>JAQPPZ010015250.1:0-2875168 GCA_028583015.1 Wollemia nobilis | reverse complement strand
ACAAGTCCTCAAGAAAAAACTTGCTTAGCATGAACCCACAAAGAGAATTGTTAGAGACCCAATGTGATTCATCAACCTCATAGAAGCATAAAGAGAATTGTTAGAGACTCAATATGTTCTATACTTAACTCCCAATCTCAATCTCAAATCTCATAGAAACATAAAGAGAATTGTTAGAGACTCAATATGTTCTATACTTAACTCCCAATCTCAATCTCAAATCTCATAGAAACATAAAGAGAATTGTTAGAGACTCAATATGTTCTATACTTAACTCCCAATCTCAATCTCAATCTCAAAATAATAAGATAGATGTAGTATGCTTTTCTCAAGAACATGAAACATAACCCAACAATTGCCAACCATGCAATATCTCATATAACAATGATACTCATGTTCTTTCCACAACCAATATCTTTTCTCAACCAATTAGGGCTTTAACAACAATGCTTATAGACAAGGTTTAACCAACATCATTCAACTCAACATTAACCTTGAAGCATTCAACCAATCACTACATGAAAAGGAAACTAGTAGACATCCTTTTCCCTCCAAAGTTATTTGAACAAAACAGCCACCAACATAAATCACTAATGCAAAGAATAACTTGCTCAAATCAATCTCAATGGAGTAAGCCCAAATCATGTATCAAGTAAAGCATTAACTTGATCAAAACAACCTCTATGGAAGCAACTCAACCATCAATATCAAAATAGCCAACTAAGGGTTTCACCATCTCAATGCAAGTAGCAAGACTTACTAACATAAACCCTAGTGCAAAATGCTTCCTCTTCCTCAAACATAATTATGCATTCACCCAAAAAACTCATCAATGCTTTTAATGCATAAACAATCTTCAATATCAAAAAAATGGGATTTACACCAACAATAATACCTAGTAGACAACCTTTTCACTCCAAACTCAATTTTAGAAAATACACCATCAACAATATACATGGAAGAAGTTGCCCATACCTTTGTTTGAGGAAGAAGAGAATAGTTCTTCAACCTGTTACCAACACCACCCTCAACTTTGCCACCAAGTTAGGGTTAGATCATAAAAGTAATCACAAAAATTATTTATTCCATAAAACACCTTATGACTCCAATTCTTAGAAGTCAACTACCAAAAATATAAAGCATACAAACAATATATCCTTTTACACCTTATTTCTCCAAATTAATTAAACCATGCTTAAGGAATGATAGCTTCTAAGCAAATCTCACTCAACAATCAAGCCAAAAATCTCAACCACACACTATCAACCTTATATCTCCAAAGAAGCATTTAACCTTAAAAATAATTTTAAATAAATCTACCCAACCACTTCTTCTTTAACAAAATGCAGATTTTATTTAAAAAACCTTGCCAAAAAAATGCTTTCGAAAATCATGGGTCAACAGTGCCTCCGAAAAAATCGGAGTGCAAAAACTCTTCTCACACTCCACGGCAGGAGTCAAATGCTTGACCTCCCTTCAAGCATCTTCGCAGAACAGTCGTTTCCACTAGGCCAACGATGCTAGCTTGAAGGCTAGCAAGAGTCTCCTTCTTCTTAACCCTTTGGCGATAGATAAACGTGGCAAAAAAATGATAGTCGTAGCTTTTACTTCCCAACCTTTGCGCAATTCGAATTTCTTTCACTACATTACTTTGGACTATAGGTTATGGCTTATATAGCCAAACTTCCATGCTATACACGACGTCGATGGGAGGATAATTCGAACTTTTCAAATTAATATTATTTTGGTGCCTTCGAAACAACTTTAGGGTTTATGAAACCCTTTTGATTATTTAAAAAATAATCACAGGTCTTTTAGACCTTAGACCTTAGGTGGAGAACCCATTAAATTATTAAAATAATTTAATCACTAAATCAAATAAATAATTAATTAAAAAACCTTAAAAAGGTTTTATTAATTGAGTTATTTAATTAATAAGTGTCTCCAGCCTTTGCATTAAGTTGAGAGTGGTTTTGAGAAAAAGCCTTAATGCATCCACCTGGTTTAATAAAAACCTGTAAACCTGCCATGGTTTTGATAAAAACCTTTTCATCTGCCACATGGAATCTCTCCAAAATATTCTAGAAAATATTCTTTGGAATCTTCAACCTTTGAAGCCAATAAATCCTCTTGACATTAATGCTAGTTCCTTTTGACATCAATGATAACTCATAGACAAGAAGCTAGGATCTCAAACCTAAAATTGCCAACAATCTCCCCCTTTGTCATTGATGGCAAACCATGCTTCTCAACAACACTAAAACTCAAAACTGCTATATAGAAATCAGCTCCCCCTAACTTGAGGCTCTCCCCCTTACTCATATCTCTCCCCCTTTGTCATCAATGGCAAAGGGTCACCTTTGGGGCTTGGGACTAAGAATTAGCCTCTTAGCTTAGTCCCTCCCCCACCTCCCGTTGAGGTGATTAATTCGGGGTGGGAGTAAAACTCCCATTAGGCACTCGATCTTCATCAATGTCTATAGCTGCCTTACCATGTCTTCTCTTGTTCTCCTTGTCCATATTCATGTTCTTGTTCTTGTTATCATTCCTGTTCTTATCCATGTCTTTATTCTTGTGCCTATTCATACCCATGTTCCTGTTCCTGTACCTTGGAATTTTAGCTCTACACTGTCTAGCTATGTGACCTTCATTGTTGCACTTATAACAACTAATAACGTTGTTTCTTTGAGGCATACCTGATCTTTGACTCCATCTGTTATGACCAACCTTGTTCCTGTTATTAGCCTTGTAATAAACAGCCTTGTACCCAAACTGTTTACAAGAGTAGCAATACCCTTGAAAGAAATTACCACCTCTGAATCTATCATTTACCTTCCTCACTTGAGTCATGCAATGTGAAGCCATGTGACCAAACTTGTGACAAGCAAAACATCCGCCATTAAACTTTCCTTGATTTGACCTCTTAGGTGTGTTGGCATTTTTGCCACATTATTTTGATTGTTTCTTATTCACGCATAAACTGTTGAAGTTCTCACTCCTCTGTGTTTCTCTACGAGTTTTGTGCCAAAACAGCTAAGTCCGAAGACTGTCGTGATATCATGACCAAAAACAGCATGGAGAGCATGGGTTCAAAACTGTCGCGATATCGCGACATGTCGTGCTATCGCAGGTTTTTTTGAGGAGAGAGAAGCCGAAGTCAGAGAATGTCATGATATCGTGACGTGTTCCAAAATCACGATCAAAATGGTCAACAGAGGCAGAGCAGTAAAACTATAGTGATATCGCGACATGTCGCATTTTTGCAACTTGCGATGGCCATGGAGCAGAATTACAGACAATGTCGCGATATCGCAACATAATTGAGCAAAGGGCAATGTCAATGAACCTTGTCATGATATCGCGACAGAAAAGTGAACAAGGAGCAAAATGTAAAAACGTCGCGATATCGCGACATGTCAAATTATCGCGGTCAGGTTGAAAGAAAAGCATAAGACATGAAAGAGGTCGCGATTTTGCGACATTTTTGAATATGAGGTCAAGCAAGAGGAAGACGTCGCGATATCACAACAGAAAGCGGCAACACTAGAGAAACAAAGGAAATGTCACGATTTTGCAACATATTGTGGAGAAACGGCTAAATGGTACGGAAATGTCACGATTTCGCGACATGTTCCATTTTCGCTACTTGCAAGAGGATGAAGGCCAAAAAAGAGAAAACTATTGTGATTTTGTGACATGTTGCAGTTTCATAGGTATATAGAAGAGAAGGACATAGAAAGTAGAAACTATCACGATTTCATGACCTGTCTTGTTTTCACGGACGAGAAGTAGTGAGAAAGCCAAGCGAGAGAAAGATGTAGCGAAATCATGACTTGTCACGTTTTCACAGTTCGAAACAGCGAAAGGACAACATGGTGAAAGAACATCATGAAATCATGATAGGTCATAGTTTTGTGGGAACAGAGCAAAGAAGGAGTAGAATAGTACAGAACGTTGCGATTTCACGACGCATCGTGTTTTCACGACCTAAGGTGACGAAGGAGAACAAAGAGCTGAATACGTCGCGATTTTGTGACATGTTTGGTTTTCGCGACCCAAAGTGGCAGAAGCGTACGTAGAAGGAAAATGTCACGATTTCATGACATGTCACGGTTTCGCGACCCATCATGGTTTCGCACCAGAAAGAAGTTCAACGGCTCGATGAAGCATTGCGATTTCCAAGGATTAAAAGCTCTCCAAAATTTAATGTTTTGCTGCTTTCCAATGTGTGCAAGATAGAAGAACGTGCTCGAGCTCTGTATTTTTTGAAGCCACCGGAATTGAAGATGCCTCCATTATTCAAAGCTTCGTTTGTGATTTTCTAACGAGTCCAAGCATGCTTCAAGAACGACTATTTAATGAAGACAATTGGTTCCTTGTTGCATTCAATTTCTGGTTTCTTCGAGGTTGGTTTAAGGGGATCATTTCCTTATTTTGTTGTATATTTTGTGGATCTCGAGGAAGTCCGTTTCATGTTTTAAATGCTACAAAGAGGCAAGACCTCTATAAATATCAATGTATATCTCAGAAAGAGGCATCGAGAGAGAGACTTTTGCTAAAAAACTTTTCAAGTTCTTTGCATGAATGAAAGATATTTGGCCTCAGGTTTTGCAAGCAACTTTCTCGTGTGGTTTTCCTTCTATCTTATGCATTTCTCCTTTACGCTCGTATTTCTTATCTGCTGTTAAATTTGAATTTTGGGTCTGAGTTTAAATATTGCTAGTGAGGAAGTGAGTTCTACAATGCGATTCTAGAGGTTATCTGTGCAAGGTTGTAAGTAGATTACGTCACTATATTTTCTATATGCTATTCATGTGCTTGAGGTGTTTTTCTACTGCTAAGCTTTCCAGGATCTCGATAAATTTAGCTCTGTGGCTATATTTCCCATTTCTTTCTACATATTTCCTATTTCTTTCCCGCAACTCTAGTCTTCAAAAACATAAAATTTAGTAAGGGAACCAGCCCTCTCTGGAGATTGGTCTAGGAGACATTTCTTTCTCTTGGCATTTCAATGTTGTTCGGGTCTAGGGTGCATTTCGCATAAAATCCTTTCCTATGGCAGATTCATGACCAACAGTTTTTGGCTTTCCCAGTGGGACAGACCGTCTCTATCTCAGAAAGATCCCATAGTATTGAGGGTTTAATATTTGCCTTCATGTTGTATACTTAGAACATTTGGTGACTCTACAGTACCCAAAAATCTTTGAATGTGGATACAGTGAAAGCTGTACTTCATGATCACGAGATCGAAGTCCAAAAAAGTTGAAAATCTTATGTTTTTTGAACTTGAAAGCACAAAAAAAAGTGAACACTCTAGGTTGGCTTCCCCATTGCTTACATCATCTGCCATATCCACAAAAATCCTTAGTATTTTTACTAGTTTTCCATCTTCTCGACTCACATACACTAGTCCCAATGGCCCAAGTATCCTCAACCCGTGCAGCTTTCAGCATGGAATAGTTCAGGAGCCTTGAATTTGCAAGCACAAAATCTAGTTCCCCAAGCTACTTTGAAAGCCTTGCCAACCTATGATGGTATCGGTAAAATCGCATATGAACATATTCATGATGTAGCTTCTTTGGCAGCCATTCATGATATAACAGACGAAGATGTGATGGTGAAGATATTAGTATTATCCCTAAGAGGAAAATTGTTGTACTGGTATCGATCTCTACAACCAGGCACTATTGCGTCATGGGATCAGCTAGGAGAACTGTTAATTAAGAATTTTCATGAACAGGCTGATCCATTTTCATTGCTACATTAGTTTAACGCAATTCAGAGGCACCCGCAGGAGGCAATAGCAGATTTCAATGTTTGATTTACTAGAAGCTGGTAGCGAGTGCCTAAAGGTCTTTGCCCTACCCATGAGCAAGCTACCTTCTACTATCTTCGAGCGTTCAATGCAGACATTCTCTTGGCGATCAGGCAGTCCAATGTGATGACCTTCCCGAAATTGTTCGAACAAGCACAAAGGTGGAGGCAGACTTGATTACAATCGGTAGGCTTCCTCCAAAGGTAGCAATGCCCATTTTACCTGATATTCCATAGCATTTATATCCTAGTTCATTTTTGCAATCTATGTCTTCCATGTCCCCTGTTCCATCATGGAGCTCCAATGCACCTCAAATTGCACCCATCCCAGTTCCTCAGCCTCCCTACTTCAACAAATCCCAGCTTGCCCGCACCCAACGATTCTACCATTCCCCGCTTCCACTTCGTTCCCAGCATTACCAAGCACCACCAAGCACCTTTGCCCTTACTAGCACCTCTTGCACCTATAAATCCCGATCCTTATATGGCACTCCCGCAAGAGGTAAAATCTGCCAATTCTACAATAAGAGCAATGGGCAATAAGATCACACTTATTGAAAGGAAGCAAGCTGAGCGAGATTTCCAGCCCAAGAGATTTTAGCACTAGATAACAAGATGCTTCAACAAGCAAAGCACCCGAGAAGAACCTGACTGTTTTGGCAAATGAAGATGCAGTCCTTGCGGAAAGAACATATTGGTGTTCAACCTTTAATGATCCACATGGCGAAGACACTTGCATGGTTCATTTGAATTATGTGCAGACATTGGCCGCTAGTTCTTCGAGAGGGCAAGTCAACATGATCTCTGAGATAGGTCATAGCTTGATGGTTCCATCTAAAGAACAAGTTTCAGTTCTCACGAGGACCGGAAAGAAGCCCGTCACGAGAGATCCCGTCGAGCTAGAGCCATTGAAAGTGTCGACTGATTTGAGAAAACAAGTGAAAACTCCTATGTCAGTATCAAAGCTAGATGCACCTGTTTTACCAAAAGATCCTATTCCACACAGAGTACAAGAAAAAGTCGCAGCTACACAAGCAAGATCGAAAGCAGAGGAACAAGCAAGAGAAAAGCTGAAGTACCCATCATTGACTAAAAGGTTGAGAGTAGAAGTCACTCAGTAGTATCAGAGCAGATATGATCCCCCCGTTGAGAAGAAGGAATCTGTTGCGGCTGCATACAACATTGTCAAAGAATTGAAGAAGATCCCAGCTAAGGTTAGTCTTTATGATGCATTACAATTGCCTGGACAGGTAGATTTATTGCAAGAATCCTTGAAATCTGTGAAGGATAGTGAGAAGAGCCCTACTCAGACAATTTATACTCAAGCGTTAACCACTTCGACCATCGGCAAGAATAGACCACCCCCATTATATCTCGTCACTTCGAATGGAGGGTTGGATCGTGCATAACTACATGATTGATTTAGGTGCCGCTACAACCGTCATGCCAAAGGCAATTTGTGAAGTTATGGGTATGGAATACACATGAAGTAGCCCTAGAGTCTTGCAGTTGGACGAGACTCCTATGAAAACAATAGGTGTAATCAAGGATGTTCTGATTGTTTTACATAGTATGCCTCAGATTACAGTCATTCAAGAGATAGTTGTGGTCGATCTAGAACCGTATTTCAGTATGTGCTTATCAAGAGAATTTACTGCTAAGTTTGGAGGCTACCTTTCACTCGGATTATTCTCACTTGGAGATCCCTTTTAAAGGAAAGAGAATCTAGATTCATAATGAAAAACCTTCCTCTTTTCATATTGAAAGGTTGGATAAAGCAGGAAAGGCCATGCAGTCTGTCAACATGCTAACTGAAGAACCAGAAGATCATATTTTTATGGATGAACCTTGCTTAGAGGATGTGTTCTCAATGCTGCCTTTAATGCCATGATGGAGACTGAGATTGGCTATTGTTCCATTACAAAGCCTGAGGAGGTTGAACTGAAGATGCGAGATGATCAGAATTCTATGCCTGATCAATTTAGGACTCTATACTTTGATGCTGCAAGCTTCACAGATAATGTAGCGAAAAAATTGGAGAGTGAACAATTGCAGATGTTTTGTGGTTTCTAATTGATTGTGAATCAAGTTTTGAACAAATGCAAGCTAGAATTAGCAAGAATGGCGTATACGTCCTCTGTTCTAAAAGCTCCTATCATTAATGCAAGGACATTGGAGTGTGAAGAGTCTAGAGATCAGCTAAAATACAATCAGATTTGGTCCGATCACTGCAGGTTCACCGGATAATCACCTAAAATTGGGTTTGTGGTGGTGCATGCCAATCATGTCATAAACTTTTGTATATAGCAAAAAAAAAAAAAAAAAAAAAAAAAAGAAAAAAAAGTATTGTGAATTTCCTCTGTGTACGTAAATTACCAACATCGGCTCTTTTTGCATGCGAGCTCGTAGGTACGTTATTTCTTTCTTTTTTTCTCTTCCTTCCCAACATGATTGTGGCTTCCATTTCCCTCTTTCTTTCACTTCCTTATTTTCATTCCCTTCCTATTCTTCCCTTCCTCTTCCATTTCTTCTTTCCCCGTTCGTAATTAAGCCACTACTATTGTTTCTACTCCCCTCTCTGATATTCCTGTTTCTTCTTTTCCTTTTCTTCTAATCCTTTGTCGTTTCAAGCACTTATCCACAGTTTCCATCGCTTTTACCATCCTATCCACTTCCATTCCATTATTCATTTTTTTTCCTCCATCCCCGTAGTTGGTGACATAGTAGCTCCCTCTTCAGTTGCTGTATCTACCACTTTCACTCTTTCATTTTCATCATTCCACCATTTCATTCCCATTCCATGGCCTGCACATCTGCAGGTCCTCATTTCGTTCATTTCTATTTTGCAACCCCGGTGCTTTCATCACTATCATGGAAATCCTTTTACAGCACCTGGTGAGCTAGGCCAAATACAGATCTACTTGAGTTTTTTGTAAGTCAACAAGAGTTGTTGTAGTAGTCCGTAGAGATGTTCCCCATCAGTCAGCATTTACTTTCCTGCTTCTCATGTGTCCTGACTTTGTTGCCCAATGTATAAAGGCCTAGGATTCGTGCATACAGTAGAACTATATACCCCACGAGCCGCCAAGAATGTTGGCATTTTTGCCACATTGTTTTGATTGTTGCTTATTCATGCATAAACTCGTTGAAGTTCTCACTCCTCTCGTGTTTCTCTACGAGTTTTGTGCCAAAATAGCTAAGTCCGAAGACTGTCACGATATCGTGACCAAAAATAGCATGGAGAGCATGGGTTCAAAACTGTCATGATATCGCGACATGTTGCGCTATCACGGGTTTTTTTGAGGAGAGAGAAGCCAAAGTTGGAGAATGTCGCGATATTGTGACGTATTCCAAAATCGTGGTCAAAATGGTCAACGGAGGCAGAGCAGTAAAATTGTCACGATATCGCGACATGTTGCGTTTTCACAACTTGTGATGGCCATGGAGCAGAATGACATACAATGTCACGATATCATGACATAATTGAGCAAAGGGCAATGTCAATGAACCTTGTCACGATATCATGATAGAAAAGTGAACAAGGAGCAAAATGTAAAAATGTCGTGATATCGCGACATGTCGCATTATCGCGGTAAGGTTGAAAGAAAAGCATAAGACATGAAAGGCATCGCGATTTCATGACATTTTTGAAGATGAGGTCAAGCAAGAGGAAGACGTCGCGATATCGCGACGTAAAGCGGCAACACTAGAGAAACCAAGGAAATGTCACGATTTTGCAACATATTGTGGAGAAACGGCTAAATGGTACGGAATGTCGCAATTTCGTGACATGTTCCATTTTCGCTACTTGCAAGAGGATGAAGGCTAAAAAAGAGAAAACTATCACGATTTCATGACATGTTGCAGTTTCGCGGGTATACAGAAGAGAAGGACACAGAAATTCAAAACTATTGCGATTTCGTGACCTGTCTTGTTTTCACGGATGAGAAGTAGTGAGAAAGCCAAGTGAGAGAAAGATGTAGCGAAATTGTGACTTGTCACGTTTTCGCGGTTCGAAACAACGAAAGGACAACATGGTGAAAGAACGTCACAAAATTGCGACAGGTCATAGTTTCGTGGGAACAGAGCAAAGAAGGAGCAGAATAGTATGGAACGTCACGATTTCATGATGCGTCGTGTTTTCGCGACCTAAGGTGACGAAGGAGAACAAAGAGCCGAATACGTCACGATTTCATGACATGTTTGGTTTTTGAGACCCAAAGTGGCAAAAGCATACGGAGAAGGAAAATGTCATGATTTCACAACATGTCGCAGCTTTCGTGACCCGTCATGGTTTTGTGCCGAAAGCGCTTCAACGGCCCGATGAAGCATTGCGATTTCCAAGGATTAAAAGCTCTCTAGAATTTAATGTTTTGCTGCTTTCAAATGTGTGCAAGATAGAAGAACATGCTCAAGCCTATAGTTTTCAAAGCCACTAGAATTGAAGATGCCTCCATTATTCAAAGCTTATGTTCATGATTTTCTAACGGTCCAAGCATGCTCCGAGAACGACCATTTAATGAAGACGATCGGTTCCTTGTTTCATTCAATTTATGGTTTCTCCGAGGCTGGTTTAAGGGGATCATTTCTTTATTTTTGTTGTATATTTTTTGGATCTCGAGGAAGTCCGTTTCATGTTTTAAATGCTACAAAGAGGCAAGACCTCTATAAATATCAATGTATATCTCAGAAAGAGGCATCGAGAGAGAGACTTTTGCTGAAAAACTTTTCAAGTTCTTTGCATGAATGAAAGATATTTGGCCTCTGGTTTTGCAAGCAAATTTTTGTGTGGTTTTCCTTCTATCTTATACATTTCTCCTTTATGCTCGTATTTCTTATCTCGTCGCTAAATTTGAATTCTGCATCCGAGTTTAAATATTGCTAGTGAGGAGGAGAGTTTCGAAATGCAATTCTGGAGGTTATCTATGCAAGGTTGTAAGTAGATTATGTCACTATATTTTCTATATGTTTTTCATGTGCTTGAGGTGTTTTTCTACTGCTAAGCTTTCCAAGATCTGATAAATTTAGCCTATGGCTATATTTCCCATTTCTTTCTGCATATTTCCTATTTCTTTCCCGCAACTCTAGTCTTCAAGAACATAAAATTTAGTAAGGGAACCAGCCCTCTCTGGAGATTGGTCCGAGAGACATTTCTTTATCTCGGCCTTTCAATTTTGGCCGGGTCTAGGGCGCTTTTCACATAAAATCCTTTCCTATGGTAGATTCGTGACCAACAGTGTCCCGTAAACTTTCTCCCCTTTTTCTAATTCCTATTTTTTGATTTTGTGCATCTATCACTCAAGGACTCTTTTTCTGAAGTACTTTCCTCATCAGAACTCTCTTCCTTTTAGAATCTCTTACTAGATTCCCCAGCAGAGTCACCAACCTGTTCCATGTGTTTCTTACCGAAACCAAGACCTGTTTTATCTCGTTGTCCTTATTTGATATTTGATGATTGACTTTACCTTTTTGGTGTTATCTTCAAACCTATAAAGCTTCTCCTTGTACTCTTTAGTTTCCTCTTTCAAGGAATTCACTTACTGCTCCAACTCTCTACACTCAAGAACCTTAGACTCTAACTTATCCTTAAGTTTTTGTGTCTTAGCTATAGAGAAGTCAAGACTTTCTATAAGCTCATCTCTCTCAATACAACATTCATCCAATTTATCATTGAGTCTAGCATTCTTCTTTCTTTCCTTTTTCAAAGCACTAAGAGCACTAACAAGTTCGGCTTCAAGATCTACTTCACCATCCTCTATAACTTCCACTATTTGTTTGCCTTTTGAAACATCAATGAATTTTTTAGATTTCTTATCACTACAAGTGCTACCCTTTTCTAAAGCCATACAAATATCTTCCTTACAATTTTCCGAAGCATCCTCATACATAGTATAACTAGAAATCAATCCATCATTTGTGCAATCATCCTCAATATGTCCAAAATTTCCACATCTAAAACATTTCATAAGGACAAATATATGTTTCTTTTCTTCTTCTTTTTTTGTTAGGAACAACATCTCATTTCCAACATCACTTGAAGAACTTTCACTATCACTACAAGAACACTTACTTACCTTGTCTAGGTAGAAACTTTTCTTGTGTTTGTGAGAGTACCTCTTTCCTTGATTTCTTTGCTCATATTTATTCTTCCTTTGATGCTAGTGCCTTTCAGAATCCTTGCTCTTATAATCTTGTTTATCTTCATCACTTTCATCCTTGGTAGCAAGACAGCTTAGTAGCATAATGAACAAACTTTCCACAATTGAAACACTTGACATATTTCATACCTTTGTGCTTTCTTGAGAACTTGCCCTTCTTGTCTGTAATATGCCTCTTCATCACTAGAAGACTCATCACTATCTTGAAGCTCTTTACCCTTGGATTTCTTGGTAGCCTTGAAAGTCGCCTCCTTCTTAACATCAACCTTCACTTGAGTTCTCGACTCAAATGCTACAAGTATACTATGAAGCTCATCCTTTTTCAACTTATCCAAATCCTTAGCTTCCTCAATAACAAGAATATTTTCACTAAATCTATTTGGAAGAGACCTCAGAATATTATCACAAATATCATTTTTAGCATTCTCAAGACCTATTTCCTTCATAGAGTTAACAATCTCATCCATACGAAGCATATAGTCACTAATATTTTCTTTATCATTCATCTTGAGTTGTTCAAACATACCTTTGAAGTGTCTCAACTTGGCCTTTCAGACATTTGCATCACCTCGTATGAACCACCTTCAATCTGTTTCCACATTTCACTAGTTGTCTTGCAGTTGAATCACCTTGGTAAGATTTGCCTTCTGTAAACCCTTTCAGGATTGCATTCATTGCATCTGAATTGCTATGATGTAGGAGCCTCTCTTCCTTAGTAGAAGGACCATGCTTAGGAATGGTATACTCATCCTCAATAACTTCCCAAACTTCATCTCCAAGATCCATAAGATGAACCTTCATCCTAGCACTCCAAAGCCCAAAATCTACCCCATCAAGAATAGGTGTTGCATTACCACTTGTAGATTCCATTGTGTTCTTTACAATATTTTCCTTCAAGTCGTTAAACTTTTTGAAGGAACCTGCTCTGATACCAATTGAATAACACAAGATTATACTGAGAGGGGGGGTGAACAGTATAAGACCTATTTTTACTTTCTCTATTTAAATTCAACTTTGCAAAGCAATGAACCAATAGCAATATCAAAGTAATGCATAAAGCAACACACAATGAGACACCAATTTTAACGTGGTTCACCCAACATGGGCTACTTCCACAAAACTTTTCTCTAAAAATCTTTCTCAAAGTTCTTTGGGAATCCTTCCCAATTACAATGTTTATGAGTCTCATCCCAAAGGAGAAACCTTCCCCTACTCAAGTATTTATGAGCCTCTACCCAAAGGAGAATCCTTCCCCTCCTCATGAATTTATGAGCTTCCTACCCAAATGAGAATCCTTCCCCTCCTCACAAATTTATGAGCCTCCTACCCAAAGGAGAATCGTTCCCCTCAGCTCTGGAAATGATACTTCAGAATATCACCTGCCTCTTATTCTGCTAGCACATGGAACCTTTCCATAGAAGACCTCCTGTCCTCAATTTTTAGCCTCAATAGACCTCTGTCCTCACTGATCACCTCCATAGCAACTCATCAACCTGTACTAAACACAGTCAGTCAGTCCAGCACAAGTCTTCCTCACTCTGTCAGATCTGTCCCAAGCTCAACTCATAAATCTTGAACAAATCAATCTTTGCTACACACAAGCCTTCTCAAAGACTTGTCAAAAATGTCCTTAGGTTCTTCTCAAAGAACCACTTCAACTCTATCCTCAAGTCCTATGTTAGGACCTATCCAAATCAGCTCACAAGTCCTCATTAGAACTTGTCCAAATCAACTCACAAGTCCTCACTAGAACCTCGTGCAAATCAGCTCACAAGTCCTCACTAGAACTCGTCCAATTCTGCTCACAATTCCTCACTAGAACCTCGTCCAAATCAGCTCACAAGTCTTTACTAGAACCTGTCCAAATCAACTCACAAGTCCTCAAGAAAAAACTTGCTTAGCATGAACCCACAAAGAGAATTGTTAGAGACCCAATGTGATTCATCAACCTCATAGAAGCATAAAGAGAATTGTTAGAGACTCAATATGTTCTATACTTAACTCCAAATCTCAATCTCAAATCTCATAGAAACATAAAGAGAATTGTTAGAGACTCAATATGTTCTATACTTAACTCCCAATCTCAATCTCAACTCAATATCAATCTCAAAAGAATAAGATAGATGTAGTATGCTTTTCTCAAGAACATGAAACATAACCCAACAATTGCCAACCATGCAATATATCATATAACAATGATACTCATGTTCTTTCCACAACTAATATCTTTTCTCAACCAATTAGGGCTTTAACAACAATGCTTATAGACAAGGTTTAACCAACATCATTCAACTCAACATTAACCTTGAAGCATTCAACCAATAACTACATGAAAAGGAAACTAGTAGACATCCTTTTCCCTCCAAAGGTATTTGAACAAAACATCCACCAACATAAATCACCAATGCAAAGAATAACTTGCTCAAATCAATCTCAATGGAGTAAGCCCAAATCATGTATCAAGTAAAGCATTAACTTGATCAAAACAACCTCTATGGAAGCAACTCAACCATCAATCTCAAAACAACCAACTAAGGGTTTCACCATCTCAATGCAAGTAGCAAGAATTACTAACATAAACCCTAGTGCAAAATGCTTCCTCTTCCTCAACCAGAATTATGCATTCACCCAAAAAACTCATCAATGATTTTAATGCATAAACAATCTTCAATATCCAGAAAATGGGATTTACACCAACAATAATACCTAGTAGACAACCTTTTCACTCCAAAATCAATTTCAAAAAATACACCATCAACAATATACATGGAAGAAGTTGCCCATACCTTTGTTTGAGGAAGAAGAGAATAGTTCTTCAACCTGTTACCAACACCACCCTCAACTTTGCCACCAAGTTAGGGTTAGATCATAAAAGTAACCACAAAAAATATTTATTCCATAAAACACCTTATGACTTCAATCCTTAGAAGTCAACTACCAAAAATATAAAGCATACAAACAATATATCCTTTTACACCTTATTTCTTCAAATTAATTAAACCATGCTCAAGGAATGATAACTTCTAAGAAAATCTCACTCAACAATCAAGCCAAAAATCTCAACCACACACTATGAACCTTATATCTCCAAAGAAGCATTTAACCTTAAAAATAATTTTAAATAAATCTGCCCAACCACTTATTCTTTAACAAAATGCAGATTTCATTTAAAAAACCTTGCCAAAAAAATGCTTCCAAAAATCGTCGGTCAATAGTGCCTCCAAAAAAATCGGAGCGCAAAAACTCTTCTCACACTCCACGGTAGGAGTCGAACACTTGACCTCCCTTCAAGCGCCTTCGCAGAACAGTCGTTGCCACTAGGCCAATGACGCTAGCTTGAAGGCTAGCAAGAGTCTCCTTCTTCTTAACCCTTTGGCGACGGATAAACGTGGTGAAAAAATGATAGTCGTAGCTTTTACTTCCCAACCTATTCGCAATTCGAATTTCTTTCACTACATTGCTTTGGACTATAGGTTATGGCTTATATAGCCAAACTTCCATGCTATACACAACGTCGGTGGGAGGACAATTTGAACTTTTTGAATTAATATTATTTTGGTTCCTTCGAAACAACTCTAGGGTTTATGAAACCCTTTTGATTATTTAAAAAATAATCACAGGTCTTTTAGACCTTAGACCTTAGGTGGAGAACCCATTAAATTATTAAAATAATTTAATCACTAAATCAAATAAATAAATAATTAAAAAACCTTAAAAAGGTTTTATTAATTAAGTTATTTAATTAATAAGTGTCTCCAGCCTTTGCATCAATCTGAGAGTGGTTTTGAGAAAAACCCCTAATGCATCCACCTGGTTTTAATAAAAACCCTTAAACCTACCATGGTTTTGATAAAAACCTTTTCATCTCGCCACATGGAATCTCTCCAGAATATTCTAGAAAATATTCTTTGGAATCTTCAACCTTTGAAGCCAATAAATCCTCTTGACATTAATGACAGTTCCTTTTGACATCAATGACAACTCATAGACAAGAAGCTAGGATCTCAAACCCAAAATTGCCAACAACCCCAGTTAAGTGAGGCACATTGAATGACTCACTGTAACTTACCCTTCCACCTGGATGTTCATATTTACCACTTGGCGAGTTAGGCTTGCCACCTCCCATTTCCATCCAAATACCTAGGAAGCCTATAAAAATCCCATCTTGTCAATAAAGAAAGTGAGCTGAATGTGCATACCGACAGACTGCCAAAATATATCCAGACCCAAGGAGAAATTGCGAGCGTGATCTCAATTCTGTATCATTGGTTTGAATCCTGAGGTAACCTATTTTTAGCCAAAATCACCCATCCATGGTTTCATAGTCAAAAATACGCATCCACGGTTTCACAACCACAGATCCACGATTTCTTGTTTCCTACCTCGCGTCCGTGTTTTCACAATCTCGAGCATGAAATCACTCACATCAAAGATTAGTAAAAGCATTCATTTGTTAGTAAGGCTATATCTATTAATTGCTTCTGTTGCTTGTTTCATATGATTACTTGCTTAGGGTTCATGCATAGCATTGGTGTTTATTGCTCATATATATATATAGGTGCTACTAATCCCTTTGCCAGTTTGAATGTGTGTAGGTGATAGGTATTTTGGAAAAGCTATTGAAGCTAGAGTGGTCCCTTACCGGATACCAAAGCCCACTCATCTTGGATTGTAGCTAGAAGAACGAAGAGCACATACTCGAAGATAAAAACATATTCCATAGAAATAATGCAGAAATAATAACTTTGTAAATAATGACACCATTCAATGCACATATAACACACAAGATTTACTTTGGTTCACCCAATTTGGGCTAGTCCAAAGCAAACAAGAGAAAATCTATCCTCCTTGATATATTATCCTCTCTCTTATCCCTAAAATGGGACATTACAATAATTATATAAGGAAACTCATATCGCTACTTTTTGCTCTAAAAAAACACAAAGGCGCAGTTGAACATTTTGAAATGAGAAGGCATGGTTCCTGTTTGTAGAAATGTGGGTCAGCGGTTGACAGTTGTAAGAAGCAACAAAAGGAATACAGGTCTGTACCCTATCTCATATTTTAAAATTTTCTTTTAAATCTGGGTTTAGGTTGCATTTAAGTAGATTAAGAGTCCTAGTCTTGTATGCCTTTGTTTGCATTTAGGTCTTAGGAATAGAAAAACTTACTTAAAACTTGCATTCATACACAAAATCATAAAGGGAAAATAAATGAGAATTTGGATAAACATAGTAGGAAGCAATCATCTTGCATATACCAGGTTAGAAATAACCTAGGTATTTTATTTTTGGGGTTTGGGTCTATACTCTACTAGGTTCTATTGATAGAAAGGACCCACACATCTGTGGTTTGGATTTCCTGAAATGCGTTTGTATGGTTGGATAACCATGTTTCCATGGTTTACCATAACTAACCGCTCACCCACGGTTAGCCCTGTTAAAAAGAATTTGGCCAAGTCTTACCTGGATTTGCAATTTTACCCTTGATATGATTTTGTCTGCTATTCCCTGTCTTTCTCGCTTTTTGCATTTAGGCATAAAAATAAAATTGCATAATAGTTTTGCATATCACAATAATCAAACAAAATCACCACACACTCACTTAAACGTTGGAAAATGACTAGATTTCATCATCGTCGAGTTTGGATTTCATCATCGAACCACCAACATTATACCCTGATTTTGGCCAAGGCCGGTTCCAAGATCCATCATAGCCCATGGGTTATAGCATGCATTTCTCTTCGGAGAAGTGTATCGTAGACTACGGGTGAACTGGGTGAGGAACTGGTAGGACTTGTGCTCCTTGGCCATGTGTGGACTTCATTACCACACATTATAGGTGGGATTACGTGACCTAGAGTTCATAGCCAGGTTGTCGAGCTGTGAGTATACAGGTGAAATCCTAGATTCATATAGGGTAAAACATTGAGCACACGTCTTTTCATTTTTAAAATGATTTAAAAAAAAAACTAACAAAAATATAGCACCAAAAACTTTGTGTGTTTGTTTGCTTTGCATGTTGTATTGCATCGTACTGTCATTTTATTTACATAGATAGTCGCACTTGGCATTGTACCACATAGTAGCGTATGGTAGTGACTCATAGTCAAGCTAAGAAACTAGTGTCAAACCAAAGTCAGTGGTCTTCCCCCATGGCCTCTCAGTCTGGAAACGTCCCTCACACTTCGATGGTAGGACAAGTAGGCATGCCCTCTTCTATGTCCCAAAGTCTTAATGTAGGGCCTTCTAGTAATGCCCCTAATACGGACATAGACATTATGCATAGGGCTACTCACACAACCATACCTGAGACACCTAGGAGTGAACCTCCTGTAGTGGTAGATAGTCATGTCACCATGTTCGACATGGATACTGTTAGAATGTACTTGAATGCAGCTGGAATGGTCTTCCCATCATTACCACCACTCTCCATCCCATCCTATGTTGTACCATCATTACAACAAGAGCCCACATATACTTACCCACAATAGTCGAAACAAGTTTTTACAAATCCTCTTTTTGAGTTGGCTATTGTAGAACTGGCTAACCAACCATCATCATCCAACCAACCACCCCGCACATTACCTCAACAACTAACCATTTCCACTAATCCCTTGTATGAAACAATTCTTGTTGTTTCACAAACCCTAACATCCACTCAACCCACTACCCTCATAGGTTCTACATCTCATATCATACCACATTTAGTGGCAATACCCTTTGCTACTTACCCCCCACTCACTTCCACTACCATGGTTGTTCCACAACCAACCCAACCTACCACATCACAGGTGGCGGTCCCTACTTCAAATGCAATTGCTATGCAACAAGCTTTCTTACAACTGCAACAAATGATTTTAGATAACGCTAACCGTAGCATAAATCCTGACCCCAACCAACATTTGCAAGGGATTGAGCACAACTTCCCACCTACATCTCACCAAACAAATACCTTCATCCAAGATCCATCTTGGGTAATGCACCCCCATCCACCACTATGGTTCATAGTCAACCTCCACATCCATATGCTAATATAGTAGGTCAACATACCATCATACCTCCATCACCCCATCCATATCATAACATCCATCAACATCCTTACCATAACATATTTCAGCCAACCATACCCTATCACCCGTAGCCTACATACAATCCACCACATTACCAACAACATCAAGTACATTCGAGTGTCAGTCCTATGGATGACCCTAGATACCAGTTCTTACAGAGTCATATTGATAGTCTTGCCATGCAAACTCTAGGTTTGCAATACCAAAATCCAACTTTAAGGCAACTACTCAATCATCCTATTCATGCTTCGGTGCTTGAGCCACCATATCCAATGGATTTTCAAATACCCAAGCTTGAATTTAAGGGGGAAGAGGACCCTCATGAACATATAACTAGATTTGTAAATGCATGCTTCAGAATCAAGAGCAATGATGCACTACTATTACATACCTTTCCTCAGACATTAGGGGGAGAAGCCCAAGACTGGTACAACCACCTACCACATCAAAGTGTTTTTACATTTGAACAACTAGCGGACTAGTTCTTGGAAATATTCACCCTAAATGTCAGAAAACAAACCACATTGACTGATTTGATTTATCTAAAATAATATGATGATGAATCGGTCTATGACTTTGGCAATCGATGGAGGTCAGTCATGATCAAGTTACCATTTTCCCTCCCTATGTCAGAGATAATACGAATGTTCATGAAGAGTTGTGCTAGGCCCATCTCTTCGTTACTACAACTACAATAGTATAGAACATTCGATGAGGCACTCACCCAAGCAAAGCTAATAGAAGAGATCAAAATTCATGAAGGTGAGATAAAGCCTAAAAAGAAAGAGTGGCACAATAAGAATCAAAAGGGGAATAACCATGGTCAGTCCAAGACCGCATAGGTTAACTAGATAGTTTTGGGCCAACCACAGTTAAATCAACCAGCCCAAGCACAAATCCAACAACCCCAACAACAACAACAACCACAACAATTGAATCATCAAGCGGTTCCACCCCCACAACAGGCACAAAATCAGACACAACCTGCATAAAGGCAACAACATCATTTTAAGCCAAAAAGAAATTACACACCAGTACAAGAGCCATATTCATTAGTCTTCCAAAATTTGTATGCGGCAAAACTCTTTACATTGCCATAAATGAAACCCGAAGATCCTAACAAACCAAAAACAAAAGGTTACAAAGAACACCTCTTTTGCATCTATCATAGACAAAGAGGACATGATATTGAAGGTTGTCATGGTTTCAAAGGAATTGTGCAAGATTTATTGGAAGTGGGTACAATTAAAGTTGACAACCCACTAGCCCAAAATAACCAAAACCTAGGCATCTACCAGACACCTTTGCCACATCGAGAGGTAAATCAACAACCGACGGGAGCATCAACTTCAACAGTTCCTCCCAATCAGGTTAATTATGTGTCTCAATTACCACAAGGTTTTGTAGGAGCTATCAGTATAGTTACCCATGGACAGAGGTAAGCTAATCGCACAACTCAGCCTCCAGCAACACAACCAACAAATGTGCCCATACAACTTGGACCAAGCATTCCACCACCACCTTTCCATAATTTCCCAGTTGTCACCTTAAACAACCGGTTAACACAAAGTTTAAAAATGGCTTCAACAAAATTATCAATTTATGAGCTAATACAACAATCAACACCCCATAGGGAAGCATTGATGGAAATATTAAAGTCTATACAAGTACAATCGAAGACCCCAATGCATTCAATTCCTTTGTGGGGAGTGTGCAAAAGTGTATGGAACCCTCGATAGTATTTTATGACTTCGAGGAAAAGCAAATTTTGGTAGATTCACCTGATCCACCACTGCACATAGTAGCTCACATCGACAGGAAGCCATTCAAGAGAGTGCTTATTGATACCGGTTCCTCCATCAACCTCATCACCACACCTGCAATGAAAAAGCTCAACATCCCATCATCTCACATCACAACTTCCACCTTCACCCTTAGGGATTTTAATGATGCTTTATGCTCAACTATGGGGAATGTTGTTCTTCCCATCACCATGGGGGTGAAAACAATACATGTCCTCTTCCACATCTTGGAAGGAGAAATGCAATATAATATACTTCTTGGATGCCCTTGGATTAGGAAAATGAAGTGTGTGCCTTCAACATTGCATCAATGCTTAAAATATGTACATGAAGGCAAAGTACATTGTATACCAGCTGACACAGAACCTTTCAAGTACTGCAACTTAATTTCAAACCCGTATGAGCCCTTGCTTCCATCAACACACCTAATGATCCAACCACTCACCATCAGAACCGTTCCACCTAGTAACACTTCATCAAAAGCACCCATTCAAGAGGAATTGCCTATAGTTGACCCAACTTTTGCATCCAAAAGTGTCAGCTCAATTCAGCCTTCGAACACTGCATATCACTTTCCAATCACACCAAACCATCTTGCCAACCAACAACCAACTCCATCTAGCGCACTTCCAGATCCACAACAACCATTCATATTCACAACACAACCCACTCCATCCATCAATAAACCACAATCATCACAACCCGTAGTCTCGCAAATAGGGCCACCTATTAGAGATAATCCACCACCACCATTAGAGCCGCAACCAAGCACAGAAGAACCCTCTTCATCCATCGAGCCATCAACCTCCCAACCTTCCCGAGTTGTAGTACATCTTGCCAATCCTGGTATTGGCGAGTATATTATTGAAAGTGTCACAATTACACCGCCTATTGAGTCAGTAAGAGATTATGGTCACCCTCGGGACCCACCTTTAGCCATAGGTGAGATATACAAAATGGGTTCATCATCAAATGCAATAAATTTCATATATGGGGGAGTCGATTCTTCATCTGGTCCATCTCCTCCAGAGGAGGACCATGTAAAAGAGTTCAATGAGAACATTGATTATCTATCTAACCCATCATTCCTAGTGAGATATTTTCAAAGGGTTAATTGGTAAGGATATGGACTTGGACGACATGAACAAGGTCCTCACTACATTATTGAGCCAGAATATAGAGAGCCAAATGACCGCTCAGGTCTAGGTTACAAACCTTCCATCGCAAGCTCTTCGCTAAGTCAAACATTCCAAGAACTGGATATTGAGTGCGAAGACGGAGAAGGAGAAAGTGACAAAGAGGATGAACCTAATGATGAAGATGATGATATAAATGGTGAATACCTAATCTACAATTTTTACCCTCATGTGTTTGGAACTTTCTTAGAACAAGCATTACAACAAGAACCAGGATACGAAGATCCACCAAAAATGGCCGACCTTAGGCCAGATTACACACAACTTGTTCTGGGACCTCATACAAATGCTAACGGCTTCTGGATAAGCGATGATGATTATGAAGATGAGACAAAAATGATATTTCTGAATCATGAGCGCAAAATGCAAGCTAGAAGAATACTCCAAGTAGAGGCGCATCATGAACAACATAATCAAGAGGCAGAAGAACCTCAAGAAGAGGTAATATATGCATAATCTATTCGGAGAGATGACTGGTACCAAAATAAATTCCCAATAGACCGCACTCTCTTTCGGCTAAGCAAAGAACATGAGAGTCCTGAACTAGAGCCTCCTCCATCACATTGGCATCGCATGGAGCATCGCCAATCACACACATTAGGATAGTTGCAACCTAGAGAGAATGAGTCATCACCTCTCAAATCGTAGCCACCTCATTTCCATCAAGTCAACATGATTTCTGTTGATTTTCTCACCCCACTCCGCAATCCATATGATGAGGCAAAGCCAATCCATATCGACACTAGCCTCATTGCCATGAACAAGATCTCATCCCTGCCATCCATTACCAAATTTATCCTATTCTAAGAGTTACTGCGTGCTTCAAACACATATATTTCACAACAACCTTCATCATCAAATAACTCAGTTTTTCAAACTGAAATAGAGGGGGAAGCCCTAGAGACATTTGAAAATGTGGCAGATGACATCCACCTCATCCCAACTCCACATCAACTAGAAGAAGGTTCTCACATGCTCATTGAAGAATCTATAGATGTGAACCTTAGTCAAGACACGGATAATCCCCAAATTGTCAAAATCGCAAAAGAATTATCCACAGAGGAGAAAGAATGCATAATAAGCATGCTAATGAAAAATAAATAAGTGTTCGCATGGTCATATAAAGACATGCTTGGCTTAGATCCAGACCTGGTAGTCCACAACCTTACACTGGCACAAGATGCAAAGCCATTCAAGCAGAAGCTTAGGAAAGTCCATCCCATAGTCACATTAATTGTGAAAGAAGAGCTGCAAAAGTTATTGGATGTGCACTTCATAGTACCAATTGATTACCCATAATGGCTCTCAAATATGGTACCCATTCGCAAACCGAATGAAGGGATACGTGTGTGCACTGATTTTTGAGACTTAAACAAAGCGTGTCCCAAAGATGATTTTCCTTTGCCCAATATCGATCAACTAGTAGACTCATGTGCTGGTCATGAAATGCTTTCCTTAATGGATGGTTTCTCGAGATATAACCAAATTCGAATTAATCCCGAAGATCAACACAAGATAACATTTACAACACCCTGGGGGACATTCTGTTATAGAGTGATGCCTTTTGGACTCAAGAATGCAGGAGCTACATATCAATGAGCTATGACGTACATATTTCATGATTATATGCATAAGATCATCGAGGATTATGTAGATGACTTGATTGCTAAATCAAAAACACATCTTGAGCACATCGAAGTATTAGAAAAAGCGTTCGATCGATTGATAGAACACAAAGTAAGGTTAAATCCTAAGAAATGTGTATTTGGTGTCACATCGAGAAAGCTTCTAGGATTCATTGTCTCCAAGTGAGGCATTGAAGTAGATCCAGGTAAGGTAAAAGCTATATTAGAAATACCACCTCCCAAGAACTTGAAAGAGTTGCATAGTTTACAAGGAAAGATTCAATCTATCTGACGATTCATCGCACAACTCTTAGATAAATGTAGGCCTTTCAATCACCTATTACAAAAGGGGGTGATATTTTCTTGGACAACTGAATGTCAAGAGGTATTTGATGACATAAAGAAGTATCTGGCTTCACCACCAGTTCTTACATCGCCTCGAACATGAGTCCCTTTTTACCTATACATTTTTGCAATAGATTTTGCACTAGGGACAATGCTTGCACAAAAAAATGAAAATCATAAAGAGCAAGCAATTTACTATATTAGTCGAACATTGGTAAGTTACGAAACAAGATATGCTTATGTCAAAAAGTTATGCTTAGCAGTGGTTTTCACCACTAAGAAACTTAGACATTATATGCTAAGCAACACCACCTATGTAATAGCTAGAGAAAATCCTTTGCGATACATGATGACTCGCACATACAACAACACCCATACTGCTAAATGGATAATGCTTCTAACTGAATTCGACCTCGAATTCGTAAGTCAAAAATCCATAAAAGGTCAGGTGATAGCTGATCAACTAGTTGAAGCTCCGCTACATAATGACAAACCACTAATCATTGAGCTTCCAGATGATTCAGTATTCTCTATCACAGAACAAGAAGAGTTGGTTTCTTCTGAGGACGAAGCAGATATGACAATGTTCTTTGATGGATCTAAGTGCGAGAAAGGACAAGGTGCGGGAGTTGTGTTTTATACACCTAAAGGAATACCAATTCCTTTATCATTCAAACTCGACTTCACGTGCACTAACAATAATGTAGAGTATGAAGCCTTAATCTTAGGCCTTCAATCAGCTATAGCAATGGGAATAAAAATACTAAGCATTTTTGGTGATTCTCAACTAGTTGTCTATCAAGTAAAAGGAGAATACCAATGTAAGGAACCAGTTTTAAAGCAATACCATGAAGTGGCAACAAAGTTGCTACAAAAGTTTGACTAGTTTAAAATTAGTAACTTACCCCATTCGACAAATAGATTCATGGATGCAATGGCTTCTTTGGGATCTCTCATCCCTAAGAATGAGCATGGAGAAGTACAACCACTAATCATAACAACAGTGCCCAAACCATCAATTCAAAGAGCAGAATCTACAAGTGAGAAAAATGTTTGTTTGATACATGTTGAACCTTACAATTCTTACCTTGATGAAATAAGAGACTTTCTCAAGTCTGGAACACTCCCAATAGAAATGACATGAACTACAAAAAGAACATTCAAACAAAAAGCAATTCATTTTACTCTACTGGGGGACGTGTTATATAAATGTGGTTATGATGGAATATTATTACGATGTCTAAATTCGGTTGAAATAGAACGAGCTATAGCAGAAGCCCACGATGGTACTTGTGGTGGCCACTTTAGTGGAATGGCCATTGCAAAGAGAATACTACGCATGGGATACTATTGGTCGACCATGGAAAATGACTATTGTAAATATGTCAAAAAGTGCCAAAAGTGCCAACACCATGCAAATTTGACTCATGTACCATCACATGCTTTACAACCCATTCAAAGTATTTGGCCATTTTCACAATGGGGCCTCGATTTGATTGGTAAAATATCACCTGCTTCATCAGGACAACATAAATTCATCATAACTGCTATGGAATACTTCACAAAATGGGTGGAAGCAATTCCAATGACCACTACGACTGGACCTCGAATAGCGGAGTTTATACTTCAACATATTATCTATCATTTTGGAATACCCTCAAAAATAATTTTTGATAATGGGAAGTCATTTAAGAATAAGGATGTTAGAGCCTTGTGCAACAAATTCAAAATCCAACACAGTTTCTCAACACCTTATTACCCATAAGCAAATGGGCAAGTCGAAGCAACCAACAAAATAATGGTATCCATTCTCAAGAAATTGGTCAAATAAAATCATCGAGATTGGCATACTCAACTTCCTTTGGCACTATGGGCTTACAGAACAAGCATCATAACGCCAACAGGAGCAACACCATTTTCATTGGTTTACGATGTTGAAGCTATATTACCTTTCGAGCTCGAGATACCCTCCTTGCGAATTGCATTACAGGAATTCATGGATGATGACACTGAAAGACAAGCACGTCTTGACCAATTGACACTTATTGATGAAAAACGCATCAACGCTCTAGAGCATTTGCGAGTATATCAAGACATAATCAAACGTGCTTACAAATGCAAAAGTCCATCCTCACGAATTTCAAGTAGGGGACCTAGTGCTCAAAGAAAATCAACAAAATACCAATGCATTGCCACACTTGAGAGATAAATTTATGGCTAATTGGTTAGGCCCATATATTGTAAAGCAAAGGTTGGGACCAGGAACGTATAGACTTGCCGACTTAGAGGGAAAGTTGGAGCCAGAGCCACTAAACATAATGCACCTAAAGGCATTTTATGCATAAGTCGACCTGCAATATATGTATATATATGTACATGGCTAAAAAAAAAAAAAAAAAGAATTTATATTTCTACATTGCATACATATTACATTGTAAATAGAAATATCTTTACTTGCATTTCACATATTGCATTCACATATCACATGAAAATATTCATATAAAAAAAAAATAATTCCATTTTTGCATTAACATAAGCATATCATAAGCATGTAGCAACATTACAAAAAAATATAAATATAAATATACCATATAATTGCATCCATCCCATCCCATGTTCAGTAATATTTTGTAGTGGTGATGATACGACCAAATAAAACAAGTTCCAAGAATTGGGGGTACCCACCTAAGGCTTTTTCCCAATTCAACCAAAGATATACAACACATGTTATCCTTACATCTACAATCAAATTTTCATTCACTCAATCATGTCTAGTGAAAAACCAAATTCCAATAATATGTCCAATTTTCTTTAGGACCAAAGCACTTTTGTCACATTAAAAAAGTCTTGAGTATGGTAGATTGACCCAAAAACAATCTTGAACCAAATACACTTTTACAAATCTTAAAACATTTTGAGTAAGAAAAGGACAACGCCAACTTGGGTACACCTTGAAGCGAAAAAGTAAAATTCCTCGCTTACCCTATCACGCAACATAGTCCAAAATAAAAAATAGTGGTTTTCACCACTATCACAATAATGCTCCAAATTTAAACAAATGTAGAGTAGTAAGGATAGGATCACATTCTCATCACACTTCGGTTGAGAATCTGATTCCCCAAAACTCTATACAAAATTAATTCCAAACACACACCACAGATCCCTAAGGCAAAAAGGATCGTACTACATTCCCCTCAGAAAGTTATGTAGTCATCCCAAAAGCTTAAAGATCAGATCATTGGACTATGGAGCGAACCTCCACCGGGGCTATAGACGCTTGACTGGTAGTGGAGTAAACTCACGCAGGGTGACATGTCTCTCCCCAAAAAAGGGAGACCTCTGACCGCACATACGGGTAAGCTAGCTAATAGGTAAACCCATAACAGGTACCATCCAATTTACTCATGATGGGTCAATTAACTTCACAATCACATGCACTGGTTCTTGATTGCTCAGGGTCATCGCCAACTCAAATATTTAGTAAATAAACTCCACTTGCACACACCTTGGTCTTAAAGAAAGTTAGACAACGATCAAGAAAATGGTTTACATTACTAGAGTGTTTGAGTCTTTGAAAATATTCCACTGTTAAATATCAAAAACCATACCATCTTCCATATCACCATCAACATATTCTTCCATTATCACATACATATCCACCATACATCACCCACAAAAAGTCACCAAGATTGGAAGCCCCCAATTGCAACAATGAACAAGTAATGGTCAACTACTCTGAGCTATAAAATATTACATGAACATCATGCATGCCATCATATAGTTACATGAAAAAATAATTAAACTGCATATTACATATTAGTTTGCATTCATTATCATAGAACAAACATAAAAATATTTAGATTGCATCAAATAAGCAATAACAAAGCATTAACAATAAACATGCATATAAACATTAACACATGAGATAACCAAAATAAAAGACCATGTATATATCTATCTATATATATATATATATGAAGGTCTCAAAAAGTACAAAATGCCCATAGGTTGTATATATTAGAGCATCAAGGCTCATAGAAAAATAAATACAACGCAAAATACAAAAAGAAAAAAACATGACACCACTAGCTAGTGCCAGCAGGATCCCTCCGGGAACCCTGAGCCGATGAAGCAACATGGGAGCTAGACCGTCGATGACTCCTGTGGCTCATCTCGGTCCTCTGACTGGTAGTAGCCACTGAAGATGAAGGAGGAATAGGAAGCGAGATCTACCGCTCATGCAAGATGTTCTCCAACATCTCGATATAAGTAGCCTGCTTACGTAGGGTCCTCAAATCTATGCCCTCATGAGCAACTCTCTGAGATATCTCCACTCAAAGAGCAACAATAGTAGCTACGGTGTCTCCTCCACTAGAACTTGATTGTAAGTGAGTAAGCTCACCCTCAAGTCGAGATACCTCACCTCCAAGCCTGGTAATCTCTGCATCCCTAGTAGCGATAGCATCATCACTAGGCCCACCCCGTAATCCATCCACCTCAGTCTGTAAGTGAGTCACCTCACTCTGACATAAGGCCAACTCACCCTTCAGGCGAGCAACCTCTAACTCCAAGCTGTCACACTCACCCTAGAGAATCCCCCAATCATCCTCTGTCCATCGAGGAGGGACATCCCCCTCTCCATCCCCATCACCACCAACCTCCTTAGGATGTTGCATGTCCATAGCCATCTCCACCCTCGAAGAGCTACCACATCGGTACTTCACCAACCAAGGAACCCATCCTCCTACCTCCACCTCATCCCCACTCCCCTCATCGATGTCGAGAGATAAACCATACCTCATACTCAGGAGTGGTACCAACATCATCAAGGTCAAGAAGATCAACATCAGAGTCATCATCTGGGTCATTAAATCTCTAAAATTTAGGAGCAATAGGTAACCCTAACTCATCTCTCCACCTTATGTAGGTCATAGGTGCATTAAGCACACCCTGAACTAACCCAAACTACTACTACACCCAAGAAAATTGAACATACTCCATCTCCCTCAGATGGGTACCAACAACCCATTGACCTCACCTGATACGGTGAAGCTCTACCACATCCATCACCTAATCCATGCCTCTCCAAGGCCTCCAACTCATAAAGTCTCTAGTAAGACAACTCAAAATATCTCTATACTCTGATGCCCCCACCACTGGAAGACTAAGCTCCTCACTGAGTAGCCACCTGTAAGCACGAGGAGAAGTGGCATCATAAGCACAAGGAAGACCAACTGGTCGTCCAACAATGATGTGCTCCCAAGACCAAATTTGGAGCACCAAACTACAACCTAAGCCCTTTCACCCCCGCCTCTTAACCTCGTACAACTCGCTATAAATCTGGCATAAGAGAGCGGGAGCCCATGCCAACCATCGAGGATTAGAAATCAAACCCAAAATAATAGGTACCTGATTCCATGGGATCCTCGATCCCATGGAATTGGGCAACAACATGTTGCTCAATATGTACATGAGGAAAGTAGGAACTGCTCCCAAACTGCCAGTAGAAAATAGATCCAAATATGCAATACCACCCCTGCTGTAGTCTACATCCCATAGATCACCAAAAATAGGGAAGAGTGCCTCCTTCTTGTCGACGCCAACCTGAATGGTTGGACCCTCGATAGGAATGCAAAAAATTTGGTATAAATCCTCCAAAGTGATAGTGAGCTCCCTAGTAGGAAGCTGGAAGGTCCCTCTATCCGGATCCCACCGCTCAACCAATGCAAAAAGAAGATCCTCATCAGAACGGACGGTCCCCAACCGCCCACAACCATCAAGACCAATGGTCTCCAAGATAGCCCAATCATCGTCAAAAAGTGCCTTTCGCACTTTCATGATAGTCCTCGGCCACCTATGCCAAGCATCCAAAAGCCTCACCTGAAAAGCAAACAACATAAAATGCATTAAAAAAAATAAAAAACAAACTTTCACCTACCCCTAGGTGATCAAAAATCAACAGGAAAAAACAATAAAAAAAATAAAAAAGAAACAAACATAAAATGCAATACAAAAAAAAAAATTTGCCTACCCCTAGGTCATCAAAAATAGAGAGGCAAAACAAAAACAAACAAAAAAAAATATTCATTACCAACCCCACTTAATTACAAAAAAATAAAAACAAACAAAAACAAATAAACAAGCAAAAGAAAACAAAAACAAAGCAAACAAAATTCATTACCAGCCCCACTTAGTTACAAAATAAAACAAACAACAAAACAAAAGAAAGCATAACTCAAAGCAAAAGGACCACCTACCTCAGCATAGCGGATGCCACCTTCCGCTCCAGCCGAGCCACCACCATCGTCACCTCCGCCACCACTACCCTCGCCAATCTCCATCTCATTCATCACTCTCAGCAAATCGGTAGATGACAAATGGCAATGAAATGAAAATGACAGAGTACTGGCCTATTTATAACCGCATTTCGTAGTGAAAAACATGCATCCACATTTTTTGGAACACCCAAAAATGCAAACCCGTAATTTGTGGCCTAAACCGTAAACACATGGTTAGCGCAACAAAACTACGAGCCCATGGTTTCAGGTATACAAAACCACGCAACCGCATTCCTTGCATGTCAGCTAACCAAACGATATTCTTTAAAAAAAAAGGTTAACTTGCAAAAACATAGAAATAACACATTCAATTGGCCAATGGGTCTCAATTGTTACCCACTCACCAATCGAGGGGGTAAACATACAAATTAAAATTTCATTAAAAACAATCATTCACTTTGCCACACCAAAGAGAGTTGATTCCATTCATCAAATAAAGGTCGAGTGTCATTAGTTTTTACCTCGTATTGTGTTGTACACAATGCAGTATAAAAAGGGGTAACTGTAGACACCAAAATATGACACCTTCTAAAATACATTTACCACCCCACCATCAAATCCTGCATAATAAAAGGATATGCCTAAGTTCTAACTTAGGGATATAAAATCCTGCACATTATCCTATTTTCCTAATTTATTAAATCTAGAAAGTCAACTTAGGATACCTTGCCTACCCATTGGACATGTGTCCCAGACACTTCATCCAACACCCTTGCCACATATTACCCACTCTTGTCCCCCTTGTCTTTGCACATGGGATAGATTCCCAACACCCATGCCACATCTCCTCCACTTTGTCTCCTTTGTCCCTTCACATAGGACAGGATCCCACACTTCACTCCACTTGCAGCCACATCACCCCAGTTAAGTGAGGCACACTGAATGACTCACTATAACTGCCCCTTCCACCTGGAAGTTCAGATTTACCACTTGGCAAGTCAGGCTTGCCACCTCCCATTTCCCTCCAAAGCCCTAGGAAGCCTATAAAAATACCATCTTGTCAACAAAGAAAGGGAGTTGAATGTGCATACCGACAGGCTACCAAAATACATCCAGACCCAATGAGAAATTACGAGCATGAGCCCAATTTTGTACCGTTGGTTCGAATCTCGAGGTAACCTATTTTCAGCCAAAACCGCCCATCCACGGTTTCACAGTCAAAAATACGTATCCACGGTTTCACAACCGCAGATCCACGGTTTCCAGTTCCCTACCATGCATCCACATTTTCATAGTCTCGAGCATGAAATCACTCACATCAAAGATCAGTAAAAGCATTCATTTGTTAGTAAGGCTATATCTGTTAATTGCTTCTGTTGCTTGTTTCATATGATTACTTGCTTAGGGTTCATGCATAGCATTGGTGTTTATTGCTCATATATATACAGGTGCTACTAATCCCTTTGCCGGTTTGAATGTGTGCAGGTGATAGGTACTTTGGAAAAGCTGCTAAAGTTGGAGTGGTCCCTTACCGGATATCAAAGCCCACTCATCTTGGTTTGTAGCTGGAAGAATGAAGAGCATGTACCCTTGCAAAATTTTTGGGAGATCCAATTCCATCAAATCTTCATCCATTTGTAGCAATACATATAGGGAGAGAGCATTGTAACATTGTCCCAAGCATACTTGGGGCAATCCAAAATTCATTTTGTAACGAATTGTATCAAAATCAATAAAGAAAAGCAATTTTGGCAATTTCTATTTCTCTATGTTTTATATATTTCATTGCTCAGTTTTTCTAGTTGCACAAGCTTATAAGCCAAATAAGGAACCAAGACTAGGTATACCCTAAGCCCAAAATACTGCCATTGTAGTGCAGGTGAAAGATATACCAAAATCAAATCATTCAATTATATCAAAAGCAAGGATTCCAAGAATGTATGTTCCTTCCATGATGGAGGTATCTAAAGTTGGTTAGGTTACTGAATAACCTTAATAATTTGATAGTTTAGTCATATTTTTTTGTTTTACGCTCTGTTTCACACAATGCATCTCAAAAAGGGGTATATTTAGACACTAAAATCACATCAATATGATTAGACTGTGATGATTCCACTCTTATAAATACTATATGGCTCCCTTGGGTAACCCTCAGGGGTTAAGTAGTGGTCCTAAGAACTTTTGGGAAGGTTTAACCCACTTTTGGGAAGTTTTAGGCCATGTAGCCATGGTCGTCCCACCCTAGCATGACCACAGTTCATGGTCATCCCACCTAGGTACGACCACCAACAAATATCCTTGGGTGGGATAACCATGGCCTAGGCCCCTAAAAAAGTCAAGGGTGGGACAAATGACAATCAAATTCTACAATTTATCCCACCCAATGATTTATGATAGATTGAGGGCCTATCAAATCCATCACAACCTATAAATTGTAGGCACAAATTGAAGGTCTCTCCCACCCAATGCATGACAAGGGTTTTGAAAAATGGCGGCACCTACCTTGCATGCCCCAACTTGTCCATTTGACCCTATGGCCCTCTTGGGCTATAAATTGGAGTCATTCCACCCATTTTAAGAGACAAGTCTTTGTAATATTTCACAACGAAGTGTTGCTAAGATTCACTCCCCCTTTCACCCACATATTTGCCCTTGAAATCTCCATTCATTGAAGGAGGTTTGTAAGTGATACCAAATATGGAAATCCATTCCAAAACCCACCCATTTTTGTGAATTAGATCACCAAATTTGATGAAAAAACCCCTAGGAGTAGTTTGAACTAGATCCTAGAGGAATTGGTGGAAAAAACCACCAAGTTTGGTGGTCGTCCCCACTTGGGATAGTTAACAATCCTAATTGGAAAACCTAGGGATGATCATGAATCTACACATAATTTTGGTTCAATTTCATCATAGATCATTTCTAGAGTAGTTTATAAGCATAATATTGAAATTTTGTGCAATTTGAAGTAGTTTTGCACCTTCAATTAGGTATTTCATTCTAACAAGACCAATTGAAACACCTAGGTACGACCATGGATTCTGCATACAATTTCCTTTATGTTTCAGCAGAGATCATATCTAAAGTAGATAATATACATTATACTAAGTTTTTGTACAATTTGGAATAGTTTTGCACTGCCTATTTCACCTTTTATATTCAATATTGCATGCATCTTTCTGATTTCATGTTAATCTGCACATGCTATTAACTAAATATGATTTCTTTGTGTGTATATCCAGGTATCTCATCATGCAAGGAAGGATATACAAGTTTGAATATGGATATATCATCGCAACGGTATCAAAACCTGCTCTTCAATTTGTGAGTGTGAGGAAGACACTGAAAGCGCACCTTGATTTTTTTAAAGGATTCTATCCTTTAAACCTTGTAATGATTTGTATCAATTAAGATCTCTCAAGAGGATATTTTGTAACCATGAATTTGGTAAATAGATTAATATAAAGAGAACCCCCATTTCTTTCACTCATTTTTCATCATGCTTACGTAAATGTCTTTTTGTAGTGCTTAAATAAATAGGTGCATTTTATTTCCCTTTGCTAGGTGTCCCATTTTTTTTGCTCTACAAAAAGCGATCCATATTTAAAAATATATCAATAATAAAAAAAATGGAGTAATTACCTCTTTGTGTTTATGGTAATCCAAGAACAAAGTTCATATTTATATCTTCTTGTGGCCTTTCTAATATTGGTAATGGCTAATGCAATCCAGTGTTTTAGCTTCTTCCCTTTGCATGTTGATAAACATGATAACCTTATATAAATAGCCTTACATTCACACTCATTCGCAACCAATAATAAATTTCATAAAGTTATCCCATGATTTTATCTACTCTGAAATGTCTAACAAGTCCTCCACTATATTTTTCTCTTATCAACTTCTCTATCATTGAAATTTATACTATGCATAACTACTACCTCATGAATAATAATCCCTCTTGGATAATATTACCAAGCCATGGTGTTCTATCTCCTATTGTAAGGCTATTACACACTGCCCAAGATTCTTTGAAATCAAAATCATTGACATAAATATCTTTTATATCATCCAAACCAGCAATTTAAATCCTCATTATATTCATTAGCAAGCATCTTTTATTCAGGGTATTGACTATTCAATTTGAATTACTACTTTTATTCTTCAAAACAAATGAGTAACCTTGAAGATACTCGACCACTTTCATATATCTTTGGTTCAATTTGCCTTGGTTGTTAATGAATTTCAAAGCATTATGATTTATAAACAACACAAACTCTTTTGGTAATAAGTAATGCCTCAACTTCTTCAGTTCTTGCACAATAGCATATATTATTGTGAAACGCAATTTCTTTTCATTAATCAGAAGCTAATTAAATAATGTAAAAGATGCCAGGATTAGTCCATAGAATCTGGACCTAATCAACTGTAACATCCTTAAATTAATAGGACGTTCAAACAAATTTGATACGCCCAAATAATGTAATAACAATATTAATAATAACATATGCTAACATCCCCCCTTATTACATTATTTGGGTAATGTAATAACTACTAGCTATGCTAACATCCCCCCATACAACAATATTTGGGTAAAGTATATAACTGCCCCAATACAGTGAAAAATAATAAGAGAAATGAAAGAATGGTGGCTCGTGCTTTGTCTTCGGCTCTGGCTCAGGCTCTGGCTCTGGCTCTAAGCATACCTCTGGATCTATACCACTGGGTCAATCTCGAGATCTGCCTGTGAAACTGCCTCTGGATCATTGCCTCTGGATCTGCCTGTAGATCTGCCTCTGGAACTTTGTCACTGGGTCTATCTTTAGGTTTGTCTCTGGGTCATTATCTCTGGGACTGCTACTAGGTCTGTCATTGGATTTGCCTTGGGGTCTACCATAGGTTTTACCTTTTTGGTAGAAGCCATACAACATTTCTTTCATCATGGTCCATTGTGTGAGATCTGTCCATCCACAATCAATATGAACCTTGTTGGCCATTTTCACTTTGTACAAACATTTTGAAGAAGAATGAATCGTACATCCACATGAATCACAAGGATGTAATCTCCAACACTTAGCTACAACATGTCCTGCCTTTCCACAATGACTGCAACAATGCTTTTTAGGAGATGTAGGAGATTTAGGTTTTACAAACATAGAATTACTGGTACTTGCATGTCCAGTATAGCCAAGGCCTTCATTCTTTGCCCTGACATTTGGCATTATAGGAGTTTTAATGCCTTGTTCTTGTTTACCTAATCTCTCACCATTGAATCCCATTTTCTTCATTATTTTGGAACCAAATCCTTTGGTGTGTTTTTCAAAACACCCAATTTCATCATCTTCATCAATGCTTTTAACAATATTGCATTTGTCATTATTGATGAGATTATGGAGCTCTTTTTGAGGAGGTTCAGTTTTTAAGTCACTAGTGTCACAAGCAACATCTACTACTGAAATAAGATCACCTATGCTACAACTGATATCTACCATAGAAGGTATGAGGTCGCTTGTATCACAACAAGCATGTGCCACAATGGGCTGAAGGTCACTTGTGTCACAACAAGCGTTCGCCTTTAGGACCTCGTTTTCCCCATTTATTTCCAATTTACGTTGGGCACGATCAAGTGCAACAAAGACCAGGTATATGCCCCTTAGAACGCCAATAGGAACTTGAGCACCATTTTTTTGAAGGTCTATGCAAGACTCAAAATCATCGAGGAGAGCTACTAAACCATTGTTTAGTGTGAGGAATGTGCCCTCCTCATAAAAATCCAACCCATCCATCTCTGGTGGAAAGTATGGGTCTTTAACTGATTTAGCAACATCAGTTTTTAGGGCTATATTTTTCTTTGATCTGCCCATTTTTAAGGTGTCGGACTCTGTCGAAAATGCACCTTTTACAATGAATTTTGCAAAAATAATCTGACTAAGGTGTCGGACTCTGTCGAAAATGCACCCTTATAAGTCTTCCCCCCTTGGTTTTGCAAAATTATATCCCTCTTGTTTGCAATATAGGAGATGGTGGAGAGAAAAAAAGTTTATCCCCCCTTTTCAGTGCAAAAAATATGCAACTATTAAGCCTCAAAGGGCACTTACAAAGCTTGCCTCGTAGGCAGATTAGCACAAAAGATCACCAAAAAAATCCCCCCTGTGTGAAGTACTTCAAACAAAAAAATTGCTTTTTATGAAGTCTAAAAAAACAGGTTTTGAAGTTTGATGATTTTATGCCTCTTTAACTGCTTTAATGTGGAGAGAAAAAAAATCCCCCCTTGTTAAGTTTTGAAAAAACATTTCTTTTCTAAAGTCTTTTTAAAAAAAAAAAATTCCTTTTATAAAGTTTAATTAATTAAATAATTACTTTTTCATAAAAAATTATTAAAAATAATTTTTTTTATAATGAAAAAAGTAATTAAAAATTTTAATTTTAATTAAACTAAATAATTTTTTTTTTTAAAAAGAACTTTATAAAAAAAATTATTAACAAAACATAACAAAAAAAATTATACCTTGGGGTCGGCGGGTTTTGATCCCCCGACCTCTGCTCCTCGTAAGATTTATCGTCTGGGCCGCCTGCCAACTGAGCTAGGCAGCTCGATGGGAGTAAGGGGAAGACACCCCTTATTTCTACTCGACCTATGCGGCGGGCTTGGAAGAGCGCTGCTTGACCGCAGCTCCTCTGCGGTTACTCAGCGGTGGCTCGACTGCGGTGGCTCCTTCCACTAGCTCGCCGGCTGCGACTTTCATGGTAAAAAAAATACCAATACACCGAACTCAATTTAATTGGTTTAAATTGGGTGCCCCAAGTTGTCAAAGCAACGCTCTCTGTGTTGTGCCATAAAAGAAAATCAAAATCAAAATCAAAATGATTTTCCACAGGGATATTCCACAGTTTTGCTAAATCGAAACCATTTTTCACAGTGATCGAAACGATTTTCCACAGTGATCGAAATGATAAAAAAAATATCAATGCACAGCGGTGGTCTCCATGATATTAAAAAAAATATCAATGTACAGCGGTGGTCTCCATAATATTAAAAAAAAATACCAATGCACAGCGGCGATCTCCATGATATTAAAAAAAATATCAATGCACAGCGGCGGCGGCTTAAAAACGGTCTGAGGCAACAAAAAAAATGGCCGCTGCCACTCCTCCGCCACCTGGCGGTGCTTCCAATGGGCGTCGCTCTTCCTCTCGCGACGTGGTGCGGCATCCATGTTCTGTGCTTCAGGAAACCATCAGTGGCCACGTCCTCCTCTGAGGTGATGTAGCAAAACCTACAACACACTTGTTCCCTCGACTTCCCGATTGCCTCAAAAATCCTATGCTCTGTCTTCGTCAAGAACTCCTGAAACGGGGTAAACACTCGCACAGTTGCTCCGTCTTCTCCCTACTACAAAAACATTTGCTATCTCGACAAAACCAAGATTCATCTGCAATTGTGAACGCAAGCGGTCTCCACCTGCAAACATTACGTTTGCGTCAACATCTGAAGATATTGGGGCTTCGATTGACGGGGAAGAAAAACACAATGGTTTGCGTTCAGTGTATTCTCCAAACGTGTAGACAGCGCTGCGTTTGAGTAAAGAAGTTTGCATCGATAAAAAAAAAACTCCAAAAAAATGTGAATCAACGCGGATTCTTCCTCCTCCGGGCTTCCTCGGATGGCTCAACCTTCAGCTGCTGTGATGAGGGGCGCTTCTCCACAGGCTTGCAAATAATCGAACCAATTTTTTTTTTTTTTTTTCAACACGTTCTCCGATGCCTCCACATTACACGGTCTAGTCTGTCCAGTCTCCGTGCGTCATAGGGCCAGATCTACAGAAGCTGCTCCAGCTTAGGTTTGCCCATTCGTCTAGGAGTTGCCCACACCAGTTCTCGAGTTACCATAGGGTCGAGCTACGAGAGCTTGACTATGTATGGCTCTGATACCATATTGTGAAACACAATTTCTTTTCATTAATCAGAAGCTAATTAAATAATGTAAAAGATGCCAGGATTAGTCCATAGAATCTGGACCTAATCAACTATAACATCCTTAAATTAATAGGACGTTCAAACAAATTTGATACGCCCAAATAATGTAATAACAATATTAATAATAACATATGCTAACATATATATCTTTGTCATTAAATCAAATATTTTACCTTTTTAATTTAATTTATTACTAAAATAAACAATGAGCTTAACTTCTTGGATAAAAAATTCCCCTATAGTTATCCCGCTCACATCATAATCTACTTCAAAAGCCTTGTTGAAATTTAGAAAAGCTAGAATACGTTATTCTATTATCTTCCTATTTGTTGAGGAATATTACATTACTTAGTACATTCGAATGTACCTCCATGGTACCTTAATGGTACAATTATAAATATGTAATATATTAGGGTTGAGTCTATATTTTAGAAGTACAATTTATATTTTTCCTTTTATGTAAGTGTCAATGTGGAAGAAATGTACAAGTATCATGTGTGTGTTTAGAGAATGCACACAAGTGTCATGTATGTAAGTATATATATAATGTAAGGATGTGTACAAGTATCTTAGAGTAGATGTAGAAGTGTGCAAGTGTCATAGAGTCAAGTGTGCATGTAAACAAAAGAGAAAAGTCTAGTATGTAAGTGGCAATATGATAAGTCAAAGATCATGGGATTTTTGATATGGAGAGCAACAACCAAGTACATGAAGAATCATATTATGTCTATATTAAGAATATAAAGCTCCACAAAGAGATATCTTATATCCAAATATTTGATTATCTAATTGTAAGTGGAAGGAAGTGAATTAAGCTTGTATACAAATTTTATGCATTTAATATTGTAAGTTTTCTTCACGCATAATACATGAATTATTTAGGCCATTTACATTCATATTTGTTTAGATAAATGAATGTTATTTTTTATTATTAAATAGTTCTTGATATACATATTAAATTGCTCATATATTATTCAACTCTTCATTATTGATATGTTGACATTTAATATTATGGCTTTTATATTTGGGGACCTATGATATTTTGTGGTAATAAGGCTTAAAATCCAACATTGGTATCAGAGCTACCACCTAACTCTATCCATTTTGATAGAGTTACTTTATTAGCCACCATCATCCATATTTAATATTGTTCATTTTTTATAAATTTATTTAGAGTTCATCCACTTTGAAGGTAATGTGGACTTGGAATATATATTTTTAAATTCCCTATTGAGTGGAAGATTGAGGGAACAAGGAATAGTCACCATGATTTGAATGCCAGTGTATTTCCACATGGTTGAAGAAAAACTAGTAAAGACTAGGAATTAACTAGATTGATAATAAGGGTTAGCTTTGAAGAAAATTTGGATATTTGATAGAGGAAGACAACTCAAAAGAAAATTTGGATATTGATAGATTGAAAAAGAACCAACTTAGGAGGAAAATTGGTCATTTAGGGATATTCAAAATTACACTAACATTGATATTGGGTTCTCTAGAAAGCATAATCACATTGTGTTATTAGGTATGACCTACAACATTGAATATTTTAGATAAATAAGCATTACAACTACTAGAGGAGATTAAGAAGTAGCATAGATTCATACTGATATAGAAAAGCATTCTTAGCTTCCAAGGATAGAATATCATCACAAGAAATTCTATAGAGGTCAATATTTGAAAGATAAAGAGTGAGAAAAAATATTTTAGTCAAAGTTCATAGGAGTATAGCTGCTACGTACAACAAGCAAAATGATGTATAAAATAGCAAAGTGCTTATAAGATTCTACATAGAATAGCATAGTTTATAAATTTCTAGACACTAGTTAGAATGCATTCATGAGATGCAAATGTAAGCACCCACAAAGTGCTATAACAAAGTACTTGCAAAGAATTCATAAGGCACTACAACAAAGCAGTCACTAAGTGCTTGTAAAGCACTATAAAAAAAACTCATAAGGAACTAAAATAGGTATTTGATAGGTGCTATAAGAAATCACAAAATAAAGATATACACGATGTGAAGAGAAAGCTCATAAGGCACTAGAAGGAAGCACATAAGGATACTAGAGAAAAAAATATAATGTGCTAAGAGAAAAATTACATAAGAGAGAAGCACATAAGGTAATAGTGGAGAATCATATAAGCTAGGGTTATGCATAAGGGGTTGGACTCAAAATGTACTTGTAAAAAAATGGTGAATCATAATAAAAATCAAGGTGAACCAAGGCAAATCTTAATAAAATCAAATCAATCATCTTCACACCAAAATTTGGGTCATTTGAAGCTGTAAAAAGTAAGGTCATATTTGGGGAAAATGTTGACCTATTAAGTCACCTTATAACTTCATAAACCACCACCATTATATCAGGATCGAAAAGAGCTTTCCAACGAGTACAAATATGCATGTTTTTGTATATATATTGTGGCGAATTGATCCTAAGAAAAAATTGGTCCCAAAAAATTTAGGCAAATGGGCCGATGTCGAGGGTCCTCATATTCACCAATTTCCAATTTTGGAAATCCTAATATTTGCCCAATTTGTGAATATTCACCACTGTGCATAACCATGAAATAAGTCACTAGAGAATAACAATAGGTAATCACAGAGTGCTAGAGGTAATATAAGTCACCAGTAAAGTTGAGCCTCCAAATATCAAGTTGCTATTAGAAAGTAAGCCAAAGAATGCACTACTATCAAAAACCAAGCCAAACAAAATATTGCTATCAAAAATCCATTCAATTTATAGTGAACATATAGTGAACCCGAAATACAATGAATATATAACTAATCTATAAGGAAGAAATATGCCTAAGATCAAAATAGGCATTAGGCAATAGGAGGTCAAATTAATAGAAGAGGGAGCTACTGAAGGTCTAGCCTCTAAAGAATATACAACAACAAATGAACCATCTAAAGCTAAGATATTTAAGGTCATCACCAAGAGCAAGGAATTGCTCATCCCAAGAAATTCAAAATGTGAACCAAGTAGTAGCAAACTAGAATGCAATTAGGGTGAGGTGGAACAAAATTTTTTGAGAAAAGTTTAAAATTTTCACTTGATATTCCAAGCAAAAATGAAGCATTGAATGAGGAGCTGAGAAACTATTATTTCTTTAATGTATTCTTAGGTAACGAATAAACATTACAATTTAAGTGCATGTTATTTTTGGTGGGAATGAAATAAGTTTGGATAACTTTCCAATTTGGAGTTATTAGGTTTAAGCACTTTAATTTTTAAAGTTTGAGAGTTATGGAGTAATAAGGTTTATTTAAGGAATTATTAAAAAAAATTAAAATTATTAAAGTATTAGAAAGTAAAGGAGCTATAAGGAGCAAAAGTTTTAAATATTATAATATTTTAAAATTTTAATTTAATCAAAGTTATTTTTTAAAGAGTTTGAAAGTTTTTTAAGTATTTTAGAAAATTTTGAATTTTTGAAAATGTGAAATTTTGCAAATTTATTTATTAGGGAAGGATTTGTACATAAAAATGTTAGAATATTTATAATTTGAAAATTTCATATTTTATTATTTATTAAACTTGAGAGTTATAAATATTTCAACTTTAAACACAAGATAGATAAATGGGAAAGAGGAACATCTCAGTATAAGAGAAATTATCAAAGTACAAGACTATGCTATATGAGAGGAAAAGTTCAAAAATAAAACTTGCATCCAAATCAATTTATTGAATACAAAGGGAAGCATCATAAAAGTGTTCTTAAAAAATCTTATCAAAGATGTGAGATAATATCACTTGAATCTCATTAGAAAATACAAAAGAAAAAGATGTTTGGTATTTAGACTTAGGAGATAATCATCATATGAATGGAAACTTACATTGGTTTGAATACTTAGAAGTTAGGTATAATATCTCATTAAATATTACATATGATATGATATATCAATTTCAAGGAACTGGTAGAGTAATACCTAGCATACCATTTTCATATTTTATACTAGAAAATGTTCTATATGTTCTTGGACTATCAACTAATCTTATCTCAGTTGCTCAATTGGTTGAAAAAGGAAGATCTATTGAGTTCAAATATATAAATTAGCATAGCAAATACATCATCAAAAATAAAAACACAATTGAATCTATAGTTTTAATCAAAATGGAATATATGTCTTAGGTTCAATGGGTTTTTATCAAGATATTATTAGACATTTATCTCAAGATGATGATAAGCTGCTTACTTTTTCAAAAAATAACAAACTAAAAATTGGATCAAGCATAATCCAAGGTTATCCTACGAGCATGAAAAATATATTAACCCAATATTCAAGATGATGAAGAAGATTCCAAATAATTAGAGGTTCACAAACAATGCAAGGTCATATCAAGATTGAATATTGAATATGAAGACCAAGATTGAAGACCAAAGTCTACAATATCTAAAAAATGTAATGCAAGGGGGTTTTGAGGAATATTACATTACTTGGTACATGCTAATATAACCCCATGGTACATTCATGGTACAATTGTAAATATGTAATAGATTAGGGTTGAGTCTATAGTTTAGGAGTGTGATTTATATTTCCTCTTTTATGTAAGTGTCAATGTGTAGGAAATGTACAAGTGCCATGTAAGTGTATGTTGAGAGAATGTACCCAAATTTCATGTATGTAAGTGTTCAAATACGTAATGTGAGGATGAGCACAATTTTCTTAGAGTAGGTATAGAAGTATGCAAATTTCATAGACTCAAGTGTGAACATAAAATAAAGTGAAGAGTCTAGTATGCAAGTGGCAAGATGATAAGCCAAAGGTCATAAGACTTGTCATATGGAGAGCAATAGTCAAGGTCATGAAGAGTTATCTTCTATGTGTATATTATGGAGATAAAGCTCCATGAAGAGATATCTGATATCTGATTATCTGAGTGTATGTTAAAGGAAGTGAATAAATCTTGTATATAGATTTTGAGAATTTAATATTGTAAGTTTTATTCATGCATAGTACATGAATTATTTAGGTCATTTACATTCATATTTAACTATATAATTGAATGCTATTTTTAGTATTGTATAGGCCTTGATATACATATTAAATTGATCATATATTATTCTACTCTTCATTATTGATATTTTGACCTTTAGTATAGTGGCTTTTATATTGAGGGACCTATGATATTTTGTGGTAGTAAAGCTTAAAAATACAACACTATTTAATATTGTAAAACTCTTATCTACTTTAACTATCCATTTGAACTCATGCTTACTACCCTTCATTGTTTTCATGATTGGAGCACAAATCCTATTGAAACTTCTAATAAACTTCCTATAAAAACTTATCAAACCAAACAAAATTCTTTTCTTAAACATAATTCTTGGTGATGACCAATCCACAACAACTTTTACATTTTTAGGATCCATCTGCAAACCTTCTTATAAAATAATAAAGTTTAAATACACTAACTCTTTATTCATAAAACTACATTTATTTGAATTGGACATCAATTGTTCTTCTTTCAACCTTTGTAAAATCAATATCAAATATACCAAATGATTATATATATATTTAGTATATATTAAAAATTAATCTAAATAAACAACAACAAATTTACCAAGTAATGGTTTTAACACACCATTCATAAATTGCATGAAAATACTCAATCATTGGTCAACCCAAATGATATGACTAGCCACTCGTGCAGTCCATCCTTTGTCTTAAATGCGGTCTTCCACTAATCCCCTTATCTAATCTAAATTTATGATAACCACTCTTTAAATCTGTCTTCACGAAGTGCTTCACTCCACTCAAACAATTTATCAAATCATTCATACATGGCAATGTAAACCTATAATTTATGGTTATCTTATTAACGACCCATGAATCCATGCACATACACCATTTTATAATCTTCTTGGATGATAATATAAATGATACTACACGTGGGGTCAAGCTCTCCCTAATCATCCCCTTATCCAATAACTCTTGGGCTTGTCTCTTCATTTTCTTATCCTTTACAAGTGTTATTTTACAAGCTACCTTATGTGGTAATGCTAATATAGGAATGAAATCTATGTGATTACTAATGATACTTATAGGTGGAAATCCATTTGACAATTCTTCTAAAATACTATCTACATATTTCTCCAAAAAATTCTTTACTTCATGTGGAATTTAAACCATCTTGTATGCTACCCCATCCTTCATGGTTTTAGCAATGAAAGCAAAACATGCTTCCTTCTTCTTCATCCCCTTCAAGAAATATTTTTCAAGATCAAGCACACTTTAGAACTGTTATCCATCTCTTCTCATTTATCCTTCAATTGACTTAAGTTGTACCTCTTGTCATCCTTTTTAATGGTGTAGGTGTTCACCCTACCATCATGCATTGCCTTTCTATCAAAGCTCTATGACCTTCCTAATGAAATATGACAAGAATCCATAAGCATAATATCACATAGTATCTCATTTTTATAAGAATCAATTTGAAATTTTATCACACATTGTTCACTTGCCTAATTTTGATGTCCCTTTTTCAACCATGATATTTTATACGAATTAGGATTCTCAATCCTTTTTAACCCAAGATTTTCTACCATATTCATAGAGACTAAATTATATATGCTTCCAATAACCATAATGATTTTGAAACACTTACCTTCTAATTTGTATATAGTTCTAAAAATATTCCTTCTCCACATTAGTTCATGCTTCTCTCTGATTGGTTTCAAAAATATTCTCTTCATCATGATATATTATCCTTGTTTTGGATCCTTAGTATGCTTTGATGAGGTAATACATTTATCATCTACTCTTGGCTTATTTTCCTGTACCATGACCTACTATACACTTCTACATTCAAATGCTTGGTGAGTAGCTTCTCCATATATAGAGAAATTTCCAAAGAATCCTGTGCCCGTTCCTCTATTATAACCACCTCTTCCTCTTGATAAATATCTTCTTTCCCTAACATTCTAGCTAAAATTAATTTAAGAAAAACTAGCTTCTTCCTCTTACCTTCATTATCATCTTCTAATATTGACTTTTCCTCTTCCCCATGAGAATTTTCCTCTTCCTCTTAAGTTATTTTCATGCTTTTGGACCAACTTATCTTCCACCTTGAGTGCATATTGATATACCTCTTCGACTATTTTAATTTTAACCATACCAATTTTATCTTGAATGGATAGCCTTAGCCCATTAATGTATCTTACCACTTTCTCCTCATCATCTTCAAATGACATGCTACTATAGTTAACTTATAAAATTTTGTTGTATACTCCGTCATCACTAACTTTTTTTAACTTAAGGTTTTAAAGTTTTCTAAACAACCAAAGTTTATAATTAGCAAAAAAAAAAACTTATATTTTAATTTAGAAATATGTCTATCCCATGTTTTTCTTTCTCTCTCATTCGCTCTCTATTTGGACATGATCCCACCAAATTGATGCATGTCCTTTCAACCATGTGTATAAATACTTAACTCACTTTAGGTCTACTATAAATTCATAATCAAACAATATCTCCATGTTTCTTATCCACTCTAATAACTCTTCTAGATTTAAACTTCCATTAAAATTGGGAGTATCTAACATCAACTTACTTCCCATGCTAAATATTGCTTGAATCAACCATTGCTTCAATTATTCTCCTTGATCTTCAAATCAAGTTTTTGGATGACCAATCTCTTCCTCTTCATTATCACTATCATATTCAATATGAATATCACTCCTTTTTTAAGTCTTAATTACTTCTAATCTAGCTATGATTCCCCTCAACATCTTGGATTTCTTTACTTTTTAGGGTATAAGACCATGCATTCTTCCTCTTCCTCAATGTGTGATCTCTCCTATAACATGTACTATAAAAATCTAAAAACCCTATTTTAATACCAAATAATGAGGGATAGGGTCTAATGAAAGAACCACTTCTAGTAGAAAAATATTTCATAGCAAACTAAAAAATCCAAAAACTGAGCAAAAATAATAATATGTTATTAAATTACTTCTTGTTGGTTATAAGGAAAATATAGAAGTACATCATAATTATGCTTTTTCATCTATGAAAAATAAATTATAATCTGGAAGGCTAAAATCCATGTCCCTTGATCTTCTAATCCTTCTCCAACAATTTTTATTATTTTATTTTTTTCTTGTGATTGCTCAACAACACTTCTATCGTGGTAGTACTTGTACAATATAATTGTATGGCAATAACACTTGTATGATAATAACACTAGTCATTTTATCTATCTATCTATCATCTACACACACATACATTTTTAACTTGAATGCTCCTACATCTAGTGATGAGCTCTAGAACTCTATGCCACCAAACACACTTTTTAATTAAACATGAATATTACTGTAAAGTGAAATCGACCAATACCAAAATAATAACAATATATCAAATACAAGAAATATTACGCTATGAAAGAATGATATTGTATTATTTTTAGGGAGTCTGGATCTCCTCTATTACAATATTGGTGTGCCCCAAGATCAGGGGTCACACAATACAACTTGTGTTGATACAATGATTTTATAATAAGAGGGTTGGAACCCTCGATCAAATGATAGTTGGTGTCTCTGGATTATCTTCACTCTAAACAAGTGTGAGTGGGCTTGTGTATACCTATGGAGCCACTCGAAGATACAACAATTGTCACTAAAAATACCTTCTGTAACATACACATAAACAGATCAGAACATAAAGTTAGTAACACTTGTGAGGCCTCCATAGTGTGAGGCCCACCAAAATATAAGAGGGCAAACAACTACCCCTAGCTAAAACGTTTACCAAATGAAATACAAAATATAGAAAACATAGGTAAATGAATAAGAACCAATACCTTATCAAAATATTCCTAAGTTGCCTGATCTATGTTTCTACTTCCTCGATCTTATAACGTACGAACATTCATCAATGTTCGAGGGTTTGGAAAATGTAAACTGGCAAATAGAAAAAACCCTAGAGCATTCATGGAGGGTTGTGAACCCTCTACAGTATTTTGGGGATACTCTAGGGTATTCAAAAAATTCCCAAGAGTATTTATGGGTGATGGGGAATGCTCTATAGAATTCGGGTAGGTTTCATAGAGGTTTTGATGGAAGATATGGAAAATATAGAAGCAATAATTTTTTGAGCGACAATGAGGATGGAAGGGGTTAGGAAAAGTCTAGGGTTCACGAATGGATGGATGATCAATGCTTTTCAAATCCAAAATGTTCCAACCTTGATTCACAAAAATGAATCATCTTTTATAGTTTGCCCTTGACCATGTTAGGATTTCAATGACACCAACGGGCGATCGATATTAAGACATGATGAGGGAAGGTTGAGATTAGGATTTGACAAGTGACATAGATCATGTTAAATGAATGGTCAATATTACGACGTGAAAAGCAGCTGAGATTTATTCATATATATATATATATATATATATTTACATATATATATTTATATAAATATATAAAATATTCATATTTATGCATAAATATAAATAAATATACATATATATAACTAAATAATGAATGGTTATGATTTTAGGATGTGTATATGACAAGTGGTTAGGATTTGGTGTCTACAATTAGAATACACTAGATTATCATATGTCAAAATAATATTTATATTATTAACATATTCTTTTACAAGGTTTACACAATCAGCACAAGGATGGAAAATTCTATGAAGAAAGATGATTAGAAAACATAGAGTAAAATATTTAATAATTTGTGACAAATGTATCCTAGAGTAGATTAATAAATTAACAATTAACTAAAATTTAAATAGTTATGGAAGATTGTATTGTATAGAGGGTGTATTTGTAGCATCATTATCTCATCATCCATGGTTAAAATATTTTTCACAATTAAAATAAATAAACTCTCTCAAAAATCTATCCATAATTCTTATTTATGTGTTTTTAAAACAACGATGACAAACTTGAAATACAATGAGTAATATTCATTTATTAATTTTCATTACTAAATATGCATGGTTATGGTATTATTGGAATTTTATGACTTTTGGTTAGTTGGATAGTTGTTAAAATTATAGCTATTTTCTACCATGTTCGATTCAACCAAAAAATCAATGCAATGCGCTTATAAAAATATAAATTATAAACAAAATGATACTTCACACCAATAATAAAATAAACTAGTCCCACTTGAGTGATTATTAGAAGTAGAGATAAAAGTAACCAATCCATAAATCCTTATTATAAGTATGATAAAGATGTAAAGATAAAATTTTTCATGATCTCATTCATATCTATGTTAAGTGTTACTTGTGAAGATCAATAATGTCACTCACATTTTCTAGGATATTTGAGTGAGTATTCTTACTATGCACAATGTGAAGATGCCTTGTTTTCAAAGCATCTAAAGAACCTAACACTTCCATTACACCATTATGTCACAAAATTATTTTAATTTTAATTTAACTCTAAAATCGTAATTGAAATAAAATTACTTGCCCTATGCCAATTAAATTATTTGATTTAGTTGGAAGATCTCTACTTTCCACATGGATGTTTGCTTGCACATTAAAGTCTCAAAATAAACCTCAACTCTAGTAGTTGTATGTCAACTATGTTGCAATACAAATCGAAATACAAGTAATTATTCTTGCTTAGAAAGTAAATAAGAAAGAGGTGTAATAAGTAACTTGTCAATTCTATTACTCATGATGAAGAGTAGATTAGGGTGTTTTGTAACATTTTCTTTCCATTTAGAATTGAGAAACTCATGATGAAGAGTAGATTGGGGTGATTTGTAACATTTTATTTCCTTTTAGAATTGAGGATGCATTCATGGTTTCTATGATTTTCTTATAGGTGAAAATGAGGTGGTCTACAGGTATAGCATTCAAGGTTCTAAGCATTATGGAATAAGTTGCATACAAATATTGTTGAAAAATACAAAATCTCAATACATATTTTAGTAACCTGTCAAATGAGAAATTATTTTTTCAAAAAATACATATATGTAGAATGGTAAGTTGTTTTTGTAGTTTTGAGGATGTGTCATCATCGAACATATGTTATATTGGGTTATCCCCATTGCCAGGCTAGGTTAATTTTTTAGGTTAAATTTAATATTATTCAACAAAACTATACTACAGTGCCTTATTTAAATTTAAAAAAAATTAAATATTTTTTAAATTCAATCTACTAATTAATAATTTCATAATAACAAAACTTAAAATATTAAAAATTTTAAATTAGAAAAAGAATGCATACATACTTTCAAAAATGAAAAAAAAAAAAATAGCATTGCTAAGTAAAAAAAATGCATGCATACTTTAAAAAAAAAAAAAGCCTTAAAACATATATCTCAAAAATTTAGCATCAACTATAGTCTTTTTTGTTGCTATTAGCTTCTATTCTTATATATATTTATATATAGATGATTTATTCCTTAACTTCATTTTGTTTTTGGTAGTGAACAGTGTTAACACCATAATATTGTAATTTTTATGTTAATAAATTCCTATAATCTAACCTTTTTTTTTTTTTAACATAGATACCGTATTGAAGGTTTTTTAAAATGTTCCTATGAACATTTTAGCGGTTTTGCCTATCAATTGGTAGCCAGCGACGCATCATGTAGGCATTTTACAATGATATTGCTTTAATGTTTTTTTAGAAGGCGTAAACCTTACACGTGTAAGTTTAATTTACATCCTTGACAGTAAGAATTTTCTAGAAATGTTTTTACCGAACTTTCTCTATTCTATACAACAAATCTTAATTTCTGAAATTTCTCTATTCTATACAACAAATCTTAATTTCTGAAAACAATTTCGATTTAACCACATAGTTCAAAAAAAATTAAATCTAACAATTTCGATTTAGTCCACATAATCCAACACATTTACATCCATATGTTCGGATTATTATGTTTTAGCTAAAGTTTAATATTTAATATATTCTAAATTATTTAAAAAATGTCTTTTAAGTGTTTTTTTTTTACTATTGTTGTACTCTTTTACATCTAATTTAAATATGCATTTATGAAGGCCTCCTCTGCTGCTATGGGACCGTCTGCTGTGATGGCCTCATCTAATGTGATGTCAGTGATGGCTGCTGTGATGGCACCTGCTGGGATGGCTTTGCTCGTCTGCTGTACGTCAAAGGTGCTAGGTGTAGCAAGTCATGTTATATCATAGTTATGCCATCAATGCACAAACCCGGTCCAGCGCGACCTGCCTGGCTTTGTGGAGTGGTGTCTGAGAGGTGCAATAATTACATCCTTGCGTCCAACACTAGAAATAAATATCTGTACATCAAAGATGTTACTTGAAAAATATGTATACGTCAAAGATGCTACTGTAAAAACATGTATACCATAAGAAAATATCTGTACTCAAAATGCTACTGTAAAAAAAATCTGTACGTGAAAGATTAATGCTTTGTGGTCTTTTCTTTTTCTTTTGTGTCGTGAGGCACGTATTTGACGATTTAAAATTAAAACAGTCCGTTGGATAAGTGTTATATAAATGCAAAAAACATTCTAGAGGCACGTATTTGACAATTTAAAATTAAAACAGCCCTTTGGATAAGTGTTATATAAATGCAAAAAACATTCTAAACATTTGAGTTGACCATGCATTGCTGAAAATAATTTCAATCTAGTAATATAATATAACAAATCTTCTTTAGAGATTTAGTGTAATTGCAGAAAACTATTTCGATTTAGCCACATAATTCAACAAATTTACATCCAACAATTTCGATTTAGCCCACATAATCCAACACATAATTCAACAAATTTACATCCAACAATTTCGATTTAGCCCACATAATTCAACAAATTTACATCCAACAATTTCGATTTAGCCCACATAATTCAACAAATTTACATCCAACAATTTCGATTTAGCCCACATAATCCAACAAATAAACATCCATATGTTTGGAATATTATGTTTTAGCTAAATATATTATAATTTACATCCTTGCTTTGGAAATTACAGCTACTTAAAACCATACACTTTGGAAACAGTGTGTACCAAACACTAGTGGGCATTGGCATGGATTTATGCTATGCATACGGTGTGAGCTTTGTCTCCGGTGGGTTCACTACACAGATGTCGAGAAATTCTTCGATACTCGTGTACTTGTAGTCTGGATAAAGTTTGGAAGCCTCCAAGTCGTCGTCTTTCAACTCAAAATTCGTCTGATCTCCGTTCACAAATAGACTGTATAAAATGGAAATCGGAATGTTTTCCGGATGAGGCAGACCTGCAATAACACAAATTATAGTTGAATATAATATTGTCTAGCCTGTGGGCTTAACATATTAGTTCATAATGAAATTGTAAATATTGTTATCTCACTTTCAGAGAGCTTGACAATTTCGGTTTCCTCTAAATACACTTTTTTGAGACATCGTCCAGTTTTCTTCTCCCACAGTGAAACAATCTCCATCTGGGCAATCACGTTGATCGATGGCTTGTAAAAGATGAGCTTGTTCAGTGTTCGGAATAGAAACGTTCTCTATTCTATTTTATTATTTAGTATAGGAGACAAGACTAGTGCCATCTTTGAAGAGTTGTGTAATTTCTGAAAACAATGTCAATCTAGTAATATAATTGTTTAGCGTAATTGCAGAAAACAATTTCGATTTAGCCACATAATTCACCAAATTTACGTCTAACAATTTCGATTTAGACCACATAATCCAACAAATTTACATCCAACAATTTCGATTTAGCCCACATAATCCAACAAATTTACATCTAATTTACATCCATATGTTTGGAATATTATGTTTTAGCTAAATAAATATATATTTTATTTTTTATTATTTTTTATAAGAAGAGAATTGGTAACATTTTTTATTTTTAATAACTGGTGTAGGAGTTAGACACTCTTTCAAATTTCAAGTCAAATCATTGAAGCTGCGTCTATAATGCTGTCCAAAGTGAGAAAAACCCCTAATAACTCAAAGTTAATACTGCCATCATCAAACTAACACAGCCAAAGTAAAAAAAACCCCTAATAACCCAAAGTTAATACTACCATCATCATCAAACTAACACACATTCTTTGAAATCGTAACGATACATTTGGAAACAGTGTGTAGTGTGTAGCAAACACTCGTGGGCATTGGCATGGATTTATGCTATGCGTACGGTGTGAGCTTTGCCTCCGGTGGGTTCACTACACAGATGTCGAGAAATTCTTCGATACTCGTGTACTTGTAGTCTGGATAAAGTTTGGAAGCTTCCAAGTCGTCGTCTTTCAACTCAAAATTCGTCTGATCCCCGTTCACAAATAGACTGTATAAAATGGAAATCGGAATGTTATCCGGATGAGGCAGACCTGCAATAACACAAATTATAGTTGAATATAATATTGTCTAGCCTGTGGGCTTAACATATTAGTTCATAATGAAATTGTAAATATTGTTATCTCACTTTCAGAGAGCTTGACAATTTCGGTTTCCTCTAAATACACTTTTTTGAGACATCGTCCAGTTTTCTTCTCCCACAGTGAAACAATCTCCATCTGGGCAATTACGTTGATCGAGGACTTGTAAAAGACGAGCTTGTTCAGTGCTCGTGGATCATTGGCCACCATGATTGACAGCGCTGCGATGTCATCCTCTAAGTTCATAACAACTGCACGGGATGTAACATTATCTAAATTAGTTTTCTAAAAGCATCTCCGTCACATGTGTTGAGAAAAATAATGAATTTTGTGCAAGAGCCACAGTAGAACACGATTTTTAACATTGATGCTTCGACCAAAAATTGATGAGTGGACAGAAAACTAAAGTCCTATGCATTATATTATTTGTCCTGCACAAACCTTTAGTAAGGCCATCCCCATATATAACAACTTCCTCCTGTGGCGGTTTTCGACGGGGATGAAAGAAATAATCGACAAAATAAGCCGCACAGCAATTGGAAGAAACGAAGGTATACGGGATCCCGGCTTCTTCAATGGCCCTGCGAATTTTCTTCTTAATGTCATTTATCCTCTGGAAGGGAGCCAAACATTCAATTCTGTCGACGTCGTTTCCAAATTCTGACGGTAGAAACCTCTGTTTATTTGCCACAAAAATGGGAAAATTTTATAAAAATGCACGTCTGCGACGGACAATGGCTACTCTGGTAAAATGTAAAATTGACAATGACTATATTATACCTTAACATTTCCGGCTTCCTTGATAGCCCTTATGATATTGAGCTGATCCAAATGTTGAGGAATAGCAACCGCCGATATTACTATGTCCACTTGCTTTATTGCATCCACCAGACTCTTGTGATCATGCAAACATCCCTGCCAACATTATGTCAATTCTGGTTTGATCGTTCTAATGGAGTAAGGACGTGAGAATGACAAAAGATTTTAAAGAGTAAGAACGTTTGAATGACTTACTTGAAGAATATGAATACCATTGTCTCGGAATTCCCGGATTAAGGGTGCCTTGGGGGAATCAGGAGCCGCAGTGGCAGGACGAACGAAAACATAAGTTGGATGGCCAAGTGAAAGGCTAGCTCTTACCATGTATTCGCCAATATATCCAGTCGCCCCAATTATCAAAATCCTATTCATGGCCTCAGCACAAATCTCACTCCCAGCCATCAGTGTTGAGAAAATTTCCAAAACACCCAGAAAAACGAGAACCAACAGTCGACAAGTTGTTTAAGTATTGAACCTATCCTAACTATTCTGCTTTCTGAAATTGCAGACAAACCCTATCTATGTGTGCACTTCATCGATACATTGTCTTAAAACTATTGTAACTCACCACTTCCTTCCCTCTTACAATTCTACAGACCGCCTAATTTATCTGACAATTCTACAGACCACCTAATTTGGCTTCATATAGAAATGCACGCATCGTAAACCATAGAACAGCATGGATTTATAGGCGTGGGACTCCCAAGGAAGAAGAGGTTGAGTAGAGGTGGGACTCCAAGGAAGAAGAGGTTGAGTAGAGGTCGGAACAGCATGGATTTATAATGCCGTGTGAGAATGTCTTATGCATTGCGTCTTTCTTAGAAATTTTAAATGGTAAATAAAATTCAACCGGAAGACAACTAGCCGAGGCGATTTGACGTCAGAATACGGATTATTTTTTGGTGGCACGCTCGCAACGCACTGAAAGCCATTCAATGGAGCCCATATTTTCGACAGACAACGCCCCTGTGTACGTCTCTCAGAGATTTTGACGTCGGGAACCACGAGGAAGGACAGAAAAAATTTAGAAGGGGTTCACGTGTGTCCCCAGCCGCCGTCAGTTCCTTACTAGGGAATGAATGACGGTCTCTACTCCGTGCGAAAACAGACGACATTTATGTCACACTCTGTAACACATTTATAGTAAAATTTTTACTTTCGCACGGAGTAGAGGCCATCATTCATTCCCCAATGAGGAACAGAAAAATGAACAATATTTTGTAATTTTTTTTTATTATCTTTTAGGTATTTGTCAAAAAGAAATTTAGTTTAAATTTTAGGGATGCTAATTTATAAAAGTATGATGTTTACCAAGAATCTTTTGAGTGCCTGCTCCACAGTCAACTAGGATAAGATAATACTTTGAGTGTTACAGTCAACGAGGATAGGAATCCTGAACAACCCTTGGAATTTTTTCATGCTCAGCCAAGTAGTTGAAATAGACTTGTTGGGAGCAACCCCTATCATTTGAACCGTACTCTTATTACTTATTAAAAATAATGTAGTTGTATTAAAAAAATTTACATCACCTTCATCCATATATTTGTTGAAGATTAAATTAATAAGTATATAATATAATACTTATTAATATATTTTATATATTAATAAATATTAATATATATAGTGGCTAAGATGATGGTTGTTTTTAAGTGATTTTGTGTTCAAACCCCTTGAAGGTGGTTGAAGGTGGTTGTTGATGTAATTGGTAAACGTTATCCATTAAAAAAATATATATATAATATATTTTAGTAAAAAAAATCTATAAAATTGATGTAATAGTTAAAGGCTGAAATTTAAACTACACCCAAAATCTCGTGGATTTTTCTATCGATTAAAAATAAAATTAAAAAGGAACAATTATGTAAGGTCTTTGATTCTTCGAAAGCGATGAGATCCAAGGGACCGCTAGGAAATTTTATATAATGGCAAGTTCCCGTCAGCTCACGTCAAAGGGTACAGAGCTTCAAATTTCACCGGGATGGTTAGCGAAGTTTTCTTCCCAACTTCCGAAGTTCTCGCTCCAATATTCCCAAGGAAGTTGAAATCAGTCGTTGTCAATTGGTGGCCTTTGAAATATCGTTGTTTACCATTTATGTGAGGAATGGACCAAACGTCCAATTGGTGGCCTTTGAAATATCGTTGTTTACCATTTATCCAATGCATACACAATTGGGTCTCCTGCAGTCTAATTCATTCCATGTTTATACGATTCAGTGAAAGATACACAATTGAGGTGAGGAATGGGCCATTCATTCCAACTTCCGAAGTTCTCGGAAATATCCCAAACATCCAATGCATTCACAATTGGGTCTCCTGCAGTCACATTCATTGCATGTTTATAGGATTCAATGAATATTGGTGTCCTGCATCACCATCGTTAAACCCATGTGCGAAATATACACAATGTGTATCTTCCTGGGTTACATTTCAGATAATTTTGAGGAAGAGTTTAACAACTTTTTGAACTATTCAGGAATTGGTGGAAACGACGGGTTCGTCAGCTGAGATCTTAGTGGATTATGTGTTGCGCGCTAACGATGATTACAAGCACTAGGATTCAATGAATGTAGGTCTCCTGTGTCACCATCGTTAAACCCAAGTCCTCAATCCCCGACCTCCTGGAAGGTTTGCCATGTGTCAGGATAGCACCCAAATGATGAGTAATACTCAAACGGAAGTTTTTTCTTTGTAGGGTATGACATGAAGATAATTAGAAGCTAGATCCATATGGAAGCACATTTTCATACTTAAAAAGTTGTAAAAGAAATGACAACCATGAAAAAAAAAAAAAAAATCTATATCTATTTATAAAGTTTTGGAAGGACAAAAGCTATAAAAGAGAAGAAAGTTTGAAGTAGCATACAATATTATTTGTGGGTAGTCTTTTTATTTTAAAATAATATTTAAAAAAGTAGAGTAAAGATGAAATAATTTTAAAACTTTTTAGGTTATAAATTATATGAGATTAACTTTGTTTTGCTTAATCTATAGTTATTTAATTAATTGTTGGAGTATGGTGTACAACTTTACCCTCAAGCATGAAATAATATAAAAGAATAATAGGCATTCTCATTACACTTTTGTCACGGATCATTCATTTTAAAAAAAATATTAATATAAGTAAAAACATTAATATAACGCTAATTTTTTTTATTTCCTTTATTTTTATAAATATAATTTTAAAAATAAAGTTTATAATGTATTCTTTGTTAGTATTAATTATAAGACATTTATTAACTTTGAAAATAAATTCTTTAGTATTTTATTTTATTTTTATTTTTTATTTTTTTTTAATTTGTGGAAAACATCCCAAAAGGGATGCCACTTTCGGGTAAGACCCAAGGAGGTAGGGGTATCCATTCCGCCAAAAATACCTACGACTCGGACTTGGCCTACCACCTTTGACATACTCAAGGAGCAAAAAAACACACAAAACCAATTTAAAAATAAGTAAATAACAACAAAAATAATAAAATAAAATTAAAAACATGCTCCTTGAGTGTGTCAAAAACAAAAGCACAACCAAACACACACATAATAAGATAAAATAAACCACAACACGAACCACATAGAAAAATACAAGAACCACATAACAAAACACAAACAAGACAAAAACAACAGAACACTACAAAGACATAACCAAGAAAAAACATGAAAAATAAACACAACCAAAACCTAAAATATTAAAAAAATAAAATAAAAATAAAAATAAAAAAAAACCAACAACAGACAATAAACAAAAAAAAAACATAGAAAACACTCACACAAAAAAACACGAATTAACACAAACAAAGAGAAACACAAGAACAAGAACGAAAAAAAACAAAAAACATAAAAAAACAAGAACAAAAAAAAACAACACAAAGAACACAAAAACAAAACAAAACAAAAGAACCCACCCACCTTAAAAAAATAAACAAAAAGAAAAAAGAAAAAAAATTGAACATAACAATGACCTATCTAGACCAGAAGACTATTAAGGCAAGAATCAACAGAGGAAACAAAAGAAAGAATAGATTGAGCTAGGGAACTAAAAAAAACTGAATGAACCAAAGAGAAGCAAAAAAAGCAAGAAGAAACTAGGTACCTTCAGAACTGGAGCCATCCAAAGAAATGATAGAAAGAAGAGCTTCCCTAATTTGAGAAGCCCACCATCTAGGAGGGTGGCCATAACAAGTAAGATCACCTTTGTCCAAAGCCCAATTAGCTAAAGCATCAACACTCTTGTTTTGATCTCTGACCACATGATTGTAATCAACTTTCAAAAATCCCATCTGGATTAATTGAATCTTCTCAATAATTCTTTTTATTCTCCAATCCACCTTATGATTCTTAGAAGGATTCTTCAAGATATTAATCATAAGTTGAGAGTCAGACTCAACTAACACCTTTTCCCATCCAACCTTAGTAGCCTCTTGAAGGCCTCTGAGGATACCATACCCCTCAACAAGGTTATTGGAAAGAATACCCAAATTCTTAGCAAAAGTAAAAACCAGGGAGCCATCTGAAAGTCTACCAATTCCTCCCACACTAGCTTTTCCAGGGTTCCCTCTAGAGGCTCCATCAGTATTGACTTTTCCAAAATCCTTAGGAGGAGGTTGCCAATTTCTTGTCCTATCCATATTACTAATACTCACATTCCCTTTAAGTTGGTTGCCCTTAGAAGATTTAATCTTCAATATTTGCATCACTTGATCCCATCATTTGGTGGGAGTTTTGGGGGTGATTAAGGAGTTGATGGACTGATTCAACTAAGTTGGCTATGGTATTTTTCCAAATATAGTGAATATCCTTCCTATCTTGATTAAAAATTTGGTTGTTCCTTTCATTCCAAATATTCCAAAGAAGAATGGGTAGAACCCATCCAAACTAACTGCCTAATAAAATGATCAACACCCTCTTGATTAGGCCAATCCCTCCAAAGTTGTTCAAAAGTAAAAAAATTGGACCACTGTAAGCCAAGTAAAGTGGCCATTCTCCTCCATAGCTCAGAGGCTAAAGTACACTCAATAAAAATATGGTTGAGAGTTTCTACATTCTCTTCACACATTTCACATCTAAAAGGGCCATGAAAACCATGCTTCATAAGTTGCTCACCAGTAAGCACCCTACGATGCAATAAAAGCCAATTAAAGAACCTCACCTTAGGCTAGAGCTTTTGAGCCCACAATTGAGAAAATATGTCAGAAGAATGGTTGGGATTATTATGGCATAAGGTCAAATAACCTTGAGCAACTGAATACTCACCCTTAGTAGTGTTGTTCCATCCAAAACAATATTTTTCATGGGACCAAGAGAGGGATCTCATATGAAGGATGCCTTGGATATCTTGTCTTTGCCTTTCTAGGATTTGAATAGGCCAGTCCTCAATAGGGATCCAATATCTACCAACCTTTGAATTACCATTATGGTACCGATAGTAATTAGCCACCTTTATCCAGTTAGCTCGGTGAAGCTCCTCCATCCAAGGCCTCCAATCGAGAAACTGAGTTATCAAAGGCTTGTGACCATCCCAAGAATCTATCCAAAAATTTACCTGTTGACCATTATGAATGATCCAAAATAATTTTTTCTTTATCAAATCCTCACCAGTATTAAGAACTGCTAAAATGGGAGAACCTTTGGTAGGAAGTTGATAGCGAACAAGGTCTTCAGGACTTTTGTTCTCAGCATATTTAGCATGAAGATTATTGGCCCAAAGAGCATTGGGGTTATGCAACATCCTCCAATATAATTTAGCAGCTAAAGCTTTGTTGTTATTAATAGAAGACCAGAATCCTAACCCCCTTCATTCTTAGGAAGACATAAAGTATCCCATTTCACCAAGGCCCATTTTCTTTTCTCCTTAGTACCACTCCAAAGGAAATGATGACTGATTTGATCCAATTCTCGAAGAACAACCTTTGGGATATTCAAAATGGAAGAAACATAAATAGGAATAGCTTGAAGGACTGATTTTACCAAGGTGATTCTACCCCAGAAGAAAGCCACCCGTTGGTCCACTTTCCAATTTTCTTCTTGACTTTGTCCAACAACCAATTCCAATATTTATTTTTCTGCCTTTGAATATTTATGGGAATACCTAAATAAGTGATTGGAAGGGAGGTCTTCTTATATATTAATTTATCCAAGACCATGGATTCCTGTCTAGAAGAGCAGTGAAAGAAAATAACTTTAGATTTGTCTTCATTGATCAACTACCCAGTAGCCTTAGAAAAACAACTAATGATTTGCTTAATATTAGAAGCTTCCTTAACTGTAGCTTTACCTAAAAGAGTAGAGTCATCCACAAATTGAAGATGAGAGATAGGTCTAGCTCCATGAGCAATGGTAACTCCCTCAAGGGTTTTGTTTTCCCTCTTTTTGGTTATAGTCCTACCCAAGCATTCAACAAGAATGATGAATAAATAAGGGGATAGTGGGTCACCTTGCCTAATACCTCTAGAAGCTGGGAATGACTGAGAAGGCCTACCATTGATAAGAACTAAGTAGGAAACTAAAGAGATACATCCCATAATCCAATCCATCCAATCCTTAGAGAAACCAAATTGCCTCAAAACTTTGATAAGGAAGTGCCAATCCACTCTGTCATAAGCTTTGGATAAGTCTAACCGAATGAACATGGAAGGATATTTTTGCATATCCATGGAATGGATGGCTTCCTGAGCAAGAACTATCTCATCTACTATTTGACGCCCTTCCACATAACCCCCTTGCTCTGGGGAAATAATCTTATGCAAAAGAGGCTTCAACCTTTCTGCCATGATTTTAGTAATGATTTTGAGAAGAACATTACATAAAGCAATAGGTCTAAAAGCTGAGATATGATCAACCTCTTGAGCTTTTGGAACAAGAGTAATATAAGTTTTATTGATAACCTTCAAAATTTCTTTGGCTTTCCTGGCTTCTTCCACCACCTCTAATAAATCAACATGAAGGATATCCCAGAACTCTTGGTAGAACTCAATGGGAAAACCATCAGGACCTAGGGTTTTCCATTTTTGCATTTTAAAAACTACCTGTTGAAGCTCATTGATAGTAATAGGAGAAGTCAAAATAGAGTTCTCCTCAGAAGTGATAAGAGAAGGGATTGCTTGAAGAATATTTTGTTGAGAAGCTGAGTCAAGAGGAGTAGCAACAAAAATATTGGAAAAGTAATCAACAACAATAGAGTTCATGCCATCCCAAGTATAAACAACATCTCCAGAATCTGATTTTAAGGAAGAAATAAAGTTGTGAGATTTTTGAGCTAGAAGAGATTTGTGGAAGAAATTTGTGTTTCGATCTCCTTCTTTGAGCCATTGAATTCTAGATTTTTGCTTCCATAAGATTTCTTCTCTTTTTTCCCATTCCTCTAACTGAGTTGTGAGTTTAATTTCATCTACACTTCTCTTCTCTTTGAGGCCATCTAAACGGATTTTCTTATTCAAATTTTCAAGATGAGCAATAACTTCATGTTTTTTTTATGAACATCCCCAAACTCTTTCCAGTTCCAAGTCTTGATTTTGGATTTAATGTATTGCAGTATTTTGGCAAAATAGAACATCTTAGTCCCATGCCTAGGTTTACCTTCCTTCCACCATTTTTGCACACGAGGTCTAAAGGAAATGTCTCTAAGCCACATTAATTGAAAACAAAAAGGAGAGAAACTCACATTGGTTTTCCACATTTCCACCATGACTGGCCAATGATCCGAACCAACATTATTAAGAGTCTTCACTTTAGGAATGTGACCATGGATTAAGAAATTTTTAGAGAGCAAAAACCTATCCAATATCTCCATTATACAAGCTAAGCCTTGCCTTCTGTTAGACCAAGTCATAAGGCCATTATCTAGTTGGATATCCACAAGATGGAGGTTTGCAATATATTCGCTCATGAGGTCAGTGCTTTTGTCCAAATTTCTATTTCCCCCTATTTTCTCATCCAGAGAGAGGATGGTATTGAAATATCCTCCGATCAAGATCCAAGATTCAAGAAAATGAGAGATAATATGAGTAATATCCTTCCACTGTCTTCTTTTTTCCTCCAAAGAAGTCGGAGCATAAACAGTAATGCAAAGCATAATTTGGTTGGAATGTCTACTTTGAATAGCTATAGCCAACAAACCCCAAATGCCAACCATATGGTGAATAACTACCTCTTTTGGGTCCCAAAGACAAGCAATGCCACCATAAGTCCCCTAGGAACTGAGGGAAACCACTTTTCTATATGGCAAAATTTTACTGGCAATTGAGTCCATATCCTCCATTGACATCTTTGTTTCTTGAAGGAAAACAAGATGTGGATGATTTATCTGAATCATTCTTCTAATTTCATTTTGTTTTGAAAGACTCCCTTTGAGTCCTCTAATATTCCAAGTGATGATCTTCATTAATACCAGGGCTAAAAAATTTGGGAAGGGCATTAATATTACCTTCCTCTACAAGATTTTCACCTTCTTTTACCATATGATATTGATTGGTCTTGCGACCTGCTTTTTGATTAGAATCCATCTTCAATTTTTTTTCCCTGTTTCTTGACTTATTCCAATTGAATCTGAGATGGCTTCTAACCTTGAAGAATGCTCGTACACAACCAAAATTTTACTAGAGGGTTCAACAAAGTCTATATTGGGACTCGTATTATTTGAAGTTTTGGACATTTAAAAGATTGTTTTTCTTGTGTAAATTTTCTCCCTTTTTTTTATTGAAAACCTTTGATTTGTTGGTTTGTCTCTGAGTTCTTCCCTTCATATTTAAATTGAGTTTCTAAGATTTTTGTTTCCATTATTTCCTCTTCCTCACTTGGGACATCATTTGTGGAAAGGATTTCAAACATATTGGTAGATGACTTTGATTGATCCTTCATAACTGGTTTTTTCTAAGTGTTCTTCTTCTTAGGCATTTGGAAACCTGTTGAGTTTATATCTTCTTTCTTTTGATCAGGAATTTTATTTGGGCAAGCACTGGCCAAATGACCATATTCATGGCAAATTCTACAACGAAAAGGAATGTTCTCATAGTCCACTACTTGCTCCCAAGTGTCTTCCCCAAATTGTAATGTGATCTTTTTAGGTAGGGGTTTGTCAAAATCCATTAAAACACAAATTCGAGCATAAATAATATGTTCAAAATTTTGAGTACAATCAACAATCATCATAAAAGTTCCTAAAGAGTTTCCAATTGAAGAAAAAATAGTAGGATTCCTAAATTCAATAGGGAGGCCAAAGAGTCTAACCCACACGAGATCTATAGAAGGCATCTCTTCTTTGACTTTAAATTTAGTATGCCAGGGCTTCATGAAAAGCCCTATCCTTCCAAAAAAACCAAGGACCCCATTGTTTTTTCTCTATCTTCATTATTATCAAATAAAACAAGAAAACAATCATTTGGATAAATAGAGATTTGTAACTCACCTTTAGTTTTCTAGCTTTTTGTAGCCCAGATTTGGAAAGCAGATAGGTTCGGACAAAAACCCACGAACCGATAAATTAGTCCTCTTTTTTTCAAATAATAGTATTTTATCTTTACCAGTAGCATTTTATTTGACAATTAAAAAATAAATGAATACATCATAAATTAAAGTTTTAACATTAACAAATCATAGTGAATGCACAAAGAATTTTGTTATGATAATTAAAAAGTTGAAATATATATTCTATGTTACATAAAAAATATTAATATTTTATTTTTATCATGACCTTCCCTTGATAAATCTTTATGTGAATAGATTTATGTTTTGCAAATGGATTTATGTTTTGTTGTGTCCATGCAAAACATACATTTTATGGAATGGGATACATACATTTTATAGAATGCGATACACTTTACTAATTGCATGATTAATCATTTCTTGAAATATTTATGCAAAACATATGATTATGGAAGAGTTGAATACTGCTAATAGAAGTGTGCTCTTAGAGGATTAAGTCTTCTCGCAATTGGAAGAAAGGAATAATCTCTGAACGACAAGATATTATAATCAAAGAAATTGTGTTAAGTTTAGATGGGATGGGTTGTTGCTTGATAATATTATGTTTTACGTGGTTTATCTGAGGGATTTGATTCTATAGGAATGTGAGTGAAAGTTAATGTTTTTCCTGGAGTTATAAAAGACAAGGGAATGTAACTTTTAAGGAGCCTCATGATTTCTGGTACTATAAAAGGTAATATGTGTTTATTTTCTTGAATCCTATAATGAAGATGGTATTTCATTATTGATTATAGAGGAATTTATATCGTGTTCATCACAAATAATATAATTGAAGCTTAAGAAAGGAATTTACGATAAGCTTGGCACGATTATTTTGGTATTGTAATAGAAAGGAGTTGCTAAAGCTATCGAGTTGGCGTCCAGAGAAGTGGTGATAATTGAATACCGACTGCAACGTGGGTGGAGATCGCGCAGTCCATCAATAAATGAGACGGTTGATAATCCTTCATGATGGTTCCTTCTATTTGGGAAGGAGCGGAATGTGGGGATACTTGAGGAAAAATAAGGCATCATCTGTTAAAAAAAGACACAGAATGGAGGAGAGAAAAAGGGGAACACCAACAGAGTACTGGCTTTGTTCGAGAAGAAAATTGGAGTTGAATTCAGTATTGCTAGCTTGTTCAAGGAAAAACTAGAACCGAATCCAGGTAAGTCCTATAGAAACCCGTCTGAGGTCATGTGATTCAACGAAACCAGCTATCATGAAAGTTCAGTGAAATTGTTGAACATTTAGTACATGAATAGTAGATTTTTATATAAACCACCAAAATTATTTTAGAATGTTGTAATACAATCTGTGTGTATGAAGCTTAGGACATATGTTAGCCAATGTAGTGAATAGACTGATGTAGCCAAAAGAGTGGAAGTAGTGTATATTTCACAAATCTAGTGTTATTTTGAAACACCTCTAGTTAGACCTGGTAGTTAGGAAAGAATGATATAGGGATGTAAACCTGACTTCTCATTTTATATTTCCATAAGAATTGTTGGCTCTATGGTAATCTGTAGCTTTGCTAGCTGTGGGCAAACCTAACCTAGACGCTTGTCATGTTTCCTGCATTAAAAGATACGAAATGTGACTTGAAACCCGAGAAAATGATTCGAGTGAAGTCAGTCGTACCTCTTGAAAGAGCGATTTTGTGGTGCTTTAGATTATTTTACTACTCATGTTACAAGAAAGACCAGAATGCTCTTTTACCTTGTTTACTAGAGTTAAGCTCTAGAAACTTATTGCTGTGAAAAAGGTGACATCTTTGTGAGTAGGAATGATTCTTGTTTAAATACGTTTTGGAACCATAGTAATAGGAAAAAGTTAGTAAACCATATGTGGTTGCTTGGGCAATGGAAACCTTTTAGAAAATTGTTATTCCTTATCCGTAGCATATTGTTGGACTAAAATGAGGATATCTTAGTCTTCTAGAATTATTACTTGTGATGAGATATGTAAAACTTGCTAACTGAAAAGTTCTTCGAGTTTCAATGAGTAGAAAACTACGTTTTTGTGTTGACAAGTTGAGTTGAATGATTTTAAATGTAATTTGAATTAAAACAAATGTAGTTGATATGGGTGTGATCATGGTTGGTGCGTTGCTGCTCAGCGGGTGACAATATTGTTTAAATATAAACATGGCACATGATTGTTGTAGAAGAACCTTTCTTTGAGATAGATTTGCTGATATGATATTGAATTTATCTGCTGGTCTTGAGGATTGAGGATATATTATAGTTGTTGCAGTGTGCGGTGATACGACCTATAATATTCACTTCATGTATTTCTTTGTACCGAGATAGTGAAGAGATATATGGGTCCTCTTAGAGTCTTTTAAGAGGCTAAATGTATAGTTGACGTTTGCTCATTACGAATTCCTATTGTAATTATGAGTTGATATATTATTTCATAATGTGATAATAGAAGAGTTTGAATTTCATCGTGGGAATACCATACTAGATTATGGTACCCAGTAGGAGTACGACTGTAGTGGTATATCATAATGAATGCTTGTGAAATTGTTGTTGCCCTACATTGGAAACAAAGGTGGACCAGAGCACCTTTGTTATTGTGTATGAAGTTCAAACCACTATGAATAAAATGAGCATGATAAATTTCGAGTTGGGTTTTTACCTTCAGGTTTTCCAGGATAAAAATATTGTTAGGATATTGTGCATGGTGTTCTTTATGTTTGTGTTGTTGGATACATCCATGTTTACTTTTCTGAATGGATAATGAAAAATGCTTTGGTTTTCAGTTTTCATGTTGTGCTGATTTGGCTGAAGGTTAAATAAAAGACTTCCTATCAAGAGTTAATTCGATTTAAGGCTTAGCTGAGCTCCTAGGAGAAATGTTCTGTGAATTTCTTAAGTAAAAGAATGATTTACACCTCGTTCAGTGAATAATAAATGATCACTTGTCTATTCTGGAAAACCCTTTTTAAAGAAAGTTATTTTTAATGATAGTTTGGCGGTTAAACAATAATGTCGTAGAGACTCTTGGGTCATACTAATAAATGGAATGAAAACTTATAAAAGAGTGTTTTTATAATGTTATTCAAGGGAAAAATTATTTTATGAAATTTCATAGTATTGGGGGATCATTTTATTTGCAAAATCTCTTGATGGAATAAATACTAGGGTATTGCTTTATAAAGGCTGAGAACCAATGTGAATGGTAGTTCACTTAAACTACCTTGGAGTATGGTTAAAACTTAGAAGTATAATCTTGTTGAAATTCCTTAAAATGATTAAGGAATTAATAAGGGTATCATTAAAGTAATATTTTAGGAGAGGCAATTGATGGGTCATGATTCATGATTTGTGGTTGTTAGAGTAAACATCCATTTTCATTATTTAACATTGGTGTTTAAAATAATATTTTAAAAAATTATAATTATTTTAATGTTTTTAAGGTAATAGATTATACAATATCACCTTTGTTTTATTTAACTGGATATAACCTTATTTTTTATATGATTCAAACTTTGAACTTTTATTTAGAGTTTTAAAGTCTTCGTCATTTATAAATACTAACCTTGGAATTTTATTTAGAGTTTAAAGTCTTTATTATTTATAAAATAGATAAAAATATCAAAAAAATTTATTACACTCTTAAAACAAGCCTTATGTAGCATTGAATCATTGAAAAATTTTAAAATATTAATATAATACTAAAATAAAATAATTTTTTTAATAAATTGAAATTTAAAATTAAAGTGTATAATGCCTTATTCTTGCTAATGATATTTTATTTAAAATTATATATATATATATATATATATATATATATATATATATATATATATAACAAACATAAACTAAAGTTTTAAGAAATAGTAGTGAGTGTGAACCGAAAGAGTATGTAATCTAGAAGTGAGTTTGAGCTAGGAGCTAATGTGATCCAGGAGCAAGCTTCACTAGGTAGTATGGAAGGAAAGTCACATTTGAAAGTCCTAATACAAGTTAGGATGCCATAGTAAGAAATTATAATTTCCTAGTTGGAAGTATGAATGTCTAAATTAGAGATAAGTGGAAATATATAGCAAGTTTGGTAGCAGATGTTACACCAAAAATAATTATCAAATATGAGACAATCAAGCATGATATAATGGTTCTTAAAATTAGAGGGTTAATATGTAGGTTTCATGGATACTAGCTAGGGTTTTCAAAGATTCAAAATTGGATTACATAAAATTGGGAGTTGAGTTCCAATTATTCTGTGACTTTTTTTACTAGAGATCTTTTCCTTGTCATATTTTCCAAATAAAAAATCAGGGATAAAATAATGGTTGGTGGCCCCTGGTTTAGGGGGAGATACCCATAATTTAATACCATGGAGTGAAAAAGTTTCGATTAATATATAAACTATTAAGAAGTTTCTAGTGCGGGTAATGGCTAATAGCCCATGGTTTTGGGGAGAGATGCCCATTATTTAAGACTATGAAGTCAATTTCTTTTTATTTGAGATTAAAGCTATTAAGAAGGTCATGTTGTGGGTTAGGCTTTTTGGAATTTCATATCAACTTGTCAATAAGGAAAATTTGAAGAATATTGGAAATACCTTAGCAAAATTTATTAAGTAGGGACTACCTATTAAGGATTGAAATAATACTATATATGTGTGTTGTTATGGATATTTCAAAACCTTTGCCACAATCTATTAATAGTAAATCTGAATCAAGAGAATAGGCTTAACAAGTGGATTATGAAAATATTGTATTTTGATGCCACAATTATTATGAGATTGAATACATGAAAAAAGGTTGGAAGTTGAAAATTATGAAGGAAGAGACAAAATTTTTTGGTCATGAGATAAAATGTAAGGCTCATAAAAAAATCATATTGTAGTAAAAGCTTAGATAATATCAAAGATATTCCACTCCAAAAGAAGAGATAAACAAATCCTATCATGTAAGTTAAAGTTTAGAAGGAATTAAATGTGTAAAGGAATATGCGGGGGAAAATTTCAAGAGAGGTCAAGTTTACTATGGGTAAATCATCTTTATTTTCCTTGTAATATACAACCCTCCATTGGTAATAAAAGTGATACCAATGTAGAGGTTATCCCTTAAACTTTAAGGTGTAGAAATCCTTGGCAATTTAGGGTTTTTAGAGAAATATAAAAATATAATTGCTATGGAAGAGCATCTTGCACTTTAGGATTTTCAAGACAACATAAGAAAGAATGTATTTTTAAGGTTATTCCTTGCACTTTGAATCTTTTAAAGAAAGATAAACCTATGAATGATAAGTCCTATTATGAGCAATGTAAGAATATTGAAGAGATATGGTAGGTAAAATTATTGGTCGAATTGAAAAAAGAAAAAAAATACCCAAGAAGCAAAATTAAAGAGAAAAAAAATGCAAAGGGATAGTAATATGGGAAAACACTAATCATTATATATAAAAACAATACTTCTTATTCACATCTATCATAAGGGTTGAACTTAGATCTCATAAAAAATAATACAAATAATATCCTTACCAATAAACCACTCATAAATATGGGTTAATATATTTATAAGTATATTAATGTGAAAAATGGACCAAACATCCAAGTCATTCCATGTTTATGTGATTCAATAAAAATACCATAAAGGAGAAGAAAACGTCTATATCTATCAATAAATTTTTGGAGGAACGACAACCATAAGAAAACATGTATATCTAGTGCATCTACTTTTGCTTCAGGTTGGGATTTTAGGCCTCCTCTTGGTATTGATGTGTAGCCCAGTGTTGTTGGCTAGGGAGATGACATTTCTGATGTACCTACTCGCACTGTTCCTATTTTTGGATCTAGTTGGGATATTGGGCCTACTCATGATTTTGATGCATAGCTCCGTTCTCCTAACTAACCTCTTTCCAATGCCAAATAATATTGTGTGCATATAATTGAGGTAGATGTGCCTCTACTTCTTGTTCTTTTTGCCTGCCTCTATGTGGTTCTCCTTTTTTTTCGTAAAGTTTTGTTAGTCATGGGCTCGTGGTATTTCGTTTTTGCTGCCTTGGTTTTATGATATCTCCTAACCCTGGGGGTTAGTTTGACAACATACTGGGGTGTGATCTTCTCCACCCATTTTTTGATGTAAAGAGGCCTAATCATTCTTTAATTAAATTTCTCTGTCCTTTTTCACTATTTTTTTTTTGGAAGGAGATAGCCATAAAAGAGAAGAAAGTTTGAAGATACTTACAATATTGTAACTATTTGTTTGATTTAACTTATGTGATTCACGATTTAGACTAGACACCTATTTACATTACTTTTTTTTTAAATAAAATATTTATTTACTTAATAAAAAAAGTACAAAACTCTTTAATCAAAGTTCAAAGTGAACATCATTCTAAAAAACTGAAAATGAAGACAAAAAAGAACCTCCTTATTGGAGCCTTTGTCATCCTTGCATACCACCCCTACTCTTCTTCTTCTTGATGTTTTGGCGACAATAACCAGGGGCTATATTTATTGCTTGATTCGCTAGTGTGTCGACCTCTTTGTTGAATTCCTGCCTTATGTGTTGATAGGATATTTTGCCAATGACCGTGCCAAGTTATCTAATCATATCTTGAATAATATTCAATTGTAAAGATCTAAAATATTTATTTTTGGCAAGAGTTGTTATTATCAGTTTAGAATCCCCATAAACTATGACCTGAGTGATTCCTTGCGTTGCCACCAATTTTAAGCTGATTTCACATCCAATTGCCTCTTCCACATTGTTAGATGTTGTTCCCAAGTTGATCATGTATTTGAGTAGGATATCACAAGGTCCTATAAGAATCAGTCCCCCTGCCGCTGCTTTATCGGGGTTGGATTTGGAGGCACCATCAAAGAAGAGTGCTAGAAAACATATGTCAGGCAAAGAATTATTTGCTTTGCATCCTCCGTGTGTCAGGAAAGCTTGGAGATTAAGTTGGTATATAATTCTTCTTTTTGTGGGTGACAAATATTCTTCATACTGTTGCTGAAAAAAACTAGATTTGACATTTAGGATTAATTCTTCTTTTATCCTTTGTATTAGAATTTTATTGTCCTTACCTTTTCCTTCAAAAATCCTTTGATTTATATCCAACCAAATGTGACAGATGACAAAATATGGTATGGAGCTCCACATATATTTTAGGAGGGGCTTACCTGTCAGTTTACCTTTATATTTTTTGTTCTACTTGGTAAAACATGTGTCTATGGTTAACCTTCAAGAGTAGGAAATGCCAAGAATTTTGATTATTCCTAATCAAATTGAAATTTCCTTTGGGCATTCAAACAAAAGATGGAAAATTGTTTCACTATTATTCCTACACATGTAACAATCATGAGGCCCTTCTATACCCCTCTTTTATAGATTATCACCTGTTAAGATTTTATTTTGAGAAACTAGCCAGCTGAATACTTGCAGTTTAGGTGGTGCTCTAACTTTCCACAATATCGATAGTTTTTTGTTGGCAGATCCAATTTGTTGATGTTGTACTCCTAGATGCACTGAGTATTTCCCATTACTGTTGATGCTACCCCAAATATGTTTGTATGGCATTGTGGGATGAAGAGATCTAATGCTCACCACGTGAGACTTAAAATAATCCCAATCTCCTTGAAGTTGATATGGAATGGGAGCGAAGATCCAATTCAAATTTTCTGAGGTCTAATAAAACAAGTCATTTAAGTTAAATATTCTTTGGCTTTACAAGTGATTCTACAATTTGATTGGAGTTCTCTCTCTTAATGGTAAATTTCCTAGGATTAGGTCCTCCCATAGATTAATTAACTTACCATATCCTGGTAGCCAAGAAATTTTATCCTCTATTATGCTCTTTGCAGCCACTATATATTTCCAAACCAACGAGGCTCTAGGAAGTTTATCTATATGTTTGAGCATTTGAATACTTGTTTGATTATTTACATACTTGTTGACTAGTATGTGCTGCCATGCTCGATTGTTTTTAAGCATATTCCAAAGAATTTTTGCTCCCAATGCTTTCGAAACTATCTCCATTTTTTTATTCTCAGTCCTCCTTGAATTTTACTCTTGGTGACCATCTCCCAATTGACCAAGTGGAACTTTTTTATTTTTGATTTCCTACCGCATTTCCATAGGAAGTTGCGTATGATTCCATCTACCTTTTGCAAAATAAACTTGGGAGCATGATATACTAATGGTTGGTAGACTGTAAGAGAAGCTAACATTAATTTGATCAGTACTACACTTCCTACAAGATTGAGCCAACTATTACTATAACTTTGTGTCCTCCTAACCATCTTGTCCAATATTGGGGTCCAACAGTCTAAAGCTTTGAGGTGGAAGTTCATGGGCACTCCTAGATATCTGAAGTATTTTTCTGTACTAGATCGAAATCCTAGGATAGTACAAAAGAGTTTGAATTTTATTTCTATAATATTTTGATTATAGAACTGACTCTTTTGAGTGTTTATCTGAGCCCCGATAGCTTGTGTGAACCAATCCAGACATTGCTTGAATTGTATAACATTTTGCTTGGTGGCTTCACCTAGAAGAATGATATCATTTGCAAATTGGCCATGTGTTACAACTTTGCATCCTGTTGCAGCCTCTATCCCTATTATTTTTTTTCTCTTTGAATATGGTTGATTAATCTTCCAAGAGTCTCAGCTAGAATTATGTAAATATATGGTGATAGTGGACACCCTTGTCTAATTCTTCTTGTAGCCTGAAAGAAATTTGTTAATTCTCCATTTATTAAGGGGGCTATCCATGGTTTTTTATGCATGCTCTGATCCACTTAATGACCTAATGTTGGAATCCAAAAATTTTAAGGACCTGTTCTACAAATTGTATATTAACTCTATCAAAGGTGTTTGCCATATCAAGTTTTATAACAATTTGTTTCTTTTTTTTATTTTCTACTACTATGGAGGGCTTCATGCACTGTAATGATATTATCATATATTTTTTTCCAGGCATGAAACCTCCTTGATATTCTAATATTATTTTGTCAAGTTTTTTCTTTATTCTATTTGCAAACAACTTGGTATTAATTTTATAGGAAGAGTTACATAGAGAAATTGGTCTAAATATAGAGAAAGTAATGGCATTTTTTTCTTTAGGTATTATTGCTAGAAAGGTGGATTTGATGGCTCCAAGAAGCTTACCTTTCACCCTAACATCTTCAATCATGCGTATAAAATCTTCTCCAATGATGTGTAAGTATTGCTAGTAAAAGTTATTTGTGAATCCATCAGGTCCAGGAGCTTTATCCTTGTAGAGCTGCTATAATCTCCTTAAGTTCCTCCATAGTGATTGGCTAACTAAGATCCTATTTTTCTTCCAAAATTAATACTGTTGGTATATGCTACAGCAGTATTTCCTAGGAATGAGGATTACCATTTTATCTGGAGAGCAAAGCTAAGTAATGTTGCTTGGCAAGTTCCTTAATTTTCTCCCTGTCTATATAAGTGGTTCCTTCATGATCTATCTCCTTGATTGTATTTATTTGGTAGCATTGCATGTTTTTTACATGAAAATATTTGTTATTTTTATCCCCCTTGCTTAGCCAGACCATTTGGGATCTAAGCCTCCAATGTGTTTCTTATTCAGTGCTTAATTTATTGAGCTTCTGAATCGGGTCATTTCTTGCATCTTCTTGCCATGGTTGAGGAGGATGATCCCCAATTTTTGGTTCTTGTTGCTCTAGTTGTTGCATCAACTACTTCTTGTCTGGTTTAATTCTCGCTTTTTATTCCAACCATTTTTTTATCATATGCTTCAATTTTTGAATTTTGATTTTCCACTTTTCTTGGGGGTTGGTGGATTGGACCTATTGGTTCCAAGTGCTTTCCACAAGTTCACTGAAATCTTCTTCTGTTGCCCATTCAGAGTTGTATTTAAAAGGAATTTTTTGACATTGTAATCTTTGGCCGCTATTCAAGAGAATTGGCTTATAATCTGAGATAGAGTTCTGAATGATGTGACTGGAAGTGAGGGGAAAGTGTGTTAGGAGATTTTCACTGATAAAAAATCTATTTAATATTTTTGCAATATAGTTTACCCTTGCTCTTCTATTGCTCCAAGTGTACTTTCCTTTGGTCGATCGAATGTCTTGTAAGCTTTCATCTGCCATAATTTGATTGAGTATATCTCTATTTGGATCCCTTGCTAAAATTCCCCCCACCTTATCCCAATGGTATAGAATCATGTTGAGATCTCCTCCTAGTATTATGTTGTCAAACTTCTCATTGTCTAGCCATTGTGCTAAGTTTTGCCATGTTTGTCTTTTCTAGATAGGATTATTTGGACCATAAAAATTTATTACTGCTACACTAGTTCCATATGGTAAGGCAAATTTTGTACCTATCCAGTTATTATGCTTATGTTGCAAGCTACAAACTAATTTTTGTAGATCCGAAGCCAAAGCTAGTCCCCCTGAAGCTCCCATAGAATAAAAAATTATCAGTTCTAATTGTGCCCATATCTTCTGCCATTCTATAATCAGTGTTGCCTCTACTATTTTTGTTTCCTAAATACTTACTATTGCTGGATTTTGCTCTTGTATAAGAACTTTGAGATAGATTTTTTTTAGAGGACTTCCCAGTCCCCTACAGTTCCATGACATAATCTTCATTTTTTGTATTGCTTCTTATTTTTTATGAAGCTCTCCTCAATTCTAACCTACATTTTGGATTGTAAGTATTTTTGTGCTTGCTCATTTCTATGTTGTTGGTTTGATTTTCTTCCCTTAACTACAAATCGTGTGGTCGGTAAACCCCCAGGAATCACTATTTCCTCCACTTATGTTTCTTCTACCTCTTCCTCTGAGTTTCCATCAGTTTCTTCTCTAGCTGTTGTGTTCTCTGGTGTATCTCCTAAGATCTCTGGTGACTTGTCAGCTTTAGTTGTAGGTATATTCTCTTTATCTTTAGGATTCATCACATCTAGAGAGGTGATTTCCTTTTCTCCTTCATTAAAACTTGCAAATTTATTTTTGTGCTGGAAGCTTTTTTTATCCCGTGGTTGAGGTTGTTGATTATTGCTTCTTGATCTACGTGGTCTCCTTTTGACTTCTTGGAATCCTAGTTATTCTTTTTTTATTTCCTATGCTTGTTTAATTAGGCAATTTCAGGAGAAATTCCCATGCTCATGGTATTTTATACACTTGAATGGTATATGCTCATAGTCCAGGGGTTAGTTATGTATCCAATCAAACATATTTTTTCCAATATGTTCAAAAAAATTCTTTTTTAGATTAACTTACAGAAAAATGTGTGCACATATATCATTATTAGCCTTTGGAGGAGCCCAGTCAATAAATGTTCCAATAGCGTTACCTATTAATTCCATCGAAGGTTTGTTCCATAGGTGTAGTGGCAAAAATGGTAACCTGACCCAAACAGAAACTTCTTCAGGCTCCTCCTCTTGAGGATCAAATGTCATGCTCCACGGGGTCATGTAAAGTGGGCTGGATCCTAGAAACCAAGGACCCCCATGAAAGATAGTGCTCTTGTCCTCTATAGAGGTAAATATACCAACAAAGTATCCCCTACCTGTCATCATGAATTCATAATAGGAGACTTTACTCCCCAATGTGTATTAATCCATTTATGGATTGTGATTGGACTAGGCCATATTCCTACAAATTTACATGTAAGGGCTTGGGTGGAAAGTGTGAGCAAAGGTTGCTAGATGTAAGTTGGAGGTACCTCAATCATAGGAGACTCATCTAACTTGGGCATAAAGGTACCATTGTTAGAGCGAACATGTGGTTTTGGATGGGGTTCTTTTCTCGCTTTAAGCACTTGACCCATATGATCCAACTTCTCCTCATCAAAGGGAAACTATTTTGAAAATATGGAGAAAGTCTCATTGCCTGCTTGTTTTAGAAGTGAGGCTGTAATCGTCATTGGAACCAACATACTGCCATAAATCTCTTCCAAAATAAGAGGTCCCTATTTTTAAATCCCTAGCCAATGAAAGCTTTTCAAAGCTAAAGCCAAAGAAGTACCATACCTAAACTAACACTCATGATCTCTCTAGGGTTTTTTGTCTTCCCCCAAATTTGTTCCTACTCCAGCAATTTCTCCACTGTAACTTTACAAACCCTAGATTCTAGCCAAACAAACTTTACATTACTTAAAAGGTGTTTAAAATAATATTTTTTTAAAATAAGTAGAGTAAAGATAATGTAGTTTTTTAATTATAATTAATATGAGATTATTTTTATTTTATTTAATATATAATTATTTAATTATATTTTAATTTATCAAGTGTGTATAATTATTAAAATTTTGTTTAGAGTTGCAAAGTCTTCACCATTAAGCTACTTAATTTATATAGCTTAATTTATAAAATTAGATAATGTAAAAAATATTAGATGTTCCGATTACATTCTTATAACAAGAAAGAATCATTGAAAATTTTAAACATATTAAGATAAATTATATTAAAAAACATTAATATTGATAATATGAAGAAAAATAAAATTCTAATTTTTTATAAATATGATTTTAAAAAGAATTTTATAATGGCAGTGGTATTTTATTTAACATTGATAATATGAAAAATAATAAAATTTTAATTTTTTATAAATATGATTTTTAAAATAAAGTTTAAAATGTCTTATCCTTGTTAGGGGTATTTTATTTGACATTTAGTAACTTTGAAAATAATGTTTTTAGTATTTTATCTTTATCCATAGTATTTTATTTTTATAATTAAAATATAAATGAATATAGCATAATTAAAATTTTCACAAACAATAGCAAGTGCAAGTGCAGGAGCGAGTGCAATCCGAAAAAAAGATTGATCTAGGAGGAAAGGTGAGCTACAAGCAAGCCCCACTAGGTAGTATGGAAGGAAAGTCACATTTAAAATCCCTATTAGGAAATCAAGATGCCTTGGCTACAAATCTGGATGTGCTCGCTACAAGTGTGGGTTCCTAAGTTGGAGAGAAGTGGAAGATTAATATATGGTAAGTTTAATAAAGGATAATATGATCGAGCATGATATAATGGTTCCTAAAATTGGAGAGTTAACATAATTTCAATGGATGTTGGCCAAGGTTTTTAGAGTGAAAGTTGGATCAAGTGGAAGTTGGAATTGAATTCAACTTACTCTATGGCTTATGGAATTAGCAACAAAAAGGATATCATTTTATATATTAAAGCATCTGAATGTACAAATATATACATTGAGATGTCCTTTGGTTTATCAAAATATGTTTAGTGAATCAAATACCAACATGTCTCTTTGTTCTTCAAATTATGACAAAAAACAATATAATAATTATCTAGCATCTCTTTATTATATTATTTGGTATAAAAAGAGAACTGTAAAGTAATTCAAATTTATACTTGTAAGTTCTTTTATATAAATATCTACAAGTTGATATTTGATAGGAATGTACTAGAGCTATATTATAAACTTGTTTTTGAATGAAATAGCATTGGTTTCAATGTGCTTTGTTCTTTCAATAAAAATAAGATTCTTGACCATTTCAAAATGTTTTGATTATCACAATTCAATAGTGTTGGTTGATTTTTGTACATGTCCATATATGTTCGTATGATTTGTAACCATATTGCTTCACATACCACTCCTTGTGTAGCATAATAGTATATCATTGTGGATAACAATGGCACTATATGTTGTTTTTCCATGAACAAGTCCAAATCCTAGATGAAACACATATCTAGATATTGACTTCTTATCATTTATAGATTTAGCATAATCTAAATCTATGTATACCTGTAGGAAAAAATATCATTCTTATTGTATTTTGAGCCATATTATACTATACCATAGACATAATTTAGTAGTCTTTTTGCAACTTTCCAGAGTCTCTCCTTAGGTCCCTACATAAATATTGAAAGAGAACTTATAGTAAAACTCATATCATACCTAATGGTTGTTAAGTAGGTCCCTACATACTTATGAAAATTATTTATTCATTCAATCTACTGAAATTCGAAGAGCTATATCAATCCACTAATGCAAACCTGATAACTAAACTTAAAAAATCAACATCATACAACAAAGACAAGAGGTTGAACTCCCTTGTAGGTAAAATAGGCTATCACATAGGCTATCCAAATGTGTAAAAGAGTGAGGGTTTTTGATCCAAACCTATAAATCACACCTTGGATAACCAAAAAGATCCTAAAGTGAGAGGGATTTATTCCCATTTATGTGTTATTGGTGTTTCTTGTTTACTCTTCTTAGGGTGTGCATAAAAGACCAATCAAAACTATTTTGGTGCTAGAAGGAGGGCCTTAAACTTACATTTGGTATTTTTTAATATAATTAGTTAGGTTGGAATTCTTCCTTTAGAGTAACTAGGTCTCACCCAAGGTCTAGAGAGCTCCTTATATCTGATTTGTAAATCCCAAGGAGATCTCAGGAAAGCTAGATCTCTATCCAACATAGTTTTATCTCCATTAGTGCTTCCTTCAGTTGTGACTTAGAATCCTACCTTTAATCATACAATCATGGCCAACTAGTTGGGCTCTACCACATTTAATATCCTTGGTGCAACATATGATTTACCTAGGAATTCTAAGAAGTATATTCCCACCTACAAGCATGATGGAATCAAAACATCAGAAGAACACTTGATGGATTTTAAGAATGCTCTAAATCTATTGAATGTGCAACATGAGGATGTAGCCTGTAGATTATTCCTATTCACTCTCCAGGAGGGAGCATATGACTAGTTTTTGAATCTTACAAATGACTCTATCATTAGTTGGGATGATTTAGAAAAAAAAATTGTGTCCCAGTTTGGTTAGGTAATTGATCTTAGCATGTTGTATAAAAAATTTTCCAATATTAAGAGAGAATCCAGTAAAACTATTGGGTCTTTCAATGTGAGATTATAAAAGGCTTATGGTAGAATAACTGGTCATTACATCCCAAGTACAAATTTGTCCTTAGAAATTTATAAGAATGCCTTGGATCCAGTGATATATGTTTTCCTCAAGAGACACCAATATCATAACATTGACAAAAGCTTACAAGAAGGCTCTGGTTATCGAGATATATTTGGGATCTCAACCTCTAAGTACTCCTTTAATACCCTATTTTACTTATAACACATATATTTTGAATCCCATTCTACATCAAATGGTATTACCAATATGCCAAGATCCACCTACATAAAATCCTTTGACTTTGCCACACACTGGACATGTGCAGACCGTGGAGAAAGAATCAAATAAAACTATGATTGAGGAAGTTACAAAGATGGTCCAAAAATTGGTAAATTACTTCTTGAGTTTCAAGAGGTATGTGTCTACAGAAGAAAATTCAAATAGGTTTTCTTACCAACAAAACAAAATTTCTAGAGTTCCGTATGAAACTAATAAGGATTATAACAAAGGAAAGGAGCTTGAAGTGAACATTTGTGGCTTGGCCTTACCTAATTGGTGTAGTATTCACAAAATATCTCAACATAAGAAATTAGATTACCTACAATTTTAAAACTCTTTTGAAGCTTTATCTGATGAATTTGGTTTTTTTGAGAATCAAAGAAATACTGATGGTTCTAGTTCATCCAAACATAGTGCTACTATGGTTTTGGATTCATTCAATTTTCTAAATGAGTTAGAAAATGTTGCATAAGTAACTATGGATGAAGTGCAAGATTTTTAGTAGTACAAAATATATAATTACAATATCAGGAATAGAAATCTAGAGCCCAACACCACATCTACATCTCCTAATAACTCTTGGAGTATTCCTCTTGATCCTTCTTCAAATAATAATCCACCTCCATCTAAAGGAGGAGATCCAAAAGTACAGGATGGATTCACCACTCCACTTAATAAAGGATATAATATAGTGGAAAATATGAAGACAATCATGTCTAACATCACCCTCCATGAGATGGATCATATTACTGAATAGAAGGATAATCTGATTAAGACTTACTCTGAGCCCTCTACTAGACCTCCATAAAATGGGAAGACAATTTTAAATGCAAACATGGCAATCTATAAAGAAAACATTGAAGTCCCACCATTCTTTCTAATAATATGCATATTTGGAAAAAAATTGCATAACTGCCTGGTGGATTCTGGTGCTTCAGCTAATGGCATGCTTGTAGCCATTTACCAAAAATTGGGGTTAAATCCTGAGAAATCTGATAGGAGAGTCATTCAGATAGATAAATCTGAGGTCAAGGTGGTTGGAGAACTTCAAGGTGCACATATTCAGCTAGCTTCTGAACTAAGAGCATAACATAGAATTGGCATACAAGTGGTAGATATTTCTATGGGGTATGAAATGCTTCTGAGTAGAGATTGGTCCAAATATTTGAATGGGTATTTGGCCACTGATTTTTTATACATGTGGTTACCTTGGAAGGGTGTAGAAAATCAATTAAGTATTGAGAAAGATCCTATATATAAAAATATGATAATTGAATATAATGTCAAAAATGAGGTTATTAATTTTGTTGATGCAAATATTAGGGTTTATAATTTGACAACTACAAAGGAGGTGAGATCAATTAGAGCTCTAACTACACATGATAATAATGTTTGGACACTTCATATTGATGGAGCTAAATCCAAAAAAGGTTTTGGAACAGGGGCAGTTCTTAAAGGACCTCACAATCAAGTATTTTTCATGTCTTATCGCTTATAATTTCCTTGTACAAATAATTTGACTAAGTATGAGGTATTGATACTAGGATTAAAATTTTCTTTAGACAAAAATGTGAAAAATATCCAAGTTTTTTAAGACTTAGAGTTGGTAACTAATCAGTTAAAGGTATGTTTTAGTGCATATCTCTTAATTGAAGAGGTATAAACATCGATCTTGGGATCTCATGGAGGATTTTGATGCTTTCAATCTAACACACATTCCTAGGGAAGAAAATTCACTCGCAGATATTTTAGCTTCATCAGTTGCAAATATGAAACCCTTAGAGGAATTTAAATAAAAAAAGTATTCAATAGATTTAGTCTCTTGTTATTTTGTTCCAAATAATGTAGATACATTTCATGTATTTTCTAATGACCAAAAAATTATAAACTTCTTACATAATACAAATGGATTTGAAAAAACTATAATTGATGACGATTAGAGGGATACTATGCTTGAAGATATTAATTATGATAGGGGAGTGATGAGGCTAAAAAATAATAGAATTCGTACGAGGGTAGTATAACTTGAAAGGCTATTTGACCATGATCAAATTAAACAAAGAGCAAATTCTAAAAATTTTGTTGGTACAACAAGAAATGAGATTGAGAAATTGAATGTAGGAACTAAAGAGGATCCCAAGTACATTCAATTAGCTAAAGTCTATGACCCCTTAATAAAAGAAAATCTTACTGATTTAATTCATAGGTCTAAGGATGTTATGGCATGGTCATATATATACTTGAATATTTTTAATCCAAAAGTTTTTATGCATACTATACCCCTGAAGGAGTTTTGTAAAACTTTTAGGCAAAAACAAAGACATGTTAACACCTTATTAGAAACTATCATTTTGAAGGAGGTAGAAGAATTGATAAGTTCTTCCATAATTTTTCCTATTAGACATTCTACCTGGGTAGCTAATTTAGTACTAGATAGAAATAAGAATGGGAAAATTTATCTTTGAGTAGATTTTAGAAACTTGAACAAGGCTTCTAAAAAAGATAATTATCATTTGCCTTCCATGGATGATGTATTACAAATTGTAAATGGTTCAGATATGATGTCTTTCTTGGATGGATTTTCTGGATACAACCAGATATTGGTGGACAAAGAAGATAGACTAAAAACTGCCTTCACAACCAAATGGGGGACCTTTGCTTACCAAAGAATGCCATTTGGATTGATAAATGCTAGATCTATATTCCAACGTGCAATGGATCATGTTTTTAAAGGTCTTATGGGTAAGTGTATTGTGGTATTCATGGATGACTTAATAGTATTTTCTAAATCTCAATTTGATCATGTCAAACATTTAGAGTCTATTTTTGACAAGTATAGGGAGTTTGGAATTTCTTTGAATCGAAAGAAATGCATCTTTGGTGTAACTAAAGGTAAAATACTTGGTCACTTAATAACCAAATGTGGTATTTTTGTGGATCCCTAGAGAGTTTAAGACATATCAAACATACCATTTTCCAAATCTAAGAAATAATTGAAATCATTTTTTGGGAAGATTAACATTCTTAGGATATTTATTTATGGATTTGCTGAAATAGTCAAGCCATTGAATGATATGCTAAAATAGAATGCTCAAATTATTTGTTCAACAGAAGCCAATGTGGTATTTCAAGATATTAAATATACTATCCAACAAGCCCTAGTTCTGGTAAGTCTAGATTTTAGTGTAGATTTCTACCTATACTCTTTTGCTTTTGAACATACACTTACTACACTATTAAATCAATAGAGGGAAACAAGAGAGCACCCTATTGCTTTAAAAAGTACCAATCTAAAGGGTTTTTAATTGAACTAATCTCATTTGGATAAGAAATCCTTTGTATTAGTAAAAGTAGCTAAGCAATTAAAGCATCATATTTTGAGGAGTAAGGTCCATGCCATAGTTCCTAACCCAACAGTAAAGTATTTTTGAGTCAAAATGAACTAGGAGAACTAAGAGGTAATTGGGTTAAAAAATTATAGGAGTTTGACTTAGAGATCTGGCCTACCCAATTTAGTAGAGGACATGGTCTATCCCAACATATTGCTGAAATACCTACAAGGATAGAAATCAACCAAATGGACTCCATGTTAGATGATTGGTATGGGGATGTCATGTATTTATTGAGATATGGGAATTGCCCACATCATTTGAATAGAACTTAGATAAGAGCACTAAAGTTAAAATATGTTCATTTTCTACTCAAATAAGATAAATTATACATATAAAATTATGTTGGTATGTTCTTAATATGTATTTCTCAAGATGAGGTGGATGAATTAATGTCTAGTTTTCATGAGAAGTTAGGATTAGGACATTATTTAGGTTCAACTACTGCACACAACATAATAAGAGTAGGCTATTACTAGCCTATATTTTTTAAATATTTGCATCATCATGTGAGAACTTGTCATTAGTGTCAAATCTTTGCAGCCAAACAAGCTAACCGATCTCTACCATTGCAACTTGTTATAATAGATAAACCTTTCATGCAATGGGAACTTCATTTTGTGGTATTGTTGAACATGAATTCATAGTATGGCACAAATATATATTAACAACCACTAATTACTGTATATGATGGGCTAAAGTAGCAGCCATGATGAGGAGTACAACCCATGAGGTAATTGAATTTTTGGAATAGAATATCATAACTAGGTTTAGAGTTCATTTAAATTTGGTTTGTGATAATGGGCCAGTTTTTCAATAATTAGAATTTGCATGATGGGCATACCAAAAGGGGATAGTCCTCAAATTTTCATCCAACTATTACCCCCAAGAAAATGGACTAGCTGAATCTACGAATAAGAATTTGATAAATATCATTAAGAAGTATTTGATAGACAAACCTAGATAATGGTATACATTATTGAAGTACGTACTTTGGGATGATAGGATAAGACACAAAGAAGCTCTTAAAACTTCTCCATTTGATTTATTGTATGGTACTTAGCCTATTATCCTTATTTCTTTAAAATTGCCCATATATTAGTTTGCTTTGGATTAATTTAATGATAGTGCAAATGTAGAAGCCTGTATATTAGACTTCAGCATCAAGAGATAGTTAAGCGTTGGTTCAATAAAAGAGAGAAAGTGAAGGTATTCAGACTTGTAGACTTGGTACTTCTATGGGAAAAATACCATGAAAAGAAAGGTAAACACACTAAGTTGTAGCCTTTATGGATATGACCATACCAAATCATAGAAATTCTAGGTAATAATGCATTTTATCTATAGGACCTAGAAGGTAATATCCTAAAATTACCTATTAGTGCTCAATATTCGAAGCGTTATTTCTCTACTTTTTTATCTACTACATCATTTGAGTAATCATAGAAGCCTTTGTATATATGTATATAAGGAGTAAGAGAGAAGGAAATAGAGTGTGTTTGTTTAGTTTATCAACATTAATTTAATTCTAGTTTTCCAAGTTTTCATTTTCTTTCTTCTTTTGGGTCTTTGTCTCGGTTTTGCAAATGAAAGTAGGGTGATTTTGGTAAAATGATATTCTAATTGGGAAGGAAATAGTAATGCTTGTTATCCAAAATAATAGTAGAGAGGTAGTTTAGATTTTTTACCTTGCTTGCCATAATTATTTTAATCATAAAAGGAACGATTATGTTGTTTAGCTGGAGAACTCTCAGGGAATCCAAGAAAAGTTAGTTATGAGGGAAAAAATCTGATTCACAAAAATCATTTTAATAACTCTTAAAGGGTACTGGTGTCTGAAAATTGAAATGGTCAGTTGATAAATTGTTTGGTTATTGAAATATCAAGGTAAATACAACTTTTGAACCTTCAGTAATATTTCTCGGTTATCTGGTCTTTATCAAAAAAATATAAGAAAAAAAAAAAAAAGTTCTACAAAAAAAGAGAGTTCCATATTAAAAGAGACATAGTCAAGATTTATGAAAGAGAAATCTTAGACATGTTCACCAAGGCTATAGACACTCCATAGCTATGAACCAAGGTCTTAAAAATAAAGGTAAGAGTAACTTTCTTGGGACTAAAAAAGGCTAAACTAGCAACATAGCTCTATTTAAATAAACCTATGCAGTCCAAACAATTTGGTTGATCATATATAAGAATATAAGCCATGGTCATCTTAAGAGGAAGGATTTATACACTTGCAATCACACACCAGAGTTTTCCTTGAGTGATTCAACTTAGTATGTTCCTAAGAAATTTTTGTAGACTAGCAAATAACAATTAAAATGTTTTGAAAATCTTTGTGGTAAGGTATGGTACATGATTTAAGTTATTTTAAAACTAGAGTTATGGGTTCCAAATAGTGCTACTATTTTCCATATACGTCACCATTTATTGAGAATCAACACACCCCACTGATTATAAATTTTGATATTATAATAAATTAAATTTTATTCTCTGACGGGACCCTCTTGAATTATTTTGATTTTATTTCCATATTTTGCTTTCGTAAAGGTTTTAAATTTTGTCCACATAAATATTTCACAATTGCTTACCTAAAAGCATTGATCTCAATTGAAGCTTTCTAGATATTCATGCCTCAATGATATTATTTCATATTATTGATTTTAGAAAATTTAATCTTCAATAATTTTCCTAAGGTCTAAATTATTAAAATTGAATTTTCGAATTTTCTACAATTATTCATCTTACCCTAAATTCACATCAAATTTGAAATCATCATATATTTTTATTGAGGAATATGTTTGAGGTGATTCAAATTATAGGTGGAAGATCTTGATCTCCTGTTTCCAATAATATAATATTTTCTAGAAGTTAGATGTAATTGCATGTCTAGAAATAGTAGTTTCTTGTTATAGCTTGTGATCTTCTTAATGTGATATCCCTTGATCAAAATGAAATTTTTATGTTTTCTTTGCATATTTGGATACCCATGTTGTTTTAAAAAGTGTAAAAAGGTTTATATAAATCTTAGAACTTTGATTTTTCATCTAATTTTATGCTATAAGGGTTTGAGAGTAAATTCATTGCCTGGAACAAGCTTGATCCATCCCACTACCAGACTTGGTCAAAATTGATAAATCAAAATTAAAATAGTGGGTAGAACCAAATCCTTTGGCAAAATCATTCTCTATCCCGCTACAAAAGCTTCTTTAATCACTGTGGGGTAGAACCAAATCCTTTGGCAAAAACATGCTCTCTCTCACTCATGCTCTATCCTGTGTTCTAAATATTCAAACAAAGGAGAAGTATGAAATCAAATTGTGGGCTAGAACATCTTCTTTGGCAAAGTTATGCATTTTTTAGGAGATTTAATTTTATTTTAATCTCACTCATGTTCTCTCTCACTACCAAATTCTATTTATTAATCGTGGGCTAGAACATCTTCCTTGGCAAAGTTATAGATTTTTTGGGAGATTTAATTTCATTTTATTCCTTCTCATGTTCTTTATCGCTACCAAAATATCTTTATTCATCACAGGCTAGAAGATATTCCTTGGCAAAGTTATGGATTTTTTGGGAGATTTAATTTTATTTTAATCCCGATCATGTTCTCTTTCACTACCAAATTCTCTTTACTCATCGCGGGCTAGAACATCTTCCTTGGCCAAGTTATGGATTTTTTTGGAAGATTTAATTTCATTTTAATCTCGCTCATGTTCTCTCTTGCTAAAAAAATATTCTTTAATCATCATGGGCTAGAACAACTTCCTTGGAATAAAAGCTTGCTCCATGCCACAGGTGAAATTTTGATGGATTTCAATTTATAATTTGTTCAATTTAATCATATCTAAAATTCCACAATTTCTCTGTCTCGTCTCAAAAGAGTTAAGTCTTTTATTTTTGAAAAAATCAAAATCCTTGTTCTATCCCGCAACCAAATATGTTTTAATCATCGCGGACTAGAACCATATTCCTTTTAATCAAAGCTTACTCTAAATTTTCAACAAGCTTGCTCTACCCCGCGGTCAAAATGGTCAACAATGGAAAAGTGTAAAATCAAATCACGGGCTAGAACCATCTTCCAAGGCAAAGTTACAATTTTTTTAGGAGATTCCATTTCATTTTAATTCTAGCTAAGAGCATGTTCTATCCCGCTCATGCTCTATCCCACTCATTCTCTCTCTCACTCATTGCCATATTTTATGATTAAAAGAGAAAGACATTAGAATTCAAAATTTTAATTATATTTTTGCCCTAAAAATTAAAATTTTAAACCTTAGGGATAATTAAAAAATCAAAGGGTTTAAACCTTAGGAATATAAAATTAATTAACTACTAATTATCTAATATTTATCATTTTATTTCTATTTTTGTAAGAAATTTGCTAGTGGTCGGAGTAATGGCAGATGTGATGGAAAATATAAAACTTCAATCCAAAAATAGGTGAATGTGGTTGTGCAAAGTAGAATTCGCGGGAAGTTAATAATCCACCTAGATTTTGCAAAGCTCACCGCAAACAAAATCTTGATGAGGCATGGTCGAAGGAGTGTCCATTTAATGAAATGTAGCTTCAACTAGCTATAAAATAAAAACATCTGCATACATTCATAGTTTTATGAGGATAATATCAAATTCTTTCTTTACCATTTATGGTAAGATATTCAAAATAGATTTTCAGAAGTAGTTGGAGTTAAATGAAACTATTAAAATATGTTTTATCATGTAAGGCCCCGATGGTGGGATTTTTATAATAGGGTTTAAATATTTGGAAGCAAGATATTTTTGAAAATATTAGGGCATGTCTTGAGTCTATATATACTTCCTTTGAATGTAAAATCCGGATGCAAAAACTTGGAAATTTTTAACAAAACTGGCTTTGAATCCTTTAATTTGTACCTAATACTGGTATGCAGACATCTTCCAGAACAACATGGCCAGGCGCTTGATATTTTCTATGTTATGATCAGTGCACTATATTTTGTTTTTGTCTCGCTTAGGATTTATTTAGTTTGATTGTAAACCTATGAATCTTAAGATTATATTATGTTGTTAAGATTCATTCTATATTTTGTGCATGTAAGGAAATTAGAGGCTTAGGATTTGGGTCTATATTTTAATTGCTCTATTCTCACTATGTGAGCTTGAATGCTGGTGAAAAATACCAATTGATGCTTACCTCCATTTTGTTTGTAGTTTATTTTCATCCCATGTTGTCTTTGTCCCATGCTCAAGGTAGAAGGTGATATTAAAAAGCTTGACACTTTCTTCATTTGATTTTGTTTTGTTGTGAAGCCAAGCAGTATAATTGAATTTAATGGTTGTAATTTGTAATTAGGTTAGATATCCTCCCTATTCTGGTCTACATACTTTCTTTGCATTTATTTTTGAAAGATCCATTTTTATGTTCTTTAAAATTCTTTATTCATTCAATATGCTAAAATTCGAAGAGATAGATCAATCTATTAATACAAATATGATAACTAAACTTAATAAATCACCAGCACACAACAAATACAAGAGGTTGAACTTCCTTGTAGGTAAAACATGCGGTCACATAGGCTATCCAAAAGTGGAAAAGAGTGACGATGTTCGACCCAACCCTGTAACTCACACCTTGGATAACCAACAAGATCCTAAAGTGAGAGGGATTTATTTCCATTTATGTCTTATTGGTGTTTCTTGTTTACTCTTCTCAGGGTGTGCATAAGATACCAATCAACATCTACATCAAAAAGTAATATGGATAATGTCATAAATGAAGTATTCAATAAAAATAGTGAAGAAATATTACAAGCACTTAAGTTTTATTCTCATAATTTAATATCAAAAATTGATGGAGATCAAGTATTTGATATTTTAAAAGATATATTGATCATGTTTTTAATAGAGGCTAAGGAAATAAAATTTACCACTTTTATGTAACTCTTTCATGAAAACCTTTTTAGATCCTCTTGGGAATCCCAAGACATTACTATTACTACAAAACAATTTCTAATAATGTATATTTCATTAGTTATCTTTGAAATCTTTCAAGAAAATATATAGAGTAAAAGAAATAATTCATATGATTATCTCAAGGAGGAATTATTGAATTCAATTCAATATTACTATGATTACTTACTAACTCATTTAACTGAGGATGTACGACAAGTAAAAGTGTAGGAACAAAGAAAGAAAAGAAATAAGGAAAATAATCATATGAAGAATGAAGAAGATGATTATCCGAAGCATTAAAGATAAGAACTAGAACTATATCACCATAGTGATACACTCACAAAATTCCTAGAAGTAAAAACATCAATGAATATACAAAAGTAAGAAAATAAAAATAAAAGAGTACACTAGAATAATTCTATGCAAATCCAAAGACTGATCTCATAGGGATAGATTAAATATAATATACAAACTATCTACAAGGTGAAGACCCATATTGAAGACTAAAGTCTTCAATAACCAAATAATGTAATACAGGGGGTGTTGGAATATATTACATCATTTAGTACATGCCAATATACCATCATGGTTACATCCATAGATTAGACAAGAGTGTCTTAGATTAGGATGAATTATTTACTTTATGTAATGTGCAATTGTATTTTGGTAATGTAAATGTGCATAGTTATCCCTATGTACATGTGTCAATAGAGTAGGAAGGTGAAGAGGCATAGGAAGAGTGAATGCCAAGAGTCCTCCATATAAAGAGTCACATTCCATTCTATATATGTGTATATGGATGTGAAGGAAAGATATCAAGTGATGAAGAGTGATAGATAGTGACATATTGTAACAATGAAGAGTGATGAAATATGATGTATTTGACATCTTTATTCAATAAGATTTTATAGTTTATTGAACATTTATTATTAGCATTCTTTGAGTTTATATCTATAGTAGTTTATGATTTTATATGCTTGATTGCTTAGTATTATCATATATTTTATATTTACAACTTTATTAGTCATTAAATGCTAATATTTTCCCCTTATTATGAATTTTATAAGTGATCCAATACCCCCAAACAAATGCAATGATTTGTAAAATGAGTCCTAACTACTTTTTGACATTCAAATACTTATAGAAAATTGATGGTTTCTAAGATAATAAATCCATAATACATCTTTTCCTTTGTACTAAATGCAATATTCACATAGTTCAATGCAAGGTGTAACTCAAATTAAATGCAACATCCAATATTACATGATTTCTTTGAATTCTATTAAGAAAAATAGAGATTTCTTATTTTCTTTTCCTTTATCCTAAATGCAAGATTTCAATAGAAACAAAAACACAACATATAAAAAATTGGACTAAGTGAATTTCTCATTTTGACACTTGCATAAAATAAGTTGTCTTTTTATTTTAGACTCAATAAATTAAGAAGAGACAAAAATAAACATATTAACCTCAAATTCCACTTACATGCACTTTTATTTTTGTGTTCGAAGGCTAGAATATGCTTAACTTATGATCCATGCAAGTTTTTTGTAAAGGGAGAACTTGATATTAGCATATTTTATAAAGATTTTACTAAACAACCTAAAATTCCTAATATTCAAAATATAACAATACAAAAAACTAGAACAAAATTGAAAATAATAGAACAAAATGGAGGATTGAAGGAAAGCACAAACTTGTCTATGACAGATGCACCATACTAATGTAAAGGAATCATATCAATTCAAAGACATCATACTAGTGAAAAGGAACCATACTACTATGAATGTGTCATTCCATTGTGAAGGTGTTGTACAATTGTAATTTTCCCATGTAGTGCTTTTGTGGTCCTGTAACACCTTCATCGTGTACCTATAGAAAACAAAACCTATGAATATAAAACTAAAAATGTGTGGCCATTGTTAAGGAGTCTATCTATATCACCATAGAATATTGATCTTCGTAGGTAAAGGGATCATACCACTACCTTTTATGGTAATTATACAAAAGAAATAAATGATAAAATGGTAAAAACAATAATATATAATTGCTCAAAATATACTAAAAATACAAAAAATACCAAAGAGAGAGGAGTGGATCCTTGCTTAGACCTATGGATATGTGTTGATATATATATATATATATATATATATATATATATATATATATATATATATATATATATATATAATGGATGTTAGCTATATGATGTTTTATTGTTGTATATTGAATATTTTGAGCCATTCTAACCACATATTCATGCCAAAACAAGGATAGAAAATTAAAGCCAAACAATATTGAAATTTGAATTTTGCTAAAACTATAGTTGAAGATTAATTTCTTATCCCAATATTACAAATTTAAAATTAAAGAGCCCCAAAAAAGTAAAGATCCCTTGTTGCCCAAGATATTAAGATTGCTAAAAAATTGTTGATCATGTTTCTTGATTTAATTGTTTTTTGTTTTTAGTTTACATGGTGGAATCGATAGTCTGCTACGATGATCTGGGTACATTGTCTATATTTTATGGCTCCCATAATATTTTGTGTTCATATTACTCGCATAGTAAACCCCTATAAAAACCATGTCATAATCATTTAAAACCTTTTACACCACTAACAACACCAAGAAAGGGACAAGAATTCAGTTCGACGAGGTCCAAGATTTGAACCTTGGACATCCACCCCCATTTTGAGGTTTGGAAGAACCAATTGCTCTACACCTCAGACCGTTTCTTGATTCAATTATTGATTACCCTCAAATACTCCATTAAAAGGGGTAAATTTATAAGCTTTTCCTTGGAATTGTTGGCGGATTTATGTGAGATTTGAGAAGTGGAAAAAATTGGTAATGTGGTAAGATAGTTGAGTAGTGGAAAGTGAAAAATGCAAGGTGGTGATGAGGCCTTGAAATATCTCATGTTTTGTAGAAATATAAGACTTTCTAACTCCCTTAATGTGTTGGTAAATATTGTTTAACTATGATATGGTTTGTATTACATTAATATCTTGACTAGACATGGTGAATAGATGAAATGCATTAGCAATTTATTTTTGATAGTTTTTATGTGATTTTATGCTTAGTTTTGATATTGGATTAATGGTATCTAGAGATTGTATTATAGAATAATGTTGGCTTACACGACACCTACAATATTCCTATTTTATTAGCATTGGAACTAGAAGTAAGAGCATTGGAATGAAAAGTGCTAGAATAGTTTTTTGATTCCATAATGGAGAGTGTCAGAATATGACCTAAAAAGGTGGAGCACCAAAATAGTTTGGGCATATATAGCACAAAAACAATTGGTGTTCATATAGTTGAAACTAAAAATAATAAATACGTATATATTTTCCAACAACATAAATAAAGATGGTTTTGCATATTATTTCTGGCATCACAAATAAAGACAAAAATTGTTACGAATATTCACCTATAAAAGATAGCATGTTAGGGATTATTCTTATTTGAATAAAAGGAGAGATATATTCTCCTAATTATAACTCAAAATTAGGGAGGTTGTTAGGCGTCTTTATTTGTAAAAGACAAATGTTACGATATTATTGAGAGGATAAAAAAAGGGAGAGGATGGGATGTGTGTGAAATAAATATTCTTTTTGTAAAGGGGTAAATTTATCTTCTTCTTAATAAATTATATTTTTTCTTTTATCGCTTGTATATATAGATTATTTTACATTAGGTTGAGAAGTAAGGTCCCACACCATTAGCACAATATAAAGTGTTATATTTGTAGATACGTTCATATAATAATTAATGAACTACTATTTTATTTTTTTTAATGTATTTTGTTTATTATTTCAATTTGCAAGTAATTTGTATATTAATTTAGTTATTTATTTAATTTTCTTGATATGATTTAATGTATCTACTAGATTAGATTTATTTTTTGCAAGTGCTACTACACCAAAAAAGGATTTTAAGCATGGCTAAAATAAAGTGGTTTTTTATGGTGGTAAAAAACAACCCTATATATCCTAAGAGGGTGGTTTAAAACTGCCCTCTTAGGGAAAATATGATGGTTTTAAACCACCCTCTTATACCTTAAACATCACACTAGAAGGATGCATGACAAGAAATAATTTTGACTTTTTAGATGAGCATGAAGCAGGAATTTTAACTTTTTAGATGCGTGAGAAGCAGGAATTTTAAAATTTTAATTACTTTCAAAAACATACGACCACTCCTACATGAATCATAGAATATTTCTTAACATAATCTCTATATATGCATACTTATGTACTTTTTTTAGGCCAATATCATGTGTCCCTTGCATCCTTTGGTTTTTCGTAAGGTTCTTCAGTGATGTCCAATATTATCTCAAATGGTATTTTTGTCAAATTTTAACTTTTAATAACCATTCAACATTTTGGAATTCTAAAAGATAACAAGGAAAGATAGACAATAGAGCTTGAAGATAGCTAATTTACATTCTTGTGGTTAAATATTTATTCGGTACATGGTTGGGTATAATATTGATAGCGTTTCCTCTCTAGCATGTGAAGAGATCCAAGGTAAGGGAATTTGGTGTAAGTCATTTCATAAAATTATATCAGATTAGACCTCAAATAATACATGGTTATAAGGTATTTTTGTATTTTACCTAAAATATTAAGGAATGGAATTTTATAATTGGATATACCTTAAGATCATGATGAATAAGTCATTTAATATATCCAACTTCAACTCCATAAATTGGTCTTAATTGGGTTGTGTGGCATGTTAAAATAGGTCATGCAAGTCAAGTTTGTAGGTGACAAATCACAAATAATATCTCATATTTAATGAGGTTTATTAGTCTACTATTAAGTTTTTATGGTATGTGACTTGCAACTTTAATAAATATATATTCAGTTTGTATGTTATCTTGTTGAAATTGAGCAGATAGACTAAGCATGATCGTGTGAAAGCATATTTATTACGATCAATGAATAAAGGAAATGGTGATAGGGAGTAAGAACTAAATGACATCATATTATTAATTGAGTTGTGTGGCCTATCAAAATGGATTCTCCAAGTTAAGTTTGTAGGTGATATATCACACTATTGCTCAGATTGAGTTCATGTTTTAAAATTTTGGATAGCTTAGATTGAGTCAAATTTTTCTCATGGTATGATGCGACTTGTAACTTTAATGAATAAATGTTCAATTTGTATATTTTATTATGGAATTTGACCAAAAATAAAAACATGATCGTGTGAAATCATGTTCGAGTATGCACCGAATCACATGATTGGGTTTGTGTGGCTTAGATTGAGTCAATGTTTTTGGACCTCATATTGACTTGGTTTTTTCAATCTGGTTTTAGGTTTTTGATGCAACTTGCAACTTTAATAAATAAATATTCAATATGACTTGAAAATTTAATAAATAAATATTCAATGGTATATTAAATGAACTACTCACAAAATCTAGTACCAACACATCGAAAAACTAGGTTGTTTTTACATGTCTCCATATGATATTATATATTATATTTGAATTAGATTTTGTGTAAGTTTCAAAAACATAATTATATAGTTTCCAATGGATATATTCAAACACCAATAATTGAGTCTCACTATTAGCCAGATCAAATTCCTATTATCTTTTTTGAAACATTCAAACAACATGGGGTGACTAAAACGTTTGGTCAATATGCAATAGTTAGTAGCTTTTTTGGTTAGAACAAGCTATATTAAGCATATATATATATATATATATATATATATATATATATATATATATATATATATATATATATATTATATTTATTATATTAAAAGTAAAAACAATATAGTGGTTTAAAATTTCCCTCTTAGACCTAAGAGGGTGGTTTAAAACATCCCTATTTTTTTTTAAAAAAGAGAAAAACCCCTTTCGGGGCTGCCTTTTTATGAGAGACCATGACCAGGAGGTTCTATGCCATCAAAGTCACCCGAGATTCGAGCCCGACCTTGTCCGCACCAACATTATCAATTGGATTTTGGGTACCCAATTCAACTTTTTGGTAGGGTGGAGATTCAAACTTGAGACCTCCCTTAGAGGATTACCCTCTCCTCTCCAACCCACCTACAACACTTGGGTTGTTTAAAACCTCCCTCTTAGACCTCTAAGAGGGAATTGTTTTACCATAATCGTATGATGTAAACTTTTACGATGTTCTCATAGACGATGGTTGAATAACTGCCCTTAATAGTATTTAAGGGCGGTTTTAAAATTTTGGTCAATACGAAATAGTCAGTAGATTTTTTGGTTGCAATAAGCTATAATAAGCATATATATATATATATATATATATATATATATATATATATATATATATATATATATATATAATAAAATTAATAAGAATATGGTGGTTTAAAATTTCCCTCTTAGACCTAAGAGGGTGGTTTTAAACCGCCCTATTAGGTCTAAGAAGGCGGTTTAAAACCACCCTCTTAGGGGTATAAGAGGGTGGTTTAAAACCTCCCTATTAAAAAAAAAAAGAAAAAACCCCTTGTGGGGCTGCCTTGTTCTGAGAGACCATGACTAGGAGGTTCTACGCCATCAAAGTCACCCAGGAGTCATGCTCGACCTTTGCCTACACCAACATTATCAATTGGATTTTGGGTACCCAATTCAACTTTTTTGTAAGGTGGAGATTCAAACTTGGGACCTCCCTTGGAGGATTATCCTCTCCTCTCCAAAAAGCCTACAACACCTGGGTTGTTTAAAACCTCCCTCTTAGAACCCTAAGAGGGAATTTTTTAACCATCATCGTATAATGCAAACTTTTATGATGTTCTCATAGACAATGGGTGAATAACTGCCCTTAAAAATATTTAAGGGTGGTTAAAAACCACCCTTAAAAGTATTTAAGGGCAGGTAAAAACCACCCTTCAAGACCCATTTTGCTGTATTGTGTGTTATTTAACTTTTGTGCAAGTGTGTTATAATTTCTACGTGTGTGATTTAATTTTCACAAGTACACTTAAATTTTGCAAGTGTCTTAAATTTCTACAAGTGTGATTTAATTTTCATAAATGTATTTCAAATTTCATTTAAGCAAAGTGTGTTTTTAGGAGGCCTTAGAAGATCCTACATTTTTTTTCTTATCTCTAGTGTATACACCCATCAAACACCATCCTAGTTTGATAAATAAAGTATGGACATTAACGACACTAATCAATTTTTGGTGTAATTGCTAGAGATGCAACATTGCTAGAGAATTTGGTCACTCAATACTAATTTCCTTTATGTGAAATTTTATATTAGCCATTTGTAGAGACATGTGTGAATCTTTATCAATTGCAGTTGATTTATTGTTAGAAATAAAAAGTGATTGTATAACTATGTTATCATAGCTAATAACTTTGTGAGACAGAGCACTAAAGTACATCTCCCTATTCACATCCCATACTAGTTATAGTTGATATGTTGTTACCTCTAAAACAAAACTTTATTTTTCCTAAGGTGGTCCTAAAACTATCTTTTAGTAAATTTAGTGATCTATGAAACCAAAGTGATCCTACTATGTTTTATAGAAATAAGAGAAAGGCTAAAAAGAGACTATGCATAAGGATCATTGTGTTATCAAGGAGTGAGTTAAGGTATTGGTTTGCAACATGAAAACAAAGTAAAATATTAGGTGTGTTAAGGACTATAAAATTTACCTTTTTTTAAAGATTTCCTTTATACTAAATTATAATGGATGTATATATCTAGATATAAAAGGGGGTAATTTTTTAGTCAAAACCCCCAATGATCCATATTAAATATACATCATACCAAGAGGTTGAACCAATCATTGAGTTACCTATAGGGAATTTTCCCTTCAACCTTGCTTCACTTAAAATCCCAATTAGAAGTGCGATAAATTGAAGGGAGGAGATGAAAGGTGCATCCCACCTCTAATTAGAGGGGTGGGTACCAACTCCATGACACAAAAGGAAGGTAAATGTATTTTAATATATTGTGACTGTTGGATACTAAATCAATGGTTGATGCTCCTTTTCCACCCAAAACTAGTAGCTTGATGGCAATACAATCCATAAATAATCAATTTCCATTTGATAGTCCATGCTAATATTATGATTGATAAAAGTAGAAGAGAAAAATGAACTTGTGGAAAGCAATAAGAAGTAGAAGGAGGTGAGAATTTGGGTATCGTTGGATAAGGCCCACTATTGACTAAAGGAGATATTATCTTAGCTAGGGACATATAGAAACCACTTTCATTTATAAGAAGATAACCCAAAGAGCAATTAAAGAGACATTCACCATTGTATGTCAAAGTTAACTTTTATGGTCTATCTTGATAGAACCATTTATGTGGAAGTTGTAATGGTCACCCATCACACGATAAAGCTTACCTTTCCATACTATGTCAATCAGGGAGGCCATGCCCACTATGTTAGCAAGTGGGATATTCTAGAGAGAAACCTGGTGATATCCTAATGGTGCAACCATCCTAGAGCCATGGTAATGAGAGGTGGATATATCAATTTTCCCTCTAAGGGCCCAAAATATCCCAAAATTTAAGGTCCTATATCTAAATACCTCAAAGCATCCAAATTGTAGTTGTAGGAGTATTTTCAATGCATAATAGAGAAGAATATGCAATCCTTCTATGCAACCTTTTGGAAAGAAAGAGATATCAACTTGAGATATAAATAGACTCATAATTTCATTCTAAAGATATTTGGAGTTGTCTAGTCATACATTATATATGTGCTTGTGAGATCTTCCTTTCACTTCCATATTGATTGTATGAGCAAGAATCAAACCTTGAGCTTCTAAGGATCATGGAGCCTCTTCAAGTTGTATGCCTTGTAACTATTTGGGCACATGAATGGAAGTTTTGACTAATTTCATTCTATTCTACTTCTTTGAGTGTGTTTTTTGTTCTAGTTTATGTGTAATATAATGTGATTAATTATATCTATTATACTATGGTAAATATTCTAAAATTATATCTTCTTCATGTAGTTAGGAGGGAAAGTCTAATATTGGCACATCACCCCCATAACTTAGGTTTAATTTTCTTGTAAATTACTTTAATATCCTTTCATAATTTTTATATTTTATTTTCATTGTAATTAATTTCCTTGCACTCCCAAGAAAAGTAGATTTGAGCCTACAATGCCTATAAGTGTACAAATATTAGACCTAGTGATGAGCTGACCTTAGCTAAAATCCTTAAGGTTAGCCCACAGAGATTTCCTTCACCTGTGGTGCTTCCTGCTATGTTTCTCTCTATGGTGCACATGTGTCCCAAGTGCATTGGGTTGCTTTTATAATAGGCCAAAATATCCAATGATAACAATAGTCTGTTTAGAATGCTTGGCAGGATGAGCTTCTATTTTCACCCCATAAATTTGAAAGAAGAGTCCACTTTGATCATAGTGAAGTTATTAGTCAATATTCTTGTAGAGAAGAACTAGGAGTTCACTTGGTAACTCCACTAAAAAAAATTGACTCTAAATAAGTTGTCCAATATAAATTAAGACTAATGTTCTAATGGGGGTCTCTATCTCTCAAGATTGTTGAAGCATTATCTCCCCACCTGGTGAATATAATCTCAAGGAAAGGCCCCTAAATCAAATATATAAAAGAAAAAATTGATACAACATGACAATACCACTAAACTATCATCCTCAAAGATTTTTGGTGTGGAACAACCAATATCATTTAATCCCACTAATGCCACTTATTGTATGGGATTCAATTCCCACATTGTCACTCAAGTACCAACCTTATTTCTTAGGAGAAGATTTCATCATCTCTTTGAAGCATTATTTCCTCACATAGTGACTCTGTTCTCAAATAAAGGCTTCAAATATATATGAGAAAAATACCTATAACTAGATCCTTTGCCAAGTCTAATAAATAATAACTTGTACCACCCCTAAATCAAAGAGTGAGGAGGAACCAACAATGCAACATGGGAGTCCCACTGAACTAGCCTTCTCAAATATTTTTGGTGTGGAATGATAGAGGTCCTTTAATCCCACTAACACCACTTATTGTATGGGATTCAATTATCACATTGACACTTAATTCCCTACCTTATTTCTTAGAAGAAGATAGCATCACCTCAATGGAGCATTTGCATCACCTAGTGAGCTTATGTGTGATACATTTTATTGAAAAGCAATATGTAGTTCTAAATATATGAGCCACATATTTTAGAGAGAAAAATCATGAATTCTACATCAGCCTTGACCCACAGTTAGTTAAAAGTTGGGACCAACTAGAAATCCTCCTAATAGATGGATTTAGAAAGAATGTATATGGGGTATCTCTAGGAAGCATTGAGTTTCTTTAAGTTGTATGCCTTGTAACTATTTGGGCACATGAATGGAAGTTGTAACTAATTTTGTTCTATCCTACTTCTCAAAGTTTATTTTTAGTTATGGGTTATGCATAATGTAGTGTGTTCAATTATAGCTATTAGACTATGGTAAATATGTTCAAATTCTATCTTCTTCATGTATTCAAGAGGGAAACTTTGATCTTGGAAATTTATTTTAATATCCTTTAACACTTTCTATCTTTTATTTTCATTGTAACTCCTTTCCTTGCATTCCCAATAGAAGTAGGTTTAAGCCTACAAGGCCTAAAAGTGTGCAAAAAATAAGACCCAATGAGGAGCTAACCTCAGCTAAAAACCCTAGATGTTACCTCACATGCATTTCCTTCACCCATGGTGCTTCTTCATAAATATATTAGCCACCTCTTTTAGAAGGAAAAATTATGAATGGTACATGAGCTTTTTCCCACAATTTATCAAAAGTTGGGACCAAATAGCAAACCTCATGATAGATATATTTAGAGAGAAGAAAAATAGAGCATATCTAAGGAGCATAAAGTCTATTCAAGTCACATTTCTTGTAAATATTTGGGTACATGAATGGAAGTTGTGACTAATTTTATTCTATCCTAATTCATTCAATTTGTTTTTAGTTATGGATTATGTGTAATGTAGTGTGTTCAATTCTAGCTATTAGGCTATGGTAAATATGTTCAAATTCTATCTTCTTCATGCAATCAAGAGGGGAACTATGATCCTCGCACATCACGCTCATATATTAAGTTTACTTTTATTTCAATTTACTTTCCTATAATTTTACACTTTTTATATTTTGTTTTCATTGCAATTCCTTTCCTTGCACTCCTAAGAAAATTAGCTCTGAGCCTACAAGACCTAAAAGTGTACAAATATTAGATCCAATGAGGAGCTAGACTCAACTAAAAATATCATAGGTTTTCCCACAATAATTTCCTTCACCCACGATGCATATTGCGTGTCACTTTATACAAGGCATGGGTGTCCCAGGTACATTAGGGTGCTTCCCTACTAGGCTAAAACATCCAAAGATGATAATAGCTCATTTGAAATGCTTGATGGGACGAACTTCTACATTCACCCAAAAAAGTTGAAAGAAACCAAAATTTGATCATGGTAAAGGAAATAATAAAAATTCTTATAGATAAGTACTATGAGATTCACATGGTAACTCCATTAAAAACAAAGACACTAAATAATTCATTCAACAGAAGTTAAGACTAAGATTTTGGTGGGGGTTTCTATATCTCAAGATTTTTGAAGCATTATCTCCCTACTTGGTGATTCTATTTTCAAGAAAAGGCCCCAAATAATATATGATAAAAAGCCTATAGCTAGAGCCTTTGCCAAGGCTAACAAGCAAGAATTGGTTCCACCCCTAAAGTGAAGAGCAAAGAGGAGTTACTAATGATGCAACATGGAAATCCCACTTAATTGACCTCTTTAAAGAATTTTGGTGTGGAACAATAGATGTACTTTAATCCCACTAACACCACTTATTGTAAGGGATTCAATTCTTGCATTGACACTCAATTCCCTACTATATTTCTCAGGAGAAGATGTTGTCACCCCAATGGAGCATTTGTATTAGTTGATGAGCCTGTGTGTGGTAAATTTGATTGAAAAGTAAGGTATAGCTCTAAATTTAGTAGCCATATCTCTTAGAGGGAAAATAATGAATTATACATTGAACTTGATCTATAGTTAGTCAAACTTTGAGACCAGCTACAAACCTCTTGATAGATAGATTCAAAAATATAGAAGATGGAATATATCTAAGGATAATTGAGACTGTTCAAGTTGTATGTATTGTAACTATTTGGGCACATGAATGGAAGTTGTGGCTAATTTTATTCTATCCCACATCTTTGAGTTTGTTTTCACTTCTAGGTTATGCATAACGTAGTGTGTTCAATTCTAGTTATTAGACTATTGTAATATGTTTAAATTATATCTTCTTGTAGTCAGGAGGAGAAATATGATCTTGGAACATCACCCCCATAACTTAGGTTTAGTTTTCTTGCAATTTACATTAATATCCTTTTACACTTTTTATATTTTAATTTCGTTGCACTTCCTTTCCTTGCACACCTAAGAAAAGTAGGTATGAGCCCACAAGGCCTAAAGGTGAAAAATATTTAGACCCAATGAGGAGATGACCTTAGCCAAAAATACCATAGGTTCCCTCAAAAATGTTTCCTTCACCCACTTCGCATTATGGTATGTTGTTATATATAAGGTATAGATGTCCTATGTTCACCAGGCTACTTCTATGAAAGGTTAGAACATCCAAAGATGATAACATTCCATTTGAAATAGTTGGTGGGATGAGCTTCTACATTCACCCCACAAAATTGAAATAAGACTCAACTTTGATCATGGTCAAGGTCATAGTCAATATTATTCTAGAGAATCACCAAGAGATTCACCTAGTAACTCCACTAAAATGAAAGACTTTAAAAAAGTGGTTTGATAAAATTTAAGACTAATATTATGAGAGTCTCTATCTCTCAATCTTGTTGAAGCATTATGTCCCTACCTAGTGACTGCATTATTAAGGAAAGGGCCCAAAAATACATGAGTAAAATACCTATAACTATGGCCTTTGCTAGGGCTAATAAGCAAGAATTAGTACCACCTCTAAATGAAATAGCAAGGAGGAAGAATCAACAATACAACACTGTAGTTGCACTTCACCAACCTCCTCAAATATTTTTGGATATTTTTGGTGTTGAACGATAGAGGTCCTTTAAATCCACTAATACCACTTATTGTATGGGATTTGATTTTCACATCGACACTCAAATGCTACATTATTTCTCAGGAGAAGATGTCATCACCCCAATGAAACATTTGCATCACCTAATGAACTTATGCATGGTACATTTCACTTAAAAGTAAAATGTAGGTCTAAAGCTACTAGCCACTTATTTTAGATGGAAAACACATTGAGAAAGGGTGCCTTTGGGAGAATGAGGAGCCGCAGTGCCAAGACGAACAAAAGTATAAGTTGGATGGCCAAGTCAAAGGATAGATCTTATCATGTATTCACCAATATATTCAACCACCCCAATTATCATAATCGTATTCATGGCCTTAGCAAAAATCTCACTTCCAGCCATCCCTATTAGTAAATTTTCCAAAACACCGAGAAAAACGAGAACCCACTATCGATTTGCATGAATGTTTAAGTATTGACCCTATGCTAACTATTATGTTTACTAAAATTATAGACAAACCCTATCTATATGTGCACTTCCTCAATACATTATCTTCAAACTATAATAACTCATTACTTCCTTCAATCTCACAATTCTACACACAACCTAATTTATATGAATGGCTTCATTAGAAATGCACGTACTCTAAATTATCAAGTTCGTAATTTTCTTTATAAGTTAAATTTTTAATTATTATTATTCTTATTATTATTATTATTTACATAACTTTATTTACACATGCACATACTTTATAGTGGTTTGAACCTAAATCTTTCTAAAAAAACTTAAAAGTCTAATTACATAGATATCCCAAAAAAACTTTGCATAAAGAATCTTAAACAAAAGATCTAACCACATATCTCAGATTCCTACAATTAGATGTTTTGTCGCTTTGCATCTGAACCCATAGTGAGCTACTTGTAAATAGATACTATTCAAGACCACAACCAAGAAATTGTGTTACTAACCACGAATCATCAGCATACCAAAAGCCCACAACTAGCTACTTGTAAACTTTTACTAATGAGAACCATAAAAAATATAAGGAAACATTAGCATACAAGGAAAATATTTGTATCATTTTTTTTTTTAAGTGTTTAATGCTTATTTTTAATAATTATTGAATTTGAATATTTTTTTAAGTTTTTATATTTTTCATAAAATTATAAACTATTTTTTTACACATATTATTGTGTTAAAATATCTATATTTTTTCAAATTTTTATGATTATATTTTAAAAAATTTGTAACAAATAATTATAAAATCAAAGTAAAATTATAATATTATTATAAATTAAATGAAAGATTAAAAAATATATATATAACCAAGAAATATCATTGTTTACCATTTACGTGAGGAATGGGCCAAACATCCAATGCATACACAATTGGGTCTCTTGCAGTCACATTCATTCCATCTTTATATAATTCAATGAAGGTCGGTCTCCTGCGTCACCATCGTTAAAACCATGTGCAAAATATACACAATATGTATCTTCCTGGGTTACATTTCAGATAAGTTTGAGGAAGAGTTTAACAACAATTTGAATTATTTAGGAATTGGTGGCAACGACGGGTTTGTCAGTTGACAATATTAGTGGATTATGTGTTGCATGCTAACAATGTGTTTGGTAATGGAGCCAAATTGATAAGAAAGGAATTAATTTCCAAGGAGTATTATTTATATGCAATGATCAACAATATTCCATTGAACGAGGTTCCAAGGGGTAACATTAAATATTTAATTAACATTAAATATTTAATTACCATTAAATATTATTGATGGTGAATTTTTTTTTGAAATTTCATGGTTGGGAATTTAATTGTATTTTCTTGGTGAAAAACACTTGTCAAAAGAATGTGATAAACGTATGGGTGGTTATCAGCCCATTTTTTTGGTTCATTGTATTCCGACACCACTATACAGTTTCGGGTAGAGGAAAAACCACAAATTTCTATATATTTTGTACTGTAAATACTGTCTCTATGGTAAAATGCTCTTTTCTGGTTTGGAGGAAGAGAGGGAATGAGACATTGTAAAAGAGGATAAGATTACTATATTGTTAATAATACAAAGGACTGATTGTTTCTTTGTGGATGTAGGGTACACTACACAAACCTCATATATCTTGTGTCTCTTATATTTGTGTGATGTCTTATTGTTTATTGCACTACTTAACTAGGGTTTGAACTATTTTTCCATTATCATTATTTTTAATTGTTTTTTCACATAGGCTATGTATTTTTTGTACATGGTGAATTTCTAACAATTGGTATCAGAGTTGTCTTGTTGGGAAAGGGCACTAATAGGAGATTTTTCTATTCGAGTAGGATAAATGGGAGAAAGTTCAAAGTTTAAACTAGATAAGTTTACTAAAAAAAATTGGTATGTGGAAAACCATAGTAGAGGATTATCTGTATCAGAAGGATGATATGTATTTGGATCTAAAAGGAAAAACTAATGGTAAACCTAGGATGATGGATGATGATGAATGAGATACGATAGACATGAGGGTATTGGGGGTGATCCGATTAAGCCTATCTGATTTTGTTGCATACAACGTCGGGAAGGAAAAGACCACCAAAGGAGCCATGGATACACTAGCTATGTTGTAATAAAAACCCTCAACTTAAAATAAACTTTTCTTGATTAGAAAGCGATTTACTATGAAGTTGTAATAGGGTGGATCTATCCAAGAACACATTAACGAGTTTTATGCTATTATTTTTTCTTTAAAATCTATAGGGCTTGATTTTGATGATGAGGTTATGGCTTTAGGGTTTCTTTGTTCACTACTAGACTCATGGGGTAGCGTTGTAATGTTAGTGAGTAATTTTGTGCCTAGATATGGAAATTTTGTGTTTGATGATGTGATTAGTAAAATCCTCAATGAGGATATGAGGAGAAAATACTCAGGGGAGGCTTCATCATCTGGAGTAGCACTATCTACAAAAAGTAGAGGTAGAAATAGAGAAAGAGGAGAAGGCCAAGCTAGAGGAAAAATCCATAATAGAGAAAAATTGAAGGGTAGATCTAAAAGCAGAGACAAAAGCAAGATTGGCTACTAGCATTGTGAGAAGAGTGGAAACTTCAAGAGGGAGTGCAAATACATAAAGAAGAATGAGGACAATAATGGAAATGATGCTCAAGAGGTAAGCAATGTAAGTGTATTTTATCAGGATGCCCTGATTCTTTCATCAAATTGCATGAGTGAGTATTGGGTTATGGACTCTGGAGCTTCTTATCATGTCACTTATCATAGGAAGTACTTTTATAATTATACTCTATTAGTCTCACAATGACACTAAGAGGGGGGTTGAATTAGTGTAGCTCTTTAAAACTTAAATATTCAACACTCAAAGCCAAAAAAATGAAAAAATTAAACCAAATAAAGTAAGTATAACAAGAGAACATCACACAACAAAAGATGTACCGAGGTTCACCGATTTGGCTACATCCCAAAAAATGACTGTTTGGACTCCCATCCAAATATAGCCTTTGCAAAGCACTAACTTTACAATCAATTTACTAGCACCCACTGGAAGGAGAACCAACCCCTAATTTATCTGCACCAATAGAAAGGAGCACCAACCCCTCTACCAAGCACCCACTTGATTTTGATATTGATAATAAAATGACATATATGAATGTATTCACTAAAAATAGAACCATGTATGGTCTGTAAGCTTAAAATATAAAACTTTCTATTTCACCCAGTATAAAATCCCTCTCTGCATTACTCAAAATTTGAATCTTCTCTTCTAAAAAAAGAATTGATTGTTCTCTTAGCTCGTTCTGCCAATTGCTAAACGCTTTATTGGTATTGTGCAACACTTTGTTGGCGAACTCATCTAAAAATTTCAGCCAAAATGAATATCATATTATAAAGTTATGCCCAAAATTCTTAAGTGACATTTTTCACCACTCTCCAAAAATCACAGATTTTCACTCTTTATTTTTCTCCACACACACTATTCTCTTCACAAAATAAAGTCCCCACTTTTCAATAAAATCCCTCGTCACTTAAAAAGCACACACTTGCATTATTTTTACCTTTTCAATTTTAAAAATATTTTCTTTAATGAAGCTTCTTAAAATAATATAACTTCTTTTTTTATTTTGAGAAGACATTTCATCAAACACATCACATGCAAAGAATTGACACCTTACTCATTATCTTACTTCGGAGCCACACGACACCTTAAACCAAAAATAAAATATGCTCTATTTGATGCCTTGAAGGTGTAACAACACTGAAACCAAAACTTTGGTGACTCTGCAAGGTTGAAATGGCCAACTGAAGGATTTTGCACAAGTGGAACAAATTGACATAAAAATGACCTGTACCATTTTTGCAACAATCATAACTCTCACCTTGCAACTCTATTTTCTTTTAAATTTGAAACATAGAATCTATACAATACTGAATACATCCATTCCGAATATTGCTACATAAATCCTTACGGTTCGCTTGTACCACCTCCACAAAAACTGTTGTTGACACACTTTTTCCAAAAAGAGTGTTTTTGTGAAAATATTGGAACACTTGTAACATTCGCCTCGTTTCTCCATTTTGATGGAAATTTTGAAAACATGTTATTTAAGATAACGATCACCTCCAGTTCGAATTTTGCTATAAAATTATTCTTGGTTTGCTCACAGTGCTTCTGACAAAACTTCTATTTTTAGGCATATACAACCACTTGCCAAATCATCCGCCAATATACCAAAAATGTCATCGATCAATCCAAACACTGTGCTGAAACCTCCAACGCAATTATTTACTATTTCTTGACATGTTGGCATGTTCCAAACTGATCCATCCTGTCCAACTGCACCCGTGATGACTTTTACAATTTTTTGACAACTTCCTGACGATTTTTTCAAATTTTGCAAATTTGAACGAACAACCTGTAACAACTTCACCCAAACATCAAAAACATCCTCATAAGCATTTAACATCACTATCCATACTTCGAAAAACCTCCAAAAAATTATCCACTGCATCAACCTGTCCATCTGAGTGTGTTGACAACAATGATAATACTGACAATGCACCTTGCTCAACAATCTTCCCCTTTGGAATTATTGGCAACACACGCACAATTTCCTGTAACTCTTCTCCCCCTTTGAAAACAAGACCAAAGGGCTACTACAAACTCCCCCTGAGTCCATGCACAACATTCTCAGGCAAAAATTATTACTCTTAGAAAAAATCACAAACATGAGCAAAAATATAAACAAATACACAAATGCTCCCTCTGAGAATGTGGCCCCAATAGCTAGTCAATTCTTGGGAAGTGTGACCACTCCCAATTTCTTGTGAAGGTACTGAAAGACTTCCTTGGGAAATGGTTTGGTGAAGATATCTACTACTTGCTTTGTTGTTGGAACAAAATCCAACTTAACCTCACCTTCTGCAACTTTCTCCTTCAAAAAATAATATTGGATAGCAATAAGTTTTGTGCAAGAATGCATAACCGAATTATTTGAGATGTTAATGGCACTAGTGTTATTGCACTTAATTAAAATTGGCTCCCTAAAATTAATGCCAATATCCTTCAGAGTTTATTTCATCCATAACACCTGCGTACAACACGTTGTCACTATAATTTATTCTGCCTCTACTGTGGATAAGGATACTGACTCCTATTTCTTACTGTGCCATGTGACCAACCTTTCTTCAAGATAGAATGCACCTCCACTGGTACTCTTCCTGTCATCTACACATCCTGCCCAGTTTGCATCTGAATACACAATAAGGGTGAATTCCTTAACTTTCGGATACCATAACCCATACTCCATAGTACCCTTGAGGTACCGAAGAATCCTCTTCACTGCTATCACATGAGTCTCCTTGGGACTAGCCTGAAATCGTGCTACCATACATACTGCCTACAAAATATTTGGTCTAGTAGCTATCAAGTATAGTAAGCTCCTAATCATATATCTATACATAGTTTGATCGTGGATATTTTTCATCCTTGCTCAACTTGCAACTTGTCATCATGGAAGTGCTAACTGGATTATAATCCTCCATTATGAATTTTTTCAGCATCTCTTTCACATATTTAAGTTGAAAAATAAATATACCCTTCTCCTTTTGATTAACTTGCAATTTGAGGAAATACGAAATTTCACCAATCATTGACATTTCAAATTTTTTTTGCATCTTATTTGATAAATCATTACACAACTCATCTTTGTTGCTGCAAAATATGATATCATCTACGTATACAACAAGAATAATATGATGACCATTTTCTATTTTGACATACAAATTACTATCCACCATACCTTTCTTGAACCCTTGTTGAGTAAGATAATTGTCTAGCCTTGCATACCATGCTCGGGATGCCTATTTTAAGCCATATAACACTTTCTTGAACTTGCAAACCAATTTGGGATCATCACCAAGTTGGAAACCATTTGGCTACTCAATATAAACCTCTTCTTCAAGTTTCCCATTCAAAAATGCTGATTTCACATCCATTTGATAAACTTTGAAATTCTTGTAAACTGCTAAAGCTAGAAACATTATAATTGCCTCTAGTCTGGCCATAGGTGCAAAGGTTTCCTCAAAGTCAATACCTTCAACTTGTGCATAGCATTTGCATACCAATCTTGCTTTGTTAATGAAAACCTATCCATTTTCATTCAATTTCTTTCGAAAGAACCATTTAGTACCGATTACAATTTTATTTGTGGGTCTTGGTACTAACTCCCAAGTCTTGTTTTTCTCGATCTAATCTAATTCTTCATTTATTGCCTTTACCCAAATTTCATATTTTCTTGCGTTAGCAACATTTTTGGGCTCAATGCTAGATAATAAAGAGTAGTTACTTACGTCTTGTTCTTGTGTCTGAACACCAACTGTGGGGTCTGAACACCAACTGTGGGGTCTCCAATTATTTTCTCTCTAAGATGATCTTTCTAGCAACTGCCTGTTTTGAATTTCTTGTTTTCTTCCACTTTTGAATCACTGTTTGAATCCTATAAGTCAATTTTTGGTTTCTTTTCCATTTCCTTTTCATAAATTGGGTAGTTATCTTCATAGCTAATTACTCATTCCCTTCCTTCATCAACATTAATATAAGTACTATCCACAATTTTCCTTAGCCTCTTGTTGTAGCATTTGTAAGCTTTGCTTTTTGACGAATAGCCAAGAAAAATACCTTCATCCGCTCTATCTTCAAACTTACCAAGGTTTTCTTCAGTTCTTTTGATGTAACACTTGCTGCCAAAAACTTTAAAGTATCTTGTTGTTGCCTTTTTACCAAACCACAACTCATAAAGAGTTTTTTGTTTCATGCATCCTCAAAATGCACCTATTTTGGATGTATACCATAGTATGGACTACCTCTTTTCAAAAAAATTTTGCTACTTTGCTCTTAGTCAACATAGTCCGTGTCATTTCTTGCACTATCATGTTATTTATTTCTACCACACCATTCTGCTGAGGTGTCTTGGCTGTTGAAATTTGTCTCCTAATGCCATATTTTTCACAATACTCTATGAAATCCTCTAAAATGAACTCTCCTCTTCCGTCTGACCTTAAACATTTAATCATTTTTCCTATTTGATTGTCAACTTGGTTTTTGAAAACATTGAACATCTCAAAAGCTTCTGATTTATGCTTCAAAAATAGTACCCATGTCATCCTGGAATAGTCATCTATACACAACATAAAAAATGTGTCACCGTTTATGATTTGCGTTTGCATGGGTCCACATAAATCAGTATGTACTAGTTTCAAAAGGTTTGCTTGTGTAGTACTCTTTTGTTTTAAATGATACTCTAGTTTTATTCCCCTTTTGACATGAAGCACAAATGCTATTTGATGGTTTGCCAATGGTGGGAATATCTCTCACTACTTTCTTTGAGATGATTTTTACTAGATTGTCAAAACTGATATGACCGAGCCTCTTGTGTCACAACCAATTATCTTCTTCCTATCCAATCAAGCAAGCTCCTTCTGAAGTCTCTGAGATATTGTACGAGTTGTCAGATGTCCTTGATCTATTTGCTATAAACTTCCCATTGTTTGTCTTTCTGACTTCACAACCTTGCTTCTTAAAGATCACTTCATGACCTCTATCACAAATCTGACTTACGTGCAACAAGTTATGCTTCAGATCAACCACAAACAATACTTCTTTTGACCTATTTTTTTTGTCACTAATCTTAACTAAACCTCTTCCAACTATATTAGCTCCATCATTATTTCCAAACTTTACTGAACCACCTTCATATTGTTGCAACTTCTCAAATTTTTTTTGTCACCTGTCATATGACTCGAGCATCCACTATCAAGTATCCATGGTGTGGATTTATTCTATGCTTTAAATATCATCTGTACGATCAAGGATTCATTTTCTTCCTTAGGTCACTATTTTTCTTTCCACTCAGGTTTGATTACAATTTTGGGCTCTTGTTGTGGCTTTTCTTTTTCAATATCTTGTGCATGTTTTTCAAGAAATTTTCTATTTTGTCTTATTCCATTTGGATGAAATTTTCTTCCCTGAAATTGATTTGATGCAAATGTACTTTGACAATTTCTTGCAATATGCCCAAAATTATGACAGTTATAACATTCTACTGTATAATCAATCAAAGGTGAAAAAACATTTCTATTGGTAAAATTCTTTGGTCCTACATTATACTTGCAATCTGAGATCTTATGTCCATAACCATTGCATTTAAAACAGTAACCGAAAAAGAGATGATTTAACCTAGGTGGTGGTCTTTGCTATGTTGTAGTAGAATACATAAATCTTCTTCTTATTTGATGTGTGACATTGGTGAAGCCATCATTGTCAATTCTCCTTTCGTGCCTTGCATTATTGCTTTCCTTTGCATGATTCATTTTTGCTTGATCAACCTGTTTCTTCTCTTCATTATTTGTGGATTCTTCATTTATGGTCTTTGATCCATTTGACGATTCTCCTTCATCAAAATCCAAACCAAATTTGATGCCTGTAGTCTTTTGGTTATTTATGATCTTATCCAGCTTCATAGAACTTTCTTCATGTTTGTGATAACAACTAATTTTCTAATTCATCTCTTCTAGCTGCATTCTTAAACCAACAATCTCTTCTTCTAGCTTGCTGTAATAATATATTTTCATGGGTATTTTCACTTCGAGATCTTTGGAGATTTTCTTAATTATTCTATTTGTACTTTCAAATTTGTTATGATTTCATTTGCATCCTCAAGATTTCTTGAAATTTTCTTATTCTTTTTCTTTCTATCTTCAATTCATCTAGAGCTTCAATTAGTTCCTCTTCCAAATTCACTTCTGCATCAATTTCTTCTTCATCACATTCTTGTTCTTTTTCTAGTTTTTCTTCTTTGAGTGCCATGGAAAGAGTTTCACCTATTTCCTTTTGAAAATCCTCACTAGAGCTATCTTTAGATGAACTGACATTCTTGGAGATGAAAATTTTCTTCTTGAAGTTACCTTTTCTAAATTCTTTTTTTCTTCCAGTCACTTCTTTCTTCGTGCGATACTTCATCACTTATGTTCTTCTCATTAAATGGAAATTTAGCTACAAAATTTCCAATGCCTCCACAGTTGAAACATTTAAACGGTAACTTTCCTCTGTATTTTCCTTTTCCTCTTTTTAGTTTTCGAATAAAGTTTGCTTCCATTTCATCTGATGTCTCTTCTTCCTCGGATTCTTGTTTTGCTTTCATATTTTTATGGGATTTAAAAGCAACTTCTCTATCTATGGGTTTAGATTTTCCTATTCTCATCTCATATGCAGTCAAAGAACCATGCATCTCATCCATACTAAAAGAATTTAGATATTTAGCTTCTTCTATAGCTAAAACTTTCGAATCAAATCTTTGGGGAAAGGACCTTAATACCTTTTTCACGATGACAAAAACTTGTATTTCCTTGCTAAGTCCTCTAATCACATTAATGACTTCTTTAAATCTCATCATATATGCCTCTATATTCTCATTGTCATTCATATTTAATACTTCGAACTGAGATCGATGTGTTTGTAACTTGACCTCCTTGATATTAACATCTCCTTCATGAATGCTCTTCAGTTTATCCCATATTTCCTTTGTCATTTTACAACCCATAATATTTACCAGTTCATTGTCCACTAATCCACACATGATAGCATTCTTTGCTTTTGAGTCATTCTCAAACAGTTTCTTACCAGCAGCATTGGTTGGAGAAGTGGTGGGTATTGTGTATCCACTATCTATTGAATCCCAAATGTCATATCCCAAAGCACAAATATATGTTTGCATCCTAAGTCTCCAAAATGTGTAATTAGTTTTGTCAAACAATGGTGCTTTGTTTAATGAGAAGCCTTCACCATTTTCCATTGTGTCACTTCCAAGATCACCCTAGCCGGTTAAGCCTATTTAGGAACCTTGCTCTGATACCAATTGTTAGTCTCAAAATGACACTGAGAGGGGGGTGAATCATTTTAGCTCTTTAAAACTTAAATCTTCAACACTCAAAGCCAAAACAATGAAAAAATTAAACCAAATAAAGTAAGTATAACAAGAGAACATCACACAACACAAGATGTACAGGGGTTTACCGATTTGGCTACATCCTTGAAAATGATTGTTTTGGACTCCCATCCAAATCTAGACTTTGCAAAGAACTAACTTTACAATCAATTTATCAGCACCCATTGGAAGGAGCACCAGCCCTTGATTTATCTACACCAGCAGAAAGGAGCACCAACCCCTCTACCAAGCACCCACTTGATTTTGATATTGATAATAAAATGACATATATGAATGTATTAAATGAAAATAGAACCCTCTATGGTATGTAAGCTCAAAATATAAAACTTTCTTTTTCACCCAGTATAACATCCCTCTCTCTGCATTACTCAAAATTTGAATCTTCTCTTCAAAAAAAAAAATTGATTTTTCTCTTAACTCGTTTTACCAATTGCTAAACACTTTTTGGGTATTGTACAACACTTTGTTTGCGAACTCCTCTCAACATTTCAGCCAAAATGGATATCATATGATAAAGTTATGCCCAAAATGCTTAAGTGAAATTTTTCACCACTCTCCAAAAATCACAAATTTTCACTCTTTATTTTTCTCCACACACACTGCTCTCTTCACAAAATAAAGTCCCCATTTTTCAATAAAATATCTTGTCACTTAAAAAGCACACACTTGAATTATTTTTCTCTTTTCAATTTTAAAAATATTTTCTTTAATGAAGCTTCTTAAAATAATATAACTTCTTTTTTATTTTGAGAAGGCATTTCGTCAAACACGTCACATGCAAAGAATTGACACCTTACTCGTTCTCTTACTTCGGAGCCACATGACACCTTAAACTAAAAATTAAAGATGCTCTATTTGATGTCTTGAAGGTGTAACAACACTGAAACTGAAACTCTGGTGACTCTGCAAGGTCAAAACGACCAACTGAAGGATTTTGCACAAGTGGAACAAATTGACATAAAAGTGACCTGTACTGTTTTTGCAACAATCATAACTCTCACCTCGTAACTTTGTTTTCTCTAAAATTTTAAACGTAGAATATTTGTAATTCTGAATACATCCAGTACAAATATCATTGCATAAATCCTTATGATTCATCTGTACTACCTCCACTAAAACTGCTACTGACACACTTTTTCTAAAAAGAGAGTTTTTGTGACAGTCTTGCAACGCTTGTAAAATTCACCTTGTTTCTCTATTTTGGTGGAAATTTTGAAAACATGTTCTTGAAGATAATTACCACCTCCAGTTAAAATTTCACTATAAAATTCTTCTTGGTTTTCTTGCAGTGCTTCTTATAAAACTGCTCTTTTTAAGCCTGTACAACCACTTGCCAAATCATCCGCCAATATACTCAAAACGTCACCGATCAATCCAAACACTGTGATGACACCTCCAACGCTATTATGGACTATTTCTTGACATGCTGGAATGTTCAGAACTGATCCATCATGTCCAACTACGCTCGTGATGACTTTTACAAATTTTTGACAACTTTTTTATGATTTTTTCAACTTTTGCAAATTTGAAACAATCCAAACAACCTTCGAACAACTGTCCACTACATCAACCTGTCCATCTGAATGTGTTGACAACAATGACAATATTGTCACTGCACCTTGCTCAACATACTCTGAGTCATTATGGAGAGGTTTTATTGGGCAATAATTGTCAATTTGAGATTGTGGGTATTGGCACGGTGAATGTAAAATTTCCAAATGGAAATATTTGGGTTCTTAGAAATTTTAGGCACATTTCTGATCTGAAGAGTAACCTGATTTCAGCTAGTGCAATTGATTTGGAGGGATGCAACACTAATTTTAGAAACCAGCAATGGATAGTGACAAAGGATTCAATAGTGATTGCAAAATATGAGTTGACTGGAACTTTGTATTTATTGCAAAACTCATCTTATTGTACACTGAAATATGCTACTTAGGATGATGCAAAAGCATGGCATTTACGGTTGGGTCATATGAGTGAGAAAAGGATGAAAATCCTTCACTCCATAAAATTATTACCAAAACTCAAGGAGGTTGATTTGGGTTTCTGTGAAGGTTGTGTGTATGGAAAACAAAAAGGGTAATATTTCTGAAGGTTGGTCTAGAAAGGAAGAAAGAGAAATTAGATTTAGTACACTCGGATGTGTGGGGTCAATCACCAGTACTTTCTCTTGAGGGCTACTCTTATTATGTTACCTTCATTGATGATTTCAATAGGAATACATGGATCTTCACAATCAAGCATAAATATGATGTTTTCAATATTTTTGGAAGTGGAGAGTATTAGTGGAGATTGAGGCAGGTAAGAAAGTAAAATACCTTAAATATGAAAATGGTGGTGAATATTGCAGCAAGGAGTTTGAGGACTATTGCACAAGGAAAGGAATTAGGAGAGTCAAGACTACTCCTAGAACACCATAGGAGAATGGAGTCTCAAAGAGGATGAGCAAAAATATAATGGAGTGTGCTAGAGCCATGAGATTGCATGTAGGGTTACCATTATTCTGTTGGGCTAGTGCAGTTGATACAATAATTTATTTGACAAATAGAGGACCTTGTACTGCATTGGATGGAGGTATTCCATAGGAGACTTGGAAAGGTAAACCTATAAACTACTCTTTCCTTAGAGTATTTGGTTGTGAGGCTTTTGCCCACATAGATAAATAAAATAGGAGTAAGCATGATGCAAAGTTTATAAAGTGTTATTTTCTAGGCTATGGCGTGGATGAGATGGGATATAGGCTATGGGATAACGTTGGTCAAAAATTTATCAAGAGTAGAGATGTGATTTTCAATGAGGATATGTTGTACAAGGATAGGCACGTACAAGTTGAAGAGGATGTACATGAGTTTGTTGACTTGGATGTAATCCCAGAGCATGGTGTAAAAAGGTAGGCTCTTATTTAAATTGCTGAACATGGTGCTCATGTTGAAGAGCATGGTGACTAAATGATTGAGCAAGTTGAGAATGAAACACCTGAAAAACACTCACCACCACTAAAATCGAAAGGTTGGAGATCTACTCAGGTAAGAAGAGCACCAAATAATTATTCTTCTTTGCATTAAATTCCATAAACTGATGCAGGTGAGCCTAAATTTCTTCATGAGGCTTCGTAATTGGAAACTAGGAGAAAGTGGGAGCATGCTATGAAGGATGAGATGGACTCATTGACTCAAAATCAAACTTAGCATTTGGTTGAGCTTCCCGAGGGTAAAAGGGCATTGCATTGCAAATGAGTGTACAGAGTGAAGGACGAAGTTGATGGCAACAAGAGTTATAAAACAATACTTGTTGTGAAAGGATTTACATAAATAAAATGTGAAAGCATGAGGATACGAAAGCAAAACAGAAGGGAATATGTAACGCTAAGTCCTACGAACGAGAATGCATGAAAAGAAGGAAAACCAATGAACTTAAATGAGATTAAAATCAAGTGTAAAAGTGTGGCACTTTATTTTATTAATTTGCTCCAAATCGGGTTGCAATACGTCTCCTCCATTTTCAGGGGCTAGGAGCGTCGAACATATTTTGATTACACCATGAATGATATATTCCCATTTGAGATCTTTCGCGTGCCCACATTGAAAATGCGTAGACCAAACATCGTCGCAGCTTACATGAATATGTCTAAGGTTCCTTGCTACCCCTCTGGTGTCGAGATCCTATGTTCAGAGAAAGAGTAAACGGTTAGTAGCACCTACGGATGGAGAGAAACATGTGATCCCCAAGGCCTGCGGTCAATGCATGCATAAAATGATTAAAATGATAACTAAAACATATCAAAATGAGCTGAAATTTTGATAGAAGCAATAAAACATTACCAGGAACCCACTGTAAAAGGAATAGTCTAGAAATCTGCCATAGATTTCTAATCACTCAGAGGTGGGACGATTAGGACTATCATAAGATTTCAAAAAGCCACCTACTAAATTTCTGGTCCAGAAGCCTCCAAAATGTTTGCAAAGTTGGGGTTAGACAAAATGGGACATTTTGGGAAGAACCAGATGGTTAGATTTTGCAAATTCGGCCTCTAATGCCCTGTATCTGATGATGCTCCCTGTATGTTAGCAAAAGAGAGAAATGATAAAAACATAGCCAAAACTTGTCAGAATCACATGAAACTTGAATAGCAGCATATGTAAGTAACCTAGAATCAAATGCAAAAGAAAAATCATGGAAATCTATGACTGCAATTCTAATCACTCTAGGGTGGGGCGATTAGAACTACAGTAGTGCGGGGGGCACCTGGGGGCAGGACGCCCATGTTTGGGACTTGGTTTCAGCACCAATCCACTTGGGATGGGTCCAAAACCTCTTATGGGGTTGTGTCAAAAAATTTGGTGGGGTATTGTGGCCAAATTTTTGGGTTTGGGTCTGGATTGTGCTTCCAATAATTACCCAATAACCTCCCTTCCAAAAGAGAGATCAAGGATGTAAAAGCACAAATGATGGGTGAGGATGTAATTTGGCAGCACTTCGTTGCTCCAAATGCTCCTTTCTATTCCCTTTTTTTGGGGTGAGAAGACTCATCAATTTATATACCTAGGGTCTCTCTCTTTTAATGTGCATGCGAGGGTGCCACTTGACTTGTTTGCTCTATTTTGGGAGAAAATATTATTCCCTAATTTAGATTCTCTTTGCATGAGGCCTCCATGATCAAGGCATGTTTGACTAAAGTCCCTCTCCTTGATTTGAAGTCGTTCCTCACAATTGCATGCCTTGAAGGTGCATTTAAGTGGCGGACCTATCGAGGTTTGAATTTTTGCTAGTCAAACCTGCTATTCACCCCAACCTAGGATGAATGCTGATAATCGTCCCGGGGTGGGACGAATACCAGTTTGTAATCGTCCCAGGGTGGGACGAGTAGAGAGAAAAGTTCTAAAAAGATGCCAAATTGACCTCTGACCTTCCAAACTACTATGGGAGTGGTTAGGACCACTGTTTAACCTCTGGGGGCTGCCCTAGGAGCTATGTATGTCAATTCGATCAGTGCTTGTCATCACATAATCAGATTGGTGTTGTTTTGATGTCTCAGATGCCCCTTTTTGGGATGTGTTGTGTGTGGCGCAATGCTGAGCAAAAATAGATAACCAAAGCACTAATGATTAGGGTTTCTTAGTAACCTACCCAACTTTTGATGCCCCAAGTATTGAAAGGGCACACATTCTTGAATCCTTGCTTCTGACGAGCTAAGGAGCTTAATTCAAGTGTTAACCTTTTTCAGTGAGGTGTTACTCGATCTTGGATATTTTTCAGTCATGAATAGGCAAAGGGCGCAACCTTTTGTCTATGGGAACCTTGAGTTCATGATTCTAGAATGCCAAGTGTTTGATCGACTTGTGATTATTGCTTGTTTTCTGCCCCAAGCAGGGGCATTATTGTCTTTGTCAATGATCCTTTGAATGCATGCCATTTCTTTGATTGAGTGTGTTTTTGTTGATTGGTGACTAAGTGTGACTACCCCCTCAAGCGACGAATCGATGAGGGAATGACCGAAATGAGAAAAGCAACGAGTCGCTTGACCAAAGATGGCTTAGGTAAGGGTGCCTTAAGTGGTTTTTCATTGAATGCCTATGCAGTTTTTGAACATTTTGACCTATTTTTGGTGGGTTTGAACCCTTTTTATGACACATTTTAGAGCTAAATTTGTCAAAAATTCATCCTCCCAGGGAGTGGTCCGGCTATGGTATCCTTCTTAAGGAGTAGGATAGTGACAATTTGTGACCCCAATGTTTGTTTTGAATTCCAATAATGTCAGGCGCAAAGGCACCTTCGTTTGGCAATGTTATGCTATTTTTGGTTGGGTTTGGACCCTTTTTGGGACGTCGTTTGGGGATGAAATTCTCAAAAATCCATCCTCCCGTGGAGCAGTCATACTATGATAGCCTTCTTAAGGAGTAGGATAGCGAGGATTTGTGACCACAACATCGGTTTTGCATGCCAAGAATTGCAGGCACAAAGGCCCCTTTGATTGGCAAGTTTATGGCTATTTTTTGTGCATTTTGGTGCAGTTTTTGCTGTTTTTGAATTTCTTACTCTATAATCATACCTGAGTGGGATTAATACTAGTTTAGTAACTATCCCAGGGTGGGACGAGCGCTAAATAGAGTTCTCATCCTAGGGGGAATGATTACAGGCCTAAAAGCCTATTTAAGGTCGAAAACTAGGAAGGTCAGAGGTCAATTTGGCACCTTTTTAGCACTTTGCTCTCTACTCATCCCACCCTAGGATGATTACAAACTGGTATTCGTCCCACCCTAGGATGATTATCAGCTTTCGTCCCAGGGTGGGGCAAATAGCAGGTTTGACTGGAAAAATGTCAAACCTCGACAAGTCTGCCACTTAACTACACCTTCAAGAACGGCTTCAAATCAAGGATAGGGACTTCAGTCAAGCATTCCTTGATCATGGAGGCCTCATGCAAATAGACTCTAAATTAGGGAATAATATTTTCTCCCAAAATAGACCAAACAATTCAAGTGGCGCCTTCGCATGCGCATTCAAAGAGAGAGACCCTAGGTCTATAAATTGGTGAGTCTTCTCACCCAAAAAGAAGGAACAGAGAGGAGCTTTTGGAGCAATGAAGTTCTGTCGAATTACATCATCACCCATCATTTGTGCTTTTACATCCTTGATCTCTCTTTTGGAAGGGAGGTTATTAGGTGATTATTGGAAGCGCAATCCGGACCCAAACCTGAACATTTGACCACAATACCCCACCAAATTTGTCGACACAACCCCATAAGAGGTTTTGGACCCATCCCAAGTGGATTGTTTTTGAAACCAAGTCCCAAACAGCGGGCGTCCTGCCCCCGGTTTCCCCTTGCATTACTGTAATTCTAATCGTCCCACCCTAGAGCGATTATAAATCTATGGTAGATTTCCTTGATTTTTCTTTTACATTTTATTGTAGGTTACTTACATACGCTGATATTCAAGTTTCATGTGATTCTAACAAGTTTTGGCTATGATTTTATCATTTCTCACTTTCGCTAACATATAGGGAGCATCATTGGATATAGGGAATCGAGGCCGAATTTGCAAAATATATCCTTCTAGGTCTTCCCAAAATTCCCCGTTGTGTCTAACCCTAACTTTGTAGGAATTTTGGAGGCTTCTAGACCAGACATTTAGGAGGTGGCTTTTTGACAACTTATGACAGTCCTAATCATCCCACCTCGGAGCGATTAGAAATCTGTAGTAAATTCCTGGACTGTTCCTTTTGCAGTGGGTTCCTGGTAATGTTTTATTGCTTTTGTCAAATTTTTAGCTCATTCTAATATGTTTCAGTTATCATTTTAATCATTTTATACATGCACTGACCGTAGGCCTTGGGGATCGCATGTTTCTCTCCATCTGTAGGTGCTACTAACCGTTTACTATTTCTCTGAACGCAGGATCTCGACACTAGAGGGGAAGCAAGGAACCATAGACATATTCACACAAGTGGTGGTGACATGTGGTCCACCCATTTTCAATGTGGGCATGCGAAACATGTCCTACCATGATCGCCACTGAAAGCACGAGGATACAGAAGCAAAACAGAAGAGAAAATGTAATGCTAAGTCCTACGAACGAGAATGCATGAAAAGAAGGAAAACCAACAAATTGAAATGAGTTTAAAAGCAAGTGTAAAAGTGTGGTCCTTTATTTTATTAATTTTCTCCAAATCGGGTTACAATACGTCTCCTCCCTTTTCAGGGGCTAGGAGCGTCGGACATATTTTGATTACACCATGAATGATATATTCCCCTTTGAGATCTTTCGCGTGCCCACATTTAAAATGGGTGGACCAAATGTCACCACATTTTGTGTGAATATGTCTATGGTTCCTTGCTTCCCCTATGGTTTTGAGATCCTGCTTTCAAAGAAATAGTAAATGGTTAGTAGCACCTGCGAATGGAGAGAAACATGCAATCCCCAAGGCCTACGGTCAGTGCATGCATAAAATGATTAAAATGATAACTGAAACATATTAGAATCAGCTAAAAATTTTACAGAAGCAATAAAACATTACCAAGAACCCACTGCAAAAGGAAGAGTCCAGAAATCTATCACATATTTCTAATCGCTCCGGGGTGGGACAATTAGGATTGTCATAAGCTATCAAAAATCCACCACCTAAATGTCTGGTCCAGAAGCCTCCAAAATGCCTGAAAAGTTGGATTTAGACAAAAAGGGGCATTTTGGGAAGACCCATAAGGTTATATTTTGTGAATTTGTCCTCGATTTCCCTATATTTGATGATGCTCCCTGTATGTTAGCGAAAGCGAGAAATGATAAAATCACAGCCAAAACTTGTCAGAATCACATGAAACTTGAATAGAAGCATATGTAAGTAACCTAGAATAAAATACAAAATAAAAATCAAGGAAATCTACCATATATTTCTAATCGCTTTGGGGTGGGGTGATTAGAACTGCAATAGTGCGGGGGGCACCTAGGGGCAGGACGCCCGTCGTTTGGGACTTGGTTTCAGCACCAATCCACTTGGGATGGGTCCAAAACATCTTATGGGGTTGTGTCAAAATATTTGGTGGGGTATTGTGGCCAAATGTTCGGGTTTGGGTCCAGATTGTGCTTCCAATAATCACCCAATAACCTCCCTTCCAAAAGAGAGATGAAGGATGTAAAAGCACAAATGATGGATGAGGATGTAATTCGGCAGCACTTCATTGCTCCAAATGCTCCTCTCCATTCCTTATTTTTGGGTGAGAATACTCACCAATATATAGACCTCAGGTCTCTCTCTTTGAATGTGCATGCGAAGGCGCCACTTGACTTGTTTGCTCTATTTTGGGAGAAAATATTATTCCCTAATTTAGAGTCTCTTTGCATGAGGCCTCCATGATCAAGGCATGCTTGACTGAAGTCCCTCTCCTTGATTTGAAGTTTTTCCTTACAATTGCATGCCCTGAAGGTGCAGTTAAGTGGCAGACTTGTCGAGGTTTGACTTTTTTCCAGTCAAACCTGCTATTCGCCCCACCCTAGAACGGATGCTGATAATCATCCCGGGGTGGGACGAGTAGAGAGCAAAGTGCTAAAAAGGTGCCAAATTGACATCTAACCTTCCAAACTGTTGTGGGAGTGGTTAGGACCACTTTTTAACCTCTGGGGGCTTCCCTAGGGGCTATGTATGTCAATTCGATCAGTGCTTGTTGTCACATAATCGGGTTGGTGCTATTTTGGTGTCTATAGATTCCCCTTTTTGGGATGCACTGTGCGTGGCACAATGCTGAGCAAAAATAGATAACCAAAGCACTAATGATTAGGGTTTCTAAGTAACCTAACCAACTCTTGATGTCCCAAGTATGGAAAGGGCATGCATTCTTGAATCCTTGCTTCTGATGAGCTAAGGAGCTTAATTCAAGTGTTAACCTTTTTTAGTGAGGTGTTACTTGATCTTGGACATTGTTCAGTCATGAATAGGCAAAGGGTGCAACCTTTTGTCTGTGGGAACCTTGAGTTCATGATTCTAGAATACCAAGTATTTGATCATCTTGTTATTATTGCTTGTTTGTTGCCCCAAGCAGGGGCGTGATTGTCTTTGTCAATGATCCTTTGAATGCATATCATTTATTTGATTAAGTGTGTTTTTGTTGATTGGTGACTAAGTGTGACTACCCCCTCAAGCGACGAATCGATGAAAGAATGATCGACATGAGAAAAGTGATGAGTCGCTTGACCTAAGATGACTTAGGTAAGGGTGCTTTCAGTGGTTTTTCATTGAATGCCGATACAGGTTCTGAACATTTTGACCTATTTTTGGTGGGTTTGAACCCTTTTTATGATGCATTTTGGAGCTGAATTTGTCAAAAAACCATCCTCCCGTGGAGCGGTCCGAATATGGTAGCCTTCTTAGGGAGTAGGATAGTGACAATTTGTGACCCCAACGTCTATTTTGGATGCCAAGAATATCAGGCGTAAAGGCGCCTTCGTTTGGCAATGGTATGTTATTTTTGGTTGGGTTTTGACCCTTTTTGGAACGTCGTTTGAGGATGAAATTCTTGAAAATCCCTCCTCCCGTGGAGCGGTTCGGTTATGATAGTATTTTTAGGGAGTAGGATAGTGAGGATTTGTGACCCCAACATTGGTTTTTCATGCCAATAATCACAGGCGCAAAGGCCCCTTTGATCGGCAATTGTATGGCTATTTTTTTATGCATTTGGTGCAGTTTTTGCTGTTTTTGAATTTCTTGCTTTGTAATCATCCTTGGGTGGGATGAATACTAGTTTAGTAATCGTCCCAGGGTGGTATGAGCACTAACTAGAGCGCTCATCCTAGGGGGGAACGATTACAGGCCTAAAAGCCTATTTAAGGGCCAAAACTAGGTTTTGGGCTCATTTGCATTTGTTTTTCCTGACGTTTGGGAGTTGTGAGGAGGAGGTTGAGTTCTTGTAGTAGAGCGATGTCAAATTTCTTAGACACCATGAGTTCAAAGACCAAATCATCAAGTGGCGAATCCGAAGCAATACCGGTAAGTGATCCTCCTTTGTATTGTGTGCTTGTTTCATATTACAGTTTTAAAACCACACTTGTTTTATTTTATATTTTGTTTTTTGATTTAAAAATGAAAGCCCTAGTTAAATATTTGGTATTTTTGTGTGAATTTGTGTTTTGTAGTGATCTGTTAGAACTATGATCTAAACCATCGTTAAAACCGTGTTATTGTTTTTTTTTTGTATTTGTTTTTCAATTTTAAAAATGAAAACCCCTGTTAAGTGTTTGTTGTGTGTGTGAATTTATGTTTGTGTCGCTTTGTAGAAACTAAGAGTGAAACCCTAGTTGAAACTGATGTATTTTGCTTAAAAACCCTAGATGTTTTTTTTTTTAAATTGTGTTGATTTGGTTGTTTTTCTGTTTACACTAGAATGAAAATCCTAGGTTAAACTGTTTTGTGTTGTTTTGTGTTGTTTATCAGTTTTAGATGAGTGTTAAACCCTAGGAACTGAAAACTTTTATTGTGTGTTGTATTTGTTAGTTTGACAGTAAAATGAAATCCGTAGGTTAAATTTTTATTTTTGTTTAAATAGAGTTAGAAACTCTAGTTGTTATTTTGTTTGTTGTTGTTCATTAGTTTAGATTAAGGTCAAGCCCTAGGTTAACTGTTTTTTGTAGTTTCTTTTTGTTTGTCAGTTTTGACTAGGATGAAAATCCTAGGTTAACTGTTTGTTGTATTTTGTTTTTTTTGTTAGTTTAGATTAGAATGAAAACCCTAGTTTAACTATTTTTTGTAGTTTGTTTTGTTTGTTAGTTTAGACTAGGATGAAAACCCTAGATTAATTGTTTGTTGTAGTTTTTTTTTTTTGTCAGTTCAGACTAGGATGAAAACCTTAGGTTAACTATTTTTTGTAGTTTAATTTTTTTGTTTGTCAGTTCAGACTAGGATGAAAACCCTAGGTTAACTATTTTTTGTAGTTTGTTTTTTTTTGTTTTTGTAGTTATTTATCAGTTTGATTTTTAGAGTTAAAAAAACCTAGGAACTGACAAATGTGTTTGTGATTTTTTTTGGTTTGTTAGTTATTTATCAGTTTGAACTTAGAGTTAAAAACCCTAGGAACTGACAAAGTGTTATTTGATTTTTTTTCATTTTTTTGTTATTTATCAGTTTGATTTTAGAGTTAAAAACCCTAGGAACTGACAAAGTGTTATTTGAATGTTTTGTCATTTTTTTATTTTTTTGTTATTTATCAGTTTGATTTTAGAGTTAAAAACCCTAGGAACTGACAAATGTGTTTGTGATTTTTTTGTTTTTCAGTTATTTATCAGTTTGAACTAGAGTTAAAAACCCTAGGAACTGACAAATTTGTTTTAGAATGTTTTGTTTTTTTGTTTTTGTACTGTACATTTATTAAATGTTTTTGTATTTAGAGAGTGTGTATGTTTGTTGTAGTGTTGTACAATTTTGTTGTTTGTTTTTTGTCATGTTTTAATGTTTTTGTTTTGTTTTCTTGTGCAAGTTGTGAAGAGTCGGTACCGTGTGCCTACGATTTTTTTTGAAGCATGGGAGGCACTGACTGTGGCTGACTGGGAGTGGCTTGATGCCCTTGGGCTCAAGTAGGTGACTCGGCTAGAGCCTATGGTGGGGGATCGGGACTATATGATAGCTCTGTTCAACTTGTGAGATCCTCGAACCAATACCTTTCATCTCCCAACAGGGGAGATGACAGTGACTCTTGAGGATGTCTATCATATTCTATGGATTTTGATAGATGGGCTGCCGATTCAGACTACTCCATGGGATCAACGGATGACTGTACTGACACAGTGCTTTGGGCATGGGGTGGAGATGGGGGTGGATAGTCTGGTAGAGCAGGTAGAGGGGGATTGCCTCATTGGCGGTATCTTTGTGCGATGGTGGCTAGAGAGGGGCATGTTGGGGGTGAGGCATGCATTACTGATGACCCTCATCTACAACATGTTGTTGCCAAACTCCTCAGGTGCGAGGTTCCCTTGGAACCTGCTAAAGGTAGTGTTCAGATTGGTCAAGTGTCTGACGGAGGCACCCATGATTATGAGGTGGGGACAGACGCTTCTAGCATAGCTTTATGATGAGCTGTACGAGGTCCACTATTGGAGGCAAAAGGGGATTGGATGCAGCTACCTTTTGCAGTGTTGGGGGTTGCAACATATAGCTATGGAGTGGCCATAGGGTTTGCAATGGACCACATGGGTAGATATGGTTGATAGGGAGATAGGGTATGCGGCTTTGTGGCGGTGGTCTGAGGAGCAGGGGTAGAGTCAATGATGGGCAGGTGTCATAGGGTACTATGTCGATGCCTTCACTCGACTTGCCCTAGAGGATGTATTCTGGCACCCATACCTAGACTGTCCAGCCTGGCCTAAGGCTGGAGAGTGGCTTCGATGGGTGTGTAGGGGGAGATGGATGATAGGGAAGCACGGGACCGAGTAGGGGTACTTCCCATATGTCTAAGTGACGTGATAGTTTGAGGTGTGCCACAGGTTGCCTGGTGAGCCCTTGATCCATCGGTGTTGGGGCAACAAGAGTAATCTAGCCTGGCCGATCATCGAGTCGTTGGATGAGGAGTCGAATCCTGTGATCGATGTCCCTGATGTGGACAATTTCAAGGCGATCATTGAGTATGACTAGTGGTGGATGTTGTGGTAGTGGCGATGTGAGGGGTATCTAGGGATCCAGAGGCGGTAGCAGTAGGTGGTGAGGGTGCAGAGGCATCAGGAGAGGGTTGGGGGGCTCTGCTCAAGGATGGAGACATGGTGGAGGTTGACAGCTTTGGGGGGGATGATTTTGGGGTTTCAGAGCAGCCGAATACGTAGGACGTCCCGAAGTAATGGGATCCAAAGCAGCCTGCCATCCCAGATATGCCTATGCGTCAGGCAGTCCCAGATTGTGTGGAGGCAAGGCATCATGCTAAGATAGCACGATTGGATGATTTGCTTTGAAGACGGGATGAGGAGCTTGGGGATGATCTACAGGAGAGGGATCTCCTACGGACTCAGTTGGCAGAGCAGGATAATGCTTTGGCTACGTACCACTGGTGGTATGGGGACACAAATGTTGTGCGAGAGAGGGATATCCTACAAAATTAGTTGGCATAACATGATGACGTAGTAGCTGTGTACCGTCAATGTGAGGTGGATCTGTTTCATCATCGAATGGAGCTGGAGGTAGAGATCATCCAAATTTATGGGCGGTTATCTGAGCTCCCTAGAGGTGGGTCTTCACGTCAGATGAGAGACAACGATACTAAGCAGTCAGCATCTTCTCACCACAGGCGGCTGGATGAGGGTGGCGCTAGTGGCCGTGATGCAGGGGCTAGCAGTAGCTGCCCTGAGAGGTCCCATAGGACCCACACCACGGGGGATAGTTCTTGTCACACCGATCCTGCATGATCATGGTGGCCGACGCCCTAGGCTTGGGGGTTTTTGAGTTTTTGTTTTGCTTTGCAAGGTCAGAGGACCGAATTATTGTAGCCTACGAGAATTTTGACGATATATATACATGACTTTTCTTTTTGGTTATACACTTGTCATGATTTATTTTTTTTGTTTATGCACATTTATTTATGATGATGTATGCATGTGGTATTATGAATGCGATGTTTCTAATTATATGATGTATGCATATGGAATGAATGAAATTAGTTGTTGATAACTTGTCGATGGCATCATAGACTATACAAAATTTATTGGCTTTCTGTACTTATGTGATGGCTTTGTGGAATGACTTTGCATGTGGTAATGTTCTTTTGGTATTTTTTATATTTTTTGATGTTGATGTAAGTAATGAAATGTACCAGTTGTTTTAAAATGTAGTTAATATTTTCTGAGATTTAGATGTTTTAACGAACTAGCCAAGACTATACATTTATCTCGCAAGACTTTTGAACAAGGTATAAATCATACTTGAGTTTGACCAAGTTATTTCACATCCCTGTGTGTGCAATTGAGTGCATTTTTATGTGGTATTTGTCAGGATACTGCTAGTGCCAGATAGGCTATCAACCAAACTCGTCTCGAGGATCACCTAATTAGCTCCACTAACTCCGTTGTTGTATTTAGTAAGATTAATCCATGGGACAATCTAAGGTACCATAATCTAGCTCATCCACATGCAAACATTGGTCTGCTCACACACAAAGCTAATGTGATAGACATATCATCATGCGTTTAGGATACCACCATTGTCAGGTAGGCTATCCACCAAACCCGTAATGAGGATCACCTAGATGGTTTTTCGAATGCTGAGAATTCCAGGGATTCAAGCTCAAGCGTCTTTCGGTTGCTCAACTTATGGGGATACTTGCCCGCATATATAGTGATGAAAATCACTGTTTATTTTGCGCTTTTGTTTTTCTTTTTGAGCAAGGACTTTGAATAGTGGTGATAACAACTGTTATTTGATTTTACATTATAGGTTGCAAAGTTGAGCTTGTAGGTTTTTGGTGTATGAATGGCATTGACTCTTTTGGTCTTGGGGATGACTACCCATCCTGTTCAGGGACATGTAGTATGAATCCTTACGACTTTGGGAACCACAAGTGAGTGGGGATGTGATTATGTAAGTGCATTGACAGCTTAGGCCTTGGGGACGACTACCTATCCTTTTCAAGGGCATGTAGGACGAATCCTTATGACTTTGGGGACCAATAGTGATTGGGATTTTTTCTAGTGGTGAAAACCACTATTTTTTAAGGGGAATTGATGGGGAAGAGCTTGTCCTTTTGTAAATTCTCAACATTATTGAACCATTCGCATAGGGGGATGAATAGGTTAACTTTTTGCCTATGGTACCGTACATTGCTTTGTAGGTTTCTCTTGCATTCACACAACTGGGGAATTTTTTTTTTGTGTTTTAACTTGTGTAGGGATGTTAGGTAACGAAGTGTTATCTAAGTAAAACTCTCTCTTTGTAAAATTTGTCTAACTTTGTATAGTTTTTGGCTAGAAATTTAAAGACAACTGAATGACAAAAACCCTAAATACATTAGGAGACAATTGACTATGCTAAAAATGTGGACGGTGTTATTTTGGATGGATGGGTTTATAAAATGGAAAAATGTAGAAAATGATGGAATTTCCGATCAAGTACAGTCTATGGTGCTTTTAACACGTATGACCAGCAAATATGCAATGTATGGATGCGATGCCTAATGCAGTTTATTATAATTTTTGTATTTTAATTGTTATGAGTATGCATGAAATTGAGATGCAATTTTTTTTGCTATCTTTTATTATTTTATTGTTTTTGTTTGTTTTTGAATATTTTTTTTTGACCAAGCGATTGTGGGAACCCTTGGAGCTTTTGGTTTGACCAAAGGGTTTATTGATACCTTTGGGGCGTTTTAGGTGGACCAAGCGATTGTGAGAATCCTTGGAGCTTTTGGTTTGACCAAAGGGATTATTGATACCTTTGGGGCGTTTTGGGGTTGACCAAGCGATTGTGGGAATCCTTGGAGCTTTTGGTTTGACCAAAGGGATTATTGATACCTTTGGGGCGTTTTGGGGTTGACCAAGCGATTGTGGGAATCCTTGGAGCTTTTGGTTTAACCAAAGGGTTTATAGATACCTTTGGAGCATTTTTGGGTTGACCAAGCGATTGGTGGGAATCCTTGGAGCTTGTGGGTTTGACCAAACGATGGTGAGAATCCTTGGAGCTTTTTGGGTTTGACCAAGCGATGGTGAGAATCCTTGGAGATTTTGGTTTGACCAAAGGGATTATTGATACCTTTGGGGAATTTTGGGGTTGACCAAGCGATTGTGGGAATCCTTGGAGATTTTGGGGTGGGCTATGGCTCTCTAAATGTGGAATGGCCTCAAATGACTGATGTTCAAGGGTTCGGGTTCCTTGATTCCTTCAAGAGAGGTGATCCAGTATGTTCCAAGTCCTATTTTATTATCAATTACATAGGGACCTAACCAATTTACCACAAATTTATCCCTGAGATGGATCGAAAAGTTAGAGTTTTGTTGGTTCTCTTTTAAGACCAAGTCACCAACCTAAAAGTCCCTCAGGTGAACATTCATGTTGTATGCTCTCCTAAGTCGTCTTGATAGATAAGTAAATGCTCGAGAGCATTGACGCGTCATTCATCGAGCAATGTAAGTTGGTCTAATTGGGCCTTCCGTGCAGTGTCATCATTGATGAACTCTTGCATTGATATGCGTAGGGAAGGTATTTCCAACTCGAGAGGCATGACTGCCTTAGAACCATACACCAGTGAAAATGGAGTTTCCCCAATGGGCATCTGAATGCTAGTGTGATAAGCCCACAGGGCAAGCAGGATCTAAATGTGCCAATCCTTATGACTATCTGTGACTGTATTTTTGAGGATAGCGACTAGAATTTTTTTTGATGCCTCTACTTGCCCATTTGCTTGTGGATAATAAGGTGTTGAAAAAATGTGCTGAATTTTGTACTTTGTTGTCAAAGCACGCACATCTTTGTTCTTGAATGATGTCTCATTATCCGAGATGATCTTGGATGGAATACCAAAATGACATATGATGTTATGCAAAATAAACTCCGCAATGCGGGGTCCAATCATAGAGGTTAGCAGAATTGCTTCCACCCACTTGGTGAAGTACTATGTGGCCATTATGATGACCCGACGATGTAGGGGAGATCTTTTCGATTAGACCTAAGCCCCACTATGAAAATAGCCTAGCCGATTGGATCAGTTGTAAGGCCTAAGAAGGTATGTGTGTCAAATTGGCATGATGTTGACACTTCATGCACTTCTTTACATACGTGCAACAATCTCACTCTAAAGATGTCCAATAATAGCCCATGCGGATAATGCGCTTTGCAATGGCCATATCACTAAAGTGGCCACCACATGTACCATCATGCACTTGGGTGATCACTCAAGCAAACTCCTGCTGGTCCAAGCAATGGAGGAGGATTCATTCATAGCTCCGACGATACAAAAAGTCTTCAAGCAAGACATGTTTTGCTGCTTTCTGTTTGAATGATATTTTTGTGGCATGAGTCAATCCAAGTGGGAGATTACCTAACATAAGGTAGTCTCTTATGGGTGTATACCAATCTTGATGATCAGAAACCTCGATGGTATAAATGACCAATCCCTCTTGTAGTTCATCCCTAGCAAAAGCTGAGCAAAAAATAACTTGTAAGAATAGCGTTGTGTTGCTATTAAGAGGCATCGGGGAGAACAAGGACCCCCAGTCGACGCGATTTAGACAATCACAAATTCGAGAGAACTTATCCTAAGATGGTTCAATCTAGATCAGGTGGATTCCTAGCGTTAGGTAAGAGCTTGCACGCTCCATCATGGATTGTGATAATGTTTTAACTTGAATGGTTGTCATTTCACCAGAAGGGTCTTGTGGGATTAGTGACCCCAAGGAGGCCATAGTATCCGCAAAATGATTCGATGATCGAGGGCATGCCTCGATGTCATACCATTCAATATTTCCTAGGAATTTTTCCATAAGGGCTTTGTAGGCCTGTAGAACTGGGCATTTACATTGGAATACCCATTTTACTTGGTTGACAATTAACAGCGAATCACCAAAGATGTTCAAGCGTTTGATGTTCATGGTGATTGTTGTTTGAAGACCTATGAGCAAGGCTTCATATTCGGCATTGTTTTTGGTGCACGGGAAATTTAATTTAAATGATAGAGGCATTGGAGCCCCTTGTGGTGTGAAGAATACAATTCCCATGCCATCCTCTTCCTCAAATTTAGAACCATCGAAGAATAGGGTCATGTTGGCCTGTGACTCAGGCTCAGTAGAATCTGGTGATTCTGAAACATGGAAGACCCCATCGTTAGGTAGCTCTACCATCAGAGGCTGATCGTATTCAAGAGGATCCTCTGCTAGTTGATCGACGATGACTTGACCTTTGATGGACTTTTGTCCAATGAATTCGATGTCAAACTTCATCAACAACATGATCCATTTTTTCATGCGGCTACTATGATAAGTATGACTCATCATGTATCGCAATGGATTCTCCTTAGACACAACATACATCATATTGCTCAGCATGTAGTGGCACAACTTTTTGGTAGCAAACACCATTGCCAAGCATAGCTTCTCGATGTATGCATAGTTAAGTTCATAACTGACCAGGGTGCGGCTAAGATAGTAATTAGCTTGTTCTTTGTGTAGTTCATTTTTTTAGGCCAGCATGGCACCCAGTGCCACCTCAGTAGCTAAGATGTATAAATAGAACGACACTCCTGGTCTAGGTGGTGCCAATACTGGCGGTGAAGCCAAGTATTGTTTAATGTCGTCGAAGGCTGACTGGCACTCGTCATCCCAGTGAAATGCTACCCCCTTGTGCAATAATTTATTCATGGATCAACACTTGTCAAATAGCTACGCTATGAAGCACTTGATTGATGCGACCTTTCCCTACAAGCTTCTAAGATTTTTGATGGTGGTTGGGGGAAGCATTTCAAACCTTGATTCCTTGTTTGGAGACTATGAAACCCAAGAGCTTTCCAGATGTGATGCCAAATACACACTTCTTGGGGTTTAATCTGACTTTATGTTCAATGAGGCGATCAAGGATCTTGCTTAAGTCATCAAGATGATATGGATGCAAAATATATTTGGCCAACAAATCATCCATGTAATATTCCAAATTTTTATGCATGTGATCATGGAAGATGTATGTCATGGCACGTTGGTAGGTGGCACCAACGTTTTTAAGGCCAAAGGGTATGAACTTATAACAAAATGTCCCCCAAGGCATTGTGAATGCCATTTTTAGTTGGTCCTCGGGATTGATACGAATCTGATTGTATCCCGAGAAACTATCCATGAGGGAAAGCATTTCATGGCCTGTTGTAGCATCTACCAATGCGTCGATGCTAGGCAAGGGGAAATCATCCTTAGGACTCGTTTTGTTTAGGTCTCAAAAATCATTGTATATGCGAATCTGCCTGTCTGGATTTTTGACGGGCACCATGTTGGACAACCATGGTGGGTAATCCATGCAGATGACAAACTGTGCATCCAAAAACTTTTATAGCTCATATTTAACCATTAAGGCTACTGTTGGGTGCATCTTACATAGTTTTTTCTTAATTGGCTTGACTGTCGGATCAAGTGTTAGATTATGCGTGACTAGCTGCGGATCTAGCCCTAACATGTCTTTGTAGGACCATGCAAAAACCTCCTTCTCTTTGAGAAGGGTAATGTAGTCGGCTTGCTCTTCAAGTGATAGACTTAGCCCCAGCTTAATGATTTTCAAATTCATTGTATCAGAGCCAATGTCTACGTCAGTCATCTCTTCAACTGACATGTGGGACCCGTACTTCAAATGGTGTGGAGTTGGGATCAAGTGGATATCATTTGCTGAATTTATATCTATGTTCAAAACATCAATTTTCTCTTCAACATGGAAGACATCCTGAGTCTGTTCTAGGGTTAAATGGAACATCCCACCACAAGGCCAATACTCTGATGGGGATGGTGGTGTGTCAGCGCGATCCCAGTCTATAGCATCTAAGTCTAGATGCAATTACTGTGTTGGGTCGGCTAGGTTATGGATGGGGGTGGTTAAGTCAATGGAGATCATGTTAATGAAATGATTTTGATCTCCATTACCGCAGGTGTGGTGACTCGGACATCCTAAAAATCTTTGTGCTCCGGATCTTGCTCTATGGGTACTGGCACAAATGGATCGGCCCTATGTACGAATAAAAGGATAGGGTCTGCCCTTGGAACTGATGGCTCTATAGGGTCTTTGGACAGAAGGCACTCTCTGTATGCCTGAAGTGGTGGGTGTAGTAATTGGTCTAACTACGCCTGGTTGAGGTGCCACCTATGCATTGGCCCCGTGTGTAGTTATTCAAACATGTCATCTATGTGTAGTTGTTCAAACATGTCATGATTGAGATATGCCATCTCAGTCTCATATTCATAATCACTATCAAAGATCCATAGGCCTTCGTTGGCTCCAACAGATGTTTGCGACATGTGAGGCTCGTCCTGCTCGAGCAAATTAATGTGGTCCCATTGGGGTTGTTCTGCTCTTTGCGGGGGGACCTAATTCTCTTGAGGTGGCACTTGCTCGATTGGAGCATCAAAAGGGAATATTGTCATGAAGCTCTCCTGATAATCATCTATGGGGGTCACTTGTGAATTATTGCTATCAGATTCGAAAGGGTCCCAATGCGCTACCTCATACTCTAATTCATCTTCTGAAGACCCTTCTTGGCATTGTTTATATCCCTCTTGTAGGTGAGTCCTCAAACTTTCTCCTTTCTCGATCGAAGGGAAAGGGTTGTTAAGGTCAACAAGGTTGGTTGTTAGCAATGGGAGGTAATCTCCCAATGTATATGTTGTGTTAGGATTGGCATATGGATCTAATGCCAACCCATACTTGTTGTCTATCCTTAGGCCTTGCATGTTCTCTACCAAGATGTCAAGGGGCAGGGGGTGGTTGAACCCTACTCCTAACTTGTCATATGGCATTTGATATCTTGGTTGGCAAAGAACGCGCACTCCTTGCTCATACCTACCCAACCCATATCCATGCCAATTACATTGGCCAAGATATCTCAAAGAGAAGTCTAGGTTGGAAAAATAGTTGATGTCCTCAACAAAGGGCTCTTCATATTCTTCTTATTACATGTAAGGTTCAATGCCATTATCAAGGCCTCCATAAATAAAGTTTGTCTGATTTGGTGGGTAGCCTAGAGGAACCACAATGTCGATGGGGAGGCGAGGTCTCCCCATGTCCTGCATGGACTCAAGTGCGGGTGTTGCTACAATATTCCACACTAGATACTCCCCCAGGCCTGTGTTGGCCATCTCAATGGTGATCATTGGCGATGGAGGGGGAGGGAATGGGAGTTCTTCCTAGGTCCACTCCATGTAGGGCGAACTAGGCGTCTCGACTTCCATTAGGCTAGGCATCTCTTCGGTAGAGATGGTTGAGAATAGTGGCGGTGCCTCTTCTAGGGGTTTCTTTCCCTTATCCTTTGGTGTGGCCACCATAGGTGGCATTGTTGGTGAAGGACCAAATGATGAAGATGGACCTGGCTAGTGATTTGATGGACTTAACAATGGGGATGCATGTAGAATCAGACCCTGCTTAGATGGATTCAACTAAAAATCCAAATATGTCGATGGAAGGGTCGATTACGACATTAGTTGCACTGTATTGCAATACTTGAAGGGCTCTAAGTCTACTAGGACTACATGCTCCTGCCCTTCGAATGTGTACTTTAGGCACTGATGAGATATCAAAGGGACACACTTCATGTCCGTGATCTAAGGCCGACCCAACAAGATATTATAGGCCATCTCACCTTCCAAGATGTGGCACAATGTAGGAATAGTGTTTTTTCCCACTTGGATGGGCAGGACAATTGTTCCAACCATCGAGCATATCGCATCATTGAATGCTCGAAGGGTATAGGTGGAGGCTACGATGTGAGATGTTGGAAACTTTATGTGTTTCAATGTTGTTGTTGTAATTATATTACTGGATGAGCTAGTGTGCACCAAAACCCTCTTGTACGAAATCTTGTTGACCTGCGCAATGATGTGTAGGGGTGGATCAGCCATATCACCAGTCACCGATTTTAGTTCATCTTCTCTAAAGGTGATGACTGGTTATGTATATTGTTTTACATGTCCCACAAAGTTGTTGAAAGAGTTTGCTTCGTGGGGCTACAGCTCGATGGCTTTTAATATATCCATTAGAGCCTCCCAATGGGGTGATGATTTTTGAATGAGCTCATAAATGGAGAGCCTAGCCGATGTGGTCCTTAGACTTTGGGTGAGTCTAGTACAAATCGTGGCCACTGGTCTAGGTAGGGGAGGTTGTGTAGGGTGCTTTTAAGGTTGTGACGTTGATGAAACCTCTCCCGTGGTCGTTGTGGGGGCAGCTCCTAGGTACCTTTTGTTCCTAGTCACTATGCTTATCATCCCTACATACCCCTGCATGGGGTAGTTCTGTGTCACCTCATTGACTTAAAGGGTTTTTGCTTGCGCATCATGGGCAGGTAGGGGGTCTTTGAAGACTCCCATCTATTGGTTGTTTGGAACTACGGGGTTGTCCACCGCCACTACCTTGTTGTCTATTAGGTCTTGCACGAAGCTCTTGAACTTCCAACATGCGTAAAGGTCATGTCCTTTCTGCCTATGAAATATATAGTACAAGTCTTCCCTATATCCCTTAGGTTTTGGTGTGTTGGGGTCTATGGGTTGACTTTCTGATAGGTGTATCAAGTTTGCCACGGACAAAAGGTCAAACAAGGAGTCTTTGGACTCTATGAAGGGTGTGAAATGTCACCTAGGGTGACATTGCTGATTTTGCTCTTATTGATGATTCTCCTTCTAATAGCTATCAATAGGAACTGTCTGATAGTTAGCCTATGAGGGATGTGTTGCTTGTGCAGGTTTCGGCATGTTTATAGCAACCTAATTGACCGCAATGGGTTTCGGTTGTGTCGTCCCTGTTTTGGCATATTTAGGCCACTCTTTCTTCTTTATCTTGGCAATCTCGCCATCCTGTATCTTGATCTCCTCAATTATTCTGGCCTGCACCAGGGCTTCCTCAAGAGTGGCATATTGCTGCAGCTGTAATAGCACAAAGATCTATCTCAAACAACTTTTTGAGAACATTTGGGTTAGGTCGGCCATGGGAGGGAGGTAGGGCAGCTTTGAAAGCAACATCCTCCACCGATTTCCATAGGCCGCCATGGTTTCTTCCTCATACTACCTAAGGCTAGCTAGGTCACTTAGTGATGCCTTCTTCTTGGTGTTGAAGGCAAAGCGTTCGAGGAACGTGTCCACTAGCTAATCCAAGTTACTAATGCTATGTTTTGGCAACTGAGTGAACCAATCCGAGGCAGGGCCTACGAACATGGTTATAAATGTTCTTAACAAAAAAGCATCATTGTCCTGAATGCCAAAGCATTGGCTCAAGAATCTAGTCATGTGCTCTTGGGCATCCTCCTACCCTCTAAAGATTGCCAACTGGGGCAGTTTAAAGTGTTCAGGGTATGGGGGTGTCGACACTGATGGATGCACAGGGTGACTACAGAGCTAGTGTAAGGTGGGATTTTGGGGCCCAAAAGTCTTGGTCTCCAGAGACTCTAAGCATTCTAGCAGCACTTTGTATGCATCAGTTGATTTAATTTCTTCCTCCTTGGTTTTTTCCCATTGTGGGTTGCGAGGAACTTGAGGCCTATGGAGGGGTAACCAAACAACATCCCCCTTGCCTTGGTAGGGCATTTTAGCCCACTCTTATTCTTGCTCATACTCCTCATAGGCTTCTTGAGGAGTTCTTGGGTGAGACCTATAAACATGGGTGGGTGCCCACGGAGGGTGCCCATCATTGTTTCTGGGAGTGGTCTTCTGCTCAGGTCTAGGAGGTCTTGGAGGTAATATTTGGTAAGGTCACGAAGACCTGTCTTGCACCAAGGGGTTGTGCCTCTCATAAAACTCTATATTATGCTTGTGAGGGGTTGGGAACCTCTCAGGCATAGTATTCTAGAGCAATTCATCTGTCTGATGCCGAATGCACTCTTTGCTAAGGTGGTACAAGTGCTCTAACTGTTGTTGGTCTTGTCGGAGCTGCATGATTTTTGCTTGGCGGGTGACATGTTTGGCAAATGCCAAGTCAATTTGTTCTATCGTCTTGTGTTTAGGAAGCCTAGATGCCTCTCCTACATGTCTATCTCGATCGTGGTGATCCGAGATCTCTATGGGTCACTTTCCTCTGTCGAGGTTAGCGACATTCACCCGAGGCTCTGGCCTTAGTGGGTGATCCTGATACATAGCAGGTGCGGAGGTGCATTGCTTCCGTGTTGTGTATTGCTCTTGAGGAATGTAGTGGTCTTCCTCGTGCTCCATTTTGTATGTTTAAAAGGGGCGGGTAGAATTGGCTTGCCCTGTCTGAAGAGCCTTGTGCTTTGGATTTGGCCTAGTGTTTCTGACAGTAATAATGGGTAAAGTAGGGATGACGTAATCATGTGGCCCCTCCTTATAGACCCTATGTTTCTCTAGCACTTCATTGCATGATGGCCACTCATAACGAGTGTCTAAGGGAGCCCTCCTGTCTATGTTGAGTGCCACATGTATGGCCTCCTCTTGAAAGGGTCTATGCTGAGTGGGAGTTCCCCTCAAAGGGGTGCCTCTATAGTCCTATTCTATAATGGCATGATGTGGACTATCTTGTGGGTCAGGCCACCAAGGCGGTATGACCAAGTCCTTGGGAATATATCGGAGGTGACTTGTGCCCCTTTGTACACTTTTCGTAGCTCCTACCCATGATTGGGCTCGACTACAGGTGTACACCATGGTGATGTTTCTCAAAAGACATGTACATTTTTATCTTCTTTACGATTTTTTATTCTACACTAAACAAAAGGGAAACACACAATAAAAGCAATAATTATATTTTTTATGGATTAGAAGTGTGCCCTAAATCTGGTTCAGTGTGTTTTGATTTTTTGTTTTGAAAACCTTGTAAAGAAATTTTTGTTTGTATATGCAATATGATGGCTCTTGTATCTCCCAAAATGGTCGCCCCTTAAATATACCACTGCCAGGATGTTATACCGAACCTCTCTATATACACGCCCTTATGTGAGGGAGACTATTGGTACGTGAGAGTAGAACAGTATATGGAACATACACAGTATGGAAGGAGAATCGCTCTATTTTAGCACCTACCATAGAAGACTTATCCTCATGCACTGGGAATCACCCCAGCTACACTTGGTCAGTTACGTCTAGCAACAGTAGCGATCAGGGTTATGTATGCAAGTTTTAAGCCAAGGTGGTGATGAAATCCATCGTTGGTCTTGATCAAGTGTTGGGGTTTTACGACCAAGGCCTTGATGTTTAGATTATCTCATGATGTGTGGGGATATTTTTACTTGCGAAAAGAAAGAAAAACATGCAGTAAAATTTCCTATGCAAGCAAAGAAACAGGAAATGATAGAGACAAAAAACAGAAAATGATAGAGGATGCTCAGAACCCCTACCTCTTCTCTGCCCAAACCGGATGCCTTTGAGTTTTTGCTTTGAAACTTCACTGAGAGTTAATCATCCCTGGGTGAGAAAAATAACATATTTGTATTCCTCATAGGGTGAGACGAATTCCTATTCGTACCAGGGTGGCACGAATTCCATCTTTGTATTCATTACAGGATGGAACGAGCAACAGTCCAGTGCTTGAAATATTGATACCTGCAAGCAAAAACACACAAATTTTGATCATAAATTTGATCTCAAAATCAATGGATAGGGGTCCCACCATTATCGCCACTGAAATAATGAGGATACGAAAACAAACAGAAGGGAAAATGTAACGCTAAGTCCTATGAACGAGAATGCATGAAAATGAGGAAAACCAATGAATTGAAATGAGATTAAAAGCAAGTGTAAAAGTGTGGCCCTTTATTTTATTAATTTGCTCCAAATCAGGTTACAATACGTCTCCTCCATTTTTAGGGGCTAGGAGTGTCGGACATATTTTGATTACACCATGAATGATATATTCCCCTTTGAGATCTTCCACGTGCCTACATTGAAAATGGGCAGACAAAAAATCACCGTCGCTTGCATGAATATGTCTATGGTTCCTTACTGCCCCTTTAGTGTCGATATCTTGCATTCAGAGAAATTGTAAATAGTTACTAGCACCTGCGAATGGAGAGAAACATGCAATCCCCAAGGCCTGCAGTTAGTGCATGCATAAAATGATTAAAATGACAACTGAAACATATCATGATGAGCTAAAAATTTGATAGAATCAATAAAACATTACCAGGAACCCACTACAAAAGGAACAGTCTAGAAATCTACCATATATTTCTAATTGCTCCGGGGTGGGACGATTAGGACTGTCATAAGCTGTCAAAAAGCCACCTCCTAAATGTCCAGTCTAGAAGCCTCCAAAATGCCTACAAAGTTGGGGTTAGACAAAAAGGGGAATTTTGGGAAGACCCAGAAGGTTATATTTTGTGAATTTGGCCTCTGTTGCCCTGTATATGATGATGCTCCCTGTATGTTAGCGAAAGTGAGAAATGATAAAATCATAGCCAAAACTTGTTAGAATCACATGAAACTTGAATAGCAGCATATGTAAGTAACCTAGAATCAAATGCAAAAGAAAAATTAGGGAAATATACCATAGATTTCTAATCACTCCGGGGTGGGGCGATTAGAACTGCAACAATGCGGGGGGCACCCGAGGGCAGGACGCCCACCGTTTGGGACTTGGTTTCAGCACCAATCCACTTGGGATGGGTCAAAAACCTCTTATGGGGTTGTGTCAACAAATTTTGTGGGGTATTGTGGCCAAATTTTCAGGTTTGGGTCCGGATTGTGCTTCCAATAATCACCCAATAACCTCCCTTCCAAAAGAGAGATCAAGGATGTAAAAGCACAAATGATGGGTGAGGATGTAATTTGGCAGCACTTCATTGCTCTAAATGATCCTCTTTGTTCCCTTTTTTGGGGTGAGAAGACTCACCAATTTATAGACCTAGGGTCTCTCTATTTGAATGTGCATGCGAGGGCGCCACTTGACTTGTTTGCTTTATTTTGGGAGAAAAGATTATTCCCTGATTTAGAGTCTCTTTGCATGAGGCCTCCATGATCAAGGCATGCTTGAATGAAGTCACTATCATTGATTTGAAGTCGTTCCTCGCAATTTCATGCCTTGAAGGTGTAGTTAAGTGGCAGACCTATCGAGGTTTGACTTTTTGCCAGTCAACCTTGCTATTCGCCCCACCCTGGGATGAATGCTGATAATCATCTTGGGGTGGGACGAATACCAGTTTGTAATCATCTCGGGGTGGGACGAGTAGAGAGCAAAGTGCTACAAAGGTGCCAAATTGACCTCTGACCTTCCAAACTATTGTGGGAGTGGTTAGGACCACTATTTAACCTCTAGGGGCTGTCCTAGGGGCTATGTATGTCAATTCGATCAGTGCTTGTCATCACATAATCGGATTGGTGCTATTTTGGTGTCTACAAAAGGTATTGACTATGATGACATTTTCTCACCTATAGTAAAAATGAATTCAATTCGGACTATTTTGAGTATGATTGCAGTAGAATATCTTCATATTGAGCAGTTATATGTGAATACAGTATTCCTTCATGGGTATTTGGAGGAGGAGATATACATGCAACAACCGGTGGGGTTTGAGGTCAAAGGTAAGAAGAGTCTTGTGTGTAAGCTAAAAAAGATCTTGTACTTTTTGAAGCAAGCTCCAAGGCAATGGTATCTCAGGTTTGATAGTTTCATAATTGAGCATGATTTTACTAGGAGCCAGAGTGACCATTGTATTTATTTTCAGGCTACAGGAAATGGTAACTTCATTATTCTATTATTGTATGTTGATGATATACTTATGGCAGGATCCAATATGCAGGATGTTAAGAAATTGAAAAGGGGGTTGGCAAGTAAATTTGCCATGAAGGATTTGGGGGAGGCCAAATAAATTCTTGGCATGAGAATCACTAGAGATGGGAAGGAGAAAACACTAAAGTTGTCTTAGGAGGATTATGTGGAAAAGGTGCTTAAGAGGTTCAGTATGCATGATGCAAAATCGGTAGCCCAACCTTTTGCAAAGCATTTTAAGCTCTCAAAGAAACTATGTCCTAAGACAAAGGAGTAGGAAGAGTACATGAGGAATGTACCCTATGCTTTAGAATTTGGGAGCTTGATGTATGATATGGTGTGTACAATACCATACATTGCCCAAGCAAGGGGAGTTGTAAGCCGATATATGAGTAATCCAGGTAAATATCACTGGCAAGTAGTGAAATGGATACTTAGGTATTTGAAAGGGATTTCAAAATTTTGTTTGAATTTTGGAGGTTCCAAAGTTGAGTTACAGGGCTATGTGGATTCAGATATAGCAGGTGATTTGGATGGTAGGAGGAGTACTACTAGGTATGTATTCATAGTTGGAGGTACAACAATGAGTTGGATATCCAAGCTACAACATGTTGTATCTCTTTCTACTATGGAGGATGAGTATGTGGCCATCACGAAAGGTGCCAAAGAGTTCATATGACTTTAGAGGTTGATTGAGGAGCTGGGTCAGGAGCAAGGATATGGGACACTTTGGAGTGACAATCAAAGTGCCATTCATTTAGTGAAGAACTATGCTTTTCACTCATGGATAAAGCACATTCAGTCGAGGTATCACTTCATTCGATCAACAATGGAGGATGGTTTGGTAAATTTGGGTACGATTCACCTTCCCAAAATTGTTCTAATATGCTTACTAAAATTGTAACCAGGGAGAAGTTGAACTTTTGCTCTACTTTGGCTGGTCTTAAGGAGTAAGGTCATGTTATGAGAAACTTTCAATCCTAGGGTGTAGGGATGTTGCATCAATATTATCTCCAAGTGGGAGATTGTTAGGTAATGGATCCAAATTGATAAGAAAATAATTAATTACCAAGGAGTATTGTTGATGGGCAATGATCAAAAATAGACCCTTGAACGAGGTTCCAAGGGCAACATTAAATATTTAATTAATATTAAATATTTAATTACTATTAAATATTGTTGATGGAGAATTTCTTTTTGAAATTTTATGACTGACAATTTAACTATATTTTCTTGGTGAAAAACACTTGTCATAAGAACGTGATAAGCGTATGGGTGGTTATCAGCCCATGTTTGTGGCTCATTGTATTCTGACACCATTATGCGGTTTTGGGTAGAGGAAAATCAATGAATCTCTATAGATTTTGTAGTATAAAGACTGCCTCTATGGTAGAATGCTCTTTTTTGGTTTGGAAGAAGAGAGAGGAGGAGACATTGCACAAGAGCAGAAGATTATTGTATTGTTAATAATACAAAGGACTGATTGTTTATCCGTAGACATAGGGTACACTTCCTGAACCACGTATATCTTGTGTCTCTTACATTTGTGTGATTGCTTATTGTTCATTGCAATGCTTAACTAGGGTTCAAATTGTTTTTCCATTGTCGCTATTATTATTTGTTTTTACGCATAGGTTGTGTATTGTTTGTACATGGTAAATTCCTAACACAATGATGAGAAACATTAGAATTACACGAAAAAACAACAACCTAATGAATATGACTATAGGAGACCACCCAGTAAATTATTGTCGAAGCAAATAGCATGGATAACATTTGGACAATTACTATTCAAATTCAAAATGTTAAAAAAAATAATTTTTTTAAAGTGATAGATTTCAAATTCAAAATCATTAACATTTATATTTTCATTTTTGTTTAATTATAATTAAAAATTCAACATTTTAAAATTAAATTTTTTTATTTATGTTTAAATTGAACTCGACCAAAATAGTATTTTTTTTATTAAAAATGAATTAAAAAGATTTTTTATTTTTTTAGAGAATTAAATTAAAACAATTTATTAAAAAGCATTCATCTACTACCAAACAACTTATACCTTTCTTACATTTTAAACATTTCTATTTCTACCTTTCTGAATAACTTCCTTGAATAACAACTATAAAGGAGGAGAAAAACAACCATATAAAGGAGAAGAAAAAAACGTCTTGGAATCTTGTAACTGTTTATTTGATTTGACTGACATTCACGTTTTAGACTAGACGACACTGTTGTGATTCACGATTTAGACTAGACGCCTATTTACTTTTAAAAGGTGTTTAAAATTATATATTTTTTAAAAATATTTAGAGTAAATAATTAGTAGTTTTTAGAACATGAGATTATTTTTATTATATTTAATATATAATTATTTAATTATATTTTAATTAATAGAATATGGTGTATAATTGTTAAACTTTTGTTTAGAGTTGTAATGTTTTTATTATTAAACTACTCAGTTTATAAAATGAGTTAATGTGAAATAACATTAAATTTTCCCATTACTTTCTCATAACAAGCAAGAATTATTGAAACAAAATTTTAAATTTCTATAAATATGATTTTAAAAAGAAAGTTTATAATGTTTTAGTCTTGTTAGTGGTATTTTATTTGACATTTAGTAATATTTAAAATAAAGTTTTTAGTAATTTATTTTTATTCATAGTATTTTATTTGATAATTAAAAAATAAATGAATATAGCATAAACTAAAGTTTTCACAAACAATAGTAAGTATAAGCTGAAAACAAGATCGAGTTAGGAGGGAGTGCAGCCACAATAAAGCCCCACTAGGTAGTATGGAAGGAAATTTATATTTAAAAAACCCAATGGGAAGCCAAGATGCCCTAGCTAGAAATTGGAATTTCCTAACCACAAGTATGGATGTCCAAGTTGAAGATAAATGCAAGAGTGAATATATGACAAGATTTACACCATAAGTGATAATTAAGGACAATATGATGTAGCATCTGATATAATGGTTCCTAAAATTGGAGGGTTAATATGTAAGTTCAAAGGATGTTGGTCAAGGATTTTAGAAAGTGAAAATTGAATCAAGTAGAAGTGGAGATTGAATTCATCTTACTTTATTACTTATGAAATGGGCAAGAAAAATGAGATCATTCTATTTATTAAATATTACAAATATATACATTGAGATGTCCCTTTGTTTCTCAAGAGATGTTTGATTATTCAAAGACCAACATATCTTTTTGTTCTTCAAATCATGACAAAAAATAATGTAATAATTATCTAGCATCTTTTTATTATATTATTTGGTATAAAAATAGAGTGCAAATGCTTTTATGAAAATATGTAGAACTTGATATTTGATAGGAATGTACTAGAACTATATTCTAAACTAGTTTTTGAATAAATGACACGAGGATTCAATGTGTTTTGTTCTTTCAAGAAAAACAAGATTCTTGACCAATTTCAAAATGCTTTGATTATCACAATTCAATAGTGTTGGTTGATTATCATAAACAAGAAGTTGTGTTACTTATTAAAAACCATCAATGTACAAAAAACCCATAGCTAGCTACTTGTAAAATTTTACTACCGTGCTACTAGTAGTAGCAAACTTTTACTACTGAGAACCACAAAAAATAAATTATGTTTATATAAGAAATCATTAGCATACAAAATCATTGATAAGAAAAATACTTGTATCACTTTTATTTAAATTAAGATTTGAAGGCTTTAAATATTGATATACTTTTAATAATTATTAAATTAAATACTTCTTCAAAATGTTGAATTTTTTTGTCCAATATTCTTAAGAAAACTATAAACTATTTTTTCACATATTATTGTGTTAAAATATATGTATTTTTTAATATTTTTCTTATGGTTACATTTTAGAACTTTTATAACAAAAATCTATTAATTTAAATTAAAATTATCAATTTTATTATAAATTAAATAAAGTTTTAAAAAATATACAACCAATAAATAATATAAATAAACTTATTAATTATTATTTTTTACAAATAAAATTAATAATCACTCTACTTAAAAAAATAATATTCCTTTATAAAAAATAAAAATTACAAATTTAATTAACACTTAAAATAAGTCTTCTCGAAAAAAATATATTTCCAATGATTGCGGGAGTGGGAGCAGGAATGGGAGTGGGAGTAGAAGCGGGAGTGGGAGCGGGAATGGGAACAGGTTCAGATGCTGGTGTAAGTCCCAAGGTGGGAGCTGGATCGGGATCAGGGTCGGGCATGTCGGGGCCCGGGCCCAGGCTCACAGGACACACGGCGGGCCCATAGGAGGGCTCAAAGGCTAAGAAGATTGGCGGATAGGATGGGGACGGTATCTTGGGCCCATGACCCCCTCCCTACCTCGATGCAAGTGCAATCCTAAGGAAAAATCCTCCAGATCCTGGGTAGGGTTCTACCCCGGGCGGGCCCAAACCCTCCTACTAATAGATCCTGCCTGGTACCAGGGCCCAACCATGGTCCCTAGGTTTAGGGCTTTCCCTTGAGGGCACCCACATATCCATTCAAGAGGAGGTTTACTCCTCCTTTATCGTTGGATCTTCTGCTTCCCTAGTTGGAAAGTTTCTAGGAGGGTGCTCGAACATGGAAATCGTTCACAGATGGGCGGCTACCAAATGGAAAGTTTCTGGTCATATTAAGTTGGTGGCCCTCACCAAAGGATTCTTCATCATCAAATTGAATAACAACGATGACGTTGAAAAGATCCTGTCAGACGGGCCCTGGTTTTTGGGATGTAAAAGCCTCTTCCTTAGGCGTTATGGAGCTGACTTCCACCCCAGCACTCAAAGCATCAACTTTACCCCAGTCTGGGTCTACCTCCCTGAGCTTCCCTTCCATTTGTGCCATGAATATGTCCTAAGGCTTATTGCCTAGTCAGTCAAGGAACTGGTGGCCTTCGATCTCGCTACCAAGGCAGGCTCCCGTATGGTTCATGCCAGATTCTATGTCAATGCAAATCTAGAATCTGAGCTCCCCTCTTCTGTGACCATCTCCTCTGGGTCCTTCTTTTGGCACCAATCCCTAATCTAAAAAAACAAACCTGCTTTTTGCCCTCTCTATTGCACTCAGGGCCACCTCCCCCACCAATGCTCTAGATCCAAGAAGACTGATGGAACTTTCCCCAAAATCCCTTCACGACCAGGCCGGGCCCCCTCCCGAGAGCCCCCTCATGATGGCCACAAATATCAGGCTTGGACCGCCAAGGAGGCTCCCCCTTTTGTCCCAAAGGAACCCCATGCGGGCCTTGGCCTGGTGGATGGTCTTCCCCAGGGTTCCCCTTCCCCTACTCCCCTCCCTGGGTCTTCTTTCGAGGCCCCAATCCTAGGTTTTCCCACCCTACCCGATGTGAATCCCTCCCTACAAGCCCCTGCTTGCACCCCCCAAGACCTGTGAGCCCCTCGAGATCTCTTCCCCGATGGCTCCCACATTCTCGCATTTCTCTATCAGGTTTTCCTCCTCACCCCAACCCTCGCTATCCCCCCTTGACCCCCTTCTGCCCCTCTTGGTGGTCCCTGCTGGCTTCCCCACTTCAGAGTGCAGCTTTGAGAGGTATGACAAAGAGTTTCAGGGTAGTTCTCCATCTGGGCCCGATGAAATCAGCCCCAAGATGACCTACAGTAAGAATTTCACCATAGACTTTGGTAGCAAACTCAAGCGAGGATGGCCCACCTTGGGTGACTAGCGAGCGAGGATCACTAAAGATGACATAGCCAATGGCTCCCAAGCAACCCTCTTCGACGTTGCTATGATCTTCTCCAAAATGGAAGCCCTTCGACCCAAACCCCCCGCTCAGGCTGAGAAGGGGGGTAAGCGACCCCACAAGGGTGTCAAATGAAGCTCATCACTTGGAATGTTAGGGGGTTAAATGGTGCCCCCAAGAAAAGGATCCTTGGCCAACTCCGCAAGGATCATCGCCCATCCTTCCTCCTCCTCCAAGAGACCAAAATAGATGACAATGCTACCCAGAGAGTCGCCCAAGCTACCTGGCGCAACTACAAGTCCCTGTCTACCCCTATGGCTAGCTTAGCCAGGGGCCTGTTGTGCATGTGGGATCCCTGGTCTTACGAGGGGAGGCTCATATCTTCTCCTATAATAATCAACATTATGGTCCATTACGTGAAGACAAGGTGATCATGGATCCTATCTAATGTCTACACTCCTAACAACCTAGTTGAGAAAGTCACCTTATGGAAGGATATCATATTGATGAGTGAAGCCTTTGCCCCCCTCCCTTGGATCCTGGCAGGGGACTTCAACAGTCTCCTATTCCTTTTTGACAAAAGTGGGGGATCAACGGCTCTGGGTAAAAGCATGGAGGACTTTGGCACCTTCACCTCCCTCAATGAGCTCATGGACATCAGCCTGAAAGGATGCAGGTTCACCTGGTCAAACATAAGAATGGGAGCAAGCCATATCCAGGTCAGGTTGGATAGAGTGTTCCTGTCCAAGGAAGTCATTCCCTTATTTTCCGATGCAACCTTGTTGGGCCTCCCTAAAATTGGGTCTGACCACAACCCCTTCCTCCTTGAAATCGACCATAGCTCCTCCCTCAAGCGACCCTTTCGATTTGAGTCCATGTGGTAGCATCATCCTAATTTTAGGGCCTAGGTTGGTTGCTGGTGGGCTCCCCCAGTCCCTAGGTGCCTCGTTGAACAAGTTTACCACAAGCTAAGATGCCTCAAAGAGCAACTCAAGGTATGGAACAGAGAGGTGTTTGGCAACATCTTTGAAAATAAAGTGATAGTTAAGAAAAACTTGAAGACCTTGAGCTCAGATTCCAGGCAGGCTCCCAAGACCTGGGGATCAGGTAAGAGGAACGCTCAGCCCTCAGCGAGTACCATAACATCCTAGGCAGGGAAGAAACATTTTGGAGACATAAGTCAAGATTCCTATGGCTCCAAGAGGGCGATGCTAATACGAAGTTATTCCACATGTCGACTCTTATAAATAGGGGCTCTAATAGAATTCTCGAGTTGGTGATTAGTGACGATAGAATTATCAAGGATGAAGAGGACATTCGGATCGAAGCCATCAACTTCTTCCAACAGCTCCTTGGTGACAGTCCTCTCATGTCCCCAAAAATGATAGACTCCTTGCTGGAACATATCCCTACCTCAGTATTGGCCTTGGCAAATGACATGCTCATGCAGATCCTGTCTGACTCTAAAATATATGCTACCATGTTTTACATGAAGGCTGAGGTGGCCCTGGGCCCGAATGGGTTTCCCCCCCACTTCTTCCAATCCTTTTGGGACATCGTTGGTCAATAAGTGTACACAGCCATCCAGGACCTCCAGACTACCAGCTCCATCCCTAGAGGTATTAACTCCACCTTCATTACCCTGATTCCCAAGTCTCAGGTAGCTAGATCCCTCTCTGATTTTTGCCCCATCAGCTTGTGCAATGTTTTATACAAAATCCTCACCAAATCCAAGGCCTTTCGCCTCAAGGATATCCTTCCCCTGATCATTACCCCTTGCCAGGGGAGCTCGATCAAAGGAAGGCTGATCACAGACGGAATTATCATCATGCATGAGGCCATCCACTTGGCCTTCCTATCCAAAAAGGCCTCCTTTTTGTTCAACAATAGAGCCTTCTCCTCCCTGGCCCATTCCCCCCTATGGATAACGACCAAGGCGGTTTACTTTGCCCTTGAGAATTCCTGCTCCATCCTTCTGACCGAGGTGCCCCGATGGTCGAGTGAGGCCACCCTTCTTTCCTCCCTTATAATATAGCTTCCCCCACTACCCCCCGGCCCCCTCCCACCATTCTACGACCAGGTGGACTATCCCCCCTCCTGAATGGGTCAAAATTAACTTTGACGAAGCTTCTAAAGGAAATCTCGGGCCTTCTGGTGCGTGCGGGGTCATCCATGATAGTCACGGGGCCCTGATATTGGTGTACGCTACTTCGCTTAACATCCTAACCAACAACTTCATCGAAGCAGCAACTCTCCTCAGCGGGCTGATTGCCCTCAAGGAGTTCGCCCCAAAATTCATCATCGAGGGTGATTCCCAAGTTATAATCAAAGTTGCTCGTAGCCTAAGAAGTTGCTCTTGGTGCATTCACAACTCCATCCGGGAAGTCCACACCATTCTCCAAGGGCTCCCTAATCATGCCCTTCGACATGTGTATAGAGAAGGCAATAGGGCAGTCGACTTCATGGCCAACCAGCTCACCGTAGCAGAAGATTTCACTAATGGGACCATGAACTTCCCTAAAGCTCTGGCCTAAATAATATTGCAAGACAATCCCAGCATCGATGAGGGCCCAGGTGCTTAGCCCACCCCATGTCAAGGCCCCGAAGATGCGCGAACACACCCCGTGCTTCCCCTGTAGTTTCAAAATTCAAGGAGACCCCCTCCCCTGAAGGTTCCCCTTCCCTAAAAAGGTGCAGGACCACCCAAAAATGTGAACTCCAATCCAGGGCCTAGGCAGTGCCCCGACCCCTGGTGTTAGCTTAAATCATAAAGGCCTGGTCCAAGGTAGCAGCAGGGCTTCTGGAAGCTCCAAGAAGGCCAAGGTGGAGGTTTCGAAGGTCACCAAAGCTAGTTCTGACTCCGATAGCAAGATGCAAAATTTGATGACCAGGGCCCTCCTTGACATTACGATTGGCCCCCAAAGCGGCTTCCTCAGAGGCCAATGCCCTAGCCGAACTCCGTCGCAGGTTGGGCAATGGCCCTGATAGGGACAGGAGCTGATTTGTTAGGTTGGGCCCCGTATAGGCTAGGCCCAACCACAAGGCCTCCTCGAGCGACGACAAGCAGGTTTTTGCATTTTGGCGTTTGCAATTTTGTAGTTTTTCCATGTTTTGGTGGCCATAGACCAAATTTTGTAGTGCTGGTTTCAGAGCTAATCTGTATTTTTAAAGGCACCAGGGTCTTGGGCCTCGGACTATAGCCCAAGGGCGTAGCCCCAGTTTTTAATCACAATTATAGCCACAACTTCCTATGTAACTAAGGTTTTGGGATCCTTCAACAAAAAACCTGCTGTAAATATACTGTTACTTAGCAAAAAAAAAAAAAAGTCTTATATTTTTTTTCCCTTTATATTTTACTCCATTCATATATGTGATAAATAAATTATGGTTTTTATATGATAGCGATTTTCCCTTATCTTAGGTATAGTGCCTCAAATTTCACAGGGTTGGTTAGCGAAGTTTTCAATTGGTTGCCTTTGAAATATCATTGTTTACCATTTAAGTGATGAATGAGAGCTAGTTTAGCATTTACTAAGGTTTTTGAACATGTTAAATCTTATATTAGGGATAAGGAATCTCAAAAATGAGGGAACTCTCAAGCCACAAAATTTGGGACCATGGTAGACCCCTTCCTTAGGTTGGGAAAAGATTAATTGTGATGGTGCAGCTAAGGATAAATTGAGGGTTGTAGGCATTTGTTTTCTCAAAGATATTTCAAGGGTAAGATCTTCCATTAGAAGCTAGAGGATCTTGGAAGGCCTATTAACAATGATACAAGGTTCTCTTAATGCTTGGGGGAAAAGGGTTAAAAAATATCATAGTTGAGTCTAACTTTTGGATGTTATTAGAAATTTTAGACCAAAGAATTCGAGGATAAGTAACATTGTGAACCAAATTAAGTTCATTTGGCAATAGTTCAAGGATATTATCCGGGTCTATGTTGACAGATAAAATAATGCAAATGTTGACTTTTTGGTTAAACATGATAGTGAAAGTCCTTTGGATACATGTTGAATTCTAATTACGATAGGGACACTTCTAAATGGCAAGAGGTGATCCAAATAATTCTTAGTTTGACTAGCAAAGACTGAGGACAGGTCTAGAGTTCATTGAACCCTATGGATTAATAAAGGATGAGCAATTATTTATTAGATTTTTTGTTGCCTCTTCTAACAATCTTTAACCCTTTTTAGGATAGCATTGGTAGAGTTTACAAGACTATCAAACATGCTAAATTACGTAGAATCAACTTAAAGCAAAAATGAGACCATGTTAAATCTTTTTATTCTTTAAATAATACTCAATTTTTTATTTTTTATTTTTTTTTTTGAAGATGCTAATCCAAATTTTATTTGAATTCTAAAACTTGCTAAAAATAATAAATACCTATCACTATAATTTAATTCTTGTTCTATCAATAATTTTTTTAATTTAAAAAAAAAACATTTAATAAAAATCATACAAATTTAAAAAAAAAAAATTCCACATATTTTACTCATTCATGTATACGATAAATGATGATTTTTATATGATGGCAAAGTTCCCCTCGACTCACGTCAAAAAGTAGAGAGCTTCAAATTTCACTGGGATGGTTAGCGAAGTTTGCGAAGTTTTCGGCCAATGATGCCCAACTTCCGAAGTTATCCCTTCAATATACCGAGAAATGTCGTTGTTTACCATTTACGTGAGGAATGGGCCAAACATCCAATGCATACACAATTAGGTCTCCTGTTGTTTACCATTTACGTGAGGAATGGGCCAAACATCCAATGCATACACAATTAGGTCTCCTCCCGTCACATTCATTCCATGTTTATACGATTCAATGAATGTAGGTCTCCTGCGTCACCATCGTTAAACCCAAGTGTGAAATATACACAATGTGTATCTTCCTCGAACTTGGTAGAATCTAGCCACGTTCTAAACTATTCAGGAATTGGTGGCAACGATGATGTGTTGCGCGCTAACGATGATAACAAACACTAGAATTACACGAAAAGACAGTAACCTAACCATCGTTAAACCCAAGTGTGAAATATACACAATGTGTATCTTCCTCGAAGTTGGAAGAATCTAGCCATTTTCTAAACTATTCAGGAATTGGTGGCAACGATGATGTGTTGCGCGCTAACGATGATGACAAACACTAGAATTACACGAAAAGACAGTAACCTAACCAAAGACAGTAACCTAACCAATGTGACTGTAGGAGACCACCCACCAAATTATTGTTGGAGCAAATGGCACGGGCAGTGTTTGAACAGTTACTATTCAATTTCAAAATGTTAAAAAAAAAAACTATTTTGAAGTGATAGATTTCAATTTCAAAACCATTAAAATTTATAAAATCTATTGAAATTTTAATTTTAATTTTTTATTTAATATTAATATATATAAAGTGTATTGAAATTTTAATTTTTGCTTAAATATAATTAAAAATTAAACATTTAAAATAAATCAAACTCATTTATGTTTAAATCAAACTCGTGCCAAAATACTATCCTATCAATATTTTTTTTTTTTGAATTGAAAATCTTAAACTTATATTAATATAAAGGAAAGATACAAAATTAGCCCAAAGGCACATTATATAAACTAGATCTAGCTGGAAAGAAACCAGAACTGCCTATAAAATACTAAGACTACATCATATGTCTTTGATCATTACAATAATATAACTCAAAAAACTTATACTTAAATATATTTATACAATGCTGGAATAACATAAAATACTTATAACCAAACTGTCTAGAATCTGACATGTGCCTACTATCATCCTGGACTTGATAACTCAAGAGAAGCTTCTTGAACTTGTCCTTGTAATACAACATGCTCTTGGAAACCTATATAGAAATTTTGAAAATTGTGAGTCTCCTAAGAGACCCAGTAAGAAACCTCTGATCCGCCTGGAAAATATCCTTGTTTCTGGCTATCCATAAAAATCATAGAATCTTAGTAGAAAAGTAAAAGCTAAAATCTGTTATAACAATTGCCCATATGCAGAATAAAACCAAAAATAACATGTTGTTTAACCATATCAAGATTATAATTCCAGCCTGAAGTATAGCAGAAAAAAATATGTCATATTTATTTAGCAAAAAAACATTCAAAAAATATATGTTGAGTAGATTCAGGAACCTTGCAGATAGAACATAATGTAATATCCTTCGGATATCTATATATAGTAAGTCTTTGAAGCAAAAAAAGCCCACAAAAATAAGTCTTTTTAGGCTGTAAAATATTGAACCAGATAGCCTTCAACATGTTTTGCCCAAATATAGTGCTAACATTTAGATGCCAACTATTTATGATATGAATAATGATATCATTACTATCCATAACCAGATTATAAAGTAATTTAGGTTTAACTTTGCTAAATTTCATACCATCTTGCCACATAACCTTGTCAAAAAAAATTGCTCATTATATATAATAACAGGCATAGATTTCCTGATAGAATCTCTTAGTAAAGAATATGTTCTCCACTGAGAAATAGGAATATCATACTTAGAACTAAGAGACTACCATAATTTTAGAGCAACATTATCCATGATATCATCAAAAGTAATAATACCTTTATAAGCCCACTTCTTAGTAGAACAACCTTGGGTTAAGGCAAGAAGCTTATTATTATTAGATAAAGACCACCATATAGAGTTGTGAGCAAAAAAGACATTATTATCCACAATGTGATTACTATCAATAAGAATTTTATCTTTCACCAAATCCCAAGCTTTCCAAAGACTCTTAAAAATAGCTTAACCAACAAGAGTAACTGAAAAATTACCAAACAGGATATCAATCATATGCAGGCCTTTCCAAGTATGAGTTTTTTTTGGGACAAAATTGATAATATTATGTCTAATTAAAACTTTCCAAGGTTCATCACCTTCAATAATATTAACAATCAACTTAATAGCTAATGTCATTCCTTGAACTCGAAATTTTTTTAGACCTAAACCACATTTTATTTTGTTGGCTGTACACCATATCCATTTGACAATATCCCTTTTGTTAAAAGTATTAATGCCTGTCCACAAAAAGTTTTTGATATATTTATGAATATAATTAACTTAGAATGAACTGAATAGCCAGGCTGAAGCAAAGTAAATTGTATAAGAGGAAAGAATTTTTTAAAAAACTTGAAGTCTTCCCGAAATGGATAAATATTTGTTATTCTACTTATTAAACTTATTAATAATCCCACTTTTGACCCATAACCACATTTCCTTTATATTAGGATCAAAATCAAAAGAGATTTCCAAAAATTTAACCTGTTTAGAAGGACCTCCCCACTGAATATCAAATTTAGCCAGTCAACTTGGAGCCATGAAATTCCAACTTAATAAAATGGATTTAGACATAACAACTTTAGCTCCAGAAGAATTGTAAAAACATGATAACTTAGGAAAAAAATATACAAAATTTTCTTCAGTTAACTGAACAAAAATAGAAGTTTCATGATCAAAATGTATGTTGATCAGCTCTCGACCATTTGGTAATGTAATCCCATGAACAAGAGGACTAATACAATTTTCTCTTAAAAGATAGAATAAAGCATCTTTAGCTATCACAAATAGGGATGGAGCTAATGGACAACCATCATGAATAGATCTTTGTAAAATAATAGGTTCAAAAAGAGAACCATTAACATCAATGTAAGCAACAACATCAGTAAGAAGAACTTTGACCATTTTGCAAAAAAGAGGAGGAAAACCAAAAGCTTCAAGGGCCATAAGAATATATGCCCATTCAACTCTATCATATGCCTTTTCAAAGTCTAAAATAAGAATACCAGCATTTTTATCAGAACATTTTGATCAATTTAATACCTCCCAGTTGGTAATCAGATTTTCAAGTATATACCTGCCTTTTACAAAACCTGTGTAGACTAAATTAATAAATTTAGGAAGGTACTTAGCAATTCTTAGAGCCAATACCTTGGCTAAAATTTTATAAGATACATTAAACAATGTTATTGGCCTCCAATTATTAACCAAGGACTTATTACCATATTTGGGGAGAATTTGATAATACCAGTGTTAATTTCCTTCCCCAAAGAACGATTACTAATAGCTTCAGAATTTTTCTTCAAAAGTGTCGCGATATCGCGACGAGTTTTCCCCTTGGCGCCCATTCTTCAAAAGTGTCGCGATATCACGACGAGTTTTCCCCTTGGCGCCCATTCTTCAAAAGTGTCACGATATCGTGATGACTTATGCCCATGGCGTCTACTCTCCAGAAGTGTCGCGAAATCGCGACGAGTTTTCCTCTTGGTGCCCATTCTTCAAAAATGTTGTGATATCACGACGAATTTTCCCCTTGGTGCCCATTCTTCAAAAGTGTTGCGAAATTGCGATGACTTTGCCCGATGGCGCCTTTTTTCCAGAAGTGTCGCGATATCACAACGATTTTTCCCCTTGGCACCCATTCTTCAAAAGTGTCACGATATCGCGACGAGTTTTCCCCTTGGTGCCCATTCTTCAAAAGTGTCGTGATATCGCGACGACTATTCCCCATGGCGCCTATTCTCCAAAAGTGTCACGATATCGTGACGAGTTTTCCCCTTGGTGCCCATTCTGCAAAAGTGTCATGATATCGCGACGAGTTTTCCCCTTGGCACCCATTCTTCAAAAGTGTCACAAAATCACGATGACTTTTCCCCATGGTGCCTATTCTCTAGAAGTGTCATGATATCGCGACGAGTTTCCCCCTTGGCACCCATTCTTCAAAATTGTCGTGATATCACGATGAGTTTTCCACTTGGCGCCCATTCTTCAAAAGTGTCACGATATCGCGATGGTTGTTCCCCTTGGTGCCAATTCTCTAAAAGTGTCACGATATCGTGACGTCTTTTCAGGTTTTTGAACATGTTAAATCTTATATTAGGGATAAGGAATCTCAAAAATGAGGGAACTCTCAAGCCACAAAATTTGGGGCCATGGTAGACCCCTTCCTTAGGTTGGGAAAATATTAATTATGATGGTGCAGCTAAGGATAAACTGAGGGTTGTAGGCATTTGTTTTCTCAAATATATTTCAAGGGTAAGATCTTCCATTGGAAGCTAGAGGATCTTGGAAGGCCTATTAACAATGATACAAGGTTCTCTTAATGCTTGGGGGAAAAGGGTTAAAAAAGATCATAGTTGAGTCTAACTTTTGGATGTTATTAGAAATTTTAGACCAAAGAATTCGAGGATAAGTAACATTGTGAGCCAAATTAGGTTCATTTGGCAATAGTTCAAGGATATTATCCGGGTCTATGTTGATAGATAAAATAATGCAAATGTTGACTTTTTGGTTAAACATGATAGTGAAAGTCCTTTGGATACATGTTGAATTCTAATTACCATAGGGACACTTCTAAATGGCAAGAGGTGATCCAAATAATTCTTAGTTTGACTAGCAAAGACTGAGGACAGGTCTAGAGTTCATTGAACCCTATGGATAAATAAAGGATGAGCAATTATTTATTAGATTTTTTGTTGCCTCTTCTATCAGTCTTTAACCCTTTTTGGGATAGCATTGGTAGAGTTTACAAGACTATCAAACATGCTAAATTACTTAGAATCAACTTAAAGCAAAAATGAGACCATGTTAAATCTTTTTATTCTTTAAATAATACTCAATTTTTTATTTATTTATTTATTTTTTTTGAAGATGCTAATCCAAATTTTATTTGAATTCTAAAACTTGCTAAAAATAATAAATACCTATCACTATAATTTAATTCTTGTTCTATCAATAATTTTTTTAATTTATAAAAAAAACATTTAATAAAAATCACACATTTTTTAAAAAAAAATTCCACATATTTTACTTCATTCATGTATACGATAAATGATGATTTTTATATGATGGCAAAGTTCCCCTCGACTCACGTCAAAAAGTAGAGAGCTTCAAATTTCACTGGGATGGTTAGCGAAGTTTGCGAAGTTTTCGGCCAATGATGCCCAACTTCCGAAGTTATCCCTTCAATATACCGAGAAATGTCGTTGTTTACCATTTACGTGAGGAATGGGCCAAACATCCAATGCATACACAATTAGGTCTCCTCCCGTCACATTCATTCCATGTTTATACGATTCAATGAATGTAGGTCTCCTGCGTCACCATCGTTAAACCCAAGTGTGAAATATACACAATGTGTATCTTCCTCGAAGTTGGAAGAATCTAGCCACTTTCTAAACTATTCAGGAATTGGTGGCAACGATGATGTGTTGCGCGCTAACGATGATGTGTTGCGCGCTAACGATGATGACAAACACTAGAATTACACGAAAAGACAGTAACCTAACCAAAGACAGTCACCTAACCATCGTTAAATCCAAGTGTGAAATATACACAATGTGTATCTTCCTCGAAGTTGGAAGAATCTAGCCACTTTCTAAACTATTCAGGAATTGGTGGCAACGATGATGTGTTGCGCGCTAACGATGATGACAAACACTAGAATTACACGAAAAGACAGTAACCTAACCAAAGACAGTAACCTAACCAATGTGACTGTAGGAGACCACCCACCAAATTATTGTTGGAGCAAATGGCACGGGCAGCGTTTGGACAGTTACTATTCAATTTCAAAATGTTAAAAAAAAAAACTATTTTGAAGTGATAGATTTCAATTTCAAAACCATTAAAATTTATAAATCTTTAAATTTTTTATTTAATATTAATATATATAAAGTGTATTGAAATTTTAATTTTTGCTTAAATATAATTAAAAATTAAACATTTAAAATAAATCAAACTCATTTATGTTTAAATCAAACTCGTGCCAAAATACTATCCTATCAATATTTTTTTTTTTGAATTGAAAATCTTAAACTTATATTAATATAAAGGAAAGATACAAAATTAGCCCGAATGCACATTATATAAACTAGATCTAGCTGGAAAGAAACCAGAACTGCCTATAAAATACTAAGACTACATCATATGTCTTTGATCATTACAATAATATAACTAAAAAAACTTATACTTAAATATATTTATACAATGCTGGAATAACATAAAATACTTATAACCAAACTGTCTAGAATCTGACATGTGCCTACTATCATCCTGAACTTGATAACTCAAGAGAAGCTTCTTAAACTTGTCCTTGTAATACAACATGCTCTTGGAAACCTATATAGCAATTTTGAAAATTGTGAGTCTCCTAAGAGACCCAGTAAGAAACCTCTGATCTGCCTGGAAAATATCCTTGTTTCTGGCTATCCATAAAAATCATAGAATCTTAGTAGAAAATTAAAAGCTAAAATCTATTATAACAATTGCCCATATGCAGAATAAAACCAAAAATAACATGTTGTTTAACCATATCAAGATTATAATTCCAGCCTGAAGTATCGCAGAAAAAAGATGTCATATTTCTTTAGCAAAAAAAACATTCAAAAAATATATGTTGAGCAGATTCAGGAACCTTGCAGATAGAACATAATGTAATATCCTTCGGATATCTATATATAGTAAGTCTTTGAAGCAAAAAAAGCCCCCAAAAATAAGTCTTTTTAGGCTGTAAAATATTGAACCAAATAGCCTTCAACATGTTTTGCCCAAACATAGTGCTAACATCTAGATGCCAACTATTTATGATATGAATAATGATATCATTATTATCCATAACCAGATTATAAAGTAATTTAGGTTTAACTTTGCTAAATTTCGTACCATCTTGCCACATAACCTTGTCAAAAAAAATTGCTCATTATATATAATAACAGGCATAGATTTCCTGATAGAATCTCTTAGTAAATAATATGTTCTCCACTGAGACAGAGGAATATCATACTTAGAACTAAGAGACTACCATAATTTTAGAGCAACATTATCCATGATATCATCAAAAGTAATAATACCTTTATAAGCCCACTTCTTAGTAGAACAACCTTGGGTTAAGGCAAGAAGCTTATTATTATTAGATAAAGACCACCATATAGAGTTGTGAGAAAAAAAGACATTATTATCCACAATGTGATTATTATCAATAAGAATTTTATCTTTCACCAAATCCCAAGCTTTCCAAAGACTCTTAAAAACCACTTAACTAGCAGGAGTAACTAAAAAATTACCAAACAGGATATCAATCATATGCAGGCCTTTCCAAGTATGAACTTTTTTTGGGACAAAATTGATAATATTATGTCTAATTAAAAAAAAAATCTAGGTCTTTATTTCATCCTCATATACTATCATATTTTTATTATTATCAAGTATCAATGGTATATTACGTACTCTAAGTTTTGTATTTAAATACATAATTATATGATGTTTAATTATTTTTATTTTTATTTTTAAATTTTATTTGCATATACTAGAGGAATTAGTAACTCATTTATATTTTTCATCATCTCTTCATGGGCTAGAATCCTACTCCTTGCTACCACTATAACCTCTAGTGTTGTCAAGAAAACTTTTCAATGTAGTCGACATTGGTAATGTGACATACCTTCTGGTTCTATAAGTCCTGAGGGATTTAAACCATTGTCTCCATACTTTGAGAGTGCTTTGACCAAAAGGTTGGACCCTATGACCTATATGATGTCTAAAATTAATAAGTTTTTAGTATCAAATTATAAATTAATGAAATGACTACCCTTGAATTTACAATAATATGTAATATTCTGAAACTATCCTTAGTTGTTACCACATCAAATTCTTATGTTTGTTTTATATTTATATTATTAAAAATAGGTTTTTGAAAGGAGTCCTACAACATTTTGCAAAAACTCTAAAATCAATGGAGAAACACCACTAAAAACCACCAAGCCATCTAGAAACCACCCCCAACAATGGGATAGTCCAATGATAATGGAAAAAATACAAAATATGTAGAAGCAAAAGCAAGCAAATGAGGAGAAAGAAGCAAGAAATACTACAGATATAATCGAGATAGTTCTAAACCAACAAATCAACCTCCTAGACTACATCTTCCACATTCCTAGAAACCTCTTTCAAGTAATCAATCACAATCTTCATCGAGCCCCAAATCATATGTTGTTTGATATCCATCATTTTTAGATTATGAATTATAGAATTATTTCTTTCAATATCCCCCTCCGGGACATCTTCCTTCACCAAATTATCTTTTTGAAAATATCTTGGCAAGATCTTAGAATTGAAAGGAAAAAATTTGGATTAGAATCCTCCTCGAAATACCTCTTATTCAACAATCGTTTGGATTTACTAGTACCACTACCTCCCACCCCACTTAAAGATGGTTCATCAACCTTCCTAAGACTAGCTTGAATATATTTGGAGGAGAGCTCTGGGAAATCATTACTCAGACCTTTGCTATGGGACGCCTTACCTTTCACCCATCTCACCAAAATCTAATTTTTCCTTGAAATTTTATCAGTCCCTTATCCTAAGTAAAAGGAATACAGGTCTTCACTTCCATCGCTTGACCCATCCAACTCATCCTTAAGTTAATAGGGCTCAGGAATTGGTTGATCAACAATCAATTTCAATATTTTTCAATAGCTAAGCCATGCTTCACTACAAACTATTCAAATATCAAAAGTACAATATCTTGGTGGAGTGGAACCTATAATCTACCTCCTTGAATTTTCAACATGGATTTATACATAGACTAAAATAAAAACATCAGGATATTCATCTAGAGATGCCATAGTAAATGGTTTAGAAACATAGCATGGAAACTTTGGATCACTTCGTACATTGAATATAGAGTAAAATAGTCCATTATTACTCTAGCCATCCTATCCCATAGAGGGGGAAATAATTTAGCACTAAAGCCATATTGTATTCTTGGTAAAAATGCATCCATATCCAAAAAAATAATTATTTCCTTCAGCAAAGAGTGTTTGTCTCTATTGTGGTAAGCCCCATCTAATATAATATTTGTGGTCCTACTAATCAAAACTAACGATACTTCAAAGAACCAATTGCCAACTCTCACCTAATCATAATTCTAGGAAGAAGCCATCCATTTTGACAAGATCAGATGATGACCATGAAACTTCTGAATATAATTTAGAAGACCTTCATTCAATATAATCAATCTCATATCTTTATCAAATAACACAGATGCTAGTTTCACATGGAGCTTTGCATGGAGATATTTAGGGTTGGACAAATTTGCTTTACCAATTGGCAAATAACTCATTGAATATTCACTCCACAACATAGAGAGCCCTTCCACCTTACTCAATAAAAATATTAGACACATCATATCTAAAAAACCAATTAAACAGATACTAAAATAAATATAAACACTCCAAATCCATCCAAACTGGGACCATAGCACCAGATCTCATAAAAATGTAGCAAATGATGCCCAAGCATTCTCAAAATCACCATCTGATAGACTTCTAGCAACCTTGGACTTCCCCTATTGAAAACGATAGCCCAACAATGAAAACATTGCAAACCAAATTGATCTTTTACTTCTTGATCTAACTTGTGAAAGAAAAAGACTAAAAACCATTCCAAATACCTTGATCTAGCCTTCCTCATCAAAAAGGAGACACCAAGCAACACCTCACCATTAGGTTTTCAAAACAAATAAGCTCCCAAGAAGGAAGAGATCACCATCCACCATATCATAGGGAATAAAATCTAGGTGAAGGGCTAGCTCATCATATCATCAAGGAATCGTAGGCCAAGAGGTTGAGACTTACGAGGAGCAACCACTCTCACAATGAAGCTCTCTAAGACATAAAAATAAATTGAATTTGGTGCCTAATCGAAATATGGTACCTCCCTCGCTTGATAGGATCTACAAATAAAGGACTTTTAAAAACCATAAATCCCTCATCACATCATCAAGGGATTGTAGACCAAGATATTGAGACTCATGATGACCAACCAACCTCTCAATGAAGCTTCAAGAGATACAATGAATTTTAATTTGGTGCATTAATGAAATATAGGACCCCCCTCATGTGACACATTATATAAAACAAGGGCCTTTGGAAACATAAAAATTCCCACAATTCAATGATCCTCATATGCAAACTAAAGGTATTACTCTAGATATTCAAAAATAGATCAACCTTCTAACATAAATAATTTGAATTTGGTGCATTAACAAAATTTAGGACCTCCCTCACCTGACACAGTCTACAATTCAAGGACTTTTAGAAACCTAAAAATTCCCACACCTCAATGATCATCGAACGGACATTAAAGGCCTTACTCAAGAATTTAAAAAATGTTGAGGAAGGTGGAGTGAAAATATTGTCATTGTTGTCTACACACTCATATGGACAGGTTGATGTAGTATAGAGTTTTTCAAAAGTTTTTCGGAGTATGTACAGTGATTTTCAATGCTTATGAGAATGTTTTTAATATTCGGGTGAAGTTGTTATAGGTTGTTCGTGCAAATTTGCAAAAGTTGAAAAAATCATCAAGAAGTTGTCAAAAATTTGCAAAAGTCATCACGGGAACAATTGGATAGGATGGATCAGTTTGGAACATACCAATGTGTAAGAAAATAGTCCATAATAGTTTTGGAGGTGTTAGCATAGTGTTTGGATTGATCGATGACGTTTTCGGTATCTTGGCGGATGATTTGGCAAGTGGTTGTACAGGTCAAAAAATGGTATTTTTATCAGAATCACTACCTAAAAACCGAGAAGAATTTTATAGTGAAATTATAACTAGAGGTGGTCATTATCTTCAATAACACGTGTTCTAAATTTCCACCAAAACGGAGAAACGAGGTGAATGTTACAAGCATTGCAAGACTGTCACAAAAATGCTCTTTTTGGAAAAAGTGTGTCAGCAGTAGTTTTCATGGAGGTGGTACAGGTGAATCGTAAGGATTTATGTAGCAATATTCGGGCTGGATGTATTCAGTATTGCAAATATTCTACATTTAAAATTTCAAATAAAAAAGAGTTACGAGGTGAGAGTTATGATTGTTGCAAAAACGGTACAGGTCACTTTTATGTCAATTTGTTCCACTTGTGCAAAATCCTTCAGTTGGCCATTTTGACCTTGCAGAGTCACCAGAGTTTCGGTTTCAATGTTGTTATACCTTCAAGACATAAAATAGAGCATCTTTCATTTTTGGTTTGAGGTGTCATGTGGCTCCGAAGTAAGAGAACGAGTAAGGTTGAGACTTACGAGGAGCAACCACTCTCACAATGAAGCTCTCTAAGACATAAAAATAAATTGAATTTGGTGCCTAATCGAAAGATGGTACCTCCCTCGCTTGATAGGATCTACAAATCAAGGACTTTTAAAAACCATAAATCCCTATAAATTAACAATCCTCATACACATACTAAATGTGTTACTCAAAAAATTCAAAAATTGGCTACTCATCACATCATCAAGGGATTGTAGACCAAGATATTGAGACTCATAATGAGCAACCAACCTCTCAATGAAGCTTCAAGAGATACAATGAATTTTAATTTGGTGCATTAATGAAATATAGGACCTCCCTCATGTGAAACATTATATAAAACAAGGGCCTTTGGAAACATAAAAATTCCCACAATTCAATGATCCTCATATGCAAACTAAAGGTATTACTCTAGATATTCAAAAATAGATCAACCTTCTAACATAAATAATTTGAATTTGGAGCATTAACGAAAGCCAAGACCTCCCTCACCTGACACGATCTACAAATCAAGGACTTTTAGAAACCTAAAAATTCCCACACCTCAATGATCATCGAACGGACATTAAAGGCCTTACTCAAGAATTTAAAAAATGTTGAGCAAGGTGCAGCGACAATATTGTCATTGTTGTCAACACACTCAGATGGACAGGTTGATGTAGTGGATAGTTTTTCGGAGGTTTTTCGGAGTATGTACAGTGATTTTCAATGCTTATGAGGATGTTTTTGATGTTTGGGTGAAGTTGTTACAGGTTGTTCGTGCAAATTTGCAAAAGTTGAAAAAATCATCAAGAAGTTGTCAAAAATTTGCAAAAGTCATCACGGGCGCAGTTGGACAGGATGGATCAGTTTGGAACATGCCAGCATGTTAGGAAATAGTCCATAATAGTGTTGGAGGTGTCAGCATAGTGTTTGGATTGATCGATGACGTTTTCGGTATCTTGGCGGATGATTTGGCAAGTGGTTGTACAGGCCAAAAAAGGGTAGTTTTGTCAGAAGCACTACGAGAAAACCGAGAAGAATTTGATAGTGAAATTATAACTAGAGGTGGTCATTATCTTCAAGAACATGTGTTCCAAATTTCCACCAAAACGGAGAAACGAGGTGAATGTGTTAGCAGTAGTTCTCATGGAGGTGGTATAGGTGAACCGTAAGGAGTTATGTAGCAATATTCGGACTGGATGTATTCAGCATTGCAGATATTCTACGTTTCAAATTTCAGAGAAAAAAGAGTTACGAGGTGAGAGTTATGATTGTTGCAAAAACGGTACAGGTCACTTTTATGTCAATTTGTTCCACTTGTGCAAAATCCTTCGAGTTGGCCATTTCGACCTTGCGAGTCACCGAGTTTTGGTTTCAGTGTTGTTACACCTTCAAGGCATCAAATAGAGCATCTTTCATTTTTGGTTTGAGGTGTCACGTGGCTCCGAAGTAAGAGAACGAGTAAGGTGTCAATTCTTTGCATGTGACGTGTTTGACGAAATGCCTTCTCAAAATAAAAAAAGGAAGTTATATTGTTTTAAGAAGCTTCATTAAAGAAAATATTTTTAAAATTGAAAAGGAAAAAAGAATGCAAGTGTGTGCTTTTTAAGTGACAAGGGATTTTATTGAAAAGTGGGGACTTTATTTTGTGAAGAGAGAAGTGTGTGTGGAGAAAAATAAAGAGTGAAAATCCATGATTTTTGGAGAGTGGTGAAAAATGTCACTTCAGTATTTTGGGCATAAATTTCTCATATGATATCCATTTTGGCTGAAATTTTGAGAGGAGTTCGCAGACAAAGTGCTGCACAATACCCAAAAAGTATTTAGCAATTGGCAAAATGAGCTAAGAGAAAAATCAGTTTTTTTTGTGAGAAGAGAAGATTCAAATTCTGAGTAATGCAGAGAGAGGGATGTTATACTAGGTGAAATAGAAAGTTTTATATTTTGAGCTTACAGACCATAGAGGGTTCTGGTTTCAGTGAAGACATTCATATATGTCATTTTATTATCAATATCAAAATCAAGTGGGTGCTTGGTAGAGGGGTTGGTGCTCCTTTTTGTTGGTGCAGATAAATCAGGGGTTGGTGCTCCTTCCAGTGGGTGCTGGTAAATTGATTGTAAATTTGGTGCTTTGCAAAGGCTAGATTTGGATGGGAGTCCAAACAATCATTTTTGAGGATGTAGCCAAATCGGTGAACCTCGGTACATCTTGTGTTGTGTGATGTTCTCTTGTTATACTTGCTTTATTTGGTTTTATGTTTTCATTGTTTTGGCTTTGAGTGTTGAAGATTTAAGTTTTAAAGAGCTACACTGATTCACCCCCCTCTCAGTGTCATTGTGAGACTAACAATTGGTATCAGAGTGAGGTTCCTGAATAGGCTTAACCGGCTAGGGTGATCTTGGAAGTGACACAATGGCAGGTGGTGAAGGCTTCTCATCAAACAAAGCACCATTGTTTGATGAAACTAATTACGCATTTTGGAGACTCAGGATGCAGACATATCTTTGTGCTTTGGGATACGACATTTGGGATTCAGTAGATAGTGGATACACAATACCCACCACTTCTCCAATCGATGTTGTCGGTAAGAAACTATTTGAGAATGACTCAAAAGCAAAGAATGCTATCATGTGTGGATTAGTGGACAGTGAACTAGTAAATATTATGGGTTGTAAAATGACAAAGGAAATATGGGACAAACTAAAGAGCATTCATGAAGGAGACGTTAAGATCAAGGAGGCCAAGTTACAAACACATCGAGCTCAGTTCGAAGTATTAAATATGAATGACGATGAGAATATAGAGGCATATATGTTGAGAGTTAATGAAGTCATTAATGCGATTAGAGGACTCGACGAGGAAATCAAAGATTCTGTCATCGTGAAAAAGGTATTAAGATCCCTTCCCCAAAGATTTGATTCTAAAGTTTTAGCTATAGAAGAAGCTAAAGATCTAAATTATTTTAGTATGGATGAGATGCATGGTTCTTTGACTGCATATGAGATGAGAATAGGAAAATCTAAACCCACAGACAGAGAAGCTGCTTTTAAAGCCCATAAAAATATGAAAGCAAAACAAGAATCCGAGGAAGAAGAGACATCAGATGAAATGGAAGCAAACTTTGTTCGAAAACTAAAAAGGGGAAAAGGAAAATACAGAGGAAAGTTATCGTTTAAATGTTTCAACTATGGAGGCATTGGGAATTTTGCAGCTAAATGTCCACTTAATGAGAAGAACATAAGTGATGAAGGATCGCACGAAGAAAGAAGTGACTGGAAGAAAAAAATAAATTTCAGAAAAGGCAACTTCAAGAAGAAAAGTTTCATCTCCAAGAATGTCAGTTCATCAGAAGATAGCTCCAGTGAGGATTCTGAAAAGGAAATAGGTGAAGCTCTTTTCATGGCACTCAAAGAAGAAAAACCAGAAAAAGAATAGGAATGTGATGAAGAAGAAATTGACGCAGAAGTGAATTTGGAAGAGGAACTAATTGCAGCTCTAGATGAATTGAAGATAGAAAGAAAAAGAATAAGAAAATTTCAAGAAAGCTTGAGGATGCAAATGAAATCATAACAAATTTGAAAGTACAGATAGAAGAATCCAAGAAAATCTCCGAAGATCTCAAAGTGCAAATAACCATGAAAATAGATTATTGCAGCAAGCTAGAAGAAGAGATTGTTGGTTTAAGAATGCAGCTAGAAGAGATGAATCAGAAAATTAGTTGTTATCACAAATGTGAAGAAAGTTCTATGAAGTTGGATAAGATCATAAATAACCAAAAGACTACAGGCATCAAATTTGGTTTGGGTTTTGATGAAGGAGAATCGTCAAATGGATCAAAGGCCATAAATGAAGAATCCACAAAGAATGAAGAGAAGAAACAAGTTGATCAAGCAAAAATGAATCATGCAAAGGAAAGCAATAATGCAAGGCACGAAAGGAGAATTGACAATGATGGCTTCACCAATGTCACACATCAAAGAAGAAGAATATTTATGGCTCCTACGACAACATGGCAAAGACCACCACCCAGGTTCAATCATCTCTTTTCTGGTTACTATTTTAAATGCAATGGTTATGGACATAAGATCTCAGATTGCAAGTATAATGTAGGACCAAGGAATTTTACCAATAGAAATGCTTTTTCACCTTTGATGGATTATGCAGTAGAATGTTATAACTATCATAATTTTGGGCATATTGCAAGAAATTGTCGAAGTACATTTGCATCAAATCAATTTTAGGGAAGAAAATTTCAGCCAAATGGAATAAGACAAAATAGAAAATTTCTCGAAAAACATGCACAAGCTACTGAAAAAGAAAAGCCAAAACAAGAGCCCAAAATTGTAATCAAACCTGAGTGGAAAGAAAAAGAGCGACCTAAGGAAGAAAAGGAATCCTTGATCGTACAGATGACATTTAAAGCGTAGAATAAATCCACACCATGGATACTTGATAGTGGATGCTCCAGTCATATGACAGGTGACAAACAAAAATTTGAGAAGTTGCAGCAATATGAAGGTGGTTCAGTAAAGTTTGGAAATAATGATGGAGCTAAGATAGTTGGCAGAGGTTCAGTTAAGATTAGTGACAGAAAAATTAGGTCAAAAGAAGTCTTGTTTGTGGTTGGTCTGAAGCATAACTTGTTGAGCGTAAGTCAGATTTGTGATAGAGGTCATGAAGTGATCTTTAAGAAGCAAGGTTGTGAAGTCAGAAAGGCAAACAATGGGAAGTTGATAGCAACTGGATCAAGGACATCTGGAAACCTGTACACTCTCTCAGAGACTTCAGAAGGAGCTTGCTTGATTGGACAGGAAGAAGAGAATTGGTTGTGGCACAAGAGGCTCGGTCATATCAGTTTTGACAATCTAGTAAAAATCAGCTCAAAGAAAGCAGTGAGAGATATTCCCACCATTGGCAAACCATCAAATAGCATTTGTGCTTCATGTCAAAAGGGGAAGCAAACTAGAGTCTCATTTAAAACAAAAGAGTACTACACAAGCAAACCTTTGGAACTAGTACATACTGATTTATGTGGACCCATGAGAATGCAAAGCATAAACGGTGACAAATATTTCATGTTGTGTATAGATGACTATTCCAGGATGACATGGGTACTATTTTTGAAGCATAAATCAGAAGCTTTTGAGATGTTCAAGGTTTTCAAAAACCAAGTTGAGAATAAAACAGGAAAAATGATTAAATGTTTAAGGTCAGACAGAGGAGGAGAGTTCATTTCAGAGGATTTCACAGAGTATTGTGAAAAATATGGCATTAGGAGACAGTTTTCAGCAGCCAGGACACCTCAGCAGAATGGTGTGGTAGAAAGAAAGAACAGGACAGTGCAGGAAATGGCACGGACTATGTTGATTGAGAGCAAAGTAGCAGATAGATTTTGGAAAGAGGCAGTCCATACTATGGTATACATCCAAAATAGGTGCATGTTGAGGATGCATGAAAGCAAAACTCCTTATGAGTTGTGGTTCGGTAAAAAGGCAACAACAAGATACTTTAAAGTTTTTGGCAGCAAGTGTTACATCAAAAGAACTGAAGAAAACCTTGGTAAGTTTGAAGATAGAGCAGATGAAGGTATTTTTCTTGGCTATTCATCAAAAAGCAAAGCTTACAAATGCTACAACAAGAGGCTAAGGAAAATTGTGGATAGTGTCGATGTTAAAGTTGATGAAGGAAGGGAACGAGTAATTAGCTATGAAGAGAACTACCCAATTTATGAAGAGGTCATTGAAGGAGATGAGGAAAAGGAAATGGAAAAGAAACCAAAAATTGACTCAGAGGATTCAAACAGTGATTCAGAAGTGGAAGAAAACAAGAAATTCAAAACAGGCAGCTGGCAGAAAGATCATCCTAGAGAGCAAATAATTGGAGACCCCACAGTTGGTGTTCAGACAAGAAGAATATTAGTAAGTAACTACTCTTTATTATCCAACATTGAGCCCAAAAATGTTGCTGACGCAAGCAAAGATGAAAGTTGGGTAAAGGCAATAAATGAAGAATTAGATCAGATCGAGAAAAACAAGACTTGGGAGTTAGTACCAAGACCCACAAATAAAAATGTAATCGGTACTAAATGGGTCTTTCAAAACAAATTGAATGAAGACGGACAAGTAGTCAGGAACAAAGCAAGATTGGTATGCAAAGGCTATGCACAAGTTGAAGGTATTGACTTTGAGGAAACCTTTGCACCTATGGCCAGACTAGAGGCAATTAGAATATTTCTGGCTTTAGCAGTTTACAAGAATTTCAAAGTTTATCAAATGGATGTGAAATCAGCATTTTTGAATGGGAAACTTGAAGAAGAGGTTTATATTGAGCAGCTAGATGGTTTCCAACTTGGTGATGATCCCAACTTGGTTTGCAAGTTGAAGAAAGCGTTATATGGCTTAAAACAGGCACCCCGAGCATGGTATGCAAGGCTAGACAATTATCTTACTCAACAAGGGTTCAAGAAAGGTATGGTGGATAGTAATTTGTATGTCAAAATAGAAAATGGTCATCATATTGTTCTTGTTGTATACGTAGATGATATCATATTTGGCAGCAACAAAGATGAGTTGTGTAAATATTTAGCAAATAAGATGCAGAAAGAATTTGAAATGTCAATGATTGGTGAACTTTCGTATTTCCTCGGATTGCAAGTTAATCAAAAGGAGAAGGGCATATTTATTTCTCAAATTAAATATGTGAAAGAGATGCTGAAAAATTTCACAATGGAGGATTGTAAGCCAGTTAGCACTCCCATGATGACAGGTTGCAAGTTGAGCAAGGATGAAAAATCTCCACATGTTGATCAAACTATGTATAGATCTATGATTGGGAGCTTACTGTACTTGACAGCTACCAGACCAGATATTTTGCAGGCAGTATGCATGGTAGCATGATTTTAGGCTAGTCCCAAGGAGACTCATGTGACAACAATGAAGAGGATTCTTCGGTACCTCAAGGGTACTATGGAGTATGGGTTATGGTATCCGAAAGGTAAGGACTTCACCCTTATTGCGTATTCAGATGCAGATTGGGTAGGATGTGTAGATGATAGGAAGAGTACTAGTGGAGGTGCATTCTATCTTGGAGACAGGTTGGTCGTGTGGCACAGTAAGAAACAGGAGTCAGTCTCCTTATCCACAATAGAGGCAGAATACATTGCAGCGACAACGTGTTGTACGCAGGTGTTATGGATGAAACAAACTCTGAAGGATCTTGGCATTAATTTTAGTGAGCCAATTTTAGTTAAGTGTGATAACACCAGTGCCATTAACATCTCAAAGAATCTGGTTATGCATTCTCGCACAAAACATATTGCTATCCGGTATCATTTTTTGAAGGAGAAAGTTGCGGAAGGTGAGGTTAAGTTGGATTTTGTTCCAACAATAGAGCAAGTAGCGGATATCTTCACCAAACCATTGCCCAAGGAAGTCTTTGAGTACCTTCACAAGAAATTGGGAGTGGTCACACTTCCCAAGAATTGACTAGCTATTGGGGCCACATTCTCAAGGGGAGCATTTGTGTATTTGTTTATCTTTTTGCTCATGTTTGTGATTTTTGCTAAGTGTAATAATTTTTTCCTGAGAATGTTGTGCATGGACTCAGGGGGAGTTTGTAGTAGCCCTTTGGTCTTGTTGTCAAAGGGGGAGAAGAGTTACAGGAAATTGTGCATGTGTTGCCAACAATTCCAAAGGGGGAGATTGTTGAGCAAGGTGTAGCGACAATATTGTCATTGTTGTCAACACACTCAGATGGACAGGTTGATGCAGTGGATAGTTGTTCAGAGGTTTTTCAGAGTATGTATAGTGATGTTCAATGCTTATGAGGATGTTTTTGATGTTCGGGTGAAGTTGTTATAGGTTGTTCATGCAAATTTGCAAAAGTTGAAAAAATCGTCAAGAAGTTGTCAAAAAATTGCAAAAGTCATCACGGGCGCAGTTGGATAGGATGGATCAGTTTGGAACATGCCATCATGTCAGGAAATAGTCCAGAATAGCGTTGGAGGTGTCATCACAGTGTTTGGATTGATCGGTGACGTTTTCGGTATCTTGGCGGATGATTTGGCAAGTGGTTGTATAGGCCAAAAAATGGTAGTTTTGTCAGAAGCACTACGAGCAAACCGAGAAGAATTTGATAGAAAAATTTGAACTGGAGGTGGTCGTTATCTTCAAGAACATGTGTTCCAAATTTCCACCAAAATAGAGAAACGAGGTGAATGTTACAAGCGTTGCAAGACTGTCACAAAAATGCTCTTTTTGGAAAAAGTGTGTTAGCAGTAGTTTTCATGGAGGTGGTACAAGTGAACCGTAAGGAGTTATGTAGCGAGATTCGTACTAGATGTATTCAGCATTGCAGATATTCTACGTTTCAAATTTCAGAGAAAACAGAGTTACGAGGTGAGAGTTATGATTGTTGCAAAAATGGTACAGGTCACTTTTATGTCAATTTGTTCCACTTGTGCAAAATCCTTCAGTTGGCCGTTTCGACCTTGCAGAGTCGCCAAAGTTTCGGTTTCAGTGTTGTTACACCTTCAAGGCATCAAATAGAGCATCTTTCATTTTTGGTTTGAGGTGTCACGTGGCTCCGAAGTAAGAGAACGAGTAAGGTGTCAATTCTTTGCATGTGACGTGTTTGACGAAATGCCTTCTCAAAATAAAAAAAGGAAGTTATATTGTTTTAAGAAGCTTCATTAAAGAAAATATTTTTAAAATTGAAAAGGGAAAAAGAATGCAAGTGTGTGCTTTTTAAGTGACAAGGGATTTTATTGAAAAGTGGGGACTTTATTTTGTGAAGAGAGAAGTGTGTGTGGAGAAAAATAAAGAGTGAAAATCCATGATTTTTGGAGAGTGGTGAAAAACATCACTTCAGTATTTTGGGCATAACTTTCTCATATGATATCCATTTTGGCTGAAATTTTGAGAGGAGTTCGCAGACAAAGTGTTGCACAATACCCAGAAAGAGTTTAGCAATTGGCAAAATGAGCTAAGAGAAAAATCAATTTTTTTTGTGAGAAGAGAAGATTCAAATTCTGAGTAATGCAGAGAGAGGGATGTTATATTGGGTGAAATAGAAAGTTTTAGATTTTGAGCTTACAGACCATAGAGGGTTCTGGTTTTAGTGAAGACATTCATATATGTCATTTTATTATCAATATCAAAATCAAGTGGGTGCTTGGTAGAGGGGTTGGTGCTCCTTTCTGTTGGTGCAGATAAATCAAGGGTTGGTGCTCCTTTCTGTTGGTGCAGATAAATCAGGGGTTGGTGCTCCTTCCAGTGGGTGTTGGTAAATTGATTGTAAAGTTGGTGCTTTGCAAAGGCTGGATTTGGATGGGAGTCCAAATAGTCATTTTTGGGGATGTAGCCAAATCGGTGAACCTCGGTACATCTTGTGTTGTGTGATGTTCTCTTGTTATACTTGCTTTATTTGGTTTTATGTTTTCATTGTTTTGGCTTTGAGTGTTGAAGATTTAAGTTTTAAAGAGCTACACTGATTCACCCCCCCTCTCGGTGTCATTGTGAGACTAACAAAAAATAGATTGGCATTCTAACATTCATTAAAGTTTCTCTTCAGTGATACGCTACAAAATTTCCTCTAAAAAATTGCTATACCAGATTGAAAATCCTGGGTGAGACATCCCAATATTTTCCATGAAATCTACAATAGAATTATCCTTCATCAACATGTGAGAAATTAAAACCTGGTTAAGAAAAAGGATATTTGATTTTGCATCTTCCGTTATATTAGCCAACTTCCAACTAGGTTGAACCAAACCGTTGAACATATTAATTACATTCAATGAGTTACCTTCAATGGTTGTGTTTAGGATCCCTAGGTCCTTTAGCAATAAAACTCTTTGGAAAGTGACTCTAGATTCAATGATCTGAGAGATCTGGGATAATATATTCTTAGCATATACCACCACCAACTCTCCCTTACTGTCTCTAATCACACCATCCACTTCAGCAAAATCAAGATTGCCTTTAGAGGCATCGTCAAAATTTAATTTGAGCCATCCGTAAGGAGGAGGGACCACTTCACCAACCTTATTGGATTTGGAGTAGCCTAGCCTAGAGAAACATTCTCGACTAAATTCTAAATAATCCTAGAGCTCACTCTAATAATATTTATTTTAAGGTTTTTAAACACCCTCGCATTTTATTCTTTACATACCCCCTAGAGAATTTGGGGAAGTAGGAATTTCCACAAATACTTAGACAGGCAAAAAAAAGGGAGAGGACGACTACTGAATACAATTCACCAGAGAATTAGGCATCACCCATTGCACTCTAAGCTTGCAAAAAAATTAAAGATCAAATATCCTGAAATATCGAGCATCTAAGAAGCAAATGATTCATTGACTCCCAGTTTGCTTCACAAAAAAATCATCTATTGACAATATTGAAACCCCTCTTATGCAGATTTTCAATGGATAATTTGCACAACCAACCAAAAGAAAATATTAAATTTTGGGATTAAATTATTCAAAAAGATATTTTTCACTATGAATGAGGAATCATCCTCTGAGCTCAATAGATCATACACCATTTTAATTGAATAGGAGACTTCACTATCCCCAATCTAGATTATTCTATCTTTCACCTCCTCCTACCTTAAGACTTAAAACCAAGTCTCATATGCAATAACACTCTAAGATTACTAAATAGACCCATACCTGACTGAAAGAGGAAGTTGGAACTAGAATTTTCTGTCATTCGGATTCAACATAGAATATTCCACCTTTACTCTATCCAAATCTCTATTTATCGGTATTATAACTCTAAGACTCTAATCGGCCAACAACGGATTGTCCCTAAGCCAAGCATCACTCCTATATTATTTTAAAAAAGGATGTCTTACATTATTATTTTCTTTTACCTACATAGGAGTAGCTAATTTTATGTATTCAACTATCTATATATCTATTGTTATTAGAATATGAATATCAACTAGATAGATTATAAATTCTATAGCCACACTTATTCCCTTATGAGAATATTACCTATCAAAATATATAAACCAAAGTTTTATTTTTCTCTTGTATGATACCACTTCAAAAGGATCATTTGTCACACAAAAATTCATTAAAATGCATAAGAGAAAAATCTAGCTTGCTAAGAATATATAATCCTAAATCTTGCAAGCATTATGTATCTAATGGAGTAGTCTAGTAATGTCACTCGATGTTGACATCATTTAGGTTATCAATACAACATAACCATATCATATTTAAAATGTAAAATAGTGGCATATGAATTGCCAACCTATATGATAGCACCTAATGATGCAAACTAAATCCTTAAAAATAAGAGATCCTAACTATGAGGGTTTGGTAGTACATATATATTAATATACCTCCTAGTAATTCAATCTAATTAAACACATAAGCCTTTTGTCATACCACTATAGTACAAAATATTTTAGTAATTAAGATATAAATATTTTTGGATACAAATAGCCTTTAAACTTGTATTATTCATAACTATATTAGGCCTGAAAAAAAAAATGTATGATAATATAATAAATAGCTATGCAAAATATAACCTTGTAATAGCTATAAAATATATAATTTTAGATTCATTCATGTAATACTTTTCAAAAATGAATACAAGAATTGCCCTCACCACACACCTTATATAAAATAATATAAAAGTGAAATGGAAATTTCAATAGATGAAAGAGAAGTAAGATGGTCTTGATCATGTTGATATCACAACTATGTATTGAATCATGTTGTAAAGCAATATTTATACTATATCCTCAACATTAATAATTACATCACTCAAGTCAACATAATATAAGGCTTTGGACTTAATTACAAGTTACTAAATGCTAACCATAGGAATAATTTCACCAATGCCATTAGGTATATATACATTAAATTATAGCAAAACATATGACATAGTGATTTATCTTAGGATTACAAAAATATCACACCATTCACTATTTACTCTTAGCCAATAAGGTTATATCATACATATTCCACTCTTTGGGAACATGACACTATTTCATGTTAACAAAAAATTTAACCAAGATCATAATATTATGCATTGAAACGTAACAACATCATATTAAGATCACACACATAAATATTGACACAAATATATTGACACAAAGTATATCACAAAAGAGAGATCTTCACTATATTATTCTTCCATATTCAAGGTATGATATCTGTAGACACCAAAATAGCACCAATCCGATTATGTGACAACAAGCATTGATCGCATTGACACACACAACCCCTAGGGCAGCCCCCAGAGGTTAAACAGTGGTCCTAACCACTCCCAAAAGTAGTTTGGAGGTCAGAGGTCAATTTGGCACCTTTTTGGCACCTTGCTCTCTGCTCGTCCCACCCAGGGATGAATACAAACTGGCATTCATCCCACCTAGGGACGAATATCAGCATTCACCCTAGGGTGAGGTGAATAGCAAGTTTGACTGGCAAAAAGTCAAACCTCGACAAGTCTGCCAGTTAACTGAAGCTTTAGGCCATGCAATTGTGAGGAATGACTCTAAATCAAGAAGAGAGACTTCAGTCATGCATGTATTTATTTTAGAGACCTCATGCAAGGAGATTCTAAATCAGGGAATTATCTTTTCTCTCAAAATAGGACAAACAACTCAAGTGGCGCCCTCGCATGCGCAATTCAAACAGAGAGACCCTAGGTCTATAAATTGGTGAGTTTTCTCACCCAAAATATATACAGAGAGAGGGAGAATTTGAGCAATGAAGTGCTGCCAATTTACATACCTACTTGCGATTTGTGCCTTTCACATCCTTAATCTCTCATTCGAAAGGGAGGTTATTGGGTGATTATTGGAAGCACGAATCCGGACCCAAAACCCAATTTTTGGCCACAATATCCCACAAAATTTGTCAAAAACACCCCATAAGAATTTTTGGACCCATCCCAAGTGGATTGGTGCTGAAACAGAGTCCCAAACGATGGGCGTCCTGCCCCCGGACGCTCCCCAAACTGTCGTAGCCCTAATCGCCCCACCCCGGGATGAATAGAAATCTGTGATAGATTTCTCTAATTTTTCTTTTGCATATTATTCTAGGTCTATTAAATAGGCTGTAGTTTAAATTTCACTTCATTCTGAGCAATTTTGACCAGGTTTTTATCATTTCTCGCCTTTACTAACTTGCAGATGGCACCAGCAAAATCTGGGTGATAGAGGCCAAATTGGAGAAATCTGACCTTCTAGGTCTTCCCAAAACACCCCCAATTAGCTAACCCCAACTTTGCAGGTCATTTGGAGCTTTCTAGATAGGACATTGAAGAGGGTGCTTTCTGACAAGTTATTGTAGGTCTATTCGTCCCACCCCGGAGCGAATACAAATCTGTGAGGAATTTCCAGACTGTTCTTTTTGCAGTGGCCTCCTGGTAACATATTTATGCTTCTATTAAAATTTTAGGTCGATCCGAGGTCATTTGGTTATCGTTTTAATATTTTCATGCATACACTAACGGTAGGCCTTGGGAAATACATGCTTTATTCTATCTGCAGGTGCTACTAATATTTTCTGTTTCTTTGAATGCAGGTTTCCAACATCAGAGGAGTAGGAAGGAGTCAAAAATCATATACACAAGTGGTGATGATGACATTTTGGTCCGCCCATCTTACATGTGGGCACGCGGAAGAAGGATTGCTATCCATGGATGTGATGAGAAACATATTTGACGCTCCTATCCCCTAAAAAGGAAGGAGACGTATTGTAACACGAATTTGAAAGCATATCAATAAAGAAGGCCCATATTCCATATTGCTTTTATCTTGTGTCAATTCGTCTATGTTCTTTCTTTTTTTTCAATATATAGGCTTTTAGCGTTAAGTGTGGTTTTAAAAGCATCATATTGGGCATATTCCTTTTTGTTTCCGTATCCTCGTGCTTTCTAGTGGCGATCACGGTGGGACCTCTATCCCTTGATTTTTAAGATTAAATTTCTGATTAAAGTTGCTTGTTTTTGCTTGCAGGTACCAAGTTTTCCAACCTTTTTGGCAAGAATTCGGAGACATCCAATTTGGGCAGAGAAGAGGTAGGGGTCTTAAACACCTTCTATCAATTTTTGTTTTTGTTCTCTGGTTATTTGCTTGCATAGGAGAGTTTGAATGCTTGTTTGCTTCATTTATGCAACTTAAAAAGAACCCCACACACCACGTGGTAATTTAAAACAACAAGGAGTTGGTCGTAAAACCCCAACCCTTGAGCAAGACCAACGGTGGATTTCATCACCACCTTGGCTTGAGATACTGCATACATAACCCCGATCATGACTGTTGCTAGACGTAAATCCTAATGAAATCTGACCAAGTGTAGTGGGGGTGATTCCCAGTGCATGAGGATAAGTCTTCTATGGTAGGTGTCATAAACAAGGTGATTCCCCTTTCGTACCGCCTATGTTCCACGTACCATCTGCTCTCACGTACCAATAGTTTCCCTCACGTAAGGGCGGGTATATAGAGAGGTTGGTATATCAGCCTGGAAATGGTATATCGAAGGGGCGACCATTTTTTGGGAGTCATAAGAGCCATCATATTGCATTTAAACGTTCTTTACACAAGCTTCAAAACAAAAATCAAAAACACACTAAACCAGATTTAGGGCACACTTTTAACCTTTAAAAGAGATAATCATTGCTTTGTGAGTGTGTGTGATTTGTCTGCTTAGTGTAGCATAAAAAAATAAAAGAGATAAAAATAATCTACTCATCTTTAGAAAGGCATCACCATGGTGTACACCCATAGCCGAGCCCAATCATGGGCAAGCACTGCAGAGAGTGCACCAAAGGGGGCAAGTCACCTTCGATATAGTCCTGAGGACTTGGTCATCCCTCCTTGGTGGCATGGCACACAAGATAGTCCACATCATGCCATAACAGAATAGGACTATAGAGGCACCTCTTTGAGGGGCACCCCCACTCAACATAGGTCCTTTCAAGAGGAGAACCTACACGTAGCACTCAACATAGACAGGAGACCTCCCTTAGATGCTCGTTATGAGTGGCCTAGTGATGAAGTGCTAGAACAATAGAGGGTCCATAAGGAGGGGCCACATGATTTCGTCATCCCTCCTCTACCCCTTATTACTGTTAGAAACACTAGACCAAATCCAGAGTATCAGGCTCTCCAGACAGGGCAAGACAATTCTGCCCGCACCTTTCACGCATATGAAAGGGAGTACGAGGAAGACCACCACATTCCTCAAGAGCAGTACACAGCATGGGAGCGATGTACCTCCGCACCTGCTATGTATCAGGATCACCCATTGAGGCCGAGCCTCGGGTGAATGCCGCTAACCTCGATAGAGGAAAGCAACCCATAGGGGTCTCGGATCACCACGACCGAGATAGACATGTAGGAGAGGCATCTAGGCTTCCTAAACAAGAGACGATGGAACAAATTGACTTGGCATTTGCCAGACATGCCACCCGCCAAGCGCAAATCACGCAGCTCAGGCAAGATCAACAACAGTTAGAGCATCTGTACCGCCTTAGCAAAGAGTGCATTCAGCGTCAGACAACCGAATTGCTTCATAAAAATGTGCCTGAGAAGGTCCCAACCCCTCGTACGCATAAAGTAGAAGTGTATGAGAGGCATAACCCCTTGGTGCGAGACAGGTCTCCGCGACCTCATCAAGTACTACCTCCGAGACCTCCTAGACCTGAGCGGGAGGCCACTCCCAGAAACAACGATGGGCACCCTCCACGGGCACCCACCCATGTTTATAGGTCTCGACCAAGCACTCCTCAAGAAGCCTATGAGGAGTATGAACAAGAAGAAGAGCGGGCTGAAATGCCCTACCAAGGTAGAGGGGGTGCTATCCAGCCACCCCTCCATAGGCCTCAAGTTCCCCGCAACCCACAATGGGAGCAAACTAAGGAGGAAGAGATCAAATCCTTCGATGCATATAAAGCACTGCTAGAGCGCTTAGAGTCTATGGAGATCAAGACTTCTGGGCCCCAAAAGCCCACTTTACGCCAACTCCGTAGTCATCCTGTGCATCCATCAGTGTCGGCACCTCCATACCCTGAACACTTTAAATTGCCCCAGTTGGCACTCTTTAGAGGGGAGGAGGATGCCCAAGAGCATGTGACTAGATTCTTGAGCCAGTGCTTTGGCATTTAGGACAATGATGCTTTGTTACTAAGAACATTTATAACCACATTCATAGGCCCTACCTCGGATTGGTTCACTCAGTTGCCAAAACATAGCATCAGTAACTTGGATCAGCTAGTGGACGCGTTCCTCGAACGCTTCACCTTCAACACCAAGAAAAAGGCATCATTAAGTGACCTAGCTAGCCTCAGACAGTATGAGGAAGAAACCATGGTGGCATATGGGAACCGATGGAGGACGTTGCTTTCAAAGCTGCCCTACCTCCCTCCCATGTCCGACCTGACCCAAATGTTCTCAAAGAGTTGTTTGAGATCGATCTCCATGCTATTGCAGCTGCAACAATATGCCACTTTAGAGGAAGCTCTGGCGCAATCCAGAATCATTGAGGAGATCAAGATACAGGATGGCGAGATTGCCAAACCTAAGAAGAAAGAATGGACCAAGAACACCAAAATAGGGACCACGCAACAGAAACCCACTACGGTCAATCAAGTTGCTATCAATGTCCCTAAGCCTGCACAAGCAACACAACCTCAAAAGGCTAACTATCAGGCGGTGCCTCCTAACAATTATGATAGAGAAAACCAGAGGCAGGAACAAAATCAGTAGCATCACCCTAGGCGACAATTTACACCTTACACAGAGTCCAGGGACTCCCTGTTTGACCGCTTGTCAACGGTGAACTTGATCAACCTTCCAAAGATTCAAACTATAGACCCCAATGCACCGAAGCCTAAGGGGTACCAAGAGGACTTGTACTGTAGGTTCCACAGATGGAAGGGACATGATCTTAATGCATGTTGGAAGTTCAAAGGTTTGGTACAAGACCTAATCGACAATAAGACATTGGCAGTGGACAACCCCATAGCGCCAAACAACCAACATATGGGAGTCTTCAGAGACCCCTTGCCTACCCATGATGCATAGGCAAAAACCCTTCAAGTCAATGAGGTGCAACAGAATTGCCCCATGCAGGGGTATGTAGGGATGATAAGCATAGTGACTAGGAACAAGAGGTACCCAGGAGCTGCCCCCATGGCAGCCACAAGAGAGGTTCCATCGACGTCACAACCTCAACAGCACCCTACGCAACTTCCCCCGCCTAGACCAGTGGCCATGATTCGGACTAGACTTACCCAAAGTCTAAGGACCACGTCGGCTAGGCTCTCCATATATGAGCTCATTCAACAATCAGTGCCCCATCGGGAGGCTCTAATGGAGATATTAAAAGCCATCGAGCTGCAACCCCATGAAGCAAACTCTTTCAACAACTTTGTGGGACATGTAAAACAATGTATAGAACCAGTCATCACCTTTAGAGAAGATGAATTGAAATCGATGACTGGTGATGTGGCGGATCCACCCCTACACGTTATTGCGTGGGTCAATGAGATTTCGTATAAGAGGGTGTTGGTGGACACTGGCTCATCCAGTAATATCATCACAACAACAACATTGAAACATCTGAAGTTGTTGACATCTCACATCGTGGCCTCCACTTATACACTGCGAGCATTCAATGATGCAATATGCTCGACAGTTGGCACAATTGTCCTACCCATCCAAGTGGGACAAAATACTATTCATACATTGTGCCACATCTTGGAAGGTGAGATGGCTTATAATATCTTGTTAGGCTGGCCTTGGATTAGGGACATGAAGTGTGTCCCTTCAATAGCTCATCAGTGCCTAAAGTATACATTTGAAGGATAGGTGCATGTAGTCCTAGTAGACTTAGAGCCCTTCAAGTACTACAATACGGTGCAATTCATGCCGCAATCGACCCTTCCATCAACACATTTGGATTTTTAGTTGAATCCATCTAACCAGGGTCCGATTTCGTAGGCATCCCCATTGATGAGTCCATCAAATCCCTAGTCGGGTCCATCTTCCTCATCTGGTCCTTCAACAACGATGCCACCTATGGTGGCCACACCAAAGGACAAGGGAAAGAAACCCCTAGAAGAGGAACCACCCCTAGTCTCAACCATCTCTATCGAAGAGATGCCTAGCCGAATGGAAGTCGAGACGCCTAGTTCGCCCCACATGGAGTGGACTCAGGAAGGACTCCCATTCGCTCCCCCTCAACCGCCAATGGTCACCGTTGAGATGGCCAACACGGGCTTGGGGGAGTATCTAGTGAGGAACATTGTAGCAACACCCACACTTGAGTCCATGCAAGACATGGGGAGGCCTCGACTCCCCATCGGCTCTGTGGTTCCTCTAGGCTACCCACCCAATCAGACAAACTTTGTTTATGGGGGCCTGGATAATGGCATTGACACTTGTATGCAAGAAGATGAAGATGAAGAGCCCTTTGCTGAGGATGTCAACTATCTGTCCAACCCTGACTTTGCTTTGAGATATCTTGGCCAATGCAATTGGCATGGATATGGGTTGGGTAGGTATGAGCAAGGAGTGCGTGTTCTTTGCCAACCGAGATATCAAATGTCGTATGACAAGTCGGGAGTAGGGTTCAACCACCCCTTGCCCCTAGACATCTTGGTAGAGAACATGCAAGGCCTAGGGATAGGCAACAAGGATGGGTTGGCATTAGATCCATATGCCAATCCTAACACAACATATACATTGGGGGATTATCTCCCATTGCTAACAACCAACCTTGTTGACCATAACAACCCTTTCCCTTCGATCGAAAAGGGAGAAAATTCGAGGACTCACCTACAAGAGGGATATGGACAAGACCAAGAAGGGTCTTCAGAGGATGAGTCGGAGTACGAGGTAGCACCTTGGGATCCTTTCGAGTCTGATAGCAATCATTCACAAGTATATCCCATGGATGATTATCAGGAGAGCTTCCTGAACAATGTTCCCTTTGGATGCTCCAATTGAGCATATGCCACCTCAAGAGAATCAGGTCCCCCCATAGAGAGCGGAACAACCTCGATGGGACCACATTAATTTGCTCGAGCAAGATGAGCCTCATATGTCGCAAGCAACTGTTGGAGCCAACGAAGGCCTTTGGATCTCTGACAGTGATTACGAAGATGAAACTGAGATGGCTTATCTCAATCATATGCGACAACAACAATATCCCTTGGACATAGATGACATGTTTGAATAGTTACACATAGGGCCAAGGCATAGGTGGCACCTCAACCCGACGTAGTTATAGCAATTATCGCACCCGCCACTCTAGGTATACAGAGAGCATCTTCCGCCTGGAGACCCTATACAACCATCAGTGCCTAGGGTGGACCCTATCTTCTTATCCATGCATAGGGCCGATCCATTTGTGCCAGTACCCACAGAGCCAGATCCAGAGCACAGAGATCATCTAGGATGTCCGAGCAACAACACCCATGGTAATGGAGACCACAATCATTTCATCAACATGATCTCCATTGATTTAACCACCCCCATCCATGATCCAGTCGACCCAACATGGTCATTGCATCTAGACCTAGATGCTATCGACTGGGATCACGCTGACACACCGCCATCCCCATCAGAGTACTGGCCTTGTGGTGGGATGTTCCATTTCACCCCAGGACAGACTCAGGATGTCTTCCATGCTGAAGAGGAACCTGACGTTCCAAACGATGATCTAAATTCAGCAAATGATATCCACTTGATCCCAACTCCACACCAGTTGGAGGACGGGTCCCACATGTCGATCGAGGAGATGATTGACGTAGACATCAGCTCAGATCTAGTGAATTTGCAAATCATCAAGTTGGGGGTAAGTCTATCCCTCGAAGAGCAAGCCGACTACATTGCCCTTCTCAAAGAGAAGAAGGAGGTTTTTGCATGGTCATACAAAGACATGTCGGGGCTAGACCCACAACTAGTCACGCATAATCTAATGCTTGATCCGATAGTCAAGCCAGTTAAGCAAAAACTACGTAAGATGCACCCAAATGTAGCCTTAATGGTCAAAGATGAGCTACAAAAGCTGTTGGATGCACATTTTGTCATCTGCATGGATTACCCACCATGGTTGTCTAACATGGTTCCCATAAAAAAGCTTGATGGGAGGATTCACATATGCACTGATTTTCCTCTGACCGTAGAACTACCAGATGATGGGGTTTTTCATGTTTCAGAATTGCTAGATTCTGATGAGCCTAAGTCCCAAGATGACATGACCCTATTCTTCGATGGTTCTAAGTGTGAGCAAGGAGGTGGCATGGGAATTGTATTCTTCACTCCACAAGGGGCTCCAATGCCTCTGTCATTTAAATTAGACTTCTCGTGCACCAAAAACAATGTAGAATATGAAGCCTTGCTCATAGGTCTTTAGATAACAATCACCATGAACATTAAATGTTTAAACATCTTTGGTGATTCGTTGTTAATTTTCAATCAAGTAAAGGGGATATTCCAATGTAAATGTCTAGTTTTGCAGGCCTACAAAGCCCTTGTGGACAAATTCCTAGCACAACTTGAATGGTATGACATCGAGGCACTCCCTCGATCATCGAATCATTTTGCGGATACTATGGCCTCCTTGGGGTCACTAATCTCGCAAGACCCTTCCGGTGAGATGACAACCATTTAGGTCAAAACATTATCACAATCCATGATGGAGCATGCAAGCTCTGACCTAATGCCAGGAATCCACTTGATCCAGATTGAACCATCTCAGGATAGGTTCTCTCGAATCCATGATTGTCTGACTCATGCCAACTGGGGGTCCTTGTTCTCCCCGACCCCTCTTAATAGCAACACAACGTTGTTTTTACAAGTTCTTTCCTGCTCAGATTTTGCTAGGGATGAACTTCAAGAGGGATTGGCCATTCATACCATCGAGGTTTCTGATCAGCAGGATTGGTACACACCCATAAGGGATTACCTCAAGCTAGGTAACCTCCCACTTGGATTGACACAAGCCACGAAAATATCATTTAAATAGAAAGTGGCAAAACATGTCTTGTTAGGAGACATTTTGTATCGTCGAAGCTATGAAGGAATCCTCCTCCATTGCTTGGACCAGCAAGAGTCCGCTTGGGCGATCACCCAAGCACACGATGGTACATGTGGTGGCCACTTCAGCGGTATGGCCATCGCAAAGTGCATTCTTCGCATGGGCTATTATTGGCCATCTTTAGAGCGAGATTGTTGCGCATATGTAAAGAAGTGCGTGAAGTGTCAACACCATGCTAATTTGACACACGTACCTTCTTAGGCCTTGCAACCGATCCAATCGGCTTGGCCTTTTTTGTAGTGGGGCTTTGATCTAATCGAAAAGATCTCCCCTGCATCGTCGGGTCATCACACGTTCATCATAACGGCCACAGAGTACTTCACCAAGTGGGTGGAAGCAATTTCGCTAACCTCTATGACTGGAACCCGCATTGCGGAGTTTATTTTGCATAACATCATATGTCATTTTGGTATTCCATCCAAGATCCTCTCGGATAATGGGACGTCATTCAAGAATAAAGATGTGCGTGCTTTGACCACAAAGTACAAAATTCAGCACAGTTTTTCAACACCCTATTATCCGCAGGCAAATGGGCAAGCAGAGGCGTCAAACAAAATGCTAGTCGCCATCCTCAAAAATACCATCGTAGATAGTCATAAGGATTGGCACATTCAGATCCCGCTTGCCCTATGGGCTTATCGCACTAGCATTCGGACGCCCACTAGGGCAACTCCATTTTCGCTGGTGTATGGCTCCGAGGCAGTCATGCCTCTTGAGTTGGAAATCCCTTCCCTACGCATTTCAATGCAAGAGTTCATCGATGATGACACTACGCAATAGGGCCGGTTAGACCAACTGACGTTGCTCGATGAATGACGCATCAATGCTCTCGAGCATTTGCATATCTATCAAGAGCGACTTAAGAAAGCATACAACATGAAGGTCCACCTAAGGGAATTTTAGGTTGGTGACTTGGTCTTAAAAGAGAACCAACAGAATTCTAATTTGCCATCCCATCTAAGGGACAAGTTCACGGCAAACTAGTTAGGTCCTTATGTGATTGATAGTAGAATAGGACTTGGAACATACCGGCTCGCCTCTCTTGAAGGAATCAAGGAGCTAGAACCCTTGAACATCAGTCATTTGAGGCCATTCCACATCTAGAGAGCCATAGTCCAACCAAAAGCTCCAAGGATTCTCACAATCGCTTGGTCAACCCAAAATGCCCCAAAGGTATCCATAAACCCTTTGGTCAAACCAAAAGCTCCAAGGATTCCCACAATCGCTTGGTCAACCCCAAATCCCAGGTCCCCTTTCCACGCCCCAAAGGTATCTATAAACCCTTTGGTCAAACCAAAAGCTCCAAGGATTCCCACAATCGCTTGGTCAACCCCAAAATGCCCCAAAGGTATCCATAAACCCTTTGGTCAAACACCAAAAGCTCCAAGGGTTACCATAACCGCTTGGTCAAAATAAATATTCAAAAACAAGCAAAAACAATAAAATCATCAAAAATAACAAAAAAAATTGCATTTCAATTCCATGCATACTCGTAAAAATCAAAATACAAAAATATAGGTTGCATTAGGCATCGCATCCATACATTGCATATTTGCTAGGTCATACATGTCAAAAGCACCATAGACTGTCATTACTTGGCAATTCCATCATTTTCCACATCAAATCCATTTTATAAACACATACATCCAGAATAACACCATCCCCATTTTTAGCATAGTCAGTTGTCTCCTAATGTATATAGGGTTTTCGTCATTCAGTTGTCTTTAAATTGCTAGCCAAAAACTGTACAAAGTTAAATAGATTTTACAAGGGAAAGTTTTACTTGGATCACGCCTCGTTACGTAACATCCCTACACAAGTTAAAACACATAAAATAATTCCTAAGTTGTGTGAACGCAAGAGAAACCTACAAAGCGGTCTAGGGTACCATAGGTGAAAGATTAGCCTATTCATCCCCCTGTGCGAATGGTTCAAGAGTGCTTGAGAATTGACAAAAGGACGAGCTCTTCCCCATCAATTCCCCCTAATAAATAGTGGTTTTCACCACTACCAAAAATCCCAATCACCATTGGTCCCTAAAGTTGTAAGGATTCATACTACACGTCCCTGCCAAGGATGGGTAGTCATCCCCAAGGCCTAAAAGGATCGATGCCATTCAAAAAAAAAATTCCCACAAGCCATTATCACAATCACCTTTGGTCTCAAAGTTGTAAGGATTCATACTACACGTCCCTAAACAGGATGGGTAGTCATCCCCAAGGCCTAAAAGATCAATGCCCTTACTTCATAATCTCCATAATCCCCTTTGGTTCCCAAAGTCGTAAGGATTCGTACTACACGTCCCTGAATAGGATGGGTAGTCATCCCCAAGGCCAAAAGGATCAAGGTCATTCATACGCCACAAACCTACAAGCTCAACCTTACAAAGCTCAAAATGCAAAATCAAATAACAGTGGTTATCACCACTATTCAAAATCCTTGCTCAAAAAGAAAAACAAAGAGAAAAATAAATAGTGATTTTCATCACTATGTATACGAGCAAGTATCCTAAACCATTGAGCAAATAAAAACCTTGAACTTGAATCCCTGGAATTCTCAGCATTCAAAAACCATCTAGGTGATCCTCATTACGGGTTTGGTGGATAGCCTACTTGGCAATGGCGGTATCCTAACCGCATGACGATATGTCTATCACATTAGCTTTGCATGTGAGTCGACCAATGTTTGCATGTGGATGAGCTAGCTTATGGTACCTTAGATTGTCCCATGGATTAATCTTACTAAATACAACAACGGAGTTAGTGGAGCTAATTAGGTGATCCTCAGTACAGGTTTGGTTGATAGCCTATCTGGCACTGGCGGTATCCTGACAAATACCACATAAATGAACTCAATTGCACACACAGGGATGTGAAATAACTTGGTTAAATTCAAGTCGGATTTATACCTTGTTCAAAAGTCTTGCGAGATAAATGTACAATCTTGGCTAGTTAGTTAAAATATCTGAATCTCAGAAAAGCTTAACTACATTTTAAAACAACTGGTACATTTCATTCCGTACATCACCATCAGAAAATATGCAAAATACAAAAACAATGTTTTCACATGCAAAGTCATTCCACAAAGTCATCCCATAAGTACAACAAGCCAGTCAATCTTGCACAGTCTATGGTGCCATCGACAAGTTATCAACAACTCATTTCATTCATTCCATATGCATACATCATATAAATTAGAAACATCGCATTCATAATAGCATATGCATACATCATCATAAATAAATGTGCATAAACATAAAAACAAACCATGAAAAGTGCATAAACACCAAAAAAGAGTCATCTATATATATATCATCAAAAATGCCCATAGGCTACAATGAACCGGTCCTCTGACCTCGCAACAAAAGCCAAAAACTCAAAAACCCCCAAGCCTAGGGCATCGGCCACCATGATCATGCAGGATCGGTGCGATGGGAACTACCCCCCGTGGTGTGGGTCCTATGGGACCTCTCAGGGCGACTGCTGCTCACCCCTACATCATGCCCACTAGTGCCCCCCTCATCTAGCCACCTATGATGAGATGATGTTGACTGCTCAGTATCGCTGTCTCTCATCCGACGTGAAGAGCCACCTCTAGGGGGCTCAGGTAACCACCCATCGAGGTGGATAATCTCTCCCTCCATATCCATTCGATGCTAAAGCCACTCTGCCTCCTATCGATACCACTATGCCTCCCATCGATGGTAGTAAGCTACTACATCATTGCGCTGTGTTAGCTGCACCCATAGGATATCCCTCTCCTGTGCAGCATTGGTGTCCCCATCCCTATCGATGGTATGCAGCCCATGCGTTCTCCCACTCAGCTAGCTGAGTCCGCAGGAGATCCCTCTCCTGCAGAGCCTCTCCTAGCTCCTCATATCATCTCCATAGGTAGCCCCTCCAATCATGCTATCTCAGCGTGCAACCCTGCCTCCATGTCCTATGAAATCCTAAGGCCTCGACGAATCCGGGACAGCAGCCTGCTCTGGCTCCCACTACTCCGGGACGTCCTGCATCTCTGGCTGATCTGGCACCCCAAACTCCCCTCCAACATCCTCAACCTCCACCATGTCTGCATCATCCAGTGGAACTCCCCAGCCCTCTCCTAGTGCCTCTGCACCCTCATCCCCTGTTGCACCCCCTAGAGGCCCCTCGCCTCGCCATCACCGCAAAGTCCACCACTGCTCATACTCGATGGTAGTCCCGATGTCATCCACATCTAGGACGTCAATCGTTGTATCTGAATCCTCACCAAGTGGTGCAATGACTGGCCAGGCTAGAGTCCTCTCGTCCCCTCGGTGCCGATAGACCATGGGCTCACCAGGCAACCCCTGGCGCACCCCGAACTATCGTGTCACCCGGCCATATGGGAAGAACTCCTACTCAGTCCCATGATGCCCAATCAGCCATCGCCCCCTTCGTACCCATCGAAGCCACTCTCCAGCCTCAGGCCAGGCTGGATAGTCCCGATAGGGGCACCAGAACACCTCCCCTGGAGCAAGCCAAGCGAAGGCATCGACATAGTGCCCTACGACACCTGCCCATCACCGACTTCTATCTCTGCTCCTCAGACCTCCGCCATAATGCCCCGTATCCAATCTCTCGGTCTACCATCTCTTCCCGAGTCATCCAGGGTAGCCCCACCGGCCTCTCCACTACTATGTGCTTCCAAGCCCAGCATTGCAACAAGTAGCTACAACTAATCCCCTTCCGCCTTCGGTAGCGGACCTCGTACAACTCATCATAGAGCTATGCCAACAGAGTCTGTCCCCATCTCATGATCATCGGTGCATCCGTAGGACACTCCACCAACCGAAACACCACCTCTAGCAGGTTCCATGGGAACCTCACGCCCGAAGAGTCGAGGAGAAGCATGTTGGAAATGAGGCCCATAAGTAATGCGTGCCTCACTCCCAACACACCCCTCTCTAGCCACCATCGAACCAATATGCCACCAATCTGGCAGTCGCCCTCTGCCCTCTCCACTGGGCTCTCCACCCCCAACTCCTCCCCATGCCCAAAATAGCGTGTCAACACTATTGTCCTGCCGATCCTCGTGGCGTCGTCCGGATCGGAAGTCCGTCTATTGGAATCCGAAGAATCCGATAGACATCCTCCAAGGTCACCGTCATCTCCCCTATTGGGAGATGGAAGGTGTTGGTCCGAGGATCCCACAGGTTGATAAGGGCCATCAGATAGGCTCGATCCCCGACCACCGGCTCCAGTCGAGTCACTTGCTTGAGCCCAAGGGCATCAAGCCAATCCCAGTCAGCCAAAGTCAGTGCCTCCCACGCTTCAGTGAAAATCGTAGGCACACGGTACCGACTCTTCACAACCTGCAAAAGAAAACAACATAAAAACATTAAAAAAATGAAAAATGACAAAATAACATGAATATAGACAATGCATCAAAATGTACAACCAAAAACATAACAAAATTCCAAATCAACTTGTCAAGTTTTTAGGTTTTTAACTCTAACTGATAAATTAAAAACATAACAAAATTCAAAAACTAATTTGTCAGTTCTAGGGTTTTAAATCTCAACTGATAAATTGAAAAACAAACAACAAAAATTCGAAAAAAAAAAACAAAAACAAAAAACTAATTTGTCAGTTCTAATGTTTTTTTTTTTTAACTGATAAATTAAACACAAACAAATTAAAACAAATTAATTGTTTGTCAGTTCTAGGGTTTTTAACTCTAACTGATCAATCAAAAAAAAAAATCAAACAAACAAAAAAATTTCACAAAATAATTTTTTGATCTAGGGTTTTTAACTCTAAACTGGTAAATTAAAAACACAAAAACAAACCACAACAAATAACTAGGGTTGAGCTATGTTTTTACGCTCAGTTTTACCCTACGTTTCTAACCTAAGTTTTGATCTTGGTTAAATTCGGGTTAAGCGAAGTTTTTAAGTTATGTTCTAAACTAAGTTTTTTAGCTAAGTTTTAAACTAAATTTTGATCTTTGTTTAACTAGGGTTATACTAAGTTTTAAACTAAGTGTTAATTTTGATAGACTAGGGTTTCATTTTTAACTTTAAAAAACAAAATAAACAAAAGAACAAAAAATATTAAGCAAATAACTTGCGGTTTTTAAATTGCAACACAAAACAATAAAGAGGAAGGGCACTCATCGGTCTCGCTTCGGCTCCATCGCTCGATCTGGTGCGTGAACTCATGGTGGCAAGAATAATTTGGTAGCGCTTCGCTTCACAGAATTGACCTCCTCCTCCTCAGAGCTCCAAATCGCCAAGAAAAACAAATGCAAATGAGCCCAAAACCCAGTTTTGGCCTTTAAATAGGCTTTTTGAGCCTGTACTCATTTCCCCCTGGGATGAGCACTCTTGTTAGCACTTGTCCCTCCCTGGGATGAATACTAAACAGGAATTCGTCCCACCCAGGGATGAATACAAAGCAAAAATTTCAAAAACAGCAAAAACTGCACAAAAATGCACCAAAAACAAGCAATAAAAGTGTCCAATGAGAGTGCTTTTGCACTTGACATTCTGGGCATGCAAAATAGATGTCGGGGTCACAAATCCTCACTATCCTACTCCCTAAGAAGGCTACCATAGCCGGACCGCTCCACGGGAGGATGAATTTTCAAGAATTTCATCCCCAAACGACGTCACCAAATGGGTCAAAACCCAACCAAAAATAGCAATAACATTGTCGAACGAAGGCGCCTTTGCGCTTGACATTCTTGGCATCCAAAATAGATGTTGGGGTTACAAATTATCACTATCCTACTCCCTAAGAAGGCTACCATAGCCGGACCGCTCCACGGGAGGATGGATTCTTGACAATTTTAGCTCCAAAATGCGTCACAAAACGGGTTCACACCCACCAAAAATAGGTCAGAATGTTCGGAAACTGCTTTCGCATTCAATGGTAAACAACTGAAGGCACCCTTACCTAAGTCATCTTGGGTCAAGCGACTCATCGCTTTTCTCATGTTGGTCATTCCCTCATCGATTCGTCGCTTGAGGGGGTAGTCACACTTAGTCACCAATCAACAAAAACATACCCAATCAAGGAAATGACATGCATTCAAAGGATCATTGACAAAGACAATCACGCCCCTGCTTGGGGCAGAAAACAAGCAATAATCACAAGCTGATCAAACACTTGGCATTCATGAATCATGAACTCAAGGTTCCCACAGACAAAAGGTTGCGCCCTTTGCCTATTCATGACCGATCAATGTCCAAGCTCAAGTAACACCTCACCAAAAAAGGTTAACACTTGAATTAAGTTCCTTAGCTCGTCAAAGCAAGGATTCAAGAATGCGTGCCCTTTCCATACTTGGGGCATCAAGAGTTGGTTAGGTTACTGAGAAACCCTAATCATTAGTGCTTTGGTTATCTATTTTTGCTCGGCATTGCACCTTGCACAATGCTTCCCAAAAAGGGGCATCTGTAGACACCAAAATAGCACCAATCCGATTATGTGACAACAAGCACTGATCGCATTGACACACACAGCCCCTAGGGCAGCCCCCAGAGGTTAAACAATGGTCCTAACCACTCCCAAAAGTAGTTTGGAGGTCAGAGGTCAATTTGGCACCTTTTTGGCACCTTGCTCTCTGCTCGTCCCACCCAGGGACGAATACAAACTGGCATTCATCCCACCCAGGGACGAATATCAGCATTCGCCCCAGGGTGAGGCGAATAGCAAGTTTGACTGGCAAAAAGTCAAACCTCGACAAGTCCGCCAGTTAACTGAAGCTTCAGGCCATGCAATTGCGAGGAACGACTTCAAATCAAGAAGAGAGACTTCAGTCATGCATGTCTTTATTTTAGAGACCTCATGCAAGGAGATTCTAAATCAGGGAATTATCTTTTCTCTCAAAATAGGACAAACAACTCAAGTGGCGCCCTCGCATGCGCAATTCAAACAGAGAGACCCTAGGTCTATAAATTGGTGAGTTTTCTCACCCAAAATATATACAGAGAAGGAGCATTTGAGCAACGAAGTGCTGCCAATTTACATACCTACTTGTGATTTGTGCCTTTCACATCCTTAATCTCTCATTCGAAAGGGAGGTTATTGGGTGATTATTGGAAGCACGAATCCGGACCCAAAACCCAATTTTTGGCCACAATATTCCACAAAATTTGTCGAAAACACCCCATAAGAAGTTTTGGACCCATCCCAAGTGGATTGGTGCCGAAACAAAGTCCCAAACGGTGGGCGTCTTGCCCCCGGTGCCCCCCAAGCTATCGCAGCCCTAATCGCCCCACCCCGGAGTGATTAGAAATCTATGATAGATTTCTTTGATTTTTCTTTTGCATCTTATTCTAGGTCTGTTAAATAGGTTGTAGTTTAAATTTCACTTCATTCTGAGCAATTTTGACCAGGTTTTTATCATTTCCCGCCTTTACTAACTTGTAGATGGCACCAAAAAAATTTGGGTGATAGAGGCCAAATTGGAGAAATATGACCTTCTGGGTCTTCCCAAAACACCCCCAATTAGCTAACCCCAACTTTGCAGGTCATTTGGAGCTTTCTGGATAGGACATTGAAGAGGGTGCTTTCTGACAAGTTATTGCAGGTCTATTCGTCCCACCCTGGAGCGAATACAAATCTGTGAGGAATTTCTAGATTGTTCCTTTTGCAGTGGCCTCCTGGTAACATATTCATGCTTCTGTTAAAATTTTAGGTCGATCTGATGTCATTTGGTTATCGTTTTAATATTTTCATGCATACACTAACAGTAGGCCTTGGGAAATACATGTTTTATTCTATCTGCAGGTGCTACTAATATTTTTTGTTTCTTTGAATGTAGGTTTCTGACATCAGAGGAGAAGGAAGGAGTCAAAAATCATATACACAAGTGGCGATGATGTTTTGGTCCGCCCATCTTACATGTGGGCACGCGGAAGAAGGATTGCTATCCATGGATGTGATGAGAAACATATTTGACGCTCCTATCCCCTAAAAAGGAAGGAGACGTATTGTAACATGAATTTGAAAGCATATCAATAAAGAAGGCTATATTTCATATTGCTTTTATCTTGTGTCAATTCGTCTATGTTCTTTCAATATATAGGCTTTTAGCGTTAAGTTTGGTTTTACACGCATCGTATTGGGCATATTCCTTTTTGTTTTCGTATCCTCGTGCTTTCAGATACAACAATGGAGAGTTATCTCTAATATAATTCAATACATGACTTTTCAGTCCTCAAACTATTGCTCTCCTTTACAAATCCGATAAATACAATCTTTCACATTCTTTTCATTAAGACAAGCTCTCAACATACCACATGTCAATGTGACTCTTATTCACTTCTCTCTTTTGACACATTTCACTTTCACAAAGTCACACATACATTAGGACAAATGGAAAAAATAATGTAATACTCACAACACCCCCATTTAGTACATTATTTGGTAAAAATATTTTTACAAATTTGATGACTACACATTCCCCCTTCATCAAAATTATCTTCATTCTCTATGTGCCACTATCTCTATATCTTATCAACTTTTGATCATACTTGGTTTCCTTTTGAAGAAACCATACAACATTCCTTTTAGCTTATCCCAAACATTCATATCAATCCATCCATAATTCATTTTTAATCTACATTCTTTTATTTATTTTTGTAGATAAAACATGTGTGAATGATTATGTCCTATATAAAATTTACAATAATAGAGATTCCAAAATTTCTCTATCCTATGCCCATACTTACCACAATGTTCACATCTATTTTCTGTTGCCAATTTGTTATCACTATTACCTGTTACAAATTTTGTGCTTGAATCATTTTGATTCACCTATCCTGTGTATCCAAGATCTTCATATATATTTTGGTCTTACTATTGGTACAAATGTTTCTTTCATGTCTTGTTCATGCTTTCCCAAACCTTTCTATTTGTAGCCCATTTTTTGTAGCAATTTAGAACTAATTCCCTTAGTGTGCTTTTCAAAATAGCCAAAACCATCATTGTATTGCTCAACATAAATCCGAGCATCACTATTTCTATCATCATTTGAGTCTATGTGCTCATCAATTACAATGGCATAGGCTCTCACTAAACAATCATGAACCATGCACAAGTCACTTTCATTTGGAAAGGGATCACAACATGCATCTTTTTCCTGCTCACAAAGATCATTAGTATCACAACATTCATCCATCATTATGGGCTTCAAATCATTAGTATCACAAAATTTATCCATCATTATGGGCTTCAAATAATTAGTATCACAAAAAAAAATCTTCATCAATGGCTTGTTTCCTTGTGCTTTGATTTTGGAAACATTAAGAGTAATTATCCCCTTGTATATTACTTTCCATAAAACAACAGGTATGGTGATAAAATTTTCATTACTATCATTAGCATCATTAAGGATTTATTGAATGCATTTTTGAAGTAATAAATATTCTCCTTTTTTGGCTTCTTCAATAATGGAATGTAAATCTTTCCACAGTTTTTCCGACACATATTTTTCATCTTCTTTGGCTTCTTGAATTTTTTTTTTTTTTTAATTTTGTTTCTTGCCATTTATCATTTTTTTCTTTCTCTTTCTTTCCCCTTTTATTTATTTTTTCCATTGACGTAGAAAAACTTTTACCTCCCAAAATTAAATTAATTAAAAAACTAAAATTCTTTTTCACATTTTTTGTTTTTTGTCAACCTTTGAAGTGGAAAATCTTTTATCTCCAAACTTAAAGGAACAACAATTCAAATTTCAGAAAAAAAACTTTAAAACTTTTTTTCTTTTCTCCTAATTTCAAAGACAACTTTTGTTTTCTTCTTATAGCTCCATTTTCCTTTTATGTAAATTTGATTAACATTTTTTTTTAATTTTCCCAAGAACCTTATCCATCCAATATTAGACTTAATAAAAATTAAAAAAATTAATTAAAAACCTAATTGAGGAAAAAAGAAACTTGTAGCATCGGGTTGTTGGAAACCTGCAAAACCTATCTCCCACCTGTAATGGGCTACCTCTTTCCCTAATTTCACCAAAAATTACCTTGATCAACAAGCACAAACCTTTGCATAGATCTATGCCATTGACATCCAGGCATCCTCGATGTGGACTTCAATAGCTGATAGAGTTTCAATGGTCAGAGTACAATGAAAACTATCAGCAATGCATCACCACGCATCCGCTCCCTTCGTTAACATCAACTGGTGAATTTATGGACATTATAGAATTTCAATACCTAGAAAAAAATGATTCTACAATTTTTAGAAAATATGCTAAATGATCCATTTTCACTCCTTCAACATGATATTGGAAATATGCTACTACTATGACTTCCTTATCATATCCTTTTGAAATGAATGAAAGAATCTACAGATAACCAAAAAATAATGCATCTTGTAATCGAGAGATAGATGAATATAATGGAATGAATTTAGCACTTCTATCCAAAAATGGTAGCGTATGTGCCTATTTGAAGCACATTTTTTACTTGTGTATTCGTAAGGCTTCCAATGGTTGGTAAATATTATCAATTCCACCTCTACATCACACAACACCATCTATTCATGTGCCTTTTTGTGCAGTCCATTCCATTGTTTCAAAAAATTGGCCAAACAATTTATTTTATTCTTGATTCAATTCTCCTAAAATCATTACTTCTTTCTTGGAGCTTTGACTTATTTTCAATGGTGGAAATCTACCTCGACGTTACTTCTTCCCTTCGATAGCTTCTAAAATAGCTCTTTAGCTTCCTTTCGGAGGCCCTTCATTCTCACTTGGAAGAATTTATTCCCTTGACTCTTCAATTTTTTTTTTTACTTTCAATGTTTGCTTTACTTATCTCTGGACTGCACTTTTCTCTGCTTTGAAATCTAATTATATGGCTCTTATTTCACCATGTAAATCAGCTTTTTATCCTTTCTAACTTTCTATAATTTTTTGCAACTTTGTACAAGTTTAATGGTGATAAAGATGCCACGTTTCTAACTTGAAAAAATTAAGACTTCAATGCCTCATTGCTTGCTTATTTTTTTGCCAAACGTGCTAAAAATTGTAGCTTATTATCTCCTTTTTATGCTACCTAAAATATTTTCTTCTCTCCTTCAAATTTGTTGCCTCTAACTCTACAATGCCTACTTTCAAATAGGCATGTCATCGGATGACAATTATTATCCCAAAAACTATGGAAAAAACCTTGCTTTGATACCATGTTAGAACATGACATTATTTCATGTTAACAAAGCATTAACCAGGATCATAATATTATGCATTGAAACATAACAACATCATAATAAGATCACACACATAAATATTGACACAAAGATATTAACACAAAGTATATTATAAAAGAGATATCTTCATTGTATTATTTTTCCATATTCAAGGTATGATACAATAATGGAGAGTTATCTCCAATATAATACAATAAATGTCTTTTCAATCTTTAAACTGTTGCTCTCTTCTACAAATCCAGGAAATGCAACCTTTCACATTCTTATCATAAAGATAAGCTCTCAACATGCCACATATCCATGTGAATATTCACTCACTTCTCTCTTTTGACACATTTTAATTTTACAAAGTGACACATACATTAGGACAAAAGAATCAAATACTCACAACACAATACCAAACATAATTTGAAATAGGATCCAGAGAGAAGAATTTAGATATGATAACAGCTTCCCCTTAAGGGGTGCTCAATTGATCCAAAGAATATCTAATCCTCCATCATCACTTAGAAAACTAGTATTCTTTAGTGGATTATCTGAATCTTCTTTATCACTTACAAGCCTTCCATTTCCACTACTAAAATAGACTACAATCATATGAATCACCTAGTATTTAGAATATTTCCATATTCTCCTGTAGCAACTACACTATAGATCCTATGGATAGATATTAAAATTTATAGATACTATGTAGTTATTCTAGTTATAGTGTTCACTTCTATGTTATATCCTTGAAGAAGTTACACCGCTCAACTTAATTTTTACTTTGATAACTTCTTAGATGCTAGTATAAGATCAATATCAAATCTAAGACAACAAGAAAGTATTAAAATTATTACTAAAATCTATGAAAGAAATTGAAATGTTGAATTTAGTGATGAAATTATTAAGTTTAATCTTCTCTCTAAAATTGAAGTAAATTCAATTTATTATGAAGATATAGTGAAGCATAGCAGATGCCATTAAGCAATGGATAAAGAAATATATGGGCTTGACATAAATATTTCTATATATTTATTTGAGTCTTTCTCTTCCCACCCACTCCACTCTTGATTCATGTAGCTCTCCTTCAAGAGTTTTCATCTATTTTAATATCACTCTCTTTTATATTCATTCTTTGACTTAAAAATTTAAAAATCTCCAAACTTCGTGTATATTTGTGAAGCATTGATCACATACATTTTACATTATATGATTTCACTTACTATATATATTTAAATTACCATATTCCTTAATGTTAACATTAACTGCACTAAGGGATTGACTGAGTGAAATATTAGATCTATCAACAATATTTTTTTAATTTTATAGAAATCATGTAGATGCTTATTTTTATAAGGCTCTTCATTTTACTTCACTTCATCAAAAATTGAGCACTTCATGGGGGTAAGATGTATAGTAGCAAAAAGTCTAAGATTAATTTCAAATGCAAAAGGTGGACAAAAATAATTTTCCTTCCATATTTTTTTAATTAATAGTTTTCTTGGTAGGGGAAAGTATATATCTTGAGTGAAAAATGTAAAGGCCTTAAGGTTAACAATCCATATTCCTGGTTTAGATCTCATTTTCCATGACTAAGACCCTAGTGTAGAACCACTAAATCAATGTATCTAGAATAATATAGAAAATATTAAAAACCATAGTAGACACATATGGTTCGCTCTTTGACATATTTTCTATTAGATCTTATCATTCTAACAAAAGCATTAGTGTGGACTACTAAAGTGCATTTCCTTGATAAGGCAATGCTTTTATATTAGATTATATTGATGCTATCATCCAAAATATATCCAATTGTAAAGTTTCCATCACTATTGACTCTATATCAATTGTATTTTCCACTTTTCTACCAATTATCACTATTTAATTTGTAATTGAATAAAACACCATCTATAAGCCAACACTTTTATTAGGATAACTATGAAGACTAACACCCTATAAATAGGGCATATGGCAAGTCTTTTTATAGGAATTCATCTTATTATTTTCAACATGAAGCAAATAAAGGATTCATAATAGACAAAATCCTCTTTCTCCACCAATCCTTCCTCTTACTTCGTTTACACCTTCTTCTTCCTAGATAAATCTCATATGTTATCCATTCTAGGTTTTTCCAAATATTTTATGAGTGTAAAGAAAAGTAATAAGAGACCCTCTTTTTGTCGTTTCTTGTAACATTAGATAAAATAAACCCATTTTATCTCCAGGTTAGTTCTCCTCTTGACACCTTACCCCAAGATCTTTACATATGCATCCTTAATCAAAAAAGGTTTGAAAGTGCAACAACAAATACAATAGTAACATAATCAACAATAAGTCCATGATGAAATTCTATTTTAAGGTCTTTAGTAAGGTATCTATCACTATTCATCAAGCACCCAAGGTTAGTACATTTATTCATCAGCTCTTTTTAATCTCTGTATCTTTATCTTACATCTTTACTTAGAAGATTCTTGGGTCAGTTGCTATGATTTATTTTACGTATCAAAATCTATGGTCAATTATTTTACTTTTTATTTACTAAGTTTTATTAAATTGTTTATAGGAATACTTGTGTGTGTGACCTATACATATCCCTTATTCCTTACATCTTCTTTAGCTCTATTTAAATTGGCCTTTCTAAAATTATTTCAAAATTATTTCTAACATGTTCATCCCTCTCATTACTCTTATTTGTATCTCACTTCAACTACGCCTATTTATATTTTCTCTTAAATTTATTCTTTGTTAAAATTTCTAAAAAATATAAGCACTCCATAATACTTTTAAATAAAAAATATATTATAGTGTTCAATCCTTGTGGTCTAAGGTCCTCATATGCATATAAAAAATCTCAAATAAATAATAATACTATATTATTGTATATTATTTAAACTATTTTTTTATTATATTGTTATTTATATTATTTTAGTTAGAATATTAAATTTGCTTGTATATATGATTACATGGAATTATGCAAAAAATAATGATAATAATATAGGTTTGACTTATATGAAAATTATTATGAAAAATAATATTTATTTTTTTTAATATTAATATATGAGAAAATTATGCAAAAAATCTCAATAGTTGAGACATAAGGATGATGTAATCCACACCAAGGTTCAAACCTCCTCGATGTCATCAAATAAACTATATAGCTCAATGTTACCAAGCCAATGGTAAAAGGGAAAGGAAAACCCTTTAAAAACCCTATTTAAAAAAAATAAAATAAATAAAAAATTGAATACCTCTTCAAAATAATTATAACTTCTCATTAATTTTTTTTACAATGTGACTAAGCCTATGGTAAAAGGGAAAGGACAACACTTTAAAAACCCTATTTAAAAAATAAAATAAATAAAAAATTGAATACCTCTTCAAAATAATTATATCTTCTCATTAATTTTTTTAAAGAAATGTTTTCAAAGGGTTTCCCTTTCCCTTTGACATCAATTTAGTTACAATAGATCATTTTAATAAAAATACCTTGTATACATCGACAAGAGGAGCAGGCGGGAGCGGAGGCAGGAATGGAGCAAAGCGGGAGCGGAGGCAGGTGCAATTTTTGCAAACATGTTTTTCATTCTGTTGGAGGTGGGAAACAGGGTTTCCAAACCCCTGGAAGCTGTGAGGCTCAAGGAGGGAACAAGCAAGGTTAGAAGCAAGCGAGGAAGAAGCGGGTGGACGGTGACAAGGACATTGAGGGTTTTAAAAAATTAGAGGGACACGAACCCACTGATATTATTTTTGATAAGAAGGCCCACATCAAGAATTCTGAGGGCAATAAGTCTTTTGCACAGGCCCTTAAATGTGGCAATAGGGTTTCCTTACATTCTTTACCACCTCTCACTCCCAATGGGCGGAAGGTATCCGTGCACGAAGCGTAATGGCAGACTTTATATCGATGGAAAATTTTTCTCTACGGTAGGCAAATTCATAGGGGGCGGGCCGGATATTGAAACGATTCGACGATGGGCATCCTTGAAGTGGAAGACTTCTGGACACATGGAGATTATTGCATTATCAAGGGGGTTTTTGCGGTACGCCTTAACAATAGTGAAGATGCTAGTCGTATTCTAACGGGAGGACCTTGGTTCTTGGGCCGAAGAAGTCTTTTTCTTAGGAGATGGGGTGAGGATTTTGACCCGAAAAGCGAGCATAAACTTTGCCCCCATTTGGGTCCGTCTCCCAAATCTCCCGTTTCATTGGTGGCATGAGTATTTTCTTGAGGGTATTGCCAAGACCATAGGGGAATTGGTGGCCATTGATAATCCAACCCTTGCACGCACCAGAATGACGCATGCTAGGATTTGTGTAAATGCAAACCTAGAATATGAGCTTCCTACTCATGTGGAGTTAGAATATGGAAATATAACAAGATTACAGGTCATCGAATATGAAAATAGACCGGCATTTTGCTCTGACTGTAATATTCAAGGCCATCTCAAAGGACAATGCTCTTTTTTGAGAAGCCAGCAAACCCTTCCTAGGAATAATGATTCCAAGCGGCAGTCTTTCAGAAATAATGGCAAATACACAGGAATGTACAGGGTTAAAGATCCAAATGTTGAAAAGGCAAAGGCCTATGGTTTGGGACAAATGGAGAATGAGGCTGAGCTTCACATGGACAATGGTAAGGACAAGCAAATTGCTACATCACAAGCTGACCAACAAAAGGTATGCTCTCCTTTCGAGAATCTAAATAAATTTAACATTTTGGCTGAAAACCAAATAATTACAGAGGAAAATCAGAATGAAGGGTCTAATGTTGAGGATATAATTCTTGGTCTCCCTACTTACCTTGACTCCCCAACCAAATCTGGACCTTCCAATCCTCCTCCTGTTGGCCATAAAGAATGCCCTAATGATGAGTCCTTTTCTGCCTGAGAAAGAGAAAAAGTGCTTTCAGAGTTAATCAGCCCTTCCAAGCGACATTTTTCACCTTTGTCTTTGTCCCAATCCAGAGAAGGGGTTTCCAATCTTGTTATCCAACGGGTCACCCAAACCAAATTTAGCCGAAAGCAGGACTAGAAGCTCAATGAAATCCCCCATGATTGGCTATGGAGGTGAGAAAAAAAAGGAAGAAAGTCAAATGCCCAGCAATGGAAAGAAGAGGTCCAAGATGAGATAGCTAATGGAATTCAGACTACTCTGTTTCCACCAGCTGGAAATCTTCCCTTTGAAGAAAACAAAATTCTTAAGCCCCCTCAAGTCCAAGGCAGGGGAAGAGGAAAAAAACTTTAAAAGTTCCAAATGAAGATCATATCCTGGAATGTAAGGGGGCTCAATGGCCTTCCTAAACAGCGGTTAGTCAAATATTTAAGAAGAGATTTTGATCCCACTATTCTTATTTTGCAAGAAACTAAAGTCGATGAAGTTTTGTCTAGAAAAATTGCCCTCAATATCTGGAAAAATGGAGAAGCAATTTTTTGCAAAGCCAATGGAACCTCAGGTGGTCTTCTTTGTATCTGGAATCCAGGGAAGGTGGAAGGCAAGGTTATTCAATTGGGGGAAAGGGTAATGAGCATTATTTTTAAGGATAAGGTTAATGACCTTTCTTGGATATTAACAAATGTGTACGCCCCTAATTCTATATCTGGGAGAGCTGATATATGGAATTTACTCGGTCATTTCAAGGAAGCTTTTCGGGATATCCCATGGATAGTGGCGGGGGACTTTAATACCCCTCTTTACCCCTTTGATAAAAAAGGGGAGTAGGAATTCCAGCAAGAAGTATGGAGGACTTTCAAGATTTCATCAACAACAACAATTTATTGGATGTCAAATTAAAAAATGCTAAATTTACTTGGAGCAATAGGAGGTCTGGAAATCAACTTATAATGGAAAAGCTTGATAGGTTTTTTTGTCACAGGAAGCAATACAATCTTTTGGGGATGCAAATCTGTTGTCCTTGCCTCGCATTGGGTCTGACCACAACCCGATTTTACTTGAAATTGAAGAGACTCCAAAATTCAAAAGGCCTTTTAGGTTTGAATCTATGTGGATGCACCACCATGATCTCGAGAGACAGAATTTCTCGGTGGTGGCGGCATTCTTGTCGAGAGCGAGCCTTCATTCGGATTAGCACGAGAAACTTAAAGTGGTGAAAGAAAATCTAAGGATGCGGAATAAGGAAATTTTTGGAAATATTTTTGAAAACAAGAAAGCCATCTCTGAAAGGTTATCAACCATTGAGAAAAAACTTGAAGAGGGATTGCCGAGACCCTTCCCTACGAGCGAGATGAAAAGAAATCCCTTGCTTGAGTACCATAATGTTCTAGCTGCGAGGAGACTTTTTGGCGGCAAAAGTCTAGAGCTACAGGCTAAAAGAAGGTGATGCCAATACAAGATTTTTTCATGCATCAACCTTAAGGAGCAGAAGCCACAATAGAATTAAAGAACTTGTTAGAGATGATGGATCATTCCTTTCTAGTCCTAATGAAATCAGAAATGAAGCAGTTTCCTATTTTTAGAATCTTTTAGGAGAAGAACATTTCGGTTACGCCTTAGCTTGAGAATCAATGCTTTACCATATTCCTCATTTAATTTTTGATGACTTGAATGGGGAGTTAATTAAGCCTTTCACGGATGAAGAAATCAAAGAGGCCCTCTTCTCAATGAACCCTGATAAAGCTCCAGGTCCAGACGGGTTTTCACCTCGTTTTTTTCAGGCTTTTGGGATATTGTAGGTTTTGATGTATGTGCTACTATCAAGGAATTTCAGTCCACAAAGCATATTCCGAGAAGTTTTAACTCCACTTTTATTGCTTTAATCCCAAAGATTCCTACTCCTAGATCTATGATGGATTTTAGACCTATTAGCCTTTGTAATGTTGTTTATAAAATTTTGACCAAGGCAATTGCAAATAGAATGAGGAAGATCCTTCCTATGTTTATTGATGTTTGTCAAGGCAATTCAGTCCCTGGAAGGTCAATCCTTGATGGGGTCATAACTATCCATGAAGCCCTCCATTCGGTAGTCCAGACTAAAAAACTTGCTTTTGCTCTCAAGGTGGATATGAACAAGGCTTATGACCGCATAAACTGGAGTTTTGTCTCTGCCATTCTTCAGAAATTTGGTTTTCATCATGAATGGATCAAGCTTTTGGAAGGATGTTTTATGAAACCTTGGTTTTCGGTCCTTGTTAATGGTGCTCTGCTTGGATACTTTCAAAGTAAAAGGGGCCTAAGGCAAGGTGACCCTATCTCTCCCATGCTATTTATCATTATGGTTGAAGCCCTTGGGAGGACAATCAAAGCTGACTGTAATATTGGTCTTATTTCGGGAATTAAAGCATCATCACAAACACGGCGATTACACATGAGCGGTTTGTGGATGATACTTTGTTGTTAACTCTTGCATCAGTTTTTGAGGCTAAGGTCATAAAACATATTCTAGAGCTATATGAGGATGCTGTGGGGCAAAAGGTAAATTTTTCAAAGAGTAAAATTTATTTCTTTAACACTCCCATTCAGAGGCAAATTAAGATTGCTAGGATTCTTGGATGCTCGGTGTCTACTCTTCCATCCACATACCTAGGCCTTCCTTTATTTACGAGGCGAGCTACGGTTCCATGTGGACTAATGTAATTGAAAGAATTAGGAGGAAGGTAGGTTGGATGGAAAGGGAATTTGTTATCTCAAGTGGCAAGGCGGTTCTCACCAAGTTTTCCATTCAAAGCATCCTGTCTACTTTCTCTCTGTTTTTAAAGCTCCTACAAGTGTCTACACTAAAATTGAACAGATCCGGAAGAGGTTCCTATGGCTGGTTCTGAATCTAAGCAGCGCTTTCACTTGGTGTCCTGGGATAGGGTTTGCAAACCAAGGGAGTTTGGAGGTATTGGGCTAAGGAGAATACAACATTTAAACATGGCCCTCCTGGCCAAACAAGCATGGCGTCTTTTGACAAATGCAAATGCAGAATGGATTACTATAATCGGAAGAAAGTATTTGCAAGAAATTGAATTCTTAAGTTATTCCTTTCCTCCCCGGGGGATCAATTTTTGGAAATCAATCCTTCAAACTAAAAACTTGCTAAGCAAAGGGCTACGTTGGAAACCGGGAAATGGAAGAAACATTGATTTTTGGGACCACAAATGGTTAAAGGACTATCCCCTCTCTGCAGACCCCATCATTTCAACCCTTAGAGCTTGGACAATTGAAGTTTTTGGTACCAAAGTTGCAGATTTTATTACTTTGTCAAACAATAGAAGGGTATGGAAGCCAATAATGAATAATGATCTACCAGGGGCATCAATAATCCTTGGAGAATGAATTAAAAGCAGTCTTTACTCCCTTCCGGCATTCTTGAGGACCGAGCTTATCCGGGAAGCTTCGAACAATGGGGAATTTTCTATCAAGTCTACTTATCTGATGCTTATTGATAATGATGAACCTACTTTCCCTCACTTGGAAGTTTGGCCCAAAAGCATTGTTCCGAAGGTTGGGTTTTTTGCATGGTGGCCATCCAAAATAAGATCCTCACCATGGATAACTTAATAAAAAGAGGTGTGATTGTTGTTAATAGGTGTTATCTTTGTATGTCTGAGTGGGAGTCTATTGATCATTTGTTTCTGTATTGTAATTTTTCTGTCTCAATCTTGTTAGGTCTATTACAAGTGTTTCATATTTATTGGGTCCATCCTCAGTCCATTTTTGACTTATTTGTCCAGTGGCCTTCCCCCTTTTTGAATAGGCGTCTTAGGTATATGTGGAAGATCTGCCTTCATCACTACTTGTGGCAGATATGGTTGGAAAAGAATCGTCGGGCCTTCTTGGATAAGGTTTCTCGAGTCATCCTCTGTCTGTCAAAAATTTTAGCATATGCTAATGAGAATGCTTGTTTAGTGCTGCGGCATCTAGACCTCCGAATCCTTTTGAAGCCTCATTAGGCCGAGTCATTAAACTTACCTCTCATTGATGGCCTCAATCATCCTCGAGTCTGTCCTAGAACCATGATCACATGGACCCCACCCCCCTAGGGTGGATTAAGTTAAATTTTGATGGGGCAGCTAGGGGCAACCCAAGTGAAGGCTGAGGTGGTGGCTTACTTAGAGACCACAAGGGTGAGGTGCTTGTAGCTTTGCTGAACATCTTGGAGCTCAAACTAACAATGTGGCTGAAGCAAGGGCAGTTTGGAGGAGCCTCAAGGTGGTAGAGAATTATCCAGGGAAGCTGTTGGTGGAAGGTGATTCTCTTATTATTATAAATCTTCTAAAGAACACTAAGAGAGCTCCTTGGAGATTTGATGACTACATCCATGAAGCAAGGGCTCTAATTCATGACCGACACAGAGGCCATAATTTTGCATACCTTATGGGAAGCAAACATGGCAGCTGATAGGTTGGCAAATGAAGGCATTATAGCGGTAAATTTGATCACGTGGACTGAAAATCTTCCTCATGGAGTCTCAATGGTGATAGATAATGAAAAAATTTAGATTGGAAGGCTCAAAGTGGATCAATGACGAGAAAATGGGGGCATTTTTAAAAAAAAATTTTGAACCTTATAATGGATTTTGTCATATTTGTTTTTTTGTTCATGTGACTAGTGTTTTTTGCAGTTGGTGGGGCAACGATATAGTTTTTTATCTACAAATTCATGCATGGGAAACATCTGCTTTGGCCTCAAGTATTTCCCAAGGTGTGTTTGGATTCGATGTCGCAAAAAGGCCCTAGCAAGAAATAACAAAGTGTTGGAGATCCATGACAATGAGGCACCAGACCCCACCATAATAGTCTTGGAGAAGATGACAATTTCATTGGCCTCCAACGGTATCAACCGATTGAAGAGTCATGTACAGCCTCATCGGTCGATTTGTTGATTTGTGTGATTCCCTAAATCTTCTGTTTTATAGCCAGCAGTTCCGGGGGCACAAGGAGTCGAAGGCAAAATCTAAAGATGATGGCAAGAACGATGATAAGAAGTTAGATGAGGACTACAAGGAAGACTGCTTGGCCTCTTGGCTGTCCATTCTATGGGATGTTTTTTTGACCATATTCTATTATTTTTATATGGGCACAAGCTACTCTGCATGGTGCTTGCATGATTAGTTTTTGTCTTTGTTAGTTCTTTTTTGCGTCTTTCTTTTCCGATGGCCATAATATTAGGCTTCCATAGTTTAGTTTGGCTGTATTCTAATGGAAGAGTAGGTCTTGGCCATTTTTGTTGTCAGTTTAAACTTTTAGGGCTTGGCCTTTGTCCAGTTGGTCAGTGGACCCTATTTTGTAAAATGGTTTTGGGTCAACCAGTTAAAACCCGGTGTTAATTATAATATTCTCTTACTTACAAAAAAAAAAATAATTATATCTTCTTATTGTTATTTTTAAATCAAGGTTTCCAAAGGGTTTCCCTTTCCCTTTTACATAAATTTAGTTACAATAGATCATTTTAATAAAAATACTTTGTATACATATCTTCAAAATCATTATATCTTCTCATTAATTTTTCTAAAGAAAGGTTTTCAAAAGAGTTTTCCTTTCCCTTTTACATCAGTTTAGTTATAGTAGATCATTTTAATAAAAATACCTTGTATTATTAGGGCAAACACCTTTATCATTTCTTTTTTAATCAAATTTTTGAAGGATTTAAAATATTTGTCTATTTTAAATAATTATTAAATTTGAATACCTCCAATCAATGAGGCTTTGGTTCATTGGATGAGACATATGGATGATGTAGCCCATACCAAATACCAAGGTTCAAATCTCCTTGATGACATCAAATAAGCTATATAGTTCAATGTGACTAGGTTGATGGTAAAAGGGAAAGGACAATCCTTTAAAACCTTATTTAAAAAAATAAAAATAAAAATAAAAAATTGAATACCTCTTCAAAATAATTATATCTTCTCATTGATTTTTAATTTTTAAAGCAAGGGTTTCTCTTTCCCTTTTAGTCACATTGAGTTATTTGGTGCTAATGAGATTTGAACCTTGTGTGGGCTAAATCAACTATTTATCCCAACTATTCAAACAAAACTCGTTGACTATATCTTCTCCTTAATTATTCCTAAGAGAAATATAACCATTTCTCTGCCATGTAATAATATGAATTAAAATGTATATATATTTTGTATCTTTATGTTGCATATTCAAACTTTTTTAACAAATAACTATAAAGTCAAACCAGAATTATCAATTTTTATTGTGAATTAAATACAAGACTAAAAAAATATTATAAAAATAATAATAAAAATAAATTTACTAACAAGAGAGTAATCTAACTTGATATCATATTCTTGTGAGTGTGGGTTACTAGCAAGGACACCATATCATATTCGTGTGTGTGGTGTACCCGCAATTACGCCATATCATATCTATGTGAGTGCGGTCTACCGACAAGGACGCCATATCATATCCTTGTGAGTGTGGTCTACGGACAAGGACGCCACTTACATTATCGGTGATATGACCTGGGTTCAATCCCCAAAATAAATATGTATAAGAAATATTACTCAAATAAATAAATTTACTAATTATTATCTCATAATAATTTTTTTTATGTAGATAATCATCCTATTAAACAGAAATAATATTACTTTCTAAAAGCAAACTAAAAATACAAACTTAATTAACATATAGAATAAATAATATTTATTAAAATTTCCTTTATATTATATATTATGATTTTTATATCATGACAAGGCTCGCGTCAAAAATAGAGAGCTTTAAATTTCGTTGGGATGGTGTAAGAAGTTTTCGGCCCATGATCCCAACTGCCAAAGTTGTCGCTTCAATATTCCGAATGAAGTTTAAATCATGCTTTAAATTTCACCGGGATGGTGTGCGAATTTTTCGGCCCATCATTCCCAAGTGCCAAAGTTTTCGCTTCAATATTCCGAATGAAGTTTAAATCATGCTTTAAATTTCACCGGGATGGTGTGCGAAGTTTTCGGCCCATCATTCCAACTGCCAAAGTTGTCGCTTCAGTAGTCCGAATGATGTTGAAATCACTCCCAACTGCCAAAGTTGTCGCTGCAGTAGTCCGAACGATGTGAAATCACTCACTCTCAATTTGTGACCTTTGAAATGGAGTTGGGTACTGTCGAAAATCAGTTGGTAATGAACCAAAAATTTTGCGAGGGATAAAACAACGGTTGTGGCCCTGGTTTACGGGAGATGTCCATTATGGAGTGAAAAACTTTCCATTAAGATATAAATTATTAAGAAGTTTCTGGTGTAAATAATGGGTAATAACCTATGGTTTATTTAGTAGATATGTTAATGAAGTCAATTTTCTTTAATGAAGATTAAAGTTATAAAGAAAACTATGAAGTTATAAAGAAAACTATGTTTTGGATTAGATTTTTTAAACAACTATATCAACTTATTAATAAAAATGTTTTGAAAAATATTAAAAATGCCTTGTAAAATTTATTAAGTAAAGATTATGTATTAAAAAGAGAAATAGGTAGTAGACATGTTACTACCCACTACTGTCATTATCATATCAACTCCACTATTTTAAAATATTATTACATTATTTATATTGGATATTTCATACAATAGTGGGCATGTTACTACCCAATATTATCATAATCCTACCATTTTGGAATAATAATCTTTCAATTTTTTTTTTAAAACATTAAAAAAGAATGTCACTTTTAAGATAAAAAACAGAAATAATAATTTTTTATATATTTTATTATAAATTATATAATTTTATTATTACATTAAAACTTTAAAGGTAATGATTTTAAAATAAAATATGTAATAATAATTTACATCTGTTGTAGACTTGTTCTATGCGTGAAGGTATGTAATTTATTAAAAAAGGGGATCGACCCATAAAGAGGTGGTTGCCAAAGACACGTCACATTGACCGAGGTGCATTCTTTCATTATATATTTACCTTTTTCAATATTAAAATTTTGACGGAGGAAGCGCCGGCTAGTACATTTATTTGTCGCTTCTCTTATTAATATATATATATATATATATATATATATATATAATTGTCGCTTCTCGATCTATCTAAATCTTTCTATATATATTTGCCGCTCATCAATTTTTCTAAATCTTTCTAAGTACGGTCGGTGATTGACAGTTCTTGAATTTCCTTTGTCTATAAAGAGATAGAAATTGCGAGTTTCAATAACAAGAAGCTCTCCGCCCCATGGATTGTTCGGCAGCAATGGAAGATCTAATTCAAATAGAAGCCCATCATCAGCTCCTGCCAAACCCATGGCCCTCAAAGCTGCCCTTTTGCTTGACATTCCTCATATCATCGCCAGTCGAGGCAATGGAAGCCCTTTGTCTGTGAACCAGATTGCTTCGTATATTTCCGCCTCCACAAATAAAGCTCCCCATATGGAGTCTTTACCTGTTTAGAATCCTCAGGCTTTTGGCTTCATATGGAGTCTTTACCGAGGAAACCATCGTGGCCGATGGAATCAAGCAGTTAAGATATGGGTTAACCCCCATGTCCAAGTTGCTAGTGAAGGAAGGAAAGCAAGAGTCATGTGCGCCTTTTCTCTACTTGGCAACCCATAATGTCTACCTGAACGCTTATCAACACTTGCACGAGTCCGTCCTAGAAGGCTGTTATCTTTTTAATAAGGCCTATGGAATTGGCCCCTGGGAATATGCCAGAAATAATCCCGAAGCCAACAAGATTTTCAACGAGGCCATGGCCAGCCATACAAGAACAGTCATGGCTTCGTTGGTGGAGGAGTACCAGGGATTTAAGAGCGTGAAGAGTGTGGTCGATGTTGCAGGAGGCATAGGTTCTGCATTATCCATAATCCTACAACAATATCCGCACATTCGTGGCATTAATCTCGACTTACCTAATGTGATTGCCACTGCCCCTTCCATACCCGGTAATTTCCTTACTTGTCTATTAAAATCGGGTAACAGTGTTGGTATTTGTGGCGTAGTAGTCCACTAATGTGTGAATATTAATCCTATATGGAGTTGCCATTTGTTTAGAAAAAAGGCGAAACATAGAAGAGGTAGTTACCATTTTTCTTTTCTCTTTCATATATAATTCTTACAGGAGTAGATCACGTCGCTGGAGACATGTTCGAAGGAATTCCCTGCTCAGACGTAGTTTTCATGAAGGTAATTGCAATAACAAGAATGAAACATTTTATTTGGGTACTCTATGTATCACTCTCTTTATCATATTGAACAAATGCTTTGATTGTTAGTACAGTGGATTTTGCATGACTGGGACGACGAGCGCTGTGTGAAACTGCTAAAAAAGAGCTACGAGGCAACGCCAAAAGATGGGAAGGTGTTGATCGTTGATGCAGTGATTGATGACAAGGGAGAGAGTGCGACGCGCCTGGGATTATTGTTTGATGTGACTATGATGGTTTACACCACAGGTGGCAAGGAGAGAAGTGAAGAGGAATTCAAAAAGCTGTTCCTAGAGGCTGGATTCAAAAGCTACACTATTACTAAGCTGCCTTGCCTCCAATCGCTCATCGAAGTCTCTAAATCCTGACTCACGTCAAGATGTGTGTCTGTATTCTCAAAATAAGACGTGGGATTATATAGTACATCCTAAATCACATTCCTTGTTCTCCGCAACGAAATGTCCAGAATTTATATAAAGTATCGTTAGACTATTACCCCACATTAGAATCTAATGGAAAGAGTGCTTTAAATGAATAAATATCTGAATGTTTATTATAAAGGATATCTTGTTAAAGATTATTTTATTTCATCACAATTAATTTAACTTTTATAATTTTATTTTATAATCAATTTAAAAGGAAAAAATTCAATGTCAATCATATGATATTAAAATGATAAGGGAAGAATGAAGACAATTATTCATCATCCTATCTTTATTCATTACCTCACATTAGAATCTAATGGAAATAGTGCTTTAAATGAATAAATATCTATTGAGGAATATTTATTATAAAAAATAGCTTGTTAAAAATTATTTTATTTTATCATAATTAATTGAACTTTAATAATTTTATTTTATAATTAATTTTAAAGTAAAAAATTCAATGTCAGTCATATCAAAATGATAAGAGATAATTATTCAACTTTTCAAAGGTTTAAACGTTGAGACTAAGTTAAGACTAAAACCAAGGTCATGAATAATATTAGATGTCTTTAAATCTTAAGACTATGTTTGTAGAGGGCTACGTGGGATGTAAAAAATATTTAGAAAATAAAATAATGATTGAATTTTGTGGAAATAATTATTTATAATAAATTGATAGAGCATTTTTTACTAAAAATAATAGATAATAAAATTTGAAAAAGTTAATATTTGGAATATCAAACTTTAAAACATGAAGGGTGAGATATAACGTTAAAATAGAAATACATGAAATATTAATTTTTAAATTGATTCTTTTGATCAAGCTAAAAATTATTACAATAAAAATTATTATATAAATATGATTAAATATTTTATAGTAAGATATATCTTTTATTTTATTTGTACAAAAATATGAACATTATATTATTATAATTAAATATAAATAATATATTTTTTTTTGAGAAAATTGAAAAAAACTTGTATTAAAACATTGATCAGTTACAATTGGTATAAGACACATCCCAGCCGAAAACAATGAAAGCACATGATTACAAGAGAAGAGGAAGATTTGCACTGGATCCAAATCTCTTGAACCAATATCAAGCTAGCTGAGAGAGCTGATAGGTCTGTTACAACAACTTATCAAGAAAAAACACAGCAAACACCAACTTCACCTCTGTCCGTGAAAAAGCTACAAGTCACGAAATCGTGACACAAGACTCCTCTGATCGCAAAAATTCAACCTGTCACGAAATCGTGACATGTCGCGAAATTGCGACAAAAATCCATCCTTGGCCGCGACGGAGCAACATGTCGCGATATAGAGAGAAAAATCCACCAGCGGCCACAATGATGCAACACGTCACAAAATCGTGACAACTTTCCTCCAACGGCCGTGACGACGTAACATGTCGTGATATCACGACAACTTTCCTCCCTTGGCCGCGACGGTGCAACATGTCACGATATCATGACAATTTTCCTCCCTTGGCCGCGTCGGCGTAACATGTCACGATATCGCGACAAATTTCCCTCGACGTCAGCGACGGTGCAACATGTCGTGAAATCGTGACAACTTTCCTCCCTTGGCCATGACGACGCAACATGTCGTGAAATCGTGACAACTTTCCCTCAGCGACAACAACAGCACAACATGTCACGATATCGCGACAACTTTCCTCCCTTGGCCACGACGGCACAACATGTCATGATATCACGACAACTTTCCTCCCATGGCTGCGACAGTGCAACATGTCACGAAATCATGACAACTTTTCCTCGACGGCCGCAACGGCGCAACATGTCGCGATATCGCGACAACTTTCCCACATTGGCCGCGACAGCGCAACATGTCGTGATATCACGACAACTTTCCCTCAGCGGTAGCGATGGAGCAAAATGTCATGATATCGCGACAAATTTCCTCCCTTGGCCGCAACGGCGCAACATGTCACTATATCGCGACAACTTTTCCTTGGCGGCCGCAACGGTGCAACATGTCGCGATATTGTGATAACTTTCTCGCATCGGCCGTGACAGCACAACATGTCGTGATATCATGACAACTTTTCTCCAGCAACCGCGATGATGCAACATGTCGCGATATCGCGACAACTTTTCGCCAATGGCCGCGATGGCGCAATAGGTCATGTAATCACGATAAAAACTACCCTTAGTTTTTTCATTGATCATTGTCTCAAGGATATTTCAAGGCCCTGCCTAATCACCTCATCTTCAATAGGCATTTCACTGTGCAGCTGCACCCCTACCTCTTCTGCAGCACCCATCTTAGCCAGGAAATCAGCCGCTTTGTTTAAATCTCTGCTCACATATATTGGAATCACATCATCTAATTCCATACATAATTTCTTGATTTGAGAGACCAGAATCCTCAACCTCTAAGCGTTCAATGAAAAGTTCCTCATGTAGTCTAGAGCTCCAACCAGAATTTGAGAATCAAATTCAAGAATTATCCTCCTGTGACCCTGAGTAACTGCCCAAATAGAGGCAGATTTGATAGCAATGGCTTCTGCTTCATTATTTGTGGCTCTACCCAAACCATGCATTTCCCAATAAAGCATTGATCCCTCATGATTTCGACAGACCACGCCAATACCGGTGCTACATGGATTGCCCTTTGTAGCTCCATCAGTATTGATTTTAATCTAGCCTTCTGGGGGTGATTTCCAACTAGTTCTGTTTTGTCCCTCTTTCTGGTCAACTCCCTCTTCCATTGGCCCAGGAACAACCTGAGTTTCCTCTTTAGCGTAGACGAAAACAATTTTTGTGACTTAGTATAAACCAAGCTCCCACCCAATTTGAAGAGCTTTGGATGTAAATCTACCCCGCTTCCATCTTTCCCAAATATTAGTCCAATTCATGTCACCATTAACCTGGATTTTATAATGAGAGAGCCAGCGCTTCCAAATCTGACGTGTGAAAGGGCACTCAAACATCAGGTGATCAGTTGTTTCTTCATAAACTGCCAAGCAAAAAAGTTTACTTTCGGCCAGCCCTTAGAATGCCAAATATTTCTCCAATCCTCAATCAAAAAAGAATGGGGGGGAGGGTCTAGGAGGATCTTGTCATATCTATCCTTCACTGTATAAACACCAAGGCTCCCATAGCCCCAAGCTAATTCATCCTCCTCGTCTCTCCCTATGAGAAAACTTTTTGTCAAGATTTTGGTTAAGATGGGTGCCAACTCCGATGGGATTGGAATTGGCCACTCCTCCAACCTCTTAAATTTCTTAAACCTATACTCCCCTAGCTGAGAAGTGTTGAAATAACTTTCAATTTGGACCCAACCCATGATTTCTATGGCAGATTTTATTGGAAGTAACTCGGGGAATTCAACAATGATGGGTGGGTACTGATCCCAAGAATCAGTCCAAAAATGGTCCTTCTCCCCTCTCCCCACTTTCCAAAATAGCTGATCTTTAATAACCTGAGATCCTAGCCCATTCTGCGTCAAACTCTCTGTCCCCTATTTTTTGAGGTCCCCATGAACCCCAAAAAACATTCTAGTATCCAAAATTTTGTAGCCGAATATAAACGTCTTTTTCCCCCCCACATGGATAGAAGTAGGTAAACAGGAATTGGAATCACCTTCTCTCGCTTGCTTTTGTAAGGGTGACTAACGAAACAAGAGAGGGACAAATCAAAAGCTATCTTTCACCCCTCCCCTCAAAAAAGTGAAAACCACCTTTTCATATCTGCTTCAGGATATGGATCAAATAGGCTGAAGTGGCATAGAAGGGGAAGGACACTTCAAATAGGGAGGCGGCACAACCTTTAAGCTGCTTGAAGTAATCCATGGATCCTCTCAGTCTCAGCCCACCTTTTACCTTGGGCTGAGTGACTTTATCCCAACCCACTAAGGCCCACTTTCTTTTTCCTTTAGCTCCTTCCCACAAAAACTTCCTAGCCATCCTGTCCAACTCTTTCGATATTGTAAGCGGGGAAGGCAGGATAGAAAATTTGTAGATTGGCATGGCTTGAATGACTGACTGTAAGAACGTTAATTTGCCACCATAACTTAACCACTTGTGAGACCAGTGATTAATTTTGTCCTTGATACACTCCAGCATATTCCTCCAAGTGTCTAATTTTAGCCTCTTGAAGTGCAAGGGGATACCCAAGTAAACCACAGGGAGAGAAGTCCTAGTGAATCCCAAGATTTCTAAAATTCTATTCTGAAGCCTTTGCTCCAGATTAAAAAAGACCACTTTGGATTTCTTGTCATTAATGACCTATTGAGTAGCCCTGAGATAGACATTAAGAGTATCCCTAATCGTTCTAGCTTCCCTAATGCTGGCTACTCCCATAAAAATAGTGTCATCCACAAAATGCAGGTGCGATACAATTTCATCCCCCACCCTAATACCCAATAATCTGCCTTGCTGTCTTCTCCTCAAGAAAATTCTGCCAAGAATTTCAGCCAAAATGAGAAAAAGATAAGGAGAACAGGTATCCCCTTGGCGCAGACCCCGAGAAGCTCCAAAAAGTTACGAAGGAAGGCCCTTGATAAGCACAAAGTAAGTCGAGGAAGAGACACAACTCATAATCCACTCAATCCAGCCCTGAGAGAAGCTGAAGTCTGCCATCATTTTAGCCAGGAGGCTCCATTCAACCCTATCATAAGCCTTTGACATATCCAATTTAATGAACATCCCTTTATTACCAGAAGTGTGCATTGAATGTATTGCTTCCTGGGCCACAACCACCCCATCCAGAATCTGTCGTCCCTCAACAAAGCCGCCTTGCTCAAAGGAGATAATGTTGTGAAGAAGAGGTTTTAGACACTCAGCCATTACATTTATGAGTATTTTTTACACCACATTACATAAGGCAATAGGCCTATAATTTGAAATATGACCCCCTCCTCCCCTTTTGGAATCAAGGTAATGAACATGTGGTTTATAGCTTTAAGAATTCTCTTATTTTCTCTGGATTCTTCAACAACAGCCCTTACATCTTCCTCTAAGCGAGTCCCGAAAGCCTTGAAAGAACTCAATTGGGAAGCCATCTGGACCAGGAGTTTTACCAGTGCTCATTCCAAATACCATAGTTTTCAATTCATCCATGTCAATGGGTTTGAGGAGGGCCTAATTTTCATACTCCGAAATAAGAGTAGGTATGACAGAAATAACTTCATTTTGGGCCTCTACATCTTGAACCACACTTTCCTTAAAAAGCTTTGAAAAATAATCCATAGCATGGGAATGAATACCTAGAAGAGTATCAGATGAATGACCGTTCTCATCTTGAAGGGCCTCCATCTTATTCATCTGTCTTCGAGCACAAGTAGTCCGATGAAATAATTTTGTATTTCTATCCCCTTCTAATAACCAAGAAGTTCTTGCTCTCTGTTTCCAATAGATCTCCTCCTAGTAGTCAATGTCCTCAACCGTAGAATGCAAGGCATCATCCTCAAATTTGAGCTGATCAGTTATTACTCCTTCTCTAAACTATTTTTGGACCTCATCCCAGTAGGCCACCAATGGAGCTCTTTGGGTCTGGAAGTCATAATTATTAGAATGCCTCCAATACTTCAACTGAGATTTGACATATTGAAGTTGTTTGTGGATTCTAAACATAGCTCTCCCATAAGCTGGGCGGCCCTCTTCCCACCACTATGGAATTTTCTCCCGAAGTTCTTCTTTATGAATCCATAGCATGGGAATGAATACCTAGAAGAGTATCAGATGAATGACCGTTCTCATCTTGAAGGGCCTCCATCTTATTCATCTTTCTTCGAGCACAAGTAGTCCGATGAAAGAATTTTGTATTTCTATCCCCTTCTAATAACCAAGAAGTTCTTGCTCTCTGTTTCCAATAGATCTCCTCCTGGTTGTCAATGTCCTCAACCGCAGAATGCAAGGAATCATCCTCAAATTTGAGCTAATCAGTTATTACTCCTTCTCTAAACTATTTTTGGACCTCATCCCAGCGGGCCACCAATGGAGCTCTTTGGGTCTCGAAGTCATAATTATTAGAATGCCTCCAATACTTCAACTGAGATTTGACATATTGAAGTTGTTTGTGGATTCTAAACATAGCTCTCCCATAAGCTGGGCGGCCCTCTTCCCACCACTGTGGAATTTTCTCCCAAAGTTCTTCTTTATGAATCCAAAAATTCTCAAATCTGAAAGGTTTGTGATGGATCCCCATCCTAGTCCCACTTTCCAACAGAATAGGACAGTGATCAGAAACAGGGCCTGCCAAAATATAAAAATTGATATTCCATTTTACAAACACCTCCTCTGAAAGAAAAAAGTGTTCTAGCTTCACCTTCCTACTATGGGGCTCCTGCCTTTTATTAGTCCAAGTGAAGTTATTGCCAGGACATTTAATGTCCACTAAGTGCAAAGCCTGGACTTGAGCAATCATGAACCGGTCCCCTGGATCCAAAAGAGGTGATCCCCCTTCCTGGTCTCTAGAAGATAATTTAGCGTTAAAGTCCCCCGCTATAATCCAGTCTATATCTTCCCTATAAAATTATATTCTAGTTTTTTTTTTAAATGTTGGTCGTTTCATCACTAAAACACATGATTACATTAAGCGGGTGGATAAACACATCTCGAGTAGGGTCCTTAATAACTATTACATAGCATATCGACAACATATAAGAGGGAGAGATTTGAACCTGGGATATTCTAGTTTTTATTGAAGGGATAAAAATATTATGCATCACTTTTGATTGGTTATAAATACAACTAAAACATTTAGTTTGTTTAATTTTATTATATAACAAATAGGATAAGCAAAATAATATTAATAAATGCTAATTATTTCATTATATAATTTGATTTATGGTGTTGATTATCATGTCTAAGAGACATATTTACATGTTGATTTTTTTATAGTAGTAAATATGATGGTGATTAGATTAAAAAACATTTGATATATATATTTTAATTTAGCGAAAAACCTCTTACGGGGGTTACCTTGGTAAAAACCACAATTAGGATGTTCCACACCCTCAAAATCATCCAGGAGTCACGCCCAACCTTGATCACAACATTATCAACTAGATTTCGGATACTTGATGTGTGTTTGATAGGGTGGAGATTCAAACTAGGGACATCCCTTGGAGGATTACCCTACCCTTTCCAACTCATCTACAAGACATGGTAAAACATTTGATATTTAAACTTTACATTTAAAAAAAAAATGAATATCCTTTATACATTTTTCAACAAATTGATAAAATTAGTAAAATATTTAAATAGTTATTATTATTTTTTATTTGGTTAGTGTGATAAATTCCTATGACCAATGCATAGGGTTAAGCAGTCTCCTCCCAACCATGATCCCTTGTAAAGTGGGGGCTATGCTTATCAATAGGAAATTTAACACACACTCGCCCATACACCCACCCCTCACACACTCGCCCACACCATGGTTTAAATAGTTAACAATTTAATTTTATGTTAAACAATTTTATTAATAATTATATATTTTATCAAAGAAATATGACAATACACAATTGAGTTAGATATAAGTTCATAACTTGGGCTATTTTGACAATAATACCACATGTTAACCAAAAATAAATTGCAATACAAATACATGTTGGTTTACATAAATATCTAGAATATAATATTAGATTGTAGTATGATGAAATATGTATGATACTTGTTTTATTGAGTTTTTATTTACTATATATATAATATTACATTAATTAATAATTGAATATTAATTATTTTATAGAACTAATATATATATATATATATATATATATATATATATATATATATATATATATATATATATATATATATATATATATAAATAAATTTCACTACTCAATATGGCCTCAACAATGTAGTACTATTTATTATTATGGTAAAAAGAAAAATAAATTAAAATCTATATTTATCCTAAATAGTGTGCATGAAGTCTTAATAATATTGTGACATAAGTGTAGACACCCAATTTTGAACACATCATCAATGTTCAAACTTTCTAACATCTTCGTCAATCAACCAATCGACCATCTCCAAGATCAAATTGGGACCATTTATAGTTCCAAAGCAAAAGTGTCATGGCATAAGCAAAAGCATTATTAACGCTTTTGCCTCCATGGTAGTGCTTTTACAAAATTTAGCTTTTTGACCATTTTTTGTCCAATTTGATTAGAAATTATCATCTTTACAAAAGTGTTGGAGCATTGTCACCACCAACACCATTAACCATTTATAAAAATCATAAAAATTGAATCTAAGCATCGATGCGTTGCATATTTAAGCCAAAGCACTACCAAATTATAGGTTTGATGGTGCTACCGCTCCCTACTTTAGTCATAGTGATAGAACGAGAAAGTGTTGTTTGTCGACAAAAGAATCGACAATGCTATTGCTCACCTAGTGGTACTTCTTCCATTGAGTACATAGTTTCTCTTTCTATCGTTTATAACAATTCAATCTCACCTCTAAACAGGAGTTTGATACTCGTTAAGGGAGCTACATAATCTCCTCCATTTTAGGTACATTGTTTCGCTTCCACTACATCTATTTTCTATCGATTTTATAGTTGAATGAAAGCACCATCCAAAATAAGTACCATCAATGACACTTACATATGACTAGTAGCGCTTTAGCCAATGGTGCTTCTGTGAAACCACAGTTCTTTTGCTTCTTTGGGAGAAAATCAAGCTTTTCTAATCCATATTCGTTCATAAAAGAGTTAAAAGAAATTAAAGAAGCTCAAAAAATGGAGCAATCTACTCCAAAGGACTCCCAATCTAAGCCTAACACTAAATAAGTCGATCTAAAAACTATTTTTACTTGTTCTTATCAAAGTTTTATTTCCATTAAAAGAGAACAAAGACCTAGAAGTGACACAATGCATGAATTCTTATGGAAATCTCCTCATATGTTTACCCTTTGATATTTTTAACATTCCTTTATAACTTGCAGATTGTATGGTATACAAGGTTGATGTTATAAGAGATGTTAGAGTGGTTGATGGTGGTTTTAAAGACGTGTTGTTTATTGATAAGATCAGGATGATTTTACTTTATGTTTATAACTTATAGTGATGTTTATTGATAAGATTATAGAGTTGAGTGTCATAAAGACGTTTGTTATATTATAAACCTAAAGTTAGATTTTGGGATTATCGTTATGGATAAGTTAGATAAAGATAATCTTTCTAAGTGTCATGAAGCCATATATACCTAATGTTTATTATTATCTTCTTCTATGCTTGAAGAATATGACTTATGACATGAAAGATTAGGTCGCATCAATTTTAAGAGCATTTCTTTTATAAATGATATTAAAATAACTAATGACATTTCTCAAATAACCTTGTCCAATGGTACTTACGTAGATTGCATAATTCAGAAGATCCATAAAGAACCATAATCCAATGTAAAAATCAACATGCAAGTAAAAAACTTACACTTAATACATAATGCATGGTGATTTGTTAGAAGCTATAAAAATATTATATCTTAACAGTTACATGCATGCACTCAGTCTTGTTGATAATAAATTTAGGAGAACATGAGTTTACCTTTTGAAATCTAGAGGTGAAATACTTGATTTCTTTACCCAATTTCATGTTTTTATTGAAAACAATCTAACTATAAGTTAAAAAATCTTATGATTAATAATGGTATTGAGTATTGTAATAGTGGATTTCTTGATCATATAAAATATCATGGAATCGAGGATGAAAAAATAATGCTATAATCACTAGAGCAACGTAGTGTTGTTGAATGGAAACATCAAAATACCGCTAAAATGGCTAAATAGTTACCTCGTGCCATGAACATGTATTATAAATTTTGATCTAAAGCAATATATTTTATTTTATATTTAATCAACCAAACTCCTACCAAAGTTGTAAGGAGTTCATTCCTAAACAATCTTACAAAGGGAAGGGGACAAGCTTAAAGCAGTCATCTATCTTTGGTTTGCCTACATTTTTCACGCCCCTAAAGTAAAAAAGAACAAGTTTAGAATATAAACATGTTCCTCATAGATTTGTTGGTTGTGTTGAAAATTTTAAAACATATAGAGTTTATAATCCTAAAACAAATAAGGCTGTAAATCAGAAGAAAATTTTATATTAATGAGGATGGAGTGCATAGTTACACCAAAGTAAGCATTGTTGCATTTTAAACATAATGATGATAATGTTAAATATATAGATGAGGAAATAGATAGTGCAAATAATCTAAATATTGAATGTTAGTGTAGAAGATCATTCTACTTCTACTTCTAATTTGTAATCAAATCAAAGTCCTAAGTGTTTCAAAAATATTATTCAAGAAAGTGATTAGTGTTTGAGTATGCATGCTCTAAGTCAAACTAGAAGAAAAAGTTAGTATAATTAGTCATTGACATCCAAATCAACAAAAAATAATGATATCTAACTGCATTCTCTAGAATGACATAATATTTATCATAAAAGATCATGCTTTCATAATATAATTCTTTGACGGGTAATCAAAATTAGGATCTAGTTCTCGCTTAAAGATATACATTTAATTTGTTAAGAATGCTTGTTTAAAATAAATCTTGTTTCTTCAAACAAATTAATAAAATACAAAACTAGATTAGTTGTAACATTATTTTATTTAATTGAAGGCATAGTTTAAAAGGAAACTTTTGCACTTGTTGCTTGATACACACAACAAAACTAGTCTTAACTTGAGCTATAAAAATAAATTAAAAACTGTCAAGTGGATGTCGAAAATTTATTTCTAAATGGCCATTTGGATGATTAAATTTACGTGTTCTAACCTGATAATATTATTAAGAGAGGCAAATAGTACTTTTATAGGAGGATAAAGAAATCAATTTATGGCATGAAACAACATGCTAGAGAATGACATTTGAAATTTGATGATTATTAAATTCCTCAAGTATTTTCTTGAAGTAAGAGTGATCCTAACCACCATAATAATAATAATAGAGCTTGGTTGTAGAAGGTACTTCCAAGGGGTGGCTATGTATTCTTGGTCATACAAAGAAAAATATAACTATTTTGGACATTGAAGGTTTAAAGGTATAGATAATTTTCTAAATAGAACCTTCATAGACATAGTAGTTTTTATTTATCATTAGGTTTCATATTAGACTTTTAAAATTTACAAAAGGTTCAGGATTGTTAGACATCTATTTCCTTCATTCATAATATACAAATAAGAATCTACCTTTTGCACCTATTCAAATATTTTAAGTAGTTGTTTTAATATTTTCATATAATTTTAAGATAGGTGTTATTCGAATATTTTAGAGCTTAACATCTTATATAAGATATGTACAATATTAGTAGATAGGTTTATGTGATGTAAATCCAAGTTATATGCCATTTATTTAGGGTTATGCATAGCGGCTATTTATCGCCAAATTGACTAAAATTAGGATTTTCAAATTTTGGAATTGGCTAATATTTGGAACCATTGACCAGGGCCCATTAGCCAAAAAATTCTAGGTGTAATTTTTTTGGGTCGATTCACCCCAATTTTATAATAATTTGACCATTTTATATTTAAATTTCCAACATTGCCCCTAATAATAGCGAACCTTCTACATGCGTTCGGATACTATGTGATTGGATTTCGAAACTGATTCGCCAAATTTTTATAAATACATTTTGGGGTTGACCCCTTATGCATAACCTTGCATTTAAGATTTTTGGGGGAGAATAATTTAAAGACATTTAAACACATTTAATTATAAAATTCTTGATGTAAAGGTTCTAACTCCTTCGTTATAAATTTTTGTGTAAATATATATAAGTGTAGGCACCCAATTTTAAACACATCATCAACGTATAAACTTTCTGGCATCTTCATCAATCGACCAATCAAGCATATTTAGGACCAAATAGGGACCATTTATTGTTCCAAAATAAAAGCATCATGGCATGAGCGAAAGCGTTGGAAATGCTTTTGCCTCCATGGTAGTGCTTTCGTAAAATTTAACTTTTTGACAATTTCTCATCCAATGTGACTAGAAGTTTTCATCTTTACAAAAGCGTTGGAGCACTATCATCGCCAACACTATTAACCATTTATAAAAATTATAAAACTTGAATCTATGCATAAATATATATCGCATATTTAAGGTAAAGCACCACCAAATTATAAGTTTTATGGTGCTATCGCTCTCTACTTTAGTAATGCACCTTGACAGGGCCATAACTTTTGCTCCGAGTATCCGTTTTAGCCCGTTATTTTTCTAGAACGTGCATAATTGCATGGAGAACTTAAGAAAAGTGGCCCAAATGTTTGCGGAGCCAAAAATACCTCTAGGAGGCCCAAAATTAGCTTTTAATGTAATTTTATATTTTTGCAACTGAAAAGTGATCATAATTATTAGTGTAGAACTAGAGGGGGGTTGCTATCTTGGGGCAGCAGGTGTTATTGAATAACGAGTGCATGATTCCATTTTGGATGCCATCCGAGCCCTATTTTTAGGGTTACTAAAAATAGCAAGTGTGTTTCTAAAAATATAAAGTGACTAAAAATAGTAAGGGGGTAACGTAGGCTAGGGTTTTTCTTTTTGGGGAGTGTAAGGAGTTGGAGATTCTATTGTAAGGGGGGTGTGAATTCAGATAATGAAAAGAATTATTTGCAGGTTTTCTTTTACTGGCATATTTTGTATGATGTCCTGTCTTGTAGTTTTACCCTTGGAGTCCATTGTCGGTCTCCTGCAGTGAATTTACATTATTTAGTCACAGTCATAGAACTAGAAAGTGTTGCTTGTCAGTGAAAGCATCGATAACGCTATTGCTCAGTTAGTGGTGCTTTTGCCACCGAGTACATAGTACTACTTTTATCATCTATAACATCACAATATCACCTATAAACAAGAGTTTTATGCTGGTCAAGGAAGCCACATAACATCCTTCATTTTAGGTACACCCCTTTACTTCTGCTACATCTCTTTTTAATTTATTTTATAGATGAATGAAAGCACCCTCCAAAATAAGTATCATCGATGACGCTTACATGGGACTAGTAGCACTTTTTTTGTGGTGCTTCTGTGAAACTAGAGTGGTTTTGCCTCAATAGAATAAAATAGGGCTTTTCTGATCCATGTTCTTTAATAAATAAGTTAAAAGAAATTAAGAAAGCTAAAAACATGGAGTAACCTACTCCAAGGTACTCTCAGTCTAGACCTATCATTAAACATAATAAGTAGCACAACAAGCCGATCTAAAGACTATTTTTACTTGCTCTTATCAAAGTTTTATTTGTATTAAATGAGAATTACGACCTAGAAGTGACACCATGCATGACTTATTATAGAAATGTCTTCATTTGTTTACCTTTCGATATTTTCTAACATTCCTTTATAACTTACAAATTATATGGCATACAAGGTTGATGTTATAAGAGACGTTAGAGTGGTCGATAGTGGTTTTAAAGATGTTTTATTTGTTCCTAAGATTGATATGACTTTGCGTTATGTTTCTAACTTATGATAAGATTATAGAGTCGAGTATCATAGAGACGTTTGTTATATTATAAATCTAAAGTTAGATTTTAGGATTATTATTCTAACTTATAGATATGTGAAAAGAACATTTACACTGTAGACACGTGTATTGTCATTCTTCTAACATTATTTTAAGTGTTTTTACAAATATTGATTGGGTAAGAGGTAATGACAATCATAAATCCACTGTCAATTACTCTAATTTACTAAAATGAAAATGATCTTCATTTGAAGCTTAATACAAATGTCACACTAGACCTACAAATGGAGCAATTTGATTAAGAATACATATTGAATATTTTGGACTTCACCCAAATCCTTCATGACACTTTTTTTTTTTATAACCTAAGTGTGAATTGTTGGCTAAATATCCTATGTTTTATGATATAATCAAATAAATTAATCTTTATCATCATTTTAAATGATAATTATTTGGCTCAAAGTCAGTTTATCTCTTGCATTGTCCTATAAATTATCGAATATTTAATATCTTGACTAAGCCACCAGATAAGCAGAAATTCCTTTAGTGTTGTAGTAAATTATGACTAAGGGATGTTCGCATAAAGAGAAAGCAGTACTAATGTCAATATTCTTAAGCAAAATAAATATTAGGGGGTGTGAGTAGTATAAATCTCTCTTTATTTTTAGGTTCTATCTACGACTTGGGCAAGTATTTATTATTCTTTTAAATTTATGAGAATAATATATAAAAATATTATTTCTCTACACTCTTCATATGTGTTGTCACTCATACATGCAAGAGGATGTTATCTTGAAACTTCTTATACGACTTTAAGATACATGTCATGTTAGAATTGTTTAAAGTGACACATGTATGCAAATATTGGTTATGTACCACAAGAGATTCCCTTGTGTACAAAAGTTAAAGGATACATTATTATTCTAATTATTTTATGAGAATAATATAAAAAAGGTTTCTTTCTCTACACTCTCCATATGCGTTGTCACGCATACATGCAAGGGGGTGTTATCTTGAAACTTCTTATACGACTTGAAGATATGTGTCATGTTAGAATAGTTTAAAGCGGCGTACTTACGTAGATATAGGTTATGCATCACTCAAGATTCCCTTGTACCTAAAATTTTAGGATACTTAGGCATACAGTATTGGGAAGGTAAAAAGCAAGTAAAAAAGTTGTGATGCAAAGCTTATAACTCATTCATTCCAAATGCCCATGTATAAATAGGTGTAGGATGTAAGAGATAGACTAAGGTATAAAAGAGTAATTAAGTTGTAACAGATTTATTTTTTGAACTCTAATGAATTTTCATATCGCTTTGTTGCAACCCTGCGTAACAAGGATTTTAGAATTTTATCCTCCTAGTTATTCAAGGGGTTTTTCTCCTTAAAAAAAATCTTGCCTCGTCTTTGTATGGTTGTTTCTTACAAGTGTATTATTAAATCGTTTGACTTAAATATAGGGCTAATCTACATATTGAAAGTCATGTGTTCAAACTCGTGTGGTAGTGAAAATAAAACTTTCAAAATGTAGATTAGCTTCAAGCACCTCTTTTAAAAAATAATCCATACATACAATACCGGATTTGATCCTAAAAGTATCAAATTATTAAAAATATATATAATTTCTTTAAAAAACAATTTATAAAACTTTTAAATTTATATAATTTTGTTATCTATCTAAATCATTAATCATTTAATTCTAAACTTTAAATTATTCTACAATTTTCGACCCCTTCAACTATGGGCGATAATCAAATCAAATAGTCCTTCAATTTTTTCTTTAATAAGAATAAATGAAATTCGTTTCAAACGTCCTCAACTATGTGCCTATGTATTCTCGTGCCAATTCGTTGTAAACGTGTATCCTAATTTTCTCAAAGGGTCTTTTCTTTTTGCCTTTAGGTGCCGCGCAATATTTCTGTAGCTCCGTTGAATTCCATTTTGGGAATATGTATTTATGTAGCCCTCTTCGTCTATTATGTACTCCGAACACTTCCACCGATGTAGGAATCGTCGGTAATTAAATTGTGTACTCCGAAGACTTCCGTCGAGGTACGAATCGTCGGTAATTAAATTGTGCTTGAAGGGTTTAAGTTACAGGTGTGCCAACCCAATATCTTTACGGTAATAATCCATGGCTACTTTCCAACCTAACTACACATGAGAATTGCAAAACTAATTGTAGCGACCAAAGTATTTAGCAACTTACGTGTAATGCGGTTACACAGATTAAGATAATTGTACAAGGAAATCTTTATTAGCAAACCAATCGGCGATAGCATAGCTATGATGCTCGTTCCAAAACAATTTAATGAATAATCCCTATTTAATAAACGAGTTATTGACTAAATGTATCAATAACCATAAGAAATCTTGTTGATGAGCCATTTTTATTTTTTTTGCAGTGAGTAGCGATCTAGGCACCCAAGTTCTTCCGGATCCCTTCGACCATGCTTTGGTCTATTTGAAAGGCCTTCTCCAACACCATGTCAGGGATGGGAGGATTCGACGCAAATAGAACATTTGGAAGAAGAGAAGCGCCGGGATTCTGGCTGTTGAGCCCTGAAAGCGCACTTGCAGGCGTATTTCCCACGTTCTGTAGAAAATGCACAAGTCCTCTGGGAAACACAAACACATCTCCTGGATATAGCGTTTGCGAGAAGAGCGTGTTGTTGGTATCCACGAAACCAACCACAATTGTCCCATACATAACAAATACCAACTCGGAAGCTCTGGGATGGTTATGAGGAGGAACCACTCCTCCCGTTGCCCACCTATGTAAGGTGTATAAGGGCACAAAGAGCTATAAAACAAATATAATACAAAAGTAGATTATGGACTCAAGTGAATCTTAACACCATATATTTTAATATTTCCACTTGAGCTAAGTAGGGGATATAGAGAGACCCTTATAAGTTATTCCCCTATTAAGAGACACTATCCTACTTCAATATGCATTGTCAATCATAAAAAAAACACCTTGGGAATAACCTCTTTTAGGATATCCATAATCTACTCCACTAAGGGCAAAAAATAGATGAAGCATACCATGAACATAAATCCATTCACATAGTGCATCCATAGTTTAGTATGCTTGGTTTGTTGATTTAACACTAGATTAGACATAAAATTAATAGAATTTTGATTTTCATAAGAGAGGGTGATAGGAAACTACTAAGGTATACCCACTTGCTCAAACGTCATGAGCATCCATTAGAGATTCCTAGTGACATTAGTATTAGTATAGTACTCAACTTTTGTAGAATACTAAGATATACTAGATCGTTGTCTACAACTCTAAGAGATCATACTAGACTTAATATAGAAGACAAATCTTATAGTAAAATCATTTCCCCAATTTGCATTAGAAAATCTTGTCAACATCGAATATGCTCCAACTAAATAGTGAATAGCCCTCTAATATGTACCTCTAATTTACTAAAGTAATTTCTTGGCCAATAAATCTCATAGGGTTCTTGTGTGTGCCTCAAACAATAGCTCATTACAAATGCAATATTTCACGAAGTGTTTATAAGATAGACAAGGATTACATAAACAATTGGTACAATGTAGCATCTACTAAAGGTGTATTTCAATCTACTCCTAGCTTCAACCTAGAAGCAAAATGGGTCTAGTTAGGCTTACACTCCTACATCCTAAATCACTATAAATTATTTGAGGATTATTGGGTTGGTAAATAGTGAACTTAGAGGGTGACTAACCAATCTAAATCCCCATGAAGTAATACAAAATTATTTAATCTATCATCTCAAAATTATCATAAAATTGTAACTTCATATATTGCACATAAAATATCAAACTACATATAATGAGTAGATTATCAATATATAACACAATCACCATGTCTAATCATTCTGATATTTTTTGTAGACATATTCCTCTACCTTACAATACCAAAACCCTATATGGGTATTCTCATACCAAACATGGTACATAAGTCCATACAAGGACATCTTTAGCTAACACATGAAGGGATTTAGTCCATGAAGATAAAATCTAGGTGGTTGCCTCAAAAAGATATCATCCTAAAATTTAACATGAAGAAAGGCACTCTTCACATCCATCTAATATATCTTCCATCCATAGGACATAGCTAAATAGAGAATCATCCAAGCATAGTCCATCATGGCAACTAGAGCAAACATATTTTAATGAAAATGACTAATTTGAAATGAATATAGAAGAATATGAACAATGAATGTGGCTTACATAGCATAATCCAAGCAGCATAACATTAGCATTCCCTTCCTCCTCTTCTCAACCTATTTTTTGGTCATGTGATGGTGCCTTTATAAGCCTTTGAGTATTTTTGGAGGGAAGGATAGGTGGCAAGCCAAGGCTCCCGAGTGGCAGGGACTGGGAAACCACCTATCCTGGGTAGTTATAGTGAGTCACTAGAAGTGTCTCACTTAACTGGGGAGATATGGCAAGTGGATAGGTGCAAGTGGAGTGATGTGTGGAGTGAGGTGTGAGATGTGGAAAGTGGGTAGGTGGAAGTGGAGTGAAGTGTAGAGTGAGGTGTGAGATGTGGCAAGTGGGTAGGTGCAAGTGGAGTGAATTATGGATGGTTGCCCCATGTGAAGGGATAAAGGAGACAAGGGTATGTGACAGGTGGCAAAGGGGTAATGGTGATGTGGCCAAGACACATTTCTAGTGAGGAGAGAGGGTATCCTAGGAGGATATTTTCTAAATTTAATAAAATCTAGAAAATATAATTGTGTGCAGGATTTTATGCCTAAGTCAAAACTAAGGCACATAATGCTATGAAAAATTGAAATGTGCAATGTGAATGAATAATGTGCAGGAATTATATGCCTAATTTTAGACTTAGGCATATATTATTATGTAGAATTGTGATGTGCAATGCTAATGAATAATGTGTAGGAATTATATGGCTAAGTTTAGACCTAGGCATATATATTATTATGCAAAGTTATGATGTGTAATGCAAATGCCTATATTTTGGTGTCTACACAAATCCTTCCACTCCTTCCTCTATGCCTATATTGTAGTGGACAAGACCCTTTGGAACCCTCTAGTAAGATCCTTCCCCCCCTAGAGCCCATATGTCCTAGTTTCAAACCACTTCTCCTCCCTATCCTCTGATGACCCTCTAACCCCATTGAACTGACCTTCAACTATCTAATACATCCACCTCCCTCCCCCATCCCTTGCTCGAGCCTCAACATCCCCAGACAACCCCCTCCTCGAACACCTACCCCCCTAGTACTCCCCCCTCTCACTCCCTTAAGAAACCTATGGCAGATGTGGGCTCAATTAAGAAGAGGGGTCATCCCTCATCTTAGGATATTCAAAATAGGGAAGCCTCAGATGATGTTGCAAATGACACCCAACTCACTCTCAGAGAATCCTTCCAGATTTTGGAGACCCAAGATTCACTTAGAACATGTAGACACCAAAACAGCACCAATCCGATTATGTGATTGCAAACACTGATCGCTTTGACAAACACAGCCCCCAGGGCAGCCCTCAGAGGTTAAACAGTGGTCTTAACCACTTTCATAGCAATTTTGTAAGGTCAAGAAGCAATTTGGCACACTTGGACACTTTGCCCAGTACTCGTCTCACCCCGGGACGAATTCAAAATAGAATCCGTCCCACCCCAGGACGAATTCGAAATCCGTCCCTGGGTGGGACGAATTCCAAGCTTAACGGGAAAAAAGGCAAATGGTGCCAAGTGGCAGCCCAGAACAGTCAGTTAAGGGCTCCTGCCTTGCACGCATGTGTAAGTGGACGGAGAGGGCCGTTAGAGGAGCTGTTACAAAAAGCATTTATCAAAGTTCAAGTCAATGGAGGACTCCCCTCCCTCATGGGAAGACAAGACTGCCACATGGCGCCTATGGCCAACACATGGCATTTGTGCTTCCCTCCCAAAAGAGACCCCTTGGGTCTATAAAAGGTGGGACTTTTCTCACCCAAAATATACAGGTTGAAGGAGTGTTCAAGCAACGAAGTGCTGCCGAATTGAAGACTCACTTGCATCCCTCTTGGTTCACCTTCCCACATCCACCAATCTCTTTTGCAAGGGAGGTTGTTGGGTGGCCTTTGGAAGCTCGAACCTTACTCAAATCCGACGCATGGACATCTGAACCTACCAATTCGCCGACCCCCCAATCCTAAAAGGTTTTGGGCCCATCCCCGGTGGATTGGCTCCAAAATCGAGGGCCAACGGTGGGAGGCCCACTTGGGCACCCCCGCACCTCCCAAGTCCTAATTTTAGTTTTTGAGCATTTTAGATTATTTTTTAGATTGCATTACGTGTTTACTAGGTCCGATTAGTCCATAATTGCAATTTTGTAACTTTTGGTCAGATTTTAGGATGTTTTGTATTGCTTTGTCGTTTCGCTAACTTGCAGGTGTCAAGGTCAAATTCCCGAGGGTGGAGGCCAAATTGGGAAAATCCGACCATCTGGGTCGTCCCAAAATGGCCCCAATTACCTAACCCCCCTATTTGCGAGGCGTTTTGCGAGGTCCGGGATCCGACATTGGAGCGACGGCAGGTCGGTTTCTCCAACTCGGAAGAATTCGTCCCACCTAGGGACGAATTACAGTCAAAATTCATCTTGCCCAGGGACAAAATCCAGTTTAAGGTGGATTGGCCAGCTGCCTCAGTGGCAGTGGCCTTCTGGTAACTTCTCTTACCTTCTGTATAGAGTTTTGAAGCAATTTGGATTCACTTTTTTTCACTGTTTCAGGCAAATATTCATATGCATATTTCGTTGGTTTTAGAGAGAGAATGCTTTTCATTTGCAGCGAGTGCTACTAACGCCTTGGTCATTTCTTTGTTCGCAGGAGAAGCAACAGAGGCGAAGAACTCATCGACATCAGCGGCGGCATCATCTTGGCCCGCCCATTGCAATCGTGGGCACGCGGAAGGAGGAATCATTCAGCGATTGTAATCAAACTCTATTTGCGCTCCTAGCCCCTGAAAAGGGAGGAGGCATCATTGTAACGGAGATCAAAGGAAATTAATGAAAGGGCTGTGTTTTCTCTATTTGATTGTGTCTCTTCCAATGTGTCTCTTTTCCGTTTCATGCAATTTACATTTCTAGGACTTAAGCGTACTTAATTTTGAATGCAATCGCACTTGGTGTTTCCTTTGACCGGAATCTCGTGCTTTCAGTGGCGATCACGGTGGGACACTGTTCCCTGGTTTTTGAAATCACAGAAAACTGATCAAAGTTTTGTGTTTGTGCTTGACAGGTACATTTTTTTTGTTGCAGACTGCTATTCGTCTCTGACAGGGACGAATCCTTTTCTACAATTCGTCTGACCCTGAGACGAATTCAAATTCGTCTCTGGGAGGGACGAATTCTGTTCTGCAATTCGTCTCCCAGAGGGACGAATTCCTGTCTGTGGATTTTCAGAGCAGAAATTCAGAGACAACAGGAGCAGGCAGAGAAGAGGTAGGGATTTTTATGATCTCTGTTATATTTTTCTGTTTCTGTTTCTGTTTCTTTAATTGTTTTCATTTAATCCTGCATTGCATTAGGAAAAGTCATGTATGCTAGTTTCATTTTTGTTGAATAAAACGAATCCCACACACATCACGAAACAATCTTAAACCAAGGAGCTGGTCGTAAGACCCCAGCCCTTGATCAAGACCATTGGTGGATTTAATCACCACCTTGGCTTGATTTGCATCCATTTCCCGATTGTCAACTATTGTTAGGCGTAAATCCTGACGAAGACAGACCGAGCGTAGCTGGGGTGATTCCCATGCGCGCGAGGATAAGTTTTCTATGGTAGGTGCCATTAACAGGACAATCCCCCTTCCATACCGCCTATGTACCACGTACCTTCTACTCTCACGTACCTATAGTCTCCCTCTCGTAAGGGCGGGTATATAGAGAGGTTGGTATATCGGCCTGGTTGGTATATTGAAGGGGCGACCTTTTTGGAGTTATAAGAGCCTACATGATGCATTTAAACGTTCTTCAAAACCTACAAAAACAAAACAAAACATCAAAATGCACTAAACCAGTTTAGGGCACACCAAGAATCCTTAAAAGAGATAATCACGGTTTTGTGAATGTGTGTGTTTAATTCTGCTTAGTGTAGACAAAAAAAAAAAAATCATAAAAAACAAAGATAAAAAAATCTACGCATTTTGTCATTTTCTCCAAAAAGCTCCAAGGATTCCCGTAATCGCTTGGTCACTCCAAAATGCCCCAAAGGTGTCCATGAACCCTTTGGTCAACCCAAAATCACCCCAAATGTGCCCATAAGTGATGCAGGACCATCCAACAAAAAATGGGAAATCTTGTATTTTTCTCTAAATTTTAGTGCATCTTGCCGGGGCCATAACTTCTCAACCGTAGCTCCGTTTGACACGAAATTTTACAGGGAGTTGGTTGGGAGAATTTTCGGGGCCAAATTCCATCATCTAGTGCCCCGAAATTAGGTTCTAAAATTGCGTGCCCAATTTTTTACACTTTTTGAGATGTTCGGATGTCAATATCTCCTAATGTATTTAGAGTTAGGACTTGAAACTTCATTTTTGTCTTATCTATTATAAGAGGGATGCGCACACCAATTTTGGGCCCCATCTGACTCATTTTCAATTTTAGGGCTTTTTAGAGAGACATCGTCATGGTGCTAACCCGTAGCCAAGCCCAATCACGGGCGAAGGCTATGGGGGGTGTCCCAGGAGGCACGAGTCACCTCCGTTACAATCCCAAGGATTTGGTCATACCACCTTGGTGACCTAACACACAATGCAGTCCCCTCCACACCTTAAAGGAAAGAGACTACAGGGACACCTCTTCGAGGAGCACTCCTGTTCAACATAGCACTCATCACACACCCTTCCATGAGGGGTACGGTCATAGGAGAGCTCCCTTAGATGATCGCTATGAGCGGTCACCGCGCGATGAAGCGCTAGGTCAACATAGGGTTCGACGGGAGGAACCACATCATTACACTACCCGTCCTTCACCCCCTCTAGTTGTCAGGACTACAAAGACAAATCCAGAGCACAAGGCTCCTCAGGCGGGGCGGGCCAACTCCACCCGTTCCTTTTTCATTTATGAAAGAGAGCACGAGGAAGACCTCTACCTTCCTCGAGAGCAATATACAGTGCGAGAGCAATATGCCTCCGCACCTGCTATCTATCAGGAACACTCACTGAGGCCAAAGCCTCGAGGGAATCTTGTTACCCCCAATAGAGGGAGGTCGCCTATAGAGATCTTGGATCACTACGACCGAGATAGATATCTAGAAGAGGCATCTAGGCCTTCTAGACATGAAGCAATGAGAGCTCCCTTAGATGCTCGCTATGAGCGGTCATCGCGCGATGAAGTGCTAAGTCAACATAGGGTTCGATGGGAGGAACCACATGATTACATTATCCCTCCTTCACCCCCTCTAGTTGTCAGGACTACAAAGACAAATCCAGAGCACAAGGCTCTTTGGGCAGGGCGAGATAGCTCCGTCCACCCCCTTTTCACTTATGAAAGAGAGCACGAGGAAGACATCTACCTTCCTCGAGAGCAATATACCGTGCGGGAGCAATACGCCTTCGCATCTGCTATCTATCAGGACCACTCACTGAGGCCAAAGCCCCGAGAGAATGTTGCTACCCCTAACAGAGGGATGTGTCCTATAGAGATCTTGGATCACTACGACCGAGATTTTTATCTAAGAGAGGCGTCTAGGCCTTCTAGACATGAGGCGGTGGGACCAACTATCGTAGAATCTGCCGAATATATCACACATCTCAAGCAACTCACGCAACTTGAGCTCGAACGACTACCGTTAGAGGAACCGTACCATATTAACGAAGAGCACCTTCAACGCCAGAAGGATGAGCTGTTCCAACACACTATGCAAGAAAGGACTCCAACCCCTCACATGCATAAGACAAAGTATTTTGAGTGGCACAACCCATGGGGAAGATTTGAAGACTCCAACCCTCACATGCATAAGACAAAATATTTTGAGTGGCACAACCCATGGGGGAGAGACACGTCATCGCGACCTTATCAAACGCTACCCCCAACACCTCCTAGACGGGAGCGGGAGGCTACTCTCCCGATTCCTGAAGCACCACCCCCGACGCCTCCTAGACATGAATGGGAGGCCGCTCCTATAACCAATGACGGGTGCCTTCCTCAGACATCCACCCAGGCTTATGAGCCACCCTTAGAAATTCATCAAGAAGCCTCTAAGGAATCAGAGCGCGAAGAAGAGCGGGATGAACTGCCCTACCAAGGCATGGGGGTGCCATCTGGCCACCCCTCCATAAGCCCCAAGTTCCTCAACAAGAACCAACCAAAGAGGAGGAGTTCAAATCTCCCAATACATGCAAAGCACTAGAGCACTTAGAGTTGGTAGAGGCCAAGATTTTGGAGCTCCCAAGGCCCAACTTACATAAGGCTCCTTTCGAAGAGGATCAACCTTTAACCATAGGGCTACCTGATGATGCAGTCCTCCATGTCTCAGAATCTATAGATTCTGATGAGCTATACACATTGTCCGAAGGTGAGGATGAAACAGACATAGCCCACAGCAATCACATGCGACAACATCGACATCCCATAAAAATCGAAGAAGCATGTCAACAGATAAACATAATACTAGGGCATGAGTGGCGTGTTAACCCACCACAGTGGGACCAAGCATTACATCCGCAACTTTGGGCACACAAAGAGCAACTTCCACCAAGAGACATCATAGCAACATCAGTGCCGCGGGCGGACCACTGTCCTCATCTCCGTGCATAGGGCCGATCCATTCATGCCCATACCTCTAGAGCCGGATCCGGAGTGCAAAGACCATCATGCTGGGGGTACCTCTATCCCTTGAAGAACCATAATCCAAACCAAAAAGCTCCAAGGATTATCGCAATCTCTTGGTCACCCAAAAAGCTCCAAGGATTATCGCAATCTCTTGGTCACCCAAAAAGCTCCAAGGATTATCGCAATCTCTTGGTCACCCAAAAAAGCTCCAAGGATTATCGCAATCTCTTGGTCACCCCAAAAAGCTCCAAGGATTATCGCAATCTCTTGGTCACTCCAAAAAGCTCCAAGGATTATCGCAATCTCTTGGTCACCCAAAAAGCTCCAAGGATTATCGCAATCTCTTGGTCACTCCAAAAAGCTCCAAGGATTATCGCAATCTCTTGGTCACCCAAAAAGCTCCAAGGATTATCGCAATCTCTTGGTCACCCAAAAATCTCCAAGGATTATCGCAATCTCTTGGTCAATCACAAAAAGCTCCAAGGATTATCGCAATCTCTTGGTCAACCCAAAAAGCTCCAACGATTATCGCAATCTCTTGGTCAAAAAAAAAAAAATCAAGAAATTCAACAAAAACAAAACAACAAAAATCATCAAAAACAACAAAGATTTGCATCTCAATTCTAGGCATACTCAAATTCATCAAAAACATCAAAAAACACCAAGCATAACTTTTACCACACTACAGTCAGTGGTCCGGGAATGTACCAAGAGTTTCGGTGATTCGAGTCATCATTTTCCTCTTTAGCCATGTAGTGTACCAAGTCGAGCAGATTTTACGAAGGTAGAGTCATACTTGAAATACACCTTGTTACGTAACATCCCAACACAAATCAAAACACTAAAATTCCCAAATTGTGTGAACGAAAGACGAAAACTGCAAAATAATCTAGGTCACCACAAGCGAAACGGTTATCTTGCTCATCCCCCTGTGCGAATGACCCCTAGAATGCTGAGAGTTGGCAAAAGGACAAGCATCCTCCCTACCCAATTCCCTAAGAATCCCTAAAGTTCTCAACAGTTGCAAAACACAAAAAATTTGCAAAATGTCAAAACTCCAAATTTGACAAACTATAGTGCACACATCAAAAGGCACAAACAACAGTGATTTTCGTCACTCCATATCCCCAATCCCTTGCTCAAAAGAAAAACAAATCAAAATAAACAGTGATCTCATCACTACAATGAGCAAGTATCCCAATACAATTGAAGAAAAGAAGGGAGTTGACCTTGAATCCCTGGAACTCTCAGCATTCTATAGGTCATAAGGCAAGCTTCAGTACCAATTTGGTTGATAGCCTATCGGTACCTGACAGTAATCCTCCCGCATGACGATATATCTGTCACATTAACTTGCGTACGAGATCAATGTTTGCATGTGGATGAGCTAGCTTATGGCATCCTGGATTACATCGCAGATTAATCTTAGTACATACAACAAAGGAATTCGTGGAGCTAATTAGGTGATCCTCGGTACGAGGTTCGGTTGAAAGCCCATCGGCATCGGCGGTATCCTAACAAATACCACTAAATGAACTCAATTGCACACACGGGGATGTGAAATAACTTGGTCAAAAACAAGTCCGATTCATACCTTGTTCAAAAGTCTTGTAAGATAAAGTACAGTCATGGCTAGTGAGTTAAAACCGTCCGAGTCTCGAGAAAACCTTAGCTACATTTCTAAACCAAGCTGCGCTACTTTTCATCCTTACAATACCATCAAAAAAATACAAAAAAAGAAAAACCACATGTATACATACAAAGTCATGCATCACAGCAATCGCCTAAAAACAAAATAACAGAGTTCTAAACAGTCTATGGTGCCATAGCCAAACATCACAAATCCCATTCATCCATTTCATATATGCATATCACATATAAATCAAAACCATTTGCATTCATCATAGCATATGCATCCATCAAAATAAATCAACATGCATACATCCATATTCATCAACCATCATGCACAAGATCAAAGAAAATCAAAACAACAAAAACAAACAAATAAATGCAACACAAACACATAGCAATAAACATTGCCAGACACAAGTGCTCTTGCACTTAACCTCTTGGCATAGAAAAACTGATGTCAGGGTCTACATTGTCGCTATCCTACTCCCTAAGAAGGCTACCATAGCCGGACCGCTCCACGGGAAGACGGATTTTCGACAATTTCATCCCCAAACGACATCACAAAAGGGTCAAAGCCCACTCAAAAACAACAAGAAAATCAAAACAACAAAAATAGCAAATATCCACAAACAACAAAAGCAATAAACATTGCCAGACACAAGTGCTCTTGCACTTAACCTCTTGGCATAGCAAAACTGATGTCGGGGTCTACATTGTCACTATCCTACTCCCTAAGAAGGCTACCATAGCCGGACCGCTCCACGGGAAGACGGATTTCCGACAATTTCACCCCCAAATGACGTCACAAAAGGGTCAAAACCCACTCAAAAACAACAAGAAAAACAAAAAGCAATAAACATTGCCAGACACAAGTGCTCTTGCACTTAAACCTCTTGGCATAGCAAAATCGATGTCGGGGTTTACATTATCACTATCCTACTCCCTAAGAAGGCTACCATAGCCGGACCGCTCCACGGGAAGACGGATTTTCGACAATTTAATCCCCAAATGGTGTCACAAAAAAAAAAAAAAAAACAACAAAAACATCACAAAAATGCAACACAAAAACAAAAGCAATAAACATTGCCAGACACAAGTGCTCTTGCACTTAACCTCTTGGCATAGCAAAACTGATGTCGGGGTCTACATTGTCACTATCCTACTCCCTAAGAAGGCTACCATAGCCGGACCGCTCCACGGGAAGACGGATTTTCGACAATTTCATCCCCAAACGACGTCACAAAAGGGTCAAAGCCCACTCAAAAACAACAAGAAAATCAAAACAACACAAAAAAAAGCAATAAACATTGCCAGACACAAGTGCTCTTGCACTTAACCTCTTGGCATAGCAAATCGACATCGGGGTCACAAATTATCACTATCCTACTCCCTAAGAAGGCTACCATAGCCGGACCGCTCCACGGGAGACAGATTTTCAAAAATTTAATCCCCAAATGGTGTCACAAAAAAAAAAAACAACAAAAAAATGCAACAAAAACAACAAGCAAAATAAACATTGCCAGACACAAGTGCTCTTGCACTTAACCTCTTGGCATAGCAAAATTGATGTCGGGGTTTGCATTGTCACTATCCTACTCCCGAAGAAGGCTACCATAGCCGGACCGCTCCACGGGAGGACGGATTGCCGACAATTCAATCACCAAATGGTGTCACAAAAAAAAAACAAAAACAAGTACAAAATTCAACAAAAACACAGCAAAAACATTGCCGGACACAAGTGCTCTTGCACTTAGCCTCTAGGCAAAGAAAATCGATGTCGAGGTCCAAATTATCGCTCTCCTAATTCCCCAAGAAGGCTATCATAGCCGGACCGCTCCACGGGAAATAGGTTTTCGACGATTTCACCTCATTATGACATCACCAAAAGGGTTAACACCCACCAAAAATAGGTCCATATGTTGGAAAAATTGCACACGCTTAACGGTAAACCCTCTAAAGGCAACCTTGCACAAGTCATCTTGGGTCAAGCGACTCGTCGCTTCTCTCACGAAGGTCATTCCCTCATCGATTCGTCGCTTGAGGGGGTAGTCACACTTAGTCACCAATCAACAATCACACACCCAATTAAGGAAAACGACATGCATTCAAAGAATCATTGACAAAGACAATCACGCTCCTGCTTGGGGCAGTAAACAAGCAACAATCAAATCAATCAAACACTTGGCATTTCGTGAATCATGAACACAAGGTTCCCCCTGAGGATAAAAATGCCCTTCACTTGTTCATGATTGATCAATGTCTGAGTTCAAGTCACACCTCACCAAAACAGGTTAATACTTGAAATCAAATTCCTTAGCTCGTCAGAAGCAAGGATTCAAGAATGCATGCCCTTTCCATACTTGGGGCATCAAAAGTTGGTTAGGTTACCAAGAAACCCTAATCATTAGTGCTTTGGTTATCTATTTTTGCTCAGCACTGCGTCACCCACGGCGCTTCCCAAAAAGGGGCATATGTAGACACCAAAACAGCACCAATCCGATTATGTGACTGCAAACACTGATCGCTTTGGCAAACACAGCCCCAAGGGCAGCCCTCAGAGGTTAAACAGTGGTCTTAACCACTTTCATAGCAATTTTGTAAGGTCAAGAAGCAATTTGGCACACTTGGACACTTTGCCCAGTATTCGTCTCACCCGGGACGAATTCAAAATAGAATCCGTCCCACCCCGGGACGAATTCTGAATCCGTCCCTGGGTGGGACGAATTCTAAGCTTAACGGGCAAAAAGGCAAATGGTGCCAAGTGGCAGCCCAGAACAGTCAGTTAAGGACTCCTGCCTTGCACGCGTGTGTAGGTGGACAGAGGGGCCGTTAAGAGACTGTTACAAAAAGCATTTATCAAAGTTCAAGTCAATGGAGGACTCCCCTCCCTCATGGGAAGACAAGGCGCCACATGGCGCCTATGGCCAACACATGGCATTTGTGCTTCCCTCCCAAAAGAGACCCCATGGGTCTATAAAAGGTGGGACTTTTCTCACCCAAAATATACAGGTTGAAGGAGTGTTCAAGCAACGAAGTGCTTGCCGAATTGAAGACTCACTTGCATCCCTCTTGGTTCACCTTCCCACATCCACCAATCTCTTTTGCAAGGGAGGTTGTTGGGTGGCCTTTGGAAGCTCGAACCTTACTCAAATCCGACGCATGGACATCTGAACCTACCAATTCGCCGACCCCCCAATCCTAAAAGGTTTTGGGCCCATCCCCGGTGGATTGGCTCCAAAATCGAGGGCCAACGGTGGGAGGCCCACTTGGGCACCCCCGCACCTCCCAAGTCCTAATTTTAGTTTTTGAGCACTTTAGATTATTTTTTAGATTGCATTATGTGTTACTAGGTCCGATTAGTCTATAATTGCAATTTTGTAACTTTTGGTCAGATTTTAGGATGTTTTGTATTGCTTTGTCGTTTCGCTAACTTGCAGGTGTCAAGGTCAAATTCCCGAGGGTGGAGGCCAAATTGGGAAAATCCGACCATCTGGGTCGTCCCAAAATGGCCCCAATTACCTAACCCCCCTGTTTGCAGGCGTTTTGCGAGTCCCGGGATCCGACATTGGAGCAGCGACAGGTCGGTTTCCTCAACACAGAAGAATTCGTCCCACCCAGGGACGAATTGCGATCAGAATTCGTCCTGCCCAGGGACGAATTCCAGTTTAAGGTGGATTGGCCAGCTGCCTCAGTGGCGATGGCCTTACGGTAACTTTTCTTACCTTCTGTCAAGTTTTGAAGCAATTTGGATTCACTTGTATTCACTGTTTCGGGCAAATATTCATATGCATATTTCGTTGGTTTTAGAGAGAGAATGCTTTTCATTTGCGGCGAGGTGCTACGACGTCTTGGTCATTTCTTTGTTCGCGGGAGAAGCGAGCGGAGGCGAAGAACTCATCGACATCAGCGACGGCATCATCTTGGCCCGCCCATTGCAATCGTGGGCACGCGGAAAGAGGAATCATTCAGCGATTGTAATCAAACCCTATTTGCGCTCCTAGCCCCTGAAAAGGGAGGAGGCATCATTGTAACAGAGATCAAGGGAAATTAATGAAAGGGCTATGTTTTCTCTATTTGATTGCGTCTCTTCCAATGTGTCTCTTAATGTGTCATTCTACTTATACATCTTAGCTACTGAGGTGGCACTGGGTGGAATGCTAGCCCAGAAGAATGAACTTCACAAAGAACAGGCTACTTACTATCTTAGCCGCACCCTGGTCAGTTACGAACTTAACTATGCATACGTTGAAAAACTATGCTTGGAAGTGGTGTTTGCTACCAAGATGCTACGCCATTACATGCTGAGCAAAACGACGTATGTTGTGTCTAAGGAGAATCCATTGCGATACATGATGAGTCGTACTTATCATAGTAGTCGCATGACGAAATGGATCATGTTTTTGACGGAATTTGACATTGAGTTTATTGGGCAAAAATCTATAAAAGGACAAGTCATAGCCGATCAACTAGCAGAGGCTCCTCTTGAAGACGATCAGCCTCTGGTCATAGAACTACCCGATGATGAGGTCTTCCATGTCTCAGAATCGCCAGATTCTGAAGAGCCTGAGTCTCGAGCCAACATAACCTTATTTTTCGATGGTTCTAAATGCGAGCAAGGTGGTGGCGCAGGAATTGTATTCTTCACACCGCATGGCGCTCCAATGCCCCTGTCATTTAAATTAAACTTCCAGTGCACCAACAACAATGCAGAATATGAAGCCTTGCTCCTAGGTCTTCGAGACGACAATCACCATGAACATCAAAATACTGAACATCTTTTGCGATTCGTTGTTAATCGTCAATCAAGTCAAAGGGGTATACCAATGCAAATGCCCAGTTCTGAAGGCCTATAAAGCCCTCGTGGATAAATTCCTGGCAAAACTTGAGTGGTATGACATCGAGGCACTCCCTCGATCATCGAACCGTTTTGCGGACACAATGGCCTCCTTGGGGTCACTAATCCCGCAAGACCTTTCCGATGATATAACAACCATTCAGGTCAAAACCTTATCGCAACCCGTGATGGAGCGCGCAAGCTCAGACTTGACGCCAGGAATCCACATGATCCAGATCGAACCATCTTCGGATAAGTTCTTTCGAATCCGAGACTATTTGAAACATGCCAACTGGGGTCTTTGTTCTCCCCCACTCCCATTAATAGCAACACAATGCTATTTTTACAAGTTCTCTCCCAATCAGCATTTGTCAAAGAAGAACTCCAAAAGGGATTGGTCGTTCAAACTGTCGAGGTATCCGATCAACAGGACTGGTATTTACCAATAAGAGAATACCTCAAGTTAGGTAATCTACCCTTTGGATTGACGCAAGCCGCAAAACGAACATTCAAACAGAAAGCGGCAAAATATGTCTTAATAGGAGACATTATGTATCGTCGCAGCTACGACGGAATTCTTCTTCGTTGCTTGGACTAGCAAGAGTCCACTTGGGTAGTCACCCAAGTGCATGATGGTACATGTGGCGGCCACTTCAGTGGTATGGCCATTGCAAAGCTCATTCTTCGCATGGGCTATTATTGGCCATCTTTAGAGAAAGATTGCTGCACGTATGTCAAGAGGTGCATAAAATGTCAACATCATGCCAATTTAATGCGTGCACCTTCCCAGGCCCTACAGACAGTCCAGTCTGCTTGGCCATTTTCATAGTGGGGCCTCGATCTAATCGGAAAGATCTCCCCTGCATCGTCAGGCCGTCACACGTTTATCATAACGGCCATAGAATATTTTACCAAATGGGTGGAAGCAATTCCGTTAACCTCTACGACAGGACCCCGCATTGCGGAGTTCATTTTGCAATACATCATATGTCGTTTTGGTATTCCATCCAAAATAATCTCGGATAATGGGCCATCATTCAAGAACAAATACGTGTGTGCTTTAACCACAAAGTACAAAATTTAGCACAGCTTTTCAACACCCTATTATCCGCAAGCAAATGGGCAAGCGAGGCGTCAAACAAAACGCTAGTCGCCATCCTTAAAAAGACCGTCGTAGACGAGTCATAAGGATTGGCACATACAAATCCCACTTGCCCTTTGGGCTTATCGCACTAGCATTCGGACGCCCACTGGGGTAACTCCGTTCTCACTAGTGTATGGCTCAGAGGCAGTAATGCCTCTCGAGTTGGAAATTCCTTCCCTCCGCATATCAATGCAGAAATTCATCAATGATGACACTACACGGCAGGCTCGGTTAGACCAACTTACGTTGCTTGACGAAAGACGCGTTAATGCTCTCGAGCACTTACGTATCTATCAAGAGCGGCTTAAGAGAGCTTACAACATGAAAGTTCACCTAAGAGACTTTCGGGTTGGTGATTTGGTTCTGAAGGAAAACCAACAAAACTCTAATTTGCCGTCCCATATGAGAGACAAATTCGTGGCAAATTGGCTAGGTCCTTATGTCATTGATAGAAAAATAGGACCGAGGAACGTACAGGCTAGCTTCTCTTGACGGTATAAAGGAAACAGAACCCTTGAATATCAGTCATTTGTGACCATTTCATATCTAAGAAAGCCGTGTACCAAAAAAAAACAAAAAAACAAAAATGCAACACAAAACAAACAATAAACATTGCCAAACACAAGTGCTCTTGCACTTAGCCTCTTGGCATAGCAAAACTGATATCGAGGTTTACATTGTCACTATCCTACTCCCTAAGAAGGCTACCATAGCCGGACCGCTCCACGGGATAACGGATTTCAGACAATTAAATCCCCAAATGGTGTCACAAAACAACAAAAACAACAAATAAATACAACAAAAAAACAAAAAGCATAAACATTTCCAGATACAAGTGCTCTTGCACTTAACCTCTTGGCATAGAAAAATTGATGTCGGCGTTTGCATTGTCACTATCCTACTCCCGAAGAAGGCTACCATAGCCGGACCGCTCCACGGGAGGACGGATTGCCGATAATTCAATCACCAAATGGTGTCACAAAAACAACAAAAACAGTACAAAATTCAACAAAAACACAACAAAAACATTGCCGGACATAAGTGCTCTTGCACTTAAACTCCGGGAAAAGAAAATCGATGTCGAGGTCCAAATTATCGCTCTCCTACTTCCCCAAGAAGGCTACAATAGTCGGACCGCTCCACGAGAAGTTAGGTTTTCGATGATTTCACCTCATTACGACATCACCAAAAGGGTTAACACCCACCAAAAACAGGTCCATATGTTGGAAAAATTGCACACGCTTAATGGTACACCCTCTAAAGGCAACCTTGAACAAGTCATCTTGGGTCAAGAGACTCGTCGCTTCTCTCACGAAGGTCATTCCCTCATCGATTCGTCGCTTGAGGGGGTAGTCACACTTAGTCACCAATCAACAATCACACACCCAATTAAGGAAACAGACATGCATTCAAAGAATCATTGACAAAGACAATCACGCTCCTGCTTGGGGCGATAAACAAGCAACAATCAAATCAATCAAACACTTGGCATTTCGTGAATCATGAACACAAGGTTCCCCCTGAGGATAAAAACGCCCTTCACTTGTTCATGACTGATCAATGTATAAGTTCAAGTCACACCTCACCAAAATAGGTTAATACTTGAAATCAAATTCCTTAGCTCGTCAAAAGCAAGGATTCAATAATGCATGCCCTTTCCATACTTGGGGCATCAAAAGTTGGTTAGGTTACCAAGAAACCCTAATCAGTAGTGCTTTGGTTATCTATTTTTGCTCAGCACTGCGTCACCCGCAGCGCTTCCCAAAAAGGGGCATCTGTAGACACCAAAACAGCACCAATCTGATTATGTGACTGCAAACACTGATCACTTTGACAAACACAGCCCCTAGGGCAGCCCTCAGAGGTCAAACAGTGGTCTTAACCACTTTCATAGCAATTTTGTGAGGTCAAGAAGCAATTTGGCACACTTAGACACTTTGCCTAGTAATCGTCTCACCCAGGGACAATTTCTGAATTGAAATCGTCTCACCCAGGGACGATTTCTGAAATCATCCCTGGGTGGGACGATTTCCAAGTTTAATGGGCAAAAAGGCAAATGAGGCCAAGTGGCAGCCCAGAACAGTCAGTTGATGACTCCTACCTCGCACGTGTGTGTGAGTGGGCAAATAGGCCATTTGAAGACTGTCACAAGGGCAGTTATGAAAGCCCAAGTCAATGGAGGACTCCCCTCCCTCATGGGAAGACAAGACTGCCACATGGTGCCTATGACCAACACATGGCATTTGTGCTTCCCTCAAAAAAGAGACCCCATGGGTCTATAAAAGGTGGGACTTTTCTCACCCAAAATATACAGGTTGAAGGAGTGTTCAAGCAACGAAGTGCTGCCGAATTGAAGACTCACTTGCATCCCTCTTGGTTCACCTTCCCACATCCACCAATCTCTTTTGCAAGGGAGGTTGTTGGGTGGCCTTTGGAAGCTCGAACCTTACTCAAATCCGATGCATGGACATCTGAACCAACCAATTCGCCGACCCCCCAATCCTAAAAGGTTTTGGGCCCATCACTGGTGGATTGGCTCCAAAATCGAGGGCCAACGGTGGGAGGCCCACTTGGGCACCCCCGCACCTCCCAAGTCCTATTTTTAGTTTTTGAGCATCTTAGATTATTTTTTAGATTGCATTCTGTGTTACTAGGTCTGATTAGTCCATAATTGCAATTTTGTAACTTTTGGTCAGATTTTAGGATGTTTTGTATTGCTTTGTCGTTTCGCTAACTTGCAGGTTTCAAGGTCAAATTCTTGAGGGTGGAGGCCAAATTGTGAAAATCCGACCATCTGGGTCGTCCCAAAATGGCCCCAATTACCTAACCCCCCTATTTGCAGGCATTTTGCAGGTCCCGGGATCCGACATTGGAGCAAGAGGCAGGTCGGTTTCTCCAACTCAGAAGAATTCGTCCCACCCAGGGACAAATTACAGTCAGAATTCATCCTGCCCAGGGACGAATTCCAGTTTAAGGTGGATTGGCCAGCTACCTCAGTGGCAGTGGCCTTCTGGTAACTTCTCTTACCTTCTGTCAAGTTTTGAAGCAATTTGGTGTCATTGTATTCACTGTTTCAGGCAAATATTCATATGCATATTTCGTTGGTTTTAGAGAGAGAATGCTTTTCATTTGCAGCAGGTGCTACTGACGCCTTGGTCATTTTTTTGTTCATAGGAGAAGCAGCAGAGGCGAAGAACTCATCAACATCAGTGGCGACATCATCTTGGCCCGCCCATTGCAATCGTGGGCACGCGGAAGGAGGAATCATTCAGCGATTGTAATCAAACTCTATTTGCGCTCCTAGCCCCTGAAAAGGGAGGAGGCATCATTGTAACGGAGATCAAAGGAAATTAATGAAAGGGTTGTGTTTTCTCTATTTGATTGTGTCTCTTCCAATGTGTCTCTTTTCCGTTTCATGCAATTTACATTTCTAGGACTTAAGCGTACTTAATTTTGAATGCAATCGCACTTGGTGTTTCCTTTGACTGGAATCTCGTGCTTTCAGAACCAATATTCCCCCCACCAGGGAGAGGGAAGAACTCATCATATAGGATTATCAAATTAATATTATCTCACAAAATGTGAGAGGCCTCAATGTATGAAACAAGTAGAACTTGGTCAAGTCCATGAGGAAAGAACACAGAATCACAATTCTTATTCTACAAGAAATAAATATGGATTCTCAAAATGTTTCTTCTATTTCAAACTACATCTGGAAGGACTATGAATCCTACTTAATTTTAGTCAACGGAGCTTCAGGGGACCTTTTGTATTTATGGAACCCACTCAAGGTCAAGGGGACGGTACTTTCAATGACTGAGAGCTAGATCAACATCTTGTTCTTCAACAAGAATGATAGGTTTCGTTGGGTCCTATCAAATGTGTATGCACCAAATTCTCCCTCTCAAAGAAACTCATTATGGAATTCCCTTAATCAACTAAGAGATGTTTTCTCTATAGAGGCCTAGATGCTTGGTAGAGACTTCAACTCCCCACTCTTTCCTTACGAAAAGAAATGAGGGACTCCAATAATAGAGAGGTTCTATCGGCAGTTTGTGAGCTTCATAGATAGCAACAAATTTATGGACATCAATATTATAGGGCCAAAGTTCACATGGACCAACTGTAGGAAGGGTGATCAACTGATCCAGATGTGCCTAGACTGTGTTCTCATTTCTATTAATGTCATTCCAAATTTTGGTGATGCTACTATGAGATCTATCTTGAATATTGGATCTGACCACAATCCCCTCCTTCTGGAGTGTCATACTCATGCCTCATCCTTCAAATTCCCATTTAGATTTGAAGCCATGTGGCTCCACAATCCAAATCTTAGATATTTTATTTCTCAATGGTGGGCCTGGCCCTTCCATAGGTTCAAAATTTCCTAGGTGAGAAACAAACTCCAACATGTAAAATACAACCTTTAAAGGTGTAAGAAAGAAGTATTCAAAACCATATTTCAAAAAAAGTAGCAAATCCAATCCCATCTCTAGGATATTGAAATCACTCTCTAGGACAGTGTCCTTGAACCCACCCACCAAGACTCTGAAAGAATCCTCCTCTTTGATTATCACACATTCTAAGAAGTGAGGAAGTTTTCTAGAAATAAAAATCCAGAGTAACATGGGTCAAAGAAGGTGATTAAAATACCAAGTTTTTCCATGCCATAACAATGGGGCATAAGAGAAGCAACAAGATTAGGGAACTAGTTTAGCAGGATGGCCAAGTGGTATCCAACATCCAAGAAAGAATATCAATGATAGTACTCTTCTTCGAGGAGCTTGTTGGTACCTTTCCAAAGTGTGACTTCCATACTTGTGAGGGCCTCCTACAACACATACCAAGGTTAGTCACTGTCGACCAGAATCAAATACTTCTTGAAACCCTTTCTATTGATGAAATTAGATATTTATTTTTTCATGTAAGGGGGGAAATATCGAGGCTCGAATGACTTCCCTCTATATTTTTCTAGCAATTTTGGGACATTCTATGCCTATATGTGGTCTCGGCCATCCAAAAAATGCAGGTAGACAGGGTGATCCCATGAGACATCAACTCCATATTCCTATCTCTCATCCCCAAAGTCATCCAGGCTTGCACCCTCTCTGACTTCCACCCCATCAGCCTATGTAATGTCATGTATAATATCCTCACCAAATCCCTGGCCACCAGGCTCAAGCTCATCCTCCCTTGCATCATTTTCACTAATCAAGGCAGTTCTATCCATGAAAGGTAAATCATCAATAACATCATCATCATACATGAGCTCATCCATTATATCTCCTCGAGTGACCAAGTAGGATTCCTCCTTAAGCTCAACATTAAAAAGGCCTTTGAAAGAGTCTCCTGGAACTTCCTATTGGCTATCCTCTAGAGATTCAACTTCCACTCAGATTGGATTGATCTGATCAAAGGTTGTGTCACCTAAAAAAACTTTACTATCCTCGTCAATGGATCTCGAGTAGGATACTTCAAAAAATTTAAAGGAATCAGACAAGGAGACCCCATCTCCTCCATTCTCTTCATCATTATTGCAGAAGCTCTTGGAAGGGCTCTAATCTATGCTTACCTCAAAATGTTCATACTTAGCATTAAATTGGCTTCCTTCCTTCAGGTTGTGTCTCAATGATAGTTTGTTGATGATACTATCTTGGCTACTCGGGCCTCATTTTCCCAAGCTCAATGCATCAAGTCCATCCTCCTTTCATTTGAGGATGTGGTTGGACATAAGGTAAATTTTGGCAAGAGCAAGATCTACTTTTTTAACTCTTCGATGAGATGCCAAGCTCACATTGTTACCACAATTGGATGCTCCATTGGCACCCTCCCTGCCACTTATCTCAGATTCTATTTCTTTGAAGGTCAGTCCAGGAAATCCCTTTGGAATCCCATCATCAAACGCATCCAAAAAAATCTATCCAACTGGAAATGCAACCTCCTTATTCAAGCTAGTAAGGCCACCCTTGTCAAATCCACCCTACAAAGCATTCCTGTCTTCTTCATGTCCATATTTCAAATTCTTGTTGAAGTATGTAATCGCATTGAGTAACTCCAAAGGAACTTCCTTTGGTCAGGATCAAAAAATAAACAGTGAATACATCTGGTGGCTTAGAACCATGTATACTCTGGTAAGGAGCATGGTGGTATTGGGCTCTAAAAGGTCCACAATATGAACCTAACATTCATCACCAAGCATTGATGGTGATTCATCACCAATGAGAACTCTTTGTGGGTATCCATCATCAAGGCAAAATACCTATGGTACAACCTAAACATTTTAGATGATCCTAACCCCATTAAGGGATCTATGGTGTGGAATTCTATTCTCAAGACTAAGCATATTATCCAAAAGGGTATCATATGGAAGCTAGGATATGGAGCCAAGATCAAATTCTGGAGTAACCTCTGGTTGGGGAGCTACCCACTCCAGGAATGGAGGATCTGGTGTTTCTCAAACTAGTGATAGATACCTTGTTCAGGTAGAAGGTCAACAATTTCCTCCTTTCGAAGGGTTCCTCTTGGAATCCCCTCCTGAATGATGGCATCTTAATAGATCAAAAAATTACCTCTTCTACCCTTTTTGATATTCTTTGACTTTTACCCTATCTAATTCCTAAGGTCAATTTTTTTCTATGGTTGTCCATCTGGTATAATATTCTCACCATCACCAACCTCCATCATCGTGGCCTATCTCTCCCCAATCATTGCTACATGTGCCTATAATATTATGAGTCCACCTAGCACATTTTCACTTCCTACCATTTCTCCCAATCCATCCTCTCCTCCATATTCTCCTTAGTCAGCATCTCTTGGACCCCATCCCATTAGCTCAATGATATTCGTGTTTAGTGGCCAAACCCATTCAAAGGGAACCGATTAAATAATTTTTGTTCCTTTTTCCTCCCTCACTTCCTGTGGGAGATATGGTGATAACGCAATGCCCGTGCCTTCAACAATTTATCTCACAAGGAAAGCCACATCCTAGCCAGGATCATTGATGCTGCCACTAAAAATGTGTCAGTCACCCAGAGTAAAGGTCACCCAAAGTCTCATCCTAAAATAATCCTGGCATCTACTCTCAGTATCCTGGGGGATATCCATAGGTAGACCTCTTCCAAGGCTGATCGCTCCCTTGTTAGATGGTCTCCCCCACCTCAAGGCTTCCTCAAACTCATTTTTGATAGGGCAGCCAAAGGAAATCTTAGAGCCATAGGTGCAGGAGGCATCGTCCGAGACCACAAGGGTAACATCATCCTAGCCAACATCGAGAACCTGGGTTTCAACTCTAGTCACTTTGTTGAAGCCAAGAATCTCTACCAAGGTGTCATCCCCATATACAGTCTATAGGTTTTAAATATCATGGTGGAAGGCAATTCCAAAAATATTATCACCAGTATTTCTTCTGAATTCTCCATCACATTGTGGAACGATTCCAGTATGATCAATGAAGTCAAGCATCTGTTACACTCCTCAAACTCAAGGGTGACCCACACTACAGATAGGGAAATCAAACAACTAACAAATAAGCAAACATTAGAATCTCATATTCTCGACTCAAGGTGTGGAAATAATCCTGCACCCGAACAATCATCAATGCCAATGTTTCTGACATCACCGATCAGTAATTTTATGTGGGCTAGAGTGGTAAACCTACTCCATAGGTTTCAAGTCTGCATCCACCTAAGAAGTTTGAAGTTCCAGTTCATCACCATCGTGGCAAGTCTCCATCATGGCACCATGATCCCTAATTTCAAGCACATATCTCATGGAGGTTTTTCTCGAGTTAGCATTCCTTGAGTGGATATCTTCAACCATTGCATGAGTAGGTTTCTTTGCAGTAACATCTAGTTGTCATCCTAAAATTGGGGGTCGACACATGGTTTTGGGTTCACATATAATCGAGATAATTACAACACTGGAAACTATCGCATTGGAAAGAGCATCATCCCATTTTATAGCAACAACATGTATGCTTGACCTTTGGGAATGTTGGCCTCCTACACCTATGTCCTCGATCGGGTCACTACAGCGGTCCCCATGCTCTCTAGTCATTTCTCTTGTTTTCTCAATTTTAGCTAACCTTCGTTGAATTACTGTGACCTCTCCAGTGCCTTTTTGGCAGTGTGCACTATCAACATCAGAATGGTTTCATATCTTCATCTTGTCTTCCCCATGGTGGTTGCCTTCATCACCCCTATTGTGTATTTCTACCATGTCTGCCCTTCTACCATGGATGATCATCCATCATCATGACCCGTACTCATCCATACTTCTAGTTGGATTGGGTGCCATCTCTATTTTCATCCACCTAGCCCTTCCCATTGGTTCATGTGCCATTTCTCTCGCACCCCTTTATTTTTTCCTGATTTGAGCGATTTCGAGCATGAGCTACCTTGGGTGGGGGACTCTTCTAGAGGATTGTTGTTTCTTTATTTACACCTTTGTCACCTTTCCTCCTCATCTCGTTTACCAATATTTTTTCTTTTGTCTTTCACTAAGCCATTGTATCCTCACCATGGTTAAAATCCAACCTACAATCCTTCAACTAACTCCTCTCATTGAAGACATCTTTAGGGACCATGGTTTAAAACAATTCATTAGGGGTAAGCTAGACTTGTCCATGGAATTTGTCCGCTCATGGAATGGAGGGCATGTCATTATTCATGGAATGGGCTTCACAATTACGGTGGACCTCTTGGTGGAGGTAATTGGCCTCCCCAATGACAAAGAAAACATCAACAAGGATAAACACTCCCTCTAGGGGGAATTGGCCCTATTCAAAGATAGGTGAATCCCTTAGCAATGACAAGGGAGGCATAGTCAGAGAGACACTATCAAAATTAGTCAGAGAGACACTATCAAAATTATGGGACATGATGATGATAATGGTGTAGTATTTTACGCTCTATAACCCGACTGCTATTATTTTGAGATTTCACCTTGTGTTCTTGAATCACCTTAGAAGAAAAAAAATCATCAATATTCCTGAGTACATGTTTTGATCAATGGAGAGATTAGTGCTGAGTGTAAAGAGAGGGTTATCATCCTCTGCCCTCCATTAGAGCCTCCACTAGACTTTGTTCAGGTATATGGTGGTAGAGCAGAACTGTAGAGTGGTGGTGCTTGTCAGGCCTCCCCTCATTATCAAAGGGCAGGGAAATATGAGAGATGAAGCTCGGGGAGACACTCTGGGCTCTGTAGTAAGGGTGGATGATACCTCAAGCTCTTAGAAGTTGGAACCTCATCGATACCCTATATGTTCCAAAGTAGGAAGAAACAAGGAGAAGGCTCCACTTGTCATTGATGACCTCTCAAATTACTCACTCTCTTTCCATGCAAAAAAGACATCTCAAATTACTCACTCACTTGTCATTGAGATCCTCATATTAACCAATTTCCAATTTTGAAAATCCTAATATTCGCGCAATTTGCGAATATTCCCCCATGTGCATAACCCTGTCTTTGTCTGTGAACCAGATTGCTTCGTATATTTCCGCCTCCACTGATAAAGCTCCCCTTAGTGAATACCTGTTTAGAATCCTCAGGCTTTTGGCTTCATATGGAGTCTTTACCGAGGAAACCATGGTGGCCGATGGAATCAAGCAGTTAAGATATGGGTTAACCCCCATGTCCAAGTTGCTACTGAAGGAAGGAAAGCAAGAGTCCTGTGCGCCTTTTCTATACTTACTAATCTGAACGCTTATCAACACTTGCACGAGTCCGTCCTAGATGGCTGTTATCAATTTAACAAGGCCTATGGAATTGGCCCGTGGGAATATGCCAGAAATAATCTGAAAGCCAACAAGATTTTCAACGAGGCCATGGCCAGCCATACAAGAACAGTCATGGCGTAGGTTCTGCATTATCCATAATCCTCGAACAATATCCTTACATTCTTGGCATTAATCTCGACTTAACTAATCCTCCAACAATATCCTTACATTCTTGGCATTAATCTCGACTTACCTAATGTGATTACCCCTGCCCTTTCCATACCCGGTAATGTCCTTACTCGTCTATTAACATCGGGTAGTAGTGTTGTTATTTGTGGCGTAATAGTCCACTAATGTGTGAATATTAATCCTATATGGAGTTGCTTTGATTGTTACTACAGTGGATTTTGCATGACTGGGACGACGAGGGCTGTGTGAAACTGCTAAAAAAGAGCTACGAGGCAACGCCAAAGGATGGGAAGGTGTTGATCGTTGATGCAGTGATTGATGACAAGAGAGAGAGAGAGCGCGACGCGCCTGGGATTATTGTTTGATTTGACTATGATGGTTTACACCAAGGGTGTCAAGGACAGTAGTGAAGAGGAATTCAAAAAGCTGTTCCTAGAGGCAGGATTCAAAAGCTACACTATTACCAAGCTGCCTTGCCTTCAATCGCTCATCGAAGTCTCTAAACCCTGACTCACGTCAAGATGTGTGTCTCTTCTCTAAAATAAGACGTGGTATTATATAGTACATCCCATATCACATTCCTTGTTCTCCGCAACGAAATGTCCAGAATTTATATAAAGTAGGATGTTTAAAAAATATGGAAATGATTGAATTTTGTGGACAAAATTGTTTATAAATTGATAGAATATCTTTCACTAAAACTAAAAACATAATAAAAATTAAGAAAAGGGTTAATATTTGGAATACGAGGAGGGTGAGACATAACATTGAAATAAAAATACATGATATATTAATTTTTAAATTGACTAGCTGCTTTTTTGAGCAAGCAAAAAAATATTACAATAATAATTATTATATAAAATGTGATAAAACATTTTATAGTATAATATATCTTTTAATTTATTTGTACACAAATATTAACATTGTATTATTATAATTAATATAAATAATGTTATATTCTAATCTTTATTGAAGGGATAAGAATATTATGTATCACTTTTGAATGGTTATAAATACAACTAAAACATTTAGTTTATATAATTTTTTTTTATAACAAATAGGATTTTAAAAAGCAAAATAATATAATCTATTAGAACTAACTCAGTTCTGATGTAATATTGGCTTTTTGAGTTGATTCATGTGATCCTGTAATTTTTTTGGGTGTGTGCCACGAGGTGTGTTAATTCCACCAACATTTTTGTATGAAAGTGATTATTTCCAATTAATATAAGGTCCTTTCATTCAAAAAAAAAAAACAAAAACAAATTAATATAAATATATGTTAATTATTTTGTTGTATAATTTGATTTATGGTGTTGATTATCATGTCTAAGAGACATATTTACATGTTAAATTTTTATAGTAGTGCATGTGATGGTATTTAGATTAAAAAAAAATCATAATTAAACTTTACATTTTTTATTTTGAATATCCTTTATAAAGTTGTCAACTAGATAAAATTAGTAAAACATTTAAATAGTTAAAATTTTGATTTTATGTTAAACATTTTTTTAATAATTAGATAATGTATGTGTTGGTCAAAACAATATGACAATACACACAATAGAGTTAGATATAAATTGATAACTTAGACTATTACAATAATAATATCACATGTTAACCAAAAATAAATTACAATAAAAATAAATTTTAATTTACATAAATATCTAGAATATAATATTAGATTGTAGTATTATGGATATGCATGATAATATTTTTATTGATTTTTTATTTAATATATATAATAATCAAATAATAATTATTTTATAGAATAAAAATATATATACTTTGTTCCAAAGGGGACAACTCAATGATTTGGTGCTTGTGCTTTGGCTCTTCTTCAGGAGGTCCTAGGTTCAAACCTTGATGTGGAGGGAGTGTGTGAGGAGGTGGACGTGTGATGGTTGTGTGGTAAATTCCCTATTGATAAGCATAGCTCTTAACTTTATAGGAGGTATTTTTGGGAGGAAACTCATCAGCCTTGTATTGGTCATAGGGGTTTATCGCACTAAGAAAATTATATATATAATCTATTATTAAATTTCATTATTCAGTATCGCCTTGAAAATGTAGTACTATTTACTATTATGGTAAAAATAAAAATAAATTAAAATTTATATTCATCCAAACAAACAAATAAATAAATAATATATTAATAAATTTTACTATTCATTATGGCCTTGAGAGTGCAGTACTATTTACTATTATGGTAAAAAAAAAAAAAAAAATTATATTCATCCAAAATAGGGTGCATGAGGTCTTAATAATATTATGATTCTTATTATATTTTAAAGTATTGAAAAATACCTATAATGACAATGGAGTTGCATAGGAAGGAAAATCACCTTCTTGCAAAGGAATAAATACAAAAATAAAAATACAAATATATCTATACATTAATTAATTAAGTCTTATAGAATATTTATGCTTAATCATGAGTTATAATGGAAACAAGAGATAATGTAAGAAATAGAAAGATGCACAAATTGACTTAATATATTTTGAAATAGAAAAATAGAGTACTTGATATAAAATTAAAGAGTTAAGATATTTTAATTTTATAGATGTATGCAATATTTATTCTATGTTACATAGAAAATATTAATATTTTATCTCTACAACACCATGATAATTGAAAAATACTTGGGTTTTCAAATGGATATATAAAAAAATTGATTATAATTTTAATATCAGGTAGATTAAAAGCAATAGTATGAAAGAGGGGAAAGTGAAATAGTAAATCCAAAAAGGATTAATGATAATAAAAATGGAGATAAGTAATGGAATAAATAAAAGACAATATTTAAAATATATGGGGATTAGAGATGATATTTATAGGCTTCAAAAGAGTTCTTTTTACACTCATTTTTTATAGATAACTAAAAGTATAGTATGTCATAATGTTCTATCATCAAATTTAGATGATGATATATCTTTTAGATTATATATTTTTTAAATTTGAATAACCTATATAATGATAGCTCTAGCTCCTTTATAAAGCATAATCATTATCTATGTTATACTACTAAGAATACAATTGAAGAGTTCCACTATAGATTATGAAGCTATTAGGGAGTTATTCAAAAACCTTTTTAAGATATAGAGAAAAGATAATAGGCACCTCAAGTTCCAAGGTAATCCTAACGAAGAAGGAATTTCACACCATGAATTTATTTTATCAATTCTAAATAAATTTTAGAAAATCAATATAATTTCAATGATACCACCTACTAGAACTACAACAACAATAGGGAATAGAACCTATATTTTATTAGGAGAAAATGGTCGTGGTGAAATAGTAATCCAATTAATTACAAGAATAGGGGAAGTGTTATACCTTTGAAAAAGTTGTCAAGCATATTTGAAGTACTCAAATAATTTAATTTATAAATAACATTAGGCGAAGTGTTAAAAATGTTAACATAATATGTATGTTAATTAGGCTAACTATATAAGTATTGGTTGCTCATGTTAATATGAAATATAAGCTTATTATAAAGGGGAATTGAGGGTAACTTAGTGACTCCAAATAATGTAGTGGATATTAATATTGATACTCATATTTGTAAAGCCTAAGATCACATCACTAAATTATATATTAAGGTATATGCCTATCGTATCATTGTCATTATATATTCAAAATATTTGGAAGTAAAAAGGATGACAACATTATTTTTAACTATAAAATATAGGAATTTTTTAAATTAATAAATTAAAATAAGAAAAAAGTAATTTCTTAAAGTATATGTAAGGATAATTATAAAAATCTTTGTTAAATATACCAAAAATTTGAATGATGAAAAAACTATGCATTGATAAGCAAACAATGGTGTTTTTTAGAAGTACTTGGTTGAGTAGTACTCCTAATGAATAGGAGATAAAAATACATAGAAATGGAAAAGTTAGATATAATTAATAGATTCAATTTATCTTTTTTTTCAGTTAATTTTGAAAGTAATAATTTGTTAGTTTTGATATGTTATTTTTTAGTGTTTATTACTATGTAATGATGTAAATTGTCACTTCCATCATCGAAACCAAGAAATGAGTTGATAATTTTATAAAAGGAGACATGAAAAGACCTATGGGAAAGACAATAAAATATCATTCTTGGTCTAATATGTCCAAATTACATGAGTATCATAATTAATATTAAAAAAATTAAGAACATCGCACATAAGAAAATATTGATTTGATGTTTCAAATCACTCCCACTATTATTACCCTAGATTAGGGCTCATTATACTTGCTTTGTTGCTTCCTCCTTAATGCAATAAAAGATAGTAATTTATAACAACAAAATTTACCTTTTAATTATCCTATGTAAGCATCTAGATTTAATAAATTTAGTTAGTATCCTATGGAGTGGGATTGGTTAGTACTACTGTTAATGCATAGCTACTCATGATATGATATAATGCTAAAAAATTTAACTTTCGAAATAGAAAGAGTATTGTGTTATTTATTGATTATATTTTTTGAATCTATAAGACCATACTAAATTAAGTATGTTTTATTTATTTTTGGTAAGATTAAAAAAGGAGAGGGTTTTAACAAGATCCCACAACCACTACAAATAATGCCACAAGGGTGAGGAAAATAGAACAAAACCTTAGAAGATAGACATGAGGTAGAAAAAAGAACAACAAGCACCCAACCCTCAAGGCACCTAAGAAGGGAGAACTGAGATAATTCTACACCAGCTTATCCAACCCTTGAGTGGTATAAGTAGCTAAACGCATGATATATTTAGTTAGATCCAAATATGACTTGAATGAGCTCCAAAATTAATTTTAAATCATGAAAAACTGAATGTTTTAATGCATCGGAAGCCTCTTACTCATAAAATTCCTCCATAGATTTCTCATGGGTGTAATCTTGAGGAAGAACATAAAAATATGAGAGAGCTGAGATATAGGGGGAATTATCACTTTCACCACTTTTACATCGTAGCTTCTTGGATTTACGACGTCCTTCATCAGTGATAGAACAAGAGGGCTTCAGGTCTGATTCCATAGTGTCTTCTACAATCACTTTAGCTGATATGTCAAATTTGAGAGTGGGACATAATAAAGGAGCGACAAATTAATCATCTGAAGCCTTCCAGTTCCACCAAACTCCTTTGAAAGAGACTTGAATATTTCTGGAGACCTTCCCATAAATAGAATTGAAGGTAAAGGAATAAACATTTTCACTGTAATCTGAATCCATAATAGAGACCAGATGAGAGCCACCACCAAGAGAGCAAGGGGACTCCACCAACACCTTGGTACCACCATTCAAGGGACTATGAAGATCTGTAAAAGGCTTAAGAAAATAATTAGTATTTAAACCACGTTTAGAGGTAGCCTATTCAAACACTAGCAATGCCAGACCTTGGTAGATAGGGGCTTGACCACGACCACCTTGAACGTTTAGGAAGGATTTATTCATGGAATGGAAAATAAATAGAGCAATATTCATACAAGCTCTACATCTCAAATTATTTAAAAACATGGAATGAATAATCCTAATTATTTCATAAGAAGGGTCCTCGAAATAGAGGGAAAAGGCCCAAAAAATAGCACTTCCAAAAATAAGAAAAAACCAATGAGGGACAACCCTGAAATTAAAACTGTACATAAACAAAAGCCTTGACCCATAAGTCAACATTCGAAAACCAAATAAGAGATTGGGAGGTACAAACAAGGGAAAATAAAGAGTCCTGAGAGTAAACACCAAGGGAAACTGGCCATCCTCAAGATAGTAAGCAAATAACCAAGTCACAGGTAGGAAGACAAAACCTATCACAGTAGTAAGCATCGTAACCATCAAGAAAGTGAGTCCAATATTACCAAGAATGTGCCCAAAATATAAAGGAAAAAACCCCAAATCCCAAAAGTGGAAAGCCTTAAAGGACTCCCAGAAGGAACTAGGTGTCCTCACGAAGGACAAGAAGGTAACAGGTGTGAAGTTCCACCTATACATCCCAACCAAAAAATTACCATATAGGTGCCAACTCAAAATATGTGAGGGGGTATTGGAAGGAGCAACACCATATTTAAGAAAATAAATACCATATCTTAGTCTATGCAACAAAGCAACCTTACCAAGAGGATACAGATAGGTAATACTACCAAACACCACATACGTGAGCATCCACCAAGAATGTTTTAGAGACTACAAAATACCTAGGGTGGTCCATCTCCCAAGAGTCTGACAAGGTGTTGGAATTAAGTGCAAATTTTGAAATTTAAAAATTAGGAGGGGGAAATCCTCATGTCTCAATAAGCAAGCATTGGACCCAATAGGGACAAAAGGATAGGGAAGTTGAGTGAATTAAAGGTACTCCACTGTCATTCCATAAATGAATAACTACCTGCACCTATAGAGAGAAAGGATTAGTTCCAGAAGCCCATACACAACCTAAAAAATATTAAGGGTTCTCATAATTAATAAGGCGTAATAACTCTGAAGGAAAGCTAGTGTAACAAACCATAAAGCCCTAACTAGTCACATCTATGTTAGCAAGGCAATTAGCAACTACATTCCCTTCTCTAAACTCGTTCTTGATGACTGAATTTCCCATGGAAGATAAATGAGATCTTGACTAATCTATCAAAATTTAAATATGCCATCTAGGTCTGTGAATACCTTTGAGCATGTTAATAATATTGGATGAGTCTCCTTTGATTATCGCACTATGAATACCTAGATCTTTAAACATCTGAATCCCAATAAATGAAGACCAATATTTGGCAAAGTGATATGTTTTCACTTCTAAGTTTTTCACAAAGGCCATAATGACATTACCAAAATGATCCTGAATTATACCACCAACACAGACCTTGTCCAGATTTCCTTTCGATGCCCCATATAAATTAAATTTTAACCATCTCGAAGGAGGCGGGGACCAACGGATAGAAGTACGTAAATTTGGAGTCGGAGGTGGTCTTAAATTAGGGTAGAAACCAAAAGCACTCTCAACCACATAATCAGGGTGTTCCCTAGGAATGGAGGGGATTGAATCCTTCAACACAGAAGACACATTTTCACCAACTTTCCACAAGATATTCTGACTTAGGAGTACAAAATATCCCTCCTTATTTTTAAATACCCTCACATTACATTCCTTCCACACTCCCCAAAGAATATGGGAAAGCCAAAAATTCCAAAAGTACTTGAGATGGGGTGAGAAAAAGAATAAATCCATTATTGAATAAAATTGAGAATAGAATGTAGTAACGTCTAAGCCAACCCGATATGCTGTAGATAGGAATAAAAAATCTCCTGAAACACCTTACAATTTAGGAACAGATGGGACGTCAATTCCCAATATTTTTTACAAAGAAAGCATCGATTGAGTAAATTAAACCCCCGTTTATGCAAGTTCTGAATCATGAGGAATTTATTTTGCACCACTAACAAAAAAGATATTTATTTTTGGAGTTAAACTTTTGATCCATATTTTTTACTAGGGAAAGTCTTCACCTCCAAGGGGATTGATGAGAGAGTAAGCCGATTTGACTATAAAATTGCCCTCTCTATCACCATTCTATACAATTCGATTTGCCACCTCCTCCTGATGAACAATATATCATCTCAACTCAACAAGAATAGAATCCCACACCCTACGATCCTGGTCAGATCTAAGAAAAGGGGGAAGGGAGACCAAATTTTATGGTAATTCTAGAGGAGGACAAAATCTGCCACCTTGATGAAACTAGCCTCTTTGGAGAGAAATAAAATATCTCTGAAGTGTTGCTCCTCCACAAGGGGGTGGTCTCTGAGCCAAGTTTCATCCCAAAAGGAGATCGACCTTCCATTTCCAATCACCTAGAAACTATTATTCTTGATGAAATCCTTGGATTTGATCAGACTGTTCCAAAATGTAGAGCCTCTAGAAGGTAAAGGGTCTGATAAAAAGTGATTAAAATTATATTTAGCTTTTAAGATGTGGAACCAAATATTATTGGAGCTTTACGTAACCTTCCATGTAAGGTTTGACACCAAAACCTTGTTCATAACAATAGCACTGTTGAAATTGAGACGTCATTTTTTTCTTTTACAAAATTACTCCCAAGAGCATAGATGGAACTTAACCTTTAGCTCTAGGTCTACCCAGATAAAATCCTTGAAAATACTATCAAACTTGGACACCACCTCGACTGGAATATTCAAAAGTGAAAAAAAATATAATGGGATACTTTGGAGCGTGCTCTGAACTAAAACCTCTTTCCTAGCTTGACTAAGGAGGGATCCTTTCCAGGAGGAGAGCTTTTTCTGAACCCACTCTAGAACAGGAGTCCAAAATGACTCCTTTAGATGACCCATGAATAAAGGAAGGCCCAGATAAGTAATTGGGAGAGAAATAATTCGACACCCCAAAATTGAAGCAATCCTCTATTAGCGGATCTTAGGAGTATTAACAAAAAATATACTACTTTTAATGTAATTGATCAATTGTCCTACCACTCTCCCATAACAATCCAAAATTATCTTCACATCACGAGCATAAAAAACCAATGTCATACAATAGAGCAAAGTATCATCTACAAACTATTGATGAGAGATAGGGTTAATCTACAAAGTCGGCCTTAAACCGAGATCCAAACTATGCCTTTTAAAATTTTGTCCAAGAGCCTCCGCCATGATAATGAAAAGAAAGGGGAGATAGGATCTCCATGGCGTATCCCTCTACATGAATTAAAAAATCCTATAGGGGATCCATTATTCAGCATCGAGAACCAGGAAGAGGAAATCGTTGCTTCCATAAGGTTTACCCAAGAATTACAAAAGCTAAACTTTCTAAGAACCATAAACAAGAAGGGCCAAGAAACTCTGTCGTAAGCTTTATTAACATCCAGTTTGAGAAAGAAGGCCATCCTTCCACTTTTTTGAACCGATTGGAGAAGCTCATGGATAACTATAGCACCGTCCAAAAATTGTCTTCCCAAAATAAAACCACTTTGAGCCGAACCAATGAGAGAAGGGAGGATAGGCTTCAATATATTAACCATGGCTTTAGAAAATATTTTATAAATAGAATTACATAAGCTTATAGGCCTGAAATCACAAAATGACTCCACAAAGTCCTTCTTGGGGATAAGAGCAAGAAAAGTAGCATTCAAGGCCTTAGAGAAGACCCTCGACCTCTGGGCATGTCGAATGGATAAATATAGGGGGGAAACCGTCTAGAACAGGGGCCCAAAGAATTTAACACTATCAGAATATCATCATCAAAAAAGGGAACAAGAAGGGAAGCATTCATATTATCTGAGACAAAGCAAGGAATTGCCTCCAGAATGCTTGATTCAACGTCTCTATCTTGGGACAGTGGGGAGCATAGGAGATAACTGAAGAAGTCCACAACATCTTCCTTTATATCCATAATATTTTAAGTTTGCACTCCATATGATTTGATAATTTATCTAAATCTATTCTGACCCCTTTGCTGCAAGGTGGAAGAATGAAAAAAATGGGAGTTACAATCTCCTTCTTTCAACCATAGCTCTTTGAAATTCTACTTCTAGAACAACTTTTCCTCAATCTAAATGTTGTGCAGAGCATAGAGAGTAAATTTTTCTTCAGCAAGCAAGTCCTCATAGAGACCATGGGAATTAATCTGGGATTCAATAGATGACAAAAGATATTTCAGATGTTCTTTTTCCTAAAAAATATTCCCAAAGGAAAATTTGTTCCAAAGAATTCTTCAAATTATTTAGTAATTTTAACATTCCATCACCTAGGATGGGCTTCTACCACCACTCAAGAATTCTAGACTCAAAATCAGCATGATAACACCACATTACTTCAAAAAGGAAGGTATGGGGGAGAATGATGAGGAATCTTAGACCTAGGGGCTAATTTATTTTTAGACCTAGGATAATGTAATTAGGACTTAGTCTGCCAAATAATCAACGTGAGTTGTTTGTTTCCTCCATTGAATGGTCTAGGTCTAGGTGTTTTTATTTTTGGCATTGTAGGGCTTACAATTTTAGCCTTTTCGGATTTGTGTACATAAATCCTTGGAGCAGTTCATCATTTCCAGGATTACAGTTTTCCTTTTGGGCTTATTTAAGTCCTATGTTTTTTAATAAAATTCAGCTTCAATTTAATTCCATATCATTGGTATCAGAGCGTAGTAGTTTTGGAGGTTTTGGGTATTTTCGATCTCCAAAGTGTGGTTTGGATAGTTTTCCACCACTTGCATTCCTATTTGAAGCTCAGGAGGAATAGCTAAAATTTTGCTACCACATTTTGCAGCAAATTGCTGTCAATTCCATTTGTTGTTAAAAAAAAATTGTCGTCAACAACTGTTTGTTGACAACATTTACAACAAACATTTTTGTTGTCATTTTATGTAGTTTGTTTTGTTTTATCTGCATTCGAAGGGCAGCAAATTAACGTCGACGGGTGCAGCCAGGTTCTGTCCAGCGCGTCGTGCAAGGAAATTTCCTCGCTTTTCGATGCCATCGAATGTCCAACACCACTATGGTCTGCGTTTTCTGACACCATGGACTACCATGTCCTCTGGTCATCCATGCTGCCCAAAAGCTACCTGTGTCGTATTCTTGCAACTTTTCATAGAATCTCTGGATGAATAGCCCGTGATCCAGAGCCCAACGCTACCAACGCTGACAGGGCTCCTACTGGCACCTGCACCTGTTAGTGATTCGTCCCGACATTATTGGCCAATTTCTTGATGTTGTACCTGCTGCTTCAGATGAAAACATGACCGAATCTATGTTTTTGTGTCTCGAGTGCAGCGTTCGTTATCCACTTAAAAAAAAAACAAATCGGAGAGCCTGCACTTCCCGATGCCACTAGACGACCACCTGTAAACGTCTTTTTCGATATCCAGGGTCCAACACAGGGTTCGTCATCGACTGCCACCATGAACTTATTGGACTCCATTTTTCCTCAAATGTGTGGCTGACGAAGTATTATTGGGCACTATTAACCAACACGAACCATCAGGCCAGAGCCTATGTTCTCTGATCTCTGTCTAAATTCTATAAACGGCTGATACCAGATTCATTTGGGAACATGCAACACCAATCGAAATTTCCCGGAGCAGTTGGACAAGGAGGTTCCCACAGCTATTGGTGTATCTCGATCCTGCGTTTCCCGACGAGGCTATTTTTTTGCCTGTTTTAGCATGTGAAGGAGGATCTGACAGCCCTAATCCGAAGCCCAAAACTTTCAGGGCTTCTGCGTCGCCTGGCACCTACAAATAATTTTGGTGACCCACCTAGCCTTGATTCTTGATGGCTTTGCCAGTCTTGAAGGTTCCTGATTTGCCGGTCCTGGAGTTGTCAGGGTGCGGCAAACCACCGTTGCCGTCAAATTTTTTATTTTTGGACCCTGTTCTACGTGCAGGGCCAAGAAGACGATGACGTGATCTCCATTTGCCATTAGGCTCTCTACGTTCTATTACGGAGGCTTATTGGTTTGATTTCTTGTGGGTTTACTCCCATATATCATGCCAATTGACCCATATGCACTTTAACATAGACGTTTTTCCTATTTTCATTCAACACGTTTTCTTGGTGCTATCTGTGCTTATGTGTATAACGCAGGTTTTCAATCTTTGACTTTGGTCAAATTACACTTTATTTTCCATTACAAAAAAAAAGATTATTTTGTCTTTACCTCAAGTCAAAATTTTGACTATTTTTAGCAAGACATTATGTAAATTTCTTTTTATTTTGCCCTTCCATTGTACATTTGCAATTTTTGCAAATTAATTTGGGCACATTTATTTTGCACAATTTGTAACTTGTCTTTTTGTGACAAAATTTGTTGGCGCTCACTCGGGGTCAAATGGCTTCCGAATTAGCCGATAAGTTGGCTCAAGTAACCCAACTTGTCAGCATTTTGGCTGATAAGGTTACTTCTAATGAAGTGCAGCAACAGTGTGAGGTTCCCATTTACACTGGTTCACAAGATCCAGAGGTCCTCAATAGTTGGATTTTGGACATGGACAGTTGGTTTGAATATACCAAAATAGCAAAGGATCAGCATGTTAACTTTGATAAGTTGAAGCTTTCTGGCATTGCCAAGGTCCTTGTCATTGATTGACTACGGACCCAAAATCCCATTGACACATGGGATGAATTGCAAAGAGTTTTGAAGAATAATTTTTATCCTTCAAACTATGCCATGGAGCTTGACATCAAGTGGCTTCGTCTTCGACAAACCTCCAATATGAGTGTTCATGACTATATTTTTCAATTTAACAAGTTGCAAATTTTGAATTCTATCCAGGATAATGCAACACAACTTGTTAACAAATTCAAAAGTGGCTTGTAGGAACCCATTTACAGGAAGATGAAATACAAGTTGATTGTTAATATTGACATGGCTTTCAATCAAGCCCTTCTTGTTGAGGAGGAAATAAGGGAAAAATCATGTGGGACTCGCTCTTCTACGTCAAGAGGAAATCTGAAGGCTTTTCCTCAACCTTCCAAGGGAGCTAAATCTTCTTCTTCTCCTTCTCCCTCTTCTTCATCTTACCCTTCTTCTTCTTCACAAAAATCTTCTTCTAAGTCACCTTTGATTTGTAATTATTGTAAAAAGCTAGGGCATACTCAAAAGAGGTGTTTTAAGTTGCAAAATGTGAAGAAACAATCCTTAGTTGTAAAGCCTTCCAATGGGGACTCACAAGAAAGTCCTATTGAGGCTACAGGGGAACGTAAGCCTTATAAGGAATTGGTAGGGTTAAACAAATTGACCCTTATAAATACTTCACAAGGTGATCGTGAGAATTTGTTTGTGACTATGGTCCACCTCAATGACACCTTTATGGTTGATTGTATAATCGATAGCGGCTCGCAGAAAAATCTAATTGCGAGGTCCATTGTTGACAAACTAAATTTACCGATGAATCCTCATCCTCATCCTTATCCTTTGGGATGGAAGGACAATGGGATTACATTCGACATCACACACACTTGCACTGTGAATTTTTCTTTCAGTCCTTATTTTGTGGACTCGGTTGTGTGTGATGTAACTCTAATGGATTGTTGTGGTTTGTTTCTTGGAAGACCCTATCAATATGATAGGAGGTCTATACATGATGGGTACAAAAATACATACACTTTGCACAAAGACAATAAAGCATTCATAATCAGAAGTACACAACAAACACCACATAATTTGATGTTGAGTTGTAGACAAGCACGCAAAGCTGTAAATCAAGCAAAGGAATTAGCACTCATCTTCATCAGACCAATTCAAGAAGAAAAGAAAGCTCCTAATCACACTAATAACAGGAGTTCTTCAGTTCATTCATTACTTCAATCATTTTTTGATGTTTTTCAAGAACCCACAAGTCTTCCTCCTGAAAGATAGATTAATCATAGTATTGAGATTGTTCCTGCATCTTCTCTTCCTAATTCTTCAATGTATAGACAATCAATAGTGCAAATGGAAGAAATTAAAAAGCAAATTCAAGCATTGTTGACTAAAGGGTTCATCAAATCCAATACTTCCCCTTGTGCTTCTCCTATCTTGCTTGTGTTGAAGAAGGATGGCACATGGAGATTATGCATTGATTTCAGGGCACTCAATAAGATTACAATCAAGAATCGATATCCACTTCCTCGCATTGATGATCTTTTGGACCAATTGCAAGGTGCAAAATTATTCTCCAAAATTGATCTCAAAAGTGGATTTCATCAGGTGAGAATTCAAGCAGAAGACACTTGTAAAACAACATTTAAGACCAAAATGGGGCTCTTTGAATGGCTTGTCATGCCCTTTGGCCTTACAAATGCTCCAACTACATTCATGAAGCTGATGAATGAAGTATTCAGAGATTGTCTAGATCAATTTGTAATCATCTATTTGGATGACATTCTTATATATTCTTCCACTTGGGGGAATCATTTGGAACACTTGGAAATGGTTCTTCAAACTCTTCGAAAGAACCAATTATATGCAAATTTTCCTAAGTGTTCATTTGGGCAAACATTCATTGCCTATCTTGGGTTTGTAATTAGTGAAAAAGGTGTGCAAGTAGATCCTTCCAAAGTTGAAGTTATCTTCTCTTGGCCAACTCCTACTTTAGTCACGGAGTTAAGGAGTTTTCTTGGACTTGCTAATTTCTATCGTAAGTTCATTGGAGGATATTCTTCTATTGTTGCACCTTTACACTATTTAACAAAGATCAAAGTTTAGTTTCAGTAGACAAAGGATCAACAAAAAGCCTTTGACACATTGAAACACAAATTGAGTACTGCACAAGTTCTTGTTCTTCATGATTTGTCTCAACCATTTAAGATAGAAACTGGTGCTTCGCAAGTTGCACTTGGAGTTGTGCTCATGCAGAATGGCCATCCAGTGGCCTATCATTCAGAAACATTTTTAGAGGCCAAAAAGAACTATTCTACATATGATAAGGAGTTCTATGCTTTGGTCTAAGCAATCAAGTATTATAGGCATTATCTTTTGGTAAAAGAAACAATTGTTCATACAGATCACATGCCCCTTAAGTTTCTTCAATCTCAAACAAAAATTGAAGAAGCTAGGCACATGAAATGGGCATCATACTTGCAACAATTCCATTTGGTAATCAAGTACAAGAAAGGACAAAACAATGTAGTGGCTGATTGTTTGAGTCGTCCTCCTTCTACTCTTGTTTTGACAATTGTCACTACTTCTCATATTGGCTTCCAAAATTGGCCTACATAGTATCCTATGGATCCAGATTTTGGCAAAGTTTTCCACCAACTTTCCAATCCTTCTTCTTCAAATTTGAGAGCTCTTCAGGACTTTCATATTCAGGATGGACTATTGTACAAATTGGACAAACTTTGTGTTCCTCATGGGAACAGGGAGTCTCTTTTGAAGGAGGCTCATTCCACACTCTATGGGGGACATTTTGGTAGGCAGAAAACTCTTCATCATCTGCAGAGGTTTTTCTTTTGGCCACACATGCAAAGAGATGTTCTTCACTTCTTGCAACAATGTGCAATATGTAATCGCTCCAAATCATCCAATAGGACATTGGGAATGAGCATGACTTTGCCCATTCCTTCTCGTCCGTGGGAAATCATTTCCATGGATCTCTTGAGCGGTTTTCCAATGACAGTATGCAAGCATGATTGTATCTTTGTTGTGGTGGACAGATTCAACAAAATGGCCAAATTCATTCCTTTTCATAAGACAAGTACTACATAGGATCTTGCCCAACTCTTCTTTGAGGTGGTATGGCATTCTTTTGGTCTTCCTACCAGCATTGTCTCTAATCGTGACTCACGCTTTGTGGGTCACTTTTGGCAATCACTTTGGAATATTTTGGGAGTATCTCTTAACTTCTCTACTGCTTATCATCCTCAATCCGATGGGAAGACAGAGGTATTTAATCATACTCTCATGCAGAGTTTGAGGATTTACCATCATTCCACTCTAGCCAAGTGGAACTTAAGCCTCACTCACATTGAGCACGCCTACAACAGGGCCATCCACAGTTCTACAGGGCACTCTCCATTTGAAGTGTTTTTTGGTTTTCAACCACTTGCTCCTTATGAGTTACCTTTGTCTTTGCCTTCTTCATCCATAATGCACATTCATAAGGAACAATACAAGGCCAACTCTTTTGTGCAGAATTTGCAGAGTCTTCAAGCCAAAGTGGTTCAAATTCTTCAAAAGACTCAGCAAAAGTAGAAGCAACAGATGGACAAGCACCGCACACCTCATTCCTTTCAAGTTGGTGACAAAGTATGGTTTCATCTTGACAAACGTTGATTTGTAGATAAGGCACATAGCAAAATCAAGCCTCTTTGTTATGGGCCTTATACTATTCTTCAACAAATCTCTGAAAATGCCTTTTTCTTGGACCTTCCAGCCCATCTTGGCATTCACGATGTTGTCAATGTTGATCTTCTCAAACCATACTATGATTCCACATTGGAGACAGTTCTAGCCATCATACATCCAGTTGATGTGGTTCTTGATGCTCAGCTTTCGCTTGACGCTAATACAGTCTTTGATACGAAGACCCAACAAACACACCAAGGTGTTTCTACTTCATATCTTGTGGCCCACCGAGGCCAATTTCCACATCAGGATCGCTGGATTTCTGCTCACATTCTGTCCCGGGATTTTCCCTCTTTGTTAAAAGCATTGGAGTCCAATGCTTCTTTTGTTGGGACGAATGATAAGGAATCTTAGACCTAGGGGCTAATTTATTTTTAGACCTAGGATAATGTAATTAGGACTTAGTCTACAAAATAATCAACGTGAGTTGTTTGTTTCCTCCGTTGAATGGTCTAGGTCTAGGTGTTTTTGTTTTCGGCATTGTAGGGCTTACAATTTTAGCCTTTTCGAATTTGTGTACGTAAATCCTTGGAGCAGTTCATCATTTCCAGGATTACGATTTTCCTTTTAGGCTTAATTAAGTCCTATGTTTTTTAATAAAATTTAGCTTCAATTTAATTCCATATCAAAGAAACGGAAGCCCCTTAGGAGTTTCCAGCCACAAAGGGTTATGGTACAACCTGATTTTAGGAAGAATGGATAAAGAGGCATCCCCAAAAATATCTAGGGCAGATTTGGATATGAGGATCCTATCAAGTCTACTCAAAATAAGGCTATTACCCCTTCTTCGGTTACTCTAGGTAAATTTAGCATATTTTAGATCGATATCATAAAGAGTTGCTTGGCTAACAAACTCATGAAAATAAAAGAGACTTCTATCATCAACAACATTACCATCCCATTTTTTGGAAGGAAACAAGGGATAATTGAAATCCCCAACCACCAACCAAGACTCATTTTCAAAGCTATCCCTCATCTCCAACAGAAGCGCATAGAATTTATGCATATCTGAATAAGAATTTGGGGTATAAATATTAGACATCACCCAACATCTTTGAGACAACTTACATAAAAATAAAATATTAATGACCCTATTAGATGAAGATATTACATGGACTTCAAACTTAATCGGGTCCCAAAAAAAGAGCAGACCACTAAAGGAATTGACCGCTTTAGAATCCATAAAAACCGAGTCTTTCCAGACCACTCTCTGAGTATCTACCCAAGTGGAGGCCTCCAATTTGGATTCTTGAATACAAAAAAAAATTGGGGATTTCTCCTTACACAAAGAAGCAAGAATACATTTTTTAGAGGCACTATTAAGCCCCCTAATGTTCCATGAACATATATTCATAAGGAACTAAAAGGAGAGTTTCTTTGCAATCCCCCCAACTGAGGAGACTTAAACCTGTCCATCTTAAGTTGTTTATCACCATTTTCTCCTTCCACAATAAGACAATCTTCACCACCATTCGCCACCATGTCGTATGTGACTCTTTCTCTTCAAGACCTTTTAGGAGGTCTACCCACCTTCTTTGAAAAACCATAGTCAACTGGTCTCTTACGAGAGCTTCTATTTTTTAGACCAGAATACCCTTTCTCCATAACATGCTTAGGAGAAGCAATCAAGCTTGGGACACATCCGATCAGGGATAACACTACTTAATTATGGGAAGCCTTATTAAATGAAGACAACTCTCGAACATGGACTTCCTCAGTCCTGAGGAAATCTAATTCTTGAAAGGAATTCGAAAGAGGAACTTCAATGTCTAACTCAACAGGATCCATAGACAGCACCACCTCCGGATTACTCTAAAAATTTTGGGTCTTTGGAAAAGAAGGAGAATTTGAAACCTCCTTAGGAGAAACAAAAGGAGGATCACACCCCAAAGTACGGGGAGGATGAGAGAGAATATTTTTTCCCTTCAAACCTAAGGAGCATTTTGGAGTCTTTTCTCTCAAAATTCTATTATTCTTGGTCTAGGTTTTCCATTGATTCTATTTCTCCTGATCATGGCCAGCAATCGGATGAGATTTAGTGGGGTCCCCCCTCTTCTTCTATGGGAAAAAAATTTTATGGTGGCCACCCATACCATAGGATTGGCAAGCCAGAGGATTGTTTTCATAAAAGATATATTGATACCAAGTTCCCAAATGGGACATAAGTTCCACTACACTAGGAAGTTCTTTCTCAATATCAACCAATAAACACATCCTTACAAACTGGTGATGAGAGTGAGACAAATAAACTTTGTCAAAGGAGACAATGTCCCAAATAGTCACTACAATAGCAAGAAAAATACTCTCATGCCACAAATAAATTGAAAATTTAGGAATATGGATCCAAACTGGGACCACATTGACTCTCTGAGTCACTGGGTTAAAATCGTGGTCCCAATACCGAGGAAACAAATTGCATTTACCAAATAACCAGGGGCCACCCTCCAAAATGTTCCTTGAATCCTCCTCATAAGAGATCCTAATGGGGAATAAATTACGAGGAAGCAACGCAATATCAAGGGAGCCACTTGGATGCCATTTAAAGAGGACCCAATGCCTTAGAGAGTCTAGCTCCAATTGACCGCTAGCCAGTTTTACAACTAGATCCCACGAACCCTTCTTTAGTAGGGATTTTTTTTTGGTGAAAAACATCCCAAAAGGGATGCCACTTTTAGGTAAGACCCAAGGAGGCAGGGGTATCGATTTCACCAAAAACGCATAGGACTCAGACCTGGCCTACCACCTTTGACATACTCAAGGAGCAAAAAAACACACAAAACCAATTTAAAAATAAGTAAATAATAACAAAAATAATAAAATAAAATAAAAAACATGCTCCTTGAGTGTGACAAAAACAAAATCACAACCAAACACACACAATAAGATAAAAGAAACCATAACACAAACCACATAGAAAAACACAAGAACCACATAACAAAACACAAACAAGACAAAAACAACAGAACACTACAAAGACATAACCCAAAAAAAACATGAAAAATAAACACAACCAAAACCTAAAAAATTTTAAAAAATAAAATAAAAATAAAAATAAAAAACAACCAACAATAGACAATAAACAAAAAAAAAAATAGAAAACACTCACACATAAAAACATGAAATAACACAAACAAAGTGAAACCCAAGAACAAGAATGAAAAAAACACAAGAACAAAAACAAAAAAAAAACAAAACAACAAAAACACAAGAACAAAAAAAAAACACAAATAACACAAAAACAAAACAAAACAAAAGAACCTACCCACCTTAAAAAACTAAAAAACAAAATAACAAAAAAGAAAAAGAAAAAAAAATTGAACAAAACAATGACCTATCTAGACCAGACGACTATTAAGGAAAGAATCAATAGAGGAAACGAAATAAAGAATAGAATGAGCTAGGTAACTAAAAAAAACTGAATTAACCAAAGAGAAGCAAAAAAAAAAACAAGAAGAAACTAGGTACCTTTAGAATTGGAGCCATCCAAAGAAATGATAGAAAGAAGAGCTTCCCTAATTTGAGAAGCCCACCATATTGGAGGGTGGCCATAACAAGTAAGATCACCTTTTTCCAAAGCCCAATTAGCTAAAGCATTAATACTCTTGTTTTGATCTCTGACCACATGATTGTAATCAACTTTCAAAAATCCCATCTAGATTAATTGAATCTTCTCAATAATTCTTTTTATTCTCCAATCCACCTTATGATTCTTAGGAGTCTTCAAGATATTAATCATAAGTTGAGATTCAGACTCAACTAACACCTTTTCCCATCCAACCTTAGTAGCCTCTTGAAGGCCTCTAAGGATACCATACCCCTCAACAAGGTTATTGGAAAGAATACCCAAATTCTCAGCAAAAGTAAAAACCAGGGAGCCATCTGAAAGTCTACCAATTCCTTTAGTAGGGAATTAACAGTAAAATATGGAATATAGATTTTAAAAGAGTTGCTATCAAGCACACAAGGAGGAAACTCCTCATCTAGAGGAACTCCCAAAACAACCTGAGCATATGATGAAAGGGGAGAAACCTCTGGCTGGGAAAAAATAGCAAGTCCATGTTGGAACACATCGGGCTCCCACCATGGGTAAACACGATTAACGGAAGACTTACCTGACCAGAATAGATCCTCCACATTGACCTCCTCCACCACCGCCTCGCCACCATCAATCGACACACCAGGGTACCACATCGCTCTCGCTTTGAACCCTTCCCAATTATCATTAAGTATGTTTTATTTATTCAAAGGTAAAATTTTAGATTTAAATAATATTAAAACATATATTTATTATTGGTTTCATGTTATTAGTTGTGCTAATTTGCATTTAAATTTACTTATTATGATGTATTTTTTATAATTATCATGTTGCATTTTGTTGATTATAATGAGTTTCAAAATTGCTTTTATTAGTATTGTGTGTACTATATTTGTATATTATTTTTTTAATAAAAACTTAAAAAATGTTTGTGTTTGAATATATCATATTTATTAACATATGCCATAGTATTATATGAATAAGTGCATCAATTGAGTAGTTTCTCTTAGTCTTTGTAGGTTATTTCCACATTGAGAGAAATTATACTTAAGACATTAGTGAATAATTATGGTTCCATCATGATATCATGTGGTAATATTTTGAACATAGTTAACTTATTATGCTAAAAAAAATTAATATGCATATAATGCAGTAACCAAGAATTTTCTTTGTTAAATTTAATTTTTTACATGATTTTATTTGTATTATTGTATACAATAAAGATAATCACCCAAGCAATTGAACAATAAAAGACAAGCAAGTGCACAAATAAATGATTTTTTGTATTAAAACTCTTGCTGAAGCCTTTTTACCTCCTTTTTACAATGCCTTGGCCCAAGTTACAAGGGTATGTTTACAAAATCTAATGCTTTCTTTTGAGTATAATGAGAACAAAAGGGGAAAAAGCTTCTTTGGTGAATCAGATGGAAGGTGGATGTAGATCCTCATTGCTACAATCATATTTTTGAGTGGGCTTGTGTATCCACTGGTGGGTCACTCTTTGCTGCAACAAACTTCAATAAACCTATAATATACACATACATAAATGCAAACAAGAGGGGTTAATAGTAACTACTGATGTGTATAAAATAAGCTACTATAAAACCTAACAATGAATGCTTATAGAGTGTGACATAATGCACAGAAGAAAGAGAACACAAAAATACGATACCTTATTGGTTACTTGCTTTGATCCATATATGTTGTCAACTAAGAATGTCCTTGAGCAAATGTGAAGCTACATTTGGGGCTGGTTAAATGCAAGCTTGCATTTATGCAAATACATAGTCACATTTTTTGTTATGTAAATGCCTTACCATGTTTGCGGTTGAGATGCAAGACTGCTAAGGTTCGATCCATGACTTCAAGTAATCGATCTCCATGAATGCTTGATGACATTTTATGGCAATTTTGATAGTGTGATGATACAATTTTCTAGTCTCCTTTTGGGTGATGAAGAGATGATACCTGAGAAGGTGTTGATCATTGATGTAGTGATTGATGACAAAGGAGACAATGCGATGCTCCTGAAATTAGTGTTTTATGTGGGTATGATCATTTACACCACAAGTGACAAGGAGAGAAGTGAAGAGGAATTCAAAAGGCTATTCATAGAGGCAGGATTCAAAGCTACACTATTACCAAGTTGCCTTACCTCCAATCACTCATCAAAGTCTCTAATCCTAACTCACATCAAGATGTGTGTCTGCTCTCTAAAATAAGACATGAAATTATATAGTACATCCTATATCACATTCCTTTTTCTTCGTGACAAAATGTCTAGAATTTATATAAAGTATCGTTAAACTGCTGCCTTACTCTAGAATCTAATGGAAATAGTGTTTACATATAATTGAAGTTATTTGAATAATATATATTAAATAATATATATTATAAAAATTATTTTGTTAAAAATTATTTTATCTTATCATGATTAATTTAATTTTAATAATTTTATTTTTATTATCAATTTTAAAAAAATAAATAAATGTTAAAATGATAAAAGAAGAATCAAGACAATTATTCATCATCTTATTTTTATATAAAAAATTTTAAAAGGTTTGAATTTTAAGAAAAACAAATGGGGATGACAAATAAGTTAAGACTAAAAACAAGGTCATAGACTTTTTGTTTGTAGATGGTTAAGTGGGATGTTAAAAAATATTTAATTTATACTTTTAAAAATTACAAAAATGATTGAATTTTGTGGACATAATTGTTTATAATAAATTGATAGAGTATTTTTCACTCAAAATGAATACATAAAAAAATTAAAAAAGGGTTAATATTTTGAATACCACACTTTAAAACATGGGTGAGACATAACATTGAAATATAAATACATGAAATATTAATTTTTAAATTGATTAACTTTTTTTTTTTGAAAAATATTGCTTATATTAATACAGAAAAATCAAAATACAAGACATTGCAGCAGATTACAAAAATCTTCTCAAGGAAATCCAACCATATGACTTATCCTAAGCAGAGCAGTATTTGAGATCTTTGATTATAAGTCTCTTAAAGGCTCTACATTGGAACTGAATATCAATAACATCATTAGACACAATCCCAAAAACAGGAATAGCTTCATCTCAAAAAACTAAACTACATCTCGCATTTCAAATAGCATACAAATTTACTGCTTTGATAAAAGTCCACACCCCCTAAGATGCTAAGGGTATCCAAAGGCATATCCCAAAAAAATCAATTTCCAACTCCACCTATCACCTAGGGTAGAATAATAGTTCCACTTCAATCTTTTCCAAATATTCTTTGCTAGAATACAATCCCAAAATATGTGTTTAACAATTTCTTTTTTGCCACAACTACTACTAAGGTCTGAGATATCCATCCACCTTGCCAATGTTACCTTGTAATGGATACCTTGGAAAATAAGCAACCAAAGAAAATCCTTGAGCTGAGGAGATAATAAGAATTTCCAAACCTACTTTAGCCTCTTCTTCCACTTCTTCTCTAGACAGACAATGTCCCAACATTTATTTAATAGGATATGCAAATAAGTCTTAGGCAATAGAGTTTTGTAAATCTTAGTGGATTTGTAAGAAATGATGTGCCTCTAAAAGTTCCACCTCTAGTCACACCAGATAGAGCCAGGTAAACCACCATTTAATTTATACTTTTGTTCAAAGGGAAGAAGAGAATGAATCCAAATAATAGCATCCATGTTAGAAACTTTCAACTTAAACTTATTTCAAAGATCCTTCCATTTAATCCAATTAGTGGCTCCTAAATCCCATAGATCTACCCATTTCTTAATTCCACTCTTAACCAACCTCTTGCATCTAATATGAGGAAGGTTCGACACATACACCCCATTGTATTTCTATATCCAAATAGACCTATATGGAAGCACCTAGCCTTTACGCTCTTCCATATAGGACCAATAAACTGTAGAGCCTACCGTCTTCCATGCCTCCAAAATCCTCTTAATAAGTATACAAGCCCATATTTTAAATTGAACAATATGACCCACAATATCCTCAATATGAAAATCCCCCTTAACACCATCAACATGAAGATAGTTCTAAATTCTATATCTCAAGAGTTTTTACCAAGGATTAGCACCTTCCAATGCTCTAACTATCCATTTGGTTTCCAACATATTACCCTGCATCTGAATGTTCAAAAGACCTAGACCACCTTCCTCCTTAGTAATAATGCAATAGTTCCAAGAGATAGAGGGAATTCTCTTGGATCCATCGAGATTAGACCAAATAAAGCCTCTAATAAGCCTTTCCAATATTCCAAACTGAGAAGCATTGGACATCCAACATGAATAATAATAAATATGACAAGCTTGTAATATTTTTCCAACAATAATTATTCTACCAACAAAGGATATGAGCTTATTTATCCAGAACTAAATTTTCTTTGCAATATTTCAAGACACCAATCCCACATGCCCTTCAAAGAAAGAACCTTACCAAGTGGGATTCCAAGGTATCTAACAGTTTTGCCATCCTTCACCTACCACCAACCAAGAGAGAAATTATCTAGAAGAGTGTCACTACCAATCAACCAATAGTATGATTTTTCTTCACTAATGATGGCTCCAGAGGCTTTGCAAAACTACTCCAAGGAACTTTTGATATTCTACAATGACAAGGCATTCAACTAAAAAGAAAGAAGGGAATCATCCACAAAATTATTATTCATAATAGGACTTTTAGGAGTTTCAATCCCTTTTATTAAACATGCACCTCTCTTTTATTCCAACATATAACCTAGAGCATCAATAGTGATAACAAACCCACAAAATGATTATTTATAACAGGACCTTCAAGAGTATCAATCCCTTTGATTAAACCCGTACCTCTCTTTGATTCCAATATATAACCCAAAGTATCAGCAATGATAACAAACATAAGGGGAGCAAGAGAGCAACCTTGTCTAATGAATTTAAAAAGACTTATTTATTTAGTGAGCTTACCATTAACTACAACTTGATTTTATCCACTACCTATTTGCTAAAGCCAAGCCATTCCATCATACTAAAAATAAACAACTAATCCACCCGATCATAGGCTTTTTTAAAGTCAATCTTAAGCATAATGGCTTTCTACCCACTTTCCTATGCCCATTCCAAAGTCTCTCAAGTAGTCAAAACCATGTCAAGAATGAACTTGCCCTTGATAAAATACGTTTGCTCTCATCTCACAATCCTAGTAGCAACATCTATGAAGTGAAGAGCCAACATCTTAGCCACAATCTTATAGGAAAAATTTAAAAGAGTGATAGGTCTCCATATCCCTATAGTATAGGAAACATTTAAAACAGTTATAGGTCTCTATATTTGTTTAGTAATTTAGACAATGCTAATTGGATCATAGGAGGAGATTCTAATATGGTGGAATGTGATGGAGATCGTGAAGGGACACAATGGTTGTATTGTTGGTGCTAAGAAGGACTCTTGGTGTAGCTTGAAGGATGGATATTCTAATATGGTGGAATGGGATGGAAATCATGAAGGGGCATAATGGTTGTATTGCTGGTGCCAAGAAGGACTCTTGGTGTAGCTTGAAGGCGTCTTTACAAATATTTCAGGCAAAAGTCTCTAGAATCTGGAGGATGGTTCTCTTGGATTTATGTGTTTACTTGTATTGGTCGAGGGAGTAGAGATATTTTTGTGGATATTTTAACCTTCAGTTCTGATCATTTTCCTATTAGATCTTCCATTTTATTTTGTGGAGCTACTGTGGTGGAATTTGGAGCCATGCTCGGTTGGCTCTGGATGGATCATTTGGTGGGAAGAACTGTCAATTTTTGAGGGGTTGGGTCATATCGGTTGCTAGGACAAGGAATGGAAGATTAAAACAGCTTAGGAAAGACTTGGAGGCTTCAGGAGAAATAAGTTAAGTGTGAACATGAAATTAGGTTCTATGAGGATTACGTTAGCATAGGTGTTGTATTAAAAGCATTATTCATTGGCTTCAATAAGGATATGCCCCCTCTTAGTTTTCATTTATCCTTTGAGTCCCGAGGTTTTGGAGTCTAGAGAAGAGTGTGTTCCTAAGAAGGTATATAGTTATCAAAATGATCCTCTAGCTGATTTCTTAAATTGTGTAACTCTTTTGAGCAAGCAAAAAAATATTACAATAAAAATTATTATGTAAAATGTGATAGAAACATTTTATAGTATAATATATCTTTTAATTTATTTGTACAGAAATATGAACATTGTATTATTATAATTAATATAAATAATGTTATATTCTAGTATTTATTGAAGGGATAAGAATATTATGCATCACTTTTGAATGGTTATAAATACAACTAAAATATTTAGTTTATATAATTTTATTTTATAACAAATAGGATTTTAAAAAGCAAAATAATATAAAGAAATGCTAATAATTTTGTTGTATAATTTGATTTATGGTGTTGATTATCATGTCTAAGTGACATATTTACATGTTGAATTTTTATAGTAGTAAAGATGATGGTGTTTACATTAAAAAAAAACACATTTCATATTTAAACCTTATATTTTTTATTTTTTATTATCCTTTATGTCAACTAGATAAAATTAGTAAAATAATTAAATAGTTAAAATTTTGATTTTATGCTAAAAGATTATGACAATACACACAATAGAGTTATATATAAATTGATAACTCACATTATTTCAATAACAATGTCACATATTAACCAAAAATAAATTGCAATAAAATAAATATTAGTTAACTTAGATATTTGGAATATAATATTAGATTGCAGTATTATGAGTATGTATGATAATTATTTTATTGAGTTTTTATTTAATAAATATATAATATTACACTACTCAATAATTGAATATTAATTATTTTATAGAATACAAATATATACTTGTCCCATGGGGGATAGCACAATGGTTTCGGACTTTGGCTCTTCTTTGGGAGGTCCAAAGTTCAAACCACGGTGTGGGCGAGTTTGTGAGGGGGTTGGTATGTTGTGGGTGTGTGTTAAATTCCCTATTGATAAGCATAGCTCTCAAATTTATAGGGAGCATGGTTGGCATGAGATTGCTCAACCTTGTGTGTTGGTTGCAGGGTTTCTCACACTAACCAAATCATATATATATATATATATATATATATATATATATATATATATATATATATATATATATAATATATTAATAAATTTTACTACTCAATATGGCCTTGAGAGTGCAATAATATTTATTATAAATGGTGAAAATAAAAATAAATTAAAATTTATATTCATCCAAAATAGCGTGCATGAAGTCTTAATAATATTGTGATTCTTATTATATTTTAAAGTATTGAAAAATACCTATAATTATTATGGAGTTGTATAGGAAGCAAAATCACCTTATTGCAAAGTAATAAATACAAAAAAATTAAATTACAAATATATCCATACATTAATTCATTAAGTCTTATAGAATATTTGTGCTCAATCATGAGTTATAATGGCAGATAAAAGTTGATAGTTTCTTATTTGTCATTCCTTATACAAGAGATAATATAAGAAATAGAAAGAGACGCAAATTGACTTAATATATTTTGAAATAGAATAATAAAATACTTGATATAAAATTAAAGAGTTAAGATATTTTAATTTTATATATGTATGCAATATATATTCTATGTTACATTAAAAATCTACAACACCATGAAAATTGAAAAATACTTGGTTTTTCAAATGGATATATAACAAAAATTGTTATAATTATGCACCCATGTGGGAGAGTTGGAGAGAAGTGGTTAGTTGAAACTCTCATGTTGGAGAGGCCCCAGGTTCAAATATCCCCCTCTCATATGTTGTGGATACACTATGTTATAGTTATTAGAGGCCCTACTGGAGGTGTGTTTATCCACCTGCTTAATGTACTCATGTGCTTTAATGATGAAACGACCAACATTTTAAAAAATTGATTATAATTTTAATATAAAGTATATTAAAAGCAATAGTATGAAAGAGGGGAAAGTGAAATAGGGAATCCAAAAAGGATTAATTATAATGAAAATGGAGATGAAGTAATGGAATTAAAAAAAACAAGACAATATTTAAAATATGTGGGGTTTAGATATGATATAGATAGGCTTTAAAATAGTTATTTTTACACTCATTGATTATAGATAACTAAAAGTATAACATGTCATAGTGTTCTATCATTAAATTTAGATGATGATATCTCTTTTAGATTATATTTTGTTTAGATTTGATGAAACTATTGAAGCAAACGAAAGATGTCATTTGATCAAACATAATACATAAACACATATAATTCCTAGAATGTTGTTTTTTATTCATTCAAAATGTTTATGGATTACAAAAGTGATTTTCCCAATATTTATTTATGAATATCAAACACCTTGATGACTTCTTTCAATAATACTCAGTGAAGGTGGGCTTGCGGACCACCGATAGTTTATTAGTTTTTGTGATCTCCTACTCCTATATTTGAGGCCTACAAAATATGGTTATAGGATTTGGGAGCCTACCTTAGCCAAGCTCCTTGTTTAAGATATACAAAAATACATGAAAGAAAATTGTGTTGAAACATGGTAAAAACTACATAAAACACTATAAAAGCATGAAACAAAGCATACCTACTAAATTTGCTGAGGTGGATCTATTGCATGGTCAATTTGTATGGAAGGAGGTGAATTGGCACCCAGATTTGTAGGTCAGGGGGCGAATTGCACTTTTGCTAACTGTGGGATCAAAATTTTTGTTCGGATGGATGTTTGAAGTTGTCATTTTCTATTTGTACAGTGTAGAATTCTCAGATGTAATTCTAGACTAATTTTGGTAGAGTTTTTGTATGGTGACTGAAAGGGAGAGAGAGGTAAAATGGGAGGGGAAGCCCTCTATTTATAGAAAAATATGAGGTTAGGAGAGGGGGTTAGATAAACCAACCCTTAGAGTTACTCCATGTTGGAGTTAGGTTAGGGTTTGAATAGGTTTCAAACCCACATGCCTTAAAGAAATATCTCCTCCTCACACATATGTGAGGAAGAATTAGGATTAACTAATGTTAGTTAGATCCTAGGTTAGGTTATGGTTTAGTTAGCGTATTTGGAAATATCCTGACTAATATCATGTGCACACATGTGTGGAAGTGTGTTTAGGGCTAAATTGACTTAGGACCCTAATTAAACTCACTTAAGTGAAAAGTGTATTTAAGTGAAAAACAATGATGAATTGGATCACTAATCAACCTAATTAGGATTTTTTATAGGGATAATGTCCCATGAGGTCTAATTAGGTGTAGGGGAGGGCTTAAGTTACCTTAGGGGGCTAATAGCTGATCTCTTAGTAGGTAGGAGGCATTTTGGAGGTGTTTTACCTAGTTTTGTAGGTTTAGGAACCTACATATGACTAAGATAGCCTATAGATGATTATGGTGGTCTAATATGGCCTATGGTAGCCTATTTCAGTCTACATGCGTGTAAGTAGATGTACAAGTATCTATAAGTGAGCATGTACAACTTCTAAGTATCTATATTTACCCCTTTTTGTACTATGTTGTGTGGAACATAATTTAGTGCAAAAATATGATATGAGAATGTGATGAGATGTTTTGAATTGGAGGGGAAGAAGGGAAGAGAAGAATATAATCTAATAAATGATATGTAGCCACTTGAAGTGTGACCATACAACATTGGTTGGAAGCCAAAAGAAGAAAGGGAAAAAGAAGAAGAAGAGAAAATAATGAAATATCATCAAAGGTATGTAGCGGCTTGAAGCATGACAGTACAATATTGGTTGGAAGCCAAAAGAAGAAAGGGGAAAAGAAAAATAAGAGAAAATAATGGGATCTAATCAAATGTATGTAGCTTCTCGAAGTGTGACCATACAACATTGGTTGGAAGCCAAAATAAGAAAGGGGAAAAGAGGAAGAAGATAAAATAATGGGATCTAATCAAAGGTATGTAGCCACTTGAAGCGTGACCATACAACATTGATTGATAGCCAAGAAAAGAAGGGGAAAGGGTAAGAGAATAAGAGAAGAATGGGTGAATGCAAATGATGATATGTAGGTGAATGGATGCATGTGGATGACTACGTATGTAGTACGATGTTTTACTGATTTTGTACAACATTTTGTAATATCATAATGGTTGCTTATGAGGATATATTATGACTAATTTTATTTTGTGACCATTGCAAGATGCTCCAAATATGAATAGAACACGTCTATTTAAATTTTTACTTTTGATTTATTGATGAGTGCATGGTGACACTTGTCAAATCATTTGAGCTGGGTGGCATGGATTATCTAAATGTACCATTCAGTATGTGGTCAGGTTCGACATACATGAATGCCAAACTAAAATCTTCATTATTGGATTATTCAAACATACCATTCAGTATGTGGTCAAGGTCGACATACCTAAATACTAGAGTGACATATATAATATTACATGTGGCTCTCATGACTTAAAAAATGTCTAATTTGGGATGGAGTTTATCTTGAGAAAATCTTTAGCAAAATATTTTTTAGACAGATGTGATATTCGTGATTTGGATGTTTGATTGTTTTGTTGTATGCAAAGCATATTTTGGATAAGAATACCGCCTAAAATGAGGAATCAATAATGAGGTGAATAAAATATGATGAAGTGATGATGATGCGATTGATAGAAGAAAATTGATGATAATAAGGATGAAAAATTAGATTGATAGGAAGAATGAAAGGTGATCTAGGTATTGGAGTGAAAAATTGGTGATTGTGGAATCAGGAGCTTCAATTCGCATGGTGGAGGTGAATTGAACTTGAATTCATAGGCTGGGGGGTGAATTGAAGCTAAATTCACAGGCTGAGGGGTGAATTGGAGCTAAATTCGTAGGCTGGGGGTAAATTGAACTATTTGACCCATGTGCAGTGTTTTAGTAGTTTAGGAAACCAAATAATATCAAAATTGGATAAATATTATACCATTGAAAAGATATTTTTGAGCCATATCTAATGGTGAAAATTTTGGAGAATTTGGAGATGATTTGATAGGTGAAAAGGTAGGCCAAAGATAACCCTACTTTTAGAAGTGATGAATGCACAATTTCAAGCCTTGTGAAGGGTGCACATGATGATTTTACATTGTGTCTACATACAACATGTGTGATTTTGTGTGTATGTATTGTATACATGCAATGGATTGTGTTTGAAATGAATGAAGTATGCTAGGTACAATGAACCTAATTGAACATGAGTATGTATGAATGATGATGTATAGAGGTTATATGTAATAACATGTCGAAATTCAGGTTATAAGAATGTAATAAATCATGAGCTGATGTAGCAAATGAGAAATGCAAGTGTGATTGAGAATGTGTATATGAAAAATAAAGTCAACAATGATACTGCATGACCCTAATTCTCAAGCATAGAAATTTTTTAAAAAGAGTTTCTAGAAGTTCAAACGACATAGTATGAAGAATCAAACTGATCTAATGGTTAAGCAATATCATGAAGATATCTTAACTACCATAACTGAGGTTGAATTGTTCATGGACTTGTGTGTACACATGATGTTCATTTATCCATTTTGAGGGATCTTGGACTAACTCATTACAAACTTAGCAAAAGTATCTAGATCATCCACAAGCGTGCAATGATCTGTACAAGAGAAGGTCACTAATATTATTGATGTGTCACCACTTGTAAGTCTATTCCACTGGCAAGAAAGCTCTTGGAGCCTATTACTGGTGGTCTAAATAATCCCATGATGTTATGTTAAACCAAAGGACCAAATGGGATCAAGCATAGTGGTAATACTCTTGGATGCTTTTTATTTTGTTTTCCACCCCTCTTCCTTTTGATTTTTTTTTTTGTGATGTTTTTTTTTTGTTTTTTTATTTTATTTGTGGGTGTTGGCTTTTGTTTTCTACCTTTTTTTTTTGCTTATGCTTGTCCCTTTGTTTATCCCCAGGTCATATTTTGATCACGCAAATGATAGGGTGAGCAGGGAAAACCATTTGCTACATGGTGAGGCTTACGTAAGGTGTTGTCCTCCTTAGACTCAAAATTTGCTTAAGATGTAGTGTGTGAGTGGTCCATGAATAAACTTGATTTAGCTAGTGAAAGTCTTGAAATCCTATACATTTTTATTATGTTCAATACAAGTTGATTAAACTAACCATGAGTGGTTGAGGAATTAAAATACTTATTGTAAACATGCAACTAAGAATAGAGTCGATGTTGTGATGTATATGAACAATTGAATGCTTATGTATAATAAGGAAAAAGAACATGAATAGGGTTGATGTCAACATGATGCAAAAAAATATCTAAAAATGTATAGACAGATGCGACTAATGTGTTTTAACAATGCAAAGTTAGTGAGATAGATAGATGCAAGAAGGTGTACCAGAAATGTGGTTTTTCATGTACAAAATCAATTCCAAAAGGTGTGGATGGATGCATGAAATAGTCAAACTAGATGCCAATATTTTATGGTCATCAACATGATTGATGGATGTAGATGATTATGATGGAAGAGGAAAATGAAATGCAAGATATATTGCCAATGGACGGTTTTAATTTATTTACATTTTTGTTTTATTTTATTTTTTATGTTTGTTGTGTCGATGTCGAATGTACAAGAATGTACAATCTAGGAAAGTTGCCCCTTGAAGAAAAATATTTGCAAGGACTAAGAAGTGAAAATTTGCTAGGCTAGACTGCATTAGACTATGTGTATTCTATGCCTATGCTAGAATATTAGTATGCTATGCCTATGTTAGGCTATGCTAGGCTAGGCTAGGCTATTTTATTGGGGTTTTTAGACAAACTGATCCAAATTTTTGCTTAGATTTTTGGACAAACATATCCAGATTTTTGCTGAGGTTCTGGGACAAACCTATCAAAATTTTTGCTGAGATTTTTGGACAAACCTATCCTAATTTTTGCTGAGGTTTTTGGTCAAACCTATCCAAATTTTGCTAAGATTTTTTGGTAAACCTATCCTAATTTTTATTGAGATTTTAGGAGAAACCTAGATTGCGATGCTAAAAATAATATTTCAATTTTTTTTTGAGGATTTTGGAGAAACCTGGATTGCTAAAGGATTCTAAGTAGAATGTTCCAATAAATTTCTAAGGTTTTAGAGAAACCTGGTTGGCTAAGAGATTCTAAAAAGAATGTTCCAAAAATTTTGTTGAGGATTTTGAAGAAAATTGGTTTTCTAAGGGATTCTAAAAAGAATGTTCCAAAATTTTTACTGAGGATTTTTGAGAAACCTAGGTTGCTAAGGGATTCTAAAAAGAATGTTCCAATGTTTTACTAAGGATTTTGGAGAAACCTAGGTTTCTAAGGGTTTCTAAATTTTTGCTGAGGATTTTGGAGAAACCTGGTTTGCTAAAGGATTCTAAAAAGAATGTTCCAAATTTTTGTTGAGGATTTTGGAGAAACCTGGGTTGCTAAGGGATTCTAAAAAGAATGTTCCAAAATTTTTGCTGAGGATTTTGGAGAAACCTGGTTTGCTAAAGGATTCTAAAAAGAATGTTCCAAATTTTTTGTTGAGGATTTTGGAGAAACCTGGGTTGCTAAGGGATTCTAAAAAGAATGTTCCAAAATTTTTGCTAAGGATTTTGGAGAAACCTGGTTTGCTAAGGGATTCTAAAAAGAATGTTCCAAAAAAAATCTGAGGAACTTGGAGAAACCTAGGTTGCTAAGGGATTCTAAAAAGAATGTTCAAAAATTTTACTAAGGATTTTGGAGATTGGGTAGCTAAAGTATTGTAAAAAGAATGTTCCAAAAAACTTTTGAGGGTTTTGGAGAAATCTGGTTGGCTAAGAGATTCTAAAAATAATGTTCCAAAATTTTTGTTGAGGATTTTGGAGAAACCTAGTTTGCTAAGGGATTATTAAAAGAATGTTCCAAAATCATTTCTGAGAATTTTGGAGAAACCTGGGTTGCTAAGGGATTCTAAAAATAATGTTCCAAATTTTTTTTGAGGATTTTGGAGAAACCTGGATTGCTAAAGGAGTCTAAAATGAATATTCCAATTTTTTTTTTTAGGATTTTGGAGAAAACTGGTTGGCTAAGAGATTATAAAAATAATTTTCCAAAAATATTTCCAAGGATTTTGGAGAAACCTAGTTTTCAGAAAAACCATTGTGATGAAGGTAAAGCAAAAGGGTGCAACCTTTTGAACCTAGAAATTGATTTGATTTTATGATGGTAAGGCAAAGGATGCAACCTTTTGAACCTGGTGATTGATTTGATTTGATGAGGGTAAGGCAAAGGACACAATATTTGAAAAAGGATGCAACCTTTTGAACTTGGTGATTGATTTGATTTGATGAGGGTAAGGCAAAGGACACAACCTTTGATAAAAGGATGCAACATTTTGAACTTGGAAATTGATTTAATTTTATGAGGGTAAGGCAAAGGATGCAACCTTTTGAACCTGATGATTGATTATGATGTAATGAGGGTGAGGTTCATGATAAAACCTGTTGTTGTTGAATGAGTTGTTGATACATGGTAAAGGGTGCAACCTTTAACAAAAGGATGCATTTTTTGAGGATCTAGAAATATTATGTGATTGATGGTGATTTATTTGTGATTTCCATATTGGGTGGCACCATCATGAATAGATGAGGTGTGGTGAAGTGCAAATATGCAATGAGGATTTATTCCTCAAAGGGAAACTATGGTTGGAAAGAGGGAAAATCCTCTCCTAAGCATAGAAGTGGTTTGAAAAAGGGAATGTGATCCCTTGATTGCAAAATCATGTAGAAGGAGGGGGAGAAAAATTCCCCTAGTCATAAATATTGTATGGAAATGAGATGAATTGTGTCAATTGTGAATAATGAAGTGAAAGGAGATAAAAACCCTCCTTTGATTGTGAAAGATGGATTGGGAGAAGATGAAATTTTTCCAATTGTGAATGATGGATTGGGGATAACATGAAATTGTCCCCATTTTTTGAATTATGGATTGGGGAGAGGGTGAAGTTGCCCCAATTTTGAGTGATGAATTGGGGAGAGGGTAAAGCTTCCATTAGTTTGAATGATGGATTGGTGGAAGATGAAATTACCCCCAATTTTGAATGATAGATGGGGATAAGATGAAATCCTTAGTTTTAAATGATGGATTGGGGAGAGGAGATGAAGTTACCCCAATTTGGAAAGATGGATTGGGGAAATATGAAATTGTCTTAGTTTTGCTTGATAGTTTGGGATAATATGAAGTTTTCCCAATTTTGAATGGTGTATGGGGAGAAGGTGAAGTTGCCCCCATGTGGAAGGATGTATAGAGAGAAGGTGAAGCTACCTCCGTGTGGAATGATGTATGGGAAGAATATGAAATTACCCTAGTTTTGAATGATGGATGGGGATAAGATGAAATTGCTCTAGTTTTGAATGATGGATTGGAAAGAGAAGATGAAGTTACCCCAATTTTGAATTATGGATTGGGGAAAGATGAAATTACCCCAATTTTGAATGATAGATTGGGGAGAAGGTGAAGTTGCTCAAGTTTTAAATAATGGATTTGGAGAATATGAAGTTGTCCCAGTTTTGAATGGTGTATGGGGAGAAGGTGAAGCTACCCCCATGTGGAATTATGTATGGGGAGAAGATGAAATTGCCCTAGTTTTAAATGATGTATGGGGATAAGGTGAAATTACCCCATTTTTGAATGATGGATTGGGAGGAAGTGAAACTCTGCTCGATGTTGAATGATGGGTTCAGATAAGATGAAATTTTCCCCCAGTGTTTGAATGATGGATGCGGAGAAGATGAAATTTTCCCTATAGTATTGAATGATGGATTGGAAGGAAGTGAAAATCTGCTAGATGTGGAGAGTGTGGTGGAAAGAGGTAAACTCCTCCAAATTGTGAATGATGGATTGGAAGGATATGAGAAACATACCTAGTTATGGAAAATGTAGAAAAAATGGATAAAACCATTGTAGAAGGATAAGATAATGAGTGGTGAAATGATGAATATGTTATTAAAAAAATGATGAACAATGAGATGTGAAGAAAGGAAGAATGGTGAATGCCACATGGAAAAAGAGAATTATATATAGGATGAAGGTGAAAAGTGGGAGTGGATGATGGTGGAAGTGGAGAAATGAGCACATTACGATGTGATAGACAGTTTTGATTATGAGTAGTGACGCTAGTCATGCCAACCACTTCATTGGAAAGAGGATTATGGTGGATATTATTGAATTTCCTTGATTGAGCATGTTGAGTGGGTTCAGTCCCGTGAGAATTAGTCCTCCTATGTTCAGGTAATGGGTTATGATAAATACCCAAAAATTTATTTTGTGGTGTGAGGGGTTTTGAAACTTGAATGGTAACATGATCGATAAGATCCTCGATTAAGTCACAAAAGGTGTGAAAAGAATAAACATCATGGCCATGCTGGTGATGGTAAACATAAATGACATGTTCGATGTGCCCATGAGGGTTGGGTCAATTTGGATCTATGGGTCGAATGTCCAGTAATGGAACATAACTAGACTTAAACAACCTCTAGAATAAAGTAGGTAGAGGCTCATAATGTGGAGTCCAATTACGATGTTGGCATGGAGGATGGGGATTGCAAGCTCATTACAGATTCGATGGAGGAGGCATAGTAGTCTGGCATATATTTTAACCAACATCGTATTATGTAAAATTTTATGATATTCTCATAGACTATGGGTGAATAACCACCCTTAAAAGTCTTTAGGGTTGGTTAAAAACCACCCTTCAAGACCCTTTTTGATGTATTGTGTGTTATTTAACTTTTGTGCAAGTGTGTTATAATTTCTACGAGTGTGATTTAATTTTCACAAGTACATTTAAATTTTGCAGGTGTATTAAATTTCTATAAGTGTGATTTAATTTTCATAAGTGTATTACAAATTCCATTTAATAAAAGTGTGTTTTTAGGAAGCCTTAGAAGATCCTACATTTTTTTTCTTATCTCTTGTGCATACAACCATCACACACCATCCTAATTTGATAAATAAAGTATGGACATTAATAACACTAATCACTTTTTGGTGTCATTGCTAGAGATGCAACATTGCTAGATAATTTGGTCATTCAATATTGTTGTTCTTTATGTGAAATTTTATATTAGCCATTTGTAGAGACATGTGTGAATATTTACAAATTGTAGTTGATCCATTGTTAGAAATAAAATGTGATCGTATAACTATATTATCATAACTAATAACTTGGTGAGACAAATCACTAAAGTGCATATTCCTATTCACACCCTATACTAGTTATAGTTGATATGTTGTTACCTCTAAAACAAAACTTTATTTTTCCTAAGGTGGTCCTAAAAAATATATTTTGGTAAATTTAGTGATTTATGACACCAAAGTGATCCTACTATTTTTTTATAGAAATAAGAGAAATTTTAAAAAGAGACTATGCATAAGGATCATTGTGTTATCAAGGAGTGTGTTAAGGTATTGGTTTGCAACATGAAAAAATTCAAATATTAAGGACTATAAATTTTACCTTTTTTCATCATATATATTTCCTTTATACTAAATTAGAATGGATGTATATATCTAGGTATAAAAGGGAGTGATTTGTTAGTCAAAACCCCCAATGAGCCATAGTAAATATATATCATGCCAAGAGGTTGAACTAATGATTGAGTTACCTATAGGGAATTTTCCCTTTAACCTTGCTTCACTTAAAATCCCAATTATAAGTGGGACAAATTGAAGGGAGGAGTTGGAAGGTGCATACCACCTCCAATTAGAAAGGCAGGTGCCAAATCCATGACACAAAATGAAGGCAAATTTATTTTAATCTATGTTGGCTATTGGATAGTGAATCAATGGTTGATGCACCTTTTCCATACAAACTAGTATCTTGATGGCAATAAAACCCATAAATCATTAATTTATATTTGATAGCCCATGCTAATATTGTGATTGATAAAAGTAGAAGAGAAAAATGGACATATGAAAAATAATAAGAAGTAGAAGGAGGTGAGCATTGGGGTATGGTTGGATAAGGCACATTACCGGCTTAAGGATATTGTATCTTAGCCAAGGACATATAGAAACCACTTTCATATATAAGAAGATAACCCAAAGTAAAATTAAAGAGACATCCACCATTGTATTTCAAAGTTGAATTTTATGGCCTGGCTTGATAAAACCATTTATGTGGTAGTTTTAATGGTCGCTCATCACACGAGGAAGCCTACCCTGCCATACTATGCCAAAAAGGGAGGCTATGCCCACTATGTTAGCAAGTGGGAGATTCCACAGAGAAACCTCGTGAGATCCTAATGGTGCAACCATCCCAGATCCATGGTAATGAGAGGTGGCCATATAAATTTTACCTCTAAGGGCCCAAAATATCCCAAAATTTATGGTCCTAGGTCCAAAGACCTCAAAGCAGCCAAATTGTAGTTGTAGGAGAATTTTCGATACATAATAGAGAAGAATATGCAATCCTTCTATGCAATCTTCTGGAAAAGAAAGATCTCAACTTGATCTATAAATATTCTCATAATTTCATTCTTATGATATTGGGAGTTGCCTAGTCATACCTTATATATGTGCTTGTGATATCTTCCTTTCACTTCCATCTTGATTGTATGAGCAAGAATCAAACCTTGAGCTACTAAGGATCATGGAGCATCTTCAAGTTGTATGCTTGTAACTATTTGGGCACATGAATAGAATTTTTGACTAATTTCATTCTATCCTACTTCTTTGAGTGTGTTTTTAGTTCTAGGTTATGTGTAACATAGTATGATTAATTCTATTTATTAGACTATGGTAAATATGTTATATCTTATTCTTGTATTTAGGAGGGGAAGTCTAATATTGGCACATAAACCCCATAACTTAGGTTTACTTTTCTTGTAAATTTATTTAATATCCTTTCATACTTTCTATCTTTTATTTTCATTGCAATTCATTTCCCTGCACTCCCAAGAAAAGTAGGTTTGAGCCCACAAGGCCTAGAAGTGTACAATTATTAGACATAGTGATGAGTTGACCTTAGCTAATATCCTTAGGATTACCCCACAGAGATTTCCTTCACCTGCAGTGCTTCCTACTATGTTGCTCTCTATGATGCACATGTGTCCCAAGTGCATCAAGTTGCTTTTGTAAGAGGCCAAAATATCCAAATATAACAATAGTCCATTTCAAATGCCTAGTGGGATGAACTTCTACTTTCACCCCATAAAGTTGAAAGAAGAGTCCACTTTGATCATAGTGAAGGTATTAATCAATATTGTTGTAGACAAGCACCAAGAGTTCACTTGGTAACTCCACTAAACACAAAGGACTCTAACGAAGTTGTCTAATAGAAATTAAGACTAAGATTCTAATAGGGGTCTCTATCTCTCAAGCTTGTTGAAGAATTATCTCCCCACTTGGTGAATATAATATCAATGAAAGGCCACCAAATCAAAGAGAAACAAGAAGAAACTGATGATACAATATGACAATACCACTAAAATAGCATCCTCAAAGCTTTTTGGTGTGAAACAACAAATATCCTTTTAATCCCACAAATACCACTTATTGTATGGGATTCAATTCCCATATTGACACTCAAGTACCTATATTATTTCTTAGAAGAATATTTCATTATATCGATGGAGCATTTGCATCACTTGTTGAGCTTATGTGTAGTGCATTTCATTGAAAAGCAATATGTAGCTCTAAAGCAACATGATAATCCCACTGAACCAAACTCCACTTTGATCATGATGAAGGTCATATTCAATATTCTTATAGATAAGCACTGATATTTTCACCTAGTAACTCTACTAAAAAAAAGACTCTAAAGAAGTCATCTAATAGAAGTTAAGACTAAGATTCTAGTGGGGATCTCTATCTCTCAATATTGTTGTAGCATTATTTTCTCACATAGTGACTTTGTTCTCAAATAAAAGTCTTAAATATATATGAGAAAAATTCCTATAACTAGATCCTTTTCCAAGTCTAATAAGTAAGAACTCGTACCACCCCTAAATCAAACAGTGAGGAGGAATCAATAATGCAACATGGGAGTCAAACTGAACTAGAGGTCCTTTAATCCCACTAACACAACTTATTGTATGGGATTCAATTATCGCATTGACACTCAAGTACCTACGTTATTTCTTAAAAGAAAATATCATCACCTCGATGGAGCATTTACATCACCTAGTGAGCTTGTGTATGATACATTTAATTGAAAAGTAAGATGTAGTTCTAAATATATGAGCCACCTATTTTAGAGGGAAAATTCATGAATTCTACATGAGCCTCTAAGAAGATTTAGAAAGAGGGTATATGGGGTATCTCTAAGAAGCATTGAGTCTCTTTAACTTGCATACCTTGTAACTATTTAGGCACATGAATGGAAGTTGTGACTAATTTCGTTCTATCCTACTTATCTAATTTTAGTTTTAGTTATGGGTTATGCATAATGTAGTGTGTTCGATTCTAGCTATTAGACTATAGTAAATATGTTCAAATTCTATCTTCTTCATGTATTCAAGAGGGAAAATTTGATCTTGGAAATTTATTTTAATATATTTTTATACTTTATATTTTTTTTTTTCATTGCAATTCCTTTCCTTAAATTCCCAATCTAAGTAGGTCTGAGCCTACAAGGCCTAAAAGTGTCCAAAAATAAGACACAATGAGGAGTTGAACTCAGCTAAAAACCTTCGATGTTACCTCGCATGTATTTTCTTCACCCATGATGCTTCTTGATAAATCTATTAGCCACCTCTTTTAGAAGGAAAACTTATGAATGGTACATCAGTCTTTTCCCATAATTAGTCAAAAGTTAGTACCATCTAGAAAATGTCACGATAGATAGATTTAGAGAGAAGACAAATATGGCATCTCTAAGGAGCATAAAGCCTATTCAAGTCACATTCCTTGTAAATATTTGGGTACATGATTGGAAGTTATCACTAATTTCATTCTGTCATACTTCATTGAGTTTATTTTTAGTTATGGGTTATGTGTAATGTAGTGTGTTTAATTATAGCTATTAGGTTATGGTAAATATGTTCAAATTCTATATTCTTCATGCAATGAAGAGGGGAACTATGATCCTTGCACATCATGTTCATATATTAGGTTTACTTTTATTTCAATTTACTTTCCTATACTTTTACACTTTCTATATTTTATTTTCATTGTAATTCATTTCCTTGCTCTCCCTAGAAAAGTAGGTTTGAGCCTACAAGACCTAAAAGTTACCAAATATTGTAGACACCAAAACAGCACCAATCTAATTATGTGACTGCAAACACTGATCGCTTTGACAAACACAGCCCCCAGGGCAGCCCTCAGAGGTCAAACAGTGGTCCTAACCACTTTCATAGCAATTTTGTAAGGTCAGGAAGCAATTTGGCACATTCTAGACACTTTGCTCAGTATTCGTCTCACCCAGGGATGAATACTAACTGGAATTTGTCTCACCCAGGGAAGAATTTTGAAATCGTCTCACCCAGGGACGAATTCCAAGTTTAACGGGCAAAAAGAAGAATGGTGCCAAGTGGCAGCCTAGGACAGTCAGTTGATGACTCCTACCTCGCACACGTGTGTGGGTGGATAGATAGGCCGTTAGAAGACTGTCACAAGGGCAGTTATGAGAGCCCAAGTCAATGGAGGACTCCCCTCCCTCATGGGAAGACATGACTGCCACATGGCACCTATGACCAACACATGGCATTTGTGCTTCCATCTCAAAAGAGACCCCATGGGTCTATAAAAGGTGGGACTTTTCTCACCCAAGGACAGAAAAAAGGAGATTTCAAGCAACGAAGTGCTGACGAGTTGAAGACCCACTTGCATCCCTTTTGGTTCACCTTCTCGCATCCACCAATCTCTTTTGCAAGGGAGGTTGTTGGGTGGCTTTTGGAAGTTTGAATCTGACCCAAATCCAACACATGGACACCTGAACCAACCAATTTGCCGACCCCCCAATCCTAAGAGGTTTTGGGCCTATCCCTAGTGGATTGGCTCCGAAGTCATGTGCCAATGGTGGGAGGCCCACCTGGGCACCCCCGCACTTCCTAAGTTCCATTCTAGATTATTTTTTCGCATTGCATATTGTGTCATTTTTTTTGGTGAACTCATAGCTGCAATTTCATAACTTTTGATCAGATTCTAGTATGTTTTGTGTCGCTTTGTTGTTTCACTAACTTGCAGGTGGCGATATCAAATTCTCAAGGATAGAGGCCAAATTGGGAGAATCCAACCATCTGGGTCGTCCCAAAATGGCCCCAATTACATAACCCCTCTGTCTGCGGGTGTTTTGGAGGTCTCGAGAGCCGACATTGGAACAGATCACTTCGGCTTTTTCAACACAGAAGAATTCGTCCCACCCAGGGATGAATTGTAGTCAGAATTCGTCCTGCCCAGGGATGAATTCCAGGTGAAAGCAGATTTGCAAGCAACAGTTACTGAAGAGGATGAACATTTTTGGGTCTTCAAAAGTGATTCAGAAGATGAGACTGAAATGGACTATCTCAGACATGCACGACGACATCACCATGCTTTAACCCATGAAGATCTAATGGTACAGATGGGCATACTATTAGGGCATGAATGGTGGGTAGACCTTGCAAGGTGGGACCAAGTATTGGATCCATGGCTCCAAATTCAAGATGAGCATCGTCCACCTCGAGATCCCATCATGACACCAGTGCCGAGAAAAGACCCTGCCATCCTTTTTGCAAATAGGGATGAATTCACACCTAGGGAAGATCCAGTCGTTCCCGTTCCCGTAGAGCCAGATCCAGAGTATAGGGAGCATCTAAAAGAATCGAGCTATCACACCCGTGGTTCTGGAGACAAAATTCATTCCATCCACATGATCTCCACTGATTTGACCGCACCCATCCGCAATCTAGCCGATCCAACATGGTCATTGCATCTAGACATAGATGCCATCGACTGGGATCGCGTCAATTCACCTTTATCACCATCAGAGTACTGGCCTTTCGATGAAATGCATCATTTGACCCCAAGGACAACTCAAGAAATTTTTCAAGCTGAAGAGGGACCTGAGGTTCCAAACGCAAATTTAAACTCAGCCAATGATATCCATTTGATCTCAACTCCACATCAGTTGGAGGAAGGATCCCAAATGTCAGTCGAAGAAACGACTGACGTAGACATCGGCTTAGACCCAATGAATCCACAGATTATCAAACTGGGGGTAAGTCTTTCCCCCGAAGAGTAAGCCGATTACATTAACCTTCTCAAAGTGAAGAAGGAGGTTTTTGCATGGTCATACAGAGACATGTCGGGACTAGACCCGCAGCTAGTCACGCATAATTTAATGCTTGATCCAACAATCAAGCCTGTAAAGCAAAAACTATGCAAGATGCACCCAACAGTGGCCTTGATGGTCAAATATGAATTACAAAAGTTGTTGGATGCACAGTTTGTCATCTGCATGGATTATCCGCCATGGCTGTCCAACATGGTTCTCGTCAAGAAGCCCGAAGGGAGGATTCGCATATGCACCGATTTTTGAGACCTAAACAAAGCGAGTCCTAAGGATGATTTCCCCTTGCCAAGCATCGACGCGCTAGTAGACGCTACAACAGGTCATGAAATGCTCTCCCTAATGGATGGCTTCTCAGGATACAACCAAATTCGTATCAATCCTGAAGACCAACTTAAAACGGTGTTCACAACACCTTGGGGGACATTTTGTTATAAGGTCATGCCTTTTGGCCTTAAAAATGCTGGCGCTACCTACCAACGTGCCATGACATACATCTTCCATGATTACATGCACAAAACTTTGGAATATTACATGGATGATTTGTTAGCCAAATATCTTTTGCGCTCAGATCATCTCGGTGACTTAAGCAAGATTCTCGATCGCCTCATAGAGCATAAGGTCAGATCGAATCCCAAGAAGTGCGTATTTGGCGTCACATCTGGAAAACTCTTGGGTTTTATAGTCTCAAAATGAGGCATTGAAGTGGACCCAAAGAAAGTCAAGGCAATCCTTGAAATGGCTCCCCCAAACACTATCAAGCAACTCAAAAGTCTACAAGGAAAGGTCGCGTCGATTAAACGCTTCATAGCGCAATTATCTGACAAATGTCGACCCATGAACAAATTATTGCACAAGGGAGTTACATTTCATTGGGATGACGAGTGCCAGTTAGCCTTTGATGAAATCAAACAATACTTGGCTTCGTCGCCGATATTGGCACCACCTAGACCAGGATTGCCGTTCTACTTATACATCTCGGCCTACGAGGTGGCACTGGGAGCCATGCTAGCCCAAAAGAATGAACTTCACAAAGAATAGGCTACTTACTATCTTAGCCGCACCACGGTCGCATTACGAACTTAACTATGCATACGTTGAGAAACTCGCTTGGCGGTGGTGTTTGCTACCAAAAAGCTACACCACTACATGTTGAGCAACACTACGTATGTTGTGTCTAAGGAGAATCCATTGCGATACATGATGAGTCATAATTATCATAGTAGTCGCACGGCGAAATGGATCATGTTGTTGACGGAATTTGACATTGAGTTCATTGGGCAAAAATATATAAAAGGACAAGTCATAGCCGATCAACTAGCAGAGGCTCATCTTGAATACGATCAGCCTCTGGTCATAGAACTACCCGATGATGGGGTCTTCCATGTCTCAGAATCGCCAGATTTTGATGAGCCTGAGTCACAGGCCGACATAACCCTGTTCTTCGATGGTTCTAAATGCGAGCAAGGTGGTGGCACAGGAATTGTATTCTTCACACCGTAGGATGCTCCAATGCCCCTGTCATTTAAATTAAACTTCCAGTGCACCAACAATAATGCAGAATATGAAGCCTTGCTCCTAGGTCTTCAAACAACAATCGCCATGAACATCAAACGATTGAATATCTTTGGTGATTCGTTGTTAATAGTCAATCAAGTCAAAGGGGTATATCAATGCAAATGCCCAGTTTTGAAGGCCTATAAAGCCCTCATGGACAAATTCCTAGCAAAACTTGAATGGTATGACATCGAGGCACTCCCTTGATCATCGAATCATTTTGCAAACACAATGGCCTCCCTGGGGTCACTAATCCCGCAAGAACTTTCCAGTGATATGATAACTATTCAAGTCAAAACCTTATCGCAATCTATGATAGATAACGCAAGCTCAGACTTGACGCCAGGAATCCACATGATCCAGATTGAACCATCCTCGGATAAGTTCTTTCAAATTTGAGATCATCTGAAACGTGCCAACTGGGGGTCCTTGTTTTCCCCCACTCCCATTAATAGCAACACAACGCTATTCTTACAAGTTCTATCCCATTCAGCATTTGTTAGGGAAGAACTTCGAAAGGGATTGGTTGTTCATACTGTCGAGGTTTCTGATCAACAGGACTGGTATTTACCCATAAGAGACTACCTCAAGTTAGGTAATCTTCCCTTTGGATTGATGCATGCCGCAAAATGAACATTCAAGCAAAAAGCGGCTAAGTATGTCTTGATAGGAGACATTTTGTATCGTCGAAGCTATGACGGAATTCTTCTTCGCTGTTTGGACGAGCAAGAGTCTACTTGGGCAGTCGCCCAAGTGCACGACGGTACATGTGGTGGCCACTTCAGTGGTATGGCCATCGCAAAGTGCATTCTTCGCATGGGCTATTATCGGCCATCTTTAGAGCGAGATTGTTGCGAATATGTCAAGAAGTGCGTGAAATGTCAACATCATGCCAATTTGATGCACGTACCTTCCCAGGCCCTACGAGAAGTCCGGTCTGCTTGGCCATTTTCGCAGTGGGGCCTCGATCTAATCGAAAAGATCTCCCCTGCATCGTCAGGCCGTCACACGTTTATCATAACGGCCACAGAATATTTTACCAAATGGGTGGAAGCAATTCCGTTAACCTCAACGAAAGGACCCCGCATTGTGGAGTTCATCTTGCATAACATTATATGTCATTTTGGTATTCCATACAAAATAATCTCAGATAATGGGCCATCATTCAAGAACAAAGACGTGCATGCTTTGACCACAAAGTATAAAATTCAGCACAGCTTTTCAACGCCCTATTATCTGCAAGCAAACGGGCAAGCAGAGGCATCAAATAAAACACTAGTCACCATCCTTAAAAAGATAATCGCAAACAGTCATAAGGATTGGCACATACAAATCCCACTTGCCCTTTGGGCTTATCGCACTAGCATTCGGACGCCCACTGGGGCAACTCCGTTTTCGCTCGTGTATGGCTCAGAGGCAGTAATGCCTCTCGAGTTGGAAATTCCTTCCCTCCACATATCAATGCAGGAGTTCATCAATGATAACACTGCGCGGCAGACCCGTTTATACCAACTTACGTTGCTTGACGAACGACGCGTTAATGCTCTCGAGCACTTACGTATCTATCAAGAGCGGCTTAAGAAAGCATACAACATGAAAGTTCACCTAAGAGACTTTCGGGTTGGTGATTTGGTTCTGAAGGAAAACCAACAAAACTCTAATTTGCCGTCCCACATGAGGGACAAATTCACGGAAAATTGGTTAGGTCCATATGTCATTGATAGCATAATAGGACCCAAGACATACCGGCTAGCTTCTCTTGATGGTATCAAGGAAACAAAACCCTTGAATATCAGTCATTTGCGACCATTCCACATCTAAGAAAGCCATAGTCCAAACCAAAAAAGCTCCAAGGATTATCGCAATCACTTGGTCAAACCAAAAAGATCCAAGGATTATCGCAATCACTTGGTCAATCCAAAAGCTCCAAGGATTAACGTAATCACTTGGTCAAAACCAAAAGCTCCAAGGATTATCGCAATCACTTGGTCACCACAAAAAGCTCCAAGGATTATCGCAATCACTTGGTCACCACAAAAAGCTCCAAGGATTATCACAATCACTTGGTCAATCCAAAAGATCCAAGGATTATCACAATCACTTGGTCAATCCAAAAGCTCCAAGGATTATCGCAATCACTTGGTCAAAACAAAAAGCTCCAAGGATTATCGCAATCACTTGGTCACCACAAAAAGCTCCAAGGATTATCACAATCACTTGGTCAATCCAAAATCTCCAAGGATTATCGCAATCACTTGGTCAAAACAAAAAGCTCCAAGGATTATTGCAATCACTTGGTCACCACAAAAAGCTCCAAGGATTATCACAATCACTTGGTCAATCCAAAAGCTCCAAGGATTATCGCAATCACTTGGTCAAAACAAAAAGCTCCAAGGATTATCGCAATCACTTGGGAAAAACCCAAAAAGCTCCAAGGATTATCGCAATCACTTGGTCACACCAAAAAGCTCCAAGGATTATCGCAATCACTTGGTCAAACCTAAAAAGCTCCAATGATTATCGCAATCGCTTGGTCAAATTCATCAATAGAGATTTCCTCTAGCACCGCATATTCACATTCACAAAATAAATCCATCAAAAGTACAAAAATATGTAGCTGCATTAAGCATTGCATCCATACATTGCATATTTGTGGTTGTATAGGTCAAAGGCACCATAGGCTGCAATTGCTCTGCTAGTCCATCTTGTTCCGCATAGTTCCATTTTACAAAAACAACAAAAACACCATGCATAACTTTTACCACACTATAGTCAGTGGTCTGTAAATGTACCAAGAGTTTCAGTGATTCAGTCATCATTTTCCTCTTTAACCATGTAATGTATCAAATCGAACATATTTTACGAAGGTAGAGTCATACTTGAAATACACCTTGTTACGTAACATCCCAACACAAATTAAAACACTAAAAATTCCCAAGTTGTGTGAACGAAAGATGAAACCTGCAAAGTAATCTAGGTCACCACAAGAGAAATGGTTATCTTGATCATCCCCTTGTGCGAATAACCCCTAGAATGCTGAGAGTTGGCAAAAGGACAAGCATCCTCCCTACCCAATTCCCTAAGAATCCATAAAGTTCTCAATAATTGCAAAACACAAAAAATTTGCAAAATGTCAAAACTCCAAAATTTGACAACCTACAGTGCACACATCAAAAGGCAAAAACAACAGTGATTTTCGTCACTCCATATCCCCAGTCCCTTACTCGAAAGAAAAACAAATCAAAATAAACAGTGATCTCATCACTACAAATGAGAAAGTATCCCAATACAATTGAAGAAAAGAAGGGAGTTGACCTTCAATCCCTAGAACTCTCAGCATTCTATAGGTCATAAGGCAAGCTTCAGTACCAATTTGGTTGATAGCCTATCGATAATAGAAGTAAACCTCCCGCATGACGATATATCTGTCACATTAACTTGCGTACAGATCAATGTTTGCATGTGGATGAGCTAGCTTATGGCATCCTGGATTACACCGCAGATTAATCTTAGTACATACAACAAAGGAATTCATGGATCTAATTAGGTGATCCTCGAGTACGAGTTCGGTTGAAAGCCCATCCGCACTTGGCGGTATCCTAACAAATACCACTAAATGAACTCAATTGCACACACAAGGATGTAAAATAACTTGGTCAAAAACAAGTCCGATTCATACCTTGTCCAAAAGTCTTGTAAGATAAAGTACAGTCATGGCTAGTGAGTTAAAACCATCTGAGTCTCAGAAAACCTTAGCTACATTTCTAAACCAAGCTGCGCTACTTTTCATCCTTACAATACCATCAAAAAAATACAAAAAAGAAAAACCACATGTATACATACAAAGTCATGCATCACAACAATCGCCTAAAAACAAAATAAAAGAGTTCTAAAGAGTCCTTGGTGCCATAGCCAAACATCACAAACCCCATTCATCCATTTCATATCTGCATATCACATATAAATCAAAACCATTTGCATTCATCATAGCATATGCATCCATCAAAATAAATCAACATGCATACATCCATATTCATCACCATCATGCACAAGATCAAAGAAAATCAAAACAACAAAAACAACAAATAAATGCAACACAAAAACAAAAAGCAATAAACATTGCCAGACACAAGTGCTCTTGCACTTAACCTCTTGGCATAGAAAAACTGATGTCAGGGTCTACATTGTCGCTATCCTACTCCCTAAGAAGGCTACCATAGCCGGAATGCTCCACGGGAAGATGGATTTTTGACAATTGGATCTCCAAACACGTCATAAAAAACAACAAAAACAGTACAAAATTCAACAAAAACAAACAGCAATAAACATTGCCAGACACAAGTGCTCTTGCACTTAACCTCTGGGAAAACAAAATCGATTTCGGGGTCCAAATTATCGCTCTCCTACTTCCCCAAGAAGGCTATAATAGCCGGACCGCTCCACGGGAAGTTAGATTTTCAATGATTTCACCTCATTACGGCATCACCAAAAGGGTTAACACCCACCAAAAATAGGTCCAAATGTTGGAAAAATTGCACATGCTTAACGGTAAACCCTCTAAACACACCCTTGCACAAGTCATCTTGGGTCAAGTGACTCGCCGCTTTTCTCATGAAGGTCATTCCCTCATCGATTCGTCGCTTGAGGGGGTAGTCACACTTAGTCACCAATCAACAATCACACACCCAATTAAGGAAAATGACATGCATTCAAAGAATCATTGACAAAGACAATCACGCTCCTGCTTGGGGCAGTAAACAAGCAACAATCAAATCAATCAAACACTTGGCATTTCGTGAATCATGAACACAAGGTTCCCCTATGGATAAAACGCCCTTCGCCTATTCATGACTGATCAATGTCTAAGTTCAAGTCACACCTCACCAAAATAGGTTAACACTTGAAATCAAACTCCTTAGCTCGTCAGAAGCAAGGATTCAAGAATGCATGCCCTTTCCATGCTTGGGGCATCAAAAGTTGGTTAGGTTACCAAGAAACCCTAATCATTAGTGCTTTGGTTATCTATTTTTGCTCGACGTTGTGCCATGCACAGCGCATCCCAAAAAGGGGCATCTGTAGACACCAAAATAGCACCAATCCGATTATGTGACTGCAAACACTGATCGCTTTGACAAACACAGCCCCCAAGGCAGCCCTCAGAGGTCAAACAGTGGTCCTAACCACTTTCATAGCAATTTTGTAAGGTCAGGAAGCAATTTGGCACATTTAGACACTTTTCTCAGTATTCGTCTCACCCAGGGACGAATACTAACTGGAATTCGTCTCACCCAGGGACGAATTCTGAAATCGTCTCACCTAGGGACGAATTCCAAGTTTAACGGGCAAAAAGAAGAATTGTGCCAAGTGGCAGCCCGAGACAGTCAGTTGATGACTCTTGCCTCGCACACGTGTGTGGGTGGATAGATAGGTCGTTAGAAGACTGTCACAAGGGCGATTATGAGAGCCCAAGTCAATGGAGGACTCCCCTCCCTCATGGGAAGACATGACTGCCACACGACACCTATGACCAACACATGGCATTTGTGCTTCCCTCTCAAAAGAGACCCCATGGGTCTATAAAAGGTGGGACTTTTCTCACCCAAGGACAGATAGAAGGAGATTTCAAGCAGCTGTCGAGTTGAAGACCCACTTGCATCCCTTTTGGTTCACCTTCTTGCATCCACAAATATCTTTTGCAAGGGAGGTTGTTGGGTGGCTTTTGGAAGTTTGAATCTGACCCAAATCCAACACATGGACACCTGAACCAACCAATTTGCCGACCCCCCAATCCTAAGAGGTTTTGGGCCTATCCCTAGTGGATTGGCTCCGAAGTCAAGTGCCAATGGTGGGAGGCCCACCTGGGCACCCCCGCACTTCCTAAGTTCCATTCTTTTTAGCATTCTAGATTATTTGTTCGCATTGCATATTGTGTCATTTTTTTTGGTGAACTCATAGCTACAATTTCATAACTTTTGATCAGATTCTAGTATGTTTTGTGTCGCTTTGTTGTTTCACTAACTTGCATGTGGCGATATCAAATTCTCGAGGATAGAGGCCAAATTGGGAGAATCCGACCATCTGGGTCATCCCAAAATGGCCCCAATTACATAACCCCTCTGTCTGCAGGTGTTTTGAAGGTCTCGAGAGCCGACATTGGAACAGATCACTTCGGATTTTTCAACACAGAAGAATTCGTCCCACCCAGGGACAAATTGCAGTCAGAATTCGTCTTGCCCAGGGACGAATTCCAGGTGAAAGTAGATTAGCCGACTGTTTCAGTGGTAATGGCTTTACGGTAAGATCTTCTGTTTTACGTCGGTTTTCGGGCTATTTGGATTCATTGTACTTACTATTTCGGGCAAGTGTTTACATGCATCTTTGATGATTTTAGAGAACAAACACCTTTTATCTGCAGCAGATGCTACTGACATATTCGTTGTTTCTTTGTTCGCAGGAAGAGCAGCAGAGGTCAAAGATTCATCAACATCAGCGACGACAAAGTTTTGGCCCGTCCATTTCAATCGTGGGCACGCGGAAAGAGGAACATTAAGTGATTGTAATCAAATTCTTTTAACGCTCCTAGCCCCTAAAAAGGGAGGAGGCATATTTGTAACAGATATCAAGAAAGTTTAATGAAAGGGCTGTGTTTTCTCCATTCGCTTGTATCTCGTTTTAATGCGTCTCTTTCGTTTCATGCATTTTACATTTCTAGGACTTAAGCGCATCTAATTTTGGTTGCATCGCAATTAGTGTTTCCTTTGCCCGAAATCTCGTGCTTTCAAATATTACATTCAATGAGGATCTAGCCTCAACTAAAAATCTCATAGGTTGCTCCATAAGAATTTTGTTCACCCATGATGCATCTTGTGTGTCACTTTATACAAGGTATGTATATCCCAGGTACATTAGGTTTCTTTCCTACTAGGCTAAAACATCCAAATATGACAATAGTCCATTTGGAATGCTTGGTGGGATGATCTTGTACATTCACCCAACAAAGTTGAAAGAAACCCAACTTTGATCATGGTGAAGGTCATAGTCAAACTTCTTATAGACAAGCACTATGAGATTCACATGGTAACTCCACTAAAAAGAAAGATACTAAAGAATTCATTCAATAGAAGTTAAGACTAAGATTTTGGTGGGGGTCTCTATCTCTCAAGTTTTTTGAAGTATTATATCACTACTTGGTGACTCTATTTTCAAGGAAAGGCCCCAAAAAATATGAGAAAAAATCCATAACTAGAGCCTTTGCAAAGGCTAACAAGCAAGAACTGGTACCACCCCTAAATTGATGAGTAAGGAGGAGTTACTGGTGATGCAACATGGAAATACCATTGAATCAACCTCTTTAAATATTTTTGGTGTGGAACAACATATGTCCTTTAATCCCACTAACACCACTTATTGTATGGGATCTGATTTTTGCATTGAAACCCAGTCCCTACCTTATTTCTTAGGAGAAGATGTTATCACCCCAATGGAGCATATGTATTAGTTGATGAGATTATGTGTGGTACATTTGATTAAAAATTAAGGTATAGCTCTAAAGTTAGTAGCCATATCTTTTAGAGGGAAAATTCATGAATAATACATTGACCTTGACCCACAGTTAGTCAAAATTTAGGACCAGTTAACAAACCTCTTAATAGATAGATTCAGAAAGAAATAATATGAGATATCTCTAAAGATCTTTGATACTCTTCAAGTTGTATGTCCTCTAACTATTTGGGCACATGAACGGAAGTTATGGCTAATTTCATTCTATCCCACATCTTTGATTTTGTTTTTACTTCTAGGTTATGCATAATGTAGTGTGTTCAAGTCTAGTTATTAGACTATGGTAATATGTTTAAATTATATCTTCTTTTAGTACGTATGGGAACTCTGATCTTGGTACATCACCCTCGTAACTTAGGTTTAGTTTTCTTGCAATTTACATTAATATCCTTTTACACTTTCTATATTTTATTTTCATTGCACTTCCTTTCCTTGCACACCCAAGAAAAGTAGGTATGAGCCTACAAGGCCTAAAGGTGCACAAATTTTAGAACCAACGAGGATATGACCTTCGCCAAAATTCCCATAGGTTCCCTCACAAGTATTTCTTTCAACCACTCCGCTTTCTGGTGTGTTGCTCTATATAAGGTATAGGTGTCCTAGGTTCACTAGGCTACTTCTATGAAATGTTAGAACATCCAAAGATGACAACATTCCATTTGAAATAGTTGGTGGGAAAGGCTTCTACATTCATCCCACAAAGTTGAAAGAAGACTCAACTTTGATCACATTAAAGGTCATAGTCAATCTTATTCTAGAGAATCACCAAGAGATTCACCTAGTAACTCCACTTAAAAAAAGACTTTTAAAAAATGGTTTCATAAAAATTAAGACTAAGATTCTAGTAAGGATCTTTATCTCTCAAACTTGTTGAAGCATTATCTCCTTACCTAGTAACTCCATTCTTAAGGAAAGGACCCAAAAATACATAAGTAAAAGGCCTATAACTATAGCCTTTGCTAGGGCTAATAAGCAAGAATTAGTACCGCCTCTAAATCAAAGAGCCAAGAGGAAGAATCAACAACACAGCATTACAGTTGCACGTAACCAACCTTCTCAAATATTTTTGGATATTTTTTATGTGGAACGATAGAGATCATTTCAATCCACTAATACCACTTATTAAATGGGATTTAATTTCCACATCGACATTCAAATCCTACCTCATCACCCCAATGAAACATTTGCATCACCTAGTGAACTTATGCATGGTACATTTCACTTAAAAGTAAAATGTAGGTCTAAAGCTACTAGCCACTTCTTTTAGAGGGAAAACACATTGAGAAAGGGTGCCTTGGGGGAACGAGGAGCTGCATTGCCAGGACGAACAAAAGCAGAAGTTGGATGGCCAAGTCAAAGGCTAGCTCTTACCATGTATTCGCCAATATATCCAGTCGCCCCAATTATCAAACTCCTATTCATGGCCTCAGCACAAATTCCACTTCCAGCCATCCGTGTTAAGAAATTTTCCAAAACACCGAGCAAAACGAGAACTAACTGTCGATTTGCAAGAATGTTTAAGTATTGAACCTATGGTAACTATTCTGTTTACTGGAATTGCAGATAAACCCTATCTATCTGTGCAGTTCCTCGATACATTGTCTTCAAACTGTAATAACTCATCACTTCCTTCAATCTCACAGTTTTACAGACGACCTAATTTATATGAATGGCTTCATTGGAAATGCACGTACTCTAAAGCGTAGAACTGGACCTAATTTATCTGAATGGCTTCATGTAGAAATGCACGTATTGTAAAGCATAGAAAAGCGCGAATTTATAGGCTTGGGACTCGCAAGGAAGAATAGGTTGAGTAGAGGTCGGAAGTGAGTAATAATGAGGTTTACGAATGTCGGAATGATTGAAAATAAATTCTAAATTATGTTAAATTTTTAATTATTATTATTATTATTTTTACACAAGTTTAATTATATACATATATTATATTTTCCTGTGATTTAAACTTAAATTTTTAAAAACCAAAACCTTAATCATATAAATGTCTCACATAAATTTTATATACAAAATCTAAAAGGAAAAATCTAACCGCATGTCTAAGATTCCACAATTAAATGTTTTGTCGCTTTGCATCTGAACCCATACTTGTAAACTGTTACTATTCAGGACCACAACCAAGAATTTGTGTTACTTATGACGAATCATGACCATAACCACAAAAAATAAATTTATATAAGGAAACATTGGCATACAAGAAAATATTTGTATCATTTTTTTTTAATTAAGTTTTTAAGGTTTTAAAATATTAAATTTGAATACATTTTTAAAATATTTATATTTTTAACTGTTTTTTTACATATTATTGTGTTAAAATATATGTATTTTTTCATATTTTTTATGATTATATTTTAAAAAATTTATAACAAATAACTATAAAATCAAAGTAAAATTTTCAATATTATTATAAATTAAATAAAAGATTAAAAAATATATATATCCAAGGAATATCGTTGTTTACCATTTACGTGAGGAATGGGCGAAACATCCAATGCATACACAATTGCGTCTCCTGCAGTCACATTCATTTTATGTTTATAGGATTCAATGAATATTGGTCTCCTGCGTCACCATCGTTAAACCCATGTGCGAAATATACACAATGTGTATCTTCCTGGGTTACATTTCAGATAATTTTGAGGAAGAGATTAACAACTTTTTGAACTATTCAGGAATTGGTGGCAACGACGGGTTCGTCAGCTGACGATCTTAGTGGATTATGTGTTGCGCGCTAACGATGAGCGCTAACGATGATTACAAGCACTAGGATTACACGAAAAGACAGCAACCCAACGAATGTGACTGTAGGAGACCACCCAGTAAATTATTGTTGGAGCAAATGGCACGGCCAGCGTTTGGACAGTTACTATTCAAATTCAAAATTAAAATATATATAGATATATTTATTTTAAAGTGATAGATTTCAATTTCAAAACCATTAAAATTTATAAAATCAATAAAAATTTTAATAATTAAAAATTCAGCATTTTAAAATTAAATTTTTTAATTTATATTTAAATCTAACTGGACCAAAATATTATTTATGAATACTGTTTTAAGACTTGTAAGTTTTGAACGTAGTGTTTCTGTTAATTAAAAATGTTTTTAAAAATGTTTGATTTTTTAAAAAATTAAATTAAAACAACTTACCAAAAAAATATTCATATCTTAAACATTTCATTTTTGTTTGGATGACAACAATAAAAGAGACGAAAAAGTCAATATTTTTCCATAAAGTTTTGGAAAACCATAAAGGAGAAGAAAACGTCTATATTTTTTCATAAAGTTTTCGAAAACCATAAAGGAGAAGAAAACGTCTATATTTTTCCATAAAGTTTTGGAAGGACGGCAGACATAAAAGAGAAGAAAGTTTGAAGATACTTACAATCTTGTAACTGTTTATTTGATTTGACTGACGTGATTCACGATTTAGACTAGACGCCAGTGACGTGATTCACGATTTAGACTAGACGCCTATTTACTTTTAAAAGGTGTTTAAAATTATATATTTTTTAAATAATTAGAGTAAATATAAAGTAGTTTGTTTTTTTTTTTACATCCGCCGTAGGGAAAATATATAAGCGGCCCTATGCTTAGGGCGTTAAATATAAAATACTTTTTAGTAGTTATGAGATATAAGACTATTTTTATTTTATTAAATATATATTTATTTAATTATATTTTAATTAATCAAACATGTTGTATAATTATTGAACTTTTGTTTAAAGTTGTTATGTTTTCATTATTAGGCTATTCAGTTTATAAAATGAGTTAATTTAAAATAATATTAAATGTTCTCATTACTTTCTTATACCAAACAATTATTGAGGTAAATTATATAAAAAAAAACATTAACGTCTTATTTTTGTTAGTGGTATTTTATTTGACATTTAGTAACATTTCAAATAAAGTTTTTAGTATTTTATTTTTATTCATAGTATTTTATTTGATAATTAAAAAATAAATGAATATAGCATAAACTAAAGTTTTTACAAACAATAGTAATTATAAGCTAAGGACAAGATCTAGTTAGGAGGGAGTGTACCCACAATAAAACTCCACTAGGTAGTATGGAAGGAAAGCTACATTTAAAATACCAAGTGAGAAGTCAAGATGCATTAGTTATAAATTGGAATTCCTTAACCACAAGTATGGGTGCCCAAGTTGGAGATAAGTGGAAGAGTGAATATATGGCAAGTTTTACAACATAAGTGATTATTAAGGACAATACGATGGAACATGATATAATGGTTCCTAAAATTGGAGAGTTAATATGTAAGTTCAAAAGATGTTGGTCAACGTTTTTAGAAAGTGAAAATTGGATCAAGTGGAAGTGGAGATTCAATTCATCTTACTTTATGACTTATGGAATGGGCAAAAAAAAGGAGACCATTATATTCATCAAAGTATGCAAATATATACATTGATATATCTCTTGGTTTCTCAAGATATTTTGACTATTCAAAGACCAACATGTCCTTTTGTTCTTCAAATCATGACAAAAAATAAAGTAATAATTATATGGCATCATTTTATTATATTATTTGGTATAAAAATAAAGTGCAAGTGCTTTTATGAAAATATCTACAATTTTATCTTTGATACGAATGTACTAGAACTATAGAACTTGTTTTTTTAATGAAATAACATTAAGCTTCAATGTGTTTTTTTCTTTCAAGAAAAGTAAGATTCTTGACCAATTTTAAAATGCTTTGATTATCACAATTCAATAGTATTTGTTGATTATCACAAACAAGAAGGTGTGTTACTTATGAAGAATCATTAGCATATAAAAATCCCATAGCTAGCTACTCTTAAACTTTTACTACTGTACTACTAGTAAACTTTTATAATGAGAACCACAAAAAATAAATTATGTTTTATATAAGGAATCATTAGCATACAAAAATCATTGATAAGAAAATTACTTGTATCATTTTTTTTTTTTAAATTAAGTTTTGAAGGTTTTAAAATATTGATCTACTTATAATAATTATTAAATTTAAATACTTCTTTAAAATGTTGATATTTATTTGTCCAATATTCTTAAGAAAAATATAAACCATTTTTATTTACATACTATTGTGTTAAAATAGATGTGTTTTTTCATATTTTTCTTATGGTTAAATTTTTAGAATTTTATAATAAATAACTATAAATTCAAACTAAAATTATCAATTTTATTATAAATTAAATAAAATATTAAAAATATATATAACCAAGAAATAATATAAATAAACTTACTAATTTTTTTTTTTTTTTAAATAAAATTAATAATCACTCTACTCAACAAAAACATTATTACTTTATAAAAAAATAAAAATTATAAATTTAATTAACACTTAAAGTAAGTCTGATCTATTTTTTTCCCTTTATATTTTACTTCTTTCATATATATGATAAATAAATGATGGATTTTATATGATAGCAAGTTCCCCTCAACTCAAGTACAGAGCCTCGAATTTCACAAATTTCACAAGGATGGTTAACGAAGTTCTCAATTGGTTGCATTTGAAATATCGGTGTTTACCATTTACGTGAGGAATGGGAGTTGGTTTAACATTTACCAAGGTTTTTGAACTTTTCAAAGCCTATCTTAGGGACAAGGAAACTTGAGAATGAGGGAAATCCCAAGCCACATAATTTGGAACCATGGTAGACCCTTCCCTTAGATTGGGAAAATATTAATTGTGATGGTGCAATTAAGGATAAATCGAGGGTTGTAGGCATTTGTTTTCTCAAAGAGATTTCAAGGGTAAGATCCTTCATTGGAAACTAGAGGGTCTTGGAAGGGCTATTAATAATGATGCTTAAGGACTAGCTATCAGACAAGGTTATGTCAATGCTTGGGGGAATGGGGTTAAAAAAATTATAATTGAGACTGACTCACAAATTATGGTGGATTTTTGGATGTTATTAAAAATTTTAGACCAAATGCTTTGAGGATAAGTAACCTTGTGAGCCAAATTAAGTCCATTTTGCAGTAGTAGTTCGAGGATGTCATACTAGTCTATGTTGAGAGATAAAATAATGCAAATGTTGACTTTTTGGTTAAACATGATAGTGAAAGTCCTTTGTATACATGTTGAATTTTGATTAGTATAGGGACACTTTTGAATGGCAAGATGTGATCCAAATGGTTCTTAGTTTAACTAGCAAAAACTTAGGTAAGGATGAGGACAAGTCTAGAATCCATTGAACCCTATGGATCAATGGAGGATGAACAATTATTTATTTGATTTTTTGTTACTTCTTCTAGCAATATTTAATTTTGTTTGAGATAACATTGATAATGTTTACAAGATTATCAAATATACTAAATTACTTGGAATCAACTTAAAGCAAAAATGAAACCAAATTAAAACTTTTTATTTTTTTAAATAGTACTCAAATTTTTATTATTTTTAAAGATGCTAATCTAAAGTTTATTTGAATTGTAAAACTTGCTAAAAATGAAAAAAAAAAAATTATCGCAATAATTTAAATCTTATTCTATCAATAATTTTTTTTTTTAAAAAAACATTTAATAAAAATCCTACAAATTAAAAAAATATGATTTTTATATGATGTCAAAGTTCTCCTCGACTCACGTCAAAGAGTAGAGAGCTTCAAATTTCACCGGGATGGTTAGCAGAGTTTGCGAAGTTTTCGGCCGACAATTCCCAACTTCCGAAGTTATCGCTTCAATATTCCAAAGGACGTTGAAATCAGTCGCTCTCAATAAGTCACATTTCAAATATCGTTGTTTACCATTTACGTACAATTGGATCTCCTGCAGTCAAATTAATTCCATGTTTATACGATTCAATGAATGTAGGTCTCCTGCGTCACCATCGTTAAACCCAAGTGTGAAAGATACACAATGTGTATCTTAGCCACTTTCTAGATTATTTAGGAATGGTTGGTTCGTCAGTTGACGATATGAGTGGATTATGTGTTGCGCGCTAACGATGATGACAAGCACTAGAATAACACGAAAAGACAGCAACCTAATGAATGTGACTGTAGGAGACCACCCAACAAATTATTGTTAAAGCAAATGGCACGGGCAGCGTTTGGACAGTTACTATTCAAATTCAAAATGTTAAAAAAAACTATTTTGAAGTGATACATTTCAATTTCAAAACCATTAAAACTTATAAAATCAATCAATTTTTTTTTTTTTAATTTAATTATAAATTAAACATTTTAAAATTTAAAAATTATATTTATATTTAAATCGAGCCAAGATCAGGTTTAAACTTATATTTTGTTCTTAATTAAATAATCTTTAATTTAATTTTTTTTAAATTAAATTAAAATAATTTATAAACAAACATTCAATCTTTATTAATCAATTTATACCTTTCTTATTTCTTAAAGATTTATCTAGTAATGAAAGGAACGTATAGATAGGATGACAGCCAAAAAGAACAATGAAACTGCTATATCTATCCATAAAGTTTTGTAAGAACTACAACCAGAAAAGAGAAGAAAGTTTGAAGATACTTACAATCTTGGAACTATTTATTTGATTTGACTGACGTGATTTATGATTTAGACTAGATTTCTATTAACTATTTATTTAATTTATTTGTGTGAGTGTGATTTGGAGTAAGGCTATCACTTGCATTATTTCGGATTTCAATCCCCACAATAAATAGGTATAAAAAATATTATTCAAAAGAAAAATAAAATTATTTATTTGACTGACCTGATTGACCATTTAAACAAGACATTTTTATTAGTTAAAAGGTATTTAAAATAATATTTTTAAAAAAGTAGAGTAAAAAAAAAAAATAGAGTAAAATTAAAGGTGTTTTTAATCATAGTTTATATAATTTTTTTACTTTATTTAATATATAATTATTTAATTATATTTTAATTGATAAGTATGGTGTATAAAAGTTTAAATTTTTTGTTTAGAGTTTTAAAGTCTTTATCACTATGCCACTCAGTTTATAAAATGAGATAATGTAAAAGAACATTATACATTCCCAAGGACGCCACTTGCATTATCGGTGATGTGACCCAGGTTCAATCCCTATAGCAGATGTGTATAAGTATTTATTTAAAAAAAAGAAAAAAAAAGAAAGAACATTAGACATTCACATTACATTCATATAACAAGCAAGAATCATTGAAAAATTTAAACATGTAAAGATAAATTATATAAAAAAATTATTATGGATAAAATGAAAAAAATGAAATTCTAATTTTTTATAAATATGATTTTAAATAGAAAGTTTATAAAGATAAATTATATAAAAACATTAATATGGATAAAATGTAACTAATTTTTTATAAATATGATTTTAAATAGAAATTTTACAATGTCTTATCCTTGTTAGCAGTATTTTATTTGACATTTAATAACTTTGAAAATATTTTTTTTGGCATTTTATTTTTATCTATAGTATTTTATTTGATAATTAAAAAAAAATTGAATATAACATAAACTTAATTTTTAACAAACAATAGTGAGTGCAAGCTAGGAATAAGATTGAGCTAGGAGGGAGTGCAAGGCACAAGTAAGCACCACTACGTGGTATGGAAGGAATGTTACATTTAAAAGCTTTAATGGGAAGTCAAGATGCCCTAGCTACAAGTATGGGTGCCCAAGTTGGAGATAAGTGGAAGAGTAAATATATGACAATTTTAATCTAGGTAGTAGATGTTACACCTTAAGTGATTTTCAAGGACAATATGATTGAGCATGACATAATGGTTCCTAAATTTTGAGGGTTAATATGTAAGTTAAATGGATGTTCGTCAAGGTTTTTAAAGAGTAAAAATTGGATCAAGTGGAAGTGAGGATTGAATTCAACTTACTCTATGAATTATGAAATGAGAAACAAAATTAGATCATTCTAATCATCAAAGCATTCCATTGTACAAATATTTACATTGATATGTCCCTTGGTTTCTCAAGAGACGTTTGAAAATTCAAAGACCAACATATCTCTTTGTTCTTCAAATTATGACAAAAAATAATATAATAATTATCTAGCATCCCTTTATTATATTATTTGGTATAAAAAGAGAACTATGAAATAATTCAAATTTTGCATGTACAAGTGCTTTTATGAAAATATCTACAAGTTGATCTTTGATCTTTGATAAAAATGTACTAAAGCTATATTTGAAGATTCTAAACTTGTTTTTGAATGAAATTGCATTGACCTTCAATGTGATTTGTTCTTTCAATAAAAAAAATATTCTTGACCAATTTCAAAATGCTTTGATTATCAGAATTCAATAGTGTTCGTTGATTTTTGTACATGCCCATATATGTTCTTATGATTTGTAACCATATTGCTTCACATGTCACTCCTTGTGTAGCATAATATTCTACCATTGTGGAAGGAAATTCCACTATATGCTATTTTTCTATTCCATGATCAAATCCAGATCCTAGATGAAACACATATCTACATATTGATTTATTATCATTTATAGATTTAGCATAATATAAGTCTCTGTATCCCTGTAGGAAATATTATCATTCTTTTTGTTTTCTAAGTCATATTCTACTATACCATGGACATAATTTAGTAGTATCTTTGCAACTTTCCAAAGTCTCTCCTTAGGTCCCTACATGAATATTGAAAGAGAACTTATAGTAAAACTAATATCATACCTAGTGGTTGTTAAGTATATGAGATTCTTGATCAACTAATGATAAATGATAGTAGATATTGTAGATGATTTATCATACCTAGATAGTTATAACCCTTACTCCATTGATGTCACCTTAGGTTTACAATCTATCATGTATTTTTCTAGTAGTGTCTTCGCATACTTTATTTGTGTGACCATAATATGATTCTTTCTTTGCCAAACATATAAGTCAAGATAATAATGTAGAAGCTTCAAATTTATTATATCAACTTTTCAAGTCATTCTTCACATCATTCACCAATTTATTTGAAGTACAAGTGGTGACCAAATCATTGATATAGAGCACAAGAATCACTATTTCATATCCAAATTTTGTAACATAGATATGTGTTTTAGAGGGATTTTTGGTAAATTCATGCTATAATAGGTGATCATTCATTTTGATGTACTAGGATATGGAAGCATACTTCAACCCATATAGTAAGTTGTTTAGTCTACAAACCTTGTGATTTTACCCATTGATAACAAAGCCTTTAGGTTGTGGTATGTACACCTCTTCTTCAAGATCACCATTGAGGAAGGCACTTTTGAAATCCCTTTGCAATGCACTATACCTATACCTATATATATATATATATATATATATATATATATATATATATATATATATATATATCCATTTTCTTTATATTTGATTTTGAAAACCCACTTGTAGTCTATGGGATTCTTTCCTTTTAGTAAAAATAATTATTAATAAAAAATAATGGAATTTATTAACTTAGATATAAGGATAATTATAAAACCTTTGTTAAATAGTCCTTTTTGGGACACCGCAACGGTAAAGATATTGGACTATCCTATTAGTTGTATGTTTTGATTGTTATTGTATGTTACCAACAACAACAACAAAAACTTTGTTAAATATGATAAAGATTTGAATGACAAAAAAGTGCATTGATAAAAAGATGATGGTGTTTTTTAGAAGTACTTAGTTGAGTGATACTGCCAATCAATAGGAGGCAAAACCACATAAAAAAGAAAAAATTCTGATATAAGTAATAGTTTTAATTTTTTTTTTTTTATGAGTTAATTTTAAAAGTAATAATTTGTTAGTTTTCAAATGTTAATTTTTAGTCTCTATTAATATATATATATATATATATATATATATATATATATATATGTTTAACCAAAAATAAATTAAAGTTTATTTCTATGTTAGTAATGGTGTCAATTGTCACTTATAACATTCAAACTAATAAATAAGTTGATAATTTTATTAAAAGAAAAGAAAAATATAACAAGACCTATGGGAAAGGCAAGGCAATAACATATTATTCTTAGTATGAGATACTCAAGTTACATGATTAAAATAATTAAAATTTTATTTTATTTTTTATGGAGATAATACATAAGAAAATATTATTTCATTTTTTCAAATCACTCCCACTATTATTACCTTAGACCAAGGTCATTATATTTTCTTTGTTACTTCCTCGTTAATGCAAAAACAAATACTAAATTTTAACAACAAAATTTACCTCTTAATTATCCTAATAATTAAAATAGCATCTAAATTTAACCAATTTTAAACATAAGAAATTCTATTAAATGGAGTGCCCTTCAAGTTGGTTGGGTGAAATTAAATTTTGACAGGGCAGCAAATGGAAGTACAGGTATGGCAGGCTCAGGAGGAGTTATCCAAGACCATCATGGAAATATATTGTTGGCGTATGCTGATTCATTGGGTTTGAATTCTTCGTAGGTGGTAGAGGCGAGGGCGGCTTACCTTGGGATTGCCTTGCTAATCGAATTTAATTTTAAAAAAGTTGTTATTGAAGGTGATTCCCATAACATTATTAATATGCTTATAGGAGCTTGCCATGCCAGTTGGAACATCACCAACCTTATTGATGAAGGATTGAGGTTGCATCGAGAGCTAGAAGATGTTCAAATTTATCACACACTCAGAGAGGGAAACGCCATTGCAGATGTTATGGTGAATATTAGAGTGAATCTCCAAGGATATGTGGTCTGGAAGAGGGATTTTCCACAGGACCTAATAAATTGTATATATAATGATGTTAGTTAATTGACCTTGGATGGCAAAATTTCACTTTATTAGTATATTTGGTACTTTTTTAAGGATGAGTGACAACTAACTCTCATCGCTAGTTATTTGGCTTTTCAATTCCTTACGTGCTTTGGGATTTGGGGAGTTATATGGCAGAGAAGGTGTTGTTCATTCTTGGAGATCATTTGGTTCGTTATTAATGCACGTTGGTGCCTTGGAGCAGATTTTATTTTGGACACGGGTAGGTATAGATGCTGGCAAGGGAATGTTCATGAATGTTCTTTGAGTGAAGCCTTTACTTCTTTTGACTCGGGGAGCCTTGAGTTGAGGTGGCCCCCACTAACCTTTGTCTTGTCATTATGATTATACCTTGGTTCACTTTCCTGCATTGGGAAGTGTTTATCAATTGAGGAAAGTTGAGTTTCTTTCCTTGAGATTCAAAATGTAACTCCCAAGCTTGTAGTGTGGTGTTTGCCGGTGGCTGAGGTGAGGTGGCATAGTTCGAGAGTCCCTTTTATAATTTATGTGTGGCGTTGGCCCTTATCATTTTTTATTTTTTTCATCTTGATGAGGTGTTACTATTTGGGGATCCCTTCTTCCCTCCCCACATGGCCTCATACAGGGGCTTTGGGCCCCTTGTGTTCTTCTATAATTTCTCCACATGTGTCATTTATATTTGGTTATGTAGATGTGGCGTGGATGAGGAGATCTTCTATCCCAATTAATATGGCTTCTCATGGGAATGTTTGGGATGAGCCCCTTTTCATAGTAGTCTTGTTTTGTTTAGTTAGCTTCGCATTTCCTACTTTGGTGTTCTGTTGGGCTAATTTCTTTGTGTTGGCGTCCCTAGTTTTGGTCCTTGTGATTCCTTGTATTTGTTGTTCCTTCCTGAGCCCAGGAAAAGTTCGTCAGTTTGCTCCTCGACTCACATGTTGTTATTCATTTTTTGTAGTGGCTTTGACTTTGCTGAAATGGTTTGGTTCGAGGAAGACTATGTTGTTGTTATATTCCTATATGGGAGTTGGGTGGTTTTGGTTGTTTTTGGTAAGCATTTTTGTTTCCCTCTCTGGTCTTATTCATAAGTTGGATGTCTGTAGTTCCCCCTAGTGCTACGATTTTATAATCAAAATGGGCACGTCCAAAGTGTGTAAGCATAAATTGGTGCACCCTAAGTCTAGGATAGAACCTATGTCTTTGTCCACAGACGAGGAGGTATTAAACATTCTTAGGGAAGGGGGCTTGTTGGATTGTATCCAGAAATTTTATGAGCATAATCTAATTCTTTCGATTTGGATAGTGTCCTCATGGAAATATGGATGCGTTCGTGTAGGCTCTTGGATCTTTGAGGTCTCCATAGATCAAGTGAGTCGAGATACGTGACTCATGCTGAATGGTACAATGCACAAGGAAAGACACTCGCTGATGCAAGAGATTAGATTTTTTATAGAAGATGAGTTCTTACCCCATATCCAGAATGGATTCAATGCTAATGCCCTTCTGGCTTATTAGAATAGAGTGATTAAAGTTATTATGGATTACTTCACTATTGATTCCACGTATGAGGTGGTGCGTAGCTTCCATGCTATGTTTCTAAATCACCTGAGAAGATGAATAAGGATGAACATTCCCCTTTTCTTATATAATTCGTTGAATAGATAAATGTTGGCTACTCAAGAATGTAAGGGCAATGTGCTACTGCATCATGGGCTGATACTGATTCTCTTTGAGCATGCAACACAGGAGAAAGAAATAGCCGTGAATGATGACCTTTGCTATTTGAATTCTATTCCTATTCAAGTTTGTAATAATACGTTGGTGGTGTCAAATGATGATGGTGGCTCTAAGGATGAGTTGGGATGCTCCCATTCTTGGGATTCTGGGTCCAAGAAACTGGTCAAAGGTTTCAAAGGTTTTGAATCTATCTTGGGTGTTTGGGGATCTCTAATGGGGAAGGATCCTAATGGTGGGGTCACATAGGGGGTTTCTGCATCACTTGAGTAGTTTCTCTTTGTGTTTGTAGGTTATAGTCACTTTGAGAGAATTTATACTTAACACATTAATAAATGGTTAGGGATCCATGATGGATATTATATGTTGACTTTTAGAATTTATTTGCATTATTATATTAAAAAATGTAATGTGTGATTAATACAACAATCATGAACTTTCTTCATTTATTTTTTTTGGGGGTATTTATGTTTGTCTCAAGTGTCTTAAAAATTCTATTATACCAATAATAAATTTTTATGGATTATCTCATAAATGCAATATAATCTTATTTTCTAAAAGTGGTAATAATTTACCTATCTATACAATTCAAGGTTTTTCATTAGTGCCCATATATTTTTTTAAGATCTGGTTAGTGTGAGAAACCCATATGACCTAACTTCATCCCACCATGACCTCTTATAAGGGGAGAGTTGAGCTTATCAAAATGGAACTTAACACACAACCACACACACTCCATAGCTTGAACCTTGGACCTCCTAAAGAAGATCCAAATCCTAAACCTTGGTACCCATATTAACTTCTTTAGTATATATTATCAATGGTTACAAAAATAATATTTTTGAAATATCTATTCATCAAAGATATGAAAATATTATTATCGAGATTAATTAATTTATGACATGAAAACCCACTAGGAACATCTCCTTATTCTTTTTAATCCCATCCATTATCAACTAATTTTGTGTCAATGAATTGAGAAGGAAACCCATTGACACACTAATAAAAATTATAGGTATTTCTTTCATCCTCATATACTATCATGTTTCTATTATTATCAAGTATCAATGGTATATTACATACTCTAAGTTATGTATTTAAATACATAATTATATGCTATCTAATTAATTTTTTTTATTATTTAATTTTTTTTTTCATATACTAGAGGAATCAGTAACTCATTTATATTTTTCATCACCTCTTTTATGGATTGGAATGCTACACCTTGCTCCACTATAACCTCTAGTTGTGTCAAGAAAACATTTCAATATAGTTGACAATGGTAGTGTGACATACCTTCTGGTTCTATAAGACCTGAGGGATTTGAACCATGGTCTCCACCCTTTAAGAGTGCTTTGACCAAAATGCTAGATCCTTTGACCTATATGACGTCTAAAATTAATAATTTGTTAATACCAAATTATCAATTAATGAAATGACTACCCTTGAATATATAATAATATGTAATATTATGAAACTATCCTTAGTTGTTACCACATCAAATTCCTATATTGTTTTTTTATACTATTAAAAATAGTGGTTTGAAAGGAGTCCCACAACCTTTTACAAAAAATACAAAATTAATGGAGAAACATCACTAAAACACAAAATATGCAGAAGCAAAAGCAAGAAAATGGGGAGAAAGAACGAAGAAAGACTATGGATAGAACTGAGATATTTCTAAACCAACAAATCAACCTATTGGACTACATCTCACACCAACCTAGAAACATCCTTCGAGTAATCAATCACAATATTCAACAATCCCCAAGTCACATGTTGTTTGATGTCCATCATTTTTGTATTATGGATTACAAAATTATTTCTTTCAATATCCTCCTCTGGGAAATATTCCTTCACCAACTTATATTTTTTAGAATATCTTGGCAAGAGCTTGCAATCGAAAGGAAGAAAAAATGGATTATAATCCTCCTTGAACCCCTTCTTATGCAAAAATCGCTTGGATTTCCTAGTACCACTACCTTCCACCCCACTTAAATATGGTTCACCAACCTTCCCAGGATTGGCTTGAATCTCTTTGGAGGAGAGATTTAGAAAATCAATACTCAAACCTTTGCTATGGGATGCCTTGCATTTCACCCCTCTCGTCGAAACCTGAATTTTCCTTGAAATTTTATCAGCCCTATATTCTAAGGAAAAGTAATACATATCCTCACTTCCATCACTTGACCCACCCAACTCATCCGTATGTGAATAGGTCTCAGGAATTAGTTGATCCGTAATCAATTTTAAGATTTTTTCAACAACTAGGCCACACTCCACTGTAAACTATTTGAATACCAAAAGTACAAGATCTTAGTGGAGTGGAACCTGGAATATACCTCCTTGAACATCCAACATGGATTTATTCATAGACTAAAATAAAAACATCAAGATATTCATCTAGAGATTCCATCATAAATGGTTTAGAAACATAGCGTTGAAGCTTCAAATCACTTCTTACATCGAATCTAGAGTAAAATAGTACATTATTACTCTTGCCACCCTATCCCATGGAGGGGGAAAGGATTTGGCACTAAACCCATTTTGCATTCTTGGTAAAAATTCATCGACATCCAAAAAAATACTTATTTCCTTCAGCAAAGAGTGTTTGTCTCTATTGTGGTAAGCCCCATCTAACAGATGATACGTGGTCCTACTAATCAACTCTCTCGATACTTAAAAGGACTAATTTCCAATTCTCACCCAACCATCATTCCAATAATAAGCTATCTATTTTGATAAGATCAGATTATGACCATGAAAATTTTGAATACAATTTAGAAGACCTTCGTTCAACATAATTAATCTCACCTCTTCATCAACTAACATAGAGGCTAGTTCCACATGGAGCTTCACATGGTGAGATTTAGAGCTGGACAAATTTACTTTATGTTGAACATTTTGAGTCCCTAAGTCAAAGTTGTCATTGATGTCATCAGATGAAGTCATCATTAATAATCAAGGATTTCAGCAAAAAATAAAGGGGATAAAAATGGTTATTTTATATCCAGGAAGAAGGTCAAAGATCAAGTGAATCAGTGTAGAAGATAAGAGTTCAAAAGGAGATATAATATTTATTTTTATAAGTTATTTAAATTCAGTGAGAATTTAAATTTTATAGAATAATATTATTTACGACATGGAATATAGTGAGGAGGTAATTTATCAAAGGCATAATATTATAATAATGGTTATTATAATATTAAAGGGATATGGTGAAAAACCAACTAAAATATTTATAATTCTCATTATAATATTTTATAATGCATTGTGGGTTTTATAAAGTTTAAATACATTTTATAAACCCAAAGGTTGGGTTTAATACAAAAGGCATTCGAAGCCTTTATAATCTCCATCAACGTCATGAAAGATAACATGGAGAGCGTCGATGTTTTCAAAACAATGGTAGAAGCATATAAATACAACACCCAAAGTTCAATTAATTATCCTTGCTCAAAAATTAAAAATATTGCATGCGAAGAAAAGAGCTCATGAGTTTTTACGAAAGTCGTGATTCAGAAGCATTTAAGGGAGGAAGCTTTAATCCTCGGAGTCGCATAGGATAGCATGGCCTAGTGATATTTTGGGAAGCATGAAAGATTTGGCTTGCAAGAGGGTTTGCATTCGAATATCAAAGGGTGCATCACGAGTTGTGTTGGTTAAGCTACCTATGATGCATGTTCTTTTTTTGAAGGTAGAAGGTGTGAGGATATTAAGAAGCACGTGGTGCTTCGTTAATCTCAAAAAAGAACTTGCCTCCTGCGGCAACTTTAGCCATAGCTAAGGCGCAAATTGGGGGTAACGTTGAGGGTTTGATTCCATCCAAATATGAGGTAATATTTTTGGTTTTGAGTTTAATTAATTTCCTAAGTTGGAGGTATAAGGTTGTTGAGTGGTTTGTGTTTGGAAAGGTTGCTTTGTAATAAAGTTGTGGTAGTTGATAATTATCATTAGGAGTTAGAAGGAGATTTTTATTTTTCACTTTTAATAAAGTCTTAAATTGCTATAGTGGTATATTGGAGGATTAATAATTTGTGGGTATTACGTTATTTTGAATTAAGGTTTTTTGTGATTATTGTGAGGGTGTTTATTACTAATCAAGTTGGAGTGATAAGTTGTAGATTTGATATTATTTTTTTGTTTTGCTGAGAAAATTATCCTCTAACCCTTATTGAGATTGGCAAAGAAGTAATTGTGAGTGTGGCAAATTTGTGATATCAACTACTTATCAAGCAAAAAGGTATCAAATTCTTCTTTGGTTGAGTTGATTGAATGAATTACTAGAAAATAAAGTTTGGAGTGAAAAGGTTTTTATTAGGGTTTCCTTTTCAAAAGTGTTAGAGTTAATGCTTCAAGGTTTTCTAAAATTAAGAGGTGTGATTAAAGCCTTGTTTTATAAGTATTGTTGTTGAAACCATTAGTTGTGTGAAGAACTTGAGTCAGGGTTTGAAAATATCATGAGTATCATTGTTATGTGAAGAATATTTTACAAGCATGGTTTTTGAAGTGAGTTGTTATGCAAAGAAATTGAACTAGGGTTTGAAAATATCATGAGTATCATTGTTATGTGAGATTTATTGTTGAGCATTGTTGGAAATATTTTGAGTTGGATGATACATGCTTGGACTAGGGTTTATGGGTAAGAGTTGTTTCTTGAGTGATTAGTTGAGTAAGTTGATTAAGCCTAGTCAAATGGATGTATGAAGTGATTGTTCAAGTTCCATAAAATAAACTATTCTATATTCTAATTTGAGTTGTGAAATAGATTGAGTTGTGAGAATATAATATATTGAGTCTCTAACAATTCTATTTATGCTTCTATGATATTGAGTTGAAAAAGTGATTGAGTTTTGAGTATAGAACATATTGAGTCTCTAGAAATTATTTTTATGCTTCTATGAGATTGATTTTTGTTGAGAAAGTGATTGAGCTTTGAGTGTAGAACATATTGAGTCTCTAACAATTCTATTTATTGTTCTATGAGGTTGGATAAGTTCTATGTGAACTTTCTAAGCATATTTGAGGTAAGTCTTTGAGAAGACTTGTGGACTGATTTTGTGTGAGATTTTATGGAAGCTTACAATACATATTTTATCAATTCCTAGAGAAGACTTATTGAGCAGATTTGAGCAAGTCCTAGAGAGGACTTATTGAGAAGATTTGGACAGGTTCTGAGTGGATTTGTTGAGTAGATTTGACGAGGTTCTAAGTGGACCTGTTGAGAAAATTTGATCAGGTTTTGAATGGACCTGTTGAGTAGGTTCTTAGTGGACTTGTTGAGTAGATTTGAGCAGGTTCTGAGTGGACCTATTGAGCTGATTTGAGCAGGTTCTGGGTGCACCTCTTGAGTAGATTTGAGTAGATTTTGAGTGGACCTATTGAGAATATTTGAGTAGGTTTTGAGTGGACCTGTTGAGCATATTTGAGTAGGTTCTGAGTGGACCTATTGAGAATATTTTTGCTAGACCAACTGGACTGTGTTTAGTACATATTTGAGTGGACTTGTGCTAGACCGACTGGATTGTGTTTAGTACAAGAGTTGAGCATATTTGTGCTATACCGAATGAACTATGTTTAGTGCAAATTTTAGTGAGCTTGTTGAGTAGACTTATGCTAGACCGACTGGACTATGTTTAGTACAAGAGTTGAGTAGAGTTGTGCTAGACCGACTAGACTATGTTTAGTATAGAATTGAGACAGAGCTTTGGAGGTGACAGAGTAGAGAGGACAATAGTCTTCAGTGGATAGAGATCCATCAACCATGGTAGTGAGGATAGGTCTTCTAGGTAGAGATAAGAGTATTCAGTGGAAAGATATCCATAAGCTAGTGTAGTGGAGGCAGTAGTCTTCTAGAGGATCACCAACCAGAGCAGAGGAGGAGTTATCCTATGGATAGAGATCCACAAACCAGATTCAAGGGATCAACATCTCCTTTGGATAAAGTTCCATAAAAATTATAATAGAAAAGGAATTCCTAAGAGATTATTTGAGAGATATTTAGAAGAAATATTTTCTCTAGGGATGTAACCCACATTGGGTAAACCACGTTAAATTGGTGTCTCTATTGTGTGTGATGATTTATGCATTTATTTGGTTATTGATATTGATATTTCCATTGATTATATTGATTAATACTATTTGGAAAAGAAAAGTAAAAAGTGGTCTTATACTATTTACCCCCTATCTCAGTATAAGCTTATGTTATTCAATTGGTATCAGAGTTGGTTCCTTTAGAAAAGGTTTAACATATTGAAGGAAGATCTTACAAGAATACAAATGGAAAAGAAAGACAAATGTAGAACCATGAGACATAAGAAGAAAATAACACACATGGTCATGAAATAAAAGGAAGATGAATTCAATATTATTATTTTGGGAGAAAGAATGGAAATAGATTCAAGAGATGAATCAAGCAATGGAGAAAAAACTAGGTTGATAAATTTTTATACCAGATGTAGGAATACAGGTCACCATACAACTTATTGTCCACAAGAAGGTGAAGAATTTTTTGTTTGTGGTCAACTCGGTCATGATGTAGGCTATTGCAATAGGTTCAGTAGTGGTGAATATGAAGATGTTGTTTTCAAAAATGAAACCCTAGAGGTTGGTTCAAGAAAGGATAACAGGGACAATCAAAACAAGTATGAAGAAAAAACTCTACTTTTAGTATTAGAAGAAAATGCTCCTATAGAAGATCAAAGAAAGAAAGAAGAGGAAGATTTAGAAAAAGAAAAGGAGGAAGCCACTCTTAAGGAACTTGTTGAATTGAAAAGAGAGAATTTAGAATTTAAGGCTCAAATACAAAAAGATGAGAAATGCAAGACAAAGATTCTAAAATATCTCTCTGACTTGAGAGATAAGGTTGAAAAGGCAAGAACAGTTGAAGAAGGTATGATTGAAAAGTCAAAGGTAAAAAGGATAGAATGTGAAAGACTTATGGTTACTCTTGAAGAATTAAAAAGGGATAACTCAGGATTAAAAGTTCAAGCTCAAGAATATGAAAAATCAAAAGCATTTCTATAGGACCTCACCAAATTCAAAATCAAGGTTGAAGAGGCAAAAAGGATTGAAGAAGGTATGGCTAAAAAATTAAAGGTAAAAAATCCAAAGTGTGAAAGATTAGAACATGGGATAGTTTCACTAAGTATGGAAGTAAAAGGTTCTAAGGACAAGCTGCACAAGTTTGAGGAAAATTCAAAGACTTTAGATAGGATTATCAATGCACAAAGGTCATCAATCACCATAACAGGACTTAGTTCTAAAGAAGAAAGATAGGATCATAGGAACAGGGAATCAAAAAGATACAGGCATCAAAATAAAAGCAAGGATGGACAAAGCAAACAAGGAAAGAAGTTATTTCAAAGGCAAAAGAGAAGCTACTACGTAGATAATGCAAGTACTCAAATGATAGTGATGCTAGTTTTTTAGAAAATGATAGAGATGAAGTCCTATTTATGATTGAAGAAAAAAAACCAGTTAAGAAAAAGACTCCAGTTATTATCAAGTATTTTAGATGTGGTAAATTTGGACATCTTGAATATGATTGCACAAGGGATGGTTATAGTTTCAGTGATGATGAATATGAAGATGCACTTGAAGAATCAAATGAAAATCTTCTAATGGTATTAGAAGGATAAGTGAGTTATCCTATAGAAGATAAGCCAAAAGAAAGTAATTATGTGGACAAAGGTAAAAAAGTAGAGGATTATTCAGCAAAGAATGGTTATGATCTCAAGGGAGAATTTATCTATGCCCTTGACATGATAAATAAGGTAAGGAAGAAACACTCTAAACTTGAAATTTAGTTTTAATAATGTGATGAAGAAATAAGATTTCTCATAGAGGATTTAGAAAAATCAAAGGCTAAGGCAAGGAAGTTTAAAAATAAGTTAGAAGTAAATATTTGGGAATGTGATAAGTTAGCACAAGAAGTGGCACTACTAAAGGAAGATTTAGAAGATTCTAAGAATAAGCTATACAAGTATGTAAAAAATGCAAAGATATGGATAAAATAATCAAGATACAAAGAGGAGCAACAAATAAAATAGGTCTTGGTTCTAAACAACTTCAAAATAAATGGGAAGAGGAGTCAACATCAAGCCTTGAAGAAGAAGAAACTTCATATGAAGATACATCAAAAGAATATAGTGTAAGAGGGAGTTAGACATCAGAGGATGAGTTGGATAATAAAGGGTTCAACAAAGACATGAACAATACATAGAGAAGATACAAATGGAACATCAATCAAAATAAGATACCAATAAGGTCAATACAAGAAAGCTTCAATGGAATATCTTTTTTATGTCACAGGTTTGGGCACATGGCTTCACAATTCAGGACACATGAAAGACATGAATATGGGAATAGACAACTTTTTTATGGGTATTGCTACTCATATAATCAGTTTGATCACAAGGCAATAAATTGCAAGGTTCATGACAGAAGAGGATATGGCTTCACTAGGATAAATCCTAAGACATTTGCACCTCCAAGGAATAATAACATTAAGTGTTATAAGTGCAACAATGATTGTCACACAACAAAATGGTGTAGAGTGGACATTCTAGAAACATGCATGAACATGAACAGAAACATGAACAAGAACATAAACATGAACAAGAACAAGAACAAGAATAGGAAATTGGATGTGAATAGGAAAGGAACAAGAATGATGACAGGAACAAGGATGATGACACATATAGAAATAGTTAGAGGAATCAAAAAACTCAAAAAATAAGGGAAGAGGATAAAGACAAAGAACAATGCCTTTTGGGAGTAGAAATACTCCCACCCCAGAATTAACCATCTCAGAAGGAGGTGGGGGAGGGGCTAAGCTAAGATGCTCATTCTTAGCCCCGAGCCTCAAAAGTGACCCTTTGCCATTGATGTCAAAGGAGGAGATATTTGTGTAATGGGAAGATATTTGATATTTGAGAGAGCATTGAGCCAGGGGGAGTAATGTCCCAGGAGGGGCAGAATAAAAAAAAAGGTCAAGTTTTGGTAAGAAGAGTATGGGTTACCATAAATGACAAAGGGAGATATTGTTGGATATTTTGAGTCCCTAAGGTAAAGTTATCATCGATGTCACTAGATGAAGTCATCATTAATAATAAAGGATTTCAATAGGAAACAAAGGGGATAAAAATGACTATTTGATATCCAGGAAGAAGGCCAAAGATCAAGTGAATCAGTGCAGAAGTTAAGGGTTCAAAAGGAGATATAATATTTATTTTTATAAATTATTTAAATTTAGTGAGAATTTAAATTTTATAAATAAATATTATTTATGACATGGAATACACTGAGAAGGAGTTAATTTATCAAAGGCATAATATTATAAGAATGGTTATTATAATATTAAAGGGATATGGTGAAAAACCAAATAAGATATTTATAATTCTCATTATGATATTTTATAATGCAAATTGGGTTTTATAAATTTTAAATACATTTTATAAACCCAAAGGTTGGGTTTAAGACAAAAGGCATTCGAAGCCTTTATAATCTTCATCGACGTTGTGGAAGATAACATGGAGAGCATCGACATTTTAAAAACAATGGAGGAAGCATATAAATACAACGCCCAAAGTTCAATTAATTATCCTTGCTCGAAAATTAAAAAGATTGCATGCGAAGAAAAGAGCTCATGATTTTTTGCAAAATTCATGACAAAGAAGCGTTTAAGGGAGGAAGCTTTAATCCTCGAAGTTGCATAGGAAAATGTGGCCTAGTGGTATTTTGGGAAGCACAAAAGCACTAGCTTGCAAGAGGGTTTGCGTTCGAATATTGATGGGTGCATCATGAGTTGTGTTGGTTAAGGCACCTACGATGCACATTATTTTGCCCAAGGTGGAAGGTGTGAGGAGATTAAGAAGCATGTGGTGCTTCGTTAATCTCAAATGAGCGCTTGGCTCGTGTGGTGACTTTGGCCACGGCTAAGGCACACATTGGGGGTAACATTGAGGGTTCAATTCCCTCCAAATATGAGGTAATATTTTTGGTTTTGATTTTAATTAATTGCCTAAGTTGGAGGTATAATGTTGTTGAGTGATTTTTTTTTGGAAAGGTTGCTTTGTAATAAATTTGTTGTAGTTGATAATTATCATTAGGAGTTATAAGGAGATTTATGTTTTTAACTTTTAATAAAGTCTTAAATTGCTATAGTGGTATATTAGAGGATTAAGACTTTGTGGGTATTATTTTATTTTGAATTAAGAGATTTTGTGATTATTGTGAGGGTTTTGATTACTAATCAAGTTGGAGTGATAAGGTGTAAATTTGATATTATTTTTTTTGTGTTATGTTTTGTTGAGAAAATTATCCTCTAACTGTTATTGAGATTGGCAAAGAAGTAATTGTGAGTATGGCAGATTTGTGAGATCCACTACTTGTCAAGCAAAAATCTATGGGCAAATTCTTCTTTGGTTGAGTTGATTGAATGACTTACTAGAAAATAAATTTTGGAGTGAAAATGATTTGATTAGGGTTTCCTTTTCAAAAGTGTTATAGTTAATGCTTCAAGGTTTTCTGAAATTAAGAGTTGTGATTAAAGTCTTGTTTTATAAGAATTGTTGTTGAAACCATTGGTTGTGTGAATAACTTGAGTTAGGGTTTGAAAAGATCATGAGTATAATTATTATGTGAAGAATATTTTACAAGCATGGTTGTTAAAGTGAGTTGTTATGCAAAGAGCTTGAACTAGGGTTTGAAAAGATCATGAGTATCATTGTTATATGAGATTTATTGTTGAGCATTATTGGAAACATTTTGATTTGGATGATACATGCTTGAACTAGGGTTTGTGGGCAAGAGTTGTTTCTTGAGTGTTTGGTTGAGTAAGTTGATTAAGCCTAGTCAAGTGGATGTATGAAGTGATTGTTCAAGTTCCATAAAACAAACTATTCTATATTCTGATTTGAGTTGTGAAAGAGATTGAGTTGTTAGAATAGAACACATCGAGTCTATAACAATTCTCTTTATGCTTCTATGAGATTGAGTTGAGAAAGTGATTGAGTTTTGAGTATAGAACATATTGAGTCTCTAACAATTCTCTTTATGCTTATATGAGATTGATTTTTGTTGAGAAAGTGATTAAGCTTTGAGTGTAGAACATATTGAGTCTCTAACAATTCTCTTTATGGTTCTATGAGATTAGACAAGTTATGTGTGGACTTGTTAAGAAAATATGAGGTAAGTCTTTGAAAAGACTTGTGGACTAATTTTGTGTGAGCTTTTATGGAAGCTTACATTACAGATTTGTTCAAGTCCTAGAGAGGAGTTATTGAGCAGATTTGAGCAAGTCCTAGAGAGAACTTATTGAGAATATTTGAACAGGTTCTGAGTGGACTTGTTGAGAATATTTGAGCAGGTTCTAAGTGGACATTTTGAGTAGATTTAGTGGGTTTTGAGTGGATTTATTCAGCATATTTGAGCAGGTTCTGAGTGGAACTATTGAGCAGATTTGAGCAGGTTTTGAGTGGACCTGTTGAGCAGCTTTGAGTAGCTTCTGAGTGGACATGTTGAGTAGATTTGAGCAGGTTATGAGTGGACATGTTGAGCATATTTGAGCAGGTTTTGAGTGGACTTGTTGAGAAAATTTGAGTAGGTTTGAAGTGGACCTATTGAGCAAATTTGTGCTAGACTGACTGGATTGTGTTTAGTGCATATTTGAGTGGACTTGTGCTAGACCGACTAGACTCTGTTTAGTATAAGAGTTGAGCATATTTGTGCTAGACTAAATGAATTATTTTTAGTTCAGATTTGAGTGATCTCAATAATTAAGCATATCAAGAGGAGGTGGGGGAGGGGCTAAGCTAAGAGACTCATTCTTAAACCTAAGCCCCAAAGGTGACCCTTTGCCATTGATGTCAAAGGGGGAGAGATTTGAGTAAGGGGGAGAGATCTGATTTAAGAAGAGAGTATTGAGTCAAGGGGAGTAGAATAGAAAAAGGTTAAGGAAATTGAAAATATAATTGGGTTGCCATAAAAGACAAAGGGGTAAATTATTGCATATTTTGAGTGGTTGAGTTGTCATTGATGTCAAGAATGAATGTTCATTGATGTCAAAATTCAGTTTCAGCCAATCCTTACAGATAGGACATACAATACCATTGGAAATATTTTACAGTTGCTCCATAGAAAGAAGACTTTGCATTGCATACCTACATTTTGAACATCATATGGGGTTTGAGTTGTTCTTGCAAAAAATGGAAGAAGCATCTCGTTGGGGTGTGGATGTTTTAGGTTTCTATGCAATTGAAGGTGTTTTTCTGGTTAGTTATTATGAAGGGTCTTCATAGTTAGGCTCGTTTAGCCAAATGGATGCTTGCATCAGATGCTTGTTCTAGCTGTGGAAAAAGTGAAAAAAAAAAGCATATTTTTTCGATAATGTCATAGAATGAGAAAGGTATGGAGAAAGGCAGTATGGTTGTATGAAAATGTTGTTCAAGGGCATATAAGGTGGAAGGCAGTGTTGTTTGGAGATTCCATGGACTGTGCAAGACACAGAAGGATATTTTGACACATTATCAAACTTTCTATCTTGTTTAATTTTTAGAAATATAGATGTAGTCTAATTTTTTAAAATTAGGAGGTATCTATTGTTGTTACTATTAGCAAAGTTGTTGAGCTTGTTTCTAGTCAACTTAAGGTGTTTAGGTCTGAGATTATTCAGGACTATATTAGAATTGATAAAAGTGTTATATCTGATTGTTTTTTTCTCATTCGCAAATTGCTATAGTGTTGCTATTATGATGTATTCTATGATTATTCATTAATATAAAGTATTTTTTCAATAAAATAAAAGTCATTTTTAGTAAGTAGTGCAAAAGGAAGCAGTTCCGCAATCCATGCAAAAAGAAAAATCCATCTTCAATTGGTCAAGACCCGGTTTCAAGAAGTCAGATATGGTCCAAAGTGCAAATAAGAGGCCCAAGCAAATAATATTATAATATTAAAGAGGGAAATTTAAATTAATTATAAATTAATTAATATGATTTTATTATAAATAAATTTATTAATTAATTTAATTAACTTCAAAGTTATTTAAGTTGATTATAACTTAATTTTAATTTAATTATAAATTGATTTTTGTTAATTTAATAAACCCTAAAGAGGGTTATAAGGCTAAGTAAATAATTGAATTGGAAATTCGATTTCATGCACCGACGTCATATGGAATGGAACATTGTGTATAAATGGTGGTGAAGTTCTTTTTTCCTTACACTCCTAAACTATCAATCAAATCTCCTATGCTCCATTGTTTCATGCATAAAAAGGAAAAGGTTCTTACATTTTTTGAAAATATTTCCAAGGACAAAAAGATAAATTGAAGGGAGCATCAATAGTTAGCACCAAAGGTGCTGGTAGTGCAGTTGACAATGATGAAGGTTTTAGGGTGTGTGGCAAGCAAGGCGTGCAGGTTTGAATCCCTTTGGGTTCATTTTTGGTAAACCAGAGAGGGCACATCTTTTGAGCAAGCACCGAACAAGGGTTTAAAGGAAGGCTTACACCTTCCCCTCTTCGTGGAAGCACTTAGCCCACGTCGTGGGCTACTTCCTTGGTAAGGCACTCGGTGGAAATGTCTCTTGTTATAAACCCACTGAGGCTTTTTTGATAGTGACAAAGGTATGCGATGATGTCATTTGCTTTGGTCGCTTAACTTCAGATGTGCTAAGGTTGAAGGAAAAAAAAAAAAATTATGTGCCTAAGGTTGAAAAATAAAAATATTTTGATGGTTTATGAGGTTTAATTTTTTCCTGAATTAATTTGGTTATTAAGTGTTTTGAGGGAGATAAAAGGGTAGGCAAATATTATTTCTGAAGGGTTAATTTTTGGAGATTGACTTATTAAAATTGGATATTATAAGGAGCAATTTGAAGTGATTATTTTTATGTGTGATTTGATGATTGCTAATTTCAAGGAGTAATAAGGTGTATTTGAGATTGATTATTTTTGTAATTGAGAAATATTTTGAAAGAGTGTTAGTGTGAAATTTTTTTTATCTAACCATTGAAATTGGCAAAGAAGAAAATTGTGATTGAAACATTTTTTTTTTAAGGGCACTTCTACATCAAAAAAAAGGTATGGGCACATATTCCTAGTGAGTGATTGTTGAATGTTGTGAATGCTAAGTTGGAGTGAAAAGGTTTTTTATGGAATAAGAGTTGTTGATAAAACCTTGTTTGATGAGAATTGTTGAGTTGATTATCAAAGGTTTTATGAGTAAGAGTTGATGATAAAAACCTTGTTTGATAAGCATTGTTGAAAATATTAAGTGAGAAATTTGAACTAGGGTTTGTGCAAAGATCATGAGTATCATTGTTATATGAATTTTCCAAAGATCATGAGTATCATTGTTATGTGAAGTTGTCAAATATCATGAGTATCATTGTTATGTGAAGTTGTCAAAGATCATGAGTATCATTGTTATGTGAGATTAGCATTGTTTTTGAAGCAATTGGTTGAGTGAGGAACTTGAACTAGGGTTTGCAAAGATCATGAGTATCATTGTTATGTGAGGATTACTTGATAAGCATTGTTGTTGAAGTGATTGGTTGAGTAGAAGTAATTGAGCTTAGTTGAGTGGATGTGTTAAAGTGATAGTTCAAGTTCTATGAAAAAAATTGTTCTACATTCTAAATTGATTTAAGAAAGAGTTTGAAAGTGATTGAGCATTATTGTGAGTAAGAAGCATATTGAGTCTCTAACAATTCTCTATATGTTTCTATGATAAAAAAGAAGAGTGAAAGTAATTGAGTATTTGTGAATGTGAAGCATATTGAGTCTCTAATAATTCTCTATATGTTTCTATGAGATTGGACAAGTTCTAGTGAGGAATTGTTAAGCATATTTGAGGTAAGTCTTAGAGAAGACTTGTGGACAGATTTGTGTGAGCTTTTGTGGAAGCTTACAATACAGTATTGAGGATAGGGATTGAGAGCAAATTGGACAAGTTCTAGCAAGGACTAGTTGAGAAAATTTGGACAAGTTCTAGAGAGGACCTATGGAAATATTAGTGTGAGATTTTATAATGTAGATTTGAGACAAGTATTTGAGAAGGCTTGTGAGCAGAGTTGATTGATTAATTTTTTCAAACCTTGATTTAAAGTTTGGGGCAGATCCAACAAATTTGATTTGTGTTTGAGTCAAGCTTTGTGTTAAGGCTTGAGGATAAAGATTGAGGATAGATTTGTGCTAGATCGAAGTACTATGTTTAGTGCATATTTGAGGATAAATTTTGGTGCATATTTGAGGACACGTTTGTGCCAAACCAGAGATAGAAATTTAGAATATTTGTGCTAGATCGAAGGACTATGTTTAGTATAGTTTTGATATAGAGTAACGAGCAAGATTTGGATGTGATAGAGTATAGAGGATGACAGTCTCTAGTGGATAGATATCCATTAGCCAGGGAAGTGAGGACAAGTTTTATGAGTGAGGACAAGAGTCTTTAGTGGATAGAGATCCATTAACCAGTGTAGTGGAGGCAGTAGTTATTCTAGAATATCACCAACCAGAACCAAGGAGAAAGAAATTCTCCTATGGATAGAGATCACTGAAATTGATTAGGGAATTGGTGTCTCCTTTGGACATAGGTCTATAGACATTGTAATGGGGAAAGGATTCCCAGGAGATCGATTGAGAAAATTTTAGTAAAATATTTTCTCCGTGGAGTAGCCCATATTGGGTGAACCATGTTAAATTGGTGTCTCTATTGTGTGTGGTTATTTGTGCATTACTTTGATTACTGATATTGATATTGCTATCTATACATTGCATAATATTTATTGAAAGAAAAGTAAAAAGAGGTCTTATATTGTTCACCCCCTCTTAGTATAAGCTTGTGTTCTTCATAAAGAAACCTAGACAATTTCATACATTATTGAAGCACACACTTTGGATTGATAGGATAAGATACAAAGAAGCTCTTAAAGCTTATCGATTTGCTTTATTGTATGGTACTCAACCTATTGTCCCTATTTCTTTAAAATTACCCATATATTAGTTTGATTTAGATTATTTTAATGATAGTGCAGATGCAGAAGCTCACATATTAGACTTCATTAATTTGTAATATGAAAGGCTTCAAGTCTTGGAGCATTTTAGTCGACATCAACAGATTGTCAAGCATTGGTTCGATAAATGAGCGAAAGTGAAGGTATTTAGACTTGCAAACATGGTGCTTATATGGGATAAATTAAATGAAAAGAAAGGTAAACACACCAAGTTGTAGCATTTGTGGATAGATCAATACCAAATCATAGAAATCCTAGGTAATAATGCACTTCATCTATAGGATCTGAAAGGTAATTTCCTAATTTTACTTGTCAATGGTCAATATTTGAAGCATTATTTATCTACATTTTCATCTACTACATCATTCGAGTAATCATAGAAGCATTTGTATATATGTATATTGAAAGCATGTAGAAGAATGGTGTACCGATATGATGCAAACAAAAATGGATACAGATGCTAAGTCCTACGAATGCGAAGAGCAATGCATGAAGGAAATGACGCAGAAATGAGATGTGAGCAAACAAAAGCGGGGCCTCCTTTATTGATATTGCTTTTAATCCGATTACAATACGTCCCCCCTCTAGGGCTCAGAATATTTGATACAATTTTTTACACTAATGGATGCCCAAAGGAAGTCGCGCTTCCAAGATCGGACGGTACGCTTCTAGCGTCTTTCGCGTGCCCACATTTGAAGTGGGCGGGCCAAAAGTTACCGCCGCTTGTGTCCGTGTGTTCATCGTTCCTTTTTGCCCCTCTAGTATTCTTGGTGGTGAGATCCTATGCATAGAAAGACAACAAATCGTTAATAGCATATGCGTATCTAGAAAAACATGCAATCCCCAAGGCCTCCAGCGGGCGCTTGTGGGATATCAGTGATAAGATTAATAAATCGATTACATAATGATATATAAATGTAAAGGACAATGTCTAGAATTGGTATCACCTGATTTTGCATCGAAGCGACATCAGACGGCCCTGTTATGCTCGTTTGCCCGTCGGGGGCCTCTCCAAAGCGAGCGCTCCAATGTCCCACCTATGCTTATCCAAATCACCTGAAACTCATGGGTTAGGCATTATATGTAATTCTAAGACTACCAAGATGCTCAGAATTTGCATATCCTACCCAGATTCCCATGTATGTGACAGGGGCGCTTTGCAAGCTAGTTAATACATAAAATAATAAAACGATCGTCAAATCATGTCAGAATGAGTTAAAAATTTAATAGAGGCATTAGGATATCATCTGGGACATATTGCAAAAGGAAAAATAATGAAATAATGCACATATTTCTAATCACTCTGGGGTGGGACGTTGGGGACTGCCGTAAAACCTGCAAAAAGTGACCTTCTAAATGTCCTACCCAGAGGCCTCCAAAACTCCTACAAACTTGTGGTTAGACTAAAAATAATATTTTGAGATGACCCAGAAGGTCAGATTTGGCAGATTCTTCCCAGGTCATCCCATATTCGAAGGTGCTCCCTATAGGTTAGTAGATGCATAAAATGACAGAAACCAGGTCAAATCATGTCAAAAAGCAATGAAATTTGGACAATAGCATAAGTACATTAGATATAAAAGAATGCAAAAAGAATAGTAACAAAACCATGCATAGATTTCTAATCGCTCTAGGGTGGGGCGATTAGGACTGCAACAGTTTGGGGGGCGCCCGAGGGTGGGACGCCCATCGTTTAGGGCCTAGTTTTGACACCAATCCAAGTGGGATGGGTCCAAAACTTCCTAGGGGGTTGTGTCAATGAGTTTGGGGTGGGATTGCGGCTGATTTCTTGGGTTTTTGGATCTAGATTTTATTCCTAGTGTTCACCCGATAACCTCTCTTCCAGAAGAGAGATATTAGGGATGTAGGAAGCACAAAGAGGAATGGGGGTATAGTTTGGCAGCACTTCGTTGCTCCAAATGCTCTAGATCTGTCCTCTTTTTGGGGTGAGGAGGCTCACCTTTTTATAGACCTAAGGGTCTCCTTTGAATGCGCATGCGAGGGCGCCACTTGGCTCATTATGCCTTTTTGGGGGAGAGAAGATTCCTCCATGATTTTGGGCCTCCATGATCAGGGTAGGCTTGACTAAAGTCAATCTGATTTGAAACTGTCCCTTCGAATACCATGCCTTGAAGGCGGAGTTAGGTGGTAGATTTGGGCTACCATTTGTCAAGGTTTGACTTTTTGCCAGTCAAACCTGCTAATCACCCCACCTTGGAGTGATTGCTGCTAATCATCCTAGGGAGGAATGAATAGGATTCTAATCATCCCAGGGTGGGACGAATAGGGAGAAAATTGCTTAAAAGGTGCAAAACTGACCTCTGACCTTCCAAAACTGATTTGGGAGTGGTTAGGACCACTTTTTAACCTCTGGAGGCTGCCCTAGGGGGTATGTATGCCAATTTGGTCAGTGCTTGTAGTCACATAATCGGATTGGTGTTGTTTTGGTGTCTACAGATGCCCCTTTTTGGGATGCATTGTGTGTGGCGCAATGCTGAGCAAAAATAGATGACCAAAGCACTTAATGATTAGGGTTTCTCAATAACCTAACCAAATTTTGATGCCCCAAGTATGGAAAGGGCACGCATTCTTGAATCCTTGCTTCTGACGAGCTAAGGAGCTTAACTCAAGTGTAACCTTTTTTAGTGAGGTGTACTTGATCTTGGACATTGTTTAGACATGAATAGGCAAAGGGTGCAACCTTTTTTCTAAGGAACCTTTTCTTCATGCTTCCAAAATTCCAAGTGTTTTTTTAGCTTGTGATTATTGCTTGTTTGCTACCCCAAGCAGGAGCATGATTGTCTTTGTCAATGATTCTTTGAATGCATGCCATTTCCTTGATTGGGTGTGTATTTGTTGATTGGTGACTAAGTGTGACTACCCCCTCAAGCGATGAATCGATGAGGGAATGACCAAAAATGATAAAAGCGATGAGTCGCTTGACCCAATATGATGTTTGTAAGGGTGCCTTCAGTTATTTTGTTGAACGCTTATTGCAGTTTTCCAACCATTGGACCTATTTTTGGTGGGTTTTGACCCTTTTTTTGATGCCTATTGGGGTAGAAATTATCAAAAATCCTCCTTCCCGTGGAGCGGTCTAGCTATGCTAGCCTTATTAGGGAGTAGGATAGTGAGTATTTGTGACCCCGACGATGGTTTTTCATGCCATGAATGTCAGGTGCAAAGGCACCTTTGTTCGGTAGATTTATTGTTGTTTTTGGTGTATTTTTTGGATGCAGTTTTTGTTGCTTTATTTCTTGCTCTGTAATCATCCCAGGGTGGGATGAATACCAATTTTGTAATCGTCCCAGGTTGGGATGAGCACTCATCCCAGGGTGGAACGATTACAGGCCTAACAACCTATATAAGGACCAAAACTAGGTTTTGGGCTCATTTGCAATATTTTTTTCTTGGTGATTTGGAGCAGTGAGGAGGAGGAGTGCGAGTGTGCGTAGTGGAGCACTGCTGAAATTTTGTGGACATCATGAGTGCAAGAACCGGATCTTCGAGTGGAGGAGCCGAGGCGAGACCGGTATGATGTTCCTTCTCTCTACCTGTTATTCGTGCGTGTTTTATATGAAGTTAAAAACTCACATATAAAATGTTTGTTCGCTTTATTTTGTTTTTAAGGTTTTAAAAACCTAATTTTTTTTTGTGTGTGTTGGTTTGATTTTATTCATATATCAGGTTGAAATAACCCAACATATTTTTGTGCTTTGTTATTTTGTTTTTAATTTTTGTATATTAAGGTCAAAACCCTAGTACACAAATGTTATCTATAATTTGTTTTTGTTTGTATTTAGGTTTAAAACCCAAAACGTTTTCGTTTTATTTTGTTGTTTTTGTTCATATTAAGGTTGAAACCCTAATATGTTTTTTTTTGTTTTGTTTTGTTTTCACATTAAGGTTGAAACCCTAATATGTTTTTTTTTGTTTTGTTTTGTGTTCATATTAAGGTTGAAACCCTAATATGATTTTTTTTTTTTTTGTTGATTGTACAGTTTTTTTATTCTATCATTGTTGTACAGTTTTATTTTAATGATTCTATACTTTCACTATACATTTATTTTACTGTACTTCTTATGTTGTACTTTTGTTGTGCAATTGTTTTAATGTACTTATGCTGTACTTTTTGCTGTACAATTGTAAATTGTAGTTTGTACTTCTACTGTACAGTTTTATTTTAATGTTTTTGTTTATATTAAGTATGTACTTAATATCTTTTTTCATTTTATTGTGTTGTTTGAGGTTGTGAAGAGTCGGTACCTCCAGCCGACTATTTTCTCTGATGCCGGGATGCCTTGACAGTTGTGGATTGGGAGTGGCTTGATGCCCTTGGGCTCAAGCACGTGACGCGTCTGGAGCCTATGGTGGGGGATCGGGCATATTTGACTACCCTGATCAATCTGTGGGATCCCCGCACCAACACTTTTCATCTCCCAATAGGGGAGATGACTATTACTCTAGAGGATGTGTATCGGATTCTACGGATTTTGATAGATGGACTGCCTATCCGGATGACCCACCGTGACCAGTGGATAGTGGTATTGACACGGTGTTTTGGTCCGACGATGGAGAGGGGGGTGGAGAGGGTTGTGGAGAGGGCAGAGGCTGACTGCCAGATAGGCGGTATTCTGGTGCGATGGTGGCTGGAGAAGGGTGTATTAGGGGTGAGGCATGCTTTGATCATGACCCTCATCTCCAATATGCTACTTCCTGACTCCTCAGGTGCGAGGTTCCCTTGGAACCTGCTGGAGTTGGTTTTCACATTGGTGGAGTGTCCTACATCAGCTCCACTTATTATGAGATGGGGTCAGACTTTATTGGCGTAGTTGTACGACGAGTTGTACGAGGTTCACTGTCGAAAGCGAAAGGGGATCGGGTGCAGCTATCTCTTGCAGTGTTGGGGGTGGCAGCACATAGTTGTGGAGCGACCACAGGGTTTGCCTTGGACCACCCGAGGTGAGATGGTGGATCGAGAAATTGGATATGCCAATTTATGGCGAAGGTCAGAGGAGCATGGACAGAGTCGACGGTGGGCAGGTGACGTAGGTCACTATACTGATGCCTTCTCTTGTCTAGTGCTAGGGTAGGTGTTTTGGTGATCATACCGGGACTATCCAACCTAGCCTGAGGCTGGAGAGTGGCTCCGACGTGTGCATAGGGGTAGATGGTTGATTGGGTGGCACAGGACAGAGCAGGAGTACTTCCCATATGTCTGGGTGACATGGTAGTTTGGGGTGCGCTAGGGATTTCCTGGTGATCCCTTGATCTATCGACGTCATGGTGACGAGAAGACTCTAGTCTGGCCTACCATTGAGTAGCTGGGTGAGGGGTCCGATGTAGTTATTGATGTACCCAACGTGGACGATGTCGGGGTGACTACAGAGTATGATCGATGGTGGATTATGCGATGATGGCGAAGTGAGGGGCCTCTAGGAGGTATGGATACTGTAGTAGTAGGAGGTGGGGGTGCAGAGGCACCGATGGAGGGTTGGGGGGCTCCGCTTGATGATGCTGACATGGTGGAGGTCGATGACTTCACCGATGATGGAGACGATTTGGGGGTTTCGAAGCAGTTGAATGTATAGGATGTCCCGGAGCAGTGGGTGCCAGAGCAGTAGGCCGTCCCGGAGGTGCCCATGCCTTAGGCTATCTCAAGGGATGTGGAGGCTAGGCTTCGTGCTGAGATAGCATGATTGGAGGGTCTCCTACGGAGATGGGAGGAGGAGCATAGAGATGCTTTGGTGGAGGTAACGTAGGAGAGGGATCTCCTATGGACTCAGTTGGCACAGTGGGATAGTGCATTGGTTGTGTATCGCCAATGAGATATGGAGTGGGGTCGGTACTAGATAGAGTTAGAGACAGAGGTTGTCCGCCTCGATGGACAGTTGCCTATGCTTGATGGAGGTGGTTTGTCACGCCGTACGAGAGGTAGTGAGACTGAGCAGTCTGCATCATCTCATCGCAGGTGGCTAGGTGAGGGTAGTGTTGGTGGGTAGGGTGCGAGGGCTAGCAGCAGCCACCCTGAGAGGTCCCATAGGACCCATACTACTGGGGGTAGTTCCAGTCGCACCGATCCTGCATGATCATGGTGGTCGACTCCCTAGGCTTTGGGGATTTTGAGTTTTTGGTTTTTGTGAGGTCAGAGGACCTTCTTATTGTAGCTTGAGGGCATTTTGACTTGATATATATACATGACTCTTTTGGTTTGATTATATACTTGTCATGGTTTATTGTTCTTTATGCACATTTATTTATGTTGATGTATGCATATGCTATTATGACTGTGGATGATTTTAACTATATGATATAGATGTATGCATATGGAATGGATGGAATGATTTGTTGGTATACAGGCGGTGGCACCATAGACTGTACAAGATTTATTGGTTTTTTGTACTATGTGATTGCTTTATGAAATAACTTTTGCATTTGTAATAATTGTTTTGTATTTTTTGATGGTGATGTAAGTAATGAAATGTACAACAATTGTTTTAGAATGTAGTTAGGGTTTTTATGAGACTCAGATGCTTTAACTAAATAGTCAAGACTATACATTATCTTACAAGACTTTCGAACAAGGTACGAATCAGACTTGAGTTTGACCAAGTTATTTCACATCCTTGTGTGTGCGATTGAGTTCGTTGATGTGGTATTCGTAAGGATACCGCCAGTGCCAGGTAGGCTGTCCACCAAACCTATACTGAGGATCACCTAATTAGCTCCACTAACTCCTTTGTTGCATTTAGTAAGATTAATCTACGATGCAATCTAGGATACCATAAGCTAGCTCATCCACATGCAAACATTGATCTGTACATATGCCCAATAGCTAATGCGATAGATATATCATCATGCGGGAGGTTTGCCACCAGTGACCAGTAGGCTATCCACCAAACTAGGATTGAGGATCACCTCATGACCTTTCGAATGTTGAGAGTTCCAAGGATTCAAGTTCGACTCCCTTATTTTCTTCAATTTTATTGGGATACTTGCTCTCATATATAGTGATAAAAATCATTGTTTATTTTTCTCTTTTTTTTTTTGAGCAAGGGATTTGAATTTTGAGTGATGGGGATCACTATTTCTTGTGCTTTTTGATGTGTGCACTTTGAGGGTTTTGATGTCAAACTTTGGAGTTTGTACTTTGACTTTTGTAGTTTTTTGATGTTTGCAACTTTTTGAGAATTTGGGATTTTTGATAGTGGTAAAAACCACTATTTATTTTGGGGAATTGGGTAGGGAAGATGCTTGTCCTTTTGCCAACTCTCAGCATTCTTGGGGTCATTCGCACAGGGGGATGAGCGAGATAACATTTTCACTGTATGGTATCCTGGACCACTTTGCAGGTTTCGTCTTTCGTTCACACAACTTGGGAATTTTTATGTGTTTTAAGCTTGTGTTGGGATGCTATGTAACAAGGCATGATCCAAGTAAAACTCTACCTTGTAAAAATTGGTCTGACTTTGTACAACATTTGGCTAGAAATCTAAAGACAACTGAATGACGAAAACCCTAAAGACATTAGAAGACAACTGACTATGATATGGCAAAAATGTGAATGGCGTTATTCTTGTTGGATCATTTACAAAATGGACAAATGTGGAAAATGATGGAATTGCCGAGTAATTACAGTCTATGGTGCGTTTGACATGTATGACCAACAAATATGCAATGTATGTATGCGATGCCTAATGCAACTTTTTTTGTGTTTTGATTTTTAAGATTATGCATGAAAGTGAGATGCAATTTTTTTGTTATTTTTTATTATCTGTTGTTTTTGAATATTCGTTATGGTGGTTTAACCCGAATGGGTGTGGACCAAGTGATTCTTATGGATCCTTGGAGGTTTTGACCAAAGGGATTATAGATACCTTTGGGGCGTTTTGGGTGACCAAGCGATTGTGGGAACCCTTGGAGCTTTTGGTTTGACCAAAGGGATTATAGATACCTTTGGGGCATTTTTGGTTGACCAAGCGATTGCGGGAACCCTTGGAGCTTTTGGTTTGACCAAAGGGATTATGGATACCTTTGGGGCATTTTTGGTTGACCAAGCGATTGTGGGAACCCTTGGAGCTTTTGGTTTGACCAAAGGGATTATTGATACCTTTGGGGCATTTTAGGTTGACCAAGCGATTGTGGGAACCCTTGGGGATTTTGGTTTGACCAAAGGGATTATTGATACCTTTGGGGCGTTTTGGGTTGACCAAGCGATTGCGAGAACCCTTGGGGCTTTTGGTTTGACCAAAGGGATTATGGATACCTTTGGGGCATTTTGGGTGACCAAGCGATGGCGAGAACCCTTGGGGCTTTTGGTTTGACCAAAGGGATTATAGATACCTTTGGGGTGTTTGGGTGACCAAGCGATTGTGGGAACCCTTGGAGCTTTTGGTTTGACCAAAGGGATTATAGATACCTTTGGGGCGTTTTAGGTTGACCAAGCGATTGCGGGAACCCTTGGAGCTTTTGGTTTGACCAAAGGGATTATAGATACCTTTGGGGCATTTTGGGTGACCAAGCGATTACGGGAACCCTTGGAGCTTTTGGTTTGACCATGGTTAATTTGATGGCTTTGTGTTTGGGTTCGAGTTGATTCTTGGGAGCTTTTGGTTTGACCAAAGGGATTATAGATACCTTTGGGGCGTTTGGTTGACCAAGCGATTGCGGGAACCCTTGGAGCTTTTAGGGTGGGCCATGGCTCTCTAAATGTTGAATGGCCTCAAATGACTGATGTTCAAGGGTTCTAGTTCCTTGATTCCTTCAAGAGAGGAGAGCCGGTATGTTCTAGGTCCTATTTTACTATCGATTACATAAGGACCTAACCAATTTGCCATGAACTTGTCCCTTAAATGGGGTGGCAAGTTAGAATTTTGTTGGTTCTCTTTTAAGACTAGGTCACCGACCTGAAAGTCCCTCAGGTGAACTTTCATGTTGTATGCTTTCTTAAGTCGCTCTTGATAGATACGTAAATGCTCGAGAGCATTGACGTGTCGTTCATCGAGTAACGTAAGTTGGTCTAACCGGGCCTACCATGTAGTGTCATCATCGATGAACTCTTGCATTGATATGCGTAGGGAGGGTATTTCCAACTCGAGAGGCATGACTGCCTCGGAGCCATACACTAGCAAAAATGGAGTTGCCCTAGTGGGCGTCCGAATGCTAGTGCGATAAGCCCATAGGGCAAGTGGTATTTGGATGTGCCAATCCTTATGACTATCTATGACCATATTTTTAAGGATGGCAACTAGCATTTTGTTTGACGCCTCTACTTGCCCATTTGCCTGCGGATAATAGGGTGTCAAAAAACTATGCTGAATTTTGTACTTTGTTGTCAAAGCACGTACATATTTGTTCTTAAATGACGTCCCATTATCCGAGATGATCTTGGATGGAATACCAAAATGACATATGATGTTATGTAAAATGAACTCCGCAATGCGGGGCCCAGTCGTAGAGGTAAGCGGAATTGCTTCCACCCACTTAGTGAAGTACTTTGTGGCCATTATGATAAACGTGTGATGACCTGACGATATAGCAGAGATCTTTTCGATGAGATCTAAGCCCCACTACAAAAATGGCCAAGCCGATTGGATCGGCTACAAGGCTTGAGAAGGTACATGTGTCAAGTTAGCATGGTGTTGACACTTCATGCACTTCCACACATATGCACAACAATATCGCTCTAAAGATGGCCAATAATAGCCCATGCAAAGAATGCGCTTTGTGATGGCCATACCGCTGAAGTGGCCACCGCATGTACCATCATGCGCTTGGGTGATCGCCCAAGTGGACTCCTGTTGGTCCAAGCAACGGAGGAGGATTCCTTCGTAGCTTCGACGGTATAAAATATCTCCTAGCAAGACATGTTTTGCCACTTTCTATTTGAATGATCTTTTCATAGCGTGCGACAATCCAAGTGGGAGGCTACCTAACTTGAGATAGTCTCTTATGGGTGTGTACCAATCCTGCTGATCAAAAACCTCGATGGTATGAACGATCGATCCCTCTTGAAGTTCATCCCTAGCAAAATCTAAGCGGGAAAGAACTTGTAAAAATAGCGTTGTGTTGCTATTAAGAGGGGTTGGAGAGAACAAAGACCCCCAGTTGGCATGATTCAGACTATCATGGATTCGAGAGAACCTATCCTGAGATGGTTCAATCTGGATCAGGTGGATTCCTAGTGTTATGTCAGAGCTTGCACGCTCCATCGCGGATTGCGATAATATTTTGACTTGAATGGTTGTCATCTCACCAGAAATGTCTTGTAGGATTAGTGACCCCAAGGAGGCCATAGTGTCCACAAAATGATTTGATGATCGAGGGAGTGCCTCGATGTCGTACCATTCAAGATTTACCAGGAATTTATCCACAAGGGCTTTGTAGGCCTGCAGAACTAGGCATTTGCATTGGAATACCCCTTTCACTTGGTTGACAATTAATAGTGAATCACCAAATATATTCAAGCATTTGATGTTCATGGTGATGGCTGTCTGAAGACCTATGAGCAAGGCTTCATATTCAGCATTGTTATTGGTGCACGAGAAATCAAGTTTAAATGATAAAGGCATTGGAGCCCCTTGCGGTGTGAAAAACATGATTCCCATGCCACCCCCTTGCTCACATTTAGAACCATCAAAAAATAAGGTTATGTCAGCCTCTGACTCAGGCTCATCAAAATCTGGCGATTCTGAGACATGGAAGACCCCATCATCGGGAACCTCTACGATCAGAGGCTGATCGTCTTCGAGAGGAGCCTCTGCTAGTTGATCGGTGATGACTTGACCTTTGATGGACTTTTTTCCAATGAATTCGATGTCAAACTCCATCAACAACATGATCCATTTCATCGTGCGACTACTGTGATAAGTACGACTCATCATGTACCGCAATGGATTCTCCTTAGACACAACATACATCATATTGCTCAACATGTAATGGCATAGATTTTTGGTGGCAAATACCACCACCAAGCATAGCTTCTCAACGTATGCATAGTTAAGTTCATAACCGACCGAGGTGCGGCTAAGATAATAATTAGCCTATTCTTTATGTAATTCATTTTTTTGGGCTAGCATGGCGTCCAGTGCCACCTCAGTAGCTAAGATGTATAAATAGAATGACACTCCTAGTCTAGGTGGTGCCAATACTGATGGTGAAGCCAAGTATTGTTTGATGTCGTCGAAGGTGGACTGGCACTCGTCATCCCAATGAAATGCTACCCCCTTGTGTAATAATTTATTCATGGGTCGGCACTTGTCAGATAACTATGCTATGAAGCGCTTGATCGACGCGACCTTACCCTGCAAGCTTTTGAGTTGCTTGATGGTGGTTGGGGGAAGCATTTCAAGGATTGCCTTGACTTTATTTGGATCTACCTCGATGCCTCATTTTGAGACTATGAAACCCAAGAGTTTTCCAGATGTGACGTCAAATACGCACTTCTTGGGGTTTAGCCTAACCTTGTGTTCGATGAGGCGATCAAGGATCTTGCGTAAGTCATCGAGATGATTTTGGCACAAAAGAGATTTGGCCAACAAATCATCCATATAATCTTCCAAAGTTTTATGCATGTGATCATGGAAGATGTATGTCATAGCGCGTTGGTAGGTGGCGCCAACATTTTTAAGGCCAAAGGGCATGACCTTATAACAAAATGTCCCCCAAGGCATCGTGAATGCCATTTTTAGTTGATCATCGGGATTGATACGAATCTAGTTGTATCTCGAGAAACCATCCATGAGGGAAAGCATTTCATGGCCTGCTGTAGCATCTACCAATGTGTCGATGCTAGGCAAGGGGAAATCATCCTTGGGACTCGCTTTGTTTAAATCTCAAAAATGAGTGCATATGTGAATCCTCCCGTCCAGCTTTTTGATGGGTACCATGTTGGACAGCCATGGTGGGTAATCTATGCAGATGAAAAACTGTGCATCCAACAGCTTTTGTAGCTCGTCTTTGACCATTAAGGCCACTATTGGGTGCATCTTACGTAGCTTTTGCTTGACTGGATTGACTTTCGGATCAAGTGTTAGATTATGCGTGACTAGCTATGGGTCTAGCCTCGGCATGTCTTTGTAGGACCATGCAAAAACCTCCTTCTTCTCTTTGAGAAGGGCAATGTAATTGGCTTGCTCTTCGGGGGATAGACTTACCCCGACTTGATGATTTATGGATTCATTGGATCAGAACCGATGTCTACGTCAATCGTCTCTTCGACTGACATGTGGGATCCGTCCTCCAACTAGTGTGGAGTTGGGATCAGGTGGATATCATTTGCTGAATTTAGATCTACATTGGGAATGTCAGGTTCCTCTTCAGCATGGAAGATATCCTGAGTCTGTCCTGGGGTGAAATGAAACATCTCACCACAAGGCCAGTACTCTGATGGGGATGGTGGTGAGTCAGCGTGATCCCAGTCTATGGCATCTAGGTCTAGATACAATGGTCATGTTGGATCAGCTGGATTGTGGATGGGGGTGGTTAAATCAATGGAGATCATGTTGATGGAATGAATTTGGTCTCCATTACCGCATGGGTGTTGATTCAAACATTCTTGGTGATCCTTGTACCCCAGATCTGGCTCTATGGGTACTGGCACAAAAGGATCGACCCTATGTGCGGATAGAAGGATAGGGTCTGCCCTTGGCACTGATGGCCCTATAGGGTCTCTAGGTGGGAGGTGCTCCCTATATGCCCGAAGTGGTGGATGAAGCACTTGGTTTAACTATACTTGGTTTAAATGCCACCTATGCCTTGGTCCCATATTTAGATGTTCAAACATATCATCGATGTCTATGGGGTATTCCTGTTGCCTCATATGGTTGAGATATGCCATCTCAGTCTCATCCTCATAGTCGCTATCGGAGATCCATAGGCCTTCATTGGCTTTGACAACTATGTGCCCCTCTGGCTGGTATAGCCTCCCACTAGGCATTTCTTGATCACTATCCTCACTCTCTATGAAAACCAAAAATTTGGCATGTAGGTAGTCGATGTTGAAGAAGATATTTGGATCTTCTTCCTCCGGTGGATCACTTGGCCTTATGGCCGACATGGGAGGCTCATTTTGTTTGAGCAAGTTGATTTGGTCCCTTATGGGTTGTTTCGCTCTCTGTGAGAGGGCTGGATTCTCTAGAGGTAGCAATTTCCCGATCGAAACATTAAAGGGGAACATTACCATGAAGTTCTCCTGATAGTCGTCAATGGGTGTCACCTACGAGTGATTGCTATCGGACTCAAAAGGGTCCCAAGGTGCTACCTCATAATCTGACTCATCTTCAGAAGACCCCCTTGATCTTGTTCATATCCCTCTTGGAGGTTACTTCTTGAACTTTCCCCTTCCTCGATCAAAGGGGAGGGGTTGTTGAGGTCAACAAGGTTTGTTGTTAACAATGGGAGATAATCCCCCAATGTGTATGTTGTGTTGGGATTGGCATATGGATCTTGTGCCAACCCATCCCTGTTGCCTAGACCTAGGCCTTGCATGGTTTCTACCAAGATGTCGAGGGGCAAAGGGTGGTTGAACCCTACTCCTGATTTATCATATTGCATCTGGTATCTCGGTTGACAAAGAATGTGCATTCCTTGTTCGTATCTTCCCAATCCATATCCATGCCAATTACATTGGTCTAGGTATTTCAAGGTGAATTTCGGGTTGGACAGATAGTCAACATTCTCAGCAAATGGCTCTTCGTCCTCTTCCTCTTGTAGGTAGGGTTCAATGCCGTTCTCGAGGCCCCCATATACAAAATTGGTTTGATTTTGTGGGTAGCCTAAAGGGACGATAGTGTCGATGGGGAGGCGAGGTCTCCCCATGTCTTGCATGGATTCGAGCATGGGTGTTGCCACAACGTTCCACACTAGGTACTCCCCTAGGCCCATATTGGCCATCTCAATGGTAATCATCGATGGTTGAGGGGGAGGGAATGGGAGTTCTCCCTGAGTCCACTCCATGTTGGGTGAACCAGGTGTCTCGACTTCCATTTGGCTGGGCACCTCTTCGATAGATATGGTTGAGACTAATGGTGGTACCTCCTCTAGGGGCTTCTTCCTATTGTCCTTCGGTGTGGCCACCATAGGTGGCATCATTGGTGAAGGAACAGACGACGAAGATGGGCCAGGTTGGTGAGTTGAGGGACTCAACAGTGAGGATGTAGGCGAAATCGGACCCTATGTGGATGGATTCAATTGAAAGTCCAAATGTGTCAATGGGAGGGTCGATTGTGGCATCAAGTGCACCATATTGCAAAACTTAAAGGGCTCTAAGTCTTTTGGGACTACATGTACTTGCCCTTCGTATGTGTATTTGAGGCATTGATGGGCTATCGAAGGGACACACTTCATGTCCCTGATCCAAGGCCGACCTAGCAAGATATTGTAGGCCATCTCACCCTCAAGGATGTGACACAATGTAGGAATGGTCTTTTGTCCTACTTGGATGGGCAAGAAAATTGTGCCAACCGTCAAGCATAACGCGTCGTTGAATGCTCGAAGAGTGTAAGTGGATGCCACAATGTGGGATGCTGGAAGCTTAAGGTGTTTTAATGTCATTGTCATGATTATGTTGTTGGATGAGCCAGTGTCCAATGATACCCTCTTGAATGGAATCCTGTTGACCCACATAATGACATGCAGGGGTGGATCCACCATATCACCAGTCACCAGTTTTAGTTTTTTTTTCCCTAAAGGTTATGACTGGTTATGTGTATTGTCTCACATATCCCACAAAGTTGTTGAAAGAATTGGGTTCATGGGGTTGTAGCTCAATGGCTTTGAGTATCTCCATCAGAGCCTCTCGATGGGGCAGAGATTGTTGGATGAACTAATAAATGGAGAGCCTAGCTGATGTGGTTCTTAAACTTTGATTAATTTTAGTCGAATTGTGGCCACTGGTCTAGGTGGGGGAGGTTGCGTAGGGTATTTTGGAGGTTGTGACATGGACGAAACATCTCCTGTAGCTACAACGGGTGCAGTCGTGTTTGGGTATCTTTTGTTTCGTGTCACGATGCTTATCATCCCTACGTATCCTTGCATGGGGCAGTTTTGTGTTACCTCATTCACTTGTAAAGTCTTTGCCTACACATAATGGGTAGGCAAGGGGTCTTTGAAGACCTCCATATGTTGGTTGCTTAGCGCTACAGGACTATCTACTATGAGAGTTTTGTTGTCTATCAAGTCCTGCACTAAGTGTTTAAATTTCCAACAAGCGGAGATTTCATGTCCTTTCTGCCAATGAAATCTACAATATAAGTCTTCCCTATAGACCTTGGGTTTTGACATGTTAGGATCTATCGGTCGACTTTCTAGCAAGTTTATCGGGTTTGCCGTGAACAAGCGATCAAACAAGGAGTCTCTAGACTCCATGAATTGTGTGAATTATTTCCTATGGTGACGCTACTGATTTTGCTCTTGTTTATGATTTTCCTTTTCATAGTTATCAAGAGGAATTTCCTGATAATTAACCTTTAGAGGCTATGTCATTTTTGTAGGCTTTGGTATAGTTATGGCAACCTGATTGACCACGGTGAGTTTCGATTGCATGGGCCCATTTTTAGCATTTTTGGGCCACTCTTTCTTGCGTGGCTTGGCTTCTTCAAGGGTGCCATATTGCTGCAAATGCAATAGCATGAATATCAACCTTAAGCAACTCTTTGAAAACATTTGAGTCAAGTCGACCATGGGAGGGAGGTAAGGTAGCTTTGAAAGCAATGTTCTCCACCATTTCCCATAAGCATCCATGGTCTCATCATCATACTTCTTAAGGCCATCTAGGTCACTTAAGCATGCCTTCTTCTTGGTGTTGAAGGAAAAACATTCAAGGAATGCGTCCACTAGCTGGTCTAGATTACTGATGTTATGCATTGGTAACTAGGTAAACCAATCTAATGCAGGGCCTACGAACATGGTTATAAATGTTCTCAGAAGTAATGCATCGTTGTCCTGAATGCCAAAGCATTGAATCAAGAACCTTGTTACGTGCTCTTGGGCATCCTCATCCTCTCTAAAAATTACCAATTGAGGCACTTTGAAGTGGTCGATGTATGGGAGTGCCAGAACTGAAGGATGCATCAGGTGACTGCAGATTTGGCATAAGGTGGGATTTTGGGGCCCTAAATTCTTAGTCTCCACAGACTCTAAGAGCTCTAGAAGTGCTTTGTATGCATCAAAGGATTTTATTTTCTCTTCCTTGGTTTGTTCCCATTGTGAATTACGAGGAACTTGAGGCCTATGGAGGGGTAGCCAGATAGCGCCCCCCCTGCCTTAGTAGGGCATTTCAGCCTGTTCTTTTTCTTGCTCAAATTCCTCATAGGCCTCTTGAGGAGTTTTTGGGCGTTACCTATAAACATGGACGGGTGCCCGAGGAAAGCACCCATCATTGGTTTTAGGAGTGGCCTCCCGCTCAGGTCTAGGAGGTCTTGGAGGTAACTCTTGATAAGGTCATGAAGACCTGTCTCATACTAAGGGGTTGTTCCTCTCATAAATTTTTGTCCTATGCATGCGAGGGGTTGGAATCCTCTCATGCATAGTGTTCTGGAGCAACTCATTTGTCTGGTGCTGAATGTGCTCTTTTTTAATATGATACAGTTGTTATAACTACTGTTGATATTTCCTAAGCTACGTGATTTGCGCTTGGTGGGTGGCATGTTTGGCAAATGCCAAGTTGATTTATTTAATCGTCCTAGGTGTAGGAGGCCTAGATGCCTCCCCTACATATATATCTCGGTCATGGTGATCCGAGATCTCTATGGGTTGCTTTCCTCTGTCGAGGTTAGCAGCATTTACCTAAGGCTCTAGCCTCAATAGGTGATCTTGATAATCAATAGGTGCGGAGGCACATTGCTCCCACGCGGTGTATTGCTCTTGAGGAATATACTAGTTTCCCTCATGCTCCCTTTTGTACATGTGAAAGGGACGGGCATAGTTGGCTCGCCCTATCTAAAGAGCCTTGCACTCTAGATTTTTACTATTAGTTCGGGTGGAGGGAGAATGATATAATCATGTGGCCCCTCCTTATGAACCGTACACTGCTCTAGCGCTTCATCGCGTGGTGGCCACTCATAATGAGTGTCTAAGGGGGCCTTCTCATGTGTGTACTCCTCCTGAGAGTGTCTATGTTGAACGGGAGTGCCCCTCAAAGGGGTGCCTCTATAGTCCTATTATGTAGTGGTATAGTGTGGACTATGTTGTGGGTCAGGCTGCCAAGATGGTATAACCAAGTCCTTGGGGCTATAACGAAGGTGACTTGTGCCTCCTTGTATACTTTACGTAGCTTTTGCCCATGATTGGGCTTGGCTACGGGTATACACCATGGTGGTGGTTTTTATAAAAATATATGTATATTTTTATCTCCTTTACAATTTTTATGTTATTCCAAACAAAAGGGAACCACACAAACAAAGAAATGATTATCTTTTTTACAAATTAAGTGTGTGTCCTAGATCTGGTTCAGTGTGTTTGATTTTTGTTATGTAAATCTTGTAAAGAAAAATTTGTTATACATGCATAATGAGGGCTCTTGTATCTCCAAAATGGTCGCCCCTTCAATATACCATTGCCAGGATGTTATACTGAACCTCTCAATATACCCGCCCTTACGTGAGGGAAACTATTGGTATGCGAGAGCAGAATAGTAAGTGGAACATAGGCGGTACGAAAGGGGAATCACTCTATTTTTGACACCTACCTTAGAATACTTATCCTCATGCACGGGGAATCACCCCCACTACACTTGGTAAGCTTTCATTAGGATTTATGTCTAGCAATAGTCGTGATCAGGGTATATGTATACAAAATCCAAGCCAAGGTGGTGATGAAACCCACTATTGGTCTTGATCAAGTGTTGGGGTATTAAGACCAACTCCTTGATGTTAATTTTATTAGGTGGTGTGTGTGGTTCCTTTTAATTGTGTAAAGAAAGAAAACATATAGCAAAAGATGATTTTCACTAATGCAATGCTTTAAAGTATGTTTTATCTTTTAGAGACAATTAGTAGCAAAAATAAAATCACAAAACCTAACTAGAACTGAAACCTATAATGAGGACTTGCCATTTGTGCAAGTATCATGCAAGCAAACTAGAGAAACATGCATTCCTAATCAAGTTCCTTCCATTTAATTTACTCTATGTTTTTATTTTTATTTTTATTTTATTACAAGAAGGGAAAACAAACTACTTAACCTTTCTATGCAAGTGTCTAAAAATAAATCAAAGAAAACAGAGAATTGCAGAAATAGAAAGTAGAAAAAACACAAAGGATGTTTAGAAGGCCTACCTCTTCTCTGTCTAAACCAGATGCCTCTGAGTTTCTACTCAAAAAATGCACAAAGATCTAATCATCCTAGGGTGGGATGAATAGCAGGTCTACATTATTCATAGGGTGGGATGAATACGTATTCATCCCGGGGTGGCACAAGTAGTAGTCCAGTGCCCAAATGAATAACACCTACAATGAAAAACCACAAAATTTAGATCATAATCATGATCTTAATAGTAGGGGATAGGGTCCCACCATGATCACCACTTAAAGCATGCATAATAATGGTGTACTTATATGATGCAAAAAAAAATGGATCAGATGCTAAGTCCTATGAATGCGATGAGCAATGCATGAAGGAAATGATGCAGAAATGAGATGTGAGCAAACAAAGCAGAGCCTCCTTTATTGATATTGATTTTAATTATATTACAATACATCCTCCCTATAGGGCTTAGAATATTTGATACAATTTGTTACACTAATGGATTCCCGAAGGAAGCCACACTTCCAAGATCAGACGGTACGCTTCCAGCATCTTTCGCGTGCCCACATTCAAAGTGGGTGGGCTAAAAGTTACCACTTATTGTATTCAGGTTCTCATTGTTCCTTTATACCCCTCTATTATTCCTAGTGGTGATATCCTATGCACAAAAATACAATGAATCGTTAATAGCATATGTGTATCTAGAAAAACATGCAATCCCCAAGGCCTCCAGTGAGCGCTTGTGGGATATCAGTGATAATATTGATAAATCAATTAAATAATGATATATAAATGTAAAGGAAAATTTCTAGACATGTTATCACCTGATTTTTTGTTGAAGCGGCGTCGGACGGCCCCGTTGTGCTCGTTTGCCCATTGGGGGCCTCTCTGAAGTGAGTGCTCCAATGTCCCACCTATGCTAATCCAAATCACCTGAAACGCATGAGTTAGGAATTATATGTAATTCTAAGACTATCCAGATGCTCATAAGTTGCATATCCTAACTAGATTCCCCTATATGTGATAGGGATGCCCTGTGAGCTAGTTAATACATGAAATATTAAAACGATCGTCAAATCATGTCAGAATGAGTTAACAATTTAACAGATGCATTAGGATATGATCTAGGAAATATTCCAAAAGTAACATTAAGGAAATCATGCACAAATTTCTAATCACTCTAGGGTGGGACGCTTGGGACTGTCGTAAAACCTACAAAAAGTGACCTTGCAAATGTCCTACCCAGAGGCCTCAAAAACTCCTGCAAACTTGTGGTTAGACTAAAAAAAGAATTTTGAGATGACCTAGAATATAATATTTTGCATATTCTATCCAGTTCATACTATATCTGACGGTGCTACCTGTAGGTTAGTAAATGCATAAAATGACATAAACCAGGTCAAATCATGTCAAAAGGCAACGAAATTTGGACAATAAAATAAGTACACTAGATGTAAAAGAATACAAAAATAATAGTAACAAAACCATACATATATTTCTAATCGCTCTGAGGTGGGGCGATTAGGACTGTAGCAGTTTGGGGGCCGCCGGGGGTGGGATGCCCATCGTTTAGGGCCTAGTTTTGACACCAATCCAAGTGGGATGGATCCAAAAATTCCTAGGGGGTTGTGTCGACAAGTTTGGGGTGTGATTATGGATGATTTATTCGGTTTTTGGATCTATATTGCATTCCTAGTGTTCACCCGATAACCTCTCTTTCGGAAGAGAGAGATTAGGGATGTAGGAAGCACAAAGAAGAATGGGGGTATAGTTTGGCAGCACTTCATTGCTCCAAATGCTCTAGCTCTGTATTATTTTTGGGGTGAGGAGGCTCACCTTTTTAAAGACCTTAGGGTCTCCTTTGAATGCACATGCGAGGGTGCCACTTGGCTCATTATGCCTTTTGGGGGGAGAGAAGATTCCTCCCTGATTTAGGGCCTCCTTGATTGAGGCCTCCATGATTAGGGTAGGCTTGAATGAAGTCTCTCTTATTTGAAACTGTCCCTTGTAATCCCATGCCTTGAATGTGGAGTTAGGTGGCATATTTGGGCTGCCATTTGTCAAGGTTTGATTTTTTTCCAGTCAAACCTACTAATCGTCCCACCCTGGAGCGATTGCTGCTAATCACCTCGGGGTGGGACAAATAGGATTCTAATTGTCCCAGGGTGGGATGAATAGGGAGAAAAGTGCTTAAAAGGTGCAAAACTGACCTTTGAATTTACAAAATTGATTTGGGAGTGGTTAGGACCACTGTTTAACCTCTAGAGGCTGCCCTAGGGTGTATGTATGCCAATTCGGTCAGTGCTTGTAGTCACATAATCAGATTGGTGTTTTTTTCGTGTCTACATATATAAGGAGTAAGAGAGAAGAAAAAAAAGTGTGTTTATTTAGTTTATTGGTATTAATTTAATTCTAGTTTTCTAAGTTTTCATTTTCTTTCTTCTTTTGGGTCTTTGTCTTAGTTTTGCAAATGAAAGTAGGGTGGTTTTGGAAAAAGGATATTCTAAGTGGGAAAGAGGTGGTAATGATTATTATATAGAATGATAGTAGAGAGGAAGTTTAGATTTTTTACCTTTCTTACCACAATTATATTAATTATAAAATGAATTTTTATGTTGTTTAGCTAGAGAACTCTTAGGGAATCCAAGAAAAGTTAGTTATGAGGAAAAAACATTGATTCACAAAAATCATTTTAATAACTCTTAAGAGGATATTGGTGTTTGAAAACTAAAATGGTTAGTTGATCGACTATTTGGTTAATGAAATATCAAGGCAAATACAACTTTTGAACCTTCAATAATATTTCTCAGTTATCTAGTCTTTATCAAAAAAAGAGAAGAAAAGAAAAAAAAAGTTTCACAAAAAAGAGAGTTCCATAATAAAAGAGTGATAGCTGAGATTTCTGAAAGAGAAATATTAGACATGTTAACCAGGGCTATATATGATCCATGGCTATGAACCAAGGTCTTAAAAATAAAGTTAAGAGTAACTCTATTAGGGCTATAAAAGACTAAACTAGAAACAAAGCTCTATTCAAATAATCCTATGCAGTCCAAACAGTTTGGTTGGTCCTAGGTAAGAATCCAATACATGGTCATCTTAAGAGGAAGGATTTATACACTTGCAATCACATACTAGAGTTTTCCTAGTGATTCAACTTAGTATGTTCCTAAGAAATTTCTACAGATTAGCAGATAACAATTAAAATTTTTTGAATTTTTTTGTGGTAAGGTATGGTACATGATTTAAGTTATTTTAAAACTAGAGTTATGGGTTCTAAATAGTGCTATTATTTCCCCATAGACATCAGTATTTTTTGAGAAGCAACACACCCCTATAATTATAAAATTTTGATCTTATATAAATTAAATTATATTCTCCGAGGGGACCCTCTTGAAGTAGATTGATTTTATTTCCATATTTTGCTTTCGTAATGGTTTTAAATTTTTCCCACATCAAGATATCACAATTGTTTTCCTAAAAGCATTGATCACAATTGAAGTTTTCTAGATATTCACACCTCAATGATATTATTTCATATTATTAATTTCAAAAAAATTAATCTTCAATAGTTTTCCTAAGGTTTAAATTATTAAAATCAAATTTTAATATTTTCTACAATTATTCATCTTACCCTAAATTCACATCAGATTTGAAATCATCATATATTTTTATTGAGGAATCCTTTTGAGGTAATTCAAATTCAGGGTGGAATATCTTGATCTCCTATTTCCAATGATGTTAGATTTTCCAAAGGTTAGATGTAATTTCATTTCCAAAAATAATAGTTTCTTGTTGTAGCTTGTGATATTCTTAATGTGATATATCTTGATCAAAATGAATATGTGCATTTTATTTTCATATTCTGATACCAATTTTGCTATTTTACAAGTGTGAGCAATTTCATCTAAATCTCAAAACTTTTTTTTACCTAATTTTGTACTATAAGGGTTGGGGAGAAAAGTCACAGCCTTGAACAAGGTTGATCCATCCCGTGGTCAGAATTTGTCAAAATGGAGAAATGAAAATAAAAATAGTGCGGTAGAACCAACTCATTTGGCAAAAGCATGCTCTATCCCGCTACCAAATCTTCTTTAATCATTATAGGGTAGAACCAAATATTTTGTCCAAAGCATGCTCTCTCTCGATCATGATCTATCTCGTGGTAGTCAAAAAAAGGAGAAGTCCAAAATAAAATAACGGCTACAACATCTTCCTTGGAAAATTTATGGATTTTTTGGGAGATTTAATTTCATTTTAATCCCGCTTATGTTCTCTCTCGCTATAAAATTCTCTTTACTCATCATGGGCTAGAATATCTTCCTTGGAAATGTTGTGGATTTTATGGGAGATTTAATTTCATTTTAATCCTACTCATGTTCTCTCCCACTATTAAATTATATTTATTCATAACGTGCTAGAACATTTTCCTTGGCAAAGTTATGGATTTTTTTAGGAGAGTTAATTTCATTTTAATTTCGCTCATGTTCTTTTCTACTATCAAATCTTCTTTAATCATTGTGGGCTAGAACATATTCCTTGGAATAAATGCTTACTTCATGTCGCGAGTGAAAGTTTTTTGGATTTCAATTGCTAATTTATTCAATTTAATCATCTCCAAAATTCTATAATCTCTCTGCCTCATCTCAAAAGAGTTAAGTATTTTATTTAAAAAATAAAATCAAAACCCTTGTTCTATCTTGTTACAAAATATTCTTTAATCATCGTGGTCTAGAACCATATTCCTTTTAATATAAGCTTGCTATGCCATGTGGTCAAAATGGTCAAAAATGGTAAACTATAAAATCAAACCGCAGGCTAGAACCATCTTCCAAGGTAAAGTTACGAATTTTTTTGGAGATTCTATTTCATTTTAATTTTGTCTAAGAGTATGATCTATCTCACTCATGATATATCCCACTCATACTCTCTTGCTCATTTCCATATTTTACGATTAAAAGAGAAAGGCATCAGAATTCAAAATTTTAATTATATTTTTTTGCCTTCAAAATTAAAAGCTTAAACCTTAGGGATAATTAAAAAAATAATCAATTAATTATAAAAATAAAAGGGTTTAAACCTTAGGAAAATAAAATTAATTAATTAATTATTCCATTAATTGTCTTATATTTTCCATTTTATTTCTACTTTTGGAGGAAATTTTCTAGTGGCAAAAGTAATGGCAGATGTGATGGTAGACATAAAACTTCAATGTAAAAATAGGTGAATGCAGCTATGCAGAGGTAGAAGACGTGGGAAGTTAATAATCCATCGATATTTTGTAGAGCTCACCACAAACAAAGACTTGATGAGGCATGGTCGAATGAGTGTCCATTTCATGAAATGTGGCTACAACTAGTTAGAAAATAAAAACATATGCATACAATCATAGTTTGATGAGGATAATATTGAATTCTTTCTTTACCATTTATGGTAGGATATTCAAATAGATTTTTAGAAGTAGTTGGAATTAAATGAAATTATTATAATATGTTTTATAATTTAAGGCCTCGATGATGATATTTTTATAATAGGCTTTAAATCTTGGAAGCAAGATATTTTGAAAATATCAAGGCATGTCTTTAATCTATATATACTTCCTTTGAACGTATATTCCAGAAGCAAAAACTTGGAAATAAAAGACTTCTTGTAATTTTTAGCAAAACTTGCTTCAATCCTTTATTTTGTACCTAAGTCTGGTGTGCGGACATCTTCCAAAACAACGTGGCTAGACACCTAATATTTTTTGGGTTATGATAAGTGCACTATCTTTTATTTTCATCTTACTTAGGATTTATTTAGTTTGATTGTAAACCTATGACTATTAAGATTATATTATGTTGTTAAGATTCATTCTATTTTCTGTGTGTGTAAGGAAATTAGAGGCTTAGGGTTTGGGTCTGTATTCTAATTGCTCTATTCTCACTATGCAAGCTTGATTATTGGTGAGAAATACCAATTCATGATTGTCTCCCTTATGTTTGTAAGTTTCTTTCATCCCATGTTGTCTTTTCCCCATGCTCAAGGCAGAAGGTGATCTTAGAAAGTTGGACACTTTATTTAGTTGACTTTGTTTTGTTATGAAGTAGAGTAGTCTAATTGAATTTAATGGTTTTAATTTACAATTAGATTAGATATCATCTCTTTTTTGCTCTACCCTACTCTCTTTGCTTTTATTTTTGAAAGATCCATTTTTATGTTCTTTAAAATTCTTTATTCATTCAATCTACTAAAATTTGAAGAGCTAGATCAATACACTAATGCAAACATAATAACTAAACTTACTAAATCACTAGAATACAACAAATAAAAGAGTTTTAACTCCATTTTAGGTAAAATATGCAGTCACATAGGCTATCCAAAAGTGAAAAAAAGTGAGGATGTTTGACCGAATATTCTAATTCACACCCTGGATAACCAACAAGATCATGAAGTGAGAGGTATTTATTCTCATTTATGTGTTATTAGTTTTTCTTGTTTACTCTTCTCAGGGTGTGCATAAAATAACAATCAACATCTACATCAAAAAGCAATATGGATAATATCATAAATAAAGTATTCAATAAAAATAGTGAAGAAATGTTACAAGCACTCAAGTTCTATTATTGCAACTTAATATCAAGCATTGATAGAGATAAAATATTTGATATTCTAAAATATAGATTGATCATGTTTTTCAAAGATGCTAAGTAGATAAAATTTACCACTTTTATGGAATTCCTTCATGGAAATATTTTTAGATCCTTTTGGGAATCCCAAGACATTACTATTACTACAAAAGAATTTCTAATAATGTATCTTTCATTAGTTATATTTGAACTCTTTCAAGAAAATATACAGAGTAAAAGAAATAATTCATATGATTATCTCCAGGATAAATTATTGAATTCATTTCAATGTTACTATGATTACTTACTAACTCATTGCATTGAGGATGTACCATAAGTAGAAGTATAGGAACAAAGGAAGAAAATATGTAAGGAAAACAATCATATGAAGAAGGAATAAGATGATTATTCGAAGCATTCAATACAAGAACCAAAGCTATATCACCATAGTGATACACTCACACAATGACTACAAGGAAAAACATGAATAAAGATACAAAATCAAGAAAAAAAAATTAAAGAGGATACTAGAATCATTCAATGCAAATCCAACGATTGATCTCTGAGAGGTAGATTAAAGATAAGATACAGAGTATCTACAAGATGAAGATCCATATTGAAGACTAAATTCTTCAATAACAAAATAATATAATACAAGGGGGTGTTGGAATATATTACATTATTTTGTACATGCCATTGTACCACCATGGTTACATCCATAGATTAGGAAAGAGTGTCTTAGATTAGGATGAAATTATTTACTTTATGTAATGTGCAATGATATTTTGGCAATGTAAATTTGCATAGTTATCCCTATGTACATGTATCAATAGAGTAGGAATATGAAGAGTCATAGGAAGAGTGAATGCCATGAGTCCTCCATATGAAGAATCACATTTCATTCTATATAAGTGTATATGGATGTGAAGGAAAGATATCAAGTGATGAAGAGTGATAGATAATAACATATTGTAACAATGGAGAGTGATGAAATATGATGTATTTGAGGTCTTTATTTGATAAGATTTTATAGTTTATTGAGTATTTATTATTAACATTCTTTGAGTTAATTTCTATAGTAGTTTATAAGTTTATATGCTTGATTGCTTAGTATTATCATATCTTTTATATTAGTAACTTTAATATTGATCTTGAGGCCACATTATTGTGAGCACTCATTCATTAAACGCTAACATTTTTCCCTTATTATGAATTTCACAAGTGATCCAATGCCCCCAAACAAATGCAATGATTTGTAAAATGATTTCTAACTATTTTTTTACATTCGAATGCTTATAGAAAATTTATGGTTTCTAAGATAAGAAATCCATAATACATCTTTTCCTTTGTCCTAAATGCAATATTCACATAGTTCAATGCAATGTGTAACTCAAATTAAATGTAACAATCAATATTAAATGATTTCATTGAATGCTATTATGAAAAATAAAGACTTCTTATTTTCTTTTCCTTTATCCTAAATGCAATATTTCAATAGAAACATAAACACAACATACAAAAAATTGGAATGAGTGATTCATAACCATACTATTATGAATGTGTCATTCCATTATGAAGGTGTTGTACAGTTGCAATTTTTCCATGTAGTGCTTTTGTGATCCTATAACACCTTCATCGTGTACCTATAGAAAATAAACATGTGAATTTAAAATTAGAAATTTATGGTTATGGTTAAGGAGTCTATCTAGATTTCCATAGAATAATGATATTCCTAGCTAAAGGGATCATACCACTACCTTTAATGGTGATTATACAAAATAAATGGATGATAAACATGTAAAAACAATAATATACAAGTGCTTAAAATATACTAAAAATACAAAAAAAAACCAAAGAGAGAGGAGTGAATCCTTACTTATACCTATGGATATGTGTTGATGTATTATAGATATATAATGTATGTTAGCTATATGATATGTTATTGTTGTACATTCAATATTTTAAGCCATTCTATCCACATATTCATGCCAAAACAAGGATATAAAGTTAAATCTAAATAATATTGAAACTTGAAGATTGCTAAAACTAAAGTTAAAGATTAATTTCCAATCCCAATATTACATATTTAAAATTCAAGAGCCCCAAAAAAGTAAATATCCCTTGTTGCCCAAGATATTAAGATTTCTAAAACATTGTTGATCATGTTTCTTGATTCAATTGTTTTTTTTAGTTTACATGGTGGAATCGATAGCTACTACGATGATCCAGGTACATTATCTATATTTTATGGCTACCAAAATATTCTACATTGTTTACCTCAAAATCTTCCACATAGTACTGATGCAGTCCACCCCTATAACCACCATGTCACAATCATTTTAAACCTTTCACGTCGCTGAAAGCACAAAGAAAGGGATAAGCATTCAGTTCAATGAGCCCAATATTTGAACATTGGACCTCCACACACCTTATGGGATTTGGAAGAACCAATTGCTCTACACCTCAGACCTTTTCTTGATTCAATTGTTGATTACCCTCAAATACTTCATTAAAAGGGGTAAATTTATAAGCTTTTCCCTATAAATGTTGGAGGATTTATGTGAGATTTGAGAAGTGGAAAAAATTGGTAATGTGGCAATATAGTTGAGTAGTGGCAAGTGAAAAAGACGAGGTGGTGATGAGGCTTTGAAATATCTCATTTTGTGTAGAAATATAACACTTTCTAACTCCCTTAATTTGTTGGTAAAGATTGTTTAACTATGGTATGGGTTGTATTATATTAATATCTTGACTAGACATGGTGAATAGGTGAAATGCATTAGTAATTTATTTTTGATAGGTTTTATGGGATTTAATGATTAGTTTTGATATTGGATTAATGGTATTTGGGAATTGCATGACAAAATGGTGTTGGTTTGCAGGACACCTACAATATTCCTATCTTACTAGCATTGGTACTAGTATTAAGAGCATTGGAATGAAAAGTGCTAGAATAATTTTTTATTCCATAACGGAGATTGTCATAATAGGACCTCAAAGAACAAAAAAATATAGGGTTCCAAAAATATAGAGCACCAAAATAGTTTGGGCATACAAAACACAAAAACAATTGGTGTTAATATTTAGTTGACACTAAAAAATAATAAATATGTATATAGTTTCCAACAACATAAATAAAGATGGATTTGCATATTGTTTTTAGCATCACAAATAAAGTTATAAATTGTTACGAATCTTCACCTATAAAATATAACGTGTTAGGGATTATTATTATTTGAATAAAAGGAGATATATATTCTCCCTAATTATAACTCATAATTAGGGAGGATGTTAGGTGTCTTCACTTATAAAAGATAAATATTGTAATATTATTGAGAGGAGAAAAAGAAGGAGAGGATGGGATGTGTATGAAATGAATATTTTTTTTGTAAAGGGGTAATTTTATCTTCTTCTTAATAAGGAATGTTTTTGTCCTTTTCTCGCTTGTATATATTATTTTATATTAGGTTGATAGGTAAAGTCCCACACCATTAGTACAATATGAAGTGTTATCTTTGTAGATATGTTCATAGAATAATTAATGAATTGTTATTTTATTTATTTTAATGTCTTTTGTATATTATTTTAATTTGTAATTAATTTGTATATTAATTTAATTGTTTTTTTTAATTTTTTGAGATGATTTAATGTACCTACTATATTAGATTTATTTTTTTGCAAGTGTCACTACACCAAAAAAGGATTTTAAGGATGGCTAAAATAAGGTGGTTTTTTACAGTGGTAAAAAACTAGCCTAAGAGATCTTAATAGAGCAATTTAAAACCACCCTCTTAGGGATAAGAGGGCAGTTTTAAACCACCGTATTAGACCTTAAATATCATCCTAGAAGGATGCATGACAAGCAAGAATTTTAAATTTTTATATGAACACGAAATAGGATTTTTAACTTTTTAGATGCGCGAGAAGCATGTTTTTTAAATTTTTAATTACTTTCGAAAAATATGACCACTCCTACATAAATCATATAAGAGTTCTTAACATAATCTCTATATATGCATACTTATGAATGTTTTTCATGCTAGTATCCTATGTCCCTTGTATCCTTTGGTTTTGCATAATGTCCTTCGATGACGTCCATTATTATCTTAAATAGTTTTTTTGTTAAATTTTTAGCTTTCAATAACCATTTAGCATTTGGAAATTTTGAAAGATAACAAGGAAAGACAGACAATAGAGCTTGAAGACAGCTAATTTTAATTCTTATGGTTAAATATTTATCTGGTATATGGTTGGGCACAATCTTGACAACGTTTCCTCTCTAGCATGTGAAGATATGCAAGGTAAGGTAATTTGGAGTAAGTCATTTCATCAAATTATATTGTATTAGAGCTCAAATAATATGTGGTTATAAGGTATTTTTTTATTTTACCTAAAATATTAAGGAATGGAATTTTATAATTGGATATACCTTATGATCATGATGAATAGTTCATTTAATATTTCCAAATTCTACTCCATGAATTATATTTCAAATAGGTAGTCTTAATTGGGTTGTGTAGCATGTTAAAATAGGTCATACAAGTCAAGATTGTAGGTGAGAAATCATAGTGATATCTCAGATTTAATCAAGTTTTTCAGTCTATTTTTAAGTTTTTGTGGTATGTGACTTGCAACTTTAATAAAAAAATATTCAATTTGTATATTATCTTGTTGAAATTGAGCATATAGACTAAGCATGATAATTTGAAAGCATGTTTATTATAGTAAATGAAGAAAGGAAATTGTTATAGGAAGTAAGCACTGAATAACATCATATTATTAATTTCATTGGATGGTCTGTAAAAATGGGTTATCCAAGTTAAGGTCATAGGTGACAGATCATACTATTGCTCAGATTGAGTTGATGTTTTTAAATTTTGGATAGCTTATATTGAGTCAGTTTTTCTCATGGTATGATGCAACTTGTAACTTTAATGAGTAAATATTCAATTTGTATAATTTCTTTTTGAATTTGAGCATAAATAAAAATATCATTGTGTGAAAGCATGTTTGAGTATGCACCAAATCACATGATTGGGTTTGTGTGGCTTAGATTGAGTCAATATTTTTGGATCTCAGATTGACTTGCTTTTTTTAGTATGGTTTTAGGTTTTCAATGCGACTTGCAAATTTAATAAATAAATATTCAATGTGACTTGCAACTTTAATAAATAAATATTCAATGATATATTAAATGAACTACTAACAGAGTCCAGTACTAGCACATCCAAAAACTAGATTGTTTTTACATGTCTTCATTTGATATTATATTTTATGCTTGAATTAGGTTTTATGTAAGTTTCAAAAACACAGTTGAATAGTTTTCAAAGGATATATCGAGCACCAATAATTTATTCTCACTATTATCCAGATAAAATTCCTATCAATTTTTTTGAAACATTCGGGCAACATGGGGTGAATAAAAATTTTGGTCAATACACAATAGTTAGTAGTTTTTTTATTGCAATAAGTTTAATAAACATATATATATATATATATATATATATATATATATATATATATATATATATATATATATATATATATATATATATTTCCATATTAGACCTAAGAGAGTGGTTTTAAACCACCCTCTTAGGTCACCACCCTCTTAGACCTTCAAGACCCTTTTTGGTGTATTTTGTGTTATTTAAATTTTGTGCAAGTGTGTTATAATTTCTATGAGTGTGATATAATTTTCACAAGTACATTTAAATTTTGCAAGTGTCTTAAATTTTTACAAGTGTGGTTTACTTTTCATAAGTGTATTTCAAATTCAATTTAAGCAAAGTGTGTTTTTAGGAAGACTTAAAAATCATAACACACCATCCTAGATTGATAAATAAAGTATGCACATTAACAATACTAATCACTTTTTTGTGTCATTGCTAGAGATGCAACATTGCTAGAGAATTTGGTCATTCAATACTATTGTAAAATTTTAGATTAGCCATTTGTAGAGACATGTGTGAATATTTATCAATTATAGTCGATCCATTATCAAAAATAAATTGTGATTGTATAACTATGTTATCATAACTAATAAATTGGTGAGACAAAGCACTAAAGTGCATCTCCCTATTCACACCCCATACTAGTTATAGTTGATATGTTGTTACCTCTAAAGAAAAATTTAATTTTTCCTAAGGTGGTCCTAAATACTATCTTTTAGTAAATTTAGTGATTTATGACACCAAAGTGATCCTACTATATTTTATAGAAATAAGAGAAAGGTTAAAAAGAGACTGTGCATAAGGATCATTGTGTTATCAAGGAGTGAGTTAAGGTATTGGTTTGCAACATGAAAACAAAGTCAAATATTAGGTCTTTTAAGGACTATGAATTTTATCTTTTTTTAGCACATAGATTTCCTTTATACTAAATTAGAATGGATGTATAGATATAGATATAAAATGGGGTGATTTGTTAGTCAAAACCCCTAATGAGCCATAGTAAATATACATCATGCTAAGAGGTTGAACCAATCATTGAGTTACCTATAAGGAATTTTCCCTTCGACCTTGCTTCACCTAAAATCCCAATTAGAAGTGGGATAAATTGAATGGAGGAGTTGGAAGGTGCATCCCACCTCCAATTAGAAGGGTGGGTGTCAACTCCATGACACAAATTGAAGGTGCATACCACCTCCAATTAGAAGGGTGGGTGCCAACTCCATGACACAAAATGAAGGTAAATGTATTTTAATATATGTTGACTATTGGATACTAAATCAATGGTTGATGCTCCTTTTCCACCCAAAACTAGTAGCTTGATGGTAATAAAACCCTTAAATCATCAATTTCTATTTGATAGCCCATGCTAATATTGTGATTGATAAAAGTAGAAGAGGAAAAGAGACATGTGGAAACCAATAACAAGTAGAAGAAGGTAAGCATTGGGGTATGGTTGGATAAGGCCCACATTTAGCTGAAGGAGATATTATCTTAGCTAGGGATATATAGCAACCACTTTCATATGTAAGAAGATAATCCAATGAGAAATTAAAGAGACATCCACCATTGTATGTCAAAGATGAATTTTATGGTCTGGCTTGATAGAATAATTTATGTGGTAATTGTAATGGTTACCCATAACATGAGGAAGCCTACCTTGCCATCCTATTCCAATAAGGGAGGCCATGCCCACTATGTTAGCAAGTGGGAGATTCTAGAGAGAAACCTAGTGAGATCCTAATGGTGAAACCATCCTAGATCCATGGTAATGAGAGGTGGCCATATCAATTTTCCCTCTAAGGGCCCAAAATCTCCTAAAATTTATGGTCCTATATCTAAAGATCTCAAAGTAACCAAATTGTAGTTGTAGGAGGATTTTCGATGCATAATAGAGAAGAATATGCAATCCTTCAATGCAACCTTTTGGAAATAAAGAGATCTCAACTTGAACTATAAATATGTTTTATAATTTTATTCTAAATATATTGGGAGTTTCCTAGTCATACCTTATATATGTGCTTGTGAGTTCTTCCTTTCACTTCCATCTTGATTGTATGAGCAATAATCGAACCTTGAGCTACTAACGATCATGGAGCCTATTCAATTTGTATGCCTTGTAACTATTTGGGCACATGAATGGAATTTTTAACTAATTTCATTCTATGCTACTTCTTTGAGTGTGTTTTTAGTTCTAGGTTATGTGTAATGTAATGTGATTAATTCTATCTATTATACTAGGGTAAATATTCTAAAATTATATCTTCTTCATGTAGTTAGGAGGGGAAGTATAATATTGGCACATCACCCCCATAACTTAGGTTTACTTTTCTTACAAATTACTTCAATATCCTTTCATAATTTCTATCTTTTATTTTCATTGCAATTTATTTTCTTACACTCACAATAAAAGAAGGTTTGAGACCACAAGGCCTAGAAGTGTATAAATATTAGACCTAGTGACAAGCTGACCTTAGCTAAAATACTTAGGTTTACCCCACAAAGATTTTATTCACCTATGGTGCTTCCTACTATGTTGCTCTCTATGATGCACATGTGTCCCAAGTGCATCGGGTTGCTTTTGTAATAGGCTAAAATATCCAAAGATAACAATAGTCCATTTAGAATGCTTGGTGGTATGAGCTTCTACTTTCACCCCATAAAGTTGAAATAAGTGTCCACTTTGATCATAGTGAAGGTATTAGTCAATATTCTTGTATAGAAGCACCAGAAGTTCACTTGGTAAAAAAAAGACTAAAGAAGTTGTCAAATAGAAATTAAGACTAAGATTCTAATGGGGGTATCTATCTCTCGAGCTTGTTGAAGCATTATCTCTGAACCTGGTGAATATAATATCAAGGAAATACCCCTAAATCAAAGAGAGACAAAAATAAATTGATGATACAACAAGAAAATACCACTAAACTATCATCCTCAAATATTTCTAATGTGGAACAACAAATGTCCTTTAATCCCACTAATACCACTTATTGTATGGGATTCAATTCCCATATTGATACTCAAGTACCTACCTTATTTCTTAGGAGAATATTTCATCATCTTGATGGAGCATTTGTATTACTTGACAACCTTGTGTGTAGTGCATTTCATTGAAAAGCAATATGAAGATCTAAAGCAACATGATAATTCCACTAAACCAAACTCCACTTTGATCATGATGAAGCTCATAGTCAATATTCTTATAGATAAGCACTAAGGGATTCACCAAGTAACTCCACTAAAAAAAGACTCTAAAGAAGTCATCTAATAGAACTTAACACTAAAATTCTAGTGGGGGTCTCTATCTCTCAATCTTGTTGAAGTATTATTTCCTCATATAGTTACTATGTTCTCAAATAAAGGCCTCAAATATATATGATAAAAATGTCTATAACTGCATCCTTTGCCAAGTCTAATAAGTAAGAACATGTACCACCCCTAAATCAAAGAGTGAGGAGGAACCAACAATGTAACATGTGAGTCCACCTCAACTAGCCTCCTCAAAGATTTTTTATGTGGAATGATAAAGGTCCTTTAATCCCACTAACACCACTTATTGTATGGGATTCAATTATCACATTGACACTCAAGTTTCTACCATATTTCTTAGGAGAATATATCATCACCTCAATGGAGCATTTGCATCACCTAGTGAGCTTGTGTGTGATACATTTCATTGAAAATTAAAATGCAGTTCTAAATATATGAGCCATCTATTTTAGAGGTAAAATTCATGGATTCTACATCAACCTTGACCCATAGTTAGTTAAAATTTGGGACCAACTAGCAAACCTCCTAATAGATGGATTTAGAAAGAAGGTATATTGGGTATCTCTAAGAAGCATTGGGTCTCTTTATGTTGCATGCCTTGTAACTATTTGGGCACATGAATGGAAGTCGTAACTAATTTTGTTCTATCCTACTTATCTAAGTTTATTTTTAGTTATGGGCTATGCATAATGTAGTGTGTTCAATTCTAGCTATTATACTATGGTAAATTTGTTCAAATTATATCTTCTTCATGTATTCAAGAGGGAAAATTTGATATTGGAAATTTATTTTAATATCCTTTTACACTTTCTATCTTTTATTTTCATTGCAATTCCTTTCCTTGCATTCCCAATCAAAGTAGGTCTGAGCCTACAAGACCTGAAAGTGTGCAAAAATAAGACCCAATGAGGAGCTGACCTTAGCTAAAATCCCTAGATGTTACCTCGCATGCATTTCTTTCACCCATGGTGCTTCTTGATAAATCTATTATCCACCTCTTTTAGAAGGAAAACTTATGAATGGTACATTAGCATTTTTCTACAATTATTCAAAATTTTAGATCAGCTAGCAAACCTTATGATAGATGTTAGAAATAAGACAAATAGGGCATATCTAAGTAGCATAAAGCCTATTCAAGTCACATTCCTTGTAAATATTTGGTTATATGAATGGAATATGTGACTAATTTCACTCTATCCTACTTCGTTGAGTTTATTTTTAGTTATGGGTTGTGTAATGTAGTGTGTTCAATTATAACTATTAGGATATGGTAAATATGTTCAAATTCTATCCTCTTCATGTAATCAAGAGGGTAACTATGATTCTTGCACATCACACTCATTTATTAGTTTTAATTTTATTTCAATTTAATTTCCTATACTTTTACACTTTCTATATTTTATTTTCAATGCAATTCCTTTCCTTGCACTCCCAAGAAAAGTAGGTTTGAGCCTAAAAAATCTAAAAATGTGCAAATACTAGACCCAATGTATAGCTAACTTCAACTAAAAATCTCATAGGTTGCCCCACAAGCATTTCCTTCACCCGTGGTGCATCTTGTGTGTCACTTTATACAAGGCATGGGTGTCCCAAGCACATTAGGTTGCTTCCCTACTAGGCTAAGACATCCAAAGATGACAATAGTCCATTTGGAATGCTTGGTGGGATGAACTTCTACATTCACCCCACAAAGTTGAAAGAGACCCAAATTTGAGCATGGTGAAGGTCATAGTAAAACTTCTTATAGAGAAGCACTATGAGATTCACATGGTAACTCCACTAAAAAGAAAGACACTAAAGAATTCATTCAATAGAAGTTAAGACTAAGATTTTTATGGGCGTATCTATATCTCAAACTTGTTGAAGCATTATCTCCCTACTTGGTGATTCCATTTTTCAAGGAAAGGCCCCAAAAATATATGATAAAAAGCCTATAACTAGATTCTTTGCCAAGGCTAACAAGCAAGAACTCGTACCACCCCTAAATTTAGGAGTAAGAAGGAGTTATTGACAATGCAACATGGAAATCACACTAATTTTTTACCTCTTTAAAGATTTGTATATTCTTTTATCCCACTAACACCACTTATTGTATGAGATTCGATTCTTGCATTGACACTCAAGTCCTACCTTATTTCTCTTGAGAAGATGTTGTCACCCCAATGGAGCATTTCCATTAGTTGATGAGCTTGTATATGGTACATTTGATTTAAAAGTAAGGTATAGCTCTAAATTTAGTAGCCATATCTTTTAGAGGAAAAAATCATGAATGATACATTGACGTTGATCCATAGTTAGTCAAAAGTTGGGACCAGCTAGCAAACCTCTTGATAGATAGATTCAGAAAAAAAGAAGATGAGATATCTCTAAGGATCATTGAGACTCTTCAAGTTGTATGTCTTGTAACTATTTGGGCACATGAATGGAAGTTGTGACTAATTTCATTCTATCCCACATCTTTGAGTTTGTTTTTACTTCTAGGTTATGCATAATATAGTGTTTTGTTCTAGTTATTAGACTATGGTAATATGTTTAAATTATATTTTCTTGTAGTCAGGAGGGGAAATCTGATCTTGGAACATCACCCTCATAAATTAGGTTTAGTTTTATTGCAATTTACATTAATATCCTTTTACACTTTATATCTTTTATTTTCATTGTACTTCCTTTCTTTGAACACCCAAGAAAAGTAGGTATGAGCCCACAAGTCCTAAAGGTGCACAAAGTTTAGACCCAATGAGGAGATGACCTTAGAAAAAAAACCCATAGGTTCCCTCACAAGTGTTTCCTTCACCCACTCTGCTTTTGGGTGTGCTGCTCTATATAAGGTATAGGTGTCCTAGGTTCACGAGGCTACTTCTATGAAAGGTTAGAACATCCAAAGATGACAACATTCCATTTGAAATAGTTGGTGGGATGAGCTTCTATATTCACCCCACAAAGTTGAAAGAAGACTAAACTTTGATCACATTGAAGGTCATAGTCAATCTTCTTCTAGAGAATCGCCAAAAGATTCACCTACTAACTCCACTAAAAAAAACTTTAAAAAATGATTTGACAAAAGTTAAGATTAATATTATAATGGGATCTCTATCTCTTAAACTTGTTGAAGCATTATTTCCCTACCTAGTGACTCCATTCTTAAGAAAAGGCTCAAAAATACATGAGTAAAAGGCCTATAACTATAGCCTTTACTAGGGCTAATAAGAAAGAATTAGTACCGCCTCTAAATTAAAGAGTGAGGAGGAAGAATCAACAACACAACATTGCAGTTACACTTAACCAACCTCCTTTTGGATATTTTTGGTGTGAACGATAGAGGTCTTTTAAATCCACTAATACCCCTTATTGTATAGGATTTGATTTCCTCATCGACACTCAAATCCTACCTTATTTCTCAGGAGAAGATGCAATCACCCCAATGAAACATTTGCATCACCTAGTGAACTTATGCATGGTACAATTCGCTTAAAGCCACTAGCCACTTCTTTTAGAGGGAAAACACATTGAGAAAGGGTGCCTTGGGGAAATGAGGAGCCGCAGTGCCAGGACGAACAAAAGCATAAGTTGGATGGCCAAGTCAAAGACTAGTTCTTACCATGTATTCGCCAATATATCCAGTTGCCCCAATTAACAAAATCCTATTCATGGCCTCAGCACAAATCTCACTTCCAGCCATCCGTGTTAAGAAATTTTGCAAAACACCAAGCAAAACGAGAACCAACTGTCGATTTGCAGGAATGATTAAGTATTGAACCTATGCTAACTATTCTGTTTACTGAAATTACAGATAAACCCTATCTATGTGTGCACTTCCTCGATACATTGTCTTCAAACTGTAATATCTCATCACTTCTTTCAATCTCACAGGTCTACAGACGACCTAATTTATATGAATGGCTTCATTAGAAATGCACGTACTCTAAAGCGTAGAACAGGACCAAATTTATCTGAATGGCTTCATATAGAAAAGCACGTATTGTAAAAGGATAGAACAGCGTGAATTTATAGGCTTGGGACTCGCAAGGAAGAATAGGTTGAGTAGAGGTCGGAAGTGAGTAATAATGCGGTTTACGAATGTCGGAATGATTGAATATAAATTCTTTAAACTTTTAATTTTTAATTATTATTTTTATTATTAATATTATTTTTTACACAAGTTTACTTATTGATAGTTTGAACTTGCATAAAAATCTTAAACAAAAGATCTAACCGCGTGTCTACGATTCCCACAATTAAATGTTTTGTCGCTTTGCATCTGAACCCATTGTGAGCTCCTTGTAAACTGTTACTATTCAGGACCACAACCAAGAAATTGTTTTACTTACGACGAATCATCAGCATAACCACAAAAAATAAATTGTGTTATATACAAGGAAAATATTTGTATAATTTTTTTTAAGGTTTTAAAATATTAGTTTATTTTTAATAATTATTAAATTTGAATCATTTTTCAAAATATTTATATTATAAACTTTTTTTCACATACTATTGTGTTAAAATATATGTATTTTTTCATATTTTTCTTATATTTATATTTTAAATTTTTTATAACAAATAACTATAAAATCAAAGTAAAATTATTAATATTATTATAAATTAAATGAAAGATTAAAAAATATATATAACCAAGAAATATCGTTGTTTACCATTTACGTGAGGAATGGGCCAACATTCCATGCATACACAATTGGGCCAACATTCAACGAAAAGACAGCGACCCAATGAATGTGACTGTAGGAGACCACCCAGTAAATTATTGTTGGAGCAAATGGCACGGGCTTTCAAATTCAAAATTTAAAAATATATATTTTTTAAAGTGATAGATTTCAATTTCAAAACCATTAAATTTTATAAAATCAATCAAAATTTTAATTTTAATTTAATTATAATTAAAAATTCAATATTTTAAAATTATTATTTTTTATTTATATTCAAATCCAACTCGACCAAAATATTATTTATGAATACTGTTTTAAGACTTGTTAGTTTTGAACGTAGTTTTTTTTATTGAAATTAAAAAATATTTAATTTTTTAAAGAATTAAGTTAAAATAATTTATTAAAAAGCATTCATTTACTACCAATAAATCTATACTTTTTATATCCTAAAGATTTTTATTTTTGGATGACAACCATAAAGGAGAAGAAAACGTCTATATGTTTCCATGAAGTTTTGGAAAACCATAAAGGAGAATAAAACGTCTATATTTTTCCATAAAGTTTTGGAAAACCATAAAGGAGAAGAAAACGTCTATATTTTTCCATAAAGTTTTGGAAAACCATAAAGGAGAAGAAATCGTCTCTATTTTTCCATAAAGTTTTGGAAGGACGGCAGACATAAAAGAGAAGAAAGTTTGAAGATACTTACAATCTTGTAACTGTTTATTTGATTTGACTGACGTGACGTGATTCACGATTTAGACTAGACGCCTATTTACTTTTAAAAGGGGTTTAAAATTATATATTTTTTAAATAATTAAAATAAATATAAAATAGTTTGTTTTTTTTTATATATTTTTTATAAACATCCCTTGTGGAGAAAACATAAAGCGGTTGGGTTAACAGCAGGCGCTGTGTGCGTAGGCACTAAATATATAGAATAGTTTTTAGTAATTATGAGATTATATTTATTTTACTTAATATATATTTATTTAATTATATTTTAATTAATCAAGTATGGTGTATAATTGTTGAACTTTTGTTTAGAATTGTAATGTTTTCATTATTAGGCTATGCAGTTTATAAAATGAGTTAATGTAAAAGCACATTAAATGTTCTCATTGCTTTCTTATAACGAGCAAAAATTATTGAAATTTTTAAACAAATTAAGTTAAATTATATGAAAAAGACATTAATATGGATAAATGAAAAAAATTAAATTTTAAATTTTTATAAATATGATTTTAAAAAGAAAGTTTATAATATCTTATTCTTGTTAGTGGTATTTTATTTGATATTTAGTAATATTTAAAATAAAGTTTTTAGTATTTTATCTTTATTCATAGTATATTATTTGATAATTAAAAAATAAATGAATATAGCATAAACTAAAATTTTCACAAACAATAGCAACTATAAACGGAGATCAAGATCGATCTAGGAGGGAGTGCAGTCTTAATAAAACCCCAGTAGGTAATAGGTAATATGGAAGTGTTGGTCACAAATCTGCCACAGGAAAGGATTTTATGCGAAATGCGCCCTAGACCCAGCCAACATTGAAAGGCTGGGAGAAAGAAATGTCTCCCAGACCAATCTCCAGAGATGGCTGGTTCCCTTACTAAATTCTATGTTGTTGAAGACTAAAGTTGCAGGAAAGAAATAGGAAATATGCAGAAAGAAACGAGAAATATAGCCACAAGCCAAATTTGTTAGATCGGGGAAGATAAGTAGCAGATAACCTCAAGCTCACTAACAACATATAACAAAAGACAATGACGTAATTAACTTACAACCTTGTGCAGATAACCTCCAAAATCACATTCTAGAACTCACTTCCTCACTAGCAATATTTAAACTTAGATGCAGAATTCAAATTAAGCAGCAGATAAGAAATACGAGCATAAATGAGGAATGCATAAGATATAAGGAAAAACACACAAACAATTGCGTGCTAAAACCAGAGGCCAAATATCTTTCATTCATGCAAAGAACTTGAAAAGCTTTTAGCAAAAGTCTCTCTCTCGATGTCTCTTTTTGAGATATACATTAATATTTATAGAGGTCTTGCCTCTCTGCAGCATTTAAAACATGCAACGGACTTCCTCGAGATCTACAAAATGTGCAACAGAAATAAGGAAATGATCCCCTTAAACCAGCCTCGGAGAAATCAGAAATTAAATGAAATAAGGAACCAATCATCTTCATTAAATGGTCATCCTCAAAACATGCCTGGGCCGTTAGAAAAATCATGAACAGAAGCTTTGAATAATGGAGGCGTCTTCAATTCTAGTGGCTTGGGCACGTTCTTTTATCTTGTATACATTGGAAAGTAGCAAAACATTTAATTCTGGAGAGCTTTAAATCCTTGGAAATCGTAATGCTTCATCGGGCCGTTTGAACTACTTCCTGGCGCAAAACTGTGACAGGTCGTGAAAACGCGACATGTCATGAAATCGCGACATTTTCCTGCTCCGTACACTTTTGCTGTTTTGGATCGTGAAAACCAACCAAGTCTCCATTCCTCCTATGCCCAACATGTTGAAAGTGGCACCCCGAAAGGGGTGTTTTCTACTATAAATTAATTTATTTGGTTGTTGTGGTGCAGTGGTAAATGCCCTGGGTGTTGGTAGAGGCCGAACCAGGTTCCATTCCCCTTGTCTCCATCCTGCAGATATATGGTATAGTTAGGAATGTCCTATGTCTTGGTAGAGGATATATGGTATAGTTAGGAATGTCGTATGTGCTGGTAGAGGCCGACAAGGCTCCATTCCTCCTATGCTCAACTTGTTGAAAGTGACACCTCGAAAGGGATGTTTTCCACTATAAACTAGTTTTAACCCAGGTGTTGTAGGTGAGTTGGAGAGCAGAGGATAATCTTCCAAGAGAGGTCCCAGGTTCAAATCTCCACCCTACCAAAAAGCTGAATTAGGTATCCAAAATCCAATTGATAATGTTGGTGGGGGCAGGGTCGGGTGCAACCCCCGGGTAGCTTTGACGGTGTAGAATCCCTATACGTGGTCTTACGTGGTCTTTCAGTCTCTCAGACCAAGGCGGCTGCGCAAGGGGTTTTTCGCTAAAATAAATAAATAAATTCCCGCCTGCTCGCGGCTGCGCAAGAGGTTTTTCGCTAAAATAAATAAATAAATTCCCGCCGGCTCGCGTCAAAAATAAAAAGCTTTAAATTTCACCGGGATGGTGTGCGAAGTTTTCGGCCCATGATCCCAACTGCCAAAATTGTCGCTTCAATATTGCGAATGAATTTTAAATCATGCTTTAAATTTCACCGGGATGGTGTGCGAAGTTTTCGGCCCATGATTCCCTAACTGCCAAAGTTGTCACTTCAGTAGTCCGAATGAAGTTGAAATCACTCTCTCAGTTGGTGACCTTTGGAATGGAGTTGTCTATTGTCGAAAATCGGTCGGTAATAAGCCAAACATTTATGCGAGGGATAAAATAATAGTGGGTGGCCCAGGACATGTTAATTATTTAATAGTAGGGAGGGGAGATGTCCATAGTGAAAAAGTTTTCATTAAGATATAAATTAGTAAGAAGCTTCTTTTCATTAAGATATAAATCATTAAGAAGCTTCTATGTAGTAGTTTATGGTTACGACAGACATGTTCATTATTTAAGACTATAAAGTCAATTTTTTTAAGTTAGGTTGTGGGTTAGGTTGTTTGAACTTCCATATCAATTAAAAATGTTTTAAAAAATATTAAAAATACCTTGCAAAATTCATTAAGTAAAAATTAGAGAAATAAGTAATAGACATACCCACTATCATATCAATTCCACTATTTTAAAATATTATTACATTTTTTATATTGGATATGTCTTACAATAGTGGGCATGTTACTGTTATTATCATAATTCTACTATTTTAGGATAATAATCTTTCATTCTTTAATAACCTTTAATATATTTTATTAATAATTATATAATTTTATTATTATATTAAAACTTTAAATGTGATGATTTTAAAATAAAATATATAATAATAATTTACATCTGTTGTAGAGTGGTTCTATGCCTGAAGGTATGTAATTTATTAAAAAAAGGGGTGGACCCATGAAGAGGTGGTTGCCAAAGACATGCATTTTTTCATATTATATATTCACCTTTTTCAATATTAAAATTTTGACGAAGGAAGCGCCGGCGGACTGAATGAGCTATTATCTCTGTGATGTTAGGCATTGTTAAATCAACGAATGCAAACGGCCCAATTTATTTTTTATTTCAATATGTTTCCAAAGCTTAAATTTAATAATACAATTTTCAAATTGATTTATAGGAAATTTTGTTTGGACATAATTCATGGTATCGGGTAATAAATTTTAAATTAGAAAAATATGCCTCATTGCGCTGGAAATCATTCATCGAAATTGACGGTCGTGTCAGTTTGACATCTAAGCGGGACAACGTGAGTCATACATTTTGATAATATAATTTTTGTACACATCTTATCTTAAAAATCATTATATTAAAATTTAATAATAATTTTTAAGTTTACATGGGGTATGTTATTTACCCGGAACATCTATTTTAATATGCGGCCCAACCCCACTTATGAAGGAGTAGTTAACTAACATACCCTAATTAATGTGTTTTTTTGGGTGAAGATGAAATCACTCGCTCTCAATTGGTGGCCTTTCGTTGTTTACTGTATGCCAAAAATCAGCTAGTACATATACTTTCTAAGTATTCGTCGCTTCTCTTATTAAAATATATATATATATTTGTCGCTTCTTGATCTTTCTAAATCTTTCTAAGTACATATATATATATTTGTCACTTATCAATTGATATCTTTCTAAATCTTTGTAAATACTGTTGGTGATTAACAATTCTTCTCTGTAAAGAATTTTTAACGCCCAAGTTTCAATCTTGGGCTGTCTCTCATAATCTTTGCGTTGTCCACTCCATGTTGCTCGGGATTCTTATCGTTGTCATTGGTCCATACAGAAGATTTAAATCAGACTACTTTCTTGTCTAACAGCACCACCAAGGTTTGAACCTAGGTTTCTTCTTGGCAAGTGCCCAACAAGTACCACCAAAATTACCACCAAGATTTCTTCTTGGTAAGTATCAACCAAACTAACACTCACCAATCCAAAAGACACTTAACAATAACACTTACCAATCCAAAAAACACTTAACAATCCACTAACCTTGGAGCTGTCTATAAAGAGATAGAAATTGCCAGTTTCAATAACGAGAAGCTCTCCGCCCCATGGATTGTTCGGCAGCAATGGAAGGTCTAATTCAAAAAAAAGAAGCCCATCATCAGCTCTATGAAATCATGCTTTCCGTTGCCAAACCCATGGCCCTCAAAGCTGCCCTTCTGCTTGACATTCCTCATATCATCGCCACTCGAGGCAATGGAAGCCCTTTGTCTGTGAACCAGATTGCTTCGTATATTTCCGCCTCCACAAATAAAGCTCCCCATATTGAATACCTGTTTAGAATCCTCAGGCTTTTGGATTCATATGGAGTCTTTACCGAGGAAACCATAGTGGCCGATGGAATCAAGCAGTTAACATATGGGTTAACCCCCATGTCCAAGTTGCTAGTGAAGGAAGGAAAGCAAGAGTCCTGTGCGCCTTTTCTCTACTTGGCAACCCATAATGTCTACCTGAACGCTTATCAACACTTGCACGAGTCCGTCCTAGAAGGCTGTTATCTCTTTAATAAGGCCTATGGAATTGGCCCCTGGGAATATGCCAGAAATAATCCCGAAGCCAACAAGATTTTCAACGAGGCCATGGCCAGCCATACAAGAACAGTCATGGCTTCGCTGGTGGAGGAGTACCAGGGATTTAAGAGCGTGAAGAGTGTGGTGGATGTTGCAGGAGGCGTAGGTTCTGCATTATCCATAATCCTACAACAATATCCGCACATTCGTGGCATTAATCTCGACTTACCTAATGTGATTGCCACTGCCCCTTCCAGACCCGGTAATTTCCTTACTCGTCTATTAAAATCGGGTAGCAGTGTTGGTATTTGTGGCGTAGTAGTCCGGTGAATATTAATCCTATATGGAGTTGCCATTTGTTTAGAAAAAAGGCGAAACATAGAAGAGGTAGTTACCGTTTACCGTTTTTCTTTTTTCTTTCATATATAATTCTTACAGGAGTAGATCACGTCGCTGGAGACATGTTCGAAGGAATTCCCTGCTCAGACGTAGTTTCCATGAAGGTAATTGCTATAACAAGAATGAAACAAGTTATTTGGGTACTATATGTATCACTCTCTTTATCATATTTGACAAATGCTTTGTTTGTTAGTACAGTGTATTTTGCATGACTGGGACGATAAGCTCTGTGTGAAACTGCTAAAAAAGAGCTACGAGGCAACGCCAAAGGATGGGAAGGTGTTGATCGTTGATGCAGTGATTGATGACAAGAGAGAGAGAGAGCGCGACGCGCCTGGGATTATTGTTTGATGTGACTATGATGGTTTACACCACAGGTGTCAAGGACAGTAGTGAAGAGGAATTCAAAAAGCTGTTCCTAGAGGCAGGATTCAAAAGCTACACTATTACTAAGCTGCCTTGCCTCCAATCGCTCATCGAAGTCTCTAAATCTTGACTCACGTCAAGATGTGTCTGCTCTCTAAAATAATACGTGGGATTATATAGCACATCCTAAATCACATTCCTTGTTCTCCGCAACGAAATGTCCGTAAGCTATATAAAGTATCGTTAGACTATTACCCCACATTATTACCCCACATTAGAATCTAATGGAAATACTGTTTTAAACGAATAAATATCTATTAAGGAATGTTTATTATAAAGGATATCTTGTTAAAGGTCATTTTATTTCATCATGATATGATATCAAAATGAAAAGGGAAGAATGAAGACAATTATTCATCATCCTATCCTTTATTCATTACCTCACATTAGAATCTAATGTAAATAGTGCTGCAAATGAATAAATATCTATTAAGGAATATTTATTATAAAAAATAGCTTGTTAAAAGCTATTTTATTTTTCTGTTGTATGTCATACAATTGTTAAATATTTTTTTTTGGGATTGTCCACATGTAAAAGCAATATGGCGCAATTTTGATCAGACTATTGCTCCTTTCGTTGGAAATCACATATGGTGGAATGTAGCTCTCCTGGGTGACTCCCATCATTGCCCCTCTCATCTAGTTGGAATATGGCATGTTGTTAGAGTTTCAATCCTATTTGGACTTTGGAAGGATAGGTGTTACTACAGTTCTCGAGGATAATTACAATTTTTTTTAATGTATCTCAGAGCAGTTACAAGTCTTGAGTCGAGTTATCATGAGTGAACTGAGAAAGACATCTAACAGAATATCTTCAATTGATTCGTAGATTCTCTTGATTGTTGTATTAATTTTTTTTTAATCAAATAATAAACAATATTAAAAAAATATATATTATTTTATTTCATCACAATAAATTTAACTTTAATAATTTTATTTTATAATCAATTTTAAAAGCAAAAAAAATGAGGGAAGAATGAAGACAATTATTCATCATATTAAACATTGAGAAAAATAAATGGAAGGGACAAATAAGTTAAGACTAAAACCAAGATCACGAAGTATACTATTTTAAGACTATGTTTGTAGATGGTTAAGTGGGATGGAAAAAATATTTAATTTATACTTTTAAAAATAAAAAATTATTGAATTTCGTGGATATAATTATTTATAATAAATGGATAGAACATTTTTACTAAAAATAATACATAATAAAAATAAAAAAAATTAATATTTGGAATATCACACTTTAAAACATGAAGGGTGAGATATAACGTTAAAATAGAAATACATGAAATATTAATTTTTAAATTGATCAAGTATTTTAAGAAAGCAAACAAATATCAAAATAAAAATTATTATATAAATTACGATAAAATATTTTCTAGTAAGATATATTTTTTAATTTTAATTTATTTGTAAAAAATATAAACATTGTATTATTATAATTAAATATAAATAATATTATATTTTAGTTTTTTTTATTGAAGACATAAAAATATTATGGTTATAAATACAATTAAAACATTTAGTTTGTATAATTTTATTCTATAACAAATAGGATAAGAAAAATAATATTAAGAAATGCTAATTATTTTGTTGTATAATTTGATTTATGGTGTTGATTATCGTGTCTAAGAGACATATTTACATGTTGATTTATTTTTATAGTAGTAAATATGATGGTGATTAGATTAAAAAACATTTGATATATATTTTTTTAATTTAGCGAAAACCTTTTGCGGGGCTGCCTTGGTATGAGAAACCACAATTAGGGGGTTCCACACCGTTAGCCTTGATCGCAGCAATATCAACTGCATTTTGAGTATCTGATTTGTGTTTGATAGGGTGGATATTCAAACCAGGTACCTCCCTTGGAGGATTACCTTACCCATTCCAACTCACCTTTGTGGATAAAAAATTTGATATTTAAACCTTTAATTTTTAAAAAACTTTTGAATATCCTTTATACATTTCTCAAAAAATTGATAAATACTTGATAAAATTAGTAAAATATTTAAATAGTTATTATTATTTCTATTTGGTTAGTGTGATAAATCCATGTGACCAATGTACATGTTTAAGCATTCTCCTCCAACCAGGATCCAACCATGATCCCTTGTAAAGCGAGATCTATGCTTATCAATAGAAAATTTAACACACACTCGCCCGCACACCCACCCCTCACACACTCGTTCATCCACGCCATTGTTTAAATAGTTAAAATTTTGATTTTATGTTAAATAATTTTATTAATAATTAGATATTTTATCAAAGCAATATGACAATACACAATAGAGTTAGATATAAGTTGATAGCTTGGGCTATTTTGACAATAATATCACATGTTAACAAAAAATAAATTGCAATACAAAGACATGTTAATTTACTTAAATATCTAGAATATAATATTAGATTGTAGTATTATGGAATATGCATGATACTTGTTTTATTGAGTTTATATATATATATATATATATATATATATATATATATATATACTAATTAATAATTGAATATTAATTATTTTATAGAACAAAAATATATATACTTATTTTTATAACCTATTAATAAATTTTGCTATTTAATATGGCCTAGAGAGTGTAGTACTATTTATTATTATGGTAAAAAGAAAATTATATTAAAATCTATATTCATCCTAAATAGTGTGCATTAAGTCTTAATAATATTATGATTCTTACAATAGCAACAAAGGTCTCCCTGACCACAACAACAAGGAAAATAACATTCAGAGTGAGAGCAGAGGCCTAGCAATTAGCTTGAACAAAGAAAAATCAACCCACAATGCGAAGAGTGGAGTTCTTCCCACCCAGACCGCCCGGATTAGCTAGAGTGACATTTACGTAGAGCAACTAGAGGACCCAAGACTATTAATTATGTTTGCCACATGAACACAATATCAGGGGCTAAAATTTGATGCTAAACCTCAGGCCCTTGAACCTCCTGGTCAAAAACAGAAAGGCTCAGCAGTGATGATTAGATCATAAAAATCCTCCTAATCCTAGTTCGATGACTAGGCCCAATATTGAGCTACACCCTTCCAACAGCAACCTCGAGATCTCATGTGAAATCATGTTCAGAATGATCGAACAAAACTCAAACTTGCTAATCAAAAAATACATCAGCTCTCGACCCGATATGGAATCCATTTGTAAGTGGGTCAATAACTCATGGCATCTGATTGGGTCCTTGGAGCTAATTGCCCTAACTAGAGGCTTCTTCCTAATCCAGTTGAGTAATATGATAGACTCTCAACAAATTATTACTGGAGGACCTTGGTTCTTTAGTCGAAGGGACCTCTTCATCCATAGGTGGGGGGTAGAATTCAACTCAGCAACCTAGAGAATTAACTTTGCTTTGATCTAGATCTACCTCCCCGACCTTCTATATAATTTTGGCATGAGGAAATCCTTCACGGCATAGCAAGAAGCATTGGAGAGTTGATTTCCTTTGACCCTCCAACACGCTTCGAGACCCGAATGACCTAGGCTCGCATGTGCATTAATGCCAACTTGGATGTAGATCTCCCATCTTCAATCAACCTCATTTCCAAGGTCTGTACCTTTACTCAAACTATTGAATATGAAAACAAACCTACATTTTGTAGTCTTTGTTGCAATCAAGGTCATCTTAACTCCTAGTGCCTGTCTCAACCCCCTACTTCCTCCTCCTAAATGCATCATCGTGCTTTCAAAACCAATCATCCCCAAGGCCCCGATCCCATCTCAAACCCTTATAGCTCCCTCCTAAAGGCCCCCCATAGTGGACAAGACCCTTTGGAAACCCCCAATAGTATCTTTCCCCCTTGTAGTCCATTAGTTATAGTTTCAAACCACTCCTCCCCCCTATACCCTCCCTCTAACCCCACCAAACCTACCTTCAACTATCCACTGCACCCACCTCCCTCCCCCCTACCTCGCTCAAGCCTCAAAATCCCCATCCAACCCCCCCTTCGTGAACACTTACCCCCCAATCCTCCCACCTCTTGCCCCCTCAAGAAACCTATGATAGTCCTCCCAGATTTTGGAGACCCAATATCAACTTAAAACCAATATTCTCCCCCCCACCAAGGAGAGGGAAGCACTCATCGTCTAGAATTACCAAATGAAGATCCTCTCATGGAACGTGAGAGGCCTCAATGGATGAAACAAGCAGCGCTTGGTCAAGTCCATGAGGAAAGAACACAAACCCACAATTCTTCTTCTCCAAGAAACAAAGCTGGATTCTCAAAATGTTTCTTCTATTTCAAACTACATCTGGAAGGACTCTGCCTCCTGCTTTAGTTTAGCCAATGGAGCTTTAGGGGGCCTTCTATGTTTATGGGACCCACTCAAGGTCGAGGGGATGATGTTGTCAATGGTTGAGAGCTACATCAACATCTTGTTCTTCAACAAGAATGATAGGTTTTGTTGGGTCCTATCGAACGTGTATGCACAAAATTATCCCTCCAGGAGAAACTCATTATGGAATTCCATTAGTCAACTAAAATATATTTTCTCTATAGAGGCCTAGATGTTGGTCGGGGACTTCAAATCCCCACTCTTTCCTTCCAAAAATAAATGAGGGACTCCAATAATAGAGAGTTTCTATTAGCGGTTTGTGAGCTTCATAGACAATGAACTGATGGACATCAATATTAGAGGGCCAAAGTTCACCTAGATCGACCATAGAAAGGGTGATCAACTTAGCCAGATGCACCTAGACCGTGTCCTCATTTCTATTAATGCCATCCCAAATTTTGGTGATGCTACTACATGCTCTCTCTTGAATATTGAATCCGACCATAATACCCTCCTTCTAGAGTGTCATCTGCATGCCTCATACTTCAAATCCCCCTTTATATTTGAATTCATATGGCTCTACGATCCAAATCTTAGATATTTTATTTCTCAATGATGGGCCTGGCCCTTCCATGGGTCCAAATTTTCCTAGGTGAAAAATAAACTTTGACATGTGAAATATAGCCTTAAAATGTGGAACAAAGAAGTATTCGGAAATATGTTTTAGAAAAAGTAGCAAATCCAATCCTATCTCTGGGATATTGAAATCACTCTCTAGGATGGTGTCCCTGAACCCACCCTCTAAGACTCCAAAAAAATCCTCCTCTCTGATTATCACAATAATCTAATAAGTAAGGAAGTTTTCTAGAAATAAAAATATAGAGTAACACGACTCAAAGAAGGTGATTCGAATACTAAGTTTTTCCATACCTTAAGGGTGATGCACAAGGGAAGCAATAGGATCAAGGAACTATTTCAGCAGGATGGCCAGGTGGTATCCGACATCCAAGAAATTAGATCAATGGTAGTTCTCTTCTTCGAGGAGCTTCTTGGTCCCTCTCCAAAGTGTGACTTCCATACTTCTGAGGGCCTCCTACAACACATCCAAAGGTTAGTCACTACCACCCAGAATTTAATGCTTCTTGAAACCCTTATTGTTGAAATTAGATCTCCTATTTTTTCCATGCAAGGGGGGAAAGCTCTAGGTCTGAATGACTTCCCCCCATATTTTTCCATCACTTTTAGGATATTCTAGGCCCATATGTGATCTCGACCATCCAGTAGATGCATACATACATAATGATCATAGGAGACATCAACTCCACCTTCCTATCCCTCATACCCAAAGTCATCCTGGCCTACACTCTCTCTGAATTCTACCCCATAAACATATGTAATGTCCTGTATAATATCCTCACCAAAGCCCTAGCCACAAAGCTCAAGCTCATCCTCCCCTGCATCACTTTTTCTAATCAAGGCAGTTCTATCCATATGAGGAAAATCATCGATAACATCATCATCATCCATGAGCTCATCCATTCTATCTCCTCGAGTGGCCAAGTAGGCTTCCTCCTAAAGCTTGACATGAATAAAGCCTTCAACAGAGTCTCTTGGGAATTCCTATTGGTTATCCTCTGAATATTCAACTTCCACTCGGATTGGATTGATCTGATCAAAGGTTGTGTCATCTCAGAATACTTTTATGTCTTGGTTAATGGATCCCCAATAGGCTACTTCAAAACATTTAAAGGACTTAAACAAGGAGAATTCATCTCCCCATTTCTCTTCATCATTATTGTAGAATATCTCAGAAGGGCTCTAATCCATGCTTTCCTCGAAAGGTTCATCTTTGGAATTAAACCGGCTTCCTCCCTTCAACTTGTGTCCCACCAATAGTTTTTTTATAATACTATCCTGACTACTTGGGCCTTGATTTGCCAAATTTAGTGCATCAAGTCCATCCTCCTTTCGTTTGAGGATGCGGCTAGATAGATGGTAAATTTTGACAAGATCAATATCTACTTTTTCAACACTCTAGTGAGACACCAAGCCTACATTGCTACTACCCTTAGATGCTCCATTGGTTCCCTCCTTGCTACTTACCTCAGATTCTCTCTTCGAATGCTAGTCCAGGAAATCCCTTTGGAATCCCATCATGGAATGCATCCAAAAAAATTTGGTCAGCTAGAAAAGTAGCCTCCTTTGTCAAGCTAGTAAGGCCACCCTTGTCAAAGCCACGCTATAGAGAATTATCATATTCTTCATGTTTGTATTCTAGATTCCTACCGAAGTATGTAATCGCATTGAGCAACTCCAAAGGAGCTTTCCTTTGGTCAAGATCAGAAAACAAATAATGAATACATCTAGTGCCTTAGAACTAGGTATGCTATGGGAAAGAGCATGATGGCATTGGGGCTTCGAAATATCCACAATATGAACCTGACACTCATCACCAAGCATGGATGGTGAATCCTCACCAATGAGAACTCTCTATGGATCTCCATCATCAAGGAAAAATACCTATGGTATAACCTAAACTTTTTAGATGATCCTAACCCCATTAGGGGATCTACGATGTGGAATTATATCCTTAATACTAAGCATATTCTCCAAAAGGGTATCATATCAAGGTTAGGATATGGAGCCAATATTAGCTTCTAGAGTGAACTCTAGCTAGGGAGCTAGCCACTCCAGGAATGAAAGGATCTGGTGTGTCTCATACTAGTGACAGATACCCTATTCAAGTAGAAGGTCAGTAATTTCCTCCTCTCGAAGGGTTCCTCTTGGAAGCCCTTCCCAAATGATGGGCTCTCAAAAAATCATAAGCTTACCTCTTCTGCCATTTTTGATCTTCTCCACCTTTGTGTCATCCCCTCATCCATAGTGGAGGATTACATCCTTTGGGATCCCTCCTCTTCTATCCTCTTCTCTATCAAGTCAGTCTATGCCATGTCCGAGAACCCTGGCCCCCCTGGTTTTTGACCAAGCTTATCTGGAAGCCCCATATAATTCCTAAGGTCAATTTTTTTTGTGGTTGTCCATCCAAGATAATATTCTCACCATCCCCAATCTCTATCGTCATGGTCTGTCTCTCCCAAATTGTTATTACATGTGCCTCTCATATTGTGAGTCCACCCAACACATTTTCACTTATTACCATTTCTCCCAATACATCCTCTCCTCCCTGTTCTCCTCGATCTGCATCTCCTACACCCCATCCTATTGGCTTAGTGATCTTTGTGTTCAGTGACCGAACCCATTCATAGGGCATCGATTAAAGACTTTCTGGTCCTTTTTCCTCCCTCACTTCTTGTGGGAGATATGGCAAGAACACAATACCTATGCCTTCAATGATTCATCTCACAAGGAGAACCACATACTAGCCAAGATCATTGCTACTACCATCAAAAATGTGTCCATCAACTAGAGTAAAGGTGACCCAGAGCATCATCTTGAAGGAATCCTAGCATCTACTCTCAATATCTCAAGAGATATCCATAGGTAGACCTCTTCCAAGGTTTATTGCTCCCTTATCAAATAGTCTCTTCCACCTCCAGGCTTCCTCAAACTCAATTTTTATGGGGTAGCCAAAGGAAAACCTAGAGTCATAGGTGTAGGAGGTATTATTCAAAACCACATGGGTAACATCATCCTAGCCTACATCAAGAACCTGGGTTTCAACTCTAGTCACTTTGCTGAAGCTAGGGCTCTCTACCAAGGTGTCATCCTCATCCACAGTCTATTCCTAGCTTCATTGTGGAAGGTGATTCCAAAAATATTATCACCAGTATTTCTTTTGAATCCTCCATCACATCGTGGAACATTTCCAGTATGATCGATGAAGTCAATCATCTCTTACGCTCCTTCTCAAACTCAAGGGTGACCCACACCTATAGAGAGGGAAATCGAGTGACTAACCAGTTAGAAAACATCAAAATATTAGAGTCTTGCCTCAGGGTGTGGAAAGACTTTTTCCCTCAAATGATCATCGATGTCAATGTTGCTAACATCACCGATCAGTGAGTTGATGTGGGCTAGAGTGGGAAACCTACTCCATAGGTTTCAAACCTGCATCCACCTAAGCAGTTTGAAGTTCTAGTTTAGCACCATCGTGGCAAGTCTCCATCATGGCACCATAAGCCCTGATTTCAAGCATATCTCTCATGCAGGTTTTTATTGAGTTAGCATTCCCCGAGTGGATATCTTCAACCATTTCTTGAGTATATTTCTTTGTAGTAACAACCAACTGTCATCCCGAAATTGGGAACCTATACGCGATTTTGGGTTCACATAGAATCGAAAGAATTACAGCATTGGAAATTGGCACATTGGAAAGAGCATCACCCCCTTTTCTAGTGATGACATGTATGCCTGGCCTTTGGGAATGTTGGCCTCCTAAACCCGTGTCCCCGATTGGGCCACTATAGTGGTCCCCATGCTCTCTAGTTGTTTTGCTTGTTTTCTCAATTTCAGTCGACCTTCGCTGACTTACCGTGACCTCTCCTATGCCTTTTTGGCAAGGTGCACTATTAGCATCAGAATGGTTTTGTATCTTTGGCTTGTCTTCCCCATGGTGTTTGCCTTCATCACCCCCCTTGCGTATTTCTGCCACATCCACCCTTCCACCATGAATGATCATCCCCATCATAATGACCCGTACTCATCCGCCCTTCTAGTTGGATTGGGTGTCATCTATGATTTCTATTTATAGCATATTTTAGTCATCTAGAAAATTTACTTTATTTCATATTATTCTACATCTTGTGAATCACAAGATGTACAATAATATGAAATAAAGTAAATTTTCTAGATGACTGAAATATGCTATAAATAGAAATCATATAAATTTTTATAGTACTAAATATGATGGTGTTTAGATTTTAAAAAATTATAATTAAATCTTATATTTTTTATTTTTGAATATCCTTTATATAGTTGTCAACTAGATAAAATTAGTAAAATATTTAAATAGTTAAAATTTTGATTTTATGTTAAAAAATTTCATTAATAATTAGATAATGTATGTGTTGGTCAAAATAATTTGACAATACACACAATAGAATTAGATATAAATTGATAACTTAGCCTATTTCAATAATAATATCACATGTTAACTAAAAATAAATTACAATAAAAATACATGCTAATTTACTGGAATATAATATTAGATTGTAGTATTATGAATATGCATGATAATGTTTTCATTGAGTTTATATTATATATATATATAATAATTGAATATTAATTATTTTATAGAATAAAAATATATATACTTTGTCCCACAAGGGACAACTCAATGATTTCGGGATTTGGCTCTTCTTCGGAAGGTCCATGATTCAAATTGTGACATTGGCGAGTGTGCTAGGAGGTGGGTGTGTGGTGGTTGTGTGTTAAATTTCCTATTGATAAGCATAGCTCTTAACTTTACATGAGTATTTTTAGGAAGAGACTCATCAGCCTTATGATTTAGTCATAGAGGTTTCTCACACTAACAAATTTAAATTTAAATTTAAATAAATAAATAAATATATATATATATATATATATATAAAATCTATTAATAAATTTCACTATTCAGTATGGCCTTGAAAATGTAGTACTATTTACTATTATGGTAAAAAAAAAATTATATTCATCCAAATAAATAAATAAATATATAATCTACTAATAAATTTTAGTATTCAGTATGGCCCTTGAGAGTGTAGTACTATTTACTATGGTAAAAAGAAAAATAAATTAAAATTTATATTCATCCAAAATAGTGTGCATGAAGTCTTAATAATATTGTGATTCTTACTATATTTTAAAGTATTGAAAAATACTTATGATGACTATGGAGTTACATAGGAAGGAAAATCACCTTCTTCCAAAGGAATAAATACAAAAAATTAAATTACAAATATATCTATACATTAATTAATTAATTAATTCTTATAGAATATTTATGCTTAATAATGAGTTATAATGGTAAAAGTTGATAGTTTCTTATTTTTCATTCCTTATACAAGAGATGATATAAGAAATAAAAAGAGGCACAAATTGACTTAATATATTTTGAAATAGAAAAATACAATACTTGATATTAAATTAAAGAGTTAAGAAATTTTAATTTATAGACGTGTGCAATATATATTCTATACTACGTAGAAAATATTAATATTTTATCTCTACAACACCATGAAAATTGAAAAATACTTGGTTTTTCAAATGGATATATAAAAAAAATTATTATAATTTTCATATCAGGTAAATTAAAAGCAATAGCATGAAAGAGGCCTAGGTTCAAATCTCTCCCCTCACATGTTGCGGATATGTTGTATATAAAAAGGTTCCTCATCAAAAAAAAAAAAAAAAAGCAATAGTATGAAAGAGGGGAAAGTGAAATAGTAAATCAAAAAAGAATTAATGATAATGATAATGGAGATGAAGTAATGTAATAATAAAAGATAATATTTAAAATATGTGGGGATTAGAGATGATATAGATAGGCTTCAAAATAGTTCTTTTTACACTCATTGTTTATAGATAACTAAAAGTATAGTATGTCATAATGTTCTATCATCAAATTTAGATGATATCTCTTTTAGATTATATTTTTTTTAGATTTGAAGAATCTATATAACGATAGCTCTAACTTCTTTATAAAGCATAATCATTACCTATGTTATACTATTAAGAATACAATTGAAGAGTTCCACTATAGATTGTGAAGCTATTAGGGAGTTATCAAAAATCATTTTTAACATATAGAGATAATATGATAAGTATCTCTACCCAGGTGTTGTAGGTGAGTTGGAGAGGAGAGGGCAATCCTCCAAGGAATGTCCCAGGTTCAAATATCCACCCTACCAAAAAGCTGAATTGGGTATCCAAAATACAATTGATAATGTTGGTGCGGGTAGGGTCGGGTGTGACTCTCGGGTGACTTTGATGGTGTAGAACCCCCTGTTCATGGTCTCTCATACCAATGCAGCCCTACAAGGGGTTTTTCGGTTTAAAAAAATAAAAAAATATGATAAGTACCTCAAGATCCAAGTACCTAATGAAGAAGGAATTTCACACTACAATTCATTTTTTTAATTCTAAATAAATTTTATAAAATCAATAAAATTGCAATGATACCACCTATTAGAACTACAACAACAATAGGGAATAGAACCAATATTTTAAAATCAATAAAATTGCAATGATACCACCTACTAGAACTACAACAACAATACGAAATAGAACCAATATTTTATTAGGAGCAAATGGTCATGGTGAAATAATAATCCAATTAATTACAATATTAGGAGAAGTTTTATACCTTTTGTAAAGTTTTCAAGCATATTTGAAGTACTCAAATAATTTTATTTATAAAAAACAAGAATCATAATATTAAAAATGTTATCATAATGCGTATGTTAATTAGGCTAACTATATAAGTATTGGTTGTTCATGTTAATACAAAATACAAGGTTTAGTGACTCCAAATAATGTAGTGGATATTAATATTGATACTCATATTTGTAAAGCCTAAGATCACATCACTAACTTATATATTAAAGTATATGCCTATTGTATCATGTCATTATATGTTCAAAATATTTGGAAGTAAAAAGGATGAGAACATTTTTTTTAACTATAAAAGATAGGAATTTCTTAAATTAATAAATTAAAATAAAAAAAAATGAATTTCTTAAAGTATATGTAAGGATAATTATAAAATATTTGTTAAATATGCCAAAAATTTTAATGATGAAAAAAATAAGCATTGATAAGCAAACAAGGGTGTTTTTTAGAAGTACTTGGTTGAGTGATACTCCTAATGAATAGGAGATAAAAACACATAGAAATGAAAAAGTTAGATATAAGTAATAGATTCAATTTATTTTTTTTGAGTTAATTTTGAAAGTAATAATTTGTTAGTTTTCAAAGTTTATTACTAAGTAATGATGTAAATTGTCACTTATATCATCGAAACCAAGAAATGAGTTGATAGTTTTATAAAAAGAGACATGACAAGACCTATGATAAAGACAATAACATATCATTCTTGGTCTAATATGTCCAAGTTAAATGAGTATCATAATTAAGATTAAAAAATTAAGGAAATTGCACATAAGAAAAGATTGGTTTGATGTTCCATATTACTCCCACTATTATTACCCTAGATTAGGGTCATCATACTTGTTGTGTTGCTTCCTCCTTAATGCAATAAAATATAGTAATTTATAACAACAAAATTTACCTTTTAATTATCCTATGTAAGCATCTAGATTTAATCAATTTTAGTTAGTATCCTATGTAGTGGAATTGGTTAGTACTACTTTAAATGCATAGCTATGCATGATATGTTATAATGCTAAAAATTTGAACTTTCTACATAGAATGAATATTGTGTTTTTATTGATTATATTTTTTGAATCTATAAGACCATACTAAATTAAGTATGTTTTATTTATTCAAAGGTAAAATTTAATATTTAAATAATATTAAAGCATATATTTATTATTGGTTTCATGTTATTAGTTGTCCTAATTTGCATTTAAATTTATCTATTATGATGTATTTTGTATAATTATCATGTTGCATTTTGTTGAATATAATGAGTTTCAAGATTACTTTTGTTAGTATTGTGTGTACTATATTTGTATATTATTTTTTTAATAAAATCTTAATAAATGTTTGTGTTTGAATATATAATATTTATTAACACATGTCATAGTATTATATGAATAAGTGCATCAATTTAGTAGTTTCTCTTAGTGTTTGTACGTTATTTCCTCTTTGAGAAATTATACTTACGACATTAATGAACAATTATAGTTCCATCATGATATCATGCGTTAATTTTTTGAACATAGTTAACTTATTATGCTAAAAAAAATTAATATGCATATAATGTACTAATCAACAATTTTCTTTGTTCAATTTAATTTTATATGTGATTTTATTTGTGTTATTGTATACAATAAAGATAATCACCCAAGCAATTGAACAATAAAAGACAAGAAAGTTCACAAATAAATGATTTTTTGTATTAAAACTCTTGCTAAAGCCTTTTTGCCTCTTTTTTACAATGTCTTGGCCCAAGTTAGAGGGGTTTGTTTACAAAATGAAATGTTTGCTTTTGAGTACAATGAGTACAAAAGGGGGAAAATCTCCTTTGCTGAATAATATGGAAGGTGGGTGTAGATCCTCATGGCTACAATCAAATTTGTGAGTGTGCTTGTGTATTCACTGGTGGGCCACTATTTGCTGTAGAAACCTTCAATAAACCTATAACCTACACATACATGAATGAAAACAAGAGGGATTAGTAGTACCTACTGATGTGTATAAAAAAACTACTATAAGTCCTAAAAATGAATGCTTATAGAGTGTGAAATGATGCATAGAAGAAATACAACATAAAAATATGATACGTTATTGGTTACCGAATTTGATCCATATATGTTTTCAACTAAGAATATCCTTGAGCAAATGTGGAGCTACATTTGGGGTTGGTTAAATGCAAGCTTGCATTTATGTAAACATAGAGTCGTGTTTGTTGTTATGTAAATGCCTTACCATGTTTGCATATGAGATACAAGATTGCTAAGGTTCGATCCAAAACCTCGAGTAATCGATCTCGATGAATGATTGATGACCTTCTGTGGTAGTTTTGATAGTGTGATGATACAATTTTCTAGCCTCCTTTTGGGTGATGAAGGGATGATGCCTGGGAAGGTGTTGATCGCTGATGCAGTGATTGATGACAAAGGATACAATGCCATGCGCCTAAAATTAGTGTTTGAATCAAGATAATGAGATTAACAAGTGGATTATGAAAATATTATATTTTGATGTCATAGTTGTTATGATATTGGAGGCATGATAAGAGGTTACAAGTTGAAAATTATAAAAAATGAGACAAAAAATTTGGTCATGAGATAAACTTTAAGACTCATCAAGGAAATCATATTGTAGTAAAAGCTAGATCATATCAAAGATATTTCACTCCAAAAGAAGAGGTAAATAAAGCTATCATGTAAGTTCAATTATAGAAGAAATTAAAGGTGCAAAATAAGATATGGGGAAAATATTAAAACAAAGATGACAAATGAGGTCAAGTTTATTATAGGTAAATCATCTTTATTTTCCTTGTATTATAGAATCCTCCCTTGGTAATAAAAATGACACTAATGTAGAGGTTATTCCTTAAACTTTAAGGTATATAAATCCTTAGCAATTTATGGTTTATAGGGAAACATAAAAAGATAATTGCTATGGAAGAGCATCCTTGCACTTTAGGATTTCCAAGAAAACATAAAAAAGAATGTGCTTATAAGGTTATTCCTTGCACTTCAAATCTTTTAGAGAAAGACAAACCTATAGATGATAAATATTTCTGTGAGCAATGTAAGAATATTGAAGATATGTGGTACGTAAAAATATTGATCGAATTGAAAAAAAGAAAGAAAAATCCAAGAGGCAAAATCAAAGAGAAAAATAAACACAAAGGGATAGTAATATGGGAAAACACCGATCATTATATAAAATCAATACTTCTTATACACATCCGCCATAGGGGTTGAACATATGGCTCATCACGAATAATACAAGTGACATCCTTGCCAATAGACCACACGCAATGTTAATATAGATTGTGGAAGTTACACTTTTATTTTTACAAGGTTAATTAATACATATATAAAAATGTGTCCCATACTATTACATCACCATTATAGAGTAATTTACAAGAAGTTAGTTATTTTTACATCATTTTTTATACATAGGGGATTTGGTTACTGTAGACACCTAAAACACGTCATGTTGAGGAGACTACTCATATGGATACATTTTTAGGCCATGTGACTCACCTTGGACCTTTCCAAGACCCAGTAGTGGTTCTAACCACTCAATCAGGGTAGCCTAGTCCTATTCAACCTTCGCCACTGATGTCATTAGTGGCGGCCATCATCACCATCGATACTTAGAGCGACTGCGATCTAGTCGTGCTTGTCAATAAAAACCATGATCATAGTCATGCTTGTCGATAGCAATCAAGTCTATAATAAACTCGGTCTACCCGAGCTGAGTAAAATCCATTTTTAGAAATGGTTTCTTAAGCAGTTGCACCTACGAAGCTTCTAGAAGCATCCATCTAACTGCCCCAACATAATTTATTCTTGATCTTGGCTTCCTAGAGAAGCTAGGATTCATATTCGGGAAGTCTATTTAAGGCGTCCCAAAAAAATAGAAAGGTATGGATGTCTTTCCTAATGAAGTGTTACCAATATAGATAGAAGAATTCATGAGCAATTGCCATAGCGAAGCACTGCTGAACTGAGAAAAGATTTCACATCCCTTTAAGGTGTGACAAAGTGTTGCCCAATTATGCCATGACATCTGCATATTCACCAATGGAGATTATCAAATATTGAGGATCAATCATCTTGCTAATCAACATCAAATTACCTGCAATTCAAATCGATTCTGCAACCAAATTATGTCTTGAGACATGACCGATCCTTGTACATCAATTCAATGAAGAAATTTATCATTACTAGGTCCAAAACATAGAGAACAGAACCTCTATCTTGTGACCGTTGTTTTTAAAAGTGGCTTGTAAGTGTCGTCACCGACATCAACAACAACTAACAGAGCTTACCACCCTGATTATCAATGACTGTGGGATGATGTATCTTTTTCTTTGTTTTAGACAGTAGCTTAGTCATTAGATGCTTTCATTCGGTTTTCTAACATAGACTAGCAACATTACATTTTGTCTTTATGCATTTTATTTCCTGTTTCATGCATTTTATCATTTCTTTATGCATTTTCTTTACAATTTGCACTTATGGAGAAACTAGCCTCATCTTGAGAGGCCTCATATGCTATTGATATTTCTTGTGTGCATATTTCAAACCCTTTGCAGGAGCTAGGCATCATCAAGACCATCTTCTTTGATGTCATCACGTAGAGGTTGCGAAAGAAACCCTCCTATAATCAGTTTATGGGGATTACAAAGATCTATTGAAGACACCTATCATTTGAATCATTTATTGTAATACATATCAAATTGGTTAATCCCTCAGAGGGATATCTTATAATCTTGATGTAAAGAGCAATTTGCAAATATGAATAAGGAAGGGTACTATTTATTTTATCTTTCTAGCTTTACATTGATTATATGATGTCATTTTGTCAATTTGATTTCATACTTTCATAGGTGTTAGATTTTTGTAAATCTTACAGTGGCGATCACAGTGTCATTTTTTTATATACAGAGGAGTTGGTTACATCCACACTACACACTATTTTTGGTAACTATAAAGTGCAAGATTCAAACCATAGGGGCTGCTCCCAACAAGCCTATACCACCTCTTTGTTGATGACCCATCTTGAGAGGGACCACCAGTCGCTCGAGATTCATATCATCGTCGTCAGAAGATTCAGATCAAACAAACATGTCCCCAAGGTTTGAAATTAGGTCTCTTCTTGGTAAGTGTGTCTGGTGAGACAGACAATTATCAATCCACAAACTTAAATCTCTTCTTGGTAAATGTGCTTGGCCAAATAAACAACTACCAATTCACCTAACCCTTGAAAGCTTAATTTTTTTTTTTTTTAATGATTTAAACCTGAGTAATAACGATTGTGTGACTTATTATTCTCACACTAACCAACTCAGTTGATCCACTCATCTCTGAGTAGTAATGATTGTGTAACTTATTATTCCCACACTAACCAAGTTAGTTGACCCACTCGTTTTTTTTTCTTGCAGGGACATACTCTATGCAAGTTGGTGAATCACCAATAGTTTCTTTAATAGGTTGAAAATCTTAGAACACGTCGAGGATCATCTTTCCTAAAAATTAAATTTGGGTTTTTCTGGAAGAACTCAATTTCTGTTACCATTACCCTGTTTGTATTGGAACAAACCAAGATCGAGACGGATATTGACATAGGGCATCATATGTAAATTTTAAGGCTAGTATACTATTACAATCAAATAGACTCAATAATTTAATTTTGACTTTGTTCATAACGAACAGTCTAGTAATAGGGTTGTAGTTTTTCTTTGGAAGGTAAGGTTGGGCATACTTAGATAGAGAAGCTGAATGGTAGTGGGTAAGTGTTTACTGATTGACTGTTCCACGAAAGTAGGATCTTATTAACTTAGTATAACCCATTAAATTATTATAATGTCAATACACTAATTTTTTTAAATATTAAAAAAAATAATAATAATAATATTAAATTTGACGCATTGAATACCGTTAGGCTTATGACATGTTCCCCTCAGCTCCGGAAAAAGTAAAGAGCTTTAAAATGTGAGCGAAGTTTTCGGCCCATGATTCCTAACTTCCGAAGTTATCGCTTCGTTATTGCGAATTTCATTTGGTGAAGATGAAATCACTCGCTCTCAATTGGTGGCTTTGTAACAGTACAGATAGTACATTAACTGTTTGCCAAAAATCAGATAGTACATTTACTTTCGCTTCTCTTATTAAAATTATATATATATATATATTTCGCTTAGATAGTACATTTACTTTCTCGCTTCTTATTGTAATTGTACCGTCGGTGATTGACATTTCTTGAAAGGCATATGTTAAACTTTCTTTTGTCTATAAAGAGAAACAAATTGCGAGTTTCAATAACGAGAAGCTCTCCGCCCCATGGATTGTTCGGCAATTAGAAGCCCATCATCAGCTCTATGAAATCATGCTTTCCGCTGCCAAACCCATGGCCCTCAAAGCTGCCCTTCTGCTTGACATTCCTCATATCATCGTCACTCGAGGCAATGGAAGCCCTTTGTCTGTGAACCAGATTGCTTCGTATATTTCCACATCCACAAATAAAGCTTCCCATACTTAATACCTGTTTAGAATCCTCAGCTTTTGGCTTCATATGGAGTATTTACCGAGGAAACTATGGTGGCCGATGGAATCAAGCAGTTAAGATATGGGTTAACCCCCATGTCCAAGTTCCTACTGAAGGAAGGAAAGCAAGAGTCCTTTGCGCCTTTTCTCTACTTGGCAACCCATAATGTCTACCTGAACGCTTATCAACACTTGCAAAAGTCAGTCCTAGAAGGCTGTTATCTCTTTAATAAGGCCTATGGAATTGGCCCCTGGGAATATGCCATAAATAATCCCGAAGCCAACAAGATTTTCAACGAGGCCATGGCCAGCCATACAACAACAGTCATGGCTTCGCTGGTGGAGAAGTACAAGGGATTTAAGAGCGTGAAGAGTGTGGCGGATGTTGCAGGAGGCGTAGGTTCTGCATTATTCATAATCCTCCAACAATATCCGCACATTTATGGCATTAATCTCGACTTACCTAATGTGATTGCCACTGCCCCTTCCATACCCGGTAATTTCCTTACTCGTCTATTAACATCGGGTAGTAGTGTTGGTAGTAATCCGCTAATGTGTGAATATTTAATCCTATGTCGAGCAGCCATTTGTTTAGAAAAAAAGGCGAATCATAGAAGAGGTAGTTACCATTTTTCTTTTTTCTTTCATATATAATTCTTACAGGAGTAGATCACGTCTCTGGGGACATGTTCGAAGGAATTCCCTGCTCAGACGTAGTTTTCATGAAGGTAATTGAAACATGTTATTTGGGTACTATATGTATCACTCTCTTTTATCATATTTGACAAATGCTTTGATTGTTAGGACAGTGGATTTTGCATGAATGGGACGATGAGCGCTGAGTGAAACTGCTAAAAACAAGCTACGAGGCAACGCCAAAAGATGGGAAGGTGTTGATCGTTGATGCAGTGATTGATGACAAGGGAGAGAGTGCGACACGCCTGGGATTATTGTTTGATGTGACTATGATGGTTTACACCACAGGTGGAAAGAGGAATTCAAAAAGCTGTTCCTAGAGGCAGGATTCAAAAGCTACACTATTACCAAGCTGCCTTTCCTCCAATCGCTCATCGAAGTCTCTAAATCCTGACTCACGTCTAGATTTGTGTCTGCTCTCTAAAATAAGACGTGGGATTATATAGTACATCCTAAATCACATTCCTTGTTCTCCGCAACAAAATGTCCACAATTTAGATAAAGTATCATAAAACTATTACCTTGCATTAGAATCTAATGGAAATAGAGTCCTAATATATTTAGGAATATTTATTATAAAGGATATCTTGTTAAAGATCATTTTAGTTGCATGATATCAAAATGATAAGGGAAGAACCCAGACCATTATTCATCATACCATCCTTTATGGATAAAAACTTTTTAAGGGTTTGAACGTTGCGAAAAACAAATGGAAAGGACAAACAAGTTAGACTAAAAACAAGGTCATGAAGAATACTAGATGTCTTTAAACTTTACACTGTGTTTGTAGACGATTAAGTGGGATGTTAAAAAAAATAAGGAAATGATTGAATTTTGTGGGTATAATTGTTTGTAATAAATTGATGAACATCTTTTATTAAAAATAATACATTCTAAAAATTAAGAAAAGAGGTTAATATTTGCAATACCACACTTTAAAACATGAAGGGTGAGAGATAATACTATAATAGAAATACATGTAATATTAATTTTTAAATTAACTAAGTTTTTGAGCAAGTAAAAAATATTACAATAAAAATTATTATGTAAATTATGATAAAAAAAATTATAGTAAGATATATCTTTTAATTTATTTGTAGAGAAAAATGAACATTGTATTATTATAATTAAATATAAATAATGTTATATTATAGTTTTTAGTCTTTGTTATAATTTTATTTTATAACAAATAAGATTTTAAAAAGCAAAATAATATAAAGAAATGCTAATTATTACATTGTATAATTTGATTTATGATGTTTATTATCATGTCCATCATTCTAGCTCATCCATTGCTTACAAAAATAATATTTCTTGTTGTATCTTTACTGTGTATATTGCATTATATGTCGGACATGAGAAGATATCCATATTTAGCACTACAATCCTCAAGAAAGTTGGCAAATCAAGGGGTCAAAAATTGCTGGTATGCTCATACTACTACTCTACTTCAATATCTTGGTCTAGACATCATGACACCTCCTCCTACTAAAGCATCAGTCAATACACCATACTCCAATAAGGATACTTAATATGAGATTTACTCAGCATATATAAAAACTACTTGGACTAATCCAAAGGAATCTCTTTCACCAAAATTGCTACATTACTCTCACTTTTATCTCCAACTAGAGAATGGATTGATCACTACTCCAAAATATATCTTTATACAGATGTCACATAGCCTCAGGTTTCCTCTAGCTCAGCTACGATTTTGCTTCCACCAGCTATGTATTGAGATAAATCTCACCTCCCCAGAGATCAGCGTATTTGCAGATTATGCAGTCTTGATGTGGAATTCGAGAAGCATTTAATTTTCACATGTCTTGTCTACTATGAGATACGAGGTAGATATTATTGCTTATTCAAAGACACCCATACACTAAAATATTGGATTAATTATGAATATCAGAGATGCATTACCCTTTTCATCCAATAATTATTCAATCTTAGGAAAGAACTACTTAGTAATAGTTTGCAGAAGATAATAGGATCTTGACTTATCACTTCATTCTTCTAGCCTACAGAGGCCACAACCAAAAAGTGCTAGCGTGATCACAAAGATACAACAAGATCAACTCGTCGTCAACTCCAACAAAGAACATCTACGGTGATATCCAACTCTTATATCTCTCACTTCTCTTCAGCCTTGAATGTTGGGAGTAATCCTTGATCCACAAATTTTGTATATCATATGTCATTCTATTTACTATTTTTCTTACTTTATTTTCTCTAGAGCTACATTAGGCACTCCCATTGCTTTGTATATGTCTTACTTTACAGTACTATTGACCTCTTTTGGTCACCGATGGACATCAATACAAGTTCAAATTTAAATTCAAATTTTGATTTTTTAATAGTAATAAATACGATGGTGTTTAGATGAAAAAAAAATTATATTTAAATCTTACATTTTTTAAAAGTTTTTTTAATATCCTTTATACATTTGTCAACTACTTGATAAATACTAGATAAAATTAGTAAAATATTTAAGTAGTTAAAAATTTGATTTTATGTTAAACAATTTCATTAATAATTAGATATTGTATCTTTAATGATGTTTTGGTCAAAGAAATATGATAATACACACAATAGAGTTAGATATAAATTGATAGCTTGGATTATTTTGATAATAATATCACATGTTAACCAAAATTAAATTGCAATAAAAGTAAAAATTAATTTATATAAATATTTGGAATATAATATTAGATTGTAGTATTATAAAATATGTATGATGCTTGTTTTATTGATTATATATATATATATATATATATATATATATATATATATATATATATATATATATATATATATATATATATATATATATAAATAACCGAATATTAATTATTTTATAGAATACAAAAACATATACTTATTTTTATAACCTATTAATAAATTTAACTATACAATATAGCCTAAAGAGTGTAGTACTATTTACTATTATGGTAAAGAAAAAAATAAATTAAAATCTATATTTATCCTAAATAGTGTGGATGAAGTCTTAATAATATTGTGATTCTTACTATGATTTAAAGTATTGAAAATACCTATAATGATTATGGAGTTGCATAGGAAGGAAAATCACCTTCCTGCAAAGGAATAAATACAAAAAATTAAAGTACAAATTTTATCCATACATTAATTAATTAAGTCTTACATAATATTAATGCTTTATCATGAGTTATTATGGCAAATAAAAGTTGATAGTTTCTTATTTTTCATTCCTTATACAAGATATGACATAAGAAATAGAAAGATACACAAATTGAATTAATATATTTTGAAATAGAAAATTACCACACTTGATATAAAATTATGGAGTTAAGATATTTTAATTTTATAGATGTGTGCAATATATATATTCTATACTACAAATAAAATATTAATATTTTATTTGTACAACACCATGAAAATTGAAAAATACTTGGTTTTCAAATGGATATATAACAAAAATGATTAGAATTTTAATATCAGGTAGATTTGAAGCAATAGCATGAAAGAGGGGAAGTAAAATAGTGAATCCAAAAAGGTTTAATGATAATGACAATGAAGATGAAGTGATGGAATAAATAAAAATAGATTATATTTAAAAGATGCGGGGATTAGAGATGATATAAATAGGCTTATAAAGAGTCTTTTTTACACTCATTGTTTATAGACAACTAAATTATAGCATTTCATAGTGTTCCCTCATAAATTTAGATGATGATATCTATTTTACATTATATTTTTCTAGATTTTAGGAACCTATATAATTATAGCTCTAGATCCTTTATAAATTATAATCATGAACTATGTTATATTATTAAGAATACAATTGAAGAATTCCACTATAGATAATGAAGCTATTAGTAAGTTATCCAAAAACATTTTTAAGATATAGAGAAAATATTATAGGTACCTCACATTCCAATTTAATCCTAACGAAGAAGGAATTTCACACTATGAATTCATAATTTTATAAACAAAATTTGGAAAATCAATAAAATTCTAATGATACCACCTACTATAACTCCAAGTACAATAGGGAATATAACCAATATTTTATTAGGAGCAAATGGTCATGGTGAAATAATAATCTAATTAATTGCAATATTAATTTTAAAAAAAAATTCAAGCATATTTGAAGTACTCAAATAATATAATTTATAAAAACATGAATCATAATATCATAATGTGCTTGACAATTAGGCTAAGTATATAAGTATTGGTTGTTCATGTTAATAAAAAATATAAGCTTTATTAGAAAGGGGTATTGAGGGTAACTTAGTGGTTCCAAAAAATGTAGTGGATATTAGTTTTGATACTCATATTTGTAAAGCCTAATATCACATCACCAACTTATATATTAAAGTATATGTCTGTTGTATCATGTCATTATATGTTAACAAATATTTGGAAGTAAAAAGGATGAGAACTTTTTTTTAAACTATAAAAGATTGGAATTTCTCAAATTAATAAATTAAAATAAAAAATAAAGGAATTTCTTAAAGCACATGTAAGGATAATTATAAAATATTTGTTAAATATGCTAAAAATTTAAATTATGAATATATATATATATATATATATATATATATATATATATATATGGTATTTTTTAGAAGTACTTAGTTGAATGATACTCCTAATGAATAGGAGATAAAAACACATATAAATGAAAAAGTTAGATATAAGTAATACAGTCAATTTATCTCTTTTTTTGTCTTAGTAAATTTTTAAAGTAATAATTTGTTAGTTTTTTTATGTTAGTTTTTAGATTTTATTACTAAGTAATGATGTTAATCGTCACTTCTATCATTGAAATTAAAAAATTAGTTGATAATTTTATAAAAAGAGATATGACAATACCTATGGGAAAGACAATAAAATATTTTTCTTGGTCTAATATTTCCAAGTTATTAAGATTAAAATAATTAAAGAGATCACACATAAGAAAATATTGGTTTGATGTTTCAAATCACTTCCACTATTATTACCCTAGACTAGGGTCATTATACTTGCTTTGTTGCTTCATCCTTAATGCAATAAAAAAATACTAATTTATAACAACAAAATTTATCTTTTAGTTATTCTAAGTATTGAAATAACATGTAGATTTAATCAATTTTAGTTAGTATACTATGTAGTGGGATTGGTTAATATGACTTTAAATGCATAGTTATGCATGATATGTTATAATGCTAAAAAAATTAACTTTTAAAATAGAAATAATATTGTGTTATTTATTGATTATATTTTTTAACCTATAAGACCATACTAAATTAAGTATTCTTTATTTATTCAAAGTTAAAATTGAAGATTTTAAAAATACTAAAGCATATATTTATTATTGGGTTCATGTTATTAGTTGTCCAAATTTGAATTTAAAATTGATCTATTATGATGTATTTTGTATAATTATCATGTTGCATTTTTTTTAATATAAAGAGTTTCAAGATTGCTTTTATTAGTACTATGTGTACTATATTTTTATATCGGTTTTTTAATAAAAACTTAATAAATGTTTGTGTTTGAATATATTATATTTATTAACATATATCATAGTATTATATGAATAAGTGAATCAATTTATATTAGTGTTTGCAGGTTATTTCCACTTTGAGAGAAATTATACTTAAGACATTAATGAATAATTATGGTTCCATTGTGAAATCATGTGTTGATTTTTTGAACATAGTTAACTTATTATGCTAAAAAAAAAATAATATGCATATAATGTAGTAATCAAGAATTTTGTTTGTTCAATTTAATTTTGTGTGATTGTATTTGTGTTACATTTCTTAAAATTTTCATATTACCAATAAAAAACATCTATGTTTTGTCTCATCAATGCAATATAATCTTCTTTTCTAAAAGTCTAATAATTTATCCATCCTTACAATTCTAGGTTATTCATTAGTGTTGTGATTAACTTTTTTAGTATACATTATCAATGATTACATGAACAATTTTTCTAGAATATCCAATTGATCAAACATATACTAAAATTATCATTGATATTAATTAATTATGATATGAAAAAATATTAGGAACATCTTCTTGTTCTTTGTAATCCCACTCTTCATCAACTAATTTTGTGTCAACGACTTGAGAAGAAAACTCATCAACAGAATACTAACAATGCCCAGTCTTTCTTTCATCCTCATATACCATCATGTTTTTTATATTATCAAGTATCAATGGTATATTACATATTATAGTTTTGTATTTAAAAAATGTAATTATTTGGTGCATAAAATTAATAATTTGTTAATAGCAAATTATTAATTTATGAAATGGCAACCCTTAATTGTAGAATAATATTCAATGGTTTGAAACTATCCTCAGTTGTACACCAATACCACATCATATTCCTATTTTGATTTTTTTAAATGTCTTACTTGAATTTTACCTCTTACCTACTTATGCACTCAAATATATAAAAATATATTGTTATTAGAATATGCATATCAACTATATAGACAATAAAATCTATAGCAGTAATTATTCCCTTATGAGAATATTCCCTATCAAATATTAAAAAAGTTTTATTTCTCCCTTGTAAGTTACCACTTCAAAAGAATTATTTGCGACACACAACATTCAACAAAATACATCAGAGGAAAATATAGCTTGCCAAAAATATATAATCCTAAAGCTTACAACCATTATGCATCTCATGGATTGATCTAATAAAGTCACTCAATATAGAGGTCATTTAGGTTCTCAATAGATAATTATATCAGCTTTAAAATTTAAAATATTGACATATGAATTATCAAGCTATATAACACCACCTAATGAAACAAATTAAATTATTAATAATAAGAGATCATGACTATGATTGTTTGGTAGTACATATAGTAATTGGGGCCAATTAGACACATCATACCAATATAGTAGAAAACTTTTGAATCACTAATATAAAAATACTTTTGAATATATATAACCTTTAAGCTTTTGATTTTACAAAATTGTATTGGGCATGACAAAAAGAATGGTATCATAATCTAATAAAAATTTATGCAAAGTATAACATTGTAATAGCTATATAATATATAATTTTAAATTCATTCATCTATGCTGATAAATTTTAAAGTACTTTCTAAAAGTGAATACAAGCATTGCATTCACATGCATTATGCAAAATAATATCAAAGTGGAATATCAATAGATGAAATATAAGTGATATGGCCTTGATCATATTGATGTCATAACTATGCAATGGATCATATTGTAGAGTGATAATTATACTAAATCCTAAACATTATTAATTAAATCACCTAAGTAAACATAATATAAGGATTTGGATTTAATTACAAGTTACTAAATGTTAACCATAAAAATAATTTAACCAATGCCATTAGGTATAGTTACATTAAATCATACTAAAGTATATTGCATAGTGATTTATATTAGGATTTTAAAAATATTACATCATCCACTATTTACTCTTGGTCAAAAAGGTTATATCATACATATTTCAATACCTTATAGAATTTGAATTATAATCCAAGGAGAGAAGAATTTAGATATGACAACATGTTCCTCTTAAGGGATGCTCAAATGGTCCAAATAATATCTAATTCTCCCTCATCACCTAGAATATTAGTATTCTCCAATGGATTATTTGAATTGACTATAATCATATGAATCTCCTACTATCTGTTAGAACAAGAGAATATTCTCTTAAGTTCCACTAGGATAGACACTTTAGTTTCCACTCCTCCATTTGTCAGGAGAACTCCCAGTGGTGTCTTCATCAAGTATGATGAGTTTTTGTAATCCAACGGCTCTCAATGATCAACTCTGCTATTTATACAGATTTGATCCTTGGAATAAATCAATCAGTTCCACTATTCTCTTCATATTTTTTAATGTCATGCATATCTATTATTGTAAAATTATTACATGGTACCAGAGCAGGACAAATTTTGCTTGCATTCGCTCTTGAAGGTTCTAGGATCTGGTTCATTGCTTTGGATATTTTTTTGACTAACTTGCTTAAATTTATGCAATAGTCAATTTTATCCATTTTTTATTTAGAAAAATCCTTATTATTGCTAATATATGTATTGTTTTTTAAAAATATACTGCTATTGTTTTGAGGGTAATATTTTGAATTTTTTTAGTGCTCTCCTTTTAAAAGAAGAACAATTTTTTTTGAAATATCTACCCTAATTTTTTTTAAATAGTGGTTTTACCTCTTAGAGAGGCACTGCAATATTAACTCATCATCCAAATATTATTTGGTGCATGTCCTTTTCATAGCCCCTTGCCTTCGTTGGTGCAACCACTTATAGTGGCCCCAATGATTATCTCTAAGTTGGTGTTTGTTTTAAAAAAATAATAAATTTTTTTATATACGAATCACCTTTATCTCTAACATTTATTGCAAGTTGTACAACATGTGTGTTTTTTAATTACGTCACCCACGATGTGGCTCTCGGAGTGCTTCAATCCACCATTGAGAAAGATCTCCGTATCTAATATCCAAGTAGACGTTATCCGATGCTCAATACCGATCACTCCTTTTTTATTCTCTTCACCTAAGAATAATATCACATATGCTCTTCTGTTCTATTCTGGTTTAAGACTTTCATTTCGTGATTCAAAATATATTTCCTTTTTTTCGACTCATCTGTAGGGAAGGTTATCAAAGACAATGCTCCATTTTTGCTATTCTTTTCTGTACTCATCTCCCTTGAAGCTCTACAAAGCTCTAGTCTACGAGATCAGAGAAAAACTATAGTTCTTTAGAAAAATTTCCTACCTCCTAACTAGTTTGCATAGGAGTTTGTTGGTTTTAGGAATCCTCAGCAACCATTCCTACCTCCGTCTGGTTCCAATAAGCTACGAATCAGAGGGGAACCTCTTCCTCGGGTGCTTCAAATTATTTATATAATTTTTTTGCTTAAAAGAAGTTTTTTCCCTCATAGTATAAAATCAAAGACGAGTTATTATATATATATATATATATATATATATATATATATATATATATGTTCTCGATTGTTTTGTCTATGCAGGTTTCTAAGTGGTCTTTCGTGGTGTCTCAGGTTTCTCATAGCCTTTGCCTGACTCTTACCAGCGATGAAACATTAATTTATATATATATATATATATATATATATATTATGTTCTCTAGATAGTTTATCTTCGCAAGTTTCTCAAGGCTTTGGTGGCATCTCAATCTCTCGTAGTATTTGAAAAGTATCTATTCTATGGATAGTTTATCTTCATAGGATTATCAAGGCTTTGGTCACATCTCAGTTTCATCCACCTAGCTCAAACTAGCGACAAATATAAAGTTTGAGTTTCCATTTTTTATGTCCTTTAGGGTGCTTCTTATTTCTTAGTAGACGCACGATTTATTTTGTTCCTCCTATATTTTGTAAGATTATTTTCACTTCAATTTCAAAGTAAAAGGTCCGAGGTGTAGACCAATTGGTTCATCCAAACCCCATAAGGGGGGCGAAGGTCCAAGGTTCAAATATTGGGCCTCGTCAGACTAAACACTTGTCCCTTTCCTAGTGCTTTCAGCGGCGTAAAAGGTTTAAAATGATTGTGGCATGGTGGTTATAGGGGCGGACTATGCAAAGATCTATGTGGCGGCTTTTGGGACGGACAGCGAGAATATTGTGGCGGCCATAAAAATCTGGACAGCCTACCTAGATTCATGGTGGCTACCGATTCCACCATGTAAATTCAAAAAAAAAAAAAGATCAAAGTAAAATATTGACTCCTTCTCAAAGTTTTTTTTACAAAAAGCTCTTTGATAAGTCGTAGTCTATTGTAACCTTAATATAAAAAGTTTTTTTGGGGGGGTTTTATGTGCAACCATATGCACATTGGTGTCTCTTGAAGGGGGGGTTGTTTTTTTTTCTATCTCTTCCTCAAAGTCTTTTTTAGGTTTTCAAGTTAACAGAGGTGTAATACTTAATATCTTTTTTTTAGCATACACTCTCTATTTAAATTTTTTTTCCTAATTTTTTTATCAAAATTATAAACAAAAACTATATTATTTTTATTATTTTATCTAAATAATAAACTTATCAAGAAGTTCTAGCTTTTTAAATTATTCTCTAATCTTATTTATGTATTTTCTTTAAGATAGAGATTTTTCAAATTCTTCTCTCTAAGGGTGCTATAATTATTCTCTTAATATTTATAATTAAAATTAAATTTTATTTGAGAATATCTATAATTTTTTTTACACTTCAATAATTCATAAACCTAAGGTTTATCTTATCTTCCTCAAAATATTTGCCTACGTTCCATGTACAAAAACCATTAAAAACTTATAGCTTCCCTCAAGTAAGGATGAATTTTTGGAGGCACTTGGTATAAAGGCCTGGAAAATATTTTTCAATCTTCTTATTTATTTTGGGACTCTCTCTCACTGATAGTTTTCCTCTCGTAAGGGAAAGTATTGATAACACCCATTTTAATTTTGTTAGAATAAGTGAATATTCTCTTAAGTTCACTAAGATACACACTTGAGTTTTCACTCCTCCATGTGTTAGCAGAACTCTAAGTGGTGTCTTCATCAGGTTTTATGAGTTGTTGTAATCCAACGACTCTTAATGATCAACTCTGCTATTTATACAGAGTTGACCCTAGAGATAAACCAATCAATTCCACTCTTCTCTTCATATTTTGTGTAATACTTTGCATATCTATTATTGTGAAATTCTAACATGTTACCAGAGCAAGATAGATTTTGCTAGTATTCTCTCTTGAAGGTCCTGGATCTGATTCATTTACTTTGGATATTTGTTTTGCCTATCTAAATTCAAATTTTGCATTAGTCTACTTTTATCCATTGTTATTTTTTTAGCAAATTTTTTTATGTTGCATATTATTTCATTTCTATATTGAATTCGTGTTGAAGGTAAACTTTTAAGAAAACATAGCTATTTTAACTTGTGTGAAGACGTTGGTTTCCCGGCCTTCCTTTTAAAGGAATTAGCCTATTAATTTTCTTTATTTATTCATTTTTTCCCTCAACGTATTAATGTAAAACTAACACTTCGTTAAATTTTTTTTTCATCTTTCTTCAAAGCGAAGTCTCCGATTAAATCCAAGTGTAAATTAGGATTTTTTTTTTTTAGTTTTATTTTGAATTAAACTCAAGATATCTGGCGCTTTCATCGTTGGCACTCATGATATAGACGTTTGAGGGGGCTGAAGCTCTCATTGCCGCACTTTCGTTATCGCGCTCTCGTTGGTGCTCTCATTGACAATATCCTTTGGCCCGTTACAACATCTCATATCCCTTTCGTTGCACTCTTAGACGAAAAAAAATTCCCCGTCTAAAATGTTGTTCAACTTGGACTCTTTTCCAACGGCTCTATCACCTCAAACGGTATTTAAAACCTCTTCCTTTCGGTTCATTCAAATAGTATATGACTTTATAACTTTATATTCTAAAGCGAATGAGATTTGTGCTCTGTGTTTTTTAGAAAGTTCTGCAGGTTCGTCCAGGCGCTCTGCCTTTCGCCCATTGGGGCCTTTGGAAGTCCCTCCTTCTAATGATTTCTACAGCTTTCCCAGAGCAAAATATTTTTTTAGTTCTACTCTTCAGAGACCGTCCGAGCGCTCTGCCTTCCGCCCATTGGGGCCTTTGGAAGTCTTCTCCTAATGATTTTTGTTGGTTTCCCAAATATTAATAGTTTTTTATAAAAACGTTTGGTAAAACTCTATTCCATTTTAAATTTTCTACTCTGTCTAACATTTTTCTGCATGGCTTCAATTTTTTTTAGAGTTCGTTAAAAACGTTTTTAAAATGTTTTAAATATCATTTTTAATTAAAAAAAACAAATACAGTTAAGGAATTTATGTTATATTTCGCTCCTTCCTTTTTCTCAAGATCTGCAGGTCAATATTCGTCCATAGTGCTCTTTGAACGCTATCGAAATATTCTCGTAGTCTCTTGGATCTTAACAGCAGCACCTCTGTCTAAAAATTTTCTACAAGGCTTCGATTTTGTTTAGAGTGCTTTAAAAACATTTTTCAAATGTTTTAAATATCATTTTTTATTAAAAAATGAAATACGATTAAGGCATTTGTGTTATATTTCACTCCTTCCTTTTTCTCGAGATCTGTAGGTCAATCTTCATCCGAAGCAATCTTTGAACACTATCGAAATATTTTCGTAGTCTCTCGGATCTTAGCAGCAACAACTCATGTCTAACATTTTTTTGGAGGGCTTCGATTTTGTTTAGAGTGCTTTCAAAACAGTTTCAAATGTTTTAAATATAATTTATTTATAATAAACAATACTGTAACATTATTTTTTTAGCCTAAGGATTTCTCGCATGTGGTAAGCTTCGTCGATACGACCCTTTCAAGGGGGCATTATTTTCTTTTATGACCCATTTTCTATAGGATTCTATTACTCATGCAGGTAGCTATTTTTCAATTCATTTTCTGTGGCATTAAGTGTTGGAAGTGAATGGAGTCTCTCTCGGTGGTTTCACCTTTGACACTCCCTGGTTTCACCTATGGTGCTCCCTAGTTTCGCTTATGCTCTTGTTGTTTCACGGAGGAGTCTGTATATTTTTAAATTTTCCACATTTCTTATTCATCCCAATCGTAGTGTAGTATTCGATTCTTCGAATCTCCTTTGTCTACGTTTTTTGGCAAGCCTCATATTTATTTTGGGTCTCCACAAAAACAGAAGATGACACATATTGTAAATTTATAATAAAATATTTCTTTGGGGGGGTGTTCGGGTGTTTTTTAGCATCGATCGTAGTTTAGGGAGGGGAGTCTTCTTGTCTTTGTGTCATTTGCATCTCGTCTCTCTGCCTTTTACTTGCCTTTTTTTCTTCTTTGCATATAGTCTTAAGGAAAATATTTTTTAAATTTATTTCCTTTCAAATATTTTGAGTGCAAAGGTATTTATTTATTTTATTAATTTTCTTGAGATTAAAAGTATTCTTAAACTTAAATTTAAATAATAATTTCTCTTGCTATAAAGCAAAACTTCTATCATTTTGCTTATGCATTAAGGGAAACATATTTTAATCTAACAGTAATCATTAAAATTTTAGTTTTTTTATTATTTAAGCATTCACTCTCTAATAACTTTTCTCACCTATCTTGTTTATCAAATTTGAGAAAAGCTATCTTCCTTATAAAATATTCTAAATATATTGTTATTGTTATAATAATAATTTTACACAAGAAGTTCCTTTTTTCCTTTGAAAATAATTTTTACTCTTTCTTATCATTTAGTTTATTAATATATTCGAATTAACTATTTTAAGAAAGAGATTTTCTCACCTTTTATTATTTTCTAAGGATTTTATTGTTAAATCTATAAATGTATTTAATTCTCTAAGGGTGTTATATTAAATCTTTTTTAAATTAAAACTTAACAAAGGTTATAAAAATATATAAAAGTTTAAAATACTTTTTCATAAAAGTTTTCAAACCCTAAAATTTTCCATAATTGAAGTTTTAATGGGGGGAGTATTGATAATTTAAAACTTCAATCTCTCTCTTGTGTGAAGGTGAATTCACTTGAGCCCCTCACCCCTCATAACTTTCACTCATGGAAACCCAAAATTTTAAATATCTTTCTCTTTCAAAGGGCTAAGAGAAACACGTCATTTGTAACGTAAAAATTAAACTCAATTTTTTTTGTATTTTAGGGAGGGTGTATTCTTCTAGATTTCTTTATAGTAGCCTTTAATTTTTAGAGGTATATATTGTTTATAAAATCTCTAAAAAGTATAAGAAGATATTCACTAACTTCATGCCCACCCTCATTTATATCAAAACAAATATATTTTTATTTTATTTTAAAATGTTTTATAGGATATTTACATTGGCAATTCCTATATACATTAACCAAAAAGAAAGTATTATTAAAACTAAAAAAAATATATTTTTGGTCAACCAAATCTCTCATTTTCACTTCAATTTCTCATTTGAAGTTAATGGAGGGGTATTTATAGTCGGAAAGGTTTTTCCAAGATGAACACAATGGTGGTGTCCATTTTTCAGTTTCAAGACTATTTTCAATGATGTTTTTAAATTTGAAAATTATTGTATCATGGAGTGCACTCTCGGTTGAACCCGACACTCCCAGCATTGGTGCCCTTGTTTTTCTAGTTGTCCATTTGTTGGACCTTGTTATTCAACCCATTGTGTCATACAGGTGGATACCACTACTTATGCTTGTAGAGTCAATTTGGACATCCCTTATAGTTTTTGTGGTTCTTTATCCATCCTATATTCACATTATTTTTGTGAGACACTTTGATTTCATGTTTCACAAGCACTAGTCTAGGAGTATGAATTCTTTTCTATAACAAGTCTCTATTTTTTTGAGACATCTAATGGGTCCATTACAAGATTCTTAATGGAATTTATCCTGAAGAGGGGATTGAAGAGGACATATTCCTTCCTCTCAATCCTCCATGCACATATTCCTTATTCTTCTATTATGGCAGGTGGTTTACCCTTGAAATTTTCTACCATTTCCCTAATTTTGTTGTTTGTCCACAAGGTTTGGATCTAGTTATCATCCCATTGTAATCATATAGGTGGAGACCACATACTCATGCTTGTGGAGTCATTTTTGAACTACCCATGCGATTTTTTGTGGTTCTATCTCCATCCCATATTCACTTTGGTTTTAGGGGAATTTTATTTAATGATATTTATTCTTTTGATCACATATTGTAAATGAGTACCTTATCAGATCTTACTCTCGAGACTTATATTTTTGGCTATACCATCTCTATTGTAAATGAGTACCTTATCAGGCCTTGGTGTCGGGACTCATATTATGTAGGAGCACTTCATTCGACAACATATTCATAGCAGGGACATACACTTGGAATATATTCCAACTAAGGCAAAAATTATAGACATCTTCACCAAGTCAATTTCTTCTCCGTGTTACCTTCAATTACAAGAAAAACTTGGATCATTACAGCTGCATTGACAAAGAGGTCTTTCACCTCTCACTATATTATAAATGAGTGCCTCATCAGGTATTCTTATCGGGACTCATCATGTCTTTGTATAGGAGGACAATCTTCGCCATCCGAGGACAAGCCTTTTTCATACTTCTTTGTTTTTTATTGATGGATTTTCCAATTGGGTTTTTACCATCACTTCAAAACAAAGGGGTGATAGTTGATTTTTCTCCACAAGGGTTTTTTCCAACAACTATCTATACTGTACATGAGTAACTAATCAGGCTTTGTTACCAAGACTCATATTTTATTTGTTAAAGAGGAAAATCTTCACCATCCGAAGACAAGCCTCTTTCATACTTCTTTATTTTTTATTTATGGATTTTCCAACTGGGTTTTTACCATCACTTCAAAACAAAGGGGTGATAGTTGATTTTTCTCCACAAGGGTTTTTTCCACCAACTATCTATATTGTACATGAGTACCTAATCAAGCCTTGTTGCCAAGACTCATATTTTATTTGTTAAAGAGGAAAATCTTCACCATCCGAAGACAAGCCTCTTTCATACTTCTTTGTTTTTGATTGATGGCTTTTACAGCTGGGTTTTTACCATCACTTCAAAACAAAGGGGTGATAGTTTATTTTTCTCCATAGGGATTTTTTCCACCAACTATCTATATTGTACATGAGTACCTAATCAGGCCTTGTTTCCAAGACTCATATTTTATTTTTTAAAGAGGAAAATCTTCACCATCTGAAGACAAGCCTCTTTCATTCTTCTTTGCTTTTGATTTATGGCTTTTGCCACTGGGTTTTTACCATAATTTCAAAATAAAGAAGTGATAGTTGGTTTTTCCCCATAGGGGTTTTTTCCACCAAATATCTATGATGTACATGAGTACCTAATCAGGCCTTGTTGTCAAGACTTATTTGTGGAATCTCCCATAGTATCACTTAAGGGGGGTGTTAGAATAAGTGAATATTATCTTAATTTCACTAGGATACACACTTGATTTTCCACTCCTCCATGTGTTATGAGAACTCTAAGTGGCATCTTCATCAGGTTTTATGAGTTGTTGTAATTCAACGACTCTAAATTATCAACTCTACCATTTATACAGAGTTGATCCTAGATATAAACCAATCAGTTCCACTCTTCTCTTCATATTTTTTGTAATACTTTGCATATATATTATTATGAAATTCTAACAAATTTGGTTGATATCTCTGCATTTCAAGCCAAACACCCTTGACAAATTCTTCTCTATACTTACAGTTTCCCTCAAGTAAGGGAGGGTATTGTGAGTAACTAAGAGGATTTGGCACTCTAAAGAAAACAATATTACAACCTCATTATACTTATAGTTTCCCTCTCGTTAGGGCGGGTATATTGAGTTTTCTAATATTGAAAAGCTTCATATATTTTCCTTGTAACAATTGCATTAATCAATTAATTGAAGTTCTAAGGGGGGATTTATTGGTTAATTAAAACTTCAATTTTCTCTTGTGTTTAAAATGATGAATTCAATTGAACCTCTCACCCCTCATAACTTTCACACTTGGAAACCTAAAATTTTAAATCTTATCTCTCAAAAAGGTCTTACTCATTTGTTAGAAGAAAAGAAACTAGAATTTGATAAAGAACATAAAATATTTGTTCATAAGGGAAAAATGCATGAAGCAATGGGTATTATTAGCTCTAATGTTCATGAAATTTTATGGATTCATATTACAGATTGCAAAAATCCTCATGAAAGTTGGGAGAAACTAAAGGCCTTGTTTTGGAAAGTAGATCATATGAGATCAATGCAAGTAGAAGCCGAACTAACTTCGTTGTCCCCTAAATATTTTAGTAGTATTATTGACTTCCTCACTAAGTTCAAATAAGTCATCACTCAATACAAAGGTAGTGGGAAGACTAAGACTAAAGAAGAATACATTTATCTAATCCTTTCTAACCTAAATGGTGTTTTTTTAAAAAAAATCTACCACCTTTATATCTACCAAATATGCTCTTGGTGCAACCTTTAAAATGCCATATTTAGAATAATTTTGTGATAGATTAACTAGGTAATAAATCAAACTTGCTAGATATGAAATTTCTTCTTCTTCCTCTTCTTCAAAAGCCTTAGTAGCCACCACCTCTTCCAAAGAAAATTTCAAAAAGAATGAAAAGACTCTCATAACCTATACTCACTATAAAAAGAATGATCACTTTGCTAACAATTGCTGGAAAAGATTATAGAAACTAGAGGTAGCTATGAACGATCAAAAGACAAAAAATAAAAATAAAATAGGAAAATCCCTTAATGTTCAAGGAAAAACCTTCAATTCTTCCTCTAATTACTAGGTCCTAGATTCTAGAGCAACTCATCACATGACTGCTTCAGACAAGTCTTTCTCTTCTATCTCCTCTAGCTCTACTTGTAGCATAGAAGTAGGTGACTATTCCTTCATCCCTGTCAAATGAAAAGGGGATATAACCATTAATTGTGGCTCTATAAATGATTTTCTAAATGTTCTATACATTACCACCAATATCCTATCCGTTTATCAAATTTGCACTTCTGGAAATGAGAAAAGTGTTCTCTTCTCCCCAACAGGAGTTGAGATAAGAAATTTTTAAGACCCTCATTCTCTTATAGCCAAATGGAATATTGATCATAACTCTCATATTTTTCACTTCAAAGGTTTTCAAAATCCATAAGGAGCCTCATGTTTTGTGGCTCATAGTGATCTTGAAAGTCAAATATGGCATGAAAGGTTTGGTCATCTTAATTACAACTACCTAAATAATTTGTGCACCCATGATATTGTTATAGGATTACCCCAGGTCTATTTTAGTGATGGATTTTGCCCTGGATGTGCTCTTGGAAAGCAACATCAAGATCCTTTCCACCCAAGGAGTTCTCTAAAAGCCTCATCCCCTCTATATTTAATCCATAGTGACTTAATGACCTTTCCTGAACCATATTTCAAAGGAGCAAAGTATGCTCTTACCTTTATTGATGATTTCTCTAGAATATCCTAGGTCTACTTTCTAAAATATAAAAATGATGTATTATCCCACTTTAACATTTTTAAAGCCTTAGTTGAAAATCAGACATCTTTCAAAATCAAGAAGATTCACACTGATAATGGGGCGAATAATCCAATAATGAGTTCTCCATATTTCTTTCAAGTCATGGTATAATACATCAACATTTTGTCTCCCATAATCCTCAAAAAAATGGTATTGCAGAAAGGAAAAAACGGACATCAAAAGAGATGGCTAATTATATACTCCATTCAAGAGGTATTCCAAAAAGTTTTTGGGTAGAAGCTATTAAATATGCAAATTATATTCAAAATCACACACCTCATAAATTTCTTGACCATTTAACTTCTGAAGAAGCATGGTCTAGATTACAACCAGATGTTTCCTATTTCAATATTTTTGGGTGTACTGCTTGGTCTCACATCCCAAAGAAGAAAAGGAAGGCTCTTGATAGGAAAAGCAAAAATCTCATCTTTATCGATTATTGTGAAGAATTAAAAGCAAACAGGCTTCTTGATCCCTCAACTCATGAGGTCTTCTTTCATAGGAATGTCCAATTTGATGAAACATTCTCGCAAAAATATCCTCAAAAGCACTCTTCCTCAATTAAGCCTTCTCCTATAGTAGAACCTCAATATTATGAAGAGCCAACCCTTGATGTTAACTTGGTTATTGATAATCAAGATGAGGAACCTGCAACTCCATCTAAATTTATTTCAACTCCTTCAACTCCTTCCTCTATGCCAAAATGGTCCCACACCATTGTTAAAGAAGATACTCCTTACATCCAAAATCTTAATTAAACCAGATCATCCAACCCCATAGGAACTAGTATTATATGTAAGTCTATTTCCTTTGATCCTCAATCATTTTTTTTGGTAGATAAGATACTGTAGCATTAATACCGGGTTTTACAGGTTGACCCAAAACCTTTTACAAAAATCAACCCAGGGTTGTTGATGAACATATCCTTACTAAGGATCCTATATATGTAAAATTTACATGTCATCAAAGCCATTACATTCGGTAAGGCACATAGCCTATTATCAAAAAGAAACTTCCCATACAACATTTTGGGTATACCCCAAGAAAACACACATGCATCATAATTACAAAAAATAAATAGACACAGATCCCTTCCTTGAGACAATGGAGAAACAAAAAGCTGCAGACACACATAGCAAAGTACTAAAAAAACTCCCACAAGCTTTGTATTGATAGTTACTCTTAATAATTCTTTGGTAATTGCTTTCTTCCATTTATGACATGCTTTGGTACCACATACTATCTTGGCAAATCAACCTTGGAGAAGTGAACCTGTTGGCTAGATTTATGGCGATGGCTATCTGGTGGTCCACGTGGCTTTGGTTCGAAGTCTTATATTACCGTTTATTTCCTTCCCTGTGATTATCAACCAAACTCAAATTACTAAGATGACTAGGATCCATGTTATCTAACATGTGACTGTCCCCATTAGTCTTTGTGGTATTTCCAAGCAGCATCCATGAAGACTAACAACTCAGATAATTTTTATTGTGAGTCCAATTAAAAAAGATACGGGAATACTCTTAGCCTTCGAACTTATAGTTCCTTCCCTTTTGGTAAATTCTCAATCCTTCAAAGAATCCTCATGTATAAAATAATGGGATGATGTCATGGAAAATGATTTTTCTTCCTTGATAAAAAACGAGACTTGGGATTTAGTTCCCTTACCTAAAGGAAGGAAATTAGTTCGTTGTAAATGGATCTTCAAAACTAAATATGGGCCTAATAGAGAAATAGAAAAACACAAGGCTCGCCTAGTGGTCAAATTTTTTTTCAATTTGAAGGCGTATATTATGCAGAAACCTTTGCTCTAGTTGATAAAATATATTCTATAATATTGGTTCTTGTCGTAGTTACTTCCCAGAAGTGGCATGTCTATCAAATGGATGTAAAATGTGCTTTCTTGCATGGATATTTAAAGAAAGAAATATTCATGGAACAACCTATTGTTTTTACTCAAAACTCCTCTATGGTTTGTAGGCTTAAAAATTCTCTCTATGGCCTCAAACAAGCCCCTAGAGCTTGGTATGAAAATATGGACTCCTTCCTTCTTTCAGTAGGTTTTTCTCATTGTGAGTCTGATAATACAATTTAAATTTGGAGAAATGAAGGCAACATCACCATTCTTGTTCTATATGTTGATGATCTTCTTATCACTAGTAATAACTTGACTCACATTAAGACTATAAAAGACTCTCTCTAAAAAAATTGAAATGGCTGATCTAGGTAAAGCTCATTACTTCCTTGGAATCCAAATAAGTCAAACAGATGAAGGTATTTCTTTGTGCCAACAAAAGTATACTCTAGATCTTCTACAAATATTTAAAATGATAGATTACAAACCTTCTCCTACCCCTTTTTAATTTGGCATTAATATTAGTACTTCATGTTCATACCCTCCTTGTGATGCCACTCTATACCGTCAACTTCTAGGAAGTTTGCTATAACTTACTCATACTCACCCAAATATATCATATGTTGTTGGTGTCATATCTAGATTCTGTCATCAGTCTCACTCCAGTCATTGGCAAGCAATAAAAATAATCCTTCATTACTTGCATGGCACTACTCATTTTGGGCTCTTCTACAAGGGAAATTCCATGGATATCATTGGCTACACAAATTCATATTGGGCAGGTTTAGTAGAAGATATATGTTCCACATCAGGCTATGTATTTTGCCTTGGTTCCTCACCAATATCTTGGTTATGCAAGAAACAACAAGCGGTATCCCTATCTTATACAGAGGCAAAATACAGGGTAGTAGTTTTTTCTAGTCAGGAAGCTCTTTGGCTTCATCAAGTTCTGAGAGAATTTGGTTTCACACATGACCATCCTATAACTCTTTGGTGTGATAATCATAGCATAATTCATATTGCACATAATCCATTTGAATGTTAGTGAACCAAGCACATTGAGATACATATGCACTTCATAAGGTAGCATATTCAGAATAGGGACATACACTTGGAATATATTCCAACTGCAGAACAAATTGTAGATATCTTCACCAAGTCATTTCCTTCTCCACGTTACCTTCAGTTGAGAGATAAGCTTAGAGTTATTCAAATGCATTGATTGGATTTATGAGGACAATATTTGCCATACGAAGACAAGCGTCTCTTCTTCTAATAGTTGGTTTTTTCCCACAGGGTTTTTTTTCACCAACTATTTATTGTATATGAGTACCAAATCAGGCCAAATTTGCTGGGACTCATATTTCTTTCTTGTAATAAGAGGACAATTTTTGTTGTACGAAGACATACCTGTAATTATTGGTTTTTTCCCACAGGTATTTTTTCACCAACAATATTATGTAAATGAGTACCTAATAAGGCCAATTTGTCAGGACTCATTTTTATTTCTTGTATTAAGAGGATAATCTTCGTCATACGAAGACATGCCTCTCATAGTTGGTTTTTCTTCATAGGTGTTTTTTCACCAACTATATTATGTAAATGAGTAACTAATCAGGCCAAGTTGTCAGGACTCATCTTTATTTCTTACAAAAATAGGACAATATTCACCATACAAATACATGCCTCTCTTCTTCTCATAGTTCGTTTTTCACCATAGGGATTTTTTCACCAACTATCTATTGTATTAGGAGGACAATATTCACCATACGAAGATAAGCCTCTAAATTCATTTTGATTGATGGTTTTTTCCCATTGGGTTTTACCATATATTCAAAAATAAGTCTCTGTACATGAGTACCTCAATAGGCCTTGTTGCCAGGACTCATTTTTATGATTCACCCCTAGTATCACTTAAGAGGGGGCGTTAGAATAAGAGAATATTCTCTCAAGTTCCACTAGGATAGACACTCGATTTTCCACTCCTCCATATGTCAGGAGAACTCTCAATGGTGTCTTCATCAGGTATGATGAGTTGTTGTAATCCAACAGATGTCAATGATCAACTCTACTATTTATACAGAGTTGATCCTTGGAATAAATCAATTAGTTCCACTCTTCTCTTCATATTTTGTAATGATGTGCATATCTATTATTGTGAAATTCTTACACTATCTAGAATATTTCTATATTCTCCCTTAGCAACTATATTATAGATCCTATGTATAGATATTAAAAAATATATAGCCTATGTAGTCACTCTAGTTATAGGGACCGATTTTATATCATGTCCTTGAAAAAAATTACACCTATGCATAGAGCTTCAAAAATTATGGTTTTAAAAATAGTCTTAAAATCCTTCTAGATGCAAAATTTATGGCCTATGGATATTTTCCCTATTAGCAATAACAAATACAAAAAAATTACCTTTAAACAATAGAACAATTATTGGTAAACTAGAAGCTTCCACTTGTCACATACTTATAGGGTAATCTCTACCACACATAGTTACAAATATAGAAACTAGATGAATAATTGGTTGTCATTTGTCATTATCTCACTAGAAATTTGTTTAAAATAAACAAAAATAATTTTGCATATCAATTGGAATACATGTTGGATGCCATAACATTATTTACTATCATATTATTAATGATACTAATAAAACAATAAGTGTATTTCAAACCTTGGTTGTCCTAGAGAGAAAAATCTTAGGCTAGAGGGAAAAAATTAAGTAATTCATCCATGTCAGATGAAATACAAGATGAAACCCTACTTGAATAAGTCTATGCTAGAGGGAAAAAATAGTGTTTAGAAGATAGCATTAGTGAGACTTGAACCTACACCATTCATCCTCTAAATATTCATAACATGTATGCTAGACCATGATCTAAGTATTCTATTTAATGAAGAGAAAAAATATAGCATTGATAAAGGGATTTATTTGAACATATGTAGAATTTGTTTATCTATCCAAAATATGATATTAATAATACAATAAGTTATCTTCACATAATAATGTCAATATTTTAACCATTGTGATACATGCTATCAAAAGGAGAGGAGACGAATCCATGTATTGATGAATCACTAGAGCATTCCTCTAAACATAATATAGATGTCATAGTGCTCCTTGAATAAATAAGGTTATATCATATATATTTCAATAAGGTTATATCATACATATTTCAATAACATCAGGTAACTCATCTAGTATAATCCATCAGGTAACTCATATGGTATAACATCAACATACTCCTTCATTAACCTAGATATCGTTGGTGGTATAGGAAACCTCCACCTCTATTTTCTTTATCTTCAATCCATAGCACCAACCAGATTATTATACCTCTATGATAAACTCCTTCGTAGTTAGAAAAATATCACTCTGCCCTTCTTCTTGAAGAGGCAACAATACTACCTTGGCACCATCCTTCCAAAAGGTGTATGTATTTCGACCCCCATCATGGACGGTCTTCCTATCATACTTCCAAGGCCTCCCCAATAGTATGTGATAGGCATTCATAGGAATCACGTCATACCAAAATTCATCTTTATAAGTATTCACGACTGATAATTTTACTCAACATCTCTTATCAATAGTCACCTTATTTCATTTCTTAATCCATGAAATATGATAAGGGTGTGGGTGCTTCTCACATTTTAGATTTATTTTATCTACCATTACATTAGAGACCATATTATAACAACTACCACCATCAATGATTACTTTACATACCTTTCCTTTCGATGTGCATCTTGTACGAAAAATATTTGTTCATATCCAAGACTCACCACCCTCATCCGCTTGCATTTTTTCCTTCCTTGGAGCAATCAACATTCTCTTTCTCATGAGATTATTGCCTAAATTTGCAGCAACTTTTGTCTCAGTTTCATCCTCTTCCTCAACCAAATTGACTCTAGTCTGTCCTCCCTAATTCCTCTCTTCAACATTATAGTGGATGTACTCGAATGATCTATGACCTTCTTCATCGTATGTAAAATAGGTATATGACTTCCATGATATATTCGCAATTCGACCTCCCCCATTACCTCAACCTCCTCTATTTCCCTTTCCTATTTGGTAGGTACCATGATCTTGCTCTATATCTTCTTGTTTCTTTGTATTTGAGTATTTTCCCTCTGATGAACTAGATCCACCACACCTTCAATTTGTAGAAGATACCAATCTCTTCTCCCCTCTTCCGTAATTACTCCTCTTATATTTTCTTCGGCCCTCAAGGCCATATGATACGCACCTTATACAATAAGGGTATGATGCATACTCAAATCATCTTGAATACAGTCTCCCACTTCTTATACTCCACAAAATAAAAACCCTACCCTACACTACCCCCTTACTATTTTTAGCCACTTTCTATTTTTTAGTAACCCTAAAAAAAACATGGATGGCATCCAAAATGGAATCATGCACTCGTTATTCAATAATAACCACTATTCCAATATAGCAACCCCACTCTAGTTCTACACTAGTAGTTACGATAACTTTTCAGCTCCAAAAATTGAAAATTACATTAAAAGCTACTTTTGGGCCTCCTAGAGGTAATTTCTTGCATGCAAACACAAAGGGAAATTAACTACTAGTGTAGAACAAGAGTGGAGTTGGTATCTTGGTATAGTGGTTATTATTGAATAACGGATGCATGATTCCATTTTGGATGGCATACAAAATGGAATCATGCACCCATTATTCAATAATAACCACTATCCCAAGATAGCAATCCTACTCTAGTTCTACACTAGTAGTTATGATAACTTTTCAGTTGCAAAAACGAACAATTACATTAAAAACTACTTTTGGGCTTCCTAGAGGCATTTTATTACATGCAAATGCAAAGGGCAATTTTTCTTAAGTTCTCCATGCAATTATGCATGTTCTAAAAAAATAATGGGGCAAAACGGACACTCAGAGCAAAAGTTATGGCCCTGGAAAGGTGCATCAAGCTTAGATATTATCCGTGTATTAGTTGACAATATTTAAACCTGGGTCTCCTCTTTTTTAATATTGAGGAATCTAACTAGTTGAGCTAATGTCATTTTATATGAATATGTGGTTTATATATAAGTACGACTTATGAATATAATGGAAAATAAACTCATATGAACTAAATAAAAATGTAAATCGACATTTGATGGAAAAATATTGATCTAAAATGAGAAAATAGGAGATGATGAAGATAAAGGTATTTGGACTAAATCAGACATAACCCCTTTCGAAATTATATCATCAAATTTAATTTATTATTCTAAACTTGGGTGAATCATTCAATATCCTAGACCTATTCATATTGTTTTAATTCCATTATATGATAGACTTGCTTTGATTCTTAGTAGAGTCGCATATGAGTTGTATATAAAAACACTGGTCAATGATGATTTTTTTGTGTTAATCAATAACAATAATAGTACAAGAATATTTTATATTGAGTAATACCTAAGGTAAATAATGTATTTATGAGTTTACTATCTCATACATTTGTTTGAATACGATAAAACTAGAAAAACTTTTAATAAAATGTGTCACGTATTATGAAATAAATAGTGAAATATAATTCAACCTCATAATGAAATTAAATCTAAAACAAGATTAATTGCAAGTATGCTAGTTTTTTATATATCAAGTACTATTTTGTTGATTTAGTCTTATTGTGAAAATATGATAATCAAATAGAACAAGCAAAGACTAAAAATAGTAATTTTATTTTTAAAAATACAAAATTGGGATTAACATATCATATAGTAGATATTTATTGATCATGATTATGCTAATAGAAATGTTTACTACTTGATAACATGAGGTAGGTGCCATGTGTCCATATTATATATTTGGGATATTTTAGGCTAAAATAATTATCAAAATCCTTAATCCATTTAGCTATTATAACATTGAACTGCTAATCATATATTTGAATAATGGATTGAGAAAACAAAATCTAAAGTAGAGATAAACTTGATAGACTTATATGTAAGATTTCAATTATTGTATTCCTCCACCATGGATCTTCTTGAAGTAACCTTATCCTCTTCTTTAGTTGTACCTTTAGTTTATAAACTTTGGAATTAAGGATACTTTTTAAAACAAAATTTTGAATTGATGATGACAACTATATCTAATCACATACATATGGAAATTAAAGTACATCATGATAAACAATACTTGAAATAAAAGTATTACCTATTTTTTAGATAACATTATTTTAAACTTTTGAGGTACTAGAGAGCATCATATTGAATTCAAATACCAATGAATAATGTTCTATAATCATTTACGTGACCTTACACAAGGAATAAAAATATGTGAACAATAATCTATAACTATTGAAGCTACTATCATTAAGATATGTTGTTCAAAAGATACACTTATCAAACATGTCATCATCAAAACTGGCCTAGAGAATTGTCCTCTATAATCCTTTGATCAATAGACCCAATAGATATCAACACTAAGTATCACCTACATTAATTATAAGAGCAAAAGAGACCATGAAATAAATAATATCTTAAAACTAGACTAAATAAATTTCTGAAATAAAGGCACTAGAAACCAACCAACTAAAAATTACTTGTATTTACTTTTAAAAAATAAAAAATAAAAAGCATTGTATAATACTACTACAATAGTGTAACTTGGCATGACTACTAATATAGGACCACTTCCACATTGTAATATGTTATTAGATATTATGTTATCATGGTATTCTTATGTAATTTACCTATAATTAGGTTTATTGTTCATAGGTCACTGCCACAACTTTAAAGCCTACAAAATAGAGCTAAATCATATGATTTTAAATAAAACTCTATAGAGTGATAGGTGTTGGAATTTAAATTTTAAATATATAAATTTTATTTAGTTTTCTTCTAATTTGATATGTACAAATTTATATTTATATATGTATTTATATCAATTTTATTTCTGACACAACTTTGGAGGCCTCATATGGGTTAAATAATAGCACTTTACAATGGAATTTGCAATAGATAGACATTGAAATATATATTTGATATATATAAATTTTAATTACTTTTAGTATAGTTATATTTTTTTAGATAATTTCATAAGGTATGCTTAAAAGTCTAGTGTTTACTATGATAGTTTACCATTGTCTATAACAAAACATTATTTATAGCTTGCTAATAATAATTGTAAAAAGTATTTTACAAACTAAAACTCAATTTGTTTCAAGTTTATAATATTAATTGATGTTAATATTTTTATAAATATATTTTCTTGTAGTTTTATATGCATAATTTATGTGCAATTTGATAAGTCTTGACTATTTAGACATTATGTACAATGTGAATTTTATGCATTTTAAATATTAAATATTGTGAAATTAAGCTAAGCATCATTTAAATAAAATAAAACTAAAATACACATTATATAATATCATTTTCAAATGACTACAAAAAAAAAAAGTATTGAATTAATAAGGTAACTAACATAGCTTTGAATGCTTCATATAGGTTAAATAATAACATTTTAAAATTGAATTTGTAATAGATAGGCATTGAAATATAGATTATATGTATACAAATTCCCTTTAGTGTTATTATAGTTACATTGTTTACATAATGTCACAAGGTATACCTAAAAGTCAATTGTTTACTACAATAGTTGACCATTGTTTATAGCAAAACATTATTTATATCTTGCTACATAGAATAATGATAATTTTAAAACTTAAAATATTGTACAATGTGAATTTTTGCATTTTAAAACATAAATATTGTGCAATAATATAAGCATTATCTTATAAAAATGGACTATAATAAACAACATATAGTATCATTTTCAAAGGACTACACAAAAATAAGTATTGTGACAAAAATTTGGATTTCCTAAAATATATTAGTAATAGATTAGATAACATCATATTTTATTTAGAATAATATTAATTTCCAAATAATATATAGAGCTATTCTAACTCCACAATATTTATATATGTGGTTGAATATTTATATAATAATTACATGAAATTTTCTAATATTTTAATAATCCATATAATTGATAGCTTCTAAGTTGGATTCAATCACAAATCCCAATATATGGTATCTTGAATAAACTTAATACATATACATACAATCACTCAATTCAATATTAATGAACACAATATTCATACAATATTACTCAACCATACCAAAATGTATGAGATTCTTGATAAATACTTTAACTTTTTTGATATAATTTAGTATAGTTGTAGTCCTTTTTATTCTCATATCTAAAAAAATATACTATAAGTAAAGTGATTTACATAATACAGATCTTGGTACATGGTATTCAACTTCTATTTATGAAAGAGTCATTGCATGTTGTTTTTTATTGTACCAAGATATAGGTGCTGACCTAAGATGGAACACGTATCCTAATGTTGATTTTATATCATCTATAGATCCAAAATAGTCAGAATATTAATTTCTATTTAAGTAAAAACAATCACTTCTTTTGTATTTTAATCCATATTCTTTAGTTTTTTTGAAATATTATGGTATCTTTTTTGTAGCTTTCCAATGACTCTTTGGGTTCTTGCATAAATCAAGAGAGATAATTTAAAACAATCACAAGAAGACTTCTCTAGTTGTAATATATAGGATATATATTTTTTTTTTATGTTTAGAACTTATCCTTGGAGGCTTCATGGACTTCTAGCCACTTCAAAATGATCTTTGGCTCTCCAAATATTGTAGTATAGTCTCAATATCACTTGATTTTATATTTATATGTCTTAATATTGGAGTATGGATCTAATATTATCTTTCTAGAATATCACCTTATGATTTATTCATCTAGAATCTTTCGAACCAATATTAAATCCTTTAAATAATTTATCTTATCCTTCATAAATGCATTTAGTATGCAATCAATTTTTTTCTTTCAAAAATTCATACTAGAATTTTTCTTGATGCTACATTTTGAGTCTACTCCAGGTATCTCAAATACCATTGATAGCTTTTAAGCCATATTCAATCACAAATACCAATATCTAGGATGTTGAATAAACTTAATACATATATATACAATCACTCAAGTCAATATTAATGAACACAATATTCATATAGTATTACTCAACAATATACTCACAATATAAAAATATACGAGCTTCTTGATAAATATTTTAACTTATTGATACATTTTCTTGGATCTTTGTCTCCATAATATAAGCTTACAAGGAGAATATCGAATACTTTATCTATTTCTCTCCAAATATATCTAGTAGATGCATATTTTCCTATTCCACACATAAGACAAACATATCATTCTTCTTGACTTTACATATTTCCATGTACATGTGACTTTTCACTTGCATTCTTGACACATAAACATTTGACTCTTGAATTTTCAATGACACTTGGACATATTATCACACATTGACACACACCAATCTAATATTTACAATGGTACCATTATCGTCTATCAAATAATATAATATTTTCCAACAACTGATAGCTTTAAAGCTAGATTTAATCATAAATTCCAATATCCAAGACCTTGAACTTAAGACATATGCATACCATCACTCAAGTTAATGTTGATGAACACAATACTAATAAAATATTACTCAAAAATATACTCACAATATTAAAATATACGATCTTTTATTGATAAATACTTTAACTTTCTTGATACATTTTCATGGAGCTTTGTCTCCATAGTATAAACTTACAAGGTGACTCTTGAGTACTTTGACTATTGCTATCCTAGCATATATATAAGAGGCATCCTTTCCTATTCCACACATAAGACAAACCTCTCATACCTCTTGGCTTTACATCTTGACACATACATGTGATTTTTCACTTGCATACTTGGCACATAAACACTTGACTCTTGACTTTTCTATGACACTTGGATACATCCTACACATTGACACATGCCAATCTAATATATAGTATGATAACATTAGCATCTATCAACTAATGTAATATTTTCCAATAACTAATATTTTTTAAGCTAGATTCAATCACAAATCCCAATATCTAGGATCTTGAATAAAATTAATACATATGCATACAAGCACTCAAGTCAATATTAATGAACATAATATTCATAAAATATAACTCAACAATATACTCACAATATCAATATATTTGAGCTTCTTGATAAATACTTCAACTTTCTTGATATATTTTCATGGATATTTGTCTCCATAATATAGCCTTACAAGGTGACTCTTGAGTAATTTGATTATTGCTCTCATCACATATCTAAGAGATGCATCCTTTCCTATTCCACACATAAGATAAAACTCTCATACCTGTTGTCTTTATATATTTCCATATACATGTGAATTTTCACTTGCATACTTGACACATAAACACTTGACTCTTGACTTTTCTATGACACTTGGACACATACTAATATTATTTTGTAAGTAAAAACTATATCTTCTTTTGTATTTTAATCCATATTCTATAGTTTTGCTGACATATTGTAGTATCATTTTTGTAGCTTTTAAATGACATTCTTTGGGTTCTTGCATAAATATAGAGAGATAATTTACAATAAAAACAATACATTCTTTGTATTTGTTAAATACAAAAGACTTCCAATTAATTATCAAAACATAGTAGCATAAATTAGTGTTGTATTATCATGTCTTGATAGTTGCAACCCTTTTTCCATAGGTGTGTCTTAAATTTTATAATTTGTTATTCTATATTTTGCAAGTAATAATATTGCATACTTTTTTTTTGTGATATTGTGATTCTATCATCATTTTAAAAAATTCTTAACCAAGATAGTACCGAAGTAGACCTAGACTTACCATTTCAAAATCCTTTAATAGATATATTTTACCTCATATATCAAATATTTTGATCTTCTTGTGATTATTATATCGTCAACATATAATATAAGAATTATTTTATCTAATCCAACCTTCTTTGTATAAATATTTGAGTCTAATGTGCTTCATTTGAAATTATGTCTTACCAAATGATCATTAATGTTAATATATCATGCTCTTGGTGCCTGTTTTAATCCATATATTGATTTGTTTAGTTTATATATCTTTTGTTCCTATCCATTGATAAAAAATCCTTTTGGTTGAGTCATAAATACATATTCTTCAATATCACCATTAATAAATGCACTCTTAACATCCATTTGATCAAGTTTCCATCCAAGTTGTGCTGCTAATGCATATATTATTTAGGTAGTGGTCATTATTGTTGTAGATGCAAAGTTTTATTAATAGTCAATTCCTTCTATTTGAGTATATCATTTTACAACTAATCATACCTTGCATTTAACAAGAGAACTATCTTCTTTATATTTAATCTTGTAAATCCATTTACATCCTTCTTCTTTCCTTCCTTATGGAAGATCAATTGAATACCATGATTTATTCTTCATTAATGTTGCATATTCTGATTCCATGGTTGTTTTATGGCAGCTTGTGTAGTTGCAAGTTCTACTACTATACTCATTAATCCCATATAAGTTCTTGATATGTTAGGATTTTGAGGTCTTCTAGTGGTAATATCTTGTATTTGTTCTAGATTTGGGTCTTTAAGTGTATTTATATACCACTTCACATTTTCCTTTGAGGTGTCATTATGAATTATGAGTTTTTAGCTAGCTCATTAAAAATTTCTAATTTTGATTCTTCCCTTGATAATTTTTCTTTGTCTAAATATTTAGAATAGGTTTTGTATCGATCTTTTTATCTTCAACGATGTGTTTTTTCCTTCATCAAAAAATACACATGTACTCACATGCATTTTCTTTGTGATTGGATCAATTATTCTATATCTTGTTGAATCATCATCATATCCAAGAAATATTCCACATATGGTTTTGTCATCTAATTTTATCCCTTTTTTTTTTAACATGCATATATGCCTTGCATCCAATAATCTTTAGAAATACTATTGAAGGTTTTCATCCTAATCATGCTTCTTTAGGAGTAATATTTTTGAGTATTTTATGGGTGATCTATTTTGAATGCATACCACAATTTTAACTATTTTTTCCCAATATTGCCTACCAATATGTGCTTCTTTTAGTATACAATGTACCATTTCGATAATAGAAATATTTATTTCTTTTGCTATGATTTTTTTGAGGTGAATATGCTATAGTGAGTTATTTTTTATACCATTTCCCTTTAGAAATGATTCAAAATATTTTGATAAAAATTTATTACCTCTATTTGAGCAAAGATTCTTGATTGATTTTCATGTTTTTGATTCCACTAGTTTCTTGAAATTTTTAAAGCAATTGAAGGATTTATATTTAATGTTAAAAATACACCCACATATTTCTAAAATAATCATCAAAATATAGTTGAAAATATTTGTATCCTCCAAGACTAGCAGTGTTCGTTGGTCCACATAGATTTGTATATATTAATTCTAGTGGCTCTTGAGATCTATATTTATTGATTTCATAAGGTATTCTATTTTTTTTCCTATGATACATAGACATTCTGGACAATCTGTAGATTCCCATGAGAGTTTAGAAAACCATCTAACCATTTGATATCTACTCATTTCATTCAAGAAAGATGCAATTGTACGTCCTAACATAATACACCAAAGTTTCTTGATTTCTAATATTATTTTTGATAGAGCAATATTTGATAATGTATCTAGGGAAAATAGACCATTTATATATAAACCAAAGGTTATAATTTTTCCTTGTCTACTAATAAAACATTTCTATTTATTGTCAATAATTCTAAACTCAATTGCTAAATTTTGATCCAACATTTGATATACTAAGAGTATATTAGTAGTTCATCTAGGCATATATAATACATTATTTCTTATAAATTTTGTATTAAATAAATTGATTAAAATATATCCTACTCCTTTGACCTCATATATCCTCTTATCTGTTATGGCAACAAGTTTCTTACATTTTTATTGAAAAGAGTTGAACCATTGTTTATTTCCAATAATATGACTAATTACCCTGAATAGATATACCAATGATAATTTTTAATTATTGATATAATTTTTAAAATACCTTATGACTCCCAAATTAATTCAAGCAATCAATCAACAAATTGCTTTAAATAATTTTTTAAAAATTAATTATCCTTATCTCTCCAATCTCAAATTTCTTTTAATCAAATATCAAAATATAAATGTAATTCAATAATTCATTTCATCCTTATAGCCCACTTTGCAGTGATTAAAATATTTCCATTAAAAACAATAATCCTTATAACTCTAAAATATTATGTGCCTTAAATAAATCCTTTAGTTGAAATTACACACTCTAAATTTTTGCTTCAAAATAATTTAACCATACCTTAGTGTTTTGTTGTATTCTTTAAATTTATTCTATACTTGTCTCTCTTATATTTTAGGTGTTTGTAATGAGTGCAAAACAAATGTTAGGAAAAGAATTTTATAGATATAGCCATCTTGGTTAATCCCACTTACTGTTAACTTTACTAGGGTATATTTGCATGTTGTTTTACCTTATTATTCTACACAAAGATGTTCTCGGTTCCCTCTACTCTTAGGACAACTTGAGACTATGTATTTGAATAGCTTTGATATAATATGGCTCCAAATGGCTTTAATGGCACTCTATATTAGGAAATCCGCATTCTCTAGGAATGTATTTTTGTCTCTCTTCTACTCTAGGTAAGTTATGATTAGAGATTCTCCAACTCAAGTAGCTCCTATATGTATCCTCAAATAATTCCTTTAAAAATTTTGGTCTCTCTGTTGAAAAAATTCTAGTGGGACATGTTCAATTTGACCATCACCTTGCTTCTTAGGTAGACTCCTCTAGCCACTTCTCTTTGGGACATCTCTTTCTTCTAGGTGGCTTTGACTTTTAGAATAAGTGAATATTCTCTTAATTTATACTATGATAGACACACTTGATTTTCCACTCCTCCATGTGTTAGAAGAACTCTCAGTGGTGTCTTCATCACGCTTGATGAATTTTTGTAATCCAATGGCTCTTAATGATCAACTTTGCTATTTATTGAAATTTAATCCTTGGAATAAATCAATCAGTTCCGCTCTTCTCTTCATTTTTTGTGTAATGCTTTGTATGTCTATTATTGGGAAATTCTAACATAGTAACAAAGCAGGATAGATTTTGCTAGCATTCTCTCTTGAAGGTTCTAGGATCTGGTTCATTTGCTTTGGTAATTTTTTTTTACTAACTTTCTTGAAATTAATGTAGTAGTTAGTTTTTATCCATATATTTTTTTCTTTAAGAAAAAAATTTATTGTTGAAAATATGTGTTGCAATATTTTTTAAGAACGTTGTGTTTGAATTCATGCTTGAGGATGATTTTTTTTTTAAATATTATTGAGCTCTTCATTTATATTCAATACAGGGTTTATATTCAAAAAGGAAAAGAGCCTTTTTTTTTCAAAATCTTCTCCCTTTCTTCGATTCAAATTTAGAGCCCTCTCCTTTTCATAGTAGATGTTGTGATCCTATTTAAATTTTGTGGCTCTATAGTTTTCTTTTTGGCCTACAACGCTTAAATTTTTGCATATCATAATTGCATGAATATCGTGTTTATTTATTTCTAACCAAATCTAAATTGAAGGATAGCTCTATGTGTGAAATTTTTTTTGGCTCCTCATCTCTAGAACAAAGGGAATCCTCACTCCTGTTTAATCTCGGCATGCATGATGTACCTCTCTGGATGCAATGTGGAACACTCACCTTGCGGTGTCTTCGACGAATATCCACATGGAAGTTGGCGTCGTTGTTGGCAATGTATCTTCATATCTATAAGAACTTGGTGTTCACTGATGGTTTATGTCCTGTCAAACCCACTACTCTCTATCAACGATGGCCCATAAAATCTCCTCACCCTATATAGAAATTGATATTACAAATTTTCTAATTTTCTCAAGGATTCTGGTTCGAAATCATAGCTTGATTCGTGTTAAAGTATAGCAAAAAAAAAATAACTTGGTCTGTAGGGATAGCTGGTTCATTAGGAGTCACAACATCTATAAAGTGCTCATCACAGTGACCTCTCCCTGTTGGAAATTTTGGGTTTGATATCCTAGCTTCTTCTCTATGAGTTGTCATTGATGTCAAAAGGAAATGACATTAATGTTAAGAGGATGTGTTGGCTTCAAATGTGGAAGATTCCAAGAGAATCTTTTTAAGAGAATCCAAAGAGATTCCATTGGCAATGGTTTTTATTAAAACCAATGGAGGTTCTCTTTATTATTTATTTAATTATTATTTAAAACCCTTCAAGGTTTTAATTAATTAATTATTTAATTAATTAAGGGAGAAATTATTTTTAATTTATTAAAAATACTTTTAAGGGTTTTTAAACCCTTTAGAAAGCAAATTTCGATTAAATTCGAAATTACTTTTCTTTGCAGCTGACGTGTTCTAAAGTCCACATATGGACTATAAATATGAGAAGGTTCCTAAGGTTAAACCCTCTTGGAAAATCGAAGGCAATTAATTGGTTTGGCTGCAATCGAATGTTCTGTTTACGCTGCGAAAGAGGAGAGCTCGTCGTTTGAAAAGCTTTCTAAAATCTTGACCGTTTATGTGGAAGGAAGTTCGTCTTGGACTTCGTAAGCCTCTTGTGGGCTAGTGGCAGCGAAGGCTGCATTTGGGCCTTGCGTAGATAGAGGTCTGTGTTTCGATCCCTGCGGAGGGAGCTGTGCATGGATTAGTCACGTTTTTATTAAAACGTGTTTTGTGTCGCGAATTTCAGATTCTTCAAGGGAAGCCAATATAAAGTGTGATTATTTTCTTGATATGATTTTTGGCATTGTTTAGCATTGTTTAAAAGACATAGGAGAAATAATGGGATATTTCTTTGGTTGTATTTTTGAGATTAGTCTTTTGCTATGCTAAATTTAAAAATGGAGATATAAGGTGTATGTTTTGGTTGTTTTTTTGGCTTCTTTGGTGGTTGTTTTTAAAGAAGAGAAGCTAAAAGGTGTATTAAGGAAAGTTTTTATATATGCTCATTTATCTTGGTTCTAACCCTAACTTGGTTGGAAGTTTGAGGGTTATGTGTGGTGACAGCTTTAAGGATCAATTTTCTTCGTCTCCAAAAATGTATGGGCACATTTTCCTTATGAGTATGATTGGTGTATGTTTTTCTAAAATAAGGTTGGAGTGAAAAGGTTTTCAACTAGGTTTCCTTTGGTTGGGTGTAAATCCTATTTTCTGGTTTGTTGAAGACTTCTTATGCATTGTTATCCTTGATGAGAGTTTTGGTGAATGCATAATTCCGGTTTGAGGTAGTGGAAGCATTATGCACTAGGGTTTATGTTTGTGAGTCTTGCTACTTGCATTGAGTTAGTGGAACCCTTGGTTGGCTGTTTTGAGTTTGATGGTTGATTTACTTCCATAGAGTTTGTTTGATAAAGTTATTGCTTTACTTGATTCATGATATTGGGCTTACTCCATTGAGTTGATTTGAGCAAGTTATTCTTTACATTTGGTGATATTGTGTTGGTGGATATTTTGTTCAAATATCTTTGGAGGGAAAAGTATTTCTACTTGTTTCCTTTTCTTGTGATGATTGGTTGAATGCTTCAAGGTTGATGTTGAGTTGAGTGGTGTTGGTTGACTAAACCTTGTTTGATGAGCATTGTTGTTGAAAACCCTAATTGATGATGAAAAGAACATGAGTATCATTGTTATGTGATTCTTTGCATAGTTGGCAATTGTTGGGGTTTCATGTTCTTGAAAGAAAACATTCTATCCTATCCATTTCAGATATTGAGTTGAGTTTTGAGATTGGGATTTGAGTATAGAACATATTGAGTCTCTAAAAATTCTCTTTATGCTTCTATGAGTTTGACAAATCACATTGGGTCTCTAACAATTCACTTTGTGATTTCCTACTAAGAAAGTTTTTCTTGGTGAGCTTGTTGAGTTTTTGGACGAGTTCCAGTGGGGACTTGTGAGCAGTTTTTGGACAGGTTTCGGTGGGGACTTATGAGCAGTTTTGGACAGGTTTTGTTGGGGACTTGTGAACAGTTTTGGACAGGTTCCAGTGGGGACTTGTGAGCAGATTTTGATAGGTCCTAGTAGAGGACTTGTGAGCTGAGTTTGATAGTTCTATCAGAGAACTTGAGGACAGAGGTGCATTGGTTCTATGAGAAGAACTTGAGGACGGGTGGAAAGTCTTTGAGAAGGCTTGTATGCAGAGGATTGATTTGTTCAAGAGTTGGACAGATCTGATAGACAGAGGAAGACTTGTACTAGACTGACTGTCTGTGTTTGGTATAGGTTGTTGAGCTGTTGTGGACGTGATCATAGAAGGTAGAGGTCTCTTAGGCTAAACATTGAGGATAGGAGGTCTTTGATGGAAAGGAGTTCCACGTGCTGGCAAGAGGTAGAGGCAGTTGATCTTCTGAGGGATCATTTCCGAGAGCGAGAGGGAAGGTATCTCCTTTGAGCAAGAGGCTCATAAATTTTGATTGGGGGAAGGTATCTCCTTTGGGACGAGGCTCATAAACATTGTAATTGGGAAGGATTCCCAAAGAACTTTGAAATAACTTTTAGAGAAAAGTTTTGTGGACGTAGCCCAGCCATTCTGGGTGAACCACGTTAAAATTGGTGTCACTTTGTGGATGATATTGTGCATTACTTTGATATTGCTTTGGGTATATTACTTTACTATTTTTAAGTATAAAGGAAAAAGTAAAAAGAGGTCTTATACTTGTTCACCCCCCCTCTCAGTATAAGATTGTGTTCTTCAATTGGTATCAGAGCGGGTGCCTTCAAAAAGTTTAACAGCTTGAAGAAAAAGATAGTAAAGAACACAATGGATCATTCAAATAGCAATGCAACACCTATTCTTGATGGGTCATATTTTGGTCTTTGGAGTGCAAGGATGAAGGTTCATCTAATGGCACTTGGGAATGAGGTTTGGGAAGTGATTGAATATGAGTACACTATTCTTGAACATGGTCCTAATACTAAAGAAGAAAGGCTCCTACATCACAAAAATTCAAAAGCAATGAATGCAATCCTGAAAGGCTTACAGAAAGCAGATCTCACCAAAGTGATTCACTACAAGACAGCTAGTGAAATGTGGAAACAGATTGAAGGTGGTTCATACAGGTGATGTAAATGTCAGAAAGGCCAAGTTGAGACACTTCAAAGGTATGTTTGAACAACTCCAGATGAATGATGATGAAAATATTAGTGACTACATGCTTCGTATGGATGAGGTTGTTAACTCCATGAAATACTTAGGTCTCGAGCTTGCTAAAAATGATGTTTGTGATAAGATTTTAAGATCTCTTCCTAATAGATTTAGTGAAAAGATTTCTGCTATTGAGGAAGCTAAAGATTTGGATAAGTTGAAAAAGGATGAGCTCCATAGTATACTTGCAGCATTTGAGTTGAGAACTTAAGTGAAGGTTGATGTCAAGAAAGAGGCGACTTTCAAGGCTACCAAGAATTCCAAGGGTAAACGAGTTTCAAGATAGTGATGAGTCTTCTAGTGATGAAGAGGCATATTACAAGCAAGAAAGGAAAATTCTCTAGAAAGCACAAAAGTATGAAAAATATAAGATGTTTCAATTGTGGAAAGTTTGGTCATTATGCTATTGACTGTACTGTTCCCAAGAATGAAAGTGATGAAGATAAATAGGATTCTAGGAGCAAGGATTCTGAAAAGCACAAGCATCACAGGAAAAACAAATATGAGCACAACAATCAAGGAAAGAGGTATTCTCACAAGCACAAGAAGAGTTTCTACCTAGACAAAGCAAGTAAGTGTTCTAGTAGTGATAGTGAAAGTTCTTCAAGTGATGATGAAAATGAGATGTTCATATCAGAAAAATAGGAAGAACCGAAACATAGATTCATTATCATGAAATGTCTTAGATATGGAAATTTTGGTCACCTTGAGGATGATTGCAAAAATAATGATTTGGTTTCTAGTATGTATGAGGATGTTTCAAAAAACTATAAGGAAGATGCATGTATGGTTTTTGAAAAGGGTAGCACCTCTAGTGATAAGAAATCTGAAAAAGGCTTTGATGATTCAAAAGGAAATCAAATAAAGGATCTTGAAAGTGAACTTATTAGTGCTCTTAGTGTTTTGGAAAAGGAAATAAAGAAGAATGCTAGACTCAAGGATAAGTTAGATGAATGTTGTATGGAGAGAGATGATCTTATAGAAAGTCTTGACTTCTCTATAGCTAAGACACAAGAACTCAAGGATGAGTTAGAGTCTAAGGTTCTTGAGTATAGTGAGTTAGAACAGAAAATGGCTTCTTTGAAAAAGGAAACTAAAGAGTACAAGGATAAGCTTTACAGGTTTCAAGATAGCTCCAAAAAGGTTAAGTCACTCATCAAAGGTCAAAGAAAGACAATAGATAAAACAGGTCTTGGTTTTGGTAAGAAACACAAGGAACAGGTTGGGGAATCTAGTAAGAGATTCCAAAAAAAAGAGATTTCTGATGAGGAGAGTATTTCAGAGAAAGATTCCTTGAGTGATAGATGCACAAAAGCAAAAAATAGGAAACAAAAAAAGGGGAGAAATTTTACAGAACCTAGAAGTCATTTACAGGAAAGTTTAATGGTAGATGTTTTGCTTGTCACAGGTTTGGTCACATGGCTTCACATTGCATGACTCAAGTAAGGAAGGTAAATGACAATTTTAGAGGTGGTAATTTCTTTCAAGGGTATTGCTACTCTTGTAAATAGTTTGGGCATAAGGCAATTTTCTGCAAGGCTAATAACAGGAACATGGTTAGTCAGAACATGTGGATTCAAAGAACAGGTATGCCTAAAAGAAATAACATTGTTACTTGTTATAAGTGCAACAATGAAAGTCACACAGCTAAACAGTGTAGATCTAAACTTCCAAGGTACAGGAACAGGAATAGTGGTATGAACAGGTCCAAGGATCAAGGCATGGATAAGAATAGGAATGATAACAAGAACAGGAACAGTGACAGGAATAGGAACAGGAATATGGACAAGGAGAACAATAGAAGACATAATAAGGCAGCTATAGACACTGATGATGATCAGTGTCTGTTGGGAGTTTTACTCCCACCCCAAAATTAAACACCTCAACAAGAGGTGGGGGAGAGACTAAGCTAAGAAGCTCATTCTTAGTCCCAAGCCCCAAAGGTGACCCTTTGCCATTGATGACAAAGGGGGAGAGATATGAGTAAGGGGGAGAGCCTCAAGACAGGGGGAGTTGTTTATGTTGAGTTTCTGTGTTGTTGAGAAGCATGGTTTGCCATCAATGACAAAGGGGGAGATTGTTGGGAATTTTGGGTTTGAGATACTAGCTTCTTGTCTATGAGTTGTCATTGATGTAAAAAATAAATGACATTAATGTTAAGAGGATGTGTTGGCGTCAAAGGTGGAAGATTCCAAGAGAATATTTTTAAGAGAATCCGGAGAGATTCCATTGGCAATGGTTTTTATTAAAACCAATGGAGGTACTCTTTATTATTTATTTAATTATTATTTAAAACCCTTCAAGGTTTTAATTAATTAATTATTTAATTAATTAAGGGAGAAATTATTTTTAATTTATTAAAAATACTTTAAGGATTTTTAAACCCTTTAGAAAGCAAATTTCGATTAAATTCGAAATTAATTTTTTTTGCAGCCGACGTGTTCTAAAGTCCATGTATGGACTATAAATATGAGAAGGTTCCTAAGGTTAAACCCTCTTGGAAAATCGAAGGAAATTAATTGGTTTGGCTGCGATCGAATGTTCTGTTTACGCTGCGAAAGAGGAGAGCTCGTGGTTTGAAAAGCTTTTAGAAAGCTTGACCATTTATGTGGAAGGAAGTCCGTCTTGGACTTCGTAAGCCCCTTGTGGGCTAGTGGCAGTGAAGGCTGCATTTGGGCCTTGCGTAGGCGAAGGTCTGCATTTCGATCCCCGTGGATGGAGCTATGCATGGATTAATCACGTTTTTATTAAAACGTGTTTTGTGTCACGAATTTCGGATTCTTCAAGGGCAGCCAATATAAAGTGTGATTATTTTCTTGATATGATTTTTGGCATTGTTTAGCATTGTTTAAAAGACATAGGAGAAATAAGGGGATATTTATTTGGTTGTTTTTTTGAGATTAGTCTATTGCTATGCTAAATTTAAAAATGGAGATATAAGGTGTATGTTTTGGTTGTTGTGTTTTTGGCTTCTTTGGTGGTTGTTTTTAAAGAAGAGAAGCTAAAAGGTGTATTAAGGAAAGTTTTTATATATGCTCATTTATCTTGGTTCTAACCCTAAATTGGTTGGAAGTTTGAGGGTTATGTGTGGTGACAGCTTTAAGGATCAATTTTCTTCGTCTCCAAAAAGGTATGGGCACATTTTCCTTATGAGTATGATTGGTGTATGCTTTTCTGAAATAAGATTGGAGTGAAAAGGTTTTCAACTAGGTTTTCTTTGGTTGGGTGTAAATCCTATTTTCTGGTTTGTTGAAGACTTCTTATGCATTGTTATCCTTGATGAGAGTTTTGGTGAATGCATAATTCTGGTTTGAGGTAGTGGAAGCATTGTGCACTAGGGTTTATGTTTGTGAGTCTTGCTACTTGCATTGAGTTTGTGGAACCCTTGGTTGGCTGTTTTGAGTTTGATAGTTGAGCTGCTTCCATAGAGGTTGTTTGATCAAGTTATTGCTTTACTTGATTCATGATATTGGGCTTACTCCATTGAGTTGATTTGAGCAAGTTATTCTTTACATTTGGTGATATTGTGTTGGTGGTTGTTTTATTCAAATATCTTTGGAGGGAAAAGGATTTCTACTTGTTTCTTTTTCTTGTGATGATTGGTTGAATGCTTCAAGGTTGATGTTGAGTTGAGTGGTGTTGGTTGACTAAACCTTGTTCGATGAGCATTGTTGTTGAAACCCTAATTGATGATGAAAAGAACACGAGTATCATTGTTATGTGATTCTTTGCTTAGTTGGCAATTTTTGGGGTTTCATGTTCTTGAAAGAAAACATTCTATCCTATCCATTTCAGATATTGAGTTGAGTTTTTAGATTTGAGAATGAGATTGAGCTGAGTTGATTTGAGTTGAGTTTTAAGATTAGGATTTGAGTATAGAACATATTGAGTCTCTAACAATTCTCTTTATGCTTCTATGAGTTTGACAAATCACATTGGGTCTCTAACAATTCACTTTGTGATTTCCTACTAAGAATGTTTTTCTTGGTGAGCTTGCTGAGTTTTTGGACAGGTTCCAGTGGGGACTTGTGAGCAGTTTTTGGACATGTTCCGAAGGGGACTTGTGAGCAATTTTGGACAGGTTCCGTTGGGGACTTGTGAGCAGTTTTGGATAGGTTCCGATGGGGACTTGTGAGTAGATTTGTACAGGTCTTAGCAGAGGACTTGTGAGCTGAGTTTGATAGTTCTATCAGAGAACTTGAGGATGGAGGTGCATTGGTTCTATGAGAAGAACCTAAGGATAGTTGTCAGGTCTTTAAGAAGGCTTGTATGTAGAGGATTTATTTGTTCAAGAGTTGGACATATCTGACAAATAGAGGAAGACTTGTACTAGACCGACTGACTATGTTTGGTATAGGTTGTTGAGCTACTGTGGACATGATCATAGAAGGCAGAGGTCTCTTAGGCTAAGCATTGAGGATAGGATGTCTTCGGTGGAAAGGAGTTCCACGTGCTAGCAAGAGGTAGAGGCAGTTGATCTTCTGAGGGATCATTTCCAGAGTATAGGGGAAGGTATCTCCATTGAGCAAGAGGCTCATAAATTTTGATTGGGGGAAGGCATCTCCTTTGGGTCGAGGCTCATAAACATTGTAATTGGGAAGGATTCCCAAAGAACTTTGAGATAACTTTTAGAGAAAATTTTTATGGACGTAGCCCAGCCATTCTGGGTGAACCACGTTAATATTGGTGTCACTTTGTGGATGATATTGTGCATTGCTTTGATATTGCTTTGGGTATATTGCTTTACTATTTTGAAGTATAAAATAAAAAGTAAAAAGAGGTATTATATTGTTCACCCCCCCCTCTCAGTATAAGCTTGTGTTCTTCACTCCCGAGCTCACGTCTCAGAGAACCTCCATTCAACACTTAAGGTATAGTTTTTTTTTTATTATTTATTTTGTGCAAGTGCTTTGGTTCATTTAATATTGTCTGCGTAGATAGCAAGTTCCAAAAGCTATAAAGATATACCATCTTGGGAAACTCTTTTTTGTAATATTTGAACTCTTCAAGGTTGAAAAGAGCACCACATATTCAAAAAGGAAGGTACCAGATATTTTCATTTGGTTGTAGGCTGTTCCAGCAGGCGTCTCCATATTTTTGAGTGCCAATAATTCTCAAAAATAGTCTCCACCCTCTAATTTGAGTCATGTTGTTCCTTTAAACATCTTCATTTATTCTGAGTGCCACTATTTGTCGAACCCGTAATCAGTTTTACAAAAAAATCTATTATCCTCCCTTCTAATTCTTTTTGTATAGGTTATTCGATCCTTCCATTTTGAGGGTCATATATTTTGACTCCTTTTCAAAGAGCCTTTTATTTTTCACAAAACGCTCTATTTAAAAGTCCTGATTCAATATTGTAACCAAGATAATAAAATATTATTTGGGGGGGTTAGCGCAATTTATTGGACATTTGTGTCTTAAGGGGGGATGTATAATTTTTAGTCTATCTTCTTCTAAGTTCATTTAGTTCCTTTTAAGTAGAATATATTTAAAAGGTGTTATTCTTGAAATATTCCATTATATATTTCATTAAGAATATACTCACTATTTAACCTCTTCAAACACATATTTGTTTATTAATTTAAAAAAAAAAAAAAAACACTTGAGTAATTAATATTTAAGGGGGGGTTGTATATTTTTTTTTTCTATCTTCTTCTAAGTTCATTTAGTTCATTTTAAGTAACATATATTTAAAAGGTGTTATTGTTGAAATATTCCATTTTATATTTCATAAAGAAGATACTCACTATTTAACCTCTTCAAATACATCTTTGTTTATTATTATTTTTTATAAAAATATATTATTCTTACTCATATAAAATAAAAAAATAATAATATTTAAATTATTTTTTTAGAAAGGTGTTAATATTCTTTATCCTTTCACTTTTCTAAATATATCTATTTTCATAGAGAAAATATTTTCAAAACTTAAAAGTTTTTCCTCAAAATATATTTTTCTACGTTTTGTGTATCATTACCTCTAACACTTATAGTTTCCATCATGTATGGGCGGGTTTAGGAGACAATTGTTATAAATACCTAGCATATATTTTTCTCTATAAACCATTTTACAAAAAGGATATCTCTCTTACTTATAGTTTCCCTCTCGTAAGGGAAAGTATTGAGATTATCTAAATTATAAATTTTGTTGATATCACTGCATTCCAAGCCTACAAACCTTGAAAAATTCTTCTCTATTCTTAAAATTTCCCTCAAGTAAGGACGGGTATTCAGAAGAACATAAAGAGGAATTGGCATTTCAAAAGCAACAATATAACAAACCTAAATACTTATATTTTCCCTCTTGTTAGGGCGGGTATTTTGAGGATTAATATATTGAAAAGCTTCATAAAATTCTTTCTATCAATTGCATTAATCCAAATATTGAAGTTCTACGGGGGAAAATATTGGTTAAAACTTCAACTTTTATTTTTAGTTAAAAATGATAAATTCAATTGAACCTCTCATCCCTCATAACTTTCACACTTGGATATCTAAAATTTTAAATCTTATCTCTCAAAAATGTCTTACTCATTTTCTAGAAGAAAAGCAACCATAATTTGAGAAATAATATGAATTTTTTGTTTATAAAGGAAAGATGCATGAAACAATGGGTATTATAAGCTCTAATGTTCATGAAAGTTTGTGGTTTCACATTATAGATTGTAAAACTCCTCATTAAAGTTGGGATAAACTAAAGACCTTGTTTAGGAAAGTAGATCAAATAAGATCAATGCAACTAGAAGCAGAACTAACAACTTTATCTCCTAAATATTTTAGCAGTATTATTGACTTTCTCACCAAATTAAAATAAGTCCTCACTCAATACAAAGGCAGTGGGAAGACTAAGACTGAAGAAGAATGCATTTATCTAATCCTTTCTAAGCTAAATGGTGTTTTTTAAATCTTTGCTACCACATTTATATCTACCAAATATGCTCTTGGTGCAACCTTTAAAATGCCCTCCTTAGAAGAGTTTTGTGATAGACTAACTAGGGAAGAAATAAAACTTGCTAGATATGAAATTTCTTCTTCTTCCTCTTCCTAAAAAGCCTTAGTAGCCTCCACCTCTTCTAAATAAAAGTTCAAAAAGAAGGAAAAGAACCCCATAACTTGTGCTCACTACAAAAATAATGGTCACTCTACAAATAAATGTTGGAAAATATTACAGCAACTAGAGGCAACTATGAAGGATCAAAAGATAGACAATAAAAAACAAATAGGAAAAATAGTTAATTTTCAAGGAAAAACCTCCAATTCTTCCTCTAATTATTGGGTCCTAGATTTTGGAGCTACTCATCACATGACTACTTCAGATGAGTCATTCTCTTCTATCTCCTCAAGCCCTACCTATAGCATAGAAGTGGGTGACTCTTCCTTTATTCCTGTCAAAGGAAAGGGGGACATAACCATTGATGGTGGCTCTATAAATAATTTTCTCTATGTTCCAAAAATTACCACAAATCTCCTCTCCATATATCAGATTTGTACTTTTGGAAAGGGGAAAACAATTCTCTTCTCTCCAACAGGAGTTGAGATAAGAGACTTTCAAGATCACCATTCTCTCATAGCCAATGGAAATATTGATCATAACACTCACATATTTTACTTCAAATGATTCCAAAATCCATAAGGGGCCTCCTATTTTGTGGCTCATGGAGATCTTGAAAGCAAAATTTGGCATGAAAGGTTTGGTCATCTTAGTTACAACTATCTAAAGTATTTGAGAACCCATGGTATGGTAACAAGTTTACCCCAAGTCTCTTCTATTTATGGAGTTTGTCCTGGATGTTTTCTTGGGAAGCAACATCAAGATCCTTTCCATCCAAGTAGTTCTCTAAAAGCCTCATCCCCTCTAGAATTAATCCATAGTGACTTTTCTAGAAGATCCTGGGTCTACTTCCTAAAATATAAAAGTGATATTCTATCCCACTTTAAAGTTTTAGTTGAAAATAAGGCCTCTTGCAAAATCAAGAAAATTTGCATAGATAATGGGGGGAATATTGTTGTAATGAGGTACCCATATTTCTATCAAGTCATGGCATCATTCATCAACATTCTGTCTTCCATAATCCTCAACAAAATGGTATTGCAGAAAGGAAAAACTAAACATTAAAAGAAATGGCAAATTGTATGCTCCATTCAAAATATCTTCCAAAAAAATTTGTGCAAAAGCTATTAACTATACCAAACCACACACCTCATAAAGCTCTTGACATTTTAACTCCTGAATAAGCATGGTCTGGCTCAAAACAAGATGTTTCCTACTTCAAAAATTTTGGATGTACTGCTTAGGCTCACATCGCAAAGAACAAAAGGAAGACTCTAGATAAGAAAAGCAAAAAGCTCATCTTTATCGATTATTGTGGAGAATTGAAAGCATACAAGCTCCTTGATCCCTCAACTTATGAGGTCTTATTTCATAGGAATTTCCAATTTTATGAAACATTCCCTCAAAAACATTCTCAAACCCCCTCTTCCTCCATTGAGCCTTCTCCTATAGTAGAACCTCAATATTATGAAGAGCCAACTCTTGAAGTTATCTTGGAAATTGATAATCAAGATGAGGAACCTATAACTCCAACTCAATGTCTTTCAACTCCTTCTACTCCTTCCACTATGACAAAATGGGCCAACACCATTGTTAAAGCTCTAGTCTATGAGATCAAAGAAATACTATAGTTCATTAATTTTTTTCCTACCTCCTAACTAGTTTGCACAGGAGTTTGTTGGTTTTAGGAATCCTCAGCAACCATTCCTACCCTTCTCTGGTTCCAAGAAGCTACGACTCAGAGGGGAACCTCTTCCTTGGGTGCTTCAAATTATTTGTATACTTTATTCGCTTAAAATATGTTTTTTTCCCTCGTAATATAAAATCAAAGTCGAGTTATTATATCTATCTATCTATCTATCTATCTATATATATATATATATATATATATATGTTCTCTGATTGTTTTGTCTACGCAGGTTTCTAAGTGGTATTTCATGGTGTCTCAGGTTTCTCGCAGCCTTTGCCTGACTCTTACCAGTGATGAAATATTAATTTATATATATATATATATATGTGTGTGTGTGTGTGTGTGTGTGTGTGTGTGTGTTCTCTAGATAGTTTATCTTTGCAAGTTTCTCAAGGCTTTTGTGGTGCCTCAGTCTCTCGTATTATTCGAAAAGTATCTATTCTCTGGATAATTTATCTTCATAGGATTCTCAAGGCTTTGGTGGTGTCTCAGTTTCCTCCACCTAGCTCGAACCATCGACAAATATAAATTTTGAGTTTCCATTTTTTTTGTCCTTTAGGGTGCTTCCGATTTCTCAGTAGACGCATGATTTATTTTGTTCCTCCTATTTTTTGTAAGATTTTTTCACTTCAATTTCAAAGTAAAATATTGACTCCTCCTCAAAGTTTTTTTTACAAAAAGCTCTTTGATAAGTCGTAGTCTATTGTAACCCTAATATAAAAAGTTTTTTTGGGAGGGTTTTATGTGCAACCATATGCACATTGGTGTCTCTTGAAGGGGGGGTTGTTTTTTTTTCTATCTCTTCCTCAAAGTCTTTTTTAGGTTTTCAATTTAATAGAGGTGTAATGCTTAATATCTTTTTTTAGCATACACTCTCTATTTAATTTTTTTTTCCTAATTTGTTTATCAAAATTATTAACAAAAACTATCTTCTTCTCATTATTTTATCTAAATAAAAAACTTATCAAGAAGTTCTAGCTTTTTTAATTATTCTCTAATCTTATTTATTTATTTTATTTAAGATAGAGATTTTTCAAATTTTTCTCTCTAAGGGTGCTATAATTATTCTCTTAATATTTGTAATTAAAATTAAATTTTATTTGAGAATCTCTATAAATTTTTTTACACTTCAATAATTCATAAACCTAAGGTTTAACTTATCTTCCTCAAAATATTTGCCTACGTTCCATGTACAAAAACCATTAAAAACTTATAGCTTCCCTCATGTAAGGATGAATTTTTGGAGGCACTTGTTATAAAGGCCTGGCAAATATTTTTCAATATTCCTATTTATTTTGGGACTCTTTCTCACTAATAGTTTTCCTATCGTAAGGGCAAGTATTGAGAACACCCATTTTAATCTTGTTAGAATAAGTGAATATTTTCTTAAGTTCACTAAGATACACACTTGAGTTTCCACTCCTCCATGTGTCAGCAGAACTCTAAGTGGTGTCTTCATTAGGTTTGATGAGTTGTTGTAATCCAACGACTCTTAATGATCAACTCTGCTATTTATACAGATTTGATCCTAGAGATAAATCAATAAGTTCCACTCTTCTCTTCATCTTTTGTGTAATACTTTGCATATCTATTATTGTGAAATTCTAACATGGTACCATAGCAAGATAGATTTTTCTAGTATTCTCTCTTGAAGGTTCTAGGATCTGATTCATTTACTTTGGATATTTTTTTTTGCCTAACTTCAAATTTTGCATTAGTCTACTTTTATCCATTGTTATTTTTTCAGCATATTTTTTTATGTTGCATATTCCTTCATTTCTATATTGAATTCGTGTTGAAGGTAAAATTTTAAGAAAATATAGCTATTTTGCCTTGTGTGAAGACACTGGTTTCTCGCCCTTCCTTTTAAAGGAATTAGCCTATTAATTTTTTTTATTTATTCCTTTTTTCCCTCAACGTATTAATGTAAAACTAACACTTGGTTGAATAATTTTTTTCGTCTTTCTTCAAAGCAAAATCTCCAATTAACTCCAAGTGTAAATTAGGATTTTTTTTTTTTTGAGTTTTATTTTGAATTAAACTCAATATATCTGGCGCTTTCATCATTGGCACTCATGATATAGATGTTTGAGGGGGTCGAAGCTCTCATTTCCGCACTTTCATTGTCGTGCTCTCGTTGGTGCTCTCATTGGCAATCTCCTTTAGCCCATTACAACATCTCATATTCCTTTTGGTGTAGTCTTAGACAACAAAAAATTCCCCATCTAAAATGTTTTTCAACTCGGGCTCTTTTCCAACGGCTCTATCACCTCAGACAGTATTTAAAACCTCTTCCTTTCGATTCATTCAAGTAGTATATTGCTTTTTAACTTTATATTCTAAAGCGAATGAGATTTGTGCTTTATGTTTTTTATAAAGTTCTGCAGGTTCGTCTGGGCGCTCTGCCTTTCGCCCATTGGGGCCTTTGGAAGTCCCTCCTTCTAACGATTTCTATAGGTTTCTCGGAGCAAAATATTTTTTTAGTTCTACTCTTCAGATACCGTCCGAGCGCTCTACCTTCCGCCCATTGGGGCCTTTGGAAGTATTCTCCTAATGATTTCTATAGGTTTCCCAAATATTAATAGTTTTTTATAAAAACGTTTGGTAAAACTCTATTCCGTTTTAAATTTTCTACTGTGTCTAACGTTTTTCTACATGGCTTCAATTTTGTTTAGAGTGCTTTAAAAACGTTTTTCAAATATTTTAAATATCATTTTTAATTAAAAAAGAAATATAGTTGAAGAATTTATGTTATATTTCGCTCCTTCCTTTTTCTCGATATCTATAGGTCAATCTTCATCCATAGTGCTCTTTGAACGCTATCGAAATATTTCCGTAGTCTCTTGGATCTTAGCAGCAGCACATTTGTATAACATTTTTCTATAGGGCTTCGATTTTGTTTAGAGTGCTTTAAAAATATTTTTCAAATGTATTAAATATCATTTTTTATTAAAAAAGTTTAATACGGTTAAGGCATTTGTGTTATATTTTGCTCCTTCCTTTTTCTCGAGATCTGTAGGTAAATCTTCATCCGAAGCACTCTTTGAACGCTATCGAAATATTTTCGTAGTCTCTCAGATCTTAGCAATAGCAACTCATGTCTAACATTTTTCTACAGGGCTTTGATTTTGTTTAGAGTGCTTTCAAAATGTTTTGAAATGTTTTAAATATCATTTTTTTATAATAAAAAATACTCATGCAGACAACTATTTTTCAATTCATTTTTTGCGGCATTAAGTGTTGGAAGTGAAAGGAGTCTCTCTCGATGGTTTCACCTTTGATGCTCCCTGGTTTCACCGATGGTTTCACCTGCGGCGCTCCCTAGTTTCGCTTTCGCTCTTGCTGTTTCAAGGAGGAGTCTATATATTTTTTAATTTTCCACATTTCTTATTCATCCCAATTGTAGTGTGATATTCGATTCTTCGAATCTCCTTTCTCTACGTTTTTTGGCAAACCACATATTTATTTTGGGTCTTCACAAAAATGAAAAATGACACATATTGTAAATTTATAATAAAATATTTCTTTTGGGGGGTGTTCGGGTGTTTTTTAGCATCAATCGCAGTTCGAGGAGGGGAGTCTTATTTTCTTTGTGTCATTTGCATCTCGTATCTTTGTCGTTTACTTGTATTTTTTTCTTCTTTGCATATAGTCTTAAGGAAAATATTTTTTAAATTTATTTCCTTTCAAATATTTTGAATGCAAAGGTCTTTATTTATTTTATTAATTTTCTTGAGATTAAAAGTATTCTTAAACTTAAATTTAAATTATAATTTCTCTTGCTATAAAGCAAAACTTCTATCATTTTGCTTATGCATTAAGGGAAATATATTTTAATCTAACAATAATCATTAAAATTTTAGTTTTTTCATTATTTAAGCATTCACTCTCTAATTACTTTTCTCACCTATCTTGTTTATCAAAATTTGAGAAAAGCTATCTTCCTTATAAAATCTTCTAAATATATTGTTATTGTTATAATAATAATTTTACACAAGAAGTTCCTTTTTTCCTTTGAAAATAATTTTTACTCTTTCTTATCATTTAGTTTATTAATATATTCGAATTAACTATTTTAAGAAAGAGCTTTTCTCACCTTTTATTATTCTTTAAGGGTGTTATTGTTAAATCTATAAATGTATTTAATTCTCTAAGGGTGTTATTGTTAAATCTTTTTTAAATTAAAACTTAACAAAGGTTATAAAAATATATAAAATTTTAATATACTTTTTCATAAAAGTTTTCAAACCCTAAAATTTTCCATAATTGAAGTTTTAGAGGGGGGAGTATTGAAAATTTAAAACTTCAATCTCTCTCTTGTGTAAAGGTGAATTCAATTGAGCCCCTCACCCCTCATAACTTTCACTCATCGAAACCCAAAATTTTAAATATATTTCTCTTTCAAAGGGCTAAGAGAAACGCGTCGTTTGTAACCTAAAAATTAAATTCATTTTTTGTTTTGTCTTTTAGGGAGGGTGTATTCTTCTAGATTTCTTTATAGTAGCATTTAATTTTTAGATCTATATATTGTTTATAAAATCTCTAAAATGTGTAAGAAGATATTCACTAACTTCATGCTCACCCTCATTTATATCAAAACAAATATATTTTTATTTTATTTTAAAATGTTTTATAGGATCTTTAGATTGGCAATTCCTATATACATTAAACAAAAAAAAAGTATTATTAAAACTCAAAAAAATATGTTTTTGGTCAACCAAATCTCTCATTTTCACTTCAATTTCTCATTTGAATAAATGGAGGGGTATTTATAGTCGGAAAGGTTTTTCCAAGACGAACAAAATGGTGTTGTCCATTTTTCAATTTCAAGACTATTATCAATGATGTTTTTAAATTTTAAAATTATTGTATCATGGAGTGCACTCTCAATTGAACCTGACACTCCCAGCATTGGTCCCCTTGTTTTGCTGGTTGTCCATTTGTTGGACCTTGTTATTCAGCCCATTGTGTCATACAGGTGGATACCACTACTTATGCTTGTAGAGTCAATTTGGACATCCATTACAGTTTTTGTGGTTATTTATCCATCCTATCTTCACATTATTTTTGTGAGACACTTTGATTTCATGGTTCACGAGCACTAGTCTAGGAGTATGAATTATTTTCTACAACAAGTCTCTATTTTTTTGAGACATATAATGGGTCCATTACAATATTATTAATGGAATTTGTCCTAAAGAGGAGGTTGAAGAGGACATATTCCTTCCTCTCAATCCTCCATGCACATCTTCCTTATTCTTCTATTATGGCAGGTGGTTTACCCTTGAAATTTTATACCATTAACCTAATTTTGTTGTTTGTCCACAAGGTTTGGACCTAGTTATCAGCCCATTGTACTCATATAGGTGGAAACCACATACTCATGCTTGTGGAGTCATTTTTGGACTACCCATACGATTTTTTGTGGTTCTATATCCATCCTATCTTCACTTTGGTTTTAGGGAAATTTTATTTAATGATATTTATTCTTTTGATCACATACTGTAAATGAGTACCTTATCAGATCTTACTCTCGAGACTTATATTTGTGGCTATACCATCTCTATTGTAAATGAGTACCTTATAAGGCCTTGGTGTCGGGACTCATCATATGTAGGAGCACTTCATTCGGAAACATATTCATAGTAGGGACATACACTTGGAATATATTCCAACTGAGACACAAATTACAAACATCTTCACCAAGTCAATTTATTCTCCGTGTTACCTTCAATTACAATAAAAACTTGGAGCATTACAGCTGCATTGACAAAGAGGTCTTTCACCTCTCACTATATTATAAATAAGTTCATCATCAAGTATTATTATCGGGACTCATCATGTATTTGTATAGGAGGACAATCTTCACCATTCGAAGACAAGCCTCTTTCATACTTCTTTGTTTTTTATTGATGGCTTTTCCAACTGGGTTTTTACCATCACTTCAAACCAAAGGGGTGATAGTTGATTTTTCTCCACAAGGGTTTTTTCCACCAACTATCTATATTGTACATGAGTACCTAATCAAGCCTACTTGACAAGACTCATCTTTTATTTGTTAAAGAGGAAAATCTTCACCATCCGAAGACAAGCCTGTTTCATACTTCTTTGCTTTTGATTTATGGCTTTTCCCATTGGGTTTTTACCATCATTTCAAAATAAAGAAGTGATAGTTGGTTTTTCCCCATAGGGGTTTTTTCCACCAACTATCTATGATGTACATGAGTACCTAATCAGGCCTTGTTGTCGGGACTTATTTGTAGAATCTCCCCTAGTATCACTTAAGGGGGCTATTAGAATAAGTGAATATTCTATTAAGTTCACTAGGATACACACTTGAGTTTCCACTCCTCCATGTGTTAGGAGAACTCTAAGTGGTGTCTTCATCAGGTTTTATGAGTTTTTGTAATCCAACGAGTCTAAATTATCAACTCTACTATTTATACAGAGTTGATCCTAGATATAAACCAATCAGTTCCACTCTTCTCTTCATATTTTGTGTAATACTTTGCATATCTATTATTAAGAAATTCTAACAAATCTAGTTGATATATCTGCATTTCAAGCCAAACACCCTTGACAAATTCTTCTCTATAATTACAGTTTCCCTCAAGTAAGAGGATTTAGCACTCTAAAGCAAATAACATTACAACCTCACTATACTTATAGTTTCCATCTCTTTAGGGCGGGTATATTGAGTTTTCTAATATTGAAAAGCTTCATATATTTTCCTTGTAACAATTGCATTAATCAATTAATTGAATTTCTAACGGGGAATTTATTGGTTAATTAAAACTTCAATTTTCTCTTGTGTTTAAAATGATGAATTCAATTGAACCTCTCACCCCTCATAACTTTCACACTTGGAAACCTAAAATTTTAAATCTTATCTCTCAAAAATGTCTTACTCATTTGTTAGAAGAAAAGAAACCAGAATTTGATAAAGAATATAAAATCTTTGTTCATAAGGTAAAAATGCATGAAGCAATAGGTATTAGTAGCTCTAATGTTCATGAAAGTTTATGGTTTCATATTACATATTGTAAAAATCCTCATGAAAGTTGGGAGAAAAACTAAAGGCCTTATTTTGGAAAGTAGATCAGATGAGATCAATGCAACTAGAAGCCAAACTAACTTCGTTGTCCCCTGAATATTTTAGTAGTATTATTGACTTCCTCACTAATTTCAAAGAAGTCCTCACTCAATACAAAGGTAGTGGAAAGACTAAGAATAAATAAGAATACATTTATCTAATCCTTTCTAAGCTAATGGTTTTTTTAAAAAAATTTCTACCACCTTTATATCTACCAAAGATGCTCTTGGTGCAACCTTTAAAATGCCATATTTAGAATAATTATGTGATATATTAACTAGGTAAGAAATCAAAATTGCTAGATATGAAATATCTTCTTCTTCCTCTTCTTAAAAGGCCTTAGTAGCCACCACCTATTCTAAAGAAAATTTCAAAAAGAATGAAAAGACTCCCATAACCTATACTCACTATAAAAAGAATGATCACTCTGCTAACAAATGCTGGAAAAGATTACAAAAATTAGAGGCAGCTATGAAGGATTAAAAGACAAAAAATAAAAATCAAATAGGAAAAGCCATTAATGTTCTAGGAAAAACATTCAATTATTCCTCTAATTACTAGGTCCTAGATTCTGGAGCAACTAATCACATGACTGCTTCAGGCAAGTCTTTCTCTTTTGTATCCTCTAGCTCTACTTGTAGCATAGAAGTAGGTGACTCTTCCTTCATCCCTGTCAAAGGAAAAGAGGATATAATCATTAATTGTGGCTCTATAAACAATTTTCTATATGTTCCAGACATTACCACCAATATCCTATCCGTTTATCAAATTTGCACTTCTGGAAATGGGAAAAGTGTTCTCTTCTCCCCAACAGGAGTTGAGATAAGAAATTTGCAAGACCCTAATTCTCTTCTAGCCAAATGGAATATTGATCATAACTCTCATATTTTTTACTTCGATTTTTTTCAAAATCCATAAGGATCCTCATGTTTTGTGGCTCATAGTGATCTTGAAAGTCAAATATGGCATGAAAAGTTTGGTCATATTAATTACAACTACCTAAATAATTTGTGCACCCATGATATGGTTATAGGATTACCCCAAGTCTCTTCTAGTGATGGATTTTGTCTTAGATGTGCTCTTGGAAAGCAACATCAAGATCCTTTCCACCCAAGTAGTTCTCTAAAAGCCTCATCCCCTCTATATTTAATCCATAGTGACTTAATGACCTTTCCTAAACCATATTTCAAAGGATCAAAGTATGCTCTTACATTTATTAATGATTTCTCTAGAAGATCCTAGGTCTACTTCCTAAAATATAAAAGCTATGTGTTATCCCACTTTAACATTTTTAAATCCTTAGTTGAAAATCAGACATCTTTCAAAATCAAGAAGATTCACACTGATAATGGGGGGAATAATGCAATAATGAGTTCTCCATATTTATTTCAAATCATGGTATAATACATCAACATTTTGTCTCCCATAATCCTCAACAAAATAGTATTGCAGAAAGGAAAAACCAGACATCAAAAGAGATGGCTAATTATATGCTCCATTCAAGAGATCTTCCAAAAAATTTTGGGGTAGAATATTTTAAATATACAAATTATATTCAAAATCACACACCTCATAAATCTCTTGACCATTTAACTTCTTAAGAAGCATGGTCTAGATTACAACCAGATGTTTCCTATTTCAATATTTTTGGGTGTACTGCTTGGTCTCACATACCAAAGAAGAAAAGGAAGGCTCTTGATAAGAAAAGCAAAAATCTCATCTTTATCGGTTATTGTGAAGAATTAAAAGCAGACATGCTTCTTGATCCCTCAACTCATGAGGTCTTATTTCATAGGAATGTCCAATTTGATGAAACATTCCCTCAAAAAGATCCTCAAAATCCCTCTTACTCCATTGAGCCTTCTCCTATAGTAGAACCTCAATATTATGAAGAGCCAACCCTTGAAGTTAACTTGGTTATTGATAATCAAGATGAGGAACCTGCAACTCCATCTAAATTTCTTTCTTCACCTCCTTCCTCTATGCCAAAATGGGCCCACACCATTTTTAAAGAATATACTCCTTACATCCAAAATCTTAATTAAACCAGATCATCCAACCCCATAGGAACTAGTATTATATGTCAGTCTATTTCCTTTGATCCTCAATCATTTTTTTGGTAGATAAGATACTATAGCATTAATACTGGGTTTTACAAGTTGACCCAAAATCTTTTACAAAAATCAACCCAGGGTTTTTGATGAACATATCCTTACTAAGGATCCTATATATGTAAAATCTACATGCCGCAAAAGCAATTACATTCAGTAAGGCACATAGCCTATTATCAAAAAGAAACTTCCCATAAAATATTTTGGGTATACCCCTAGAAAACATACATGCATCATAATTACAAAAAAGAAACAAACAGAGATCCCTTCTTGAGACAATGGAGAAACAAAAAGCTGTAGACACACATAGCAGAGTACTAAAAAAAACTCCCACAAGCTCTGTATTGATAGTTACTCTTAATAATTCTTTCGTAATTGCTTTCTTTCGTATATGACATGCTTTGGAACCACATACTATCTTGGCCAATCAACTTCGGAGAAGTGAACCTGTTGGCTAGATTTATGGCGGTGGCTATCTAGTGGTCCATGTGGCTTTGGTTCGAAGTCTTATATTACCGTTTCTTTCATTCCTTGTGATTATCAACCAACCTCAAATTACTAAGATGACTAGGAGCCATGTTATCTGACATGTGACTATCCCCATTAGTCTTTGTGGTATTTCCAAGTAGCATCCACGAAGACTAAAAACTCAAATAATTTTTATTGTGTCCAATTAAAAAAAAGATATGGGAATACTCTTAGCCTTCAAACTTATAGTGCCTTCCCTATTGGTAAATTCTCAATCCTTCAAATAAACCTCAGGTATAAAATAATAGGATGATGTCATGGAAAATGAATTTTCTTCCTTGATCAAAAACGAGACTTGGGATTTAGTTCCCTTACCTAAAGAAAGGAAATTAGTTCATTGTAAATGGATCTTCAAAACTAAATATGGGCCTAATAAAGAAACAAAAAAACACAAGGCTCTTTTAGTGATCAAAGGTTTTTTTCAAGTTGAAGGCATATATTATGTAGAAACCTTTGCTCTAGTTGATAAAATAGATTATATAAGATTGGTTCTTGTCGTAGTTGCTTCCTATAAGTGGCATGTCTATCAAATGGATGTAAAATGTGCTTTCTTGCATTGAGATTTAAAGAAATAAATATTCATGGAACAACCTGCTGGTTTTACTCAAGAATCCTATGTGGTTTGTAGGCTTAAAAATTCTCTCTATGGCCTCAAACAAGCCCCTAGAGCATGGTATGAAAATATGGACTCCTTCCTTCTTTCAGCAGGTTTTTCTCATTGTGAGTCTGATAATACAATTTAAATTTGGAGAAATGAAGGCAAAATCACCATTCTTGTTCTATATGTTGATGATCTTATTATCACTAGTAATAACTTGACTCACATTAAGACTATAAAAGACTCTCTCTAAAAAAATTGAAATGGCTGATCTTGGTAAAACTCATTACTTCCTTGGAATCCAAATAAGTCAAACAGATGAAGGTATTTCTTTGTGCCAACAAAAGTACACTCTAGATATTCTACAAATATTTAAAATGATAGATTACAAACCTTCTCCTACCCCCTTTTAATCTAGCATTAATCTTAGTACTTCATGCTCATCCCCTCCTTGTGATGCCACTCTATACCGTTAACTTGTAGGAAGTTTGCTATACCTTACTCATACTCACCCAGATATATCATATGGTGTTGGTGTCATATCTAGATTCTGTCATCAGCCTCACTCCAGTCATTGGCAAGCAATAAAAATAATCCTTCGTTACTTGCACGACACTACTCATTTTGGGCTCTTCTACAAGGGAAATTCCATGGATATCATTGGCTACATAGATTCATATTGGGCAAGTTTAGTAGAAGATATATGTTCCACATCAGGATATGTCTTTTGCCTTGGTTCCTCACCAATAGCTTGGTTATGCAAGAAGCAACAAGCGATATCCCTATCTTCTACAGAGGTAGAATACAGGATAGTAGTTTTGGCTAGTCAAGAAGCTCTTTGGCTTCGTCAAATTCTGATAAAATTTGGTTTCACAAATGACCATCCTATAACTCTTTGGTGTGATAATCAGAGCATAATTCATATTGTACATAATCCAGTTGAACGTCAGTGAACCAAGCACATTGAGATACATATGCACTTCATAAGGTAGCATATTCAAAATAGGGACAACATTGGAATATATTCCAACTGCAGAACAAATTGTAGATATCTTCACCAAGTAATTTCCTTCTCCACGTTACCTTCAGTTGAGAGATAAGCTTAGAGTTATTCAACTACATTGATTGGATTTATGAGGACAATATTCACCATACAAATACAAGCGCCTCTTCTTCTAATAGTTGGTTTTTTCCCACAGGGGCTATTTTCACCAACTATTTATTGTATATGAGTACCTAATCAGGCCAAATTTGTTGGGACTCATATTTCTTTCTTGTAATAAGAGGGCAATCTTCGTTGTATGAAGACATACCTGTAATTATTGGTTTTTTCTCACAGGTATTTTTTCACCAACAATATTATGTAAATGAGTACCTAATAAGGCCAATTTGTCTTTCCTGGTGCTTTCAGTGGCGTAAAAGGTTTAAAATGATTCTGGCATGGTGGTTATAGGGGCATACTGCGTGAATATCTGTGTGGTGGCTTCTAGGGCGGATAGCGTAGAATACTGTGGCGGCCATAAAAAGCTGGACAACCTGCCCGGATTCGTGGCGGCTACCGATTCCACCATGTAAATTCAAAAAATAAATAAATAAATAATGCCAAGTTGTTAGGACTCATCTTTATTTCTTGTATTAAGAGGATAATCTTCGCCATACGAAGACATGCCTCTCATAGTTGGTTTTTCTTCATAGGGGTTTTTTCACCAACTATATTATGTAAATGAGTACCTAATCAGGCCAAGTTGTCAGGACTCATCTTTCTTTCTTGCATAAAGAGGAAAATATTCACCATATGAATACATGCCTCTCTTCTTCTCATAGTTGGTTTTTCTCCGTAGGGAATTTTTCACCAACTATCTATTGTATTAGGAGGACAATATTCACCATACGAAGATAAACCTCTAAATTCCTTTTGATTGATGGTTATTTCCCATTGGGTTTTACCATATATTCAAAAATAAGTCTTTGTACATGAGTACCTCAAAAGGTCTTGTTTCCAGGACTCATTTTTAAGATTCACCCCTAGTATCACTTAAGACGGGGTGTTAGAATAAGAGAATATTCTCTCAAGTTGCACTAGGATAGACAATTGAGTTTCCACTCCTCCATGTGTCAGGATAACTCTCAGTGGTGTCTTCATCAGGTATGATAAGTTTTTTTAATCCAACATCTCTCAATGGTCAACTCTACTATTTATATAGAGTTGATCCTTGGAATAAATCAATTAGTTCCACTCTTCTCTTCATATTTTGTAATGATGTTCATATCTATTATTGTGAAATTCTTACACTATCTAGAATATTTCTATATTATCCCTTAGCAACTATATTATAGATCCTATGTGTAGATATTAAAAAATATATATCCTATGTAGTCACTCTAGTTATAGGGACTGATTTTATATCATTTCCTTGAAAAAATACCACCTATGCATAGAGCTCCAAAAATTGTGGTTTTAAAAATATTGTCTTAAAATCCTTTTAGATGCAAAATTTATGGCCTATGGATATTTTCCCTATTAGCAATAACAAATAGAAAAAAATACCTTTAAAAAGTAGAACAATTATTGGGAAACTAGAAGCTTCCACTTGTCACATACTTATAGGGTAATCTCTACCACACATAGTTAAAAATATAGAAACTAGATGAATAATTGGTTGTCATTTGTCATGATCTCACTAGAAATTTGTTTAACATAAACAAAAATAATTTTTCATACCGATTGGAATACATGTTGGATGCCATAACATTATTTACTATCATATTATTAACGATACTAATAAAACAATAAGTGTATTTCAAACCTTGGTTGTCCTAGAGAGAAAAATCTTAGGCTAGAGGGAAAAAATTAAGTAATTCATCCATGTCGAATGAAATACAAGATGAAACCCTCCTTGAATAAGTCTATGCTAGAGGGAAAAATTAGTGTTTAGAATATAGCATTAGTGAGACTTGAACCTACACCATTCATCCTCTAAATATTCATAACATGTATGCTAGACCATGATATAAGTATTCTATTTAATGAAGAGAAAAAATATAGCATTGATAAAGGTATCTATTTGAACATAGGTAGAATTTGTTTATCTATCCAAAATATGATGTTAATAATACAATAAGTTATCTTCACATAATAATGTCAATATTTTAACCATTGTGATACATGTTATCAAAAGGAGAGGAGATGAATCCATGTATTGATGAATCACTAGAACATTCCTCTAAACATAATATAGATGTCATAGTGCTCCTTGAATAAATAAGATTATATCATATATATTTCAATAATGTTATATCATACATATTTCAATAACATCAGGTAACTCATATAGTATAATCCATCAGGTAACTCATATGGTATAACATAACATACTCCTTCATTAACCTAGATATTGTCGATGGTATAGGAAACCTCCACCTCTATTTTATTCATCTTCAATGCATAGCACCAACCAGATTCTTATGCCTCTATGATAAACTCCTTCGTAGTAAAAAAACTCTCACTCTGCCCTTCTTCTTGAAGAGGCAACAATACTACCTTGGCACCATCCTTCCAAAATGTGTATGTATTTTGACACCCATCATGGATGGTCTTCCTATCATACTTCCAAGGCCTCCCCAAGAGTATGTGACAGGCATTCATAGGAATCACGTCATACCAAAATTCATCTTTATAAGTATTCACGATTAAGAATTTTACCAAACATCTCTTATCAATAGTCACCTTATTTCATTTCTTAATCCATGAAATGTGATAAGGGTGTGGGTGCTTCTCACATTTTAGATTTATTTTATCTACCATTACATTAGAGACCATATTCTCACAACCACCACCATCAATGATTACTTTACATACCTTTCCTTCCGATGTGCATCTTGTGCGAAAAATATTTGTTCGTATCTAGGACTCACCACCCTCATCCGCTTGCATTTTTACCTTCCTTGGAGCAATCAACATTCTCTTTCTCATGAGATTCTCGCCTACATCTGTAGCAACTTTTTTCTCAGTTTCATCCTCTTCCTCAACCAAGTTGACTCTAGTCTGTCCTCCCTAATTCCTCTCTTCAACATTATAGTGGATGTACTCGAATGCTCTATGACCTTCTTCATCGTATGTAAAATAGGTATATGAATTCCATGATATATTCCTAATTCAACCACCCCCATTACCTCAACCTCCTCTATTTCACTTTCCTCTTTGGTAGGTACCATGACATTGCTCTATATCTTCCTGTTTCTTTGTACTTGAGTATTTTCCCTTTGATGAGCTAGATCCACCACACCTTCAATTTGTAGAAGATGCCAATCCCTTCTTCCCTCTTCCGTAATTACTCCTCTTATGCTTTTCTTTAGCCCTCAAGGCCATATGATACGCACCTTATACAATAAGGGTATGATGCATACTCAAATCATCTTGAATAGAGTCTCCCACTTCTTATACTCCACAAAATAAAAACCCTAGCCTACACTACCCCCTTACTATTTTTAGTCACTTTCTATTTTTTTGTAACCCTAAAAAAAACTTGGATGGCATACAAAATGGAATCATGCACCTGTTATTCAATAATAACCACTATTCCAATATAGCAGCCCAACTCTAGTTACACTAGTAGTTATGATAACTTTTCAGTTCCAAAATTTGAAAATTACATTAAAATCTACTTTTGGGCCTCCTAGAGGTAATTGCTTGCATGCAAACACAAAAGGAAATTAACTACTAGTGTAGAACAAGAGTGGGGTTGGTATCTTGGTATAGTGGTTATTATTGAATAACGGGTGCATGATTCTATTTTGTATGTCATACAAAATGGAATCATGCACCCATTATTCAATAATAACCACTATCCCAAGATAGCAACCCTACTCTAGTTCTACACTAGTAGTTATGATAACTTTTCAGTTGCAAAAAATAACAATTACATTAAAAACTACTTTTGGGCCTCCTAGAGGCATTTTATTTCATGCAAATGCAAAGGTCATTTTTTACTAAGTTCTACATGTAATTATGCACGTTCTAAAAAAATAATGGGCCAAAACAGACACTCAAAGCTAAAGTTATGGCCCTAGAAAGGTGCATCAAGCTTAGATATTATCTGTGTATTAGTTGACAATATTTAAACCTGGGTCTCCTATTTTTTAATGTTGAGGAATCTATCTAGTTGAGCTAATGTCATTTTATATGAAGATGTGGTTTATATAGAATTACGACTTATGAATATAATGGAAAATAAACTCATATCAACTAAATAAAAATGTAAATCAACATTTGATTGAAAAATATTCATCTAAAATGAGAAAATAGGAGATGATGAAGGTAAAGGTATTTGGACTAAATCAGACATAACTCCTTTCCAAATTAGATCGTCAAATTTAATTTATTATTCTAATATTTGGTGAATCATTCAATATCCTAGACCTATTCATATTGTTTTAATTCCATTATATGATAGACTTGCTTTGATTCTTAGTAGATTCGCAAATGAGTTGCATATAAAAACACTAGTCAATGATGATTTTTTTTGTGTTAATCAATAACAATAATAGTACAAGAATATTTTATATTGAGTAATACCTAAGGTAAATAATGTATTTATGAGTTTACTATCTCATACATTTGTTTGAATACGATAAAACTAGAAAAACTTTTAATAAAATGTGTCACCTATTATGAAATAAATAGTGAAATATAATTCAACCTCATAATGAAATTAAATATAAAACAAGATTAATTTCAAGTATGCTAGTTTTTTATATATCAAGTAATATTTTGTTGATTTAGTTTTATTGTGAAAATATGATAATCAAATAGAACAAGAAAAGACTAAAAATAGTAATTTTATTTTTAAAAATACAAAATTAGGATTAACATATCGTATAGTAGATATTTATTGATCATGATTATGCTAATAGGAATTTTTACAACTTCATAACATGAGGTAGGTGCCATGTGTCCATATTATATATTTGGGATATTTTAGGCTAAAATAATTATCAAAATCCTTAATCCATTTAGCTATTAGAACACTGAACTGCTAATCATATATTTGAATAATGGATTGAGAAAACAAAATCTAAAGTAGAGATAAAATTGATAGACTTATATGTAATATTTCAATTATTGTATTCCTCCACCATGGATCTTATTGAAGCAAAACCTTATCCTCTTCTTTAGTTGTACCTTTAGTTTATAAACTTTGGAATTGAGGATACTTTTTAAAACAACATTTTGAATTGATGATGACAACTATATCTAATCACATACATATGGAAATTAAAGTACAACATGATAAACAATACATGAAATAAAAGTATTACCTATTTTTTAGATAACATTATTTTAAACTTTTGAGGTACTAGAGAGCATCTTATTGAATTCAAATACCAATGAATAATGTTCTATAATCATTGACATGACCTTACACAAGGAATAAAAATATGTGAACAATAATCTATAACTATTGAAGCTACTATCATTAAGATATGTTGTTCAAAAGATACACTTATCAAACATTTCCTCATCAAACCTAGCTTAGATAATTGTCATCTATAATCCTTTTATCAATAGACCCAATAGATATCAACACTAATTATCATCTACATTAATTATAAGAGCAAAAGAGACCATGAAATAAATAATATCTTAAAACTAGACTAAATAAATTTCTGAACTAAAGGCACTAGAATCCAACCAACTAAAAATTACCAGTATTTACTTTAAAAAAAAAAAAAATAACAAGCATTGTATAATACTACTACAATAATGTAACTTGGCATGACTAATAATATAGGACCACTTCCACATTGTAATATGTTATTAGATATTATGTTATCATGGTATTTTTATGTAATTTACCTATAATTAGGTTTATTGTTCATAGGTCACTGCCATAACTTTAAAGCCTACAAAATAGAGCTAAATCATATGATTTTAAATAAAAATCTATAGAGTGATAGGTGTTGGAATTTAAATTTTAAATATATAAATTTTATTTAGTTTTCTTCTAATTTGATATGTACAAATTTATATTTATATATGTATTTATATCAATTTTATTTCTGACACAACTTCGGAGGCCTCATATGGGTTAAATAATAGCACTTTACAATGGAATTTGCAATAGATAGACATTGAAATATATATTTGATATATATAAATTTTAATTACTTTTAGTATAGTTATATTTTTTTAGATAATTTCATAAAGTATGCTTAAAATTCTAGTGTTTACTATGATAGTTTACCATTCTCTATAACAAAACATTATTTATGGCTTGCTATATGGAATAATAATTGTAAAAAGTATTTTACAAACTAAAACTCAATTTGTTTCAAGTTTATAATATTAATTGATGTTAATATTTTTATAAATATCTTTTCTTGTAGTTTTATATGCATAATTTATGTGCAATTTGATAAGTCTTTACTATATGGACATTATGTACAATGTGAATTTTATGCATTTTAAATATTAAATATTGTGAAATTAAGCTAAGCAACATTTAAATAAAATAAAATAAAATAAAACTAAAATACACATTATATAATATCATTTTCAAAAGACTACAAAAAAAAAGGTATTGATTTAATAAGGTAACTAACACAACTTTGAAGGCTTCATATAGGTTAAATAATAACATTTTAAAATTGAATTTGTAATAGATAGGCATTGAAATATAGATTATATGTATACAAATTCCCTTTAGTGTTATTATAGTTATATTGTTTACATAATGTCACAAGGTATACCTAAAAGTCAATTGTTTACTACAATAGTTGACCATTGTTTATAGCAAAACATTATTTATATCTTGCTACATAGAATAATGATAATTTTAAAACTTAAAATATTGTACAATGTGAATTTTTGCATGTTAAAACTTAAATATTGTGCAATAATATAAGCATTATCTTATAAAAATTGACTATAATAAACAACATATAGTATCATTTTCAAAGGACTACACAAAAATAAGTATTGTGAAAAAAATTTGGATTTCCTAAAATATATTAGTAATAGATTAGATAACATCATATTTTATTTAGAAAAATATTAATTTCCAAATAATAAATAGAGCTATTCTAACTCCACAATATTTATATATGTGGTTGAATCTTTATATAATAATTACATGAAATTTTCTAATATTTTAATAATCCATATAATTGATAGCTTCTAAGTTGGATTCAATCACAAATCCCAATATATGGTATCTTGAATAAACTTAATACATATACATACAATCACTCAATTCAATATTAATGAACACAATATTCATACAGTATTACTCAACGATACCAAAATGTATGAGATTCTTGATAAAAACTTTAAATTTTTTGATATAATTTAGTATAGTTGTAGTCCTTTTTATTCTCATATCTAACAAAATATACTATAAGTAAAGTGATTTACATAATATAGATCTTGGTACATGGTATTCAACTTCTATTGATGAAAGAGTCATTGCATGTTGTTTCTTATTGTACCAAGATATAGGTGATGACCTAAGATGGAACACGTATCCTAATGTTGGTTTTCTATCATCTATAGATCCAACATAATCAAAATATTAATTTATATTTAAGTAAAAATAGTCACTTCTTTTGTATTTTAATCCATATTCTTTAGTTTTGTTGAAATATTATGGTATCTTTTTTGTAGCTTTCCAATGATTCTCTGGGTTCTTACATAAATCAAGAGAGATAATTTACAACAATCACAAGAAGACTTCTCTAGTTGTAATATATAGGATATTTTTTTTTTGTAGGTTTATAACTTACCCTTGGAGGCTTCATGGACTTCTATCCACTTCAAAATGATCTTTGGCTTTCCAAAGACTGTAGTATAGTCTCAATATCACTTGATTATAAATTTATGTCTTAAGATTGGAGTATGGCTCTAATATTATCTTTCTAGAATATCACCTTATGATTTATTCATCTAGAATATTTAGGACCAATATTAAATACTTTAAATAATTTATCTTACCCTTCATAAATGCATTTAGTATGCAATCAATTTTTTTCTTTCAAAAATTCATACTAGAATTTTTCTTGATGCTACCTTTTGAGTCTACTCCAGGTATCTCAAATACCATTGATAGCTTTTAAGCCATATTCAATAACAAGTACCAATATCTAGGATGTTGAATAAACTTAATACATATATATACAATCACTCAAGTCAATATTAATGAACACAATAATCATATAATATTACTCAACAATATACTCACAATATAAAAATATACGAGTTTCTTGATAAATACTTTAACTTATTGATACATTTTCATGGAGCTTTATCTCCATAATATAATCTTACAAAGAGAATATCAAATACTTTATCTATTACTCTCCTCATATATCTAGTAGATGCATATTTTCCTATTCCACACATAATACAAACATATCATGCTTCTTGACTTTACATCTTTCCATGTACATGTGACTTTTCACTTGCATACTTGACACATAAACATTTGATTCTTGAATTTTCAATGAAACTTGGACATATTATACACATTGACACACACCCATCTAATATTTATAATGGTACCATTATTGTCTATCAAATAATATAATATTTTCCAAAAAATGATAGCTTTTAAGCTAGATTTAATCATAAATCCCAATATCCAATATCTTGAACTTAATACATATGCATACCATCACTCAAGTTAATGTTTATGAACACAATACTAATAAAATATTACTCAAAAATATACTCACAATATTAAAATATACGATATTTTATTGATAAATACTTTAACTTTCTTGATACATTTTCATGGAGCTTTGTCTCCATAGTATAAATTTACAAGGTGAATCTTGAGTACTTTGACTATTGCTATCCTCACATATATCTAATATGCATCCTTTCCTATTCCACACATAAGAAAAACCTCTCATACCTCTTGGCTTTACATCTTGACACATACATGTGATTTTTCACTTGCATACTTGGCACATAAACAATTGAATCTTGAATTTTCTATGACACTTGGATACATCCTACACATTGACACATGCCAATCTAATACATAGTACGATAACATTAGCATCTATCAACTAATGTAATATTTTCCAATAACTAATATTTTTTAAGCTAGATTCAATCACAAATCCCAATATCTAAGATCTTGAATAAAATTAATACATATGCATACAAGCACTCAAGTCAATATTAATGAACATAATATTCATAAAATATAACTCAACAATATACTCACAATATCAATATATTTGAGCTTCTTGATAAATACTTCAACTTTCTTGATATATTTTCATGGATATTTGTCTCCATAATATAACCTTACAAGGTGACTCTTGAGTACTTTGATTATTGCTCTCATCACATATCTAAGAGATGCATCATTTCCTATTCCACATATAAGATAAACCTCTCATACCTGTTGTCTTTATATATTTCCATATACATGCGAATTTTCACTTGCATACTTGACAAAGAAACACTTGACTCTTGAATTTTCTATGACACTTGGACACATACTAATATTCTTTTGTAAGTAAAAACTATATCTTCTTTTGTATTTTAATCCATATTCTATAGTTTTGCTGACATATTGTAGTATCCTTTTTATAGCTTTTAAAAGACATTCTTTGGGTTCTTCCATAAATCTAGAGAGATAATTTACAATAAAAAAAATACATTCTTTGTATTTGTTAAATACAAAAGACTTCCAATTAATTATCAAAACATAGTAGCATAAATTAGTGTTGTATTATCATGTCTTGATAGTTGCAACCCTTTTTCCATAGGTGTGTCTTAAATTTTATAATTTTGTTATTTTATATTTTGCAAGTAATAATATTGCATATTTTTTTTGTGTGATATTGTGATGCTATAATCATTTTAAAAAATTATTAACCAAGATAGTACTGAAGTAGACCTAGACTTGCCATTTCAAAATCCTTTTATAGATATATTTTACCTCATCTATCAAATATTTTGATCTTCTTGTGATTATTATATCGTCAACATATAATATAAGAATTATTTTATCTAATCCAACCTTCTTTGTATAAATATTTGAGTCTAATGTGCTTCATTTGAAATTATGTCTTACCAAATGATCATTAATGTTAATATACCATGCTCTTGGTGCTCGTTTTAATCCATATATCTATTTTTTTAGTTTATATATCTTTTGTTCCTATCCATTGATAAAAAATCATTTTGGTTGAGTCATATATACATATTCTTCAATATCACCATTAAGAAATGCACTCTTAACATCCATTTGATCAAGTTTCCATCCAAGTTGTGCTACTAATGCATATATTATTTAGGTAGTGGTCATTCTTGTTGTATATGCAAAGTTTTATTCATAGTCAATTCCATCTATTTGAGTATATCATTTTACAACTAATCATACCTTGCATTTAACAAGATAACTATCTTCTTTATATTTAATCTTGTAAATCCATTTACATCCTTCTTCTTTCCTTCCTTATGGCAGATCAATTGAATACCATGATTTATTCTTCATTAATGTTGCATATTCTGATTCCATGGTTGTTTTATGGCAGCTTGTGTAGTTGCAGGTTCTACTACTATACTCATTAATCCCATATAAGTTCTTGTCATGCTAGGATTTTGAGGTATTCGGGTGGTAATATCTTGTATTTATTCTATATTTGGGTCTTTAAGTGTATTTATATACCACTTCATATTTTCCTTTGAGGTGTCATTATGAATTCTGAGTTTTTAGCTAGCTCATTAAACATTTCTAATTTTTATTCTTCCCTTGATCATTTTTCTTTGTCTAAATATTTACAATAGGTTTTGTATCGATCTTTTGATCTTCAATAGTGTTTTTTTCTTTCATCAAAAAATACACATGTAATCACATGCATTTTCTTTGTGATTGGATCAATCATTCTATATCCTGTTGAATCATCGTCATATCCAAGAAATATTCCACATATGATTTTGTCATCTAATTTTATCCCTTTTTTTTTTAACATGCATATATGCCTTGCATCCAAAAAATCTTTAGAAACACTATTGAAGGTTTTCATCCTAATCATGCTTCTTTAGGAGTAATATTTTTGAGTATTTTATGGGTGATCTATTTTGAATGCATACCGTAGTTTTAACTATTTTTTCCCAATATTGCCTACCAATATGTTCTTCTTTTAGTATACAATGTACCATTTCGATAATAGAAATATTTATTTCTTTTGTTATATGATTTTTTTGAGGTGAATATGCTATAGTGAGTTATTTTTTATACCATTTCCCTTTAGAAATGATTCAAAATATTTTGATAAAAATTTACTACCTCTATTTGAGAAAAGATTCTTGATTGATTTTCATGTTTTTGATTCCACTAGTTTCTTGAAATTTTTAAAGCAATTGAAAGATTTATATTTAATATTGAAAATATACCCACATATTTCTAAAATAATCATCAAAAAATAGTTGAAAATATTTGTATCCTCCAAGACTAGCAGTGTTCGTTGGTCCACATAGATTTGTATATATTAATTCTAGTGGCTCTTGAGCTCTATATTTATTGAGTTCATAATGTATTCTATTTTTTTTCCTATGAGACATTCTGGATGTAGATTACCATGAGAGTTTAGAAAACCATCTAACCATTTGATATCTACTCATTTCATTCAAGAAATATGCAATTGTACGTCCTAAAATAATACACCAAATTTGCTTGATTGCTAACATTATTTCTGATAGAGCAATATTTGATAATGTATCTAGAGCAAATAGACCATTTATATATGAACCAAAGGTTATAATTTTTCCTTGTATACTAATAAACCATTTATATTTATTGTCAATAATTCTAAACTCAATTGCTAAATTTTGATCCAACATTTGAGATACTAAGAGTATATTAGTAGTTCATCTAGGCATATATAATACATTATTGATTATAACTTTTGTATTAAATAAATTGATTAAAATATATCCTACTCCTTTGACCTCATATATCCTTTTATCTGCTATGACAACAAGTTTCTTGAAAAGAGTTGAACCATTGTTTATTTCCAATAATATGACTACTTACCCTGAATAGATATACCAATGATCATTTTTAATTCTTGATATGAATTTTAAAATACCTTATGACTCCAAAATTAATTCAAGCAATCAATCAACAAATTGCTTTAAATAATTTTTAAAAATTAATTATCCTTATCTCTCCAATCTCAAATTTCTTTTAATCAAATATCAAAATATAAATGTAATTCAATAATTCATTTCATCCTTATAGCCCACTTTGCAATAATTAAAATATTTCCATTAAAAATAATAATCCTTATAACTCTAAAATATTATGTGCCTTAAATAAATCCTTTAGTTGAAAATACACACTCTAAATTTTTTCTTCAAAATAATTTAACCATACCTTAGTGTTTTGTTGTATTCTTTAAATTTATTTTATACTTGTCTCTGTTCTATTTTAGGTGTTTGTAATGAGTGCAAAACAAATGTTAGGAAATGAATACTTTTATAGATGTAGCCATCTTGGTTAATCCAACTCACTGTTAACTTTACTAGGGTATATTTGCATGTTGTTTTACCTTATTCTTCCACACAAAGATGTTCTCGGTTCCCTCTAATATTAGGAAAACTTGAGACTATGTATTTTAATAGCTTTGATATAATATGGCTCCAAATGGCTTTAATGGAACTCTAGATTAGGAAATCCACATTCTCTAGGAATGTATTTTTCTCTCTCTTATAATTTAGGTAAGTTATGATTAAATATTCTCCAACTCAAGTTATGATTAAATATTCTCCAACTCAGGCAGCTCCTATATGTATCCTCAAATAATTCCTTTCAAAATTTTGGTCTCTCTTTTGAAAAAATTCTAGTGGGACATATCTTCAATTTGAACATCACCTTGCTTCTTAGGTAGACTCCTCTAGCCACTTCTCTTTGGGACATCTCTTTCTTATAGGTGGCTTTGATTGTTAGAATAAGTGAATATTCTCTTAAGTTCTACTAGGATAGACACACTTGAGTTTCCACTCCTCCATGTGTTAGGAGAACTCTCAGTGGTGTCTTCATCAGGTTTGATGAGTTGTTGTAATCCAATGGCTCTCAATGATCAACTTTGCTATTTATACAAAGTTGATCCTTGGAATAAATCAATCAGTTCCGCTCTTCTCTTCATATTTTGTGTAATGCTTTGCATGTCTATTATTGGGAAATTCTAACATGGTACCAGAGCAGGATAGATTTTTCTAGCATTCTCTCTTGAAGGTTCTAGGATCTGGTTCATTTGCTTTGGATAATTTTTTTTGACTAACTTGCTTGAAAGTAATGCAGTAGTCAGTTTTTATCCATAGGTTTTTTTCTTTCAGCAAAATATTTATTGTTGAAAATATATGTGTTGCAATATTTTTTAAAAAGTTGTGTTTGAATTCATGCTCGAGGGTGATTTTTTTTAAAATATTATTGAGCTCTTCCTTTATATTCAATACAGGGTTTACACTTTGTGTTTGTGCACTATTTTAGCCCATATTCTAAAAGGAAAAGAGCCTTTTTTTTTCAAAATCTCCTCCCTCTCTTCGATTCAAATTTAGAGCCCTCTCCTTTTCATAGCAGGCGCTGCGATCCTATTTAAATTTCGTGGCTCCATAGTTTTATTTTTTGGCCCACAACGTTTGGGAACAACGTTTAAATTTTTGCATATCATAATTGCATGAATATCGTGTTTATTTATTTCTAACCAAATCCAAATTGAAGGACAACTCTATGTGTGAGATTTTTTTTGGCTCCTCATCTCTAGAACAAAGGGAATCCTCGCTCCCGTTGAAGCTCGACGTGCACGACGTACCTCTCTGGATGCGACGTGGAACACTCACCTCGTGGTGTCCTCGATGAATATCCACGTGGAAGTTGGCATTGTTGTTGGTGACGTATCTCCATATCTAGAAGAACTTGGTGTTCACTGGATGGTTTACGTCCTGTCAAACCCGATGCTCTCTATCAACGATGGTCCATAAAATCTCCTCACCCTATAGAGAAATTGATATTACGAATGTTCTATTGTTCTCAAGGATTCTGGTTTGAAATCATAGCTTGATTCATGTTAAAGTATAGCAAAAAAATTTAACTTGTTCTGTAGGGATAGCTGGTTCATCAGGAGTCACAACGTCTATAAAGCACTCAACACAGTGACCTCTCCCGAGCTCACGTCTCGGAGAACCCCCATTCAACACTTAAGGTATAGTTTTTTTTATTATTTCTTTTGTGCAAGTACTCTGGTTCATTTAATCCTGTCTACGCAGATAGCAAGTTCCAAAAGCTATAAAGATATAGCATCTTGGGAACCTCTTTTATGCAATGTTTGAACTCTGCAAGGTCGAAAAGAGCACCACATCTTCGAAGAGGAAGGAACCAGATATTTTCAATCTTGTTGATTTGGTTGCAGGCTGTTCCAGTAGGCGTCTCCTTATTTTTGAGTGCCAATCATTCTCGAAAATAGTCTCCACCCTCTTCTTTGAGTCAGGTTGTTCCTTCAGGCATCTCCATTTATTCTGAGCACCACTCTTTGTCGAAGTCGTAAGCAGTTTTACAGAAAAATCTATTATCCTCCTTACTAATTCTTTTTGTATAGGTTATTCGATCCTTCCATTTTGAGGGTCATATATTTTGACTCCTTTTCAAAGAGCCTTTTATTTTTCACAAAAATCTCTCTTCAAAAGTCGTGAGTCAATATTGTAACCAATATAATAAAATATTATTTGGGGGGGGGGTTAGTGCAATTTATTGCACATTTGTGTTTCTTAAGGGGGGTTGTATAATTTTTTGTCTATCTTCTTCTAAGTTCATTTAGTTCCTTTTAAGTAGAATATATTTAAAAGGTGTTATTTTTGAAATATTCCATTATATATTTCATAAAGAAGATACTCACTATTTAACCTCTTCAAACACATATTTGTTTATTAATTTTTTTTAAAACAAAAAACACTTGAGTAATTAATATTTAAGGGGGGTTGTATATTTTTTGTCTATCTTCTTCTAAGTTCATTTAGTTCCTTTTAAGTAGCATATATTTAAAAGGTGTTATTGTTGAAATATTCCATTATATATTTCATAAAGAAGATACTCACTATTTAACCTCTTCAAATACATATTTGTTTATTAATTTTTTTTAAACATATATTATTCTTACTCATATAAAATAAAACAAAAATAATATTTAAATTATTTTTTTAGAAAGGTGTTAATCTTCTTTATCCTTTCACTTTTCTAAATATATCTCTTTTCATAGAGAAAATATTTTCAAAACTTAAAATTTTTCCCTCAAAATATATTTGCCTACGTTCCATGTATCATTGCCTCTAACACTTATAGTTTCCCTCACGTAAGGGCGGGTTTTGGAGGCAATTGGTATAAAGGCCTGGCATATATTTTTCTCTATCAACCATTTTACAAAAAGGATATCTCTCTTACTTATAGTTTCCCTCTCGTAAGGGCGAGTATTGAGATTATCCAAATTATAAATCTGGTTGATATCACTACATTTCAAGCCTACAAACCTTGAAAAATTCTTCTCTATACTTAAAGTTTCCCTCAAGTAAGGGCGGGTATTCAGAAGAACATAAAGAGGATTTGGCATTTCAAAAGCAACAATATAACAAACCTCAATACTTATAGTTTCCCTCTTGTTAGGGCAGGTATTTTGAGGATTAATATATTGAAAAGCTTCATAAAATTCTTTCTAATCAATTGCATTAATCCAAATATTGAAGTTCTAAGGGGGGAAATATTGGTTAAAACTTCAACTTTTCTTTTGTGTTAAAAATGATGAATTCAATTGAACCTCTCACCCCTCATAACTTTCACACTTGGAAACCTAAAATTTTAAATCTTATCTCTCAAAAAGGTCTTACTCATTTGCTAGAAGAAAAGCAACCAGAATTTGAGAAAGAATATGAAATTTTTGTTCATAAAGGAAAGATGCATGAAACAATGGGTATTATAAGCTCTAATGTTCATGAAAGTTTGTGGTTTCACATTACAGATTGTAAAACTCCTCATGAAAGTTGGGAGAAACTAAAGACCTTGTTTGGGAAAGTAGATCAAATAAGATCAATGCAACTAGAAGCAGAACTAACAACTTTATCTCCTGAATATTTTAGCAGTATTGTTGACTTCCTCACCAAATTCAAAGAAGTCCTCACTCAATACAAAGGCAGTGGGAAGACTAAGACTGAAGAAGAATGCATTTATCTAATCCTTTCTAAGCTAAATGGTGTTTTTCAAATCTTTGCTACCACCTTTATATCTACCAAAGATGCTCTTGGTGCAACCTTTAAAATGCCCTCCTTAGAAGAGTTTTGTGATAGACTAACTAGGGAAGAAACAAAACTTGCTAGATATGAAATATCTTCTTCTTCCTCTTCCTCAAAAGCCTTAGTAGCCTCCACCTATTCTAAAGAAAAGTTCAAAAATAAGGAAAAGAACCCCATAACTTGTGCTCACTGCAAAAATAATGGTCACTCTACAAACAAATGCTGGAAAATATTACAACAACTAGAGGCAGCTATGAAGGATCAAAATATAGACAATAAAAAGAAAATAGGAAAAGCCCTTAATGTTCAAGGGAAAACCTCCAATTCTTCCTCTAATTATTGGGTCCTAGATTCTGGAGCTACTCATCACATGACTGCTTCAGATGAGTCATTCTCTTCTATCTCCTCAAGCCCTACCTGTAGCATAGAAGTGGGTGACTCTTCCTTTATCCCTGTCAAAGGAAAGGGGGACATAACCATTGATGGTGGCTCTATAAATAATGTTCTCTATGTTCCAAACATTACCACAAATCTCCTCTCCGTCTATCATATTTGTACTTTTGGAAAGGGGAAAACAATTCTCTTCTCTCCAACAGGAGTTGAGATAAGAGACTTTCAAGATCCCCATTCTCTCATAGCCAAAGGAAATATTGATCATAACACTCACCTATTTCACTTCAAAGGATTCCAAAATCCAGAAGGGGCCTCCTATTTTGTGGCTCATGGAGATCTTGAAAGCAAAATTTGGCATGAAAGGTTTGGTCATCTTAGTTACAACTATCTAAAGGATTTGAGCACCCATGATATGGTAATAGGTTTACCCCAAGTCTCTTCTATTTATGGATTTTGTCCTGGATGTGCTCTTGGGAAGCAACATCAAGATCCTTTCCACCCAAGTAGTTCTCTAAAAGCCTCATCCCCTCTAGAATTAATCCATAGTGACTTGATGTCTTTTCCAGAACCTTCTTTCAAAGGAGCAAAGTATGCTCTAACCTTTATTGATGACTTTTCTAGAAGATCCTGGGTCTACTTCCTAAAATATAAAAGTGATGTTCTATCCCACTTTAAAGTTTTCAAAGCCTTAGTTGAAAATCAGGCCTCTTGCAAAATCAAGAAAATTCGCACAGATAATGGGGGGAATACTGCAGTAATGAGTTCTCCATATTTCTATCAAGTCATGGCATCATTCATCAACATTTTGTCTCCCATAATCCTCAACAAAATGGTATTGCAGAAAGGAAAAACCAGACATTAAAATAAATGGCAAATTGTATGCTCCATTCAAGAGATCTTCCAAAAAATTTTTGGGCAGAAGCTATTAACTGTGCCAATTATATTCAAAACCGCACACCTCATAAAGCTCTTGACCATTTAACTCCTGAAGAAGCATGGTCTGGCTCAAAACTAGATGTTTCCTACTTCAAAATTTTTGGGTGTACTGCTTGGGCTCACATCCCAAAGAAGAAAAGGAAGGCTCTAGATAAGAAAAGCAAAAAGCTCATCTTTATCGGTTATTGTGAAGAATTGAAAGCATACAAGCTCCTTGATCCCTCAACTCATGAGGTCTTCTTTCATAGGAATGTCCAATTTGATGAAACATTCCCTCAAAAATATCCTCAAACCCCCTCTTCCTCCATTGAGCCTTCTCCTATAGTAGAACCTCAATATTATGAAGAGCCAACTCTTGAAGTTAACTTGGAAATTGATAATCAAGATGAGGAACCTGTAACTCCAACTCAATGTCTTTCAACTCCTTCTACTCCTTCCACTATGCCAAAATGGGCCAACACCATTGTTAAATATCTAGTCTATGAGATTAGAGAAATACTATAGTTCATTAAAAAAATTTCCTACCTCCTAACTAGTTTACGCAGGAGTTTGTTGGTTTTAGGAATCCTCAGCAACCATTCCTACCTCCACCTGGTTCGAAGAAGGCACGACTCAGAGGGGAACCTCTTCCTCGGGTGCTTCAAATCATTTATATACTTTTTTTGCTTAAAAGAAGTTTTTTCCCTCGTAGTATAAAATCAAAGACGAGTTATTATATATATATATATATATATATATATATATATATATATATATATGTTTTCTGATTGTTTTGTCTACACAAGTTTCTAAGTGGTCTTTCGTGGCATCTCAGGTTTCTCGCAACCTTTGCCTGACTCTTACCAGCGATGAAACATTAATTTATATATATATATATATATATATATATATATATATATATATGTTCTCTAGATAGTTTATCTTCGCAGGTTTCTCAAGGCTTTGGTGGCGTCTCAGTCTCTCATAGTATTCAAAAAGTATCTATTCTCTGGATAGTTTATCTTCATAGGATTCTCAAGGCTTTGGTGGCATCTCAGTTTCCTCCACCTAGCTCGAACCAGCGACGGATATAAAGTTTGAGTTTCTATTTTTTCTGTCCTTCAGGGTGCTTCTGATTTCTCAGTAGATGCACGATTTATTTTGTTCCTCCTATTTTTTGTAAGATTTTTTTCACTTCAATTTCAAAGTAAAATATTGACTCCTTCTCAAAGTTTTTTTTACAAAAATCTCTTTGATAAGTCGTAGTCTACTGTAACCCTAATATAAAAAGTATTTTTTAGGGTTTCATGTGCAACCATATGTACATTGGTGTCTCTTGAAGGGGGGGTTGTTTTTTTTTATATCTCTTCCTCAAAGTCTTTTTTAGGTTTTCAATTTAATAGAGGTGTAATACTTAATATCTTTTTTTAGCATACACTCTCTATTTAATTTTTTTTTCCTAATTTGTTTATCAAAATTATTAACAAAAACTATCTTCTTCTCATTATTTTATCTAAATAATAAACTTATCAAGAAGTTCTAGTTTTTTTAATTATTCTCTAATATTATTTATTTATTTTATTTAAGATAGAGATTTTTCAAATTCTTTTCTCTAAGGGTGCTATAATTATTCTCTTAATATTTGTTATTAAAATTAAATTTTATTTGAGAATCACTATAATTTTTTTTACACTTCAAGAATTCATAAACCTAAGGTTTAACTTATCTTCCTCAAAATATTTGCCTACGTTCCATGTACAAAAACCATTAAAAACTTATAGCTTCCATCAAGTAGGGATGAATTTTTGGAGGCACTTGGTATAAAGGCCTGGAAAATATTTTTCAATCTTCCTATTTATTTTGGGACTCTCTCTCACTGATAGTTTTCCTCTCGTAAGGGCAAGTATTGAGAACACCCATTTTAATATTGTTAGAATAAGTGAATATTCTCTTAAGTTCACTAAGATACACACTTGAGTTTCCACTCCTCCATGTGTCAACAAAACTCTAAGTGGTGTCTTCATCAGGTTTGATGAGTTGTTGTAATCCAACGACTCTTAATGATCAACTCTGCTATTTATACAGAGTTGATCCTAGAGATAAACCAATCAGTTCCACTCTTCTCTTCATCTTTTGTGTAATACTTTGCATATCTATTATAGTGAAATTCTAACATGGTACCAGAGCAAGATAGATTTTGCTAGTATTCTCTCTTGAAGGTTCTAATATCTGATTCATTTACTTTCGATATTTTTTTTACCTATCTAACTTCAAATTTTGCATTAGTCTACTTTTATCCATTGTAATTTTTTCAGCATATTTTTTTATGTTGCATATTCCTTCATTTCTATATTGAATTCGTGTTGAAGGTAAAATTTTAAGAAAATATAGCTATTTTACCTTGTGTGAATATTTTGATTTCTCGCCCTTCCTTTTAAATTAATTAGCCTATTAATTTTCTTTATTTATTCCTTTATTTCCTCAACGTATTAATGTAAAACTAACACTTGGTTAAATCATTTTTTTCGTCTTTCTTCAAAGCGAAATCTACGATTAACTCCAATTGTAAATTAGGAATTTTTTTTTGAGTTTTATTTTGAATTAAACTCAAGATATCTGTTGCTTTCATCGTTGGCGCTCATGATATATATGTTTGAGGGGGGTGAAGCTCTCATTGCCGCACTTTCATTGTCATGATCTCGTTGGTGCTCTCATTAGAAATATCCTTTGGCCCATTACAACATCTCATATCCCTTTTGGTGCACTCTTAGACGACAAAAAATTCCCCATCTAAAATGTTGTTCAACTCGGACTCTTTTCCAACAGTTCTATCACCTCAGACGGTATTTAAAACCTCTTCTTTTCGATTCATTCAAATAGTATATTGCTTTATAACTTTATATTCTAAAGTGAATGAGATTTTTGCTTTGTGTTTTTTAGAAAGTTCTACAGGTTCGTCCGGGCACTCTGCCCTCTGCCCATTGGGGCATTTGGAAGTCCCTCCTTCTAACGATTTCTACAGGTTTCCTGGAGCAAAATATTTTTTTAGTTCTACTCTTTAGAGACCATCTGAGAGCTTTGCCTTCCGCCCATTGGGGCCTTTGGAAGTCTTCTCCTAACAATTTTTGTAGGTTTCCCAAATATTAATAGTTTTTTTATAAAAACCTTTGGGAAAAAATCTATTCCGTTTTAAATTTTCTACTATGTCTAACGTTTTTCAGCATGGCTTCAATTTTGTTTAGAGTGCTTTAAAAACGTTTTTTAAATGTTTTAAATATCATTTTTAATTAACAAAAGAAATACAGTTAAGGAATTTATGTTATATTTCGCTCCTTCCTTTTTCTTGAGATCTGAAGGTCAATCTTCGTCCATAGTGCTCTTTGAACACTATTGAAATATTTCCGCAGTCTCTTGGATCTTAACAGCAGCACCTCTGTATAACATTTTTCTATAGGGCTTTGATTTTGTTTAGAGTGCTTTAAAAACATTTTTCAAATGTTTTAAATATATTTTTTTATTAAAAAATGAAATACGGTTAAGGAATTTTTGTTATATTTCGCTCCTTCCTTTTTCTCGAGATCTGTAAGTCAATCTTCATCCGAAGCACTCTTTGAACGCTATTGAAATATTTTTGTTGTCTCTCGGATCTTAGCAGCAACAACTCATGTCTAACATTTTTCTGCAGGGCTTCGATTTTGTTTAGAGTACTTTCAAAACATTTTCAAATGTTTTAAATATCATTTTTTATAATAAAAAATACTACAACATTATTTTTTTAGCCGAAGGGTTGCTCGCAGGTGGTAAGCTTCATCGATATGACCCTTTCAAGGGGGCATTATTTTCTTTTATGACCCATTTTATGCAGGATTCTAATACTCATGCACACAGCTATTTTTCAATTTGTTTTATGCGGCATTAAGTGTTGGAAGTGAAAGGAGTCTCTCTCGATGGTTTCACCTTTGACGCTCCCTAGTTTCACCGATGGTTTCACCTGTGGCACTCCCTAGTTTTGCTTTCGCTCTTGCTGTTTCATAGAGGAGTCTGTATATTTTTAAATTTTCCACATTTCATATTCATCCCAATCGTAGTGTGATATTTTATTCTTCGTGAAAGCACGAGATTCCGGTCAAAGGAAACACCAAGTGCGATTGCATTCAAAATTAAGCACGCTTAAGTCCTAGAAATATAAATTGCATGAAACGGAAAAGAGACACATTGGAAGAGACGCAATCAGATAAAGAAAACACAGCCCTTTCATTAATTTCCTTTGATCTCCGTTACAATAATGCCTCCTCCCTTTTCAGGGGCTAGGAGCGCAAATAGGGTTTGATTACAATCGCTGAATGATTCCTCCTTCCGCGTGCCCACGATTGCAATGGGCGGGCCAAGATGATGCCGCCGCTGATGTCGATGAGTTCTTCGCCTCTGCTGCTTCTCCTGCGAACAAAGAAATGATCAAGACGTTAGTAGCACCTGCTGCAAATGAAAAGCATTCTCTCTCTAAAACTAACAAAATATGCATACGAATATTTGCCTGAAACAGTGAAAACAGTGAATCCAAATTGCTTCAAAACCTGACAGAAGGTAAGAAAAGTTACCAGAAGGCCACTGCCACTGAGGCAGCTGGCCAATCCACCTTAAACTGGAATTCGTCCCTAGGCAGGACGAATTCTGACTGTAATTCGTCCCTGGGTGGGACGAATTCTTCTGAGTAGGAGAAACCGACCTGCTGCTGCTCCAATGTCGGATCCCGGGACCTGCAAAACTCCTGCCAAACAGGGGGTTAGGTAATTGGGGCCATTTTGGGACGACCCAGATGGTCGGATTTTCCCAATTTGGCCTCCACCCTCGGGAATTTGACCTTGACACCTGCAAGTTAGCGAAACGACAAAGCAATACAAAACACCCTAAACTCTGACCAAAAGCTACAAAATTGCAATTATGGACTAATCAGACCTAGTAACACAGAATGCAATCTAAAAAATAATCTAAAGTGCTCAAAAACTAAAATTAGGACTTGGGAGGTGCGGGGGTGCCCAAGTGGGCCTCCCACCGTTGGCCCTCGATTTTGGAGCCAATCCACCAAGGATGGGCCCAAAACCTTTTAGGATTGGGGGTCGGCGAATTGGTAGGTTCGGATGTCCATGCGTCGGATTTGAGTAAGGTTCGAGCTTCCAAAGGCCACCCAACAACCTCCCTTGCAAAAGAGATTGATGGATGTAGGAAGGTGAACAAAGGGGGATGCAAGTGAGTCTTCAATTCGGCAGCACTTCGTTGCTTGAACACTCCTTCAACCTGTATGTTTTGGGTGAGAAAAGTCCCACCTTTTATAGACCCAAGGGGTCTCTTTTGGGAGGGAAGCACAAATGCCAAGTGTTGGCCATAGGCGCCATGTGGCAGTCTTGTCTTCCCATGAGGGAGGGGAGTCCTCCATTGACTTGAACTTTGATAAATGCTTTTTGTAACAGTCCTCTAACGGCCCCTCTGTCCACTTACACATGCGTGCAAGGTAGGAGCCCTTAACTGACTGTTCTGGGCTGCCACTTGGCACCATTTGCCTTTTTGCCCGTTAAGCTTAGAATTCGTCCCACCCAGGGACGGATTCAGAATTCGTCCTGGGGTGGGACGGATTCTATTTTGAATTCGTCCCGGGGTGAGCCGAATACTGGGCAAAGTGTCCAAGTGTGCCAAATTGCTTCTTGACCTTACAAAATTGCTATGAAAGTGGTTAAGACCACTGTTTAACCTCTGAGGGCTGCCCTGGGGGCTGTGTTTGTCAAAGCGATCAGTGTTTGCGGTCACATAATCGGATTGGTGCTGTTTTGGTGTCTACGAGATGCCCCTTTTTGGGAAGCGCTACGGGTGACGCGATCTTGAGCAAAAATAGATAACCAAAGCACTAATGATTAGGGTTTCTTGGTAACCTAACCAACTTTTGATGCCCCAAGTATGGAAAGGGCATGCATTCTTGAATCCTTGCTTCGACGAGCTAAGGAATTTGATTTCAAGTATTAACCTGTTTTGGTGAGGTGTGACTTGAACTTAGACATTGATCGATCATGAACAAGTGAAGGGCGTTTTTATCCTCGGGGGGAACCTTGTGTTCATGATTCACGAAATGCCAAGTGTTTGATTGATTTGATTGTTGCTTGTTTCTGCCCCAAGCGGGAGCGTGATTGTCTTTGTCAATGATTCTTTGAATGCATGTCATTTTCCTTAATTGGGTGTGTGATTGTTGGTTGGTGACTAAGTGTGACTACCCCCTCAAGCGACGAATCGATGAGGGAATGACCTTCGTGAGAGAAGCGACGAGTCGCTTGACCCAAGATGACTTGTGCAAGGTTGCCTTTAGAGGGTTTACCGTTAAGCGTGTGCAATTTTTCCAACATATGGACCTATTTTTGGTGGGTGTTAACCCTTTTGGTGATGTCATAATGAGGTGAAATCGTCGAAAACCTATTTCCCGTGGAGCGGTCCGGCTATGATAGCCTTCTTGGGGAATTAGGAGAGCGATAATTTGGACCTCGACATCGATTTTCTTTGCCTAGAGGTTAAGTGCATGAGCACTTATGTCCGGCATTGTTTTTGTTGTGTTTTTGTTGAATTTTGTATTGTTTTTGTTGTTTTTGTGACACCATTTGGTGATTGAATTGTCGGCAATCCGTCCTCCCGTGGAGCGGTCCGGCTATGGTAGCCTTCTTCGGGAGTAGGATAGTGACAATGCAAACCCCGACATCAATTTTGCTATGCCAAGAGGTTAAGTGCAAGAGCACTTGTGTACGGCAATGTTTATTTGTTGTTTGTGTTGCATTTTTGTTGTTTTGTTTTTGTGATACCATTTGGGGATTAAATTGTGAAAATCTGTCTTCCCGTGGAGCGGTCCGGCTATGGTAGCCTTCTTAGGGAGTAAGATAGTGATAATGTGACCCGATATCAATTTTGCTATGCCAAGAGGTTAAGTGCAAGAGCACTTGTGTCTGGCAATGTTTATTGCTTTTTTTTGTGTTGCATTTTTTGTTGTTTTTGGTGATGCCATTTGGGGATTAAATTGTCAAAAATCCGTCTTCCCGTGGAGCGGTCCGGCTATGGTAGCCTTCTTAGGGAGTAGGATAGTGATAATGTAAACCCGATATCAGTTTTGGTATGCCAAGAGGTTAAGTGCAAGAGCACTTGTGTCTGGCAATGTTTATTGCTTTTTGTGTTGTTTTGATTTTCTTGTTGTTTTTGAGTGGGCTTTGAACCTTTTGTGATGTCGTTTGGGGATGAAATTGTCAAAAATCCGTCTTCCCATGGAGCGGTCCGGCTATGGTAGCCTTCTTAGGGAGTAGGATAGTGACAATGTAGACCCTGACATCAGTTTTGCTATGCCAAGAGGTTAAGTGCAAGAGCACTTGTGTCTGCAATGTTTATTGCTTTTTGTTTTTGTGTTGCATTTATTTGTTGTTTTTGTTGTTTTGATTTTCTTTGATCTTGTGCATGATGGTTGATGAATATGGATGTATGCATGTTGATTTATTTTGATGGATGCATATGCTATGATGAATGCAAATGGTTTTGATTTATATGTGATATGCGAGATATGAAATGGATGAATGGGGTTTGTGATGTTTGGCTATGGCACCATAGATGTTTAGAACTCTGTTATTTTGTTTTTAGGCGATTGTTGTGATGTATGACTTTACATGTATACATGGTTTTTTTTTTTTGTATTTTTTGATGGTATTTGTAAGGATGAAAAGTAGCGCAGTTGGTTTAGAAATGTAGCTAAGGTTTTACTGAGACTCGGACGGTTTTAACTCACTAGCCATGATTGTACTTTATCTTACAAGACTTTTGAACAAGGTATGAATCGGACTTGTTTTTGACCAAGTTATTTCACATCCCTGTGTGTGCAATTGAGTTCATTTAGTGGTATTTGTTAGGATACCGCCGATTGCAGATGGGCTTTCAACCGAACCTGTACTGAGGATCACCTAATTAGCTCCACGAATTCCTTTGTTGTATGTACTAAGATTAATCTGCGGTGTAATCCAGGATGCCATAAGCTAGCTCATCCACATGCAAACATTGATCTGTACGCAAGTTAATGTGACAGATATATCGTCATGCGGGAGGTTTACTTATATTACAAGGCTATCAACAAATTGGTACTGAAGCTTGCCTTATGACCTATGAGAATCTTTGAGAGTTCCGGGGATTCAAGGTCAACTCCCTTCTTTTTTTCAATTGTATTGGGATACTTGCTCTTTGTAGTGATGAGATCACTTGTTTATTTTGATTTGTTTTTCTTTTGAGCAAGGGATTGGGGATATGGAGTGATGAGAATCACTGTTGTTTGTGCCTTTTGATGTGTGCACTATAGTTTGTCAAATTTTTGAGTTTTGACATTTTGCAAATTTTTGTGTTTTGCAACTATTGAGAACTTTAGGGATTCTTAGGGAATTGGGTAGGGAGGATGCTTGTCCTTTTGCCAACTCTCAGCATTCTAGGGGTCATTCGCACAGGGGGATGAGCAAGATAACCGTTTCGCTTGTGGTGACCTAGATTATTTTGGAGGTTTCGTCTTTCGTTCACACAATTTTGGGAATTTTAATGTTTGATTTGTGTTGGGATGTTACGTAACAAGGTGTATTTCAAGTATGACTCTACCTTCGTAAAATCTGTTCGACTTGGTACACTACATGGCTAAAGAGGAAAATGATGACTGAATCACTGAAACTCTTGGTACATTCCCAGACCACTGTTTGTAGTGTGGTAAAAGTTATGCTTGGTGTTTTTGTTGTTTTTTGATGAATTTGAGTATGCCTAGAATTGAGATGCAAATCTTTGTTGTTTTTGATGATTTTTGTTGTTTTGTTTTTGTTGAATTTCTTGATTTGTTTTGACCAAGAGATTGCGATAATCGTTGGAGCTTTTTGGGTTGACCAAGAGATTGCGATAATCCTTGGAGCTTTTTGGGTGACCAAGAGATTGCGATAATCCTTGGAGCTTTTTGGATTGACCAAGAGATTGCGATAATCCTTGGAGCTTTTTGGGTTGACCAAGAGATTGCGATAATCCTTGGAGCTTTTTGGGTTGACCAAGAGATTGCGATAATCCTTGGAGCTTTTTGGATTGACCAAGAGATTGCGATAATCCTTGGAGCTTTTGGGTGACCAAGAGATTGCGATAATCCTTGGAGCTTTTTGGGTGACCAAGAGATTGCGATAATCCTTGGAGCTTTTTGGGTGACCAAGAGATTGCGATAATCCTTGGAGCTTTTGGGTGACCAAGAGATTGCGATAATCCTTGGAGCTTTTTGGGTGACCAAGTGATTGCGATAATCCTTGGAGCTTTTTGGGTTGACCAAGTGATTGCGATAATCCTTGGAGCTTTTTGGGTGACCAAGTGATTGCGATAATCCTTGGAGCATTTTTGGGTTTGGATTATGGTTCTTTAGGGGATAGAGGTACCCCCAGCTTGATGGTCTTTGCACTCCGGATCTGGCTCTAGAGGTATGGGCATGAATGGATCATCCCTATGCACGGAGATGAGGACAGGGTCCGCCCGCGGCTTCGATGTTGCTATGATGTCTCTTGGTGGAAGTTGCTCTTTGTGTGCCCAACGTTGTGGATGTAATGCTTGGTCCCACTGTGGTGGGTTAACGCGCCACTCATGCCCTAGTATTATGTTTATCTGTTGACATGCTTCTTCAAATTTTATGGGATGTCGATGTTGTCGCATGTGATTGCTGTGGGCTATGTCTGTTTCATCCTCACCTTCAGACAATGTGTATAGCTCATCAGAATCTGGAGATTACGAGACATGGAGGACTGCATCATCAGGTAGCCCTATGGTTAAAGGTTGATCCTCTTCGAAAGGAGCCTTATGTAAGTTGGGCCTTGGGAGCTCCAAAATCTTGGTCTCTACCAACTCTAAGTGCTCTAGTGCTTTGCATGTATCGGGAGATTTGAACTCCTCCTCTTTGGTTGGTTCTTGTTGAGGAACTTGGGGCTTATGGAGGGGTGGCCAGATGGCACCCCCATGCCTTGGTAGGGCAGTTCATCCCGCTCTTCTTCACGCTCCGATTCCTTAGAGGCTTCTTGATGAATTTCTAAGGGTGGCTCATAAGCTCTGGGTGGATGTATGAGGAAGGCACCCATCATTGGTTATAGGAGCGGCCTCCCATTCATGTCTAGGAGGCGTCGGGGGTGGTGCTTCGAGGAATCGGGAGAGTAGCTTCCCGCTCCTGTCTAGGAGGTGTTGGGGGTAGCTTTTGATGAGGTCGCGATGACCTATCTTCCCCCCATGGGTTGTGCCACTCAAAATATTTTGTCTTATGCATGTGAGGGGTTGGAGTCTTCTCTTGCATAGTGTGTTGGAACAGCTCATCCTTCTGGCGCTGAAGGTGCTCTTCGTTAATATGGTACGGTTCCTCTAACGGTAGTCGTTCGAGCTCAAGTTGCGTGAGTTGCTTGAGATGTGTGATATATTCGACAGATTCTACGATAGTTGGTCCCACCGCCTCATGTCTAGAAGGCCTAGACGCCTCTCTTAGATAAAAATCTTGGTCGTAGTGATCCAAGATCTCTATAGGACACATCCCTCTGGTAGGGGTAGCAGCATTCTCTCGGGGCTTTGGCCTCAGTGAGTGGTCTCGATAGATAGCAGGTGCGAAGGCATATTGCTCTCGCACTTGGTATATTGCTCTCGAGGAAGGTAGAGGTCTTCCTCGTGCTCTCTTTCATAAGTGAAAAAGGGATGGACGGAGCTATCTCGCCCTCGCCCAAAGAGCCTTGTGCTCTGGATTTGTCTTTGTAGTTCGGCAACTAGAGGGGGTGAAGGAGGGATAATGTAATCATGTGGTTCCTCCCATCGAACCCTATGTTGACTTAGCACTTCATCGCGCGATGACCGCTCATAGCGAGCATCTAAGGGAGCTCTCATTGCTTCATGTCTAGAAGGCCTAGATGCCTCTTCTAGATATCTATCTCGGTCGTAGTGATCCAAGATCTCTATAGGCGACCTCCCTCTATTGGGGGTAACAGCATTCCCTCGAGGCTTTGGCCTCGGTGAGTGTTCTTGATAGATAGCGGTGCGGAGGCATATTGCTCTCGCATTGTATATTGCTCTCGAGGAAGGTAGAGGTCTTCCTCGTGCTCTCTTTCATAAATGAAAAAGGAACGGGTGGAGTTGGCCCGCCCCGCTCGAGGAGCCTTGTGCTCTGGATTTGTCTTTGTAGTCCTGACAACTAGAGGGGGTGAAGGACGGGTAGTGTAATGATGTGGTTCCTCCCGTCGAACCCTATGTTGACCTAGCGCTTCATCGCGCGGTGACCGCTCATAGCGATCATCTAAGGGAGCTCTCCTATGATTGTACCCCTCATGGAAGGGTGTGTGATGAGTGCTATGTTGAACAGGAGTGCTCCTCGAAGAGGTGTCCCTGTAGTCTCTTTCCTTTAAGATGTGGAGGGGACTGCCTTGTGTGTTAGGTCGCCAAGGTGGTATGACCAAATCCTTGGGATTGTAATGGAGGTGACTCGTGCCTCCTTGGATATTCCCCATAGCCTTCGCCCGTGATTGGGCTTGGCTACGGGTGAGCACCATGACGATGTCTCTCTAAAAAGCCCTAAAATTGAAAATGAGTCAGATGGGGCCCAAAATTGGTGTGCGCATCCCTCTTATAGTAGATAAGACAAAAATGAAGTTTCAAGTCCTAACTCTAAATACATTAGGAGATATTGACATCCGAACAGCTCAAAAAGTGCATAGAATTGGGCACGCAATTTTAGAACCTAATTTTGGGGCACTAGATGATGGAATTTGGCCCTAAAAATTGGGAATTTGGTTTAAAATTTCCCAACCAACTCCCTGTAAAATTTCGTGTCAAACGGAGCTACGGTTGAGAAGTTATGGCCCCGGCAAGATGCACTAAAATTTAGAGAAAAATACAAGATTTCCCATTTTTTGTTGGATGGTCCTGCATCACTTATGGGCACATTTGGGGTGATTTTGGGTTGACCAAAGGGTTCATGGACACCTTTGGGGCATTTTGGAGTGACCAAGCGATTACGGGAATCCTTGGAGCTTTTTGGAGAAAATGACAAAATGCGTAGATTTTTTTATCTTTTGTTTTTAATGATTTTTTTTTTGTCTACACTAAACAGAATTAAACACACACATTCACAAAACCGTGATTATCTCTTTTAAGGATTCTTGGTGTGCCCTAGACTGGTTTAGTGCATTTTGATGTTTTGTTTTGTTTTTGTAGGTTTTGTAGAACGTTTAAATGCATCATGTAGGCTCTTATAACTCCAAAAAGGTCGCCCCTTCAATATACCAGCCAAGCCGATATACCAACCTCTCTATATACCCGCCCTTACGAGAGGGAGACTATAGGTACGTGAGAGCAGAAGGTACGTGGTACGTAGGCGGTACGGAAGGGGGATTGTCCTGTTAATGGCACCTACCATAGAAAACTTATCCTCGCGCGCATGGGAATCACCCCGGCTACGCTCGGTCCGTCTTCGTCGGGATTTACGCCTAACAACAGTTGACAATCGGGAAATGGATGCAAATCAAGCCAAGGTGGTGATTAAATCCACCAATGGTCTTGATCAAGGGCTGGGGTCTTACGACCAGCTCCTTGGTTTAAAATTGTTTCGTGATGTGTGTGGGATTCGTTTTATCCAACAAAATGAAACTAGCATACATGACTTTTCCTAATGCAATGCAGGATTAAATGAAAACAATTAAAGAAACAGAAACAGAAACAGAAAAAATATAACAGAGATCATGAAAATCCCTACCTCTTCTCTGCCTGCTCCTGTTGTCTCTGAATTTCTGCTCTGAAAATCCGCAGAGAGGAATTCGTCCCTCTGGGATACGAATTGCGAAACAGAATTCGTCCCTCCCAGAGACGAATTTGAATTCGTCTCGAGGTCAGACGAATTCGAGAAAAGAATTCGTCCCTGTCAGAGACGAATAGCAGTCTGCAACAAAAAAAGATGTACCTGTCAAGCACAAACACAAAACTTTGATCAGTTTCTGTGATTTCAAAAACCAGGGAACAGAGTCCCACCGTGATCGCCATTGAAAGCACGAGATTTCGGTCAAAGGAAACACCAAGTGCGATTGCATTCAAAGTTAAGCACGCTTAAGTCCTAGAAATATAAATTACATGAAACGGAAAAGAGACACATTGGAAGAGACGCAATCAGATAAAGAAAACACAGCCCTTTCATTAATTTCCTTCGATCTCTGTTACAATAATGCCTCCTCCCTTTTCAGGGGCTAGGAGCGCAAATAGGGTTTGATTACAATCGTTGAATGATTCCTCCTTCCGCGTGCCCACGATTGCAATGGGCGGGCCAAGATGATGCCGCCGTGATGTCGATGAGTTCTTCGCCTCTGCTGCTTCTCCTGCGAACAAAGAAATGATCAAGACGTTAGTAGCACCTTGCAAATGAAAAGCATTCTCTCTCTAAAACTAACAAAATATGCATACGAATATTTGCCTAAAACAGTGAAAACGGTGAATCCAAATTGCTTCAAAACTTGACGAAGGTAAGAAAAGTTACGGGAAGGCCATCGCCACTTGAGGCGGCTGGCCAATCCACCTTAAACTGGAATTCGTCCACTGGGCAGGATGAATTCTGACTGTAATTCGTCCCTGGGTGGGACGAATTCTTCTGAGTAGGAGAAACCGACCTGCTGCTGCTCCAATGTCGGATCCCGGGACCTGCAAAACTCCTGCAAACAGGGGGTTAGGTAATTGGGGCCATTTTGGGACGACCCAGATGGTCGGATTTTCCCAATTTGGCCTCCACCCTCGGGAATTTGACCTTGACACCTGCAAGTTAGCGAAACGACAAAGCAATACAAAACACCCTAAACTCTGACCAAAAGCTACAAAATTGCAATTATGGACTAATCAGACCTAGTAACAGAGAATGCAATCTAAAAAATAATCTAAAGTGCTCAAAAACTAAAATTAGGACTTGGGAGGTGCGGGGGTGCCCAAGTGGGCCTCCCACCGATTGGCCCTCGATTTTGGAGCCAATCCACCGAGGATGGGCCCAAAACCTTTTAGGATTGGGGGGTCGGCGAATTGGTAGGTTCGGATGTCCATGCGTCGGATTTGAGTAAGGTTCGAGCTTCCAAAGGCCACCCAACAACCTCCCTTGCAAAAGAGATTGATGGATGTAGGAAGGTGAACAAAGGGGGATGCAAGTGAGTCTTCAATTCGGCAGCACTTCGTTGCTTGAACACTCCTTCAACCTGTATGTTTTGGGTGAGAAAAGTCCCACCTTTTATAGACCCAAGGGGTCTCTTTTGGGAGGGAAGCACAAAAGCCAAGTGTTGGCCATAGGCGCCATGTGGCAGTCTTGTCTTCCCATGAGGGAGGGGAGTCCTCCATTGACTTGAACTTTGATAAATGCTTTTTGTAACGAGTCCTCTAACGGCCCCTCTGTCCACTTACACATGCGTGCAAGGTAGGAGCCCTTAACTGACTGTTATGGGCTGCCACTTGGCACCATTTGCCTTTTTGCCCGTTAAGCTTAGAATTCGTCCCACCCAGGGACGGATTCAGAATTCGTCCTGGGGTGGGACGGATTCTATTTTGAATTCGTCCCGGGTGAGACGAATACTGGGCAAAGTGTCCAAGTGTGCCAAATTGCTTCTTGACCTTACAAAATTGCTATGAAAGTGGTTAAGACCACTTTTTAACCTCTGAGGGCTGCCCTGGGGGCTGTGTTTGTCAAAGCGATCAGTGTTTGCAGTCACATAATCGGATTGGTGCTGTTTTGGTGTCTACACTTCGAATCTCCTTTCTCTACGTTTTTTGGCAAGCCTCATATTTATTTTTGGTCTCCACAAAAATGGAAGATGACACATATTGTAAATTTATAATAAAATATTTCTTTGGGGGGGTTTTCGGGTGTTTTTTAGCATCGATCGTAGTTCGGGGAGGGGAGTCTTCTTGTATTTGTGTCATTTGTATCTCATCTCTCTGCGGTTTACTTGTATTTTTTTCTTCTTTGAATATAGTCTTAAGGAAAATATTTTTTAAATTTATTTCCTTTCAAATATTTTGAATGCAAAGGATTTAATTTATTTTATTAATTTTCTTGAGATTAAAAGTATTCTTAAACTTAAATTTAAATTATAATTTCTCTTGCTATAAAGCAAAACTTCTATCATTTTGCTTATGCATTAAGAGAAACATATTTTAATCTAACAGTAATAAAAAAAAATTCAGTTTTTTTATTATTTAAGCATTCACTCTCTAATTACTTTTCTCACCTATCTTGTTTATCAAAATTTGAGAAAAGCTATCTTCCTTATAAAATCTTCTAAATATATTGTTATTGTTATAATAATAATTTTACACAAGAAGTTCCTTTTTTCCTTTGAAAATATTTTTTACTCTTTCTTATCATTTAGTTTATTAATATATTCGAATTAACTATTTTAAGAAAGAGTTTTTCTCACCTTTTATTATTCTCTAAGGGTGTTATTGTTAAATCTATAAATGTATTTAATTCTCTAAGGGTGTTATTGTTAAATCTTTTGTAAATTAAAACTTAACAAAGGTTATAAAAATATATAAAAAGTTTAATATACTTTTTCATAAAAGTTTTCAAACCCTAAAATTTTCCATAACTGAAGTTTTAAGGGGGGGACTATTGATAATTTAAAACTTCAATCTCTCTCTTGTGTGAAGGTGAATTCAATTGAGCCCCTCACCCCTCATAACTTTCACTCATGGAAACCCAAAATTTTAAATATCTTTCTCTTTCAAAGGGCTAAGAGAAACGCGTCATTTGTAACCTAATTTTTGTTTTTTTTTGTCTTTTAGGGAGGGTGTATTCTTCTAGATTTATTTATAGTAGCCTTTAATTTTTAGAGGTATATATTGTTTATAAAATCTCTAAAAAGTGTAAGAAGATATTTGATGCAGGAGCATCCAGGGCAGCACTGCAATCTTGCATCAACAAAAAAAAAATGTTTAAGTGTTGAAAAGTGTCGCGATATCGCGACATGTTTTTAACAAAGGACGTTGGCGGAAAAGATGTCGCGATATCGTGACATAAAAGGTGTCGCGATATCGCGACCGAAACAAGACAAAGGACGTGGGCAGAAAAGATGTCGTGATATCGCGACATAAAAGGTGTCACGATATCGCGACACAAAACGAAGGAAGAAGTCAGCAGGAAAAGATGTCGCGATATCGCGACATAAAAGGTGTCGCGATATCGCGACACAAAAATGGAGAAAGACGCTAGCAAGGAAACTGTCGCGATATCGCGACATGTTTCATAGAAGAGCATACGAAAGACAAAGATGTCACGATTTCGTGACATGTCACGATTTTGCGACCCGAAAGCAGAAGAGCGTACGGAAGACAAAGATGTCACGATTTCGCGACATGTCACGATTTCACGACCCGAAAGCAGAAGAGCGTACGAAAGACAAAGATGTCATGATTTCGCGACATGTCATGATTTCATGACCCGAAAGCAGAAGAGCGTACGAAAGACAAAGATGTCACGATTTCGTGACATGTCACGATTTCACGACCCGAAAGCAGAAAGAGCGTACGGAAGACAAAGATGTCATGATTTCGTGACATGTCATGATTTCGCGACCCAAAAGCAGAAAGAGCGTACGAAAGACAAAGATGTCGCGATTTCATGACATGTCACGATTTCACGACCGAAAGAGCAAAGGAGCGAAACTGTCGCGATATCGCGACATGTCGTATTTTCGTGATGCAAGGACAGAGAAGGGGCCAGAGATCGAAAGGTGTCGCGATATCGTGACCTGTCATATTTTCGTGCTCGAAGGGAAAGACAAAGATGAAGAGTCGAAAAGGCAGTCGTTTCGAATACCTGGACAACGAAGCGACGCGGGAAGGCGAAACGAACAGTTCTGGAAGAGGAAACGAAGGGCCACCAGCTAGAAATGGAGCGTCACCTGAGAACCTTTAAAAGGGAGATCAAAGGCATGCACAAGGGCTGGAAAATTTTTGGAACGATAATATTTTTTTGTATTTCCAGATTTGAGAAATTTTGTAAAGGCGCAACTCTTCTGCGACTTCTGTAATATTCTGCTGTGACTGTAATATTCTGTTGTAACAATAATTCTCTATTGCATTTGAATAAAATAAAACTATTTTTCTTCTCTGTAATTTTGGCTCTCTATCAAGTGGTATCAGAGCGGGAGTTCCTGAGTGTGTGAGCAGACCGTCGAAAGTGAGGCAGCTTGCACCAGGACAGGTGGAAGGATTCTGAGAAGAGAGAACGGGAGTGCCTAGGTAGTGTAAATAGAGCGCCGAACGTGAGGCAGTTTGCACCAGGACCAGTTGAGATTTGTGAGAGAGGTGAGTAGTATGCCTCCAAAAAGGAATCATGGGCACGGGAGAAATGTGGCGCAGGATGAAGATTTCAGAGCGTTACAGAGGCAAGTGCAAGCCCTACAGGAAGAGTTGCGAAAAGGGGTCGAACCAAAGGGAGAAGATCAGAGTGACGATGAAGCCTAGGAAACTGAGGGTCCATCAGATGATGAAGAAGCATTGGATCCTTCTGAAGCTAGATTGTTGAAAGCTCTATCTCAGGCCGGGAAGAGACCGAAGTTTGATGTCTCTACATATTCTGGGAATCTCAACCCAGAAGAGTTGATTGACTGGATCAACGACATGGAGGAATACTTTGAGTATGAGGAGATTGCAGATCCTGATAGGATCAAATTTGCGAAAACAAAATTGAAAGGCCATGCTAGTTTATGGTGGAAAGGAGTACAACTCGAAAGAAATAAAAATGGAAAAGAAAAGATAGCCAGATGGGACCGGATGGTGGAGAAATTGAAGAGACAATTTATTCTCGTAGATTACGAGTTGGATCTACTGAGGAAGATGCAGAGCTTGAGACAGTCAGGTAAGTCTGTCCAAGAATATACAGAAGAGTTCTACAAGATCTCCATCAGAACTGGCCATTCGGGGGCTAATAAGGAGAAAGTAGCCCGATACATAAATGGATTGAGAATGAACATCCAGGAAGAACTCAGTCTGATCAGAATAACCACCATAGAAGATGCATATCAGTTGGCCTTGAAGGTCGAAGAGAAACTGAACCAAATATTTGAAGGCAAACAGAGAGGAAGAGATCACGGTGGAAGAACCGATGGAAGAACCGGTGGAGGAAATTATAGAGACCAGAAGAAGACTAGTGAAACAAGCAAACCCCAGGAATAGAAAAGGGAGAATACCTACCGCCCGCGTGATCAGAACAATGGCTACCAAAGAGGAAGAGGTAGACCAGGACGTGGGTATGGAAGAGGAGCATTCCGTGGAACCTGTTTCCAGTGTGGAGAAGAGGGACATCGGTCATACGAGTGTCCCCAACACCAAGATAGGATGGATAGGAGACCCGAGGGTCATGCCAGAGCTGCTATGGCAGATGAAGGAGCTGAGTCAGAGCACTCTAAAGAAGCAGAAGGAGGAGAAGTGCTGATGACGAGAAGAGCACTGTTGAATGACGAAAAAGAACCAGAATAGAGGAAGAGCCTATTTCGCACGAGGTGCAAATGTGCAAGGAAGGTCTACAATGTTATCATTGATAATGGTAGCACAGACAACTTAGTTTCAGAAGAGATGGTTACTAAGTTGAAATTGGGAAAGAGGAAGCACCCGCATCCATATCGGATTGCGTGGTTGCAGAAAGACCATAGAGCACTTGTCAGTGAACAGTGCTTGGTCAAATTTCACATTGGGAATTATCAAGATGAGGTCCTATGTGATGTTTTGCCGATGGATGCTTGCCATTTGTTGTTGGGAAGACCATGGCAATTTGATAGACGTGCAGTGCATGATGGGCATGCAAATACGTACTCTCTGACGAAGGATGGAGTACATCACAAATTGAAGCCACTGAAAGAAGTGGATGAGAAAGTGTGCAATAGTGCCAGAATCTGCCTGGTGGATGGAAGACAGTTTTTGGATGGTCTGAAGAGGGATTCAATGTGTTATGCATTAATCCCTACTGTTAAGAAAGAATAGTACATAGATGTTCCAGCAGAGGTCGAACACCTGTTAGAAGAATTTCCAGACATCATATCAGATAATGTGCCTGAGGGTTTACCATCGATGAGGAAGATCAGTCACCATATTGATTTGGTACTTGGATCTAGTTTACCCAACAAGGCAGCCCACAAAATGACTCCTATGGAAAGTGAGGAGCTGAGCAGGCAAGTCCATGAGTTGTTGAAAAAGGGACTGATTCGAGAAATCTTGAGTCCATGTGTGGTACCTGCAATACTAGCACCAAAGAAGGATGGGGAGTGGAGGATGTGTACGGACTCCCAAGCTATAAACAAGATCACCATAAAATACAGATTTCCATTACCAAGGATGGATGATATTATGGATTGTTTGAGTGGAGCCAAGTACTTCACCAAGATTGACCTGAAGAGTGGCTACCATCGATTCGGATCAGAGAAGGAGATGAGTGGAAAACTGCTTTCAAAACCAGAGAAGGTTTGTATGAGTGGTTGGTCATGCCATTTGGGCTAACCAATGCACCAAGCACATTCATGCGGTTGATGAATGAAGTGTTGAAGGAGTTTTTAGGCAAGTTTGTTATTGTCTATTTGGATGACATTTTGATATTTAGCAGAACCCTGGAAGAGCACCTGATGCATATCAGGAGGGTTTTTGAGAAGCTGAGGGAAGAACAGTTGTTGATCAACTTGAAGAAGTGCAATTTTGTGAAGAAGGAGTTGGTATACCTGGGATTTGTCATCTCAGTTGAAGGTCTAAAAATGGACCCAAAAAATGTGAGGGCTATCATTGAATGGCCTACTCCAAGAAGCACTTTTGAAGTGAGATCATTTCATGGTCTAGCCAGTTTTTATAGGAAATTCATCAAAAATTTCAGCAGTATTTGTGCACCCCTTACAGAAACAATGAGAGGGGATAGGAAAGACTTTAAGTGGACCTTAGGAGCAGACAAGAGCTTTGATATGTTGAAGAAGAAGGTCACTGAGCAACCTGTTTTAGCACTTCCATATTTTAACAAGGTATTTCAGGTGGACTGTGATGCCAGTGGTAGTGCCATAGGAGCTGTGCTGAGTCAAGAAGGTAAGCCTGTTGCTTACTTCAGTGAGAAACTCAATGATGCCAGGAAGAAGTATTCAGTGTATGACCAAGAGTTCTATGCTATAGTTCAGGCCCTGAAGAAGTGGAGACATTATTTGTTGCCGAAAGAGTTTGTGCTATATACTGATCATCAGGCCTTACAGTATATAAATAGCCAGGGAAAACTAAACCAGAGGCACTTGAAGTGGGTTGAGTTTCTGCAGAGTTATTCCTTTGTGTTGAAGCACAGGAGTGGAAAGTCCAACAGAGTTGCAGATGCCTTGAGTAGAAGGCAGAGTTTGCTTGACAGAAATGAAGGTGGAAGTGTTGGGATTTGATGAGTTGAAGGGTTTGTACCCTAAAGATCTCGATTTTGCAAAAGCCTGGAAGGCTTGCTTGGCACCAATTACCTTGGACAGAACCAAGTGGTTGGATTTTCTGATCCAAGATGGAATGTTGTTCAGAGGAAACCAATTATGCATTCCAAGAAGTTCCATGAGGGAAAATCTAGTCAAAGAAAAACACAGTGGAGGATTGGCTGGACACTTTGGTCGAGATAAGACCATTGCCCTTGTGAGCGAGAATTATTATTGGCCACAACTACAGCAAGATGTGCAAAAATTTGTGCAGAGTTGTAGAGTATGTCAGATGGCGAAAGGTGTGAGACAGAACACCGGATTATATCAGCCGTTACCTATACCAGAGAAACCATGGGAAGATGTCAGCATGGATTTCGTTCTTGGTCTACCAAGGACACAGAGGGGAAATGATTCCATATTTGTGGTAGTTGATAGGTTTTCAAAGATGGCACATTTTATCCCTTGTCAGAAAACTAATGATGCAGTTCATATTGCAGGTTTGTTTTTCAAAGAGGTGGTACGACTGCATGGTCTACCGAAGAGTATCGTTTTCGACAGAGATACCAAGTTTGTTGGGTATTTCTGGAGAACCCTGTGGAAGAAACTAAAGACAGATTTGAAATTCAGTTCAGCATACCACCCACAGATAGATGGGCAAACAGAGGTGGTAAAAAAAAGTTTGGGTAACCTATTGAGGTGCTTGATAGGAGATAAGCCCAAAGGATGGGATCTAATTTTGCCGCAGGCGGAGTTTGCATATAACAATTCTGTCAACAGGAGTACCAACAAATCTCCATTTTAGATAATATATGGAAGCAGTCCAAGAAATGTTTCTAAGTTAAGGAAGCTGAATACAGGGGAAAAGTGTAGTGCCGAGGCTGAGGATTTTGCAGAGCATCTGAAGAACCTGCATGAAGAAGTGAAGAAGCATATTGCTAAAATGAATACGCAATATAAGATGAAAGCAGACCAGAAGCGACGGTTTAAGGAATTCAAAGTGGGAGATGAAGTGATGGTCCATCCGAGAAAAGAAATATTTCCTGCTAAAACCTATAACAAACTAAAGATGAAGAAGTTTGGACCATGCAGAATCCTAGCAAAACGGGATTCAGGCAATGCGTATGAAGTAGAATTGCCAAGTGGGTTAAACATATCACCCGTGTTTAATATTTTAGATTTGGTGAAATACCATGAAGGGGATAGTAGTGAGACACCAAGTGCAAAGTTGTGGAGTATTCCAGCATCTACTCCAACCACAGATAAGATAGAGGAAATACTGGACACAAGAGAAGGCAGAAGTACCAGAAACAGACAGTATTTTGAATATTTGGTCAAGTGGAAGGGCAGACCAGCAAAAGATGCAACTTGGCTGACAAAAACAGAGGTGGATCACTTGGGTCTTCCTCTAATAGTTCAGAAGTGAGGATCACTTCTCAAATCAACCCCGGGTGTCTGATGCAGGAGCATCCAGGGCAGCACTGCAATCTTGCATCAACAAAAAAAAAAGTGTTGAAAAGTGTCACGATATCGCGACATAAAAAGTGTCACGATATCGCGACATAAAAAGTGTCGCGATATCGCGACATGTTTTTAACAAAGGACATTGGCGAAAAATATGTCGCGATATCGCGACATAAAAGGTGTCGCGATATCGCGACCGAAACAAGACAAAGGACATGGGCAAAAAAGGTGTCGCGATATCACGACACAAAACGAAGGAAGAAGTCAGCAGGAAAAGATGTCACGATATCGCGACATAAAAGGTGTCGCGATATCGCGACACAAAAATGGAGAAAGACGCTAGCAGGGAAACTATCGCGATATCGCGACAGGTTTCATAGGAGAGGCAAGGAAGGCAAAGATGTCACGATTTCATGACCCGAAAGCAGAAGAGCGTACGAAAGACAAAGATGTCATGATTTCATGACATGTCACGATTTCATGACATGTCACGATTTCACGACCCAAAAGTAGAAGAGCGTACGGAAGACAAAGATGTCACGATTTCGTGACCCGAAAGTAGAAGAGCGTACGGAAGACAAAGATGTCGCGATTTCGTGACATGTCACGATTTCATGACCCAAAAGTAGAAAGAGCGTACGAAAGACAAAGATGTCACGATTTTGTGACCCAAAAGCAGAAAGAGCGTACGGAGGACAAAGATGTCACGATGTCGCGACATGTCGCGATTTCACGACCCAAAAGCAGGAAGATGGAGCGAAGGAGCGAAACTGTCGTGATATCGTGACATGTCATATTTTCGTGGCGCAAGGATAGAGAAGGGGCCAAAGACCGAAAGGTGTCATGATATCGCGACCTATCATATTTTTTTGCCCAAAGGGAAAGCCGAAGACGAAGAGTCGAAAAGGCAGTCGTTTCGAATACCTAAACGAACAGTTCTGGAAGAGGAAACGAAGGGCCACCAGCTGGAAATGGAGTGTCACCTGAGAACCTTTAAAAGGGAGAACAGAGGCATGCACAAGGGGGGAAATTTTTGGAACGATAATATTTTTTTGTATTTCCAGATTTGAGAAATTCTATAAAGGCGCAACTCTTCTGCGACTTCTATAATATTCTATTGTGACTGTAATATTCTATTGTAATAGTAATTCTCTGCTGCATTTGAATAAAATAAAACTATTTTTCTTCTCTATAATTTTGGCTCTCTATGAATATTCACTAACTTCATGCCTACCCTCATTTATATCAAAACAAATATATTTTTATTTTATTTTAAAATGTTTTATAGGATCTTTACATTGGCAATTCCTATATACATTAACCAAAAAAAAAGTATTATTAAAAATCAAAAAAATATGTTTTTGGTCAACCAAATCTCTCATTTTCACTTCAATTTCTCATTTGAATAAATGGAGGAGTATTTATAGTCGAAAAGGTTTTTCCAAGACGAACATAATGGTGGTGTTTATTTTTCAATTTCAAGACTATTATCAATGATGTTTTTAAATTTGAAAATTATTGTATAATGGAGTGCACTCTTAGTTGAACCTGACACTCCCAGCATTGGTCCCCTTGTTTTGTTGGTTGTCCATTTTTTGGACCTTGTTATGCAGCCCATTGTGTCATATAGGTGGATACCACTACTTATGCTTGTAGAGTCAATTTGGACATCCCTTACAGTTTTTATGGTTCTTTATCCATCCTATCTTCACATTACTTTTGTGAGACACTTTGATTTCATGGTTCACGAGCACTAGTCTAGGAGTATGAATTCTTTTCTACAACAAGTCTCTATTTTTTTGAGACATCTAATGGGTCCATTGCAAGATTCTTAATAGAATTTATCCTAAATAAGGGGTTGAAGAGAACATATTCCTTCCTCTCAATCCTCCATGCACATTTTCATTATTCTTATATTATGGTAGGTGGTTTACCCTTGAAATTTTTACCATTACCCTAATTTTGTTGTTTTTCCACAAGGTTTGGACCTAGTTATCAGCCCAATGTACTCATATAGGTGGAAACCACATACTCATGCTTGTGGAGTCATTTTTGGACTACCCATACAATTTTTTGTGGTTCTATCTCCATCCTATATTCACTTTGGTTTTAGGAGAATTTTATTTAATGATCTTTATTCTTTTGATCACATATTGTAAATGAGTACCTTATCCGATATTACTCTTGGGACTTATATTTGTGGCTATACCATCTCTATTGTAAATGATTACCTTATCAGTCCTTAGTGTCGGGACTCATCTTATGTAGGAGCACTTCATTCGGAAACATATTTATAGCAGGGACATACACTTGGAATATATTCCAACTGAGGCACAAATTTTAGACATCTTCACCAAGTCAATTTCTTCTCCGCGTTACCTTCAATTACAAGAAAAACTTGGAGCATTACAACTACATTGACAAATAGGTCTTTCACCTCTCACTATATTATAAATGAGTGCCTCATTAGGTATTATTATCGGGACTCATCATGTCTTTCTATAGGAGGACAATATTCACCATACGAATACAAGCCTATTTCATACTTCTTTGTTTTTTATTGATGGCTTTTCCAACTGGGTTTTTACCATCACTTCAAACCAAAGGGGTGATAGTTGATTTTTCTCCACAGGGGTTTTTTCCACCAACCATCTATATTGTACATGAGTACCTAATCAGGCCTTTTTGCCAAGACTCATATTTTATTTTTTAAAGAGGAAAATCGTCACCATCCGAAGGCAAGTCTCTTTCATACTTCTTTGCTTTTGATTTATGGCTTTTCACACTGGGTTTTTACCATAATTTCAAAATAAAGAAGTAATAGTTGATTTTTCCCCATAGGGGTTTTTTCCACCAACTATCTATGATGTACATGAGTACCGAATCAGGCCTCGTTGTCAGGACTTATTTGTAGAATCTTCCCTAGTATCCTTAAAGGGGGTGTTAGAATAAGTGAATATTCTCTTAAGTTCACTAGGATACACACTTGAGTTTCCACTCCTCCATGTGTTAGGAGAACTCTAAGTGGTGTCTTCTTCATGTTTTATGAGTTTTTGTAATCCAACGACTCTAAATTATTAACTCTACTATTTATACAGAGTTGATCCTAGATATAAACCAATCAGTTCCACTCTTCTCTTCATCTTTTGTGTAATACTTTGCATATCTATTATTATGAAATTTTAATAAATCTGGTTGATATCTCTGCATTTCAACCCAAACAACCTTGACAAATTATTTTCTATACTTACAGTTTCCCTCAAGTAAGGGAGGGTATTGTGAGGAACTACAAGGATTTAGCACTCTAAAGCAAACAATATTACAACCTCATTATACTTATAGTTTCCCTCTCGTTAGGGTGGGTATATTGAGTTTTCTAATATTGAAAAGCTTCATATCTTTTCTTTGTAACAATTGCATTAAAAAATTAATTGAAGTTCTAAGGGGGGATTTATTGGTTAATTAAAACTTCAATTTTCTCTTGTGCTTAAAATAATGAATTCAATTGAACCTCTCACCCCTCATAGCTTTCACAGTTGGAAACCTAAAATTTTAAATCTTATCTCTCAAAAAGGTCTTACTCATTTGTTAGAAGAAAAGAAACAAGAATTTGATAAAGAACATAAAATATTTGTTCATAAGGGATAAATGCATGAATCAATGGGTATTATTAGCTCTAATGTTCATGAAAGTTTATGGTTTCATATTACAGATTGCAAAAATCCTCATGAAAGTTGGGAGAAACTAAAGACCTTTTTTTGGAAAGTAGATCAGATGAGAACAATGCAACTAGAAGCCAAACTAACTTTGTTGTCCCCTGAATATTTTAGTAGTATTTTGACTTCCTCACTAATTTCAAAGAAGTCCTCACTCAATACAAAGGCAGTGGGAAGACTAATAATAAATAAGAATACATTTATCTAATCCTTTCTAAGCTAAATGGTGTTTTTAAAAAAATTTCTACCACCTTTATATCTACCAAAGATGCTCTTGGTGCAACCTTTAAAATGCCTTCTTTAGAATAATTTTGTGATAGATTAACTAGGTAAGAAACCAAACTTGCTAGATATGAAATATCTTCTTCTTCCTCTTCTTCAAAAGCCTTAGTAGCCACCACCTCTTCTAAAGAAAATTTCAAAAAGAATGAAAAGACTCCCATAACCTATACTCACTACAAAAAGAATGATCACTCTGCTAGCAAATGCTAGAAAAGATTACAGAAACTAGAGGCAACTATGAAGGATCAAAAGACAAAAAATAAAAATCAAATAGGAAAAGCCCTTATGTTCTAGGAAAAACCTTCAATTCTTTCTCTAATTACTAGGTCCTAGATTCTGGAGCAACTCATCACATGACTGCTTCATACAAGTCTTTCTCTTGTGTCTCCTCTAGCTCTACTTGTAGCATAGAAGTAGGTGACTCTTCCTTCATACCTAAAAAAATAAAATGGGATATAACCATTAATGGTGGATCTATAAACAATTTTCTATATTTTCCAGACATTACCACCACTATCCTATCTGTTTATCAAATTTGCACTTCTGGAAATGAGAAAAGTGTTCTCTTCTCCCCAACAGGAGTTGAGATAAGAAATTTTCAAGACCCTCATTCTCTTATAGCCAAATGGAATATTGATCATAACTCTCATATTTTTTACTTCAAAGGTTTTCAAAATCCATAAGGATCCTCATGTTTTGTGGCTCATAGTGATCTTGAAATTCAAATATGACATGAAAGATTTGGTCATCTTAATTACAACTACCTAAATAATTTGTGCACCCATGATATGGTTATAGGATTACCCCAAGTCTCTTCTAGTGATAGATTTTGTCCTGGATGTGCTCTTGGAAAGCAACATCAAGATCCTTTCCACCCAAGGAGTTCTCTAAAAGCCTCATTCCCTCTAGATTTAATCCATAGTGACTTAATGAACTTTCCTTAACCATATTTCAAAGGAGAAAAGTATGCTCTTACCTTTATTGATGATTTCTCTAGAAGATCCTAGGTCTACTTCCTAAAATATAAAAGCAATGTGTTATCCCACTTTAACGTTTTTAAAGCCTTAGTTGAAAATCAAACATCATTCAAAATCAAGAAGATTCACACTGATAATGGGGGGAATAATGCAATAATGATTTCTCCATATTTATTTCAAGTCATGGTATAATACATCAAAATTTTGTCTCCCATAATCCTCAACAAAATGGTATTGCAAAAAGGAAAAACCAGACATCAAAAGATATGGCTAATTATATTCTCCATTCAAGAGATCTTCCAAAACTGTTTTGGGTAGAAGATATTAAATATCAAATTATATTCAAAATCACACACCTCATAAATATCTTTACCATTTAATTTATGAAGAAGCATGGTCTATATTACAACCAGATATTTCCTATTTCAATATTTTTGGATGTACTTCTTGGTCTCACATCCCAAAGAAGAAAAGGAAGGCTCTTGATAAAAAAAGCAAAAATCTCATCTTTATCGATTATTGTGAATAATTAAAAGTAGATAGGCTTCTTGATCCCTCAACTCATGAGGTCTTCTTTCATAGGAATGTCCAATTTGATGAAATATTCCCTCAAAAAGATCCTCAAAAGCCCTCTTTCTCCATTGAGCCTTATCCTATAGTAGAACCTCAATATTATGAAGAGACAACCCTTGAAATTAACTTGGTTATTGATAATCAAGATGAGGAACCTGCAACTCCATTTAAATTTCTTTCAACTCCTTCCTCTATGCCAAAATGGGCCAAAATGGGGCCGCACCATTGTTAAATAATATACTCCTTACATCCAAAATCTAATTAAACTAGATCATCCAACCCCATAGGAACTAGTATTGTATGTCAGTCTATTTCCTCTGATCCTCAATCCTTTTTTTGGTAGATAAGATACTATAGCATTAATATCGGGTTTTACATGTTGACCTAAAACCTTTTATAAAAATTAGCCTAGGGTTGTTGATGAACATATCCTTACTAAGAATCCTATATATGTAAAATCTACATGCCGCTAAAGCCATTACATTTGGTAAGGCACATACCCTATTATCAAAAAGAAATTTCCCATACAACATTTTGGGTATACCCCGAGAAAACATACATGCATCATAATTACAAAAAAGAAACAAACATGGATCCCTTCTTGAGACAATAGAGAAAAAAAAGCTGCAGACACACATAGCAGAGTACTAAAAAAAACTCCCACAAGCTCTGTATTGATAGTTACTCTTAATAATTCTTTCGTAATTGTTTTCTTTCATATATGAAATGCTTTGGTACCACATACTATCTTGGCCAATCAACCTTGGAGAAGTGAACATGCTGGCTAGATTTATGGCAGTGGCTATCTAGTGGTCCACGTGGCTTTGGTTCGAAGTCTTATATTATCATTCCTTTCGTTCCCCATGATTATCAATGAACCTCAAATTACTAAGATGACTAGGAGAAGCATCCACGCAGACTAACAACTCAAATAATTTTTATTGTCCCCATTAGTCTTTGTGGTATTTCCAAGCAGCATCTACGAAGACTAACAGCTCAGATAATTTTTATTGTGAGTCCAATTAAAAAAAGATACGAGAATACTCTTAGCCTTCGAAATTATAGTGCCTTCCCTATTGGTAAATTCTCAATCCTTCAAAGAAGCCTCAGGTACAAAATAATGGGATGAGGTCATGGAAAATGAATTTTCTTCCTTGATAAAAAATAAGACTTGGGATTTAGTTCCCTTACCTAAAGGAAGGAAATTAGTTCATTGTAAATTGGATCTTCAAAACTAATTATGGGCCTAATAGAGAAATAGAAAAACACAAGGCTCGTCTAGTGGTCAAAGGTTTTTTTCAAGTTGAAGGCATATATTATGCAGAAACCTTTGCTCCAGTTGATAAAATAGATTCTATAAGATTGGTTTTTATCGTAGTTGCTTCCTATAAGTGGTCTATCTATCAAATGGATGTAAAATGTGCTTTCTTGCATGGATATTTAAAGAAATAAATATTCATGGAACAACCTACTGGTTTTACTCAAGACTCCTCTGTGGTTTGTAGGCTTAAAAATTCTCTCTATGGCCTCAAACAAGCCCCTAGAGCTTGGTATGAAAAGATGGACTCCTTCCTTCTTTTAGCAGGTTTTTCTCATTGTGAGTCTGATAATACAATTTAAATTTTGAGAAATGAAGGCAACATCACCATTCTTGTTCTATATGTTGATGATATTCTTATCACTAGTAATAACTTGACTCACATTAAGACTATAAAAGACTCTCTCTAAAATATTTGAAATGGCTGATTTTGGTAAAGCTCATTACTTCCTTGGAATCTAAATAATTTAAACAGATGAATGTATTTATTTGTGCCATCAAAAGTACACTCTATATCTTCTACAAAGATTTAAAATGATAGATTACAAACCTTCTCCTACCCCATTTTAATTTGACATTAATCTTAGTACTTCATGCTCATCCCCTCCTTGTGATGCCACTCTATAACGTCAACTTGTAGGAAGTTTGCTATACCTTACTCATACTCACCTACATATATCATATGTTGTTGGTGTCATATCTAGATTCTCTCATCAGCCTCACTCTAGTCATTGGAAAGCAACAAAAATAATCCTTCGTTTCTTGCACGACACTACTCATTTTGGGCTCTTCTACAAGGGAAATTCCATGGATATCATTGGCTACACAGATTCATATTGGGCAGGTTTAGTAAAAGATATATGTTCCACATCAGGATATGTCTTTTGCCTTGGTTCTTCACGAATAGCTTGGTTATGCAAGAAACAACAAGCGGTATCCCTATCTTCTACAGAGGTAGAATACAGGGTAGTAGTTTTGGCTAGTCAAGAAGCTCTTTGGCTTCATCAAATTTTGAGAGAATTTGGTTTCACACATGACCATCCTATAACTCTTTGGTGTGATAATCAGATCATAATTCATATTGCAAGTAATCCAGTTGAACGTCAGTGAACCAAGCACATTGAGATACATATGCACTTCATAAGGTAGCATATTCAGAATAGAGACATACATTGGAATATATTCCAACTTCAGAACAAATTGTAGATATCTTCACCAAGTCATTTCCTTCTCCACGTTACCTTCAATTGAGAGATAAGCTTAGATTTATTCAACTGCATTTATTGGATTTATGAGGACAATCTTCGCCATACGAAGACAAGCGTCTCTTCTTCTAATAGTTGGTTTTTTCCCACAGGGGTTTTTTTCACCAACTATTTATTGTATATGAGTACCTAATCAGGTCAAATTTGCTAGGACTCATATTTATTTCTTGTAATAAGAGGACAATCTTCACTGTACGAAGACATTCCTGTAATTATTGGTTTTTTCCCACAGGTATTTTTTCACTAACAATATTATGTAAATGAGTACATAATAAGGCCAAGTTGTCAAGACTCATATTTATTTCTTGTATTAAGAGGATAATATTTTCCATACGAAGACATGCCTCTCATAGTTGGTTTTTCTTCACAGGGGTTTTTTCACTAACTATATTATGTAAATGAGTACCTAATCAAGCCAAGTTGTCGGGACTCATCTTTCTTTCTTGCATAAAGAGGACAATCTTCACCATATGAATACATGCCTCTCTTCTTCTCATAGTTGTTTTTTCCCCATAGGGGTTTTTTCACCAACTATATATTGTATTAGGAGGACAATATTCACCATACGAATATAAGCCTCTAAATTCCTTTTGATTGATGGTTTTTCCCCATTGGGTTTTATCATATATTCAAAAATAAGTCTTTTTACATGAGTACCTCAATAGGCCTTGTTGCCAGGACTCATTTTTATGATTCATCCCTCGTATCACTAAAGAGGGGGTGTTAGAATAAGATAATATTCTCTCAAGTTCCACTAAGATAGACACTTGAGTTTCCACTCCTCCATGTGTCAGGAGAACTCTCAATGGTGTCTTCATCAGGTATGATGAGTTGTTGTAATCCAACAACTCTCAATGATCAACTCTACTATTTATATAGAGTTGATCCTTGGAATAAATCAATTAGTTCCACTCTTATCTTCATATTTTGTAATGATGTGCATATCTATTATTGTGAAATTCTTACACTATCTAGAATATTTCTATATTCTCCCTTAGCAACTATATTATAGATCCTATGTGTAGATATTAAAAAATATATATCCTATGTAGTCACTCTAGTTATAGGGACCGGTTTTATATCATGTCCTTGAAAAAATACCACCTATGCATAGAGCTCCAAAAATTGTGGTTTTAAAAATATTGTCTTAAAATCCTTTTAGATGCAAAATTTACGGCGTATGGATATTTTCCCTATTAGCAATAACAAATATAAAAAAAATACCTTTAAACAATAGAACAATTATTGGAAAACTAGAAGCTTCCACTTGTCACATACTTATAGGGTAATCTCTACCACACATAGTTATAAATATAGAAACTAGATGAATAATTGGTTGTCATTTGTCATGATCTCACTTGAAAATTTTGTAACATAAAAAAAAAAAATTTTGCATACCGATTGGAATACATGTTGGATGCCATAACATTATTTACTATCATATTATTAATGATACTAATAAAACAATAATTTTATTTCAAACCTTGGTTGTCCTAGAGAGAAAAATCTTAGGCTAGAGGGAAAAAATTAAGTAATTCATCCATGTCAGATGAAATACAAGATGAAACCCTACTTCAAGAAGTCTATGCTAGAGGGAAAAAATAGTGTTTAGAAGATAGCATTAGTGAGACTTGAACCTACACCATTCATCCTCTAAATATTCATAAAATGTATGATAGACCATGATCTAAGTATTCTATTTAATGAAGAGAAAAAAAAATAGAAAAAATATAGCATTGATAAAGGTATCTATTTGAACATATGTAGAATTTGTTTATCTATCCAAAATATGATGTTAATAATACAATAAGTTATCTTCACATAATAATGTCAATATTTTAACCATTGTGATACATGCTATCAAAAGGAGAGGAGATGAATCCATGTATTGATGAATCACTAGAACATTCCTCTAAACATAATATAGATGTCATAGTGCTCCTTGAAGAAATATGATTATATCATATATATTTCAATAATGTTATATCATACATATTTCAATAACATCAGGTAACTCATCTAGTATAACCCATCAGGTAACTCATATGGTATAACATCCACATACTCCATTAACCTAGATATTGTCGCTGGTATAGGAAACCTCCACCTCTATTTTCTTCATCTTCAATGCATAACACCAACTATATTCTTATGCCTCTATGATAAACTTCTTCGTAGTCAGAAAACTCTCACTCTGCCCTTCTTCTTGAAGAGGCAACAATACTACCTTGGCACCATCCTTCCAAAAGGTGTAAGTATTTCGACCCCCATCAGGTATGGTCTTCCTATCATACTTCCAAGGCCTCCCCAATAGTATGTGGCAGGCATTCATAGGAATCATGTCATACCAAAATTCATCTTTATAGGTATTCACGACTGAAAACTTTACTAAACATCTCTTATCAATAGTCACATTATTTCATTTCTTAATCTATGAAATGCGATAAGGGTGTGGGTGCTTCTCACATTTTAGATTTATTTTATCTACCATTACATTAGAGACCATATTCTCACAACTACCACCATCAATGATTACTTTACATACCTTTCATTTCGATGTGCATCTTGTGCGAAAAATATTTGTTCATATCCAAGACTCACCACCCTCATCTGTTTGCATTTTTGTATTCCTTTGAGCAATCAACATTCTCTTTCTCATGAGATTCTTGCCTACATCTGCAACAACTTTTTTCTCAGTTTCATCCTCTTCCTCAACCAAGTTGACTCTAGTCTATCCTCCCTAATTCCTCTCTTTAACATTATAGTGGATGTACTCGAATGCTCTATGACCTTCTTCATCGTATGTAAAATAGGTATATGACTTCCATTATATATTCCCAATTCGACCTCCCCCATTACCTCAACCTCCTCTATTTCCATTTCCTCTTTGGTAGGTACCATGACCTTGCTCTATATCTTCCTGTTTCTTTGTATTTGAGTATTTTCCCTTTGATGAGCTAGATCCACCAAACCTTCAATGTGTAGAAGATACCAATCCCTTCTTCCCTCTTCCGTAATTACTCCTCTTATGCTTTTCTTCGGCCCTCAAGGCCATATGATACACACCTTATACAATAGGGGTACGATGCATACTCAAATAATCTTGAATAGAGTCTCCCACTTCTTATACTCCACAAAAGAAAAGCCCTAGCCTACACTACCCCCTTACTATTTTTAGTCACTTTCTATTTTTTAGTAACCCTAAAAAAAACTTGGATGGCATCCAAAATGGAATCATGCACATTTTATTCAATAATAACCACTATTCCAATATAGCAGCCCCACTATAGTTCTACACTAGTAGTTACAATAACTTTTCAGCTCCAAAAATTGAAAATTACATTAAAAGCTACTTTTGGGCCTCCTAGAGGTAATTTCTTGCATGCAAACACAAAGGGAAATTAACTACTAGTGTAGAACAAGAGTGGGATTGGTATCTTGGTATAGTGGTTATTATTGAATAACGGGTGTATGATTCCATTTTGGATGGCATACAAAATGGAATCATGCACCCATTATTCAATAATAACCACTATCCCAAGATAGCAACCCTACTCTAGTTTTACAATAGTAGTTATGATAACTTTTCAGTTGCAAAAACTAACTATTACATTAAAAACTACTTTTGGGCCTCCTAGAGGCATTTTATTAAATGCAAATGCAAAGGTCATTTTTCTTAAGTTCTTCATGTAATTATGCACGTTCTAAAAAAATAATGGGACAGAAATGACACTCAAAGCTAAAGTTATGGACCTGGAAAGGTGCATCAAGCTTAGATATTATCCGTGTATTAGTTGACAATATTTAAACATGGGTCTCCTCTTTTTTAATGTTGAGGAATCTAACTAGTTGAGCTAATGTCATTTTATATGAAGATGTGGTTTATATAGAAGTACGACTTATGAATATAATGGAAAATAAACTCATATCAACTAAATGAAAATGTAAATCGACATTTGATGAAAAAATATTGATCTAAAATGAGAAAATAGGATATGATGAAGATAAAGGTATTTGGACTAAATCAGACATAACTCCTTTCGAAATTAGATCGTCAAATTTAATTTATTATTCTAAGATTTGGTGAATCATTCAATATCCTAGACCTATTCATATTGTTTTAATTCCATTATATGATAGACTTGCTTTGATTCTTAGTAGAGTCTCATATGAGTTGTATATAAAAACACTGGTCAATGATGATTTTTTTGTGTTAATCAATAACAATAATAGTACAAGAATATTTTATATTGAGTAATACCTAAGGTAAATAATGTATTTATGAGTTTACTACCTCATACATTTGTTTGAATATGATAAAACTAGAAAAAAAATTAATAAAATGTGTCACCTATAATGAAATAAATAGTGAAATATAATTCAACCTCATAATGAAATTAAATCTAAAACAAGATTAATTGCAAGTATGCTAGTTTTTTATATATCAAGTAAAATTTTGTTGATTTAGTCTTATTGTGAAAATATGATAATCAAATAGAACAAGCAAAGACTAAAAATTGTAATTTTATTTTTAAAAATACAAAATTAGGATTAACATATCGTATAGTAGATATTTATTGATTATGATTATGCTAATAGGAATGTTTACAACTTGATAACATGAGGTAGGTGCCAAGTGTCCATATTATTTATTTGGGATATTTTAGGCTAAAATAATTATCAAAATCCTTAATCCATTTAGCTATTAGAACACTGAACTGCTAATCATATATTTGAATAATGGATTGAGAAAACAAAATCTAAAGTAGAGATAAACTTGATAGACTTATATGTAAGATTTCAATTATTGTATTCCTCCACCATGGATCTTATTGAAGCAACCTTATCCTCTTCTTTAGTTGTACCTTTAGTTTATAAAATTTGGAATTGAGGATACTTTTTAAAACAACGTTTTGAATTGATGATGACAACTATATCTAATCACATACATATGGAAATTAAAGTACAGCATGATAAACAATACTTGAAATAAAAGTATTACCTATTTTTTTGATAACATTATTTTAAACTTTTGAGGTACTAGAGAGCATCATATTGAATTCAAATACCAATGAATAATGTTCTAGAATCATTGACATGACCTTACACAAGGAATACAAATATGTGAACAATAATCTATAACTATTGAAGCTACTATCATTAAGATATGTTGTTCAAAAGATACACTTATCAAACATTTCCTCATCAAACCTGTCTTAGATAATTGTCATCTATAATCCTTTGATCAATAGACCCAATAGATATCAACACTAATTATCATCTACATTAATTATAAGAGCAAAAGAGACCATGAAATAAATAATATCTTAAAACTAGACTAAATAAATTTCTGAAATAAAGGCACTAGAATCCAACCAACTAAAAATTACCAGTATTTACTTTTAAAAAATAAAAAATAACAAGCATTGTATAATACTACTACAATAATGTAACTTGGCATGACTACTAATATAGGACCACTTCCACATTGTAATATGTTATTAGATATTATTTTATCATGGTATTCTTATGTAATTTACCTATAATTAGGTTTATTGTTCATAGGTCACTGCCATAACTTTAAAGCCTACAAAATAGAGCTAAATCATATGATTTTAAATAAAAATCTATAGAGTGATAGGTGTTGGAATTTAAATTTTAAATATATAAATTTTATTTAGTTTTCTTCTAATTTGATATGTACAAATTTATATTTATATATGTATTTATATCAATTTTATTTCTGACACAACTTCGGAGGCCTCATATGGGTTAAATAATAGCACTTTACAATGGAATTTGCAATAGATAGACATTGAAATATATATTTGATATATATAAATTTTAATTACTTTTAGTATAGTTATATTTTTTTAGATAATTTCATAAGGTATGCTTAAAAGTCTAGTGTTTACTATGATAGTTTACCATTGTCTATAACAAAACATTATTTATAGCTTGCTATATGGAATAATAATTGTAAAAAGTATTTTACAAACTAAAACTCAATTTGTTTCAAGTTTATAATATTAATTGATGTTAATATTTTTATAAATATATTTTCTTGTAGTTTTATATGCATAATTTATGTGCAATTTGATAAGTCTTTACTATATAGACATTGTGTACAATGTGAATTTTATGCATTTTAAATATTAAATATTGTGAAATTAAGCTAAGCAACATTTAAATAAAATAAAACTAAAATACACATTATATAATATCATTTTCAAAGGACTACAAAAAAAAGGTATTTATTTAATAAGGTAACTAACACAGCTTTGAAGGCTTCATATAGGTTAAATAATAAAATTTTAAAATTGAATTTGTAATAGATAGGCATTGGAATATAGATTATATGTATACAAATTCCCTTTAGTGTTATTATAGTTACATTGTTTACATAATGTCACAATTTATACCTAAAAGTCAATTGTTTACTACAATAGTTGACCATTGTTTATAGCAAAACATTATTTATATCTTGCTACATAGAATAATGATAATTTTAAAACTTAAAATATTGTACAATGTGAATTTTTGCATTTTAAAACTTAAATATTGTGCAATAATATAAGCATTATCTTATAAAAATGGACTATAATAAACAACATATAGTATCATTTTCAAAGGACTACACAAAAATAAGTATTGTGAAAAAAAATTGGATTTCCTAAAATATATTAGTAATAGATTAGATAACATCATATTTTATTTAGAACAATATTAATTTCCAAATAATAAATAGAGCTATTCTAACTCCACAATATTTATATATGTGGTTGAATCTTTATATAATAATTACATGAAATTTTCTAATATTTTAATAATCCATATAATTGATAGCTTCTAAGTTGGATTCAATCACAAATCCCAATATATGGTATCTTGAATAAATTTAATACATATACATACAATCACTCAATTCAATATTAATGAACACAATATTCATACAATATTACTCAACCATACCAAAATGTATGAGATTCTTGATAAATACTTTAAATTTTTTGATATAATTTAGTATAGTTGTAGTCCTTTTTATTCTCATATCTAACAAAATATACTATAAGTAAAGTTATTTACATAATCCAGATCTTGGTACATGGTATTCAACTTCTATTTATGAAAGAGTAATTGCATGTTGTTTCTTATTGTACCAAGATATAGGTGTTGACCTAAGATGGAACACGTATCCTAATGTTGATTTTCTATCATCTATAGATACAACATAGTCAAAATATTAATTTATATTTAAGTAAAAACAATCACTTCTTTTGTATTTTAATCCATATTCTTTAGTTTTGTTAAAATATTATGGTATCTTTTTTGTAGCTTTCCAATGACTCTCTGGGTTCTTGCATAAATCAAGAGAGATAATTTACAACAATCACAAGAAGACTTCTCTAGTTGTAATATATAGGATATTTTTTTTTTTGTAGGTTTAGAACTTACCCTTGGAGGCTTCATGGACTTCTAGCCACTTCAAAATGATCTTTGGCTCTCCAAAGATTGTAGTATAGTCTCAATATCACTTGATTTTAAATTTATATGTCTTAATATTGGAGTATGGCTCTAATATTATCTTTCTAGAATATCACCTTATGATTTATTCATCTAGAATATTTAGGACCAATATTAAATCCTTTAAATAATTTATCTTATCCTTCCTAAATGCATTTAGTATGCAATCAATTTTTTTCTTTCAAAAATTCATACTAGAATTTTTCTTGAAGCTACCTTTTGAGTCTACTCCAGGCATCTCAAATACCATTGATAGCTTTTAAGCCATATTCAATCACAAATACCAATATCTAGGATGTTGAATAAACTTAATACATATATATACAATCACTCAAGTCACTATTAATAAACACAATATTCATATAATATTACTCAATAATATACTCATAATATAAAAATATACGAGCTTCTTGATAAATACTTTAACTTATTGATACATTTTCATGGAGCTTTATCTCCATAATATAAGCTTACAAAAATATCATGCTTATTGACTTTACATCTTTCCATGTACATGTGACTTTTCACTTGCATACTTGACACATAAACATTTGATTCTTAACTTTTCAATGACACTTGGACATATTCTACACATTGACACACACCAATCTAATATTTACAATGGTGCCATTATCGTCTATCAAATAATATAATATTTTCCAAAAACTTATAGCTTTTAAGCTAGATTTAATCATAAATCCCAATATCCAAGATCTTGAACTTAATACATATGCATACCATCACTCAAGTTAATGTTGATGAACATAATACTAATAAAATATTACTCAAAAATATACTCACAATTTTAAAATATACGATCTTTTATTGATAAATAGTTTAACTTTCTTGATACATTTTCATGGAGTTTTGTCTCCATAGTATAAATTTACAAGGTGACTCTTGAGTACTTTGACTATTGCTATCCTCGCATATATCTAAGATGCATCCTTTCGTATTCCACACATAAGACAAACCTATCATACCTCTTGGATTTACATCTTGACACATACATGTGATTTTTCACTTGCATACTTGGCACATAAACACTTGACTCTTGACTTTTCTATGACACTTGGATACATCCTATACATTGACACATGCCAATCTAATATATAGTACGATAACATTAGCATCTATCAACTAATGTAATATTTTCCAATAACTAATATTTTTTAAGCTAGATTCAATCACAAATCCCAATATCTAGGATCTTGAATAAAATTAATACATATGCATACAAGCACTCAAGTCAATATTAATGAACATAATATTCATAAAATATAACTCAACAATATACTCACAATATCAATATATTTGAGCTTCTTGATAAATACTTCAACTTTCTTGATATATTTTCATGGATATTTGTCTCCATAATATAACCTTACAAGGTGACTCGTGAGTACTTTGATTATTGCTCTCATCACATATCTAAGAGATGCATCCTTTCCTATTCCACACATAAGATAAACCTCTCATACCTGTTGTCTTTATATATTTCCATATACATGTGAATTTTCACTTGCATACTCGACACATAAACACTTGACTCTTGACTTTTCTATGACACTTGGACACATACTAATATTCTTTTGTAAGTAAAAACTATATCTTCTTTTGTATTTTAATCCATATTCTATAGTTTTGCTGACATATTGTAGTATCCTTTTTGTAGCTTTTAAATTACATTCTTTGGGTTCTTGCATAAATCTAGAGAGATAATTTACAATAAAAACAATACATTCTTTGTATTTGTTAAATACAAAAGACTTCCAATTAATTATCAAAATATAGTAGCATAAATTAATGTTGTATTATCATGTCTTGATAGTTGCAACCCTTTTTCCATAGGTGTGTATTAAATTTTATAATTTGTTATTCTATATTTTGCAAGTAATAATATTTCATACTTTTGTTTTGTGATATTGTGATGCTATCATCATTTTAAAAAATTCTTAACCAAGATAATACTGAAGTATACCTAGACTTACCATTTCAAAATCCTTTTATAGATATATTTTACCTCATCTATCAAATATTTTGATATTCTTATGATTATTATATCGTCAACATATAATATAAGAATTATTTTATCTAATCCAACCTTCTTTGTATAAATATTTTATTCTAATGTGCTTCATTTGAAATTATGTCTTACCAGATGATCATTAATGTTAATATAACATGCTCTTAGTGCCTGTTTTAATCCATATATAGATTTGTTTAGTTTATATATATTTTGTTCCTATCCATTGATAAAAAATCCTTTTGGTTGATTCATATATACATATTCTTCAATATCACTATTAATAAATGCACTCTTGACATCCATTTGATCAAGTTTCCATCCAAGTTGTGCTACTAATGCATATATTATTTAGGTAGTGGTCATTCTTGTTGTAGATGCAAATTTTTATTCATAGTCAATTCCTTCTATTTGAGTATATCATTTTACAACTAATCATACGTTGCATTTAACAAGAGAACTATCTTCTTTATATTTAATCTTGTAAATCCATTTACATCCTTCTTCTTTCATTCCTTATGGCAGATCAATTGAATACCATGATTTATTCTTCATTAATGTTGCATATTATGATTCCATGGTTGTTTTATGGCAGCTTGTGTAGTTGCAGGATCTACTACTATACTCATTAATCCTATATAAATTCTTGTCATGCTAGGATTTTGAGGTCTTCTGGTGGTAAGATCTTGTATTTGTTCTAGATTTGGGTCTTTAAGTGTATTTATATACCACTTCATATTTTTTTTCCTTTTTGGGTCTTCCTCTCTTTTTTCATTCCCACCAAATTTCATATTTATAATTATCTTCAATACTCTCATATTTCCCATAGTAAGGCTAAATATCTATAGGTTTGCATTCCTCTAAATGAGTGCAAGGAATAACCTTAAAAGTGTGTTCTTCTTTTATGTTTCCCAACCTTAAAAGCATGCTCTTATTTATGTTTTCCTCAAAACATCTTCCATATAAATTAGCTTTTTATGTTGCCCTAAAAATCCTAAATTGCTAGGGATTTCATCAGCCTAATGTCGAAGGGATAAATTTTACACCAATGTCAATTTCATTACCAAGAGAAGATTCTATACTACAAGGAAAATAAATATGATTTACCTAGAATAAACTTGACCCCTTTTGTCATATTTTTTTTTTGATTTTACTCCACATGTTCCTTTGCACCTTTAATTCCTTCTAAAATTTAACTTACATATTATACTTTCTCATATATTACATCCTTCTTTGTTTTTTCTAATAGTTAATGCAAGTGAGCTTTGGTGGCCTTTGACATATGATATTTTAGATAGGTTTTCTTTGTATCTTATTTTGGAGTGCAATATCATTGATATGATCTAACTTCTACTATAGTATGATTTTCTTGTTTAGTATTGAAGTATATCTTATGATTAATTTTTTCATCTCTTTCTTCATAATTCTCACTTTGTAATCTCTTTCCATGTGTCTAGTATCATAACAATTGTGGAATCAAAATACAATATTTTCATAATACACTTATTAATATCATTATATTTATTCAAATTTAATATTAATGGATTGTGGCAAAGGTTTTAAAATATCCATAACAACATGTATTCATGTGTGTGTGTATATTTGATAACTTAATATGGAAGTCCAAAAAATCTAACGCACACTAGGGCATTCTTAATAGTTTCTATCTCAATAAAAAAATTTACCTCATGGTCTTAAATAATGGGCATCTCTCCCCTCAACCATGGGTGATTATCCATTATTCGTACTAGAAGCTTCCTAATATATTTTGTATCAATAGAATGTTTTCACTGCATGGTCTTAAATAATGGGCATCTCTTACCCTAAAGCATGGGCCACCACCCATTATTTTATCTTTGATTTTTGAACTAGAAAATATGATGAAGACAAAATGTTTAGGAAGAAAAGTCAGAGTAATTTAAATTCAATCCCCAGTTCTACTTATTCAATTTTGAATCTTCAAATACACTCATTTTTATCAATGGAGATTACATATTAATCCTCTAATTTTAAGATCCCTTATATCATGCTAGATCATCTCATCCTTGATAATAATTTTTCATGTAACATTTGCTATATGGATTGAACTTGCCATATATTTCCACTTATCTCTAATTTGGGCATCCATACTTCCAGCTAGGGTATCCCATTTTTTTAGAGCATCTTGACTTCTTATTAGGGATTTCAAATCTGATTTTCCTTCCATACTATCTAGTGGGGATTGATCGTGGCTCACACTCCCTCTTGGATCAAATTTGATCCCAAATTGCACTCACTACCATTTTATTTTGTTACATAGGAGAGTTTTTCACAACCAAAATATTTTTAGTAAGTTACAAATGTAGGTTTCAAACCATAGGGGCTACTCCCACCAAACCTATTCCCTTGTTGACTTAAATGAAGGGGACCATAGGCCAGTTGGGATTCATACTGTCATCATCATTCTAGCATGCACTCAGAGGATTCAAATCAAACTACTACCTTTGAAAATAGGATACCCCCAAGGTTTGAGACCTAGGTGTCTTCTTTATAAGTATCTGGCCAGACAAGCACTTATCAATCCACCTAGCCCTCAAGGGTTTTATTAAACTATTGCCTTACTTTAAATAAGGTTAAAGACTAGAATTTAATGGAAATAGTGTTGTACATCATAACAAACAATTATTTGAAGTTTAAATAAATATATATATATTAAATAATATTTATTATAAAAATTATTTTGTTACAAATTATTTTATCTCATAACTTAAATTTATAAAGACTAATTTAAGTTTAATAATTTAATTTTATAATTAAAAGAAAAAAATTCAATCTCAATCACATAATATCAAAATGATAAGGAAATAATCAAGACAATTGTTCATCACCATGTCCTTTATGAATAAAAACTTGTTAAGGGTTTGAAAAATGAGAAAAAAAAATGGAAATGATAATAAATTAAGACTACAAACAAGGCCATATCCAAACATTTAGATTGTGTGTTTTTATATAGTTAAGTGGGAGGTTAAAACATATTTAATTTATACTTTTAAAAAATAGGTCCAGTTGTTGCTCATACTAACACTCTATACATAATGCCCCAAGTATCACAAATGTCATCAGAAGTCCCAAATCAAGTGGAGGATTTAACCAATTTGACTAATTCACCAAATAATAAAATCCTAGTATCTTCCAATACCTAAGTCATAGTAAGTCAACTCCCAATTTTCAATACCCAAAATAATCCTTTAAAAAGAATAATATTGACTTATATTTCACCTAGTTCTAGTTTAAAAAGTAATACTTCCAAAGTAGAAAAATCTACTATTAACCAATCTACTATATCTAGTACCAGTATTTGTATCACTTTAGGATAAATTCATATTCTAGTTATAATCCAAGGTATGGCTTACAATTCACAAGTTTCAACTAGTCAAATGTGGGTGCAATAATTTTAGGGAAACCCTACTCAGCTTTCAATTTTTATAGAAATACCTACATCATCCAAATTATCATGTCCCTCAACAAGGCTTGCCAAATCCTCTATCAATTCAAATTTTTCAATTCTTTCCAAATAAAAATATAGCCTATCCCAATCCACCTCCAATCAAAATTTGAATCCTTCTTTTATATTACACTATTATACTACACAATAATACCATCAAAATATTCCCCAATAAAATATTCCTCACATGCCTCCATATCAACCATAGGTATCCTTACCTCAAGGTTATGTATTTAATCCTTACCCAATGCAATATGGTCAACCACATTAGTAAAACTAGGCTCTTCCACCACCTAAACTTGAAAATCAACTTTTGGATTGAACCAATCAAGGACATTTAAATTTGACAACTCATTCCCTCATATTGGTAACTATAAAAATTTAATGAATTTTGATTGAAACGGAACCAAAATAATTATGGAAAATATTGAGCTTTCCATATTGAATTAGATTCAATGCATCTGATAAGAAGCTATCATGTTATGTTTTCTTATCTATTCATTAAAGGATTAGGTCACTTTATAGTATAGGGGATTGCCTAATAATTTTATTACTACTTAGGTCAATTATAGAACCTTTATCAAATGTTGCATAATTAAAGATTATGAATTCTCTTCTTTCTAATGTAATATCATATAGACCAATGAGCATGGGATTGTAACCAAAAATGAAGGGAAGACAATAATAGAGTAAGATCTAGCCAAAAATAAAAATATAGCTAGTATAAGTACTATTTTATTGAAGAGAGGACAACCACCATTTATGTAAAATATAAGGGTTAGTTGATGGTAACATAGCAATAATCACAAAAAATAAATCTAGATAAGATTCTAGTTATGATAGTCCAAAGCAAAATTTCTTGTTGGGAAATGTAAATAGGTGTATGAAGGGAAAGAACCCAAAAATAAGAAAAATATATAGATAATAAAGGTGGAATATAAAAGGATAATCCACAAAATAAGACTAGAAATATTTTAAAACATCCTTCTCTAACTAATGAGCGATATGTGATTGTGACAAGGTAGTATAGAAAATTTATGTCTTGTAATGCAACCAATACTATTTATATTTAGTTAAATATAGCAGGGGAGATGAAGAATTCACCATCCAAAGTGAGCATGGTAGAAGCCCTATCCATAATAGGTTGGAGGTATTTAAACCCATAATCCATCAAAGAACAAAAAATAAGATATGTTAAGAATGGGTAATTAAAACAAATATAGCCTAGACTAGCAAAGCAACAAAATATATTTACAAATGATCCTTTAGATATCTAGGTTAATTAAATAGACATTCAAAATGCTCCAAATCCAAATATTTTTAACCACCACCATTTTATGTAACATTAAAAACTAAGAAATAATTGTTTAGGAGTTGAAGAGTGGATTTCGGAAATGTAGTGGCTATGATGCCTAAGCTTATCTATGATGAAATGGACTTGTCATATACTAAAACTACTAGGAATATAATCCAAATGGATGGCACTAGGGTGAATTCCATGGGCGTTTTGAAGGACATAATCATCATCATGGCCAAGCATCATAATATGGTAGTTATATAAAATGTAATAGCTATTGATCTCTCTTCATATTTTGGGATCTTACTTCAAGGGACTGTACACAAAAACTCTTTGGATATGGATACTTGGTAATGGACTACACAATGTACCTCTAGGTGAAAAGATGACAAAAATAGAAAATAAATGGCCATGTAACTACATGTTGCATAAGCTTTCTGATTATTGTCTACTAAATTAGAATAAGTTACTTGAATTTGTAGAGTATGAGGTTGTGGAAGGTTTCAATGTGCTAGAAATTGACATGATCATGGATGTACTTTAATACGATGAATACTTAAAAGTAAATTTTGAGGAAACCAAGCTTTATAATTATCAAATATTCAAATAACTTTCTAGTATTCTATACTTGACTAGCTAACAAGAACAAGGATTTGATAGGACATGGACCATGCACTTTGATGGTGCTAGGACCAAATTGGAGTTGGTGCTATTATTTAATGCATCAAATCATGAGTTAGTCAAATGAATTATGCTTGTAGGATGCTATTAAATTGGACAAATAATTTAATTGAATATGAAGAACTTTACATTGGTCTAACAAAAGTAAAAAATATGGGAATAAAAAATATCAATATATTTAGTGATTTGAAGTTGGACATGAACTAGATTAACTTAGAATGGGTAATAAAAAACAAGCACTTAATTTCATATAAGCATAATATTTTGGACTTGTTGGAGAGTTTTACCATGTACGACATCAAGGCAATCCCTCAATCATTGAATACCAATATAGATGAGTTATCTTTTGAGGCAACAAAATTTAGCCTTGCTTAAGGTAAAAGGAATAACCTAGGCAGTTATAGGTTACCTTTAGGTTTGTTATCTCTAATTATTCTAATCGTCAACATGGTTTTTATAATGATGGTAAAATTATAAAATTCCTCATAAAATAAGTTCATAATACCAAAGATAAGAATGAATATGGGTGGTGGTTTCATTTATTTGCATCACTTTACTCAAATATCAAAATTCAGGGTGGTATCCTTGGCTATATGCACTAGGAAGGGTTATGAAAGCATAGGTATAAATTTTCAACTCTAGATACAAGAACTTAGAATTTACATACCAAAATAAAATGCCTTCCACTTCATCAGGAGTGCACCCTTTCTCTATAGAATTATGGAAATATAAGGATTAGCTTAGATCACACAATTAGTAACTACTCCAATAACTCTAGTTCATCACTTCATTGGAGGTTGCAAATAGAAGGAAATTACATTAGCTACAAATTTCAAATACAATAGAACATAAAAATGAAAGCTGAAGTTTTATTGATCATATTTACAATATTATTTGTAGGTAGGGGATGGAAATATTCCTTGCTATACATAATCATTATTATAAAAATAGAATGCCTACATGTTTAATCCTAGAAAGTGCAAAAAAAAGTAGGTGTAACAATGGCCAATTTAGTCCATCAATTTTGGTTACATCTGACTCTCACAATTTATGGGCTAAAAATAGTGGATTTCTCTGTTATGTAGGTTATTTCCTATGGTTAATTCATGGAGGACAAGTCATTAATTGGTTGTTGTCATGTGAACATAACTGGCAGTAATTATGTTGAGTCATCAGGTGGTTGGACCTAGTGTTGATATTATCACTATGTTGTTTTACATTGGTTGTAATTTACAAGGATATTTTATGAATCTATATAGTGCCAATGGATAAATAACACATCCATAATTATCCAACTGCTACCATGTTTAGAGAGAACAAAGCATCTTTGCATATGATGCTAGCTAACAACATCATTTCTAGCATCGACTGACTACTTCCATGATTGGCATTGATTGATTATTGTCATATCTAGTGATTGTGGGAGCTTTTATCTCTAGTGTTAGACATGATATTATTTCCATTGTTATCTCATACACTATTTTTGGTTTTATTTTTGATATTTTTCTTGTCATGACCCACCTTGGAAGAACTCATTCAAAACTTGGATTATATATTATAGTGTGATTGAACAAATTCTTAATTTTTAAGTGTTTTTCTAAAAGGTTATATGTAATTGATATTTTGGTGATTTTGTAAGAGGATATGATACTGTTGATATCATCTATGATTGAAAAACTAGGTACTCTCATAGGTGGACGAGGAGTTTGACCACCAAGAATGAGAGGGATGAAAAGAAGGGAAGTGATGGTCAATTTAACTAAAGATAACTCGTAGGTAAAAAAAATTGTTACTTGCATGTAGTTACATTCATATTGATGTGTTTGAGGGTAATCACCATCATCTGAACCTGTCCATAGAAAAATATGATAGACTTGAAGCTATTGTAAACTCTTTTGTTTAAGGATATTTTTTTTGGTAGATAAGATACTATAGCATTAATAATGGGTTTTACAGGTTGACCCAAAACCTTTTACAAAAATCAGCCCAGGGCTATTGATGAACATGTCCTTACTAAGGATCCTATATATGTAAAATCTACATGCCACCAAAGCCATTACATCCGGTAAGGCACATAGCCTGTTATCAAAAAGAAACTTCCCATACAAAATTTTGGGTATACCCCAAGAAAAAACACCTGCATCATAATTACAAAAAAAGAAACAGACACAAATCTCTTCTTTGAAATAGTGGAGAAACAAAAAGTTGCAGACACACATAGTAGAGTACTAAAAAAAACTCCCACAAGCTCTGTATTGACAATTACTCTTAATAATTCTTTGGTAATTGCTTTCTTCCGTATATGACATTCTTTGGGACCACATCCCATCTTGGCCAATCAGCCTTGGAGAAGTGAACCTACTGGCTAGATTTATGGTGGTGGCTATCTGGTGGTCCACGTGGCTCTAGTCCAAAGTCTTATATTATCGTTTCTTTCCTACCTTATGATTATCAACCAACCTCAAATTACTAAGATGACTAGGAGCCATGTTATCTGACATGTGACTATCTCCATTAGTTTTTGTGGTATTTCCAAGCAGCATCCACCAAGACTGACAACTCGGATAATTTTTATTGTGAGTCCATTTCAAAAAAGAGACGGGAATACTCATAGCCTTTGAACTTATAGTGCCTTCCCTGTTGGTAAATTTGACTATCATTCTTGGTATTCTTGTTGAGTAAGCTCCTCTACTTCGCTCGGGACACTGTGTTCCCATTTTAAATTCCGTCGCCATCGACATCCAAATTGGCCAGTTTATCAATAACTTTGTTAGCTTCCCGAAAGACATGTTGGGCTTTTTTGTCCTATCTTCCCTGGAAAAGGATCCTAGCCTCTTAAAAAATTGTTTTAATCCTCCAAGGAGGTGTTTTCCAATTATTGAGGAGATTTATAACATGCATAGAGTGTCCTTATATGATCAAATTACCTTCTAAGTCTTGAGTCATATGAATGCCTCTCCACATAGCTCTACATTCAGCTTTGTTTTTCATCCTTTTTCCCAAATATTCAAAAAATGCAAGCATCATATCCCCATTATGATCTCGTACAATGTCGTTGGTTCCTGCTCTGCTAGGATTATCCTTAGCTGCTCTATCAAAATTAAGCTTAAACCAACATGTAGGAGGTGGGGACCACTTAACATTGGCTCTGGGGTTGACTACCCTAGGCACAAACTCATCTAACAAGGTTAAGCTTAAATATTAAGCAATTATGGTCTCCTAAATATGAGGTTTACGGCTATCAAAAGGGATAAGGTTCACATTCTTGTTGGCAAAGGATAGGATCCTGGCAATGATAGTTTGATGATAATGGATAGACTCATTAAAGACTTTATGGTTCCTTTCTAACCACACCTGCCAAAGATAGTGATTGAGACAAATTTTTCATACGTATCTATGTCTTTGGCTTGAAAATGGGTAAGGCCACTAGATGAACAAATCAAGTACGATGGCTAGTTTAAACTGAGAAATATTAAAAGCTTGAAAAACCCCACTTAGGACAGTCAAGGAAAAATGGCACTCAAGGAAAATGTGATCAATGGTCTCCCAATTATCCCTACATAGATAACAGTGATTAGTTATACAAATACCTTTATGCATCATATTATCAATGGTTAGAATTCTTCCTTGGATAACCAACCATGAAAAGACTACAATTTTTTGAATTAAATTTTTTATCCAAACTAAGTCCTTTTGGAGAACAAAATCCTCGTCATCAAGTAGAAGCTTGTAAGTTGATTTAATAGTGAACTACATGTTTTTTGTAGGAGCCCAGGTCACTTGATCTTCCTTGGGTCTCATGGGGATAAACTGTTACCCGAGAATGTTACAAAGATAATTTGATTCTGCTTGAAATCCTTGAATCCTTATTTATTTCCACTTTATTCTACCTCTATCCTCAACCATATAATCGAAGACTTTTCTGCAAATGAGTTCTTTCATGATATCTTTGATTCGAGATAAGTTAGGATATTGTGTTAGTGGTTCGTCCTTAGCCCACTTGTCATTCTAGCAATTTATCCTCTCACCATTGCCTAAAACCCATCTTAAACCTTTTTTGATGATTTCGTTACAATTGAGAATTGCTTTCCAAAAATCAAAATCTCTGATTGGAACTGAGTCACTTAGAAATTCCATATTTTGAAGATACTTTCATTTTATGATAGCTATCCATTAATTTTCTTCACCAAAAATGAGGCACCATGCCTTCTTAGCTAGTAAAGCTAAATTCATATGAGCAATTCTCCTCAGACCTAAGCCCCCATTTTTCCTAGGTCTAACACTTTGGTCCATCCTACAAAGTGTATCCTTTTTTTCTCCTCTGATCCAATCCATAAAAAATATTTTTGGAGTTTCTCAATTTTCTAGAAAACCTTCACAGGGGCTTTGAAAATGGAGAGGAAATAGACTGGAATGCTCTGAAGAGAGGCCTTAGTGAGGGTTATTTTTCCTGCTTGAGATAGAATATGACCTTTCCATCCAGCAAGTTTTTTTTGAATTCTTTCAATAACCCTGTCCCACATTGACTCTCTCGAAGAACCAATTTAAAGAGGGAGACCAAGATATGAAGTGGTGAGGTTTGTTATATCATGCCCTAAAATTTTTGTAATCCTTCCTTGCCTCTGAATGGGAGTGCTCAAGAAATATAACTTGCTTTTACTAAAATTAACTTTCTGACCAACAGCGTCCTCGTAGAGTTAAAAGATGTATTTAATTCTTTTGGCCTCAACCATCGATGCCTTAGTCAATAGAAGGTTATAATCAATGAATTTTTGGTGAGAAACAACCCTAGTGAGATATGTTGCCTTGATTCATGATATTAGCCTTGAATTGCAAGCATTTTTTATGGTTCTGCCTAAAGCTTCTACCACAATGATGAATAACATGGGGCTGATAGGGTACCCTACCAAATTCCTCTATGACTTTGAAAGTAACTAGAAGTTTTTCCATTAACCAGAATCAATAACCATGCTTTAGAAATGCATTCTTTGATCAAATTAACCCATTGGTGGTGAAAACCAAACTTAAGGAGGACAACAATCAAAAATTCCCAATTTAGCCTGTTAAATGCTTTGTTCATATCAATCTTGAGGGCAAAAACATACCTATTAGTCTTATGAGCAGAGTGTAGAGCTTCATGAACTGTGATAACTCCATCCAAGATTGATCGGCCCTGGATAGAGCTTTCTTGGAATGGATCTATGATGCAGGGCAGAACATCTCTCATTCTATTTGAAATGGCTTTAGTTATGATCTTGTAAGAAACATTACACAGACTAATTTGCCTGAAGTTAGCCATAGATTCAGGAGTTTTCTTCTTAGGAATTAAAGAAATAAAAGTAGATTTTAGACATTTTGGGATATGATTGCTTGTTTGGAATTCTCTGATAGCAAAAATTACATCCTCACTTACGATGTCCCAAAAATCTTGATAGAAATGAGGGGAAATCCATCGAGTCTCGGGGCTTTATCTGGCTCCATGTTAAACAAGGCTTCTTTAATTTCCTCATCAAAAAAGGGAGCTAGAATATTAAGGTTTATATCCTCATTTATTATGCTAGGAATGGATTGAAAGAGAATATATTTGGCCTCCTCATTGCATTGTGATTCCTGACCAAGGATAGAATTGAAATAAGTTACTGCCTCCTTTCTGATTTCTGTTAAGTCCTGAGTAATAGAACCATCTACTTTTTAAAAAAAAATTATCTTGTTATTGCTTTTGTTTTTAAGCGTGGTGATGTGAAAAAACTTGGAAATTGAATCTGTGAGACAAGCAAAGTCTCCCCAAGATCAAAAAATGCTCCACAAGATCAATCACACATAAAAGAGGTAAACCCACAACACAAATATTGAGTGGTAAAACCCTACTTCAAATGAAGAAGGAAAACATCCACTATGAAGCTCACTATATTACTCAATGATTCAATAGTACAAGAATGCTTCAATGTTATGCAACAATATGCATCAACATAAACTACAACACAAGTCAATATGACAAGATATGATAAGATATGATAATATGCAGTAGAAAATACCTCTATTTAAAGAGAAGCTTTTCTACTACAATCCTAAATCTTATCACAATCTATCAAATATTAGAAAGTGCTTTAGTTACTTTATAATTTTATCACAATCTAATCTTTGAGATATGTGATAAGTGACATCTATCAAATATTATAAAGTGATTAGTTACTTTCTAATATTTGATAGAAAAGGGAAATAACTTTTTCCCAAGAAATTAAATATTCCTAGTACACTTAATTATTTATTAATTGGGTGGGAATATTTTACATAAGATAGAATTATATTATAATTCAAATATTATTCTTTAGACTTTATATTTTAGTCTAAAGAATAATATTAAAAAGTGCTTTAGTTACTTTCTAATTTTATCACAATCTAATCTTTGAGATATGTGATAAGTGGCATCTATCAAATATTAGAAAGTTATTAGTTACTTTCTAATATTTTCTAGAAAAGGGGGAATAAATTTTTTCCATAAATTAAATATTCCTAGCACCCTTATTTTATTTATTAATTGGGTGGGAATATTTTTACATAGAATTATTTTCTAAATATTATTCTTTAGACTTTATATTTTAGTCTAAGAATAATTTACACAATGTTGCATTACATATTTCGACACTCCCCCTTAATGCAATATTGGGGAAATGAATTATGAGACAAAGAAGCATCCTCCCCCTAAAGATACAAATGGGGATGAGAATCAAATGAGTAATATAGTTACAATGATCTTCTATGACCAAGAATGGTCTATAACAAGGCACCAATACAAAATGGGCCAAAATGAGACTACAAGCCCCCAACGGAGTAGCTTCAGATACAAGCAACTTACAAAGCCATCCATCAACCGCAAGTGGTTACAAATTACAAGAATAAAACATCACAAGGGTGTCTTCAGTAAGCATACAAAATCCCAAATAGAAGTATCTGCAAGCTACAAGCAGCTCAACATAAGATCAATTAGATACATCATGGTAAACCCACAACATAAATATTGAGTGGTAAAACCCTACTTGAAATGAATAAGGGAAACATCCACTATGAAGCTCACTATATTACTCAATGATTCAATAGTACAAGAATGTTTCAATGTTATGCAACAATATGCATCAACATAAACTACAACACAAGTCAATATGACAAGATATGATAATATGTAGTAGAAAACACCCCTATTTAAAGAGAAGTTTTTCTACTACAACCCTAAATCTTATCACAATCTATCAAATATTAGAAAGTTCTTTAGTTACTTTCTAATTTTATCATAATCTAATCTTTGAGATATGTGATAAGTGGCATCTATCAAATATTAGAAAGTGATTAGTTACTTTCTAATATTTGCTAGAAAAGAGAAATAAATTTTTCCCAAGAAATTAAATATTCCTAGCACCCTTAATTATTTATTAATTGGGTGGGAATATTTTACATAAGATAGAATTATATTCTAATTCAAATATTATTCTTTAGACATTATATTTTAGTCTAAGAATAATTTACATAATGTTGCATTACATATTCCAACACTCCCCCTTAATGCAATATTGGGGAAAGGAATTATGAGACAAAGAAACATTCTCCCCCTAAAGATACAAACGAGGATGAGAATCAAATGAGTAATATAGTTACAATGAGCTTCTATGACCAAGAATGGTCTATAATAAGGCACCAATACAAAATGGGCCAAAATGAGACTGCAAGCCCCCAACAGAGTAGCTTCAGATACAAGCAGCTTACAAATCCATCCATCAACCACAAGTGGTTGCAAATTACAAGAAGAAAACATCACAAGGGTGTCTTTAGTAAGCCTGCAAAATCCCAAACGAAAGTATCTACAAGCTACAAGCATCTCAATATAAGATCAGTTAGATACATCATCATAAATATATTCACCACAACATATATGAATATCCAAATATGATAACAAAAATGATCTAACAAATAGTGAACTATAAGTCATCACAAAAATATGCCAAGCCATACTTATAGTCACGTGCTATATAGTTGATCAAAAAATATCATGTACAAAGTTGCATAAAGTAAACAAGGAGTACCATGATAATGCAAACTCTAAAGTACCATTTACAAAAGTAGCACAAGGCTAACAAAAAGGTACCATGTACAAGAGTTGCATAAGGTATATGAAAATAATAAAGTGTGTACACCGGTTGCATAAAATCAACCATAAAATATCATGTAGAAAAGTAGCATAAATGCTAACAATAAAGTACCATGATAAACTAATTGCATAATGCCAACTACATAAAAACATGTAAAAAGTTGCACAAAACAACAAGAAAGTACCATGTAAAAGAGTCGCATAAAGCAATTGCATCATATACCATAATTGCACAATGCCATCTACAAAGTAACATGTACAAAAGTTGCACAAGGCAAACAAAAAAGTACCACGTTCAAAAGAGATGCAAAAAGCAATTATACCACCAACTATCAACTAATTTATATAGCACAAAACACCTCATAAGGATGAATTTATCATCACACAAGGGTAACTACACTTCATTCCCCCTTGAGGACAACTTCACCAAACCAAGTGAGTCCCTCAACTTATAAAACTGCTCCTTGGGAAGAGGTTTGGTGAACAAATTAGCAAAATTAGAAGATGATGGGCAATACTCCAACTAAATAGTCCCATCCAATACCTTTTCTCTGATAAAATGGGCTTAGATTTCAACATGCTTTGTCCTTTGATGCATTACAAGATTTTTAGCCAAGGCAATAGTTGATTGATCATCATGAAAGATAATGATGAACTACTATAACCTTCTTGCAATAAACAACTATAACCATATTACAATTGAATAAACCAAGATCAACTTGCAATAGATTAACTTGCAATAAGAAGGTAACTAACCATAACAATCATCTTGCAAAAAAATAAACTAACTTGAATTGAACCATAAAACATTTGTTAAATGTTAGATAGTCAATAAGTTAGTAAGTTAGTGTTCATTTTAGGTTTTTCTATAGCCTAATGAATTTCCAATTCATCTCACCCAAGGTCAACCAAGCTACCCAAAAGGGTACAGGTACGAGGACCCAAAAAGGACTTGCCACCGATAGAGTAGATTCTTTTGGATTCAATAAGTGTTTAGCAAATATAAATTGTGTTGCAAGATTAAGTAAATTTTAATCAAATACTAAAGTTGTGGTTAGTAAGTTGATTCATTTTTAACCTTCTTCATTAATATGAAAATTAGTAAATTGCAAGTTAGTTGGTTAGTAGATTGTTTAGTAGCAAGTTAGTAAGTTAGTATTTAGATTAGTTGAGATGCAAAATGTAAGAAAGATGAACAAGAGATAGTGGAGACACAAATCAAAATACAAATACACAATCTCTCTCTCTCTTTCTCTCTCTCTCACTCTCTTTTCATTCTCTTTTACTTTCATAATGAGAGATACAAGTTACATTAATTTACAGTATGCTTCAAGCAAATACTAGAGAGAGATTAGAAAAAATTAATAAAAATAGGGGAAGAGAGTGAAAAAATTGATCCAAAATTGCCTTGTATACTTCAAAACATACTTGGATAACCTTGCAAAACAAACAAACTCACAAACAACCATTGTTAATGTGAGAAAAAAAATATATTGCATTTTAAGGAGAATAATAATAATTTTTAATACAAAAATTGCTTAAAAAAATGCAATTAAATTAATAAAATTTATTTTATTAATAAAAAAAATGGCATGAAAAAGTTTAAAGATTTTTATAAAGCAAAACTTTTTCAAAAATAACAAAACTATTTTTTTTTAAAACAAAACTAATTTTTTTATAAAGCAAAACTATTTTTTTGTTTTTTTTTTTTAAAAACAAAACTAATTTTTTTATAAAGCAAAACTGTTTTTTTTTTTAAAGCAAAATTGTTTTTTTTTAATATATATATATATATCCGATTGTTTTTTTTTAATAAATAAAAAAAATGACTATATATAGAAATAGGGGTTTTTGGGTCTTCCGAACGCAACCATGAGGTTCGTTTGGCTCCAAAAACCTTTCCAGCAAAAGCTTAATGCCAAAAACAATTATAGATTTAAAATGAAAATATTGTTTGCAAAAGATCTAACAACTAGATCTAAAAACATAATAAATATATAAACCCTAATGGTAGATTTGTAAAATAAGTTTACATAAAATACTCAAATATCAAATGCATTAAAAAAAATATATACCTTAATGGGTTTTTCACCTCAAAGGATTGAAGACACTTGATGGAGATCCCAACCACTCTGATACCAAATGTGAGACAAACAAAGTCTCCTCAAGATCGAAGAATGCTCCACAAGATCAATCACACATAAAATAGGTAAATCCACAACACAAATATTGAGTGGTAAAACCTTTCTTCAAATGAAGAAGGGAAACATCCACTATGAAGCTCACTATATTACTCAATGATTCAACAGTACAAGAATGCTTCAATATTATGCAACAATATGCATCAACATAAACTACAACACAAGTCAATATGACAAGATATGATAAGATATGATAATATGTAGTAGAAAACACCCCTATTTAAAGAGAATATTTTCTACTACAACCCTAAATCTTATCACAATCTATCAAATATTAGAAAGTGCCTTAGTTACTTTCTAATTTTATCACAATCTAGTCTTTGAGATATATGATAAGTGACATCTATCAAATATTAGAAAGTGATTAGTTACTTTCTAATATTTTCTAGAAAAGAGAAATAACTTTTTCCAAGAAATTAAATATTCCTAGCACCCTTAATTATTTATTAATTGGGTGGGAATATTTTACATAAGATAGAATTATATTCTAATTCAAATATTATTCTTTAGAATATATTTTAGTCTAAGAATAATTTACACAATGTTGCATTACATATTCCAAAAGAATATCCATATTTCAACCAAAGAGCCTTTGATTTTTGCCTCCAATAGATTTCTTCACAAGCCAAAATGTTATGAAACTCTGCTAGTTTTGTTCGTTCCTCCTGCCTAGTAGTTTCATCAACATCACCATGTTGAATCCTCTAATCAACTATCTTAAAACTTTCAACAACCTATTTTTTATTTTCAAAGAGGTTCCCAAAGACCTCTTTGTTCTAATTTTGAAGCTTTTCCTTAACAAACTTTAATTTGCTAGCAAGTTTAAAAGTTGCACTACCCTTGATAGGCTACTGCCACCACTGAATTAAGTTATCTCTGAAACTGGAATGTTTGATCCACATAGATTGAAATCTGAAAGGTTTCTTGAAGGACATAGAGTTAGGGATGTCCAAAAAAATGGTATTATGATCAAAGGCAATTTTAGAAAGGGCTTGCATGGTAGAATCACCGAACAAATTTGTAGCCTCTTTTGATAGAAAAAACTAGTCAAGCCTTTCATGAATGAGATGACACCCTATCCGTCGATTGCTTCAGGTATAATTCACTCCTCTAAGTTTTACATCTATCAACATGTTGGAGTTCACAAAGTCATTGAACTCATCCATGCTCCTTATAGGTGGTCCATTTCCACCCATTTTTTCTAAAGGGTAAATAGGAGTGTTAAAATCCCCAGCCAGGGCAATAGGGTATGGTGGTGAATTACTTCTTTTTGTTTATTTATGTTTTATTAATGTTTATATTATGAGAATGATGCATAAAAGAATAGGATAAGAATTTATTTTGATATAATTAGAGGAATTATATTAAAAATCATATTAATATGTTAATTTTTAATATTAATATTGGTCGTTGATTAAATTATTGGAAAGGTGATTTAGTCAATCTTTATGCTTTGTTGGTAAAAAGAAATTTTAAAGAAAACAAATAAATTGGTAGAATTACTTTATTTCTAATATCGTGTGAATATTAGAAAACAAAACTTAATAGTTTTATTTCTAATAACATGCAAATATTAGAATTGAAATATTAATAGTGGAAGAAACCATTAGAAATTAATAAATTTATGTTTCTAAAAATATGAGGCTTTCTCTTAATTAAAGGAATAAAATATTTCTTTTTGCTTTTATAAAAAGTAAAACAAATTATGGAGGAGTTAAAAAGGATCTTGAGGGGATCTGCATGGAAGAAAGGAAGTATATGGTGCAGTAGAGAAAAAACTATTCTCTTGTTCTTTGTAAACACCAAAAGGAAACGAAACTAGGTAGCACAAACAAAGAGCTTGAGGGAGATGTCTTCCAAAGCAAGAAGCTTTTAAATTTTCCTTTGGGAATTAATATATCAAGATGGATTTGAAACCACCTTCTACTTGTATTTTCCCTCATTATGTGCCTTTAGTTTTAAGAATACTTGTATCCTTCTTAAAAAAATATTGGTGCATATGTTAAGTGAGATGATGCTTTCATTTACATTAAAGCATTAGTATTTTAAAACATTATATCTCCATCACTGCATTGTGCATAGAATAATATGTTGTTTTAGTCAGTTTTATCATGTAGAAATACTTTGTTTCCTCTACCAACTCTACTTGATCATTCAACCTCTAGAAACCTTTTTATTAGAGTAATTCGGGTTTCTTTTTCCATTGAAGGCAATGTACACTTCTTTATAATATATTTTTAGGTGGATAGAAATCTAAGTTTTATATCAAACTATTTTATTTTGAACTCATTACGTTCACCCTGAAGGGAGTTTGATTTGTGTGTTTTAAGCACGTTCAATTTTTTTTGTACACATAGTCTATGTTTCGATGTTGGTTGTTTTAGTTTTGCTTGCTGAAAGACCACAATATTTTGATGTATTTAAACTACCATAGAGTGCTTACCAAAGTATGAGATTGTGATGTCTTTTGCTATGTTTTTATTTGTAAAAATAGGAGTTACCTTGCTACCATTTTAATTGACTTTAATCTTGACATATTTGATTGAGATCTTAATTTTTAATCATAAACTCATAGGAGACACATCTTTAGGTAAAATATTTTTAGCTTAGAAAGTAATGAATAAATTACTATTGAATAACCTAAGTTAACAAGAATGCTTGTTAATTAGATATTGGATTTGTTAGGTGTGAAGTTCGTAAGGCTACCATATGTTTGGGCTACTAGACATTTGGTATGGCAGACGTCAGATGTCTGGTCTGGTAGACGTCTAGGCCAGACGTCTGGGCTGCTAGACATCTCGACTGATAGACATCTAGGCCAAACATATGGGCTACCAGATGTCTGGACTGGCAAACATTTGGGCCATACGTTTGGGCTACCATACGTATAGTCTGATAGATGTCTAAGCCAGACATCTAGGTTGGCAGACGTTTAGGCCAGATATCTAGGTTGGTAGACATCTAGGCCAGATGTGTTGACAAGAATATGCCAAAGAAGCAGAAGTCTAGGTAGATGTCAGTACGTGAAATATGAACAATCTTGGAATGCGAAAGACCAACAGTCTTAGGAGAAAAAATGAACAGTCTTTTGGAGGCTTGCATTGGAAGATGAAACGAACAGTTTTGGAGTCTTCCTCTGCTCTATAAAAGTGATGAGATCCCCTGCATTTATGTTGAGTTGTTGAAAAATGTCCAAGGATGTGAATGTAAGCTTTGCTAAAATTAATAAGAAGAGAAGTTGGCATTGCCTCATGGTTTTTCTTGCACATTACAGGTTTCCACGTAAAATATTTTTGTCACTTGTGTTACTGTTTCCATGTTCTATATTTTAGTTATTGTACTTCCTCTTGTAGGTGTAGAATCTTGAATTTTTTCCTAACATCTAGTATTAGAGCTAAGGTTTTGTGTGAGTGGGAGCTACAATAATGACAAAAGGTGTAACCAAGTTTGATATTGAGAAATTTTATGGCAGTAACTTCGCTCTATGGAAGATGAAGGTGGAGGATTTGCTAGTTTAGAATGACCAAGCACAAGCCTTGAAAGGGGTCACAAATAAACCGAGCGGTATGAAATATGAGGAGTGGACAATGCTCAATAGGAAGGCAGTTTCTACATTCTGTCTCTGCCTAGCGGGCTCTGTCTTATTCAATGTAGCTGAAGAGAAGACCATGGAAGCCCTTTGGCAAAAGCTTGAAAATTTGTATGAAACAAAATTAGAAACTAACAAGGTTTTTTTGAAAAAGCAGCTTTATAGCTTGAGGATGAAGGAAATTTCATCTATGGTAGATCATTTGAATGAGTTTAATACTTTGATCAGTAAACTAGTTTCAGTTGATGTGAATATGGAGAATGAAGATAAAGCTATCATCCTACTTTGTTCTCTTCCAGAAACTTGGGATTATATGTTGATGACCATCAGTAATTCATCATCAAGCACTCTCAATTTTGATGATGTGGTAGTCGCTTTGTTGGTAGAAGAGTTGAGGCAAAAAAAATCTTTGGACCCCTAAAATAATGAAGCCCTATCCATGATAGGTCGATATTTTGAGGGGAGTAAACAAGGTAGAAAGCAGTCTCGATCTAAGTCTAAAGGATGGAATTAGAAAGTGAAGTGTTGGCATTATGAGAAGCCAGGAAACTCTAAGAAGGATTGTTGACAATTAAAGAATGGTGAAAAGCAAAATTAGCCATCATCTGAAGCCAGTGCAGTAGATTCAGGAGAGGGGGCAACATGTGAAGCCTTATGTATCAGTAACAACATATCAGTTTTATATACTTGGGTTTTGGACTCAGGTGCATCGTTCCACATGTCTCCCCAAAGAGATTGGTTTGGAAAATATTAGCCATACTATGGTGGAAAGGTCTATTTGGGTGATGATCATCCTTTAGAAATTGTGGGAAGAGGGGATATAAGGATCAGGCTATATTATGGTACAGAAAGGATGCTATGTGATGTGCAATATGTTCCCAATTTGAGGAAGAATTTGCTATCAATCAAAATGATGGATAAGCTAGGGTATTATGTCACCTTCTGTAACGACTACTGCAAGATTATCAGAGGAGCTCTTGTAGTAGCAAAGGGAGAATATTACGGGACCTTATACCGTTTATGTGGTGATACGATGACAAACCATGCAGCAACAACAACTTCTGTTTAGGATGCAGTAATGCTATGACATCAACGCCTAGGCCATATGAGTTAAAAATACCTAAAAATTTTGCATGATAGAGGTATGCTTTCTAGGATTAAGTCTTGCAATTTAGACTACGTGAGCACTGTATTTTTGGTAAACAAAAGAGGGTTCGATTTACTGCAAGTCCTGGTAATATTTTTGATTTTCTGCAACTTATACATTCGGATATATTTGGACCAGTCCCCACTTAGTCCTTGAATGGTGCCATCTATTTTCTAACTTTTATAGATGATTATTCTAGGAGAGTGTGGGTGTATTTTCTGAAGAAGAAGTCAAAATCTTTGCAAAAATTTAAAGAGTACAAAGCATAGGTAGAGAAGAGTTTGGGCAAGTCAATTTTGTGTCTCAGGTCAGATAATTGGGGTGAATATTGCTCCAAGGAATTAGATAAATTTTGTATGCATGAAGGGATTAAGCACCAAAAGACTATACCATACACTCCACAGCAAAATGGTATGGCTGAGTGGATGAATCGCACAATCATGGAATGTGCAAGAAGTATGTTTAGTGCAACCATGTTGGATAAAAAGTTCTCGGCGAAGGTTGTTAATACAACTGTTTATATTATTAATAGGTCACCTACAACTGCATTGGATGGATAGATTTTAGAGGAGTTTTGGTGTTGTAAGCTAGTTGATTACTCTCATTTGTGCACTTTTGGTTGTGATGCGTTTGCCCATGTACCTAAAGAAAAAAGGTCCAAGATTGACCCAAAGTCAAGAAAATATGTTTTTCTCAGCTATGGAGATATAGTGAAGGGGTATAGACTGTGGGATCCTACTACCCAAAAGGTAATTATTAGTCGGGATGTAATTATTGATGAAAAATCCATGCAAATAAAGGAGGTACAACAAAATCCTAATGTTGTACCTGTTGAAGTAGAATTGAGTGAAGATGACTATGAAGATGAACATGCTGAAATTTTTTATTAGCATGCATAACAACAAGTAGAATATGAAGTAGAGCAGCCACAACGGTCACAAGAACAAGAGCCAAAATAGAAAGATCATTGGATTAGAAGATCTACACGTCCACAAAAGTGTATAGAAAGGTATTCTCATGTGTATTCATCCTCTTTTGCTTTGTTAACTGATTATGGTGAACCTAGTTTATTTCAGGAAGCTAGAGAGTCTTAGAATGCAAAAAAATGGAGGAAATTCATGGAGGAGGAAATCGAGGCACTTCGAAATAATAAAACTTGGGAACTTGTGGATCTCCCACATGGAATAAATACTATTGGAAACAAGTGGGTGTACAAAGTGAATAAGAACAACAATAAGCTGTTATAACACTATAAAGCTTGCTTGGTGGTAAAGGGCTATGTGCAGAATTCAGGTGTTGAATTTAATGAAATTTTCTCTCCAGTTGTGAAGATGACTACTATTAGAGTTCTACTTGCACTTGTAGCTGCACAGAATTTGGAACTGGAGCAGCTTGATGTAAATATTGCTTTCTTGTATGGTGATATCAAGGAGGAGATATATATGGATCATCTTGAGGGCTATGAAGAAAGAGGCAAAGAGCATTTGGTTTATAGACTAAATAAAAAATTGTATGGGTTGAAATAGGCACCAAGGATGTGGTACAGGAAATTTGAAACCTTCATGAAGAGCCAAGGTTTTAGTAGGAGTGAAGCTGACCATTGTGCATACTATAAGAGGTTTGACGATGTGATAGACGTTTGGGCTTCTAAATGTTTGGGCTTCTAGATGTCTGGTCTGGCAGACGTCTAGGCCAAACGTCTGGGTTGGTAGACGTCTAGGCTAGACATCATGCCAAGAAGATGCCAAAGAATTAGACATCTAGGTAGACGTCAGTATGCGTAAGATGAACAGTCTTGGAATGCAGAAGACCAACAGTCTTGGGAGCAAAAACAAATAGTATTTTGGAGGCTTGCATTGGAAGATGAAACAAACAGTTTTGGAGTCTTCCTCTGCTCTATAAAAGGGATGATATCCCTTGCATTTATGTTGAGTTGTTGAAAAAATTCCAAGGACGTGAATGTAATATTTGCTGAAATTAATAAGAGAAGTTGCCATTGCCCCATGGTTTTTCCTGCACATTGTAGGTTTCCACATAAAATATTTGTGTCACTTGTGTTACTGTTTTTGTGTTCTATATTTTTTTTATCGTGCTTCCTCTTGCAAGTGTGGAATATTGAAGATTTTCCTAACAATATTATGTGTTGTTTGTTCCATGCATAAGTTTAAAATCCATATGACATTATTTGGACTATGTGGTGTTTATAAGTCACAAAAATCTATATAACTAAGGTTTTATTAATTTATTAAGGAACACTTACCCTTGTATAAGCCAAATATATTGGTTAACTTACACTCCAATAAATTATGTATGAGTTTAGTCACATATTTAAGTTAGTGGCTTCATGTTTGACTACTTTGCAATGTACATGTTTAGGGCTTGAACTAGTGAAATAATTTATTTATTGGATACTTTTATGATATTCGTTATTATATTAGATATAATGTTAAAGAAAATATTTATTATATTTTTATTGAAGCATACTATTTGGAGCTTGAATTCTAAGAAACATTTGGTTATTGGGGTAAAAGGTATTTGGCTCTTGTGTAATGAGTGTATCTTATTCTTTTAATCAAGGAAGAAGGGGGGGGGGGGGAGATTATTAATTAAAGAATGATATTCAATTTTTATTTTTAATGGGATTCTTGTTTGTATTTAGTCTAAAAAAATATTTATTTAATTATTTTAATATGGAAATAGTACTAATATGCTTTATTATAAGAATATATAAAGCCTGTTTTTGTATTATGGGTTAGTTTCTAATTAAAGTGAAAGTTTATGAAATGAAAGAAGAAAAAATATCCCTTGTATATATTGTTTTTTAATACACACACACACACATATATATATTCAAATGAGCATGAAGTCCTTTTGAATGAGGAAATTATAGGGATTCCTCTTAAGGTGGTTTTTAGAAAAAATAGTAGAAATAAAAGGGTCATTTCTATTTGGGATATTTGATGTTGTGAATGTAGTAATGTGAATGGTCATTTCTATTTATTTTTTTGAATACATTGAAAAGCATATAGGATTGCATTATCATATTAAGGAGCTATCTTGATATCTTAGTCCCTCTCTCTCTCGATGGATATTAAGGAATTCAATGTTCAAGGTGATGGATAGAAGGAAGCCTATCATGTTTTTGCCATTGATCATAATGATTATGATTGTAATGTAATTGGGACCTCAAAGAGAGTGATGTAACAATGAATAGTTCATGGGTTTGAGTCTATGCATATTGATTTATAATGTTAAGGAAGGTTATGTGAATACATTTCTTTATTATGTGATGTTTTATGGATTTGATGCTTTTAAGTAATCACTACTCCTACATTCGATACTTTTGATAGAATTGAATTATGATGATTATTTCATATGATTAAATGGGGAGATTGTGTATATTGGTAAAATAAATGGAATGTAGTTGTGAAATTCAAATATGAAATATATTCTTTCTCAATAATAGGGCAACTTCATAAGATGCTTTAATGCTTTTAAATATATGCATTTGGAATAACTGAAGGTATTTCCTCATTAAGAAAAAAAAGTATGATTTAATTATCTTGGTAAATAGATAGAGTTATAGTGAATGAATGTAGATGTTTTGCTTTTGGAGTTATTAAGGTTTTTGGAAGGGTACACTCATAGAAAAACTAGTTAATATCCTTGTTGAGATTAAACCTAATATTTAATTAGGTTGCAAGGAGACAATAATCAAATTGGTCGCAATGATTACATCTTGAGTGGTGTAGCTCAAGATGTATTCCCAAAAGCATGGAGCTTTTGAAGAAGGTTATTAAGAATGGATCTTGAACCACATTTTCTACCATGAAGGTTAGAAAATTGTTTGTGACTTGAAAAAGTGATGATACCTTGGTTAGGAAGCACTAGGTAGTCATGTGTATTATCACGTGGAGTGATAATACCCTTAATGATCCCATCACGGGGGTGTGGTCATTAAGCACTTAGTACTAGTTGTATCATCGTGAAGATGAGATATATATACTTTAATTCATTACTCCTAAAACACCAACATAGACTAGCTTATGTTTGGAAAGGGAATCAACATCCTCTTCTATAAATTCAAAACAAGGAATAAAAATCATAAAATATGAAATCTCTTATTGGGAATGGCACCTTGCATGGAGTGAGTGTAACCATTGTAATTATTAGTGGATGATAATACTCTATTATTATTTAATGTGGATGATGTAACTAAATATAAGTTAGAAGTATAATTGAAAGGAAAATTGTAACATAACTCAAAACTTTTATATCTAGGAAATATGGCATCGAAGCTAAGGAGAGGAAGAATAGAAACCTCTCAAGCTCCAAGACAAGCTAGGCATAGTAGTACCAAAGCTATACCTCTAGGAGAAATTTTGAGGAATTCTAATAGAGAGGTAGAGAAACTCACTATTGTAGTCTCTCTAATATAGGAACAAATAGAACAACAAAGGAAAAAATGAACCAACAAAAGTAAATTTTGGAAATATTAGTTAGTCAAAAATTCCAAAATAAAAATCTTGAGGGTAGATAGGACGAGAATCCTAACAAAGAATAATAGGAATTCAAAGCTCGTATAGAGGAAGAACTGGCTAATAATATAGAGAATGATAAAATATCCAAATTTACTATAAAGGATGGGGGATATTTAGTTGAGGCTTGGTTGAATGAGTTAGAGATCTACTTTTCCATGAAGAACTATTCTTCAATAACTCAAATAGTTTGGGCCACTCTCCATCTTCAAGAAATAGGATTGGAATGGTGGAATACATTTTAAATATATTAGAATATTTAGGTAGTGAACCTCCAATGGGATGGATTTATTCAAGCTTTTAATAAAAGGTTCTTATCGTAAAAATACTATATTGATAAATTCAAGGAATTCTCTACACTTCACCAAGGAACAAGAACGATGGAGATATATTATCAAAAATTTGTGAAGTTATTAAAATGTGTATTGATATATGAGGTAGATGATAGAATGAAGGTACATAAGTTAATCTTATAAGTAGATCCTAAAATCATAACAATGATAAACTTCCACAAATCTAAGACCTTGGAAAAGTTATATGATTTGGCTCATTAGAAAGAGGCCAACTTATATATGAAGAAGAACTTCTTTAACTATGATGCATTGATAGAGGAAGATCTACAATCTCTTAGAAAAAGAAAAAGTGGTGGATTCATGAAATGGGAACAATAGTAGAATCAAAATAATAGAGGTAATTTGACGTCTGAGAAAAGAAGTGGCTTAAAGTAAGGGAATTTCAAGAAAAAATTACAAAATATTAGTAGTCATAATAATAATACTCAACCTCAAAGGTGAGCAAGACCATCACAAGTAGAGATAATAGGGAAACAAAAATGGGAAAAAACTCATGGTCCAAGGGTGGATACTAAAACTGTGAAGGCCTACACTATGTGAATCAATGTCCCTAGGAACCAAGACCAAGTAAGAGGGTAGAAGAACCAAACCACAGAATCTTAGCAACAACAGGAAACCAAAACTTAGACGAGTAAGCCACCCCAATGCTCATGAATGGTAAATTTTTGATAAGAACGTTAAAGTTTTAATAGATAGTGGAGCTACTAATAGTTTCATTTCTAGTAATATAATTAGGGATATGCCAAAAAATATGGATTTTTGGCACAAGGGTGGAAAGTCGAGTATGGTTCTAGATAGACCTACTTGGTGGATCAATGTTTTCCCATAGTTGAGATCACCCTACCCAATAGCTCAATCATTTTGAATTTATATGTAGATCTATTACATGCTTTTGATATCATATTAGGAATGGAATGGTTAAAGGTTCAGGGAGCCCTAATTAATTTCCAAGATAGATGGATAAATTTTACAAATTAGGAGAAGAGGAGAACAAGGGTATATGGTGAACAAAAGATATTTTGACCATAATTGTTGTCAACAATGCAACTTAAGAAATCCATTAGAAAATGTGGAATGGTTTATGTTATTAAGATAAATAACAAAATAAATGATGTTAGGAAGGAGGAAGTGTTTAGAAACCATTCAATTTTGCTTGATTTTAAGGATATATTTTCTAAAATTTTCTTGGGCTTCCACCTAAATGTGAATTTGACATTACTATTGAACTGATGCTAGGAAATGAACCCATTCATAGAACTCCTTATAGGATGAACCCTATTGACATTGCTATAAAATGGTTTTCTTAAACCTAGTGTGTCACCATGGGGTGCAACTGTACTATTTTAAAAAAAGAGTTATAGTTCTTTGCGGCTATGCATAGACTATAAAATTTTGAATAAATCAGCCATAAAGAATAGGTATCTATTGCTAAAATTGAATATATTTTTTATCAAATTAAGGATGCCATCATATTCTATAAAATCATAATATCATTAGTTAAGGATCCAAGAGTAGGATACCCACAAAACAAATTTTAAGGCCATATATAGACATTATGATTTCATAGTGCTACCTTTTGGACTGACCAATGCACCAATATCATTCATGAATCTGATGAATAATGTATTTAGAAGACGTCTAGATCAGTTTTTCTTGATATTTTTGGATGATAAATTGGTGTACACTCGAAGTAGGTAAGAGCATGATAGGCATTTAAGGATCGTACTTGTATTTTTGAGGAATAATCAACTCTATGGGAACTTTTCAAAGTGTGACTTTTATGTTCCTTAGGTACAGTACCTAGAACATATCATATCTGTATAGGGGACAACTATGGATCCAAATAAAATTGATGCCATTATGAGCTGGCCACCACCTACTAATATGTCCAAAGTGTGGAGCTTCATGGGTATTATAAGATATTATAGGTGTTTTGTGAAGGATTATTCAAAAATAGCTTACTCTATAACTAACATTAAAAAAAGGAAAGGAATTCAAATAGACAGACAAGTGCAATGTTGTATTTGAATTATTTAAAAAAAAACTTACTATTACATGTGTGATTAAAATTTTAGATCCTCAAGTGAATTTTACAATTTGTACTAATGCTTATTTGGAAGGATTAGGAATATTTTTATCCCAATATGAATAAGGCATAGCATATGAGTCTCTAAATCTCAAGAAACATGAGGTAAACTATGCTACACTTGATTTAGAGCTAGTAGTAGTTGTGCATGCTCTTAATATTTGGTTACACTACCTGCTAGGAAAAAAATTGTGTTAAGAACCAACTATCAAAGTCAAAGGTACATTTTCACTTAGTCTATGCTCAATGCTAGACACAAAATATGGATCAAGTTCATAGCAAAGTATGAATAGAGTATATCAAATATAAGAAAAACAATGTTGTATATGCCTTAAAGTGGAAGAAGGCACATAGTATATTTGACCTATAGTCATGTGGACTTGATGGATTAGGTCAGGAAAATGCAATCACAAGATCAATATTGAAGTGAAATTCAGGACAAGATGGAAATAAATCCTAGATATAACAAGGATTTTAGCATAAAATATGGTCTTTTATGTTTTAAATACAAGGTGGTTATACCCAAAATTGATTATTTAAGGAGATTTATTATGCAATAGGTGCATATATCTCCTTACTCTAATCACCTTGGAGGGGCTAATATGAGAGATAAAATTAAAAAGACCTTCTATTGGACAGGTATGAAGAAGGATATCACTAATTTTATTGCTCGATGCCTAGAATGCTAGAAAGTGAAAGTTGAGCATAGATATGTTAGATTTTGATGCTAAATACTTAATGAAAAATACCACAAGGTCTAAAATGAGCATTCAATATTTAATATAAGATAATGATAATATACTAAGCATGTCATAATAATCTTCCACAACTACTCAAACAACTACCATTAATGAAAGCTCGTGATAGTAGTAACAATGCTATAGAATAAAGTTATACTAATGCATGTTATGAGTAATGCACTTTTGATGCCTATTACAATTCTTAGTCACAAATATATAATAGTATGTGACTTTTCACTTTCCTACTCTAAGGACACATGTGCACTCTACATGATGGACACTTGTGCACATGCACACCTAACTAAAAGAAACTTGTGTATTTCCTACACATTATTACATTACATAAAGTAAAGACTCAAATACTAACTTAAGACACTTAACCTAATCTAACCATGTACCCATGGTGGTACATTGACATGTACCAAATAATGTAATATTCTTCAACACCCTCCTACATTACAATATTTGGTTATTGAAGACTTTAGTCTTCAATATGGATCCTCATCTTGTTCCTTCAGTTCACTTTGATCTACCTCCTATAAATTGATCTTTGGATTCAACTCAAAAACATTTTCTTCCATCTTCATATTTTATTTCCTATCATGCTTCCTCTTCCTATTTCTTCTTCTTCAATTTTACATCTTCATTATAGGTATATCTTCAATACAAAAGGTTAGTAAATCATCCCAATAACAATGACTTGAATTCAGAGGTTTATTACTAGTATGCTCTTCTTTCTTATATTTTATTCCTTAGAAGAACTCAAAAATTATTAATGAAAAATATACCACTAAACACTCTTTTGATGAAATAACAATCATGTTTTGAGAATTCCACCAAGTCTTAAATAGTGCTTCATGAAGATATCCAATTAGTGTCATAAATTTTCCTTCTTTAGCTTCTTTGAGAAACAAGGAGAACTTTTCTTTCAAATCTGTAAACAAATATGTGAATCCATCAAAGGTTTCTATTAGGTCTAAGCTTATGAAATAGTTCTTCACTATTTTCATTAAATGCATTTCTAACTATCTCTTCCATTTCACTTTGAATAATAAATCTGTCAATTCTTAAACCTTTTGAGGTTGACTACCTTATGACTCCCTAGTTTAAGATAATAAATTTTCAATCTTTGATTCTCCTTAGTTTTGAATATAATATTCAATTTGTATTCTTTAAATTTAATTCCTTATTTCTCCTAAATCTTGTATATATGATCAATTTGATAAGATATTTTTCAATTTCTAAATTGTATGTTGAATTTCAGTATATGATCAAATATTAGTTTTGAAAAAATTCAATTCTTATGTTTTGTAGAATTCCTTGTATCTCCCTAGTTAGACTTGTCAAACAATAATTTTGAAGTAATTTCAATTTTCAAAAACTTCAATCTTTATGTCTCTTTAATTTTGAATAAGAGACTAATAATGCAATTTTCAATTTTGCAAAATCCTATGTTGTAATCCTTATATCTCCTAAATTTAATATATATTTGCAAATATTAAAAATGATTTATAAAACTTTATAATTCAATTTCAAAATTTACCAAAAACTTGAAATTAATTCCCTAAATTTCCCAAAATAACTTTAGGGCTTCTCAAATCTTCCCAAAAATAATAATTATGGTTTTTAAGGTTTTTAATTTCTCTTCTAAGCCTTATTTATCCATAAATTAAATTAATATATGTTTAATTATATTAATCCTATATTAACCTTATAAAATAATCAATCTTTGAACCTTATGACTCTAATCCTTTGGCAAATAAATAATTTCAGTCTTACCTCCAAGATATGCATGCACTATATGGTCAAGGGTGTTTGACTTATCCTAAACTCGCATTGCTTCACAAAGTAACGTCTTGCTGCACAAACTTAGATGTTCTAAATTCTATCAAAATCAAGCGCATCAATTCCTTTTTTTGCCATGTTCAGGTTTTTGTTAGACAATTGTGTATCTTCTAGAGTTCAAATCCCATGCATTTAGAGAGCTTGGAACACTCCAATTTTATTTTCAAATGATTGATGCTTCTCCTTCCACAATGACATGTGTCCTCACTTAAAAAATATATTATAAGCTTTGTCTTCTCATATTCACTTCTCTCGAGTGTTTCACTCTTACTCTTCTCCAATGGGCATAGGTTATGGATGCCTCTTCCCTATTTATTTTTAGCAATCAATTGTAATATGTGTGAAGTCTATTCACCTCAACAACACTCTCCTTTTCTAACACTATAACTTCCTCAAATTTCTCTTCACTACCTCAAAAAAAAATACTTCTTTGATGTCCGACAAGTGCTTTAATGCTATGATAATCATGGCCCATACATTTAGTAGCTAGTTTGAAATATTTTCTCTACCTTAATGGTTTTTGATTCTCCCTTTCCTCTATGTTAAGTGGTATTCAAGCTCTTCAAGTTCTTAACTAAAGTGACAAATTATGGATATACTCCTCTCAATACCTCCAAATTGGACATGCAATATTCTCGGCTATATTTTCAATATCCTATGCTTTCTCTTCTTCAACCATTTGCAAACCTCTCTCTCCTCTAGGTGCTCACACAAATTGTATGTGAAATATGTTCTACTATTTTCTAGATAACATTTTAATAATTTGAAACACTTATCTTATCTTGCAAGAAGATGTTATACTACACTTTTTTTTTCACTTGTTCACCTTCCCTACCTCACTATTCAACATTCTCTTTCACTATACTTTGTCCTCTTATATTGGAAATATTTTAACACTTCACCGAATTTCCTTAGCTACGAATGAAACTTTAGGTTCACATTGGTTGGTTTTAACAAGAGTTGATGATGCTCACTTCTCACTAGCAATGTTTATGATTGGTGCTTTCACTATGGCACTCCATTTTCCACTCTTCAATTATTGGATAACCTTGACCCTTCAACTCTTGTACTGTTTTACTTTCTAATGGTTCTTCAATGACTTATCATTTCTATTTTGTGACTCTTTTCTAGCTATTGATGACTCACTATGCTTGTTGGATATTATTCCTAGCTCTAGAGAGACACTAGCTCATGGATTTTGAATGCTTACCCCTTGTACTTAGTTCTATCCAAGATATACTTTCACTCTTTCTTAAACAACTATACTTACCTCCTTGAAATGGTGGATTTATTAGCAACATACTCTTCTTTTAAACACAGATGGATACTTGTCCTTGGTGGTGGCTCCTTAACACTTTATAGTAACAAATTTTCAAATATTTTTCACCTCCAAATGTTGTCTTAAGCTTGATATTCTACAATCTTATTACCTGGGATCTTGTTTCCTTATAAATACCTTCTGCAATGTTGTTTTACCTGCTTTAAATGATGTTTGAAAAAATCATCTCTATCTATTCCAACGTGGTGGATCCTCTATCTTTATTTGGTGGTTCTATCACTATTTTGATGGCTTCTACTCATTCCTATTTTCCATTATTTACTACATCTATTACTATATTTTTTGGTATTTTAAGCACTATAAATTTACCTTACTCTTGTGCCCTATTCAATCTCCTTTTGCTTTAATAATACTGCACTCTGTTAGCTTACAAAAACAACATTCACTATATAACTTCTTCTCCTTATTACTCCTATTTCAAGCAATATTTTAAATCTATATTTTGTTGTTGTGTTTTTTTAGATTAGAGGACATCTCCTTCCTTGGCTTGGAAATAAACTATTTAGAGTTCTTATTTCCTTATTTGAGCTCTAAAATTATGGTGCTAAGTAAACTTGAATTAAATCAAATTTTCATAAAAATTAAACTCTTTTATGCATCTAATTTTAGACTTTTTGATTGGCTTTTGTAGCTTGCCTTCTAGCTATATTTTCTCACCTTTTGCTATCCTCAATTAATTATTCAATAGATTCATATTTTCACCTCTCCTTTCTACTCAAATTGATTCCTCAAAAACTTGTTCTATCTCCTTCAACTTGCTGCCCAAACTCTCTAAATTTTGCAGCTGATTTTTGTCTCCAAATGTTTTTCAAATTCTTTATAATTTTTAGCTTCACTTGCTGCCAAATCTCCCCCCACTTTGTTGTCAAAATATTTCTCAAATATACCTTTAAAAAAACTACAAAATACAGCTCTCTTTTGTCCTTCTAATGCTGCCTAATTTTTGCAGTCCAAATCTCTTAATTTGCTGCTTCAAAAATCTATCTTCTCCTCCTTTATCTTGTTGTCCAAAAACAACATTCAATTCCTCCAAATTGTTGTCTTATTTTATTTTCAAGCCTTACTTTAATTATCTATTCAAGGGCACTTATAAATCTATCCAATTATTCTTCTATTTGCAACTATATGCCACCTTCAACTAGCTATCCTATGACTCCTCAACTTATACTGCAAAATTAGCAATTTACTTCTTTGCAAATCAGCCTTCAAATAATTTAAGGTTATCTTCAAAACTTTTAAATCTGGTGGCCTCTTCTAGCTTATTTATCCTACAATATTCTTATCAAATTATGATGTTAAATCTAGCCTTTTTCTGTGGTATCTTTATCAAGAATCTAAATGTCCTAACCTCTTGAAAATTTGGCAAACTTCTTGCCAAATATTTCTTCCTTTTGGGCTTTTTTTCAGCTGGTGACAATTATCCCAAATTATTATTTTAAAGAGCTATTCCTTCTCACAATATTCTACGTTGCTATTTCTTCAAATCTTATCCAATGACCACTTCTTCATTTTTTTCAATAGGGCTTCTCTACCTTCTTCTTTATTCTCCTTCCAAATTTTCTTGATACCTCTTTCCTTGGGTCTTCAAATTTTGTAGTTTCTTTAATTTGAAATAGGACCTTTCATAGTCCTTCTCTATCTTCAATCTTCAATATTCTATCTTTCAAATCTATAATTTCTTAAATGGGACCTCTTTCTTGGGTCTCCTTCTTAATATTCACTAGAGCTACTTTCTTCTTTCTTCAATCTGCAATCTACAGTCTTCAATATTCTATAGGGATATTTTATTGGGTCTCCTCAATCTTCAATATTATATGAGGACGTCCTTCTTGGGTGTCCTCAATCTTCAATATTCTATGGGGATATCCTTCTTGGGTCTTATCAATATTCAATGTCTAATTTTTTCTACAACTAAAAACTAATATCCTATAATAAAAATTATATAACAACAAGCAAATGCATCTAAATCTCTAGATCTCTAAAAATCAATAAACTTCACTAGTTATCCTTCAATCTAGTGGAAATAAATCTATGTTGAGTCCTAGTCTTCACGATTTTTCTTGCAACCCTATGGAAATACTCTAGTCAAAAAGTAATTTAAAAATTTCTAAAAATGAGATATCCATATCTCCTCTAAATCACACTTGTGGCTCTCTCTATCTCCTATAAATCTCCCTTTTGGCTCTAATACCACTATTATATTTTGATGCTAAATACTTATTGAAAAATGACCACAAGGTCTAAAATGAGCATGTAATATTTTATATAAGATAATGACAGTATAATAAGCATGTAAAACTCATAAGAAACTTCTACAACTACTCATAAAACTGCCATTAATGAAGCTCACAAATAGTAATAATAGTATAGAATAAAGATCTACTATTGCATGCTATGAGCAATATAATTTTAATACCTATTACAATGCTTAGTCACAAATATATAATAGTATGTGACTCTTAACTTTCCTACTCTAATAACACATGTGCACTCTACATGATGGACACTTGTGCACATGCACACCTAACTACAAGATACTTGTACATTTCTTGCACATTATTACATTACATAAAGTAAAGACTCAAATACTAACTTAAGATACTTAACCTAATCTAACCATGTACCCATGGTGGTGCATTTATATGTACCAAATAATGTAATTTTCTTGAAAAAGACATCTATTAGTGCAATTATACCCACATTATATACTAATACAAAATGATAGGTTATATCTATGGATATTATTGTGGGTTTACCTAATACTAGGTACCAACGTGACACAATCCTTGTGGTATTTGATAAGTTGACTAAGGTTACATATTTTATACTAGGAAACATCAAGGAGTATGCACTGGTAGTGGTGAATAGGTTTTCCAAAGAGGTATTCAGGTTACATAGGTTTCCTAAAATGATTAATTTCGATAGGGACTCTAGATTTACATCTAATTTTTGGTAGGCTCTTCATCGTGCATTCTAGAAACAAATAGGCAAATAGAGAGGGTAAATGAAGTATTGGAATATATGCTTTACATGTACTTCATGGATCAAAAGTCTCGATGGAAAGAATTTTTTCATTTAGTGGAATTTACATACAATAATGGATATGATGCTTCCTTGGGAATAGACCTCTTTGAATCCTTGTATGGTAGAAGATGCAAAACATCCTTATATTGTGATAATTCAAAGTATTAGGTGGTTATCAGACCATATACTATTAAGGATATGGAGGAACAACTCAATATGGTTAGGTAAAGGCTTAACAAAACTACCACTTGTTAGAAGAGCTATGTTAATTTGAAAATATTGCCTAGAGAATTCTTGGTGGGAGATAATCCATCAAGTCAACTAAGTTAGATTACCATTATGTTGGGCCATTTGAGATCATTGATAGGATAAGTCTAGTTTCCTATATATTTTTCTTGCCACCCAATCTATCAAAAATCCATGACACTTTCCATGTATCCCTACTTAGAAATTATATTGTTGATCCTAATCATGTTTTGGATGTTTCTAAATTGTAAATGGTAGATCCCTCCATAATTGTAGTAAAACCAATGAATATTCTAGTGTTTCACTCCAATGTTATGAGGAAGTGAACTATAGAATAGTGCAAGGTATAGTGGGACCATTATTATGAGTGATGTACCACTTGGAAAAGTAGAAGATATGAGAAAACATTCTTTTATATTTTTTTGGATGAATAAAATGAACTTTATTTAATAGTAAAAAACATAGAGGATTGTGTTTAGTCCAGGGGGGATAGTATGTCATTATCCTCCTTGGCAAAACTCATTCAAAACTTTGGTTATATATTATTGTGTGATTGAAGAAATGCTTAATTGTTAAGTGTTTTTTGAATTGTTATGTGCAATTGATATTATAGTGATTTTGTACAAGGATATGGTATTGCTAATATTTATTGGATATTATAGTTTTGTCATTGATGTCAAATGTTTGATGTCACTGGTTGTCATTGATGTCAAAGGTAAAAAGGCTGAGTTTTGTCTTAAAAGTTGAAATTATAAATGCAAAGGAATTTTCCATGGTTGTGAAAGCAAGCAAAGAGAATTTTGAAGAAAAGGATTATAATATTTAAATATTATTAAGAGAATTTGAAAGTAACAAGGGCTTCATTTGGAAAGGGAGATTTTAAATTGCAAAGAAAAAACAAGACTTCTCATTGGTGAAAAAAAGACCCAAGGCAAAAGGTTTTATTATAATATTTTTTAAAATATTATAATACCTAAGTATAAAGTTTCATGGCACCAAAGATAATTCAAATTAATTTTAATAAATTTGAAATAAGATCCGAAGTCTAAAACATACATGGAAAGCATATAAATACCCTAATAATTTAGAAATAAAGGTGTGCTTGATATTCAATTTTCGTACAATCGTGCAAGTGGTGGCAATGAATAAGAAAAAGGGGTCATCATTGTATTTTGAGCGCAGAAGGAGAATGAAACAAGTACATTTTGTTCACTCCTTGATGTCATCCACTTGGGTGGCCCAATGGTGGCTAGATTCATGCTAAGATGTTTGCAAGGTAGAGGTTTGTGGTTTGATTCTCCCTAGCACCAATTTTGAAGGATTTTATTTTTTTCGGTAAACATGCCAATGGAATAAAGGTGGAGGTTGACATGTTAGGTCTCAACCACTTGGCTAGCGTAAGATGTCATGTGCTGCATTAGGAGGTTGAGGTCAGCGGGTCAATTCCTATTTGTGCCAAAAATATTATTTTTGGTAAAAGCTATGTGATAAGGTTGATTAATATTTTCTTTGCATCGAGTTTGAGGGGTGTGCTATGGTGTAAAGGTTTTTGGCATATATGAGGTATAAGGAAAATTTATTTTTTCTAAATATATTGTTTTCATTAAATTTTATTTTTATATATGCAAAAGTAGGAGTGATAAGGTGTAAATAATTGATTTAATATTGTAAACTTGTGTTATGAATCATTAAGTTGTTTGGAAATTATTTAATGAAAGTGGGAGATAAAAGGTGTAAAATGTGTCTTGATTGTTTGTAATATTTGCATTAAATTTTAAGAACTTGGTTCATGGTTTGATGTTTTATTTTGAAAAAACAAGAGATTCATAATTGAGCAAATATTTTTGAGAAAGAAATTCATGTGGATGGTTTGAGAAAGTATTTTGCTATCTAACCCTTGAAGTGGCACTAGAAAAATCAGTTGTCTATGAGACAGGTTTTTGAAGACATTTTTGGCAATTTTGGGTTTGAGATCCTAGCTTCTTGTCTATGAGTTGTCATTGATGTCAAAAGGAAATGACATTAATGTTAAGAGGATGTGTTGGCTTCAAAGGTGGAAGATTCCAAGAGAATATTTTTAAGAGAATCTGGAGAGATTCCATTGGCAATGGTTTTTATTAAAACCAATGGAGGTTCTCTTTATTATTTATTTAATTATTATTTAAAACCCTTCAAGGTTTTAATTAATTAATTATTTAATTAATTAAGGGAGAAATTATTTTTAATTTATTAAAAATACTTTAAGGGTTTTTAAACCCTTTAGAAAGCAAATTTCGATTAAATTCGAAATTACTTTTATTTGCAGCCAACGTGTTCTAAAGTCCATGTATGGACTATAAATATGATAAGGTTCCTAAGGTTAATTGCACTTGGAAAATTGAAGGCAATTAATTGGTTTGGCTACGATCCAATTTTATTTTTACGTTGCGAAAGAGGAGAGCTCGTGGTTTGAAAAGCTTTCGGAAAGCTTGATCGTTTATGCGGAAGGAAGTTCGTCTTGGACTTCGTAAGCCCCTTGTGGGCTAGTGGCAGCGAAGGCTGCATTTGGGCCTTGCGTAGGCGGAGGTCTACGTTTCGATCCCCGCAGAGGGATCTGTGCATGGATTAGTCACGTTTTTATTAAAACGTGTTTTGTGCCGCGAATTTTGGATTCTTCAAGGGCAGCCATTATAAGGTGTGATTATTTTCTTGATATGATTTTTGGCATTGTTTAGCATTATTTAAAAGAAATAGGAGAAATAAGGGGATATTTCTTTGGTTGTATTTTTGAGATTAGTCTTTTGCTATGCTAAATTTAAAAATGGAGATATAAGGTGTAAGTTTTGGTTGTTGTGTTTTTGGCTTCTTTGGTGGTTGTTTTTAAAGAAGAGGAGCTAAAAGGTGTATTAAGGAAAGTTTTTATATATGCTCATTTATCTTGGTTCTAACCCTAACTTGGTTGGAAGTTTGAGGGTTGTGTGTGGTGACAGCTTTAAGGATCAATTTTCTTCTACTCCAAAAAGGTATGGGCACATTTTCCTTATGAGTATGATTGGTGTATGTTTTTCTAAAATAAGGTTGGAGTGAAAAGGTATTCTACTAGGTATCCTTTGGCTAGGTGTAAATCCTATTTTCTGGTTTGTTGAAGACTACTTATGCATTGTTATCCTTAAGGAGAGTTTTTGGTGAATGCATAATTTTTGGTTTGAGATAGTGGAAGCATTGTGCACTAGGGTTTATGTTTGTGAGTCTTGCTACTTGCTTTGAGTTGGTGAAACCCTTGGTTGGTTGTTTTGAGGTTGATGGTTGAGTTGCTTCCATAAATGTTGTTTGATCAAGTTATTGCTTTACTTGATTCATGATATTGGGCTTACTCCATTGAGTTGATTTGAGAAAGTTATTCTTTACATTTGGTGATATTGTGTTGGTGGTTGTTTTGTTCAAATATCTTTGGAGGGGAAAGGATTTCTACTTGTTTCCTTTTCTTGTGATGATTGGTTGAATGCTTCAAGGTTGATGTTGAGTTGAGTGGTGTTGGTTGACTAAACCTTGTTTGATGAGCATTGTTGTTGAAACCCTAATTGATGATGAAAAGAACATGAGTATCATTGTTATGTGATTCTTTGCATAGTTGGAAATTGTTGGGGTTTCATGTTCTTGAAAGAAAACATTCTATCCTATCCATTTCAGATATTGAGTTGAGTTTTCATATTTGAGATTGAGACTGAGCTGAGTTGATTTGAGTTGAGTTTTAAGATTGGGATTTGAGTATAGAACATATTGAGTCTCTAACAATTCTCTTTATGCTTCTATGAGTTTGACAAATCACGTTGGGTCTCTAACAATTCACTTTGTGATTTCTTACTAAGAAATTTTTTCTTGGTGAGCTTTTTGAGTTTTTGGACAGGTTCTAGTGGGGACTTGTGAGCAGATTTGGACAGGTCCTAGCAAAGGACTTGTGAGCTGATTTTTGAGAGTTCTATCAGAGAACTTGAGGACAGAGGTGCACTAGTTCTTTAAGAAGAACCTGAGGACAGTTGGCAAGTCTTTGAGAAGGCTTGTATGCAGAGGATTGATTTGTTCAAGAGTTGGACAGATCTAACAGACAAAGGAAGACTTGTACTAGACCGACTGACTATTTTTGGTACAGGTTGCTGAGCTACTGTGGACGTGATCATAAAAGGGAGAGGTCTCTTAGGCTAAGCATTGAGGATAGGAGGTTTTCAGTGGAAAGGAGTTCCACATGCTGGCAAGAGGTAGAGGCAGTTGATCTTCTGAGGGATCATTTCCAGAGCAGATGGGAAGGTATCTCCTTTGAGCAGAGGCTCATAAATTCAGACAGAGGGGAAGGTATCTCCTTTGAGAAGAGGCTCATAAATTCTATTTGGGGGAAGGTATATCCTTTGGGTTGAGGCTCATAAACATTGTAATTGGGAAGGATTCCCAAAGAACTTTGAGATAACTTTTAGAGAAAAGTTTTGTGGACGTAGCCCAGCCATTCTGGGTGAACCACGTTAAAATTGGTCTCACTTTGTGGATGATATTGTGCATTGCTTTGATATTTCTTTGGGTATATTGCTTTACTGTTTTGAAGTATAAAGGAAAAAGTAAAAAGAGGTCTTATACTGTTCACCCCCCGCCCTCTCAGTATAAGCTTGTGTTCTTTAGACATGTCTCCATAAGAGCAAATTAAGAGGTATGGGCACATCATTCCTTATTTAAAGTAATTTGTTGATTAAATGTTTCTGAAACATAAGGTGGAGATAAAAGGGTTGTTCGGTAAGCATTGTTGAAAATATTTGATTTAGGGTTTGAGACCTATATGTGCATCAATTATTGAGAGAAAGTGGAAACAAATGTATTAGGGCTTGTACTTCATTGTTGAATGATTTAGAAATATTTGGGATAGAGTTTGAGAACAAGTGTGCTTACATTGTTGAAATATATTGAGACATTTGTGCTAGAGATTGCGAACTACTTGTTTTAGGACAAGTTTGTGAATCATTGTGAAAAATTTTGAGCATTGGTTGAGAGATGTTGAAAGCAATCGTGAAAGTGTTTGAGATAAATCTTGTGAGAGAAATTTGTGCATTATTAAGGTTGATGTTTGAGAGAAAATTTACAAGAAAGATAAATCAATTTTGTGAAGCAAGTTATACATTGTTTTGAGTTGATTTGAAAGGGATTTTTCAAGAAATAGATATTGGATTAGTGGAATGCAGGATTTGTGAATGTGAATAATATATTGGGATTTTGATAGTACATATCATTCTCTATATGTTCCAAAGGTTAAAAAAAATTAGGTAGAATATGTCTGAATTGCCTAGTTGAAGAAAGTATTTTTGAAAGAGATATAAGCATTTGTTTGTATGCAATATTTGGAAATATTTGAGCAGGTTTTATGAACAACATTGAAGGTAGATTTGAGCAAGTCTTTTAAGAAGGCTTGAAAGCATATTTGAGCAAGTCTTTTGAGAAGGCTTGAATGCATATTTGAGTAAGTATTTTGATAAGGCTTGAAGGTATATTGTATCAAGTCTTTTGAGAAGGCTTGGAGGTAGATTTGAGCAAGTCTTTTGAGAAGGTTTGAAGTGAGATTTGAGATAGAATTGAGAGCAGTTTTGGTTGCTGATTTGATCAAGATTTATGTTAAGGCTTGGGGCAGATTTATCATAAAATTGAGATCAGGTTTGGTTTTTGATTTGATAAATCTTTGTGTTAAGGCTTGGGGTATATTTGATATAGAATTGAGAGCATATTTGGTTGCTGATTTGATCAAGCTTTGTGTTAAAGCTTGAGGTAAATTTGAGCAGAGTTAGAGTATATTTGTGCTACACTTGTGATAAGGTTTGGTGTAGATTTGAGACAGAGTTGAGAGAAAATTTGGAGGTAACAAGAGCAGAGAGGAAAAATGTCTCCAGTGGATAGAGGTCCATCAGCCAGTGTAGTGGGGATAGAGGTATCATATGGAGAGAGATACACAAGCTAGAGCAGTGGGAATAGAAGTCTTATAGATGTTCACTAACCAGAACAAAGGGGAAAGAGTTCTCCTATGGAGAGAGATCCATGAACCAGATCAAAGGGGAAAGAGTTCTCTTGTGGAGAGAGATCCATGAACCACAACAAAGGGGATAGAGTTCTCCTATGGAGAGAGATCCAAAAACCAGAGCAAAGGGGGTAGAGTTCTCCTATGGAGAGAGATCCATAAATAAGAGCATAGGGGATTGATATTTCCTTTGGACAGAGGTCCATAAATATTGTAATAGGGAATTGATTTCCAAGAGATTTGTTGAGAAAATTTAGAAGAAATATTGTCTCTATGGACGTAACCCACATTGTGTGAACCATGTTAAATTTGTGTCTCTTATGTGTGTGATGATTTGTGCATTGCTTTGATTATTGCTATTGATATTTCAATTGATAATATTATTTGAGAAAGAAAATTAAAAGTTGATCTTATACTGTTCACCCCCTCTCAGTATAATCCTTTGTTATTCAATATCATATGTGGTTGCAAGACCAATAACTCTCATTGGTAGATGAGGAATTTGAACACCAAGAATGAGAGAGACAAAAAGAACCAAAGTGATGGTGAGTTTAAGTGAAGATAGCTCCTAGGTAAAAAAAAATACTTGCATGTAGTTGCATTCATATAAATGTGTTTAAGGGGAATCACTAGCATTTGAAGTTGTCCATAGCAAAATTTGAAAGCCTTGAAGCTATCGTAAACTCTTTTTATTAATGATATGGATAATAGGGTATTGTGGTGAATTACTTTTTTTTTTTTTTTTATGTTTGAGTACTATTTATCATATGAGAATGATGAATGAAAGATATGATAAACATTTCTTTTGATATAATTAAAGGAATTATATTAAACATCATATTAATATGTTAATGTTTGATATTAGTATTGGTCATTGACTAAATTATTGGAAAGGTGATTTAATAAATCCTTATGCTTTATTAGTAGGAAGGAATTTTAAAGAAAACAGATGAATTAATAGACTTGCTTTATTTCTAATATTGTGTGAATATTAGAAAAGAAAATAAACTTATTTCTAATATCATGCGAATATTAGAAACAAAATATTAATAGTGGAAGAAACTATTAGAAATTAATAAATTTATGTTTCTAAAAAGAGGAGTATTTATTTTAATTAAAGGAATACAATCTTTATTTTTAATTTTATAAAAAGAAAAAAAAAATATGGAGGAGTTAAAAGGGATTTTGGGGTGAATCTTTTGCATGGAATAAAGGAAGTAGAGGGTGCGGTAGAGGAAAAAATATTCTCTTGATATTTGTAAACACCAGAAGGAAATGGAACTAGGTAGCATAGATAGAGATCTTGAGGGATACACCTTCCAAATTAAGAAGCTTAGAAGCTTTTGAATTTTCCTTTGGGTATTAATATATCAAGCTGGATCTAAAACCACCTTCTACTTGTATTTACACTCAGTGTGTGCCTTTAGTTTTAAGAATGATTATATCCTCCATAAACAAATATTGTTGCATATGTTAAGTGAGATGATGCTTTCATTTATATTAAAACATTAGTATTTTTAAAATATTATCTCTCCATAATTGCATTGTGCATAGAATACTAAGCTTTTTTAACGGACTTTATCATATAGAAATACTTGGTTTCCTCTACCAAAATCTACTTGGCCATTCAACCTCTAGAAACCTTTTTATTATAGGAATTTGGGTTTCTTTCTCCAATGTACTCTTCTTTATAATATATTTGTGGACAAAGAGGCATCTGAGTTTTATATTGAACTAGTTTATTTTACACTCGTTATGTTCACCCTGAAGGGAGTTTGGTTTGTGTATTTTAAGCACCTTTGGTTTTTGTTGTATACCTGGTCTATGTTTCCATATTGATTGTTCTAGTTTTGTTTGTTGAAATATCACCATATTCGGATGTATTTAACCTACCAAAAAGTGCTTCCCAAAGCATGAAAATGTGATGTTTTTTGTTATGTTTTTATTTGCAAACATAGGAGAAGTTACCTTACTACCGTTTTAATTGAATTTAATCATGAGATATTCGATTGAGTGCTTAATTTTAATGATAAACTCATAGGAGATGTGTCTTTAGGTAAACTATTTTCAGCCTAGAAAGTAATGAATAAATTATTGTTGAATAGCTTAAGTTAACAAGAATGCTTGTTAATTAGATATTGGATTGTGTGTTGGTTCCATGCATAAGTTTGAAATATAGATGGCATTATTTGGACTGTGTGGTGTTTATAAGTCACAAAAAATTGTATAACTAAGGTTTTATTAATTTATTAAGGAACACTTACCCTTGTATAAGCCAAATAGATTGGTTAATTTACACTCCAATAAATTATGTATGAGTTTAATTGCATCTTTAAGTCGATGACTTCATGTTTGACTACTTTGCAATATACATGTTTAGGGTCTAAACCAGTGAAATAATTCTTTAGTTGATGCCTTTATGAAATTCGTTATTACATCAAATATAAAGTTAAAGAAAATATTTATTATATTTTTATTGAAGCTTTACTATTTAGAGCTTGAGTTATAAGAAATGCTTGGTTTATTGGGGTAAAAATGATTTTATTCTTGGGTGGTGAGTGTATCTTATTATTTTAATTAAGGAAAATGGTAGGGGGGTTGTTAATTAAATAATGATATTCAGTTATTTTATTTAATAGGATTCTTGTTTGGATTTAGTTTTAAAGAAATATTAATTTAATTATTTTAATATGGAAATAATACTAATATGCTTTATTATAAGAAGATGTAACTTATGTTTTTGTTTAATGGGCCAGTTTCTAATTAAGGTGGAAGTTTATGAAATGAAATAAGGTGAAATATCTCTTTTATGCATTGTGTTAAATATATATATATATATATATATTAAAATGGGCATGGGGCCCTTTTGAATGAGAAAATTATGGGGTTTCCTCATAAGGTGGGTTTCAGGAAAATCAGTAGAAATGAAAGGGTCATTTCTATTTGGAATATTTGACGTTATGAATGCAGTAATGTGATTGGTCATTTCTATTTATTTTGTTGAATGCGTTGAAAAGCATCTAGGATTGCATTATAATATTAAGGAGTTGTACTTATCCCTTAGTCCTCCTCTCTATCTCTCTCAATAGATCTCAAGTAATTCAACATTCGATGGGATCAATAGAAGGAAACCTATCATTTTTTTTCTAGTGATCATAATGATTATGATTGTAATGTAATTGGGACCTCAAAGAGAGTGATGTAACAATGAATAGTTCATGGGTTTGAGTCTATGTGTATTGATTTATAATGTTAAGGAAGGTTATGTTAATAAGTTTCTTGATTATGTGAAGTTTTGTATATTTGATGCTTTTAAGTAATCACTACTCTTACTTCCAATACTTTTGATAGAATTGAATTATGATAATTCTTTTATATGATCAAATGGGGAGATTATGTATATTGGTAAAATGAATGGAAAGTAGTTGTGAAATTCATATATGAAATATGTTCTTGATCACCAATAGGGTATAAGGAATGTGAAGAAAACACTATGAGCATATTCTCTAATCTATGAAGGTTTAGAAAAGTTTAACCCTAGATAATTTGATGGGATGTTGGTTGGTCTTGACCACTTGAGTGTCATTGGCAATGATAGGAACTCAAAATATGGTTATGCCTTAGCTTGTGCAAAACAAAATAGTTTGGGAATATATCTATTGTGAACCTTACTTGTTAACCTATGTAAAATAAATATAATACTCTTATCTCAGGTTGGTTATAAATTGAGTTGTTATAGTTCTAGACCTATGAAATATTTGTGATATTTTTCAACCCATACGACCAACAACAGATAGTAAATTTCATATTTTCATTCTTCTCAACACATAATTTCATGCTCCCTAACTCAACACCATATTAATCCTAATTACTATGCTTAATCAAAATACTAATGCAAATTATAGAGTAACTCATGGTTAAATGGTGTAATAAGGAAGTAAAAAGGTTGTACCACATGAGCCTTTTTTGAGACTCATCACTCCCCCAACCTATTGGAAGGCATGTCCTCATGAATTTATTGATCCAATGTTTTTTCAACTAGAATGTACCCCTAAAGTTTCTCCCTTTATTTTATCTACTAGCATGTAGTTCCTGCTACCTACAATAGGATATGTAGTGGAGTCTCCTTAGAGGATTTTCTAATTAATCTAGGTACACTTTCAAGCTTAGACACCAAAATTATTTTCCTTAGAACCCTTACATTAGCCAATTTATCTTGGAGTTTATTTATTTGTTCATTCTTATACTGTAGCAATTTTTTAGCTACTACAAGCCTTACTTGTAGAGCCTAGATAACCAACTCGACTCCTAAATACAAGATATTAAGATCTACATCATACTCTTTGGAATATTCATAATGACCTATTTTTGTGCTATGTTTTGGTTTTTTTTGTTGGTAACTTCAAAAGGCTCTTCTCCAAGTATGTATGCACTATTTATTTAGGAGACATAGGTTGTGATTACTTTTCAATGTGTATCACCTCGTAGGATATCTCCAGCTCCTACTAGTCATGTTCCTTTCATGAGGTAGTTGGTATTTCTTCTCTACTACTACTATTAAGGACCTCATGTTTTGGTATAGTCTTACACCCTTGAGGTTGTTGTGTATTCAAGGATGTTTTTTGTTCTTGTTTCCTAGCTACCTCTATCTATATCCTTCTAAATATTTACTTGGTGTTGGAGGATTATAGCAACCTAATGAACTCTAGCTCCTCTAGAGAAATTATTTTCACTCATTTATGGCTCCTCTTCCTTGATTTCAAAGCCTCTAATATTTTTACAAGCACTTTTTTATCCAAATTGTCTTCCACATCAAGAATTCCTAGAGCATTTGACTTTGGTGATTCCTTGTAGACCTATTTTTCATCCATTTTTGGGTATGTTTGGGATTTATGATATGTTCGAGTAAGGAAATTCCCTAAAAGCCTATCGGAAGTACTATTGTCATTTTTTATATGGATATACCTCTAGGTCTCTTCCTCAATATTAGACCCTACCTATTTCTTTTTCGTAGGAATAGGCTTATACTTTTTAATATATTTTTACTTCCTTAGAAGGGGTTTAGAAGCTCTAGCTAGTTTTTCCTTTTCTTGAATATGCTTAGAAGCCCTAGCCAATTTGTTTTTTTCTAAGGAGCTTCTAGGGTTCTAATATAGAGGGCTATGATGCCTGAGAAACCCTAGGCTCTAAAAATATCTTGGAGGCACTAAATGACTCTAGTACTTTGATTGCCTTCGAAACACTAATACTTTTTTTATGTCTTTTCATTGATGTCTTATTGTACTTGATCTTCTATTCATAAAAAATTTTGTCATATTCTAATACCCCCATATCAGTCCTAAAATTATGGAGGCAGATTAATTTAATTAAATCATGGTGCTTAAGCATACACTTTCCTTCTCAAAATATCTAAGCCATATGATGTAGTGTCAAATTTAAATAATAAGGAAAATTAACATGAAGTTTAGGTTTATGCTCATATGCCTTACATGAATGAGAATATTTAGGTATGGACTAGAGAGAGAGGTAAATTTTCCATTGTAGGTGAGGGGTTTCATCACCCATAGGGTGGAAAACTCCTAAGATTGTACTAAGCTAGTTTGCTTTAGTCCCTTGCAATGCTTATAGTAAATATCAAATTTCATGTCTAGGTAATCTTCCTCCTTGAATTGGCTAAACAATGAAGAAGGTGCCTCCCACATTCTAAAGTATTCTTAGCTAGTAAGAGGGACTCCATAGACTTGACTTAGAACTAATAAGGTTACAATAATCTTAATACCTAAAACTCTAGCAATCCCTTCCTATAAATGCTATGCAAACTCCTTGAATAGTTTGATGTCATGGACATCAAAGTAGCAAAAAAAATAATCATCTTGCCATGTCAAATATGTGCGTAAATTATAGTTTTTGTAGTATATCCTCCATATTGTTAGGCTCCAATTTTCCTTTTTGTCCCATGATGTTGCAGAGAGTTGTAGATGAGCATGTTCAATGCACACTCCCTAGCTTGATGATGGTAGTTCTGAGTTATAGAGGTGGCAGATGGGTTTAGAAAATCATTATCATGTATGCATTGGAAGTAGATATGGTTAGGCCTACACTTAATTTCTTGATGTCTCTTATCTTGGAATACAATAGATTCCTCATTAATGCCTTCCCCAAATGGATCTATGCCACTTGTGTGATGATTAAATATTTTATACACTAAGAATTCTAGGATATCACTCATGTAGGAGATACATACCATGGTTTTTAAGTGCTTGTTGGGGTGTCAATTCTAACACATGAATCATACCCTTTCTATTTTCCAAGGTACCTCAACATGTGGTACGATCTTGGATTTGAATACCCATGTGTGCTTTGTGATCCCATCACCACTATGATATGTGTGCTACTTATAGATTATTGCTATGTGGATCCTATTAAAATTTAATATCAAAAAGTCTTATCTAGTGCTTTGTAGCATACCACATGATTCTAACAATATCTTTTCAGTGTTGATTGGATAAGTGAAATGTTGGGCTAAATAACTCCAATGCTATACAAAATATGTCAAATCACTCAGATCCCCATAGAATCCTTCTTCCATGCACCATAAGTCATGAATTCACTACAATCATGTAAAAGTTTCTAGATTTAATAATAATAAGGAAAAATATGTACCTTGCTAAGAGAGATGAGATATGATGCCTTAAAGAAGACAAGATCATATGAACATACTATAATAGGCATTAGGGTTAAAAATAAACAAAGTTAGAACAACCACATACAAAACAATATTTTTTATTCTTATTTATTCTTATTTTACAAAAGAGACTACCATTTCTATTTTTCAATCTAATTCTAACATGGTTGCATTCATAAGGGATTTTCATATCCAAGTTTCTATTTGCAAGGTGAGTATACTAAAATCTAGTTTTCATACTAGCCTTGGTCCAATGGTGTCCCCATAGAGGTTTTCACCATTGGATCAAGTCTCTCTTTTTTTATTTATTTTTTCAAAAAGGACATAGTTATCTTTCATTCATTATGGAAGAGGTGGTCTCTCCCATAATGTACATGTTACACTATAAAAGTAAGAAAAAAAATATTCCTTGGACATTGGTTTGTGGTGCAACTTTAAATGATGCCCATTTACCACCATTCTTTATCTTGAGCCATCAATAAGTACTATTTACATCATAGTTGAAAAAATATTTAAAAAATTTTGATTCGAGTCGATTTTTCCTTATTCATAGCCTAGCCAATTTTTTGTCGATCTTACCAAAAATTTTTCCAAACAATTGTGATATGCATGAAAATCTTTTGTTCAATGAAAATTTACATTTTATTTGGTTTTTCAATGAAAAATTCCTGATTTTTTCTAATTATTTTCCAAGATTATTTTGATTCAATTCTAATTTTCTTAGTTATGATTCACACAACACCATTATTAAATAATTTTTCAATATTATATAAACCCAACCATTGTATTTGGAGCTTGCCCTTGAAGTCAATATAACATGAATAAAAAGTAGGTCCAATTGCTTGGTTTATATTTATTGCTTATGATATGATTGTCATGCCATGTCTTCCACTATTTTTGGATGATTTTTATATGATGAAGAGCATCCATTCATAAATCATCAAGTTTATTTAGCTATAATATTATTTTTATTTTACCTATGACAACTCAATACCAACATCAAGTGTAGTACAAAGTATTTGTAATTCAAACTTAATGGGTAGAATGAGTTTCTTACCATAGATTAACTTTTATGGCATGAATCTAGTGGTGGACTTCTACGTGATGTTATAAGCCCAAATAACTTCTGGTAGTTTGTTATCCCAATATTTCCTATATGAAGCTATTGTTTTTGTTAATGCGTTCTCCAATTTTCTATTGGTAACTTCTACTCTACCATTAGTTTGAGGGTGATATGGTGAAGATATTTTATGTTTCACATGATGAAATTTCATAAATTTTTAAATGACGTTTGACAAAAATTGGGGTCCCTAGTTAGACACAATAGAATGAGGAACACCAAAATTCTAAAATATTGATTATACAAAAAAAATCCATGTTGTCATCATGAGTATATTGGAGAGAACTTACTTTGATCCATTTTGTTACATGGTCTATATACACTAGGATATGTTGCATTCCTTGGGATGGTGGATCAATTGGTCCAATAACATATATCATCTACTTTTCAAATGGTTTCAAAACCACCTAAGGTTGGAGGGATATCTCATTCTATGTAGTGGGTTTTCCAATTCGTTGGTATTGATGATAATGGGATACATATTTACATATTTATGAAGCGAGGGCCAGCAATATCCAACTCCTAGAATCTTTTACATGGTTATTTTTGTTGAAGGATGTAATAGATTTCATCTTCCTTACACACTTATGCAAGACATGACCAAGATTGCACTTGAATAACAAACCTTTAATCCATTGGAATGATGAACATTTTCAAAATAAATAGTATCTTTCATTAGAGGTAAGATCAGGAGGAATCTTTCTAGTTACCAAATAACTAGCAATGTCTAAGAAAATGGTGAATCTGTTGATATTGTGAATAAATGTTCATCAGGAAAAGAGTCGTCTATTGGTTTTTTTTCACTAGTAGTGTTTAATATTGATAGAATATTATTCACTACATTGTCCTTACACAATTGTTCCATAATAATAATGTCAAATTCTTGTAGTAGTGGTAGCCATTGGATAACTCATCTACTTACCATAGTCTTATTCACTAAATACCTAATTATAGCACAATCGATATGCACATAAATAGGATACCTAATAATATAATGATGGAATTTATTGATAGCATAAACTACTTATAAGAATTCATTTTTGTTGTAGTATAGTTATTTTTCACCCAAGTTAGGTTTTTACTAATATAGTAAATAACATAGTTCTTTTCATTCTTTTCTTCTTTCCCAAACACTACACTTATAGTAGTATTGAAGGCATCGGTATGAATTTGAACTGAAAGTTTCCAATTGAGTCATCTTATTACTAGTGCAAAAATCATTTTTCTTTGATAGTATAAAATGCCACTTGACATTCTTGTGTCCAATTGAACTCGAAATATTTTATAAGAAGATAAAATAGTGGGGTAGCAATTTTACTAAATTTATAAATGAATCATCTGTAATATCTTGCATGCCCCTAAAAAGCATTTAACATTTGTTTGAGTTTTTGGTTGGGGTAATTGGTTTAATACTTATACCTTTTTTGGATATACCTTTATACTGATGATGAAGATATGATGTCCTAGAACAATCCCCTTTTCCATAATCATAAAATATTTTTTATTACATAATGACAAATTATGGGCCTCTCATTAAGTGAGGACTTTATCAATATTATGAAGAGGCTCTTTCAATGCTTCTCAAAATATTGTGAAATTTTCCATGAATATTTCAACACATTCATTAGTGAGGTTTTTAAAATGGAATAATTGTTTGTTGAAATGTTGCATAAGCATTGTATAATCCAAATGGTAGGAATTAATAAGCAAATATTCATTAGGGTTACCTTAAGATAGTATTATCTTGATATTCTAGTACCACCTGTATCTAATTATAACCACTAAATCCATCTAGGAAAGAAAAAAATTTCTTTCCAGTGAGTGTGTCAAGCCCTTGATCTATAAAAGGTAATGGAAATTGGTATTTTTGTGTGGCCTTATTAAGTTCTCTATAATTGATGCACACACACATTTTTTCATTCTTCTTAGGAACAATAACTAGTAGGAAAACCCATTGAATATTAGATATTGGATAAATAAAGCCTACATCTAATAATTTTTTTATCTTCATTTTTAACAAGTCCCTCAAAGCGAGATTTATCGTTCTTTATGGTTGATAGACAACCTTCATATTATTGGTAAATATCCTATGTGTGCATATGTTGAGGTGTATCCCCTTCATATCATTGTATTCCTAGGAAAATACATTTACATGTTGGCTTAAAATCACGAATAAATTAGCTTCCTCTTCATCCTTTATCCAATTATTGATATTAATTTATTTTCCTAGCTATATTTCTATCTTATTTGTGTCTAGCTACACCAAATTAATATCTATACTCACTAATGACTTTAAAGTACAATGGTGTGATAATAAGGAATGGAATATCTTGGTGTTATCATTGAAAGTGGTTTTTGTAGGAACAATGTTTGCTAGATAGCATTTAATGGATGAAAGGACGTGTCTTTACCATCCATGTACCAAAGTAAATGGACTATCTTACAAAGGCACAAGAGGTAAAGGTTTAAATATTTCACATTCACATTTCTATAAAAATCGATGAATTATGGCTTGCTCATCATTTGAGCAAGATCCATATGAGGAACCTATTAGGATATTTTTGTCCTAAAAAAGGGATCCTTGTAGCAATTCTAATTCTTTCATATTTAATTTCATGATCACCATAGAGAAATAGGAAAAACTATCTTATTCACTAGGTTTATCAATCCATAAATTTCTAGAAATGATAATATAAGGTTATGTTATTGGATATAAGGAGATCATTGTAGAATTTATTCCATTGGAAATGGTCATATCCCCTGAGCGATAGTCAATAAAAGTAGTGATTATAGTTGACTAAGTTCGTCTAAGGATTAAGGGATATCCATTAATCTTGGATATTGGTTGTAGTAACATGAATTCAATGGGATATTCCCATGATTTGACTATTATTGGGATAGCTTTTGCTATCCCTTCTAGTTTTGTAGTAGATTGATCTACCATTTTAAGTATGGTAGAAGTGGATCACACATTGGTTAGTGATAGTTTATTCAATATCTCAATAATCATAATATTTATGTATGCCCCTAATATGACCACTACAATAGGTATTTTGGTTGTTTTAATAGAAATTATAGTCACTAGGTTTTAAATATTTCCATACTTTGGTGGGATTAGTTTCCTTACTAAGAGGTTAGATAATTTTCCTTCTAATTATATTTTTGCATAAGTTTTTATTTTCTTCCTAGTTTTTAATACACAAATCCTAGATGACTTTGTTAACTATTGGTACATATTTAATTTTTTGAAGTAAAGGGATCATGATATTTAATCACTCTAGTTTTACTAGTAGATCAAATTCCTCTAAATATTCTTCTTTAGGTTCCAAATATTCAGGATATGGTACCCTAACATGAAGGAATATTTTCTTATTATTTTGATGGCTAAGATTTTAATGGTGTTGGTTTTGCTTTGTTCCCTTAGCTCTACTATTACTTTAGGCACTATATCAGGCAATACCTTCCTTGAGTGAAGTTAGGAATTGTCATAGTCAATAACATTAAGATTAACTATGCTATTATATTCAATGTTATAGGTAAGGGTTGTCTACTTATTATTGTTTGAATTGACCATATGTTGGGAGCGAAGTGGAGGTTGCTTTGGTAGTTGACCATAATTTTTCCTAAATTTATACATCATATGGTGTGTTTTTTATTGTTTACCATTAACTACATCCAAATATTTAAAAAATTCCATAACACCAACCCCAATGTTCTCAGCCAGGGGTAACCCAACACAATGCTCATGCCTCCCAATGGAACGACATAGAGATCAATTTGAAACTAGTAGTCATCAATGGGTAAGAAAGCATTTTGACACCACCCATTACAAGTGATGATATCCCTATTAGAAATTCTACCATTGATTTGATCATGACCATAGATGAAACAATTTTCTCTTTTGACTACATTAGGGTTATTAAAGTTATTTGTGCTACCAAAGTCTAGTAGTATTAAAATATTCCTCGCTTTGAGAAAACCTTGGATTGTCATACATTGAGGTGTCAATATTCCTACTATAGCATTCAACGAAAGGTTAGGAGTTTCTTCTACGAGTGTGTCAAGTGGAATTTATTCCTCCTCTGATTCCAAGTTCTTTGTCATGACTCGTCCTTAGAAGACCTTTTATTTTATGGATTTTTGTGTAGTTATTTGTTTTGATTGATGCTTCCATAATAGGATATGAAAATATCTATGCTTATGATGATTGACACATTTTAATTAATGGAATGATTAATGACATCATGATCAATTTTTGTAAAAACATAGTTCTAATGAGAAAATATTTTTTTTACTAATATATCTGACAAGGTTGTAGGAGAAAGTTCACCTTGGGTGGAGGAATGAAGCATATCATGGAATTGCTTTAATGATATAAGTTCAAAGAACTTGTGAAGCATGATAGTTACAATGCTAGAATTTTATTTACTAAAATGTTTAATTGTGAAAATAAAATTATTTATTTTATATAGCTCTATTTTAGTAGAAAGCAAGTAAAAATATTTATTGAGGATTGCAATGATGAGAAGGTAATAAACAAAGTTTATCTTGCTAGGCCTGTCATTAATTAAGTAAAGAGGACCTTTGAGTGGGTTTTATTTTCTTATGTTCAAAGATTTATATTATATTATAAATAAACTTAAGAATAGGCTTCTTATGTTAAGGAATATTTTGGTCACCTTCTGATAACATGCTTTGGAAATGGTGGGAGATTATGCATTGAGGAGGGAACACCCAACCCAAAAATATTTAGTTGCATGGGGATTGGTGGGAAAAAGAAAAATAAAGAAGATAAATAATATTTGATAGGAGGAAAAAGGAGAGGAAATGGAGGATAGCATAGTGAAGGAGAAAAGAAGGAACAAAGGAGAAATATTTTTAACCAAATGATTTGCTTCAGGACCAAGCTGCAAGTGATCAGGTAAGGTTGACAAACTTGGTTTCAGGTTAGGTTTTGAAAAGAGATGGCTTGTTATTTTTAAGTGAATATGGATTGTTGGTTTTAAGTGTACTTCTCCTTTATGGAACTTTATGTTTGGATAGGTTTGTACAATATTTTAGATGTTTTAGCTTCGTAAAATGGCCAACACTATAAATGGACTTGCAATGATAGTTTTTATAGGCTTGGATTTTGTCATGAGCACTTCTACTTGACAGCTTGGAAAAACCACAATGTAGCTTTAGTTGCGCAAAGTTTACCATTTTCAAATTTGTTGGGGGTTTTATACTTCTCAGGGTGGTTTTTGTTGATTTATTTCAACTCAAACTTGGTTAGCATCATGGTACCAAGTGCATATCCATCTTGGACTCGATAGAGCCTACGTTGAGGACTTGAATTATCTTCAAGATGCTAGAACCTTTTTCTACTAAGCCTCTTGGGGTGTTATTATAGAGAACACATTAGTAGTGGCTTGAGATGGTTTCTAGTGTAGCATTGTGTGGATTACTTTTGTCTATGAATGAAAGGGTAGCATTAGGTTTTTACGGGGTCTTTGCTAGCTAGTGTAAGGCATGACTTGTGTGAGAGAGTTTTGGATAGAGGATGGTAGTGTTGTTTGTGTTTTTTTTCAAGCCATGTTTTCTTAGACCGAGAGGATTATTTTAACCTTTTTTACGGCCAGAGGTAGCTCTTTATCTCTTAGAAATCTTGGAATGTCCAAGCCATGTTGGGAATTTTTGAAGTCAACAACCTTTCGCTAGAATAGAGTAGGCTTAAATATTATTGCAGGTGGTTAACCCTTTATGTTAACAAGATGTTTTCATAGACCTCTGGTAATTAAATTTCAGTATTATTTACCAACATCTTTACTACCTCTTCTAGTGCATATTTGAGTTGATTGCAAAGTAGTTTTGGCTTGTTAAGTGTAGTTAGAATTTTATATTATTGAATGTGATAATTGTTATCTAAAATAATGGAATTGTATTACCACCTTAATTGATGTATGCTCTTGCTTTAATGTAAAGTTAGCTATATAATGGAATACATGTTGTGCTTTTAATTCTTTGTAAGAAATGTTGAGGGCTGGGAATATTAGATGTTTGGCTTCGTTTTGCTTTCATAAAGGTCTTTGAATGTAATATGGTTTAGATTCTTTGAAATGAAATACGTGAAAAAGGAGAGCAATTTTTTGTTGTATTGAAAGGCAATTTTTAGCAAATTGTAATATCGGATTCTGTCCTCCAAAGTGATGCATATTTTTTTTTTTTTAAGAAATTTTGAACCAACCAAAAGGATAGATGATTTTTCAAGAGATGGTTTGTATTTTGTAGAGGAAATGAAGGAATATTTTTCTTCATAGATATCGTAAATGACTACTATGAAAGATTAAATGTAGTCGAACTATCAAGAGATCAAAGCATTTTTTTTATGTTGATTTGGAAAAGAACTCACTATGTAGTTATGTTATGGTTTGAATATTATATTCAAAGCGAGTAAAAACTAGATTGAGGATTTAATATAAGTTGCATTTGAAGGCAATTTGTAATTTCCTATTTATGTTACTTTTTAAGACCAAATGATATATTTAAGGGAAGATATTTAAAACTGGGTTTCCCTTCAGGGTTTCTCCTAGGATAAAATCTATGTAATGTGTTTTGATTGTTCTATCCTTGAATTATGCAGTGGATGTCGATAATGCTTGAGTAATACATATTTTTATGAGTTATAAATTATGTTTTTTTATCATGCTTTCATAAATGATATTCGTGAGCATTGGTATGGTCTTGTTTAGAATTTTTAATTTAAGCATACCATTCTTATTGAAGTAATCTGAATGGATATTCCCTTGGGTTGAGTAGTGGTTGAATTATTTAAGTTGGATGACAATGATTTATCAGGGAATAATTATGCTTTATGTAGTTATAAAATCAAGTTTATAGAACTTCTATTTTGTATTGAATCAATAATTTTTGGATATATAACTTGTACGATGGAACTATTGATAGCATCGTGCCATATGAAGAGATTTAGCAATGTGATTAGAGTTATGTTTCATTTATTTATAAATGAAAACATACGCCCTTCAAGAATGACTTACCATTGGTAAAGAACCTAGATTAAGTGGAAGTGGTACTTGAATCTATGTAGGGTATGATTAGTTTCATAATATTTCCACTATCTAAGTAATGATATAGGAATACAAGGCTTTGACTAGCTCATTGATTAAATGAGAAGCATAGTCTAATTTCACACACTCATAATGCACACTCAGATAGACATGGGTGGTGTGTTGGCCTACTCTTATGGACATAAGTAGAGAAATTACCTACTCTGATGGATATGAGTAGTTATTTATTTTGGTGTGCCTTTTTGACAAGATGATGGGAGGTAAGCTAGCTCAATGAAGATAATAAGAAATATAGCTTGTGTTTATAGCTAGCTCAATGAAGATAATAAGAAAGATAGCTTGTGTTTATAGAATTGCACCTAATATAGTCATGTAGTCGGTTATATATGGGTTGTAGTGATGGGTGAGCCTTAAGAGAAGTTTATGAGGATACATTATGAGTTAAGCCTTGTAATAACTAGGACCTTCTTAAGTTCCTAGTGTTGTTGGTGAAGAGAACTTGTAGTGGTTCTACATAGCAAAATAAAAATAATAACAAGGAAATTGGGTTATGAAATTTGGTATCAAAGCCTATATTCCTAGTGGAATAGGCTCACTATGCAATAACTAGATTGGTTGTGAAAGAAAAACATACCTAGGTATAAGGATGAACCTATTTTCTTAAGACTAGCATAACTAGGACTATAGTAGTTTTAGTAAACTGATTCTCATTGACTCTCCTATGTGTGGAAGGAACAATGCCACTAAAGAGAAGGAGAGGTGTCACTCCAACAATGAGGTAGAAATGATAGACTAATGTAGAGGACAATAAATATAGATGTAGGATCAAAAACCCTACTAATAGAGGAGAGGATATCACTAAAATAGTATCCCAACTTTATGAAAAAGTAGAAATGCAGAAGCAACTATTGGAAGCCATGATGAATCAAGAAAAATGAGCTAAAAACTCTAGAATGGAATGGAAAAATGAACCCTTTCAAAAGCACAACAAGCCAAAGCTTTATTAGAAGTTGATTTAGGTAAGGATACGAAACATTTGAGGTCTTCCAAGTTTAATGGAGAAGATGAGGGAGACAAAGTTGAAGTTTTGCTGAAAGAGATAGAAACTTATTGCAATTTAAATAAATACTCTACTTACACCCAAAAATCCTATTCCACTCTACACCTTCAAGGGGTTAGCTTGGATTTGTGGAAAAATTATAATGAAGAACTAGAGCTAGCACCAATAGTTGATTTAAATTGGGATGCTTTTGTAGAAACTTTTAATGATAGATTCCTCACGAAACACTTCTACTCTCAAAAGTTTGAAGAGTTCACTAAAATTTGATAGGGGATTAGGATGGTGGAAGCATACCATAAAAAATATGTAAAACTATTAAAATATGTGCTTGCATACAATGAGAAAATGAAGATCCATAAATTTATTCTAAGAGCAAATTCCAGAATAGGATAGGAAGTAGACATGCGAGAACCTCCTACATTACAAAAGGCCTATGATTTGGCTAGAAAATCTAAAACCTATCTCAAACCCTATTTCAATTATTAAAAGGTTGGACGAACAGGGCAAAGAGGTACTAATAAAATGAAATAATGTAGGGTTTGTTAAGTGGGAAGGAGAGCATGCAAATAAAAATCCCTCTGGGTAGGACCGAAGGAATGATAGGAGGTAAGGAAAGAATAGAATAAGGTTCCAAGGGAGGAACCATATTGCCAATTCTCATAGTAATGGTAACAACAAACCATATCAAGGGTAGGATAATCCTCCATAGATAGATAAAATAGATGATAGGAAGAAACAAAAAACACATCCAAGACCCAAGATCAAACATTATGATTGTGGTGGATCACATTACACCACCAATTGTCCATGCAGAATAGGATTGAAATCTAATGGAAAGGAACCTATGTGCAAAGAACCTACATGCAAGGAACCGACTCACAAGATTTATGCAGTAATAGCAAAATAGGAACTTTATGGGCAAGCCACTTTGTTGCTAATAAGGGGTAAGATTTTTGACAAATATTGTAAGATTTTAATTGATAGCGATGCTAGATATAGTTTTTTTTTACTAGCCTAATTAAATACATATCTAAAATACCAATAATCTTAGCTCATGGGTGGAAGGTAGAGTATGACTTAGGGTAAACCCTTTCTATAATTTAGTGTTACCCTATGGAAAATATTACCTTGCATAGTGGTATGACCTCTTTATGTCACACCCTTGCATACATTTGATATGATATTAGAAATGGATTGGTTGCAAGCACATAGAGTTGTAATTAACTTTCAAGATCGATGGATTAAGTTCTCAACAGATAATGGGAAAGTGTAGAGGGTGTACAGTTGACAAGGAGCTTTTCAACCCCAAATTCTTTTGGTGATGCAACTCAATAAATCCATTAAGAATGGGGGAATGGTCTTTGTTGTGAAGTTAAATGAGATAGACAAGGAAAAGGAGGAGGTGCTCAGGAAACATCCACTACTGTAGGAATTTAGGGATGTGTTTCCATAGGACTTACCGAGGTTACCAACCCAAAATGAATTTGACTTCACACTCAAGCTCCAAAACCTATTCATAGATCTCCCTACAAGATGAATCCCATATAATTTCAAGAGTTGAAGGTGCAACTACAAGGATTATTAAAAAAATATTAATCGTACCAAGTGTGTCACCATGGGGAGCACTAGTCTTGTTTGTCAAGAAGGATGGTTCGCTACATATGTGTATTTATTATAGAATGTTGAAAAATGCCACTATCAATAATAGATATCCCCTAACTAGAATTGAAGACCTCTTCGCTCAACTTAAGGATGCCATAATATTTTCAAAGATTGATTTAAATTCAGAATACCATCAACTAAGGATCCATGAGGAAGATACTCACAAGACAAATTTTAAAACTCAATATGGATACTATGAGTTTGTTGCATTACATTTTGGTTTAAAAAATGCCTTGATCACATTTATGAGCTTGATGAATAGTATCTTTAAAAATCAATTCGATAAATTTGTGCTGGTATTTCTAGATGATATTTTGATATATTTTAAAAATAAGTTAGAGCATGACAAACACTTCAGAATTGTGTTAGAAATGCTAAGAGAAAACTAGTTGTACAAGAATTTGACCAAATGTGATCTTTATGTGTTAGAAGTGCAGTATCTAGGACACATTGTTTCAGCAAAATGAATTGTGATATATCCTAAAAATATAGAGGTAATTTTTAACTACCGCCAACCACAAATGTGATGGAAGTTTAAATTTTCTTAGGTCTTATAAGCTATTATATGCGTTATGTGAAAGACTATGCCAAGAATACCTCCCTAATGACTAACCTTCAAAGGAAAGGAAAAAAATTCAAGTGGATGGATAGATGTGAGGAAGCTTTTGAACTACTTAAGAAAAAGCTTACTACGCCTCCTATACTCAGGATACCCAATCCTCAGGGAAGTTTTTCTATTTGTATGGATGCATCATTGGAAGGTTTGGGAGGAGTGCTCTCTCAAGAGGAGATAGTGATAGCCTATGGGTCAAGAAAACTAAAATGACATGAGGTCAATTATGCAACCCACAATATTGAGATAGTATAGGTGGTGTTTGATTCCAAGATTTTGTGATACTATTTTTTGGGAGACCCTTTGAGTTGAGGATAGACCATCAGAGTATACAGTACATATTTACTCAATCCTTACTCAATGTTAGGCAGAGGATATGGATGGAATTTATCATAGAATATGATTTTTGTATTGAGTATATAAAAGGAAAGGAGAACAAAGTCATTGATGCACTAAGTAGAAGAAGGCACATAGTGGCCTTGTCTCACACCCATATGGACTTGATGGAAAAATTCAAGGATATGCAAAAGCAGGATGCGTACTGCAACCAAGTTCATGAAAATATGGAAAGAAACCTGTAAGAAAATATGGATTTTAACTTCATAGATGGTTTCTTGTGCTTCAAGGATAGGGTAATTATTCCAAAAAATTATGATCTAAGAAAAGTGATCATGGATGAATCACATAGATCACCATATTCTGCTCACAGGAGCAAATATGAGGGAGAATATAATGAAAACTTTATATTGGCCTAGGATGAAAAGTAACATAACAAAATTTGTTGCCTAATGCCTCGAATGCCAAAAAGTGAAGGCAAAACACAAACACCCTACTGGATTTTTGTATCCGCACGATGTACCTATGCAAATATGGCAAGTAATTTCAATGGGCTTTACTGTAGATTTGCCTAAAAATAGGTTCCAGTATGATGCAATCTTATTGGTGGTCGATAGATTGACCAAGGTTGCACAATTTATACCCAAAAGCACTAAGAATGATGTTGTGGTTGTGGCTAACATATTTTCCAAAGAGATATTTCAGCTTCATGGCTTTTCAAAAGTAATAATCTCGGATAGAGACTCGATATTTATATTCGAGTTTTGGTAATCCTTGCATCATGCCATTGGTACTAGATTGAACATAAGTTCTACTTATTATCCAAAAATCAATGGTTAAACTAAAAGAGTGAACTAGGTGCTGGAGGACATGCTTCACATGTATTGCATGGATAAAAAAACCATTGGGAATATTACTTGCATTTGGTAGAGTTTGCCTATAATAATGCTCACCATTCAAATTTAGGAATGGCTCCTTTTGAAGCTCTTTTGTTAGGTACCAAGATAGGTATTTAATGTCAAATAATTTAATATTGTATTGTATAATATGAGCCATAAATTAATTATTCAGGCCACATGTCAAAATATAAATAGGTATGTCATAGAATCATATTTGTAACCACTGGGGGAATATTGTCATATGTAATTGCAAGGAATATTGTCATATTATTATGCACTTTGTAACTCATGGAAGGTGAACCATCACACTCTTGTATAAAGAGAGATGTACCCCCATTATGAAAGGGATCTATGATGTATTCTTGGAAAATTCTTGGCTCGTGGAGCTAGAGATCTTATGGAGTGGCTCCCTTCCTAAAGGATCATTGTACGGTGTTTCTCTACCTCAAGGGTATAATCAATCTCTATTTTATTGAGCAATTAATTTATTTGTGAATGCATGTTGAATATTTCGATATATTATTGAAAGATATATGGTATGAGAAGATAGGTTCATTACATTTAGTATCAGAGTGGCGATTTGGGCAAAGTCGGTTTGTTTTTACAGAGCTAGAGCACATTTTTTTAGAAAAACATCACACTTTGCAGAGGCCATATTTTTTTATTCAGCAATCATTTTCAGAAGGTTTTTTCTCCATTGTGTAGATATTTTTTATTATTATAAAAATGACTACTCATTTATTAAATTTTGATATGTATTTAGAAAGTTATGGGTGTTTGAAGTTGAGATATTTTCACTATTTTTTGGCCACGTGAATTTGTTTTCAAAATAAAAAATTCGTATTAAATTTTTCAGCAATCATTTGTAGAATATTTTGGCACCAACATATAGATTATTCTAAGTACTATAAAAATGACTGCTCATTTATGGATTTCTAATAAGTTTTGAGAGAGTTACAGTTGTTTGAAGTTGGGTTGTTCAAGTTGTTTTTTGGCTGCACGAATTTTTTTTAAAAAGAAAAAAATTGTATTAAATTTTGTAGCAGTCATTTTCAGAATATTTTTGCATTAGCATGTAGGTTATTTTGAGTACTACAAAAATGACTATTCAATTGTGAAATTTTGATAAGTATTTAGGAAGTTACAACTATTTCAAGTTGGGCTTTTGGTGTTGTTTTTGGGTTGCCAAAAAAAGGGGAAAAAATTCATAACTTTCAATTCGGGTAAGCAAATCAGTTGTTGTTTGTTTTATTTTGAATAAAAATTGCAAATCTAGTTGTTTATGTGGAATTGAGCTTCAAATCAGTGGGGAGATATATATTTCTATGAAACCCTAGTTCATAAAACCCTAGTTTGCATTATATTTAACTTGGGGTGTGAACTTATGGAGCTGCAAGATTTTTTGGGGAAGGATGATATTGATGCTAGAGAATGGTGGAAAAAGTTTAGGTCTCTATATTGTAATAATTGATTTTGGAAATTCTTCCTTAAGAGAAGGTGTAATGGGGAAGCTTGGTCTTGGTTGAGTAATTTTTGTCATGAAAGGAATAATGAATACACTTGGGATGACATGGAGCATGCATTCTTGAGTAAATGGAACCCATATAAAAAGATAGCTAGTTTGAAGGACACCATCAAGGGATATGAACAAGAAATAAACATGCTTCAAAAAGAACAAAAGGAAACTACACCTTGTGTGTCAGGGCCAAACAGTGATAAAAAAGTTTTGTTTGAATGTCAAAATTATATTTTACAAGTTCATGGTTGCATTCAAAATCCAAAAATTATTGTTTCCATTAATACTAGCAGAAAATATAATTTTATCAATATGTTTTTTACTAAGAGGTTGCAAGTTCAAGCAAATAAAATCAAAGACATACAACTTGAGGGAAACAATGTTCAATTTTTTGAAGATTTGAAAATCACCATGGATAAATATGTTTTACATTCAAATTTTCATGCTATTGAGATGAATGATGCAGATATTGTTCTTGGTTATCCTTGGTTGCATTCTTTAGGTACTATTAAAATTAATGTGTAAAATAAATTCATGAATTTATGGTATCGAAAGAAGAAGATAACATTATAGGACATTTCTCAATATAAGTAAAAATAGGTAGCTATTACAGAGGAGCAAAGTGAAGAGTCAACAGAGGTAGTAGTACAAACCATGGAAGCTAAATCAAAGGTAGCATTAATGATAGAGAGTAAGAGGGAAGAGTAAAAACATGTTGAAAATCAAGTTAAGGTTGGAGTATATAGTCATCCACACCACCATGAGAGGCATGGCTTAAGGAAACAATCTTATGGTTCTACATGAAATCCACAAGGAACCAACTATGGCAAGGTTTTGCAAAGAAAGCATAGTGAGTCTAGTTTTGAGAGTGGTGTAGTTGCATCACAAAACAAATGGACTCATCATCAAAGTAGATCAACAAAAGCATGGAGCAAAACCAACAATTTTGGCTACTCAAATGGACACATGACATCAATATCAAGGAAGGCCACCATCCATCAAAATTCATAGGATTGATGGATGATCAAGATAGGTACCAGTATTCAACATGGCTCAAAAGATCATATTATTTAGCCTCTTGTAATGTTTCGAGGATGAAACATTTGTAATGGAGATGGAATGTTAGGTACCAATATAGGTATTTAATGTTGAATAATTTAATATTGTATTGTATAATATGAGCCATAAATTAATTACTAAGGCCACATGTCAAAATAGAAATAGGTATGTCATAGAATAATATTTGTAACCGTTGGGGGAATATTGTCATATGTAACTGCAAGAAATATTGTTATATTACTATGCACTTTTTAACTCATGGAAGGTGAACCTCCACATGTGTGATCTTGTAACTCATGGAAGGTGAACCATCACACTCTTGTATAAAGAGAGATATACTCTCATTGTGAAATAGATCTATGATGTATTTTTAGAGAAGTCTTGGCTTGTGGAGCTAGAGATCTTGGTTGTATAATTAGTATCTATTTTATTGAGCAATTAATTTATTTGTGGATGCATGTTGAATATTTTGATATATTGTTGAAAGATATATGGTATGATAAGAGAGGTTCTTACATATTTATGGAAGGAAATGTAGGACACGTTTGTCTTGGGATAATATAGAATATTGAATTGTGCTTGGTCTAGACATGAATAAGGTGATGGAGCAATAGTTTATGATGATTAGAGAACGAGTAAAAGAAGTCGTAAATCGACAAAAGAGCTATGGCGATCTTAAAATACCTACATGATTTTTTTTAGTTGGAGAGAAGGTATTTTTAAGGGTGAGACCAAAGAAAAGTTATTTTAAGTCTACCAAGTTGCATCCACGTTTTGTGGGACCCTTCGAAGTTACAGAAAATATCAGCCCTGTGGCATATCGACTTGCTTTACCACCTAACTTGTTCAAGATTCATGAAACCTTTCACATATCTTTGCTTAGAAAATATGTAGCCAATCATGATCATGTGTAGGATATTTTCTAATTTGTAGATGACGAACCCAGAAGTCATAGAGATTTGAATAGTAAATATCCTTGAGTTTCAATCCAAATCAATGAAGAAAGGGACTATGGAGAAATACAGGGTCTAGTGGGATTGCTACTTGGAAATAAACTCTACTTGGGAAAAAGTATCATACATGCATAAACATTTTTCGTTTTTATTTGAAAATACTATGTAATTATGATTGTAATTTTCTTCCTTACTCTATGCAACTTGATGAACACAGAGGATTGTGTCACGCTTAAGGGGGTTAGTATGTCATGACCCACCCTTGGCAGACATTTTATTTGATGGATTTTTGTGTGGTTATACGTTTTGATCAATGTTTCCATATAATAGGATATGAAATTATCTATGCATATGATGATTGATACATTTTAATTAATGGAATGATTAATGACATCATGATCATTTTTTGTAAAAATATAGTTCTAATGAGAAAATAATGTTGCTACTAATAGATTTGACAAATTTGCAAGAGTAGGTTTACCTTGGGTGGAGGAATGAAGCATATTATGGAATTACTTTAATGATATAAGTTTGAATAATTTGTGAAGCATGATAGTTACCATGCTAGAATTTTGTTTACTAAAATGTTTAATTGTAATTTTTTTTTATATATATATAGTTCTATTTTAATATAAAGCAAGTAAAAGAATTTATTGAGGTTTGTAGTGATGAGAAGGTAATAAAGTAAGTTTACCTTGCTAAGCCTATCATTAATTAAGGAAAGATGACCTTTGAGTAGGTTTTGTTTTCTTGTATTCAAAACTTTATATCTTATTAAAAAGAAACTTAAGCATAGGCTTCTTATGTTAAGGAATATTTTGGTCACCTTCTAAGAACATGCTTCAAAAATGGTAGGAGATCGTGCATTGAGGAGGGAACTAAAATGCACCCAAATCAATAATATTCAGTTGCATGGGGATGAGTGGGGAAAAGAAAAAGAGATAATATCAAGAACGTTTGATAGGAGGATAAAGGAGAGGAAAGGGAGGATAGTGTAGTGGAGTAGAAAAGAAGGACCGAAGGAGAAAGAATGTTAACCAAATATTTTGCTTCAAGACCAAGTTACAGGAGATCAGGTAAGGTTGATAAACTTGGTTTGGATAGTGTTTTGGAAAGATATGGCTTGTTATTTTTAAGTGAATTTGGATTGCTGATTTTAGATGTACTTATCCTTATGGGAAATTTCTTTTTGGACAGGTTTGTGCAAGATTTTAGAAGCTTTAGCTTCATAAAATATCCAACAATGTAAATGGACTTGTAGTGGTTGTTTTTGGAGGTTTAACCAAGTTTTATCTTTTGTTGTGAGCACTTCTCACTTGACACCTTGTAAAAACTATAGCGTAGATTTAGTTGAGTGAAGTTTACCATTTATGGATGTGTTGGGGGTTTTATACTCCTCATGGTGGTTTTTGTTGGTTGAGTTCAACTTGAACTTGGGTAGCATCATGGTACCGAGTGCATATCCATATTGGACTTGATGGAGCCTATTTCGAGAGCTTGAACTATATTCAAGATGCTAGAAACTTTTTATACCGGGCCTCTTGGGTGTTATTACAGAGAACACATTAGTGATTTCTTGAGGTGGTTTTTGGTGCAGTGTTGTGTGGGTTACTTTCATCTATGAACAAAAGGGTAGTTCTAGTTTTTAGGAGGTGTTTTCCAGCTAGTGTAAGGTATGACTTGTGAGAGAGAGTTCTAGATAGAGGATGGTAGCATTGTTGGTGTTAATGTCCAAGCCATGTTTGCTTAGAATGAGAGGTTTCTTTTAAACTTTGTTACAGCCAAAGGTAGCTCTTTACCTCTTATAACTCCTAGAATTTCCAAGCCGTGTTGGGTATTTTTGAAGTTAGCACCCTTTAGCTAGAATTGAGTAGACTTACTTTTTGTTACAGGTGGTTAACCATTTATGTTAACAAGATCTTTTCATAGAGCTCTAGTAATGAAATTTTAGTATTCTTTACTAACATCTTTACTACCTCTTCTAGTGCATATTTGAGTTGATTCTAAAGTATTTTTGGATTTTTGGAGTGTAGTTAGACTTTTATATTATTGAATGCGATGATTGTTGTTTGAAAAAATGGAATTAATTTACAATATTCATTGATGTATGCTCTTACTTTAATGCAAAGTTAGTCATTTAATGGAATAGATGTGCTTTTAATTCTTTGTTATAAATATTGAGGGTTGGTAATATTAGATGTTTGGCTTCATTTTTCTTTCATAAAGAAGTTATTTGACTGTGATATGGTTTAGAGTATTTGAAATGAAATAAGTGACAAAGGAGAGAAATTCATTGTTGTATTGAAAGGCAATTTTTAGCAAATTTTAATGTCATATTGTTTCCTCCAAAGTGATGCATATTTTGTTTCTAAATGGAATTTTGAACCAACCGAAAGGATAGATGGTTTTTCAAAATATGGTTCATCTTTTGCAGAGGACGTGAAGGAAGAGTTTTCTTCATAGATATTGTACACCGACTACTATGAAATATTAAATGTAGTAGAACTATGAAGAGACTAGAGCATTTCTTTTATGTTGATTTGGAAAATAACTCACTATGTAATTATATTCTGTTTTGAATATTGTGTTCATAGCGAGTAAAAATTGGATTGAGGATTTAATATGAGTTGTAGATGAAGGCAATTTGTAATTTTCTATTTATGTAACTTTTAAGACCAGATGATATATGTAAGGCTAGGTTTCTCTTCAGGGTTTATCCCATGGTAAAATTTGTGTAATGTATCTTTATTGTGTTATTTCATTGAGTTATGCAGTGGATGTGGATAATGCCTAAGTAATACGTATTTTTATGAGAGTTAGACATTATGTTTTTTATCATGCTTTCATAAATGAAGTAGTAACTTAAATGATAACCATGAGCATCGGTATGGTCTTGTTTGAAATTTATAATTTAAGCATACCATTCTTATTAAATTAATATGAATGGAGATTCCCTTGGGTTGAGTAGTGGCTGAATTATTTAAGTTGGATGGCAATAATTTATCAGGGAAAATTATGCTTTATATAGTTGTGAAATCAAGTTTATAGGACTTCTATTTTGTATTGAATCAATAATTTTTTGACATATAACTTGTACGATGGAAATTTTTATAGCATCACGCCACATGAAGAGATTTAGCAATGTTATTAGAGTTATGTTTCATTTCTTTGTGAAGGAAACCATAGGTTCCTAAAGAATGACTTGCCCTTGGAAAAGAACCTAGCTTAAGTGGAAGTGGTACTTGAATTTATGTAGGGTATGATTAATTACATAATCTTTCCATTGTATAAGTAATGATATAGACATACAAGGCTTTGATTAGCTCATGGATTAAATGAGAGGGATAGTTTAATTTCACATGCTCATAATGACACTCAAATGGAATTTAGTGGTGTGTTGGCCTACTCTTATGGACTTGAGTAGAGTGATTCCCTACTTTAATGGATTTGAGTAGTGAGTTTTGTTGGCATGCCCTTTCGATAAGATGATGAGAGGTAAGCTAGCTGGATAAAGATAACGAGAAAGATAGTGTGTGTTTATAGCCTTTCACCTAGTACACTCATGTAGTCAGATATATATGGGTTGTAGTGATTATTGAGCCTTAAGAGAAGTTTTTGTGGATCCATTATGAGTTGAAACTTGTAGTAACTAGTACATTATTAAGTTCCTAGTGTTTTTGGGGAAGAGAACTTGTAGTGGTCCTACATAAAAGAAGAAAATAATAATAATAATAATAATAATAATAATAGGGAATTTGGGTTATGAAATTCTCTTCTACTAAGTCCACAAATTCATACTCTATATCTATAGGAGAAGATACAATATTTTTCATATATAAAAGGAAAAAACTATGTGTTTTACATTTGTGTCTTATAACCCATTTTTGTCATAAGTATAATATAGTCCCTTAGATCAATGGTTTGTCATCTCTATTGGTGTTAACCTCTTGACTCTTGGATCCTTTGGATAATTATTGCATGTTGGTGTAGAAGTTCTATTATAGAATGTTGGGATTCTAGAGGATCTTTGTTGGGCATTCCATTTACTTTCTACAAGTTTATCTAGCCCCATGGTAGTTATGTATGTGTTTGGTTTGAACATTTGGACCTCAGTTTTGATTTCTTCTCTAAGGCTACTAATGACGAAACTCTTGAGTAAGACATATAGAATACCTTCAATTCTATTGGCTAGCTTCTCAAAAGTTGTGATATATTTAGGTATAGTACTTGTTTGTTAGTGCTTGGTAATAGCTCTAGTAAAATATCTAAACTTTGATAGATTAAATTGACCAAGGAGTTCACTCTTGAATTATGTCCACCCAATTTTAGGACTTTTTTCTCCAACCATTGATACCAATGGAGTGCTTCAAGGTCAAAATAAAAAGTGACTAATAAAAATTCTTGATTGAAGGGTGTTTCATATATTTCATACCATTTCTCAACTTTAACTATCTGAATTTATGGATTGATCTCATCAAACCTTAGAAATTTAATTTTAGGAAGAATACGAGCCATGCATCTATTGTTCCATCACTATTGATAGTTTTCCTTAGTAAATGACCTAGTGAAATTTATGCTATCAATATCTTTCCCTCTAATATTTTGGGCTATTTTCAATATTCCCATCAAAATTTGGATTGTTAACCTTAAGCACTTCAATGTCCATACTCGTGTATGTTGAAAGATTACTAGCATGATGGATAGAGAAGACATTTGCTTTTTTATATCAGTTATGGCATCCAATTTGGTGATTATTATTCCATATTATGCACACTAGCCTCCATGGCTTTATTTTAGGTCTTTGATGGCACTAAAAATAACATTATTGTTTATAGCATTTACTATTATTATTAAAGGTAGCAAAAAATTGTATGGTTGTTATATACAATAAAATCAACCTAAAAATATGATCAAAATGGGTTATACCATAAAATTATGATTTTGGAGTCCCAAAAAATGTATGGATGCTATATACCAAAATGATAAACTCGACAAGATGATCATAATGGACTATAACAAAAAATGATACTTTTTGGTAATCCAAACTATTTTATAGATAATTATTTAGCCCTCTATACTCTATAACTAATTTATGTAGTCTTCTATACTTTTTGTTTCTATCCTACTAGTGATAAGGCATGTGTACTTCCCATAGTTGTATAATATATTACAATAGCAATTGATAATTATTGGACCCATATTTTAGGCCACTATCCAAGGATGACATAGCCTATATCCTTGGATGCACTACCCTTATCTTTGATTGGTATGGGAGGGTAATATTCACAAGTGATATGCTTGATGTACTATAGATAAACACATGGCCAAATGGATTCCTGTATTTAAAGTTTTGGATTAGGATTCCTAAAAAAAATCCCAATATATGCAAGTTATATGGGATCTCAAATCCATATACTAGTGTTGTTTGAAGCTTGGGTATTGGAGTGTGATCAAACACCACTTCAGTAGATGCCTTATGGGAAATATATCTTATCCATAAAATATATCTCCACCATGGTATTTTGAAATGGATAGAACACCATTTCTAACATATATATCTAGGCTTACAAAAACAATTGCTCACAATAGAAGCTTACCCTAGAAACTGCTTTGTACCACATGTAATGAACCTCTTATCACATATTAAAACTCAAAATTCCTAGTTTTGAATTGTATTAATTTAATAAATTTAGTACCAAAGATAATTCTAGCTATGATTACAAGAATTATTGACAAAAGCAGCACTGGTATCACATATCCAATAATAGAAGCATTTAAATAAAACATGGAAATTAAAAAATATATAGCAAATACAAAAAATTGGGACAAGCAATTTTACTATCACTAGCCTCTTCAAGGGGGAAATATCATTATAAAATATTCCAAATATTCAGTAGTGCTAAGAGGGTTACATCCTTCCATTTTTATAATATTTACAAGAATATTTCATAACATTCTATGATAATATTCATGACTACATATCCTATGATGGTTATATATATTATCCCAAAGCAATTACATGCATGATTCTATGAGAAACCTTCTCACCTATTTCTAAATTAACACATGGACAATTTTACATACCCCATGTGGCACAATATTATATGCCAACATGAGTTACAAGTAATGGGTGCATAACAATTTCTTATGATGTGTTAAATTTAGTAGCTCTCAAAGTCCCTTAGCTTGAACACAATATTTTTAACAATTTGATTTGCCATAGATTTCTTAAATTAAATAGTTGAACTCCCTTAGTCTATCCAAAATATATATCTTGATTCAAATCAATGTATTGGTATATTTTTCTAAGGTGGTTGCTCAATGTTATTCATAGATAAATTCTAGAAAAACTCAAAAAATCATAGGTTAACAAAATTTAAAATTTTAATTACAATTACATGTCCCATTAAGTCTCCTACAACCTCAACAATATTATTGTTAAAAGCATTACTTAGTCCACATTACCAATATTAAATAGTAGCAGTTGTATTTCCATATACTTCTATTTATAATTATGTATTATTCTTGGGTGTGTAATGTTTTGTAAATGGATGTTATTTTAGGAAAGGATGGGCAATTGTTATGGGTTATATAAGTTTATAATTTGTAAAAATGTGGAAAGAGGTATGTAGTATGCATGTACTTTGTATTAGTTATCAATAATAATAAAATGATCAATAAAAAATATGTTTTAGCATGTGAAAATTTGGTGTACATAGTAGCTTTTGCAATAAGCTAGTTCCTTTAATATTTAGAGAGAAAATTAGTTGATTTATATTTTATTAGATGTTGAGTTCCTCTATTCTAGAGTAGAGCTCCCTTGTTTTTGAATAGGATTTTTATGTAAGTGCAAGAAACCTTCAAGTGTTCTCAAAGCCAAGGCAACATCATAAGAATCAATAAAGATATTAGGATGGTATATTTGTACATTTTCGAATAGTTGGCTATATGTAATGACCAACAAAATCTCTAGCATAGTTCAACCTTACATTCCTTAGTTCAAGTGGATAATTATAATATTTGGAGTATTAAGGTGAATACTATTTTTTATACTCAAGGTTTATTAGAGCTAAATGAAAGTGGGTATCCAAAACAAGTAGAACTTCCAATCAATGGACATAGACGTGAAAATATCAAGTTAAGAAAAATACAAAAATGGACCTCAAAATACTCTTATTCCTCTTGAAAATTATGGATAATACCATATTTCAAATAATTATAGCAATAACAAAATCAAAATAGGCTTTGGATAATCTATAAAGTATATATTAAGATACAAAAGATAAAACTAGATGTACTTCAAATTTTAAGGAATGTATCCAATAAATCATCAATGAAAGTTGTATAATATTTTCATTAATTGTTTACTCAAAATATGGGGATTATAAATAAATAAAGTCTCGTGGTACGATAGTATGATATCACCAAGTTTTTAAAAAATATTTTCATAATTTTACCTATAAAATATGGTCTTTTTGTAGTTTCCATTGAAGAATTTAAGGATTTGGCACAATTTTCAATTAAAGAGCTCATGAGGCCACTTCAAATTCATGACCAAATATTGAATAGGCCAACAAACATGTTCGTAAAGCAACATTTCTAATCACAATATTGTATCAATGAAGTAAAATATAAAGGTGAAAAAAAAAATAGAGTTCTAGAAAGCATCCTCATAAGCATTGCAAGAGGTAGAGGAAGAAGTATAGGTAGAGGACAAAGCAACAACTACTATGAAGAAGTTGTTATGATAAGGAACAAAAAATACTATGAAGGATATAGTTGAAGCTTTAACAAATCAAACATTTATATTCATTATTGTAAAAGTAGAGTCGTTATCAACTTGAATTTTGAAAACAAAATTTTGATTAAAACAAGCAATGTGTCAATTTTTACAAGAAAATAAAGAATATGTTTGAATTTTTTTTACTTACAATACAATTGATAAAAAATTAGAAGATACTTATTTTCAGAAAGTGGTTATAGCAACCACATGACAAGGAAGAGAGCAATATATTCTATAGATGAATCACTACAATCACATGTGAAACTTGGAAATAATATTAAATTTCTAGTAATTGGCAAAGTGGTAATCTCAATCAAGACAAAGAAATGTAAAAAAATATTTTCCAAATGTTTATTATGTTCTTGGTTTAAAACATAATCTATTAAGTACTAGACAACTAAGAAAGGCTACCTAATTATTTTTTAAAGTGACACATGCAATATTTATGATAAAAGCAATAGAAATAGAGTTACTATAGAAGTAGCAATGACAAAGAAACATATCTTTCCCTATAAAATTTAATGTGATATTCCTTATTTTTTAAAGTTATCATAAAATATTAGTATTAATTTGTGTCATTTGAGATATAGGATCAAGACCAAATCTAATTCAACAAAATATGAAAATTATTGCTTAAATATATGAAAGAACTCAAAATGTTGAAGATAGTAATAAAATTATTAATTTTACTCCTCTCTAGAAATGAAGAAAAATTAGCTTATTACAAAGATACATTGAAGCATAGCATATGACATAAAAATGGATAATGAAATATATGCACTTGAAATAAATACTTCTATTTCATTATTTGAATCTTTCTCTACCCACCCCCTCCACTCTTGAGTCATGTAGCTCTCTTTCAATAGTTTTCATCCATTTTGACCACTCTTTCTTATGTTAACCCTTTGACTTGCAAGTTTTAAAAATCTCTAAGCTTAATGTACATTTATAAAGAATTGGTCACATATATTTTACATTGCATGATTTCATTTACTATGTATTATTATTTTAATTTACATTACCATGTTTCTTAATGTTAAAGTTAATTGCACTAAGATATTGATTGAGCAAAACCTTAGATCTATCAACAATGTTTTTTTGAGGTTATTGGAATCATGTGGATCCTTTTTTATATGAGGCACTCCATCTTGCTTTTCTTCATTAAATATTCAGCACCTCATGGGGGTAAGATGTATGGTAGCAAAAATTTCAAGCTTAAATTCAAAATCCAAGAGTTAAGTAGAGGTAAGTGTACTTCCAAATTTTTTTAATTAATGGCATCCATGTTAGGGGAAAATATAGATCTTGAGTGGGAAATGTATATCCTTGAGTCTAATAATTCATATTATTGATTTAGATGTCCTTTTGTATGACTCAAACCCTGGTATAGAGCCACTAAATCAATTTATCTAGAATAATCTAGACAATATCAAAAAGCTTTATAGACCCAAAGAATTCACTATTTTCCATAATTTTTATTATGGTTTCTAATTCTAGTTAAAGCATTGGTGTAGCCTACTAAAGTACATGTCCTTAATAGGATAATACTTTTTCATTAGACCATATTGGTGCTCTCATCCAAAATATACCCAATTGTAAAATTGCCTTCACTATTAGATCTATATCACTTGTATTTTCCACTTGTCTCCCAATTGTTACCATTCAATTTATAATTGAATAAAGCACCATGTATCATTTGACAATTTTTTATGGAAAATTATGAAGACTAAAACCCTATAAATAGGATATTTCCAAGTCATTTTGTAGGAATTTATCTTCTTCTTTTTTAAAACAAAACAAATAAAAAATTCATAATAGATAAATTCTTTTTCCTCCACCAATCCTTCTTGTTACTTTATTTATACCTTCTTCTTCCTAGATAAATCCCATTTACTATCCATTCTAGGATTATCTAAATATCTTATGAGTGTTAAGGGATGCAATAGGAGGCCCACTTGTTGCTTATTGCATCATTGAAGGAAGAAATAACTCGTTTTATCCCTTGGTTAGTACTCATCTTAGAGGATAACTTACCTAAGGTTTTTGCATAGGCACACTTAATCAACAATGATTTGAAAGTTAAAAAACAACAGTTATTGAATCAACAACAAGATCATGAAAAGTCCTATTCTAAGGTCTTCCGTAAGATCTCCATAATTATTCATCTAGAAACCAAGGTATGTTAAACCAAATTTAGTATATTTTTTGTCATAATTTTTCTCTTTATCTTACATCTTTACTTAGAAGAATCTTGGGTCAATTGCTATGATTTAGTTTATTTATTGGAATCTATGGTCAGTTGTTCTAATTTTTCCTTACTAAGGTCTATTACATGGCTTACATAAATATTCATGTATGGCCATTTGTTGAATTTTGGCCATTTTAAGTTGTAGCTTCTAACCTTTGTGTATTTCTAAATTTAGTCTACAACCCCCCATTTTGTTAGTTTAGCTAGAACCATAGCAATCGACCTACTTCAAAGGCTAATTGAGAATCCATTCTGAGTCTTATAATCTTGGTTGAGGTCTTAAGGGTACAAATCAGCCATTTAGGTGGATTTTGAGCCAATATTTTTTGGCATGCTCGACGGGACTTATTGTGGCCATTCCACAACTAGCCCCAAATTTAGGGACCCACCTTAATTTTTTTTTTTTTGATTGGTCGAAAGGGTGTTGAAAGGTCCCTGAACCTTGTACAAGTATTATTTACATGTTTCCAAAATCGACCGAAGAGGCCCAAGAGCTAAAGATTAAAGAAAAAGCAAAACACCACAAGAAGAAATGTGTTGCGATATCGCGACACATTGCATTTTCGTGGTCCAAAGCATAGGTAAAAATCTAGGAGGAAAAGGTATCATGATATCGTGACATGTTGCACCATCACGACCAAAGGAGGAAAAGATGTTGCGATATCGCGACAAGATGCAGCATCACGACCGAAGGAAAGAAAGTGTCGCAATATCGCAACATGTTGCAACATCGCTGGTAGAAGAGAAGAAGTGTCGTGAAATCGTGACAAGTTGCATCATCATGGCCATAGGGGGAAAGGTGTCGTGATATCATGACATGTAGCATCGTCGAGGCCAAAGAATAAAATATGTCACGATATCGTGACATGTTGCATTGTCGCGGCCAAAGGAGAAAAAGTGTCGCGATATTGTGACATGTTGCACCGTCGCGGCCACAAGAGAAAAGGTGTCGTGACATTGCGACATGTAGCATCGTCGAGGCCGAAGAAGAAAATATGTCGCGATATCGTGACATGTTGCATTGTCATGGCCAAAGGAGAAAAAGTGTCACGATATCGTGACATGTTGCACCGTCACGGCCACAAGAGAAAAGGTGTCGCGATATCACGACATGTTGCATTATTGCGGCCAAAGGAGGAAAAGTGTCGTGATATCGCAACATGTTGCAATGTCATGGCCAGAAGAGAAAAAGTGTCAAGATATCATGACATGTTGTATCATTGCAGCCTAAGGAGAAAAAATGTCATGATATCGTGACATGTTGCATCGTCGCGACCGGAGGAAAAAAAGTGTCGCAATATCACGACATGTTGTAGCACCATGGCCAAAGGAGAAAAAATGTCACGAAATTGTGACAAGTTGCATCATCTAAAAAAAAATATAGAGAATTTCGCGATATCGCGACATGATGCATTGTCGCGGCCAAAGAAGGAAAAGGTGTTGCGATATCGCGACAAGTTGCATCATCGCAGCCCAAGAAAAAGGTGTCGCGATATCGCGACAATTTGCATCATGGCAACCAAATAGAAAAAATTTCGTGATATCGCGACAAGTTGCAACGTCATGGCCTAAGGAGAAAAAGTGTCACGATATCGTGACATGTTGTATTGCCACGGCAAAAAAAGGAAAAAGTGTCGTAATATCGTGATATGTTGCATCATCGCGGCCAAAGAGAAAAAATGTCACGATATCACGACATATTGCTTCATCACGGCCGAAAGAGAAAAAGTGTACGATATCGTGACATGATGTAACGCCGCAACCAAAGGAGAAAAAAATGTCGTGATATCACGACATGTTGCAACGTCACGGCCAAAGGAGAAAGAAATGTCACGATATCGTGACATGTTGCATTTTCACGGCCAAAGGTGAAAAGTGTCGCGATATCGCGACATGTTGCTTTTTCGCTGCCGAAGGAGAAGAAGGAAAAAGTGTCGCAATATCACGACAAGTTTCATCAGCATACCAAACCAATCCCCTGGCAACATCTCACATTGTGCAAACATTGAAACTTGTAGGATCGTTCCTTAGGCCAATGAGGAAGGAGTCTCTTCACACTTGAATATCATATTCACCGACACCCTTGTTAACAAGCTAGTCCGCAGCTTTTTTTCCTTCCCAGTATTGATGTTTGATGACTAATTCTAGATAATTACCAATCAGGGCCTTGCATTCTTGAAAAATCAAAGCAAGGGCCCAGGGAGGCTTATCGGTACCATTGAGCCAGTTGATACAATGAAATGAGTCTCCTTCAATGATGAGTTTATTGATGGTCAACCCTTCCATGAGGATCAAACTTTGGAACAGTGCCCGTGCCTCTGCTCTATTATTGGATTGAATTCCCAGGTTCTAGGCAAAGGCCAAAATTATTTCTCCTTTGTGGTTTCTGAGAATTCCTCCTCCGCAAGCTGCTCCTGGGTTGCCTTTAGCCGCACTATCAAAATTGAGCTTGTGCCACCCAGTAGGTGGTAAGACCCACTTGATGACAGACCTATCAACAGAATTATGGGGCAAGACAGAGATGTTAGATAGATTGAAAAGTTTGGTTAGGTCCGATTCTAAGCCAGGAGGGGGGGTTTTGGAGACGAAACAAGAGAGGCATTCTCCGCAGCAAGGGCCATGATTTTGACAACGATAATCTTCTTATTAGTGGCTTGATTTTTGAAAATTCTGGTGTTTCTCTCGAGCCATATCTGCCATAGGTAAAGGTGGAGGCAAGCTTGCCACATGAATTTTAGTTGGTTGCTCTTGAAATACTGGGGCCATTGCTTAATAAGGAGGGGAATGGAATGTGGGAGGACTGTGGAGATGTCAAAGGTGTTATGAACCTGGTTGAGAACTGCTAGAGAAAAGGGACATTCCAAAAAAACATGCGAAGTTGACTCACAAGCGTTTTTGCATAGGATACACCAATTGGGAATGAGTAACCCTCTGATTATCAAGTTGTCAATGGTGAGGATTCTATTTTGGATGGCCAACCAGCAAAATAATTTGACCTTAGGAATGATATTGGGAACCCAAACCTGATTTGATAAGTCCCAACCATCTATGGGAGTTTCCTGACTGTAGTAAGTTGATTTGACAATGAAATTTCCAGATTCTTCAAGGTTCCAGACCATAGAATCATCTTTGTGTGAGCTCGGGATGATGCAAGTCCTCAACAATTTTTGTAACCACCTAAGATCCTCGGTGATATGCATGGGCCCGTTAAGAGCTAGGTGTTTCCATTCAGGTCTTGCAGGACCTTGGTTAATGAAGTGACACACCTTATCTCCAAAGGTGGCTTCGATAGTCGCCTTGAGCACTACAAGATGCGGATCTTGGCTAAGAGGTTTATCACGGATCCATGGGTCATCCCAAAAATGGATGGTTGTTCTAGTTCCTAGACACCACCTTAAGCCTTCCATGATGATTTTACTTGTTTTGATTATGCCATTCCATAAATGGGATCCGATAGGGAGGTTGTGCTCTCCAAGAAAGGAAAACTGATGGAGGTACTTAGCTTTAATGATATCAATCCAAGTGAATTTTTCATTGATGGTAAGTCTCCAGGCCTACTTGGCAATGAGGGCCATGTTCATCCGCTTGATGTCTCTGAATTCGAGTCCTCCATCCTTTTTCTTGGAACAAACCCTGTCCCAGGCGACTAGCAAAAATTTATTCTTGTTTTTGTTTCTAGCCCAAAGGAATCTGCGTTGAATTTGTTCAATTTTTTGGCAGATGGTAGTTGGAGCTTTGAAGATAGATAAGAAAAAAATAGGGATACTTTGAAGGCAAGCTTGGACCAGAGTGGCTTTGGCTGCCTGGCTAAGCATTGAGCTTTTCCACCCTGCTAGTTTCTTGTTGAGGTGATCTAAAATAGGGTTCCACATAGCCAAGACTGATCTATCATGGAAAAGCGGTAATCCAAGATAAGTAGTTGGAAGGCTCCCAATGTTGCACCCAAGGATCTCAGCAATCTTATTTTTTCTGTGAGTGGGAGTATTGAGAAAGTATAGCATGCTTTTATGGTAGTTGACTTTCTGACTAGCCGCATATTCATAAGAATCAAGAATGTTCTTAATGATTTTTGCTTCAGGAACGGAAGCATGAGAGGATAGAATAGTATCATCAACAAACTGTTGATGGGATATGCCTTTGGATGTTGAGGCTAGTTTGATCCCAGAAACAAGACCACTATTGCAGGCAGCTGAAAGGGTTCTTCCAAGGGTTTTGGCCAAAATGATGAAGAGAAAGGGGGATAGAGGGTCCCCTTGACGGATGCCTTTGAAACTTTGGAAGAAACCTACGGGTGAGCCATTGATAAGAACAGAGAACCAAGCAGTCGAGATACATTCGCGAACCATCTTGATTCATTCTTTGTGAAACCCAAACTTTTCTAGGACTTCAAACAGGAATTTCTAGGAAACTCGATTGAAAGCCTTGTTCATGTCAAGCTTAAGGAACATGCTGGGTTTTTTATTTTTAGAAGTTGAGTGGGCCAATTCGTGGACGGTTATCACTCCATCCGATATGAATTTGCCATTGACCGAGCTCCCTTGGCACTGATCGATGATGGAGGGAAGGATGTCTTTCAACCTATTTGCCATGACCTTGGTGATAAGTTTGTAAATGACACTACAGAGACTAATCAGTCTAAAATCAGAAAGGGAAGCACGATCGTTGGACTTGGGAATTAAAATAATGAAAGTGGAATTGGCCTCTCTCGACATCTTTTTGGCTCTCTGGAAGAATTTAACCGCAGCAACGACATCTTGGCCCACAATATCCCAAAAGTGTTGGAAAAATCGGGGTGAGAAGCCATCAGGTCCGTGAACCTTATCTTTGCTTTCATGGGAATTCTGATTTGTTTTAGGTGTTATTTTTGGATAAGCTCAGGCTAGTGGGGTTTTTTTGTAGGTTTGTAGGTTGTTTGGTATAGAATTTAATTTCTTTTAGTTAATATTTTGTTTGAGTGTAAATATTTTGATTAATTTCAATCCTTTGGATTAAATTAATTCAAGTGGTGGAAATTGATTAAATAAATAAATTCTAACAAAAATAAAAAATATACATATATATAGATATATATATATAATAAAATAAAATATGAATAAAGAATAAATATAATATTTGAAATAAAAGATATACCAAAGTGATGAAGACGATGTTAAAATGGATCAAATTTATTTTCATTTTTAGGATGTTATATGGAATCAAGGTGAATTGGGTCTATATTTAATTTGTTAAATTCATCGTCATTTCAAAGGTGCATTAAAATTACATTTGTATATGGTAGGTTCCAAGAGATCATGTCCCAATGGATAAGTCTAGATTTTGAGGAACGGTTAACGACATGACCAATGAGGCCACTGTGGACAAAGCTAGATTTATTGATAATAAGTGCACCCAAGGCATATCGTGGCTGCTAGTAGGGCATATGTTTATAAATTTTCCCCATATAGAACGTGTTCGAGATGGATTTGTAGGCCCATAGAAGCCATGTAGATCCATACAGGGAGGATTTGGATGTTGACTTGGTAGTGATATACATAGACATATTATAAGAGGATTGGTGACTATGTTGGCAAATATTAAACAATCAACATGGATGAAATCGGGGACATTGCAGATTAAAAACAATGCATGCATTGTTATCTAGATGGAAGAACAAATTGCAAAAGGGGCATGCCAGTGAGGAGGAATTAGTGTTAACAAAATATCGACGACATAGGGAATACAACTAGACAAAGAGATGACATGTTGTATGGTGATGATGGAGGGTGATTGGTTTGATTTTCATTCTTAACAACAACAGTGAATGCAAGCTATAACTTTTAGTCACCAGGAGCATCTTGGTAGATACTGCCATGCATATTTATCATATATATCACCATCCCATTGACGAACACGAATCATAAACCTATCCTTTGGTTGATACCTATACCTTGGTAGATGTGTACAAATGACAACATGGTCAGTGGATCCATGGAGTGGAATGTGATACTATTATTTTATGTATTGCACATAATATTTATGGGCTGGCTGTCAAGAAAATTATGTCATCGAACAACATAGATTGGAATATGGATGATGATTCGACACGTAGAACTTAGTCATGATGACTCCAGACACATTGACTATGACTCATAATGGACACAATGAACAACACAGGTACCAAGGAGGACTGACTTAGATATAGACCAGTGACATAGACACCAAGGATCACTTTGGACTCTGATTGTGACATGGACTTATGGTTATGGCATTATGGAATATGGACATGAATATGCATGCCCTGACATATTGTAGATGAAGAAACACTGGGACTTAACTATGATGATGAACCCTGACTACGAACGTGGATTATCAGGCACTAATTATGGGGTGGTTGAGAACCGATGCAAACTAAGGACGATGATGGCAAGTGGACCGACATTCATGATGCAGTGAGATGATGTGTATGATGAGGAATTATTCCATCAAACGTGCTAAATATTGTAGTACCAATGTTGCAATTCAACAACTAACGAGTTTTATGAATAGAGCACAGTGTATGCACTGCTAACAAAGCATACGAGTGTTAGGAGCCTTCATTGGATAAAAATCCATGTACACAAGTGGTGATTTATGAATATAGGCTTCCAATAAAGAATTTGGATCCACCTGCAGACAACATGGCAGGGTAGGATCCTGAACTTGGCAGCCATCAGTTGAATGAGGATGCACCAACTATATCCTTTGGAAATAAGGAATACTAGCCATCGAATGATAAGACAGTGCTACTATATTTACACACAAAGGAATCTATGGTAAATAAGGGTGGACACATAGAAGGTAGCTATTATATCACATGTAATAAAAGCCTTACAAGAGAAATGTGTCAATCGGAACTATACTATAGGCTTATTGTGGAGTTATCTAAGAGTAATGAATGGTAGGATTATGGCTATCAACAGAGTGAATATTCTATTCACTTATGAATATAATAAACGAATAAAGAAATAAAAATCAGGCATATAGAAATGCTTTAGAATCTCTAATAGAGGCTAGGGTGTTACAAGTTTGAACCAACTGGAGAAGCAAACCAAAATGTGGAAAGCAAGCGAATAAATTTTGGTTTGTATTGGGATTCTTGCTGCATTTTTTTGATCTTGAGGGGAACCTATGCTTATAATTTGTAGCTTGTGCTCCATGGATCCTTCTTTTGGTACTTCCTAGGACCTCCCTACGTCTTTCCCATGGCTTATGGTTCTACACTGATGTTTCCTCTGCTTCTTTTGGTTTTCGAGTAGCTCTCCTTGCTGCTTTGGGACTTCATGGCCTGTGGAGTTCCCTTGTTTTTTGTACCTATTTATAGGATTTTCCAGGATGCTATTCTTCGCATCCCTACATTTTTTAGTGGTTTCTAGGTCACTTCCTACTATTCAGGGGGGTTTTGGTTTTGTATTTTTGGTTTTCCAGTGTTCTTTACCTAGTTTCTAGTTTTTACCCTACGTAGAATTATGCATTTCAAATTTTGGAGGGTTTATTTTTTCCCACCTAATGGGCTATTCAATTTTGAGGCTAGGTGGGAATTTTGCAATGTTTATTTTTCCTACCTTTTACTTTTTCAATGTTTATTTTTCCTACCTTTTACTTTTTCCTCTAGGCGGTCTTTTCAATTTTGTGGTTGGGTGGGTCTTTCTTTTTTTTTCTTCAGGTGTGATTTTTCACGTCCTTATTGAAGGTTGTCCTTAAGCCTGTCCTGAAGGCTATCCTTAAGCTTGTCCTGAAGGTTTTCCTTAAGCATATCCTTAGGTCCATCCTTGGGTCCTATGGTGTTTCTTAAAGTCTTTTGACTTATTGTAATCAGGTTTTGGATCCCTTGATAAAACCCACTTAAATTTAGATTTAACCGATCAAAAAACAATTATATGGACTTTCAAAGGCCACTAAATTTTAAATCTAGTCATGTAGTTTATTTTATTTTCATTCACCAAGCAAGATAAAATGAATCCAATCATCATTTAAGATTCACATTTAAAGATAGATTTTAATCTTTTGTTTCATGCTCAAAGTAGGGTTTAATAATGCAAGATAAAACTTGTTTAAAATCTGCTTAACCAAAAGAAGATAAAATCTACCTAAAATACTTCAAGATAAAATGAACTAAAGCACTTTACATCATGGTCATATGAGGGCCAATCACATTTTCATTTTCTTTTAAGTTTCATGAACAATCAATAGCATAGCATAATAAAGTAATACCAACACAGGCCCCTTGTTAACAGTTACTTGCAAATCACTAAGGTATTCCTAGCACTTATTTGACACATCTTCACAAGCATACAAGCACACATTAAGTAAAAGGAACCTTGGAGAAATTTCTATTTCTTTGCAAGAGAGGGTTTTCTAATCAAAATCCTAAGTGTGAGTGTGGTTTTGCAATTGGGTAAAATTACCACTCAATATTTTGGCGCTAGAAGGAGGGCCTGAATTGGTTTACTTTATTGCTATTTAGATGCTAAATTGTTCATTGTTACTTGAAAGCTTATTTGAAGGCATTGGTCTTGACTAATGAGGTTTTGTTGGTTACATTCATTGATTGGAAAGTCCTTGAATTGATGATGCATTAATGCTAACCTTTTTGTAAATTGGAGAATGTTCTTTGATGCCATGGTTTAATTGATGCATATATTTTGGTTGATGCTAACATGATGATCTATATGTTAAACATTTGAGATTTGTTAGTCATTTCATGCTTCTTTGCAAGATATATTTATTTGACTAACAAAATTGGTACTAAAGTTATATTCTTTAAGGTTCACTAATGGCATTGTTTACTCCAACCAAGGTAGGAATTGCATCTTGGATAGGTGATTATTATAGCCATTTAAACATGCCTACCCATAAAATCCTTGAAGGTGTAGAAGAATGTTTACCTCAATTTAGGCATGATGTGGCCTCGGCTGAGGAACATATTCAGAGATACAAGGACATTTTAATTTATTTATAAATTATGCATGGAGATGTTCCTTGTAGGTTGTTTTCATACACTTTGGATGAGGTTGTGTTTGATTGGTACATCCATTTACCTCTAAGTTCTATCACTTCTTGGGCTCAACTAGAAGCAACATTTCTTAGCCATTTTGGAAAACTAGTTGACCTAGTTATGGTTCTAAATCAGTTTATCTCTATCTATAAAGAACCTAATGAATCCATGAGTCAATTCAATGATAGGTTCCATAGGTTGTATACCAAAGTGATGACACATTACATCATGTCAGAAGAAGAAGCTATTCAAATATACATGGGAGCCTTAGACCCCTTAACTTCTACATTTCTAGGGAGAGTTCTTAAAGATCCATCCTTGCCTAGAGCCTATAGTGAGGCAATAATAGTAGAACAATGGTGGATTTTAAAAGGGATTGATGTGGGTCGATTATCATTACTTAACCCTAAGGCTCAAAATCAGATACCACCCATGAGTCAGGTTGAGGCACAACCTTCTCCCATGATGAATTTTTCTTCAGGAGTTATGGATTCCAACCAATACCAACCATCCAATCTAGCACCCTTGAATTAAATGATGTCTAATGTGAGCAATCAATGGGATAAAGTTGAATGTCCAAATATTACAACCACCTTAGATATCATCCAAGAGGAGGTGCAAGTTTCAAAACCAATATCCACCAATGAGGATTGTGGTAAACAAGCCCATCAAGATGTAGAGATTGATTCATTTTTATTCACAAAGGAATATTGGGACAATCATAGAAAGCAAAATACAATAATTGATCCCACTGAAGAAACCCTTGACCCACCAAAAGTGGTTGAAAGTGAATTTGAGGGGGAATCAATAGATGAATCTAAAGAGTCGCCAGAAGACACGATAGAATTTCATCACTTGTTTTTAGAAGATAATTATTATAATGATCAAGAAAGCCAACATGAGCCAAGTTGTGACAAGCTAGAAATAAAAGGCTTAGAGTCCTTATTTACAAGTGAGGATTGGGATAATCATAGAAAATTAAATGATCCACTTTTAGAAATAATTGAGCCCTCAAAAGTGGATGAAGGTGAGTTTGAAAAGCAATCTATTGTTGAATTTAAATATTGTGAAGAAGTGGTTGAACATCACACCCTAGTTTTAGAAGATGATTATTATTGGTGGAATAAATGGGAGGACTTTGCCGCTCTTTCTAATGAAGCACTCACTTCACCTGATATGCAAGACAAGTTGCAAAGGCTAGTTCTACATCTTAAAGAGAAACATCACTCAATTACAGGAACAAATGCCTCAAGATGCATATCTTGATAATTCTATAAATCATCCTCATGAGACAAAGGTCAAAGATACTAAAAGTGATATTCTTTTAGATAGTGGAGGGGTCCTAGAGTGGACTAGTTTTGAAACATATGACAAATTAGGACCTTCCATAAATTTGGATGAGATGATTAAAATTGATGATCAAAACCTTCAACATCCTCAAAATAATGACTAGGAAGAAATGAAAGAAGGGATGGAATCTCATCAAATGTTTCTTGAACACCTTGCCAAAAGAGAAAAGGAAGAAATGGTAAATGTTTCTTGTGATCCATTTGTTTTGGATGAAGAAGGGGAATCACTCACTTTGTTCCCATTTGAGGGGTAAGAAATTGAAAGCCTTGTTTCACCTAAGGACCCTATAATATCTATGCTACCTCAGATAGAGAAAATTCTAGAATCTGAATGGTTTGGGTTTGATGTCATTGATGATCCAAATGAAAATGTGGCTTTATTTGAAGCAACTCAAGTAATTGATCATGGAGATGTGTTATTTGACCCATCCCTTGATCAACAAGATTTATGGTTTGAAAAGGATGGGCATATTTTTAATTGGGTGCCTAATTTTGGTGTTTTTGATAAATAGGTAATTGACAAAGAAGAAGTGCTACATGATGATGATGATGATGATGAATACCATGAAGAGGAAGAAGTTACAAATCCTCTCCAAGTCTTGGTAAATGGAAATGTATCAAAGGTAGAATCCCACCTTTTGTGTTCAACCATTCGAACTCCAGGTAAAAGTTTACCTAATTGTCTATTGGATTCAAATGTTATCAATGATGAAATACCATTTGTGGTTGACAAAGAATTTGAGTTGATTTCTACTCACACCACTAATAATATTGCTTTGTTAAATGAAACAGAAGTAGATATGCTTGAGTTATTGAATCAAGTGCATCAACAATTGATAATGGAATCTAGGATAAAAACCTATAATGATCCTCATTTAATAGATATCCTAGATGCTTGCAAATTGTTGCATAAGCATGATTGGCCTAAAGATGTAGTTAATGACTTGGCTTCAAAATTTTCAGAAATAGCCTCCTATTTGAAAGAACTCATATCTGTTTGTGAAGATGAGAACTCAAGTTGGAATGATGAATCAGGTTTTGAAATTTACACCTTTTGAATAAGCAAAAGATAATTGAAAACCATGTATTTGCTTGCAAATTTGATGAATCAAAGTCTCAACATGGAATTGCTAATATCCTTGAATCAAATTGGTGGGGTGAGAGAGGTAAAATGAGAATTGTTGTATTGTTTGGCCTAATATTACTTTGGTTGGATTTCTATAAAGCTTGGCATGCATATCATGTTATATGTCTTTTAAAGTGTGCTAATCGTGTTTGGGATCCAGGGAAATGATAGCCTAAATTTTGCATCATCTTGTACCATATTGTATATTATTGTATATAGTTTTGGTTTTCATGCTTTTGTTTTTAGCTTTCCTATTTTTGTGCTTTGTCCTTAATTTTTTGTTTGACAAGTTTTGTGTTTGCTTTCTTGTCAGTTTGCATTAGGTTAAGTTTTGGGTTTATCTCCAAGTTTGAGTTTTGAGTTTTGTGTTTTGGGGTTGGTCCCTCTGTTTGAGGTGATGTTTTGTGGTAGCTACTAATTTATGGCCTCTTGATCATTTTTGTGTTCCTTTGTCATGAAGGGTGAATTTCCTATCATGTGGATCAAATAAAAGGGGATGAAGTTGTTTAGTAACCACTCCTAGATTTTGGGACTAAGATAGTGAATTTTGGAATACTGAATCATTTTGCTAAAGCTACACATGAACACATCATATTAAGGGGCATGCTTTGAAATATTGAAGGATGAAATCATTCTAGTATGCAAATTAAGGCAAAAATCCAACACGCTCCATTTCAAATACTTTCTAACCCATGTGGTGCATAAAATTTTGCAAAGCCATTCAAAAAAAAGGCAAGCAAAGGAAAACACGCTAAAATCAGTCACCAAGTTTGGATAAACTCTACCAGGGCTATAGACGCCTGACTGGCAGTAGGGCTCTGTCTAGACAAAGCTTGTTAAAAAAATAGGGGTCTTTGCAAAATATCAATTAAACACAAGGGTAATTTAGATAAACTCTACCGGGGCTATAGACGCCTAACTGGTAGTAGGGCTCTATCTATAAAAATTATTTTTATGAGCAATACTTCTATAGCCTAAATGCTAAATCAGGTGATGGAGTCCAGATGGTTTTCAAGAATGCAAAATGAAATCACTTTCACACACTTTAAGCTAAAGCAAAGGGTTCATGTGTTTCATTTGAAGTTATCTACCCCACCTTCTTGGAGGTTGCTAGATGGTTTGTCTTTATGATCTTTGGTTTGTTTGTTTTTAGAATTGGGTTCTTCATCCGAAATGCTTAGGAGCATTTCCTAGTAGAGTCACCATTTGTTGTGGCCATTGCACAACTAGCCCCAAATTTGGGGACCCACCTTAAATTTTTGCTTTCGTGGGAATTGTGATTTTTTTTTGGTGTTATTTTTTGATAGGCTCAGACTAGTGGGGTTGTTTTGTAGGTTTGTAGGTTGTTTGGTATAGCCTTTAATTTATTTTAGTTAGTCTTTTGTTTGAGTGCAAATATTTTTATTAATTTTAATCCTTTGGATTAAATTAATTCAAGTGGTAGAAATTGATTAAATCAAAAAATAAATGTTTTCTAAAAAAAACAAAACAAAAAAATACACACACACACACACACACACATATATATATATATAAAGAACAAATGAAATCTTTGAAATAAAATATATACCAAAGTGATGAAGTCGATGTCAAAATGGATCAAATTTATTTTATTTTGTAAGATGTTTTGAACTGGTTCTATATTTAATTTGTTAAATTCATCATCATTTCAAAGGTGGATTAAAATTACATTTGTATATGGCAAGTTCCAAGAGATCATGTCCCAATGGATAAGGTTGGATTTTGACGAGTGGGTAATGGCACGACCAATGAGGCCACTATGGATGGAGATGGATTTGTTGACAATAAGTATATCCAATTCATATCGTGGCCACTAGTAGGGCATATGTTTACAAACTTTCCCCATATGATATGTGTTCGATATGGATGTGTAGATCTGCAATGGTCATACATAGGGTTATGCATAAGGGGTTAGCTCCAAATTGTATTTATAAAAATTTTGCGAATCAGTTTCAAAATCCAGGTGAATAGTGTCAAAAAACATGTAGAATGTTAACTATTATTAGGGGTAATGTTGGAAATTTAAACTTAAAATGGTCAAATTATTATAAAATTGGGGCGAATCGACCCCCAAAAAAAATTGCACCCAAAAATTTTTGGCTAATGGGCCTTGGTCAAGGGTCTCAAATATTAGCCAATTCCAAATTTTGAAAATCCTAATTTTAGCCAATTGGCTAAAAATAGCTGCTATGCATAACCCTGGCCATGCGGATCTGGATAGGGAGGCTTTGAACGTTGACTTGGTAGTGATAGAAATATGTAAGTTATAAGATGATTGGTGGATACATGTTGGTGAATCATGAACAATTGATGTGGATAAAATTGAGGACATTATAGATTGATGACAATATAGGAATTGCTATCTAGATGGATGAATGGATTACAAAAGGGGTGTGCCATCAAGGAGGCATTTGCATCAAAAGAAGACTAGTGACATAGGGAATATAGCTAGATAGAGAACTAACATGGTGTACGATGATGATGAGGGGTGATTGGTTTGATTTTCATTCTTGATAGCGATAGCAAACATAAACTATAATTTTTAGTCATTAGGAGTATCCCAGTAGAGATTTCCATGCATATTTATCATATCATCATCCCATCGATGAATATGAATCGTCAATAGATCCTCTAGTTGTTAACCATACCTTAGCGAATGTGCACAAATGGTAACATGGCTAGCAAATTTGTGGAGTGAAAAGTGATATTGTCATTTTACGTATTGCACATAAAATTTATGGGTTGGCTATTAAGAAAATTACATCACAGAGCAGTGTAGATGGGAATACAGATGATGACTCTACATGTAGGACTCGATGAACACATGACGACTCCAGACACGTTGACTATGACTTAAAATGGACATAGTGAACAACATGGGTACCAGGGAGGACTGGTGACTTGGATATAGACCAGTGACGTAGACACCAAGGACCACTTTGGACTCCGATTCTGATGTGGACATTGAATACTATGGACGTGAAGACGTGTATCCCGATGGATTGTAGACGAAGATACACTAGGAATTAATTATGATTATGGACCCTAACTACAAACATGGATTATAAGGCACTAATGATAGGGTAGCCAAGCACGGACATAAACCAAGAATGGTGATGGCAAGTGGACCATAATTTGTGATGCAACAAGGTGATGTGTACAACGGGTAATTATTCCTTCAAATGTGCCAAAGTTGGAAGTGCCAATGTTGCGACATAATAGATGATATATTTTATGGATATATCACAATGTATGCACTGCCAATGAAGCAGATGAGTGTCAGGAGCCTTCATCAGATAAAAATCCATGTACACAAGTGGTGATTTATGAATATAGACTTCCAATCAAGAATGTGGACCCACCTGCAGACAACGTGTTAGGGTATATTCCGAACTTGGTAGACATCGGTTGAATGAGGATGCGCTAACTATGGATTTTGAAAATAATAAATAATAGTCATTGAACGATAAGTGGGTTCTGCTGGAGTTACACACTGAGGAATCCATGACAAAAAATGGTGGACACACAAAAGGTAGTCATTATATCATAGGTAATAAAAGCCTTACAAGAGAAACATGGCAATCAATACTATAATACAAGATTATTGTGGAGTTATCTAAGAGTAATGAGTGGTAGGGCAATGGTTATCAATGAGTGAATAGTCCATTCGCTTATGAATATAACAAACAAATAAAGAAATAAAAATCGGGCATAAAGAAATGCTTTAGAAGCTCTAATAGATGCCAAAGCATTATGGTTTTGAACCAACTGGAGAAGCAAACCAAAATGTGAAAATCAAGTGAGTAGCTTTTGATTGAAAGGAAAACAAAACTAAAAGACTTCAGAGAAAATTTTAAATCTTCATTCGAACTCAGTTGAGAGAGTTGGAGGTTTTTGGGGCTGGCTAGAAAATTTTGTAAAACAAGAACATTTTTTTGAAATGCAAATGCTTCATAAAATTACACTTTATTAGCATAATTGGAGGAGATTTATTTTATGAATGTCTTTGGCTAGCTATTTATCTTTTCCTTCCCTTATTTTAGCCATATAGATAGTATTTAATGCATATTAATGATTGCACTATTGAATGTTTAGGAGCATGGAATCTAATTTTTTTCCTTAGAAGCTTGCACCTAGTTTATTTTGGATCGTGCAAATGCAACTTCAAATAGATTAGGTTACATTCATAAATTCTCACATCTCTGGTTTTGTAAGATATGGTAGCATTATATTGTTAGTACTTTGTCTTTTAATATTTTCAACGTTCTGGTCCATTTTCCAGACTTTATTTTTTCTAACCCTATCTTTTTCATTTTTTTAAACTTTTGCAAATAAAATAAAAAATACAAAAAAAATTAAAACTCCAAAAATAGATGTATGGATTCCAAGAATAAGCCTTAATGTTTGATTTTAGGCCATTTCAAGTTCATTTTGAAGCCAATTCGAAATTACAAACATTATTCAAAGTTTCTATTTTAAAAGGAATTTTGTAATTTCAGATTTGACATGTTTTCACATTTTGAAGGAGGATTAAATTCTAAGCTTTGCACTTTTTTTTTCCAAGCAATAATTCCACTTACCTTTATGAAAAGTACAATTTCATTAGAGGGGGGTAATTTATATGACATTTCCAAAACCATTGTATTTAAAGCAATAAATTAAATTCATTTTATGAAAATTACAATTTCATTAGAGGGGTAATTTATATAGAATTTCAAAGGCCACTGTATTTTAAAGCTATTCATGTAGCTTATTTTCTTTTCATTCACCAAGCAAGCTAAAATAAATCCAATCATAATTCAAACTTTGCATTTCAAAATATAGATTTTAGTCTTCTCTTTCATGCTCAAAGCAGGGTTTAATAATGCAAGATAAAACTTGTTTAAAATCTGCTTAACCAAAAGAAGATAAAATATACCTAAAATACTTCAAGATAAAATGAACTTCAACTTTACATCGTGGTCATATGAGGGCCAATCACATTTATATTTTCTTTTCTTTTAAGTTTCATGAACAATCACTAGCATAGCAATAAAATAATACCAACATAGGCCCCTTGTTAACAGTTACTTGTAAATCACTAAGGTATTGCTATCATTTATTTGACACATCTTCACAAGCATACAATCACACATTAAGTAAAATAAACCTTGGATAAATTTATATTTCTTTGCAATTTAGGGTTTTCTAATCAAAATTTTAAGTGTGAGTGTGGTTTTACAATTGGGTAAAATTGCCACTTAACAAGACTCAAATATCCCACCCTAAAAACAATTTTAAAATATTACCCACCATGCGAATGAAGATTTTTTGGCATGCCCAATGAGACTCAAGTGTCCCACCCTAAAAAGAATTTTTAAATATCAAATCTAAATACCCACCATGCAAACCAAGAGTTTTTGGCATGTTCGATGGAACACATATACCTCACTCTTAACTAGAGAACTCAATATTTGGTGAATAGTATTGATCTCATAAGTGGAGAAAGTATGTTCATTTAGTGATTGTGTTTGGTTTTGAATCAAGAAAATTGGTGACTCTACTTATGGGATAGCTTAGAATCAAACAATCATGGAAATGTAGATCCAATAAAATATATTAGTTGTTATCTAGAAGAATATATAGTGTTTTTTGTTATTATTAGGATGAGATAAACATGCATAGCCTAGAATAGTGTCAAACCCTTGAACCTCATAGAACCACATGAAATTCCTAAAGTTGTATTAAATACATTGCTCATTTATGATGGTATTAAAAAATTTCTTATGAACATTGCCAAGAAGTAGTAACTTTAGCCTCCCTTCACAATATTTTATTTGAATATGTGATGGTCAGACTTCTAATGTTGTCACTTCAAGGTAGAATATTGCAATGGTATTATTGCATGGAGGATGACAATGTAAGAACTTGGGCATACCTAGATAAGCCCTTGATAGTAGATCATGATGACTTAGTATATCCTTTTATATTGCTCACTTAATTATTTTTGGTTCAAATGTTTCCTAAGGAACATATTATTGATTTCAATATCATATTCAAAAGAACCTAGAATAGGATTCCCCAAGGAATTAGGCCTTCACAAGATCAAGCTTATGTATACTATATTAATGACCTAGGTCCAAATTTGAGCATTATAATTCAACAATCCAATGAGAAGCAATTCCCATAAGTCTTTCAGATAGCTATCAAGGTAGAAAATTTATAATCTCAATTAGACTTACCACCAATATGCTTGACTTGGTTTCCAATACTACCCTCTCCATAGTTCAATAACTCATTTGGATTGTATTCACCTAGTTCTATTCCACAAAAATGTGAATCCATTACTAAAACTGAGGAATCTCGAGTAGTTCAAAAACTTAGATGTAAGGTTCAACACTTGAACAATGAACTAAACACCATCAACCAACAAAATATGATTGGTGCATATGAATATCAAATGTATTCTTAAGATTATTCTCCCTTAGAAGACAAAGTCATGCATATTAAGGAGGACAATAGAGGATATATCTAGGTGGCCATGGATCCAAGACAAGAAACAACCTCTAATATAATAGAGTTTGGGAACTCAACAATATATAGCTATTCTAGTAGGAACGGTTATAAATATTGCCAATATCAATAGGTTGATGACTTTACATGTATTATGATAGATCTATATCATAGCTTTGAAGCAAACTATCATGTCTCATTAGTAGAAGCTCAATAGACAAGAGGGTTCAAAATATGAAGCAAGAAATAGAATGAGAAGAGAAAATATTAGAATATGAAGAACCAAAAGTAATTTAATTTTTACAAGAAGACACTCAAAAGAGCAAAACCATAAATATGTGCAACATAATGTAGTTTGAAAACCTTATGTTTTTAGTGTCAGAGGAAATAAGCCTACCAAAAATTATGTTACCCAACTACATTGAGGAAGAAACAAGAAGAAATGGTAAAAATATATCAAAGGTTGATTCAGGACACACCATGAGTAGTAAGTAAACTCTAAGAGAAGAAGTATACCTAAGTGAAAATATGCTAGTGTTTGGACAAGTTATTTTTGGTTAAATTATATTTTGAAGGCTCAATGAATGTCACAGTTTCTCATCTATATTTCAAGCTAGTATACAAGTAGCCATATCTTGGTAAAAAAAAAGATAATTCTCCCTTATGTTACTTATCAATGTGTTTAGAAGGTTGGGCACTGCATAGTTTCTTATTTGATCATAATTCTAAAATTACTATCATACCCAAGGCAGTCTATGATACTATGAATATAGAATATACCAAGGCTAAACTGATATTGATGCAATTTAATTGAATGCTAATAAGAACAATAGGTATAGTCGAAAGAGTGTCAATACTATTGTACACAATGCTAGATTTAGTAGTGATTTTGGATATCATAGTAGTAGATGTGCATCCAAGATTTGGAATAAGTTTATGCAAAAGTTTTTTGATGCAAATTCAAGGTTATGTGTTATAATATCATATCTATATAGTTTTTCCATGCATTAAAAATTTTATTCATATCGATGCTAAAAAAATTAAACCATTTCACATTCAAAAATATGAGGAATTCAAGGCAAATCTGGCCAAATAAGTCAACAAGTTGGCTAAGTTGGAGATAATTGATTGGATGCATTATGAATAGAAGTAAATTGAAAGTAATTTTTTTTTTAAATTATAGATCTAGCACTTTTTTCAATCCTCAAAAATCGACATAATCTACTCGTAGAAGATGACATAATATATGCCCAAAAAGTAAGCATAAGAACCCTGAGAAATAAATTTGGAGATTAGTTCTTGATATATAGAAGAGAATTTTCAATGGTACTACCAACCAAAAAATATTATATTGGAAATCCTCATACACCAATCAGTGATTTGGAAATTTTACATAAAATAAATGGTCAACCATTCATGTGTTGAAGAAGAATCATCATGGTTGATCTCTTATGTCATTTTTCAAGCAAACTTGGAAACTGATGTGGGATCAAAAATAATGATGTGATAGAATTCTGACAAGATAAGCTATGAGTCCCAATATAAATGTTATAGGGAAAAGCATAAATTTGGCACCATTTGGTCAGGTCACAATAGATTCATATGCAAGAGCTAGATACCAAGCACAATTGGCAAAAAGACATACACCACAATTTTGTGTAAATAAGTGGACAAGTAAATAAAAGTTGTATATCAGTAAAAGAATAAGATAATTGGCCAAAGGGAGTAGTATAAATCCTTATAATATATGAGAAGCATTTAACCTGATGCTTTGAATATGAAATATGATGATTCAATAATGTGGAATATTATAGCTTTTTGAAAGTTGGATACAATCAAGTTTAGAAAAAAGAGAATTGGAAAGTTAAGTCGAATAATGCTTTTTTAGGAGGACAAACCTATATAAAGGGGGTTTCCCCTTCTTGGCACCAAGTCACTCCTAAGGAAGAATTATACTCTGAGAGTGTATGGTGGATAGGCCTTAGTAAAACGTAAAATTGGGAATGATGAATTTCCCTTTGCAGAAGTTGTAGTTAAGCTTGAATATCCCTATACCTAGAGGAAAAGCAAAAACACTAGAGAAAAATGATAGTCAGTATTAGACTTCATAATGTTAGCTAAAGTAGTTATGTTAATTGATGGTAGCCCAAGAACCATCTTAATGTTAGGTAAAATCATTCTGGTGTTAGCTAATATTATCTTGGTGTTTTCTAGAATTGCTCCCTCATTGGCAATGCTTGCACTCTTCTTGGCCTGTAAATAAGTCCAGTAACAATAGCCAAAACCTTTTGGTAGTTGGTTTTTTCCCTTTCTTAAGGACACCATTATAGTGGAAAAAGAGCAAAGTATAAGAACAAAGGAGGAAGAATAAGAGGCATAATTTGAAAGGTCTATTGGGATAAGAAGAAGGACCCGATAATGGTCATTTTAGCTAGTCACAAACCCTTCATTCCCGATGAGCTTCACTAGCTAAAATGACAATTATCAGGTCCTTCTTCAATTTGTGAAGTCTATCAAGATAGAACAGGGATAAAAAAAACCAAAATATAAAACTCCCTTAATAAAGGGGGGAGATGCTTCACCCTTTTTGTCATCTTATTGTTTTAGGTAAATAGAACATATACCAAGAAGGTAAGAGGGAAAATCAAATACTAGAGCAAACAGATCTATGCAACAAGGGGAGTTAAAAACATATGACGTTTCGGTATGGCTTTCTCATATTTTCGTATCTTCTCATCTTATCCTTTCACCAACCTCCATACTCCATTAACATTCTTCTTCTTGCTCATTCCATCTCCCTTGATAATTCTAGTTCATATTCTCCATATTGCCCATCTCCCTCAAGTCATCTCCTATTCCTCTTCTACTATTTTCTCAACTCCATAGCCCAATGTAAAGAATAGCCTAATTCTCTTTTTACAAGCAACTATAGTTATTTCAAACTATTGTGGAAGTGTACAAAATTGATCTCTCAATACCTCATTGATCAAAACATACACCAAATATCATCTTGAAAGGAGAAATTTTAGTGTCGTAGAATGCCTTGACATGCGTAAGTTGACATTCAAAACACATGTGCTTCCCAATAGTTAGTCAACTTTTATTCTATTTCCTCTACATCTATACATTTCCAATATGTCATAAGTAAGGCTTACTAGGTTCTTTATTTTGAAAGCAAAAAATATCTGAAAATCACCAATAGTGTAAGTTGGTTTTACCACCTATGTCCACAATCCTTGTATATGATTCAGATTGGGGTTTTATTCAAGTAGTAACATATGTTTTGCTAAGGTATCAGTATGACAATTGTATTCAACATATTTTAAGGAGTAAAGTGAGCACCAAAGTAGACTCTCAAGGTGGATCGTGCTACAAATAGAATATAGAAAGCAAGCTATAAACAAATAGAATAGCACAAGAATCAAGAATGCATGGCCACATGCGAAAAATTGGGCTAGTAGGTAGGAGGGTAGTAGGCAAAAAAACACTAAACTAAAAATAATGCCAAGGCATTAAAATCTAACATGTAAGAGAAAAATATAGAACTTTATAGAAGTTCGGTATACATAACAAATATATCTTAAGCATAAAATTGATATTTTGGCTAAGTATGAGAAGTGGCCAAAAATTTTAATTACCAACATCAATGAAGAAATGTAGAAAGCCTATCATCTAATGCAATAAATATAAAATTGGTTAAGTATCAAAGAAATCTAGATGGACAGTCCAACTAACATCAACTCAACTATAATTAAGTCTGACACAAAAAAGAATAAAGGTCAAAGTTAAAAATATGCTAAGGCATTAAGTCTAGCATACAAATATAGAGAAGCAAAAGCTCATCCAACATCCAACATAATGCTTTGTAAAATTTAGCTAAGTATCAAAGGGCATCGAACTATAAAGTAGTGGCATCATCATAAGGAGCATAAAATTCCATTAAATCCATAATGAGTATTGAATAAAAAAATTTCTAAAGCACAAAATCCAATAGTAAAATACCAAGGCTAAAAAATGATATCTGGCATCCAACACTATGCAAGGGCAAAAACAATTATGTATAGAATTGGTTAGATTCTAAAGGTGATGACATCATCAAAAAAGAATAAGAAATTCGATATCCAACAAAAGGAATGTGAAATTTAGCTAAGTGTTGAATGAGTGACGAAACATTCAAGTCGCATTCTCATCGGTAGGGCTACGAAACCTTACATGAGAAAATAATTTTCGGATTGAAATTCAGCCAAAGAAAACCATCTAGTGTTGATTAGCACTTCATATTAGCACCATATCTTTTGGACATGTCGCAATTAACAAAGGTCATCATCTCAACTAGCTGCCTAAGCAACATTGTTTTCAGAAGACTTCAACGATTGAAGACTCCTATGGCCATAAATATGTCCTTGCTTAGTTGGCTCAGTGTAATAGAATAGAGTGAGTTGTCAACAAATGGTTAGAATTTGACATCTCATTATGTAAGCTCACTTCACAAGAGAGATACAGTCCACACTCATCAGCCAAACATGCTTGAAGTTGCTAAGCATGACTGAGCTGAAAGTGACAACCATCTTTTGCACTTGTTCTAACAAGCATGTAGAATAGCTTCCAATAATGATTATAGGTTAATTGAATGTAAATGTAATTTTATAAATACTTGAATGTAACCTATTCAAAGGGGTCAACTATTTGGCTTTTACAATTGCACATATCATATGATCGAATGTTATATGCCCCTTAATGAAAGCTGAAGTGTTGTTTGACCTCTATAAAATATTGTTGCAGAATATGTATGTATGATTTACTGATTAAACATTTTTGTTAGAAGTTGAATGAATGGTTTATTTTGTTAAGAGTTATTCTGCTATCTATATTTCTTGTTGGATTGTTGCTACTTCAATTCTTGGAATGCTTAGATGTGTGCACTGAATTAATTAATGTTTTACAATATTTTATGATATTTTTTTTGTTAGACATTTTAGTCTTATTAAGCGAATGAGACTCATGCATTTGTGTCTCTTGATATAGTTGAATCCTAATCATTTTAAGTCCTAGCTTCTAACCTTATTCATTTCTTACTTTAGTCTGCAACCTCCCCTTTTGTTAGTTTAGTTAAACCATAAAAACCGACCTACTCTAGAGGTTGACTTAGAATCCATTCTTGATCTTCCAATCTTGGTCAAGGTCTTAAGGACACAACTTATCTGCTTAAACAAATTTTAGACCAAGATATATCATTTTTATCCTTGAACCCACATTGTCCTTTAAAAAGTGTAATATATTGATTATTATATCATGGAAAAACCATGTCATCTTATGCATGCCTTATAACTCTTAATAAATCATGTTAATAATAAACCATATCACCTTATGTATTATGATTGTTAATAAATTATATTAATAAAAAAATCCTGTATACATGTCATGTGTAGGTATAAGGAAAACGCCCCTATCATTCTTTATTAATTTAAGTTTTTGAAGACTTTAAAATTTCTATCTATTAATAATAATTATTAAATTTGAATACCTCCTCAAAATGTTTATATCTTCTTATCTATTATTAGTAAGAGATATAATCATTTCTTTGATATATAATAATATGAATTAAAAGGTCACCCTAAGGCTACGTGGATTGATAAGTAGAGGTGTGGTTGGGCACTTACCAAAATGAGACCTAGGTTCAAACCTTAAGGGAAGCCAACCTTTAAAAAAGTAGTAGTTTGCTCCAAATTTTTAAAGTGCGTGTCAAACTGATGACAACAGTATGAACCCCGAGCAATCGGTGGTCCCCATATTGCACGAGATTAACAAGAACGACACGGATAAGTTTGTTGAGAATAGTCTCTATTGTTTAAACCCTGCTGACCAATTACTAATAATAATGGCTGTAACCAACTCTCTTATATAATAAAAAATATATAAATTAAAAGGTATGTAATTTTTTTATATCTTGTGGTTACATTTTAAAACTTTTTTAAAAATAAGTAACAGAGCTTTGATACAGAGCTTTACATTTCACCGGATAGTTAACAAGAAGTAACAGAGATTTAAATTTCACCGGGATGGTTAGCGAAGTTTTCGGCCTATGATTCCCACCTTACGAAGTTGTGCTTCAATATTCCGAATGAAGTTGAAATCAGTCACTCTCAATTGGTGGCCTCTGAAATACGGTTGTTTACTGTCGGTCAGTACATTTATGTGAGGAATGGGCCAAAAATCCATGCATACATAATTGGGTACACACCTCATCAATGCGTACACAAATTAGTCACATCTGATATTGAGCACGTGGTCTTCATCTCTCCGGCTAGCTGTCACATTTTGGAAGCATTTCGCTCATGATTTGCTCGTGGACTTGGAAGCTTGTGTTTCCAGGGCTGGCATGTCATAACGACGACGAAATTCTAACCCGTGAAGGATGATTCTTCTAGCATTCTCGCAGATGTTTGTTTATTGTTTTTATTTTTATTTTTATTTTTATTTTATTTTTTTGATAAAAAAGCCATTATATTAATAAAATAATGTTTAATCATATAAAAAAGGGTGGGTGGGATTAACACACCCCGTAAACCAATACATTAACCATTATGGTTAAGAGTATACAAGAGTGTCAGAAACAGCCCACAAACTGCCAATAACAACTGCCAAAACAGTATTAAATATGCATTCGAAAAGAAAGAAATCGATAAATTACTGCCACCTGGAAGGGGAAGGAAGATGCACATGACTCATAATGCAGGGTGCATTCCCCCAATGATCCATGAGGGTACGCAAGTACTGTAGCTCCACCTGTACTATTTTAACCTGTACTTGAATCTGTAACCAACAATCAAAGAATATATCATATTTATCAACAACAAAGAAGACATGTCCGACATCTTGCTGAGAAAAAATAATTCTATTTCGGGACTTCCATAGATAAAACAAGGTACCAATTTTAAAATTATTCCAAACAACATCCAAGTTGAAGGAAAAAGCAATAGGGTCACCCAAAATAGCATGCACCCAAGTAAAATCCTCCTACATAAAAGGTCTGAAAAATCCAAGAAGCCACTCCCAAGCTGACTGAGCCCGATCACAAGACCAAAAAACATGCAGTAAATCTTCCGCTTGTCCACAAACCAAGCAAATGAGATAATGAACACCCAGATGCTTGAGCCTACTGCCAACAGGTAACCCTTGATGTAAGAGACTCCAAGCAAAAAAACTTTGTTTAGGTTCAATATAAGTAGCCCAAGCAATCTGAAACCTCTTATTCCATTGGGAGGGAAGAGAGACTAAATTCCATCTTAGAGTGAGCTTATCAACCATTGGAACTTGTGGGGTGAGCCATTTGTAACCAAGATGAGCTTTATATTGCAAAACATGAAGCTCCCCAGGCCAACACCAATCTGACCATCAGGGTTTTTGAAAATGCTTATGTAGTTTGCTCCAAATAGAAAACATAATACTATCAATAACCACCTCATAAGTGTCTCTATCACCAGGATTTAAATTGTGAATTTGATGAAAAATTTCCCAGGGTATCCAACACCTGGCACGTCGGGAGAAGAAATAAAAAATGGAAGCAATACCCCACTTATAGAACCTCTGCGCTCTGACCCACTGCACCAAAGCTAAGGGAGAACCTTGCCAAGTGATAATAGGAGACCACCAAATATTCATGGAAGACAAAGAGGCACCTACTTTGCGAAAACTCCCTTTCCAACTAAGCCAGGGTTTGAAGGCCTCCCAGGCTTTCCAAATACTATGAATGACAAAAGAACCTTTAACTTTAATAGGGACAGGGGGTAAGAATGGATTGCAATCCCACCCCTTTCCAAATTTTCTTCCCCGAAGCAAACCGAAGAAATGCAATGCCCGACCAACACTTTCCAAGATTCATCCCCAGTTAAATATCGGGTGATCCATTTAGCACAAAGGGCAAAACCTTATCGGTGACAATCAAACAAACCCATGCCTCCACAATCCTTGGGCAAACAACAAATTTCCCAGGCTACCCGATGAAAACCTTGCTTGACAGAGTCTTTGGCCCACAAGAAGTCTCTCATAAGCTTATCCAGCTTTTTATAACAAGATTTGGATGGAACCCAACAAGACGAATAATAGACATGGGTAGTGGCTAAAACCTTAGAACAAATCTGAAATTTTCTTGCCAGAGAAAGTTTCTTACTAGTCCAGTAAGAAAGCTTCTTTTCCACTTTATCAATAACATACTGCCACAATTGAGCAGAGGAACCATGAAATGCAAAAGGAATTCCAAGAAATTTAAACACCTCACCTAGATGAATCCAAGTCCATTGGAATTGATGTAACCAAGGGTGGCGGTTGAGATTGAGATTGCCGAAAATAGGATATTTTTTTCCATTGTATAGAAGAACTAGAGGCTAAACAGAACACCTCTAAGCAACTAATAGTCGAGGAAAGGGATTGCTCATCTTCTTGAAGCGTTAAGAAGGAATCATCTGCAAAATGACCATTGACCAACTGGCGGTCAGAATTAGGGAGAGCAATACCCTTGATTAATCCTTGATCCATCTTATGGGCCAACAAATAGCCAAAAGCCTCTATAGCAAGAATGAAAAGAGATGGAGCAAGAGCACACCCTTGTCTCACAGAGTGACCAAGAGAAATTGACTGAGATTGACTATTATTCAAGGTAAGAATAGCTGAAGCATCTTGAAATAACATAAGAATGGTGCTCACAAATACTGGCCCAAAACCTAGAGCCCGAAGCATGGCAGTTATGAAGTACCACTCCATCTTATCATAGGCTTTCTCAAAGTCTATATTAATGAATAAAGCATCTTGTTCAAAATTTCTTGCCCACTCCATACCTTCCCAAACAACAAGAACATTATCAAGAATGTATCTTCCCTTAACAAAGCCAGTTTGTTCAGGTCTAACAATCAAAGGCAGAATAGATTTAAGCTTAAGTGCAAGGGCTTTAGCAATAATCTTGTAGCTCACATTAAGCAGGGTTATCGGCCTCCAATTGGTGATGAGCTTAGGATATCCATACTTAGGAATAAATTTAACATTGCCTTTGTTAATAATGGAACCCATTGAACCACATTGCAGGGCTTCAAGATAAACTTTGTGAAGATCAGAGCCAAGCATATCCCAAAATTATTTATAGAATTCACATGGGAAGCCATCAAGCCCAGGTGCCTTATCATTGGCCATAAGTGACAAGGCAGTTTTTAGATCTTCCAGAGAAAGAGGAGTGTCACAAAATAACATTTGCTCAGGAGAAAGCTTGTTGGGGACAACAACGGTACAATCAGCAAGAGCTTGCCTTCTAGCATCATCAAGGGGTTGAGAAGCAAAAACACCTTGATAGTGTGAAACAAATACTTTGACAATGTCTGAAATATCTGTAAATATCTGCCCATCAACTTGAATGGCTTGAAACTAAGAATGTTGAGCAGGAGGTCTGAGGCACTGAAAAAAAAAAATTTGGTCACTCTGTCCCCCACTTTGAGCCAATGTATTCGAGCACGTAATTGAACCCCCTTGGCTTCATACAAATCAACCTTTTTAGCTCATGTCGAACGGAAGAAACTTGGGATTGAGCAATAGAGTTGAAAGGAGAGGCTTCAAGCCTGAGACAGGCTTTGGATAACTCACTTTGCAAGGCAGACTTAGCCTATTTTTGTCGTTTTGCAACTTCAACACCCAGAGTTCGCAACACCTTAGTGGTTCGTTGAATGACAACATTCCACCATTCAATCCTTCCAAAAATACCATCAAGTCTAGGAATCAAATTCCAAATGCGGCATATATGAGCTTTCATGTTAAAGCTATGCAAAAAAGAAACATTTAGGTAAAACTATGAAGAATGCACTCTAGGTTGAAAGTTTAACATTGCCACCGAGAATAAAATAGGTGAATGATCAGACAATGTAGTACTAGGCAAATTCAACACATACGGTGAAGAAGGCAAAAGATGGGAGAACTGAAAGTTGTCACACTCAAAAATCATGGCTCTATCCAATCTTACCAAAACCTTAGAAGAAGCAACCTGAAAATTGGACCAGGTGTACCAAAGAGCCTGCGGGAAGTCAGAAGGCGAGAAGCAGGAATTAGGGTCATAAAGGCGAAGCTTGTTTTTCATAAAAAACCAAGCTTCTCTTTCACCTAAACACCACCGCATCGAGACATGATTGACCTTATCAGAAGATTTCTCCACCATACTAAAATCTCCACAGAGCACCCAAGTGGCAAATGGCAGATTCATGGCAAGCCATCTCCACAACTCGCATCTATCAAAAGCGATATTTGAGTCATACACATTAACCACCCCAAGCGATTTTCCACAGATATCGAGCAAAATCTAGACAGCTTGATTGGATGGGTCAACACCCCAAGTCACAACATTATTCTGTAATCGAGGCGCAAGGATAGTGACGGCTCCTCATTTTCTCGGGGAATGCTTTGTGGCAAAAGAGGTACTTCGTGGCCACAAAAAATCACATGTACACTGCAGATTGAAATAAAAAATCTTTTCTTGTAGACATAAAATATCGAGGCTTCCATGCATTCGAGAAACATTTGACATTTCATTTCAGACCAAATATTTTCTAACCAGGTTCGTCAATCCTCGAACATTCTATGATAAAAAAATCATTGGGATTTGTCAGGATGCATGATCTCCATGACATCCTCTGCATCACCCAAACCTGTAAGTGAGCCAAAATAGTTGGAGGTCGCATGGAAAACATCACTGTTTAGTTTTTGATGTTTATCATTCCGAATAGGGCTACGAGAGCGACGGACCTTCAAGGCCCGACCCTCCTCCACTGAAGAATTATCTGGAGCCGCCACCACTAAGGCCAAAGAAGGGACCGACCAAAGAAGTTGAGACACCGGTGGAACTGGGGGTTGCATGCCAACAACTGGAGGGGCCATATCAATAAGATTTTGAACAACTTTAGTAGAAGCTTGCATGTCTTGAGAAGGAGAAGGGACAGGTTGTGCAGTAGAAATCGGAGCTTCTTGTTGCTTAGTACCACAAGATTTCTTTCTAGAGATAGTAGTCCATTCTTCAGTGTTTCCCCGCAAGCCGTTAGCAGGAGCCGCAGGAGTGGGCGAGGGATTTGCCTTATATTTTCATTCCATCAAAGGGAACTCCCGAATTTTGTGAGCTATAGATTGACACCAATAACAGGTATTGGGTAAATTGATATAGGCAACTCTTTGCCTTATGGATTGGTCCTCGATTTTAATATCAATAAACTCCTGCAAGTCCTTAGTAAGGTCAACTTTGATACAAACCCTTCTAGTGGGTCGAGTGGAGAAAAACTTTTCTGGCTCAAGGCAAACAAACTTACCTAAGGGGGCAGCTAAAGTCTACAAAAAACCCCAAAGAGGAACAGGAAAACCAAGAAATTCAACCCACACCGAGACTTCCAGTGCAGCTTGATCACTGACTTGGAAATTTTGAGAGTAGGGTTGCAAAATCAACAGAGAATTATGGACAGTCCATGGACCCCTAGAAAAAACCTTATGTGCTTGAGCTGGATTTGAAAAGTGAAAAAGGAAATACCCTTTTGTAAGGTTTTGTACATTCTTCACTTTGACTCCATATGGGCCCCAAACTTGCTGGACCCATGAACGAATAAGGGTATCATATGGGATACGACCCAGAAAATAACCCACCAAGGTATGACTCTCAAACCATTCACAAGCTGTATGGAATTCATGCAAAGGAATAACAACTTTAGGGACAGGGCCTTTACCTCATGATACATTGTCAGAATGAACTTGCACGGATGTTTCCTCGGTACCATTCAGCTCTCCAGCAAACTCAAAATAAATGGAGCAGACTGCATGAGCAACAACCATTAAAAAGGGTGAATTAACACCGCCTCAAGGCAGTGTTAATACAACAAACAGGATTTTCCCACTAAAACCCTTACGAAAAATGCACAGCCAGTTCTTGTTATGCAAGGTACAGTCAATAAATTTAACCCCTATAATCCTGCATTCTATTTTTATTTTTCCTCCTTGAAAACTTGGAAGTCATTGTTTTTATTTTACAAGATAAATTTTGAAAATTAATACAGTGTTAAAAAATATGTGTTCGAAATTAAAATTTAAAATATTTAATTATTTTTAGTGGTATTTTACTTATATTTAATAACCATGAAAATAAGGTCTTTAATATTTTATTTGTTAGTGTGAATTTTTTTGGATGTTTAATAATCCTGAAAATAAGGTATTTTATATTTTATCTTTATTCATGTATTGTATTATTTTAATTATTAATTAAAAATAAATGAATATAATATAAACTAAAGTTTTGATAAATGGTAGTGAGTGTAAGCTGGGAGTGAGTTTAAGTTAAAAGGGAGTGTGAGCCAATGTCAAGTACCACTAGATAGTATAGAAAGAAAATCACATTTGAAAGCCTTAATGGGAAGTTAAGATGCTTTACTAAAAAAATGGGATACCCTAGCTAGAAGTATGGATGTTCAAATTAGAGATAAGTGGAAATATATGACAAGTTCAATCCATAGAGCAAATGTTACATGAAAAGTGATTATCAAGGATGAGATGATAAAGCATGATATAAGGGTTCTTAAAATTAGGAGATTAATATGTAAGTTTCATGGATACTAATGAGGGTTTTTGAAGATTCAAAATTGGATAAGTAGAAGTGGGAATTGAATTCAAATTGCTCTGTGAATTTTCTTCCTAAATTTTTTTTCTTCATCATCTTTTCTAGTTCAAAAATCAAGGATAAAATAATGGGTGGTGGTCTATGCTTTACAGGGAGATATGCCCATTATTTAAGACCATGGAGAGAAAAAAAATCTATTAGGAAGCTTCTAGTACGAATAATATAATTGCCCATGGTTTAGGGGAGAGATGCCCATTATTTAAGACCATGGAGTGAATTTTTTTATTGAGATAGAAACCATTAAGAAGGTCATAGTGTGGGTTAAAAATTTTGGACTTCCATATCAAGTGATCAATAAGAATATTTTGAAGAATGTTGGAAATACCCTATGGAAATTCATCAAGGAGGGACTACATATATATATATATATATATATATATATATATATAGTTGTTATGGATATTTCAAAACCTTTGTCACAATCCATTAATATTAAATTTGAATCAAGATAATGGGATTAATAAGTGGATTATGAAAATATTGTATTTTGATTCCACAATTGTTATGAGACTAGACACATGGAAAGAGATTACAAAGTGAGAATTATGAAGAAAGAGATAAAAAAAAATGGTCATAAGATATACTTCAAGACTAAACAAGAAAATCATACTATAGTAGAAGTTAGATCATATCAGGGATATTCCACTCCAAAAGAAGAGATAAATAAAGCCTATCTACAATATCATATGTCAAAGGCCACCATAGCTCACTTGGATCAACTCTTAGAAGAAACAAAGAAGGATGTAACATATGAGAAAGTACAACGTGTATGTTAAAGTTTAGAAGGAATTAAAGCTGCAAAGGAAGATGTGGAGGAAAATCTTAAAAAAAATATGACAAAAGGGTTCAAGTTTATTCTAGGTCAATCATCTTCATTTTCCTTGTAGTTTAGAATCCTCTCTTCATTTTTCACTAAATCTCTGGATCGTGGAAAGTTTGAATACTTTCAAAGCTTCCTTTCTTGTTCTCTAAAGACCTAATGTATTATGGGAGGAATGTTAGAATAATACATTATTTAACATTTTATTAAATGTTGATAATTACATAAGTGTAATGGTGCATCCCTTGGACTACCCAATAATGCTTGTATAAATACTATTTATTGATTAATGAAATACATTGTGCTTGTCTTCCTCCATTAAATTTTGATAGTAGATCTTGGTTTTTAGGGTCACCAAGTTGTTGCTATGAGAATTTCATTGTAGATATTTGTATACTATCTTGAATAGCTCCTTCTTCACAAAATTATGGTCTCGACCTTTATTTTATGAGCCTAGGATTTGATGGCTTGTTCTCCTCTTTTGCTCTTCTTCTTCTTATGTATATTTGGAGAAGTCTTTGATTCTAAAGTAGTGCCTTCTTTTTATGAGAGGTAATCTTCAAGATTTGGTGAGCTTCTTCTATATTCAATCTGTATTATCAAATTTTGACTTCAAGTAGGATCTTATTTTGAGATTTAGCACTCCTTGCCAAATTCTTTTTCTTGAATTTGGTACTCCTTGCCAAATTCTTCTTCTCAAATTTGGTACTCCTTGCCAAATTCTTCTTATCAAATTTATCACTCCTTGCAAAATTCTTCTTATCATGGGATTTTTATCGGATGGTGACAATTTTCCCAAGTCCTTCACTATCAGAGGTCTCTCCTTGATAGTGGATTTCTTCGATGAGTTCTTCTTTGAGAATATATTTGGTAAGGCTCTCCAAGACTTTTTATGGATGCTATTTAAGACCTTATCAAGGTATCTAATTTTTCAGCTTCTTGAATTAGGGAAAATATGGTGCACCTAATTATGAGAAACAATATGCATCTATCTCCTATGTCTCATGAGCATCAAATTAAAAGCATGCAAGTATAAATGGAAGAAATACCAAAGAGCAATAAATGAAGTAAAGCAAGTCTCTTTATTATTAATTTTTTGGATCAAATACAAGGTTACATAGTATTCCCCTTGAGGGCTCAAATATGATATAATTATTACAAATTGGGTGCCCAAGGATCAAAATCCTCCAAGTAACTTGGGTGCACTTCCAGTGTCTTTCCTCGTACCCACAATCGAGGTGGGCGGGCTACTACTATCGTCACTTGTATATTTAATCTTGAAGAATTGTGTTCCTTCCTAATGTTTTGTAGAAACTTGAACCTGCACATAAGGAAATCAGAAATGTCAAATAGCAAGTGTGTATGATGAAAAACATGCAATCCCCACAGGCACCAAAATACTAGTAATGCAAATATGCATAGATATTATACCAAATCAAATCAAAATGACTTAAAATTGAAGAAGTATGTAAAGTATAATTTTTTGGGCAGATATCACTAAAAATAGAGCTGAAATTTTGTCTGATGGTGTGTCGTATTCGTAGTTACCACTCCCAACTTGTAAAACCCAAAGTAAGCAATTTCCACCCCTAAACATATCCAAAACACATGAAAATTGTATGTAATAAATAAAATAACATTTTGGGAGGAACCATATGGTTAGATTTCCAAAATAAGGTACATATCCATGCGCATGCTCAGATGGACCCTACAAGCCTACAAAAACTTCAAAATGTGATATCTCATCCAATACAACTCCAAAATGCATGAAATTTGGATAGTAGAATAATATTATATCCTAGAATAAGTCTATTAAAAAAAGTAGAAAAATTGTGCACATATTTGTATTCATCCTAGGGGGGACAAATTTGATTATCACAGATTAGGGGGCACCTAAGGGTGGGATGCCCACTAATTCTACTCACTTTTTACCACCAATTACACTGTGGAATAGTCCAAAATAATCTAAGGGGTATTATTGTCAAATTTGGTGAATAAATTCACTCATATGGTCTGGTTATGTGAACAAATTGTACCTCTTGGATCACTCGCAAACCTCCTTCGCTAGGTAGAGATTTCGAGGGAAAAGGGGATAAAATGGTGAAAGGAAATATTGGCAGGACTCCGTTGCTATGTCCTAAAAATCCTCTCCTCTTTAGTGTAGAAAATGCATCCACTTTATAACCACATGGGACTTATATGCAAAAGGGCATGCAAGGGCATGTGTGGCAAGATGCGCCACTTGGCCATGGAGGTGGCATGCATTGGAGTGGGGAGAGAATCTCCCAATTTGGCCTCCCTTACGAAGCATGGCATAAGTATGTTATGTGCTCTGAATTGTAGGTGTGGGTAGACAGAATAAATGACCATTACCAGGCACCATTTATCCAGATTTGACTTTTTGCTAGTCAAACCTGCTATTCACCCCACCCTGGGATGAATGTTGTTATTTACTCTAGGGGGGACAAATAGGATATGTATTCATCCTAGGGTGGGATGAATAGAAATATGGTATCAAAAGGTCCCAAAATTAGCCTGGAACCTTCCAAAACCTTTGATAGAGTTTCTAGAACCACTGTATACCTTCTAAGGGCTGCCCTAGGGGCCTTGGTATGTTAATTCAGTCGTTGCTTTTGGTAGCATAACTAGATTGACCAGATTTTAGTGTCTACACTTATGATGGTCTTCCTTGAGATATTTTATTCAATCTTCTACTCCTGGAAGTATTGGTAATGAGATCTTACTCTGGATATCTGAATCTGCTACTTCTGAATTTGAGTAGGACTTGCCTAGTCCTTATTATCCTTCTCCTTCCTTGACTAGAAGTTCTGGAATGAGATCTTCTCCCGATCTCTTTGATTTTTCTCCAGGTTCTAAATTGATTCTAAATAATATACCCTTCCTAACTTTCTTGTAGGAAGTTTTCCAACTCATTGAATCTTCTTGCCCTACAACAAAGTATTAGTATTGAAATATTTAGTCTACTTCTAAATCAAAAATTATTCTTCAAATTTAGGATCAATGCTACTATGTCCTTTTTCAGTACCAAGGCTACTATGGTATTTCTCAATATCAAGGCTACTATGGCCTTTTCTAGTACCAAGGCTACTATCGAATTTTGGTATTAAGACTTATGTGGATTCTACTTTAAGGCTCCTATGGCCTTTTCTATAAGTCTTCTATGAATTTTTATGTCAAGGATTTTATGGCATGTTATTCAACTTGTGAAGTTATTTGATTCAACAATGGATATCTTCTATCTCTTGAATTCACCACAACTCTTCACAAGAAGTCTTATTCTGCAGTATTATTCTCCTGCATAAAGAATCACTCTCTACACTATGAGGTCACGCTAACCTTTGGACAACAAAGTTGAAATCTCCTAGATTTTTTTCATAGGAGGAGTCCCAATCCTCTAAGAAATAGTTTCCTACAAACAAAAGAAACTTTAGGTACTAGTTAGCAAATTTCCAGATATCCTAGATGATCCTTACTGAATGATTTTTCAATTTAGTGGCTTGAATCCTGAGTCCTGGTCTTCACAATTTTTTGTTGAAACTCTCATGGAAATACTCTAATCAATTAAAATCTCAGTATTTCCTCAAAATGAGACTTTTTTTAGTCCTCACTCGTGACTCTCTCTTATTCTACCTCCTATATTATTTTGAGGGATTTTGACAATGGTTGTTCTAGCGACACATTAGTTTGTTAAAATACTCAAGCTCAATGATAATGGTGGCTTTCCTATAGACCTATGCAAATTAGATATATCATAGCTTTGATACCACTATTAGATTTTGATGTAGCAAGCATGGAGAGATAGAAATCACAAGATGCAAAATAATATGAAAGAAAGTAAATCTATTGAATGATTGAAATATAAAATATTACAATGTAGCTATGGAGGAAATGAACACTCCAATATAAATCTACTGAACTACATTGCATCCATCACCAATGGATGGTGTCACACACTATGCTACACTCTATATTTCTATATCTATATGTTTCTCACTCTATATCTATCTATCTACAAGGTCATCCTTATATAGGTAAAACAGGATACTTGTCCAATACTCTATCTAGTTGTGCGAGAGACAACTTGCACATGTACAACTTGCACAATGATACTTGTGCACTTATTACATTGCATGAAGTAACTAGATAACTTGCCCCTAAAGTAATCTAAGTATGTACCTTGGAAGATACATTTACATAACCTAAATGATGGAATAGACTCTATTTATAACAAAAAAATCATATCCCAAAAGAGCTAATTACTCTTGAAATCTCGTTTGAAAACAACAATAGATCAATGGGTCGCAAGATGAAAATTGATAAGCAAAGATACAAGGAAGTTCAACTAGAACCTAAAAAGTTTATGAAAGTTGGGGTCAATTGCATAGAAGAAGAGTTAAATCAAATTTGAGAATTATCCAAAGAACATTATATCTTGGGCCTATAGTGACCTCAAAGTATATTTAAAAGAAACCATACAAGATAATATTGAGCTTGAAAAGGATGTGAAACCCTTCAAGAAAAAATAGAAGCCAATAAATCCAAAAATTGAAGCTTTTATGAAACAAGAATTTTTGAAGCTACTTGAAGCTAAGATTTTCTATCCTACTAAACATTCTACTTAAATGGCCAACTTATTACCTATCAGGAATAAAAATAGAGAAATCAGACTATGTGTAGACTTCAAAAACCTGAACAAAGCTTCATTGAAGGATCACTACCCTCTCCCACAAATAGATCAGATTCTACATACTATGACAAGGGCAGAGATATTCTCATTGTTGGATGGATTTTTTGGTTACAACCAAGTATGGGTCAAGGATGAAGACCAATATAAAACTGCATTCACTACCAAGTGGGGAACCTTTTATTACCAAAGGATACCTTTTGGATTGTCCAATACAAGAGCAACGTTTCAGAGGGTAATGGATGTAGCTTTTGGAGAACTCATAAACAAGATCATAGTTATTTACTTAGATGATATGATAGTGTTATCTCACCACAAGGAAGATCATGTTGAACACCTTAGGGAATTTTTTCAAAAAATGTAGAGAGTTTGACATATCATTAAATCCAAGGAAGTCCATATTTGTTGTGCAAGAGGGAATCCTTTTGGGTCATTTTATTTCTGAAGTTGGGTTGGCCATAGATCCTGATAGGGTAAAAGCATTATTAGAGCTCCACTTACCCCCAAACAAGAAAGGCTTGCAATCCTTCTTTGGATAGATCAATTTTATGCGCAAATTCATAGTATATTTTATGCAAATTGTCAAACCTATGACCGAGTTATTAAAGAAATATGTTGAGTTCAAATGGATAGACTTACAAAAGAAATATTTCAAAAGAATAAAAGAACAAATAGCCTAAGAACCTATTCTGGTTAACCCAAATTACTCCAGAGGTTTCATTCAATATATTTTAGGTAAACAAGAGAGTTATGTTGTAGTCCTTACTTAGAAGGGGAGATATAATGAAGAAAGGCTCATCACCTTCCAAAGTCAAACCATGCAAGAACATGAAGAAAAATACAACTTCATTGAAAAAAAAGTTCACGCAATCATGAAATCATTAAAAAAGTTTAGACATTTCCTTTCATAGAGCAGGACCATTGTGTACGTAGTCCATCCCGATGTTAGGACCTTCATCACACAGGGAGAGCTTGGAAAGAAAATATTTGGTTGGGTACCAAATATACAAGAATATGATATCAAAATTCACCCAACCAAGCTGGTAAGAGGCAAAGCCTTATATCAAGAACTAGCCAAGCAAGCCTTAACAAAGTATGTAGCTTGCCAAGTACAAGAACCAAATCCAAAATATGATCAATACCAAAAATATACTGATTGTGTTGATGAACTAATAAGATATTTTTAGATTGGGAAGTGCCCAACAAAATTGAATGCTTCATAAAGGAGAAGATATACAATCTAGGATTTGAAATATACTTTGTTACTATAAGGGTTGTACAAAAAATTTATATGGTGTGCTGTTGAGGTGTATAAAAGATGACCAAAAACAAAAAAAATTAGAATAATTCCATGGAGGTCTATCAGGTGGACTCTACTCAGGAAGAACAATGAATTTAAAAATAATCAGGACAGGTTGCTATTGGATATCCATTTTATCGAACACATTCAAGATAACTAGAAATTATGAAGAATACCAAAGGTATGTTGGGAGAGATAGAAATGCTTATATGCCTCTAAATCCTATTCAGCTTGAAGAACCCTTCCAAAAATGGGGCTTGGAATTTATTGGGATAATAGAACCTAATTCATCCACTAGACATAAATATATTCTAACTACCATAGACTACTTCACCAAATGGACCGAAGCCATACCCACTAAGAAAGTTGACCAAGAAATTGTGATGGAATTTGTTGAATGTTTAAAAACAAGATTCGGTATCCCTGACACATTGGTCACAGACAATGGATCATCCTTCATAGGTGCTAAGATGATTGATTTTTCTAGTAAATATGGGATCTATTTGAAGACTTCTTCAAATTACTATCCCCAAGGAAATGGCTTAGTAGAATCAACAAATAAGAACCTACTTAGGATTCTAAAGTGGACTCTGAGGGATAACAAGAGGAGTTGGCACTCGTTGATAAATCATGCATTATGGGCTAATAGGATCACAATAAATAAATCCATAAATACATCACCTTACTCATTGGTCTATGGTAAGGAATTTTTCCTCCTTGTACACATAGAAATACCCACTTTAAAATTGCTCAATCAAACTAGTGTGGAAGAAGCAAAACCAATGGAAAACAGGTTGATACAACTCTTACAACTTGAAGAGCAGAAAGAACAAGCTTACAACCACCATCAAAAATATGTTGGAGAAACAAATAAATGGTTTGACAAAAGGACTACCTTAAAAAAAAAAAAAGTTGGAGACTTAGTCTTGAGGTGGAATGAGAACAAGGTGAAACCTAGAAATCATCAAAAATTTGATGCTTTTTGGGAAGGACCTTTTGAAATAATTGCTAAAAAGTAGCATAACTCCTTCCAGCTAAAAAATGAACAAGGCTAGATACTGCCTATCCCCATCAACGCTTTCCACTTCAAACTCTTTTTTAAGTAAGGGACCCTTTCTCTCTCCATTGTATTCTATGTATATATATGTGAAGTCACATATTATAGAAGAGTTGTGGTTTTATCATTAGCTTGGTTTTTATGGGTTAATAGCTAGAAATAACCAAGCAAGAAAGTGAAAAGAGTCATGATATCACAAAAAAATGGTCCCTCTTGGCCACTTCTAGCGAAAAGATCATGATTTCATGACTAGCCCAGTTCTCGCAGGTCGAGAAGCATCAAGCAAACAAGAAAGCGCAAAGAGTCATAATTTTGTGACATAACAACATCTCTTAGTCAAATTCAAAAGGCAACATGATTTAGCATTGGGTAGGAAAATCACTTTTCAAATTTACACATGTTCCATTTAAAGTACCACCATGAAAAGTTATTGGTCTGACATAGATGTGACACGAAGTTATTGGCCCATAGAGAGGTGACACATAGTGGTTATCTTTAAAAAAGGTGGTGCAAAGAATAATACTGAAGCGATGTTCTAAATTGTTCATGGAATGTGTGGCACCTACTATAATAAATCCATGATGCCCTAATTCATGCATGCAAGCCTATTTACATTGAAAAAACTTCTTTTTTTTCTTCCTTGTATTCTACTCTTCCAAAATATTCTCTGCAACATTATCCTCTCACTCTCTTTAGAGCACCAACTTTGCACGTACAATTCTAAAAATTATTCTATGTCAATTTAACAATAAAAAATCACTATCATGGCCAGGTCATCTTCAGCTGCTACAAAAACTCATCAGGAAAAAGAAAAGAATGTCAAATTTATGGACAGGGATGCCAAAATAATGGATACACTCATCACCTGGAAAAATCTAGAGAATATTCGGAAAGACATGGAGGCAAGAGTAGCTAAAGGTGTGACCCCATCATCCCCAAGCACTTTTCCTTTCCATTATTTACTTTCTTTGTATGTTTGCACTCCTATTCAACCCTACCCTAATATAATTAGGGATATGGTGAAATTTTATGATGCTAAGCAAAGAATTGTTAGAAATTACAAAGGGGAGGTTATTTTTACTTTGGATCCCGATGCTATCATGTGTGCCTTCAATGCAAATAGAAATCCTACCTTGAAACCCAAATCTTTTGACCCAGTTGGACAAGCTAAATTCTATGCCCCCACCAATAACATCAAGAATTTCCTGCAATCACAATTATTGGAACCTCCTACTAGAGGAACTCTGCCAGAAGCTCCTATTCCCCTATCGAGTTTCAAAAACAAAGAGTTATTTTCTATGTTAGCTATGGTGGTGGGCCTAAAATTAGATGCTGAAGTGTATGGGTGGTATATTGTGGTAGCTTAGTGCCTCTCGAATCCTAAATTCTATGACATATCTATCATAGATGAGAGCACCATACCAATTTTCTTTGATTGACCATCTTACCTATTCCAACAGATACACGAAGGCTTGTCCAAGATGTAGAAAGGCTCTCAGGTGTCTTTCAGGTTTTCATCATATCTGGTATGGATCTTTTTCTTTTTTTGTTCAAAGTAGCTTCCTTTCATATCCACAATTAACAAAAATGAAAAGAAAAAAACTATACCAGTGTATGAATGGATGATCGTACTCTCGAAGGCAAAGTCATACTACCACTTTAACAGGAATTTATGGGTCCAACTTTGAAAATTATGTACGAAGAAATACACAGACTCCCCCAAAAGGTGTAGGATGTTTTGCAACACCCCCATGCAGAAGAAGGTGATTGGTTTATTTTGACACAAGGGGTGGTCATCATACTATATGGGTTTATAGGGAAACCCTTCTTACTCCCACACTATGTTACTGATCGATTTTTTGCCTTGGAGTATGTGAGGTAGATAGAATACATTAATTGTAAGTTTGGAACAGGGATTGGCAAAATTGGTACATGCCCTATGCCTTTTCAATTTGAAGGTATAGTTATGTCCAAGAAAGGGCACCATGAATAGATTACTCGAGCCATAAAATAATTAAAGTTGGTATAATTGCCATAGAGGTGGAGGTATGATCCTCTTAATAGATTTGCAGAAAGGTAATCTATCTTGAAAAAAAATCCTTTCAATAAGCATCATATGTCTGACAGGGAAATAATTGAGTAGCATAGGAACAATGAAGATAATTAAGTGCTATAATGGCATGTATAAAAGATGCAGCCTTTGCCCTCATGGCATGAATTATATGAACATGTGACCGATTATGAACTCAAAAACAATCCAAGTCATGTTTTAAAATATAAGGATATACAAAGGATGTAGAAGAAGGGATCATAATGGATAAAAATGAAATTCCTGGCCTAGTAGATGATGAAAGTGTAAATTGACTTGACCTCTTCCAAGTGTGGATTGAAAAATGACCATGATTTTTCCCTTCGATATGACAAACATCAAGACACATGGTCAGAAAATATTGTAGACAAGATTCCACCAAGCATCAATGACACTCCAGAGAAGAAACCTCTTCACTGGAAAGGAGAAAGCAAGCCAAGATAAAGAAAAATAGATTGTCACCAAGCAACAAGAGGTCCCTAAGAAAATAAATCCTAAATTCATTCCCCCTCTGACTTCTAACATAGAGTTTGATGATGACCAACTCCTCATATTCAGAAAAAGGAAATTAGATTCTATTACAGGGGATAAGTGAAATGAGAACAGGCAGGAAGAAATAAATAAGGACTCCAAAATAGAGGATGTGGAAAAGAGATGTAGAGTATTCCCCTCAACAACAAAACTCGGTACCCCTATACCTGACAAATTGGTTGAGGGACCAGATCCTACTGAAGGACCATCACATACGTAAGACATCAATCTATAAAATTTATAAGTAGTACTAGGTATGATCTCTATATCTTCTACTTCATCTTCTTCTCAGTACCAAAGAGAATACCCTTCCCATTTTGCTCCTAAAGGTAATTTTTCATCTCTTTTCAACCATCAGCCTCCACCTTCACCATCACCCTCTATATTTCAAACCCAATATGATCCCATAGCATCCTTAGCTATTCCCATAGTTCCCCTCACAGGACCATTGAATGTGGATGCCACTTTGGTCGCCATTCCTTTCCCCCATGCTACCCCTTTCCCTAACTTACAATCCATCTCTACTTCCTCTACCAAGAATCACCCTACCATTTCCAAGCTCAAGAATCTAAATAAGGCTAACCAAAATGCCTCAGACTAGTGGAAATCTCATTATTCTCAAGCCTCCAAGAATATAACACATACCCAAGAAGTAGTGGCTCTAGATCCCCTCAGTATGCAATGCTCGAAGATGAAGATGACACCATTGGTAAAGAAGCCTAAAGGAGAAATGACATTGGATGATTACCAGACTGAGATAGTAATTGAAGATATTACCCAGCTGTCGATGCAAGATGAATGGGGAATGGCCCAAGCTCACTTAGGGACCATATACTTGAATGCAAAGTATTACAAATAAAAATACCTCAGAGCTGAAGAGGTAAGGAAATATTTGGAAGCAGCCCTAAATGAGCAAAATACTATTGAAAAGGCTCTGAAGAATGAAGCCAAGAAGTGGGAAGAAAGGTTCAATGAAGCAACCAAGTATAAAGAAGAAGCAAAAAAGGTTGCTAAATAGATTCAAGTTTTGAATAAACAAGTGGAAGACCTACTAAACTAGATCCAGGAGGAGAAGGGCAAAATCAGTGGTTTGTCAAAAGAAAAGGCCAGAGTAGTTAGAAAAGAGATTCATAATGGCTAGATCTTTCTTCTTGAAAATAAGAACACTAAGTGAGTAGATGATTTCACTACATCTATCACCTTCTTATAGGAAAGGTTAACTATGGCAACAAAGATACAAGTTTTGGCTAAAAGCACACAAGAAAGGGTTTCAAACAGAGCCCAATATGAAGCATGGTCCCAAGCCAAAATAGCTGCTAAAATTTTCTTCAAAAGACACAAGCTTGTGATGCAAAGTGTTAGAATAATCCAAGAACTTAAAGTAGAGGCTAAGGGAATATTGAAACACTTAAGTCTAGTAGAGAATTGTGGTCTCCCAAGTTTCTAGGATGAAGACTCAAACATCTTGAAAGAAGATGGGCTTAAAGCTTCCTAGAAAGCTTTTATGGAAGATGAATCTAAGATAGATAGCTAGGAAGAGCCCATTCAAGAAGATTAGATATTTAGAATGGCCCAAGATCTTACCCAAATCAACACTTGCTTACATGAGTTGTTTTTGAGATCAAAGGTTTTATCTTATGATAAGGTCAAGGAATTGGAATATTTATATTAGATGTTCATGAAAACCTCTGATCTAGATGAAGAAACTTAGAAATGGGCATGTATTTCTTACAATGAAGTTGTCCAAAAGTTGGAAAAATAAAAGGAAGCTAAAAAAACTAAAACAAGTAGTCAGGTAGAAAGAGAAGTGGGGAAATCAAATGAAGAAGATACCCCAAAAGAATAGTTGCATGAAATACAAAATTTTGCTCTATATCCCTTCCCCTTCTTTCTTTTTTGTTCTTTTTACTCCGATGCCCAATGGATGAAGGCTTTGGATTATGATATTTTACTAGCATAATTCCCCAAGAGGTGCCAATAATGTAGGTCAAAATGACTACATTGAGGGGAATGAAGAGATTTCCCAAAATTTTGCAAGTATGAAGAAGATTAGTGCGAGACACAAAGGAGTGGAAGACATTTAAGCCACTACGTCTCTAAGAATATTGGCGTGAATGTGTAGTAATAGAATAATCATATATTAAATACTTGTTGTTGAAGACTCCACTACTTTGTTCCTCCTCGATCCAATAGGTGTTGTTTAGCATCCCACAAAAATAGACCCACTGGCATATTTTTGTAACAAAATTTAGTATTTTTATTGTAAGGAAATGTATATATATAGGATGAGTGACTCTAATAAGAGGTCAACTCTTAAATGTTTACAAGATCAAATGTATGCAGACCTTTGAAAGTGAATAAATATAAACTCACTATTTGGCTTTTGATTCAATAGTGTGCAGTCATGTATGTATGAACAAATTAATACTTCTATACAAGCTATATGGAATGTGAATCACATCAATTCTATTTCTAAATATTTGCATGTTAATTTCTATAGTCCTGGAGTTAATGATTCTAGTGGATTAGTTATAGTTTCAATATGGAGCAGTGAACCAGTTGTTTTTGTTTAGATGTTTAAATACTGCTTATCTATAAAATCTGTATTTATTTCCTTGTTGTTGTCTAATCTATACCATTCCATACAATATAGTAATAACTATATTTACCTATCTTTAAGCACTTTACTCTTTCCATTTTTCCATAACTACTAAAGGAACCAACCTTCTCTGGAGATTGAACTGGGTAGTCTTTATTTTTAACCTCGTATTTCAATGTTGGCAAGGTCTTGGGCCTAAAAATAACCAATTGTATATTTTGCACAAACAGTTAGATCCCCATTATTTTGAGACATTTGAGATCATTGATAGGATAAGTCTAGTTTCCTATAGAGTTTCCTTGTCATCCAATCTATCAAAAATCCATGACACTTTCCATGTATCCTTGCTTAGGAAGTATATTATTGATCTGAATCATGTTTTGGATGTTAGCGTAACTATAGTTTGCTATATTATATTTCATTATTTAGTATGTTGTTACATTGTTATAACAACATCTATTCCTCGCTTGGTTAGTTTCATTTTCACCGGACTATTCTAGGGCGTCAATATGTTATTTATACTATTGATCAATCAATCATCATGTTCCAAATTGTTACATGGTATCAGAGCTGGCTCTCATTCTTGGTTTGAATGATTCGTAGCGAGGCTTTGGTGTGAATTTTTTCCCACCCTTTGGCACACATCCCGAGGTAGAGCTGGACCTGCATCTCGAGGAGCGATGACTGGCCGAACACGATCCTAAGGTGACTGGACATGATCCTAAGGTGACTGGACATGATCTACGACCTAAGGCGATGAACTCGACTCGATCTACTACCTAAGGTCAAAATAGGTGGTCGATTTGACCAAGGAGGACAACAGAAGCAGAATCAACCATGGAGGACAACGAAAGCGTAGTGAAAGCCAAGTGGCCCTACAAGAGGAGATGAGCCCCCCTAGCATGGAAGCCAAGTGGCCTCACGCGGGTAAGGCTCTAAGCGGGCTAGTGTCTCCCCAAGAGGAGACACCCCACTACGTGAGTGTTACTCAATATTAACACTCACGTTGCTCGCTCCCACATAGATGTGGGATAAAGTTTTAAAACCTGTAAACTGGCATCCCGTCACCCTGCGAAGAAGCATCAATTCTGCAGATCAATTCAGATTTTTTGTTATGTCCTGGAACGATGGGAATTTTTTCTACCCCCGCCCCCCAAGGGGTGGGGGGGGGGGGGGGGGGGGGGGGGGGGGGGGGGGGGGGGGGGGGGGGGGGGGGCCGCCCCCCCCTTTTTTTTTTTTTTAAAAAAAATTTAAAATCCCCCCCCATTTTTTTTTTTTTTTTTTTTTTTTTTTTAAAAAATTTTTAATTAAAAAAATTGTTAAAGGCTTTAGAAAGAGACTTTTTTTTTTCAAAAACTTAAGGGGGGCCTATTTCTTTCAAAAATCAAAGGGGGGAAAGTGAGTAATTTTTTTAGTATTTGAAAAAGCAAATTTGGCATTATTGTAAAGGTGCATTTTCGGCAGCGCCCGACACCTAGAGGTTTATTTCTGTGGGCACTTTTATGTTGTATGTTGCATTTTCCATTTTTTGCACTACTTCATTGAAAGTTAAAAATCAAATTCACTCCCTAAAGTCCCCGAAATAAATAAAACCCATCTGTGCAATTTATTGCACTGCAACATTCGGTATTTGTGATACCTCTGGCCAGCACTTACAGGTAATGTTGTCGTGATTGTGCTACTGTATCCGCCACCTAATATAGCTACCAAAATGATGTCTGAGCTTGTTCTCTATCAATCGTCGAGGAGGAATAAGTACGCCATTTTGCATTTTTTTACTCCATCCACTACCCTAATCGTTCTTGTGTTTAGGCGTAAATCCTGACGAAAGTTCTGACATCCAAAGTGTTTAGGGGAAGTTACGCCCCACGCATGAGGATTGACGACTTTCTATGGTAGGTGCCATCAACGAGATGATTCCCTTTCAGTATCGCCTAAGTACCAAGTATCGTATGATCATTGAAGTTACCTATAGTCTCCCTCACGTAAGGGCAGGTATTTTGTATGGTATAATGGCCTGGAATTAAGGTATATCGAAAGGGGGACCATTTGGTGATATAAGGAACCTTCACAATGTCTACAAAATTAATGATTGATGCTCATCAGTTGTTGAAAGGTCCTAACTATACACCATGGAAAAACAATATGAAGGTAATCCTAGAAATGGATGACTTATGGGATGTTGTATCTGGTGCAACAACAAGACCTTCATCTACTTTCGAAGCTACAACTCCAACTACTGATCAAAAAGACTTTGACAAGAAATACAACAAAGCAAAAGTGCTCATCTTGCTTGTTGTGTCTGATGAAGTTCAACCCCATATTGTTGACTGTAAACATAGTAAAGAGGCATGGGATGCCCTTAAAACTATATATGAGGGAAATAATGATTCCACTATTCTATTCCTTCAATCTCAATTACATAGTCTGAGCATGAAGCAGGGAGAGATAGTTGAACATTTTCTTTGCAGAGTATCTGAGTTGAAAGTAAAGTTGAATTCTTTGGGAGAACCTGTTGATGACAAGCTCCTTACCTCAATTGTATTGAGAGCTTTACCTGATTCTTATAGGGTGTTGATCACTTCCCTTAAGGTGTCACAATGGAAAGTTACCTTTGTTGAGTTGGTCAATATGCTTCAAGAGGAGGAGGCACGTCAACTTTAGAAAGATGATTCTTCTAACACAACCCTCTATTCCAATAGGAAGGGTCCTAAGAAGAAGGGTAATTTTTAGAAAGGAGGAAATTCTAACAAAGATTCAAAAGGGAAACAACCTCAACAAACAAAAATATATTGCAAGATCTGTGACAAAGAAGGTCATGATACAAACAGATGTTGGCATAAAAATAAACAACCTAAATAGAAAGGCCAAAACAAACCACAAAACAAGAATAAGCAACCAAGAGTGAATGTTGTTGTTGAAGAATCTGACTCGGATTCTGAGAGGGCACACAAGGTGCTTATGACTACCATAGTTTCCAAGCAGAAGGATCCTATATGGTATGTTGATTCTGGCGCTAGTAAGCACATGACTGGTGACAAATCATGGTTTGAGTCCTTTGAGGCCAAAGAGGGAAAACCTGTCACTATTGTCGATGATAAAACCTACAAGGTTCAAGGAGAAGGTATAGTTTCAGTCACTCTTCCTGATGGCAAGTGTCAGATTGAAAAAGTTCTCTATGTTCCAGGATTGGCAAACAATTTGTTGTCAGTCACACAAATTCTGGACAAGGATATGGTTGTAAATTTTAGTGTTGAGGGAGGCAAGAAGTGTTGTTCTATTACCAGGAGGGGTAAGAACATTGCAACCGCTTCATATAAGCATGGATTATTTGCCTTAGATGCTATCTCTACTCCACATGTAGCCATGACAGTCTCTACCAAAGAGGTAACTTCCCTATGGCACAAGAGATATGGGCATCTTAGTTCTAGTTACTTACTTGAGCTAAGTAAGTATGAGATGGTAAAGGGTCTTCCTTCCCTTTCTACCACATTGCCAGTGTGCTCTGACTGCTTGGCAGGAAAGCAACATAGAGTACCTTTTGAGAAGAGCTCTACAAGAGCAAAGAAACCTCTGGAGTTGATTCACACCGATCTATGCGGTCCTTTCACACCCATCAGTTATGGGGGGAAGAGGTATTTTTAGTTTTTTGTGGATGATTACTCATGAAATATGTGGGTATTCTTTCTTAATCTAAAATCTGAGGCATTTGGTTTCTTCCAACAATTCAAGAAATCTGTTGAGAAGGAGTCAGGGACTTCTATAAAGACCCTCCGCTCAGATCGAGGGGGGAGTTTACCTCTAAATAATTTTTTGCATTCTTGACTGCACATGGGATCACAAGATAGTTAACTACTGCTTATAATCCTCAGAAAAATGGAGTTGCTGAAAGGAGGAACCGTTCCATCATGGAAATGGTTCGTTGCATGCTCACAAGCACTAGTCTTGGGCAACAATATTGGGCAGAAGCTATCACCACAATAGTATATCTGTTGAATAGGGCACCCACAAAGGCCCTACAAGGTATGACTCCACAGGAAGCATGGAGTGGTAGGAAACCCTCCATTTCTCATCTATGCATTTTTGGATGTAAAGCTTTCATGCACATACCGAAAGAGAAAAGGAAGAAGCTAGATGAGAAGACATTGAAGTGTATTCTTCTTGGCTATGATGAGCACTCTAAGGGTTATCATTTGATAGATCCCTTGACCAAGAAGATTCATGTAAGTAGAGATGTTGTTTTTGATGAAGCTTTCACATCACAAAGCACATCTGATGTATACCTAGATCTTGTGGAAACTAAAGTTGAGAAGTCCCCTTCATCACCAAATACTGGAGGTCCTTCGACTTCTTCATATTCTTCATCACCATAGAAGAAGAATCCAAAATGGTATACAAATACAATCAGAGACTCCAAGTTATCCACTCCACCAGATTTGACTTTGGATAGACCTCGTACTCGTAGCATGGCTCGACAACAAAGAGCAGCAGTAGAGACTACTGGGGTTGATGATCTTTGTCAATCTTTTGAGGAGCTTTCTGTTGATCCAGAGAGACAAACAAAGGATATGGATATAGATGATGACAGGGTGTTTATGTATTCAGTGAATGAACATGAACCTGCTTCTATACAAGATGCCCTTAGTGAGCCACAATGGAAGGCTGCTATGGATGTTGAGTATAAGTCTTTGATGAAAAACAAAACTTGGGAGCTTGTCAATCTGCCATACGAAAAGAAGCCCATAGGCTACAAATGGGTGTACAAAGTCAAGTACAAGGCATATGGGACAATTGATAAGCATAAGGCCCATCTTGTTGCAAAGGGCTATGCTAAAAAAGAAGGCATTGACTACGAGGAAACTTTTGCACCTACTGCTCGGATGACCACTATTCGAGTTCTTTGTGCTATGGCAGCACAGTATGGGTGGAAAGTTCACCAAATGGATGTCAAGAGTGCTTTTCTGAATGGTGATCTCCAAGAGGAAGTCTACATGACTCAACCTAAAGGATTTGAAGTGGAAGGCCAAGAGCAGAAAGTGTGCAAGTTGGTCAAATCCTTATATGGTTTAAAACAAGCTCCTCGAGCTTGGTATATAAAAATGGATAATCACCTCCTGCAGCATGGATTTAAGAGATGTCCATCAAATGCAAACCTCTATTTCAAGAAACAAGGTTCTAAGATAGTGTTTCTTGTACTCTATGTTGATGATCTGCTCATTACAGGGAGTTCAAAAACTATGATCTCTACTATCAAAAAGGACTTGTGTAAATATTTTGAGATGACAGATCTCGGACTTCTCCATTATTGTCTTGGTCTGGAAGTGAACCAGAAGGAGCACTACATCAAAGTGTCTCAAAAAAAATATGCCAAGACACTATTAGAAAAATATCGCATGACTGATTGCAAGCCAATGGCAACACCGATGGAATCAGAGCTTCAGTTATCACGATATGATGATTCACCTTAGGTAGATGGTACTCTCTATTGACAGCTGATTGGGAGTCTCATATATTTGACAAATACTAGGCCAGATATCGTGTTTGTTGTCAACTATCTTTCGAGGTTCATGCAGGAGCCTAAGACCACTCATTGGAAAGCAGCAAAATGTGTTCTTCACTATGTCCATGGTACAATGGAATATGGCCTAGAATACAAGAGGAATGACAAATTCTTCTTGCAAGGATACACGAACTCTGACTATGCCGGATCATATGATGATCGTAAGTCAACTTCAGGATATATATTTCATCTTGGATCTGGTCCTATCTCTTGGCATAACAAGAAGCAATAGGTGGTTGCTATCTCATCTATAGAGGCAGAGTATCACGTCGCACGTGAAGTTGTGTGCGAAGTGATATGGTTGCATCACATTCTAACAAGTATGGGTCTTCCATAAAAATATCCAATACACTTGTTCTGTGACAACCAGGGTGTTTTAAACCTTGTTAAGAACCTAGTGCATCATGAGAAAACCAAGCACATTGACACACAATGTCACTTCATTCGAGACGAAGTTCCAAGGCACCGAATTCAGCTTCAATACATCTCCACCAATGATCAAGTTGCAGACATTTTCACTAAGGCACTTGCACGTGTCAAATTTGAATTGTTTCGCAGCTCTCTATGTATTGCAAAATGATGTAATCAGGGGGGATGTTAGTATAGCTAGTAGTTATCTTATTACCCAAATAATGTAATAAGGGGGGATGTTAGCGTAACTATAGTTTGCTATATTATATTTCATTATTTAGTATGTTGTTACATTGTTATAACAACATCTATTCCTCGCCTGGTTAGTTCCATTTTCATCGGACTATTCTAGGGCGTCAATATGTTATTTATACTATTGATCAATCAATCATCATGTTTCGAATTGTTACATTGGATGTTTTTAAACTACGGATGGTATATTTCCCAATCGTTGAAGTAAGACCAATGAAGATTCTATATTTTCACTTCAATTTTATGAGGAAGTGAACTCTAGAATAGTTCAAGGTCTAGTGGGACCATTATTTTGAGCGATGTGCCACTTGGAAAAAAGTGGAAGACATGAGAAAATATTATTATTTTTTTTTGGATGAATAAAATGAACTTTATTTATAGGAAAAAACATAGAGGACTATGTTTAGTCTAGAGTGGATAGTATGTCATGATCCTCCTTCGCATAACTCATTCAAAAATCTGATTATATTATTGTGTGATTGAACAAATGCTTAATTGTTAAGTGTTTTTTGAATGGTTATATGCAATTGATATTTTAGTTATTTTATACGAGGATATGGTATTTCTAATATCATATGTGGTTTGTAAGACCAGGAACTCTCATGGGTGGATGAGGAAGTTGACCACCAAGAATGAGAGGGCCAAAAAGAAGGAAAGTTATGGTGAGTTTAACTGAAGATAGCTCCTACGTAAAAATAATTACCTACATGTAGTCGCATTCATATTGATGTTTTTGAGGGTATCACTAGCATTTGAAGTTGTCCATAGCAAAAGTTGAAAGCCTTGAAGATATCGTAAACTCTTTTGATTAAGGATATGGGCAATAGGGTATGGTGGTGAATTACTTTTTTTTTTCTGTTTATGTTTGAGTAATATTTATCTTATGATAATAATGAATGAAAGGATAGGATAATCATTTATATTAATATAATTAAAGGAATTATATTAAAAATCATATTAATATGTTAATGTTTGATATTAATATTGGTCATTGATTAAATTATTGGAAAGATGATTTAATCAACCCTTATGTTTTATTAGTAGAAAGGAATTTAAAATAAAATAGATGAATTGATAGACTTGCTTTATTTATAATATTGTGTGAATATTAAAAAATAAAATAACTTTATTTCTAACATCATGTTAATATTAGAAACAAAATATTAATAGTGGAAGAAACTATTAGAAAAAGAGGAGGCTTTCTCTTAATTAAAGGAATAAAATATTTTTTTTTGCTTTTATAAAAAGAAAAACAAATTATGGAGGAGTTAAAAAGGATCTTGGGGAGGATATTTCACTTGGAATAAAGGAAGTAGAAGGTAAGGTAGAGGAAAAAATATTCTCTTGTTCTTTTTAAACACCAGAAGAAAATGAAACTAGGTAGCATAGACAAAGATCTTGAGGGATATGCCTTCCAAAAGAAGAAGCTTGGAAGCTTTCAAATTTTCCTTTGGGGATTAATATATCAAGTTGGATTTGAAACCACCTTATACTTGTATTTGCCCTTAGTGTGTACCTTTAGTTTTAAGAATTATTATATCCTCCATAAAAAAATATTGCTGCATATGTTAAGTGAGATGATGCTTTCATTTACATTAAAAAATTAGTGTTTTAAAACATTATCTCTCTATCATTACATTGTACATAGAATACTAAGATTGTTTAGCTGAGTTTATCATATAGAAATACTTTGTTTCCTCTACCAAACTCTACCCAGCTATTCAACCTCTAGAAATATTTTTATTATAGTAAGTCGGGTTTCGTTTTCCATTGAAGGTAATGTACTCTTCTTTATAATAGCTTTTTGGACAAAGAGGTGTCTGAGCTTTATATTGAACTAGTTTATTTTGAACTCATTACATTTAGATTGAAGGGAGTTTGGTTTGTGTATTTTAAGCACCTTTGCTTTTTGTTGTATACCTGGTCTATGTTTCCATATTGGTTTTTCTAGTTTTTTTTATTGAAATATCACCATGTTCTGATGTCTTTAACCTACCCTAGAGTGCTTACTAAACCATAAAATTGTGATGTTTTTTGCTATGTTTTTATTTTCCAACATAGAAGGAGTTACCTTACTACCATTTTAATTGAATTTAATCATGAGATATTCGATTGAGTACTTAATTTTTAATGTTAAACTCATAGGAGATGTGTCTTCAGGTAAAATATTTTTAGCCTAGAAAGTAATGAACAAATTACTATCGAATATCTTAGGTTAACAAGAATGTTTGTTAATTAGATATTTGATTGTGTGTTCGTTCCATGCATAAGTTTGAAATATATATGACATTATTTGGATTGTGTGGTGTTAATAAATCACACAAAATTGTATAACTAAGGTTTTTTTGATTTATTAAGGATTGTGTACCCTTGTATAAGCCAATTAGATTGGTTAACATACACTCCTATAAATTATGCATGAGTTTGGACGCATATTTAAGTCAATGACTTCATGTTTAACTACTTTGCAATATACATTTTTAGGGCTTAAACCATTGAAATAATTCATTTAATTGATGCTTTTATGACATTTGTTATTACTTTAGATATAATATTAAAGAAAATATTTATTATATTTTTATTGAAGCCTACTATTTAGAGTTTGAATTCTAAGAAATGCTTGGTTACTGGGGTAAAAGGGATTTGGTTCTTGGGTGATGAGTGTATCTTATTATTTTAATTAACTAAAAGGGTAGGATGGTTGTTAATTAAATAATGGTATTTGGTTATTTTCTTTAATAGGATTTGTGTTTGGATTTAGTGCAGAGGGGGAAAACTGCCCTACCACATACAATTCTCAAGGCTGGATCTGAAAAGAGAGAAAGCCTTGAGGTGAACCGTGGGGGTATGCTATTCTCTACACTAGGTGCTAAAAGGGGGGAAGGGTTCACTAGGAACAGTTTAAAGACTCGCTCCAAGTCCTCTAGTTTTTAATAATTTTTGATGTATTTGATTCAAGACAATCACCTAGATTTGATATTTCTAGATCTATGCTATGAAAGATAAAGGACAATGTAGAAATACAGAATGCAAGAAGACAAGAGCTAAACCTAGAATGATTGTTTCCTTTGAATGATTTTCTAACCCTATGGTTTTAAACTGAAACCTTTAAGTAAGGGTTCAAGAGATAATGCACAAACAGAATTAACCCTAAGTGCACAATATATGTCATTTATATTTCAAATTCCTAGAAATCAATTAAATGTATTTCTTTTAAATTGGATATAGGGTTTACAACAGAAATAGAGGACACTTAAAAAAAAACCTAAATATTAATTGGATCACTTAGTTCATTTGGTGATTTATCCTTGATTTTATCTTTTATCCAATGAATTCTTGTTCCTGCAAATATAACTTGACAAACACTTGAAAAACATAATTAACATTAGGGGGCCTGCTTAGGATGCTATACAATAGTGCTTGGAAGTGCAACATTCAAGCCCCCTAGGTCCTTTTAGCTGACCTTTGATAGGAAAAAAAAGTAGAAATTGACCTTTGAAAGAAATTAAGCATATCAGGATACAACAAAATAAAATGATGAAAACACATAACATAATGTAGCATTATACCCTATATGTAGTCTAAAATGTAAGTATGAAATTTGGAATAGTAGTTAACCCCTAGGTACAAATCGGGTGAATTTGTACCCCATAACATGCGATCACAAGACCTAGGCACGATTTTGTAAAAGTGAGGTAAAACATCTCAGATCAATGCGAAATAATAAATTTCGGGTACAATGAATTAAAATATGAATATAACAAAATGAATTCACTTGGAAAAGAGCAAGGAAGCAAGCATAAGGGTTGATACCTCCCAAATTGTTGATCTCTCCTTAGGGCTTCAACACAAATCCACCAAAAGTAAGCAAAAACAATCAACAATCCAATGCAGCAGAAACAAATCAAACTTCACACTTCAAAGCTAGCTTGCTTGTGGAATAATAACAAGGATGTAGATCAATTAGCTAGCACTAAAAATCTTTGCAATAATAATCGTTGCTATCATTAATTATCATCATTTATAATTCTATAGAAATGAATTCAAATCCTCCTTATATAGTGGATTTGAAGGTGATATGGGTAGGAAAACCGAGGAGAGCCAACATAAAACACTCCAACTCTAAAGAATTAGGGTTTTCTTAGAGAAAAATCCTAAAAGGTAAAATCATGCCCCATCAAGGCTAATCGCGATTTCACCTTTATACGAAATTTCCCCCCATCAAGGGTGAGGACAATTTCGCATAGAGAGGGAAAAAATGCAAAAGAGGGGGGAGAGGCCTAACCCTTGCACTAGGCAAGTCTAGGGGGTCTCCTAAAGGGATCAAGGAATATTTCCCACTAAAATGGGTCAATTTTTTGAGTCTACATTCTACCCCCTCTTTGATGCATTTATGGCCTAATAAATGTGTCAAAGAAAATATGTAAACACTCAAGCAAAATACAAGTAGAAACAGAGTGACTAGTTTAGAAGAAAAGGGTGATGCAAAAATGGTGTTATTTCAAACACTTTCTTGTTTTGCATGTGAATCAAGCCATTAGTAACTTTAATACCTCTAAGGCCATGATGCCTCCTCGAGTTTTATGAGAGACACATCCCTCATGAAAACTCAAAAAGGTAGACACAGAAGAAGGAGAGAGGCAAAAAGAGATGAAAAAAAAAAGTGAAAAATAAGGATAAAAGTGAAAAAGGGGTGAAACCCTAATTCATTTTTACCACACAAAAGAGGAGAAAGAAGCTTTAGGTAAAACTAGAGATGGCACTACCAGTGCATCATTTGATGATCACGAGGGGTGAGGCTAGTATAGAGGCAAGGAAATAAAAAAAGGAAGCAAGGGAAGAAGGAAAGAAGCAAGAAAACTACATAATAGAAATGCAAAATTTGATTTTTAACAATAAACTTAAAGCTTTTAGTTTAATTTAATTTTAATTTTAATTTTTTGATTAATTAATAAAAGTAATAAAAAATGTGTTATTTTTGTGAATGAAACTTAGAGTAATCAAGAGCCTTGAGTCGTGAATAGGCTCCTTGGAGGTGGAGCTATATGCACTTGAATAGGTAGAGAGAGATACATTAGAGGTGATTGGGCCAGACCACTTGGCTAGGTTTCCTTGAGTAGAGGCAAATAGGGCACTACTGATGACTCTAGCAAAGAGATGGTACCTGAAGTCATCTACCTTATGGTTACCCACAAGAGAGATAACCATCACACTAGAGGATGTCTGGCGCATATTACACATCCCTATTATGATGATGGCTATTTACAAAGCACGAGGGTGACCAACGACCTTGCAGTAATTTTAGGAGGTTGGACCCATTAAGTGTGAGAGAGCACCATAGTCATGTATGACCTAGTGGGATGATATGGAATGGACCCATTGACAATCGTGCTCTATAGGGTGGTGGAAGGATTGTTGATGTGCCACATGAGTAGGTGATATCTACCATGGACTATGGTGGATGTAGTAGAAGACATGCAACACCAAAGAGTTTGGTTCACATGGGATCCATATGTGCTAGCTTGCTTGTATAGGATGTTGTACAAAATCATGTACAAGCGGTATACAAGGATAGTTTATATAAAATTTCTCTAGGTATGGAGCTGGGATAACATAGCAATGTGAAGTTTAGATGCACTACCAAGACCATTGTCCAACTCAGAGTAGGCAACAACATATAGATGGTCCAAATACCTAGAGCGGGTCATAAGGACCTATACTGGGAACCTTCCACTAGTGAGGTGGGTAATAGATGAGCTGAGGGAGGCCAATACTATATGGTGACCCTAGAATCTACGCCCAAGATGGGTTGAGGATAGAACAGATATAGCTAGAGTCAGGAGGATTAGATGGCTAACTATAAAGAGAGGGAAGCTAGAGGTCTTCCAGTTTGATCGAGTCCTAATATAGTTCAGGATCTTACATGGAATCTCAAACCTAGAGGATTAATGGTACCAAAGAGTCTAGTAGGACTCAACAAGGATCAAGGATAAGCTAGACTTGGCTAGGTGAGCAAAGGAAGACTTAGATGATCCTCCTTACATGGATTCTAGGGTGGATGATGTAGGAGTGGCCTTTGGCTATAGATGATGGTATAGAGGAGTCGTGTCCTAGAGGGTCTTCCTACCAGTTATGATATAGAGGCACCAAGTAATGGATTCGAGAATGTAGTAAGTGTTTTAAGAGGTATCTAGTAGGGCCACAAAGAGGGTGCAGTAGGATTGTGCAACTCCAATACAAATACAAGCATGGGTCTAAATTGATCTGGTGATAGAGGACACCAGAACTATAGATACCAGGGAGGTAGGGACATCTAGATATACCTCCATAGAGGTCAAGGTGCCACCATGCATAATATCAGGAGAGGCCTCTACATCAATAGTAGCTATCCAAGACTAGGATTTAGGATGAGGGGACCTGAGGGAGGATGCAAAGGCACTATGAGCATAGGTGGTGATTCTATAGATATAGGTGGACCTACTCCAGGAGGATAGGTCCAAGAGAATCAAGGGACTACAAAGCTCTTTGAGTACCATAAATATAGAGAGGGATATAACTTTAGTAGAGGCCAATCATATTTGATGGGAGGTGATTCATCTGGACATAAAGCACCAAAGGGCTCAAGTATAGGGGATGGCTATCATCAAGAGAAGCTAGGCTAGCGATGGGATTCACATTTTACATATGGAGCTACAAAGGATAGGGAAGAGGTTGGAGATGGCCATTTAGTGGGCTACCTTCTATGAGGCTATGTACTACTAGGTGGTACTAGAGGGGTAGAGGGTGATATTTTCTTAATATCTATAGTTAGCTAGTAGATCATGATCTTAGTCATGGACAATATCAGCTACACCATCTATGGGTATATTGCTTCCTGGGCCACCTCCTCCTCAATATGGATCAAAGGATATGGGCTCTCAGATGTAGGGATAGGGATCAAGATGAAATACCAATTTTTATTGTGGTATGCATACCTAGGGATTGGTTGAGTGTACCAAGATTTGACTGTGGTACACCAACCATACACTGATGTATCTTTCTATTTTATCAAGTAATACATAATTACTTATTTTTATATTTTGTATGAATGTGTGTGCATGTGATATGATTTAATTAAGTGTTATTTATATTTATATTTTATGTGTTATGCATAAAAACTATCTTAATGCAATACTACATGAAATGCATAAATTAAAAATAGATGAAAGGAAGAAACGAGAAAACACAAGACAAAATAAGAAAAAAAAAGGAAGAGGAAGAAGAAGAAGAAGAAGAATACCCAAAGGCCAATCATTTGAAATAGAGAATGATAGGTGAAACATAGTATCTAAACCAGTGTAGGTCATAATGGACCAATGTGATTAAATACTGAGTCATACTAGAAATAGGGAGTTAAACTCGCTATGGATGTAGTGCTCACCATAAAAGGATGAAGTGTTGGAGTTTGACACGCTATGGGTGGTTACTCGTTAATTGATTGTTGTGGGGTGATTACTCGCTAGGATGTATATCGAGGCCTACTAAAAATGGCCAAGGAGCTTATCATGTAATGGCGTGTTGAGCCCACTGAGTCAAAAGGGAGTATAACCTGATAGGAGATTGTATCCAATAAGATACCCGTTAGGATGTATAACTATCCCATGTGGGTGCAATATAGGAATAAAATATATTAGATATGACCTATTAGTCAAGTATGCAGTAGTAAGAACAGCTTCTCCCCAAAATATGTTAGGCAATGTAGCAACAAGTAACATTGATTTTTCTCTATTTGTGATTGTTTGATTCATCCTCTCATCTACTCCATTTTTTTGGGGGTATAAGGAGTTGTGAATTGCCTCCTTATCCTACAGTACTTACAAAAATTAAAGAGTACTTTGGAGATATATTCTCCACCATTATCTAATATTAAGGTAGAGATTTGGTAGCCACTTTCTCTCTCAACAAGTGCCATGAATTCCTTGAATTTGTAAAAGTATTAACATTTGTATTAAATTAGGTATATCCATACCTTTACGCTCTAATCATCAATGAAGGTGATGTTGTATCTCGCTCTAATATAAAATTGAATATACATTGGCCCAAAAATGTCAGAATGGACCAATTGCAATGGTTTATTGGCTCTCCAAGACTTTCCTGACTCAAAAGTTGTCTATGGTGTTTGAAAACAACACATGGCTCACAAAAATATTTAGACTCCTTAATATGTGGAAGTCCTTTTACCAAACCTTTTATTACCATAATTTGAATATTATAAAAATTAAATGCCCCATTCTTTCATGCCACATGTACTCCAAAGAAAAAATAGTTGTTGTATGCAAAGAGTTTTGAGTTACAGATTTGGTAAGGAGGTAGAAAAAATTATGAATACCCACTCACAGCACCTGAAGACCCTACAAAAAAAGCACTATTTGAAAAGAATTCTAATATATATTGAAGTCTCATCAAGCTAGCTACAATAATTCAATGTAGAGAAAATGTAAGAGTTGCAACTACACCTAAACAAGCTTGGGATGCTCTAAGAATATTTTTTGATAGGCCAAGTCAAGACAACATTTTGTATCTGAAACAAAAATTTCATAATATCTATATGAAAGGCTCCCTAATTGATTACCTTATGGAAGTGAATTCAATTAGGAATGCTTTCTTAGCTGCTGGTAAAACTCTTGAAGATAATGAGTGGATTCCTATAATGTTACTTGGTCTTCCTTCAAAATTTTACTCCTATGCTACAATGTTAGATCTAAGTGGTAAAAAAATGAATTCATCACTTGAAGAGATTGATATTCTACTTAAGAAACATGAACAAGCCCTAATCAAAGATGAAGAGATTGAATCCTCATCAGCAGCTTTTGCCACCAAGGCATCCTTATAGCCTAGACAAAACAAGGGTCCAAATCATCAAAATTAGAATTAGAGAGGTAGACATCATCAAAGATACCCGTAATAGCCATGTCAACAACAACATCAGCAACCACATTAGCAGTACCAGCAACAACCATCAACAGTACTAGTAGCAACCACGTCAACAACAACCACAATAGTATAATCAGTAGCCAAATCAATAGCCAAGATGGCAAACAAGAACTCCTCAAGGGGGTCATCCTAATAGAGTGCCTCAAACCAACAATCAAAAAAGTTGTGACTATTGTGGAAAATAGAATCATAATGTCATTAATTGCTATCAGAGACAAAGATATCAAAGGGATCCACAAGATAATAATCTCAATCTGTTTTACAATGTAAACTTTAAAATACAATTCAACATAGCAAATGGTTTCAAAAACTAGAAAATGACTACACCAGTAGATCCCTATCAAAAATTCCTTTCCAACGACTATATATAAGCCTATAGTCGGATACAAATTGTTGCTTCAAAAAGGTAAGAAAACAATGACCCTCTAAATGTGAGCAGCTCCAGGACTTCCCAAGTGGTCACCCATCTGAGTGCTACTTAGGGATAAATTGCTTAACTTGGGAGTTTTTTTTCTAATTTACTGCTACAAAATCAACCTCCAAAAAAGAAATTTGAATATCAACTGAGGTAGATTTAATATAAATCCCCTTTGATTCCCTTTAAAAAATTTCCCTTAAAAAAGGTAAATTTTGGGTAAATGTGTAACTTTTAAATGTGTTCCCCTAAGAGCACTTTCCAAATGGGTAGTGGTGGGTAGCGAAAGTGAAGTGAATTTTCCAATGGATGTAGCTTGTTGTTCATGGCTCATCTAATGGCCCAAGCCCTTTAAATTGAGCATAAAAAATAGAATGGAAAAGTTATGGGCTCCTTGTAATTTTAATATTCCCCACACGACGAACTATGATTACATGTATGCATTAAAAAAACCATCACATATGCTCTACAATATAGATTCACCATCACTACCTATGTACGTCCTCGCTCCTCAAATGAACTCCTTCACCAATCGGAAAAAAAAAAAAATTGGGAGTTGCAAAGAGCCCTGCCTATTTATTTGTTCACGCGCAATGATGGCGTATTAAAAAATTAGCTGCACGGTGCTAATCCATCTGGGTTGAATAGTTATAGGGGAGGGTAATGGTTCTTTGAGAAACACACCATTAAAAAATATTCCAAGAGAAATACTATTGCTGCATTTTCATCTACATCCCCTATGATCTTCAGTGGATGATGCCCTCTCACGCATGTTCAAGAAGCCACAAGTGTTGTCGTCCAACATACATACTGAATTGAAATGATACGGTAAGTCCACCGACTTTTATTCTTTCATGTGGGTGACATAATTGAGAAAATTTGTCGTTGTCCATGGCTTCCTTTTTGTGTTGATCCCATGGATTGTAACTCGACAATCCATAATTTTTAGAACCTCAACGTCAAAAGAAAACCAGGAAGTCATAAAAAAATTATGGTATTAAAAAGTTGAGCATCATGAGCCCTCCACAAAAAATAAATGCAACATAGTATTTTCCTAGTTTCAGACTTTCACAATAGTTTTTCCATGAAGTGGGTGATCGTCGCTCCCTCCACAACTAAAGCAGTTGTACGAGCTTCCTCTGTGACTCGAACGACTTTGTGGGGGGGTTCTCCGGTAAATATGCAACTAGGGAAATATGTGGGTTGGCTTCGCTCTAGGAATTATATGATGAGTGCACCAAAAAGGGGCACTACGGAAGCAATAAAAAATAGATGAAACAAAATCATTCAGGAGATGATAGATAGATTTAGGATGTACATACAAACACACCACATCATAAATGAGATCATGGCAAGTTGTTCTAAATATTCTTAAATGCTCTATTGGATCTTCTATCCCCTTATAAATAGGTAAAATTGACATAGGAAAATGCTTAGGATAAGGCCTAGCAGTAACAATAGGATCCAATGGTTGATTACACATTTCCTTATAACTGTAAATAAAACTTGAGGGCTGAATTATCTCAAATTTTAAAACCAACTGCTTCACCATATTTGTTAAATTTTGCACTTTTAAATTATTTTTATGCATCATCCCCAAATTCCCTAAATGAGGAATATATGTGTTGAGGAAATAATGCTTGGATCAAGTTGGATGCATGAATATTATTGTTATATGCGGTGCCTTGTGAAAATTGACAACTAACATTAGGTGGTACAAAAGCAAAAGTTTTGAGATTGGAATATTGAGGAGGAAATTGAAAATAATTTTGAGTGACACTACTAATTGGAGGGACTTGTAGATTCCTCCCAATATTGGTGGTTGTAGTAGTAGTATCAATTACCTAATTTCTTAAATTATCAAGAGGCACTGATTTAGGCAAGGGGTTATTTTGATCAAGCATAGGAGAGCTTATTAGAGGAGGAGGTGGAGGAGTTTTACCTCTTTCGAGATGAGATTATCGATCCATACCTTTCAATATATCATCCCTATTAGCCTTAATAAAGCCCCAAATACGCTAAAATGATGAAAAGACAAACCCACCATTAGGTCCTTCATAAGAATAAAAACTCATTTCAATTTCCATATTATCTTGTTCTTCTGTATCTATGTTAGGATCCTCTCTCTCAATCTAATCATATTTCGAAGGAACATAATTATATTTAATATGCTTTTGCTAACTTCTAAGGAAAGGAGCAATTAAAATATGTGAAAGGATAGAAGAGAATGCTAAAAAAAATAGAAAAATAAAAAAAAATTAGAGATGTTATTAAGGTTTTTCAACCACATAAACATAATTAGTGATCTTTCTTAATATTTTAAAATAAATGAGGTGTTCACGTCGGGTTCACCAAATATGTAGAGGGGGAAACTACCCTACCGCATACAATTATCAAGGCTAGATCCGCAAAGATAGAAAGCCTTGAGGTGAACCATGGGGGTATGGTATTCTCTACACTTAGTGTTAAAAGGGAGAAGGATTCACTAGGAATAGTTTAAGGACTCAATCCAAATCCTCTGGTTTTCAAGAATGTTAATGTATTCGGTTCAAGACAATCACCTAGATTTGGTATTTCTAGATCTATGCTATGAAAAATAAAGGACAATGCAAAAATATATAATGCAAGAAGATAAGAGAAAATTCTAGAATGAATCTTTCCTTTGATGCTTTTCTAACCCTAGGGTTTCAAACATAAAATATTTAAGCAAGGGTTCAAGAGATAATGCACAAATAAAATTAACCCAAAGTGCACACTATATGTCGTTTATCTTTTAAAAGCCTAGAAATAAATTAAATGTATTTCTGTTAAATCAGATCTAGGGTTTACAATAGAAATAGAGGACACTCAACAAACACCCTAATAATTGGAACACTTAGCTCATCCGATGATTTATCCTTGTTTTTATCCTTTATCCAATGATATCAACAATTCTTGTTCCTACAAGATAACTTGACAAACACTTGAAAATAATAATTAGTTTTAGGGGGTCTACTTAGGCCATTGTACAGTAGTGCTTTGAGGTGTAGTAGTCAATACCCATAGGTCCTTTTAGCTAACCTTTGATAAATAGAAGCAAAAATTGACCTTTGGAAGAAATCAAACATATCAAGATACAACAAAATAAAATGATGAAAACACATAACAAAATGTAGCACTATGCCCTATATGCAGTCTAAAATGCAAGTATGAAATCTAGACCAACATTTTACTCCTACGTACATCTCAAGTGAAGTCACACCCTATAATAGGCAGTCACGATATCACATCAATGAAATTATGCCTTGTAGAGACTCAGGCATGATTTCATAGAAGTGAGGCAAAATGTATCAGATCAATATGAAATAATAAATATCAGATGTAATAAATTAAAATATGCATGTAACAGAATGAATTTACCTGGTAGAGAGAGAGGAAGCAAGCAGAAGGATTGAGACCTCCCAAATAGTTGATCTCTTCTTAGGTCTTCAACACAAATCCACCAAAAGCAAGCAACAAAAATCAACAATCCAATGTAGTAGAAACAAATAAAACTTCACACTTCAAAGCTAGCTTGCTTACAAGAGAAGAAGGATGTAGATCAATTAGCAAGCACTAAAACACTTTGCAATAATTATTGTCATTGTCATTAATTTCATCATCCATCGTGCTCTAGAAATGAATTCAAACCCTCCTTATATAGTGGATTTGAAGGCAATATGGGCAAGAAAACTAAGGAGTGACAACATAAACCATGCCAAATCCAAATAATTGGGGTTTTTTTAGAAAAATAAAACTAAAAGGCAAAAGCGTGCCCCGTCAAGGTCGACCATGATTTTACCCTATGCAAAATTGCACCCCATCGAGGGTGAGCATGATTTCACATAGAGAGGGGAAAAGGGTAAAAGAGGGGGGGAGAGGCCTAACCCTTACCCTAGGAAAGTCTAGGGGTCTCCAAAATGGCTCAAGGAAGATTGCCCACTAAAGTGGGTGAATTTTCCATTTCTACATTTAATATTAAAGAAATATTGATTTAATTATTTTAATATGGAAATAATACTAAGATGCTTTATTATAAGAATATATAAAGTATGTTTTTGTATTATGGATTAGTTTCTAATTAAAGTGAAAGTTTATGAAATGAAAGAAGATGAAATATTTCTTGTATGCATTGTGTTTTAAAAAAAAAGAACTATTCAAATGGGCGTGGGGTATTTTTGAATGAGGAATTTATGGGGTTTCCTCATAAGGTGGGTTTTAGGAAAATTGGTAGAAATTAAAGGGTCATTTATATTTGGGATAGTTGATGTTATGAATGCAGTAATGTGATTGGTCATTTCTATTTATTTTGTCAAATGCATTAAAAAGCATCTAGGATTACATTATCATATTAAGGAGTTGTAGTTATCCCTGAATCCTCCTCTCTCTCTTGATGAGTGTCATTGTTCATTCATCATTTAATCATTATATGTGTCAGTCCAGGGCGGTGTCCAAAGGCTGTATACGATAGAAGGTGTCACAACTGCAGGTTCAATCCATTCAAGAACAGGGTTTTATTGGTGGAACAGTTAGTGTTTTTGGGGGTTTTTGTGTGACCTCTAATTCCTGGAACTGAAAATCAAATTGCAGAAGATAAAAACTAAATTAAAACTACAGTAAATGGAAATTGCAGAATTTGAAAGAGCAGGAAATGAAATGTTGCTGAATTGAAATTGACAGAAAGCAAATTACAGAAAATCACACATAGTTGCTGAAGGATAAACTAACTACAATTTCTCTGAGCATGTTATAAATCTATAAAATCAAATTAACATCTATTGCAAACTGGAAATGTCACAAATCTAGAAATTGCAGTAAATTACAGAAAACTGGAAATTGCTGCAAATCTAGCAAATGACAGAAAACTTGAAGTTGCTGCAAAGCTGGAACAGAAATATTGAAATTGCATGGAAATATGGAAAATACTGTCAAATGCTGAAATCTGAATTTAAAGCTGCTAAAGAAATGAAAAACTGGCAAAATTTTGCTAATCTGCTGCAGTAGAAAATTAGCAAGATATTCTGTCAGAAGTTGCCTTCCTCTGGTCCTGCAAGTGGCCCTTGCTTCCAGAACCAGATGAAGGTGAAGAGTTATGCTAAAGAAACTTAAATGCCAATCATCAACTCAATCATGCTAATTGATAACTGAAAAACTGCACCTTTTATTAAATCTAGAAATGCATTACAGTAATGCAGGAAAAACCTACAGATTACTATTCTGCTACAAAAATAACTGCACTCTATTGCCTATTTCTCTCCTATATGCCTAAATGCCTATATCTCTATATGCTCAACCGTGCTGGGAGCTTTCTTATTTATAATGCAGTGTTGATATGCTTGGTTGCTGATTTGCAGGGATTTACAACTGTTTGCACAACTGTTTCCTGAAATGCATGAGCTTGCTTTGTCAAAACTTGATCCATTCAACCTTATTAAGCTGCATTCATTGAGGAAATCAGTTAACATGAGCTGGGACAACTTTCTGGTCAATTGCCATTAATTTCTTTTACCGATTTGTCACTTTTTGACCGTCTTCTGTTGTTCCTACGCTATTCCCTATTCCTGCGCTATTATTCTTGCACTGCTCTAAAATAACAGGGAGGTGAATTTTAGTTGCTTTTCCATGCTTCAAACGCATAAGGAGGAAGTTTTAGACCACCTGGATGGTCTTCCCTTATCCTATTGCATAGGTGACATGTGCGGGAGTGACTGTTTCCAAGCCCTATTGTAAATGTACAGCTGGCTGGAACTGTCACAGTCTTACCCTATTTTCCTGCATAGTCAGCTACAGGGGACAAGTTCCTTGGTGCCTTTTGCATTTGAATTAGTTCAAAATAGAGGAACATTATTACTAAGCACCAAACATTCAACAATGATTATTGATTCTAAATTCCTATTAATAAATTAGCTGAAAACAGGTGAAACTATAGAAATAAACAGTAAAACAGATTATATGCACTTAACATTTCAGAATATGCAAATATCATTACATAATGCATTTTACCCAAAATTAGCATAGAAACATAATAAAAAGGGTGATTCAAATAAGTAGAATGTATCCAAAAAGTGTTCATAGATGAGGCAATTCCTGGCCTCATCATTTTCCCCCAACTTATGGTAATGCATGTCCTCATGCATTTTGTGCAGCTACTGAGGCACACAGGTCCAGATCCAGACATCTTTCTCGAAATTTTAACAATGCACCACCAATTTTGTAGAACCCATTGACTATTTTTATAGACTGAAACCATTGTTGGAAGTCCTCGTCAGGCTGTGGATCATTATCAAAGAAATAGGGAACATGAGTGATAACTATGGGCATTCTGTATCTTAGCCCTATCCAATGTTCTTTGACTTCTGAAATAATGTGTATAATACCTTCTACCCTTCTCCTTGACCAAAACAGGTTAGTGGGAGAAATTGGCTCCCGTTTCTGTAGGGAGATAGACAATTCACCCCATCTGTTCTTACATGCTGCCACAACATCATCAAAGAAATCTACACAAAATTTTTGAAATTGAATTATACCTTTTTGCAGATTTTCTAGATAAAGTTGTCTTATTCTGGGATCCCTCATAAAGGAGTAGTGAGTACTGGTACAATCCCTGTGATTGAGAGGAGCAGGCCTGACAAGTAAAACTACCTGTGATTCTAAGTCCTTGGCTATCTTCTTCTCTGAGTCCCAATAAATATTATTTTGTAAGGTGGACATAAAGGCCCTCAGTTGTAAATCTCCTGTATACAGGTGAGGCAGAAACATACTCTCTGTGGGCAAAAAGAAGTTATGTAAGAATAACTCACACATTAAGTTCTGTTGCTCTGCTGGACTCTGCACAAAGGCTTCCACAAATTCTGCAGGAGTAGTCAACTGGTGAGGGAGCTCAGAAACCAGTCTCATAATCTGCCAACGTAGGTACTTCTCCTTGAGTAGGAGGCTGTAGAACCTAGGTGGTCTTCTGCACTGTATTGCATACTCTGCAATTTGACATACATCTTTTATCTGTGTTTTCAACCTGTTGATTTCTGTTTCTTTCTCTGCTAGTTTGGCTGTGGCAGAGTTCAAAGTTGCAATTTTCCCCTCTAATTGATGACACTGAGTCATCCAATAGGCAAGGTCTTCATTGTACCTAGTCAAGGGCACTGTGTTTGGAGGCCTCAAAATCGGTTGCATCTGTGCCACTATGTTGACCTGTACACCAATTTCCATAGTTGATGTTACTATTGGCAAATCTGTCTGTGTACCCTGTTCTGTTGTAACTATAGTGATTAGACTTTCATGAGGAATTATTTGTGCCAGAGGAGAGAGTGTGGACACTTGTTCTGGTGCTGCAACTGTTTGGTCCTGTACAGATGTTTGAAAAGGACTGTCATTCTGCATCAAAATGTTAGATGGATCTTCTTGCAGAGGCATACCATCAGATGTCTCTACTCCTGCTGCAGCTGTGATAGGTGATCCCTATGCCTGTGCTGTGTCATCTTCTGATTGTCCAGCCAAATCTAGGAGAATTTGAGCCCATTCATCCGGTTCTATTTTGGTCAATCCTGTGGACTGATTTTCCAACTGCAACAATTTGTTTTGTAATTCTTGAACTTGCTGTTGCAGCAGAAAAATTTGTTGATCTTTGTCTTTCATGGCCTCTTCAGCCTGATCAATCCATTTGGTCTGGGTTTTAATAACACTCCTTGCAGCATGCAACTGAGTGTGGATGTCAACTTCCTCCTCGGATTCAGACTCAGAATGTGTTTCAAATTCAGAATATTTTTCAGACTTAGAATCCATGGGAGTCTGCTCCTCAATCCTAGCTGGTTCAGTATCGAAGTTTAGATGCTCTTCAGACTCAGAGTCTGTATAATCAACCAATGGACAGACAGGGCTTATTACAGTTGTTTCCATGGTTAGGTCTAGTTCCATTGGCTGTATTTCTCTATCTGTACTTTCTATTTCTTGTGCATCTTCCTGTGAACTGTCTGTCCCAATTTCCTCTTCTTCTAACAAACTAATTGGATCTGCAATATGTACTGGTGTATCTAACAAGATTTTCATTTTTTGAAGTCTTGCAGACCTTCTCAACCCTGTTGGTTTTGGGTGTTCTTGAGCAGATGCAGCTTCTGCTTGTTCTAGAGCAGCTATAGATTGTTCTGTTAGGTCAGGGACAGACATGGGTTCTACTATTGATTCTGGAGTAGATGCCTGCCCACTGGAACCCCTAGTTTCTCTGCTGGGCTGTACATTGTCAACAAATGTCACTTTTCTTCTTTTTAACCGGGATTCAGATGTTGATGCATGTTGACTCCTAGTTTTGGAAGATGGGGGACTGTTAGGTAAAGGGGGACTTCTATGTTCAGAGGGCTCTGGTTGAGGATTTTCTTTTGATTCTCCCTCTGTTTCCTCTTCCTCTGGTGTAGGGTTTGAATCATCAGTTTCTGCCCATGGAGAGAAGAATCGGTCAAAGTTCCTAGGGTTTCCCCTGAAATGGTATTTGCAGATGAGTTTAATTAGCCCATGATGTTTAGGGCTTCCCTTCCCTGCTTGATACTTTAGGGCCATGGCTTTCAGTTCTTGGTAAAGATACAAAGGAATGTTTACCCTAAGTTCAGGTTTGGCTGCTCCATGGCGTAGGTGGTTGAGGAGACGGAGGTGTGGGCCAGACACAACAGGAAACTGGCCGTCACAGGTAAGATACCTCATAACCCACATTGCTACATCATCCCAAGGAGCCGACAAGCTAGACCTTTTGACCCCTTTACACACATTTTTATTCATTAAAAATTCTATTTGCCTGTCCCCTTCTTCCTTAAATTGATTCACTAGGTCTGTTAAAATATTTCTATCGATTTTAATAATTTGCACACCTTGAAGGGGAAATTCAGTAACCAGACTGAGTATTTCAGGGGTTACCTGGATAGACATCCTGCCAATATGCACTCTGTTGTTTCAGAATGTGCATGCAAATTCTACCGCCAGGCCCTCAGAATAACCGTCGAATTTGCGTAGAAACGGCAGAAATCCTCCATCGGTAAAAATTTGCAGGGATGCAACATCGGTTTGCAGGTAACTAATGTTTTCAGGTTCGGCTCTAACCTTCTTTCCACCCATGGTATCGTCTGCTGCTTTTTGTCGGTGACTGTGAATTTTTACAACCTACGGCTGTGTTTTCTATTTTTAGGGCTTTTCAATCCTTTTACCAGTGCCGAAACTGCTTCGAAACATGCAGAATGTCGTGGCAGCTTTTACGACGTCGTCTACCCCTAATTTTTGCCTAGTTGTCACCTTTCACGTGTTGCACAAAATCCGAGACTTGTAATCCCTTTTTCCAACCAAATAAATCACCGCTTGGCCACGTGTCATCAAATTTTACCCAAAATTTCATTTCTGCCCTTAATGACTTATTCCTGCGCTTAGTGATATAAAACAGTTTATTCCTGCGCTCTGGAATAAAAACAGTTTATTCCTGCGCTCTGGAATAAAAACAGTTTATTCCTGCGCTCTCTTTTTACTAGTTCCGACGCAGTTTTCTCTTTTGCATTCTAGAGCAGGATTAGGCAGAGGCATTTGTAAAACACTTTCTACTTTTGATTCCCCTTTTTTATGCTTTATACTAATCAAGGATATATACACTATATACTAATAATTTACACTATTCAGAAAATGAGAAGGCACATACCTGTTAAAACCATTTTATCTACATTTCAGGGTGCTCCTGCTGAAATTTCCAGCTAACCAGTCCTTGAACTGAGGCAGGTGCAATCTGAAAATAGGTAAAACAATGGTCATGGAACAATGAGGGTGAAACCAATTAGGTAAACATGCCGGAACCCCGGTTTTCATGTAAACCCAACTCAGGAGCGCCTCAAAGAGGTTTTCACTTTCTGAGTTTATTTATTTATTTTTTTCCTTTTTTTTTTTTAGCTTGTATCATTCTGCTGAATTCGAGATGGAAGAAGAGCTTTCTTCCCAAATGTGTACATCCAAACTTCCCAATTGCTTGAGAAATTCCTCCTTGTTTTGTGGTTTATGGTACATACGAAGACGATGTCCATTTACCACCAATTTGCATTGTGAGTCATCGATAGGTGTAAGGCGAACAACTCCATTGTCAAATACTTCCTCAATTTGGTACGGCCCAAGCCATCTGGTCTGCAACTTTCTAGGAAAGTCCTTGTATTGTGAATCAAACAACAAGGCCCAGTCACCTTGCTGAAATCTCTGCTGCTGAATGTGACTATCATGCCACATCTTCCTTTGTGCTTGGATCACCTCTGTCTGATGTAGGGCATCCATGCGTAGTTCATCCAATGCATCAAGTTGCAGAATGCGATCTTCTTGTGCCTGTGATAGATCAATACCTACTTCCAAAGCAGTTCGAAGAGTTAGTAATTCAAATTCAATAGGCAAAAGAGGTTGTTTTCCATAAACTAATTCATATGGGGTAAATCCAGTGGTGGATTTCCACGTGGTATTATAAGCCCAAATAGCTTCTGGTAACTTGTCTAACCAATTCCTTCTATGGACTGCTATGGTTTTGGTCAGAATTCATTCTAATTCTCTATTGGTCACTTCAACTTGGCCATTGGCTTGTGGATGATAAGGTGAGGATTTTTTGTGTTTGACTTGATAGAGTTGAGTGAAGGCTTCAACAATTTTTGAAGTAAATTGGGGTCCTTGATCAGTTGTGATGGATTGTGGGGCTCCAAAACGCAGAAAAATCTATGAATACAGAAAATCAGCAACTTTCTCTTCACGAGCATGCTTAAAGGCACGAGCTTCTACCCATTTGGTAACATAATCAGTACATACCAAGATATGTACTTTGCCTTTGGAAGGAGGATTAATGGGTCCTACAAAATCTAAACCCCATATTTCAAATGGTTCTGTTCCTATTTGAGGTTGTAATGGCATTTCACTAGTAAAAGTAGGTTTTCCCATTCGTTGGCAAGCATCACAATGTCTTACGTACCTTTTTACATCTTTGTGCAAAGATGGCCAATAGTATCCGGTACCCAAGATTTTGCGAATAGTGCTTTTGACTGAATAATGTCCTCCTGATGGTTCATCATGGCATGCTCGTAGGATGTCATATGCTTCATCCTGGCGGATACACCTACGTAAAACATGATCAGGACTGCATTTAAATAGTAATCCTTTTATCCATTTAAAAGAAGAGCTTTGCTTGATTAATTGTTTCCTTTGTTTAGGGGTAAAGTGAAGAGGAATCTTCCCTGTAACTAAGTAATTAGCTATGTCTGCAAACCATGGAGATTGTACAGAGACAACAAACAACTTTTCATCTAGGAAGGTATCTTCTACAACTTCCCCTGTATCTGCATTTGGTATTCTTGACAAGAAATCTGCAACGACATTAGATTTCCCAGGCTTGTTTACTATGGTAACATCAAATTCCTGCAATAGAATCAACCAACGAATAATTCTTGCACTAACCAATGGTTTATTCATCAAGTATTTGATTGCAGTATGATCTGTATGGATGAATACTTGATACCCTGTGATGTAGTGTCAGAATTTGTTAATAGCATAGACTACAGCCAAGAATTCTTTTTCAGTGGTAGTGTAGTTTTTCTCAGCTCCTGTCAAGTTTTTACTGATATAATATATTGCATAATGTTCCCCATTTTCAATCTATCCTAACACAGCTCCAATAGCATTATTGGAAGCATCAGTTTGAATATGAAAGGGTAACTCCCAATTAGGACCTCTTAAAATAGGTGGAGTGGTTAACTTCTCCTTTAACTTTTCAAAGGAATTTTGACATTCAGAAGACCAAACAAATTCAGAATCTTTCATGAGCAAAGCAAACATGGGATTTGCTATGGTACTAAAATTAGCAATGAATCTACGATAAAAACCAATGTGTCCTAAGAAACTACGTACATCAGTCTGAGTTTGTGGAGGGGGAAGGTTTTTGATGACTTCAACCTTCTTAGGATCAACCTTGATTCCAAAAGAAGAGATATGATGTCCTAGAACAATTCCTTCCTCCATCATTAAAAAGCATTTCTCAGGATTAAGAGAGAGATGGTATGTTTCACAACGAATCAACACTTTTTCAAGCTGTTCTAATGCATATTCAAAATTATCCCCAAATACTGTGAAATCATCCATATAAATTTCAACACTTTCATTGGTTAAATCAGAAAAAAATTGCTAAAACAACTCTCTGAAATGTTGCTGGAGCATTACATAACCCAAAGGGTAAAACTCTGTAAGCAAAGGTTCCCCAAGGACATGTAAAGGTAGTCTTTTCCTGATCTTCTAGGGCAACTTGAATTTGGTTATACCCACTGAAACCATCAAGGAAACAGAAAAATTTCTTTCCAACAAGGGTATCCAATACTTGGTCTATGAATGGTAATGGAAAATGATCCTTATGTGTGGCTTTATTCAACTCCCTATAATCCACACATACTCTCATTTTACCATTTTTCTTTGGAACAATGACCAGTGGTGAAACCCATTTACTATCGAAAATTGGATAAATGAATCCAACATCTAAGAGTTTTTCAATTTCCTCTTTCACAATTTCTTTTAGAGCAGGATTCAAACGTCTCTGAGGTTGCCTTACTGGTTTTACATTTTCTATGTATATCCTATGTGTACATACCTCAGGATGAATGCCAGTCATGTCTTTATAATTCCATGCAAAAGCTTGAACATGTTTTTGTAAGACTGCAAACAACTTGGCTTCCTGGTCCTCAGTTAGCCAGCTATTAATGTTCAGATATTTACCTGGCTGGATTTCAATTTGTTTGATCCCTGGATAGATAGAATTAACTACTTCATAGCTACTGATCAATGCATTTAATGGACAATGATGTGGTTGTAGAGTATGAAATGTTCTAGAATCTGTCTCAGAGGTGATACCTGATGGAATCAGAGGACATTTGAAGGTGTTAAGGAGATGATGATGCCATCCATGTGGTAGTGTGAATGATCTCTTTTGACTGGGCATGGATGACACAGGTTCTAAACTGTGTATCTCTTCATTCCACAACAACCGATGAACAAGAAGTTGATCATCAGCTAGTCCTTCTGATTGTAATGTTTCAACTAGGACAGTTTCACTCTCAAATATTTCTCTCCCAGGTGTTGTGATTTCCTCAATATGTTCTTTCACTATGATTGTAGCCAAAGTAGCAATGGTTTCTTGTTCAGATTCTTCATCAGATTCAGGATACCAAATTTGTCCAAAAAATTTAGTTGAAGGTTGAGCTGGTGGATACAAAGAAATTTTCTGCAGGTCAATACCATTGGAAATGGTCATTTCCCCTGACCTGCAGTCTATAAATGCAGCTGTAGTAGCCAGCCAAGGTCATCCTAGAATGATAGGGTATCCATTGACTGAAGTTCTAGGCTGCAACACCAAGAAGTCTATAGGATATTCCCACGAAGAGACTTTAACGGCCACATCTTCTAAGATACCTTCTGGTTTAGCTACTGACCTATCTGCCATTTCCAAGACTGTGGTGGTAGGACTGAGATTATGGAGCTACAGTTTTTGCATTGTGTCTTTAGTCATTACATTAATTGCAGCTCCAAGGTCAATTAGCACATTAGGAATTTGCATCACTCCAATAGTAACTGTTACTACTGGACTGCTCGGGTCACTATACTTGGGAGGAACTAGTTTCCCAGCCAATAGATCAGCTAATTTCCCTTCTACCTGAACAGTTTTAGGAAAGGCTTTCTTTTTTCTACCAGGTTTCTTGATACATAACTCCTGAATAGTCTTTTTGATTAGAGGTATATCCCTTATTGCTTGCAGCAAAGGAAGAGAAATTGACATCTTTTTGAGTTCTGTTACTAATTCTGATTCAGGGGTAGTATCAACATGTTCAAACCTTTCAGGGTATGGTAAGGCTACTGGAGAAGATTCCTGCATTTTTGCTATTTTTTCTTCTTTTTGTTCTTGTTGCATTGTCTCCTGATTTGGAGGTTCTTGTTTCTCACTTATTTCTTCAATGGTGGGTGGAATAGGTTCAGATAAAATCTTTCCTGAACGCAGTTGGATGTTACTACAGTCAAGTACATGAACTACAACAGTGTCTTCAGACTCAGCCTCATAAACAGGGGCTGTTTGTCTGGCATTATTTGGGTTAGTCACAGGCTGAGCTGGGAGTGGAGGTTGTTTTACTGGTTGCATTTGTTGATGTTGTGTTCTTCCCTAAAAATTTGGATTAGGAGCTGGCAGCAAGTTTTGAGTTTGCCCTTGATACCTTTGTTGTCCTTGATAGGGTTGATATTGTTGTCCCCATATTTGTCCTTGTTGTGTCCATTGTGGAGGCATGGTATGCCAAGGTGGGTTCATCCATCCAGATTGTGACCAATCTGGAGGAGCTGTCCAAGGTTGGTTCCAAGGTTGTGCAGAAACTTCTGCCTGTCCCCATGGCATATTCATATTCCAAGGAGATTGTCCCCAGTTTGGAAATCTAGGAGCATTGGGATATTGTGCATAACCACCACCAGATCTCTGCCCAATAGCATTGAGTTCTTCTGTTTGGGTGCCCAAAACAGATTTTAGATGAGGCAACAAAGGGCATTTATCTGTTGAATGTTCCTTGGAACAAATTCCACAAATAGAAGTTTTGTTTAGGGGGCAGTCCTGCAAGGCATGCTTACTCCTACACCTTGGGCAATAAATGGCTAAAGGTGGTGTAGAATTAGATTTTGTATTTCTCTCACCTAATGCAGTATTAAGTTGAACAAGGATATCAGTTTTTAAATTAGCCATTTCCTCCATCAACTCTTTTATGTCATTATTGCCAGAGTTTCTTTTCTTTCTCCGTTGGTGAGTGCGGGAATAGTTTTTACATAACTCCACAATATCTTCAAGATCAAGTTGATCTATGTCTCCTTTTCCCATTAAATCTAACACTTCCCTAGATTCATCCTGCAATCCTCTTAAGAAGATAGGCTTTAAGAAATCAGGTTCTACAGGACCACATCTCTTTTGGACAAAGGCAAAGCGATCAAGGTAATCTTCTAGACTCTCATCTTCGTCTTGCTTGATCCTAAACAACTCATCTTTCCTGTTTCTTACTCTACAATAATCCTGATATTTATTTAAGAATGCAGTCTCCATTTCATCCCAGGTACGGATTGAGTTAGGTTCAAGATTGCTCATGAACCATCGGAGAGCAGCGTCCTTAAGTGTGGAAGGAAACAATTTCAATTTTTGATTATCATTTATGTAGTCATAAGTTTGACATAACACCTTGAATTCAAACAGAAATTGATCAGGATCTTCTAAAATAGTTCCCCTAAAAATTGGCAATATGGATGGAGAAATTGTTTTCATGGGAGCATCTTGAAGTGGATCCAATCTTATGGGATACTCAAAAGTCTTAGGAGGATCATCAAGATTATCATATCCACCTGGGGGTGCTGCTGCTACAGCCATAGTTGTTTTCTTTCTAGAGTGTGATAGGAATCGTCCAATGTGAGGAGAATGTTTAGCAGCTAGTGCTTCAAAAAGCTCTTTTTCTAATTTTTCCAAAAATGCATCTGATGAAGAAGGTATGTCTGGCTTATCTTCCCCAGGGATTTCAAATTCTTCATCTGACCGAGCAGGTCACTTTGGTGGTTCAGAGCCACTTCGGATAAACCTCCCTCTTTCGTCCCTTAGCCTATGCATTCATGCCTATTCACTAAATAAATTGAAATGCAGTATTTCAAGGATTGTAACACAATTCTTGACCTATTTCACTTTTTCTAACAACACCTATTAGTCCCCGACAACGACGCCAAAAATGATGAGTGTCGTTGTTCATTCATCATTTAATCATTATATGTGTCAGTCCAAGGCGGTGTCCAAAGGTTGTATACGATAGAAGGTGTCACAGCTGCAGGTTCAATCCATTCAAGAACAGGGTTTTATTGGTGGAACAGTTAGTGTTTTTGGGGGTTTTTGTGTGACCTCTAATTCCTACAACTGAAAATCAAATTGCAGAAGATAAAAACTAAATTAAAACTGTAGTAAATGGAAATTGCAGAATTTGAAAGAGCAGGAAATGAAATGTTGCTGAATTGAAATTGACAGAAAGCAAATTATAGAAAATCACACACAGTTGTTGAAGGATAAACTAACTACAATTTCTCCGAGCATGTTATAAATCTATAAAATCAAATTAACATCTATTGCAAACTGGAAATGTCACAAATCTGGAAATTGCAGTAAATTACAGAAAACTGGAAATTGCTGCAAATCTGGCAAATGACAGAAAACTTGAAGTTGCTGCAAAGCTGGAACAAAAATATTGAAATTGCATGGAAATATGGAAAATACTGTCAAATGCTGAAATCTGAATTTAAAGCTGCTAAAGAAATGAAAAACTGGCAGAATTCTGCTAATCTGCTACAGTAGAAAATTAGCAAGATATTCTGTCAGAAGTTGCCTTCCTCTGGTCCTGCAAGTGGCCCTTGCTTCCAGAACCAGATGAAGGTGAAGAGTTATGCTAAAGAAACTTAAATGCCAATCATCAACTCAATCATGCTAATTGATAACTAAAAAACTGCACCTTTTATTAAATCTGGAAATGCATTACAGTAATGCAGGAAAAACCTGTAGATTACTGTTCTGCTACAGAAATAACTGCACTCTATTGCCTATTTCTCTCCTATATGCCTAAATGCCTATATCTCTATATGCTCAACCATGTTGGGAGCTTTCTTATTTATAATGCAGTGTTGATATGCTTGGTTGCTTGATTTGCAGGGATTTACAACTTGTTTGCACAACTGTTTCCTGAAATGCATGAGCTTGCTTTGTCAAAACTTGATCCATTCAACCTTATTAAGCTGCATTCATTGAGGAAATCAGTTAACATGAGCTGGGACAACTTTCTGGTCAATTGCCATTAATTTCTTTTACCGATTTGTCACTTTTTGACCGTCTTCTGTTGTTCCTGCGCTATTCCCTATTCTTGCACTACTCTAGAATAACAGGGAGGTGAATTTTAGTTGCTTTTTCATGCTTCAAACGCATAAGGAGGAAGTTTTAGACCACCTGGATGGTCTTCCCTTATCCTATTGCATAGGTGACATGTGCGGGAGTGACTGTTTCCAAGCCCTGCTGTAAATGTACAGCTGGCTGGAACTGTCACAGTCTTACCCTATTTTCCTGCACAGTCAGCTACAGGGGACAAGTTCCTTGGCGCCTTTTGCATTTGAATTAGTTCAAAATAGAGGAACATTATTACTAAGCACCAAACATTCAACAATGATTATTGATTCTAAATTCCTATTAATAAATTAGCTGAAAATAGGTGAAACTACAGAAATAAACAGTAAAACAGATTATATGCACTTAACATTTCAGAATATGCAAATATCATTACATAATGCATTTTACCCAAAATTAGCATAGAAACATAATAAAAAGGGTGATTCAAATAAGTAGAATGTATCCAAAAAGAGTTCATAGATGAGGCAATTCCTGGCCTCATCATCTCTTGATGGAGCTCAAGTAATTTAGCATTCGAGGTGATGGATAGAAGGAAGCCTATCATATTTTTTCTAGTGACCATAATGATTATGATTGTAATTTAATTGGGATCTCAAACAAAGTGATGTAAGAGTGAATAGTTCATGGGTTTGAGTATACGTGTATTGATTTATAATGTCAAGGAAGTTTATGTTTTAATACATTTCTTGATTATGTGAATTTGTATACGTTTGATGCTTTTAAGTAATCACTACTCTTAATTCCAATAATTTTGATATAATTGAATTATGATAATTCTTTCATATGTTCAAATGGGGATATTATGTATATTGGTAAAATGAATGGAAAGTAGTTGTGAAATTCAGATATGAAATATGTTCTTGATCACCAATAGGGTAACTTCATTAATATGCTTTAATGCTTTCAAATATATGCATTTGGAATAACTAAAGTTATTTTCTCATTAAACAAAACAAATATGATTTACTTCTCTCAGTAAATAGAGAGAGTTAGGGTCAATGAATCTAGATGTTATGCTTTTGGATTTATTAAGGTTTTGAGAAGGGTGCACTCATAAAAAAATTGGTTAGTATCCTTGTTTAGATAAAACCTAATAGTTGATCAGGTTTCAATGATTACTTCTTGAGTGGTATAGCTCAAGATGTATTCTCAAAAGCATGGAGTTTTTGAGGAAGGTTCTTAAGCGTGGAGATTGAACTACATTTCCTACCATGAAGGTGAGGAAATCATTTGTGACTTAAAAAAGTGATGACACCTTAGTTAGGAAGGACTAGGTAGCCATGTGTATTATCACACAGAGTGATAATACCCTTAATGAGCCCATCATGAAGTTGTGGTCATTAAGCACTAAGTACTAGTTATATCATATCAAATATGTGATATCTAGACTTTAAGGCAATACACTTAAGAACACTAGCTTAGGCTGACTTATGTTTGGTAAGGGAATTGGCATCCTCTTCTCTAAATATTGATAAGGGATAATTCCCAATGATGTGGTTGGAATACTTTTACTTGTGGAGAGTATAAGAAATGTGGAGAAACCACAAAGAGAATATTATCTAATCTATGGAGGTTTAAAAAATTTTAACCCTAGAGAATTCCATGAGATTTTGGTTGGTCTTGTCCACTTGAGTATTGTTGGAAATGATAGGAACTGAAAATATGGTTATACATTAGCTTGTGCAAAAAAAAAACAGTTTGGGAATATCTCTATTGTGAACCTATGTAAAAAAAATATAATACTCTTCTCTCAAGTTGGTTAGAAATTGAGTTGTTACAATTTTAGACCTATGAAACATTTATGACCTTTCTCCAACCCATAAGACCAACAGTAGTCAACAAATTTTATATTTTCATTCTTCTCAACACAAAATTTCATGCTCCCCAACTCAAAACCATATTAATCCTAATTACTATGCTTAATCAAATTACTAATGCAAATCATAGAATAAGTCATGTTTAAATGTAGTAGTAAGGAAGTAAAAAGGTTGTACCACATGAGGACTTTTTGAGACTCATCACTCCCCCAACCTATTGGAAGGTATGTTCTCATGAATTTATTGATCCAATGATTTTTCAACTAGAATGTACCCCTAAATTTTCTCCCTTTATTTTATCAACTAGCATGTAGTTCTTGCTACCTACGATAGGGTATGTAGTGGAGTCTCCTTAGAGGATTTTCTAGTCAATCTAGGTACACTTTCAAGCTTAGACACAAAAATTATTTTTCTTAGAACCCTTAACCTTAGACAATTTATCCTGGAGTTGAGTCTTCTATTGTAGCAATTTTTTAGCTACTACAAGCCTTGCTTGTAGAGCCCAGATAACTAATTTGACTCATTCCAAATCCAAGATAATAAGATCTACATCATACTCTTTGTGTTATATTTTTATGAATGAGCCTTGAGAGATAACAATCACAAGATGCATAATAACATGAAAGAAAGTAAATCTTCTAGATGATTGAAGTATGCTGAAAATATAATTTATATAAAATATTACAATGTAGCTATGGAGGAGGTGATGACTCCATTAACAAAGCTACAAATCTACATTGTATCCATCACCAATGAATGGTGAGACACACAAAACTACACTATCCACTAAGCTATACTATCTGACTATGTCTCCTGAATATCTTATCTATCTATCTAAGAGGCCATATTTATATAGGAAAAATAGGATGCTTAGCCAAAACTCTATCTATATGTGCAAGGGAGAACTTGCACATTGACACTTGTGCATTTATTACATTGTATGAAGTAACTAGATAACTTGCACATAAAGTAATCTAGATATGTTTCTTGGAGGATATATTTACATAACCCAAATGATGGAATACACTCTATTTCCAACACCCCCTTGTATTACATTATTTGGGTATTGAGTACTTTAGTCTTCAATATGGATTATTTTCATCTTTAGTTTGATTTGGTTCTTGTTTTACTACTACAGTCTTCATGTCAATGTTTCTTATCTTTTTTAATTCTTTGCTTCTTGGTGTCAAGCGTATTTGGTGATTCATTTATCTCATGATGGTGCATGTCTTGAGTGGATCTAAATTGATCCTTCTTCTTTATTTTGTACCTTGGCAAGACTTGGTTCTCTATCCTTCATAAGTATCAACCTTGAGCTCAATGTTAGTAGATTTATCTAAAATAAATTTTTGAATATAACAAGTTAACCTTTGAAGCAATATTCTTTCATAGTTTGTATAATATCTATATTTGAAGTGATAGGAGAAATATGAGTGATTTGTTCCATAACTATATTTGCATGGATGTAAACTTCAACAATTCATTTTTCATGACCATATTTCTTGTAATGGATGCACAATAGAGATGATCTAGCAATTTTGTGGTCAATTTTAGGAATATCATGTTTGTCTATCTCCTTAATAAGGTCTACAAACCATATGTGCACAATTGAAGGTATTCCATTTTGCACAAAATCTTGTTGATCAGTCTTTCATTGTTTTTGTTCATTTGATTCATTAGATGAATATTCCTTTTCATAACTGTTGACTTCACAAATTATGTAATATTGTAGAGGTTCTTCCTTTTCTTTCCCCTTTTCATCATTATAGTCCATAAGTTTCTTGATTCATATTGGCATTTTCCTCATTCCACTTCTAAGAGCAATACCAAGTATGTCTGTAGACATTTGTATAACCTAAATTCTTATAGCTTCCTAATTGAAGTATATAAGCTTGATTTAAAAAACCTATATAGATTCTTAGGTTTTTGAACTACCTTATGTCTCCCTAGTGATGAACACCTAATTTTAGGTTTTGAAGAAAGCTTATATCTTCCCAACTTTATAATCTTAGATAAATATTAATGCTATCAAGTTTTGTATAATGCCTTAAGAATCCCTAATGTTATAGTACTTTTTCTAAAAATATAGTCCAATTTTGGTTGATTTTGTACAAGTTTTGTAAGAATCAAAAGTAAAAATTTTAACACCTTATTAATTGAACTAAGCACTTTTTTAAATTTTGAAGAGGTTTTGATGTTGGAATTATTTTATCCCTTTTTGAAGATTTGAGATAAGTAAAATATTATATCCAACCTTAATAGAAACCCTAATACCTCGTTTATATCCCTTGGATTATTTAAAATTTCTAAAAAATAAATTTTATGGAGTAATCCTTGTGGCTCCCAAGTTTGGAAAATTAGAGAAATGATAATAATATTTCCAAATATAATTTAATCCAAGTTGAATTCCTTATTCCACCTAAGTAATATTGCAAATATTAATTCAATAAGATAAGTCATTCGTTTAGCTTTCAAATTCTAAGTTTTAACCTTATTTTATAACCCTTATATCTCTAACTTATGAAAGTTATAATAAATAGGATTTAGACCTTACCTTTTAGATGCAATATATCCACAATATTCAATGTTTTCTACGGTTGAGTATAATAGCGTATGAGAGGTACCTTAGGTTCTTGATTAAAGGAGATTCCTTAGATTGGCTAGTCTTGAATGTTGGTACGTATGGCACTGAAAGTTGACCTTAAAAAATGGGGAGCCTTTAATGATCCTTCCCCTTATCTTCCATGTTGTACTTCTAAAATTTATGTTGCACTTCTATCACACCTTAACTCTACTTCATTCCCTCTTTGGACGTCTTTGACTGCTCTTCACTCACACACATTGAAATTGAACTTCGAATACCTTTTAAAGACATTTGATCATAGATGTTGTGACAAGTGTCATGTCCATTACAAGTGAGCACTCCCTTCTTTATGTAATGCTCCAAGTCCTTTGTTCAAAAGTATTCAATAAATATGAAAAATGTATGAGCACTCATGTGAAGCTGGTGGAGAATACTAAGTGTCACTGCCTTCCTTATAACTCCTACATGGGAGTTTCTAGAATGTTGAGAGGAATGATGACTAGAATGCAAAGTGTTATTTATACATGGATTCCCTTCTTGTAGCATCTTTGAATATGGATATTATAACTCTACAACTCCTTTGCTTTGCTACGTTTCTTGGGTAGCAAGCAATATTTTTTCTACAGGTGGATGGATGATGCACTATGGAGCTTGGACGATGATTTGGAGCTTCCTTTGGTGGGTGTTCTTCTCCAAGTTAGAGACCACAAATGTAACACCTTTCACTCTTTCCTTTACGTCTCCAATCATATTGAACCTATTGCAATTTTTTTTTTTTTTTTTTTAAATTGATATGCACTCGCTTGTCTATGTAAATGTGGCTCATGAATGATCTGAAATGAGCTATGGTTCTGTAGGTATGTACATCCAAGATGAGCCCTTGAGTGGCTCCTTCTAGATTAGGAATAAGAGTACTGAAATCCAGCATTTGTTGGCTATTTTTTTTTTGTAGTAAATGTGCCCTTTTGTGGCACTTCCAAATATGCTCTTATGCTATAAAAAACCATATTAGAGTAGCGCATATAATGTATTATAATGTTGTACAATCTAGATCTAAAATTCTAGTTTTGTGGCAAATTTTCCTGCAATACAAATGTTTGAGGTTCTCTTTAAAGAGTAGACACACCTTTCACTTTTTGCTTGGACACTTTTTATAACAGTTCCAAGCTTGAATAATAGTAGATAGAATATTTTTAATTGATGCAAATTTTTTGTACTTTATTTTCTTGCATTCAAATTGTAATGCTTTTGATTTTGAGACTCACCAAGTCTCACTTTCATAAGATTATTTTTTTTTTATTTTTGGATAGTTAAGTTCTTCTCCAAATTATAGAGGATTATAACCCTTTTTGGTGGCTTCTATTGGCCATTTCAAGATACAGATTTGTGTGCTTCAATAGTGTCTTTAGACACGATACAAATCAGACTTTGTGCCTTTCAAGATACACAAAACTAATTTTCTTTTTGAGAGTGGTATAATAGTACAAGTTCTTCACTTTTAATGTACTAATATTACACCTTATCACTCCAATAAACTCTCAAAGTCATGAACTAATAATTTACTGCAACTAATCAAGAATAATCCTAAAATGAATCTTTAAGAGTTATTCTGTAATTTCACTACAATCAATGTTGTAGAACTTTGTATTATTTTTCAAAAATAGATAATAGGTAGTTGATAGTAGCTAATATGAAATCTAATAAACTCCTAACAAATGTGCAAATGAATACTTAAAAGAATCTATTTCCTTTTGTACTTTTAGAAGACTGTAATCTAATTTTCTTTTTGCAACTTTAATTCATATTTAGATGCTCTAATAAATTTGATAAATAACCCAATTAATGAATATCTTTGCACCAAAAGTTGCATACATTTTTCCTGTAGCTTTTCTCCTGCATTTTAAGAGGATGTAGATCTTGGTGTATAAAAATACCAAGTTGCTACTTCAAGTAGGTAGTCCTGAATAACTCCTTCACCAAATTATGGTCCCCAACTTTCTTTCATGATCCTAGGATTTAGTGGCTTGTTCTATTCCATCTGCTATATATTTGGCTAATTATATATCTCTAAAGCAGTGCCTTCTTGTTGTAACATGTAATATTCAAATCTCGAATATTTGGTGAGATTCTTCTATATTCATGTCTTCTTGTTGAATTATGACTTCAAGCAGGATCTTCTTCTAGGATTGGCACTCCTTGCCAAATTCTTCTTCATGGATTTGACATGCATTTCTAAATTCTCCTTCTCAAATTTGGCTCTCGCCAAATTCTCCTCTTGGGTTTGTTTTTGGATGGTGATAATTGTCCCAAGTCCTTCACTATTAGGGACTTCACCTAGATAGTGGATTTCTCCAATGAGTTCTCAAATAACTCTCTTGATATTCAACAACGCTCTCCTAGCATTTCTTGAATGCTCGATGAGACCTTCACAAGGTCTTTGATCTGGTAGCTTATGATGGTATTTCTTGAGACCTTTTCTTCAATATTATGCTCCTAGAACTTGTTGAATTATGACTTCAAGCAGGATCTTCTTCTAGGGTTGGCACTCCTTGCCAAATTCTTCTTCATGGATTTGGCATGCCTTGCTAAATTCTCCTTCTCGAATTTGGCTCTCCTTGCCAAATTCTCTTCTTGGGTTTGTTTTTGGATGGCGATAATTGTCCCAAGTCCTTCACTATCATGGACTTCACCTAGATAGTGGATTTATCCAATGATTTCTCAAAGAACTCTCTTGATATTCATCAGGGCTCTCCTAGCCTTTCTTGAATGATCGATGAGACCTTCACAAGGTCTTTGATCTGGTAGCTTATGATGGTATTTCTTGAGACTTTTTCTTCAACCTTATGCTCCTAGAAGTTTTGGTGGTAAGATATTATTTTGGATCTTCTAATTTTGTTGCTCTTGGCTTCAAGCAAGACTCTCCTAGTCCTTCTTCTTCTTCCAAGACTGGAAGTTCTTCAATAAGATATTCTCCTTATCTCTTCACTTTTGCTTCAATGTTGAGCTAATTTTGAAGAAGATACTCTTCCTAAATTTCTTGTAGGAAGTCTCCCAACTCACTAAATATTCTATTCCTACAACAAATATATTAGTACTAAAATATTTATTCTGCTTTCGAATTAGATATTCTTCTTGAATTCATCTTCAGGATCAAGGCTTTTATGATATATTTTAATATCAAGGCTCATGTGGCTTTTTTTAGTACCAAGGCTTCTACGACCTTTTCAATATCAAGGCTACTATGGCATTTTTGGTATCAAGTATTTTGTGGCCTTTATATATCAAGTTTTATGTGGCCTTGTCAATATCAAGGATTTTGTGGCCTTTTTAGTATCAAGACTTCTATGGCTTCTTATTCAAGGCTTCTATGGCATTTCTGTATCAAGGATCCTATGGTTTTTTCTTCAACTATGAACAATCTAGCAATGGAGATCTTAAATCTCCTATATTTCCCTTGATCCTTCACTAGAAGTCTTCTTCTACAATATTATTCTCTCGCACAATGAACTAACCTCTACACTATGAGTGCACATTGACCTTTGTACAATGAATTTGGAGTCTCCTAGCTTTCTATTGTAGGAGTACAAATTCTCTGAGAATTAATTTCCTACAACAAAAGAAACTTTAGGCACTAGTTAGAAAATTCTAGATAATCCTGATGATCTTCACTAGATGATTTTTCAATCTAGTGGATTGAGTGCTAAGTCCTAGTCTTCACAATTTTTCATAAAAACTTTGTGGAAATACTCTAGATGAAAATGATCTCAGTATTTTTTTAAAATGAGATTCCTTTCAGTCCTATATTTGTGACTCTCCCTAAATCTACCACCTAGATACTTCTGAGATATTTTTCAAGTGGTTGGTCCAATGGCACATTAGTTTGACAAAACTCTCAGGCTAACTAACAATGTTGGTTTCCCTATTGACCTGCATAGACTAGATCTACCATGGCTCTAATACCACTGTTAGATTTTTATGAATGAGCCTTGAGAGATAACAATCATAAGATGTAGAATAACATGAAAGAAAGTAAATCTGGTAGATGATGAAAGTATGCTAAAAATATAAATCATATAAAAAATTACAATGTAGCTATGGATGAAGTGAGCACTCCATTAACAAATCTATATATCTACATTATATCCATCACCAATGAATGGTGAGGCACACAAATCTACACTATCCACTAAGCTACACTATATTATTATGTCCTCTGACTCTCTTATCTATATATCTAAGAGGCCATCCTTATATAGGTAAAATAGGATGCTTGGACAACACTCTATATAGTTGTGCAAGGGACAACTTGCACATTGACACTTGTGCATTTATTACATTGCATGAAGTAACTAGATAACTTGCACATGAAGTAATCTAGATATGTATCTTGGAGGATACATTTACATAACCCAAATGATGGAATAGACTCTATTTCCAACACTTTGGACTATTTATAATGACCTATTTTTGTGCTATGTGTTGGGATGTTTTGCTGGTAACTTCAAAAGACTCTTATCCAAGTATGGGTGCACTATTTATTTAGGAGATATTGGTTGTGATTTATTTTCAATAAGTATAACCTCATAGGATATCTCCAAATCCTACTAGTCATGTTCCTTTCATGAGTTATTTGGTATTTCTTCTCTACTACTATTACTAAGTATCTCATGTTTTTGTAGAGTCTCACACCATTAAGGTTTTTGTGTATTCAAAGAGTTTTGTTGTTGTTCATGTTGTCTGGATACCTCAATTAGTGTCCTTCTAAATATCTATTTGGTATTGGAGGATTATAGCATCCTAATGATCCTCTAGAGAAATTATTTTCACTCATTTATGGCTTCTCTTCCTTGATTTCAAAGCCTCCAATATTTTTACAAGATATTTTTTGTCCAAATTTTCTTGCACATCAATAATTCCAAGAGCATTTGACTTTGGTGATTCATTGCAGACCTATTTTTCATTCATTTTTTGGGTATTCTAGGAATTTATCATACATTCGAGTAGGAAAATTCCCTACAAGCCTGCAAGGAATACTATTGTCATTTTTATATGGATGTACCTCTGGGTCTCTTCCTCATAATTAAATCCTACCTATTTTTTTGTAGGAATAAGCTTAGAAGTCTTAATAGATTTTAGCTTCCTTAGAAGGGGTTTAGAAGCCCTGGCTAGTTTTTCCTTTTCTTGAAGATTCTTAGAAGCCCTAGCCAGTTTGTTTTCTTATAAGGAGCTTATAGGGTTCTAATATAGAGGGCTATGATGCCTAAGAAATCCTAGGCTCTAATAATAGATTGGAAGCACTTAATAACTCTAGTACTTTAGTTGGCTTAGTAGCACTAATTTATATCTTTTCATTGATATCTTGTTGTACTTGGTCCTCTATTCCTAAAAACTTTTATCATATTCTAATGCCCCCTCACCAGTCTTAAAATGATGGAGGTAGATTAATTTAATTAAACCATGGTGCTTAATCATGCATTTTTCTTATCAAAATATCTAAGTCGTATGATGTAGTGTCAAATTTAAATAATAGGGAAAATTAACCTGAAGGTTAGGGTTATGCTCATAATGTTTTACATGAATGATAATATTTAGGTATGGAATGGAGAGAGATGTCAATTATCCATTGTATTTGAGGGGTTTCATCACCCATAGGGTGGAAAATTCCTAAGGTTGTACTAAGCTAGTTTGGTTTAGTCCCTTGCAAGGCTTATACTAAATATTAAAGCTCATATCTAGGTCACCTTCCTCCTTGAATTGGCTAAACAATGAATAATGTGCCTCCCACATTCTAAATAATTATTGGCTAGTAAGAGGGACTCCATAGACTTGACTTAGAACTACTAAGGTTACTAGAATATTAATACCTCAAACTCTAGCAACCCCTTCCTATAAACGCTATGCAAACTCCTTGAATAGTTTGATGTCATGGACATCAAAGTAGAAAATAATAATAACCATATTGTCATGCCAAATATGTGCATAAATTATAGATTTTGTAGTAGATCCTTCATATTGTTAGGCTCCAATTTTCCTTTTTATCCCATGATGTTGGGGTGAATTTTAGAGGAGCATGTTCAATGCACACTCCCTATATTGATGATGGTAGTTCTGAGTTATAGAGGTGGCATATGGATTTAGAAAATAATTATCATGTATGCATGGGAAGGAGATATGGTTAGGCCTACTATTAATTTCTTGATCTCTCTTGTCTTGGAATATAATGTATTCCTCATTAGTGCCTTTCCCAAATGGATCTATGCCACTTGTGTGGTGATTAAATATTTTCTACATTGAGCATGCTAGGATATCACTCATGTAGGAGATACATACCATAAGTTTTAAGTGCTTTTTTGGGTGTCAATTCTAACACATGAATCATACCCTTTCTATTTTCTAAGGTACCTCAACATGTGGTATTGTCTTGGATTTGAATACCCATGTGTGCTTTGTGATCACATCACCACTATGACCTTTGTGCTACTCATAGATTATTACCATGTGGATCCTGTTAACATTCAACATCATAAATTCTTGTCTAGTGCTTTGTAGAATACCACATGATGCTAAAAATCTATTTTTAGTTTTGATTGGATAAGTGCAATGTTGGGCTAAATAACTCCAATGCTATACAAAATGTGTCAAATCACTCAAATCCCCATAGAATCCTTCTTCCATGCACCATAAACCATGAATTCACTACAATCATGTAAAAGTTTCTAGATTGAATAATAATAAGGAAAAATATGTACCTTGCTAATAGAGATGAGATATGATGCCTTAAAGAAGACAATATTCTATAAACATACCAAAATAGGCATTATGTTTACAAAAGAAACAAAACTAGAACAACCACATACAAAAATATAATTTTTTTTTTTATTTTTTATTTTTTATTTTTTATTTTTCTTCTTTTACCAAATAGACTACCATTTCTATTTTTCAATCTAATTCTAACAAGGCTAAATCCATAAGGTATTTTAATATCCAAGTTTCTATTTGCAAGGTGAGTATGCTAGAAATCAGTTTTCATACTAGCCTTGGTCCAATGGTGTCCCCATAGAGGTTTTCACCATTGGATCAAGTCTATTTTTTTCTTTATTTTTTTCAAAAAGGACATAGTTATCCTTCATTAATCATGGAAGAGGAGGTCTCTCCCATAATGGTTAGACTATAAAAGTAAGCAAAAACATATTCCTTGGACATTGGTTTGTGGTACAACTTTAAACAATTCCCATTTACCACCACTCTTTACCTTGAGCCATCAATAGGTAGTATTTACACCATAGTTGAGAAAATATTTAAAAAATATCGATTCGAGCCGATTTTTGCCGATTCATAGCTTGGCTATTTCTTTTATATTACCAATTTTTTGCCAAAAAATTGCGATATGCATGAAAAAATATTTTTTAAATGAAAATTTACATTTTCTTTGGTTTTTCAATGAAAATTGCCAATTTTTTCCCGATTCTTGATTTTTCCTGATTCTTTGCCAAGCTAATTTTGATTTGATTCTAATATTGTCAGCTATGATTCACACAACACCATTATTAAATAATTGGTCAATATTATAAAAACCCAACCATTGTATTTGAAGCTTACCCTTGAAGTCAAGACAACATGAATAAAAAGTAGGCCAAATCGCTAGGTTTGTATTTATTGCTCATGATATGCTTGTCATGCCATGTCTTCCACTATTGTTGGATGTTTTTATATGATGAAGAGCATCCATTCATAACTCATCAAGTTTATTTAGCTATAATATTGTTTTTGTTGTACCTATGACAACTCAATACCAACATCAAGTGCAGTACAAAGTATTTGTAATTCAAACTCAATGGGTAGAATGGGTTTCTTACCATAGACTAAATTTTATGGCATGAATCTAGTGGTGGACTTCTAGGTGATGTTATAAGCTCAAATAACTTCTGGTAGTTTGTTATCCTAATATTTCCTATATGAAGCTTTTATTTTTGTTAATATGTTTTCCAATTTTCTATTGGTAACTTCTACTTGACCATTGGTCTGAGGGTGATACGGCAAAGACCTTTTATGTTTCACATGATAAAATTTCATAAATTTTTGAATGAATTTTGACACAAATTGAGGTCCTTGGTTAGATACAATAGGATGAGGAACACCAAAATTCTAAAATATTTTATTATATAAAACATTTACCACATTGTCATCATGAGCATATTAGAGAGCACTTAATTTGACCCATTTTGTTATATAGTCTATATACACTAGGATATGTTGCATTCATTGGGATGGTAGGTCAATTGGTCCAATAAAATATATCATCTATTTTTCAAAGCTTTCAAAACCACCTAAGGTTGGAGGGATATCTCATTCTATATAGTGGGTTTTCCCATTCGTTGGTATTGATGACAATGGGATACATATTTACATATTTGTGAAGTGAGGGCTAGTAATATCCAACTCCTAAAATATTTTGCATGGTTATTTTTGTTGAAGTATGTAATTGATTTTATCTTCCTTACACACTGATGTAAGACATGATCAAGCTTGCACTTGAATAACAAATCTTTATTTCATTGGAATGATGAACATTGTCAAAATAAATGGCATCTTTAATTAGAGGTAAGATAAGGAGGAATATTTCTAGTTACCAAATAACTAGAAAGTCTAAGAAAAATGGTGAATGTGTTGATATTGTGAATAAATATTCATCAGGAAAAAAGTCGTCTATTGGTATTTTTCACTAGTAATTTTTAATCTTGATAGAATATTATTGACTACATTGGCCTTACCCAAATTTTCCATAATAGTAATATCAAATTATTGTAGTAGTGGTAGCCATTGGAGAACTCGTCTACTTACCATAGGTTTATTCACTAAATGCCTAATTATAGCATGACCAATATGCACATAAATAGGATACCTAATAATATCATGATGGAATTTCTTGATAGCATAAACTACTTATAAGAATTTATTTTTGTTGTAGTATAGTTATTTTTTACCCGAGTTAGGTTTTTACTAATATAGTAAATAACATAGTTCTTTTAATTCTTTTCTTCTTGCCCTAACACTGCATTTATAGTAGTATGAAAGGTATAAATATGAATTTGGAATGGAAATTTCCAATTGGGTCATCTTATTACTAGTGCAAAAGTTATTTTTCTTTAATAGTATCAAATGCCACTTGACATTCTTGTGTCCAGTTGAACTCGACATGTTTGATAAGAAGAGAAAATAGTGGGGCAACAATTTTACTAAATTTCTTAGTGAATCATCTATAATAGATTGCATGACCCTAAAAAGCAATTAAATGTGCCTTAGGGGTACCTTAAGGTAGTATCATCTTGGTCTTTAGTGCCAACTGTATCTAATTATAACCACTAAATCCATCTAGGAAAGGAAAATATTTCTTCCCAATGAGTGTCTCGAGCACTTGATCTATAAAAGGTAATGGAAATTGGTCTTTTTGTGTGGCCTTATTAAATTCTCTATAATATATGCACACACACATTTTTCCATTTTTCTTAGGAACAATAACTAGTGGAAATACCCATTGACTACTAGAGATTTGGATGAATAAAACCTACATCCAATAATTTTCTTATATTCCTTTTTACCATGTCCCTCAAATAAATATTTATCCTTCTTTATGGTTTATAGACAAGCTTCATATTATTGGTGAATATCCTATGTGTGCATATGTTTAGGTGCATCCTCTTTATATCATTGTATTTCTAGACAAATACATTTACATGTTGGATTGAAATCTCAAATAGTTTAGCTTCCTCTTCATAATTTATCCAACTATTGATAAATTAGTTTTCCTAGTTATATCTCTATCTGCTTGGTGTATAGCTACACCAAATTGATTTATATACTCACTAATGAGTTTATGGTTGGGTAATAAGGAACGAAAGATCTTGGTGTTCTCATTGAAAGTGGTTCTTGTAGGAACAATATTTTCTAGAGAACATTTAATGGATGAAAGGAAGTGTCTTTACCATCCATGTACCAAAGTAAATGGACTATCTTACAAAGGCACAAGAGGTAAAGGTTTGAAGGTTTCACATTCATATTTCTATAAAAATTGATGAATTATGGCTTGCTCATCATCTGAGAAAGATCCATATGAGGAATCTATTAGGATGGTTTTGTCCTAAAAAGGGATCCTTCTAGCAAGTTTAATTCTTTCACATGTCATTTCATGATCACCATATAGAAATATGCAAAACTATCTTATTCACTAGGTTCATCAATCTATAAATTTCTAGAAATGGTAATAGAAGGTTATGGTAGTAGATATAAGGAGATCATTTAAGAATTTCTTCCATTGGAAATTGTCATATTACCTAAGTGATAGTCAATAAAAGTAGTGACTATAGTTGACCAAGTTTTTCTAAGGATTAAGGGATGTCCATTAATCTTAGATCTTGGTTTTAGTAACATGAATTCAATGGGATATTCCCGTGATTTGACTATTATTAGAATATCTTTTGCTATCCCTTCTAGTTTTGTAGTAGATTGATCTACCATTTGAATTATAGTATAAGTGTATCACACATTGGTTAGGGATAGTTTATTCAATATCTCAGTAGTCAAAACATTTATGGATGCCCCTAATATGACCAATACAATAGATATTTTGGTTTTTTCAATAGAAACTATAATCACTAGGTTTTAAATATTTCCATACTTTGGTAGAATTGGTTTCATTACTAAGAGGTTAGCTAATTTTCCTTCTAATTATATTTTTGGATAAGTTTTTATTTTCTTCCTAGTTTTTTAATACAAAAATCCTAGATGAATTTGTTAAATATTGGTACATTTTTAATTTCTTGAAGTAAAGGGATCATGATATTTAATCGCTTTAGTTTTACTAGTAGATCAAATTCCTCTAAAAACTCTTCTTTAGGTTCCAAACATTCAGGATATGGTACCTTACCATTAAGGAATATTTTCTTATTATTTTGGTGGCTAAGAGTTTAAAGGTGTTGGTTTCCTTGTTTAGCTTATCTCTACTATTACTTTAGATACTAGATCAGATAATACCTTCCTTGAGTGAAGTTGGGCATTGTCATAGTCAATAACATTGAGATTAACTATGTTATTATGTTCAATGTTATAGATAAGGGTTGTATACCTATTATTGTTTGGATTAGCCATAGGTTGATAAGGCAGTGGAGGTTATTTTGGTAGTTGACCATGCATTTTACTAAATTTATACATCATATGGTGTACTTTTTATTATTTTCATGAACTACATCCAAATATTTGATAAATTCCATAACACCAATCCCAATGTTCTCATCCAGGGTAAACCCAACACAATATGCATGCCTCCCAATGGAACAACATAGAGATCAATTTGAAACTAGTAGTCATAAATGGGTAAGCAAGCATTTTGACACCACCCATTACAAGTCATGATATCCCTATTAGAAATTACAACATTGATTTGATCATGACCATTGATGAAACAATTTTCTCTTTTGACTACATTAGGGTTAATAAAGTTATTTGTGCTACCAAAGTCTAGTAGTATTAATTCCTCCCTTTGAGAAAACCTTGGATTGTCATGCATTGAGGTGTCAATATTCCTACTATAGCATTCAAAGAAAGTGCAGGAGTTTCTTCTATGGGTGTGTCAAGTGGAATTTATTCCTCCACTGATTCCAAGTTCTCTGTCATGACCCACCCTTAGAAGACCTTTTATTTGATGGATTTTTATGTGGTTATATGTTTTAATTGATGCTTCCATATAATATGATATTAAAATATCTATGCTTATGATTATTGGTATATTTTAATTAATGGAATGATTAATGACATCATGATCAAATTTTGTAAAAACCTAGTTCTAATGAGAAAATAAATTTGTTATTAATAAATTTGACAAGGTTGAAGGAGAGAGTTTGCCTTGGGTGGTGGAATGAAGCATATCATGAAATTGCTTTAATGATATAAGTTTGAAGAACTTGTGAAGAATGATAGTTACGATACTAGAATTTTTTTCACTAAAAGGTTTAATTGCAAAAATAAAAATTGTTTATTTTTTATATAGCTCTATTTTAATAGAAAGCAAGTAAAAGGATTTATTGAGGTTTGCAATGGTGAGAAGGTAATAAAGGAATTTTACCTTGCTAAGCCTGTCATTAATTAAGGAAAGAGGACCTTTGAATGGGTTTTGTTTTATTCTATTCAAAGATTTATATTTTATTAAAAATAAACTTAAGCATAGGCTTCTTATGTTAAGGAATATTTTAGTCACCTTGTGAGAATGTGCTTTAGAAATGATGGAAGATTATGCATTGAGGGAACTGAAATGCACCCAACCCAGAAAAAATGCAGTGAAGGATAAAAGAAGGAATGAAGGAGAAATGTTGTTAACCAAAGGTTTTGCTTCAAGATCAAGTTGCATGTAACTAGGTAAGGTTGACAAACTTGGTTTTGGGTTAGGTTTTAGAAAGTGATGGCTTGTTATTTTAAGTGGATGTGGATTATTGGTTTTAGATGCACTTCTCCTTTCTATAAATTTATTTTTTGATAGGTTTGTGCAAGATTTTATATGCTTTAGCTTCATAAAATAGTCAAAAATGCAAATGGAATTGCAGTGGTAGTTTTCATAGGCTTGACCAAGTTTTGGCTTTTTTCATTAACACTTCTCGCTTGACACCTTGGAAAAACTTTAGCATAATTTTTCTTGAGTGAAGTTTTCCATTTTAAGATGCACTAGGGGTTTTATACTCCTCAAGGTGGTTTTTGTTGGTTGAGTTCAACTCAAACATGGGTAGCATCGTGGTACCAAGTGCATATCCATCTTGGAATAGATGGAGCCTACATTGAGGACTTGAACTATATTCAAGCTGCTAGAACCTTTTTCTACCAAGCCCTTTAGGGTGTTATTATAAATAACATAGTAGTGATGGATTGAGATGGTTTCTAGTGTAGCATTGTGTGGGTTACATTCATTTATGAATGAAAGGGTAGCCTTAGGTTTTTAGGAGGTGTTTTCTTGCTAGTGTAAGACATGACTTGTGAGAGAGAGTTCTAGATAGAGTATGGTAGCGTTGTTGTCCAAGCTATGTTCGCTTAGATTTTTCTTTTAACCTTTGTTATGATCATAGGTAGCTCTTTACCTCTTAGAACTCTTAGAATGTCCAAGTCATGTTGGGCATTTTTGAATATAACACCCTTTAGCTAGGATAGAGTAGGATTACTTCTTATTGCAGGTGGTTAACCATTTATGTTAACAAAATATTTTCGTAGAGCTTTGGTAATGTAATTTTAGTATTCTTTACCATCATATTTACTACCTCTTCTAGTGCATATTTGAGTTTATTCCAAAGTAATTTTGGCTTGTTGGAGTGCAGTTAGACTTTTAGATTCTTGAATGTGATAATCATTATCTAAAAGAATGAAATTAAATTACCACCTTCATTGATGTATGCTCTTGGTTTAATGCAAAGTTAGATATTTAATGTATTAGATGTTGTGTTTTTAATTATTCGTAAAAAATGTTAAGGGATGGGAATATTAGATGTTTAACTTCATTCTACTTCGTAAAGAAGGTATTTAAGTGTAATATGGTTTGGATTCTTTGAAATGAAATAAGTGACAAAGGAGAGCAATTCATTGTTGAATTGAAAGGTGGATTTTGGAAAATTAAAATATCATATTGTGTCCTCCAAAGCAATGCATATTTTGTTTTTAGAAGAAAATTTGAACCAACCGAAAAGACATATTTTTTCAAGAGATGGTTTGTCTATTGTAGAGGACGTGAAGGAAGAGTTTTCTTCATAGATATTTTACAATGGCTACTATGAAAGATTAAATGTATTAGAACTGTGAAGAGACCAAAGCATTTATTTAATGTTGATTTGGAAAAGAACTCACTATGTAGTTATGTTTTGGTTTGAAGACTATTTTCGTAGTGAGTAAAAACCAAATTGAGGATTTAATATGAGTTGTATATGAAGGCAATTTGTAATTTCCTATTTATGTAACTTTTAAGACCGAATGATATATTTAAGGGAAGATATTTAAGGCTAGGTTTCCCTTCGGGGTTTCTCCTAGGGTAAAATTTGTGTAATGTGTCTTGATTGTGCTATTTCCTTGAGTTATGTAGTGGATGTGGATAATGCTTGAGTAATACGTGTAATTATGAGAGTTAGACATTATGTTTTTATCATGCTTTCATAAATGAAGTAGTAACTTAAATGATAACCATGAGCATTGGTATGGTCTTGTTTGGAATTTTTAATTTAAGCATACTATTCTTATTGAAGTAATCTGAATGGAGATTCCTTGGGTTGGGTAGTGGTTGAACTGTTTAAGTTGGATGGTAATGATTTATCAGGGAATAATTATGCTTTATATAGTTGTGAAATCAAGTTTATAGGACTTCTATTTTATAATGAATCAATAATTTTTGGACATATAACTTGTACGATGGAATTTTTTATAGCATCATGTAACATGGAGATATTTAGCAATGTGATTAGAGTTATGTTTCATTTATTTGTTAAGGAAACCATACGTCCTTAAATAATAACTTACCCTTGATAAAGAACCTAGAATAAGTGGAATTGGTACTTCAGTCTATGCAGGGTATAATTAGTTCCATAATATTTCCACTGTCTAAGTAATGATATAGGCATACAAGTCTTTGACTAACTCATTGACTAAATGAGAAAGATGGTCTAATTTCACATGCTCATAATGCACACTCAGATGGACTTGGGTGGTGTGTTGGCCTACTATTAAGGACTTGAGTATAGTGATGCACTACTCTGATGGATTTGAGTAGTGAGTTACATTGGTGTGCCCTTCCGACAAGATGATGAAATTCAAGCTAGCTCGATAAAGATAATACAAAAAATAGCTTGTGTTTATAGCCTTGCACCTTGTATACTCATATAGTCGGTTATATATGGTTTGTAGTGATGGGTGAGCCTTAAGAGAAGTTTATGTGGATCCATTATGATTTGAGCCTTTTAGTAACTAGGACCTTCTTAGGTTCCTAGTGTTGTTTGGTAAGAAAACTTGTAGTAGTCCTACATAGCATAAGAAAAAGAAAAATAAAATAATAATAAGGAATTTGGGTTATGACATTTGGTATCAGATCATAGGTTCGTAGTGGAATAGGCTCACTGCACAATAACTATATTGATTGTGAAATAAAAACATACCTAGGTATAAGGATGAACTTGTTTACTTAAGATTAGAATAACTAGGATTACAATAGTTTTAGTAAATAATTCTCATTGACTCTCCTGTGTGTGGTAGAAACAATACCACCAAAGATAAGGAGAGGTGTCACCCCAACGAGGAGGTAGGCATGAAAAACCAGTGTAGGAGATAAAAATCCAAATTTATGATAAAAAAAACTACTAATGGAGGAGAGAATATCACTGAAATAGTAGCCCAACTTTATGAACAAGTAGAAATGCAAAAGCAACTATTAAAAATCATGATGAATCAAGAAACATGAGCTAGAAACTCTATAATGGAATGGAAAAATGAACCCCTTTCAAAGACACAATAGTTCAAAGCTCGGTTAGAAGCTGAGTTGGGTAAGGATATGAAATATTTAAGGTCTTCCAAGTTTAATGGAGAAGAGGACGAATACAAAGCTGAAGCTTGGCTGAAAGAGATAGAAATTTATTAAAATTTAAAGAAGTACTATACTGACACCCAAATATCCTATGCCATTGTACACCTTCAAGGGGCCAGCTTGGATTGATGGGAAAATTATAGTGAAGGACTAGGGCTAGAAACAATAGTTGATTTAAATTGGGAAGCTTTTGTAGAATATTTTAAGGATAGATTTCTCACGGAACACTTCTACTCCCAAAATTTTGAAGAGTTCACTAAAATTTGATAGGGGATAAGTATGGTGTAAGCATACCATAAAAAATCGTAAAACTACTAAAATATGTGCCTACATACAATGAGAAAATGAAGATCCATTAGTTTATTCTAGGAGCAGATCCTAGAATAGGATAGGAAGTAGACATGTAAGAACCTGCTACCTTGTAGAAGGCCTATGATTTGTCTAGAAAAGCTGAAACCTATCTCAAACCCTATTTAGATTATGAAATGTTAGATGAGCAGGGCAATGAGGCACTAAGGAAATGAAACAATGCAAGGTTTGTTAAGTGGGAAGGAGAGTACGCAAATAAAATTTCCTCTAGGTAGGACTGAAGGAATGATAGGAGGTAAGGAAATAATAGAATAAGGTTCCAAGGGAGGAACCAAAATGCCAATTATTACGGTAGTGGTAACAAAAAACCATCTCAAGGGTAGGATAATCCTCCATCAACAAAGAAAATAGATGATGGGCAAAAATAGAAAATACATCCAGGACCCAAGATCAGATGTTATGATTGTGGTGGATCACATTACGCTATGAATTTTCCATGCAAAGCAATATTGAACTCTAAGGGAAAGGAACCTATGTACAAAGAACCTACATGCAAGGAACTAACTCACAATTATTTTTGTAGCAACAAGGAAATAGGAACTTGATGGGCAAGCCACTCCGTTGTTGATAAGAGGTAAGATTTTTGATAAATATGTTAAGATTTTGATTGATAGTGATGCTATAAATAGTTTTATTTTGACTAGCCTAATTAAATACATATAAAAAATAACAAGAATCTTAGCTCATGGGTGGAAGGTAGAGTATGTCTCAAGGTAAACCTTTTCTATAAGTTAGTATTACCCTATAGTAGATATTGTCGTGCCTAGTTGTATGACCATAGGATGTCTTTATATCACACCTTTACATGCATTTGAAGAGATATTAGGAATGGATTGGTTGCAAGCACATAGGGTTGTAATTAAATTTCAATATCCATGGATTGAGTTCTCAAAAGATAACAGGAAAGTATAGAGGGTGTACAGTCGACAAGGATATTTCCAACCTTGAATTATTTCAGTAATGCAACTCAAGAAATTGAGAATGGTCTTTATTATGAATTTAAACAAGATAGACAAGGAAAAGAAGGAGGAGGTCCTCAAGAAATATCCACTTTTGTACGAATGTTACAAAGGTTACCACCCCAATGTGAATTTGAATTCACAATCAAGCTCCAACTTGGCACAAAACCTATTCATAGATCCCCCCATAGGATGAATCCCATAGAATTGCAAGATCTGAAGGTGCAACTATAGGGATTATTGGAAAAAGGATTAATTAGACCAAGTGTGACGCCATGGGAGCACTGGTATTTTTTTTCAAGAAGGATGGTTCCCTACATCTATGTATTGATTACAAAATGTTGAGCAAGGCCACCACCAATAATAGATATCCCCTACCTAGAATCGAAGACCTCTTATATCAACTTAAGGATGCCACAATATTTTAAAAATTTGATTTAAAATTAGAATACCATAAACTGAGGATCCATGAGGAAGATACTCACAAGACAACTTTTAAAACTCAATCTGGACACTATGAGTTTATTGTCTTTCCTTTTGGTTTAACAAATTCCCCAGTCACATTTTTGAACTTAATGAATTGTATCTTCAGAAAGCAATTGGATAAATTTGTGCAGGTATTTCTAGATGATATTTTGATATATTCTAAATAAGTTAGAACATGAAAAACACCTTAGATTTGTGTTAGAATTGCTAAGAGAAAATCAATTGTACAAGAATTTGACCAAATGTGAATTTTATATGTCAAAAGTGCAATACTTAGGACACATTTTTTCAGCAAAAGAAATTATGGTAGATCCTATAAATATAGAGGTAATTTTGAAATAGCCACTACCCACAAACTTGATGGAACCTCGAAGTTTCTTGGGTATGATTGGATATTATAGGCGTTATGTGAAAGACTATGCCAAGATTACCTTCCCAATGACTAACCTTCAAAGGAAAGGAAAATAAATCATGTAGATGGATAGATGTGAGGAAGATTTTAAATTGCTTAAGCTAAATCTTACTATGCCTCCTACACTCAAGATGCCTATCCTCAGGGAAGTTTTTCTAATTGTATGGATGCATCATTGGAAGGTTTGGGATGAGTTCTCTCTCAGGAGGAGATAGTGATAGCCTATGGGTCAAGAAAACTAAAATGATGTGAGGTCAAGTATGCAACCCAAGATCTTGATCTAGTAGCGGTGGTGTTTGCTCCCAAGATTTAGTGATACTATTTTTTTAGGAGACCCTTTGAGCTGAGGATAGACCATCAGAGTCTGCAGTACATATTTACTCAATGCTTAATGCCAGGCAGAGAATATGGATGGAATTTCTCATAGAATACGATTTTGGCATTGAGTATATAAAAGGAAAGGAGAAAAAAGTCATTTATGCACTAAGTAGAAGAAGGAACATAGTGGCCTTGTATCTAACCCATATGGACTTGATAGAATAAGTCAAGAATATGAAAAATTGGGATGCATACTACAACCAAGTTCATGAAAATATGGAAATAAACCTAGAAGAAAAAAAGGATTTTAGCTTCAAATATGGTTTCCTATGTTTCAAGGTAGGGTAGTTATTGCAAAAACTAGCAATTTGAGAAAAGTAAACATGAATGAATCACATAGATCACCATAATCTGCTCACTCGAGAGGAACAAAGATGAGGAAGAATATGAAGAAAAAATTCTATTGGCCTAGGATGAAAAGGAACATAACTAAATTTGTTGCCCAATACCTAGAATTCTAGAAAGTGAAGGCAAAACACAAACATCCTATAGGATTTTTGTATCTGCAAAATGTACCTATGCAAAGATAGCAAGTAATTTCAATGGACTTTATTGTAGGGTTGCCTAAAAATTGGTTCTAGCATAATGTAATCTTAGTTGTGGTTGATATATTGATCAAGGTTGCATATTTTATACCCAAAAGCACTAAGGATGATGTCATGGTTGTGGCTAACATATTTTCCAAAGAGATATTTTGACTTCATGGCTTTTCATAAGTAAAAATCTCAGATAGTGACTCAATATTTACATTTGAGTTTTGGTAATCCTTGCATCATGTCATTGGTACTAGATTTAACATAAGTTCTACTTATCATCCAAAAACCGACAGTTAAACTGAAAGAGTGAACCAGGTGCTAGAGGACATGCTTCACATGTATTGCATGGATCAAAAAATCTATTGGGAAGATTACTTGAATCTAGTAGATTTTACCTACAATAATGGTCACCATTCAACTTTAGGTATGGCTCCTTTTGAAGCTCTTTATGGAAGGAAATGTAGGATACCTTTATCTTGGGATAATCCAGAAGATCGAATTGTGTTTGTTCTAGACATGGTCAAGGAGATGGAGCAATAATTGAGTACAATCAAATAATGATTGAAAGAAGAGCTATGTCGATCTTAAAATATCTCCACAAGAATTTTTAGTGAGAGAGAATTTTTTTTGAATGGTGAGACCAAAGAAAAGTTCTTTTAAGTCTACGAAGCTAGATCCACATTTTATGGGACCCTTCAAAGTTACAAAAAATATCAGCCCTATGGCATATTGACTTACCTTACTACCTAACTTGTTCAAGATTCATTACACCTTTCACATATCTTTGCTTATAAAATATGTAGCTAATCCTAATCATGTGTGGGATTTTTTCTAATTTACATATGGTGAACCCATAGGCCATAGAGGTTTGACCAGTAAATATCCTTGAGTTTTGATCCAAATCGATGAGGAAAGGGACTTTGGAGCAATGCAAGGTCCAGTGGGACTACTACTCGAAAAGAAAATCTACTTGTAAAAAATTAACAGACATGAAGAAACATTTTCTATTTTTATTTGAAAATACTATGTAATTATTGTTGTTCTTTTCTTCCTTAGTCTATGCAACTTGATGAACACAGAGGACTATGCCAAACCTAAGGGGGGTAGTATGTCATAACCCACCCTTGGCATACCTTTTATTTGATGGATTTTTGTGTGGTTATATGTTTTGATCAATGCTTCCATATAATAGTATATGAAAATATCTATGTTTATGATGATTGATAAATTTTAATTAATGGAATTATTAATGATATCATGATCAATTTTTGTAAAAACATAGTTCTAATGAGAAAATAATGTTGTTAGTAATAGATTTTACAATGTTGTAGGAGCAGGTTCACCTTGGATAGAGGAATGAAGCATATTATGGAATTGCTTCAATGATATAAGTTTGAAGAACTTGTGAAGCATGATAGTTACCATGCTATAATTTTTTTTACTAGAAGGTTTAATTGCAAAAATAAAAATGGTTAATTTTATATATCTCTATTTTGATTAAAAGTAAGTAAAATAATTTATTGAGGTTTGTAATGGTGAGAAGGTAATAAAGGAAGTTTCCCTTGCTAAGCCTGTCATTAATTAAGGAAAGAGAACCTTTGAGTGGGTTTTTTTTTCTTCTATTCAAAGCTTTATATTTTATTTAAAATAAAATTAACCATAGGCTTCTTATGTTAAGGAATATTTTGGTCACCTTTTGAGAACATGCTTCGAAAATGGTTGGAGATCGTGCGTTGAGGAGGGAACCGAAAGGCACCCAACTTGGAAACCTTCAGTTGCATGGGGATGGGTGGGTAAAAGAAAAAGATAGAAGATTAAGAACATTTGATATGAGGACAAAGGAGAGGAAATTGAGGATAACATAGCAAAGGAGAAAATAAGGAATAAAGGAGAAAGGTTGTTAACCAAATATTTTTCTTCACGACCAAGTTGTAGGTGATCAGGTAAGGTTGACAAACTTGGTTTTGGGTTAGGTTTTGGAAAGAGTAGACTTGTGTGAGAGTTCTGCATGACTTGTGTGAGAGTTCTGCATAGAGGATGGTAGCATTGTTGGTGTTGTTGTCCAAGCTATGTTTGCTTAGATCGAGAGGTTTATTTTAACCTTTGTTATGGCTAGAGGTAGCTCTTTACCTCTTAGAACTCCTGGAATGTCCAATCCTTGTTGGGAATTTTTGAAGTCAGCACCCTTTAGCTAGAATAGAGTAGACTTCTTGTTGCAGGTGCTTAACCATTTATGTTAACAAGATATTTTTGTAGAGCTCTGGTAATGAAATTCTAGAATTATTTACTAGCATCTTTACTACCTCTTCTAGTGCATATTTGAATTGATTCTAATGTAGTTTTGGCTTGTTGGAGTGCATTTAGACTTTTATATTATTTAATGTGATAATCATTTTTTGAAAAAATGGAATTGATTTACCATATTCATTGATGTATGCTCTTGCTTTAATGTAGAGTTAGCTATTTAATGGAATAAATGTTATGCTTTTAATTATTTGTAATAAATAATGAGGGCTGGGAATATTAGATGTTTGGATTTATTTTTATTTCATAAAGAAGGTCTTTGACTATAAGATGGTTTGGAGTCTTTGAAATAAAATAAGTGACAAAGGATAGCAATTCGTTGTTGTATTGAAAGGCAATTTTTGGTAGATTGTAATGTCATATTGTGTCCTCCAAAGTGATGCATATTTTGTTTTCAAATGGGATTTTGAACCAATTGAAAGGATAGATGGTTTTTTTAGAGATGGTCCATATTTTGCAGAGGACATGAAGGAAGAGTTTTTTTCATAGATATTGTACAACAGCTACTATGAAAGATTAAATGTAGTAGAACTGTCAAGATACCAAAGCATTTATTTTATGTTGATTTGGAAAATAACTCACTGTACAGTTATGTTCTGGTTTGAATATTATGTTCGTACCGAGTAAAACCTGGATTGAGGATTTAATATGAGTTATAGATGAAGGCAATTTGTAATTTCCTATTTATTTAAATTTTAAGACCAAATGATATATTTAAGGGAAGATCTTTAAGGTTGGGTTTCTCCTGGGGTAAAATTTGTGTAATGTGTCTTGATTGTGATATTTTCTTGAGTTATTTCATGGATGTAGATAATGCTGGAGTAATACGTATTTTTATGAGAGTTAGACATTATATTTTTTAAACATGCTTTCATAAATTAAGTGGTAACTTAAATAATAATCGTGAGCATTGGTATGTTTTTGTTTGTAATTTATAATTTAAGCATACCATTCTTATTGAAGTAATATGAATGGAGATTCACTTGGGTTGAGTAGTGGTTGAATTATTTAAGTTGGATGATAATGATTTATCAGGGAAAATTATTCTTTATATAGTTGTGAAAGCAAGTTTATAGAACTTCTATTTTGTATTGAATCGATAAGTTTTCGACATATAACTTGTACGATGGAAATTTTTATAGAATCACGACACATGAAGAGATTTAACAATGTTTAGAGTTATGTTTTATTTCTTTGTAAATGTGACCATAGGTCCTTAAATAATGACTTGCTCTTGGTAAATAACATAGCTTAAGTGGAAGTGGTACTTGAATTTATGTAGGGTATGATTAGTTCCATAATCTTTCCACTATATAAGTAATGATATAGGCATACAATGCTTTGACTACCTCATTGATTAAATAAGAAGGATAGTCTAATTTCACATGCTCATAATGTACACTCATATGGGCTTGGGTGGTGTGTTGGCCTACTCTTATAGAATTGAGTAGAGTGATGCCCTACTCTAATGGATATGAGTAGTGAGTTATGTTGACATACCATTTTAACAAGATGGTGAGAGGCAAGATAGCTTGATAAAGATAATCAGAAAGATAACTTGCATTTATAGCCTTGCACCTAGTACACTCATGTAGTCATGGGTTGTAGTGATGGGTGAGGCTTAAGATAAGTTTATGTGGATCCATTATGAGTTGAACCCTGTAGTAACTAGGATTTTCTTAAGTTCCTAGTGTTGTTGGGGAAGATAACTTGTGGTCCTGCATAGCAAAAGAAATAATAATAATAATAACAAGGAATTTTTATTATGACCTTCTCTTCTACTAAGTCCAAAAATTCATAGTATTTATCTATAGGATAAGATAAAGTATTTTCAATATCTAAAAGAAAAAAACTATGTGTTTTACATTTGTGCCTTATAACCCATTTTTTGTCATAACTATAATAGAGTCCCTCAGCTCAATGGTTGGTCATCTCTATTGGTTTTAGCCTCTTGACTTTTTGATACTTTGGAGAATTATTGCATGTTGGTGTAGAATTTATATTATAGAATTTTTGGGTTCTATAAGATCTTTGTTGTGCATTCCATTTACTTTCTGAAAGTTTAGCTAGCCCCGTGGTAGTTATGTATGTGGATGGCTTGAACATTTGGACCTCAATTTTTATTTCTTTTCTAAGGCTAGTAATGAGTAAAATATTGAAGGAGACATATGAAATACCTTCAATTTTATTGGCTAGCTTCTCAAAAGTTGTATAACTCTAGTAAAAAATTTAAACTTTGTAGGTTGAATTGACCAAGGAGGTCACTCTCGAATTATTTCCACCCAATTTTTAGGACTTGTTTCTACAACCACTGATACCAATAGAGTGCTTCAAGGTCAAAATGAAAAGCGACTACAAAACATTGTTGATTGAAGGGTGTTTCATACAATTCATACTATTTCTCAACTTTAAATAACCAACTTTATGGATTGGTATCATCAAACCTTGGAAAATTAATTTTAGGAAAAATACAAGTCATGCCTCTATTGTTCCATCACTATTGATAGTTTTCCTTAGTAAAGGACCTAGATAAATTTATGCTATCAATATATTTACCTCTGATATTTTGGGCCATTTTCAATATTCCCATAAAAATTTGGGTTGATAAGCTTAAGCACTTCAATTTCCATACTCGTGTATGTTGAAATATTACTAGAATGGTGGAGAGAGAAGATTTTTGCTTGTTGAGGTCAGTTATGGCATCCAATTTCGTGATTTATTACTCCATATTATGCACACTAGCCTCCATGAATTCATTTTAGGTCTCTGATAACATTTACTAAAAATAACATTATTGTTTATAGTAGTTACTATTATTAGTAAAGGTAGAAAAAATGTGTATGGGTGTTATATACAAAAACAATCAACATAAAAAGATGATCAAAATGGGTTATACCATAAAATGATGATTTTGGGGTCCCAAAAAAATGTTTGGATGTTATATACCAAAATGATAAACTCGACAAGATGATCGCAATGGAATATAACCAAAAATGATATTTTTAGGCAACCCAAACTATTTTATAGACAATTATTTAGCCTTTTATACTCTATAAATAAGTTATGTAGTCTTATATACCTTTTGTTTATATACTACTAGTAATAAGGCCAACACAATCAAAAAATAGGAAAGAGAGGTCATCTAGACTAAGGCATGTGTACTTACCATAGTCATATAATATATTACAATAGCAATTGATAATTCTTGGACCCATATTTTAGGCCACTACCCAAGGATGACATAGCCTATATCCTTGGATGCACTACCCCTATCTTTGATTTGTATGGGAGGGTAATCTTCACAAGTGATATGATCGATGTACTATAGATAAATACATGGACAAATGGATTATTGTATCTGATTTTTTGGATTAGGATTCCAAAAAAAAAATCCCAATATACGCAAGTTATATGGGAGTTCAAATTCATATACTAGTATTGTTTGAAGTTTGGATATTGGAGTATGATCAAACACCACTTCACTAGACGTCTTATGGGAAATATAACTTAGCCATAAAATATATCTCCACCATGGTATTTTGAAATGGATAGAACACCATTTATAACCTATAGATCTAGGCTTATAAAAACAATGCTCACAATAGAAGCGTACCCTAGAAAGTGCTTTGTACCACATGCAATGAACCTCTTCTCAAATATTAAAACTTAAAATTCTTAGTTTTAAATTGTACTAATTTAATTATTACAATAATTATTGACAAAAGCAATGCTAGTATCGCATATCCAATAATAGAAGCATTTAAATAAAACATGGAAATTAAAAAAAATAGCAAATGCAAAAAATTGGGACAAGCAATATTACTATCACTAGCCTCTTCAAGGGGGTAACCTCCTTACAAAATATTCCAAATATTCACTAGTCCTGAGAGGGTTACATCCTTCCCTTTTTATAATATTTACAAGAATATTTCCTAACATTCTATGACAATATTCTTGACTACATATTCTATGATATATATATATATATATATATATATATATATATATATATATATATATATATAGATTCCAAAGTAATTACATGCATGATTCTATGAGAAAGCTTCTCACATGTTTCTAACTTAATATGTGGACCAATTTAGATACCCCACATGGTACAATATTATATGTTAACAAGAGTTACATTTAAGGGGCGCGTAAAAATTTCTTATGATGTGTTAAATTTAGTAGCTCTCAAAGTTCCTTACCTTGAACACAATATTTTTAACAACTTGATTTGCCATTGATTTCTTAATTGAAATAGTTGAACTTCCTTAGTCTCTCCAACATATATCTCTTGATTCAAATAAATGTATTGGTGTCTTTGTCTACGGTGGTTGCACAATAATATTTATATAGAAATTCTAGAAAAACTCAAAAAATCATAGGTTAACAAAATTCAACATATTAATTACAATTACATGTCCCATTAAGTCTCCTACAACCTTAATAATTTCATTCTTATAATCATTACTTAGTCCACATTACCAATATTAAATAGTAGTAGTTGCATTTCTATATATTTCTTATATTGGTTATTATATATTATTCTTGTGTGTAATGTTTTATAAATGGGTGTTATTTTAGGAAATGATGGGAAATTGTTATGGGTTATATAAGTTCATAATTTGTAATAGTGTGGAAAGAGGTATGTAGTATGCATGTGCTTTGTATTAGTTATCAATAATTAGAAAATGATAAGTAAAAAATATGTTTTAGCATGTGAAAAATTGGTGTACATAGTAGTTTTTGCAATAAGCTAGTTCCTTTAATATTTAGAAAGAAAATTAGGTGATTTATATTCTATTAGATATTGATTTCCTCTATTCTAGAGTAGAGCTCCCTTATTTTTTAATAGGATTTTTATGTAAGTGCAAGAAACCTTAAAGTGTTATCAGAGCTAAGGCAACATCATAAGAATCAATAAAGATATTAGGATACATAGAGGTATATTTTGACATTTTTTAATAGTTAGTTATATGTAATGACCAATAAAATCTCTAGCATAGTTCAACCTTACATTCCTTAGTTCAAGTGGAGAATTATAATATTTTGAGTATTAATATGAATACTATTTTCTATACTCAAGGTTTATTAGAGCTAGATGAAAGTGGGTATCCAAAACAAGTAGAACTTCCAATCAATGGACAAAGACATGAAAATATCAATTTAAAAAAATATAAAAATGGACTTCAAAATACTCTTATTTCTCTTACAAATTATGGATAATCCCATATTCGAAATAATCATAGCAATAATAAAATTAAAAAAGGCTTTGGATAATCTATAAAGTACGTATTAAGATACAAAAGATAAAACTAGATGTACTTCAAATATTAAGGAAGGTATCCAATAAATCATCATTGAAAGTTATAGAATATTTGCATTAATTGTTTACTCAATATATAAGGATTATAAGTAAATTAAATTCTCATGGTACAGCATTATGGTATCAACAAGTTTTTGAAAAATATTTTGATAAGTTTACCTATAAAATATGATCTTTTTGTAATTTCCATTGAGGAATCTAAGGATCTAGTATGATTTTCAATTAAAGAGCTCATGAGACCACTTAAAATTCATGAGTAAATATTGAATATACCAACAAACATGTTTCTCAAGAAATATTTCTAATCACAAGAATGTATCAATGAAGTAAAAGATAAAGGTAAGAAAGCATCCTCATCAAGCATGGCAAGAGGTAGAGGAATAAGTATAGGTATAGGACAAAGCAACAACTACTGTGAAGAAGTTGTTATGATAAGGAAACAAAACTACTATGAAGGATATAGTTGAAGCTTTAACAACTCAAACATTTATATTCATTATTGTAAAAGTAGAGTCATTATCAACATGAATATTGAAAAATAAATTTTCATTAAAACAAGCAATGTGTCAATTTTTTACAAGAAAATAAAGAATGTGTTTGAATGCTTTTTACTTACAATACAATTGAAAAAAAATAGAAGATGCTTATTTTTAGAAAGTGGTTATAGCAACCACATGACAAGGAAGAGACCAATATCTTCTATATTGGATGAATCACTACAATCACATGTGAAACTTGGAAATAATATTAAAGTTCTAGTAATTGGCAAAGTGTTAATCTCAATAAAGACAAATAAATGTGAAAAAATATCATTCCAATAGAAATGGAGTTACTATAGAAGTAGCAATGACAAAGAAACATATCTTTCCCTATAAAATTTAAAGTGATATTCCTTATGTTTTCAGATTTATCATAGAATATTAGTATTAATTGTATCATTTGAGATATAGAAATTTTAATTTTCATGATTATTATTTGATTTACCAGAAATATGTGGTGAAACGACTCACAATGATTGAGCAATAAGACATAGTGTTTGAAGGATGCATTTTTGAAAAACTATATAGAGACTTCTTTACAATTGAAAGATCATGAAGATCCAAGGAACAACTTGAAATTGTACATGTTGATATATACACTCCAATGCAAACTCCATCAATTCATAGAAGTATATATTTCAATAATTTATTAATGAATTTAGTAGGATAACATGGGTATAATTTCTAGCATATATATTAGAAGTACTTTTAGTTTTATCTTACATTTCTCTTAGTGTCAGTTTAGGATCAAGATCAAATCTAATTCAACAAAAGAAAAAAAAATTATTGCTAAAATCTATGAAAGAAATCAAAATATTGAAGATAGGGATAAAATTATTAATTTTACTCTTCTCTCTAGAAATGAATAAAAATTAGCTTATTACAAAGATACATTGAAGCATAGCATATGACATAAATATGGATAATGAAATAGATGCACTTGAAAGAAATACTTCTATTTCATTATTTGAATATTTATCTACCTACCCCCTCCACTCTTGAGTCATGTAGTTCTCCTTCAATAGTTTTCATCCATTTTGACACCACTCTTTCTTATGTTAACCCTTTGACTTGCAAGTTTTAAAAATATCTAAACTTTGTGTACATTTATGAAGCATTGGTTAGATATATTTTACATTGCATGATTTCACTTACTATGTATTATTATTTTAATTTACATTACTATGTTTCTTAATGTTAAAGTTAAATACACTAAGAGATTGATAAAGTGGAACCTTAGATCTATCAACAAATTTTTTTATGTTATAGGAATCATATGGATCCTTTTTTATATGAGGCACTCTATTTTATTGTTAGAATATTATAATGTGCACTATGCTTTATTGACACTTGTCATGTTTTCTTAACACTTGTCATGCTTTTCATATAGGCTTATGCCTATATAATGTACTCTTTTCTTGTATCAATATATCTCATATTTTTTCATTCCCAATATTTGGTTTCAGAGCGCAAGCACTCTCCTATCCTTGTGAGTTTGAGGGGGGATTTCCCTCATGGAAATCCCCCCCTCATTTTTTCCCTCATTTTTTCCCCTAATTTTTTTTCTCCATTTTCTTTTCAAACTAGGGAGTATGCTCTCCATCAATGATGGATCAAAAATAAAAAATTTGAAAATGATTAATGGCTGAAAATCTGATTTATTGGGAGATTTAGTTATTTTGTATCCATCCGCAGAAGTAGTTTCTCCACGTAGAAATGAAAAATGGGATACCTATAAGGGTTTTATTGTTGGTTGTTAGACATTAGCTAAATATGACATCTCCAAAATCTTGTTTGTGAGTAGCAAATTTACATTAACCCCGCATGACCAACGCACCTGTTCTACATATATGCACTTTGTCATGTTTGGTTATCATGTTTGGTGGTTTAAGAATTTATGGGGTGTTTTTTGTTCATATGCGAAGCTCATTGAGATTTTGCATACTGGCTACCAATTGCAAATCTAGACGAGAAGCAACCTGTTTTAATTTACAGTTGCTGATGTTTTAAAAAAACAACAGTTTTCATTGCTATGGAAGAGCTATTTTTCTTTCGATGAGAATCATCCGATGGAGTTTTTGTGTCATCGAGAGGCCATCTCGTTTGAATTTTTTGATAAATGCACTATCATTGATGAGAGGTCTGGTTAATTTACTATCATCAGAGCAGATTTGGCAAATTTTATGACAAAAATTGGTTCATTTTATGTTGATAAGTTCTTTCTCAACTGGCACCAAAGCCCTAACGGTTGAGCATGTCTACAAAAAAATGTTCACTGATGAATACTTTGGATCTGATTTCATAGAGCCCGCATTTGTTTTTTTCAACGATCGATGAAGAAATCATCGACGATGTCAATGGAGGGAGTTGCTAGCAACATGTTTCTAAAGGTGAGTGTTGAAGATTTGGTGAAGAAGAGATCTATGGAATTTAGGTTGTTGAACTATGTGGCGAATGGAGGATCATGTTTCGGGCTATGGGGATACATATTTGGTCACACCATTAAAAAAACATGACCATTGTTGCTACACCATTTTTCTAGTTTGCCCATTGGCACCCATGCTCATCCTGATCCCATGACGACCATAATCATGGACGCATCCACCAAGCCAAAATTTTGAACCATGTATAGAGCCAAGTGAATCCTATCAAGCTCTTGGAGACTCTCGAGGGAGATTATTGATCCATACCAATGGTGGATTGAATTAGATGTAATTTGGTACTTGCAACATGGTTTTAGTGGCCCAGTGGCCCATATCGTTGTGTTCACAACATGCACATCATGATTTTTTGCATTTTTCCCATAGTTGCACTCCCACTACGCTTCTGCTGAAGAAATAAGTTGAAGATTCCTTTCCTGAAATGTGATAATATTGGATATTTTTAGTCAGCCACCCTTTGTGGCCCCTCTGCACTGGTGAATATCGCACTGCAAATCATTTTTGTGCCCGCATCCATAGCAAAAAAAAACTTCAATCAAAAAATCATTTTTTATAGCTTGCACGATGGTCAAAATGAACTGCTTCCACCACGATGTATTTTTTAGCTGGGATCATATTTTGCAGCAAGAGGGAAATTTTATATTTTATATGTTTCTATGATATCTTTGCATTTCCTATGGTTTTTAAGGTCATACTTTACCTCAAAAATCACTCCCTAAAATTAACTATTTGCTAGAGTCCAAATGGATGACTTTTTTCCCATTCTCGGGCCTTTCTTTGCCACAGCGTCGCCACGTGAGGGAGGTGTGCAACCAATATACCAGTTGAAAGTGCAGCGTGTTGAAAACTCTAGCATAAATGAAGTGAATGTGGTGGAGGCTGTGGCCTTTCTTTGAAGGATGCGTGTTTGCCCATGTTGATAGTAATTTTCCCATAGCACCAGTGCAAAGCCCTATCAACGGTGAATCTAGAAATAGTGCGCACCCGAGAGACTCTATCTGATGTTTGTGTCTTACTATAGGTGACTGCCACTGTTGGGAAAGCCCACAAAAACAATGTTTTTTGAAATAAATTATAGACTGTGCACACCATGTGCTCTACTATTTCGGGGTAATTCCCTTGGCCACACTATTCAAGGAGGGGCATATTTGTGTTTTACTAGATCTCTAAATATTTAAAGCCCCAAATAGATCCAGGATTTCTGACCCTAAAAAATGGCCATCTCTGTAATGGATGAGCACAATTCAATATTTTCTACGATAAAGGGATCTGAGGCTTTGCGTAGGTGATGGACGATATACTGAACCACTGTAATTTTATCGATGGCAGACGAGATGATATTTGAAGTGGGGGTATGTTATGCGAGGTGGAGCTCTGAATAACATCGTTGGACGTGGACTGGCTAAAAATAACCGATGAAACGTGTATACCATGACGAAGGTGCGACGTTGAAGACTAAAGGCAAGGAAAATATTGATGGAAAATGTGCTCGCGGTCATCATCAGCCATCAGAGAGATGATTGAAAGCACAACTAATGCATGGTGGTTGACAGAAACCACCTAGATACACCACTTGTGGCCCACTGTCGCTCCCATATTTTGTGGTCCCTATGATCTTTAATTTTTATATATTATCTTTAGTGGGGTAATTTGGTATTAATCATTGAGTGGTGCATTTACTACTGCCCTCATGTGAAGGATTATTACGTTGGACTCTATTACCCACACACTATTTTATTCCTATTGATCCCTTATTAATGTGGCACGAACACAGTGCATAGGGAAATATTAAGTGGGTAGATGTCATCTAAAGTTCTATTTTAACATATATTATAGGGTCATTTTTTAAATCATGGTGGGGCCTCATTTAATGTATTCATTCATTTCAGACTAATAATGGCCAACATGGTAATGTAATTCCCCTACGAGGGAAATTATTTAAAGTTTATGTTTTAATATTCTGAAGCACATTCTAAAATATTTCCATGTGAGGGAAATTGAGAGGCATGTTGTTATCCCACAAATGAAGGCCTCGTTGGAGTGGAACATAGGGGTATTTATAGTCATCAGAAAGGTTTTTCCATGACAGACACAATGGTGGTATCCAATTGTAATTTTGAGGTTATTATATTTGTATTTTTTAGTCTTAAATATTTGTACCTTGGAGTACACTTTCGGTTGAACCCGACAATCCAAAGGTAAATTTGTATGTGATCCTAGTATCTAGTATTCTCCTCTATCATACATGACAGATGTAGTGGTTGGTTACACATGCATTCCAGTAAGAAGAGGTGATTACCATAAGGATACCTACTCTAGGGACTACAAATATAGACACCCTAGACTCTATCCAAGGATTTTTTTGGATCAACTTCTGAAGACTACAAACAAAGATACCTTAGAAAATTCTCTTCTATTCTCTTCTTTCTTCTTCTCCTCCATATTTGGCTTCTACGACTCATTTTATTGTATTGAGTGTATTTTCGGCAAAGACCGACACTCTCATATGGCTATATTTTATTTTGTATTAATGTACGTTTTTGGCAGAGATTGACACCTTCTATATTGAGTTCACCATGAGGGGGGATGATATTCATGGTGAATCTAGTCAATGACCTACGAGAGGCAACATACCTAGAGGATGACCTACAGAGGCAATAGACCCATGGAAGTGGCTAACCCTGAGGCACCTAGGATGACCTTGAGGCACTTAGATGACTGATCCAATGGCAACAGATCCAAGGAAGTGGTTGACCCTGAGGTAACAGACCGAGAAGTATACACCGTTGATCTAGCATTATTTAAAGTTGGAGAGCCAAGCACAAAGAGCACAAGCCTAGACCAAATCATGTAATAAAGGAGGATGTTAGGGTTCTTTTAGAGAAGTCAACATTAAGGGGGAATGTTATCTAATGTTGACTTATTTTTTTCTATAGTTAGGATAGTGCACATTAAGGGGGAATATTAGGATATTATAATGTGCGCTATGCCTTCTTGACACTTGTCATATTTTATTGACACTTGTCATATTTTATTGACACTTGTCATGCTTTTCATATAGGCTTAGGCCTATATAATGTACTTTTTCTTGTATCAATATATCTCATATTTTATCATTCCCAACACTTGCTTCTCTTCATTAAATATTTAGCACCTCACAGGGGTAAGATGTATAGAGAAAAATGTTCAAGCTTAAATTCAAAATACAAAAGTTAAGCAGAGGTAAGTGTCCTTCCATATTTTTGTAATTAATGGCATTCATGGTAGGGGAAAATATAGATATTGAGTGGGAAATGTATATCCTTGAGGTTAATAATTAATATTCTTGGTTTAAATGTCCTTTTGCATGACTCAAATCCTGATATAGAGCCACTAAATCAATTTATCTAGAATAATTTAGACAATATAAAAAAGCTTTATAGACCCAAAGAATTCACTATTTTCCATTATTTTTATTATGGTTTCTAATTCTAGTAAAATCATTGGTGTAGCCTACTAAAGTGCATGTCCTTAATAGGGTAATACTTTTGCATTAGACCATTTTTGTGCTCTCATCCAGATATACCCAATTGTAAAATTGCCTTCACTATTAGATCTATGTCACTTGTATTTTCCACTTGTCTCTCATGTTACCATTCAATTTATAATTAAATAAAGCAGCATGAATCATTTGACAATTTTATTAGGAAAATTATGAAGACTAAAACCCTATAAATAGGATATTTCCAAGTCATTTTGTAGGAATTCATCTTCTTGTTTTTTAAACAAAACAAATAAAGGATTCATAATAGATAAATTCTTGTTCCTCCATAAATCCTTCCTCTTACTTTATTTATACCTTTTTCTTCCTAGATAAATCCCATTTACTATCCATTCTAAATTTTATCTACATCTATTATGAGTGTTAAGGGATGCAATAGGAGTCCCACTTGTTGATTCTTGCACCATTTAAAGAAGAAATAAACTAATTTTATACCTTTATTAGTACTTATCTTAGAGGATAACTTACCTAAGGATTTTTCATAGGCACCCTTAATCAACAATGATTTAAAATTTTAAAAACGATAGTAATTGAATCAACAACAAGATCATGAAAAAATCCTATTCTAAGGTCTTCAATAAGATATCCATCATTATTCATCTAGCACCCAAGGTATGTTAAACCAAAGTTAGTATATTTTTTGTCATATTTTTTCTCTGTATCTTACATATTTACTTAGAAGACTCTTGGATCAATTGCTATGATTTAGTTTATTTATTGGAATCTATGGTCAGTTGTTCTAATTTTTCCTTACTAAGGTCTATTACATGGCTTAGAGAAATATTTGTGTATGTCCAATTGTTGAATCTTGGCCATTTTAAGTCCTAGCTTCTAACCTTGTGTATTTCTAACTTTAGTCTACAACCCCTCATTTTGTTAGTTTAGCTAGAACTATAGGAATCGACCTACTTTAGAGGCTGACTGAGAATCCATTCTAAGTCTTCTAATATTGGTTGAGGTATTAAGGGTACAACTCATCCACTTAAGTGGATTTTGAACCAGTATTTTTTGGCATACCCTATGGGACTCAAGTGTACCACCCTAATAATAATTTTCAAAGATTACCCATCATTTGAACCAAGATTTTTTGGCATACCCAATGAGATACAAGTGTCCCACCCTAAAAATAATTTTTAAATATCAAATCTAAATATCTACCATGCAAACCAAGAGTTTTTGGCATGTTTTATGGAACACATATGTCTCACTCTTACCTAGAGAACTCAATATTTGGTGAGAAGTATCGATATCATAAGTAGAGAAAGTATGTTCATCTAGTGATTGTGTTTGGTTATGAATCAATAAAATTGGTGACTCTACTAGTGGGATAGCTTAGAATCAAACAATAATGAAAACATAAATCTAATAAAACATATTAGTTGTTATCTAGAAAATATATAGTATTTTGTTAGTATTAGGATGATGTAAACATGCCTAGCCTAGAATAGTGTTAGTCCCTCAAACCTCATAAAACTACATGAAATTCCTCAAGTTGTATTGAAGACCTTGCTCATTTATGATGGTATTAAAAAAATTTCTTATGAACATTACCAAGAAGTAGCGACTTCTATTTGAATATGTGATGGTCAAACTTCTAATGTTATCACTTCAAGGCAAGATGTTGCAAAGGTATTATTCCATGGAGGACGACAATGTAAGAACTTGGACATACCTAGCTAAGCCCTTGATAGTAGATCATCATGACTTAGGAGATCCTTTCATATTGCTCAATTAATTATTTTTGGTTCAAAGGTTTCCTAAGGAACATATTATTGATTTCAATATCATATTCAAAAGAATGTAGAATAGGATTCCCCAAGGAATTAGGCCTTCAAAAGATCAATATTATGTATACTATATTGATGCCCTAGGTCTAAATTTGAGAATTATAATTCAACAACCCAATGAGAAGTAATTCACATAAGTCTTTCAGATAGCTATCAAGGTAGAATGTGCTAATCTCAATTAAAAAGTTACCACCAAGATCCTTGACTTGGTTTCTAATACTACCCTCTCCACATTCCAATAACGCATTTGGATTGTATTCACCTAGTTCTATTCTGCAAAAGTGTGAATCCATTACTAAAACTGATGAATCTCAAGTAGTTCAAAAACTTAGATGTATGGTTCAAAACTTGACCAAAGAACTAAACACCATCAACCAATAAAATATGATTGGTACGTTGGATATCAAATGTATTCTTAAGATTATTCTCCCTTAGAAGACAAAATCATGCATATTAAGGAGGAGAGCAGAGGATATCTCTAGGTAGCTATGGATCCAAGACAAGAAACAACCTCTAATATAATAGAGTTTGGGCACTCAACAATGGATAGCTATTCTAGTAGGAACGGTTATAAATATTGCCAATATCAAAAATTTAATGAGTTTACATGTATTATGATAGATCTGTATCATAGTTATGAAGCAAGCTATCATGTCTCATTAGTAGAATCTCAATAGACAAGAGGATTTAAAATATGAAGCAAGAAATGGAATGAGAAAATAAAATATTAGAAGATGATGAACCAAAAGTAATTTTATTTTTGCAATAAGAACACTCAAAAGAGCAAAAGCTATAAATATGTGTAACATCATGCAGTTTGAAAACCTTATGTTTGTTGTGTCAGAGGAAACAAGCCTACCAAAAATTATGTTACCCAACTACACTGAGGAAGCAACAAGAAGAAATGGTAAAAATCTATCAAAGGTTGATGTAGTACACACCATGAGTAGTAAGTAAACTCTAAGAGAATAAGTATATCTAAGTGAAAATATGCTAGTGTTTGAACAAGTTATTTTTGGTTATATTAGCTTTGGAAGGCTCAATGAATGTCACAGTTCCTCATCTAGATCTCAAGCTAGTATACAAGTGGTCATATCTTGGTACAAGAAAAGATAATTCTCCCTTATGTTACTTATCAATGTGTTTAGAAGTTTGGGCATTACATAATTGCTTATTAGATCATAATGCTAATATTACTATCATACCCAAGGCAGTCTATGATACTATGAATATGGAATATACCAAGGCTAAATCAAGGTTGATGTGATTTAATCAAATGCTAATAAGGACAATAGAGATAGTCATAAGAGTGCCAATACTATTGTACAAAATGCTAGATTTAGTAGTGATTATGGATATCATAGTAGTAGATGTGCGTCCAAGATTTGGAATAAGTTTATCCAAAACAATATGATGCAAATTTGAATTTATGTGTTATAAATTTGATTCATATCCATGCTAAAAAAAATTAAATCATTTCACATGCAAAAATATGAGGAATGCAAGGTAAATATGGCCAAAGAAGTCAACAAGTTGGCTAAGTTAGAGGTAATTTATTGGATGGATTATGAGTAGAGACAAATTGGAAGCAAAATTTTCTTTAAAAGTATATATCTAGCACTTTGTTCAAGCCTAAAAAATTGGCATAATCTAATTGTAGAAGATGACCTATTCTATACCCAAAAAAGTAAGCATAAGAACCCTGAGAAATAAATTTGGAGATTGGTTCTTGATATATAGAAGAGAATTTTCAATGGTACTACCAACCAAAAAATATTATATTGGAAATCCTCATTCACCAACCAGTGATTTGGTAATTTAACATAAAATAAATGATCAACCATTCATGGGTTCAATAAGAATCATCATGGTTGGCCTCTTATGTCATTTTTCAAGCAAACTTGGAAACTGATGCGGGCTCAAAATCATTGATGTGATAGAATTATGACAAGATAAGCCATGAGTACCAAGATAAATTTTAGAGGGAAAAGATTAAATTTGGCACCATCTAATCGGGTCACTATAGATTCAGATGCAAGAGCTAGATACCAAGCACAGTTGTCAAAAAGACATACACCACAATTTTGTGTATGGACAAGTAAATAAAAGTTGTATATAAACTAAAGAATAATATAATTGGCCAAAGGGAATAGTAGGAAGGTTTATAATATATGAGGAGCATTTAACATGATGCTTTGAATATGAAATATGATGATTCAATAATTTGGAATATTATGGCTTCATGAAATTTGGATACAATCAAGCTTAGAAAAAAAAAATTGGAAAGGTAAGTCAAATAATGTTTTTTTAGGAGGAAAACCCTATATAAAGGGGATTTCCCCTTCTTGGCAAAAATTCATTACTAAGGAAGAATTATGCTCTAAGAGTGTATGGTGGATAGGCCTTAGTAAAATATAAAATTAAAAATGAGGAATGTTCCTTTGTAGAATTTGTAGTTGAGCCTGAAGATCCCTATGCCTAAAGGAAAAGCAAAAACACTAGAGGAAAAGGATGGTCAATCTTAGACTTCCTAGTGTTAGGTAAAGTAGGTATTTTAATTGATGGTAGCCTAAGAACCATCTTAATGTTAGCTAAAACCATTCTAGTGTTAGCTAATATTATCTTTGTGTTTTCTAGAATTGCTCCTTTATTGGCAATGCTTGCACTCTTCTTGGCCTGTAAAGAAGTCTAGTAACAATAGCCAAAACCTTTTGATAGTTAGTTTTTTTTCCTTTCTCAAGGACACCATAATGGTTCCAAAAGAGCAAAGTTTAAATACAAAGGAGGAAGAGGAAGGAACACAATTTTAAAGGTCTATTGGATTAACAAGCTTACAAACCCTTCATTCTCGATGAGTTTGACTAGCTAAAATGACCATTTCTAGGTCCTTATTCAATTTGTGAAGTCTATCAAGATAGAGCAGGGACAAGAAAATCAAAATACAAAAATCCCTTAATAAATAGGAGAGATACTTTATCATTTTTGTCATATTGTTGTTTTAGGTAAATACAATAAATACCAAGAAGGTAAGAGGGAAAAACAAATACTGGAGAAAATAGATCTATGCAATAAGGAGAGTTCAAAACATATGACGTGCAGGTATGGCTTTCTCATATTTTCTTGCTCATACTCCATTATCATTATTCTTATTGCTCATTCCATCTCCCTTGATAATTCTAGTTCATATTCTCCATATTGCCCATCTTCCTCAAGTTATCTCCTATTCCTCTTCTACTATTTTCTCAACTCCATAGCCCAATGTAAATAATAGTCTAATTCTCCCTTTACAAGCAACTATAGTTATTTCAAACTATTGTGGAAGTGTACAAAATTAATCTCTCAATACCTCATTGATGAAAACATACACCAAACATCATCTTGAAAGGAGAAAATTTAGTGTCATAGAATGCCTTGACATGCGTAAGCTGACATTCAAAACACATGTGGTGCCCAGTAGTTAGTCAAATTTTCTTCTAGTTCTTTTACTTCTATACATTTCCAATATATCATAAGTAAGGCTTACTAGGTTCTCTATTTTATAAGCAAAATATATTTGAAAGTCACTAATAATGTAAGTAGGTCTTACCACCTATGTCCACAATCCTTGTATATGAATTAGATTGAGATTTTATTCAAGTAGTAACTTCTTTTTTGCTAAGGTATCAATATGACAATTGCATTCAATATATTTTAAGGAGTACAATGAGCACCAAATCAGACTCTCAAGGTGGACCATGCTACAAATAGAAGATAGAAAGCAAGCTAAAAAATTGTAGAATAACACAAAAAGCAAGAATGCATGGCCACATATGAAAAGTTGGCCTAGTAGATAGGAGGGTAGTAGGCACAAAAACACTAAACTAAAAATAATGCCAAGGCATTAAAATATAACATGCAAGAGCAAAAGATAGAACTTTATAGAAGTTTGGTATACGGAACAACTATATCTTAAGCATCAAATTGATATTTTGGCTAAGTATGAGAAGTGGCCAAAATTTTGAATTATCGACATCAATGAAGAAATGTAGAAAGCCTATCATCTGATGCAATAAAAAAAATTGGTTTAAGTATCAAAGAAATCTAGATGGATAGTGCAACTAACATCAACTCAACTATAATTAAGTCAGACACAAGAAATAATAAAGGTCAAACTTAAAAATATGCTAAGGGATTAAGTCTAGCACACAAAGACAGAGAAGCAAAAGCTCATCCAACATCTGATATATTGCTTTGCAAAATTAGGCTAAGTATCAAAGGACATCGGACTATATAGCAGTGGCATCATCGTAAGGAGCATAAAATTTCAATAAAACCATAATGAGTGTCGAATGAAAAATATTCTAAAGCACAAAATCCAATAGTAAAATACCAAGGCTCAAGAATGATATTTGACATCCAACACTATGCAAGGGCAAAAATAATTATGTGTAGAATTAGTTATATTCTAAAGGTGATAACGTCATCACAAAAGAATAAGAAATTCGATATCCAACTAAAGGAATGTGAAATTTAGCTAAGTGTTGAATAAGTGATGAAACATTCAAGTCGCATACATCATCGATAGGGCTACAAAACCTAACATGAGAAAATAGTTGTCAGATTGAAATTCAGACAAAGAAAACCATCTAGTGTTGAGTAGCACTCCATCTTAGCACCATATATTTTGGACATGTCCCAATTAACAAAGGTCATCATCTCAACTAGTTTCCTAGGTAACATTTTTGTTAGAAGACTTCAATGATAAAGACTCCTATGTTCATACATATGTCCTTGCTTAGTTGGGTCAGCGTAATAGAACAAAGTGGGTTGTTTGACCTCTATCAAATACAATTGCAGAATATGTATGTATGATTTACTCATTAAGCATTTTTGTTAAAATTTGAATGAATGGTTTATTTTGTTAAGAGTTATTCTGTTATCTAGATTTCTTGTTGGATTGTTGCTACTTCAATTTTTGGAATGCTTAGATATGGGCACTGAATTAGTTAATGTTTTACAATATTTTATGATATTTTGTCTGTTATACATTTTAATCTAATTAAAGAAATGAGACTCATGCATTTGTATCTCTTGATATAGTTGAATCATGACCATTTTAAGTCCTAGCTTCTAACCTTATGCATTTCTTACTTTAGTCTACAACCTCCCTTTTTGTTATTTTAATTAAACCATAGAAACTGACCTACTCTAGAAGCTGACTCAAAATTCATTCTAGATCCACAACTCATCTGCTTAAGCAGATTTTAGACCAGGATATACCATTTTTATCCTTAGACCCATATTATCCTTTAACAGATGTAATATATTAATTATTATATCATTGAAAAAACCATGTCGTCTTATGCGTATCTTATAACTCTTAATAAATCATGTTAATAATAAGCCATGTAACCTTCTATATTATGATTGTTAATAGATTATATTAATATGTGTAGGTATAAGGGAGAACACCCCTATCATTCTTTTTTAAATTATCTTTGTGAAGACTTTAAAATATTTATCTATTTTTAATCATTATACCTCCTAAAATATTTATCTATTTTTAATCATAAATTTGAATACCTCCTATAAATGTTTATATATTCTTATCGGAAATATAACCATTTCTTCGACACATAGTATTACGAATTAAAAGGTCTGTAATTTTTTATATCTTTCTTGTGGTTACATTTTTAAACTTTTTTAACAAGAAGTAACCGAGCTTTGATACACAGCTTTAAATTTCACCGGGATGGTTAACAAGAAGTAACAGAGCTATAAATGGTTAGCAAAGTTTTCGGCCTATGATTCGTGGCCTTTGTTAGGCCACAAAAGTCATGAAATCAGTGGAAACATGCATTGAGAGAATAATTACAATCTATCATAAGGAGAATGCGAGCAGGTTTGAGTGAACGTTCACTCTCACTACCTCCACACACTTCAAAAATAAAAATAAAACATAGCACACCACACATTATTAAAAGGCGTCTACAATTAAACCGTTAATGCACAGCCATACCCGGGAGAAAACTGACTGCCAATGATATCTCTGCATACCTCCTTTCTGTCTCATCTCAACGCTCAAAAAGATATGCCACAACACCATCCAGCACAGCAAAGTATTTGATTCTCCATCTCACGTGGAAGCACAGCACTCCAACCACAAGACCAAATCCCACCCCAAAACTCAATCCTAATGCCACTGCCCACCATCGGTCCATCTCATCTTCATCTTCATCTTCCTCTGCCTCTGCCTCTGCCTTTCTATTATTCATTTCCTGTTGGTTGCCTCTCTCACTGCGGCCAGCCTTCAGTGCTATTGTATTGTCGAGGGGAGGTCCATGTAGATTTGGATTCCCTGCAAAAGAAGACGCCTCAAAAGTCGAAAACTGCTTTCCCTGTGGAATTAGGCCAGAAAGTTTGTTATCCGACAAATTCAGAACTGCAAGGAATGTGAGATTTACAAGTTGCTCGGGAATCTTCCCTGATAACTTGTTTGCAGAAAGATCTAGAGACTCCAGTTGAGCCATGCCCCCCAACGTTTCTGGAATTGAGCCGCTCAGATTATTTTTTGAAATGTTCAGAGAAATTAGACCCTTGAGGGAACCCATTTCTGAGGGAATATTGCCTGATAGATTGTTGCAGGACAGATCTATCAATTTTAAATCGTTGAGGATCTTTCTGTATGGAGTTGCTTGCCCTTTCATCCAAAGAGTTACCTCGTCCATGAATTGAAAATAATGAAATAGTGGAACGGGTTCAAACCTGGCCCCGCTTAAGCAAAGGAGATGCATTTCCTGACATGTAAATTTGTAAGATTTTGTGGAATGATTCCTATTAAATAATTATGAGATAAATCTAGAATGTGAAGATTCTGCAAGCTAACCAACTGGGACGGAATATTGCCTCTAAAGTTATTATATGTGAAACTAAGAATTTGCAGCTGAGTCAACCCTCCAATCCAAGCTGGGATGCTCCCCTCAAATTTGTTATGGCCAACATCAAATACATGGAGATCTTTACAATTTGCAATAGATGAAGGAATCATACCTCGCAGACGGTTGCCACTGAGATTTAGTGTTGAAAGAGCAGTCAGATTTCCCAACTCTTCTGGTATCTCACCTTGAAAATCATTCTGAGCCAGACTTAAAACTTTCAGAGATGAACATCTTCCCAAATTTGGAGGAATCTTTCCTGAAAAGTTGTTCTTGGATAAGTCCAAAGCACACAAATAATTATTTACTGAGCAGAGAGAGTCGGGAAGTAGCCCACTGAGATTATTTCCTGACAAGATAAGTTGACTGACCGGTAATGTAGGAAAAATGGAGCTGGCGCCATTGAACTCATTCTCTGAAAAATCCAAATAATCTAAATAATTCATATGGAGAAATTTTGGAAGAGATCCCTATAAACCATTATTGTGCAAGTCCACCATTAACAATGAAGTTCGCATTAGATGGGGCACAATTTAATTTGTTACTTGAAAGATTGAGTCCTCGAAGATTCGGAAGATCCCACAGCCAAATAGGAATGCCTCCCACGATGCTGTTATCTGAGAGATCCAAATCTTCTAACGAATATTGAGTAGATAAAAATTCAGGAAAACCACCTTGTAGATTACAAGAGCTCAATCCCAGCTGATACAGGTGGATAAACTGCGGAATCCAACTTGGAGAGATGTTAATAGTAAAATGATTCTGAGAGAGAGAGGGCTTCAAGATGAGTTAGATTGTCGAACAGAGAAAGTGAAACGTTGCCTCTTAACCTGTTGGAAGCAAGGGACAAGTCTTTCAACGCAACAAGCTCAAAAATGGTATCCGGAATGGTTCCATCTATTTGATTGTGACTAAGGTCCAAATACCGAAGAGACGCAAGCCTGCCAAGAGAAGATGGTATAGGTAACTGGCTTTCCTTTTTGAACAACTGGTCATAGGGTTAAATTACATTGTTTTTGGTTGTAGCTCAAATCATCGAGCTATCACTATAACCCCTACCTCCCCTTGGTAAAAACGATACGGAGTGAACAACTGATCACAGATCAAATCACATTGCCTCCGGTCGTAGGGTCAAATCATCGAGCTACCACTATAACCCCTACCGAGCTACCACTATAACCCCTACCGAGCTACCACTATAACCCCTACCTTGCATCGAATGAGTGAGGAAGGCCCCCAGTGGCTCTGATCAAGCTGGCGTTTCGGATTCTAGTCAGATTACTATTTTGCCCTAGAGTGGGCATGCCCATGAAGTTTGAATCTAAGTCTCCCCTTATAAATGCCCAACGTCTTACCAATCCACCTAATCGACCAACCAATCCACCTAGCCTTCGCCGACAAAGTATATTCCCTATTTGATCGTGACCAAAGTCCAAAGACCGAAGAGACACAAGCCTGCCAAGGGAGGATGGTATATTCCCTGTTAAATTATTGAATGCAAAGGGAGGATGGTATATTCCCTGTTAAATTATTGAATGCAAGATCTAATCTCTCAAGTTTTGAAAAATTTGCAAGAAATTATTAGGGGGGGCTGGACCTAGCCTAATGAATTGCTTTGACCGCATCCAATCAATTCTTCGATGAGTTGAAGTGTTCCAACCGTTAGTTGCTTTCGTAGTTAGATGCTGGAGCAACTATAATATAAAGTTGCGAGTTGGCTGCGCCTTCCTTGTCGCGAGCGACCAACTGGATCGAAATAAGAAACAAATTCATGTCTGGAATTACATTCCGAATGAGACACTCTCAATTGGTGGCCTGCTTCAGGTCTAAGCTTTGATTTTCTCTTTTAACACTGTAATCCGTTGTCCTGCTTCAGATCAATCGATGATGGAATTACTTTCCGAAGTTGTGGCTTCAATATTCCGAATGAGACACTCTCAATTGGTGGCCTTTGAAAAGCGGTTGTTTACTGTCGGTCATTACATTTATGTGAGGAATGGGCCAAAAATTCATGCATATTGAGCACTTGGTCCTCATCTCTCCGGGTAGCTGTCACATTTTTGAAAGCATTTCGCCTTTGAAATGCAGTTCTTTACTGTCGTCGGTCAGTACACTTATGGGAGGAATGGGCCAAAATTCATGCATACACAATTGGGTACACACATCATCAATGCGAACACAAATTAGTCACATCTGATATTGAGCACTTGGTCCTCACTCTCCGGTAGTTGTCACAATTTTTTATTGAGTAAATACTTCTTATATATACATATCCGTCATGGGATTGAATTCAGGTCACATCACCAATAATGCAATAACGGTGAACCACATCAAACGAATAACTATCAAAGCACTTTGCTTGTGATTTGCAAGTGGACTTGGAAGCTTGTGTTTTTTCTTTTTTCTGTTTTTTCTTTTTTTAAATTGTTAGTGTTATTTTACTTGATATTTAATAACCATCAAAATAAGGTTTTTAATATTTTATCTTTATTTGTGGTATTTTATTTAACATTTAAAAATTAAATGAATATAGCATAATTTAAAGTTTTGATAAATGGTAGTGAATGCAAGTTGGGAGGAGTTTGGGTAGCGAACATGAAAGAAAAGTCACATTTGAAATTTCTAATAGAAAATTAAGATGTTTTATAAAAAAAAATTGGGATACTCTATCTACATTATAGATAAGTGAAAATATATGGCAAGTTCAATCCATATAGAAAATATTACACTAAAAGTAGCAAATGTTATACAAAAAGTGATATCAAGGATGAAATGATCAAGCATGATATAAAGGTTCTTAAAATTAGAGGATTAAAATGTAAGTTTTATGGATACTAATGAGGGTTTTTGAATATTCAGAATTTGGATAAGTAGAAGTGGCAATTGAATTCAATTTCTCTATAACTTTTTTTCCTAAATATTTTTTCTTCATCATCTTTTCTAGTTCAAAAATCAAGGATAAAATAATATTAAATCTGAATCAAGAGAATGGAATTAACAAATGGATTATTAAAATATTGTTTTTTGATTCCATAATTATTATTATTTTTGTATAGATTCCACAATTGTTATGAGATCGGACACATGGAAAGAGACTGCAAAGTGAAACTTATGAAGAAAGACAGAAAAAAAATAGTCATAAGATATACTTCAAGACTAAACAAGAAAATCATACTATAGTAGAAGCTAGATCATATCAAAGATATTCCACTCCAAAAAAAGAGGCAAAGAAAGCCTATCTACAATATTATATGTCAAAGGCCACCATAGCTCATTTGGATCAATTGTTAGAAGAAACAAAGAAAGTTGTAACAAATGAAAAAGTACGTGTAAGTTAAAGTTTAGAAGGAATTAAAGGTGCAAAGGAATATGTGGAGGAAAAACCTAAAACAAAGATGAAAAAAAGGGTCAAGTTTATTTTAGGTAAATCATCTTCATTTTCCTTGTAGTATAGAATCCTCTTTTGCTAATAAAAGTTACATTGGTGTAAAAGTTATCCCTTAACATTAGGCCGAGGAAATCCTTAAAATTTAGGATTTTTAGGACAAAATAAAAGGCTAATTGCTATGGAAGAGCCTTAGAGAAAAACATAAAGAAGAACATGCTTTTAAGGTTTAGGAAACATAAATGAAGAACGTGTTTTTAAGGTTATTCTTTGCAGTTCAAATCCTTTAAAGAAAGGAAAACCTATAAATAATAAGTCTTACTATGGGCAATGTGAGAAGATTGAAGAGATCGATAAAAATAAAAATGTTGAAAAGAATGAAAAAAGAGAAGAATTGAAGAGATTGATAAAGATGAAAGTGTTGAAGGGAATGAAGAAAGAAAGAAAAACCCAAGAAACAAAAACAAAAAAAAAACAAAAAAAAAGCAAAGAGATAATAATATACATAAATGTTTGTACTTGTATTAATAATTTTTACTTAATCCATATGTCGCTTCTCATTGTAAAATGACTTTTCTAGTTTTATGTCGCTCTCATTGTCAGAGTATTGTCGGTGACTGACTGTTCACGAATGATTGCTCTTACACTTTCTTCGTGTGGCTCTCGCTAACGCCCCGTGATCTAATCTTTTGTCTATAAAGAAATACAAATTGCGAGCTTCAATAACGAGTAGCTCTCCACCCCATCGATTGTTCGGCAGCAATGGAAGATCTAATTCAAATAGAAGCTCATCATGAGCTCTATGAAATCATGCTTTCTGCTGCCAAACCCATGGCCCTCAAAGCTGCTCTTCTGCTTGACATTCCTCTTATCATCGCCACTTGAGGCAATGGAAGCCCTTTATCTGTGAACCAGATTGCTTCGTATATTTCCGCCTCCACCAATAAGGCTCCCCATACTGAATACCTGTTTAGAATTCTGAGGCTGTTGGCTTCATATGGAGTCTTCACCGAGGAAACTATGGTGGCCGATGGCATTAAGCAGTTAAGATATGGGTTAACCCCCATGTCCAAGTTGCTACTAAAGGAAGGAAAGCAAGAGTCCTGTGCGCCTTTTCTCTACTTGGCAACCCAGAATGTCTATCTGAACGCTTTTCAACACTTGCACGAGTCCGTCCTAGAAGGCTGTTATCTCTTTAATAAGACCTATGGAATTGGCCCCTCGGAATATGCCAGAAATAATCCCGAAGCCAACAAGATTTTTAACGAGGCCATGGCCAGCCATACAAGAACAGTCATGGCTTCGCTGATGGAGAAGTACGAGGGATTTAAGAGCGTGAAGAGTGTGGTGGATGTTGGAGGAGGCGTAGGTTCTGCATTATCCATAATCCTTCAACAATATCCGCACATTCGTGGCATTAATCTCGACTTACCTAATGTGATTGCCACTGCCCCTTCCATACCCGGTAATTCCTTTACTTGTCTATTAAAATCGGGTAGTAGTGTTGGTATTTGTGGCGTAGTAATCCGCTAATGTGTAAATAGAAGAGGTAGTTACCATTTTTCTTTGTTCTTTCATATATAATTCTTACAGGAGTAGATCACGTCTCTGGGGACATGTTCGAAGGAATTCCCTGCGCAGACGTAGTCTTCATGAAGGTAATTGCTATAACAAGAATGAAACAAGTTATTTGGGTACTCTATGTATCTCTCTCTTTATAATATTTGACAAATGCTTTGATTGTTAGTACAGTGGATTTTGCATGACTGGGACGACGAGCGCTGTGTGAAACTGCTAAAAAAGAGGTACGAGGCAACGCCAAAAGATGGGAAGGTGTTGATCGTTGATGCAGTGATTGATGACAAGGGAGAGAGTGCGACGCGCCTGGGATTATTGTTTGATGTGACTATGATGGCTTACACCACAGGTGGGAAGGAGAGAAGTGAAGAGGAATTCAAAAAGTTGTTTGTAGAGGCGGGATTCAGAAGCTACACTATTACCAAGCTGCCTTGCCTCCAATCGCTCATCGAAGTCTCTAAATCCTGACTCGCGTCAAGATGTGTGTCTGCTCTCTAAAATAAGACGTGAGATTATATAGTACATCCTAAATCACATTCATTCTTCTCCGCAACGAAATGTCCAGAATTTATATAAAGTATCATTAAACTATTACCTTACATTAGAATCTAATGGTGCAAAAGAATAAATACATATTAAAGAATATTTATTATAATTTCATCACCATTAATTCAGTTTTAACAACTTTATTTTATAATCAACGTAAAAGCAAAAAATTCAATGTCAAATCAAGACAATTATTCATCATCCTATTTTTAGGAATAAATACTTTTAAGGATTTCAACGTAGGGAAAAACAATGGAAGGCACAAATAAGTTAAGATTAAAAACAAGGTCATGAAGAATATACTAGATGTCTTTAAACTTTTATACTGTGTTTGCAGATGGTTAAGTGGGATGTTAAAAAATATTTAATTTGTATTTTTTTTAAATAAGAAAATGATTGAATTTTATGAATATAATTGTTTATAATAAATTGGTATAACATTTTTTACTAAAAATTATACATAATAGGCTTAATATTTGGCATACCAGGGCATCTTTCACTAAAAATAATACATAAAAGGGTTAATATTTGGAATACCGCGCTTTAAAATACGAAGGGTGAGACATAACATTAAAATAAAAATACATAAAATATTAATTTTTAAATTGATTATGTCTTTTAAGCAAGCAAAAACATAAGTTACGATAAAACATTTTTTAGTAAAATATATTTTTTAATTTATTTGTACATAAATATGAAGATTGTATTATTATAATTAAATATATAGAATGTTATATTCTAGTTTTTATTGAAGGGATAAGAATATTATGCATCATTTTTGAATGGTTATAAATATAACTAAAACATTTTGTTGGTATAATTTTATTTTATAATAATTAGGATTTTAAAAAGAAAAATAATATAAAAATGTTAATTATTTTATTTTATAATTTGATTTATGGTATTGATTATCATGTCTAAGAGATAATTATATATATATATATAGTAATAAATATGATGGTGTTTATATTACAAATCATTTGAAATTTAAACCTTATATATTTTTAAAAAACTTTTGAATATATTTTATACATTTATCAACTACTTGATAAATACTTGATAAAAATTAGTAAATATTTAAGTAGTTAAAATTTTATTTAATGTTAAACAATTTTATTAATAGTTAGATATTGTATTTTTAATGATGTGTTGGTCAAAGCAATATGACAATACACATAATATAGTTAGATATAAATTGATAGCTTGGGCTATTTTTATAATAATATATGTTAACCAATAATAAATTGCAATAAAAATACATGTTAATTGACATAAATATCAGGAATATAATATTAGATTGTAATATTATGAAATATGTATGATACTTATTTTATTGAGTTTTTATTTAACATATATAATATTACTCTAATAAATAATTGAATATTAATTATTTTATAGGATATATGTATACTTATTTTTATAATCTATTAATAATATGGCATAGAGAGTGTAGTACTATTTACTATTATGATAAAAAAATAAAAAATCTATATTCATCCTAAACAGCATGCATGAAGTCTTAATAATATAATATTGTGATTCTTACTATGATTTAAAGTATTACAAATACTTATAATGATTATGGAGTTGCATAGGAATAAAAATCATCTTCTTGCAAAGTAATAAATACACTCTATTTTGTGCTTCTCTACGTACTTTTTATTATATGTTTATGTTTTTGGTTTTGGGGCACCATATAATATAATATAATTTCTACCACGTACAAAAATAAAATATAAAAATAATTAAGTACAAATATATCTATATACATTAATTCATTAAGTCTTATAGAATATTTATGATTAATCATGAGTTATAATGGCAAATAAAAGTTGATAGTTTCTTATTTTTCATTCCTTATACAAGATATGATATAAGAAATATAAAGAGACATAGATTGACTTAATATATTTTGAAATAGAAAAATACAACACTTGATATAGAATTATAGAGTTAAGATATTTTTAATTTTATAGATGTGTGCAATAAATATTCTATGCCACATAGAAAATATTAATATTTTATTTCTACAACACCATGAAAATTGAAAAATACTTGGTTTTTCAAATGGATATATAACAAAAGTGGTTACAATTTCAATATCAAGTAGATTAGAAGCAAAAGCATGAAAGAGGGGAAAGTGAAATAGTGAATCCAAAAAGGATTAATGATAATGAGAATGAAAATGAAGTGATGAAATAAATAAAATAAGATAATGTTAAAAATATTTGGGGATTAGATATGATATATATATAGGCTTCAAAAGCGTTCTTTTTACAATTATTATTTATAGATAACTAAAATTATAACATGTCATAGTGTTCCATCATCAAATTTAGATGATGATATCTCTTTTAGAATATATTCTTCTAGATTTGAGGAACCTATATAATGATAGCTCTAGCTCCTTTATAAATCATAATCATGATATGTTATATTATTAAGAATACAATTGAAGAGTTCCACTATAGATTATGAAGCTATTAGGAAGTTATACAAAACCTTTTTAAGATATAGAGAAAATATTATAGGTACCTCACAGTCCAAGGTAATCCTAATGAAGAATGAATTTCACACTATGAATTCATTTTTTTTAATTTCAAATAAATTTTTGAAAACCAATAAAATTCCAATGATACCACCTATTAGAACTACAACCATAATAGGGAATAGAACCAGTATTTTATTAGGAGAAAATGTTCATGGTGAATAATAATCTAATTAATTACAATATTAATAGAAGTGTCATACCTTTTTTTTTAATTTCAAGCATATTTGAAGTATTCAAATAATATAATTTATAAAAAACATGAATCATAATATTAAAAATTTTATTATAATGTGCATGTCAATTAGGCTAAGTATATAAGTATGGGTTGTTCATGTTAATACAAAATATAAGTTTATTACAAAGGGTGTTGAGGGTAACTTAGTAGCTCACAAACATTAGTGGATATTAGTATTGATACTTAAATTTGTAAAGCCTAAGATCACATCACCAACTTATATATTAAAGTATATGCCTGTTGTATCATGCCATTATATGTTAAGAAATATTTGGAAGAAAAAGGATGAGAACATTTTTTTAAAACTATAAAATATAGAAATTTCTTAAATTTATTAAACCAAAATAATAAATAAAAAAATTTCTTAAAGTATATTTAAGGATATTTATAAAATATTTGTTAAATATGTTAAATATTTGATGATATATAATGTAAAAAATGGTTTTTTTAGAAGTACTTGGTTGAGTGATACTCCTAATGAATAGGAGAAAAAAACACATAAATGAAAAAGTTAATTTTAAAAGCAATAGATTCAATTTTGTTTTTAAATTAGTTTTAAAGTAATAATTTGTTAGTTTTGATATGTTAATTTTTAGAATTTATTATTAAGTAATGATGTGAATTGTCATTTCTATCATCCAAACCAAAAAATGAGTTGATAATTTCACAAAAAGAAACATGACAAGACCTATGGGAAAGATGATACCATATTATTCTTGGTCTAATATATCAAATGCCATAATTAAGATTAAAAAAATTAAATAAATCACACATAAGAAAATATTGGTTTGATGTTTCAAATCACTTCCACTATTATTACCCTAGACTAGGGTCATTATACTTGCTTTGTTGCATCTGTCTTAATGCAATAAAAATTACAAATTTTTAACAACAAAATTTAACTTTTAATTATCCTAAGTATTGAAATAGCATATAGATTTAGTCAATTTTAGTTAGTATCCTATGTAGTGGGATTGGTTAGTAAGACTTTTAATGCATAGTTACACATTATATGTTATAATACTAAAAATTTGAACTTTAAAAATAGAAAGAATATTAGGTTCGAGGTGTAGGCCAATTGATTCATCCAAACCCCATAAGGCGGGTGGAGGTCCAAGGTTCAAATCTTAGGCCTCACCGGACTAAATGCTTGTCCCTTTCCTGGTGCTTTTAGTGGCGTAAAAGGTTTAAAATGATTATGGCATGGTGGTTATAGGGGCATACTACATGAAGATCTATGTGGTGGCTTCCGGGGTGGACAACACAGAATACTATGGTAGCCATAAAAAGCTAGACAACCTACCCGGATTCGTGGCGGCTACCGATTCTACCATGTAAATTCAAAAAAAAATAGAAAGAATATTGTGTTATTTATTGATTATATTTTTTGAACCTATAAGATCGTCCTAAATCAGGTATGCTTTATTTATTCAAAGGTAAAATTAAATATTTAAAAATATTAAAGCATATATTTATTATTGGTTTAATGTTATTAGTTGTCCAAATTTGAATTTAAAATTGATCTATTATGATGTGTTTTGTATAATTATCATATTGCATTCTATGGAATACAATGAGTTTCAAAAAAATATTATGAGTACTATGTCTACTATATTTGTATAATATTTTTAATAAAAATTTAATAAATGTTTATTTTGAATATTATATATGTATATATATATTTGTTTTGGTTATTATGATAAACCCCTACGATCAACACATAAGGCTAAGCAGTCTCCTCCCAACCATGATCCCCGTAAATTTGAGAGTTATGCTTATCAATAGGTAATTTAACACACAACCACCACAGACCACACCCTAACACACTCACCCACATCATGATTTGAACCTTGGACCTCTCGAAGAAGATCTAGAGCTCAAACCATTATGCTATCAACCCTGGGACAAACATTTGTTAAGAAAAACCATTCCTCATATCCCTTGGAGGTCAAGAATTTTTGTTCATAGGGTGTATCCCATCTGGGTGAACCCCTTAGGCTAGTTAGTTTTTTTTTTTATCCAATGTAAGCTTCCAAGCTTGAACACTTGACCTCTTCTAGAGGATTGGGAGATATTTCTAGTGAGGTACTTGGTGTAAATAAAACCTTTGTTAAGGAAAATTATTCCCCATATCTCCTAGGGGCTAGGACTTTCTATTCCATGAAACCTGTCCTATCTGGGTGAACCCCTAAGGCTAACTGAGGGTTTTTTGTTGTATTCAATGTAGGCCACAAAGCTTGAACCTTGGACCTCTTTTAAAGGATCGAGGGAACTTGCCAGTGAGGTACCTAGTAATGATAAAAATTTTAGTTTAGAAAGAAACCTCAAGAGTCGCTCTTAAGTGAATGGCAAGTCATCTCATTCGAGTATACCACTATCTAGATGGAAGCCATAAGAGTTTTTTTGCATCCTTCTTCACATTACAGAGGTTCAAACTGTGGATATCCTGTTCAACGAGGTCAATCTCCACTTGAATTACAAAGGTGGACAAACATTTGCTAATAAAAATCATTCTTCATATCCCTAGGGGTTAGGAATTTTTATTCGATGGGTTTTGTCCCATCTGGGTGAACCCCTTAGGCTAGCCAGGGGATTTTCTTTATATTTTATGCAAATCACCAAGATTTAACCTTGGATCTCTTTTAGATAATTGGGAGAAATTGCTAGTGAAGTACCTGGTGTAGATAAATAGCTTATGGTAGCTAGTGTAATTTGAACTAAATTTGAATGGACCCATGATATGGATTGCAGACCTCAACTAGTAGTCTTACACCAACTGGACTACTCACTCACCCTTCAATGGGATTATGGTAGAAAGTTTGATTTAAACCAGAGTTGAATGAAAAAATGGTACTGCATATCTCAACTGGCAGCCTCACAACAACTCAACTACTCACTCACCCTTAGACCCTTTTTAAGGAAAACCATTCCTTGTATTCCCTGGGGTCTAGGACTTTCCATTTCATAGGGCTTGTCTCATCTAGATGAACCCCTTAGGCTAGTCGAGGGTTTATTTTTTGTATCTGATATAGACCGCCATGTAGACCGTCATGCTTGAACCCTAGACTTCTTTTAGATAATTGGGGAAACTTGGTAGTGAGGTACCTAGCGTGGATAAAACTTTTAGGTTAGAAATAAACCACAAAAGTTGCTCTTAGGTGTTCGGTATTGACGTCCCATACAGGCATACCACTATCTAGAGGGAAGCCATGAGAGTGTCCCCCTTCATGTCCCAAAGGTTTGAATCATGGACCTCCTATCCAACAGGGCCAAGCTCACCTTCTCCACTTGTGCTACAAAGGTGGATATTTGAATATATTATATTTATTAACATATATCATAGTACTATATGAATAAGTGCATCAATTGAGTAGTTTCTCTTAGTGTTTGTAGGTAATTTATACTTTGAGAGAAATTATTATTAAGATATTAATGAATAATTATGGTTCCATCGTGATGATTTTTTGAACATAGTTAACTTATTATGCTAAAAAAAATTAATATGCATATAATGTAGTAATCAAGAATTTTATTTGTTCAAATTAATTTTATGTGTGATTGTATTTGTGTTACATGTCTTAAAATTTTCATATTACCAACAAAAACATCTATATATTGTCTCATAAATACAATATAATATTCTTTTCTAAAAGTCCTAATAATTTATCCATCCTTGTAATTCTTGTCTATTCATTAGTGCTGAGATTAACTTAGTATACATTATCAATGGTTACATGAACAACTTTTCTAGAACATCCTATTGATCAAACATATGCTAAAATTATCATTGATATTAATTAATTTATGACATGAAAAAATATTAGGAACATCTTCTTATTATTTGTAATCTCACCTCTCATCAACAAATTTTGTGTCAATGATTTGAAAAGGAAACTCATCAACACACTACTATAAATTCTTAGTCATTATTTCATCCTCATACACCATCATGTTTTTGATATTATAAATTATCAATGGTATTTACACATTATACTTTTGTATTTAAATATGTAATTATTTGATGTATAAAGATAATAAGTTTTTAATACCAAATTATTAATTTATGAAATAAATACTCTTAACTGTAAAAAAATATTCAATGGTTTGAAAATATCGTCAATTGTATACCAATACCACATCATATTCCTATCATGATTTTTTTTTTAAATGTCTTGCATAAATTTTACCTCTTACCTGCTTAAGAGTAGCTGAGTTTATGCATTTAAATATATAAAGATCTATTGTTATTAGAATATGCATATCAACTACATAGACTATAAAATCTAGAGCCATAATTATTCCCTTATAAAAATATTCCCTATCAAATATATAAACCAAAGTTTTATTTCTCTCTTGTAAGTTATAAGGATCATTTGCCACACACAAAAATTCAATAAAGTGTATCAAAGAAAAATCTAAATTTTAAAGAATAAATAATCCTAAAGCTTGAAATCATTATGAATCTCATGGATTGGTCTGATAAAGTCACTCAATATAGAGGTCATTTAGGTTCTCAATACAACATAACTATGTGAGCTTTAAAATTTAAAATGTTGATATGTGAATTATCAAGCTATATGACACCTAATGATACAACTTAAATCCTTAATAATAAGAGATCATGACTATGATGGTTTGGTATTACATATATATTAATGTATGTCCTTGTAATTTGGCCTAATTAGACACATAATTATTGCCATACCAATATAGTAGAAAACTTTTGAATCACTAAGATATAATTTTTATTTTCTTTTATATAAATAACCTTTAAAATTTGATTTTCCAAAACTATATTGGGCATGACAAAAAGAAAGGTATGATAATCTAATATATTATTATTCTTATATTGTATTGTATTTTTTTTTTGAATTTACATGGTGGAATCAATAGCCGCCACGAATTCAGATAGGTTGTCTAGTTTTTTATGGCCGCCACAGTAGTCTGCGTTGTCCACCCCAAAAGGCGTCACACAGATCTTTATGCAGTATTTCCCTATAACCACCATGCCACAATAATTTTAAAACTTTTACACCATGCTAAAAGCATCAGGAAAGGGACAAGCATTCAGTCCGACGAAGCCCGAGATTTGAACCTTGGACCTCTGCCCCCTTACAGGGTTTATTTTAATTATTAAAATACATAAATTTTGAATGATAATTATTTTGTATACATAGAAGAAATAGTAACTACCTTTGAATGGTAAAATTTTAAGTTACTTTTATTAAAGTACTTCTTTTTAATTAAAGGCAAAAAGTAAAGTTAATTTTTTAAAAAATTTAAAACTTTTGTAGAAAAATAATAACATTTTTATTTTTAAGGTTATAATGCAATATTAATATAAATTTGTACTTTACACTTTTATTTTTACAAGGTTAATTAATGTATATATAGAGTAGTTTACAAGGAGTTAGTTATTTTCACAATTAATGTATATATAGAGTAGTTTACAAGGAGTTAGTTATTTTCACATTCTTTTATATATATATATATATATATATATATATAGGGGAGTTGGTTACATCCACACTATTTTTAGTAACTATCAAGTGTAAGGTTTAAACAATAGAAGTTTCTCCCCACAAGCCTATACCATATATATATATATATATATATATATATATATATATATATATATATATATGGGAGTTGGTTACATCCACACTATTTTTAGTAACTATCAAGTGTAAGGTTTAAACTATAGGAGTTTCTCCCAACAAGCCTATACCATCTCTTTGTTGATGATGATCCTTCATTCAGGATTCATACTTGTTAGTTTGATGCACACTTAGAAGATTCAAATTAAATTATTACCTTTGCAACAATTATGGGATTCATACCGTTAAATTATTACCTTTGCAACAATTATGGGATTCATACCATTATCGTTAGTTTGACGCACACTCAAAAAAATCAAATTATACTATTACCTTGCAACATGCATGACCCCAAAATTTGAACTTAGGTATTTTCTTGATAAATATCATTAACACGCATGCCCCCAAGGTTTGAACTTAGGTTTTTTTTTTTTTTGGTAAATATTGTTAAGCCAAGTGCAAGGTTCAAACTATAGGGGTTGCTACCAACAAGCCTATACCATCTCTTTATTGATGATGATCCATCATTCATGATTTATACCGTTAAGCTAGGTGCAAGGTTCAAACTATAGGGTTTCTCCCAACATGCTTATACCATCTATTTGTTGATGATTATCTGTCATTTAGGCTTCATACCATTATTTTTAGTCTGACACACACTTATAATATTCAAATCACACTTAGAATATTCAAATCAGACTATTACCTTTGCAACATTCATACCCCCAGGTTTTAACTTAGATCTTTTCTTGGTATATGTGGTTAATTACGCACACATAATATTTAATTTATAGTATTACCTTTGCAACATGCATGTCCTCAAGGTTTAAACTTAGTCTCTTTTTAGTAAATGTCTGACCACATAAACAATTACCAATCCACCTAACCCTCATAACCCTTGAAAAATTAAAAGTTTTTTTAATGTTTTAAACCTGGGTAGTGATGGTTGTGTGGCTTATTATTACCACACTAACCAAATCAGCTAACTGACTAGTATTTTTTTTTCTTGCAGGCATGTAGTCAACGAATAGTTTTTCAAAATGTTGAAAATCTTAGGGCATGTTGGGGACCACCTTTCCTATAAATTGAATTTGAGTTTCTATTAAGGAAAAAAATACTTTTACCATTACCATTTTTGTATTGGGATAAACCAAGATGGATATGGATATTGACTTAGCCCGTCATAAGTTATATGTAATTTTTAAGGTTAGCATATAATTACAATATTGTATTATTTATTGATTGTATTTTTTTAACTTGTAAGACCATTCTAAGTTAAGTAAGACGGTTGGCTTTGTGGTTTATTGGGCTTATATGGAAGAGCATAGAGGTTGAGTGCTTTCATATAGGTCTATTTGGATATGGAAATGCAAGGGGTTGTATACCTCGAACCTTCCTCGTCTTAGATGCAAGAGGTTGGTTAAGAGGAGAATTAAGAAATGGTCAGATCTATGGGATTCAAGAGCCACTGATTGGATTAAATGGGATGATATTTACAATAAGTTTAAGTTGAAATCTTTTGAAAAGGATGCTATTGTTCATATTCATTCTCTTCTTCCCTCTAAACAGTAGTATAAGTTAAATGGTGGTTTGCCTGGCCCTATTTGGCATGACTGGAGGTGGAACTTTTAGGGGAGCATCATTTCTTACAAATCCACTAAGATTTACAAAACTCTATTGCCTAAGACTTATTTGCATATCTTGTTAAATAGATCTTGGGACATTGTATTTCTAGAGAAGAAGTGAAAGAAGAGACTAAAGCAAGTTTAGAAATTTTTTATATTTGCTCAGCTCAAGGTTTTTCTTTGGTTGCTTATTTTCCAAGGTATCCATTACAAGGCAAGGTTGGCAATATGGATGAATATCTCAAATCTCTGTAGTATTTGTGACAGAAAAGAAACCATTAAACATATCTTTTAGGATTGTATTGTAGCAAGGAATGTTTGGAAAATATTGAAGTAGACCTATTATCTTATCCTAGGTGAGGTGGAGTTGAAAATTGATTCTTTTGGGAGATGCCTTTGGCTGCCCTTAGCATCTTAGAGGGGTATGGATTATTATCAGAGTAGTGACTTTGTATGCTATTTGGAAGGCGATATGTAGTTTAGTTTTTCGAGATGAAGTTATTCCTATTTTTTGGATTGTATCTAATGTTGTTATTGATATTCAGTTCTAATGTAGAGCCTTTAAGAGGCTTATAATCAAAGATCTCAAATACTGCTCTACTAAGGACAAGTCAGATGGTTGGATGTCCTTGAGCATATTTTTGTAATCTGTTGTGATGTCTTGTATTTTGATTTTTCTATATTAATATAAACAATATTTTTTCAAAAAAAATATTGCTTTTATTAGTACTATGTGTACTATATTTGTTTATTATTTTTTTAATAAAAAATTAATAAATGTTTGCGTTTAAATATATTAATAAATGTTTAAATATTTTATATTATTATATGAATAAGTACATCAATTGAGTATTTTCTCTTAGTGTTTTTAGGTTATTTCCACTTTGAAAGAAATTATATTTAAGACATTAATGAATAATTATGGTTCCATCATGATACCATGTGGTGATTTTTTTAACACAGTTAACTTATTATGCTAAAAATATATAATATGCATATAATTCAATCAAAAAAAAATTTTGTTCAATTTAATGTTATGCGTGATTGTGTTACATGTCTTAAATTTTTTATATTACCAATAAAAAGCATCTATGTATTGTCTCATCAATGCAATATAATATTTTTTCTAAAAGTTGTACTAATTTATATATCCTTACACTTCTTGGCTATTCATTAGTGCTGAGATTAACTTTTTTAGTATACATTATCAATGGTTACATGAACAACTTTTCTAGAACATCCTATTGATCAAACATATGCTAAAATTATCATTGATATTAATTAATTTATGACATGAAAAAATATTAGGAAACTCATCAACACACTACTATAAATGCTCAGTTTTTCTTTCATCCTCATACACCATCAAATTTTTGATATTATCAAGTATCAATGGTATATTACATATTATAATTTTATATTTAAATATGTAATTATTTGGTGTATAAATTTAATAAGTTGTTAAGACCAAATAATTAATTTATGAAATGACTACCCTTGACTGTAGAATAATATTTAATGGTTTGAAACTATCCTCAGTTGTATACTAATAACACATCATATTCTTATTTTGATTTTTGTTAAATGTCTTACATGAATTTTACCTCTTTCCTACTTAAGAGTGGATAATTTTATGCATTCAAATATCTAAAGATCTATTGTTATTAGAATATGCATGTCAACTACGTAGACTATAAAATCTATAGCCATAATCATTCCCTTATAAGAACATTCCCTATCAAATATATAAACCAAAGTTTTATTTCTCTCTTGTAAGTTACCACTTCAAGTGGATCATTTGCCACACACAAAAATAAGATAAAATATATCAAAGAAAAATCTAACTTTCCAAGAATATATAATCCTAAAACTTGAAAACATTATGCATCTCATGGATTGGTCTAATAAAATCACTCAATATAGAGGCCATTTAGGCTCTCAATACAACATAACTATGTCAGCTTTAAAATTTTAAATATTGACATGTGAATTATTAAGCTACATCACACCACCTAATGACACAACTTAAATCCTTAATAAGAAAATATCATGACTATGGTAGTACATCTATATTAATGTATGTCCTTGTAATTGGGGTTAATTAGACACATAATTATTGTCATACCAATATAGTAGAAAACTTTTGAATCACTAAGATATAAATATTTTTTTGATATAAATAACCTTTAAACTTTGATTTTCCAAAAATATATTGGGCATGACAAAAATAAAGGTATGATAATCCAATAAATTATTATTCTTATATTTTATCTATTAATATTTATTATTTTAATTATTAAAATACATAAATTTGAATTATAATTATTTTTTATACAGAGAAGAAATAGTAACTACCTTTCATGAATGATAAAATTTTAAGTTACTTTTATTAAAGTACTTCTTTTTACTTAAAGGTGAAAAGTAAAGTTAATTTTTTTAAAAATTTAAAACTTTTGCAGAAATATAATAACATTTTTATTTTCATGTTTAAGGTCATAATGCAATGTTAATATAGATTTTGGAAGTTACACTTTTATTTTTACAATGTTAATTTTTTTTATTGATAGTAGAAGAAATTTTAAAAGGGTCTTTAACCTATTACAAGTAGGGTTTTGAAAGGCGCCCTCAAACCTGAGATCTAGCAATAAGGCTGTAGACACCAAAATCTAGCCACTTGTCCTCCATCCATGCTTTCCCACCATTTCCACCACCAAAACATAGTCATTTTCCCTCCATCCTAGCTTTCCTACCATTTTTTCCTATTATTTATATATATTTATATATATATATTTAAATAATAATATTTTATATATTATATTTATATATATTTATATAAATAAATCAATCCCAACCATCCGATTTCATTTAATCTTATCCATCCATCCACATCAATCCATGCCACACCCCAAATTTAATATCTACCCTTAGATGTGCTTTAATCTCAGCCACACGATTAGTGTCGTTGAAACCCTAGCATGCCCTAGGTTGGATTATAAATAGGAGCCATTTTGATGGCTCAACCCCTAAGTATCCCGAGTCTTTTCCTGAGTTCTCGAATTTCTTGAGTTTTCATATTCCCTAAGTTTCCAGTCCAACATTTGTGCCCTAACCCCACTCCATCCACCATATTCCCCATCACCTCACTCGCTACCGCCATCGTCACATCCTTCATCATCATTAGATCTACTTTCATAGATCTGACCTGACCTCCCGAGCACCCTACCACTCTCTACGAGCACTCTGCTACTGTTTGTCATAGTCTTGAGTGCCCTACCACTCTTTGTGAGCACCTTGCCACTCTCTTCCATAGCCCTAAGCGCCCTGCCACTCTCCACGAGTGCCCTACTGCTCTTCTTGAGAGCCCTACCATGTTTTAGAGTCCTATTCTGATGACAAGCGAGATCTTCGGGTGTCACTAGGGCACACCTTCACCATCGACTTGCAACCGATCCAAGACAACCAACAAGGAGCAAGGTAAATCATTATTTGTTATCATTTCATTTCATGCATTTTCATTTTTGTTCACTTCATTAGCAGTAGATCAGTTAGGGTTTATTATTGCTTATAGAGGGCCTCACACTGTGGAGCCCTCACAGGTATTACTAACTTATTTGTTGTGTCATTGTGTGCAGATCTAAAGGTGCTACATAAGCATTGGATAGCTAATTAAGCTAGAGTGGCCCAACATCGGATATGTAGAAGCCCACTCACCCTTGTTGGGAGAAGAACACAACTAAAGACACCACCATTTGTTGTAGCTAGGGTTTTGAAGAACCCTAGAAATATTTGTAATAATTGTATCAAAAGGGATTCTTACATCCACTATTGTAACAATGAAGTTTTTAGGCTCCCCTATTTAATATAAATCTCATTTGTTGTGCAATATATGGTTATTTGAATTATATTTATTTAGCATTTGTTTGGTGTCATGTTTTGTCTCCACAAATGGTGATCATGGTGGGACCCCTAAGGGTTTCATTTTCTTATTTATCTTGAATTCTAACTTGTTATTTGTTGTCTTATTTTACAAATTTTTAGGAGCAAAAATCAAGTGTTTTTCACCTGTTAGGGTTTTCTAAGGAGTTGCAAAAGGTTGCAGGAAGTACACGAACGCTCTACAACACTCAGGGATCTTCCAAAAACACCTTGAGGTATTACAAAAATGTGCAGCTATGTTCTAGAAATGCTCAGTTGCATTCCAAAAGCACCCAACTACATTTTATGGTGATTTGGAGCAGATACGTAGGCTATTCAGTAAGTCTGCTGTCTAAAATCCTAGTTTTTTGTTTTACGTATTTTGGGTTCTTTATTGTATTTTTTAGATTCTAAACATAAAATGAACAATCATTAAGTAATATGGAAAATAATTCATTCTAGTTTGCATTTTAGGTTTGCATCCATTCACACATTCTAATTAGGGTTTCTGTTTTTAATGCATCGCATTTTGTTTGCATCTAAATTGAGAAATTGCATAACATAGTATTGCATTTTAGGGTTAGAAACACCTTATTTTGTTTATCTAAGTAGGAACATCATTAGGGTGCCAAGAGTATTCCTACCAGTTGGGTGATTCTAGGCAGAGAGGTGGATGAACCCTCTGGTTGTTATTTAGATAGGGGGTCTTAAGCGGTGTACTTCACACCCTTTGGAGAAATTGGCATTCTCTTGTTGGCTTCTAATTTAGATTTATGAAATTAGTTGTTTCTAACATTGTTTGTACATATTAATAAATAAAAACTTTAAAAGGAATTCACACACAACATGTTTCACTCAAAATAGTAGTGGTTGGATTTCATCACCAACCATTGCTTGAGATTTGGTGATGGTGGTATTCATCTCCATCCACCAATCTCTGCCCATAGAAACCATAGGATACCCCCAAGCAAACTTGTTGGATTTCATCACCAACAAGAATCTCGTTGCCCTATCTTCACCATAGTTTTTACCTTTGTTTCATTAAGCAAGATTAGAACATCAAAACACACAAGACTGACACCTAAAATGAATACACATTAAAAAGGAGATAATCAATGAACAAGGTAAGCCACATTGGTTGAAACTTAGCATTGGTTGTTTGTTTCCTTTTTGCTCTTAAAAGATTTTAGTTTTGTGTTACATTTGATAGTTTAATATGTATCTTGATTTATTTTCTTATGGTATTAACTAGAAATCAAAAGAAATCTATAAGTCAAGATAACTTAATGGAACCTTCATCCACCTTCCCCACCACTTCTATGGTAGATTCCCTGAATGTGACATAAGCATATTTATCTACAGGTCCCTCACATTCCTTACCATCCACAACCTTCCATATGGCCATGCCCCAAGAGGAGTCAACCTCCCCTACCATTGACAACCACATTACCCATATAGACATGGCAAGAGTAGAAGCTTTCATGAAGTCTTCTAATTATGTCTTAGAGTCTATTCCCAATTCACCTAGATAGGATTCTACTTTACAGCAAGAGCCTATTTACTCCCAACCCCCATCCACCTTTACCCAGGTGTATACTAACCCTCTTTTTGAGGCATCAGTTGCACCTTCATCCCATGTGTCCATTCCCCAACCTTCATGTGCTCCTAGCACCTCATATACCTCCACTTACACCAACCCCTTGTATGAAGCACATGTCAATGCTGCTTCACAAGTTCCAACCTCACAAGTTGCCATACCTAGTGTAACTTGTACCCAAGCCACATCTTCCATACCATCTACCTCCATACCCTTAGCCTCTAATAGAGATATTAGTGAGGCATGGGAACACCTGAAAAAATTGCTTAGACAATATCAAAATGCTCAACAACAAGTATAAGTAAACCCTAAGCCCTTACATAACTCTACTCATATTATCCTTGTCAACTAGGGTCCATCATGGGCACCATAATCTTCTATGGTTTCTATCCCTGTTCCCCCATCAAGCCATACCATTACCCATCCTATTCCCATTGGCCAACCTAGCCATAACCTTCATCCATCAACATCATTCCATAATTCCCCATATTTTCATCAACAATCTCCCATTCATCAAATTCCATCTAATTTACCTAGTCATCAATACCAATCTCCTCATCATTTAGTCACTCCACAACATTTCTCCACTCCACCACAAACTCATCAGGTAATTTAGGGCTTCCACATTCCTGAGGAAGACCCTCAAATTGAGGCCATGCAGAAATAGATAGATCAATTGATGCAATTTACTCCTAGTTTTTCAAACCATAAACCAACCTTACACCAATTGATCAATCAACCAATTCATCCTTCGGTACCATCCTCCACCATATCCAATAAATTTTACGATACCCAAGTTTGACAAATTTAAGGGAACTGAGGATCCCAAAGAACATGTGAGCACCTTTGTTCATGCATGCTTTAGAATTCAAGATGATAATGCTCTCATGCTTCAAACTTTTCCTCAAACATTGGGAGGGGATGCCATAGAATGGTACAATCAATTGCCAAGCCATAGTATCTATACTTTTGAGCAATTGATTGATCAATTATTTGATCATTTCATCCTAAATGTTAAAAATAAGATCTCATTATCTGATGTCTATGCTTTAAGGTAACATGATGATGAATCTATCTATGATTTTAGAAATTATTGGAGGGTTATCATCACTAAATTGCCATTCACCCTACCAATGGATGAGCTAATTAAGCTATTCACCAAGAGTTGTTTAAAACCTATCTCTTGGATGCTCCAACTATGAACTTATCAATCATTTGAAGAAGCTTTAGCTCAGGCTAGTGTCATTGAGGATATCAAAATCCAAGAAGGCATATTAAAGCCTAAGAAGAAAGAATGGCAAAATAAGGGCCAATACAAAAGCAACTATTTAGGCCAACAAAAATCAACATAGGCTACCCCAACCACCCAATCCAATCAATTCAATCAAGTGGTCATGAGCCAACCGATAATGGCTCAACAACAACAACCTATGCAACAAACATCACAATAAATTTCATATCATGCGGTCCCTTCGACAACACAAGCTCCAACAGTTCAGAACATAGTGCCAACTATGGAAAACCATCCCCAATGATAGTCTATCCGACAAAATCACCAATACACCCCATTAGCTGAGTCATATGCCTCCCTTTTTAAAAGGTTGTATGAGACAAATAAACTTGCTTTGCTCGACATTAGACCGGATGATCCCACTAGACATGGTAAAAATTATCGAGAACACCTATTTTATCCTTATCATAGGCAAAATGGGCATGACATCAACAATTACCATGTGTTTAAAAATGTAGTCCAAGACCTTATTGACTTGGGGGTGATCAAGCTTGATAATCCCCTCGCTCAACAAAACCAAAACCTTGGTATATTTCAAACACCACTTCCTCATCATGAGGAGGTGCAACCAAATGTAGGGGGAGCTAACACTAAAACTCCTCCTAACCAAGTCAATCACATTCAACAATACCAAGGGTTTGTGGGGGCCATTCATGTGGTCACTAGAGGTCAAAGGAATAACCAACAAAGGCAACCACCTCAAGCAAGTGTGTCACAACCTTCTACATCACCACCCATCCAAGTTTCCCCTAATCCTTCATCACCTATCCATGTCCCTAGCCAATCGAATCCACCAAATCCACCCATCAATCATCCACCTCGACCAGTCATCTCATTGAGTAGCCGACTAACTACAAGTTTGAAAATAGCTTCTACTAAATTATCAATTTATGAGCTAATCCAACAATCTCCTCCACATCGTGAGGCATTAATGGATATTTTGAAATCCATCGAATTGCAATCGCAAGATCCTAATGCCTTCAACAACTTTGTGGGGAGCATCCAAACATGCATGGAGCCTTCCATAACATTCTATGACTTTGAGATTAAGCCAATCTCATCGAAATCCGTAGACCCTCCATTGCATATCATGGCTCTAATTGACAAGAAGCCTTTTAAAAGAGTCCTAATTGATACTGGTTCCTCTATCAACATCATCACCACATCCACTCTCCATCATTTGAACCTTCCTCCATCTCACATCACCAAGTCATCCTTCACCCTCAAAGCATTCAATGATGCTTTGTGTTCCATAGTTGGCACTATCGTTTTGCCCATCGAAGTAGGGGTTAAAATATTGCACACAATGTTCCACATCTTGGAAGGATCCATGGCGTACAATGTACTCCTTGGAAGACCTTGGATGAGGGAAATGAGATGTGTCCCTTCAATACTACATCAATGTTTGAAATATGTTCATGAGGGATAAGTACATTGCATACCAGTGAACGTCGAGCCATTTAAGTATTGCAATTTCATCTCAAATCCTTATGAGTCCATGCTCCCTTCCACTCACCTTTTTCTTTCACCATCATCCAATCCATCCACCACTTCACCAATCTCTTCATCAAAGGATCCCATTCTTGAAGAGCTCCCTATCACCAACCCTCATCAAACCTCCATACCCCCATCATCTTCATCATTGACTACATGCACATGTGGTCATAGTCATTCCACATCATCAACATCATTGCCATCCACATCATCATCATCCATTCAATAACCTTCCCAATCCAATCCATCGCCATCACCTAATGTTTCACAAGTCAAATTAACAGATTGTGAGATACCTCCATCTTCACCATTCCCTAATCCATCATCTGACCATAATCCTCCCATGTCATCCCAAGTCGAGGTCCACCTCACTAATCTTGGTATTGGTGAATATGTGGTCCAAGACATCACCATCATGCCCCTCACCATCCCTAGTGCTAAGGATTTTGGTCACCCATGTGACCCACCTTTAGCAATAGGAGTAATCTATAACATGGGTTCAACTCCAAATAACATAAATTTTGTATATGGGGGATTGATTCTTCATCAAGTCCAACTCCCATAGAAGAACCCAAAGAACCAAAACTTGCCAATATTCCAAACATGTCAGGATTTCCATCTCGATATTTCCACATAGTCAATTGGCAAGGCTATGGCCTAGGATTGCATGAATAAGGAGTGCATCAACCTATCGATGTTCCATATCAAGAGGTGCATGACCATTCAGGTCTAGGCTACCACCCACTCCCTACCACCTCTTCTTTTGAACAAGCCTTCCAAAGGCTTAATCTCAATTTAGGAGAAGAAGCCCTCCATCTCGATAATTCTGATGATGAAATCTATGAAGAATTCAAACTTATGTCGATAATTTTAGATGAATCTAAAGAAGAATCAGAGCCCATCATTCCCCATTCTGAACAAGATGAGTTTTATCTCAACATGTTCCCCATCCATGAGCCCATCTTTCGCTTGCTTCTTCCACAAGAGTGAGCCACCCCTACCGGTGAACCACCACCTCCATTCCATTAAGCCATTCCATAAGCCAACTTGTAACATATGTACATAACACAAAAATAGTGGTTATCACCACTACCCAAAAAAAAAATCAATCAAAAATCAAAAATATTTTATTTCTTTACATTGCATATGTAAATATATCATTTAGAAAAATGCATTTATTTGTGTTGCTTGTTGTTGTTCAGGTTAACCAAGCCCCTAGCATCGATTCCTAGGTTCCATCCATTCCATCCAACCTTGTCCACCTTGCCCATAAGTCAACATGAATCCTATTGATTTATTCACCCCACTCCGTAATCCATACGATCCGGCTAAGCCAATTCCAATTGACATAAGCCTTATTGATATGGACCAGATTTCCTCACCTCCATCCTTTGCCGAATTTGTCTTGTTCGAGGAATTGTTAAGGGCTTCCACCAACTACATTCCTCCATCCCCTCTACCTTCACCTTCACCTTCACCTTCGAATCTCAAGGTTTTCTAGGTAAAAATAGATGAGGATAAGCCAGAAGAGTTTGATGACATCTTAGATGATATTCATTTGATCCCTACACCCCATCAGCTTGAGGAAGGTTCCCACATGTCTATTGAAGATACTATCGATGTGGACCTTAGTTCAGACAAAGACAATCCCCAAATTGTCAAGCTTGGAAAAATTTTATCACTCGATGAACAAGAGCAATTTATTGCTCTCCTCAAGAGGAATAAGGGTATATTTGCATGGTCCTATAAGGACATGCCTGGTCTTGACCCTAGTTTGGTTGTCCACAATCTCACCTTACTGCCTGATGCTAAGCCGGTCAAACAAAAACTTAGGAGAATGCATCCTACCATGGCCCTCTTGGTAAAAATAGAGCTTCAAAAACTCTTAGACGTGAACTTCATTGTTCCTATCGATTATCCTGAGTGGCTTTCAAACATGGTACCCATTCGCAAGCCTAACGGGGTGATACACATTTGCACTAACTTTCGAGATCTTAACAAAGCGTGTCCTAAGGATGACTTCCCTCTCCCAAACATTGATACTCTTGTCGATACCTACGCTGGCCATGAAATGCTTTCACTCATGGATGGTTTCTTAGGATACAACCAAATTCGAATAAATCCTGATGACCAACACAAAATAACATTCACTACACCTTGGGGAAATTTTTGTTACAAGGTGATGCCCTTTGGCCTCAAAAATGTAGGTGCCACTTATCAACGTGCCATGACATACATTTTCCATGACTACATGCATAAGATTATCGAAGACTATGTGGATGATCTCTTGGCTAAATCCAAAACTTGACAAGAACATATTGGTGTATTGGAGAAAGTTTTTGACCGACTCCTAGAGCATAATGTAAGGTTGAATCCCAAGAAATGTGTCTTTGGTGTTACCTCGGGCAAACTTCTAGGATTCATTATCTCCAAAAGAGGCATTGAGGTGGACCCTAACAAGGTCAAGGCTATCTTGGAGATGCCTCCCCCAACTAACTTAAAGGAATTGCATAGTTTACAAGGAAAGATCCAATCAATCCATCATTTCATTGCACAACTTTCTGACAAATGTAGGTCATTCAATCACCTACTACAAAAGGGGTGCCATTCTCTTGGATAGATGAATTTCAAAAAGCCTTCGATGACATTAAGAAATACCTAGCTTCTCCGCCAGTCTTAGCTCCTCCTCGTCTTGGGGTCCCATTTTATCTTTATATCTCAGCAATGGACTTTGCATTAGGGACAATGCTTGCACAAAAGAATGAACAAAATCGAGAGCAAGTTGTCTACTACATTAGTCAAATATTGGTAAGCTATGAAACTAAATACACTTATGTAGAAAAATTATGCTTAGTAGTGGTTTTTACCACTAAGAAACTTTGACATTACATGCTTAGCCACACAACTTATGTCATAGCTAGAGAAAATCCTCTACGTTACATGATATCCCACACTTACAATAACACCCACACCACTAAATGGATAATGCTCCTCATTAAATTTAACTTGGAATTCATTAGCCAAAAATCCATTAAAGGTCAGGTAATAGCCGATCAACTTGTGGAAGCTCCACTACCTAGTGATCATCCTTTGATTATTGAGCTCCTAGATGATTCAGTATTTTCTATCACTAAGCAAGAAGAAGATGTCATTCCGGAGGAAGATATCGATATCACATTATTCTTTGATGGCTCTAAGTGCATGAAAGGTCAAGGTGCTAGAGTCATATTTCACACACCATAGGGGGTACCTATCCCCTTGTCATTCAAACTAGACTTCCAATGCACAAACAACACTACAGAGTATGAAGCCTTAATCTTAGGTCTTCAATCAGCTATAGCTATGAGCATTAAGCGTATTAGGATATTTGGTGATTCTCAACTTATCGTCAAGCAAATCAATGAAGAATACCAATGCAAAGAACCTACCATTAAGCTTTATCATGAAGTAGCAATGAAATTGCTCTCTAAGTTTGATTGGTATGAAATCAATAGCTTGCCATGTTCGACTAATAGATTTGCAGATGTGATGGCCTCCCTTGGATCATTGATTCCAAAATACTCCTTTGGAGAGGTACAACCCCTTATCATTTCAATGGTCTCTAAATCTGCAATTTCTCGTGCTAAGTCAAAAGATGAAAAGGATGTTTGCTTTATCCAATCGGATTCATATGAGCCTTGGTCAAGCCAAATAGTAGCCTTTCTCAAGTTTGGAACACTCCCATTTGATATGTCTCAAACTGCCAAGCACACTTTCAAGCAAAAGGTAGCTCATTTCATTCTCTTTGGGGACGTGTTGTATAAACATGGTTATGATGGAGTCCTCCTTCATTGTCTCGAGGCTAGTGAGGCTCAAAGAGCCATAGCTGAAGCCCATGATGGTACTTGTGGTGGTCATTTTAGTGGAATGGCCATTGCAAAGTGTATTTTATGCATGGGTTATTATTGGCCCACAATGGAACGTGATTGTTGCACCTATGTTAAACATTGCAAAAAGTGTCAAGAACATGCTAATTTAACTCATGTACCATCACAAGCCTTACAACCTATTCAAAGCCTTTGGCCCTTTTCACAATGGGGTCTAGATCTAATTGGAAAAATTTCACCTCCTTCCTCGGGACAACATACATTCATTATCACATCCACTGAATACTTCACAAAGTGGGTTGAGGCAATTCCTCTAACTAGCATGATAGGACCTAGAATTATGGAGTTTATACTCCATCACATCATTTATCATTTTGGTATCCCCTCAAAAATCATTTTAGACAATGGCAAGTCTTTCAAGAACAAGGATGTTCGAGCACTTTGCAAGAAATATAACATTCAACATAGTTTCTCGACTCCTTATTACCCACAAGCAAATGGATAAGCTGAAGCTTCCAATAAGACCTTAATTGCTATTCTCAAGAAACTTGTCAAAGAAAATCATAAAGATTAGCATACACAAATTCCCTTGGCATTATGGGCTTATCGAACAAGCATCCACATGCCTACAGGGGCAACACCATTTTCATTGGTCTATGGAGCCAAAGCAATCATGCCTCTTGAGCTCGAGATCCCTTCCTTGATAATTTCTTTGCAAGAATTCATAGATGATGACACTGCTAGACAAGCACATCTTGACCAACTCACACTTCTTGATGAGAGGTGAGTCAATGCTTTAGAGCATTTACGAGTTTATCAGGACCACCTCAAACATGCTTACAATGCCAAAGTCCATCTACATGAATTCCAAGTAGGAGATCTTGTCCTTAAAGAGAACCAACAAAATACCAATGCATTACCGCATCTTCATGATAAATTCATGGCTAATTGGTTAGGTCCATACATTGTCACACAAAGAGTGGGTAATGGTACTTATAGACTTGCTAGTCTAGAGGGAGAGGAAGAATCCGAACCACTTAATGTTATACACTTGAAAGCATTCTATGCATAATTTGATTACTATATATGTATATATATACATGGCTAATACACAAAAAATATTTGCATACACTTCATTCATAACATTGCATTTCACTTGCATTCACATTCCAAAAACAATGCATTCACCCACATTTCATATTGCATTTCACATTTCATAAAATCATACATTCACATTCCACATTCCACATTTCATATAGGGATCATTTATTAAGTTCAAGGTCTTAATTGGTCCAACAAAAGTCATGTTGCCTTAATCAGGGGCACCTTCATAATGTCATCCACACAATTCCACAAAGTCAAATTGCCATTAGCACAAGCCACATTCACAAGTCCTAGGTGTTTTCGGTCACTCAGCCACTCCTAGTGTTTTAAGCAACCTCCAAAATACATGTCGAGTTCTTTTAGGACCATTGCACATATACACTAAGAAAATCTTGAGTTTTGGGAATTGACTCCAAAACATTCTTGAACCAAACACAAATTTCACATCTTAAAAACATCTTGTGTCAAAGAGGGATAACACCATACTTGGTATGAACCTTGAAGTGAAAAGGGTCATCCTTGCTAGTCCCATCATGCAACATAGTCCATAAAAATAGTGGTTCTTACCACTATCACAATTCCAAAAATAAAAGAAAGAGTAGGGAAAATCCCTAACAAAAACTCTAAATATTTTACATCACACACCACTGATCAATTGGGTTGTAAGGATCATACTACATTTCTAGTTAGATGGTTAGGTAGTCATCCCCAAAACTTAAGAGATCAACAACAAAATTCATGGACTATGGAGTTAGCCTCCACTAGAGCTATAGATGCTTGACTGGCAATGGAGTACACTCATGCATGGTGACATGTCTCTTTTAAAAGAGACCTCTGACCACTCATACGGATAAGCTAGCTTCTTGGTTTCAACCATAATAGGTTTACCCAATTTACTCAAGATGAGTTAATGAACTCACTTGCACACACATTGGTTCTTGATTGTCTCGAGTCATTACCATGCTCTTGATTTGGTAAATGAATCCACTGCACACACATTTGGTCCTAGAAGGATTAGGTAGTTTTAGTGAGTTTGTTTGATGCCACTAGGATGTTTGAGTCTCTGCAAAATAGGTAGTCTTCCATATCAACATCCATATCTTCTTCCATATCAACATCCATATCTTCTTCCATATCAACATCCATATCTTCTTCCATATCAACATCCATATCTTCTTCATATCAATATATCTTCTTTCGTGTCACCATCCATGTCATGTAAAAAGCCATTCATCCCATATGCCACCAAGTTTGGTGCCCCTGATTAAACAACAATGCTAGAAAAGGGTCAAGAAAATATCTAAACTATAAATGATCATTAGCACATGCCATATTGCATTAATCATCCATATATTCCATCTTGCATTAATCATCCATAACATATCATATGCATTCATCATAAATATAAAATATGCATAACAGCAAAAGCATTCACAAACACATATAACACAAAAGGTAAAATCCATGTATATATATATGTATGTATGTATGTATAAATATCAAATGTACAATGAGTGCCCAAAGGCTACATACAATAGAGCACCAAGGCTCATATACAAAAAGTGCATCTCAGCACTAGCTAATGCCCATGAGTGGACCCCTAGGACCTACTAGGAGCCCTAGACCTAGAACTCTGCCTAGACTCAACTGGCCTAGTCGACTGCATCATCAAGAAATATGGAGGATCTAGCAACATGATATGATTAGCCATACATAAATCCTCCAAGGAGTGCACATATACCTCGCTCACCTAAAGTCATCACAAGTCCAACCCATGTCGATATTCCTTGCCTAGAAGCTCTACTTGGAGCCTCATGATTATCTCTCGATCATCCCCACCAACTCCTCCAACCACCGCTCTACCTGCATCTAAGCTATAGTCACATCCTGCACACTAAGCTCCACCCGTAGTTGTGCTACAGTCTCATCATGAGACTACACCAAAGCCTCCCACTCTGCTCATAGTTACTCCATCTTTGCCTATAGCCTCACCACCTTGAATATCTCCCCCATATCATCCTCCTCCTCATCCTCCCCCTAACCAACCATAGGAGTCTATCACCTCGCACCCCTCAACTTCTTCCTTCGATTGCTAGCTCGGAGGGGTCTCGATCACTTTGGAGTCCCATCAGACTCCTCACCATCATCCTCACCATCGACCACCACCTTAGGTACCCATACTGGTTGGGCACCAAACCATACCACATACTCTAGGGTCATCCTCACATCATCCACATCAGGGACCTCCAGCTCCTCATCATCCTCAACCACCACCCTCCATGGCTCCACACATGGAAGCCCCACCTCCTCTCGATACCTCCTATAAAGCACCAACTCCTCTGGTACTCCCTATGGCAAGCTGAACTATCGTAACACCTATGAGAACTAGAAGTACTCCACCTCACCCTATCACCTCCCAACTATCCACCTTGACTTCTTGACCCATCATAATTGCTCCCTATCTCTAGTCCACCTAGTCCCCCACCAAGGCCTCCATATCACTTGGGTGGATGTTAGTCCAGCCCATATATCCCGGTACCACTAGCTCGAGTGCATCGGATGACTCGGCTGTACCTCCTCTACTACCACCCATCTCCTAGCAAAGGGTTGCACACCATCCCACTCACTACAGGGTAGACCCTCCGGTCGTGCCACCCTAAAATGCTCCCATCCCCAACACTGAAGAAGAAAGCTGCACCCTAAGCCCTTCCTCTTCTACTATTTCACCTCATACAACTCTCGGTACACCTATGCCAACAAAGTAGGTGCCCATGCATATGGCTGTGACATGGTGAGCAAATCACTCACCAATCCCAATAGGTTCCATGGGAACCTACAACCAGTATTGTTGGGAACCACTATGTTCACCAACATGAACATCACCAAGGCTAGGAGGGGATCCAACTCCTTGTCCACATACATGGTCAAGTAGGGAATCCCTCCACTCTCCACCTTCACCTCCTCCCATATATCCCTAAACATCCTACTCATCTAGGCTTTCTTATCATAGCCCACCTCCACCTTCACCCCCTCCACTGGCACCTTGAGAATGTGATACACATCCTCAAGGGTAATGGTCACCTCCCCAATCGATAGCTGGAAGGTCCCCCTATCCGCATCCCATCTCTCAGCCAAAGCTGAGAGATACCCCTCATCCACCCTAACTACATCCAGTCAGGCTGCTCCCTCTATCCCCACCACCCTCAATACACCCCAGTCCACCTCTGACAACAATTTCCTCATCCCAGGAACAAGGGGAGAAAATCGATGTCGGGGCTCCAAAATCTGCAACTGCAAGCAAGCAACACAATTCATTAGCAAAAAAATAATATAAACAACAAAATTTTGCACAACACAAAAAGTTTTCAAAGGCATTACCTTGGAAAACCTTACCTCCACTCTAGCCACAACACTCATTCCCTCCATTGCCATAGCTTCCATGCCAAATTTCCACTACCTCACTTCACTCTTCACTCCACTCCACTCCTCAAATGCAACTTCTCAAACTTGCAAACGCACAAATGAGTTACATTTTCCAACCTACAGGCTATTTATAGCTTTTGCAGGCACATTGAAGCACCATGCGATGTTTCAGACAAGCTCAAGCATGCATGGGTACTTTCCAGCATGCGCAAGCACATGCGAGAATTTCCAGGTGCCTTGAAGCACAGTCGGATGTTTCCTGCATCATAGAAATGCACACGGGCGTTTGACGCATAAATCCACAAAAGGTAAAGTTGATCAAAATAGTAGCTTACCTCCTCCAAATTTCACCAAATTTCACCCACACATCAATTCCATCATAACATCAGGTTTTGTGAAAACAGAAACCAGTTTGGATGCATAATTTTCGTTTGCGACCACCAGTCATAAAAAGCACAATTCCAATTACAAAACATATCAAACTGGTCCAAATTTTCACAAACTAACCATCTTCATCACCTGCATCATAATTCTCATCATCCCACCAATTTCTATAAAAATATGAGTTGATTTGGCCCAATAAATCAAATTTTGTGTCCAAAGATGCAAAATCAACCAATATGCTATCCAATGTTCGCCAATCAGTTCTATTTTTCACAAATCATCGCATTTCTTCCTCGAAATTTCAAATTTCACCAACATCATACTCCATCATCCATTTCTTTCCACATGTGCCACATTTCAAGTGAATCTTGTATATAGTAGTTTATTCTATATACTTGGTGATTGCAACGATTTGCATCCATGCAATTTGGTAAGATGAATAGCCCACCATAAGGACACTTGTCCATGATCATCATCACTTATCTCCTTGTTCGAGATCACAATCATATTTGATACTTCACATTTTGAGTGAAACCTTGCCAAGAGCAATTTGCACAAACGTTATCATTGATGGCCTAGTCCATGGGGCTTAAAACATGGACAAAAATCACATTTCATCATCTCCTTGACAGTCATCACAAAGATAGGCACTAGCTAGGATGATTGGTTCCAATCATGGGAATTATTCAAATAGTCACTAGCAGGCCCTCCAAGGTTGACTCTTTTTATTCTCTTTGCATCTTCATCTTTGCATATCAATGACATCGAAAGGCAAAATGTTTCAACAGCATCGAATCACCCCAAAATTTGGGGCAACCACATTTGGTTTTGACTTTCCCACAATGGGATACATCTTACATGATCATGGCATCTACACTTGGCAAAAATCCCTTCATCTATTGGGGTATAAATAGATGCATATTTTTCACACATCCCTTCATCTATTGGGGCATAAATAGACACATTCTTAATTATCATATTACATTATCACCAATTCCCTTCCTACCGTTGGGGCAAAAATGGTATCACATTTTACATCATTCATATCATCCACATTACATTTGCACATTTGAATATTTTCAATTGGCTCATGAGATTCATCCGCAACCTCATTCACCAATTGAGGGGGTAAGCTACACAAAACTCAAATTCTTTTATTCTTTTATCTTCAAGCTCATGTTCCACATCCCAAGAGAATATGCTTATGCACCTAGCCAAAATAGGTATCTCGTATTTTTGTACTACATTGTGTTTCATGCAACATAGTACAAAAAGGGGCATCTGTAGATACACCAAAATCTAGCCACTTGTCCTCCATCCATGCTTTCCCACCATTTCCACCACCAAAACATAGTCATTTGCCCTCCATCCTAGCTTTCCCGCCATTTTTGCCTATTATTTATATATATTTATTATATATATTTAAATAATAATATTTTATATATTATATAATATATATTTATATAAATAAATCAATCCCAGCCATCCGATTTCATTTAATCATGTCCATCCATCCACATCAATCCATGCCACACCCTAAATTTAATATCTACCCTTAGATGTGCTTTAATCTCAGCCACACGATTAGTGTCGTTGAAACCCTAGCATGCCCTAGGTTGGATTATAAATAGGAGCCATTTTGATGGCTCAACCCCTAAGTGTCCCGAGTCTTTTCTTGAGTGTTCAAATTTCTTGAGTTATTAGATTTACTAAGTTTCCAACCCAACATTTGTACCCTAGCCCCACTCCATCCACCATATTCCCCATCCCCTCACTCATCGCTGCCATCATCGCATCCTTCATCATCATCAGATCTACTTTCATAGATCTGACCTAACCTCTCGAGTGCCCTTTCGCTCTCTACGAGTGCTCTATTGCTCTCTATCATAGCCTTGAGCACCCTGCCACTCTCCGCCATAGCCCTGAGTGCCCTACCGCTCTCCATGAGCACCCTACTGCTCTTCCTAAGAGCCCTGCCATATTTTAGAGTCCTATTCTGATGACAAGCGAGATCTTCGGGTGTCGCTAGGGCACACCTTCGCCATCGACCTGCAACCAATCCAAGACAACCAACAAGGAGCAAGGTAAATCATTATTTGTTATCATTTCATTTCATGCATTTTCATTTCTATTCACTTCATTAGCAACAGATCAGTTAGGGTTTATTATTTCTTATAGAGGGCCTCACACTGTGGAGCCCTCATAGGTATTACTAACTTATTTTTTGTGTCATTGTGTGCAGATCTGAAGGTGCTACACAAGCATTGGATAGCTGATTAAGCTAGAGTGGCCCGACATCGGATACATAGAAGCCCACTCACCCCTGTTGGGAGCAGAACACAACTGAAGACACCACCATTTGTTGTAGCTAGGGTTTCAGAGAACCCTAGCAATATTTGTAATAATTGTATCAAAAGGGATTCTTACATCCACTATTGTAACAACGGAGTTTTTAGGCTCCCCCTATTTAATATAAATCTCATTTGTTGTGCAATATATGGTTATTTGAATTCTATTTATTTAGCATTTGTTTGGTGTCGTGTTTTGTCTTCACAAAGACATGAAAAAAAATTGAGTTGGATTTCACGAATCCAATCTAAAAATCTAATGAAACAACCTCCTAGAAAATAAGCCTCAATTTTTTATCAATTAATTACAAGAGATTATCGTATGGTCAAACCACCTTGTGCTCAAGAATCTAAAGCACTGGATAAAAATAACAGAATAACAAAAATGCAACTGGTTAAAAAAAAATTATAAATAAAAACCATCCAAATCGAAGCATTTGCCACCTAACATGAAAGGAGAACAAGGGAATCCTATCATCATGATCAACAAATCCATCCAACAAAGCACATAACAGGAGAACCCCACATAAGAATAGTTGGTTTAAGAAAACAACATTAGAAATATTGACCAACAAAATCTACAACATAAAAACCATCCAAGAGATTTGCACAAGAAATTCCATGAAACCTGCAAATCCCATTGAAGCCAACCAAAAAAGTCCTTAGCCATTGAGAAACTAGACTGAAAAAAAAAATGCGGGGTTTAAAAGAAGAAAGCCTGATCTTTAAAATATCTGACACTGGAAATTTAAGACTTTACCATCCTGCTCTAAGAAGAGTCGATGCCCAATAGAACCCTTAGCACAAATACCAACAGGAAAACTACACAATAAAATAGCACATGAAACCACCCTCCTATCCTATACAAGATGTTGAATCTTGGATCCCTTCACCAAATACAGAATCTTGGAGCCCTTACAAGGTTAATTAATGCATATATATTACATCTACACTATTTTTAATAACTACCAAGTGAAGGTTCAAACTATAAGGGTTGCTTCCAACAAGCCTATACTACCTCTTTGTTGATGATGATCCCTCATTCGAGATTCATATCATTATTGTTAGTCTGATGCACACTCAAAAGATTCAAATAAAACTATTACCCCCAATCTTCTTGGTAAATACCGTTAGTCTAACGTACACTCAAAATATTCAAATCAGATTACTACCTTTTCAACATGCATACCCCCAAGGTTTAAACTTAAATCTCTTCTTGGTATATGTCTGACCAAACAAACAATTACCAATCCACCTAATACTTGAAAACTTAAAATATATTTTTTTAATGATTTAAACCTGAGTAGTGATGGTTGTGTGGCTTAATAGGTTGAAAATCTCAGAGCATGTTGGGGACAACCTTTCCTATAAATTGAATTTGGGTTTTTTTAGAAAAACCCAATGCCTTTTACCATTACCATGTTTGTATTGGGATAAACCAAGATGGATATTGACTTAGCCCGTCATATGTCATATGTAATTTTTAAGGCTAGCATATAATTACAATATTGTATTATTTATTGATTATATTTTTTGAACCTATAAGACCATACTAAATTAAGTATGCTTTATTTATTCAAAGGTAAATTTTAAGATTTAAATAATATTAAATCATATATTTATTATTGGTTTCATGTTATTAGTTTCCTAATTTGAATTTAAATTTGATCTATTATGATGTATTTTGTATAATGATCATGTTGCATTTGTTGAATATAATGAGTTTCAAGATTACTTTTATTAGTACTATGTGTACTATATTTGTATATTATTTTTTTAATAAAGACTATAAATTTTTGTGTTTGAATATATTAAATTTATTAACATATGCCATAGTATTATATGAATAAGTGCATCAATTGAGTAGTTTTTCTTAGTGTTTGTAGGTTATTTCCACTTTGAGAGAAATTATACTTAATACATTAATGAATAATTATGGTTCCATCGTGATATCATATGTTGATTTTTTGAACATAGTTAACTTATTATGCTAAAAAACTTTAATATGCATATAATGCAATCAAGAATTTTATTTGTTCAATTTAATTTTATGTGTGATTGTGTTACATGTCTTAAAATTTTCATATTACCAATAAAAAACATCTATTTGTTGTCTCATCAATGCAATATAATCTTCTTTTCTAAAATTTGTAACAATTTATCCATCCTTACAATTCTTAGCTATTCATTAGTGCTGAGATTAAATTTTTTTAGTATAATTATCAATGGTTACATGAAAAATTTTTCTAGAACATCCTATTGATCAAACATATGCTCAAATTATCATTGATATTAATTAATTTATGACATGAAAAATATTAGGAACATCTTCTTATTCTTTGTAATCCCACATCTCATCAAATAGTTTTGTGTCAATGACTTGAGAAGGAAACTCATCAACACACGACTATAAATGCTCAGTCTTTCTTTCATCCTCATACACCATCATGTTTTTGATATAATCAAGTATCGATGGTATATTACATATTATAATTTTATATTTAAATATGTAATTATTTGGTGTATAAAGTTAATAAGTTTTTAATACCAAATTATTAATCTATGAAATGACTACCCTTAACTGTAGAATAATATTGAATGATTTGAAACTATCCTAAGTTGAATACAAATACCACATCATATTCCTATTTTGATTTAAAAATATAAAATGTCTTACATGAATTTTACCTCTTACCTACTTAATAGTAGCTATGTTTATGCATTCAAATATCTAAAAATATATTGTTATTAGAATATACATACCAACTACATAGACTATAAAATCTATAGCCATAATTATTCCCTTATAATAATATTCCCTATCAAATATATAAACCAAAGTTTTATTTCTCTCTTGTAAGTTACCACTTCAAAACGATCATTTGCCACACACAAAAATTCAATAAAATGTATCAAAGAAAAATCTAACTTGCCAAGAAAATATAATATTAAAGCTTGAAAGCATTATGAATCTCATGGATTGGTCTAATAAAGTTACTCAATATAGAGGTCATTTAGGTTCTCAATACAACATAACTATGTCAGCTTTAAAATTTAAAATATTGACATATGAATTATCAAGCTATATGACACAACTTAAATACTTAATAATAAGATATCATGTGAAAGCACGAGATTCCGGGCAAAGGAAACACCAAGTGCGATTGCATTCAAAATTAAGTACGCTTAAGTCCTAGAAATGTAAATTGCACGAAACGGAAAAGAAACACATTGGAAGAGACACAATCAAATAGAGAAAACATAGCCCTTTCATTAATTTCCCTTGATCTCTGTTACAATGACGTCTCCTCCCTTTTCAGGGCTAGGAGCGCAAATAGAGTTTGATTACAATCACTGAGCGATTCCTCTTTCTGCGTGCCCACGATTGCAATGAGCGGGCTAAGATGATGTCGCCGCTGATGTCGATGAGTTCTTTGCCTCTGTTGCTTCTCCTACGAACAAAGAAATGACCAAGACATCAGTAGCACCTGTTGCAAATGAAAAGCATTTGCTCTCTAAAACTAATGAAATATGCATGTAAATATTTGCCTGAAACAGTGAATACAAATTGCTTCAAAACTTGACAGAAGGTAAGAAAAGTTACCAGAAGGCCACCGCCACTGAGGCAGCTGGCCAATCCACCTTCAACTGGAATTCATCCCTGGGCAGGACGAATTCTGACTGTAATTCGTCCCTGGGTGGGACGAAGTCTTCTATGTTGAAGAAACCGACCTGCTGCTGCTCCAATGTCGGATCCCGAGACCTGCAAAATGCCTACAAATAGGGGGGTTATGTAATTGGGGCCATTTTGGGATGACCCAGATGGTTGGATTTTCCCAATTTGGCCTCCACCCTCGGGAATTTGACCTTGACACCTGCAAGTTAGCGAAACGACAAAGCAATACAAAACATCCTAAAATCTGACCAAAAGTTACAAAATTGCAGCTATGGACTAATCAGACCTAGTAACACAAAATGTGATCTAAAAAATAATCTAAAATGCTCAAAACTAAAAATAGGACTTGGGGGGTGCGGGGGTGCCCAAGTGGGCCTCCCACCATTGGCCCTCGATTTTGGAGCCAATCCACCAGGGATGGGCCCAAAACCTTTTAGGATTGGGGGGTCGGCGAATTGGTAGGTTCAGGTGTCCATGCGTTGGATTTGGGTAAGGTTCGACCTTCCAAAGGCCACCCAACAACCTCCCTTGCAAAAGAGATTGGTGGATGTGGGAAGGTGAACCAAGAGGGATGCAAGTGAGTCTTCAATTCGGCAGCACTTCATTGCTTGAACACTCCTTTAACCTGTCTTCTTTTGGGTGAGAAAAGTCCCACCTTTTATAGACCCAAGGGGTCTCTTTTGGGAGGGAAGCACAAATGCCATGTGTTGGCCATAGGCGCCATGTGGCAGTCTTGTCTTCCCATGAGGGAAGGGAGTCCTCCATTGACTTGAGCTTTGATAAATGCTTTTTGTAACGATCTTCTAACGGCCCCTCCGTCCACTTACACATGCGTGCAAGGCAGGAGCCCTTAACTGACTGTTCTGGGCTACCACTTGGCACCATTTTCCTTTTTGCCCATTAAGCTTAGAATTCGTCCCACCCAGGGACGGATTCAGAATTCGTCCTGGGGTGGGACGGATTCTATTTTGAATTCGTCTCGGGGTGAGACGAGTACTGGGCAAAGTGTCCAAGTGTGCCAAATTGCTTCTTGACCTTACAAAATTGCTATGAAAGTGGTTAAGACCACTGTTTAACCTCTGAGGGCTGCCCTGGGGGCTGTGTTTGTCAAAGCGATCAGTGTTTGTAGTCACATAATCGGATTGGTGCTTGTTTTGGTGTCTACGAGATGCCCCTTTTTGGGAAGCGTTGTGGGTGATGCAGTGCTGAGCAAAAATAGATAACCAAGCACTAATGATTAGGGTTTCTTGGTAACCTAACCAACTTTTGATGCCCCAAGTATGGAAAGGGCATGCATTCTTGAATCCTTGCTTCTGACGAGCTAAGGAATTTGATTTCAAGTATTAACCTGTTTTTGTGAGGTGTGACTTGAACTTAGACATTGATCAGTCATGAACAAGTGAAGGGCATTTTTATCCTCAGGGGGAACCTTGTGTTCATGATTCATGAAATTCCAAGTGTTTGATTAATTTGATTGTTGCTTGTTTACTGCCCCAAGCAGGAGTGTGATTGTCTTTGTCAATGATTCTTTGAATGCATGTCGTTTTCCTTAATTGGGTGTGTGATTGTTGATTGGTGACTAAGTGTGACTACCCCCTCAAACGACGAATCGATGAGGGAATGACCTTCGTGAGAGAAGCGATGAGTCGCTTGACCCAAGATGACTTGTGCAGGTGTGCCTTTAGAGGGTTTACCGTTAAGTGTGTGCAATTTTTCCAACATATGGACCTATTTTTGGTGGGTGTTAACCCTTTTGGTGATGTCATAATGAGGTGAAATCGTCGAAAACCTATTTCCCGTGGAGCGGTCCGGCTATGATAGCCTTCTTGGGGAATTAGGAGAGCGATAATTTTGACCTCGACATCGATTTTATTTGCCTAGAGGCTAAGTGCGAGAGCACTTGTGTCCGGCATTGTTTTTGCGTGTTTTTGTTGAATTTTGTATTGTTTTTGTTGTTTTTGTGACACCATTTGGTGATTGAATTGTCGGCAATCCGTCCTCCCGTGGAGCGGTCCGGCTATGGTAGCCTTCTTCGGGAGTAGGATAGTGACAATGCAAACCTCGACATCAATTTTGCTATGCCAAGAGGTTAAGTGCAAGAGCACTTGTGTCTGGCAATGTTTATTGTTTGTTTTGTGTTGCATTTTTTGTGACACCATTTTGGGATTAAATTGTCAAAATCTGTCTTCCCGTGGAGCGGTCCGGCTATGGTAGCCTTCTTAGGGAGTAGGATAGTGATAATTTGTGACCCCGATGTCAATTTTGTATGCCCATGTTGTCAGGTGCATTTGCAATCCTATCAGGCAATTTTATTGTCTGTTTTTAGTGCATTTTTAGTCATTTTTGTTGATTTTTTTTGTGCTGGCCTGAATTCGTCCCTGGGTGGGACGAATTCTAGCTGGAGAATTCGTCCCTGGGTGGGACGAGTGCTGATCAGAGTGCTCGTCCCAGTCAAGGATGAATTCCAGTGCAAAGGGCCTATTTAAGGGCCAAAACTTGATTTTGGGCTCATTTGTGTCATTTTTTCTTGTGATTTTGGAGCTCTGGGAGGAGGAGGTAATTCTGTGAAGCGAAGCGCTGCTGGAATTCTCTCTGCCATCATGAGTGCACAAACTGGTTTGAGCGGCGGAGCCGAGGCGAGACCTGTAAGTGACCCTAGGGTTTATTTTGCTTTAACTTAATGCATGTTTTTGTGTTGACGCTTTTCTAAACTTTAAGATTTTTTGTGATGTTTTGGTTTAACAGTTAAGGTTAGAAACCCTAGAACTAAAAATTTGATCTGTTTTATTTATTTATTTATTTTTATTTTTTTTGTTTGCTTGCAGGTTGTTAGGAGCCGGTACCGTGTACCCGCTGCCTTTACTGAGGCGCGGTTGGCCTTGACCGATGATGACTGGGAATGGCTTGATGCCCTTGGGCTCAAGCAGGTGGCTCGACTGGAGCCTGTGGTTTCGGATCAGGCCTATCTGACGGCCCTGATCAAGCTCCGGGATCCGCGGACCAATACTTTCCATCTCTTGACAGGGGAGATGACTCGTGACTCTTGAGGACGTCTATCGGTTGCTTCGGATTCCGATAGATGGTCCGCCTATTAGGACATCTCCGTTTGATCGCCGAATCGCTATACTCATGAGATGTTTTGGGCATGGGGGGAGCCGGGTGTAGCGGACCCGGTGGAAACAGACTAAGCGGATTGCCAGTTGGCAAGATTTTGGTTAGTCGGTGGAAGGAGAGGGGGTGTTAGGAGTGAGGCACGCATTCCCGATGGGCCTCATTTCTAACATTCTTCTCCCTGATTCGTCAGGTGCAAGGTTCCCGTGGAACCTGCTGGATTTGGTGTGGCAGTTGGCAGAGTGCCCGATAGAGGCACCGTTGATTCTGAGATGGGGACAGACTTTGTTGGCACAGCTTTACGGGGAGCTATACGGGGTCCGCTGTCGACAGCGGAAGGGTGTCAGTTGCAGCTTTTTGTTGTAGTGCTGGGGTTGGCAGCACATAGCTGTTGAGAGGCCTACCGGGTTACCGTGGATGACTCGGGCAGCGATGGAGGATGATGAGATTGGCTATGCAGCTTTGTGGCGATGGTCTGCGGAGCAGTGGCAGAGTCGATGATGGGCAGGTGTCGTTGAGCACTACATTGATGCCTTTTCACGGCTCATTCCAGGGGAGGTATTTTGGCATCCCTATCGGGACTGTCCAGCCTGGCCTGAGGCTAGAGAGTGGCTCCGACGGGTACGGAGGGAGCGATGGTTGACTGGGCGGCACGGGACGGAGCATGAGTTCTTTCCGTACCATCGGGTTACACGACAGTTTGGGGTGCACCAGGGGTTTCCTGGTGAGCCCGTAGGCTATCGGCGTCGGGGAGATGAGAGGGATCTGGAGCCACCGGTCCTTGTGCCATTGGGCGAGGAGTCGGATGTGGTGATTGAGGTCCCGGATGTGGATGATGTTGGTACTACCACTGAGTATGACTCATGGTGGGTATTGCGACGCTGGAGAGGGGAGGGTCCACTGGGAGGCGCGGAGGCGGCAGTGGAGGATGCTGAGGCGGCAGGGGGTGATTGGGGGGGCTGTTGGATGATGCAGACATGGCGGATGTGGGAGATGAGGATGTGGACTTGGGTGTTCCGGAGCAGCCGGACATGCAGGATGTGGAGGAGCATTTGGAGCCTGAGTAGGCTACTGTCCCCGTGAGTCCTATGCGTCCAACAGATCCAGAGGAGATGGGGTCGGATGTAGGCGATGAGGTTGCATGACTTACGGAGCTGCTACGGATGCGGGATCTAGAGAGGGATCTTCTGCGGGCTCAGTTGGCAGAGCGGGATAGAGTTTTGGCACAGCGCGATGATGCATTTTCTATCTATCATCGGCGGGAGGCAGAGTGGTGTCTGTATCGGATAGACTTGGAGAGGGAGGTCATTCGCCTTGGTGGGCGGCTTCCTGAGCCCTTGATCAGTAGATCTTCTCGACGGACGAGGGATAGTCTAACTGAGCAATCAGCATCATCTCGCCGCAGGCAGTTAGATGAGGGGGGTGGTTTCAGGCATGATGCGGGGGCTAGTAGTAGCCGCCCTACAGGTTCCCGTCGGACCCACACCACGGGGGGTAGTTCCCGTCGCACCGATCCTGCATGATCATGGTGGCCGACGCCTTAGGTTGGGTTCTTGGATATATTGCGGGGTCTGAGGACCGGTTTTGTAGCCTGCGGGCATCTTTTTGACGATATATATATATATACCTGTTTTATTTTTGGATTTGTACATGTGATGATGTGATTTTCGTTATGCATGTTTATTTATTTTGATGAATGCAGATGTTATGATGAATGCAAATGTTTTAGATGTCTATGTGATATGCAAAGTGAAATGGATGAATGACATTTTGTGATGATTGCACCATTATTGTTTAAGAATCTCTTTATTTACATGGTTTTTGTTTTTTGTATTTTCTGATGGTATCATAAAGATGATAAGTAGCGCAGATGGTTTTGGAATGAATGTAAGGTTTTCTGAGATTCAGACAATTTTATCTCACTATCCATGACTGTACTTTCATACAAGACTTTTGAACAAGGTATGAATCGGACCTGTTTTTGACCAAGTTATTTAACATCCCTGTGTGTGCAATTGAGTTCATTTAGTGGTATTTTTTAGGATACCGCCGAGTGCGGATGGGCTTTCAACCGAACCTCGTATCGAGGATCACCTAATTAGCTCCACGAATTCCTTTGTTGTATGTACTAAGATTAATCTGCGATGTAATCTAGGATGCCATAAGCTAGCTCATCCACATGCAAACATTGATCTGTACGCAAGTTAATGTGACAGATATATCGTCATGCGGGAGGTTTACTTCTGTTACCGAATTGGTATTGAAGCTTGCCTTATGACCTACAAAATGCTGAGAGTTCCAGGGATTCAAGGTCAACTCCCTTCTTTTTTTCAATTGTATTGGGATACTTGCTCTTTTGTAGTGATAAGATCACTGTTTATTTTGATTTTTTTTTTTTTTTTTTTTTTTTTTTTTTGAGCAAGGGATTGGGGATATGGAGTGATGAAAATCACTGTTGTTTGTGCCTTTTGATTTTTGCACTATATTTTTCAAATTTGGAGTTTTGACATTTTGCAAATTTTTGTGTTTTGCAACTGTTGAGATCTTTAGGGATTCTTAAGGAATTGGGTAGGGAGGATGCTTGTCCTTTTGCCAACTCTTAGCATTCTAGGGGTCATTCGCACAGGGGGATGAGCAAGATAACCGTTTCGCTTGTGGTGACCTATATTATTTTGTAGGTTTCGTCTTTCGTTCACACAATTTTGGGAATTTTAGTGTTTTGATTTGTGTTGGGATGTTACGTAACAAGGTGTATTTCAAGTATGATTTACCTTTGTAAAATCTGTTCGACTTGGTACACTACATGGCTAAAGAGGAAAATGATGACTGAATCACTGAAACTCTTGGTACATTCCCAGACCACTGACTGTAGTGTGGTAAAAGTTATGCTTGGTGTTTTTTTTTGTTTTTGATGAATTCGAGTATGCCTAAAATTGAGATGCAAATCTTTGTTGTTTTTGATGATTTTTGTTGTTTTGTTTTTGTTGATTTTTTTTTATTTTTTTTGACCAAACGATTGCGATAATCGTTGGAGCTTTTTGGGTTGACCAAGAGATTGTGATAATCCTTGGAGCTTTTAGGTTGACCAAGAGATTGTGATAATCCTTGGAGATTTTTGTATTGACCAAGAGATTGCGATAATCCTTGGAGTTTTTGGGTTGACCAAGAGATTGCGATAATCCTTGGAGCTTTTTGGATTGACCAAGAGATTGCGATAATCCTTGGAGATTTTTGTATTAACCAAGAGATTGTGATAATCCTTGGAGCTTTTTGGATTGACCAAGAGATTGCGATCATCCTTGGAGCTTTTTGGGTTGACCAAGAGATTGCGATCATCCTTGGAGCTTTTTGTTTGTTTGTTTTTTTTTTTTTTTTTTTTTGTACATGGCTTTCTTAGATATGAAATGGTCGCAAATGACTGATATTCAAGGGTTCTGTTTCCTTGATACCATCAAGAGAAGCTAGCCTGTACGTTCCTGGTCCTATTTTTCTATCAATGACATAAGGACCTAGCCAATTTGCCACGAATTTGTCTCTCATATGGGATGGCAAATTAGAGTTTTGTTGGTTTTCCTTCAGCACCAGATCACCAACCCGAAAGTCTCTTAGGTGGACTTTCATGTTGTAAGCTCTCTTAAGCCGCTCTTGATAGATACGTAAGTGCTCGAGAGCATTAACGCATCTTTTGTCAAGCAACGTAAGTTGGTCTAATCGGGCCTGTCGTGCAGTGTCATCATCGATGAATTCCTGCATTGATATGAGAAGGGAAGGAATTTCCAACTCGAGGGGCATTACTGCCTCTGAGCCATACACTAGTGAAAACGGAGTTGCCCCAGTGGGCGTCCGAATGCTAGTGCGATAAGCCCAAAGGGCAAGTGGGATTTGTATGTGCCAATCCTTATGATTGTCTGCGACGGTCTTTTTAAGGATGGCGACTAGCATTTTGTTTGACGCCTCTGCTTGCCCATTTGCTTGCGGATAATAGGGCGTTGAAAAGTTGTGCTGAATTTTGTACTTTGTGGTTAAAGCACGCACGTCTTTGTTCTTGAATGATGGCCCATTATCCGAGATTATTTTGGATGGAATACCAAAACGACATATGATGTAATGCAAAATGAACTCCGCAATGCGGGGTCCTATCGTAGAGGTTAATGGAATTGCTTCCACCCATTTGGTAAAATATTTTGTGGCCGTTATGATAAACGTGTGACGGCCTGACGATGCGAGGGAGATCTTTTCAATTAGATCGAGGCCCCACTGTGAAAATGGCCAAGCAGACTGGATTGTCTGTAGGGCCTGGGAAGGTGCGTGCATCAAATTGGCATGATGTTGACACTTTATGCACCTCTTGACATACGCACAGCAATCTCGCTCTAAAGATGGCCAATAATAGCCCATGCAAAGAATGCGCTTTGCAATGGCCATACCACTGAAGTGGCCGCCACATGTACCGTCATGCGCTTGGGTGATCGCCCAAGTGGACTCTTGTTGGTCCAAGCAACGAAGAAGAATCCCGTCGTAGTTGCGACGATACAAAATGTCTCCTATCAAGACATATTTTGCCGCTTTCTGTTTGAATGTTCGTTTTGCGGCTTGCGTCAATCCAAAGGGTAGATTACCTAACTTGAGGTAGTCTCTTATGGGTAAATACCGATCCTGTTGATCGGATACCTCGACAGTTTGAATAGCCAATCCCTTTTGGAGTTCTTCCCTAACAAATGCTAATTGGGATAGAACTTGTAAGAATAGCGTTGTGTTGCTATTAATGGGAGTGGGGGAGAATAAAGACCCCCAGTTGTCATGTTTCAAATAGTCTCGGATTTGAAAGAACTTATCCAAAGATGGTTCGATCTAGATCATGTGGATTCCTGGCGTCAAGTCTGAGCTTGTGCGCTCCATCGCGGGTTGCGATAAGGTTTTGACCTGAATGGTTGTTATATCACCAAAAAGGTCTTGCGGGATTAGTGACCCTAAGGAGGCCACTGTGTCCGCAAAATGATTCGATGATCGAGGGAGTGCCTCGATGTCATACCACTCAAGTTTTGCCAAGAATTTATCCACGAGGGCTTTATAGGCCTTCAGAACTAGGCATTTGCATTGATATATTCCCTTGACTTGATTGACGATTAATAGCGAATCACCAAAGATGTTCAGTCTTTTGATGTTCATGGTGATTGTTGTCTGAAGACCTAGGAGCAAGGCTTCATATTCTACATTGTTGTTGGTGCACTGGAAGTTTAATTTAAATGACAAGGGCATTGGAGCGCCCTATGGTGTGAAGAATACAATTCCTGTGCCACCACCTTACTCGCATTTAGAACCATCGAAAAATAAGGTTATGTCGACCTGAGACTCATGCTCTTCAGAATCTGGCAATTCTGAGACATGGAAGACCTCATCATCGGGTAGTTCTATGACTAGAGGCTGATCGTCTTCAAGAGGAGCCTCTGCTAGTTGATCGGCTATGACTTGTCCTTTTATAGATTTTTTCCCAATAAACTCAATGTCAAATTCCGTCAACAACATGATCCATTTCGCCGTGCGGCTACTATGATAAGTATGACTCATCATGTATCGCAATGGATTCTCCTTAGACACAACATACGTAGTGTTGCTCAGCATGTAGTGGTGTAGCCTTTTGGTAGCAAACACCACTGCCAAGTAGAGTTTTTCAACGTATGCATAGTTAAGTTCGTAACTGATCAGGGTGCGGCTAAGATAATAAGTAGCCTGTTCTTTATGAAGTTCATTTTTCTGGGCTAGCATTGCGCCAGTGCCACCTCGTAGGCTGAGATGTATAAGTAGAATGGCACACCTGGTCTAGGTGGTGCCAATACTGCGGCGAAGCCAAGTATTGTTTGATTTCGTCAAAGGTCGACTGGCACTCGTCATCCCAATGAAATGTGACCCCTTTGTGCAATAGTTTGTTCATTGGTCGGCATTTGTCAGATAATTGTGCTATGAAGCGTTTAATCAACGCGACCTTTCCTTGCAGACTTCTGAGCTGCTTGATAGTGGTTGGGGGAGCCATTTCAAGGATTGCCTTGACTTTGTTTGGGTCCACTTCGATGCCTCTCTTGGAGACTATAAAACCCAAGAGTTTTCCAGATGTGACGCCGAACACGCACTTCTTGGGATTCAATCTGACCTTATGCTCTATGAGGCGATCGAGAATCTTTCTTAAGTCACCGAGATGATCTGAGCGCAAGATAGACTTGGCTAACAAATCATCCATGTAATCTTCCAAAGTTTTGTGCATGTAATAGTGGAAGATATAAGTCATAGCACGTTGGTATGTAGCACCAGCGTTTTTAAGGCCAAAAGGCATGACCTTATAACAAAATGTCCCCCAAGGCGTTGTGAATGCCGTTTTGAGTTGGTCTTCAGGATTGATACGAATTTGATTGTATCCTGAGAAACCGTCCATTAGGGAGAGCATTTCGTGACCTGTTGTAGCGTCTACCAATGCGTCGATGCTTGGCAAGGTGAAATCATCATTAGGACTCGCTTTGTTTAGGTCTCGAAAGTCGGTGCATATGCGAATCCTCCCGTCGGGCTTCTTGACAGGAACCATGTTGGACAACCATGGCAGATAATCCACGCAGATGACAAATTGTGCATCCAACAGCTTTTGCATTTCGTCTTTGACCATCAAAGCCACTGTTGGGTGCATCTTTCTTAGTTTTTGCTTTACAGGCTTGATTTTCGGATCAAGCGTTAAATTGTGCATGACTAGCTGCAGGTCTAGTCCTGGCATATCTTTGTATGACCATGCAAAAACTTCCTTCTTCTCTTTGAGAAGGGCAATATATTTGGCTTGCTCTTCGGGGGAAAGGCTTACCCCCAGCTTGAGAATTCATGGATTCATTGGATCTGTGCCGATGTCTACGTCAGTCGTCTCTTCGACTGACATGTGGGATCCGTCCTCCAACTGATGTGGAGTTGGGATTAAATGGATATCATCAGCTGAGTTAAGATCTGTGTTTGGGACCTCGGGTCCCTCTTCAGCTTGAAAAATATCTTGAGTTGTCCTTGGGGTAAAATGAAGCATTTCACCGAAAGGCCAGTACTCTGATGGTGACAATGGTGAATTGATGCGATCCCGACCAATGGCATCCATGTTTAGATGCAATGACCATGATGGATCGGTCGGATTGCGGATGGGTGTGGTCAAATCAATGGAGATCATGTGGATGGAATGAATTTGGTCTCCAGAACCATGGGTGTGATGACTTGATTCTTTTAGCTGTTCCATATACTCTGGATCTGGCTCTACGGGAACAGGCACGAATGGATCCTCTCTAGGTGCAAATTCATCTCTATGTGTGAAAAGGAAGGCGGGGTCTTCCCTCGGTATCGCTTGTCCTGATGGGATCTCGAGGTGGACGATGCTCATCTTGAATTTGGAGCCATAGGCCTAACACTTGGTCCCACCTCGCTGGGTCTACGTGCCATTCATGTCCTAACCATATACCCATTTTTCCCATTAGATCTTCATGAGTTAGAGTGCGGTGATTTTGTCGCGCATGTCTGAGATAGTCCATTTCAGTTTCATCTTCTGAATCGCTTTCATAGATCCAAAATTGTTCATCCTCTTCAACATCCATTGCTTGCGACATTGAGGACTCTTCCTGTTTTAGTGAATTAATCTGGTCCCATTGCGGTTGTTCCACTCTCAGTGGAGGGACCTGATTCTTTTGAGACTGTGTTATTTCATCTAGAACTTCTAAGGGGAACAGTTTCAAAAAAATGTCTGGAAGCCGTTGTTGTTCTTTTTGAGGATTGCTCTCTGAACTTCCACCTCTCTCTAGCAAAGGAGAGGGATTATTGCTATTTCCAGGGGTGTTTGTATACCATGGGAGATAATCCCCTAATGTGTATTCTGTGTTTGGATTGGCGTACGGGTCTTGTGCCAATCCCCCCTGTTGCCTATTTCTAGGCCTTGCATATTTTCAACCAAGATGTCTAATGGCAGGGGATGGTTGAACCCTACCCCTGACTTGTCATATGGCATCTGATATATTGGTTGGCAAAGGATCCGCATCCCTTGCTCATATCTGCCTAGCCCATACCCATGCCAATTGCATTGTTCGAGATATTTTAGGGTAAATTCTGGGTTTGACAGATAATTGATGTTTTCGACAAAAGGCTCTTCATCTCGTTTCCTTTTGTTCGCATGGTTCGGAACCATGATCAAGGCCCCCATACACAAAATTCGTTTGGTTCGGTGGGTAGCCTAGAGGGACGATTGTTCCAATGGGAAGGCGAGGTCTTCCCATGTCTTGTACTGACTCCAGTGTGGGGGTTGCCACAACATTTTGCACTAAGTACTCCCCCAAGCCCGTACTTGCCATCTCAACAGTGATTGTTGATGATTGGGTAAGAGGAAACGGTAGTCCTTCCTGAGTCCATTCCATGTTTGGTGGTTCAGGAATCTTGGTTTCTGTTGCGTTGGGCGCTTCCTCTGTTGATATGGTTGAAATCGTGGGCAACCCCTCTTCTAGAGGCTTAACCTCTTCCATGATTTGCTTTCCCTTGTACTTCTGTTGGGCCACGATAGGTGGCGTTGATGATGAAGGAGCCGATGATGAAGTCTCACCTAGCTAGGATTTTGCCTTGTTGGCCACCAGTGGTACTTGCGATATCGGACCCTGTTTAGATGGATTTAATTGAAAATCCAAATGCGTTGATGGGAGGGTCGATTGAGGTATAAATTGTACCGCATTGCAATACTTGAAGGGATCTAAGTCCATTGGGACTACATGTATTTGCCCTTCATAGGCATACTTCAAGCACCGGTGTGCGATCGAGGGGACACACTTCATGTCCCCGATCCAAGGCCGCCCTAGCAAGTATATTATAAGCCATTTCGCCTTCCAAAGACATGGCACAGTGTGGGTATTGACTTTTGTCCTACCTGTATAGGCAGAACAACCGTGCCGACTGTCAAGCAAATTGCATCATTAAAAGCTCGCAGTGTGTACGTGGAAGTGGTGATGTGAGAGGCTGGCGATTTTAAATGCTTTAACGCTGCAGTGGTTATGATGTTACTGGACGAGCCAGTATCTATCGAGCACTCTCTTGTACGGGATCCCGTTGACCCGCGTGATAACGTGCAGGGGTGGATCCGGCATGTCATTTGATATCGTTTTGACCTCGTTTTCTTTGAATGTGATGACAGGCTCCGTACATTGTTTCACATGTCCCACGAAGGCGTTGAAAGAATTTGCTTCATGGGGTTGTACTTCAATGGCTTTTAAAATGTCCATAAGAGCTTCTCTATGTGGATCTGATTGTTGAATAAGCTCGTAGATGGACATCCTAGCCGACGTGGTCCGCAAACTTTGCGTGAGTTTGGTTCGTATCGTGACCTCAGGTCTAGGTGGAGGTAACTGCGTTGGGCGTTGTTGAGGCTGCGATGTCGATGAAACTTCCCTCGTAGGTACCTCGGGGGCAACTGCTGGGTATTTTCTATTCCTTGTTACAATGCTAATCATTCCCACAAATCCTTGCGCGGGAAGATCTTGTCGCACCTCATTAATTTGGAGCGGTTTTGTTTGTGCCTCGTGGGCAGGCAAGGGGTCCTTGAATACCCCCATTTGTTGGTTGTTAGGTGCGATGGGGTTGTCCACGACCAATGTTCTATTATCGATCAAATCCTGGACTAGTTCTTTGAATTTCTAGCACCCATTTAGGTCATGTCCTCTGCGCCTATGAAATCTGCAATACAATTCCTCCCTATACCCCCTAGGCTTGGGAACGTTAGGGTCAAAATTTTGGATTTCTGGTAGAGTAACTAAATTTTCCGCTGACAAGCGATCAAATAAGGAGTCCCTAGACTCCGCATACGGGGTGAATTGTCGCCTAGGGCGACGCTGCTGATACTGCTCCTGTCTCCTGTTATCTCTTTCGTAAGTAGGAGGCACTGCCTGGTAGTTAGCCTTTTGAGGCTGCGTTTCTTGTACAGGCATAGGGACATTTATCGCAACTTGGTTTACTACAGCGTGTTGTGGTTGCGTTGTCCCAGTTTTAGTGGTTTTATTCCACTCTTTATTCTTAGGCTTGGCAATTGTGCCTTCGCCTATCTTAATCTCTTCTATGACTCTGGATTGCGCCAAAGCTTCTTCTAAGCTGTCGTATTGTCGCAGCAACAATAGACCAGATATTGATTTTAAGCAAATTTTTGCGAACATTTGCGTGAGGTCCGACATGGGAGGACGGTAGGGTAACTTAGAAAGCAAAGCTCTCCATCGATTCCCGTACGCTACCATTATTTCCTCCTCAAATTTTTTAAGGCTAGCAAGATCACTAAGTGATGCCTTCTTCCTTGTGTTGAAGGCAAAACGTTCAAGAAACGCGTCTACTAGCTGATCTAAGCTGCTTATGCTGTGTTTGGGCAGTTGTGTGAACCAATCCGAGGCAGGGCCTACGAATGTGGTTATGAATGTTCTAAGAAATAATGCGTCATTATCTTGAATGCCAAAGCATTGGCTTAGAAATCGTGTAACATGTTCCTGTGCGTCCTCTTCACCTTTAAAAACTGCCAATTGAGGCAACTTAAAGTGTTCGAGGTAAAGAGGTGTAGGCACTGAGGGATGTACCGGATTATTGCGAAGTAGACGTAATGTGGGTTTTTGATGCCCAGCAGCTTTTGTCTCCACAGACTCCAAACACTCCAATAGCGCTTGGTATGCATCGAAAGATTTTATTTCTTCCTCTCTTGTTCGCTCTTGTTGCAAGTTATGATAAACTGGAGGCCTATGGAGGGGTGGCCGAATGGCATCCTTCCTGCCTTGATGGGGAGTTTCAACATATTCTTCTTCTGGTTCATACTCCTCATAAAATTCTTGAGGAGTCTCAGGGCGAAACCTATGACCCTGATCCAGCTCTTGCTGAAGGTACCCATCATTGTTTCTGGGAGTTGCCTCCCTCTCGAATCTATGGGGTCTTGGAGGCAGAGCTTGACGAGGTCGTGGAGACTTGTCCTGCACCAATGGATTACGCCTCTCATACTTTTTAGCTCTTTGGATGCGAGGGGTTGGCCCCCTCTCAGGTATTTCATAGCGTAACTCATCCGCTTCGCGTTGCATGCGTTCTTTATCCAAGCGGTATTGATTCTCTATCTCTTGCTGACTTTGTTTAAGCCGCATGATTTGGGCTTGACGGGTGGTATATCTAGCGACAGCCGGGTCAATTTGATCTACCCTATTTCGTTCAGAAGGTTCAAATGTTCCTCCTATGGGTTTACCTCGGTTTTGATGCTCTAAAATCTCAAGGGGTCACTTCCCTCTGTCAAGGTAAGCGGTATGTGCTCGAGGTTCTGGCCTCAAGGGGTGATCATGATATCCTGCTGGTGCAGAAGCATAAGGTTCCCGAGTTGTATGTTGTTGTCCTTGAGGAATGCGATGATCTTCCTCATACTCCCTTTCACGGGTGTAAATGGGTTGGGCGGAGTTAGGTCACCCTATGTAAGGAGCCCTGCGCTCCGGATTTGGTCTCTCTGTTCTGATGATAGGTAAAGAAGGGATGCCATATCCACGTTGCCCCTCCAAATGGACAGTGTGCCTGTTTAGCGCTTCATCGCGCAGTGGCCACTCATGCCTACCTTCAAGAGGTGATTCTCTATTTATGTCAAGGTCTACATGTAAGGCATTTTCCCGAAAGGGGCTGTTTTGAATAGGCATACCCCACCGAGGATTCTGAATTGGATTCTTTTGTAGGTTAGACCTATAAGGCGGTATAACTAAATCCTCAGGACTGAAGTGAAGGCGACTTGCGCCTATTTTTTGTGTACCTTCCAGAGCTTCTGCCCTTTATTGGGCTTGACTACGGGTGTACACCATTGTGGTGCTTCTATGCTATCTAAATAAGTTTTTATCTCGTTTTATGATTTTTTATTTTTTATTTTTTGGTCTACACTAAGCAGAATTAAACACACACATTCACAAAACCATGGTTATCTCTTTTAAGGATTCTTGGTGTGTCCTAAACTGGTTTAGTGCATTTTGATGTTTTGTTTTTGTTTTTGTAGGTTTTGTAGAACGTTTAAATGCATTATGTAGGCTCTTATAACTCCAAAAAGGTCGCCCCTTCAATATACCAGCCAGGCCGATATACCAACCTCTCTATATACCCGCCCTTATGAGAGGGAGACTATAGGTACGTGAGAGTAGAAGGTATGTGGTACGTAGGCGGTACGAAAGGGGGATTGTCCTGTTAATGGCACCTACCATAGAAAAATTATCCTTGCGCGCATGGGAATCACCCCAGCTACGCTCGGTCTGTCTTCGTTAGGATTTACGCCTAACAACCAGTTGACAATCGGGAAATGGATGCAAATCAAGCCAAGGTGGTGATGAAATCCACCAATGGTCTTGATCAAGGGCTGGGGTCTTACGACCAGCTCCTTGGTTTAAAATTGTTTCGTGATGTGTGTGGGATTCGTTTTATTCAACAAAATGAAACTAGCATACATGACTTTTCCTAATGCAATGCAGGATTAAATGAAAACAATTAATGAAACAGAAACAAAAATAGAAAAATTTAACAGAGATAATAAAAATCCCTACCTCTTCTCTGCCTGCTCCTGTTGTCTCTGAATTTCTGCTCTGAAAATCCATAGACAGGAATTCGTCCCTCTGGGAGACGAATTGCAGAACATAATTCGTCCCTCCCAGAGATGAATTTGAATTCGTCTCAGGGTCAGACGAATTGCAAAAAATAATTTGTCCCTATCAGAGACGAATAGCAGTCTGCAACAAAAAAATGTACCTGTCAAGCACAAACACAAAACTTTGATCAGTTTTCTATGATTTCAAAAACCAGGGAACAGGGTCCCACCGTGATCGCCACTGAAAGCACGAGATTCCGGGAAAAGGAAACACCAAGTGCGATTGCATTCAAAATTAAGTACGCTTAAGTCCTAGAAATGTAAATTGCACGAAACGGAAAAGAAACACATTGGAAGAGACACAATCAAATAGAGAAAACACAACCCTTTCATTAATTTCCCTTGATCTCTGTTACAATGACGTCTCCTCCCTTTTTAGGGCTAGGAGCGCAAATAGAGTTTGATTACAATCACTGAGCGATTCCTCTTTTCGCGTGCCCACGATTGCAATGGGCAGGCTAAGATGATGCCGTCACTGATGTCGATGAGTTCTTTGCCTCTGCTGCTTCTCCTGTGAACAAAGAAATGACCAAGACGTCAGTAGCACCTGTTGAAAATGAAAAGCGTTTGCTCTCTAAAACTAATGAAATATGCATGTAAATATTTGCCTGAAACAGTGAATACAGTGAATACAAATTGCTTCAAAACTTGACAGAAGGTAAGAAAAGTTACCAGAAGGCCATCGCCACCGAGGCAGCTGGCCAATCCACCTTCAACCGGAATTCATCCCTGGGCAGGACGAATTCTGACTGTAATACGTCCCTGGGTGGGACGAATTCTTCTGTGTTGAAGAAACCGACCTGCTGTTGCTCCAATGTCGGATCCCAGGACCTGCAAAATTCCTACAAATATGGGGGTTATGTAATTGAGGCCATTTTGGGATGACCCAAATGGTCGGATTTTCCCAATTTGGCCTCCACCCTCGGGAATTTGACCTTGACACCTGCAAGTTAGCGAAACAACAAAGCAATACAAAACATCCTAAAATCTGACCAAAAGTTACAAAATTGCAGCTATGGACTAATCAGACCTAGTAACACAAAATGTGATCTAAAAAATAATCAAAAATTCTCAAAACTAAAAATAGGACTTGGGGGGTGCGGGGGTGCCCAAGTGGGCCTCCCACCGTTGGCCCTCGATTTTGGAGCCAATCCACCAGGGATGGGCCCAAAACCTTTTAGGATTGGGGGGTCGGTGAATTGGTAGGTTCAGGTGTCCATGCGTTGGATTTGGGTAAGGTTCGAGCTTCCAAAGGCCACCCAACAACCTCCCTTGCAAAAGAGATTGGTGGATGTGGGAAGGTGAACCAAGAGGGATGCAAGTGAGTCTTCAATTCGGCAGCACTTCGTTGCTTGAACACTCCTTTAACCTGTCTTCTTTTGGGTGAGAAAAGTCCCACCTTTTATAGACCCAAGGGGTCTCTTTTGGGATGGAAGCACAAATGCCATGTGTTGGCCATAGGCGCCATGTGGCAGTCTTGTCTTCCCATGAGGGAGGAGAGTCCTCCATTGACTTGAGCTTTGATAAATGCTTTTTGTAACAGTCTTCTAACGGCCCTCTCGTCCACTTACACATGCGTGCAAGGCAGGAGCCCTTAACTGACTGTTGCGGGCTGCCACTTGGCACCATTTGCCTTTTTTCCCGTTAAGCTTAGAATTCGTCCCACCCAGGTACGGATTCAGAATTCATCCTGGGGTGGGACGGATTCTATTTTGAATTCGTCCCGGGGTGAGACGAGTACTGGGCAAAGTGTCCAAGTGTGCCAAATTGCTTCTTGACCTTACAAAATTGCCATAAAAGTGGTTAAGACCACTGTTTAACCTCTGAGGGCTGCCCTGGGGGCTGTGTTTGTCAAAGCGATCAGTGTTTGTAGTCACATAATCGGATTGGTGCTGTTTTTGTGTCTACATCATGACTATGATGATTTGGTAGTACATCTATATTAATGTATGTCCTAGTAAGTGGGGCTAATTAGAAATATAATTCCTATCATACCAATATAGTAGAAAACTTTTGAATCACTAAGATATAAATATTTTTGGATATAAATAACCTTTAAACTTCGATTTTCCAAAACTATATTGGGCATGACAAAAAGAAATGTATGATAATTTAATAAAACGTTATGCGAAGTATAACAATGTAATATCTATAAAATATATAATTTTAGATTCATTCATCTATGTTGATAAATTTTAAAATAGTTTATATAAATGAATACAAGCATTGCATTCACATGCATTATGCAAAAGAATACAAATGTCAAATATCAATAGATGAAAGAGGAGTGAGATGGCCTTGATCATGTTGAAGTCATAACTATTCAATGGATCATATTGTAGAGTGATATTTATACTATATCCTCAACATTAATAATTAAATCACCTAAGTAAACATAATACAATGATTTGGAGTTAATTACAAGTTGCTATATGTTAACCATAAGGATACTTTAACCAATGCCATTAGGGATAGATACATTAAATCATTATAAAGTATATTGCATAGTGATTTATCTTAGGATTTCAAAAATATTACACCATCCCACTATTTACTCTTGTCCAATAAGGTTATATCATACATATTTCAATACCCTACATAATATAAATTATGATCCAATGAGAGAAGAATTTAGAGATGATAACATCTTCCCCTTAAGGGATGCTCAAATGGTCCAAATAATATCTAATCCTCCCTCATCACCTAGAATATTAATATTTTCCATTGGATTATTTGAATCTACTTTATCACTTATAAGACTTCCATTTCCATTATTAATATTGACTATAATCATTTGAATCACCTACTATCTAGAATATTTCTATATTTTTCCTCTGTAACTATATTATAGATCCTATGTGTAGATATTAAAAACTATATATCCCATGTAGTAACTCTAGTTATAGAGACCAATTTTGTATCATATCCTTGGACAATTACCACCTATGCATAGAGTTCCAAAAATTGTGGTTTTAAAAAGATTGTCTTAAAATCCTTTTGGATGCAAAATTTATGGCCTATGGATATTTTCCCTATTAGCAATAACAAATAGAAAAAAATACCTTTAAATATTAGAAAAAAAAATTGTAAACTAGAAGATTCCACTTTTCACATGCATATAGGGTAATCTCTATGACACATTTTTACCACTATAGAAACTAGATGAATAGTTGGATGTCATTTATCATGATCTAAGTAGAAATTTTCTATCATATACAAATATAATTTTGCATACCAATTGGAATACATGTTGGATGCCATAAAATTATTGACTATCATATTATTGATGCTACTAATAAAACAATAAGTGTATTTCGAATCTTGGTTTTCCTAGAGAGGAAAAATTTAGGCTAAATAGGATACCTAACCACCAAAGAGCTTCTTGAGCATACAATGCACTACCAAAGAAATCATGGGCTTTTGAAGATGTATTTTTTGAATCGGACTGACCCCCCACTATTTAAAAGGGCAAAATTAAAGGGAGGGGCACAACATGAGGTAAAAATAAGCCAAGATTTTGTTCCTTTAAAAAGTGACATGCATAATACTCAAACACCATACCTCCATCAACATATTCCTTTAACATATATTTTCCAATGAAAAGAGATTCCAAATGAGGATAAAAAATTCCATCCTCTTTGAAGAAAAGACATAATACAAACATCATAGAAAAAAATATTGGTTTAGGTAAAACCTTGGACCTATTAGGTTAAATCATTGAAAACATCATGAAATCAAGTAACTCACCCATTCCATATGAAATACAAGATGAAACCCACCTTGAATAAGTCTATGCTAGAGGGAAAAATTAGTGTTTAGAAGCTATCGTTGGTGAGACTTGAACCTACACCATACATCCTCAAAATATTCATAACATGCATGCTAGGCCATAATCCAAGGATTCTATTTAATGAAGAGAAAAATATAGTATTGATAAACGTATCTATTTGAACAAATGCAAATTTTGTTTATCTATATAAAACATGATGTTAATAATCCAATTAATTATCTTCACATAATCATGTAAATATTTTAACCATTGTGATACATGCCATCAGAAGGAGAGGAGATGAATTCATGTATTAATGAATCACTAGCACCTTCCTCTAGACACAATATAGATGTCATAGTGCTCCATGGAGATGACATTGGCAAAAGTTGTATAGTAGAATAGACAAGTTGACTTGAGCCTTTAACCCTGTGGGTATTAAGAAACTAAAATAGTTATTTTTCTAGCTACATTAGCCATCTAATATTAATGATTTGATGAAATTAATTCCTCCTTAAAGTCACCCAATCCACTTCTATATACAAAATGGAGGTCAACATAATAAAATTAATTTTAGGCTTATGCTTCATATAAATTGAATAAAAATGCCAAAAGGTACAAACCTTAAACCCATGAAATTCCACATAAGATTATCAAAATCGTCATTGGTTAACTAGAAATATAGAACCACTTATATTTTTAAAAAATCATGCTTCACTATTTGAAATAAAAACATCTTATTATCCAAGCAGGTTATACATTCCCCAACTAAATAATACAAAAATGGCATAGATTCAGTCTGCATGGGGAGGATAAAACCCATGATATATTGCAAAGAGTCTTACACACTAATGAATGAACATTCCACTATGATGAAATGGTGAGAGGAGGGAACTATGTGCTTCTTAAAGACTAAAAATATCCTTCCCTTCAAAAATCATGTGAATTAAACCTATCATAAGTGGGAATCAAACCTATGTGGTCCAAATTAAATAGCTCTTAGAGAATCCATACAATTGTGATTCCTATATTCTTCAATGGTTATGTGATTATTACACTCATAGTTCTATGTCATAGAATAAGGGATAGATGAAAATTGGTATAACACATATGCAAGATGTTTGGTACATGATAATTAAAGGATTTTGGCACCAAAAATTTTCAAAATTTAAAATTAAAAACTTTTAAATTATTTTCTTAAAATTTTAAAAAGATGAAATTTCCTTCAACAAATAGCTTATAGAAAATAAAATTTCCCTTAATAAGAAGTAAATGCTTTAAAAATTATTACTCTACAACTTGTTGATTCCACTCCATAACCCCTCTAATATCATGCTAGATTTCATAATAACTTCAATAAATGAATAGAAGTATAACATTCATCATATATCCAATGGGTCCTTCGTTCAATGGTTGGGACAAATAATTGATGTAGCCAATAACAAGTTTTAAATATCTGTAGCACCCAATAGCTTAATGCGACTAAATCAATGTAACAAATAAATGGTAACCCTTTCAAAACCCTACTTAAAAAATATATATACCATACATGATGAAATATATTAGAGAAGCAAAATGTAAAGATTAATAGAACAAAGAGAAAAGCATGGTACCTTTAGTTACCTAAATAATAGATAACATTGATGTCGCATTGATATAATGAATTGGTGGTTGAGAGATATGTATACCAAACAATTAACACTGATAATTGCATCACCCAAGCAAGCATAACATAAGGGTTTGGGGTTAATTACAAGTTTTTAAAGGTTAACAATAATATTAGTTTAAAATTAATGACATGAGGGCTAGATACATAAAATCATAAAAATGCTTATTGTATAGTTATTTCTTATAGTCTTATATAAATGTTACATCATATCCACTATAATCCTTGGCCAATAATTTTATATTATCCATATTCCAACATGTGTTATCTAATACATTTTATAGGTTAACCTTAATATAACCATCAATAAGATAAATACAATTTAGGAAGAGGTACAACCACATCAAAAAAATCAACTATTTAATTTTTGTATCATAGAGCTTTTCTAAGATCTAATAAGGGAATAAATGTTAGAAGTATTGAGTTGTCATTGATGTCAAAAGGAAAAATTATCCAAGGTAACTATATCTCAAGAAAAGCAAGGCAAATATATTTCAAGTGAGTCAAGGCAATTATATGATAAGTAAAGTATTATAATATTTAAATATTGAATTTAAATGTTATAAACTGAAGGATGAAATTTAAAATATTTAATTTAAATATTATAAAGGTTGAAATATTGTAAGGTGGGCCAACATTTTTGAAAGTAATAAGATTTGCATATATATACAATGATGAAATTCATTCCAAAGTGAGTATTCATCAAATATCTTTGTGATCGACGATGAAGAAGAAGATAAAGTGGAGGTGTTGAAGATCATAGATGAGAAATTAGATGAAGAGGAAGTATTGAGGATCGGTGGTGATAGGAGAACTATGGTGCACTCGAAGGTAGTAATGAAGGGGGGTCTGCGAACATATGGTAGCCAAGCCCAGTGGTTGGCAGCAGTGGTAGAAGGTACCAAAGTGAGATTTAAAGAAGCCAAGTTGGTTCGGGAAGCAGAGAATAAAGTTAAAATCATTCATTAAAGAATATCAAAGTTTTTTTTAGAAAATTGGGCATCATTGCAGTAGAAAATTTTGTGAAGTCAAATGTTTTCAGCATGTGGATATGATGTGGTTTCCCAGAAAGTGAAGATAGCAATTTCAGTAGCCATAGGGTAGTTGAAGATCGAGGAAGGATAAACATTCAAGCAAAGTGCTTGGGCACAATTTCGGAGCTTTATTGGTAAAGTCTTGGGATAGCTCATAATAGTTAAAAATAAGGAAGTCGTTCATGCTAGCCATTACAAACACTGCCATTTGGTGTAAGATTCAAGTGAATCAAGAGAGATGTCACTATCCATGATGGAGATTTGAAGCCTTGTCAAGTCTGAAAGGTGCATTAGTCCAGCATTGAAAAAATAAGGAAGGCAATAAATTGGTCAATGAAAGATGTGTAGCGAGGAAGTGTAACATTTAAATACATCATATTTCCTTTTAAATCCCAACCATTGGGCTATCCCAATCGATTTCCAACTAGTGTTGAGGACACTACGTTGCTACAAGTTAGAGGTTCGAATCTCCTTGGCAGCGTGTTGAGTTTTTGTTCAATATTTTTTTAATATTAAAATGATTGGAACTAGAGATAGAATACATGAAATATTAAGATATGAGTAGATCATATTTGAGTAGTGTTTTAAGCAGGTTTTAGAACTGGTTTGAGTAGTGTTATGAGTAGGTTTTTGGAGTATCTTAGAGGAAAGTTGGGAGTTTCACTCCCATATCAAGAAGATAAGGGAGGAAGGGGGTATTGTTAAGTGTTTCATCTTTCAATACCAAAGGAGCCTTTGCCATTGATGTCAAATGGGGAGAATTTTGCTGTACTTAGTATGGCACTGAGAGGTGGGGTGAATTAGTGTAGCATTTCAAGAACTTAAATCTGTAATACTTAATGTTGAATAATAAAAACTTAAAACCAGAAACAGCAAGCATAACAAGAGAGCATCACACAACATAGGATTTTAACAAGGTTCACCAATATGGCTACTCCTCAAAAATAACGGCTGCTTGGACTACCATCCAAAAGCAGCCTCTTGCAAAGCACCAACTTTACAATTATTTACCAGCACCTACTGGAAGGAGCAACAACCCCTTATTTATCTGCATCAATAGAAAGGAGCACCAACCCCTAATTTTACCAGCACCTACTGGAAGGAGCACCAACCCCTGATGCCAAGCTGTAACCTGGAATTCAATTCTGAATGTAAATGTTTGATAGGAAAATACCTTCATTTTCACAAGACCCTGATTGGTCTAAAGCATACTAGATCTCTCTCACTATTCACAAAATAGAAACTTCACAACTTCTGTGATCTACAACCACACTGCACCTTCTGCTTTCTCTGCGCAATCACTTCACACTCTTCTGCTTTATTTGCGCAATCACTTCGCACTCTTCTACAATCTATAGTCAACTTTCATGATCATCTTCTCCCTTTTGCACACTCTACTCTATTAGCAAATTTTGCACTTAGCTTGATTCGACATGACTTGCTCACTTTGTACACTTCGCCATCATCTCGCCACTTCTGCGCTATCTACACTCTTACGGCCACATATCGCACACTTCGATACTCACATCGATCGATCTATAAATCTCCAAACATCCCTCCTTATATAATAGAGATTTCAAGATGAAAACCCTAATTGTAGTCGATTGATTATGCAAATGCCAACTCTAATCTTGATTGGCTGCAAACCCTAATCTTCGTTGGCTAACGTCGGTCTTCGTCGGCTTCAACTACCTCTGTAACTCTTATGTTGTTGATGCTGCAAAAACACAACATGTCATGATATCGTGACACTTCTACCTCTGTACGCTTCGTCTTGGCTTTTGTCATGATATCACGACACTTCTCTCTTCATAGACTTCACCTTTTTCTTTTGTCACAAAATCGTGACACTTTCAGCCTTCGTAGACTTCATCTGTTCTTTTGTCATGATATCATGACACTTCTGCCTTCATAGACTTCGTCTTCGCTTTTGTCACAAAATCATGACACTTTCTATTTTTGTACCTAGCCTTTTGCTTTTGTCGAAAAATCATGACACTTCTGCCCTCGTTGACTTCCTTTCTGCTCTTGTCATGAAATCACGATGCTTCTATCGTTGAAGACTTGCTTTCTGATCCTGTCATGAAATCATGACAGTTCTGCTTTCAAAGACTTGCTCTCTGCTTTTGTCACAAAATCGTGACACTTCTTTTGTTGAAGTCTTGCTTTCTATTTCTGTCGTGAAATCACGACACTTTCTGCATCCGTACGCTTTCTTTGCAACCCATCACAAAATCGTGACGCTTTCAACTTTCGTACGCTTCCTTTGCAACTTGTCACGAAATCATGACACTTTCAACTTTCGTGTGCTTTCTTTGCAACCTGTCACGAAATCATGACACTTTCTGCTTTCGTATGTTTTCTTTGCAACTCATCGTGAAATCGCGATGCTTTCAGCTTTCATATGCTTTCTTTACAACCTATCATGAAATCACGATGCTTTTAGCTTTCATACGCTCTACTTGGCTTACACCAGCGAAAACATGACAAGTCACAAAATCATGACACTTTTCGCTTCCTTGCACTCTTCTCGGCATGCACCAGCGAAAACATGACTTGTCACGAAATCGTGAAACTTTTCATTTCCTTTCACTCTTCTTAGCATGCATCCGCAAAAACATGACATGTCGCGAAATCATGATACTTTTGCTGCCTTGTGCCTTTCTCTGCCTTTTGCCTGTGAAAATGGAACATGTCATGAAATTGTGACACTTTCATTGCCTTGCTTCATTGTTCGGCTTGCACTAGCGAAAACATGACATGTCACAATATCGCGACACTTTTTCATCCGTACACTCCTCCTCGCAGACTGTCGAAAAATTGTGACACTTTTCCTTGCAAGCTCTTTCTCTCGAACCTGTCGCAAAATCATGACAGTTCTCACTTTGAACTCTTTCTTTTGCTGCATGTCGCAAAATCACGACAGTTCTCACTTTGAACTCTTTCCTCTGCTGCATGTCATGAAATCATGATAGTTCTTACTTTGAACTCTTTCTTCTACTACATGTTGCAAAATCATGATAGTTCTCACTTAGAACATTTTCATCTACAGCATGTCGTGAAATCGTGATAGTTCTCATTTTACTTTCTCTCTCCTCAAACTTGTCATGAAATCGTGACAGTTCTCACTTTGGACTCTCTCTTCTGTAGCACGTCGTGAAATCGTGACACTTTATCTTGCTTTCACTTTCTCTTCTGACTTGTCACAAAATCGTGACACTTTAACCTGTTTTCTCCTCTGCTACGAACATGTCATGAAATCGTGACACTTTAACCTATTTTCTCCTCTGCTTCGAACATGTCGTGAAATCATGACAGTTTTTCAACTTGCCTTCTTCTCTTCCAACATGTCGCAAAATCATGATAGTTTTACCTGCTTGCGCCTCTGCTTCGAACATGTCACAAAATCGTGATAGTTTTTCAACTTGCCTTCTTCTCTTCCAACATGTCGCGAAATCGCGACAGTTTTACCTGCTTGTGCCTCTGCTTCGAACATGTCGCAAAATCATGACAATTTTTCAACTTGCCTTCTTCTCTTCCAACATGTCACGAAATCATGACAATTTTCTCTACTGTTTCTCTCTCCTTCAGTATGTCGCGAAATCACAAACACTTTTCTTACTTGTCTTTTTCTTTGATTTTTTTGCATATGGGTCACTTCAATCTTCTTGGAAAAGCACTGTACATACTTTGAATTGCTTCTAAATTTCCTGTCCATTACATCTGAATAATTTCTGAGCATCTGAACTTCCTGTCCATTGTATCAACTGATCTATCTGACTATGTTGACAACAATGACAATACTGTTGCATATTCTGAACAGCTTCTGAACTTCTTAATCACTGCATCATGACTATGTTCACTGCATCAATTGATCTAACTGTTTGTGTTGACAACAATGACAATACAGTTACTGCACCTTGCTCAACAAATTTTAGTACGCAAAAGCAGTTTGGAATTTTAGTAAGGGAGGGTAGCTTGTCATGGGGAGCAAATTGTGAATCCAGTTGCAATAAATGAAATCTTCTTTGCAGGGTTGGCATCAATGACAAAGGGGGAGTTTGTTAGAAATATTGAGTTATCATTAATGTCAATATGGAAAACTATCCAAGGCAAATATATCTCAAGAAAAGCAAAGTAAATATATTTCAAGTGAGTCAAGGCAAATATATTATAAGTAAAGTATTATAATATTTAAATATTGAATTTAAATATTATAAAGTGAAGGATGAAATTTATAATATTTAATTTAAATATTATAAAGGTTGAAATTTTGTAAGGTGGGATGATCTTTTTGAAAGTAATAATATTTTCATATATATACAATGATGAAATTCATTCTAAAGTGAGCATTCATCGAATATCTTTGTGATCGGTGGTGAAGAAGAAGATAAAGTGGAGGTGTTGAATATCACAGATGAGAAATTGGATAAAGAGAAAGAGTTTAGGATCGGTGACGATAGGAGAACTGTGGTGTGCTTGAATGTAGTGATGAAGGGAGGTTTATGAACATTCGGTAGCCAAGCCCGATGGTAGGCAACAGTGGTAATAGGTACCAAAGTGATATTTAAAGAAGCCAAGCTAGTTCAAGAAGTAGAGAACAAAGGTCAAATCATTCATTGAAGAAGAACAAAGTTTTTCAGAGATAATTGGGCATCATTGTAGTAGAAAATTTTGTGAAGCCAAATGCTTTTAGCATGTGGATATGATGTAATTTCCTATAAAGTGAAGACGATAATTTTAGTAGCGTAGTTGAAGATCGAGGAAGGATAAACATTCAAACAAAGCGCTCGGGCACAATTTTGAATATTTACTTGAAAATTCTTGGGATGACTCATAACAGTTACAAATAAGGTCACATATCCTAGCCATTACAAACACTACCATTTGGTGTAAGAGTCAAGCGAATCAACAGATACATCACTGTCCATGATGGAGATTTGAAGCCTTGTCAAGTCTGAAAGGTGCATTGGTCCAACATTGAAAAATAATTAAGGAAGGAAACAAACTGGTCAATGAAAGACATGTAGTGAGGAAGCGTAACATTCAAATACACCATCTTGCCTTTTAACTCCCAACCATTGGGCTAGCCCAATTGGTTGCCAACCAATGTTGAGGACACTACGTTGCTAAAAGTTAGAGGTTCGAATATCCTTGGCAGTGCATTGAGTTTTTATTCAATTGTTTTTTAATAATTAAATTATTGGAGCTAGAGATAAAATGTGTGCAATATTAAGATATGAGCAGAGCATATTTGAGCAGCTTTGTGAGCAGTTTTTAGAACTGGTTTGAGCAATGTTGTGAGCAGGTTTTGGATTAGATTTGAGAAGTGTTGTGATCAGGTTTTGGAGTATATTTGAGCAGTGTTGTGAGCAGGTTTTGGAAGAAGACCTAAGTAGTGTTTGGAGCATAACTTGAGCAAGGATATTGGTGTCTCCTGTGTATTGATGTCCATAAACTTGAGCAAAGGGTATTGGTGTCTCCTGTGGATTAGTGTCCATAAATTTGAGCAAAGGGGATTGTGTCTCATGTGGGTTGGTGCTCATGAACATTGTAATAAGGGATTGGTGTCTCCTATGGTTTTGTGCCCACAAAATTTATTGACGAAATATATAAGCAATATTTTGTCATGATTTTCTCCCAAGAGGGGGTTTCCATGTAAAATATTTGTCTCTTATGTGTGTGGTGATTTGTGAATTGTTTCATTATTGCATTGATATTATTTGAAGTTATTGCTTTGGAAAGAAAAGTGAAAAATTTTATCTTATACTGTTCACCCCCCCCTCTCAGTATAAGCTTGTGTTCTTCAATAAAATTATTAATCTTGTATAGAACATTATTTAAAATTAATTTGGCAATTATATAGCCTATAGGGTCATGTGGAACTATGAGAATATTTTGATCAAATGAAGTAGTACCTACTTTTAATTGAGTATTTTTGGTACTTCTATGATCAATTTTGTTTTAATTAAAATTATTCAAAATAGGAATCAAACACACTAGATTATGAACATTGTGTTTTGCTATGTTACTATGGCATCTTGAAATCTAGTATAAGTCCTCAAAAACTTATTTATTTTGTAGCTTCTTAGGCTAAATGATTTAAATATATTGTAGATAACTCACAATATAATATGGCTTTTAAATATCATACATAATGCATTACATCAAAATATTTCTAATTCATGAGATGAATCCTCCTTGAGTCAATAACTACCATGTTTGTATTAGATTTCTTATATTCATATAAGTTTTATTTGATTTTAGGACCAATAATATTATCCCATTACTTATTGATACTAGAGAAAAAAATTCTTAAATCATCCTAATTGTTTTATTTGGTTTCTAAACTATTGCTAATTTTATATGGTTTTATTTTGGATGTTGGTAAGAGGTTTGAATAATAGTTGATAATTCCTATTTTATTTTATATATATAAGATTGCTTATGGTATTTCTTAGCATTATCATGATATACTTCATTCATTTTTATCATTCATAAAAAATGATATGTCTCCTTGTGACCGTCTTCTATGAGTGGTAGTAAATGAATATGTAAGGGCTCATTCAACCTTCTCTACAATAATAATATTTTTTTTTTTTTACATAGGAGAGTTGGTCACAACCACACTATTTTTAGTAATTTAAAAGCATAGGATTCAAACCATAGGTGTTGCTTCCACAAAACCTATTTCACTTTGTTATTGTTGACCCAGTGTGAACGTGACCATTGATCATTTGATATTCGTACTGTCATCATCAATTTGACGTGCACTCAGAGGATTCAGATTAGACTACTACCTTTGCAAATAGGTTGCTCCCGAGGTTTGAACCTAGGTGTCTTCTTGGTAAGTGCTTGGCCAAACAAGCACTTACCAATCCACCTAGCCCTTAGGGACTTCTACAATAATAATGTTAACCACAACATCAAATACATTTCATATTAGGATTTTAAGTTTTATGGTATGTATACCCTAAAGTGGATTAAATTCTAGTTTAAAAACTATAAAATAATTTTCCATTGTTGATAACTTCATGGTCTTGATGTGGTTGGATTTTCGTTGTCAATGATATAAAATATTGTGTCCAACTCAATCACTAAATATTCATTCTTGCACTTGAAGTTCATTTTTTGTTGGAAGTAGTACTTGTGGTCATTGTTTTCTCCATAATTTTTGGTGAAGACATATTCAAATACTTCTATATGAATTATGGATATAAATATCAATTTTTTTCATGCTTGACATCAAGGTTATCTACAATACGATCCTTTAAAAGATATAAAATATAATAGATGTCCTTGAGTAATTATAGTATAATTTTTTTAATATTTATATAATTTTGAGGTAAAATTGATGCAAGTTAGCATATGATGAATCAATAATAATGTATGAATCTAAGTAGATACCTATTATTTTATCATAGGTGGAGTGGACATGGTCAAATTTTTCTTAATTAATGAAGAATTCTTTAAATGATTTCTATATGAAGATGTGTTTTTTTTTAAATTGGTTTTATGAGATTGAAACATACCCCACTTGTATTACATCATCACCATATAGTGGTATTACAATAAAGCTTGGATATTATCTATGTATCACTTGGTAAAATTTGAACCTTGGTCTCCTCATTTTTAATGTTGAAGAATCTAACCAGTTGAGCTAATGTCATTTGATATGAATATGTGGTTTATATAGAAGTAAGACTTATGAATATTATGGCAAATAAACTCATATCAACTAAATAAAAATGCAATTCAACATTGGATGGAAAAATATTGATCTAACATAAGAAAATAAGAGATGATGAAGATAAAGGTATTTGGACTAAATCAGACATAACTCATTTCAAAATTATATCTTTATCAAAATAAGTCAAATTTATTTTATTATTCTAAGTTTTTGTGAATTATTAAATATCTTGGACCTATTCATATTGTTTTAATTCCATTATATGATAGAATTGCTTCGATTCTTAGTAGAGTCACATATGATTTGTATATAAATACACTAGTTAATGATGATATTTTATTTCAATCAATAACAATAATAATACACGAATGTTTTATATTGAGTAATACCTAAGGTTTATCCAGTTTTTTCAAGGTTTATTTAACCATTGGAGTATCCTCTCAACTCTTGGTATGAATGGTAGAATGAATAGTGGAATTAAGAGAGTTTTTATGAATATTTTCAAATATTTTATTAGGATGGTAGGCCTAATCCTTGAGCCAAGATCTCTGATGGTAGACAAGGATGTCAAGAATGTATTGAATAAGGGTATCATTCTCCAATTATTGCTAAAAAATTTAGGATACCATAGGGAGATGGCCAAGCATTTGGCGTATTATTGGAGAAATATACTCAGATTTGACAACATTGAATTTGAAATTAATATCCCTTTAATGGTAGAGGTGATTGGTCTATCGATGGATGGATTCATGCACAACAGATAAAAGCATTCTCTAGATAAAGAATCATAAATCTTCTTGGATGAAGAAGAGCTAGTCAAGATTTAGAATGGCTTCAAATGCAATTCTTTGAAGGCTCCTTGGGATCGAGTGACCTTAATAATCATGTAGTATTTTACACTCAATGAAAATTAGGAAACCCTAAGAATCTATCATTTCATGTTCCTCTACCACCTTCACAATACGAGGCTGATGAATATCCCATCCTTCCTTTACCAATCCTTCACTAGATCGATCAACAGAGTGAAAAAATATTTGGTCCCAAATCCTATTCATCAAGGATTAGCAAAGATGTTATTTGACCATGTGGTGAAGTATAGAGGCCTAGACAATGATGGCATCCTAAACTACCTTAATAGGGCCGCAACACTGATGGTGGATTACCCTATTTTGTTCAACTTTTGAGACTTTGATTCAATGAATCAGGATACTACTATTACTACTACTTTGGTGGGCTTGGTAGCGATGGTGGAAGAATCCATTTTAATAGGGTCTAGAGGCAGTGAAGAAGGGACAAGGTGTTCCAAGAGATTTGTGGAAAATATGGCCAATAATGGAAAGGCTCCTTTGAACATCAATGACTCTAACTCAGAAGAATTTCTATTGCCTTCCAAAAATCCAAAGCTTACTCTTAGAACAAGAAGCACTAAAAAGTTGCAGAATATTGGAAACTAGAATGAGGGATGTACTAAGCCCTTGAAATGGATGCTGCTTAACTTCAGAGATCCTTCATAGACTCCTTGTAAGCCATGATTTCATACATAAAGGAAATTCTTACCCTCATGTGTTAGGATTCTTGGGAAAATATTGAGAATAAGGAGGATAATGATGTAGGGCCCAACAAAACCAAGAATTAATTATTTTAACTTGGTTCATCGTTTCTTGTCTCTTTTGTGCTCTCGGGGCTTCACCCCTTGATGGGTCTATTATTTTATGGTTCATTGGGTTTATCTTGTTCTTTAGGTCTATCTTATCCTCTTTGTGGGTTTTTGGTTTCATTATGTCTACAGTTTTATTTTCTCTCTACTTTATTTTGAGTGTCTTTAGAAGGATGCTTGGAGGTTGTATAAGCTAAGGTTTGTTGGTTTACTTTTTTATTGATGTTTTCTATTACTTTCCTAATTTTTCCTCAAAATTTGACTAGACCCTTTTGTATAAATGTTTGGAGGTCCTTTCAAAACTCCTTAGTCTATCTAATAAAAAAAAAAAGTATTTATGAGTTAAATACCTCATAGTTTTGTTTGAATTGGATAAAACTAGAAAAGACTTTTAATAAAATGTGTCACCTATTATGAAATAACTAGTAAAATCTAATTCAACTTCATAATGAAATTAAATCTAAAACTAGATTAATTGCAAGTATGCTAGTTTTTTTATATATCAAGTAATATTTTGTTGATTTAGTCTTATTGTGAAAAGATTATAATAAAATAGAAAAAGCAAATACTATAAATAGAATTTTTTTTTAATATAAAAGTATGATTAACATATCAAATAGTAGATATTTATTGATCACAGTTATGCTAATAGGAATGTTACAACTTGATACCATGAGGTAGGTGTCATGTGTCCATATTATAGATTTGGGATATTGTAGGCTAAAATAATGATCAAAATCCTTAATCCTTTTAATTATTAGAGCATTGAACTGCTAATCATATATTTGAATAATGGATTGAGAAAAAAAAATGTAAAGTAGAGATAAACTTAATAGAATTATATGTAAGATTTCAATTATTATATTCCTCCACCATGGATCTTACTGAAGAAACCTTATACTCTTCTTTAGTTGTGCCCTTAGTTTATAAACATTGGAATCAAGGGTACTTTTTAAAAAAATCCATTTTAATTGATGATGGCCACTATTTCTAATCATATACATATGGAAATAAAAGTACAACATGATAAATGATACTTGAAATAAAAGTATTACCTATTTTTTGGATAACATTATTTTAAACTTTTGAGGTACTAGAGAGCATCATATTGAATTCAAATGCCAATGAACAATGTTCTATAACCATTGAGATGACCTTAATCAAGGAATAAAATATATATGAACAATAATCTATAACTATTAAAGCTACAATCAGTAAGATATGTTGTTCAAATGATACACTTATCAAACATGTCCTCGTCAAAATTTAGCTTAGATAATTGTCATATATAATCCTTTGATCAATAGACCCCATAGATATCAACTCTAATTGTCACACATGCATTAATTATAGAAGCAAAACAGACCACAAAATAAATAATATCTTAAAACCAGACTAAATAGATTTCTAAAATAAAAGCAATAAACTGACTAATGTCCAACCAACTAAAAATTACCAATATTTACTTTCAAAAAATAAAAAATAAAAAGCATTGTAGAATGCTACTACAATAATGTAACTTGGCATGACTACTATTATAGGACCACTTCCACATTGTAATATGTTATTAGATATTAGATTAGCATGGTATTCTTATGCATTTTACTGATATTTAGGTTTATTTTTCATAGGTCATTACCATATGAAGCCTACAAAATAGACTAAAATCATATCATTTTTAATAAAATTCTATAGAGTGATAGGTTTTGGAATGTAAATTTTAAATATATAAATTTTATTTAGTTTTCTTCTAATTCGATATTTACAAATTTATTTTATATATATATATATATATATATCAATTTTATTTCTGACATAACTTTGGAGGCATTATATGGGTTATATAATAGCACTTTACAATTGAATTTGCAATAGATAGGCATTGAAATATATATTTGAATATATAAATTTTAATTACTTTTAGTATAGTTATATTTTTTTAGATAATTTCATTAGGTATGCCTAAAAGTCTAGTGTTTACTATGATAGTTGACCATTGTTTATAACAAAACATTATTTATAGCTTATATAGAATAATAATTATAAAATATATTTTACAAACTAAAATTCAATTTGTTTCAAGTTTATAATATTAATTTATATTAGTATTTTAATAAGTATCTTTTGTTGTAGTTTTAGATGCATAATTTATGTGTAATTTGATAAGTCTTGACTATTTAGACGTTATGCACAATGTGAGTTTTATGCATTTTAATACTTAAATATTGTGAAATCAAGCTAAGCATCATTTAAATAAAATAAAATAAAACTAAAATACACATTATTTAAAATATCATTTTCAAAGGACTACAAAAATATATTGATTTTATAAGGTAACTAACACAACTTTGGAGGCTTCATATGAGTTGAATAATAGCATTTTAAAATTGAATTTATAATATATAGGCACTAAAATATAGATTCTATGTATACAAATTTCCTTTAGTGTTAATATAGTTACATATTTTATAAAATGTCACATGGTATGCCTAAGAGTCTATTGTTTACTACAATAGTTGACCATTGCTGATAGCAAAACATTATTGATATCTTTCTACATAGAAGAATGATAATTTTCAAACTTAAAATATTTTACAATGTGAATTTTATGAATTTTAAAACTTAATTATAATGAAAGCAAGAATATAAGCATCATCTTATAAAAAATGGACTATAATAGACAATATATAGTATCATTTTCAAATAACGACACAAAAATAAGTATTGTGATGAAAATTTGAATTTCCTAAAATATATTAGTAATAGAATAGATAACATCATATTTTATTTATAACAATATTAATTTCCAATTAATATGTATATATAGCTATTCTAACTCAAAATTTATATATATAGTTGAATCTTTATATAATAATTACATTAAATTTTCAAATTTTTAAATAATTAATAGCGTTTAAGTTGGATTCAATCACAAATCCCAATATCTGGTGTATTGAATAAAATTAATACATATGCATATAATCACTCAATTTAATATTACTAAACACAATATTCATACAATATTACTCAAAAATAACAAAATATGAAAGATTCTTGATAAATACTTTAACTTTCTTGATACAATTTATTATAATTGTAGTCCTTTTTATTCTCATATCTAACAAAATATACTATAGGTAAAGTGATTTACATACTATATATCTCGGTACATGGTATTCAACTTCTATTTATGAAAGAGATATTGCATGTTTTTTCTAATTATACCAAGATATAGGTCCTGACCTAAGATGGAACACATATTCCATCGTTGATTTTCTATCATCTATAGATCCAACATAGTCAGAATATTAATATCCCTGTGAGTAAAAACTATCGCTTATTTTATATTTTAATCCATATTCTATAGTTTTTTTGATATATTATAGCATATTTTTTGTATCTTTCCAATGACTCTCTGGGTTCTTGCATAAATAAAGAGATATCATTTACAATAATCAAAAGAAAAATTCTCTAATTGCAATATATAGGACATCTATTCTTCTTTTTGTAGGTTTAGAACTTGCCCTTCGAGGCTTCATGGACTCTTGGATACTTCAAAATGATCTCTGGCTCTCTAAAAATTGTAGTATAGACTCAATATCACTTGATTTCAAATTTAGATGTCTTAAAATATTTTTGTATGGCTCTAATATTATCTTTCTAGAATAATACCTTACAATTTATTCATCTAGAATATATAGGACCAATATTTAATCCTTTAAATAATTTATCTAATCCTTCATAACTTCATTTAATATGCAATCATTTTTTGTCTTTCAAAAATTCACACTAGAATTTTTCCTAATGCTAGCTTTTGAGTCTACTCCAAGTAGCTCTAATACCATTGATAACTTTTAAGCCAGATTCAATCACAAATACCAATATCTAGGATCTTGAATAAACTTAATACATATATATACGATCACTCAATTCAATATCAATGAACACAATATTCATGAAATATTACTCAATAATATACTCACAATATGAAAATATACGAGCTTCTTGATAAATACTTTAACTTTTTTGATACATTTTCATGGGGCTTTGTCTCCATAATATAACCTTACAAGGAGACTCTTGAATACTTTAATTATTGCTCTCCTCACATATCTAGGAGATGCATCCTTTCCTATTCCACACATAATACAAACATCTTGTGATTCTTGGCTTTACATCTTGCCATGTACATGTGACTTTTCACTTGCATACTTGACACATAAACACTTGACTCTTGACTTTTCTATGACACTTGGACACATCCTACACATTGACACACACCAATATTATATTTATAATATTTACAATGGTATTATTAAAATCTATCAAATAATGTAATATTTTCCAACTGATAGCCTTTAAACCAGATTTAATCACAAATCCTAATATTCAATATATTGAATAAACTTAATACATATGCATACAATCACTCAAGTAAATATTGATGAACACAATACTAATAAAATATTACTTTGTTAGCTTTTGATGATATATATAAAAGGAAATGCAACCACAAGATGTAAAATAAGCAAGCAATAATAACTATATGATAATGACACTATAATATGTAGAAAAAATATATAAGAATCTTTTGAAATAAATTAGAAATATGATATTAATGAAATCTCACAAAAATAGTACACTATAATATAATGGAGGACATGAACACTCCAAAAATACATGAAGGGTCTACATTGTACTCACTATATTAACTAGCTCCTAATGCTACTTCATTCAACTCTCTCAACTCTCCCAAAGGTATATATATAGGGAGATAAGTCCCTTGGCCTTTCATATACCTATGTCTCTTCATCTACCTAACCTATGACTCATGTACATGTGGACTACATGCATATTTACATCATTGCACATTCTAACACTTGTGCATTTATTACATTGCATAAATTAACTACTCAAACATTACTCTAAGGTAAACTCCTAGTCTAGTTATGTACCCAAGGTGGTACATTAGCATGTACTAAATAATGTAATATACTCCAACACCCCATGTATTACATTATTTAGGAATTGAATACTTCTTCAATACTATCTTTGTCTTGATTATGGAATTTGAGATCCTCTTCATTTTGTTTCATGTTTGTATCTTGACCAATTAAATAGTTAGTATCTTCATAAAACACTATCTTTGTTGAGAGAACTTTAATTTCATGTTCATATGTAGGTTCTTCTAGTTCTTAAATTTATTGAATCTCTTGAACCAAGTGACCTTTTTGTTTTCCTTCTTTATATTGTAATTGAGGATAATTGTATTGGTTCTGAGAAGTATATGGATGTTGAAATTATTGCTGATGTGGACTATACTAATTCTGATATTGTCTTGGTTGGAATGGCCTATTTTATTGGCTTCCATAATTTGTTTGATTTTCTTGATATTGGTTTCTAGGATTAAATCTATAGTAATTGGTACTATGTCCTTTCTTCCTGCATACTTGAAAATACCTATTATTCCATGGTCTTCATCATTTTTTGGATGAGGCAATATTTTCCTATGGATATTCTTTTGATACCAATGCATTGTTAGTCATTTCATATTTAACTATATTTTCTACCTCATATTCTTGAAAAATATTGACTAACTCATAAAAATATGTATCTTTTCTTAGGATCTGTAAAGATGTAATTAAATGCTTGTAGCTATCTAGAAGTTCTTTTAGGGTTACCTGAATAATAAACTTATCTTCTATCTTTTCTCCTAAGGCTAACAATTTTTCTTTTATATCCACTACTTTCTTAGGAATAGTTCTATACTTTCACCACTATTTTCTTTCAGAGAATGCAATTAAGTTTGAAGATTTAAGATAGTGGATTTATTCTTCCCCTCAAATATCTTGGTTAAATTTTTCCAAGCTTCTATAGATATTGCTACTAAACTAATGTAAGGTTGTATTTTGATTGTAATACCAAAATTTATTATCATTAATGTTTTTACTTCATTTTATTCAAAATTTTGAATCTCACTATCACCTAAAGTAGGTTTAACTTTTTTTCCTTTGATAATATCCCAAAGCTTTTCAACTATTAGAATCACCCTCACTTTGATGAGTAATTTTAACCTTTAAGAAGTTAGAATTCAGTGAGAATAAATTTATTTGTTGTCATGATGGTTCTTGTAGGCTACCTTATATCTCTCTAGTTTAAAATATGTGATCTCCCTAGTTTAAAATATGTGATCAAGCTTGATAAAACCTTATCATATATTATGTTTTGTAGAATCCCTTATATCTCCCAAGTGTTAAGAGTATTCTATGGTCTTGATAAAGAGCTTAGAATCTATTAGATTTCATTTTGAGTTGATTACCTAATGTTTTCAATATAGTGGTAATATAATGATCAACTCCTATTTCACCTTATTTATTCCTATTGATATATGCACTTTTCAATTTGATGAAGTTATCTATGGTTGGATTCCTTTTATCCCTTTAATTTGTATATGAGACAAGTATAAGAAATAATTTCCAACTCTTTAAGCAATTCAATGTTTTTGCTTCCTTTATCCTTAATTTTCAATGGTTTAATTTTCTAAATTCCAATACTCTAAAGTTTTATGTAGCACTCCTTATATCTCCCTAATTTGGAATTTTAGAAAATGATAATATTTGCAAAAGAATAATGTTTTAATTTTTCCAAGGTAGAAAACCTTATATCTTCTATTTTAATTATTTGCAAATATTATGATATTTGTATTTCAACTAATTCACTTTTGAAATATCACTTAAGGATATAAACTCCTTATTTTTATTTTCTTTCTAATTCACTAAGGTTGTTATTTTTTTATATATCCAATGCAATAATAAATAAACTCAACCTTATATAATGCACCTTATATCTCCTTGTATTTAATAGAAGGCAGTTATTACATTCTTATATGAATATACCTTCCTTGTAATGTTGTAGGTTGCTAGGTGATTGGCTTATATTTTGATTCCTCTATCCAAGCTTTAGGTGTTCTATGTTCTTGTCTTCAATGTATGACAGTGAGCATTGGATGCTCTTACACTCAATGTGTACAATCTTCTCCTCCTTTAATGCACTTTGACCACCATGTAATATATATATATGGGTGCACTCTTCTTTAGACTAGGCTATTAATACACCATTTTTCCTTGAAATACATGACACATGGTGCTTTACATTGCACTAGAATGTAGTATTACTTGCTAGGTGCCATTTGGAGATTACAACCTTTTGCAAGTATTATTTTAGGTGGTGTAAGACTTTGAGCATTGAATTAATTATTAATATCCCTTCTTGGCTTTGAATGGAGTGTTACTCCAAACCTGGGCACTCCTTACCTTTATGAAAGCATTATGTAAATGGGGTGCTCTTCTTCCTTTGTACCAAGTGTTACAAGATTCCTTTGGTTGGTGTGGAAAGTGGAGGCTCCTTCCCTTACATGCAACCAACCTCTTCAATGTTCCTTATCACTAGTTCTTGCCAACTTTTGCTAGTTTTTTTGCTCAACAAGATTTCTCCAATATATGGTGGCTCCTCTCCAATAAATGGTGGCTCCTCTCCAAAAAAAGGTGGCTTCTCTTCAAAAAAATGTGGCTCTACTCCAATGAATGTGGCTCTAAGGGGCTTCATAACTATTTTCTTGGTGTTTTTTCATCTAATATTTTATCCTTATCCACTTGGGTAATGCACATTTGTATTTGCATCTTGATATTTTCTATTTATGTTATTTATTTATGTTTTTCTCCTTGCAACTTGCACTACTATTGCATTATACTATCCTGGCTAATATCGTTATGTTGCCCTTAATTGGTCTCTTTTGAGTTGCAAGTTCTTCTTGCACTGTGAGCACTATTTTCATGAGAATGATGGCATTGAATTTGGTGTCTTTAGAATACTATTTTTTTGAGTCCTTTAGTTACCTCTCCTCCCTTTGCTTCAAAGTTTTCTCTTTAACCTTGATGATACGACCACTTGATGACTGTAATTTACCTTCTATTTTAATACCTTAAGACCCTCTAACTTTTATTCTTATTTTGCTACATTGGACAAGACAAGTAAGGTGCAATTATGTAATGTAAATAATTTTGCACTAATTAATATAAAATACCTTAATTTGCACCAGAATGTTTGAGGATTTTTGGTCTCCTTTTTGAAGCTATCTTCCTTCCTTTAGTATGGTGGCTTATTCTCTATCTCTTGATGGTAAATAATGATTTACTATTGTCTTCTTGTACTAGGCAACTCTATCCTCTAAATACTTTGCTTGGTGAACTTTACAATTATAATTCCAAGCTTTTCAATCATGCAAATAGAATACCCTTTTACATGGCTTTACTTTACACTATAGTATATGCACTCTATGCTTTAGAATAGAGTCTTTTTTTGCTTTCAATAGAAGGTAGGATGTTGATATTTTTCTTTCTTTTGAAATATATCTAACTCCTCTTTCTTATGTGTAGGTTTTAACCCTTGTAGAAACTGTCTTCTACACTTCCTTGAAGACTTAATATGAAACATTCTCCTTTGCAACTTTAAAATCTAATGTGGTGCTAAATGAAACTTAATAATGAACTTAATATAAGTTTTCAAATAATGAAACTTGTGTACCTAAGTTGTATACCTTTTTAACCTCCATAAATGATGTATTTCATGGTTATTTAGATCATATAATTACTGCCTCGTGTTAGATTAAATCACAAATATTTCTTTGTTGTCCAAAACAACTCTTTAACTCACCAATTTGCAGCTTTGAAACTCCTCTAACTTACTGCCCAAAAATGTAGTTTTGTGGCTTTAATTCTCCTTCATAATGCACTCTGAAAATCTAAAACATAGCTGCTATTAATGCTGTCCAAATTGCTATCCATTTCCTGTCCTCAAATATAAATTTCTTAGATTGTAATGAATTCAATGTATTCTTTGATATTTTGTCCTTGAATCTCTCAAGTTTGGTATGAAACTGCTCCAAATAAAAAATAAGACTTGTCTCCTAGAGACCTTCAATTTTTTGTTGTAACATCAGAAAAATATTGTCTTTGAATTAGCCTTCAAAACCTTCAAATATAATCTTCAAATATCTTAAATTTGGTGGTTTCTTTTAGCTTCTTTCTCCTTCAACATTCTTGTCAAAATTTGGCTTCAATATTGGCCTATTTTCTGGCCTTCTTCTCAATAATTTGAATGTCTTGAGGTCTTCACTATTCTCCTTTGAAACTTGACAAGCTCCTTGCCAAATCCTTATCCTTTTGGGTTTGTTGTCGGATGGTGATAATTATCCCAAAAAACTCCATTATCAGGAACGTTTCCTTGCTAGTAAATTTCTCCAATGATTTCTCCTAAAACTCTCCTCTAATGGACTTCTCCAAATCTCCTTCAATAGCCTTCTCCTAAATCTATAATGAGGCTTTATTAGCCTTCTCCTTTCTCTTTTCAATTCTTCCTTGAGATCTCTTCTCTTGGGACTTAAATTTTTGCAACATCTAGTCTTCTTAAAACTTCACTAAGACCTTCCTTGATCTCTTTAATATTCAATTATGGAAGTTTTGCAAAGATATCTCCTTCTTGGATATTTGAAATCTACTACTTCTAAAATATGTAATGGGACCTTTGCTAGTCCTTATCAATATCCAATATTCCAAATCTAGAAGTTCTTCAATGGGATATTTTGTGGTTTTCTTTAACTTCTTCAACGTGAAGTTTCCAATATTTAGTGGAGATCTCCAATCTCAAATCTTCTTCAAGACTCTTTTCTACATACTCTTCTTCCTTCAATGGGATATTCTTTCTTGTACCTCCTTCTTGATATGCAATCTTCAATGTGGCTTCTTTGGTCTCCTTTCTTCTCAATCTTTAGTTATGGAGTCTTCAATCTCAAAATCCTACAATGGAACCTTTTCCTTAGACCTCCAAATATTCAATCTCCAACTTGTTTCTTCAACTACTAGATTGATTCCAAAGAGGACATTGTTCCTAGATCTTGGAGGAAGATTCTAAACTTTCTTTGAATCTCCTTTTGATGCAACAAAGTTTTAGAGAAATTGTAATGGAAAAACTATAAATCTTGAGATAATGAATCTTCACTAGTTGATTTGTTAATAGAATCAATGTTGAGTCCTAGTCTTTACGAGTTTTTCTACAATTCTGTGGAAAGACTCTAGCCAAATGTAATTTAAAAAATTTTGAAAATACGATTCCCTATATCCTCTCAATCTCTCTTGTGGATCTCTCTATTTCCTATGAATCTACCATGGGCTCTGATACCACTGTTAGCTTTTTATGATATATTAAAGGAAATGTAACCATAATAAGAAAATGAGCAAGCAATGATAACTATATTGATAATGACACTATAATATGCAAAAATATATATATAAGAAACTTTTACAATAACTTAAAAATATAACATTAACAAAATCTCATAAAAATAGTACAATGTAATATAATCGAGGAGATGAACACTCCAAAAATACATGAAGGATCTACATTGTACTCATTATACTAATTAGATACTAATGTTACTTTATTCAACTCTCTAAACTCTCTCAAATGTATATATATAGAGATAAGTCCCTTGGCCTTTTATCTACCCATGGCACTTCATCTACCCAACCTATAACTCATGTACATGTGGACTAAATGCACATTTACATCACTACATATTCTTACACTTGTGCATTTATTACATTGCATGAAGTAACTACTCAAACCTTACTCTAAGGTAAAATCCTACTCTAGTTATGTACCCATGGTGGTACATTAGCATGTACCAAATAATGTAATATACTTCAACATACTCAAAAATATACTCACAATATCAAAATATACGATATTTTCTTGATAAATACTTTAACTTTCTTGATACATATTCATGGAGTTATGTCTCCATAATATAACCTTACAAGGTGAATCTTGATTAATTTGACTATTGCTATCCTCACATATATCTAATATGCTTCATTTCCTATTCCACACATAAGACAAACCTCTCATACCTCTTGGATTTACATCTTGATACATACATGTGATTTTTCACTTGCATACTTGACACATGAACACTTGACTCTTGAATTTTCTATGATACTTGCACACATCTTACACATTAACACATGCTAATCTAATATTTACAATGGTACCATTAGTATCTATAAAATAATGTAACATTTTCTAGTAACTAATAATTTTTAAGCCATATTCAATCATAAATCCCAATATCCAGGATATTGAATAAACTTAACACATATGGATACAAGTACTCAATTCAATATTAATGAACATAATATTTATAAAATATTACTCAAAAATATACTCACAATATCAAGATATACGAGCTTATTTAAAAATACTTCAACTTTCTTGATATATTTTCATGGATCTTTGTCTCCATAATATAACCTTACAAGGTGACTCTTGAGTAATTTAACTATTGATCTCCTCACATATCTAAGAGATGCATCCTTTACTATTCCAAACATAATAAAAACCTCTCATACATTTTTTCTTTATATATTTCCACATACATGTGACTTTTTTTTTGGTAGATAAGATACTATAGCATTATTACCGGGTTTTACAGGTTGATCCAAAACCTTTTACAAAAATCAGCCCATGATTGTTGATGAACATGTCCTTACTAAGGATCCTATATATGTAAAATCTACATACCACCAAAGCCATTACATCCGGTAAGGCACATAGCCTATTATCAAAAAGAAACTTCTTATACAACATTTTGGGTATACCCCGATAAAACACACCTGCATCATAATTACAAAAAAATAAACAGACACGGATCCCTTCCTTGAAACAGTGGAGAAATAAAAAGTTGCAGACACACATAGCGAGTACTGAAAAAAACTCCCACAAGCTCTGTATTGATAGTTACTCTTAATAATTCTTTGGTAATTTCTTTCTTCCGTATATGACATGCTTTGGGACCACATCCTATCTTACCCAATTAGCCTTGGATAAGTGAACCTACTGGCTAGATTTATGGTGGTGGTTATCTGGTGGTCCACGTGGCTCTGGTTCGAAGTCTTATATTATCAGTTCTTTCTTGCCCTGTTATTATCAACCAACCTCAAATTACTAATATGACTAGGAGCCATGTTATCTGACATGTGATTGTTCCCATTAGTCTTTGTGGTATTTCCAAAAAACATCCACCAAGACTGATAGCTCAGATAATTTTTATTGTGAGTCCATTTCAAAAAAGAGACGGGAATACTCATAGCCTTCGACCTTACAGTGCCTTCCTTATTGGTAAATTTGACTATCATTCTTGGCATTCTTGTTGAATAAGCTCCTCTAATTTGCTCGGGACACTGTGTTCCCATTTGAAAATTTTTTCACCATCGAAACCCAAAATGGCCAGCTTATCAGCAACTTTTTTAGCTTCCCGAAAGACATGTTGGGCTTTTATGTCCTGTCTTCCCTAGAAAAGGATCCTAGCCTCTTCAAAAATTGTTTTAATCCTCCAAGGAGGTGTTTTCCAATTATTGAGGAGATTTATAACATGCATAGAGTCTCCTTCTACGATCAAATTGCCTTCTAAGTCTTGATTCATTTGAAGGCCTTCCCACATAGCTCTAGCTTCAACTTCGTTGTTTGTCCCTATTCCCAAATATTCAAAAAATGCAAGCATCATAATTCCATTATGATCTCGCACAATATCGTCAGTGCCTGCTTTGCCAGGATTGTCCTTAGCCGCTCCATCAAAATTAAGCTTAAACCAACCCATAGGAGGTGGGGACCACTTAACATTGGCTCTAGGGTTGACTACCCTAGGCACAGATTCATCTAACAAGGTTAAGCTTAAATATTGAGCAATTGTAGTCTCCTGCAGTTGAGGTTTATAGCTATTAAAAGGGATAAGGTTCACATTCTCATTGGCAAAGGATAGGATCCTTGCAATGATAGTTTGATGATCATGGATAGACTCATTAAAGACTCTATGGTTCCTTTATAACCACACATGCCAAAGATAGTGATTGAGACAAATTTTCCACATGTATCTAAGTCTTTGGCTTAAAAACAGTAATGCCACTGGATGAACAAATCAAGTACGATGGCTAGTTTAACCCAAGAAATATTGAAGGCCTAAAAAACCTCACTTAGGATAGTCAAGGAAAAAGGGCACTCAAGGAAAATGTGATAAATGGTCTCCCAATTAGCCCTGCGCAGATAACAACGATTAGTGATAGAAATACATTTACGCATCATATTACCAATGGTTAGAATTCTTCCTTGGATAACCAGCCATGAAAAGACTACAATTTTTGGAATTAAATTTTTTATCCAAACTAAGTCCTTTTGGAGAACAAAATCCTCGTCATCAAGCAGAAGCTTATAAGCTGATTTAATAGTGAACTACCTATTTTTTGTAGGAGCCCAGGTCACTTGATCTTCCTTGGGTCTCATGGGGATAAATTATTGCCCAAGAATGTTACAAAGATCATTTGATTTCGCTTGAAATCCTTTAATCCTTATTTTTTTCCACTTCATTCTGCCTCTATCCTCAACCATATAATCGAAGACTTTTCTACCAATGAGTTCTTCCATGAATCTCTGATTCGGGCTAAGTTAGGATATTGCCTTAGTGGTTCGTCCTTAGCCCACCTGTCATTCCAACAATTTATCCTCTCACCATTGCCTAAAACCCATATTAAACATTTTTTGATGATTTCCTTACAATTGAGAATTGCTTTCCAAAAAGTAGAACCTCTGATTGGAACTAAGTCACTTAGAAATTCCATATTTTGAAGATACTTTCATTTGATGATAGTTGTCCACTCATTTTCTTCACCAAAAATGATGCACCATGCTTCCTTAGCTAGTAAAGCTAAATTCATATGAGCAATTCTCCTCAGACCTAAGCCCCCATTTTCCCTAGGTCTGCACACTTTGGTCCATCCTACAAGGTGTATCCTTTTTTTCTCCTCTGATCCAGTCCATAAAAATTCCTTTTGGAGTTTCTCAATTTTTTCGAAAAACTTCATAGGGGCTTTGAAAACAGAGAGGAAATAGACTAGAATGCTCTTAAGAGAGTCCTTAGTGAGGGTCAGCTTTCCTTCTTGAGATAGAGTTTGACCTTTCCATCCAGTAAGTTTTTTTTTAATTCTTTCAATAACCTTGTCCCACATTGACTCTCTCGGAGAACCAATGAAAATATGGAGACCAAGATACGAAGTGGGGAGGTTTGCTATATCACACCCTAAAATTTTTGCAATCCTTCCTTGCCTCTAAATGGGGGTGTTCAAGAAATATAACTTGCTTTTACTAAAATTAACTTTCTGACCAGCAGCGTCCTCGTAGAGTTGCAGGATGTATACGTGTGACTTTTCACTTGCATACTTGACACATAATCACTTGCCTCTTGACTTTTCTATGATAGTTGGACACATCCTACACATTGACACATGTCATTCTAATATTTATAATATTTACAATGGTACCATTAACATCTATCAAATAATGTAATATTTTACAACGCCCCTTATATTACATTATTTGGTATATATGTATATTGATGTACATAGATGAATCTAAAATATCTAATATTTGTTTTAGCCAAGAGCTTTTGTAAAAGTGTCTACAATTTTTTATTCAGTTGAAAATTTATTTACCTAAATATGATGATATTGTATATGATCTCTAATAAAGTGACATTGAGCTTCAATATGTTTTGTTATTTCATGAATCAATTGATTTTTTATAAATTTAAGAAATCCTTGATTATCATAATTTAGTAATTGTTATTATTTTTATTTCCATATCTAAAAGAGTGTACTATAACAAAAGTGATTCACATACATCTCTTGTTGCATGGTATTCTAATTCTCTTTATGAAAGAGCTACTACATGTTGTTGTTTACTATAACAAGATATAGGTCTTGACCCAATATAGAACACATATCCTAATGTTGATTTTTTGTCATCTATAGATCCAACATAGTCAAAATCTAAATATCCCTGTAAGTAAAAATTATCATTTCTTTTGTATTTTAATCCATATTCTATAGTTTTGCTAATATATTGTAGTATCCTTTTTGTAGCTTTCCAATGACTTTCTTTGGGTTCTTGCATAAATCTAGAGAGATAATTTACAACAAAAACAATATCAAGCTTGGTATTTGTTAAATACAAAAGACTTCCAATTAATTATTAAAACATAGTAGCATAAACTAGTGTTGTCTTATCATGTCTTGATAGTTTCAACCATTTTTCCATAGGTGTGGCTTTTATTTTAATAATTTGTTATTCCACATTTTGCAAGTTATAATTTTGCATACTTTTTTTGTTATTGTGATGCTATAATCATTTTAACAGATTTCTAAACCAAGATAGTGTTGAAGTAGACCTAGACTTACCATTTCAAAATCCTTTTCCAGATCTCTTTTACCTCATCTATCAAATTTTTTGATCTTCTTGTGATTATTATATCATCAATATATACTATAAGAATTACTTTATCAAATCCAACCTTCTTTGCATAAATATTTGAGTCTAATGTACTTCATTTGAAATTATGTCATACTAGATGATCATTAATCTTAATATACCATGCTCTTAGCGCTTGTTTTAATCCATATATAGATTTGTTTAGTTTACAAACATTTTGTTCATATCCTGATAGGGATAAGTGTATTACCATTACTTGCAATAAGTTGAAAAATTATATTTATGACCACTTGTTTTGTTAGTTATAATGGATAAAGGTTGTAACCGTCAGCATTTAATACAGCCTTATCTGATGGATAAAGGCCATATCTTTTTCTTTCCTATATTTTACATACTTTCCTATCTTTTACATATAATTACAAATGCCTATATCCACCCATCAATATTTATTATATTATTACTCCCCAATCAAACGGTATGAATATATCATATGTATAACTTATACATATGATTAGGAATAAGAAGACCGATACGGACCTAATTAATCCAATATACTTAACCTAATCTCAATATTCTCGCTCGTTTTTTGATATTCTTCTGTCTAAAAGTTTTTTTCAAGGAAAGTGAAAAAAAAAGATATGTGCATCATGCATCCAGCAGGAATTGAACCCGTGACTTCCCCAAGATTATTCGATCCACAAATTCATTCTCTTTATTGATAATATTGAGTAAGCTCAATAAAAATTGATTGTTTAAATTCTCCTAAGTAATAATGATAGAATTGAAACTTCGACATGACTAATATTGATTCAATATAAGATGAAAGTTGACGGGCATTTTTCAAAAGCAATTTTTTTTTCAAAAAGCATTCAAGAAATACCATATCGAAAATGTATTCAATAAATTATATTTAAGGTCTGGCCGCAATTCAAAAGATCCAATTCAAGTAAATTGGATAGAAAATGAAAGTTTTAATAATGTAATGCAAAATACAATTAACCAGCATTCATCAAGTTGGAGAAAAGGTCAGAAAGAATGGTTTAATCACTCTATTCTTCGAACTGATAAATATATCAATCGGAATTTCATTTTGTACAATTGGTCCACTCAAACCAAATACTTGAAAAACAGTTTGAAACATCTCATTTATAGCTCTAATTTTAGTTCTAATTTTACACGGAACTATTTGAAATTGAGAAACAGAGTGTTTGATCTAAATGAATACAGAGTGTTGGTCCCAATTGATATTCGTTTACCACTGAAGGAATTTCTTCAGCTTTTTATTTTTAAGAACTTATCTATTTTTATAGACTTATTTGACAATAAGGTGTTAATTTCTATACACCTCCCTAAGTTACTGTCTAACTGGTGGTCTAACTTTTGTTCTACAGAATCCACCAAGTCTAGAATTCATTGGTGAATTCTGTTACCATTATAATAAGAACATCTTTATCCGTAATAAATCCTCTTCTCTTCTTGAAGAGCCTAATTTTTTTTGCTAAAAACCTATTTGCTTCATTGAATCTCTGATTCTTACGAATAGAGATTTGTAATAAGATAGATCTATTTTAAGGTCACAGAAGAGGTCTCTTTGAGATCATTCCAAATGATCTCTAGTATATACTCATCTTCAATTCTTCCCCAGAAATGAAATATGGGTACTATTTCATTCAGACTTACTAGTACCTCTTTTTCATGACCAAAATACCGTGGATTTATAATCCAAACACTAAAAAGTTTTACACTCAAAAGATTCTTCTTATTAATTTTGTGAATATTCTCCTCTCTCCTCCAAAAAAAACCAGATTGAGATCTGAGAAAGCGCTCTGAATTCCATTTTAATGGTAGAACGTAAGTATTAAAGTACTGAGTCCTAGGTTAAAATCCTAGGAAGCATTATTCTATTCCTAGTCATCATATTATTGACTGAATTGGTTCATATTGAGCATCTAAGGCTGAATGGTCAAAGCGCCCAACTCATAATGGGGAAGTCACGGGTTCAATTCCTGCTGGATGCATGATGCACATATCTTTTTTTTTCACTTTCCTTGAAAGAAACTTTTAGACAGAAGAATATCAAACAGCGAGCGAGACTATCGAGATTAGGTTAAGTATATTGGATTAATTAGGTCCGTACCGGTCTTCTTATTCCTAATCATATGTATAACTTATACATATGATATATTCATACCGTTTGATTGGGGAGTAATAATATAATAAATATTGATGGGTGGATATAGGCATTTGTATTTATATGTAAAAGATAGGAAAGTATGTAAAAGATAGGAAAGGAGAAATATTTATGGATGAGGTTCAATATTTAGATCTGGTACTTACAGAGAAAAGTATTCGTCTATTAGAAAAGAATCAATATACTTTGAATGTGGATTCGGGATCGACCAAAACAAGGATCAAAAATTGGATTGAACTTTTCTTCAATGTTAGAGTAATAGCGATAAATAGTTATCGACCCCCGGAAAAGAGGGGGAAGATAGGGCGAATAATGAGGCGTCGAATGCGTTCTAGACGTATGATTATTACACTAAAACCAGGTTATTCTATTCCACTTTTTCCGCAGGAATGAAACTTATTCAATTCAATTAATTAATAATATGACCACCCGTTCGTACAGAACTTTTACTCCAGGTACACGTAATAGATCTCTATCAGGTTTCAATGAGAGAGTTCAGTCTCATCCACAGAAGAAATTGACCTCTGGACAGCATCATTGTGGTAAAGGCCGTAATAACAGAGGAATTATTACCACAAGACATAGAGGAGGAGGTCACAAACGTCTATATCGTAAAATTGATTTTCGGCGGAATAAGAAAGACATCTCGGGAGAAATTGTAACGATAGAATACGACCCTAATAGAAGTGCAGACATCTGTCTCGTGCACTACAGGGATGGTGAAAAGACATATATTTTGCATCCCAGAGGGGCCATGATTGGAGATACTATTTTTTCCGGTCCCAGAGCTCCTATATCGATGGGGAATGCCCTACCTTTGAGTGCGGTTTGAATTATTAATTTACGTAATCGGAAGCAACCGATTGGGTTTACAGCGAAACCTAAAAATCTATCACTGATCCAACTAGGATACTTTTATGTATGGGATGAATCCCAAAGGGAAACTGAGGATAAATGGCAGCGGGTGATTGAGTTCAATAGTTACTCATATAGAATCATTGGCTCTAGAGATATGATAATATGGAGAAGACTGGATTGTCTGAAGCAGAAACAAACGAGGTAGAGGAACCCTTGTTACGAATAGAAAGACAAGTTACTCACATTTGATTTGATGGTCAGAGGCAGATTCGGAGCTGGACAGTGAGAATATTTACCAGATAAGGAAAAAAAGAAGCACAACTATGTTTCTTTCTTTCAATATGTTCTTACAACAGATTACAGGCGGTCTCATCCATCGATATTTTTGGTCCTGGATCATCAATAATAATTTTTCCTTGGAGTTGGGCTATTTTATGGATCCACTTGCTTCCATTATGTTAGTATTAATTACTACTGTCGGAACCATGGCTATGATCTACAGTGATAATTATATGTCTCATGATGAAGCATATGTGATATTTTTTGCTTATCTTAATTTTTTTAATGCTTCTATGTTGGGACTAGTGATTAGTTCAAATCTAGTACAAATCTATCTTTTTTGGGAATTAGTAGGAATGTGTTCTTATTTATTGATAGGTTTTTGGTTTACGCAACCCAGTGCAGCTAATTCTTGTCAAAAAGCATTTATAACTAACCGCGCAAGGGATTTTGGACTCTTATTAGGAATACTAGGTTTTATTGGGTAACAGGTAGTTTCGAATTTCAATATTTGTCTAAAAAATTGAACGAATTGATCACCAATGATGGAGTTAGTTTATTATTTGTTACTTCATGTGCTAGAAAGATCCCTTATAGCTCTGAAGGGTACTCATCTTCAAGTGAAAAAATGTAGATATCATCTTCTAAACTTTTGGCAATGTTATTTCCATCTTTGGTTCCAACCGTATAGGGTATGTATTCTTGAATTATCCAAGAATTGTTCCTCTTTTCTAGGTTTTTTTATGAGTGTTAAAATGAAATCTTTCATGGTTAGGACCAAAATGGTAGATGATTTATTGATTACCAATATCATTACGAATGAATTGGATCCAATAGCCCCTATTAGATCCATAATAGGATTATTAGCTAAAGAAAGGTTCTGCGACATCTCAGGGCGACCAATTAGTAAATTGGCTTGGACCAGTTTATCAGATGATGATATCCTCGATCGATTCGATCGAATTTGTAGAAATCTTTTTCATTACTACAGTGGATCTTTCAATCAAGATGGTTTATATTCTATAAAGTATATACTTCTACTTTCATGTGCTAAAACTTTAGCCTGTAAACATAAAAGTACGATACGCGTAGTTCGAGAAGAATTAGGTTCGGAACTCTTCACAAAATCGTTCTCAAAAGAACGAGAATTCATTTCTTCGTTCTTTTCAAAGACTCGTTCGCAGAGAGAACGAATTTGGCATTTAGATATTCTCCGAATAAATCCCTTGGCTAATTCCTGGCAAAAGATACAGAATAAAAAAAAATAGAAAACTTATTTGAACAATGAAATGCTTATTGAGCAATTGCCAGGATCAATTCATGATCCTATTGAATTTTTTTCCACCTGGGAACGCAAATGATTATGAAATAAATACATGGAGAAAGCCGTGTGCAATGAAAATTGCAAGCACGGTTTGGGGAGAGATTTCTCTCTCTTATAGGAGGAGCAGATAATCCACTCCATCCGACGAGCTCCGGGTTCGAGTCCCGGGCAACCCATATAAATTGGATCCAATTCCCATAGGTACCTATGTCTATTTTTTCTTCTGGATCCAATCCGATACAATTTTTTTTTAATTGTATAAAAAGCTCTTATTCAAAACTATTCTTTTTCTTTCATTATGGAACCATAATGAAAGAAAAAGAATAGCTATATAATAGCTATGTATGTGTATGTATACATACATATTAGAAAGAGTGTGTGTGAAATAGATGTACGAAGGAAATATACGCTTACGAAGTAAGCATATAGTCTAGATAAGATACATCAATATATCTAGAATATAGATAATCTCAATGTTTCTTTATATTCATAAAGATATAAAATATTGGTTGACATAGACATATCAACCATGTTATACTGTTGAATAACAAGCTTTACATATATGTATGCTTGGGAGCTTCTAATGATTAAATAAACCAAGTTCTAACCATGACCGCAATTCTAGAAAGACGCGAAAGCGCAAGCCTATGGAGTCGTTTTTGTGACTGGATCACTAGCACCGAAAACCGTCTTTACATTGGATGGTTTGGTGTCTTGATGATTCCTACCCTATTGACTGCAACCTCTGTATTCATTATCGCTTTCATTGCAGCTCCTCCAGTAGATATTGATGGTATTCGTGAGCCTGTTTCCGGTTCTCTTCTTTATGGAAACAATATTATCTCCGGTGCTATTATTCCTACCTCTGCAGCTATTGGTCTGCATTTCTATCCCATCTGGGAAGCAGCTTCTGTTGATGAATGGCTATACAACGGCGGTCCTTATGAGCTAATCGTTCTGCACTTCCTACTTGGTGTAGCTTGCTATATGGGTCGTGAGTGGGAGCTTAGCTTCCGTCTAGGTATGCGTCCTTGGATTGCTGTTGCATACTCAGCTCCTGTTGCAGCTGCTACTGCTGTTTTCTTGATCTACCCCATCGGTCAAGGAAGCTTCTCTGACGGTATGCCTCTAGGAATCTCGGGTACTTTCAATTTCATGATTGTATTCCAGGCTGAGCACAATATTCTTATGCATCCATTTCACATGAAATAGGTTTTTAGCAAAAAAAAATAGGCTCTTCAAGAAGAGAAGAGGATTTATTACGGATAAATATGTTCTTATTAGAATGGTATTAGAATTCACCAATGAATTCTAGACTTGGTGGATTCTGTAGATATGGATAAATCCATTAAATTTCTAATAAATTTACTAAATCTCTAGTTTTTCCATCTCAGTCTACCCAAATTTAATTTTTTCCAATTCTCTAGAAATCGAATGAAGAATTGATCAACTCATCGGACCGGGACTGACGGGGCTCGAACCCGCAACTTCCGTCTTGACAGGGCGGTACTCTAACCAATTGAACTACAATCCCAATAGGGACAAAGTCCACCTATTAATCAGTAATAGCATGTTACTAGTGGATCAACAAAACATTTGATCTCTCACTTTTCTCTCTTCTGAAGTAACTGCTCGTTCTATTCTGTATATTTATAATATATCTATATCTATATAGATATATATAGATATATCGGGGGTTCTATAACTAATTACCTTTTCACCAATGTCAGAAATTGACATAAAAATTACCGATGGATCATGTTGATATTGGGTCGAGCTGGATTTGAACCAGCGTCGGCATATTGCCAACGGATTTACAATCCGCCCCCATGAGCCACTCGGGCATCGACCCAGGAACAAGAAATGGAAAGTCTTTAGCATACCCAATGTGTATCCTAAAGACTTTCATAGCATAGTACCCCTAGGGGAAGTCGAATCCCCGTTGCCTCCTTGAAAGAGAGATGAACCACCATGAGCTCGTATGAGTCGGGTTAACTACTTTAACTATTATTTATTGACAATATCTTCCGTTTGGACAAATTATATTATTTTTAGTAATTAAAAAGAGTATTCTTTAAATTATAAGGATTGCTTAGATTCAGGATAGCTGAGGGGAACTTGGTAGCATGAAGTTCAAAATTAAATTATTTAGTCGGAAGGATAGGTATGGGTTGTTAAAAATTATATTATTTTTAATAATTAAAAAAAGTATTCTTATTGCTCAAATTGACGATTTAAATCAAACATGCAAACATGAATATATCATTAAGAATTAATATCTTTAAACAAATTAGAATTATAAAAAAATTAAATAATAAAAAAAATTATTGCCAACCTTAAAAATACATATAACACCCTAACTCAATATTCGCCTCAGTTTTATGCGTCAAATTCAAAACTAAATAATTAGTTCTTCTCTAGTCGTAATAATGCACTAGTCTTTTGAAAATAAAAATATAACTTCCTAAATCTATTAGCATTGCCATAGAAGCTAATTTTTTAGTATATTATTATTATTTTGTTACAAAAGTTTTAAATTTAAAATTATAATAATAACTTTAATTTTTATGTTTAATTAAAAAATATTTTAGTAAAAATAATTTAAAATTTTACTATTAAAAAATTATGTGTATTATAATAATAAAATTAATAAACATTAGTAAAGAAATAATATTAATAATAATAATTTTAAAAATTTTGGATTAAGTAAAAATTATTATTATTATTATTATTATTATTATTGTAATATTTCTTATATGCATTCGAATTACAAACATTTATGTATGTATGGGTGTTTGGCCCATTCTTCACATAAATGTATTGATTGGGTTTTTTCATATTGCTACTCATGTACCTTTCTTTCTATTTTTGTTTGTTGGGTTTTTCTCTCTGTCTTCATTCCTACCAACACTTTCATCTTATCAATCTCTTCAATCTTCTCGCATTGCTCATAGTAAGACTTATTATCTATAGGTTTGCCTTTCTTTAAAGGATTCCAAGTGCAAGGAATAACCTTAAAAGCACATTCTTCTTTTATGTTTCCTAACCTTAAAAGCATGTTCTTATTTATGTTTTCCGAGAGCTCTTCCATAGCAATTACCTTTTTATGTTGCCCTAGAAATCCTAAATTGTTAAGGATTTTCTAACCTAATGTTCAAGGGATAACATTTACACCAATGCCACTTCTATTACCAAAAGAGGATTCTATACTACAAGGAAAATGAATATGATTGACCTAGAATAAACTTGATCCATTTTGTCGTATTTGTTTTAGGATTTTTTTGCACATCTTCATTTGCACATTTAATCCCTTCTAAACTTAACTTACATGTACTTTCTCATTGTTACATCCTTCTTTGTTTCTTCTAACAATTGATCCAAGTGAGCTATGGTGACCTTTTACAAATGATAGTGTAGATAGGCTTTCTTTACCTCTTCTTTTGGAGTGGAATATCATTGATATGATCTAGCTTCTACTATAATATGATTTTCTTGTTTAGTTTTGAAGTCTTCTTTGTAATTTTCACTTTGCAATCTCTTTCCATCTCATAACAATTGTGGAATCAAAATACAATATTTTCATAATCCACTTGTTGATCTCATTCTCTATATTAATGGATTGTGATAAAGGTTTTAAAATATCCATAACAACACTTGTTCGTGTGTGTATCTATATATATCTATAGATAGATAGTCCCTCCATGATGAATTCCCCAAACGTATTTTCAACATTCTTCAAAATATTCTTATTGATCAGTTGATATGGAAGTCCAAAAATTCTAACCCACACTAGGATCTTCCTAATAGTTTCTATCTCAATTAAAAAAATTATCTCCCCTAAACCATGGGCAATTATCCATTATTCATACTAGAAGCTTCCTAATAGATTTCGTCTCAATAGAAATTTTTTCACTCCATGGTCTTAAATAATGGACATCTCTCCCCCTAAAGCCTAGACCACCTCCATTATTTTATCTTTGATTTTTGAACTAGAAAAGATGATGAAGAAAAAATGTTTAGGAAGAAAAGTCACAAAGTAATTTGAATTCAATCCTCATTTCTACTTATCCAATTTTAAATCTTCAAAAACCCTCATTAATCATCTTATCCTTGATAATCACTTTTTTCGTGCAACATTTGCTATATGGATTGAACTTGCCATATATTCCACTTATCTCTAATTTGGGCATCCATACTTCCAACTAGGGTATTCCATTTTTTTGTTAGAGCATCTTGACTTCCTATTAAGGCTTCCAAATATAACTTTTCTACCATACTACCTAATGAAGCTTGATCATGGCTCACACTCTCTCTTTGCTCAAACTGGCTTCCAACTTGCACTTACTACCATTTATCAAAAATTTAATTTATACTATATTCATTCATTTTTTAGTTGCCAAATAAAATACCATAAATAAAGATATAATATTAAAAACCTTATTTTCATGTTATTAAATATCAAGTAAAATACCACTAGCACGAGTTAAGCATTATAAATTTTAATTTCAAACACATATTTATAAATTTTTTAACATTATATTAATTTTTTAAATTTATCTTACTATAATAAAAAGATTTAATTTTTTTTTTTTTTTTAAAACAAACATCTGCCAGAAACCTGTTAGAAGAATCATCCTTCACAGGTTAGAATTCCGTCGTCGTTATGACACGCCAGCCATGGAAACACAAGCTTCCAAGTCCACGAGCAAATCATGAGCGAAATGCTTCCAAAATGTGGACAGCTACCCGAGAGATGACGACCAATATCAGATGTGACTAATCTGTGTACACCCAATTATGGGTGCATGGATTTTTGGCCCACGACAGTACTTCTGAATAAATGTACTGTATTTCAGAGGCCACCAATTAAGAGTGACTGATTTCAACTTCATTCGGAATATTAAAGCCACAACTTCGGAAGGTGGGAATCATAGACCGAAAAGTTCGCTAACCATCCCGGTGAAATTTAAAGCTCTCTTACTTCTCGTTAACTATCCCGTTGACCGAAAACTTCGCTAACCATCCCGGTGAAATTTAAAGCTCTCTTACTTCTCGTTAACTATCCCGTTGACCGAAAACTTCGCTAACCATCCCGGTGAAATTTAAAGCTCTCTTACTTCTCGTTAACCATCCCGGTGAAATGTACAGCCCTAGCTACAACCATTATTTTTAGTAACGGGTAAGGATCAAATCACAGGACTGCAACCATCAAACCTATTCGTCTCGTTAATTGTTGACCCGGAGTGAGCTGAGGACCTCGGTAACACGGACTTCGTACCATCATCGTCGGTTTGGCGCGCACTCAGAGAATTCATAGCAAACTACTACCTTTACAAACTAACACCACCAAGGTTTGAACCCATGTCTTTTATGAGCAAGTGCCCATCCAGACTACCACTTACCAATTTGTCTAACCCTTGAAGCTCTATATCAAAGCTCTATTACTCCTTGTTCAAAAAGTTTTAAAATGTAGTTATGTTTTAAAAAAGTTTTAAAATGTATCTACAGACCTTTTAATTTATATTACAATTTGTTAATCTATATTCTCTTAATAAGAAGGTATAAACATTGTGAGGAGGTATTCAAATTTAATAATGATTAAAAGTAGATAATATTTTGAAGTTTTTCAAAAACTTAATTTAAAATAAATGATAGGGGTGTTCTCCTTATACCTACACATGATATAGAGGTTTTTTAATTAATATAATGTATTAACATTCATAATACATAAGGTGATATGGTTTATTATTAACGTGATTTATTAAGAGTCATAAGGTGTGCATAAGGTGTGATATAGTTTTTCTATGATATAATAATTAATATATTACATTTGATGAAGGATAAAGGATAATGTAGGTTCAAAGATAAAAATAGTATATGTTGGTCTAAAATTCATTTGAGTTGTGCTCTCAAGATCTTGGTTAAGATTAGAAGATTTAGAATGGGTTTTGAGTTAGTCTTCGAAGTAGGTTGATTTCTATGGTTTAGCTAAACTAACAAAAGGGGCAGAGAGGTTGCAGATTAAAGTAGTTAAACTAACAAAAGGGAGAGGGGGGTTGCAGACTAAAGTAAGAAATACATAAGGTTAGAAGCTTGGACTTATAATAGTCATGATTCAACCACATAAGAGACACAAATGAATTAGTCTCATTCCTTTAATTAGACTAAAATGTCTAATAGATAAAATATCATAAAATATTGTAAAACATTAATTAATCAAGTGCAGATATCCAAGCGTTCCATAAATTGAAGTAACAACAATCTAACAAGAAATCTAGATAACATAATAACTCTTAACAAAATAAACCATTCATTCAACTTTTAACAGAAATGCTTAATGAATAAATCATTCATACATATCTTGCAATAATATTTTATAGAGATCAAACAACACTTCAACTTTCATTAAGGGGCATGTAACATTTGATCATACAATATGTGCAATTGTAAAAGCTAAATAGTTGATCCCTTTGAATGGATTACATTCAAGTATTTACAAAATTACATTCAATAAACCTATAATCATTATTGGGAGCTATTCTACATGCTTGTCAAAACAAGTGCAAAAGATGGTTGTCACTTCAACTCAATCATGCTTAGCAGCTTCAAGTATGTTTGGCGAATGTGGACCGGATCTCTCCTATGAAGTGAGCTTGCATGATGAGCTATCAAATTCTAACCATCTGGTGACAACCCACTACTTTCTATTACACCGAGCCAACTGAGCAAGCATGTATGTATGGCCATAGGAGTCTTCAATCAAGTGGAAGAAAAAAATCCTCATTGCTCATATAAGGACTAGCTCTCATAGGCTTAGATGTGAAACAGGGAGATGGACAACGTCCAAAGAACAATGGGAAGAAAGGATATGTACTCTATGCAACACAGGGGCAGTAGAGATAGAGGAACACTTCATCTATAAATGCCCGAGTTATTCAGATATCCGTGATAAATACAAAGAATCACTTGCGAACGGGTTTATGGCAGATATATTTGAAGACAGTAAAATAAAAAACTTGGAGAATTGTTAACCCAAATCAGCAAGAAAAGAAACAACATTCTCAAAAATATTGAAGATCATATGATATGATTTGAGTAATTGTACTTCCATATATTTAAGATACCATAGACCATATTTGAATCTCGCGAACGTAATTAAAATCTTTCATTTCATTTCAACTGTTGAAGTCTTCTAATAGCAATGCTACTTAAGATATGGTGCTAAGATGGAGTGCTACTCAATGGTTGAATTTCAATCGACAACTATTTTCTCATGACAGGCCTTTTAACCCGATGATGTATGTCACTTGAATGTTTCATCCCTCGTTCAAAACAGGAAAATGATACTGTCATTGAGTAGGGTTCGGAATTTTTTTTTCGATAACATACCTATGTTTGGAGACGGCTGGTTGGTCCCTCAACGTAGTAGTAGAAGAGCGCAGCGTATTTCAGTTACAAAAGGAATATTCTCGCAAAAAATTCCATAGCATTTTTCGGGTACAAAAGGAATATTCATTTTTAAATTAAATTAAATTAAATTAAATTTTTCCCTTTTTGGTACGCACGATCGAAGGCGCTGACCCCACACGTGGATTGCGCATAGGCTGGCTGGGCACGCCGCGCCTCCTGTGCGCTGGCACAGCGCGCCCAGCCTGGGCGGTCTTTTTGTGATACGCGCCTAAGGCTGCAATGTGTGCCAGCCTGGACACCTTGGTCTTGCGCGGGAGGACGAGGCAAGACGTGGCCCTCCCGCGTGAAGGCCTGTCCAAGCGTGCTTTGGCAAGCGGCGGTGGTACGTAAGCCCCATCGTTGGTTTTTTTTTTGTTTTTTTTCAAACCGCCAAGCAGGCGAATGGTGGTGTGTTCGAAAAGCCGCGTCAGACGAACTGATCCAAATAGTGTCTGCAGAAATTTTCGAATGCAATATCACGCGTAGGGCTGACGGTCTGGAGGATGGCCGCAACATTAAGACGGTGGGGTCCCACGTAGTTGGGAAAGCAAACCGGAGCGAAAACTGATGTGGATGTCGAAAATGGAGAAATCACAGGAGGGCTTCCAGGTGGCACGATCCATGCAGAACGGGACAAATGTTCACCCTTACTGAACGTAAGCTGTCGTTGATGTGGCAGGAGTTCATACTACGTCAGAGAGCCAGGACGACGTGTCCATCTGTGCTAACGTGGAAGGAAGACGTGGTTAGCTAGCCTCCTTTCTGAGCTTGATGGTGGAGCTGGGATGTCTGCGGTCACAAAATGCAATATTTTGAGTAGATTTTCGCTGGTCTGTCCGGCTGGGGAGTTCGACGATTCCAGCAATAACGACAATGAGTCGGAAATGTTGGCAAAATCTGCATCCGGAATCAGTGAAGAAATTGTGTAAATCGAACGCCATGAGAAAAGTGTCAACAAGTAGATCGGGCAAAGGGGAGATTGAGCATCTAGCTGGGGTAAGGCGTATTCGCGGATGGGACCATGCAATGGACGGGTTCTACGATCCGGCATCTCGCAAACTGAGGCGAAACCTTGTAGAGTGGACTCGCCCACGTGGCAATTGAAATGCCTTCGATTGCCATCATGGTGGACGAGGGCGACAACAAAACTCCTGGTCATAGTGTAGAAAACAAACGGTGGCACATTAAATTAAAGATATGGCCCGTGGAGGTACTCAAGCCACGTGATCTCACCATTAAAGCAGAGCCAAAAAAAAAAAAAAATTGTAGCAAATAGTTACATTTACAGTCTTTTTTACTATTAAGTAGGATTCGAATCTCTGACTGTTTGTGGTGGACACGTAAACTTGCTTGGGACACAGCATCGGTGGTGTTGGAGACCGTCACGGTGTCGTCCACCACAGAGTTCATGGTCGTGCGCTTGTTCGTCGGCTTCTCGCTGGCCATAATTTTAGCCTGCAACTACATCAAGAAGGTCTTCTTCAAACAAACCTTTAATTTCTTCCAACAAACAGGCCTTTAATGTCTTCCGTTGAGTCTTCATACAGGACAACAAACAGGCCTTTAATGTCTTCCGTTGAGTCTTCATACAGGCTTTAATGTCTTCCGTTGAGTCTTCATACAGGCCAGGCCAGCACACAGGCCTTCACATTTTATAGGAGCTTCTTTATTTTCTTGATATTCTGCAACTTTTTTTTCCATAGTAACATCCTCCTCAGGCAAAATAACTACAGCATAAAAAACTGCAACAAAATCATCAACATTAACAACATCAATGTTATCATTAGGAGGTAAAACATTATTTTCATGAACTTCGTCAATTATTTTTCAGCAATATGTATTTCATCAATTCTTTTTGTTATAGCAATTTTTTTCTATAGCAGCATTGTCCACTGGAAGGACGATGGGGTTCATGCCCATAGACCCTAGTTCAATTTCAGGTGTTGTTACAAAATTTTCTGTAACATTTTCTTCTTTGCTTTTAGCAAGAATAATTTCATCTTCCATTACATTAGGAAGATTTTCATTTTCAACAGATGCCATTTTTGCTGCTAACATGACATCTCTATCAACTGAAGCTCATCAACAAGCTTTCTACATTTTTCATTAACTTCTTCAAGTTTCTCAAATTTTCAGCATCGCCTAGTAGGACGATGGGTTTTTCACCTATAAACCCTGGTTTGCTTCTAGGTGTTGTTTCATGATAGTCTTCTATAGCACGAAGAATTTCTACATCTACTAGAATGGCTTTTTGAATCCACCAAAGTTCAACAACGAGCTCTTTACCTCGTCGAGCGATTTCATCCAATGATCTCTCTACATCATCAAGAAATTTTGGGATTGGTAGCATGGTGCCTAATGTGAAAGCAAAAATAGTATTAGGCTTGACACAAATGATAGAGTCCTTTTATATAGACTCAGAGTAACTTTGGAGGAACCTGAGCGACTCAAAGTAAATTTAGAGGAACCAGAACTGATAAACTAATGGATAACTCAACCTAACATAGGCAAAAAAAATTTCCAAGATCGATTGGGAGGATTTTTCATTCCTTTTTGAACCAAACCTAGCCTAAGGAAGAGGATAATCTCCAAACCTAGTGTTTGGCTTTGAATACCAACTGATACGAAACTTAAATGAAGGAGCTTTAAATTTAATCTAGATTGATTTATTCATTGAATGAGCTTACATTATATAGTCATAAAATACCTATTAAAATATGCCATGCCACTAACTAGTGGTAGACTATAATATTCTCCACTAGAATTAGTGGACGAATATCAAATTCATGTACTACTTGAGTGCTTATTAAACTATCAACCACTATGAAAGTGGGCTCACATGCCTTTCTAGAAGGTTGTTTATGTATATTATATGGATCCCTATCATTTGCCCTCTTATCTTCTTGGTATTTGTTGTATTTACCTCAAAAAATAAGATGACAAAAAGGGTGAAGCATCTCCCCTCTTTATTAATGGAGTTTTGAATTTTGCTTTTCTTGTCCCTGATCTATCTTGATAGAATTCAAAAATTGAAGAAGGGCCAAAAATGATCATTTTAGCTGGTCAAGTTCATTGAGAATGAAGGGTTTGTAGGCTTGCTAATCCAATAGACCTTTCAAATTATGCCCCTTATTCTTCCTTCTTTGTCCTTGGACTTTGCTCTTTGGGCACCATTATGGTGTCCTTGAGAAAGGAAAAAATCCAAGTACCAAAAGGTTTTGGCTATTGTTACTAGACTTATTTATAGGCCAAGAAGAGTGCAGACATTGCCAATGGAGGAGCAATTATAGCAAACACCAAGATAATATTAGCTAATACCATAATGGACATACCTAACATCAATATGGTTCTTGGGCTACCATCAATTAACATGTCTACTTTAGATAACACCAGGAATGCTAAGATTGACCATCCTTTTCCTCTAAGCATAGGGATATTTAGGCTCAACTACAACTTCTACCAAGAGACATTCCTCATTTCCAATTTTACATTTTACTAAGGCCTATCCACCATACACTCTCAAAGCATAATTTTTCCTTAGGAGTGACTTGATGCCAAGAAGGAGAAACCCCCTTTATATATTTTTTTCCTCCTAAAAAAATATTATTCGACTTACCTTTCCAATCCTCATTTTTCTAAGCTTGATTGTATCCAACTTTCAAGAAGCCATAATATTCCACATTGTTGAATCATCTTTCATATTCAAAGAATCATGTTAAATGCTCCTCCTATCTTATAAGGTTTTCTACTATTCCCTTTGGCCAATTATCTTATTCTTTAGCTAATATACAATTTTTATTTACTTGTCAACTTATTTACACAAAATTATGGTGTATGTCTTTTTGCCAGTTATGCTCGTTATCTAGCTCTTGCACGTGAATCTATAGTGACCCAACCAGATGGTTCCAAATTTGTGCTTTTCCCTCTAACATTTATCTTGGGACTCATAGCTTATCTTGTTTGAATTCTACCACATCAATGATTTTGAGCCCACATCAGTTTCCAAGTTTGCTTGAAAAATGGCATAACGGACCAACCGTGATGATTCTTACTAATCACATGAATGGTTGATAATTTATTTTATGTATATTATTTTGTGTGCCAAATCATTTATTGGTGAATGAGGATTTCCAATATACATAATAATTTATGGTTGGTATTGCCATTGAGAATTCTCTTTTATCAAGAACCAATCTCCAAATTTATTTCTCAAGGTTCTTATGCTTTCTTTTTGGGGCATAGAATAGGTCATCTACTATGAGAATATTATGCCCATTTTCTAGGCATGACCAAAGTGGTAGATCTATACTTTTAAGGAAAATTTTACTTACAATTTACCTCTACTCATAATCCATCCAATAAATTACCTCCAACTTAGCCAACTTATTGACTTCTTTGGACTAATTTGCCTTGCATTCCTCATATTTCTTGATCTTCTGCAACTTCTTTTTCCATAGTAACATCCTCCTTAGGAAAAATAACTATAGCATAAAAAACTGCAACAAAATCATCAAAATTTACAACATCAATGTTATCGTTAGTAGGTAAAACATTATTTTCATGAACTTCGTCAAAATTTTCAGCAACATGTATTTCATCGATTCTTTTTGCTATAGCAATTTCTTTTTCTATAGCAGGATTTTCCAATGGAAGGATGATGGGCTTCATGTCCATAGACCCTAGTTTGATTCCAAGTGCTGTTACAAAAATTTTTGTAACATTTTCTTCTTCGCTTTCAGCAATAATAATTTCATATTCCATTGCAAGAGGAAAATTTTCATTTTTAACAGATGTTATTTTTGTTGCTAGCATGGCATCTCTAGCATCTATGATTAACTGAATCTCATTAACGAGCTTCTTATATTTCTCATTAACTTGTTCAAGTTTCTCACTTTTTTCAGCATCGCCTAGTAGAAGGATGATGGGCTTTTCGCCTATAAACCCTAGTTTGCTTCCAGGTGTTGTTTCATGATATTCTTCTATAGCAAGAAGATTTTCTTCGTCTACTAGAATGGCTTTTTGAATCCACTGAAGTTCAACAATGAGCTATCTATCTCGTCAAGCGATTTCATCTAATGATCTCTCTACATCATTGAGATATTTTGGGATTGGCAACATGGTGCCTAATGCAGAAGCAAAAATAGTATTAGGCTTGACACAAAATACAAAGGTCTTTTATATAGACAGAGTAAATTTAGAGGAACCTGGGAGACTCAAAGTAACTTTGGAGGAACCTGAGTTGACAAACTATGGATAACTCAACCTAACATAGGCATAAATGTTTTTCCAAGATCGATTGGGACTATTTTTCATTCCTTTTTGAACCAAACCTGGCCTAAGGAAGAGGATAATCTCCAAACCCAACTCATGGATATGAATACCAACTGATACGAAACTTGAATTAAGGAGATTTAAATTTACTCTAGATTTATTTATTCATTGAATGAGGTTACATTATATAAGCATAAAATACCTATTAAAATATGCCATGCCACTAACTAGTGGCAGACTATAGTATTCTCCACTAGAATTAGTGGATGAACATCAAATACATGCACTACTTGAGTGCTTATTAAACTATCAACCACTATGAAAGTGGGCTCACATGCCTTTCTCGAAGGCTATATATGTATATTATATGGATCCCTATCATTTGCCCTCTTACCTTCTTGGTATTTGTTGTATTTACCTCAAAAAATAAGATGAAAAAAAGGGTGAAGCATCTCCCCTCTTTATTAAGGGGGTTTTGAATTTTGCTTTTCTTGTCCCTGATCTATCTTGATAGAATTCAAAAATTGAAGAAGAGCCTAGAAATGGTCATTTCAGCTGGTCAAGTTCATTGATAATGAAGGGCTTGTAGGATTGCTAATCCAATAGATATTTCAAATAATGTCCCTTCTTCTTCCTCCTTTGTCATTAGACTTTGCTCTTTTGGTACCATTATGGTGTCCTTGAAAAAGGAAAAAATCCAAGTACCAAAAGGTTTTGACTATTGTTACTAGACTTATTTATAGGTCAAGAAGAGTGCAGACATTGCCAATGGAGGAGCAATTCTAGAAAACACCAAGATAATATTATCTAATACCATAATGGACATAGCTAACATAAATATGGTTCTTGGGCTACCATAAATTAACATGTCTACTTTAGCTAACACCAAGAAGGCTAATGTTGACCATCCTTTTCCTCTAAGCATAGGGATCTTTAGGCTCAACTACAACTTCTACCAAGGGACATTCCTCATTTTCAATTTTACATTTTACTAAGGCCTATCCAACATACACTCTCAGAGCATAATTCTTCCTTAGGAGTGACTTGATGCCAAGAAGGAGAAACCCCCTTTATATAGGTTTTTCCTCCTAAAAATAATATTATTCGACTTACCTTTCCAATCCTCATTTTTCTAAGCTTGATTGTATCCAACTTTCAAGAAGCCATAATATTCCACATTGTTGAATCATCATCTTTCATATTCAAAGCATCATGTTAAATGATCCTCATATTTTATAAGGCTTTCTACTATTCCCTTTGGCAAATTATCTTATTCTTTAGCTAATATACAACTTTTATTTACTTGTCGACTTATTTACACAAATTATGGTGTATGTCTTTTTGCCAGCTATGCTTGTTATCTAAATCTTGCATGTTAATCTATAGTGACCCAACCAGATGGTGCCAAATTTGTGCTTTTCCCTCTAACATTTATCTTGGGACACATAGCTTATCTTGTTTGAATTCTACCACATCAGTGATTTTGAGCCCACATCAGTTTCCAAGTTTGCTTGAAAAATGGCATAACGAACCAACCGTGATGATTATTACTAATCACATGAATGGTTGATCATTTATTTTATGTATATTATTTTATGTGCCAAATCATTGATTGGTGATTGAGGATTTCCAATATACATAATATTTTTTGGTTGGTATTGCCATTGGGAATTCACTTTTATCAAGAACCAATCTCCAAATTTATTTCTCAAGGTTCTTATGCTTTCTTTTTGGGGCATAGAATAGGTCATATACTATGAGAATATTATGCCCATTTTCTAGGCATGAACAACATTGTAGATCTATACTTTTAAGGAAAATTTTACTTTCAATTTACCTCTACTCATAATCCATCCAATAAATTACCTCTAACTTAGCCAACTTATTGACTTCTTTGGCCTAATTTGCCTTGCATTCCTCATATTTCTTGATCTTCTGCAACTTCTATTTCTATAGTAACATCCTCCTCAGGCATAATAACTACAGCGTAAAAAATTACAACAAAATCATCAACATTTACAACATCAATGTTATCGTTAGTAGGTAAAACATTATTTTCATGAACTTCGTCAAAATTTTCAGCAACATGTATTTCATCGTTTCTTTTTACTATAGCAATTTATTTTTCTATAGCAGGATTTTCCAATGGAATGACGATGGGCTTCATGCCCATAGACCCTAGTTTTATTTTAGGTGTTGTTACAAATTTTTTTGTAACATTTTCTTCTTCTCTTTCAGCAATAATAATTTCATCTTCCATTGCAATAGGAAAATTTTCATATTTAGCAGATGTCATTTATGCTGCTAGCATGGCATGTCTAGCATCTCTGATCAACTGAATATCATTAATGAGCTTTCTACATTTCTTGTTAACTTGTTCAAGTTTCTTAATTTTTTCAGCATCGCCTAGTAGAAGGACGATGGGCTTTATGCCTATAAACCCTAGTTTGCTTCCAAGTGTTGTTTCATGATATTCTTCTGTAGCAAGAAGATTTTCTTTGTCTACTAGAATGGATTTTTGAATCCACTCAAGTTCAACAACGAGCTATCTACCTCGTCAAGCAAATTCTTCCAATGATCTCTCTACATCATCGAGAGATTTTGGGATTGGCAACATGGTGCTTAATGCGGAAGCAAAAATAGTATTAGGCTTGACACGAAAGAAAAATGTCTTTTATATAGACAGAGTAACTTTAGAGGAACCTGAGAGACTCAAAGTAACTTTGGAGGAACCTGAGCTGACAAATTAATGGATAACTCAACCTAACAAAGGTAGAAATGTTTTTCCAAGATCGACTGGGAGTATTTTTCATTCCTTTTTAAACCAAACCTGGCAAATGGAAGAGGATAATCTCAAAATCCAATGCTTGGATATTAATACCAACTGATATAGAACTTGAATGAAGGAGCTTTAAATTTACTCTAGATTGATTTATTCATTGAATGAGCTTACATTATATAGGCTTAAAATGCCTATTACAATATGTTATGCCACTAAATAGTGACAGACTATAATATTCTCCACTAGAATTAGTGGATGAATATCAAATGCATGCACTACGTGAGTACCTATTAAACTATCAGCCACTATGAAAGTGCACTCACATGCTTTTCGAGAAGGTTGTTTATGTATATTATATGTATCCCTATCATTTTCCCTCTTACCTTCTTGGTATTTGTTGTATTTACCTCAAAAAATAATATGAAAAAAAGGGTGAAGCATCTCCCCCATTTATTAAGGGAGTTTTAGATTTTTCTTTTCTTATCCCTAGTCTATCTTGATAGACTTCACAAATTGAAGAAGAGCCTAAAAATGGTCATTTTAGCTGGTCAATTTCATTGATAATGAAGGGTTTGTAGGCTTGCTAATCCATTAGATGTTTAAAATTATGCCCCTTAGTCTTCCTCCTTTGTCATTAGACTTTTATATTTTGGTACCATTATGGTGTCCTTGAAAAAGGAAGAAAACCAAGTACCAAAAGGTTTTGACTATTGTTACTGGACTTATTTATAGGCCAAGAAGAGTGCAGACATTGCCAATGGAGAAGCAATTCTAGAAAACACCAAGATAATATTAGCTAATACCATAATGGACATAGCTAATATAAATATGGTTCTTGGGCTAACACCAGGAAGGCTAAGATTGACCATCTTTTTCCTCTAGTGTTTTTTCTTTTCCTCTTGGCATAGAGATTTTTAGGGTCAACTACAACTTCTACCAAGGGACATTCCTCATTTCCAATTTTACATTTTACTAAGGCATGTCCATCATACACTCTTAGAGCATGATTATTCCTTAGGAGTGACTTGATGCCAAGAAGGGGAAACCCCCTTTATATAGGTTTTTTCTCCAAAAAAAGAACATTATTCGAATTACCTTTTTAAGAACACAAGCTTATATTGCGAGGGGGGTGAATAGTGACCGCTTTTTACTTTTCTTTCCCAATCAATATTATGCAATGTATAGATAGAAATATCAATAGCAGTAATCAAAGCAATGCACAAATCACCACACACAATAGAGACACCAATTTTACATGGTTCACCCAATGTGGGCTACTCCACAGAGAAAATATTTCACTAAAATTTTCTCAATCAATCTCTTGGGAATCCTTTCCCTATTACAATGTTTATGGATATCTATCCAAAGGAGACACCAATCCCCTAATCAAGTTCATGAATCTCTATCCATAGGAGAACTCCTTTCTCCTAAGCTCTAACTGGTGATCTTCTAGAAGAACGGTTGCCCCCACTATTCTGGCTAATGGATCTCTATCCACTGAAGACACCTATCCTCACTGCCCTGGCTAATGGATCTCTATCCACTGGATATTATCATCCTCTATACTTTGTCACATTCAAATATCTATCACAAATATGCACTAAACTCAGTCCTTTGGTCTAGCACAAATCTACTCAATCTTTGTCTCTAGTCTAGCACAAACCTATCCTCAAATCTGCACCAAAATCTATCCTCTAATATGTACTAAACACAATCCTTTGGTATAGCATAAATTTGTCCTTAATATCTATCCTATGATCTTGCACTAAGCACAGTCCTTTGATCTAGCATAAATTTATCCTCAATATTTATCGTCTGATCTTGCACTAAACATAGTCCTTTGGTCTAGCACAAATATGTCCTCAATCTCTGTCCTCAAGCCTTAACACAAAGCTTGAATCAATCTCAAATCAAATTTGTTGGATCTTCCCCAAACCTTAACTCAAGGTTTGAAAATTTCAATCAATCAAATCTACTCTCAAATATTCTCAAAGACTTGTCTCAAATATGCCTTTTAAGCTTCCACAAAATCTCACACTAATCTGTCCACAATTCCTCTCTATAACTTGTCCAAATCTACTCAATAAGTCCTCACTAGAACTTATCCAAATATGCTCAATAAGTCCTCACTAGAACTTATCCAAATCTACTCTCAATCTGTATTGTAAGCTTCCATAAAAGCTTACCCAAATATGTCCACAAGTCTTATCAAAGACTTACCTCAAATATACTCAACAAGTCCACACTAGAACCTGTCCAATCTCATAGAAACATAAAGAGAATTGTTAGAGACTCAATATGCTCTACATTCATCACAATGCTCAATCACTTTCAATCACTATCTAAGAAACATACAGAGAATTGTTAGAGACTCAATATGCTTCACATTCACCTCAATACTCAATAACTTTAAATCACTCTTTTAGAAACATATAGAGAATTTTTAGAGACTTAATATGCTTCACACTCATCAACACTCAACCTCTTTCTCAAATCAATTCAGAATATAGAATAATTTGTTTCATAGAACTTGAAAAATTACTTCACACATTCACTTGACTAGGCTCAACCAACTCTACTCAACCAATCACTCAATGAAATGATCCTTGCTCACAAACCCTAGTCCAAGCATATGAATACTCACTCAAATATTTCCAAAAATACTTTATCAACCAATCTCACATAACAATGATACTCATGTTCTTTCCAAACCCTAGTTCAAGTTCTTCACTCAAAAACTCACTTCAACAACAATGCTTATAAGACATAACAATGATACTCATGTTCTTTGCAAACCCTAGTTCAAGTTCTTCACTCAACAACTCACTACAAAATTAATGCTTATAAGACATAGCAATGATACTCATGTTCTTTGCAAACCCTAGTTCAAATTCTTCACTCAACTCAAACACTTCAACAACAATGCTTATAAAACAAGGTTTTATCAACAACTCTTAATTCCAGAAAACCTTGAAGCATTATTTCAAAACACCCTCAACAATGCTAACCAAACAATCCTTTTCACTCCAAATTTTCATTCACAATTTTCAACAATCACTCACTAGGAAGAATATGCCCTAGGAAGAATATGCCCATACCATTTGTTGAATGTAGAAGTGCCTTTAGAAAACTTATCTCAATCACAATTTTCTTCTTTCCAATTCCAATGGTTAGACACAACAATATTACTTCAACACTTTCCAAAATATTCCTTGGACATAAAACAATCACAACTCAATTTATGCCTTATTTCTCCCTTTTAAAATAACACTCATCATACCATACATAAATATAATTTCTTTGATACACCTTATAAACTCCAACTTAAAATAATATCCAACACCATGAAAATTTCAACCAAACACCTTACAATATTTTCAAAACATTTGAGTAAACAACATTAAAAATTTAATTTTGCAAAAACCCTTATAACTCCTTTAGAAATCTTAGAACCAATTTAAAATATGCAAAAATTAATTTTTAAATGCCCAAAATATATTCCCAAAAATTTTGGTGCCCAAGATTAACGCATACCTTTTTCTTCCCCAAAAGGGGTTTCGACGAGATTTGATCCACCGTCTCCTCAAGCCTAAGTGCCTTAGCGCTTGGGAGCCCACCACGTGGGCTACTAGTGCCCACATGAAGGAAGGAGGAGTTCCTTCCTCTTATGCCTCCACTCACCATCTATTTCTCATGAACCTTGCACACTCTTTCTTCGCTTCGAACGCAGCGCAATTTGTAAGACTCACAATTCTTTAAAGCTCACAATGATATTCGAAGGCATGGTAAGGTTTGGTAGGGTGGGATTTCCCCCCTTATATACACATTTTAATTTCTCCTCATGTCGGCGCTTTGTTATTCGAAATCAAATTTCGAATTTTAATTTTGATAACCCACCTTAGGGTTATTTAACCTTAGCTTAAATTAATTTATAATTAATAATTAATTTAAATAACTTTATAACTTAAGTAAATTAACTAATAAATTAATTTATAATTAATTCTAAACTTCCATTGCATAATATTATAAAAAAATATTATAATATTATTTATTTAGGCTTTTTCTTGCACTTTGAACCTCATCTGACTTCCTGGAACCGGGTCTTGAAACTGAAACAGAAACGGATGCTGCTACTGACTGGTGCTGAAATTTCGACATCAATGACCACTCACTCTTGAAATCAATGTCAACTTATCACTCAAAATGTCCAACACCTTTCCAATCCTCCTTTTTCTAAGCTTGATTGTATCCAAATTTCAAGAAGCCATAATATTCCACATTGTTGAATCATCATATTTCATATTTAAAGCATCATGTTAATACTCCTCATATATTATAAGGCTTTCTACTATTTCCTTTTGCCAATTATCTTATTCTTTAGCTAATATAAAAATTTTATTTACTTGTTGACTTATTTACACAAACTTATAGTGTATGTCTTTTTGCCAACTATGCTTGTTATCTAGCTCTTGCATGTGAATTTATAGTGACCCGAACATATGGTGCCAAATTTTTGTTTTTCCCTCTAACATTTATCTTGGGATTCATAACTTATCTTATCAGAATTCTACCACATCATTGATTTTGAGCCCACATCAGTTTTCAAGTTTGCTTGAAAAATGGCATAATTGGCCAACTGTAATGATTCTTACTAATCACATGAATGGTTGAAAATTTATTTTATGTATATTATTTTGTGTGCCAAATCATTGATTGGTGAATGAGGATTTCCAATATACATAATATTTTTTGGTTTGTGTTGCCATTGGAAATTTTCTTCTATCAATAACCAATCTCCAAATTTATTTATTGGGGTTCTTATGCTTGTTTTTTGGGGCATAGAATAGGTCACCTACTATGATAATATTATGCCCATTTTCTAGGCTTGACCAAAGTGGAAGATCTATAATTTTAAAGAGAATTTTACTTCCAATTTTCCTCTACTCATAATCCATCCAATCAATTACCTCCAACTTATCCAAGTTATTGACTTCTTTGGCCTAATTTACCTTGCATTCCTCATATTTATGCATGTGAAATGATTTATTTTTTAGCATGGATCTGAATCAAATTTTTAATGCATGGAACAACTATATGGGCATGATCTTGTAACATGTAACCTCAAATTTGTATCAAAGAACGTTTGGACAAACTAAGAGATCTCTCTACGTATCTTCAATAAATCTACGTGACTATGATTTCTTACTTTCAGTAAATCCAAGCCGAAATAGTCGTAGCTGTTGATAAATTTCTCACCGATGAAGAATATGATCTAGAACTTGTTCTAGATACTGAATATTCTAAAGCAACACCCAGAATCAAACCAAGATTTATGGGAGATAACCCCATTATCTTACCATTAGATAATGTTGCTAATGGTGTTGACATTTTATCTATTACATATCAAGAAAACTAAGACATTGCAGATCTGAGCTCATTTGAAGCTCTTGTTGCTTTGGTAGAAGATGTTCCTCACTCTACCACTATTCTTGTGCCTTCTACACTTTCTAACCTACCATATCATCCATAATTTCTATTATGTAGTCTTTGCACTCATTAGTTCTTCTCCTGAATGTTGGTTTTTTGTTTTTGATCATAATCACACAAGTTTTTGGTGATTATCTACATGAATATGAATCAATTTGACCCTTTCAGGCATCCTTCTATGATATTGAGAAATGTACTACCAATTCTCAGCCCGATCTACCATTTTTTGGCTAATATGCAATTTTTAGGTAGCATTATATCTAATATGATTTATTTCGGTGTAGCTCACCACTTTGGCTATTTCCATCATCATTTTTATCACAACCACCACCTCTACCATCACTCACCCCATCACGATAATTATGTAGATGACTTGATCACCATTGCTACGTATCATTTGCTCACTATTCACACTATACCATCAATCTGTTATTCTTCGTCACTATTTATTGTTGTTCACGGATCGATTCCACTCAATCAATCCTATTACAGTGAAATTTTTTCCTTTCTTGCCTTGGTCTGACTACATCCACAACTTTCCAGTGAATAGTCCATGATTGCTGAAAAATCAAATAATTTTTTTGATCTTGCTTGGTCATTCCGGCTATTACCTAGCATTCTCAACATTTATCTATTATCAATCTGCATGTTCTAGCATCATCTAACTTTTTTAGCTTTCATTCGATCTATTGATCGACCTATTCCATGGTCTCCACCATGCCTTCATCATCGACTGTTCCACCAACCTGCGATGACCCTGCAACCACCATTTCTCACTACTCTGTTGTTTCTAACAACTCTTGCCATAATTTGTGCTAAATCCATACCATCGCAGCCCTCGATGTTTATTACCTGAATTCCATTGCCACCAGCCTTTGAAGTTCATGATCCCTCAACGGCTTCATCTTCCTACCATCCCAGCTGCACTGCTGGCCTACCACACCAATGCTATCTTTTATTGTAGCATAGATCTATTCACGAATGGATCATTCAATTTTCTCCCCACTACCTACATGCATTCAACTTTTCTAGTGACACTTTTCTATTTTAGGTAATCTCTTTTGCTCTATCGATCTCATGCCAAGGCGAGTTGTTATGACTTGCATATGTTTGGATTGTATGCTTATGTAGTATTTTGGTCCCATTTGCACCACATAGTATATATTCATTATCTCAATTTTGATCATGCCTTGCTATTTTTCGATCAAGTCTCTACACTCAAATCGATGACTTTACAACACTACTTTGAAGCTTACCATCTTCGTCCTACAATTCTAGTGCAAATCAAATTAATTTTCTCGACCATGTGACTCGCTCCATGGCCACCACCAACTCATAGACCATCTCAATGCTAAATTTTTGCAGCTCACTATCACTTCCTAACCAAAAAAAATTTGTCGATTGTTCATCACCCGCTCTGTATTTTTGGTTTTTACTGCATAGATCTAATCTTTTCTATTGAATATTCTATGTTTTCGGTCTAGTTTCACGTCCTCTAGAATTTTTGTAGTTTTTTTTAGATGATTTTCTATTTTTTGATGGATAAATCGTATCTTTGGGTATTTATCTATAACTTTTATAATGTTGATATATTGCCTCATTCGCCAAACCAGTCTCTTGACTACTTTCTTACACTAAAATCATGTTTTTGGCCTGTACCTATATTCTTTGGTGAACATCACATTATCCAATGTGAAAAATTAAACAATTTGGTAAGGTTTCGCATCTTTCCAATGAGGATATTCTAGTTCTAGCACCTTACATCAATTTTTTGGCATCTTCACAAAATCTCGGTGTTCCTCCAACTTTTTGGTGCTTCTTCTATGTTTTCGGTGACTCATAACATCCAATGATAAAACTTAAAAATATTCCAAGCTTTTGGAATTCATAGCATTCCTGCCAAATTTTTGACCTCCTTCGACATTTTTGGCTGGGTGCATGATGTATATTTTCAAAAATTCAATTATGGGTTTATCCCATATTATTCCTTTTGTGTTCATTGTATATTTTAAATTCACCATCACACAATATCTTGAATAGCTAATCTAGATATTTCTCACCCTACCTAATTATTTCCTCCTCAGAGCTGCCCACTCATCGCATCCAAACCAATATGTCCGCCTATAGCATATTTCCCCTGATGTTATCATCTTTGTCTTGCCTAATTTTTATTATCGTCCCTTGCACACCCCACCACTATATGTTGTCGTCACCCTGTGGACTCCGCTACCATGTGTACCTATGCCCTATGCACCCTGCTACCATTGTATGTTGTCGTCACCCTGTGGCCTCCACTACCATGTGTACCTATGCCCTATGCACCCTACTATCTACCACTATTCTTTGACTACCATCATGTCATGTTAGTCAGTCGCCTTGCACCAAGCCTTGTTCACTTTGGCTATCGCACACCCTCGTCTGCTACGTCCTAATGACCTCAAACTTATCCACTGTTCACTGGATTTTACATTTTTATTTACATCCTCATTGCCACATCAGTAATTCCACTATGTTCGTGCATCCCTGTGGTAGTCCCGTTGTATCTGCGCATTGTCAGCCTTCAATTCTATGCACTAGCCCCACTAGCTATTGGACGCTTTAGCCATTGGATTTGAAATAAAACATATTTTTTTAATGTATGCCCCACTTGTATTTAATGCGTAGCCCACTCCAATACTGCCAATTAAAATATATTTATATATATATATATAATCTTTAATTTAACTTAATTTTTCTCACATTAAAAAAAAATAATAATAATAATGTGCACACTTCATTTACCCCCTTACCTCATCAATCAATTTGCATCATTAAAACCAAAACTTTAATGCCCGATAAAATTAAATTTTTTTCTTGGAATCTTTGGCACGTCTTTTGAGGATTTTTCTTCGGTATCTTCACTATGCAATCCATGTTGCTTTCTTATGCCAAATTGAGGGACCCATCTAGTTTTTCGTCGGTATAACAGTGTTTACAGTTGTTGGAGAGCATTTTTCAAGCATGATTCGGTCCTAATGTCAATTTTTGGTTTTCTAAATATCTACTCAAGTTCATCATTTTGGTCTTTTTCTTTTGTAACAAGAGTACATTATCGGTTGTACCTGACACTCCTTAGTTACCCATCTCTCTCTTCCATATTTGTATGCACTGGGGACCAATGCTTTCTCAGTGGGGAGGAATGATAGAGATTAGTGAATTACCATTACTTGTAATAAGTTGATAAATTATATTTACGGCAACTTTTTTTGTTATTTTTAACAAATAAAGGTTGTAATCATCAGTATTTAATACGGCCTTATCCGATTGAAAGCTTTGTAATACCTATTTATAGGCTTCTTCTGGTAATACAAATCAATTTTCATTCATGCAAGATTTTCGTGTTCTGTTTGTAATTGTATTTCATATCAACTTTAAACCAAGAATAATATGTTATTGTCCTCCCATAGGTCTTGTCATGTCTCTTTTTATGAAATAATCAACTCATTTCTTGGTTTCGATTATAGAAGTGATGATTCACGTCATTACTTAGTAATAAACTCTAAAAACTAACATATCAAAACTAACAATTATTATTTTCAAAATTAACTAAAAAAAAAAAAAGATAAATTGAATCTTTTACTTATATCTAACTTTTTTCATTTATATATGATTTTATCTCCTATTCATTAGGAGTATCACTCAACCAAGTACTTCTAAAAAATACCATTGTTTTCTTATCAATGTACATTTTTTTCATCATTCAAATATTTAGCATATTTAACGAATATTTTATGATTATCCTTACATATACTTTAAGAAATTCCTTTATTTCTTATTTTACTTTATTAATTTAAGAAATTCCTATCTTATATAGTTTTAAAAAAAATGTTCTCATCCTTTTACTTCCAAATATTTCTTAACATATAATGACATGATATGATAGGCATATACTTTATTATATAAGTTGGTGATGTGATCTTAGGCTTTACAAATATAAGTATCAAAACTAATATCCTCTACATTATTTGGAGCCACTAAGTTACCCTCAACGTCCCTTTGTAATAATTTTATATTTTGTATTAAAATGAACAACCAATACTTATATTCTTAGCGTAATTGACATGCACATTATGATAATATTTTTAATATGATGATTCATATTTTTTATAAATTATATTATTTGAGTACTTCAAATATGCTTGAATTTTTTTTTAAAAGGTATAACACTTCTCCTAATCTTATAATTAATTGGATTATTATTTCACCATGACCATTTGCTCCTAATAAAATATTGGTTCTATTCCCTATTGTGGTTGTAGTTCTAGTAGGTGGTATCATTGGAATTTTATTGATTTTCCTAAATTTATTTAGAATTAAAAAATGAATTCATAGTGTGAAATTCCTTCTTCATTAGGATTACTTGGATCTTGAGGTGCCTATCATATTTTTTATATATCTTAAAAAACAAAATGGATAACTCCCTAATAGCTTCATAATCTATAGTGGAACTCTTCAATTGTATTCTTAATAATATAACATAGGTCATGATTACTATTTATAAATGAGCTAGAGCTATCATTATATAGGTTCCTCAAATCTAGAAAAATATAATCTAAATGACTATACTCATCTAAATTTGATGATGGAACACTATGAGATGCTATAATCTTAGTTATTTATAAACAATGAGTGTAAAAAGAACTCTTTTGAATCCTATCTATATCATCTATAATTCCCACATCTTTTAAATATTGTCTACTTTTATTTATTCCATCACTTCATCTCCATTGTCATTATCATTAATAATTTTTGGATTCACTATTTCACTTTCCCCTCTTTCATGATATTGCTTCTAATCTACCTAATATTGAAATTATAATCATTTTTGGTATATATCCATTTGAAAAACCAAGTATTTTTCAATTTTCATGGTGTTGTAGAAATAAAATATTAATATTTCCTATGTAGCATACAACATTATTGTACACAACTATAAAATTAAAATATTTTAACTCTATAATTTTATATCAAGGGTTGTATTTTTCTATTTCAAAATATATTAATTCAATTTGTGCCTCTTTCTATTTCTTATATATCTCTTGTATAAAGAATGTCAAATAAGAAACTATCAACTTTTATTTACCATTATAACTCATGATTAAGCATAAATATTCTATAAGACTTAATGAATTAATATATGGATATATTTGTACTTTAAATTTTTGTAATTATTCCTTTGCAAGAAGGTTATTTTGCTTCCTATGCAACTCTATAATTATTATAGGTATTTTCAATATTTTAAATCATAGTAAGAATCACAATATATTTAAGTTAAATAGTGAAATTTATTAATAGGTTATAACAATAAGAATATATATTTTTGTTCTATAAAATAATTAATATTTGATTATTGATTAGTGTAATAATATATATTACACTAATCAATAGTTGTTGGAGTAAATGTGTGGTGTTGATGTTGTAGTAGCTATTGGTCGCTTCTCTTGGTTGGTGTCGAGTCAAGGTTTCGATGCTCGGGTGGTTTGGTTGGTGTTTTTGTCTACAAAGTTCCTTTCTCCAGATATTGTTGTGGGTGTGTTACCATCGTTATTTCCCAATTTGGATGGGTGTTTTCGATGCAAGGGACCTCTTATCTTTAGGGTCTTTCTTCCTCGACCTTGGGTGTTTTTCATGGGTGTCTTTTTTCCTCGATCTTGGGTGGAGCCCTGATTTTTCTAGGAATTTTGGGTTCCTTCTCTCATTTTACGAGAGTTGGTTCAATTGTTGAAGGTTGGTTGGAGCAGGATTATAATTTATTTTTTTCTTCACTTCTCTTTTCTCTTTCATTGATGGGTCCACCAGTGTGTGGCATTGGTTGATTTGGTTTTCTAGCATATGGTTTGCTCATATGTGAGTTGTAGTGTGCAAAATCTATATTCAAAGGTGTTGCAGGGAGCCTTGGTGTAGTTGGATGGTTTCCGTTGTAGGGGTCCCAATTTTTGGGTTGAGCAAGGACATATATTTATTTTTTTAGTTATATCTTTGGTGCTCTTCCTTCATTTATTTTTGGCTACACCAATGCATGAGATTATCAAGTATGTTAATATGGCAGATGGTTAGATCTTGCGAGAGCTGGTGTGAGTGGATGTGGTTTTTCTTTATTTGCTCGTGCTCGTTTCTGTTGGGGTGGGTTCTCAATTTTTTTGGTGTTATGGAGTGCATTCATGTTTTGTTATTCCTACTATAGATTTTAGTGGGTTTCAACATGATAATGCTTCCTGGACACTACAGTGCTTTGGATTCCTATTTTCTAGCTTTGGGTTCTTCGTAGTTGGATTTTGAATCCTAGAGTGGTTTTCAGATTTGTTTTGGGTAGTATTATTTTGAATCCGCTTATGGGTTACTTTTACGGAATACCTTTAATATTTCTCATGGGCTAATTCATTTTGGTGGAAGCGCTTCATTGTCTTAATTAAGGATAATTAGCCTAGCTCAGTTATTGCTCCTTTTAAATTCGATCTTGATATAGGGCATTGGGTGGTAAGTTATCCTTCAATCTTTTTATCACGATCATTGGTTCCTCATAGTTTTTAGGGTGCTTATTGTTTAAGTGTGTGGACCATGTGCCAATATGAGATGATCGACAAGGTAGTTTTCCCATGTTTTTTGTCATCTGGTTATCAACTACAAACCCATAGTACGATTTGTGAATTTGTAAGACCCCATTTTTAGGATATTTTTTGTACGAGTACCTTTTTTTGTTAGCAGGTTAAATGTTCTTTGGTTTTCTTCCTTGTGAAGTGGTTGTAAAAGGTTGAGGAACTCCTTTCAAAACCATATTTCCATTGTCTAACCAAAAAATATTATATATATATATATATATATATATATATATATATATATATATATATATATATATATATATATATATATATATATATATATATAAATAAAAACAAGTATCTTACATATTTCATAATACTACAATCTAATATTTTATTCTAGATATTTATGTAAATTAACATGTATTTTGCAATTTATTTTTGGTTAACATGTGATATTATTATCAAAATAACCCAAGCTATTAATTTATATCTAACTTTATTGTGTGTATTGTCATATTGCTTTGACCAACCCATCATTAAAGCTAAAATATCTAATTATTAATAAAAAAAATTAACATAAAATAAAAAAAATAACTATTTAAATATTTTACTAATTTTATAAGTATTTGTCAAGTAGCTGACAAATGTATAAAGGATATTGAAAAGAAAAATTTAATGTAAGGTTTAAATATCAAATGCTTTTAATCTAAACACCGTCATATTTACTACTATAAAAAAATCAACATGTAAATATGTAATCAACACCATAAATCAAATTATACACCAAAATAATTAACATTTATTTATATTATTTTGCTTTTTAAAATCCTATTTGTTATAAAATAAAATTATACAAACTAAATGTTTTAGTTGTATTTATAACCATTCAAAGGTGATGCATAATATTCTTATTTCTTAGCCCCTAAGGGCTAGGTGGATTGGTAAGGGCTTGTCTGTCTAGGCACTTACCAAGAAGACACCCAGGTTCAAACCTCAGGGGTAGTCTATTTGCAAATGTAGTAGTCTAATCTGAATCCTCTGAGTGCACGTCAGACTAAGTTTAAACCTTGATGGTAGCCTATTTGCAAAGGTAGTAGTCTGATCTGAATCCTCTGAATGCACGTCAGATTCATGATGATGATATGAATCTCGAGTGACTGGTGGTCCCCTTCACGTTGGGGTCCCAAATCCATGATGATAGTACAAATCTCGAGTGATCGGTGGTCCCCTTCTTGTTGAGTCAACAATAATGAAGTAAAATAGGTTTGGTGGAAGCAATTCATGTGGTTTGAACCCTACATGCTTGTGAGTCACTAAAAATAGTGTGGTTGTGACCAACTCTCCTATGTAGAAAAAAAAAATTCTTATCCCTTCAATAAAGACTAGACTATAACATTATTTATATTTAATTATAATTATACAATGTTCATATTTCTAAACAAATTAATTAAAAGATATATCTTACTATAAAACGTTTTATCATAATTTATATAATATTTTTTATTGAAAAAAAAAAATTTTGCTCAAAAGAATTAGTCAATTTAAAAATTAATATTTCATGTATTTCTATTTTAATGTTATGTCTCACCCTTCATTTTTTTAGTAATACGTCAAGAGACTTAATCAAATTAAAAATTAAAATTTCATGTATTTCTATTTTAATGTGATGTCCCACCCTTCGTGGTTTTTTTTAGCAATACTTCTTATACACATCATGATTTTTTTAGTAATACTTGAAAAGACTTAGTCAATTTAAAAATTAAAATTTTATGTATTTTTATTTTAATGTTATGTCTCACCCTTCATATTTTTTTAGTATAAATACTTCAAAAGACTTAATCAATTTAAAAATAAAATTTCATGTATTTCTATTTTAATTTTGTAGCTCACCCTTAATGTTTTTTTTAATAATACTTCTTCATGAGCTTTGTTTTAGTCTTTAATTCTTTTCCATTTGTTTTTCTCAACATTCAAACCTTATAAAATATTATACATAAAGATGGGATGATGAATAATTGTCTTCATTCTTCCCTTATTAATCTATTTTTTAGTCTTAACAAACACACGATCTAAAAGTTTAAAGACCTCTTGCATCTGGGGTGCGGTGCAGACCTCTTACATCTAGGGTACAGCGCAACAACGATTTCGGTTTTAAAAAAATTAAAAAATTAAAAAACTGTTGATTTTAGTCTTAATTCCTTTCTTTCCAATTGTTTTTCTCCACATTCAATTCTTCGTTCTTCCCTTATTCATCTATTTTTTTAGTCTTAACAAACACACGATCTAAAAGTTTAAAGACATTTTGGTTTTAATCTTAAATTCTTTCCATTTGTTTTTCTCAATAAACTTTTAAAAAAAAATTATTCATAAAGATAGGATGATGAATAATTGTTGTCATTCTTCCCTTATTCATAAAAATAGGATGATGAATAATTGTCTTGATTCTCCCCGAATTTTTCCCTTTTAAATCAATTATAAAATATAATCAAATTATTAAAATTAAATTAATTTCAATAAAATAAAATAATATTTAACAAACTATCATTTATAATAAATATTCCTTAATGTACAACACTATTTCCTTTAGATTTTAAGAATATATATTTATTCATGTACAATAAATATTCCTTAATATATATTTATTCATATACAACACTATATACAACACTATTTCCTTTAGACTCTAGGAATATATATTTATTAATGTACAACACTATTTTCTTTAGGTTCTAGGAATATATATTTATTCATGTACAACACTATTTCCATTAGATTTTAATGTAAGGTGATAGTTTAACGATACTTTATTTAAATTTTGGACATTTCGTTGCGGAGAACAAGGACTGTGATTTAGGATGTACTATATAATCCCACGTCTTATTTTAGAGAGTAGAAACACATCTTGACGTGAGTCAGAATTTAGAGACTTCGATGAGCGATTGGAGGCAAGGCAGCTTGGTAATAGTGCAGCTTTTGAATCGTGCCTCTAGGAACAGCTTTTTGAATTCCTCTTCACTTCTCTCCTTGCCACCTGTGGTGTAAACCATCATATTCACATCAAAATTAAATTTAGTATGCTTTGAGCGTAATTCGGAAGGATAGGTATGTTTTTGGGTTGCAGTGGAGTTCACAACTATATTATTTTTAATGATTAATAAGGGTATGATTTAAATCACAAAGTTTTTTATTAAACTTATTTCATTTAATTATTGTTGAATTGATATAAAGGGACTCTTCAAGATTGGTATCACCATCTTTTATCTGACCCAAACTTAAAAGATTTAAATCACTCTACTACCTTTACAAATAAAATATATTAATAAAGATCTTTAAATTATCAAAATTCTTAAACAAATTAAAAATTATGGAAAATTTTAAACAATAAAAAAAAAAATTATTGCTACCCTTAAAAAATGCATATAACGCCCTAACTCAATATTAGCCTCGGTTTTATGCGTCAAATTCAAAACTAAAAAATTAGTTCTTCTCTAGTCGTAATAATATAGCCTTTTGAAAATAAAAACGTAACTTTCTATGTCTAAATTAGCATTGCCATAGAAGCTAATTTTTTTAATATATCATTTTTATTGTGTTACAGAAGTTCTAAATTTAAAAGAATAATAATAACTTTATTTTTTTCCTCAAAAATATTTTAATAAAAATAATTTAAAAGTTAACTTAAAATTAATAAACATTAGTAAATAAATAATAATAATAATTTTAAAAAAATTGGATTAAATAAAAATTATTGATATAAGTACAAACATTTATGTATGGGTGTTTGTGTTAGCGTATATATTTGTTAGTATATTTGTTATTACATTATATTGTTAATTAGGCAGAACTTGTTATTTGTTATAATAGGTTTTATTTCAGCCTAGGATGGTTTCGTAACCTCCGGGCTATTATAGTCCTGCAATTGTATTATTTAAACCATCCCGGACATGAATCAAACTGTTGTTTTATCTAACATGGTATCCGAGCCATTTGCAGATTTTTTTTGCAGAAGCCTGCTGGAAAACAGTTCGCATTTTTCTGGGACGTGCGACTGTATTTTTTTTTAAAACCCGAAGTTTTTTTTTGCTGGGCAGGCGCATTATTTTTTTTTTTTTTGCTGGAAGTAGCACTGATTATTGTGCAGCGGAAGGAGAATTTAAAAAAAAAAGAGAACTGAGGCAGATTGAGGATCGCGCACTTCCATCACGCGATCCCCCCCACGCTCTTCTTTTTTCACGCACGCGACGTGCGTTTCTTTTTTTTCCCACGCCCCTCTTCCCCCACGCGCGTGATGCGCGTTTATCAAAAAAAAAAAAATTTCCCACCCCGCCCCCAACCAGTCGCGCGGACGCGCGACTGTGGATGATCTGCTCATTACAGGGAGTTCAGAGACTATGATCTCTACTGTCAAAAGAGACTTGTGTCAATATTTTGAGATGTCAGATCTCGGACTTCTCTATTACTGTCTTGGTCTGGAATTCAGCCAAAAAGGAGCACTCCATCAAAGTGTCTCAGAAAAAATATGCCAAGACATTGCTAGAAAAATATCGCATGACTGATTGCAAGCCAATGGCAACTCCGATGGAGACTGGACTTCAGTTATCGCGATATGATGATTCACCTCAGGTAGATGGTACTCTCTATCAACAGTTGATTGGGAGTCTCATATATCTGACCAATACTAGGCTAGATCTCGTATTTGCTTGTCAACTATCTTTCGAGGTTCATGCGGGAGCCTAAGACCACTCATTGGAAAGCAACAAAATGTGTTCTTCACTATGTCTGTGGCACAATGGAATATGGCCTAGAATACAAGAGGAACAACAAATTCTTCTTGCAAGGATACACGGACTCCGACTATGTCGGATCATTTGATGATCGCAAGTCAACTTCAGGATATATTTTTCATCTTGGATCCGGTCCTGTCTCTTGGCACAACAAGAAGCAACAGGTGGTTGCTATTTCATCAACAGAGGCAGAGTATCGTGTCGCACGTGAAGCTGTGTGTGAAGTGATATGGTTGCGTCGCATTCTCACAAGTATGGGTCATCCATCCAAATCTCCAATACACTTGTTTTGCAACAATCAGGGTGTTCTGAACCTAGTCAAGAATCCAGTCCATCATGAAAGAATAAAACACATTAACACACAATGTCATTTCATTCGAGATGAAGTTTTGAGGCACCGAATTCAGCTTCAACACATTCCCACCGATGCTCAAGTTGTAGAAATTTTCACTAAGGCACTTGCACGTGTCAAATTTGAATTGTTTCGCAGCTCTCTTTGTATTGCAAAATGATGTAATCAGGGGGGATGTTAGCATAGCTAATAGTTATATCATTACCAAAATAATGTAATAAGGGGGGATGTTAGCGTATATATTTGTTAGTATATTTGTTATTACATTATATTGTTAATTAGGCAGAACTTGTTATTTGTTATAACAAGTTCTATTTCAGCCTCGGATGGTTTCGTAACCTCCGGGCTATTATAGTCCTGCAATTGTATTATTTAAACCATCCCGGACATGAATCAAACTGTTGTTTTATCTAACAGTTTGGCCCATTTTTCACATAAATGTATCCACTCTCATATATGGGTTTTCTCTTCTCATATTACTATCCCTCTTTTATTTTTGTTTTTGTTTCTTGGGTCTTTCTCTTTTTCTTCATTTCTATCAACACTTTCATCTTATCAATATCTACAATCTTCTCACATTGCTCATAGTAATACTTATTATCTAAGTTTTGCCTTTCTTTAAAGGATTCGAAGTGCAAGGAATAACCTTAAAAGCATGTTTATTCTTTTATGTTTCCTAACCTTAAAAGCATGTTCTTCTTTATGTTTTCCTCCATAGTAATTATTTTTTTATGTTGCCCTAGAAATCCTAAATTGATAAGGATTTTCTAACCTAATGTTCAAGGGATAACTTTTACACCAATGTCACTTCTATTACCAACAGAGGATTCTATACTACAAGGAAAATGAAGATGATTGACCTAGAATAAACTTGATCCCTTTTGTCATCTTTGTTTTAGGATTTTTCTACACATCTTCATTTGCACCTTTAATCCCTTCTAAACTTAACTTACATGTACTTTCTCATCTATTACATCCTTCTTTGTTTCTTTTAACAGTTGATCCAAGTGAGCTACGGTGACCTTTTACAAATGATATTGTAGATAGGCTTTCTTTACCTCTTCTATTGGAGTGGAATATCCTTGATACTATAGTATGATTTTCTTGTTTAGTTTTGAAGTCTATCTTATGACTATTTTTTTTCTTTCTTTGTAATTTTCACTTTGCAATCTCTTTCAGTCTCATAACAATTGTGGAATCAAAATACAATATTTTCATAATCCACTTATTAATCCCATTCTCTTGATTCAAATTTAATTTTAATGGATTGTGACAAAGGTTTTAAAATATCCATAACAACACTTATTCGTGTGTGTATCTATATATCTATAGATAGATAGATAGTTCCTCCTTGATGAATTCACCTAGCGTATTTTCAACATTCTTCAAAACATTCTTATTGATCACTTGATATGGAAGTCCAAAAATTCTAACCCACACTAGGACCTTCCTAATAGTTTCTATCTCAATAAAAAAAATCACTCCATGGTCTTAAATAATGGGCATCTCTCCCCTAAACCATGGGCAATTATCCATTATTCGTAGTAGAAGCTTCCTAATAGTTTTTGTCTCAATAGAATTTTTTTCACTCCATGGTCTTAAATAATGAGAGTCTCTCCCCCTAAAGCATGGACCATCCTCCATTATTTTATCCTTGATTTTTGAACTAGAAAAGATGATGAAGAAAAATGTTTAGGAAGAAAAGTCACAAAGTAATTTGAATTCAATCCCCGCTTCTACTTATCCAATTTTAAATCTTCAAAAACCCTCATTAATCATCTCATCCTTGATAATCACCTTTTCGTGTAACATTTGCTATATGGATTAAACTTGCCATATATTCCACTTATCTTTAATTTTGGCATCCATACTTCTAACTAGGGTATTCCAATTTTTTTGTTAGAGCATCTTGACTTTCTATTAGGGTTTTCAAATATGACTTTTATTCCATACTACTTAGTGGGGCTTGATCATGGTTCACACTCCCTCTTAACTGAAACTCGCTTCCAACTTACACTCACTACCATTTATCAAAAATTTAATTTATACTATATTCATTTATTTTTTTAATTACTACATAAAATACCATGAATAAAGAAATAATATTAGAAAACCTTATTTTCAGGTTATTAACGAGTAAAATACCACGAACAAGAATAAAGCATTATAAATTTTAATTTCAAACACATATCAAATGAGGGATTAAGTACAGCACACAAGTGCAGTGCTGTACTTAATCCCCACTCCCACCCTTTATTTTTACTATAATAAAAACATTTAATTTAATTTAATTCAATTTAATTTTTTTTTAAAACAAACATCTGGCAGAAACCTGTTAGAAGAATCATCGTTCACGGGTTAGAATGGAGAATTCCGTCGTCGTTATGACACGCCAGCCATGGAAACACAAGCTCCCAATTCCACGAGAAAATCATGAGCGAAATGCTTTCAAAATGTGACAGCTAGCCGGAGAGATGAGGACCAATATCAGATGTGACTAATTTGTGTTCGCATTGATGAGGTGTGTACCCAATTATGGGTGCATGGATTTTTGGCCCACGTCAGTACTTCGGAATAAATGTACTGTATATCAGAGGCCACGAATTGAGATTGACTGATTTCAACTTCATTCGGAATATTAAAGCAATGGACTGATTTCAACTTCATTCGGAATATTAAAGCCACAACTTTGGAAGGTGGGAATCATAGACCGAAAACTTCGCTAACCATCCCGGTGAAATTTAAAGCCTTCGGAATAAATGTACTGTATATCAGAGGCCACGAATTGAGAGTGACTGATTTCAACTTCATTCGGAATATTAAAGCAATTGACTGATTTCAACTTCATTCGGAATATTAAAGCCACAACTTTGGAAGGTGGGAAACATAGACCGAAAACTTCGCTAACCATCCCGGTGAAATTTAAAGCTTTCTTACTTCTTGTTAACCATCCCGGTGAAATGTAAAGCTCTGTATCAAAGCTCTGTTACTAGTAAAAAAAAAAATTTAAAATGTGGTTCTGCTACTTCTTGTTAAAAAAGTTTAAAATGTAACCACAAGAGAGATATAAAAAACTAGAGACCTATTATTATGTGTCAAACAAACACTTTGAGGAGGTATTCAAATTTGATAATAATTAAAAATAAATAATATTTTAAAGTTTTTTAAAAACTTAATTTAAAAAAAATATAGGGTTGTCTCCCTTATACCTACACCTGACATGTATAGAGGTTTTTTTATTAATATAATGTATTAACATTCATAATACATAAGGTGACATGGTTTATTACTAACATGATTTATTAAGAGTCATAAGGCGTGCATAAGGTGACAGTTTTTCTATGGTATAATAATTAATATATTACACTTGTTAAAGGATAGTGTGAATCCAAGGATAAAAATGGTATATCTTGGTTTAAAATTCGTCTAAGTAGATGAGTTGTGCTCTCGAGGTCTTGGCTAAGATTAAAAGATCTAGAATCGGTTTTGAGTCAGTCTTTGAAGTAGGTTGATTCTTTGGTTTAGTTAAACTAACAAAAAGGGGAGGGGGGTTGCAGATTAAAGTAAGAAATGCATAAGATTAGAAGCTAAGATTTAAAATGGTCATGATTCAACTTCATCAAGAGACACAAATGCATTAGTCTCATTCCTTTAATTAGACTAAAATGTTTAATAGATAAAATATCATCAAATATTTTAAAACACTAATTAATCAAAGTGCACACATCCAACCGTTTTAAGAATTTAAGTAACAACAATCCAACAAGAAATCTAGACAGGAGAATAACTCTTAACAAAATAAATCATTAATTCAACTTTTAAGAGAAATACTTAATGAGTAAATCATTCATACATATCTTGCAATTGTATTTGATAGAGATTAAACAACACTTCAACATTCATTAAGGGGCGTGTAGCATTTGATCATACAATATGTGCAATTGTAAAAGCTAAACAGTTGATCACTTTGAATGGATTACATTCAAGTATTTATAAAATTACATTTGCATTCAACAAACCTATAATCATTATTGGGAGCTATTCTACATGCTTGCCAGAACAAGTGCAAAATATGGTTGTCACTTCAACTCAGTCATGCTTAGCAGCTTCAAGAATGTTTGGATAATAAGTGTGTACCAGATCTCTCCTATGAGTGTGGACCTAGGAGAGGATCTCTCCTATGCCATAGAAGTTTTTTTTTTAATATATTATTATTATTTTATTACCAAAGTTTTAAATTTTAAAAAAATAATAATAACTTTAATTTTTACTTTTAAGTGAAAAATATTTAGATAAAAATAATTTAAAATTTTACCATTAATTATTATAATAATAAAATTAATAAACACTAGTAAATAAATAATAATAATTTTTAAAATATTGGATTAAGTAAAAATTATTGATACAAGTACAAACATTTATGTATGTATGGGTGTTTGGCTCATTCTTCTCATAAATGTATTGACTTGGTTTTCCCGTATTCCTATCCTTCTGCTTTTTTTTTTTTTTTTTTGTTTCTTGTGTTTTTCTCTCTTTCTTCATTCCCACCAACACCTTCATTTTGATCAATCTCTTCAATCTTCTCACATTGCCCATAGTAAGACTTATTTATTTTATTTTTCTAACCTTAAAAGCATGTTCTTCTATATGTTTTCCTCGAAATTTCTTCCATAGCAGTTACCTTTTTATGTTGCCTTAGAAATCCTAAATTGCTAAGGATTTCTTAGCCTAATGTTCAAGGGATAAATTTTACACCAATGTCACTTTTATTACCAAAAGAGGATTCTATACTACAAGGAAAATGAAGATGATTGACCTAGAATAAACTTGACCTCTTTTGTCACTTTTTTTTAGGATTTTCCTCTATGTCTTCTTTTGCACTTTTAATTCCTTCTAAACTTTAACTTACATGTACATTCTCGTTTGTTACATCCTTCTTTGTTTCTTCTAACAGTTGATCCAAGTGACCTATGGTGGCCTTTGACATATGATATTGTAGATAGGCTTTAGTTCCTCTTCTTTTGGAGTGGAATATCCTTGATATGATCTAGTTTCTAATATAATTTGATTTTTTTGTTTAATCTTGAAGTATATCTTATGACTATTTTTTTCCTTTCTTCATAATTTTCGCTTTGCGATCTTACCTCCTTTTTAGTTTAGTGTGCCGCTCAAGCATGAAATGTTGTATATTTTATATCTTATGATCTAGCTTCTACTATTATTTTAAAATCGTAGATTTTACTTGTGATATACAAAGTGTAGTATTTTAATGTATAAATATACATTAAATGTGCGGAGTAAGGGTGTACAAATAAATTAGATGCTACCCCTTTTTAGTTTAGTGTACCTCTTAGGCATGGAATGCTAATGCAAGTGAGCATTAAATTGGAGCATGGCCATGGCCAAGGCCAATTGAGTAAAAACCTGCCATCAAAGTTGTCCATCCTTCCCTTCAATCTATGCAGCTCCATCTAGTTTACCCGCTTACAAACAAAGAAAGAAGATTAGCTCCAAAATTTGACTTCGAATCAATACCATGCATGGACGGTGATCAAGGCTACATTGTTTCCATTTTATCCATTTCTAGTAATGTTAATGTTATACTAGTTTTTTTTTTAAGCTGATTAATTACGGTGGGTGGTGGCAGGTGCAGTTTGTTGGAGGTAAATAAAAATAAAAATATTAATATTGAAATTTGGCAGTGATATGGCCTTCAACTCTTTCAACTTTTGTTTCTTTTTTCAATTTTCAAGGAAAAACAACTTTTAATTATGGAAGATGCAAGGAAAAGAACATTTGCAAGAAAAAGCAACTTTCAACTGTGGAAGACGGCAAGGAAAAGTAGTCATACATCCTTTAGTCTCCAAATCTCATTCACCTCCTAGGCTCCAAGTTTCAAATTTATTAGAGGTGTGCATATTTTAACTTAAAGATTCATTATTGTTTTATAAGAGGTGCACATATTTCAATTTAAAATTTCATTATTGTTCTATAAGCTAATTCATGTTTATATTTCCAAATTTATTTGTTAAATTTTAATTGTATTATTCTTTATAGATTTATTTGTTAAATTCTGATTGTATTATTCTTTGTGTTTTTTTTATTAATTTAAAAATTATAAACCAACAATTGTTTACTAAAAAAATTAATAAAATTTTAAACGGTCTTAAAAATTCTGATCATTTTTTATTTTTATTTTTTAATTCCAGCCCTGCTCAAATTTAATCTCTAATGAAAGATAAATTAGTGGGTATTGTTTACAAAGCGAATACACTGGATAGATATCCCTGACTATGAGATGTACATATGATCAAATTCAATGTATATTGATCAATTTCGTGAATGGCTTATTGCACGGATAAGGACATTGTCACGCCAGTGCAATCTTTAGCCTGTCGTTGGCAAGCACGTAAAATTTGAAATGAGCACTACGAAATAAGGTGTCCCGCCAGTGCAATCTTTAGCCTGTCGTTGGCAAGCACGTAAAATTTGAAATGAGCACTACGAAATAAGGCAGAGGCTTAAGCGTTTAACAACGTACGAGATAAGAAAAAAACACAAAAAAAAAAAGAGTGGGTACTGGTTTGACAGACTAATTCCTCACAATAACATGTACCAAGTGATCAAATTGAATCTGTAATGATCTGAAAAATAAAGTAGTGGATTCTGTTTAGACTGCGAATACATCGGACAGGTATCTCTGACTATGACATGTACAAGTGATCAAATCTAAAAATTGGTATCTGAAATCTCGTGAATGGCTTATTGAAAGAGAGTTGCCAGACGAAATAAGGCAGAGGCTTAGCGTTTAACAACTCTTTAAAATAAGCAATAAGAAAAATAAAAGAGTGAGTAGTGGTTTGTACAGACTACGAGTACATTATACACGTAATCCCCGCCTATAACATGTACAAGTATCAAATTCAATGTGAATAAAAATAAAGTAATTCTGTTTAGAGGGCTAATACATTTGACATGACATGTACATTGATCTGAACATTGGTATCTTTTTCACAACCTAGAACTGTATTTTACATTATGATTTTAATTATTAATCTTAGATTTTTACTTATTATTTTTTTATTTATAAATCTTAAATTTTATAAGGTAAATATATTAATTGTGATATACAAAATGCATCGAACATGGAATGCTAATGCAGGTGAGCGTTAAATTGGAGAAGTGCTGCCTAGTGGGAAACACCCAATGAGTACAAAGCTGCTATTAAAACCATCAAAACCGTTCATCCATCCCTTCAATTTGTACAGCTCCATCTGTTTCACCCGGTTACAAATAAAGAGAAAATGTTAGTTTCAGACTTTGAACCAATACCATGGTAATCAAGACTACCTGGTTTCTATTTTATCCACTCCTAGTAATGCTAATGTTATAATGGGTTCTCTTGATTCATTACGGTGGTCGCAAATGAAGTTTGTTGTTGAAGGTAAATAAAAAATATATATTAATTTTAAAATTTAATATTATTAAAGCCTTCAATTTTGCTTTTAAATTTTATTTTTCATTTCAATTTTTAATTGTGGAAGATGTAAGAAAAAACAACTTTCAATTGTAAAAGATTCAAAGAAAAGCAACTTTCAAGAGGCACGGAAAAGTAGACATCGGTTAACTAATCTTCAAATCTCATCCACTTCCAAGGTTCCAAAACACATATTTTAACTTAAAAATTCTTTTATACGTTATGTTAGTTATTAAAGATACACATATTTTTAACTTAAAAATTCTTTCGTACTTATTGTTATTGATTTAAAAATCATAAACCAACAAATATTTCTTAGAAAAACATATAAAATTTTAAACTATATAATAAAAATCAATAAAAAATTCTAACAGTGTAAAAATATAATTTTTTTTTTTTTTTTTAAATTCGAGCCCTACCACGAGAGATGAGGACCAAGTGCTCAATATCAGATGTGACTAATTTGAGTACGCATTGATGAGGTGTGTACCCAATTGTGTATGCGTGAATTTTTGGCCCATTCCTCACATAAATGTACTGACCGACAGTAAACAACTGCGTTTCAAAGGCCACCAATTCAGAGTGAGTGATTTCAAATATTTTCTTTTTTATTTCAAATTTCATTCGGAATATTGAAGCTACAACTTAAGAAGGTAACCACCCCGGTGAAATTTAAAGCTCCGTTACTTCTTGTTAACCATCCGGTGAAATTTTCTTTTTTGGTACGCACGCTCAAAGGCGCTGACCCCGCACGTTGGTTGCGCATTGGCTGGCTGGGCCCCCCGCCTCGTGTGCGCTGGCACCCATTTGTGTGCACGCCAGGCCCCTGTGGCGCCTTTGTGCAGCGCGCCCAAGGCTGCAGTGCGTGCCAGCCTCGGCACCTTGGTGGCCCGTATGGCCTTGCGCGGGAGGGCGAGGCAAGACGTGGCCCTCCACGTGTGCTTTGGCAAGCCGCCGTGGTACCTAAGCTCCATAGTTAGTTTTTTTTGGAAATCAAATGAAAGATTTTACTATGGGATCTTTAATATCTTTGAGAAGGTTGTTCCTTCTTTTGCTGATTTGGGTTAGCAATTGTTCAAACTTCTTTTATTTTGCTGTCTTCAAATAGCACTGCCCTAACTACAACTACTCAGATCATATCATATGATCTATGGGACCTTAAATATGGAAGTACAACTACTTAAATCATATTATATGATCTTTAATATATTTGAGAAGGTTGTTCCTTCTCCTGCTGATTCGGGTTAGCAATTGTTTAACCTTTTTTTATTTTGCTGTCTTCAAATAACTCTGCCATGGGACCTTAAATATGGAAGTACAGCTACTCAAATCATATCATATGATCTAAGGGACCTTAAATATGTAAGTATAACTACTCAAATCATATCATATGATCTTTAATATTTTTGAGAAGGTTCTCTTGCTGATTTGATTTGGGTTAGCAATTGCTCAACTTTTTTTTATTTTGTTGTCTTCAAATAACTCTGTTGTGGGACCTTAAATATGAAAGTACAACTACTCAAATCATATCATATGATCTTTAATATTTTTGAGAAGGTTGTTCATTCTCGTGCTGATTTGGGTTAGCAATTCACCAATTTTTTTATTTTATTGTCTTCAATTTTTATTTTAGTGTCTTCAAATAACTCTGCCATAGACCAGTTTCCTTTCTTTGTATTTGTCAAGGATATCGGAGAAACTCCGGCATTTATAAATGAAGTGTTTCACTGTCTCTATTGTCCTTGTGCTGCATAGAATATATATCCTTTCTTCCCATTGTTCTTTAGCCGTTGTCCATCTTCCTATTTCACATCTAAGCCTATAACAACATGTCCTTATCTGAACAATAAAGATTTTTCCTGCCATTTTTTTGTTTGTGATGATGTGTTTGAAAAGCCGCGTCAGGCTGGGGAACACTGCTTGGACGAACTGATCCTAAATTGCAACGGGATACGCTAATAGTGTCTCCAGAAATTTTCGGATGCAATATCACGCGTAGGGCTGACGGGGTGGAGGATGGCCGCAACATTAAGACGGTGGGGTCCGACGTGGTTGGAAAACCAAACAGGAGCGAAAACTGATGTGAATGTCGAAAATGGAGAAATCACAGGAGAGCTTCCAGGTGGTACAATCCATGGAGAACGGGACAAATGTTCACCCTTACTGACAGTAAGCTATCGTTGATGTGGCAGGAGTTCCTACTATGTTCAGGAACAATGGAAAGAAATGATATGTATTTTATATAGCACAAGGGTAATAGGGACAGAGGAACATTTTATTTATGAATAGCTGAGTTTTTTCAGATATTGATGACAAATACAAAGAAAGGATTGGAAAAAGGTCTGTCACAAAGTTATTTGAAAAAAGTAATATAAAAAAGTTGAGAAGTTATTAACCCAAATCAGTTCATTTTAATATGATATGATTGACTATAAAAAAAAAAAACTTTAACAAGATATCTTTATAATAAATATTCTTTAATAAATATTTATTCATGTACAACACTATTTCCAATGTAAGGTAATAGTTTAACGATACTTTATTTAAATTCTGGACATGTCGTAGCGGAGAACAAGGAATGTGATTTAGGATGTTCTATATAATCCCGTCTTATTTTAGAGAGCAGACACACATCTTGACGTGAGTCAGGATTTAGAGACTTCGATGAGCGATTGGAGGCAAGGCAGCTTGGTAATAGTGTAGCTTTTGAATCCTGCCTCTAGGAACAGCTTTTTGAATTCCTCTTCACTTCTCTCCTTGCCACCTGTGGTGTAAACCATCAAATTCACATCAAACAATAATCCCAGGCGCGTCGCACTCTCTCCCCTGTCATCAATCACTGCATCAACGATCAACACCTTCCCATCTTTTGGCGTTGCCTCGTACCTCTTTTTTAGCAGTTTCACACAGCGCTTGTCGTCCCAGTCATGCAGAATCCACTGTAGTAACAATCAAAACATTTGTCAAATATGATAAAGAGAGTGATACATAGAGTACCCACATAACTTGTTTCATTCTTGTTATAGCAATTACCTTCATGAAAACTACGTCTGCACAGGGAATTCCTTCGAACATGTCCCCAGCGACGTGATCTACTCCTGTAAGAATTATATAGGAAAGAAAAGAGAAAAAGGGTAACTACCTCTTCTATGTTTCGCCTTTTTTTCTAAACAAATGGCAACTCGACATAGGATTAATATTCACACATTAGCGGACTACACTGCTACTCGATTTTAATAAACAAGTAAGGAAATTACCGGGTATGGAAGGGGCAGTGGCAATCACATTAGGTAAGTCGAGATTAATGCCACGAATGTGCGGATATTGTTGAAGGATTATGGATAATGCAGAACCTACGCCTCCTCCAACATCCGCCACACTCTTCACGCTCTTAAATCCCTCGTACTTCTCCACCAGCGAAGCCATGACTGTTCTTGTATGGCTGGCCATGGCCTCGTTGAAAATCTTGTTGGCTTCGGGATTATTTCTGGCATATTCCCAGGGGCCAATTCCATAGGCCTTATTAAAGAGATAACAGCCTTCTAGGACGGACTCGTGCAAGTGTTGATAAGCGTTCAGGTAGACCTTCTCGGTTGCCAAGTAGAGAAAAGGCGCACAGGATTCTTGATTTCCTTCCTTCAGTAGCAACTTGGACATGGGGGTTAACCCATATCTTAACTGCTTGATGCCATCGGCCACCATGGTTTCCTCGGTGAAGACTCCATATGAAGCCAAAAGCCTCAGAATTCTAAACAGGTATTCAGTATGGGGAGCCTTATTGGTGGAGGCGGAAATATACGAAGCAATCTGGTTCAGAGACAAAGGGCTTCCATTCCCTCGAGTGGCGATGATATTAGGAATGTCAAGCAGAAGAGCAGCTTTTAGGACCATAGGTTTGGCAGCGGAAAGCATGATTTCATAGAGCTGTTGATGGGCTTCTATTTGAATTAGATCTTCCATTGCTGCCGAATAATCCATGAGGTGGAGAGCTACTCGTTATTGAAGCTCGCAATTTGTATCTTTTTATAAACAAAAGATTAGATAAGGGGCGTAGCGAGAGCCACATAAAGAGTATAACAGCGGTCCCTCGAGAACAGTCGATCACTGACAATAAGGAAATTTACAATAAGAAGCGACAAATACTTAGAAAGGAAATGTACTAGCTGACGTTTGGCATAGAGGAAACAACCATGTTACAAAAGCCACCACTATCGCAATAATGAAGTGAAGTTGGGTATCACCTTCCGAAAACTTCGCTCACCATTTTAGGTGAAATTTAAAGCTCTTTACTTTTGCGCGAGCTGAGGGGAACTTGGCATAAGCCTAAGAATACTCAATGCGTCAAATTCAAAATTAAATTATTTAGTCGGAAGGATAGTTGGGTTGGGTTGGGTTGTTGTAAATTATATTATTTTTAGTAATTAAAAAGAGTATTCTTTAAATTATAAGGATTGTTTAGATTCAGAATTGTTGAGACGAATTTGGCATAAGCCTAAGAATACTCAATGCCTCAAATTCAAAATTAAATTATTTAATCGGAAGGATAGGTGTATTGAATTGTTAAAAATTATATTATTTTTAATAATTAAAAAAATATTTTTATTGCTCAAACCATGCAAACATGAATATATTACTAAGAATAAAAAAAATAATTGCCAACCTTAAAAATACATATAACGCCCTAACTCAATATTCGCCTCAGATTTATGCGTCAAATTCAAAATTAAATAATTAGTTCTTCTCTAGTCGTAGTAATACACTAGCCTTTTGAATATAAAAATGTAACTTTCTAAATCTATTAGCATTTGCCACAGAAGCTAATTTTTTAGTATATTATTATTATTTTGTTACAAAAGTTTTAAATTTAAAATAATAATAATAACTTTAATTTTTATGTTTAATTAAAAAATATTTTAGTAAAAATAATTTAAAATTTTACTATTAAAAAATTATGTGTATTATAATAATAAAATTAATAAACATTAGTAAATAAATAATAATAATAATAATAATAATAATTTTAAAAATCTTGGATTAAGTAAAATTATTATTATTATTATTATTATTATTTTGTAATATTTTTTATATGCATTCGAATTACAAACATTTATGTATGTATGGGTGTTTGGCCCATTCTTCACATAAATTGATTGGGTTTTTTCATATTACTACTTATGTACCTTTCTTTCTGTTTTTGTTTGTTGGGTCTTTCTCTCTTTTTTCATTCCTACCAACACTTTCATCTTCATCAATCTCTTCAATCTTCTCACATTGCTCATAGTAAGACTTATTATCTATAGGTTTGCCTTTCTTTAAAGGATTCCAAGTGCAAGGAATAACCTTAAAAGCACGTTCTTCTTTTATGTTTCCTAACCTTAAAAGCATGTTCTTCTTTATGTTTTCCTGGAAAGCTCTTCCATAGCAATTACCTTTTTATGTTGCCCTAGAAATCCTAAATTGTTAAAGGATTTTCTAACCTAATATTCAAGGGATAACATTTACACCAATGTCACTTCTATTACCAAAAGAGGATTCTATACTACAAGGAAAATGAATATGATTGATCTAGAATAAACTTGATCCCTTTTGTCATATTTATTTTAGGATTTTTCTGCACATCTTCATTTGCACCTTTAATCCCTTCTAAACTTAACTTACATGTACTTTCTCATTGTTACATCCTTCTTTGTTTCTTCTAACAGTTGATCCAAGTGAGCTATGGTGGCCTTTTCCAAATGATATTGTAGATAGGCTTTCTTTACCTCTTCTTTTGGAGTGGAATATCATTGATATGATCTAGCTTCTACTATAATATGATTTTCTTGTTTAGTTTTGAAGTCTATCTTATGACTATTTTTTTTCTTTCTTTGTAATTTTCACTTTGCAATCTCTTTCCGTCTCATAACAATTGTGGAATCAAAATACAATATTTTCATAATCCACTTGTTAATCTCATTCTCTAGATTAATGGATTGTGACAAAGGTTTTTAAATATTCATAACAACACTTGTTCGTGTGTGTATCTATATATATATCTATAGATAGATAGTCCCTCCTTATGAATTCCCCAAACGTATTTTCAACATTCTTCAAAATATTCTTATTGATCAGTTGATATGGAAGTCCAAAAATTCTAACCCACATTAGGATCTTTCTAATAGTTTCTATCTCAATAAAAAAAATTCACTCCATGGTCTTAAATAATGGGCATCTCTCCCCTGAACCATGGGCAATTATCCATTATTCGTACTAGAAGCTTTCTAATAGATTTTGTCTCAATAGAATTTTTTTCACTCCATTGTCTTAAATAATGGACATCTCTCCCCCTAAAGCGTGGTCCACCTCCATTATTTTATCTTTGATTTTTGAACTAAAAAAGATGATGAAGAAAAATGTTTAGGAAGAAAATTCACAAAGTAATTTGAATTCAATCCCCATTTCTACTTACCCAATTTTAAATCTTCAAAAACCCTCATTAATCATCTCATCCTTGATAATCACTTTTTTGGTGTAACATTTGCTATATGGATTGAACTTGCCATATATTCCACTCATCTTTAATTTGGGCATCCATACTTCCAACTAGGATATTCCAATTTTTTGTTAAAGCATCTTGACTTCCTATTAGGGCTTTCAAATGTAACTTTTCTTCCATACTACCTAATGAAGCTTGATCATGGCTCACACTCCCTTTTGGCTCAAACTGGCTTCCAACTTGCACTCACTACCATTTATCAAAAATTTAGTTTATACTATATTCATTTAATTTTTAGTTGCCAAATAAAATACCATAAATAAAGATATAATATTAAAAACCTTATTTTCATGTTATTAAATATCAAGTAAAATACCACTAACACGAGTTAAGCATTATAAATTTTAATTTCAAACACATATTTATAAATTTTTTAACATTATATTAATTTTTTAAATTTATCTTACTATAATAAAAACATTTAATTTTTTTTTTTTAAAAACAAACATCTGCCAGAAACGTGTTAGAAGAATCATCCTTCACGGGTTAGAATTCCGTCGTCGTTATGACACGCCAGCCATGGAAACACAAGCTTCCAAGTCCACGAGCAAATCATGAGCGCAATGCTTCCAAAATGTGGACAGCTACCCGAGAGATGAGGACCAATATCAGATGTGACTAATCTGTGTACACCCAATTATGGGTGCATGAATTTTTGGCCCACGACAGTACTTCTGAATAAATGTACTGTATTTCAGAGGCCACCAATTAAGAGTGACTGATTTCAACTTCATTCGGAATATTAAAGCCACAACTTCGGAAGGTGGGAATCATAGACCGAAAACTTCGCTAACCATCCCGGTGAAATTTAAAGCTCTCTTACTTCCCGGTGAAATGTAAAGCTCTGACTACAACCATTATTTTTAGTAACCGGTAGGGTTCAAATCACAGGACTGCAACCATCAAACTTATTTGTCTTGTTAATTGTTGACTCCGTGTGAGCTAAACCATAGGACTGCAACCATCAAACCTATTCGTCTCGTTAATTGTTGACCCCGTGTGAGCTGAGGACCGCCGGTAGCTCGGACTTCGTACCATCATCGTGGGTTTGGCGCGCACTCAGAGAATTCATAGCAAACTACTACCTTTACAAACTAACACCACCAAGGTTTGAACCCATGTATTTTCTGAGCAAGTGCCCATCCAAACTAGCACTTACCAATTTGTCTAACCCTTGGAGCTCTGTACCAAAGCTCTATTACTTCTTGTTAAAAAAGTTTTAAAATGTGATTATGTTACTTCTTGTTAAAAAAGTTTTAAAATGTATCTACAGACCTTTTAATTTTTATTATTATTTGTTAAACTATATTCTCTTAATAAGAAAATATAAACATTTTGAGGAGGTATTCAAATTTAATAATGATTAAAAGTAGATAATATTTTGAAGTTTTTCAAAAACTTAATTTAAAATAAATGATAGGGGTGTTCTCCTTATACCTACACATGATATAGAGGTTTTTTAATTAATATAATGTATTAACATTCATAATACATAAGGTGATATGGTTTATTATTAACTTGATTTATTAAGAGTCATAAGGTGTGCATAAGCTGATATAGTTTTTCTATGATATAATAATTAATATATTATATTTGGTGAAGGATAAAGGATAATGTAGGTTCAAAGATAAAAATAGTATATCTTGGTCTAAAATTCATTTGAGTTGTGATTTCAAGATCTTGGTTAAGATTAGAAGATTTAGAATGGGTTTTGAGTTAGTCTTTGAAGTAGGTTGATTTCTATGGTTTAGCTAAACTAACAAAAGAGGCAGTAGAGGTTGCAGATTAAAGTAGTTAAACTAACAAAAGGGAGAGGGGGGTTGCAAACTAAAGTAAGAAATACATAAGGTTAGAAGTTGGGACTTATAATAGTCATGATTCAACTACATAAGAGACACAAATGCATTAGTCTCATTCCCTTAATTAGACTAAAATATCTAATAGATAAAATATCATAAAATATTGTAAAACATTAATTAATCAAGTGCAGACATCCAAGCATTCCAAAAATTGAAGTAACAACAATCTAACAAGAAATCTAGATAGCAGAATAACTCTTAACAAAATAAACCATTAATTCAACTTTTAACATAAATGCTTAATAAGTAAATCATTCATACATATCTTTCAATAATATTTTATAGAGATCAAACAACACTTCAACTTTCATTAAGTGACGTGTAGCATTTGATCATACAATATGTGCAATTGTAAAAGCTAAATAGTTGATCCCTTTGAATGGATTACATTCAAGTATTTACAAAATTACATTCAATAAACCTATAATCATTATTGGGAGTTATTCTACATGCTTGTCAAAACAAGTGCAAAAGATGGTTGTCACTTCAACTCAATCATGCTTAGCAGCTTCAAGCATGTTTGGCGAGTGTGGACCGGATCTCTCCTATGAAGTGAGCTTGCATGATGAGCTATCAAATTCTAACCATCTGGTGACAACCCACTACTTTCTATTACACCGAGTCAACTGAGCAAGCACGTATGTATGGCCATAGAAGTCTTCAATCAAGTGGAAGAAAAATAATCCTCATTGCTCAGATAAGGACTAGCTCTCATAGGCTTAGATGTGAAACAGGGAGATGGACAACGCCCAAAGAACAATGGGAAGAAAGGATATGTACTCTATGCAACACAGGGGCAGTAGAGACAGCGGAACACTTCATCTATAAATGCCTGAATTATTTAGATATCCGTGATAAATACAAAAAATCACTTGGGAACGGGTTTATGGCAGATATATTTGAAGACAATAAAATAAAAAAGTTGGAGAATTGTTAACCCAAATCAGCAGGAAAAGGAACAACCTTCTCAAAAATATTAAAAATCATATGATATGATTTAAGCAATTGTACTTCCATATATTTGAGATCTCGCGGACGTAATTAAAATTTTTTCTTTTCTTTTCATTTCAACCGTTGAAGTCTTCTAATAGCAATGCTGCTTACGCGGCTAGTTGAGACAATGACCTTTGCTATTGGGACATATCCAAAAGATATGGTGCTAAGATGGAGTGCTACTCAATGGTTGAATTTCAATCCGACAACTATTTTCTCATGACAGGCCTTTTAACCCGATGATGTATGTCACTTGAATGTTTCATCCCTCATTCAAAGCAGGAAAGTGATACTGTCATTGAGTAGGGTTCGGAATTTTTTTTTTCGATAACTGTAAACATACCTATGTTTGGAGACGACTGGTTGGTCCCTCAAGGTAGTACTAGAAGAGCGCTGCGTATTTCGGTTACAAAAGGAATATTCTCGCAAAAAATTCCATAGCATTTTCCGGGTACAAAAGGAATATTCATTTTTAAATTAAATTAAATTAATTTTTTTTCCTTTTTGGTACAACGATCGAAGGCGCTGACCCCACACGTGGATTCCGCATAGGCTGGCGGGGCACCCCGCGCCTCCTGTGCGCTGGCACCCATTTATGTGCACGCCAGGCGCCTTTGTGCAGCGCGCCCAGCCTGGGCGGTCTTTTTATGATACGCGCCTAAGGCTGCAGTGTGTGCCAGCCTGGACACCTTGGTGGCCTGTATGGTCTTGCGCGGGAGGACGAGGCAAGACGTGGCCCTCCCGCGTGAAGGCCTGTCCAAGCGTGCTTTGGCAAGCGGCGGTGGTACGTAAGCCCCATCGTTGGGTTTTTTTTATATTTTTTTTCAAACCGCCAAGCAGGCGAATGGTGGTGTGTTCGAAAAGCCGCGTCAGGCTGGGGAACACTGTTGGACGAACTGATCCAAATAGTGTCTGCAGAAATTTTCGAATGCAATATGACGCGTAGGGCTGACGGGCTGGAGGATGGCCGCAACATTAAGACGGTGGGGTCCCACGTAGTTGGGAAAGCAAACAGGAGCGAAAACTGATGTGGATGTCGAACAAACCTTTAATTTCTTCCAACAAACAGGACTTTAATGTCTTCCGTTGAGTCTTCATACATGCCAACAAACAGGCCTTTAAAGTCTTCCGTTGAGTCTTCATCACACAGGACTTCACATTTTATAGGAGCTTCTTTATTTTGTTGATATTCTGTAACTTTTTTTTCCATAGTAACATCCTCCTCAGGCAGAATAACTACAGCATAAAAAAACTGCAACAAAATCATCAACATTAACAACATCAATGTTATCATTAGGAGGTAAAACATTATTTTCATGAACTTCGTCAATTGTTTTTCAGCAATATGTATTTCATCAATTCTTTTTGCTATAGCAATTTTTTTCATTTTCAGAAGACATCTATGATCAACTAAAGCTCATCAACGAGCTTTCTACATTTTTCATTAACTTCTTCAAGTTTCTTAAATTTTCAGCATTGCCTAGTAGAAGGACGATGGGTATTTCACCTATAAACCCTGGTTTGCTTCCAGGTGTTGTTTCATGATATTCTTCTATAGTATGAAGAATTTCTTCATCTACTAGAATGGCTTTTTGAATCCACTAAAGTTCAACAACGAGCTCTCTACCTCGTCGAGCGATTTAATCCAATGATCTATCTACATCATCAAGAGATTTTGGGATTCGTAGCATGGTGCCTAATGCGAAAGCAAAAATAGTATTAGGCTTGACACAAATGATAGAGGCCTTTTATATAGACTCAGAGTAACTTTGGAGGAACCTGAGCGACTCAAAGTAAATTTAGAGGAACCTGAACAAATAAACTAATGGATATCTCAACCTAACATAAGCAGAATTTTTTTCCAAGATCGATTGGGAGGATTTTTCATTCCTTTTTGAACCAAACCTAGCCTAAGGAAGAGGATAATCTCCAAACCTAGTTCTTGGCTTTGAATACCAACTGATACGAAACTTAAATGAAGGAGCTTTAAATTTAATCTAGATTGATTTATTCATTGAATGAGCTTACATTATATAGTCATAAAATACCTATTAAAATATGCCATGCCACTAACTAGTGGTAGACTATAATATTCTCCACTAGAATTAGTGAACGAATATCAAATGCATGTACTACTTGAGTGCTTATTAAACTATCAACCACTATGAAAGTGGGCTCAAATGCCTTTCTAGAAGGCTATTTATGTATATTATATGGATCCCTATCATTTGCCCTCTTATCTTCTTGGTATTTGTTGTATTTACCTCAAAAAATAAGATGACAAAAAGGGTGAAGCATCTCCCCTTTTTATTAAGGGAGTTTTGGATTTTGCTTTTCTTGTCCCTGATCTATCTTGATAGAATTCACAAATTGAAGAAGGTCCAAAAATGATCATTTTAGCTGGTCAAGTTCATTGAGAATGAAGGGTTTGTAGGCTTGCTAATCCAATAGACCTTTCAAAGTATGCCCCTTATTCTTCCTCCTTTGTCCTTAGACTTTGATCTTTTGGCACCATTATGGTGTCCTTGAGAAAGGAAAAAGCCAAGTACCAAAAGGTTTTGGCTATTGTTACTGGACTTATTTATAGGCCAAGAAGAGTGCAGACATTGCCAATTGAGGAGCAATTCTAGCAAACACCAAGATAATATTAGTTAATACCATAATGGACATAGCTAACATCAATATGGTTCTTGGGCTACCATCAATTAACATGTCTACTTTAGCTAACACCAAGAAGGCTAAGATTGACCATCCTTTTCCTCTAAGCATAGGGTTCTTTAGGCTCAACTACAACTTCTACCAAGGGACATTCCTCATTTCCAATTTTACATTTTACTAAAGCCTATCCACCATACACTCTCAAAGCATAATTTTTCCATAGGAGTGACTTGATGCCAAGAAGGAGAAACCCCCTTTATATAGGTTTTTCCTCCTAAAAAAAATATTATTCGACTTACCTTTCCAATCCTCATTTTCCTAAGCTTGATTGTATCCAACTTTCAAGAAGCCATAATATTCCACATTGTTGAATCATCTTTCATATTCAAAGCATCATGTTAAATGCTCCTCATATCTTATAAGGCTTTCTACTATTCCCTTTGGCCAATTATCTTATTCTTTAGCTAATATACAACTTTTATTTATTTGTCGACTTATTTACACAAAATTATGGTGTATCTATTTTTGCCAGTTATGCTTGTTATCTAGCTCTTGCATGTGAATCTATAGTGACCCAACCAGATGGTGCCAAATTTGTGCTTTTTCCTCTAACATTTATCTTGGGAGTCATAGATTATCTTGTTTGAATTCTACCACATCAATGATTTTGAGCCCACATCAATTTCCAAGTTGGCTTGAAAAATAACATAACGGACCAACCGTGATGATTCTTACTAATCACATGAATGGTTGATAATTTATTTTATGTATATTATTTTGTGTGCCAAATCATTTATTGGTGAATGAGGATTTCCAATATACATAATATTTTTTTGTTGGTATTGCCATTGGGAATTCTCTTTTATCAAGAACCAATCTCCAAATTTATTTCTCAGGGTTCTTATGCTTTCTTTTTGGGGCATAGAATAGGTCATCTACTATGAGAATATTATGCCCATTTTCTAGGCATGACCAAAGTGGTAGATCTATACTTTTAAGGAAAATTTTACTTCCAATTTACCTCTACTCATAATCCATCCAATAAATTACCTCCAACTTAGCCAACTTATTGACTTCTTTGGACTAATTTGCCTTGCATTCCTCATATTTCTTGATCTTCTGCAACTTCTTTTTCCATAGTAACATCCTCCTTAGGAAAAATAACTATAGCATAAAAAAATGCAACAAAATCATCAAAATTTACAACATCAATGTTATCGTTAGTAGGTAAAACATTATTTTCATGAACTTCGTCAAAATTTTCAGCAACATGTATTTCATCAATTCTTTTTGCTATAGCAATTTATTTTTCTATAGCAGGATTTTCCAATGGAAGGACGATGGGCTTCATGTCCATAGACCCTAGTTTGATTCTAGGTGCTGTTACAAAAAATTTTGTAACATTTTCTTCTTTGCTTTCAGCAATAATAATTTCATCTTCCATTGCAATAGGAAAATTTTCATATTTAGCAGATGTTATTTATGCTGCTAGCATGGCATCTCTATCATCTCTGATTAACTGAATCTCATTAACGAGATTTATACATTTATCATTAACTTGTTCAAGTTTCTCAATTTTTTTAGCATCGCCTAGTAGAAGGACGATGGGATTTTCACCTATAAACCCTAGTTTGCTTCTAGGTGTTGTTTCATGATATTCTTTCGTAGCAAGAAGATTTTCTTCATCTACTAGAATGGTTTTTTGAATCCACTAAAGTTCAACAACGAGCTATCTATCTCGTCAAGTGATTTCATCCAATGATCTCTCTACATCATTGAGAGATTTTGGAATTGGCAGCATGGTGCCTAATGCGGAAGCAAAAATACTATTAGGCTTGACACGAAAGACAAAGGTCTTTTATATAGATAGAGTAACTTTAGAGGAACCTGGGAGACTCAAAGTAACTTTGGAGGAACCTGAGCTGACAAACTAATGGATAACTTAACCTAACATAGGCATAAATGTTTTTCCAAGATCGATTAGGAGGATTTTTCATTCCTTTTTGAACCAAACCTAGCCTAAGGAAGAGGATAATCTCCAAACCCAACTCTTGGATATGAATACCAACTAATATGAAACTTGAATTAAGGAGCTTTAAATTTACTCTAGATTGATTTATTCATTGAATGAGCTTACAATATATAGGCATAAAATACCTATTACAATATGTCATGCCACTAACTAGTGGTAGAATATAATATTCTCCACTAGAGTTAGTGGAGAAATATCAAATGCATGCACTACTTGAGTGCCTATTAAACTATCAACCACTATGAAAGTGGGCTCACATGCCTTTATAGAAGGCTATTTATGTATATTATATGGATACCTATCATTTTCCCTCTTACCTTCTTGGTGTTTGTTGTATTTACCTCAAAAAATAAGATGACAAAAAGGGTGAAGTATCTCTACTCTTTATTAAGGGAGTTTTGGATTTTGCTTTTCTTGTCCCTGATCTATCTTGATAGAATTCACAAATTGAATAAGGGGCATAAATGATCATTTTAGCTGGTCAAGTTCATTGAGAATGAAGGGTTTGTAGGCTTGCTAATCCAATAGACCTTTCAAATTATGCCCCTTATTATTCCTCCTTTGTCCTTAGACTTTGCTCTTTTGGAACCATTATGGTGTCCTTGATAAAGGAAAAAAGCCAAGTACCAAAAGGTTTTGGCTATTGTTACTAGACTTATTTATAGGCCAAGAAGAGTGCAGACATTGCCAATGGAGGAGCAATTCTAGCAAACACCAAGATAATATTAGCTAATACCGTAATGGACATAGCTAGCATCAATATGGTTCTTGGGCTACCATCAATTAACATGTCTACTTTAGCTAACACCAAGAAGGCTAAGATTGACCATCATTTTCCTCTAATCATAGGGATATTTAGGCTCAACAATAACTTCTACCAAGCGATATTCCTCATTTCCAATTTTACAATTTACTAAGGCCTATCCAACATACACTCTCAAAGCATAATTATTCCTTACGAGTGACATGATGCCAAGAAGGAGAAACCCCCTTTATATAGTTTTTTCCTCCTAAAAAAAATATTATTCGACTTACCTTTCCAATCCTCATTTTTCTAAGATTGATTGTATCCAACTTTCAAGAAGCCATAATATTCCACATTGTTGAATCATCATCTTTCATATTCAAAGCGTCATCTTAAATGATCCTCATATCTTATAAGGCTTTCTACTATTCCATTTGACCAATTATATTATTCTTTAGCTAATATACAACTTTTATTTACTTGTTGACTTATTTACACAAAATTATGGTGTATGTATTTTTGCCAGCTATGCTTGTTATCTAGCTCTTGCAGGTGAATCTATAGTGACCCGACCAGATGGTACCAAATTTGTGCTTTTCACTCTAACATTTATCTTGGGACTCATAGCTTATCTTGTTTGAATTCTACCACATCAATGATTTTGAGCCCACATCAGTTTCCAAGTTTACTTGAAAAATGGCATAACGGACCAACCGTGATGATTCTTACTAATCACATGAATGGTTGATAATTTATTTTATGTATATTATTTTGTGTGCCAAATAATTTATTGGTGAATGAGGATTTCCAATATACATAATATTTTCTAGTTGGTATTCCCATTGGGAAGTCTCTTTTATCAAGAACCAATCTCCAAATTTATTTCTCGAGGTTCTTATGCTTTCTTTTTTGGGCATAGAATAGGTTATCTACTCTGAGAAGATTATGCCCATTTTCTAGGCATGACCAAAGTGGTAGATCTATAATTTTAAGGAAAATTTTACTTCCAATTTACCTCTACTCATAATCTATCCAATAAATTACCTCCAACTTAGCCAACTTATTGACTTCTTTCACCTAATTTGCCTTGCATTCCTCATATTTCTTGATCGTCTGCAACTTCTTTTTCCATTGTAACATCCTCCTTAGGCAAAATAACTACAGCATAAAAAACTGCAACAAAATCATCAACATTTACAACATCAATGTTATCGTTAGTAGGTAAAACATTATTTTCATGAACTTCGTCAAAATTTTCAGCAACATGTATTTCATCGATTCTTTTTGCTATAGCAATTTATTTTTCTATAGCAGGATTTTCTAATGGAAGGACGATGGGCTTCATGCCCATAGACCACAGTTTGATTCTAGGTGTTGTTACAAAAAAAATTGTAACATTTTCTTCTTCGCTTTTAGCAAGAATAATTTCATCTTCCATTGCAATAGGAAAATTTTCATTTTTAACAGATGTTATTTTTGCTGCTAGCATGGCATCTCTAGCATCTCTGATTAACTGAATCTCATTAACGAGATTTCTACATTTCTCATTAACTTGTTCAAGTTTCTCAATTTTTTCAGCATCGCCTAGTAGAAGGATGATGGACTTTTTGCCTATAAACCCTAGTTTGCTTCCAGGTGTTGTTTCATGATATTCTTCTATAGCAAGAAGATTTTCTTCATCTACTAGAATGGTTGTTTGAATCCACTGAAGTTCAACAACGAGCTATCTATATCATTAAGCGATTTCATCCAATGATCTCTCTACATCAAAGAGAGATTTTGGGATTGGCAACATGATGCCTAATGTAGAAGCAAAAATAGTATTAGGCTTGACACGGAAGACAAAGGTCTTTTATATAGACATAGTAACTTTAGAGGAACTTGGGAGACTCAAAGTAACTTTGGAGGAACCTGAGCTGATAAACTAATGGATAACTCAACCTAACATAGGCAGAAATATTTTTCCAAGATCGATTGGGAGTATTTTTCATTCCTTTTTGAACCAAACCTGGCCTAAGGAAGAGGATAATATCCAAACCCAACTCTCGGATATGAATACCAACTGATAAAAAACATGAATGAAGGAGCTTTAAATTTACTCTAGATTGATTTATTCATTGAATGAGCTTACATTATATAGGCATAAAATACCTATTAAAATATGCCATGCCACTAACTAGTGGCAGACTATAATATTCTCCACTAGAATTAGTGGATGAATATCAAATGCATGCACTACGTGAGTGCCTATTAAACTATCAACCACTATGAAAGTGGGCTCAAATGCCTTTCTAGAAGGCTATTTATGTATATTATATGGATCCTATCATTTTCCCTCTTACCTTCTTGGTATTTGTTGTATTTACCTCAAAAAATAAGATGACAAAAAGGGTGAAGCATCTTCCCTCTTTATTAAGGGAGTTTTAGATTTTGCTTTTCTTGTCCCTGATCTATCTTGATAGAATTCACAAATTGAATAAGAGCCATAAATGATCATTTTAGCTGGTCAAGTTCATTGAGAATGAAGGGTTTGTAGGCTTGCTAATCTAATAGACCTTTCAAATTATGCCCCTTATTCTTCCTCCTTTGTCCTTAGACTTTGCTCTTTTGGCACCATTATGGTGTCCTTGAGAAAGGAAAAAAGCCAAGTACCAAAAGGTTTTGGCTATTGTTACTGGACTTATTTATAGGTCAAGAAGAGTGCAGACATTGTCAATGGAGGAGCAAATATAGCAAACACCAAGATAATATTAGCTAATACCATAATGGACATAGCTAACATCAATATGGTTCTTGGGCTACCATCAATTAACATGTCTACTTTAGCTAACACCAAGAAGGCTAAGATTGACCATCCTTTTCCTCTAAGCATAGGGATATTTAGGCTCAACTACAACTTCTACCAAGGGACATTCCTCATTTCCAATTTTACATTTTACTAAGGCCTATCCACCATACACTCTCAAAGCATAATTCTTCCTTAGGAGTGACTTGATGCCAAGAAGGAGAAACCCCCTTTATATAGGTTTTTCCTCCTAAAAAAAATATTATTTGACTTACCTTTCCAATCCTCATTTTTCTAAGCTTGATTGTATCCAACTTTCAAGAAGCCATAATATTCCACATTGTTGAATCATATTTCATATTCAAAGCATCATGTTAAATGCTCCTCATATATTATAAGGCTTTCTACTATTCCCTTTGGCCAATTATATTATTCTTTACCTAATATACAATTTTTATTTACTTGTCGACTTATTTACACAAAATTATGGTGTATGTATTTTTGCCAGCTATGCTTGTTATCTAGCTCTTGCATGTGAATCTATAGTGACCCGACCAGATGGGTCCAAATTTGTGCTTTTCCCTCTAACATTTATCTTGGGACTCATAGCTTATCTTGTTTGAATTCTACCACATCAATGATTTTGAGCCCACATCAGTTTCCAAGTTTGCTTGAAAAATGGCATAACGGACCAACCGTGATGATTCTTACTAATCACATGAATGGTTGATAATTTATTTTATGTATATTATTTTGTGTGCCAAATAATTTATTGGTGAATGAGGATTTCCAATATACATAATATTTTCTGGTTGGTATTGCCATTGGGAATTCTCTTTTATCAAGAACCAATCTCCAAATTTATTTCTCGGGGTTCTTATGCTTTCTTTTTGGGGAATAGACTAGGTCATCTACTATGAAAATATTGTGCCCATTTTCTAGGCATGACCAAAGTGGTAGATCTATACTTTTAAGGAAAATTTTACTTCCAATTTACCTCTACTCATAATCCATCCAATAAATTACCTCCAACTTAGCCAACTTATTGACTTATTTGGCCTAATTTGCCTTGCATTCCTCATATTTCTTGATCTTCTACAACTTATTTTTCCATAGTAACATCCTCCTCAAGAAAAATAACTACAGCATAAAAAACTGCAACAAAATCATCAACATTTACAACATCAATGTTATCGTTAGTAGGTAAAACATTATTTTCATGAACTTCGTCAAACTCTTTAGCAACATGTATTTCATCGATTATTTTTGCTATAGCAATTTCTTTTTCTATAGCAGGATTGTCCAATGGAAGGATGATCGGCTTCATGCCCATAGACCCTAGTTTGATTCCAGATGCTGGTACAAAATTTTTTGTAACATTTTCTTCTTCGCTTTTAGCAAGAATAATTTCATCTTCCATTGCAATAGGAAAATTTTCATTTTTAGCAGATGTTATTTATGTTGCTAGCATGGCATATCTAGCATATATGATTAACTGAATCTCATTAATGATATTTCTATATTTCTCATTAACTTGTTCAAGTTTCTCAATTTTTTTAGCATCGCCTAGTAGAAGGACGATGGGCTTTTTGCCTATAAACCCTAGTTTACTTCCAGGTTTTGTTTCATGATATTCTTCTGTAGCAAGAATATTTTCTTCGTCTACTAGAATAGCTTTTTGAATCCACTGAAGTTCAACAATGAGCTATCTATCTCGTCAAGCGATTTCATCTAATGATCTCTCTACATCATTGAGAGATTTTGGTATTGGCAGCATGGTGCCTAATGCGGAAGCAAAAATAGTATTAGGCTTGACACGGAAGACAAAGGTATTTTATATAGATAGAGTAACTTTAGAGGAACCTGAGAGACTCAAAGTAACTTTGGAGGAACCTGAGCTAACAAACTAATGGATAACTCAACCTAACATAGGCAAAAATGTTTTTCCAAGATCAATTGGGAGTATTTTTCATTCCTTTTTGAACCAAACCTAGCCTAAGGAAGAGGATAATCTCCAAACCCAACTCTTGGATATGAATACCAACTGATACGAAACTTGAATGAAGGAGCTTTATATTTACTCTAGATTGATTTATTCATTGAAAGAGCTTACATTATATAGGCATATAATACCTATTAAAATATGCCATGCGACTAACTAGTGGCAAACTATAATATTCTCCACTAGAATTGTTTGACGAATATCAAATGCATGCACTACTTGAGTGCTTATTAAACTATCAACCATTATGAAAGTGGGCTCACATGCCTTTCTAGAAGGCTATTTATGTATATTATATGGATCCCTATCATTTGCCCTCTTACCTTCTTGGTATTTGTTGTATTTACCTCAAAAAATAAGATGACAAAAGGATGACGCATCTCCCCTCTTTATTAAGGGAGTTTTAGATTTTGCTTTTCTTGTCCCTGATCTATCTTGATAGAATTCAAAAATTGAAGAAAATCCTAGAAATGGTCATTTCAGCTGGTCAAGTTCATTGATAATGAAGGGCTTGTAGGCTTGCTAATCCAATAGATCTTTCAAATTATGCCCCTTCTTCTTCCTCCTTTGTCATTAGACTTTGCTCTTTTGGTACCATTATGGTGTCCTTGAAAAAGGAAAAAATCCAAGTACCAACAGGTTTTGACTATTGTTATTGGACTTCTTTATAGGCCAAGAAGAGTGTAGACATTGCCAATGGATGAGCAATTCTAGAAAACACCAAGATAATATTAGCTAATACCATAATGGACATAGCTAACATAAAGATGGTTCTTGCGCTACCATAAATTAACATGTCTACTTTAGCTAACACCAGGAAGGCTAAGATTGACCATATTTTTCCTCTAAGCATAGGGATCTTTAGGCTCAACTACAACTTCTACCAAGGGACATTCCTCATTTCCAATTTTACATTTTACAAAATCCTATCCACCATACACTCTCATAGCATAATTCTTCCTTAGGAGTGAATTGATGTGAAGGAGAAACCCCCTTTATATAGGTTTTTCCTCCTAAAAAAAATATTATTCGACTTACCTTTCCAATCCTCATTTTTCTAAGCTTGATTGTATCCAACCTTCAAGAAGCCATAATATTCCTCATTGTTGAATCATCATATTTCATATTCAAATAATCATGTTAAATGCTCCTCATATCTTATAAGGCTTTATACTATTCCCTTTGGCCAATTATCTTATTTTTTAGCTAATATACAACTTTTATTTACTTGTCGACTTATTTACACAAAATTATGGTGTATGTCTTTTTGCTAGTTATGCTTGTTATCTAGATCTTGCATGTGAATCTATAGTGACCCAAACAGATGGTGCCAAATTTATCTTTTTCCCTCTAACATTTATCTTGGGACTCATAGCTTATCTTGTTTGAATTCTACCACATCAATGATTTTGAGCCCACATCAGTTTCCAAGTTTGCTTGAAAAATGGCATAACGAACCAACTGTGATAATTCCTATTAATCACATGAATGGTTAATCATTTATTTTATGTATATTATTTTGTGTGCCAAATCATTGATTGGTGATTGAGGATTTCCAATATACATAATATTTTCTTGTTGGTATTACCATTGGTAATTCTCTTTTATCAAGAACCAATATCCAAATTTATTTCTCAGGGTTCTTATGCTTTCTTTTTGGGGAATAGAATAGGTCATATACTATGAGAAGATTATGCCCATTTTCTAGGCATGACCAAAGTGGTAGATCTATAATTTTAAGGAAAATTTTACTTCCAATTTACCTCTACTCATAATCCATCCAATAAATTACCTCCAACTTAGCCAACTTATTGACTTCTTTGGCCTAATTTGTCTTGCATTCCTCATATTTCTTGATCTTCTGCAACTTTTTTTTCCATAGTAACATCCTCCTCACGTAGAATAACTATAGCGTAAAAAACTGCAACAACATCATCAACACTTACAACATCAATGTTATCGTTAGTAGGTAAAACATTATTTTCATGAACTTCTTCAAAATTTTCAGCAACATGTATTTCATCGATTCTTTTTGCTATAGCAATTTATTTTTCTATAGCAGGATTATCCAATGGAAGGACGATGGGCTTCATGCCCATAGACCCTAGTTTGATTCTAGGTGTTGTTACAAAAGTTTTTGTAACATTTTCTTCTTCACTTTCGACAATAATAATTTCATCTTCCATTGCAATAGGAAAATTTTCATATTTAGTAGATGTCATTTCTATTGCTAGCATGCATCTCTAGCATCTCTGACCAACTGAATCTCATTAATGAAATTTCTACATTTCTCATTAACTTGTTCAAATTTCTTAATTTTTTCAGCATCGCCTAATAGAAGGACAATGGGCTTTTTTCCTATAAATCCTAGTTTGCTTCCAGGTGTTGTTTCATGATATTCTTATGCATCAAGAAGATTTTCTTCGTCTACTAGAATAGATTTTTGAATCCATTGAAGTTCAACAACGAGCTATCTACCTCATCAAGCGATTTCATCCAATGATATCTCTACATCATCGAGAGATTTTGGGATTGGCAACATGGTGCCTAATGCGGAAGCAAAAATAGTATTAGGCTTGACACAGAATACAAAGGTTTTTTATATAGATAGAGTAACTTTAGAGGAACCTGAGAGACTCAAAGTAACTTTAGAGGAACCTGAGTTGACAAACTAATGGATAACTCAACCTAACATAGGCATAAATGTTTTTCCAAGATCGATTGGGAGTATTTTTCATTCCTTTTTGAACCAAACCTGGCCTAATGAAGAGGATAGTCTCCAAACCCAACTCTTGGATATGAATACCAAATGATATGAAACTTGAATGAAGGATCTTTAAATTTACTCTAGATTGATTTATTCATTGAATGAGGTTATATTATATAAGCATAAAATACCTATTAAAATATGTCATGCCACTAACTAGTGGCAGACTATAGTATTCTCCACTAGAATTAGTGGACGAACATCACATGCATGCACTATTTGAGTTCTTATTAAACTATCAACCACTATGAAAGTGGGTTCACATGCGTTTCTCGAAGGCTATTTATGTATATTATATGGATCCCTATCATTTGCCCTCTTACCTTCTTGGTATTTGTTGTATTTACCTCAAAAAATAAAATGACAAAAAGGGTGAAGCATCTCCCCTCTTTATTAAGGGAGTTTTGGATTTTGCTTTGTTGAGCAAGGTGTTGCAAGAGGTTTGTCATTGTTGTCAACACAGGAAGTTAGATCTAATGATGCAGTGGACAGATAGTTCAGAAGTCATTCAGTTGCAGAGGATAGAAGTTCAAAGGTTAGTTAGATCATGTACAGTGCAATTCCAGGAAAACAAAAGTAACCCAGATTCAAAAAATCAAAGAAAAAGACAAGTAAGAAAACTGTCACGATATCGCGACATGTCGGAGGAGAGAGAAGGCGCAAAGAAAATTGTTGCGATTTCGCGACATGGTCGAGGAGAGAGAAGGCGCAAGCAAAACTGTCACGATTTCGTGACATGTTGCAGGCAAAGAAGCCAAGTGGAAAAACTGTCACGATTTCGCGACATGTTGGCAGAAAATAAGGCAAGGAGGAAAACTATCGCGATTTCGTGACATGTTTGATGAAAAAGCGCTAAGGAAGAAAACTGTCGTGATTTCATGACATGTTTGGAGAAAAAGTGCTAAGGCAAAAAACTGTCGCGATTTCGCGACATGTTTGATGAAAAAGCGCTAAGGAAGAAAACTATCGCGATTTCACGACATGTTTGGAGAAAAAGCGCTAAGGCAAAAAACTATCACGATTTCGTGACATGTTTGGAGAAAAAGCGCTAAGGCAGAAAACTATCGCGATTTCACAACATGTTTGGAGAAAAAGCGCTAAGGAAGAAAACTGTCGCGATTTCGCGACATGTTATGTTTTCGCGGGCGAAAGGCAGAAAAGAGCCTAAGGCAGCAAAAGTGTCGCGATTTTGCGACATGTCATGTTTTCGCGGGTGCAAGCCGAGAAAAGGACAAAGAGGCAGAAAGTGTCACGATTTCGCGATAGGTTGCAAGAAAAGCCTCCGAAAGCTGAAAGCGTTGCGATTTCGCGACAGGATGAAAGAAAGATGTACGGATGGAAAAAGTGTCACGATTTCATGACAGGCAGCAGTGAAGAAGCTAGCAAGATGAAGATGTCACATTTTCATGACATGTTGCAATTTCATGACTTTAGGAGGAGAGATACTGTACGACACCATAAATGTCACGATTTCACGACAAAAGCGGAGAAGAAGGCCTAGAAGCAAAAAGGGTCGCATTTTCGCGACAAGAGTGAGAATGACGTCAGCGAAAGTTAGAAGTGTCGCGATTTCGTGACAAGAACGGTGGCAAAGCAGACAAAGGCCAAAAGTGTCGCATTTTTGCGATAGCAGGGTAAAGAAGGCGTACGACCGCAAAAGGTGTAGCGATATCGTGACATGTTGTAGTTTTGTGAAGAAAGCTATAGAACCAGAGAGGCGGTTGAAGCTGATAGAGTTAAATTTGGGCCAACGAAGATTAGGGTTTTGCAATCGACATTCATTAGGGTTTTGCAGTCAACGATCTCTAGGGTTTATAGTCGACTAAAATTAGGGTTTTTCAGTCGACTAAGATTAAATATTTGCTCATGAATTTATGCTATAAAAGGAGGGCGGTTTCGAGTTTGAGTGTATCGAATGCGTATCAAATTTGCGCAAGTAAAGTCCGCGTTGAGCAGCGAGTGAGATGTGTCGATCTAAGTGCGAAGTGAGAGCGAACTGAGTGCAAAAACATCCAAAGGAGCAGAGGCGATCAGTTGTTGGTGTGTGGGACTGTTGCGCAGAGGCAAACTACTGGTGTGAAGAAATTGTGTAGAAGCAGCAGAGTGTGCAAAAATAGCAGACAGTTTGCAAAAGGTTGAAGGTATCTTTATGTTATTTTCTTTGAAGTCCAAGTTGCAGCTTGGCATAAGGGGTTGGTGCTCCTTCCAGTAGGTGCTGGTGAATTAGGGGTTGGTGCTCCTTTCTATTGGTGCAAAAAAATTGAGGGGTTGGTGCTCCTTCCAGTTGGTGCTGGTAAATGAGTTGTAAAGTTGTTGCTTTGCAAAGGCTGGATTTGGATGGTAGTCCAAGCAGTCATTTTTGAGGAGTAGCCACATTGGTGAACCTCATTAAATTTGTGTTGTGTGTGATGCTCTCTTGTTATATCTGATTTAAATTTGCTTCATTTTTGCATTAAGTATTGCTAGTTAAAATTTTAAAAGATCACACTGATTCACCCCCCCCTCTCAGTGTCACTGTAAGTGTAACATGCTTTTCTTGTCCCTAATCTATCTTGATAGAATTCAAAAATTGAAGAAAAGCCTAGAAATGGTCATTTCAACTGGTCAAGTTCATTGATAATGAAGGGCTTGTAGGCTTGCTAATCCAATAGATCTTTCAAATTATGCCCCTTCTTCTTCCTCATTTGTCATTAGACTTTGCTCTTTTGGTACCATTATGGTGTCCTTGAAAATGGAAAAAATCCAAGTACCAAAAGGTTTTGACTATTGTTACTAGACTTCTTTATAGGCCAAGAAGAGTGCAGACATTGCCAATGGAGGAGCAATTCTAGAAAACAACAAGATAATATTATCTAATACTATAATGGACATAGCTAACATAAATATGGTTCTTGGGCTACCATCCATTAACATGTCTACTTTAGCTAACACCAGGAAGGCTAATATTGACCATCCTTTTCCTCTAAGCATAGGGATATTTAGGCTCAACTACAACTTCTACCAAGGGACATTCCTCATTTTCAATTTTATATTTTACGAAGGCCTATCCAACATACACTCTCAGAGCATAATTCTTCCTTAGGAGTGACTTGATGCCAAGAAGGAGAAACCCCCTTTATATAGGTTTTTCCTCCTAAAAAAATATTATTCGACTTACCTTTCCAATCCTCATTTTTTTAAGCTTGATTGTATCCAAATTTCAAGAAGCTATAATATTCCACATTGTTGAATCATCATATTTCATATTCAAAGCATCATGTTAAATGATCCTCATATTTTATAAGGCTTTCTACTATTACCTTTGGCAAATTATCTTATTCTTTAGCTAATATACAACTTTTATTTACTTGTCGACTTATTTACACAAATTATGGTGTATGTCTTTTTTCCAGTTATGCTTGTTATCTAGCTCTTGAATGTGAATCTATAGTGACCCGACCAGATGGTGCCAAATTTTTGCTTTTCCCTCTAAAATTTATCTTGGGAAACATAGCTTATCTTGTTTGAATTCTACCACATCAATGATTTTGATCCCACATCAGTTTCCAAGTTTGCTTGAAAAATGGCATAACGAACCAACCGTGATGATTCTTACTAATCACATGAATGGTTGATAATTTATTTTATGTATATTATTTTGTGTGCCAAATCATTGATTGGTGATTGAGGATTTCCAATATACATAATATTCTTTGGTTGGTATTGCCATTGGGAATTCTCTTTTATCAAGAACCAATCTCCAAATTTATTTCTCAGGGTTCTTATGCTTTCTTTTTGGGGCATAGAATAGCTCATATACTATGAGAATATTATGCCCATTTTCTAGGCATGAACAAAATGGTATATCTATACTTTTAAGGAAAATTTTACTTTCAATTTACCTCTACTCATAATCCATCCAATAAATTACCTCTAACTTAGCCAACTTATTGACTTCTTTGGCCTAATTTGCCTTGCATTCCTCATATTTCTTGATCTTCTGCAACTTCTTTTTCTATAGTAACATCCTCCTCAGGCATAATAACTACAGCATAAAAAATTGCAACAAAATCATCAACATTTACAACATCAATGTTATCGTTAGTAGGTAAAAAATTATTTGCATGAACTTCATCAAAATTTTCAGCAACATGTATTTCATCGATTCTTTTTGCTATAGCAATTTCTTTTTCTATAGCAGGATTGTACAATGGAAGTATGATGGGCTTCATGCCCATAGACCCTAGTTTGATTCTAGGTGTTGTTACAAAAATTTTTGTAACATTTTCTTCTTCGCTTTCGGCAATAATAATTTCATCTTCCATTGCAATAGGAAAATTTTCATATTTAGCAGATGTCATTTCTACTGCTAGCATGGCATCTCTAGAATCTCTGATCAACTGAATATCATTAATGAGATTTCTACATTTCTTGTTAACTTGTTCAAGTTTCTTAATTTTTTCAGCATCGCCTAGTAGAAGGAAGATGGGCTTTTTGCCTATAAACCCTAGTTTGCTTCCAAGTGTTGTTTCATGATATTCTTTTATAGCAAGAAGATTTTATTTGTCTACTAGAATGTCTTTTTGAATCCACTCAAGTTCAACAATGAGCTATCTACCTCGTCAAGCGATTTCTTCCAATGATCTCTCTACATCATTGAGAGATTTTGGGATTGGCAACATGGTGCTTAATGCAGAAGCAAAAATAGTATTAGGCTTGACACGAAACACAAAGGTCTTTTATATAGACAGAGTAACTTTAGAGGAACCTAAGAGACTCAAAGTAAATTTGGAGGAACTTGAGCTGAAAAACTAATGGATAACTCAACCTAACATAGGTAGAAATGTTTTTCCAAGATTGACTGGGAGTATTTTTCATTCCTTTTTGAACCAAACCTGGCCAATGGAAGAGGATAATCTCCAAACCCAATGCTTGGATATGAATACCAACTGATACAAAACTTGAATGAAGGATCTTTAAATTTACTCTAGATTGATTTATTCATTGAATGAGCTTACATTATATAGGCTTAAAATACCTATTACAATATGTCATGCCACTAACTAGTGACAGACTATAATATTCTCCACTAGAATTAGTGGATGAATATCAAATGCATGCACTACGTGAGTGCCTATTAAACTATCAACCACTATGAAAGTGCCCTCACATGCTTTTTGAGAAGGTTGTTTATGTATATTATATGGATCCCTATCATTTGCCCTCTTACCTTCTTGGTATTTGTTGTATTTACCTCAAAAAAATATGACAAAAAGGGTGAAGCATCTCCCCCCTTTATTAAGGGAGTTTTAGATTTTGCTTTTCTTATCCCTGATCTATCTTGATAGACTTCACAAATTGAAGAAGAGCCTATAAATGGTCATTTCAGCTGGTCAATTTCATTGATAATGAAGGGCTTGTAGGCTTGCTAATCCATTAGATCTTTCAAATTACGCCCCTTCTTCTTCCTCCTTTGTCATTAGACTTTGATATTTTTGTACCATTATGGTGTCCTTGAAAAAGGAAGAAAACCAAGTACCAAAAGGTTTTGACTATTGTTACTAGACTTCTTAATAGGCCAAGAAGAGTGCAGACATTGCCAATGGAGGAGCAATTCTAGAAAACACCAAGATAATATTAGCTAATACCATAATGGACATAGCTAACATAAATATGGTTCTTGGGCTAACACCAGGAAGGCTAAGATTGACCATCCTTTTTCTCTAGTGTTTTTGCTTTTCCTCTTGGCATAGGGATTTTTAGGGTCAACTACAACTTCTACCAAGGGACATTCCTAATTTCCAATTTTACATTTTACTAAGGCCTGTCCATCATACACTCTCAGAGCATGATTATTCCTTAGGAGTGACTTGATTCTAAGAAGGGGAAACCCCCTTTATATAGGTTTTTCCTCCAAAAAAAGAACATTATTCGAATTACCTTTTTAAGAACACAAGCTTATATTGCGAGGGGGGTGAACAGTGACCGCTTTTTACTTTTCTTTCCCAATCAATATTATGCAATGTATAGATAGCAATATCAATAGCAATAATCAAAGCAATGCACAAATTGCCACACACAATAGAGACACCAATTTTACATGGTTCACCCAATGTGGGCTACTCCATAGAGAAAATATTTCACTAAAATTTTCTCAATAAATCTCTTGGGAATCCTTTCCCTATTACAAAGTTTATGGATATCTATCCAAAGGAGACACCAATCCCCTAATCAAGTTCATGGATCTCTATCCACAGGAGAACTCCTTTCTCCTAAGCTCTAACTAGTGATCTTCTAGAAGAACTGTTGCCCCCACTGTTCTGGCTAATGGATCTTTATCCATTGAAGACACCTATTATCACTGCCTACGGCTAATGGATCTCTATCCACTGGATATTGTCGTCCTCTATACTCTGTCACCTTCAAATATCTATCACAAATATGTACTAAACTCAGTCCTTCAGTCTAGCACAAATATACTCAATATTTGTATCTGGTCTAGCACAAACCTATCCTCAAATCTGCAACAAACTCTATCCTCTAATCTATACTAAACACAATCCTTTGGTATAGCACAAATCTGTCCTTAATATCTATCCTTTGATATTGCACTAAGCACAGTCCTTCGATGTAGCATAAATTTATCCTCAATATTTATCATCTGATATTGCACTAAACATAGTCCTTTGGTATAGCACAAATATATCCTCAATCTCTGTCCTCAAGCCTTAACACAAAGCTTGACTCAATCTCAAATCAATTTTTTTGGATCTTCCCCAAACCTTAACTCCAGGTTTGAAAATTTCAATCAATCAACTCTACTCTCAAATATTCTCAAAGACTTGTCTCAAATATGCCTTTTAAGCTTCCACAAAAGGTCACACTAATCTGTCCACAAGTCCTCTCTATAACTTGTCCAAATCTTCTCAATGAGTCCTCACTAGAACTTATACAAATATGCTCAATAAGTCCTCACTAGAACTTATCAAAATCTGCTCTTAATATGTATTGTAAGCTTCCATAAAAGCTTACCCAAATATGTCCACAAGTATTATCAAAGACTTACCTCAAATATACTCAACAAGTCCACACTATAACTTGTCCAATCTCATAGAAACATAAAGAGAATTGTTAGACTCAATATGCTCTACATTCATCACAATGCTCAATCACTCTCTTAGAAACATATAGAGAATTGTTAGAGACTCAATATGCTTCACATTCACCTCAATACTCAATAAATTTCAATCACTCTTTTAGAAACATATAGAGAATTGTTAGAGACTCAATATGCTTCACACTCATCAACACTCAACCTCTTTCTCAAATCAATTCAGAATATAGAATAATTTGTTTCACAGAACTTGAACAATTACTTCACACATTCACTTGAATAGGCTCAACCAACTCTACTCAAACACTCACTCAATGAAATGATCCTTGCTCAAAAACCCTAGTCCAAGCATATGAATACTCATTCAAATATTTCCATCAATACTTTATCAACCAATATCACATAACAATGATACTCACGTTCTTTCCAAACCCTAGTTCAAGTTCTTCACTCAAAAAATCACTTCAACAACAATGCTTATAAGACATAATAATGATACTCATGTTCTTTGCAAACCCTAGTTCAAGTTCTTCACTCAACAACTCACTACAAAAACAATGCTTATAATACATAACAATGATACTCATATTCTTTGCAAACCCTAGTTCAAATTCTTCACTCAACTCAAACACTTCAACAACAATGCTTATAAAACAAGGTTTTATCAACAACTCTTAATTCCAAAAAACCTTGAAGCATTAATTCAAAACACCCTCAACAATGCTAACCAAACAATCCTTTTTACTCCAACTTTTCATTCACAATTTTCAACAATCACTCACTAGGAAGAATATGCCCATACCATTTGTTGAATGTAGAAGTGCCTTTAGAAAACTTATCTCAATCACAATTTTCTTCTTTCCAATTCCAATGGTTAGACACAACAATATTACTTCAACACTTTCCAAAAATATTCCTTGGACATAAAACAATCACAACTCAATTTATGCTTTATTTCTCCCTTTTAAAATAACACTCATCATACCATACATAGAGATAATTTCTTTGACACACCTTATAAACTCCAACTTAAAATAATATCCAACACCATGAAAATTTCGACCAAACACCTTACAATATTTTCAAAACATTTGAGTAAACAACATTAAAAATTTAATTTTGCAAAAACCCTTATAACTCCTTTAGCAATCTTAGAACCAATTTAAAATATGCAAAAATTAATTTTTAAATGCCCAAACTATATTCCCAAAATTTTTGGTGCCCAAGATTAACGCATACTTTTTTCTTCCCCAAAAGGGGTTTCGACGAGATTCGATCCGCCGTCTCCTCAAGCCTAAGTGCCTTAACGCTTGGGAGCCCACCACATGGGCTACTAGTGCCCACGTGAATGAAGGAGGAGTTCCTTCCTCGTATGCCTCCACTCACTGTCTATTTCTCACGAACCTTGCACACTCTTTCTTTGCTTCGGACGCAGCGTAATTTGTAAGACTCACAATTCTTTAAAGCTCGCAATGATATTCAAAGGCATGGTAAGGTTTGGTAGGGTGGGAGTTCCCCCCTTATATACACATTTTAATTTCTCCTCACATCGACGCTTTGTTATTCGAAATCAAATTTTGAATTTTAATTTTGATAACCCACCTTAGGGTTATTTAACCTTAGCTTAAATTAATTTATAATTAATAATTAATTTAAATAACTTTATAAGTTAAGTAAATTAACTAATAAATTAATTTATAATTAATTCTAAACTTCCATTGCATAATATTATAAAAAAAAATATTATAATATTATTTATTTGGATTTTTTCTTGCACTTTGAACCTCATCTGACTTCATGGAACCGGGTCTTGAAACTAAAACCGAAATGGATGCTGCCAACTGAAACTGCCACTAACTGGTGCTGAAAGTTCGACATCAATGACCACTCACTCTTGACATCAATGTCAACTTATAACTCAAAATGTCTGACACCTTTCCAATCCTCCTTTTTCTAAGCTTGATTGTATCCAACTTTTAAGAAGCCATAATATTCCACATTGTTGAATCATCATCTTTCATATTTAAAGCATCATGTTAAATACTCCTCATATATTATAAGGCTTTCTACTATTTTCTTTTTCCAATTATCTTATTCTTTAGCTAATATACAACTTTTATTTACTTGTTGACTTATTTACACAAAATTATAGTGTATGTCTTTTTGCCAACTATGCTTGTTATCTAGCTCTTGCATGTGAATCTATAGTGACCCGACCAGATGGTGCCAAATTTGTGCTTTTCCCTCTAACATTTATCTTGGGACTCATAGCTTATCTTATCATAATTCTACCACATCATTGATTTTGAGCCCACATCAGTTTTCAAGTTTGCTTGAAAAATGGCATAACTGGCCAACTGTAATGATTCTTACTAATCACATGAATGGTTGATCATTTATTTTATATATATATTATTTTGTGTGCCAAATCATTGATTGGTGAATGAGGATTTCCAATATACATAATATTTTTTGGTTTGTATTGCCATTGGAAATTCTCTTCTATCAATAACCAATCTCCAAATTTATTTATTTGGGTTCTTATGCTTGCTTTTTGGGGCATAGAATAGGTCATCTACTATGAGAATATTATGCCCATTTTATAGGCTTGACCAAAGTGGAAGATCTATAATTTTAAAGAGAATTTTACTTCCAATTTGCCTCTACTCATAATCCATCCAATCAATTACCTCCAACTTATCCAACTTATTGACTTCTTTGGCCTAATTTGCCTTGCATTCCTCATATTTATGCATGTGAAATGATTTATTTTTTAGCATGGATCTAAATAAAAAATTTAATGCATGGCACAACTATATGGGCATGATCTTGTAACATGTAACCTCAAATTTGTATCAAAAAATGTTTGGACAAACTTATTCCAAATTTTGGAGGTACATCTACTACAATGATATCTAGAATCACTACTAAATATAGCATTTTGTACAATAGTATTGGAACTATTCTGACTATCCCTATTGTCCTTATTAGCATTTGATTAAATTGCTTCAACCTAGGTTCAGCCTTGGTGTATTTCAAGTTCATAGTATCATAGAATGCCTTGGGTATGATAGTAATTTTAGTATTATAATCTATTAAGCAATTATGCAATGCCTAATCTTTTAAACACGTTGATAAGTAACATAAGAGAGAATTATCTTTTTTTGTACCAAGAGATGGCTGCTTGTATACTAGTTTGAAATATGGATGAGGAATTGTGACATTCATTGAGCCTTCCAAAGCTAATTTAACCAAAAATCACCTATCCAAACACCAGCATAATTTCACTTAGGTATAATTCTTCTCTTAGATTGTTTCTTACTACTCATTGTGTTTCCTGCATCAAACTTTGATAGATTTTTTACCATTTCTTCTTGTTGCTTCCTCAATGTAGTCGGGTAACATAATTTTTGGTAGGCTTGTTTCCTATAACAATGCAAACATCAGGTTTTCAAACTGCATTATGTTGCACATATTTATGGCTTTTTCTCTTTTGAGTGTTCTTGCAAAAATAAAACTACTTTTGGTTCATCATCTTCTAATATTTCCTCTTCTCATTCCATTCCTTACTTCATATTTTGAATCCTCTTGTCTATTGAGCTTCTACTAATGAGACATAATAGCTTGCTTCATAGCTATGATATGGATCTATCATAATGCATGTAAACTCATCAACCTATTGATATTGGTGATATTTATAAATATTCCTATTGGAATAGCTATCCATTGTTGAGTGCCCAAAATCTATCATATTAGAGGTTGGTTCTTATCTTGGATCCATAGCCACCCAGATATATCCTCTGCTCTACTCCTTAATATGCATGACATTGTCTTCTGAGGGAGAATAATATTAATAATGCATTTGATATCCATACCCGTCAATCATATTTTTTTTGTTGATGGTGTTTAGTTCATTGGTCAAGTATTGAACCATACATTTGAGTTTTTGAACTACTTGATATTCCTTATATTTTAGTAATGGATTCACACTTTTGTGAAATAGAACTAGGTGAATACAATCCAAATGAGTTATTGGACCATGGAGAGGGTAGTTTTGGAAACCAATTCAAGGATATTGGTGGTAATTTTCTAGTTGAGATTAGCACATTTCTACCTTGATAGCTATCTGAAAGACTTATTGGAATTGCTTATCATTGGATTGTTGAATCATAATGCTCAAATTTGAACCTAGGGCATTAATATAGTATACATAAGCTTGAGCTTATGAAGGCCTAATCCCTTGGGAATCCTATTCTAGGTTCTTTTGAATCTGATATTGAAATCAATAGTATGTTCCTTAGGAAACCTTTGAACCAAAAATAATTAATTAAGTAGTATGAAAGGATATTCTAAGTCATCATGATCTACTATCAAGGGTTTAGCTAGGTCTACCTAGGTTCTTACACTGTCATCCTCTAAGGAATGATACTATTGCAACATCCTACCTTGGAGTGACAACTTTAGAAGTCTAACCATCACATATTCAAATAAAATATTGTGAAGGATGGCTAAAGATGCTACTTCTTAGCAATGTTCATAAGCAATTTTTCTAATACCGTCATAAGTGGGTAAGATCTTCAATACAACTTGAGGAATTTCATGTAGTTCTACGAGGTTCAAGGGTTCGACACTATTACAGGCTAGGCATGTTTACCTCATCTTGATACTAACAAAAAATGCTATATATTCTTCTAGATAACAATAAATATATTTTTTTGGATCTACATTTCCATGATTGTTTGATTCTAAGTTATCCCACCAGTAGAGTCACCGATTTTTTTGATTCATAGCCAAACGCAGTCACTAGATGAGCATACTTTCTCCACTTATGAGATCAATACTACTCACCAAATCTTGAGTCCTCTTATTAAGAGTGAGATATATGTATCCCATTGGACATGCAAAAAACTTTTGGTTTGCATGGTGGGTATTTAGATTCGATCTTTAAAAATTCTTTTTAAGGTGGGACACTTGGGCCTCATCAGGCATGCCAAAAACTCTTGGTTTGCATGGTGGGTAATCTTTAAAAATTGTTTTTAGGGTACGACACTTGAGTTCCATTGGGCATGCCAGAAAATATTCATTCAAAATCCACCTAAGTGGATGAGTTGCACCCTCAAGACCTCGACCAATATTGGAAAACTCAAAATGGGTTCTCAGTCAGCCTCTGAAGTAGGTCGATTCTTATGGTTCTAGCTAATCTAACAAAAGGGGGGTTTGTAGACTAAATTAAGAAATACGTAAGGTTAGAATCTAGGACTTAAAATGACCAAGATTCAACTACATCAAGAGACACAAATGTATGAGAGTATTGTTCCCTTAATTAGACTAAAATACCTAAAATACCAAATATCATAAAATATTGAAAAACATTAATTAATCAAGTGCACACATCCAAGCATTCTAGGAATTGAAGTAACAATAATCTAAGGTGAAATCCAGATAGCAGACATAATAAACCATTCATTCAACTTTTAATATAAATACTTAGTGAGTAAAGCAAACATATATATTCTATAATAGTATTTGACAAAGGCCAAACAACACTTCAAATTTCATTGAATGACATATATCATTCAATCATACAACATGTGCAATTATAAAAGCTAAAGAGGCGACCCATTTGAATGGGTTACATTCAAGTGTTTATAAATTTACACTTACATTCAATTAACCTAGAATCATTATTAATAGCTATTTTATATGCTTGTTAGAACAAGTGCATGAGATGGATATCACTTTCAGCTTAGTCATTCTTAACAACTTCGAGCATGCCTAGATGACATGCGTAGACTGAATCTCTTGTGAAGTAAGCTCACATGATGCATCATCAAATTCTAACCATATGTTGACAACCCACTCCTTTCTATTATATTGAGCCAACTGAGCAAGGATAGATGTATGGTTATAGAAGTCTTCGATCATTGAAGTCTTATAACATCAATGATGCTTAGGTGTCTTGTTGACACACATAACCTTTGTTGACTGGGATATATCTAAAATTTATGGCTCCAAGATGAAGTGCTACTTCACGTTGGAAAATTTGCTTTGGTTGGATTTCAATTCAGCAACTATTTTCTCATGCCAATGTTTTTAGCCCTATGGATGATGTATGCGACTTTAATGTTTTGGCCCTCATTCAAAACTTAGCTAAATTTCACATTCCTTTTGTTGGATACCATAGTTTTTATTCTTCGTTTTGCAGTTGATGTCAGATGCACTATCCGTCCAACTTTCTTTGATACTTAGTGATTTTTTGATTTGTTGTGTTGGATACCAGACTTTCTGCACTTCTTTGCTGATGTCAACAATTTAAATTTCTGGCCACTTCTCATACTTAGCCAAAATATGAATCTGACACTCAAGATATAACTATTATATATACTAGACTTCCAAAATTTTTGGTCTTTTGCTCTTGCATGCCAAATTTTAATGCCTTGGCATTCTTTTTAGTCTTTTTCACATCTACACGTCTAGCCCAATTTTTCACATCTGGCCATGCGTTCTTGCTTCTTGCACTATTCTATAATTTTCCAACTTATCTTCTATATTCTCTTTGTAGTATGGTCTACCTCGAGAGTATGATCTAGTGCTTAGATTACTCCTTAAAATATGTTGAATGCAATTACTATACCAATGCCTTAGCAAAAAATATAATACTGCTTGAACAAAACCACAATCTAGTTCATATACAAGGATTATGGATGCAGGTGATAAAACCTACCTACAATATATAACAAGTAACATATGGTTTGTCTCATAAATTATATATTGATATAATAAAAAAATTATTAATTCTTGTTCTCATATATATTTCTCACATAGGTGAAACCTATATTATTATTATTGACATAATTTCATGTAATCACATACAAATAAATTTAATATTATAACTAAAGCAATGTAAACAACAATATAATAAATTAATATTTTAAAAATATAATAATATATTATTATTTATTTAAGATGTTACATATGCACATGAGGACCTTAGACAACAAGGATTGAACATTATAATATTTTTTATGAAAGGGCATTATGAAGTGTATATTTTCTTAAATTATGACAAAGGATAAATTTTGGGAAAACCTAGAAGTGTAATACAAATAAGAGTAACTATAGGGATGAATAGGTCAAAATAAACATAGGAATTATTCTAAGAAGAATAATCTAGATAAAGGTAAGGAAATATATAAATACTTGGGGATATATATAGGTCACACACACATACATGAGAACTTAGTAAGGAAAATGTAGAACAATTGACCATAGATTCCAATAAATAAACTAAATCATAGCAATTGACCCAAGAGTCTTCTAAGTAAAGATGTAAGATAAAGAGATAAAAAATATGACAAAACATATACTAACTTTGGGTTAACATACCTTGGGTGCTAGATGAATAATGATGGAGACCTTACTAAAGACCTTAGAATGGGATTTTTCCATGATATTGTCGTTGATTCAATTACTATTATTTTTTGCACTTTCAAATCCTTGTTGATTAAGGGTTCTTATGAAAGACCTTAGGTAAGTTATCCTCTAATATGAGTACTAACCAATGGATAAAATGAGTTTATTTCTTCCTTCACTGGTGCAAGAAGCAACAACAAGTGGACCTCCTATTTCATCCCTTAACACTCATAAGAGATTTAGACAATCCTAGAATGGATAGTAAATGAAATTTATCTAGGAAGAACAAGACATAAATAAAATAAAAGGATTGGTGGAGGAGAAAGAATTTATCTATTATGAATATTTTATTTGCTTTATGTTAAAAACAAGAAGACTAATTCCTACAAAATGACTTGAAATTTTTCTATTTATAGGATTTTAGTCTTCATAATTTTTCCTAAAAAATTGTCGAATGATACATGGTGTTTTATTAAATTATAAATTGAATGGTAGCAATTGGGAGACAAGTGGAAAATATATTTGACATAGATCTAATAGTGAAGGCAATTTTACAATTGGGTATATTTTGGATGAGAGCACCAATATGGTCTAATGCAAAAGTATTACCCTATTAAGGACATGTTAGGAGGGAAAACTGAAGGGATTGTATTATTGATAGAAATGATTACAATATATAGGCATAAGCCTATATTCAACACATGACACTTGTCAAGAGAAACTGACAAGTGTCAAGGTGAAGGCATAGTGCACTTTAACTCTAACATTCCCCCTTAAAGTGCACTATCCTAACTAAAGAAAAAACAAAGCAAGTCAACATTAGGTAACATTCCCCCTTAATGTTGACTTCTCGAAAAACAACCTATCATCCTCCTTATTGCTGATTTGGTCTTAGGCTCATGCTTTGTGCTCTTGGCTCTCCAACTGTGAATAATGCTAGATCCACTGTGTATACATCTTGGTCTATTGCCTCAGGGTCAGCCACTTCAACGGGTCTTTTGCCACTGGGTCAGCCGTCTAAGTGCCTCAGGGTCATCATGGGTGCCTCAGGGTCGACCACTACGGGTCTGTTGCCTCTGCGGGGTCATCCTCGAGAGGATGTTGCCTCTCGTAGGTCACTGACTAGATTCACCATGAGTATGAAATCCCTCCTCATGGTGAACTCAATCTAGAAGGTGTCGGTCTCTGCCGAAAATGCACCTAATGAAAGGAAAAACGAGCCATATAAGAGTGTCGGTCTCTGCCGAAAATGCACTCAATACAATAAAATGAGCCATAGATCCAAATAGGAGGAGAGAAGAAGAAAAGAAGAGAATCTTTTGAAGTGTCTTCGTCTGTAGTCTTCAGAAGTAGATCCGGAAACAACATCGGATAGAGTCTAGGGTGTCTTTGTCTGTAGTCCCTAGTATAAGTGTCCTTATGGTGACCATGTCATCCCACCGAAATGCATGGGTAACCAACCGCTGCATTCGCCAAGTGTATAGACAAGATTACTAGGTACAAGGATCACAAACAAGTGCCTTGGGAGTGTCGGGTACAACCGAGAGTGCACTCCAAGGTAGAAAAGCTTTGAGGCTAAAAAACTGAATTGAAACAGCCTCAAAGTTACAAAATGACACCTCCATTGTGTCCGTCGCGGAAAACCGTTTCCAACGACTATAAATACCCCTATACTCCATTATCAAAGGGGCCTTCATCATAATAAAAACAACAGGCCTCTCCAAGACAGCAAAATAAACAACATCGCTCAATGGCGGCATCGCTCTCAGGCGGAATAAAAACAGTCTTAAATTTCCCTCGCAAGGGAATTACATGAGCCATCAGTCCTTTCACTTCCACTTCCTATTTGTGGAAAGAAAGAGGCCAATAAAGTTTTGCTGTCGGCCATAAACATTGCTATAATAAAAACTTCATAAGAAATGGTCTCCGTCCACTTAAAAAATAATGTTCATTTCATATTTTCCACTTTATAAAAAGATTATCTTTATAACTTTAATTTTATAAAGTCCCAAGTCCCCAGGATGCGGCCATGCTTAGAGATTTGATGGAAAAGCTGCAAGTGCAGCCGCCGTATCTGGACACGAATGCACTCATATCGAACGCCTACGACAAAGTCATTGAAGACCTCCGCCACCGCTGCCGCTACAGGCCAGCGAGCAGTAGTCGAAACGACAGGCAACGGAGAACTCGAAGAAGCTGATTCAGAATACAATCCTCGGGCATTTCCTTACCATGTAAAGCAGGCATGCTGGGAAAAAGCCGCGAAGGTGAAGGGCAGGGATCCCGACAGGTGGCGCCGCGATGCCCTCGGCAATATTGAGTTTCGCAAGCTCGTTGGCTGCCCGGGTTGTCTCTGCCAGACCGTCGCAGAGACTCTGTTTCAGGAGACCAAGGATACTGCCGCCGAGAAGGCCAGGGAAGCCAAGGATACCACCGTGGGCAAAGCTCAGGAGTATACAGGCAGCGCTGCAGCGCACTGATGAAAAAAATTACAGAAATTTTAATCTCGGAATCGACGATTAAAACAGACCCCTTTCGTAAATCCTTCAGGAATCTTGGAACCCTTGTTTTTCGATCCGATGATCACACGATTCAAAATCATTGGTTTTCTTCGCCTCCTTTGCCTCCTGTATGGGGCTTCCTCGTATCCAGCAGGAAATAGCCATGAAATGTCCCCGCATTCACAGCCGCCTTTCAGTGGGTGTCGAAACAGTCGTCGCAACGCCGCAGTAATTAACGGCGGGTAACAGGCGAATCGACGTCATATTTAACGGCGTCAAACTGAGCGTTCGAGAGTTGTTTTCCGGTCTCTTTGCACATCTCCACCAACACCAACGTGGATCGTTGGGTCCTAAAAGCATGCCACCAAGCAGAACTTGCCCACCATGTTACACGAACCAGGAAAAAAAACAGTGTCTGCCCAGCTAAAATCAAAACTCGGACTTCATCAATTCCAAACAGCTAAAATCTCTGGAGAAAAAAAAATCATCGCTGTTGCCATCACCGACGCGTCCTCCGACGGAGATCTCTTGGATACATTTCCTACAGGAAATGATTTTGTACCCTCCCAAAGAACGCCCGCGTGATCGACGTCAATACGACTCCGGCTTCGGCTCCGACCGTCGTCTGCCATCCGTTAGAAAAGTTAATGAAACTGCCCGCACATGCGGAGCGCCACGGCACTTGCACTGCAACCTGTCCGCTTGCCACAGAAAATCACGGCGCCACACTGCATCTAGGGATGGCCCCGTCGCCACGGCACTTGCACTGCAACCATAAAAAATTACCGCGGACGTCACGATCTGGTTATGCAGTGACTGCCATCTCTACCGCCACTACACCGCCCAACAGGGCCTTCAATTCCAGCAACGTCAGGCTCCCGTTCGAGTCGAGATCGAACCGCATAAAATCTCTTGTAATCTCGTCACGATTGGCCTGCAATGATTTCGTATCCAACCAAGCTAGATCTTAAAAACTAAAAAAAATTGAAAAGATTTCCCAAACTTTAATTTCAAGCTATCTGGTTTCTGATCCATTTAAAAAATGGAGAGCATACTCCCTAGGCTTGAAAAAAAATGGGAAAAAAAAAAAAAAATGAGGGGGAGGGAGGATTTCCATGAGGGAAATCCCCCCTCAAGGGTTTCACAGGGCAGGGAGGGAACCTGCTCTGATACCAAATGTTAGGAGGGAAAACTGAAGGGATTGTATTATTGATAGAAATGATTACAATATATAGGCATAAGCCTATATTCAACACATGACACTTGTCAAGAGAAACTGACAAGTGTCAAGGTGAAGGCATAGTGCACTTTAACTCTAACATTCCCCCTTAAAGTGCACTATCCTAACTAAAGAAAAAACAAAGCAAGTCAACATTAGGTAACAGGACATGCACTTTAGTAGGCTACACCAATGCTTTAACTAGAATGAGAAAATATAATAAAAAGGATGGGAAAGAGAGAATTCTTTGGGTCTATAAAGCTTTTTGATATTGTCTATATTATTCTACATAAATTGATTTAGTGGTTCTACACCAGGGTTTGAGTTATGCAGAAGGATATCTAAATCAAGAATATTAATTATTAACCTCAAGGATATACATTTCCCACTCAACATCTGTACTTTCCCCTACCATGGATGTCATTAATTAAAAATATATATAAGGACACTTACCTCTACTTAACTTTTGCATTTTAAATTTAAGCTTAGAATTTTTACTACTATACATCTTACCCCCATGAGGTGCTGAATATTTAATGAAGCAATGCAAGATGGAGTGCCTCATATAAAAAAGGATCCACATGATTCGTATAAAATCAAAAAAAATGATGTTGATAGATCTAAGCTTTCACTCAATCAATGTCTTAGTGAAATTAACTTTAATATTAAGAAATATGGTAAAGTAAATTAAAATAATAATACATAGTAAATGGAATCATGCAATGTAAAATATATCTGACCAATGCTTCACAAATATACACGAAGTCTAGATATTTTTAAAACTTGCAAGTCAAAGGATTAACATAAGAAATAATGGTGTCAAAATGGATGAAAACTCTTGAAGGAGAGCTACATGACTCAAGAGTGGAGTGGGTGGGTAGAGAAAGATTCAAATAATTAAAAAGAAGTATTTATTTCAAGTGCATCTATTTCATTATCCATTTCTTTATGTCATATGCTATGCTTCAATGTATCTTTATAATGAGCCAATTTTGCTTCATTTCTAGAGAGGAGTAAAATTAATAACTTTATCACTATCTTCAAAATTTTGATTTCTTTCATAGATTTTAGTAATAATTTTCATATTTTTTGTTGTCTTAGATTTGGTCTTGATCCTAAACTGACACCAAGAGAAATGTAAAATAAAACTAAAAGTACTTATAATATTTATGTTAGAAATTATACTCATGTTCTCTTACTATAATCATTAATTAATTAATAAAATATATACTTGTAGCACCTTAAATTTGACCCATTTGCATGAAAACATAAAAAATTGTAAAAACATCATATTTACATTTATTATCGCGGAATTTGTGCTTCATTGACGAGATCGTACTATGATCAGCAAAATCATAGTACGACCTTCAAAATCGTAGCACTATTTTCGTCTTACGATCCTTGTGATCGTCGTACGATATTACAGATCGTAATACGATCTTTCCTTGAAACAAAAAAATTAAAATTAGAAAATGACAAATTTAGTTTAACAGTTTTAATCCCGACTGTGTAACTACGCAGAAAATAGGATATTTGATCCATTTGGTCTTGCTTAGCTTAGAAGGAGTTGCAACAAATTCAACCTCCTCCCTATTCTAGATGCTCCTCCCAACTTATTTAACCAAACCTCCTGCTTCTGAATTTCCCCTGGCTCCTTACACTTTAGAAAACTTCGCATAATTTTGCATCCTAGCTCTGGTTATTTCATTGTTTGCTTGCAGAATCAGAGGACATTGTTGCAGGATCGGAGGACTTTATTGCATATCAAAGGTTACGATATTGCAACCGTAGTATGATTTTGTGATTTCAGGATATGAACATGCTCAGAAGGCTACGATCTCACCTGCATTTGGCTTGGGGGCAACCTCAAGCTCTGGTTTGCATATTCTATTATTTATTTATTTGATCTACATTGCATTTAGCATTCTTTATCACATAAAGCATTAGATTTAATCATTTGCATTCCTGGAGTTCACCTAATTTCATATAATTGCATATTTCATATATTGCAATACATAAATTCATCAATGCATATCATTATAGTTATTTAAGTGTATTCATTTAATCCTAGTTAAGCTTATAATCACAAGTAAATCTCTAGATTTTCTATTTTATATCCCCCATACATGAATTTGTTGTTGTCTATCAAAATTGGATCTATCTGTCCCTATTTGTAATACGATATCATAGATCATAATACGATCCTATAGGTTCATAGTATGATATCGACCTACTACGTACAATCTAGACTACATACAAAAATTAGAATCTTCATCAGACATCCGAATACAGGTAAGAGTTTAGAACCACTTTTTTTAGTACTGCATTGTATTTTGCATTTTGTTTTTCTATTGTTTGTTGTCTGCATTTGAATTAAAATTACATATAGGTTATATTAATTGCATATTGGCCAAACTTAGGTGTATGCACGATTTGATAAAAACAAACACATCAAAACAAATCCCAAACCTAGGCTCAAAAACTACCACAAAATATTTCTTGGTGAACCCAACCCATTCATCAAAAATCACCATAAGAGGGTACGAAATCAAGTACCTCTCCTTTGATGTATAGGCCATCCATTATCTCATTCCCCTCTAAGGTACGGATCCATCAGCCTTGAGGAAAGGAGTGCGAGAATTTTTGGACTACATTCTTTGGTGAACCCGATGTGAAACACATAAATACTATTCTGATTTGTAAAACAAAACAAAAAAACAAAAAAAATCAAAGTCATTAGTTACACAATTGCATATCATCATAGATGGTAGATTACAATAGAAGAAGAGTCATTCTAATTAATGTTAGTACATCATTGTCAATCCAAGAAATCTCTTCAATAGTTGGGAGTCCTAACTTAACATCTCAAGAACATTGGAATTAACTTGATAGAATATTAGATATCATAGAAGCCAAAAAAGCTGAACCTAAACAAATCATAAGGTTTGATCTATCTATAATCCTAGATCCTGATAGATTACCCTTTTATAATAATATTATAAGAGCTTGTGAGATATGGTTAGCAGATAAGAGAACCGTTATTTCCCCAAGCCTATATTCTTTTGAAGACTATCTTGAGAATGCAATACTAGTACACAAGTTCTTGTCTCGTGTAGAGGATCAATAAGTTGTCTTGGAAGATAAAAGAAGATTTAATAGAGTTCCCAGAGTTGTGCTCTATGGTGAATATTGTCATTAGCTATACTTTTGTATGCTTGATTATGAATTTGATTGTATCACCATAGCTCACTTCATAAAGTTATTGAAAAAAAAATCAATATGAAGAACACTATATGACACCTAGAGAGTTGGAACCTATTAATGATATTCATAAAAATTTCAAGAAAATTAAAATATAATATCTACACTATAATATTTTCTATTCTTTGCAATTTAAAACTACAAAAATCCAAAAACAATATTATATAAATTAGGTATATATATAAAATATATACCCCCGAATTTGAACGCATATATATATATATATATATATATATATATATATATATATATATATATATATATATATATATATATTATATTTTTGCAAAAACCTAATCTATAAAAATACCTAGAATTTTAAGGAATGGTAAACAAATAGAAGATAAGTTTATGCAAGAACCACCTCAGGAAGAGCCCGCTCAGGGTGATCCTGATAGACCAATTATTGAAGATTATGTAACTTCAAAATCAGATGAGAAAGACATAAATAAAGAAGAAGAAGGACAATACAATATTAAACCTCAAACGGATGAGGAAGGTAATATCATATTTAAATCCACATAACATTTTACTAAATTCATAAATAATAACATAGAAGTCATCAATCAAGTAATAGAAACAAAAGGTCAACTTCCTCTTGGAGATTACTCTATGGAGGCTTCTTTAGAAGCTACTCTTTGATTGGCTGGAAGACCGATGCCATACATAAAACATAGTCAAGCTGGCCCATCTCAAAATGTGAATCAAAATCCAACTCAAAATCAATCAATCAATCAACACCTAAAACAAATCCAAATCCTCAATAGAAATTACAACAAAATCAACTTGTTGGACAACCACATGGCCTTGAAGCTATTGTTAAACAATTAGCTTCTCACCTAGACCAGATAGATCCCTACCATCCCTCATATAATTATCGAGAGATGTGTAGCCAACCCTTGGATCCTATGGTGGTTGCCCAACCATACCCTAAGCACTTTCCTATACATGTTCTTCTGATATATAAAAGAACTGAAGATCCTATTGAGCATATTTGTATGTTTAGGATAGATTGTCATGATATCTCATATGATGACTTGTTGTTGCTAAAGATGTTCCTAAAAAGTCTCGAAGGTATGGAATTAGAGTGGTACTATCAGTTGCCTACAAATTCTTTGAGAAAATTTGAAGAGACAACAAAAACATTTGTCCATAAGTTTAGTGCCTATATAGAGAGGCACGTGACCATTAAGAATTTATACAACTTGAAACAGGGTAAATATGAGAGCTTTGCTGAATTCTTGACTAAGTGGAGACAATTGCTGGGAGAATTGCATTTTGCATTACCTCATCATGAGATGTTGGACATTTTTATCGGCAATTTGTAAGAGCAATTGTCTTATGAACTTTCTACAGCTACAATAACCACTTTTGATCAAGCTATAGATTTAGCAAGGAGATTTAAAGATGCTCTCGTTAGAAGAGGTGAGTTTAAGAAGAAATATGAAGATAAGTCTTCTAAAAATCAATGCAAGAATAAACAAGTGGTAGGTGACAGAGTTACTGATAGTAGAAATACTGCACTTGTCAACACTACATAAGCCATGAAAAAAATTGTATTGATCGAATATGTGCATGGCCTACAATAATGAAATAAATGGTTAACAAAAAGAGGGAGGGTGGAGCCATGAAAACTATACATCCATATATCATTCATATTTTGTAATTAATGGAAATATTGTGTATGAAGTCAAGGAGGAAATAAGGGAGGGTTCCACTGATATAAAATATCAAATATTTGAAATGGGTATACCCAACAGACACCAACCAAATTAAAAAAGGATAAAACAAGGACCAAGAAGAGGCACATGCACAAGAAGCAGCAAGAACCAGATAAACCTCCAAGAGAGTTTACAAAGTTAAATCAAACTTTAACCATAACTTTACCTCAATTGTTGGAATGAGGTTTAATTCAGTTGCCCAACATACAACAACCAGATACAACTGCAACTGGATTTAGAGTTGATTTGCATTGTAATTTCCATAGAGTTGATGGACATTCAACCAATTCTTGCAAAATATTGAAACATATGATACAATATTTGATTGATAATAAAAAAATATTGGTGGAAAATTTCCCATAGAAACAATTTGTTCAAAATAATTCTCAGAATAATACACAACAAAATCAAACTCAGAATGCAAATCATACCTTGGATATTTTCCAACATCCTTTACCTAAGCATGGTAAAGAAGTAGTAAATCAAGTTGAACATCATAATGTTCCTCATCCAACTAGGTATGTGGGAACCATTAGTGGTTTCATACCTAATCAATATTTAGAAACACCATTTGGAACTATAGTATCTATAGTCACAAGTAGACCCATGCATAACATACAACTTCCATATCCAGATGATATAGAAAGTGAGACAGATTGTGATTTGGATGTTACATCCAATAATTTGAATTGCTCTGAAGATGAATCAGAGGCTATTATTCCTGTCACAGACTTGATAGTCCCGAAAGAACCATTTCCTAGAAGGGTCACAACATGACATTCATCACAACAATTAATTTTTAATGAGCAAGCAATGAATGCTAGATCTCAGTACATATATTATGGATATAATAATGTTGTAGGTACCATCAGAGCTATTACTAGACAACAAGCATAGAATTCTCAAACACAAGATCAAAATCAAAATGATAAATCAGCTCCATTCATATTAAAAGCTCAAAAGAGAATAATACATCAAGTACACAACCAAAACCTCCAGCTTGCTAACATTACAACAAGAATTTCTCTCTTGGATATTTTAAGGACTTCTTCTATACAAAGAGAAGAATTAATGCATACATTGAGTAAAATGATGGTACCACAAGATATACAACCTGAGGATGTTATAAATACTGTTATGCCTCATGAAATAGATTGTATTGATTTCTGAGACAGAGATATTCCTCTTCATAGTATGCATAAAGACAATCCTTTATATATTACAGCATTGATTGGAGATGTAGCAATCAAAAGAGTTCTAATTGATAATGGTTCATCCCTAAATTTTTGCACTTTTTATTTTTACCAAATATTTGGATTTAGAAGTGATAAAATGAAGAGAACTGATATGATCTCTTTGATGAGATGCAAGAAACATGTGGAGTTATATCAATTCTATTGCAGGTTGGTCCAAGAACTTTGGATACGACTGTGTTTGTTGTACATTTCCCTACATCATATAACATACTTTTAGGTCATCCTTGGATCAACACAATGAGAGTTATACCTTCCACCTTGCACCAATGTGTTAAATTTGAATTTAAAAATCAATTGGTTACCATTCACTATGATCCTAGATCATTTGACATGTGTGCTTTGGCAGAACTGATTGGGATTCAATTTTGCCCCTCTTTGTCTACCACTCACCCTAATTCATTTGCATCTTCTAAACATGCAAAAATATCACCTCAACCATCATCATATTCACCTCCATTAGTTATATCTCCATATTTATCACCTACATATTTAACACCTCTATCTTCAAACTCATCATCACAACCTACACCTCCATCTTCTACACAACCTAAACCTCCATCTAGTTCTACATCCATATCTTTTGAACCTACATATTCTTCATCTACATCAACATCTCTTCCATATACATGTACACAATTTATATTTATAGCATCTAAAACTATAGAAGATACTCCTTCTACTTCATATTCTCTTACAGATGAATATTTACCTGATTTATCCATAATTCTCACAACATTAGAAGAAGAAAAAGTCTCCAAGCAATATTCTCTTGCCTTAACTCAATTACCGCCATCTCCTCGAACATTGGGTTTGCCACAACCTATGGGAAGCATATACCATATTGGGAGTTGTGTGTTTATTTATAAGGGATATGATTGGGGTAGAATAAGACCCATGACTATCATAATTGATCATGATGGATTTGCCAGGTATTATTTTTTTGATAAATATGAAAAATAAAAACCTATGATACTTAAATTAGGATATAAAGGTAAAGGTTTAGGACCTTTCCAAAATGGTATAAAAGAACCCTTAGAGATAGAAGAATGGCCTGCCAGATGTAGAATAAGGTCTTTTTCCTAGGAAGTGTCAAACATTCCCATTTAAGGATGATGAGCATTTAATCTCATAGCAAGACTACCTAGATCAACAAGAATACCTTAAACCTATGGATAGGATTTTTTCTTATAATATGTTATCCATAGCTTATCCAGAAATGATTGTTGAACTAGATGAAAATTTGGAAGGAGATATCTTTCATGACATTTCTATTGAAGAAATCTTACATAATGGGTTTTATTTTGATGGATCTATACCATGTATAGCCCATCTAGATGCTATAACCCCTTAAGAAGAATTAACCAAGTTAATCTTGGAAGAATTACAAGAAATGGGTGTTTCACCCGCTCCACCTAATTTTGAAAAAGATCTAAATATTGAAGTGGAAAATATTTTGGAATTCAATATTGGTACGGAAGAAAACCCTCGCATAGTCAATATTGGATCAGAATTAGGTGAAGAAAAATAAAATTAGTATATTGCATTTCTCACAGAGTATAGTGATGTATTTGCTTGGACATATGCAGATATGTCTGGCTTAGATCCTTCTGTGGTTATGCACCATCTAGTAGTGCATCCAAATGTGAAACCAGTTAAACAAAAACTTAGAAAGATGCATCCCAAGGTTGCTCTACTAGTCAAAAGTGAGTTGCAAAAACTCTTAGATGTAATTTTTATCCAATCCATTGACTATGTTGATTGGATTTCTAATGTTGTTCCAGTAACTAAGAAAGAAACTACTAAGATTAGAGTTTGCACTGATTTTAGAGACATAAATGTTGCATGCCCTAAATATGATTTTCCTCTTCCTAATATGGATAAAATCAATGATTTTACAGTGGGAAGTGGAATGTTATCCCTTATGGATGAATTTTCAGGATATAATCAAATTAGAATAGCTATTGAAGACCAACCTAAAACAACTTTCATCACCCCTTGGGGGATATTTTGTTGGACAGTAATCCTTTTGGTTTAAAGAACGCAGGCGTAACATATCAGAGAGCTATGACATATATATTTCATGATATGATGTATGATATTCTATATGATTATATAGATGATATCATAGCTTGCTCAGTTTAAGAGGATGGTCACATAAATGATTTAAGAAAAGTATTTGATCGATTATGAGAATACCTTATCCGTTTAAACCCATAAATGTGTATTTGGAGTAAAATTTGGGAAATTATGAGGAGTTATTGTTTCTATGCGAGGCATGGAGATAGATCCTTTAAATATCAAAACTATCTGTGATATGCCACCTCCTAAAAACATATCATAATTAATAAGCTTACAAGGAAAATTACAAGTTATTCATTGCTCCATTAATAAATTGGCAGATAGAACATAACCTTTTCTTATATTACTCAAGAAAAATATTTATTTTCAATGGGATAAGGAATTTAAAGAATCTTTTGATAGCATTAAACAATATCTTCTTAACCCTCCAGTGCTTGTTCCACCTAGACCAGATTTTGCTTTCATTTTATATATTTATGCTTCGGAACTTGCACTTGGAGCTATGTTGGCTCAAATCGATGATAAAAATAAAGAACGAGCCACATATTATATAAGTAGAACTTTAATAAGTTATGAAACAATATATACTCCATTAGAAAAGCTTTGTCTAGTAGTTGTTTTTTCTACACAGAAGTTGTGTCATTATATGCTTAGTCAAAATACATATGTCATTGCTAAATCTAATCCATTAAGGGTATATAGAATATCTTTTGAGGGTATATTTTTAAGATGTCTTAACCTAGAAGAGTCTAAGAAAGCTTTGAGGGTATATTTATTTATATAGAATATCTTTTGAGGGTATATTTTTAAGATGTCTTAACCTAGAAGAGTCTAAGAAAGCTTTGAGTGAAACCCATGATGGATCTTGTGGAGGACACTTTAGTGGTAGTGCCATTGCTAAGAAGCTCCTTAGGATAGGATATTTTTGGCCTACCATGGAAAAGGATGCCAATGATTATGTGTATCATTGTGACAAGTGTCAAAAGTATGTTGACCTTGTCCATGCTCCTGCTCAAGAACTCCAAGCCATATCATCTCCTTGGCCCTTTTCTAAATGGGGTCTAGACATTATTGGTAAAATAAATCTTGTTTCATCTGACGGTCATAAATTCATAATAATTGCAACTGAGTATTTTATGAAGTGGGTAGAATCTATGCATTTAGCTTCTTGCACGAGAGCTCAAGTTTCCAAATTCATTCTTAATAAAATCATTTGTAGATTTGGAATCCCATCAAATCTTATTTCAGACAATGGAACTTGTTTTAAGAACAAATATGTTAAAAAATTATGTCAAAAATATAAAATTCAACATCATTGGTCTACTCCCTATTATCCATAGGGTAATGGCCAAGCTGAAGCATCTAATAAAACTCTAATTAAAATCCTTAAAATATTGGTTAATAAATCAGGTCGTCACTAGCATGTGCAATTATATCTTGCCTTGTGGGCTTATCGAACTAGTATTCGTACTCCCACTGGCGCTTTACCTTTTGTTTTTGCTTATGGTGTTGAAGTTGTTTTTCCATTCGAGCTAGAAGTTCATTCTTTAGCTCTTTTACTTCAAGATGTTGAAGTAGGATATGAATATCGTGCTGGCAGACTTAGTCATCTAGAACTTCTAGACGAAAAATGTGTCCATGCTTTAGATAACCTTTGTGCCTATCAAGACAAACTTAAAAGAGCATATTCAAAGAAATTTCATAATCGATATTTTGAAATTGGTGATCTAGTCTTAAAAGAAAATTAGAAAAATACTAATGCAATAAAATATCTTAAAGAAAAATTCCAACCAAATTGGCTTGGACCATTTATCATCACTGCTAAATTTGGATCAGATGCATATAGATTGGCTACCTTGGATGGAAAAGATTTTAAGGAACCCATGAATATTATGCATCTAAAAATATATTATGCATAAAACCAAAAAGTCTCATCATTGTACATAGATGTTATAATTTTCTCATGCATTTAAATATATTATCAAAAACAACCAAAGACTTACAAAATCTGAAAATCTACAAAAAAAATATATTCCAAAGCATTATTAGATCATTATCTCTGCATCTATTATCTGCTAAGATTGTAAATTATATTTTAGTTTACTTCAAATAAATTCACAAGTTATCTTGAACCACGCACTAAAATTCACATATTTAATAAATTTTGATTTCGTTGTTTTGATTATAAGTCTCTCTTGTACCAAAGAACACTATTACTTCATTAAATAATTTTGATTTTTGAGAATTATCTTGCTACTTTTTGAACCAAGAACACACTTTTATATATTAAAATGATTTGTTGCAAAATTCGACAAAGTGATTCTACATAGTAAATCTTAATACCTTAAGTGAAAATTTTTTATTGCTATCCTATCATGTGCATGGTCTAGAATATTGAGAAATTGGCAAAAGGACAAGTTCCTCCCTACCCCAAATAAAATCCCTTGCTCTACATCTAATCTGAGCAAGTACCTCGAAAAGAAAAGAAAGAAAAGAAAGAACAAAGAAAAATAAAAACAAGAAAAATGTTCCAAAGCAATAAAATCCCCTTGTTCATAAATGGACAAGAAATCCCTATTCTATAAATATGAAGAAAATAAGGAAGTATTGAACTTGAATCCTTGGAATTTCTCAGTTATTCAAAAACCATGAGGTAAAACCCATAACAAGTGATTTGTGCCCAACTTGCTTGACATTGGGTAATTCCTTTCACATGGTGATATGTCTGTCACATTAGTAACCTTTATTTTATATAGACCAATGTCCACATTTGTATTAGCTAGTTTTTGGTAATTTGATTTACATAGTAGTTCAGTACAAATGCATGCACAAAATCATGGTCAAATGAACATTTCACGTGCACACACATTGGTTCATTTAAGTTCGCTTTATCATTAACTCACTCAAAATCGGTAAATTAACCTCACTAAATTACACACATTTATTACTTGAGATATTTTGTATCATTATGACAATCAAAATAGATAATAAATTCACTTTTCACACACTGGTTCTAGATAAATTAGAATTTGTCTTTGAAATAAGTTAAAATATTTCTTTGAGATTTTGTTAGATAATTAATATCATTAGTTCTTAAAAATTGTTTTATCATCATAGCACAATAATTTATCTCAAATAATATTTCAAAATCAAACATAATCATCATGCATTTCATTTTGATTTTCGCGATGATGGTATAGTTCCTAAGTAACTATTTCTCTTCAAATTTCACACTTAGGAATTTTATGCCTAGCGCAAGTCATATTTCTAATTTTTCATGCCCAAAATGATTTCACATATTTTATAAAATTATTATAAATATCTTTTGAATATGTGACATAATGATCTATCCAACATTAATTTTGCATTTTAAAAGAATACACAAAATTTATACCATCCTACATTTCATCTTGATTTTTGCGATGATGGTATAATTATCTAGGAATTCTATGCCTACCGTAAAATCATCCTTAAAATTTTTCATGCTTCGATAAATATATTTCACAAACATTTAATGAACACATTATTCCAAAACAACATCAAACATCTTCTTTTCATCATAAAAGCCTTAAGATTATTCTTAAGCATACAACCATTTTTAGCAATATCAAAATATTCCTCATAAATAGGATTAGCTTCATGACTTAGCGAGTCTTGAACTCCACCAATAGTCACATAATAACATGTTGGCAATTTTGGGTACCTTGGGTACATTGCCTTTGCTCAAGTGTAGATGTTGTCATTGATGTCAAGAAGTTCTTGAAGCAATTTGATTTAATGTCAAGGAATTTGTTTTGTTGAAGGTTATTCAGAGCATGATCAGTGAGTTTCCAAGAAGTTCTTAGTAGCCCATTTGCAAAAGATCAAGAAAAATACAAGTAAGAAAAAGTATGCAGTCGACTGGAAAAATTGTCACGATTTCGCGACATGTTTGAGGAGAGAGAAAGTGTTGGCAAAACTGTCGCGATTTCATGACATGTTTGAGGAGAGAGAAAGTTTTGGCAAAACTATCGCGATTTCGCGACATGTTGGCAGAGAAGGAGAGCAAGATGGAAAGTGTCATGATTTCGTGACATGTCGCATTTTCGCGACTCGAAAAGTGCAGGAAGGCAGAGAAGGAAAAGTGTCGTAATTTCGGGACACATTGCCAGGAAAGTTGTATGGACGAGAAAGTGTCACGATTTCGCGACACAATGCAGAAAAGAGAGTCCGCAGTGTGAACTGTCACGATTTCGAGACAAGTATGAAGAGAAAGAATGTAACTCGAAAAGAGTCATGATTTTGTGACATGCTATAGAAGACTAAGTGAGGACTATCACGATTTCACGACATGCTGCGAAAGACTAAGTGACGACTGTCACAATTTCGTGACATGCTGAAAAACTCAAAGAGAGAACTGTCGTGATTTCACGACACGCAGCAAAGGGGAAGAGTCTGAAATGAGAAGCGTCGCGATTTTACGAAAGGCTACAAAGAAGTTGTACGAATGCAAAAAGTGTCACGATTTCGTGACAGGTTGAAGAGAAAGCCTGTGAATACAGAAAGTGTCACAATTTTGTGACAGGTTGAGATGGCAGCATTGAGTTGGAGAAAGTGTCATGATTTCACGACAGAAACAGTTAGCAAGTCTTCAACAAAAGAAGTGTCACGATTTTGCGACGAATTAAAGAAGGAAGAGCTCGAAGGCGAAAGCATCACGATTTTGTGACGTGTTCCAGTTTCGTGGGCGTAAGGCAGATAAGAGCTTAAGGCAGCGAAAGTGTTGCAATTTTGCGACATGTTCCATTTTCGCTAGTGCAAACCAAGAAGAGGTTGGTAAAGCGATAAATGTCACGATTTCACGACAATAGTGATGATGATGTTAGCAAAGGCAGAAGTGTCATGATTTCGCGATAAAAGCCATAAGGTAGTGTATGGTTGCAAAAGATGTCACGATATCATGACATGTTGTAGTTTCATGGCAAAAGCTACAGAAGAGTTGCAGAGTTAAATTTGAGCCGACAAAGTTAAATTTGGGCCGACGTTGTTTAGGGTTTTCAGTCGACGTTGTTTAGGGTTGAGCAGCCGACCAAGATTGAGTGTTTTGATCTTGAAATTTATACTATAAAAGGAGGGCTATTTCAAGTTTGAATGAATTGAATGTGTATCAAAATTGCACAAGTTAAGTCTACGGTGTGCAAAGAGTAGTCGTGTCGAATCGATCGAAGTGTGCATTCGAAGTGCGATATTCACAGTTAGAGTGTAGGGGAGAAGTTCGATCGTCGAGAAGAAAAGTGTTCGAAGACTATGCTACTGTGATTGCACAGAGGTGCATATGTTGATGTTCGATCGAGTGCTACCATGTTTTCGTGTTCAGTGCAAAAGTTGTCTTTGACCAAGTGCGACTGTAACAGAATAAAAAGAGGAAGAGGACAGACTTGTGCCAGATCGAAGGACTGTATTTGGTGCAGACCAGAGAAAGAAGAAGAGGAAATTTATGCTAGACTGAAGGACTGTGTTTAGTGCATATTCAAGGACCAGCTTTACGATGATAGAGTTGAGGACAAAGATCTCCAGCCAGAGTAGGGAAGACAGGTGTCTTCTATGGATAGAGTTCCACTTGCTAAGGGTAGAGGAGGTAGAGGTCTTCTAGAGGATCACCACTAAAGAGCAGAGCTAGGGGAAGGTATCTCCTTTGGGTTGATGCCCATAAATATTGTAATCGGGAAAGGTATTCCTAGATTGTGAGTTGATAAAATTTAGAGAGAAATTTTATCCATGGAGTAGCCCGCTTTGGGTGAACCACGTAAATTGTTGTGTCTCTTTTATGGATGGTGTTTTGTGCTTTGCTTTGATTACTGCTTTTAATACTGCTAATCTATACACTGCATAATACTGATTTGAAAGTTGTTTTGAAGCAAAAGTAAAAAGTGGTCTTATACTTGTTCACCCCCCCTCTCGGTATTAGCTTGTGTTCTTCAATTGTTATCGAAGCGGGTTCCTTCGAAAAGGTTTAACGACTTGAAGGAAGAAGCTAGTTAAGAACATAATGGATTATTCAAGTGGCAATGCAACATCTATTCTTGATGGATCAGATTTCAGTCTGTGGAGTGCAAGAATGAAGGTTTATCTAATGGCACTTGGTAATGAGGTTTGAGAAGTGATTGAAGACGGGTACACTATTCCTAAAAATGGTCCTTATACTAAAAAAGACAGGCTCCTACATCACAGCAATTCAAAAGTAATGAATGCAATCCTGAAGGGTTTACAGAAGGCAGATCTTACCAAGGTGATTCAACGCAAGACGACTAGTGAAATGTGGAAACAAGCGCAAGTGGTTCACACAGGTGATGTAAATGTCAAAAAGGCCAAGTTGAGACACTTCAAAGGTATGTTTGAACAACTCAAGATGAATGATGATGAAAAGATTAGTGACTACATGCTTCGTATGGATGAGGTTGTTAACTCCATGAAAGACTTAGGTCTTGAGCTTGCTGAAAATGATGTTTGTGATAAGATTTTAAGATCTCTTCCAAATAGATTTAGTGAAAATATTTCTGCTATTGAGGAAGCTAAAGATTTGGATAAGTTGAAAAAGGATGAGCTCCATAGTATACTTGCAGCATTTGAGTTGAGAACTCAAGTGAAAGTTGATGTCAAGAAAGAGGCAGCTTTCAAAGCTACCAAGAAATCAAAGGGCAAACAGATTCAAGAGAGTGATGAGTCTTCTAATGATGAAGAGGCATATTACAGCAAGAAATGCAAGTTATCTAGAAAGCACAAAAGCAAGAAAAATATAAGATGCTTCAATTGTGGAAAGTTCGGTCATTATGCTACAGACTGTACTGTTTCCAAGAATGAAAGTCATGAAGAGAAACAAGATGTTAAGATCAAGGATTCTGAAAAGCACAGGTATTACAGAAAGAACAAAGATGAGAACAGCAATCAAGGAAAGAAGTATTCACACAAGAACAAGAAGAGTTTCTACCTAGACAAAGCAAGTAAGTTTTCTAGCAGTGATAGTGAAAGCTCTTCAAGTGATGAGGAAAATGAGATGTTCATATCAGAAAAAGAGGAAGAACCGAAACATAGATTCATTATTATGAAATGTCTTAGATGTGAAAATTTTGGTCACCTTGAGGATGATTGTACAAATAATGATTTGGTTTCCAGTATGTATAATGATGCTTCAAAAAACTATCAAGAAGATGCTTGTATGGTTTTTGAAAAAGGTAGCACCTCTAGTGATAAGAAATCCGGAAAAGGCCTTGAGGATTCAAAAAGCAAACAAATAAAAGATCTTGAAAGTGAACTTAATAATGCTCTTAGTGTTTTGAAAAAGGAAAGAAAGAAGAATGATAGACTCAAGGATAAGTTAGATGAATGTTGTATGGAGAGATACGATCTTATAGAAAGTCTTGACTTCTCTATAGCTAAAACACAGGAACTCAAGGATGAGTTAGAGTCTAAGATTCTTGAGTATAATAAGTTGGAACAGAAAATGGCTTCTCTGGAAGTGGAAATTAAAGAGTACAAGGATAAGCTATACAGGTTTCAAGATAGCTCCAAAAGGGTTAAGTCTCTCATCAAAGGTCAAAGAAATCCAACAGATAAAACAGGTCTTGGTTTTGTTAAACCGAACAAAGAACAGGTTGGAGAATCTAGTAAGAGATTTCGAAAGGAAGAAAGTTCTGATGAAGAAAGTACTTCAGATCATGAGTCTGTGAGGTATAGATGCGCAGAAACAAAAAATAAAATTCATATTGAGAAGAATTTTTCGGGACCCAAGAGGTCGAATAAAGAAAAATTTTACGGCAGATGTTTTGCGTGTCACAGGTTTGGTCACATGGCTATACGTTGCATGGCTCAAGTGAGGACAGTAAATGATAGTTTCAGGGGCTGTAATTTCTTTCAAGGGTATTGCTACTCTTGTAAACATTTCGGGCATAAGGCAATTTTTTGCATGACTAATTATAGGAACACGGTTAGTCATAACAGGCGGATTCAAAGAACAGGTATGCCAAACAGAAATAACAGTATTACTTGTTATAAGTGCAAAAATGAAGGCCACATAGCTAGACAGTGTAGAGCTGATTTTCCAAGGTACAGGAACAGGAACAGTGGCATGATTAGGTCCAAGGATCAAGGCATGAAAAAGGACAGGGATGAGAACAAGAACAAGAACAGTGACAAAAACAGGAATGCAGGCAAAAAGTTCAAGAAAATGTCGGGCAAGGAAATTATAGATACTGATGATGATCAGTGCCTAATGGGAGTTTTACTCCCAACCCAGTTTTAATCACCTCATGAGGAGGTGGGGGAGGGACTAAGCTAAGAGGCTCATTCTTAGTCCCAAGCCCCAAAGGTGACCCTTTGCCATTGATGACAAAGGGGGAGAGATATGAGTAAGGGGGAGAGCTTCAATGTGAAGAGGAAAGCTTCAAGTCAGGGGGATCAAAACTTCAAAAAGGAGATGCTCAGTTGTTGGCATAGTTGGTTTCAGTTTTGGCTCCTAAGATGTGTTTCAGTAAAGGTTTTTGCCATCAATGACAAAGGGGGAGATTGTTGGCAATTTTGGGTACCTTGGGTACATTGCCTTTGCTCAAGTGTAGATGTTGTCATTGATGTCAAGAAGTTCTTGAAGCAATTTGATTTAATGTCAAGGAATTTGTTTTATTGAAGGTTATTCAAAGCATGATCAATGAGTTTCCAGGAAGTTCTTAGTAGCCCATTTGCAAAATATCAAGAAAAAGACAAGTAAGAAAAAGTATGCAGCCGGCTAGAAAAACTGTCGCGATTTCACGACATGTTTGAGGAGAGAGAAAGTGCTAGCAAAACTGTCATGATTTCATGACATGTTTGAGGAGAGAGAAAGTTCTAGCAAAACTATCGCGATTTCGCAACATGTTGGCAGAGAAGGAGAGCAAGATGGAAAGTGTCGCGATTTCGCGACATGTCACATTTTCGTGACTCAAAAAGTGCAGGAAGGCAGAGAAGGAAAAGTGTCACAATTTCGTGACACATTGCCAGGAAAGTTGTACGGATGAGAAAGTGTCATGATTTCGTGACAGTGCAGAAAAGAGAGTCCGCAGTGTGAACTGTCGTGATTTTGCGACAAGTATGAAGAGAAAGAATGTAACTCGAAAAGAGTCATGATTTTGTGACATGCTGTAGAAGACTAAGTGAGGACTGTCGTGATTTCATGACATGCTACAAAAGACTAAGTGAGGACTGTCACGATTTCGTGACATGCTGAAAAGCTCGAAGAGAGAACTGTCATGATTTCGTGACATGTAGCAAAGGGGAAGGGTCTGAAATGAGAAGCGTCATGATTTCGCGACAGGCTACAAAGAAGTTGTACGGATGCAGAAAGTGTCATGATTTCATGACAGGTTGAAGAGAAAGCTTGCGAATACAGAAAGTGTCACGATTTCACAACAGGTTGAGATGGCAGCATTGATTTGGAGAAAGTGTCACTATTTCGCGATAGAAACAGTTAGCAAGTCTTCAACAGAAGAAGCGTTGCAATTTTGCAACGAATTCAAGAAGGAAGAGCTTGAAGGCGAAAGCGTCGTGATTTCATGACATGTTCCAGTTTTGCAGATGTAAGGCAGAGAAGAGCTTAAGGCAGAAAAAGTTTTGCGATTTCGCGACATGTTCCATTTTCGCTAGTGCAAACCGAGAAGAGGTTGGTAAAGCAAGAAATGTCGTGATTTCATGACAATAGTGATGATGACGTCAAGAGGCAGAAGTGTCATGATTTCATGACAAAAGCAAAGTTGTTGCTGATAAAGCGAGAAGTGTTGCGATATCACGATAAGAGCTTAGTCAAAGTCATCAAAGGCTAAAGTGTCATGATATCGCGACAAAAGCCATAAGGTAGTGTATGGTTGCAAAAGATGTCGCAATATCACAACATGTTGTAGTTTCACGACAGAAGCTACAAAAGAGTTGCAGAGTTAAATTTGAGCCGACAAAGTTAAATCTGGGTCGACGTTGTTTAGGGTTTTCAGCCGATGTTGTTTAGGGTTGAGCAGCCGACCAAGATTGAGTGTTTTGATCTTGAAATTTATACTATAAAATGAGGGCTGTTTCAAGTTTGAATGAATTAAATGTGTATCGAAATTGCACAAGTTAAGTCCATGATGCACAAAGAGCAGTCGTGTCGAATCGATCGAAGTGTGCATTCAAAGTGCAATATTCGTAGTTAGAGTGCGGGGGAGAAGTTTGATCATTGAGAAGCAGAGTGTGCAAATACTGTGCTGATGTGATTACGCAGAGGTGCATAAGTTGATGTTCGATCGAGTGTTGCTGTGTTTGCGCATTCGGTGCAAAATTTGGCTTCGACCAAGTGCGGCTATAACAGAACAGAAAGAGGAAGAGGACAGACTTGTGCTAGACCAAAGGACTGTGTTTGGTGTAGACCAAAGAAAGAAGAAGAGGACATTTGTGTTATACCGAAGGACTGTGTTTAGTGCATATTCGAGGACCAGCTTTGCGATGGTAGAGTTGAGTACAGAGATCTCCAGCCAGAGCAGGGAAGACAGGTGTCTTCTATGGATAGAGTTCCACTTGTTAAGGGCAGAGGAGGTAGAGGTCTTCTAGAGGATCACCACTAAAGAGCAGAGCTAGGGGAAGGTATCTCCTTTGGTTTGATGCCCATAAATATTGTAATCGAGAAATGTATTCCCAGATTGTGAGTTGATAAAATTTAGAGAGAAATTTTATCCGTGGAGTAGCCCGCTTTGGGTGAACCACGTAAATTGTTGTGTCTCTTTTGTGGATGGTGTTTTATGCTTTGCTTTGATTACTGCTTTTAATACTGCTAATATATACACTGCATAATACTGATTTGAAATTTGTTTTGAAGCAAAAGTAAAAAGTGGTCTTATACTGTTCACCCCCCCCCTCTCAGTATAAGCTTGTGTTCTTCACAACACAACATCCTTCAAGTTCTATTGCTAAATTTATCAAAATTTATCATCACTCCAAAATACATTTCAAAAACACATCTTCAAAATCAAATCATTTTACTTAATTCATTTATGTTATTTAAGCATGATTAATAACATCTCATAAACACCAAAACATGACCATCCAAAATTAAAATGCAAAGTAATCAAAATAAAATACATGAAGTCACATAGAGACAAAATATCCATATATATATATCTCAAAAATCCATATACAAAAATAAAGTTAGACTGATATGCCACAATCCTCAAAAATCGGTATACTTAGTCAAATACACCATACAAATATACAAATATCTAGGCTCACTCCCTAGAAGCCCTAGAGCTCTGTGCATCATCATCTCTACCAAGGGGTGGAGGTGGTGGTCGCATCTCATGTCTCCGTAGCAGTCCTAGAGGAAGTCACCCTAGATGTAGAGCGATATGACAAACCAGAGTGAATCAATGCCACGATATCTACAGGCAAAGGTTGTCTCTGCTCTGTAGGTACTGCTATAAAGTATAAGGTTTGATAAAAGTTCATCTGTTGCATCGCTCATAGAAACTCATCTCCTATTCGACTCTACTCAGATCGACCTATTTGAGTCGATGTCACAGCTCTAGCTCTTTGTCCCTCCTGAGCCCTAGCCTTTGCTAGCTAGATGTCGATGTCTCTCCTTCTGATGAGTAGATGCTCCTCCCTCCTGGTGGGGTGATACTCTCCTCTCATATCTATCCTGGTGGATATGTCACCTCTGATATATGTGTCCACCCCGAATGCGAGGACCTGGTCTCCTTGAAGAATCTTGTGTAGTCGACTGCTCCGATTGACTAGATGTATGATGCTGCCTAAAAACCCGATTAGTTGCTTGTCTCATTGCAGTCCTCCATGGTGTCAATCGGGCAAGACAAATACTAGCATACCACTATCAATATCTATCAGTAACTGCATCATCATCTCCAGCCATTGTCCCTACTGGAGCATCATCAGGCTCAAGGTCGTTACGATTTCACAATTAGGGCTACGCGATGGAAGTCTTTCCCTAAAAATCTAAATTCAATCAAAAATCAAACTAAAAACATGCAAAATCTAAGATAAATAAGTAAGACATTGACACCCGGAGTGCCCTGTCTCCAGCTCAGACGAATTTTGCGTGATGTTTAACTCCTACCATAATTTCTCCAGAGCTCTAACTCGTGAAAAGGTAAAAAGCAAATGAGTTACTTTTTCATTTTACTTTTCTTATTTATTTCATCTTCCTCTTGATTTTTGATTTTTTACCCAAACGTTAATTTCGATATAAAAACTCGAAGGGGGTACCATAAACATCATATTTTGAAACAACTTGCATAAAAACTTAAAAACATTAACGAAAATTGCAATAGTTTTTACTTTCTCGAAAAGCGTGTCGCACTTTTATTTAACGCAATTTTCTTTCAAAACTGCGCTAAAGAGGGAGCAAAATGTAGCACCTTAAATTTGACCCATTTGCATGAAAACATAAAAAATTGTAAAAACATCATATTTGCATATATTACCATGAAATTTGTGCTTCATTGACGAGATCGTACTACGATCAACGAAATCATAGTACAACCTCCAAAATCGTAGCACTATTTTCATCTTATGATCCTTGCGATCATCATACGATATTGCATATCGTAATATGATCTTGCCCTGAAACAAAAAATTTAAAATTGGAAAATGACAAATTTAGTTTAACGATTTTTAACCCAGATTGTGTAACTACGCAAAAAATATGAGATCGGATCCGTTCGGTCTTGCTCAGCTTAGAAGGAGTTGCAAAAAATTCAACCTCCTCCCTATTTTGGATGTTCCTCCTAGCTTATTTAACCAATCCCCTTGCTTCTGAATTTCCCCTGGCTCCTTGCACTTTAGAAAAATTCGTATAATTTTACATCCTAGCTCTGGTCATTTTATTATTTGCTTGTAGGATCAGAGGACGTTGTTGCAGGATCGGAGGACTTTGTTGCATATCGAAGGTTACAATATTGCGATCGTAGTATGATTTTGTGATTTTTGGATATGATCACGCTCAGAAGGATACGATCTTGCCTGCAGTTGGTTTGGGGGTAACCTCAAGCTCTGGTTTAGATATTGGACTATTTATTTAGTTGATCTACATTGCATTTAGTATTTTTTATCACATAAAGCATTAGATTTAATAATTTGCATTCCTAGAGTTCACCTAATTTCATATATTACAATACATTAATTCATCAATGCATATCATTATAGTTATTTAAGTGTATTCATTTAATCCTAGTTAAGCTTACAATCACAAGTAAATCTCTAGATTTTCTATTTTATATCCCCCATACATGAATCTATTGTTGTTTTTCAAAATCAGATCTGTCTGTACTTGTTTGTAATACAATCTCACAGGTCGTAATACGATCCTACAAGTTTGTAGTACGATATAGACCTACTACGTACGATCTAGACTGCATAAAAAATTAGAATCTTCATCAGACATCTGGATACAGGTAAGAGTTTAAAACCATTTTTTAGTACTACACTGTATTTTACATTCTATTTTTCTATTGTTTGTTGTCTACATTTGAATTAAAATTACATATAGGTTAGATTAATTGCATATTGGCCAAACTTAGGTGTATGCACGATTTGATCAAAATAAACACATCAAAACAAATCCCAAACCTAGGCTTGAAAACTGCCACAAAATGTTTCCTAGTGAACCCAACCTATTCATCGAAAAATCACCATAAGAGGGTATGAACTCAAGTACCTCTCCTCTGAGGTGTAGGCCATCCATTCTCCCATTCCCCTCTAAGGCACAGATCCATCATCCTTGAGGAAAGGAGTGAGAGAATTTTTGGGCTACAATACTCCTGTGAATTGATGAAGTTTGAATTGGAATGTATATATCAACATGTACTAATTCAAGTGGTTCCTTGGATATTCATGATCTTTAAATTGTAAAGGAGTCTCTATATAGTTTTTCCAAAATGTATCCTTCAAACACTAAGTCTTCTTGCTCAATCATTGTGAGTCTTTTCACCACATATTTCTTGTAAAGCAAATATAGACCATGAAAATTCAAATATCTATATCTCAAATGACACAATTAATATTAATATTCTATGATAAATTTGAAAACATAAGGAATATCACCTTAAATTTTATAGGAAAATATATGTTTCTTTGTCATTGCTACTTATATAGTAACTTCATTTGTATTGATTTTATCATAAATATTACATGTATCACTTTAAAAAATTATTAGGTAGCCTTTCTTAGTTATCTAGTACTTAATAGATCATTTTTTAAACCAATAACATAATAAACATTTGGAATGATATTTTTTCACATTTCTTTGTCTTGATTGATATTACCACTTTACCCATTACTAGAACTTTAATATTATTTCTAAGTTTCACATGTGATTGTAGCGATTCATCCAATGTAGAATATATTGCTCTCTTCCTTGTCATGTGGTTGCTATAACCACTTTCTAAAAATAAACATCTTCTAATTTTTTCTTGATTGTATTGTAAGTGAAAAGCATTCAAATAGGTTCTTTATTTTCTTGTAAAAAATTGACACATTGCTTGTTTTAATCAAAAATTATTTTTCAATTTTCAAGTTGATAATGACTCTACTTTTACAATAATGAATATAAATGTTTGATTTGTTAAAGCTTCAACTATCTCCTTCATAGTAGTTTTTTTTCCTTCTCATAACAACTTCTTCATAGTAGTTGTTACTTCATTATCTACCTATACTTCTTCCTCTACCTCTTGCAATGCTTGATGAAGATGATTTCTAGAACTCTATTTTTTACCTTTATCTTTTACTTCATTGATACATGCTTGTGATTAGAAATATTGCGTGAGGAACATGTTTCTTGGCCTATTCAATATTTGCTCATGAAATTGAAGTGACCTCATGATCAACTCTTTAATTGAAAATATTTCCAGATCCTTAGATTCTTCAATGAAAACTACAAAAATATCATATTTTGTAGGTAAACTTATCAAAATATCTTTCAAAAATTTGTTGATCTCATAATGTCATACCATGGGACTTTACTTATAATCCCCATATATTGAATAAAACATTAATGCAAATATTCTACATCTTCCATTGATTATTTCTTGGATATCTTCCTTAATATTTGAAGTACATCTATTTTTATCTTTTGTATCTTAATACATACTTTATAGATTATCCAAAGCCTATTTTGATTTTGTTATTGCTATATTTATTTGGAATATGAGATTGTCCATAAGTTGCAAGAGGAAGAAGAGTATTTTGAAGTCCATTTTTCTATTTTCTTTAACTTGATATTTTCACGTCTATGTCCATTGATTGGAAGTTCTACTTGTTTTGGATACCCACTTTCATCTAGCTCTAATAAACCTTGAGTATAGAAAATAGTATTCATCTTAATACTCCAAATTTTAATATTTATCCACTTGAACTAAGGAATGTAATGTTGAACTATGCTAGATATTTTGTTTGTCATTACATATAACTAGCTTTTGAAAAATGTGCATATGCCTCTATGTATCCTAATATCATTCTTGATTCTTATCGTGTTGCCTTGGCTCTGATAACACTTGAAGGTTTCTTGCACTTACATAAAAATCCTATTAAAAAACAAGAGAACTCTACTCTAGAATAAAGGAACTCAATATCTAATAGAATATACATCAACTAATTTGCTCTCTAAATATAAAAAAAACTAGCTTATTATGAAAACTACCAATTGCCCATCCTTTCCTAAAATAACACTCATTTATAAAATATTGCACACACAAGAATAATACATAATTACCAATAGAAGAAATATATGGAAATACAACTGCTACTATTTAATATTGGTAATGTGAACTAAGTAAATATTATAAAAATGATATTGTTGAGGTTGTAGGAGACTCAATGGGACATATAATTGTAATTAATATGTTGAATTTTGTTAACCTATGATTTTTGGAGTTTTTCTAGAATTTCTCTATAAATATCATTGAGCAAACACCTGAGACAAATACACCAATACATTGATAATTTGAATCAAGAGATGTAAGTTGGATAGACTAAGGAAGATCAAATATTTAAATGAAGAAATCTATGACAAATCAGGTTGTTAAAAATATTGTGTTCAATCTAAGGGAATTTGAGAGCTACTAAATTTAACACATCGTAAACAATTGTTACACACCACTTAAATGTAACTCATGTTGGCATATAATATTGTACCACATGGGGTATGTAAAGTAGGCCACTTTTAAGTTAGAAATAGGTGAGAAGGTTTTTCATAGAATCATGCATGTAATTACTTTGAATCATAAATATAACCATCATAGAATGTTATAAAATATTCTTGTAAATATTATAAAAAGTAAAGGATGTAACCCTCTTAGGACTGGTGAATATTTGGAATATTTTATAATGAGGTTTCTCCCTTGAAGAGACTAGTGATTGTAATATTACTTATCCCATTATTTTGCATTTGCTATTTTTTTTTAATTTCCATGTTTCATTTAAATACTTTTATTATTGGACATGTGATACTAGTGTTGCTTTTGTCAATAATTCTTGTAATCATAGTTAGAATTATCTTTGGCTCTAACTTTATTATATTAGTACAATTTAAGACTAATAATTTTGATGTGTAATATTTGCATGAGATGAGGAGGTTCATTGCATGTGGTAGAAAGCACTTTCTAGGGTAAGCTTCTATTGTGAGCATATTTTTCTGTAAGACTACATCTATAGGTTAGAAATTGTGTTCTATCCATTTTAAAATACCATAGTGGAGATATATTTTTTGGCTAAGCAACATTTCCCGTAAGGCATCTAGTGAAGTGTTGTTTGATCACACTCCAATACCCAAGCTTCAAACAATACTAGTATATGGATTTGAGCTCCCATAAACCTTGCGTATATTGGGAGATTTTTTTAGGAACCCTAATTCAAAACTTTAGATACAAGAATCCATTTGGCCATGTATTTATCTATAGTACATCAAGTGTATCACTTGTGAATATTATCCTCCCATACCAATAAAATAGAGAGGTAGTGCATCCAAGGATATAGACTATGTCATCCTTGGGTAGTGGCCTAAAATATGGGTCCAAGAATTATTAATTGCTATTGTAATATATTAGGGGGCTATGGGAAGTACACACACCTCAGTCTAGATGACCTCCCTTTCCTATTTTTTGATTTTTTTGGCCTTATTACTAGTAGGATAGAAATAAAAAGTATAGAAGACTACAAAACTTACTTATAGAGTATAGAGGGCTAAATAATTATCTATAAAAATAGTTTGGGCTGCTAAACTTTTTTATTTTCAGTTATAGTCCATTGTGATCATCTCATTGAGTTGATCATTTTGGTATATAACATCCATATATTTTTTGGGACCCCAAAATCATCATTTTATGGTATAGTCCATTTTGATCATCTTTTTAGGCTGATGTTTTTTTTATATAACAACCATACATGTTTTTGATACCTTTACTAATAATAGTAACTACTATAAACAATAATTCTATTTTTAGTAAATGCCATGAAAGACCTAAAATCAAGCCATGGATGCAAGTGTGCATAATATGAATGAATAACTCACCAAATTGAATGCCATAACTAACCTCAACAAGAAAATATCTTCTCTCTCCACCATGCTAGTAATATTTCAACATACATGAGTATGGATATTGAAGTGATTAACCTTAACAATCCAAATTTTGATGGGTATATTGAAAATAGCCCAAAATCTCAAAGAGGGAAATATATTGATAGCATAAATTTATCTAGGTCCTTTACTAAGGAAAAATATCAATAGCGATGGAAAAATAGAGGCATGACTTCTAGTCTTACTAAAATTAATTTTCCAAGGTTTTATGAGATCAATCCATAAATTCAGTTAGTTAAAGTTGAGAAATGGTATGAACTGTATAAAACACCCTTCAATCAACAATTTTTTTGTCAATTTTTATTTTGACCTTGAAGAACTCCATTGGTATCAATGGTTGTAGAAATAAGTCCTAAAATTGGGTGGACATAATTTAAGAGTGAACTCATTGGTCAATTTAACCTATCAAAGTTTGAATACTTTACTAGAGCTATCACCAAGCACTAATAAACAAGTACTATACCTAAATATATCACAACTTTTGAGAATCTAACCGATAGCCTTAGAGAATCTAATTGAAGGTCTTCTAGATGTCTTCTTCAAGAGTTTCTTTATTAGTAGCCTTAGAGAAAAACTCAAAACTAAGGTCCAAATGTTCAAACCAACCACATACATAACTACCATGGGGCTAGCTAAACTTGTAGAAAGTAAATGGAATGCCTAACAAAGATCCTCTAGTTTCCCAACATTCTAGAATATAACTTCTATACCAACCTGCAATAATGCTCCAAAGGCTCCAATAGTCAAGAGGCTAACACCAATAGAGATGGCCAATCGTCGAGCCAAGGGGATCTATTATAATTATAACAAAAAATGGGTTGTAAGACATAATTATAAAACACAAAGTTTTTTCCTTTTGGATATGGGAAATATTTTATCTTCTCCTATAGACATAGGGTATGAATTTGTGGACTTAGTAGAAGAGAATTTGGAATCAGTGGAGGAATAACTTCCACTTGATACACCATTAGAAGAAACTCTTACCCTTTATTTGAATGCTATAGTAAAAATATTGACACCCTCAATGCATGAAAATCCAAAGTTTTCTCAAAGAGAACAAGGCTTTAATACTATTAGACATTGGTAGCACAAATTACTTTATTGACCCTAGTGTAGTCAAAAGAGTAAATTGTTTCATCTATGATCATGATAAAATCAATGCTAGAATTTATAATAGGGATATCATGACTTGTAATGGGTGGTGTCAAAATTCTTGCTTACCCATTGATGACCACTAGTTTCAAATTGATCTCTATGCTATTCCATTGGGAGGAATGAACATTGTGTTAGGTTACCCTTAGCTAAGAACATTGGGGTTGGTGTTATAGAATTTCTCAAAGCTTTGGATGTAGTTCATGGTAAACAATAAAACACACACCATATTGTGTATAAATTTAGGAAAATCCATGGTCAGATACCAAAGTAACCTCGACTTGCCTCCCAACCTATGGCTAATCCAAACAATAATAAGCAAACAACCCTTATCTATAACATTGAACATAATAACATAGTTAATCTTAATGTTATTGACTATGACAATGCCCAACTTCACTCAATGAAGGTATTTCTTGACCTAGTGCCTTGAGTAATAGTAGAGCTAAGGGAACAAAGGCAACCAACATCATTAAACTCTTAGCCACCAAAATAATAAGAAAATAATCCTCTAAAAAATATTCCTTCATGTTAAGGTACCATATCCTAAATAATTGGAACCTAAATAAGAGTGTTTAGAGGAATTTGATCTACTAGTAGAACTAAAGTGATTAAATATCATGATCCCTTTACTTAAAGATAATAATTATGTGCTAATGTTTAACAAAGTCATCTAGGATTTGTGTATTAAAAAACTAGGAAGAAAACAAAAACTTATACAAAAATATAATTAGAAGAAAAATTAGCTAGCCTCTTAGTAAGGAAACTAATTCCACCAAAGTATGGAAATATTAGGAACTCGATGATTACAATTTCTATTGAAACAACCAAAATACCTATTGTATTGGCCATCTTAGAGGTGTCCACAAATGTTATGACTACTGAGACATTGAATAAACTATCCCTAATCAATGTATGATACACTTCTACTATACTTCAAATGGTAGATCATCTACTACAAAACCATAAGAGATAGCAAAATATATCCCACTAATAGTCAAATCATGGGAATATCCCATTGAATTCATGATCCTACAACCAAGATCCAAGATTAATGGTTATCCCTTAATCCGTAGATGAACTCGATCAACTATAGTCACTACTTTTATTGACTATCACTCAAGGGATATGACCATTTCCAATGGAAGAAATTCTAAAATGATCTCCTTATATCCACTAGCATAACCTTCTATGAACATTTCTAGAAATTTATGGATTGATGAAACTAGTGAATAAGATATTTTTGCTTATTTGGCTATGGTTATCATTTAATAACATGTGAAAGAATTGGACTTGGTAGAAGGATCCATTTTTTAGGATAAAACCATCCTAATAGGTTCCTCATCTCGATCTTGCTTAGATGATGAGCAAGCCATAATTCATTGATTTTTATGGAAATATGAATGTGAAACCTTCAAACCTTTATCGCTTGTGCTTTTATAAGATAGTCCATTTACTTTGGTACATGGATGGTAAAGATACTTCCTTTCATCCATTAAATGTTCTCTAGAAAATATTGTTCCTACAAGAACCCCTTTCAATGAGAACACCAAGATCTTACATTCTTTATTACCACACCATTGTACTTTAAACTCATTAGTGAGGAGAGAAATCAATTTGGTGTATCTAGATACCAAGCAAATAGAGATATAGCTAGGATTTCCAATTAATATCAATAGTTGGATAAAGGATGAAGAAGAAGCTCAACTATTTGATATTTTAAGCCAATATGTAAATGTATTTGCCTAGGAATACAATGATATGAAGGGGATACATCCCAACATATGCACACATAGGATATTCACCACTAATAAGAAGCTTGTCTATCAACCATAAAGAAGAATAAATTTTTCTTTGAGGGACATGGTTTAAATGAAGATAAAAAAAAATTATTGGATGTAGGCTTTATTTATCCAATCTCAAAACACAAATTTTAACATCACTTCTAAACAAACAATCAAAGCATTAGTTATATAGCATTGCTAACCATAAGTAATAGCAAATCTTCCTGCCTCAAAACTAGGGCATCTATGTTAGTTTTTAATGTATTTATTATGCAATAAATGCAACAAAAATGGGTAAATGTAGGCACCCAATTTTGCACACATGGCTAATCTTCAAATTTTTTAATCCCTTCATCAATCAGCCTTTAATAACTGAATTGAATTAATCTTCCTTATGCCCAAATTAGAGCATTTATTGTTGTAGAAGTAAAAGCATTGACATTGCTTGTACTAATTTTTTTTTTTATTAGTGTAAAAGGTTTTGAAAGGATCCCTGAACCTTTTACAGAGTGAACAAGGATGGAAAACAGAATTTTTCACCACACTTTATTAGTGTCATTACTTCGATGAGCGAAATTGTAATCATGACAACAAAAATATTTGAAACCAACCTTACCCTTTCTTTGATTCTTGTGAACCATGGAATCCTGTGAAATTGAATGTTTGTCTTTGCCAATGCTTCAATATAGAGGATAGCACCTACATCCCAAGTAGGTCGGATGGTTTGAAGTTGAAATAGTGCCACTACTTTGGAAGTGCTAAATTGGAAGTGAATTTTCTTCTTCCTGAACTTCCTTTGAGCCTTGATTGTGTAAGTGACTTGGTGATACATATTGAAGATGCAAGAAAAACTTGATAGTTGGGGTCTCATTTTAGAAATATTCTTATACATTTTAATACCCATGCTCCATGTCATCTCTTCTAGCTTTAGGCTCGAGATAGGCATTGGGAGGGACAAAGTCTGCTAACTAAGATTTGTTGAAAAATCTGTATTAGGTTTGAACCTTCAAAGAAACACTCTTAGAGAAGACAAATATCATTGTTGCTATTGATTGTTTTAAGGGCCTACACAAAATTCATATGCCACACCCTAAGGGATTCTTCCCTGACACCCTTATTGGCAAGTCAGTCAACGACCTTATTCCCTTCTCTATAAATGTGTTGGATGACAATATTGTGGTATTTGCTAATAAGACTTTTGCACTCATCCATGATGTTGCTTAGGTTCTAGGAATATGATTGGTTAGCCTTGAGGCAATTGATGATGTGTAAAGAATCCCCTTCAATAATTAAACTATCAATAACAATATCATCTAAAAGTAGCAGACCTTGATATAGAGCTCTATATTTGACCATGTTGTTTTATTGGAGACCAATGTTTTCAGCGAAGGCCACCTAGATCATTTTTTAGAATGTCTCCCCCACCAACTGCCCTAGAATTCCCTTTCAGATCCCCATAAAAATTGAACTTGAGCCACCCTATAGGAGGAGGAGTCCACCTTATTTTTGACTTGTACTAAATTTTTTTCTTTAACCTTTCTTACTTGAATTTTACCTCCAACAATCATGAAAATAAAGTGGCATCATGAAAGCATCATCGATACTTTCGCTCTACTAATACTCTTAACTATCAAATGCTAAAGTTTAAAAAGCTAACTTTTTGTACCTTCCAAACCACCCACTATTAGTGGATTATATCCTTAATATTTGATTTATACCCCCCAACATTATTCCCAAATCCAAGATTTATCATTTTTAACCTTCCTTCGTTATTGACTTCTTGATTTCTTTTTAAACTCTTACCATCTCTAATTATATCACCTTCAATGAAATCCTTCCCCCATGGAACCATGACTTCCTATAAAAATAGCAATTGGGGTGACCAATTCATCAAAAAATTTAGAGTAGCAAAATTCTGCCAAAATATCTCTAGAATCATAGGAATTGATCATTTTTCATGGCATGGTTATGCCAAAATATTCCCACCATATTATGAAGTTTATTCTTCAAGAACCAAGCACTAAGCACTTCAAGCAATTGCATTCAAGCATCAAGCGTTCAAGCCCTCAAGGCCAAGCCTTCAAGTGTCCATAACCAAGCTAGAAATCTTCCAATAAGCTTCCACAAATAAGGGGAAAACAACCTTAGCATCATGGTTTGTGCTCTTTCTCCTTATTTTCTTTCAATGCTCTCTTTGTCTTGTAGCTTTAAGGTCTAATATCTTTGCATGTTAACAAATTTTACATATGTATTTGCATCTAGTTAGCATATGAAGCAAGAGCATCCACATGGAGATCAATTGAGAGGAATTACTATGAAAATTAGAAGTTCAACCATCTAGAATAGATAGACTAGAAGTTCAACAATTTGGATTAGTTGGATAGTCATTGTTCTTGTGCCTATAAATAGGGAGAAAGGAAAAGTGAAAAGGGGGTAAGATGAGAAGAGAAGAGAAAGAGAGCAAAATAGGAAAAGGAAACGACACAAGAGAGAGAGAGAGAAATAAAGGGTGCATAGGCATCCAAAAGAAGGGAAAATAGATGTAAAATATTTATGTATAACCATTTTGGCATTTATGTAATAACATTTGCTATTGACCTCAAATTCTCTCTTGTGTGCATGTTAAATGATTTTTTCTTTGTGATATTTAAGTTGTATGTTGAAGTCTACTTTGACTATTGTGTCTAGGGTTACAGGTAAAAGGAATTTTCACATAAGTCTCGTTGTCACATGACCCAACTATTATCATCACGCTAAGAACCATTTGAGCAAAGTGTTATCATGGAAAAATTTGTTGTTCAGGAAGAGTTATTATCATGTGAGGTTGTCATCCTAGAGATGTTTCATCTGTATATTTTGATTACCTTTTGTTTTTGGAGTTTTTATCTGGTGAAGTGGCAAGTTATGGCTTGCTCATACTTGGAGAGAAAAATGTCAATTAATAAAATTACCCTTTACCCCTTGTCATCTTACCAACTAAGAGAATTATGGTCTAAGTAATTAATCCTCATCATCTTGCCATCAAAGGGAATTTTTCAATGGGGAAATGCATTTCATCAAGGAAAGTTGCCAGTGAGGAAGTTATCATTAGAAGAAACATCATTTAGAAGTGGGTCATCATACCAATTATCGATATGAATAGGTTGTGAAGAAGTATGTTGTCCTAGATAGTGTGCTTTTTGAGAGGAATTTAAGGGAGATTGTTGACCAAATAAGAGTGATGTCAAAATATTGTTGACACCATTATAAAATAAGGTCATCTAAAAATATTGCTATCCATCATTTGCATTGAAAATAAATTGCCCCCACCTTGTCTCTTCATTATTTTATTATCAAAGCTAAAAGATCTCTAAGGATTGATATGTGTCAAAGGAATAATGGCACAATGGAGAAGAAGAAGACCACAAGGCCCTTAAACCATGGATAAAGTTGAGATGTTAAGATGAATAATTACTTGACTTGATGTAATCAAAAATTTATAGATGAGGGATGTTAAAATTTAAGATGTAAGTGACAATGAAGAAGAAGAATTTGATCAAAAAGAAGCTCATGATGAGGAGTGAGATGAAGAACTAGAGGAAGGATTAATCTAGACAATTTCTAACATGGGTAGGAAGCCAAAGATAAAAACCCCATCATACAATGAAATTTTGAGTTTTGAGGAACTCATTGACTGGATTGCAAATATGGATAAATATTTTAACTTTGAATCAAGAGAATACCACAAGAAGGTGAAGTTCACATGTACGAGGTTGAAGGGATATGCTTCGATTTTATGGGACCATATCCAAATAGAAATAAAAAGGGAAAAAAAATATATTAAGACAGGATAAAATGGTCATGAAATTGAAGTTCAAATTCCTCCCATTAGATTATCAATCAAATATTTTTAGGAGACTCCAAAACTTAAGAAAAAAGGACTTGAGTGTGAAGTATTACATTGAGGAATTCTATAGGCTCACCATTTAGGCCAATCATATTAAAGATGATGAGGAGGTGGTAAGATATATATAAATGGACTAAGGTTGTCCATACAAGATGAAATTGGTATGCTTTAGATTAAAATGGTCGAGGAGGCATATTAGTACAAGGTAAAGAAAAATTTATTACGTAGGCAACAAAATAATGCGAGGAGAAGAGGATGATCCTCTCAAGGAGAAAACAATCAGATAATGTTTGAGAGAATCATTTGCAAGAAGGAGAAGTCAATACTCCTCAAGGTGATTTCAAGTAAAGTAACCAAGAAAATGGTGAATCTTCAAAATAATTAGGTGGATTTGGTAGAGGAAGAGGTCATGGTTTTGTTGGCAAGTGTTATAGGTGTTTAGAATAATGACATAAAGCATATGAGTGTCCTCAAGCACATCAAACCAATGGGTATTGAAGAGAATATCATAACCAAATTGCATAAGGAAATGAAGAGAATATTGCTACATTGAAGTGCATAGAAGAACTAAAATAAGGAGAATCCCTTATGATAGAAAGGGTATTGTTAAAACCCACAAAGGAGGTATATGAGCCTAAGTATATAAGGATCATGTTTGGAATGATTTTTAAATCAAGAGGTAAAGTTACAAGGTGGTTGTAGATAGTAGAAATACGAACAACTTGGTGTCAACAAAGATGGTAGAGAAGCTTGGGTTAAAGAGGATTGAACACCCAAATCCATATAAAGTCTCATGGTTGCAAAAAGGACATCAAATTTTGGTGAGAGAACAATGTATGGTGGATTTCCAAATTGGTTCTTATAGAGATGAGATCCTATGTGATGTTATGCCTATGGATGCTTGTCATGTCTTGCTAGGAAGACCATGTAAGTTTGATAGGAAGGTAGTGCATGATGGTAGGATGAACACCTAAATCATTGAGAAGGATGGAAAAGGGTGCACATTAATTCTATTGAAGGACAAATGAAAAGAGATGGACAACAGTCCTATAGTGTGCCTGAATTTAGATAAAGAATTCTTGAAGGATTATGAGACCAAATTGAAGGGAGATAAGCCAATGTTTAAATTCCCAAATCCCTCCTACGTGTCCTTTATTTGTGTGTTGCTTCATCATCCCTTTCTATTGCTTTCTTTTTCTTGGAACTTTTCACTAGTATCCTCCATCCCTTGCCTCGACCTGCTTCCTCTATCTATCGATTCCCAAGGCTTCCTGTATCTATTTTTCTTTGTGAGAATCATGTTGCCTTAAATTTTTGTTATTCATTTCATCAAAAGTTCCTAGGAATGGCACACCTTTCTACTTTCAAAGGTTAGAGGATGTTGCATAACTATATTATTATTAACATAAACCATTCACCAATATGCAAAAATATCAAATCATTCATCCATAAATAATTATCCACAATAACAATCCACAAATGAGAGAGAGATAGATAATACCCTTAAGGTAGGGCAACACCAATAATAATCCTTAAGGAAGGAATAACTCCACAAGATCTCCCAAGGTGAGAGGCCACTTCATGAGCACGATGATTACATAATATTCTTCTTCAATGACATGGATCCTTACAAATACAAATATCTCTTCTTTATATATCCATCTTCTTATTCTACTTTGGGGAGCCTACTACTAATATAATATTATATTATAATATAACATAATATTATAATACAATAAACCTTGGGTTATGTGTGGCCCATACCAACCCTTATACAATATAATAATATATCCCTAAATATCTATTCCTAGGTACCCTACCATGCCACCCTCCTTACAAATGTTTCATCCTCGAAACATATGAAGAAACATGATAATATGATTTGCTAAGCAATGTTAGCAATTGGTACCAATCTCGATCATCCATCCATACAAGTGAAACATGTTGATGTCGGTATGCCATTTTGTTACTTGAGTATCCAAATCTGCTTTGTTGGCTCCACGCTTTTGTTGTTGTATTTTGATAACTTGAATGATGGGTCCACTTTTTTCTTTATGTTGATGATCCACTCTGAAAAATAGGATCACTATGCTTTCATTGCCAAACACTACCATAGCTGGTGCTCTTCTGATTCCATTTAGAACCATAATATTGTTGCCTTGAACCATACCTCCAAGATTGTTGTCGCTCATGGTGGTATGGATGATGATATGGTGCAACCTTAACTTGATGTTATACCTTCTTTGACTTCTCAACATTTGGATCCATTGTTTTAAATTCTTCTACACATTGTTCTTTCATGTTCTCTTGGTTTGGTGTGTCCTTGTGATCTTCTATCAAAGCTTCCTTTGACTCTATTACTGTTATTTCCACTGAATTAGTTGCTTCTACTTCTTCCATGGACTCCATGGACTCTTTTGTTCCTACTGCCTTCTTGGATTTTGTTTCAGGTTCTTCAATTTGTTTCTCTACAATCACTTCTTGATTGTCTTTGGATCCTTGCTCCTTAAGCTAAGAAATATCCTGCAATGTTATCTTCTTTTTCCTATACCATAACTTCATAAACTTCTTTTGCACATTAATGTTAACAGTACCCAAAGAATCTAACCAAGGATAACCAAGAACAATATCCTCATCATCCATCTCAATAGCATAGAAATCTGAATGTGAAACATATTTATCCATGGTGATATTCAAATATTCAAAAATATAAACATGCTCACCCTCTAGTTGTGTGTCCTTAATTTTTGTTGCTTGAACTTGCAACTTCTTAGCCAAAGAAATATTAATAAAATTATATATTCTACCCGGGTCAATGGAAATAATAACCTATTCTTTTTGAATGCTTCCATGAACCTGTAAAATAGAATTTTGAGATTCAAACAAATTCCTTTATCCATTTTGTAATTTATCTTCTACCAAAGGTATGGTTTCCTTTGTCTGCATACTAACATCTTTTTTATCTTCCCTGACCTTTTCCTCTTTCTTCTTGAGTAATTTTATTTCTTTTTCATAGTCTTCATTTTGTTTCTTGAAAACTTCCCCTTCTCCTTTTATTGCATTCCGCTCATTTTGAATTCTTTGTAGTTTCTTTTCAAGATCTTTTTTGAATATGTGAAGAAAGGCTTTTCTAAAATTATCCCAAAATAAGGCATAATGGGGATCCTCACGTTTATACCATGTAAACCACTGATAAGCTTCAGTGTCGAATTTGGTTGTTGCAAAAGGGACTTTGTCCCTTTCTTGGAATTTATAGAATTCTAAGATGCCTTCCATTTTTGTAATCCACCCGCGTGGATCCTGGCCTTCAAAGGTAGGCATGTCAACGCATGGATAATTGACTCCAGTAGGACCTCTTGGTTGGGAGTGAACATTATTTATATCTTGTTCCTCGTTACTCCTCTATCACTAGTTGTTATTTTGGTAAGGTCTGTTAGAACCCCTTTGTTGCTCAAAGACTGCTTTGTTTCCCCTAACATCAATATCATTTTCTCCAGAAAACCCTTGGAGTGCCATTGTTCATGCCCTAATGCAAACTAGGGTTTTATGGAAATAAATAACTTCCCACTGATTTGAAGCTAAAAATCCACATAGACAACTAGGTCTGCAATTTTTCTTCCAAACAAAATAAAGTGCAACTGATTTGCTTACCCAAACTAAACAAATTTTATCTTTTGAAAAAATCGTGACTTGAAAATTCATCACTACCCTTGTTCCAAATGGCTGACTTTAGAAGGTTTTATATCCCTCAATACTACTCAGATTCCTTCATATGACCACTCATTTTAAATCTCTTCCATTTCTACACAAATGGGTCCAAGAATCACTTGAATCGAATAAACTCTTACAGAGATATGGCTTTTGAAAGATGAAATGTTTTTCTAGAAAAAATCTACGAAATTCGTCACTATCCTTGTTTTGGATGACTAACTTCAAAATTTCATATATCCCTCAATACTACTCGGATTCCTTCATATGACAACTCATTTTAGAGCTCTTCAAATTCTGCACAAACTAGTCCAAGAATCGTCTGAATTGAATAAACTCTCGCAGAGATATGGGTTCTGAAATATGAGATGTTTTTCCAAAAAAAGTCTACAAAATTTGTCACTATCCTTGTTTTGGATGACTAACTTCAAAAGATCGTATATCCCTCAATATTGCTAGGTTTCCTTCATATGACCACTCATTTTAAAGATCTTCAAATTTTGCACAATATGATCCAAGAATCACCTGAATCAGATAAACTTGCGTAGAGATATAGGTCTTGAAAGATGAGATGTTCTTCCAAAAAAAAATTGCCCTAATTTTACAATTTCACAAAAATCCCCCACTTTGCCAAAATCGTTGCTTTGATACCACTTGTTACATAACTTTTAATATTAACATAAATGATTCACCAATATGCAAAAATATCAAATCATTCATCCACAAATAATTATCCACAATAACAATCCACAAATGAGAGAGAGATAGATAATACCCTTAAGGTAGGGCAACACCAATAATAATCCTTAAGGAAGGAATAAATCCACAAGATCTTCCAAGTTGAGAGGCCACTTCATGGGCATGACGATTACATAAGATTCTTCTTCAATGATATGAATCCTTACAATGACAAATATATCTTCTTTATATATCCATCTTCTTATTCTACTTTGGGGAGCCTACTACTAATATAATATTATATTATAATATAATATAATATTATATTATAATATAATATAATATTATAATACAATCAACCTTGGGTTATGTGTGGCCCATGCCAATCCTTATACAATATAATAATATATCCCCAAATATATATTCTTAGGTACCCTACCATAGGAGATGTTGGAATTCCCAGTTTTCCAAGGTCTATTGCTTTGTTATCCGAGATATGGTGGTTTTTCTTGTCTCAAGGACATGTCTCAACCCAAGGCGGTGGCATAGAAGCTTCCAAAAGGACTCAAATCTATCATGTCTTACTAAAGCACACCTCCATAACAGATTCTTCATCAACATTGATTGTTTCCCAAGGATTTGTAGGCACTCTATTTCATCTTTCTTCAAGCAATTCTATTTCTCGGTAATCATGGGTTTCATTGAGCCTGAGACACTTGAGATAGAATCGGTGGTTGAAGCAATATTGAACACACGTGGGTTCCTACCTTTTTTGAAGAAATTCTCCAAGATGGACTAGGATATCAATATTGCCTTTGTGTCCACCTAGGAGAAAGGCATCATTATCATTCATGGAGTGGAGTTCCAAGTCGACATCCATATCCTTGCTGAAATTACTACTCAATCGATGGTGGGAAGAACTATCCAAATAGATAAACATAATTGGGATATAGAGCTCAAGGTGTTCAATCCAAAATCAAGCCTGCATAAGATAATTAAACTGGGTATGGTTCAAGAGGATTTACCCACCCCCTGGAAGGAGGTCATGAAACTAGTGATGGAATACATTATAGTCGATGATCCAAGTTCCCAGCTAAGAAGCTTTCACATTGCCTTTGTGAATCATTTTAGGGAGATAAAACCTCTTAATATCCCTAAATTTTTGTATTTGTCTATGTATTATTCCATTAAAGCAACCCGATTGAAGAAGGATGAGGCTTGGTCCTCACATCAAGGGCTATTTAAGATAATATATGTTCATTTATTGGAAAAATTTCCCAAATAAAATGTGGTTTTGTAGGAACAACAAACATATTCTAAGCAGACAATGAAGGAGGATACGTCCTTCATCCCTTTCTCAAGTGTTCATGGTTCCAAGAAGTGGAAATATAGTAGCTACCTGGACGCTGAGAAATCGGTAAGGAAGAAGGATAAGGTGGAGGATCGACCCACCCCAACAAGAAGCTCCTAATGCTTGAAGAACAAGTTTATTCAGAATCAAGGAAAAATGCATGGTTCTGCTAAGGATGAGTTCGAGGATCCTACGGTTAAGATACTTTAGGAATATATTATAAAGACCACCACAACTACCATTGCTCAGATGGAAAGTGTTGTGACTGTAAGCATGGCATACATTACATAAATGAAAGAGCACAGGAATGCTCTGAATCTATTGTTTTTCTGCAATAACTTCATTGAGGATCTCCTAGCAAAGAATGTCGTTGGAGCTAGAGTTGGTGTCAAGGAAGACGACATGGTGGAAATCGTCAAGGAAGTGTTCAAGGAAACTCCTAAGGATGTAGAAAAGGATGACACCAAGGATCCCACTAATGCGTAATTATCTACAGTTTGTCTATTATTTCTAGGCTTTGTCTTGTCAGGATGTCTTCTTTCCTATTTTGTCCTTGTCCTTTTGGTTTATTTCTAGTTTAGCTAAATATCTTAGGCTTTACATGGATGCCATGAAGTTTTTGTGGATGATGCATCCTTTAATCCTATTATTATATTAAGGCGTTAGGGCACCTTTCAAATGCCCTATTTAATACAATTTTGTTAATTTACCAAAAAAAAGAAACAAGTGGAGGAAATGGTGGAAAAATACAAAATAATAAGAATGGAGAAGAGAAAAATATGTCAAGTCATCAGAATTAGTGATGATGAAGATGATAATGTAGTGACTCCTTCTATAGATAATGAGAAAGAAAAAAGAAAAGGTAAAGATATAGTAGAGGAAGGTAAAATTGATCAGGTCATTGATGGCTGAGATGAAGGCCATGTTGTTAGAGTTGACAGTTACAATGATACTTTAGAGTATGGTGAAGGATATTGTGATGATGACCAATATCAGAGTGGCAATGAAGAGTTTGGGTGCTTTTAAAAACACACAAAAGGTATTGGTCCTTGTTAGAGTTAGAGTATATTACATCATTTGGGTCATATAAATATACCACGTTAGGTACATAGTTATGATAAGATATTACTCTAGGGGAAGTTATCTAGTTACTTTAAGCAATGTAATAAATGCACAAGTGGCAATGTGCAAGTTTTAATGTGCAAGGTGCCCCCTTGTATAGCTAGGTAGAGTTTTGGTCAAGAAATCTATCTTTCTATATAAATGGAGTAGTAGATTACAACCATATTTATATTATCATATTCATATCATGATCTATCAAGTACTCTTGTATGGAGTACAATGTAGCTCTTTAACTCATATCAATGGAGTGACCATTTCCTCCATATTGCATTGCTTTTTTGTCACTTCTATTTATAGTATATTTTAGTCATATTGTTGTTCCACTTTCTTTCATGTTTCCTATATTTCATTGGGACTTGTGTTAGATCTCTCCACTGCATATATACTCAAAAGCTAACAGTGGTATGAGAGCCACAATTAATTAAAATAGGAGGACCTACATCCATTATAAGAGAAGTCTAGTAGATCAAGAGGAATAGGGAGAGTCACCATTACTACTATTGGCCTGCATCTTTACAAACCATATCTACCATTGAGTGCTACTACATGCAAAAGTTACCATTAGGATTAATTGATAGAAAAAGCCATAGTAGTCAACAGGATTAGGAAAGCAAGGATTGAAATAAATCTTAGTTGCAAAAAAATTGAGATTACATCTTGCTAGGTTATTTCCACAGAGTTGTAAAAAAAAACTTTTGAAGACTAGGACTCAACATTCAAGCCACTAGTTTGATAAATCAACTAGTGAATATTATTATCTCCAGATTTATGAGTTCTTTTGTTCCAGTCTCTAATAGCTTATTGTAGGAAAAGGAAATCCAAAAAAGTTGGGAAGCTTCCCACAAAATAGTTAGGAAGAATACTTCTTAGAATCACAACAACACTTATAGCAACAAGGAGAAGAGTGAAGATTTCAAAGACATCGAGAAAGGTCTCATTACAAGAGTTGCAATATTGCAAATTAGAAAAGTAAAGAAAAGGCCACAGTAGCCTTATAGAAGACTCAATAAAGAAGAGACTCTAGAAGTTGATTCATAGGAGGAGATAGGAGATTGGTGATCTTCATTAAATATTAATACCTACAGAGTGCAGAAGAAGAAAAGGTCATAGGAGACTTGATCAAGAAGAAGGCCATAGAACCCTTAATTTTGAAAAAAAATTCAAAGAAAAATTCTTGTTAGAAGGAAAATTCCTGATTCAGAAGAAAAAATCTAGAAAGAGTTCCTAAAGAAGACTCCAGATAAGAGTACAAGAAATAGGAGATTGGTGATCTCCTTTACTGATTAAAATACTTCTCTCAGAAGAAGATGAAGATATTAGGAGAAGATCTCATTGAATAACTTCTATTCTTGGAAGAAAGAGAAGGATTAGGAGTCTTTTTTAAATCCAAAAGCAACAGAATCAAATATCCTTGAATATTATCTCATAACCAACACTTCTATAAGTAGAAGGTTGAATAAAATGTCTCAGTAATAAGACTGAAGAAACTATAAGATAGAAGACCTTGGAGAGGTCTCAAGGAAGAAAAAGAAGAAGGCTTGGAGAGCCTTGTTGTAGAGCCCATGAAAGCATCATCAAAAGATTTCATCAAAGGGCTCGTTGGAGAAATCCACTACAAAGGAGAAGCCCCTGATAGTGAAGAACTTGGGACAATTGTCGCCATTCGACAACAAGCCCAAGAGAAGAAGAATTTGACAAGGAGCGCCAAATCCTAGAAGAAGAATTTGGCAAGGAGGACCAAATCCTAAAAGAAGAATTTGGCAAGGAGTTCCAAATCTAAGAAGAAGAATTTAGCAAGGAGTTCCAAATACTAGAAGAAGAATCTAGTGAAGACCTCAAGAAGATCTTGTTTGAAGTTATAATTCAATAAGAATATTGAAGGAAGATTCAAACAGAATAAGCCTACCAAATCTAGGATATTTGGAGATTACCTCTCACAGCAAGGAGGCACAGTTAAAATAAAGGAGTTCTCTGAATCCACAAAAGAAATATAGAAGGTCAATGGAAGGATCAAGCCACCAAATACAAGGTTTAAGATAAAAAGTTTAAGGCTATAGATTGGTGAAGCAGGAAGTTGTTTAGGACAACCAACAAATAAGTTGTGTTTCCATACACTACAAAGCAACAACTTGGTGAATCAAAATACCAAGATCTACAAAAACCATCAAAAAGATAAGCAACTTAGGTGCAAGTAGTTGAAATTCATATTAGGGTTCATTATCAAATTCCATTAAGCATCATATTCTTAGGTTCATTAGCCAAATATCCAAGAAAAAATGGGAAAGGTGTCTAATCAAAATACAACCTTGAGATCCCTAATTGCATACAAAGAAAACTATCGTTAAATCAAAAAATCAGATCTACAAAATAAGTGCAAAAAGAAGTGCAATAAGGGTATTTTTATATACAAAAGATATTACATGATCTTGCACTATCCTAATCTATTTTACATAGGGAAAAGGGTAGAGTTTTAAGTGTCTAAAAGGTACAATATTCTCAAGGAATAACAACCCATGATAATTGAATACTTGCACACTCCAAGCAAGATAAAAGAGCCCCATAGAAGGTTTGAATCCTCTATGTCTTGGACAACCAAATCTACAAGCAAACAAAGCACAATACAAGGAAAAGTGAAGCATTATATTCAAAGGCAAAAAGGAGAGCATAACAGGTTGAAGCAATATCAAATATAGACGTACATCCAAGGAGCATTCTATACCATTATTGGAGGTTCACAAAAACTCCACCAAAGCTCCACCAAAGCGTTGCTCTTCACTCTACCTGAAACCAACTCATAAGCAAGCACCATCGAATAAAGAAAGAGCTAAGAATATTACAGTGTTTAAAGGTGCTCCAAAGGTACGTTAAAGAAGCATTAGAGAAATAGCCCATGCATAAGGAGGAAGTGACACTTATCACTTGAAAATAAATCCTAACGCTCCTTACATGAGCGCCCATATTTCACACATTCAAGAAAAGGTTTTTTACTAGCAAGAAAGGTGGTACGTTAGAACAAGGGAGATACTTATCTTCAAAGAAAATAAGCGCTCCTTCAAGGTTGTAATGAACATACATTACTTACAGGTGTTTTCAAGCATCTTTATTCTCTCCAAGTGCTAAAAAAGTAATTGTTGTGACACTTGTCATATAGCACAAAAACCCTCTTCTATTAAAAGGTGCCAAAGATAAAGGAAGTCCATATATTCCATATTCTAGCATTTACTCATAGCACAGGCCAAATTACAATGTGGAAGAAAGGTGAAAGAGCATAAAAAGCTCTGACCAAGGAGGTCAAAGAAGTCCAACGTTGAAGCCAAGGGAAAATCAATTCTCAAGGGAAACACATTAAAGTGGACTGTCATATACATTCGAAATCTGCAATGAATACATAGAGAATACAACATCAAAGGTAAGGTCTTTACTTTATTAAATTTACTTTCATTAACAGGGAGTTATAAGGTATAACATTAGGTTGAAATACTAAAGGAAATCAGCCATATTTGAAAGCAATATAAAAGGGAGAAACGCATATGAAATAGCCTAATATTTGCAATATTATAACATAGGAGAAATAAGGAATTCTACTTGGAAATCAAAATTTCTATTATTGCAAATTTCATTGTTTTCTAATATTCCATATTAGGGAGTTATAAGGAATACTACATCAAAGTAGATAATTGGAATTTCAAAACACTAATATCAAATTATTAAAGGCTATAAAAGAAGAATTATTAAGGAAAATCAAGAGTTGGAAATTAATTGGTATACTTGTCTCAAAATACATTAAAGGGACAAAAGGAATCCAAATATTAAAACCTCATCAAATTAGAAAGTGCTTAAAGTTCAATAGGAGTAATAAGGTGTAAAAGAAGTTGATTTTTTGCTATTCACAAAACTTCACAAAATCCACCTAAAATTGAACTATTATTCTCAAAAGCACTTTATCTATCATATAGCATTTCCAAAATTACTAGGGAGACATAAGGTATTCTACAAAACTTGATAACAATAGCATTCATCAAAATATTATCAAGCACTCAATCCATTTGGGAGTCATAAAGTCTACAAAATCTACAAGGATTCTACTAATTCATTAACTAGGGAGACATAAGGAAGCCTACAAAACCTAAAATTCCATCAGGCTCATATACTATAAATATGACTACCAACACATTAAGCAATACACTTAGAAGTGGGATGAGAAAATACCAGTATGGATAAAATGCATAATTGGTAATACAATAGAAAATGAAAATGAAAAAGAAGAATCAACAAGATGGAAAATAAGTTCTGAAGCACTTATATACGAAAAATTAGATTCTTATAATGAAACTAATGATAACTATGAAAACTCAAAAGATCACATTCGTAAGGGAGAAGAAAAATTAGATCAAGAAAACGTCACAAAAAGGAGTGAAAATGAAATAGCTTGAATCATGCACATATGGTTTAAGGAGCTAGTCAAGGATATAGATAAACATGATATCCCTAAGATATATTACATAGAGACCAAAATATATCTATTGTGCACCTACTACAATCAATATGGTCATGAAAATATCAATTGTTGGAATTTCTATCCATGCAAATATTGTGAAGGTAAAACTCACTCATCTTTCTTCTGCTACTATAAACACAAATACTATAAAATCCACGAAGAAATATTACTACACAAAATAGATTGCTATTTTCAAAATTTTACTCTATAAGCATCTACTGACAATGAGCTTAATTTTGATACTTATGAAGTTCAACGAAATAGATCATACAAAAATCCAAAGAAGAAAAGATGGAGCAATTTTGATCCACTTCAGACATGCAAAATCATGAGATCACTAGTTCATAAAAGATATCTATTGTTAAATAACATAGGATTGGAAAGAACAAGAAGCTATAACATGAAGACTAAAATAGCTAAAGAAAAACTACATTAAGCTGAAGAACAACTGAAGACAAAGATCCATATTGAAGATTGAAATCTTCAATACCCAAATAATGTAATACAAGGGGGTGCTAGAGTTAGAGTATATTACATCATTTGGGTTATGTAAATGTACCATATTAGGTATAAATTTAAGATAGGAGATTACTTTAGGGATAAATTATTTAGTTACTTCAAGCAATGTAATAAATGCACAAGTGGCAATGTGCAAGTTGTAATGTGCAAGGTGTCCCCTTGTACAACTAGGTAGAGTTTTGGCCAAGGAATCTATCTTCCTATATAAAGGGTCTCATAGTAGTATATTACAATCATATTCATATTATCATCTTCATATCAAGATCTATTAGGTACTCCTATATGGAGTACAATGTAGCTCTTTAGCTCATATCAATGGAGTGACCATTTCCTTCATATTGCATTGTATTTCTATCACTTCTATTTATAGTATATTTAAGTCATATTGTTGTTCCACTTTATTTCATATTTTTTGTATTTCATTGGGACCTTTTTTAGATCTCTCCACTACACATATCCTCAAAATCTAATAGTCCTAAGTTGATGATAAAAATGAGGTCTAATGGTAAGGGATTGGAAAAATATGGGCAAGGAGTGAAAATTTCCATAATGTCATTGATAAGGGAAAGGATGAAGGCCTTGATTATATGGATCAAGCAAAAGTTAGTAAGACCATATTTTTTAGAAGAGACAACAATACAAAGAATGAAGGTTCAAGAATGGGTTGTTGTAGTCATTGTGTAAGAGTTGGACACATTGCAACTAGATGTTGGAACCGATATTCTTGTGAGATTTATGGAGGATGTAATGACTCCACAGGAAAGCATTGGCACTGAGAAGAAGTCATCAGTAAAAAGAATTTTGATTGTGGTTAGATGGATGTGATGCAATGGGACAAGATGAAATTAATTTTGAGTGTATTTTATAAGAAAAGGTTTGATCCTCAGAGGAAGGCCAAGACAATATAGTAGAGTTGACCTTGTGAAAACATCCAACCTAAAGTGATAATGGTTTAGAAGAACCATTCATGTGCATGAGTTGGATCTCATGGAATATTTACTCTTACCCTATGAGTACAATGTAGGAGCATCCATGTGGAGATTAAATAAGAGGAATTGACATGGAAACTAGAAGTTCAACCATCTGGAGTAGCTGAACTAGAATTTTAATCATTTAGAGTATTTTGACATTCATTATTCTCATGCCTATAAATAGAGAGGAGGATAAAGTGAAGAGGGAGTGAGACGAGAAGAGAAAATAGAGATAATATAAGAGGAAGAGGAAATTATATGAGAGAGTGGAATAAAGGGTGTAGAGGCATCATAAGAAGGAAAAATAGATGTAAAATATTGATGTATATCCATTTTGGCATTTATGCAATAACATTTGCTATTCACCTCAAATTATCTCCTATTTGAATGTTAAATAATTTTTGCTTTGTGCTATTTAAGTTGTATGTTGTAGTCTACTTGGACTAGTGTGTGCAGGATCGTAGGTAAAAGGAATTTCCACATTAGCCTCACCATCACATGACCCAACTATCGTCATCAAGCTTAGAACCATTTCAACAAAGTGTTTTCATGGCAAAGGGTGTTGTCCAAGAAGAGTTATTGCCATATGAGGTTGTTGTCCTAAAGAAGTGTCATCTATATGTTTTTATTGTTTTCTATTTTTGGAGTTGTTATCTAGTAAAGTGGTAAATCATGGCTTTCCCATCCTTGAAGAGAAACTAGTCATCTAAGAAAATTACCCCTTACCCATTACCATATTGCCAACTAAGAGAATTATTGTTTAAGTAATTAATCCTCACCATATTGCCATCAAAGCATAAGTGTGTACCATAAGGAAAAGTTATCATTGGGGAAGTTATCATTAGAATAAGAATCATCTAGAAGTGGGTCATCAAACCTGTTGCCAACATGAACAAGTTGTGAAGAAGTATGTTGTTCTAGAGAGAGTGCCATCAAGAGGAAGTTAATGGATATTGTCGACCAAATAAGAGTACCAGCAAAAGATTGCCAACATTGTCTAAAGTAAGGTGCCATTTGAAAATATTGTTGTCCACCATTTGTGTTGAAAATAAATTACCCACACATTGTCATTGCATTAGCATCTCATTTTGTCATTTTCATCTTTACTTCAAGTCTTTGTACTTTTAAGTTAGTGATTTTCATCAATTTATCATTAAATAGTCTTTGTACTTTTAAGTTAGTGATTTTCATCAATTTATCATTAAGTTATCTCATCTTGCATCTACCCTTGCTTTACTACTCTCTAAAGTGAAATCACTATTGGATTGTAGGTTCGGTGGTGCTATTGCTCTTTGGTTTACATAGAGTGAAAGTGCTAGTGGTATTATTGCCACCCTATGGCTCTTTTACCATAGAATATTCATTTCATGTATTTATTATCCTTGCCATTTTTACATCTAGTTGAGTAGAGGCCTGGTAGTTGTCTAAGGGAGTACAACATTCTCTAGAAGCTTAGATAGCTTACTCTACTGCTAATCCAATATTTTTTGTTTATTTTTACGAAAGTGAAAGCACCATCAAAAGGTAAAAGCACTAGTGACACTTATATCTTTGTGGCAAAAGCAAGTTGTTTTGCTTCACAATCCTCTTTATTTAAGCATCTAAGACTTAAATTTGTATGTTGTCTGATTAAATTAGTTTTTATTTTTGTTTATTAAAAATGTAAGCAAAAAGGAAAAGAAGGAACTAATTTATTCTTAATCATATAGGGGACAAACTAAATATTTAAGCCTTAAAATCAAATTGAATTTGCATGTAGCTACACTTAGGGCTTGTTTTCTACATTTTCTTGCACCCTTGCCTTTAAAAGAGAAATTATAATTTACTTCCTTATTAAAAATCAAAAAGCATTTTAGCTTCAATCCTTGTTGTTGCATTTGTATACCACATTAAGGCTAGATTAGGGTTAAGCTTAGTCAAATAAGTATTTTAGGAGAAACATAGGTGTTATTTAATCAATCCATCAAACTCTAAGCTCTAAGCTAACAAATTATCCCTATCCTTGAGGTGATAAAGGGGGATTTTATGGTGGATTCCCCAAGAGGCCCTTCATGCTCTCTCCCCCTTGTCACATGAACAAAGCATATAATAGATTTTTTGGGGGTTTTCTATGAGATATTATAAAAAATAGTTTTGATAAAGGTTGCATTCCATGGATTAGATGTTGTTATATAGCTACAAAGTATTATATTTTGATCAATGGATCTTCGACTAATGGATACTTTGAATGATCTTGTGGACTATGCTAAGATGAATCACTATCTCTTTATCTATTAATTATTCTTGTTGAGGCATTGGAGAGAGATTTATCAGAGAAAAAAATGGAAGGAAAAATCAAGGGTATTCAGGTTGCAAAATATATTCCCTTCAAATATCCTCTTTAATTTATTAATAATATTTTTTTTTGGGTCATCTCTCTATCAATAAGACCATGGAGTTTAAATCAATATTATCAATTCTATGAGAAGGTTAATGGACAATTGGTTAATGCTATAAAAATTTAACCTTTTTTCTATTAACACTACCTTATATTTACAATGCATTGTTGTTGACATTTTAGGGTTAAAGTTGAAAATTTTCCATCAACATATATGGATATTCCTTTATTTAACAAAGAAAATTTGAAGGAGCTTTGGGAATGAATTTTGGATAGAATAAAATCTTATTCGAGAAATTGGAAATGCAAGTTCGAATAGCTGGAAGGATACAACTTATAAAAACTACAATGCAATCTATCTTTATTTATATGATGTCACTTTCAAGATTACTAGCAAGAATAACATGAATTTGATAAAACTCAGGCATATTTTCTTTGGAAAGCATGTGAGAAAAAAATATGTTTCCTCTTTGTAATTGGGATAGGGTTTGCAAAGGAAAGAATGGTAGAGGAGTAGACTTATAGAACTATAGAATTATGAGTTGAAAAAATTGGTTGGAGATAGTTCAAAGACCAAGGAAAGAGTTAGGAAAAAATGTTAGTTTAGAAATATATAGGTCCTCTAAATGCAAGGAAATTATGTAGTAAATAAACCCTACCAAGAGGATCACAACATAAAACTTCATAATAGATAGTTTACAACTGATCAATAAATATATTAAATGGTTAGTCAATGAGGGGGATTCTACAAATTTTCACTCTAATGCCTGGTAGATGTCTTATCCTCTTACTCTTGATCCAAAAAGACAATAGTTGGCTTGGGCATGTTTAGCTTATAAAGGTCCCAAGGTTAGAATTTTATCTATGTGAGCAACAACTCCACATCATGAATTTTTATAAACTCGATTGAGGGAGAGGAAATCAAACCAATAGAAAATGAGCTTCAAAAGATGATTCAAGAGTTCTATTTACTTATTTTTATATTGAAGGATGAGTTGGTTTAGAACCTATAAAATCATGGTAGATACTTAGTCAAGATGGGATATAAGGATTTAGAGCAATCAAAATTTCCTACTCCCAAAGGTTTTCCTTGGAATAACATTTGGTCGAGGTCCTTCCTAAAGTTTCAACATTTATTTGGTTGGCAATCCAAAGCAATATTCTTACAAGAAAGAGTCTACAATGAAGAGGACATCATGGATCTTTTAGATGTACCTTGTGTAAGAAGGATCTAGAAACATAAAATCATTAAGTTCTTCAATGTTCCTTTTCTTCATCATTTGGGGTCATTTATTTAATAATAAGAGAACAAATTAAGTAGTTGTATCAACGTTAAAAGATTGAATAAAATATTGGATTAATTATTTCAAAGCTAAATTATTATGCATTCTTGGAGAATTGGTCCTGACATTATTTCTTTGAATTTATAGATTGAAAGGAATAATAGAATTTTAAAATTAAATCTCAAAATCAATGCCGAAATTTGGAATCTTATGATTGACTCTTGCATAATATTTATAAGAATGAATCTCATCATAGGAAGTCTCAATTAGGGAAAGGAGATGTTACCCTCTTGGTTATTGGATTTTGAATATACATAGAAGGGTCATTTGGAATAATGGAGTTAACATAAATGATCTACTTGAATATATGGTAAAATTGAAATGTCTAGAAGTTGTTTTTATCAAAATTAGTTTGATGATGCTATCAAAAGACATGGAAACAAGTTTGTGAGGGTGATATTTTTTTAAATAACAAAGGAAACATTTTTCTCGATCGCAATACTTAGAAATATCCAATAATTATTGATGTAGGGAGTATCTTGGAAATGTAAACATACATACAAACAAGGAAATAAGGTGGTAGATAATTTAGTCAATCATGTTGTTGATGAACAATAAAGAAAAAAAATGATATTTGAGATGGAAAAAGGTTTCCCCCAAAATATGGAAGCAAATGAACAATAATGAAGCAAATGATCAAATGTTTCTTATTCATCCTTACATGAGGCATGAGGCACATATAAGAGGTTAATGCTATTCTCTTATTTGCAAACTATAGCCCATAAAAATTTTGTTTTAGACTTCTAACAAAAATAAAGGTATATTTGGGGAGGCACTTAAGTGACCAAACTATTTTACAAGGAAAGGAAAATCCTTGGGAGAAGGAAATACTAATTCCTTTAAAACCTTACATTCTAACTTGATCGAGTATCTACCAAGATTTGAAACTAAATAATCATTATGTGCAAAAATAGACATACAAATCTTGAAGCATATTTTTTTATTTTATTCTTGCTTGAGGTCCTCTCCCTTAACCAATTTGCTAAAAGAAGTCTGATATTTGGTATTGTTACTCACATAAAAAAAAATTGACTTTCGAACCTTTACAAGCCAAATGGACCCAAGCAAGTGGTTTTCATTTTCGATCAAAACTTAGAGGATAAGGTTTCAACCAAACACTAACCATAAACCACTAAACCATAAATTATTGCAAAAATCTCCCTCATTGAATGATCACTTAATATAGTTTTAAATTAATTGTAAACTTTGATATAAAGTTTCATGTTTCCCTAAGTAGGGTTCACTTCCTTAACAATTTTATTGCATCTATAAAACTTTATATATTTTAAAGTAATATTTTCCCATCTCTTTCATTGGTCTTTGAATAATTTCCAACCAAGATTTTTCGTTAATGTCAAATTTTTAAATATGAAATTTCAAAATTTTGCTTCTTAAATATTCTTTCTTCTACAAACCTTATTTCATTTGCAAAGAAAAAACCTAAATTTCTCATATTATTTCTAAAACATCTCTTTGAATTTGTCAAATTTAGATGTTATTACCTACTAGTTATCTTGAAAGTGACATTACATATATAAAAACAAATTATAATGTAGACTTTATGAGTTTACATCCTCTAGTCATGGTCAGAACTCACCTTTCCCAATCAACCACACACGGTTGATTGGCTTCTAAAGTTTATTTTTCTTTACTTTCTTAGATAAGGGAATGCTTATATATATGTTGATAATAACTTTTGGAGTTTGCTTGCCAGTTATTAAAAATAGTGTAGTTGTGACCAACTCTCTTATATAACCAAAAAAATAAAAATAAAAATAAACTTTTAAACTTTAAACTTAAGAACTTTATGATAATTTCAAACCTATCCTCTAAATAAAAGATTTAAAATTTAAATTAAAAATATATATTATATTATAAAATAGATAAATAATCATATAATCTCATATAAGAAGCAACCTCCATTAAAACTATTTACTTTTCTTATCTTTCAACTTCAAATAACTTATAAGCTAATTAAAAAAGTAAATTAAAATTAAAATAGGGAAGATACCAAACTTTGGAAGTAATCAATCGAATATCATAAAATTTAATATTATTATTTTTTGTTTTTAGTTTCATAAGATAGCCCAACTTTTCGGGTTTTGGTTTTTCTTTGAAAGATTTAAGGTTCAAGGGCGTGGGTGAGTGTGTGAAGGGTGGGTGATCGGTGGTTGTGTGTGTTAAATTTCCTATTGATAAGTATAGCTCTCCACTTTACAAAGGATCATGGTTAAAAGAGACTCTTCAACCGTGTACATTGGTGGTAGGTTTCACACTTCATCTATAAATGCGCGAGAGTTTTTCAGATATTTGTGGTGGTTGTGTGTGTTAAATTTCCTATTGATAAGTATAGCTCTCCACTTTACAAAGGATCATGGTTAAAAGAGACTCTTCAACCGTGTACATTGGTGGTAGGTTTCACACTTCATCTATAAATGCGCGAGAGTTTTTCATATATTTGTGACAAATACAAAGAAATACTTGGAAATGGATCTATGGCATAGTTATTTGAAAACAATAAAATAAAATAAAAATTGAAAAATTGCTAACCCAAATCAACAGAAAAAAAAACATCCTTCTCAAAAATATTAAAAATCATACGATATAATTTAAGTAGTTGTACTTACATATTTAAGGTCCCATAGACCATATTTAAGTTCCCGGAACGTAATTAAAATCTTTCATTTCATTTCACATTAACTAAATAAAAAAAATATTCTCTTTTCCACCGACAGCATGTTTGATTTTGAATTGTTTTTAAACATCGTGCATTTCAAAAGTCAAATCTCATACACGTCCACTTCATTCACGTGTTTATTCGAACCTCCCACTAATTTGGACAACAATTAACCAATAAGTAAACGACAGTTGTTCAAATTTAAATCTATACGTGAGACATACGTTATCTCAAAAATATTCTCCCAGCTCAGAGGGGAGACAGTAAGCAGTACGCCGCTCACGTGTCAAACGGGGCGTAACTTTCGATCAAATTGCTCATTTGAAACATTCACGGGAATATTTTCCCGCTTCTGTGACAGAGACGCGTAACGGTTGACGGAATATACCGCTGCAGGTGCTCGAATGCTCGTTGACACGAAATAGGATCAATCAAAAACAATTTGGGGAGAGGAAATGGCCACGCCAGGAGGAGGACGAGAAGGGTGCCAGAAGATACCCGGTAATATTCTTCTGTGTATCCTTCCTTGGTCCTTCGCTATTAAAGAAATCGGCCAATATTATGCACTTGCCTGTGAAAATCGCTCTCGGACAAACCCAAATTTGCACGTTTTGGACAATATTTTGCTGAGATTTAGCACGCTTTCGTCTTGTGTTGCGGGTAGGTGGATTTCTGTAGGGAAAATGGAATATTTTCGCTAAAATCTGGAAATTTCCTGGCTCCGATCAGTCCAAAATCGGGAATTTTTGCGGTCGATATAGCTGGAAGAAATATAACAGTTTATATGGTCTTCAAAGCCGCGGAGATTGGAACAAGGAAACTGACGGCGGCTCTCCTGCATATTCGGAGGTGAAATTTAGGGTAAGTGTTTTTCAACCTGCGCTTTTGAAGGATTCCACGCTTTGAAAATATAATGGTGGGTTTGGTCGGATGGGATTATTTTTATATTAAAACACATTGTCTTTTTCTCTTCTGGCGGGTTTGGATTTTTTCAAGAAGAGATCGTTTAAACGAGTATTTTTATTCTAGGACTCTTTCTTGATTTCTTTGCAGGCGGATTTGCTTTTTTCAAGGAGAGGGCTTTTAAATTGGTTAACTCTTTCTTGTTTTATTTGCAGGCGGATTTGTTTTTTTTTTTTTTTTCAAGGAGAGGGCTTTTCTATAATTGGTTAAATCGGGGCTGGGTATTTTTAGCACGATTTTAAATTAGGAAACGAAAAGGCCAGGGATTGGATGCCAGTAAATAAATAGCAGGATTACGGCATAGTTAAATAAAGTAAAGAAGTAAAGAATTTGCGTGAAGATGAGAAGGGAGAGGTGGACAAACAAGATTGGGCATAGAGTCATCTGTTCAGGTGCCAGTAGAACAGAGCAAGCTAGGGTTGAAAAGGCAAATTGTTAAATTTTTTGAAGGAGATTATTAGTTTTGTTTTCCGAAGATTGAAACCCTAAAGTAGCATAAATTTGGAGGTTGATATTCAGTGCAGATTTGTAAAGTTTTAAGTCTTGGTCACCTGGCTATTGGAAATCCAGGATTCGAAACAGATTTATGGGGTCCTTATCTGGATTCATGCAGAGGCCATTTGCGGCAGTTATAGCTGTGCTTGCCGCTGCAGTGTCCGTTGATGTCCCAGATAAATTGCATACAAAAAGTGCTCCAGTTCATACAGCCAACACATCCCTGCCATCGGCAGTTCGTGTACCGTCCGAATGCACCACTTCAGGTTCCTGGTTTACATATGTATCCGTTTCAAATGCGGGTAGTTTATCGGCAATTAAGAGGTTTTCAGTTCTTTCAGAACCTTCCTCTGTTAATGGGAAACTGTTATGCAATCATGTTGTGGCATTGCCTTTCTTGTACGGGTTGTTAAACCCTTCAGCGTTGTCTTTTGCACACAATTCAGGCAATGTCTTGGCAAATTCTTTCCTTCAGAAGGCTTTATTCAGGCCCTTCTCCTATCCTCATGGGGCCTGTAACAAGTATTCCCCACCATCATCTTCTTCTGTTCCTCTTTTCTTTACGCTGTATAAGTCTGCAAATTTATCATATGGGATCCGAAATTCGTTCTTCCCACGTCCTAATCCAAGGTTTCCGTCTGCGCCTTATCCTTTCAAGCATTCAGACTCGTCTGCCCAGTCAAGATATTTCCACTTCTGGCATTTACCAAATGAAGAGGCATATTTTTCTGGAGATTCAATGAGAGGACAATCTGAGCACAAGAAGCCTGCAATTGCAGTGGTTTTGCTCGGATGGTTGGGAGCCCAACAAAAGCATCTTAAGAGATATGCAGATTGGTATACCTCTAGGGGAATTCATGCAGTTACTTTCACTGTTCCCATGAAGGAGATTGGCAGTTATAAACCGGGGGGGAAAGCAGATCAGAATTTGGATTTGCTTGTGACCCAATTAGCTCATTGGATGAGTGAGGACGGCGAAGATTCTACAGAGAAATATCTGATATTTCACACTTTCAGCAATACTGGCTGGCTTACGTAAGTAAATATTCCCTGTTCTTATGTCTCCTTTTTGGTACTTTGATTTTGAAATTCTTGCAGACAGTTGTATGTTTATAAACTGAAATGTTTCTTATGCCAAGCAGGTATGGAGTTTTGCTTGAAAAGTTCTTGGCCCAGGATCATACTCTTGTAGGTAAAATCAAGGGTTGTGTGGTAGACTCTGCTCCAGTTGCAACACCGGATCCTCAGGTATTTCAATTTGGTGCCAGTTACTTTGGATTCTCATGTCTTGCATTTCATTAGTGAACATGTAGTACGAGTATCTCAGCCTGAATTTTCTTTTCTGTTATTCTTTTGTCGGATGCTTAAGAAACCCACATTGAGGAGCTGCACCCCCATATCACATTCATCCTTGATTTACATATCAGTCCAGAGGTGTTCTCCTTCGTAGGGGGAGAGTCCTATGTGTTTGGGATAAATAATGACTGAGCCATATGGTCCAACAATGTACCTATATAGCTGCATCCAAATAGTTTTTGGTAGGCTGGAGTGTTGCTTCTGAGTCCAAATTGAATCCCTCTGCTAAAAATTTTTAGAGATTCCTGGAAAGGGGCAGAAAACTTCTCTTAACATCTTCAGCAGACCTCGATATGTTTCTTGCAATTTGCAGCCTTTCTCCATGGGATTGTGGAAGTTCCTAGCAGTGCAACTCGTTTTGTTGAACTTTCTCAGAAATCTTTGCCTTTTAGGAAGAGTTACCAAAAGTTTTCATTCGCCACTTTCAAGAATTTCCACAACTTTCTGGGGCTTCCTGCACTGTATTGTGCTATTTCCTAAAGTATAACCCAAAGTTTAAACCATTTCCTAACAAAGCATTAAGTGCTTTTGATGGTTGTCTTTCCTATGTTTCCAAGTAATTGTTTTCAATCCTTGGTTCGACATATGGGATGACTATTCTTCAAGGGTTGCCAAAGATGTGCACCTGGCCTTATCCTTTGTCTTCCATGTTATTCCAGCGGTGACAGACTGGCTAGATGGGAATGCTTGTGGACTGTACAAACCTTTGATGAGCTAAACAGTAAACCAAGGCATAATTAGCAAATCGACAAGGCTTTTCACGTAAAAAATCCTGATGAAAATTCTCATTGCACCTTGTGTTTTTAGGTTTGGGCTTCAGGTTTTTCGGCTGCCTTGTTGAAGAAACAAAGTGTAGCGGCCAAGGGACTCTTGAAGGGAAAGGAAGGAAATGCAGAAATAGCACAGTTTGAAGACAAGCCAAGGCCTGCTGTCGCAGAAACAGCTCTACTTGTAATGTTGGAGAATTTTTTCAAAGTATTTCTAAAGCTTCCCAATGTTGACAGGTGATTACAAACAAAAGTTCAGTTTCCTCTTTTACTAGACATAAACTATTTCAGAATATGAGTATCAATATTTTATTCAACACTGAAAATCATTGAACAAGGATTCTGGCTAGTATGATATATACTTTGAGACACTGAGTTTTTAACGCTTTATACCCCTTCTGGGATGACAGGAGGCTTTCAGATGTGCTGAAGCTTTTATCAAATGAGCAACCAAAGTGCCCGCAACTCTACATATACAGTTCTGCTGATGTAGTGATCCCTGCAGGATCCGTGGAAGCATTTATTGAAAAGCAAAAGAAAGCAGGGCACACAGTCAGGGCTTGCAATTTTGAACTGTCACCCCATGTGGATCACTTTCGGAATTTCCCAGACCTTTACAGTGCTCAGCTAAGCAGCTTCTTGGAGGATTGCCTATCTCACTAGAAAGATAAATAAAGTACATAAAGTACATGATATGGTACCATTATGGTAATTGTAAAAAAAAATCTTTTCAGGCCTAAGGGGTACCAAATCCAACAGCACACATTGCTTTTACAATATACAAAAAACTCATTTTTCCATGCTTATTATGGAATTCATGTGTCAGCGAGTATAGGTGGACATGGTTGCACCTTCAGTCTGTCCTACAGCCATCACAGAAGGTGTTTTTGTGTCAGAATAATTGACCCATACCTCTTGTATGCAATTTTGCATTCATTCAATTCTTTAATTTGATTCATATACGATGGTGAACATTTAACCTCGCAAACGTTCTCCATGTAATTGTAATTTATACAGTTGTGATCCTACCATTACATAAAGAGAAAGCACAAACAGAGCTTTAGATTGATTTTCTGGCTGTTTTATTTTGGTATATTCCTCTTCATGTGCTTTCTAACTTGATAATTGCATGCTTGATGGCATCCCACCATCTAACAAATAGTTGGTGCAGTGCATTAGGAGTCCTATGGTGATTAAACAGACATCTCATTCCTCCAATTATTTTGTGCTTTGAGAACTTTGATGATATTATTTTTGGTTGTAAAACATCCAATATCTTAGTGTAAAAGGATAGGTTTAGGAATGATAAGGCTTCAGAAAAACTTGAAGAGTCAAGATAATTGATTACAAGTAATTAAAAGGCATTTGCAAAAATGTAAGAAGCATTACAACTAGTTATTCCTTTTTTAAGCATTCAAGGAGCAAGTTATTTTGAACTGTGAATATGTCCCTGAAAGTGCTCTTGGCCCAAAATGTTTGTTGTTTTGGATTTTTATTTCATTGAATAGTTCATGTCAAAATAAGTTAAACTTCTAAAATTTCACCATTGTCGACTTCAAGTTCGTCTCCATGAAAGTTTTCTTCAAAGAAATCACCTAGTTGGACATCTGAAATCGAACTAAAATTTTTTTCCTGCACAAATTCACAATAAATCTGCTTATTCTTTAAAATTTTAATTCACCTGGCACAAGTTTTAAAATTAGGGATGTTGGTGGAATAGACAGGAAGATAACAGTGGAAATCCAAGGGCGGATGAATTTGACATCTGATCATTTTGTCTTTTTTAGAACAAATAATTTGTCTTCTAGATTGTTTTTTTCCCACTCATGCCCGTGCAGAAAATACAATAAAACATAGACATGACAGGTTGGAAACAGCTGCCTGTTATTTTTGCCTAGGAACTCAATGACTTCTAGTTTGTAGTGTGAGAACCAAGTGGAAAGATAATTAGCCAACCCCTAGGATCCTGATAGAAAACATGTAACAAGGATGATTGAAAACCAAAATTGATGTTTATTGTCTCCACGAAAAATGTGTACTTTTGGCTATAATTGTTGCTTCAGTATGGAAAACATTGATAGAGTTGCTTTTTTTCCCTCTCTTTTTGGGGGGTTGCTTGCTTATATGATACCTAGTGACACTTGGGGAAATGAGGCTAAAGTAGTCCCATGTAAACAACTTTGCAATTTCTATGTGTTTGACCTTAGAGGCCAAAATGTTATTGTTTGCAATACAATCCTTATGGCTAATGGACCACAAACTACGTTGGCAACAAGTGCTTATTTGCTTAAAGATGTGGGACTTTAAAGTAAAATAATAATTAGGTTGATAGTGTATCCTACTCTATTTTTCCTTGCTTATCTCTATTCAGTTTAATGATTGGGTTAAAATTGTACTCTACATTATCTTTTATTGGTCATCTCCATTCAGTTTAGTTTGCATTACTTCTATACGGAGCTGCAGTAACATAATAAAACTGTTATCCCAATACTGACAATTGCTAAAGTTCTATATGGAAGCAAAATCTTCTTCTCCAGCAATGTCTTGACACTAGGATTTTGAGATCTGCTATATGTTTTCAGCATTGATATTTAACATAGGGGGAGTGCTACTTCTCTCTGTATTCTATCTTCATTCAAAGTTAGAACTATATCTTTTTAACTCTATGAAGCAATGTCAGGCCTTGCATGTTATGAGGGTTTCTTTTGACTGTAAACTGCTATGGTGTTTATTAAGATATTTTTATAAACTCTCTGGATCTAACCATCACAAAATGTGTTAGGCCTTAGAAGAGTTCTTTTTCCACTATGAGAGCTGCAGTGATGTCTATTAAGATATTGTGAACTCTTCAAGGCTCTAACAAACTTTAATGTCAACTTAGAAAGCATAGCACAAAAAAATCTTCCTATGATACAAGAGATTACAAGCCTATAACATTTGTATTGTCCCTCTTTCTTTTTGATGGAATTTACAATATTTTCTTGAACACACCTAGAAACATGCATTCACCACTTCACCACAATTCCATGCAAAAGAGTAAATGAGCAAAATAAAAGAGTATATAGACGAAATAAAATAGGGGAGAAGCGAAATTTAAATAAAGATAACCTGAATAAGGGGTTGGTGCTCATAGACACCCTCACAATCTCTCATCACATAAATTGGTGCAATGGGTCGGTCATTGAGGAGTATTTATAGTGACATCTAATCCCTAATTAAATGCTAACCTCAAGCCAACATAACTTGACTTGAAGGTTAAATTATAATATATTAAATTTATCAAATCATTTTATTAAGGCTAACCATATATGTTTGTTTACCCAATATCGTTAAGTGCAAATATATGAAAATTACCCATAGGCTTACACTGCACATGCTTGTAGGCTAACATAAGTGTGCCCATAGGCACTTTATCATTGTTGGCCTTGGCCTATAAGGTGGTCAACAAGGTCAAATTATTGATATTCCAACAACACCCATAATCTAAGCTAAGAGATCAAGGAGAGGAGACATTAAAGATGTCACTTCTCCCCCCATATGAATGCTCGAATGGGCTATTGAATCTTCATCATGAATCATGTTATCTTCTCTTGCCAAAGGTACATGAACTAGATCAACCCTTCCTCGACAAGGATTTGCAATTCCACCTTTTGGATCCGAGATATTGAGCTTCCCATGAGAAGATATGCAACATGCAATATGTTCACCACACTATATCCTAATCTCAAAAGAAAAAACAACTGAATCATCAAGTAGATTTCTAAATAACCAGCCCCCATGGTTAGAAAGCGACCCATAGGAACAAGGTGTCCTTGTATTGACCATCCAAAATGTACCTCTTGCAACCAAAAAATCAACTACAACACTATGACAAATCCTTGAAATGATGTGATGATTTCCAAATAATCATCCCCCATGGTTAGAAGGGGGCCCATAGGAACAAGCGTATCTTGTGTTGACCATCCAAAACCTACTCCTCTTGCAGCAAAAAAATCAACTACAACATTGTGACAAGTCCTTGAAATAATGTGACCAATTTGTAAACTAAAAAAAAAAGGGGCTTGAAATGCTTGTGTATGGAAAAGTTGTGGCCTTTGATAGGGCTTTCAACTATGCTTAATGGGTAACTTGACAACTAATAATTTTATTTGATTAGTAGAGAGAGAGAGAGATCAAAATGCTTGTGTATTTGATTAGGCTTCCAATTATACTTAATGGGTAACTTTGACAACTAACAATTTAATTTGATTAGTTTGGAATTAGCCACGTTGGTTGTTGCCAGATCAACAAGCTACCTGAAATTCTGGGGATTTAAACTCGATATGTTTTGTGGGGAGCACTCTAGGCTTGCTAGCCTAGCCAAGCACCCCCACAGAGCTTTTAGAACACAATGTTTTCTATATATTTGAACAAAATTCACTTCACTTTTCTTCACATAGCAAAAGGAAACGACTTCATCATAGATCTAACACATGGCCTAGTCTAATTAAATGGAATAACCATGTTGAAAGTGTAATCTAACTTATGGCCAAGGACGATACTGTATGATGCAATCATGTATAGGCATACATGCATGCAATCATTGTACAAATGTATTTAATTTATTTTATTATTTGATTACATAAGCCTTGTGGGTCATGGTTAACCTTGTATGGTTAAACCCACCTTATAATTTGTAATTAACCTAAACCCTTCTTGTTATGTTAACTACTTAGGTTAAACTTGTTTATGTAATTGGGTTTTCGTATTGGTATAAATATTGTCCACCAATCCATCCATTGTATTGGATTGTTGTGATCTTTATCTATGAATGCTATACTAATTATTTATGGTGCCTATGGGTGACCAATATTTATCTCTCTTTCATCCTTTTATGCGCTTTCTACATAAGATTCGAGTGGATGGATTGCTTCTACTCATTTCTGAAAATAGTTGTGACTTTCAATATGGTATTATGGTGGGTATTGAGCAACATTGATTGGTAACATAGGAAGTTCACTCAAAGCCTTCATTCATTCTTCTAATTTTTAGGACAAATTACTCTTCAAATCTTCGTAAGTGTTTTTCACATAAGAGGTAGAGAGAAGATTTTTTTCCACTATTTCTCTTTTTTTTCCAAAGAGAGTTGGATACTTTTTGTCCACTTTGTTGTTATCAAAATTTTGATAGTTGTTTGCAAAATTAGTTTTTGGATTGGTCCCATCAACTTCCAAAAGGGTGTTACAACACTATGGCAAGTAATGAAGGGAAATTTTTGAAATTCAAATTTGAATATTCATATGCTTTTGTTTTCGTGTAGGTCTCATTATCAAATAATTTTGGCATTGTCTTAATTGATAGTTTACTTCCTCATAGGGGAGAGGTTTATTTTTCACATTGAGACTACGACACAATGACTAGGTGGAAGAATGATAAGGCATACAACACAACACAGTGGGTGTCAGGTTCAATTTGTGTCACATTTGTTTCATCTTTTAAGGTGGAGAGAAATTTAAAATAAGTTGATGAAGCTTTGAAACCATCTTGGTGTGATGGGATTTCTAGTTGGACAATTGAGTGGAAGATGGTCATTGGTTGTGAGTGGTTGAGGTTCAAACCACACTTTTGCTTTGGTTCAACATGCATTGGATGACATAGGTGGCATTCTTGATGGAGGCACCAACTCACCTGGAACTAAATGATGCATAACCTAGTTGCCACACTACCTTGGCTAAGGCATTCACAACCTTTTTTTTTTCCCGAAAAAAGTTGTAATTTTATATTAAGAAAATATGAAATTACATTCTTCATATGCCTTTTTTGGCATTTCTTCAAAATTTCAATAGTGACCTAAAAATCAAGTCACTTATACATCATAACTAGTTGTCTATATCATGCTAAGTTATATCCTTAAGAATCTTCCCAATTTATCAAATAGTATCCTTTAAATCACTTCTAAGTTTTTTTGGAGAAGTTGCTTTAATTGTGCTTGCTTTAACTAGATTGTATTAGTCCCAAATAGATATTTGGAACAACTGCAGTGCATTACCCTCATTGAATTCTTGTACTAAGCACATACCTGGATCAATATGAAGTGCCTCCTTTGAGAGTTCATCTGCTTCCCTATTTAGTTCTCTACTTTACTTTTTATCAAGTAGCATTAGCTCAACTGGTTAGATTTCTCAACATTTCAAGGCATTCACAACCTTATCATCCTAATATTGAACTAGAACAAACAATTTTTCTTTTATTATTTGTGTTTTTATATGTTTTTATGCCATATGGAGGTATTTTTTAATGGATGGTAGCTCTATAATCTCAACAAGGTGGGCACCTTGGTTAAAACAAGGCACCCACCCCATGGGAGACCCAAGTTTGAATCCCTCTTTTGGCCTTTGCACCCTTCAACCAATCAGAGTACAAGTGTTGAACCCACCACACTCTCAATAGCCTAGTGGCACAGAATCAATGGTAGTCATTCACAAATAAAAAAACACTACAAGTTAGGATGCAATTGGACACTACTTTTCTTTGGAGGATTAATTTTTATTTTTTTGAAGGCTACTAGGAAAATATTCTAGAGGCCATAACTTTTACATATAGAAGCATTGTGAACCTTTTTTTTAAAATGACACAAAAATTTTATCTCTTTACAATAATGACATTAATTCAAGGACTTGTTACAGTATTGGGGGCCAAAAAATGTGTAATAGTCCTCAAAGCCTATTATGCTATTTCAAAAGGGTAAGTTTCCAATATGTTATTAAATTAGAATCTTTTATCTTTATTTATGGGAGATACAATTGGATTTGTGATATTTGTAGCATTTATTGAGTATTTTGGAGGCATACAGGACAAGAATTTAGAATATGTTCTAGTCAATCCTTCCTCTTCCTTTAGGCTATTGATTCATTTTATGCATGAATTTGAAGATCTAACTCTTCATGATCTTTTTTTTCTTCATTTTTTTGTCCAAGTGCTCCTGGAATTTTGTAATGGCTCTTCTCATAAACAGGTTCATGCAAAGCCTATTTTGGTGATGAAAATTAGGGGGTCAAAGGGTAAGTCAAAGTTTCCAAACAAGGTGATGTATGTTGTAAAAGGAAAAGTTATCCTTCCAAGATGTGCCTGATGCAACAATAGAACATTGAAGCATCTTTTTAGAGTGAGTACTCTTGGCTTCTCCTCCTCATATGGAGTTATAGCGAAGGTGTTCTTTTGATATAATGGGAGTATGTGATATTGGTGGTAGTGACTATGGTCCAATCTAAGGAGATTCTTATGTAGAGGAATCTTATTATATTTCCAAATGATGTGGGGGTTCAACTGTTAATTTCTTAAGTATGAAGGCCCATTGGAACATCCATTATGGAAGAAAGATGTTATTGTCACTAATGTTTTCTATCCCTAGTCCCCTAGTTCAAATTACAAGGGAGTGTTAAAAGTTTAATATGACTTATGGCTAAAGTTGACATTCTATGATACAATCATGTATAGACCTACAAACAATCATTGTACAAATGTAAACAAAAATTGTATTATTTGATTATGTAAGCCATATGGGTAATGATTAACATTGTTATGCTCAAACCCACCTTATAATTAACTTAAAGCCTTCTTGTTATGTTTGCTTAGGTTAAACTTGTTTATATAACTGGGTATTCATATTATAAATACCTCCGACCACTCCATCCATTATATCGGTGTTGGACATTTTGAGTGATAAGTTGTCATTGATGTCAAGAGTGAGTGGTCATTGATGTCGAAATTTCAGCACCAGTCAGTGGCAGTTTTAGTTGACAGCATCCGTTTCAGGTTCTCAAATAAATGCAAAAGGATAATTCAGTTTTAGTTTCAAGACCCGGTTCCAGGAAGTCATATGAGGTCCAAAGTGCAAGAAAAAACCCAAGTAAATAATATTATAATATTCTTTTATAATATTATGCAAAGGAAGTTTGAAATTAATTTTAAATTAATTTATTAGTTAATTTACTTAACTTATAAAGTTATTTAAATTAATTATTAATTAATTTAATTATTAATTATAAATTAATTTAAGCTAAGGTTAAATAACCCTAAGGTGGGTTATTAAAATTAAAATTCAAAATTCGATTTTGAATTACAAAGCGCCGACGTGAGGAGAAAATTAAAACATGTATATAAGGGGGGAACTCCCACCTTACCAAACCTTACCATGCCTTCGAATATTATTGCGAGCTTTAAGAATTGCGTTGCATCCAAAGCGGAGTTAGAGTGTGCGAGTTTCATGGAAAGTCAAACAACGACAAAGGCATAAGAGGAAGGGACTCTTCCTTCCTTCACGTGGGAATTAGTAGCCCACGCGGTGGGCTCTCAAGTGCTAAGGCGCTTAGGTTTGAAGAGACAACGGATCAAATCTCGCTGAAACCCCTTTGTGGGGAAGAAAGAGGTATGCTTTAATCTTGGGTGCCAAAACTTTCGAGAATATAGTTTGGGCATTTAAAAATTAATTTTTGCATATTTTAATTAGTTCTAAGGTTGCAAAAGGGAGTCATAAACGTTTTGCAAAATTAAATTTTAATGTTATTTGCTCAAATGTTTTGAAAATATTGTAAGGTGTTTGGTTGATGTTTTATGGTGTTGGATATTATTTTAAGTTGGATTTTATAAGGTGTATCAAGAAATTATCTTTATGTATGGTATGATGAGTGTTATTTTAAAAGGGAGCAATAAGGCATAAATTGATTTGTGTCTAAGGAATAATTTTGGGAAAGTGTTGAAGTGATATTGTTGTGTCTAACCATTGGAATTGGAGAGAAGAAAATTATGATTGAGACAGGTTTTCTAAAGGCACTTTTACATCCAACAAAAGGTATGGGTATATTCTTCCTAGTGAGTGATTGTTGAAAATTGTGAATGAAAAGTTGGAGTGAAAAATATTGTTTGGTTAAGCATTGTTGAGTGTGTTTTTAATTAATGCTTCAAGGTTTTCTAGAATTAAGAGTTGTTGATAAAACCTTGTTTTATAAGCATTGTTGTTGAAGTGATTGAATTGAGTGAAGAACTTGAACTAGGGTTTGGAAAGAACATGAGTATCATTGTTATGTGAGATTGGTTGATAAGCATTGTTGGAAATATTTGAGTGAGTGTTCATATGTTTGGAATAGGGTTTGTGAGCAAGGATTATTTCATTGAGTGATTGGTTGAGTAGAGTTGGTTGAGCCTAGTCAAGTGGATGTGTGAAGTGATTGTTCAAGTTCTGTGAAACAAATTATTCTATATTTTGAATTGATTTGAGAAAGAGGTTGAGAGTTGATGAGTGTGAAACATATTGAGTCTCTAAAAATTCTCTATATGTTTCTATGATAAAAGAGAGATTGAAAGTGATTGAGAGTTTGTGAGTGTGAAGCATATTGAGTCTCTAACAATTCTCTATATGTTTCTAAAAGAGTGATGAATGTGAAGCATATTGAGTCTCTAACAATTCTCTTTATGTTTCTATGAGATTGGATAAGTTCTAGTGTGGACTTATTGAGAAGATTTAAGGCAAGTATTAGAGAAGACTTGTGGACAAATTTGTGTGAGCTTTTGTGGAAGCTTACAATACAAATTGAGAGCAGATTTGGACAAGTTCTAGTGAGGACTTGTTGGGCAAATTTGGACAAGTTCTAGTGAGGACTTGTTGAGCAAATTTTGACAAGTTCTAGAGAGAACTTATGGATATATTAGTGTGAGATTTTGTGGAAGCTTACAAGGCATATTTAAGACAAGTCTTTGAGAAGACTTGTGAGCAAAGTTGATTGATTTATTCAAACCTTAGGTTAAGTTTTGGGGCAGATCTAGCAAAGTTGATTTGAGATTAAGTCAAGATTTATATTAAGGCTTAAAGACAGATATCAAGGACAGATTTGTGCTAGACCTAAGGATTGTGTTTAGTGCAGATTAGAGGATAGAGATGGAGAATAAATTTGTGCTAGATCGAAGGACTAATTTTAGTATAGATTCAAAGATAAATTTTGGTGTAGATTTGAGGACAGGTTTGTGCCAAACCAGAGACAGAGATTGAGTAGATTTGTGCTAGACCGAAGGAATGTGTTTAGTGCAGATTTGAGATAGAGCTTTGAAGGTGACAAAGTATAGAGGATGACAATATCTAGTGGATAGAGATCCATTAGACAGGGTAGTGAGGATAGGTGTATTTAGTGGATAGAGATCCATTAGCCAGAGCAGTGGGGGAAACAGGTCTTCTAGAAGATCACTAGTTAGATCTAAGGAGAAAGGAGTTCTCCTATGGATAGATATCCATGAACTTGATTAGGGTATTGTTGTCTCCTTTGGATAGAGATCCATAAATATTGTAATAGGGAAAGGATTCCCAAGAGATTGATTGAGAAAATTTTAGTGAAATATTTTCTTCATGGAGTAGCCCACATTGGGTGAACCATGTTAAATTGGTGTCTCTATTATGTGTGGTGATTTATGCATTACTTTGATTACTTTTATTGATATTGTTATCTATACATTGCATAATATTGATTAGGAAAGAAAAGTAAAAAGTGGTCTTATATTGTTCACCCCCTATCAATATAAGCTTGTGTTCTTCAATCAGAGAGTTGTGATCTTTATCTATGGATAATATAGTGACTATTTATGTTACCTACAAGTACTCAATATCGATATTTCTCTTTCATTGTTTTTTATGATTTCTATGTAATGTTTGAGTGGATGGATTGCATCCACTTATTTCTAGAAATAGGTGTGAATTCCAATAAACTAACTACCACACCAAAAAACCACTTGGAGGTAGGGCTTGCAATTAGCCATAGAAATAACTTAAATAACAATTCATTGAAAGGCAAAATAAAAACATCTTCCACCGTGTGATTGAAATATACAACCCCACAACTATAAATAAAATGACCAACTACAATGGGCTAGTTGGAGTTAGAAGTGCAATATGTCGAAATGACAAAAAGAAGAGGTATACTCAAAAATAGCATGTAAAAAGGTTTTCATTATGTGGATTGAACATGATACGTCTTGACCACAAGAGAGCTTACCAACCACCATGTCAATGGGTAAGTTGAAGTTAGAGATGTGTCATTTGGATAAGGAGAGAGCATACCTTTCATCAATAGAAAAAAAAAAGGAATTTCACTAGGTGGATTGAACCCAAGAACTATGCATAAATGCCTCTCAAGTTTTGAACTCAGAACCACAAGACTACAACAAAGGTTTCCATCAACTTTACCAATAAACAAGTTGGAGTTAGGTGTATAACCTATTATACTTCATGATGCAAAAGATGATGCATTGTTAAAAAAGAAAAAAATATCCACCAGGTAGATTAAAACCCAAGAAAATGAAGGGTAATCCAGAGTTTGAAAAGAAAAACGATGGAAAACAAGGGGATTCCAAGAATATATTCCAAAAGAGGAAATATAACGGTACTTCTCAAACATAGAGGTAGCCAAAATTATCACAAGCTGAGTGGATAGGGGAGAAGAAACATGAAAGACACTCAAGTCCCAAAGGTGGTTGTTACAATTATGGGGTACCTCACTATGCAAAAAAATATCCAAAGTGAGCAGGACCAAGCAAAAGATAGAGAAACCCAACCACAAAATCTATGTGACAAACGAAAACAAGAATCTAGATGACCAAGCCACACCTATGCTCTTGAATGGTAAATTGTTTGATAAGAAAGTTAAAATATTGATAGATAGTGGAGTTATTGATAATTTTATTTCTTCTAGTATAGTCAAGAATTTACCAAAAAGACCCAAATTTTTGTCACAAGGATGGAAATTCAAGTATGAGTCTAGATAGACCTACTCAATGGATTAATGTTTTCCCACAATCGATATCACCCTATCCAATGGCTCTACATTGTGGAACTTGTATGTAGCACCGCTACATGGATTTGAAATCATCTTGGGAATGAACTAGCTAAGGTATTGTATCGCTCCAAATTTTTTGCACCCTTACCTTCAGGCTATAGGATACGTGCCCGAAAGGGGGATGCGAGAAGTATGGGACAATACCTCGAACTGAGAGGCTCTTTGAAGGTCCTACCTCTCGGGGGAGGTGTATAAGGGTGAATTTTTTATGGATGGTGGGTTCACCAGGAAAATTTTGAATGGCAGTTTCCATGCCTAGGTTGGGAATGTGTTTGATGTGTTCATTTTTAGCTTTAATCATCCAAGTCCTAGGTTTGGCCAAATGAATCTAAACTATTCTACATGAAATGCAGGTTTAAATGAATACAAAAATAGAATTAAACAGAGAATACAGGAAATATACTAGATTGGAAAAAGGTCATACCTGATCCGGATGTCTAATGGAGGTTCTAATTTTTGAAGCAGTCAAGATCGCCTCTGATCTGACCAGATCGTCTGCAATCAGACAGGATCGTTTGAGATCTGATGAATTCGTCAGACGAATTCGTAAGAGACCTGCAATCAGAGAAATATACACAAAATACAAAAAATGTAGTAAATAGACACAGAATACAAAAATTACAGCAATACTAACAAATGAAAACGGTGTAAAATGACAATATAGATACTAAAACGATAATTACGAATAGAAATTCAAGTAAATTATAGTATTCTAATGACAATTTATGATCTTATCATGCACTTAAGCTATATGGGTGAACTCCAAAATACATAATAGCAAAAAATAACAATAAACTGATCTAAATGCAGAATGAAACAATGAGACGAAAAGAGAAAAGTGCAAACTCTGGGCACTAATTGCCCCCAATGTTGACTGCAGTCAAAATCATCTCGAATTGGGGTGTGATCATCCGAGATTGTACAAGATTGTCTGCGATGATCTGAGCTTGCTCCGGCTGAAGAATAACAGAGTTCCTGCAAGAAAACTCGAAAAGGGACAAAGGCAAACAGTAGTCGAAGACATTCTAATGCATGTAAAACTCGAAGTGCGGTAAAATTCAGCCAGGGGAATGTCAAGGGGAGGGCCTAAGATTAAATAGGCTTAGGAGGGAGGTTAGGAGGTTGGAGATCATCCTAATCTTGAAGATCTCCAAAAGGGGAGGTCTCTAACGGCGCAGACATACTTTTGCCCAACTTAGAGACGCCATTGAAACAAAAGCTAATTATGAAAAATCAGTTTTGGGATGAAATCGTCTAGACGTTCTTATCCAGACGAATTCGTTCGACTTGAGGCAATATCGTCTGATCGGCGACGATATCGTCCAATGGTCACAACAAATCCTAAAAATGGCATGAAAAACAAGGAAAGCGGTTTAACAGGCGATTAACGGGCGGTTCGGGGTTAAAATTTGAATTTGAATTATTACTAAGGTAATTTTAATTATTTGCTAAGGTTTACTGCACCAATTTTAGGGTGCTACATTTTTCCCCCTCTTTAGTGAATTTTCCAAAGAAAATGTGTTAAAGACAAGTTCTCAATTTACGAGAAAGCAAAAATTTATTCCCATTTTTAGACGACGATTCTAGGTCGAATCGTACGATAGTTTACTATGGTGCCTCCTCCGTGTTTTTACCCAAATCGAACGTTTGAGGTAAAAACGTGAAAAAGAAAAATTAAAATGTTGTTAATTATTTTGAATAAAATTAAGAAAAATAGGGAGAAACCCTAATTCATTTTTACTGTTCATTTTCTTGGTTTCTAGAGCTCTGCAGACAAGATGGTCGAGACAGCGCACAAATCGACAGAGGTCCGGCGTGGGCTACGGGTAAGGGTCCAAACTTAATTTAGAATGCTTTAATTTTGAATTTCATGCTTTTTAGATTGATTTTGAATGATTTTTGAGCATCGCGGCCGTTTTTGGGCCGTTGACGTTGTCGGGACGAAATCGTCTCGATATCGCCGATTTCGTCCAAGGGCGAAATCGACGAGATGGGGATGATTTTGTACAATAAGGGACGATTCCCTCTTGCAAAATCGAAGACGAATTTACTCAAATTTTGGACGATATCGTCCAATAGTGGACGATATCATCATTTGTATGAAATTGAACTTGTTTTACTTGCATTTTTAATCACTAGTTTATTAATGATTTTTATTGTTTTGTTGTTTATGTTGCAGAGAGGATTACTAAAGAGCCAAGAATGGAAATACAGCGGGCTGAGGGATGACTTGGCCACTCTATCTTAGGCAGAGCGAGATCAGTTGGCTCAAGTCAGCTTGTAACATATGGCAGATATGCCATAGGTTTCTACAGATATGGAGCTATTGATAGCCCTAGCAAAGAGGTGGTATCCGAGTTCTTCTTGTTTTCGATTATCGATAGGGGAGATGACTCCCACATTGGAGGATGTATGGAGGATTTTGAGGATCCCCATACAAGGACGGCTAATAACTCTCGCGGTCAATCAGGGCCATGCGATGATGCGACTATGTAGAGATCTGAGCTTCGTCCTGGAGAAGGGCGGAGTGAACATCGAGTTGCTACGCCAGATACCTGGGGCATCTAGACTGACACAGGTTTTGGCTGGGTGGTAGGTGGTCTGCTGCTATGCCATCAGAGTGGCTGCAGACTACCATGGCTACTGAAAGATGTGGTCTGCGACATGAGAGACCATAGGTACAGGTTTGCTTGGGGGAGCTTTGTACTATGTCGATTGTATAGGATCCTGCATGGGGTTGTATACAAGGGCGACCGATGTCTGGCCATGACATCACTATTGCAAGTTTGGTGCTGGGAGCACATCACGGTGCGAAGGCCAGTAGGGCTCCTACTAACAAGGATTGATGGGGAGAGGCCCCGAGTTTTCTACTGGTGGCTCTAGAGAGGGTCACAGTGGTAGATAGATCTACCAATGTCCCAGAGACTACTTGACGACCTTGTCTCCGACCAAATCACTTGGAGGCCTTGGAGAGATCATCCAGGGTGGGCCGAGGATGGATAGGAGCTGGCTCGCGTTAGGCAAACCTGCTGGCTAAGGATGGAGAAGAGAGAGGTGGAGCTCCACCGCTATGACTAAGTTTTGAGGTAGTTCGGTCTACAATAGGGGATCCCATCTCTCAAGGACTACGAGTTTTCCCGGACCATCCGGGATAACACTACAGTCAGTGGGGTTCCAGATATGCAGCGCTTCTGGAGTGAGGATGCGGATGATGCCCCCATTCAGCCAGTGGATGGGGACGACATAGGGGTTGCTGACGACTACGATGCCTAGTACATAAGCATCCACCCTCCTCGAATGATGAGGGCTCAGGGTTCGATTCATGTAGTTGTGTGTTGGATGGGGAGGTGGTGCCAGGAAACCATTGAGGTGGCATAGGGTCACGACGGGAGAGAACAGAGGAGGCCACAGGCTCAGCAGAGGCCGCGACAACGAAAGAGGAGGGAGGAGAGACCCCCTTATCCATGGAGAGAGAGGCCACCATCACCCGATAAGGGCAAGGGTGTCGAGGTAGGAGAGAGTAGCGAGATGGCTACTCTCTAGGCAGAGACTGTCCATCTCCAGGCTCAGGTGCAATCCTTGCAGGATGAGGCTACACGACACTGAGAGGAGGCCACATAACTCAGATATGAGGTCGCACGCCTTAGAGCATGGAGAGGAGGGGCGAGCACTCGGTACCTAGCATAGGCTATTGCCCAGATCATATTCTATCAGACGCTATACCACCATATGGTACCAGAGGGGTAGAGGTTACTGCTATCGGCCACCATTGCGAAGCCTGTCATGATGAGGTCATCGAGGACATCATCACGATCAGAGTCCAGGACTCATAGCACCACATGGACTACGATGGGGCCACCTCATCCACCTCGAGGCGGGGGAGGAGATGAGGCTGAGAGCTCGAGGGGTTCTCAAGGCTAGCTACAACAGAGTGCACTGCACAGATTGATATATAGTGTTTATTATTTTTGATAGGGGATTGAGTATGCCGAGGTACAGATTGTGGCATACCGATCTAGTTTTGAGATGATGTATATATTGTTGATATATATATAGATGAGATATTTTTGATCATATGTCTTGTCTTATGTGTTTGTATGATGCTTTAATGTTTTGATGTGATTGATTAGATGATTTATGTAATTATGTCGTTTGGAAATATTATGGTTTGAATGTCATGCTTTTAAAATTTAAATGAAATAATCTGATGTAAACAAATTAGTTTTTTGTGGGATAATTTGATAAAAAGTAAAAGGGACTTCTAACAATAATTTTAAAGGACATTATCGCTATTATAGACCATTTCATGGAGTCGCCGCTCACTCGGTCGTCAAGCTAATCCCAGTATAGAAATATTGTTAAAAGTAAAAGAGTGCTTAAGAGACTGTCTTAAGACTTTGTTGTGATGATGCAAATGATGATGATGATGGTGATTTGTTTTCAGATTTCCATGAAAATATTATGCATGAAATATTTAAAAAAAAATGATTTTTGCTAGGCATAAATTCCTAAGTGTGATAAATTTTTTGAATAATTCCCTAGGAATTATACCATCATTGCAAAATTGAAGTTTGACATAATGATAGGAAATAGTAAAAATGTGCGTTGTTTTAAAGCATAATTGTGTAACGTAATGATTTAAGTCATATGTTTTTATGATTTTAAATAAATGGGAAATAAAATTAGTACAATGGTTTGCGCTAGGCATAGAATATTTAGGTATAAACTTATACCATCATAGCGAAATCCAAAGAAGAAAATAATATTTTTATTGCATGGTTGATTTTTAATTTTTGAAAATAAACAGAAAATATAAATATGAGGACTTGCGCTAGGCATAAAATTCCAATTTTGGTTTTGGAACTATACCATCGTCGCGAAAGTATAAATGTAACTTTATTGCATGTTTTTTGAAAATGATTTTGATTTTTTTGATAATGCATGTAGTTGTCTTTATACTAAACAACTGTTCTCAGATAAGAAAATGAAATTATTCCAGACAATTTGGAAAAAATATTTCAAAGTATTTTAAAGACAAAAGTTAGATTTATAAGGAATCCCATGTGCGTATGTGAGTTCATTTCCGATCTTGATTTATCATAATGATACACAAAATCTCTCAAATACAAATGTGTGTGCAATTGCTTTGTGCATTTACCAGTTTTGAGCAAGATAATTTGATACAAGTGATTTGAATTAACCAAATAAGTGTTCATTAACCATGATTTAGATGCATATAACCGTACCAGACTACTATGTAAGTCGGGTTATCAAGAGCTAGCTAATCCATAAGTAGACATAGGTCTGTACAAAAGAAGGTCGCTAATGTGACAGACATATCACCACGCTAGGAGTTACCCAAGGCCAAGTGGGTTGGGCACAAACCACTTGTTATGGGGCTTACCTCACAGTTTTCGAATAATTGAGAATTCCAGGGATTCAAGCTCATCAACCCTTCTTTTCTTTTCAATGGGTAGGGAAAGGGATTTTATTGCTTTTGCTTTTGCTTGTTTTGCTTTTTTTTTTTTTTGTATTTTTCTTTTGCTTTGATATTTGAGATAATGCTGAAATAGTGCTAAGAGAGTACAAAATGATTCTGAAATAATGCTTCTTTTTCTCATGATTTTGTTTGATTTTTCTTTTTCTTTTGCTTCCTATTCTAGGGATACTTGCTCGGATTAGCTGTAGAGCAAGGGATTTTTATTCCGGGTAGGGGTGAGCTTGTCCTTTTGTCAATTCTCAAAGATTCTAGACCATGTGCATGATAGGATAGCAGGGGAAAATTTTTGCTCAAGAAACCACTTCTACTATGTAGCATAACATGGACATTACAAATATAATCATTTTATTGTGAAAGGATATGCTTGGTTTAAGTAAATAACAAGATCAATTCTCTGTGCTCAAACTTTATTTAATTGAATTTTGTGGACTTTGATATAAGAGAGATTAGTAATCATGCTAGATAAAATCAAGATATTTATTTTTGTGTTTGCAAAAGTGAGATATTCCAAATAAATGCTAATTTATCCAAAATAATTTGAAAATATAACTACAATACTTTAAGAAGAAATATATACAACAAATATTTTTGAGGAGTTTGATAATTTTGACTCTCTCTTTCTTCTCTATTTTTTTTTTTGGTTTCGAAAGAGTCAATAATATTGATGTTTGTTTTTGTTTAAACAGTTTTATACATTTTTAAAATGAGACAACATGCAAAATATATACAATTGATGAAATGACCAAATATTATGCGTAATATCGCTTAAGATGCATAATATTCATAGGTTATTTTAAATCTTTACCATCTAAGGTAGCTAATTTGTATGCTCTCGATTCAAATTTAGCAGTGATAATATATGGTCCAAGCCAGTTGGGTTCAAATTTACCTTTAAGGTCTTTAGTTGCATTAGTATTTTTTTGATTTTCTTTTAAACGAAGGTCGCCGACCTCAAAGGATCGATGACGAACTTTCTTAGCATATGATATTTTAAGCTTGTTTTGGTAGGCACGAAGATGCTCCAAAGCATTGATGTGCTTTTCATCTAGGAGTTCCAGCTGACTGAGTCTACCAGCTCGATATTCATCTCCTACTTCGGTATCTTGAAGTAGTAGAGACAAAGAAGGAACTTCTAATTCAAAGGAAAAAATAGCTTCAGTGCCATAAACCAAAACAAAACAAAAGTTGAAGTACCTGCAAGAGTACGAACACTAGTGCGATATGCCCACAAAGCTGGATATAATTGAATGTGCCAGTCACGGCCAGATTTATTGACCAATATTTTAAGGATTTTAATTAATGTTTTATTAGATGCTTCTGCTTGACCATTACCCTGAGGATAATAGGGAGTGGACCAGCGATGTTGAATCTTATATTTTTGACATAATTTCTTAACATCTTTATTTTTTAAACAAGTTCCATTGTCTAAGATGAGATTTGCAGGAATTCCGAACCTACAAATGATTTGATTAAAAATAAATTTAGAGACTTGTGTTCCAATTCAGGAAGCTAAAGGCATAGCTTCAACCCACTTCGTAAAATACTCAGTGGTGGTTATGATGAATTTGTGTCCATCAGATGACACAAGATTAATTTTGCCAATAATGTCTAAGCCCCATTTTGAAAAGGTCCAAGGAGATGAAATAGCCTGTAGTTCTTATGCAGGGGCATGGACAAGGTCAGCATGTTTCTGACACTTGTCACAATGGCGCACATAATCATGTGCATCAGTTTCCATGTTAGGCCAAAAGTAGCCTATCCTAAGGAGCTTTTTAGCAATGACACTACCACTGAAGTGTCCTCCACAAGATCCATCATGGGCTTCACTCAAAGCTGATTTGGATTCTTCTAGATTCAAACATCTCAATAGGATACCTTCAAAAGATCTCCTATATAAAGTATTTCCAATTATTACAAATCGACTTGCTCGTCTACGTAATAACCGACGTTGGTTCCTATTAGAACTGGCAGGAAAAGTCCCATTGTGAAGAAAATTAAATGTATCCATATACCAAGGTTCAAGAGTAGTTTCATTGATTAGAAACACATCCAAAGGTTCTAAGCATGACTTATTTGAAGTGGGTTCCTAGATTCGACGAATAATTATGGTGGCATATTCGTCATCTAACTCCAAGGGCATAAGAGATGCAGCTACGGCCATAGCATCAACCACACGATTGCTAGTTCGAGGAATAGCTTCCAAGGTAACTTGATCAAATAGAGATATTAATTGTAAAACATATGCTTTATATGGGCATAATTTATCATCTCTGGTTTGATAAACATCATTGATTTGATTTATGACAAGTTGTGAGTCACCGAAAACCAATAAACTTTTGATTTTCAATGCCAAAGCAGCTCGTAATCCAAGGATAAGAGCTTCATATTCGATAGTGTTATTGGTGCAAGCAAATGTTAATTTGAAGGACAGAGGTATAAGATGTTTTTGCGGAGATATTAAAATAATACCCGCACCAGCCCCACTCATGCATCGGGCTTCGTCAAAGTATAAGGACCATTGCTATGAATTGTCTGCCTCTAGTTTAAGGCATTCATCAAGAAACTCAATGATGAGGGGATGGGTAGATTCTAAGGGTGCAGCAGCTAATTGATCAGCTATGATTTGAACTTTAACAAACTTTTGTCCTATGAAGGTGAGTTCAAATTCGCTTAGCGCAAGAACCCACTTAGCTGTGCGACCAGATAAATACGGTCGACTCATGAGATATCACAAAGGGTTGAATTTGGCAATAACATAAGTTTTTTGACTGAGCATATAATGTCGTAGTTTCTATGTAGAAAATATGACTGCTAGACATAATTTCTCTAATATGGTATAACGAGTTTCATAACTGATTAAAGTTTTGCTAATGTAATAATTAGCATGTTCTTTCTTCTCATCATCCAGCTGAGCTAACATAGCTCCTAAGGTAGAATTAGAAGTAGAAATGTACAAGATAAAAGGATGATTAGATCTAGGCGGTGAAAGCATAGGTGGGTTAAGGAGGTATTGTTTAAGAAGTTCAAAAGCTTCCTTACATTCGTCGTCCCAATTAAAAGGGACATCCTTCTTAAGAAGATTAAGAAAGGGACTTGTTTTGTCCGCCAGCTTATTAATGAAGCGACGGATAGCTTGAAGCTTACCTTGTAAACTTCGTAACTCAGATATATTGGTAGGTGCAAGCATATCAGTGATAGCCATAATCTTAAGAGGGTCAATTTTGATACCACATAAAGAAACTAAAACCCCTAATAATTTATCGGACTTGACTCCGAATATACATTTGGTTGGATTTAATCGAATAAGATATTCTCTTAACCGATTAAATACTTTTCTCAAATCATCTAAATCATCATCTTCATTAATAGAGCGAGCTATAATATCATCTACATAATCATGTAGGATATCATGCATCATATCATGAAAGATATAAGTCATGGCTCGTTGATATGTTGCGCCTACATTCTTTAAACCAAATGGTATCACTTTCCAACAAAAGGTACCCCAGGGGGTAATAAAGGTTTTTTTAGCCTGATCTTCAGGAGCTATCTTGATCTGATTATAACAGGAAAATCCATCCACTAGGGACACCATTCCACTCCCTACAGTAAAATCAATGATTTGATCCATGTTTGGAAGAGGAAAATCATCTTTAGGGCATGTAGCATTAATATCTCTAAAGTCTGTGCAAACCCTAACTTTGGTAGCTTCTTTCTTGGTGACTGGAACTACATTCGAGATCCATTCAGCATAATCAATAGCTTGTATAAAAACAACATTCAAGAGTTTTTCTAACTCCCCTTTGACTAGCAAGGCCACTTTGGGATGCATTTTTTTGAGTTTTTGTTTAACAAGTTTAGCATCTAGATGGACTACTAGATGATGCATGACTACAGAAGGGTCTAAACCTGGCATATCTTCATATGTCCAAGTGAATACATCTTCATATTCTTTAAGGAATGCAATGTATTGCTCTTGTTTTTCTTGACTTAATTCTGATCCAATACTGATGATGTGAGGATTGTCCTCAGTTCCAATGTTAACCTTAATGTCGTTTTCTACTTCCATGTGTAGATCTCTTTCAAAATTAGGTGGGGCAGGTGAAACACCCAATTCTTATAATTCCTTTAAGGTTAACTTGGATAATTCATCTTGAGGATTCGTGGCCTCAAGCTAGGCTATAGTAGGTATAGAACCATCAAAATAAAAATCATTGTGTAACATCTCTTCCACGGAGACATCATGGAAAATATCTCCTTCCAACTCATCGTCGGATTCAACAATCATTTCAGGATAGGCTATGGATAGCATATTGTAGGTAGAAGAATTATTCTTGGGATACAAAGAATCTTGTTTATCTAGATAATCTTGATAACATATGAGTTGATCATCATCTTCAAAAGGGAAGGGTTGATCCTTACTAGGAAATAGGCCCACACCACATCGGGCGAGCCATGGTTCTACCTCAAAGGGTTCTTTCATACCATATTGGAGAGGTCCCAAGCCTTTCCCTTTATATCCCAATTTAAGCATTATGGGTTTAGCTTTAATATATTCATTAGCAAAATAGCATCGAGCATATCCATCACAATGTGTCTTGATGTTTCGGGGTATTCTTCCCCAATCATATCCTTTATAAATAAAAGCACAACTCCCGACTTGGTAGATACTTCCCATAGGTTTTGGGAGGCCCAAGGTACGAGGAGAAGACAACAAATTACTTAAGATAATGGAATCTTGCATAGAAGCATTTGTTTTTTTTGATATAAGAATTTTAGATAAATCAGGTAAGAGTTCATCAGAAAGAGCATAAGAGGTAGAAGGATCATTCCCTATATATTTAGATGTGGAAGGTATGATAGATGTAGATAATGTGGAGGTGTTAATAAATGGGTCTATAGGTTTTGAAATTATAGGGATGGAACATGAAGGATTGGTTGTGGATTTAAGATCTTTTTGAGGTTCTAGTGTGGTTTGTTTAGAAGATTGTTGAGCTATATATGAGGGTGAAATTAATGGAGGAGAAATAGATGAAGTTATGGGTGTGTGTCTCACACGTTTAGATGAAAAATAAGAATTAGGATGTGTGGATGACAGAGCAGGGCAAAATTGAACTCCAACAGGTTCCGCCAAAGCACACATATCAAAGGGTCTAGGATCACCATGGATAGTGACCAACCGATTTTTAAATTCGAATTTAACACATTGGTGTAAAGTTGATGGGACAACCCGCATTGCATTGATCCAAGGACGACCCAAGAGTATATTGTATGATGTTGGGCAATGTACAATAAACATGGTCGTGTCTAAGGTTCTCGGACCAACTTGCAATGGGATGGTGATAACTCCACACGTTTCTTGTGTTTCATCATTGAAAGCTTTTATGATCATGTCAGTTTTCTTTATTTCATCACTTCTAAACCCAAATATTTGGTAGAAGTCAAAAGTGCAAATGTTTAGAGATGAACCATTATCAATCAAGACCCTTTTGACTGCTACATCTCCTATTAGGGCAGTAATTATAAGGGGTTATCCTTATGTAAACTATGTTGTGGGATATCTTTATCTCGAAAGTCAATACAATCGACTTCTCGAGTGATGATAGTATTGGATATGGCTTCAGGTTGAATATTTTGAGGTACCATCATTTGGCTTAATGTGAGCATTAATTCATCCCTATGGGTAGAAGAAGATCTTAACAAGTCCAAAAGGGAAATTCTAGCCGTAGTATTGGATAATTGTTCATTAATATTGTAAGGAGGCTTAGGTTGAACATTAGACATATGATTCCCTTTATTGGGATTTTTCAAAATAAATGGAGCTGATCCATCATTCTAAGTTTGATCCTGTTGAGAATTGTGAGCCTGTTGTCTGGTAACAACTCCGATGGTACCTACAATGTTATATTGAAGATGCTGAATTGGTCTCGGTCTAGCGTTTATGGCTTGTTCATTAGGAAGGAATTGATTAGAAGAGGGTCGAGTAGTAACTCTTCTAGGAAATGGTTCTTCCAAAACCATAGAATCTATGATAGGTTGAATAGGATCTGATTCATTTTCAGAACTATTCGATTGATTTGAGGTGATGTCTATTTCACTTTCAGTATCCGATTCTACATCACTAGGATGCGGTGTTTGAGTATTATATAGGGGTCTGGACGTAACCATGGATAAAGTCATGTCAAAATTTTGTAAATCATGATTAGGTAAATGTCCGCTAATAGTTTCTACATATCAGGTAGGAGGAGGGACATTATGATGCTCAATTGATTGGCCACCTCTTTACCATGTTTTGGTAAAGGGTGTTGAAATATATCTAATGATTGATTAGCATTTTGATTTTGATTTTGGGGAATGTTCTTTTGAGTATTACTAGGAGGATTTTGTTTAGGTTGAAAGGCTTGCACCTCCATTTCATTATTATCAATCAAGTCTTGTATTTTATGTTTTAATCTTTTGCAAGAGTTTGTAGCATGTCCAGGTCCTCTATGAAAATCACAATGTAAATCAGCTCTATATCCGGGTATAGTTGGATCAGGTTCCTGGATAGATGGTAATTGAATCAAACCTCTTTCGAGTAATTGGGGTAGAATAGTTGATAATTGTTGATTCAATCTAGTAAACTCTCGAGGTGGTTTATCAGGAGGTTTTAATATAAAATTCTTCATTGTTTTTATAGTATTAACATTAGCAATGTTTCTACTATCAGTGACTCCGTCACCTACAACTAGTTTGTTTTTATATTGATTTCTGGATGTTTTCTCATCATCTTTCCTTTTGAGCTGACCTCTTCTAATGATACCATCTTCCACCCTTCGAGCTAAGTCGATAGCTTGATCGAAGGTGGTTAAGGTAGCAGTTGATAATTCATAGGATATTTGTTCTTGCAAATTATTAATAAAAATGTCCAACATTTCCCTATAAGGTAGCACAAAGTGTATTTTTCCTATCAACTGCCTCCATCTAGCTAAGAAATCTACAAAACATTCATCTTTGTCTTGTTTTAAGTTGTATAAATCTTTAATGGTCACGTGTCTCTCGATGTAGGCACTAAATTGATGGACAAAAGATTCAGCTATTTCTTCAAAATTCCTCAAAGAATGAGTGGGCAATTGATAGTACCACTCTAATGCCATCCCTCCTAAACTTTTCGGGAACATTTTTAGTAATAGCAAGTCATCATGTGATATATCATGACATGCTATCCTAAACATGCGAAGATGCTCTATGGGATCTTCAATTCCTTTATATATAGGCAGGATGGGCATGGGAAAGTGCTTAGGGTATGGTTGTGCTACAACTATGGGATCCAAAGGTTGAATACACATTCTCGATAATTATATGAGGGACAGTAGGGATCTATCTGGTCCATGCGAGAAGCTAACTGTTTCACCATGGCTTCCAGATTACTGGTTTGCCCACCATATTGGTTCGATAGGGTATTAATATGGGATTTGTGAGCATATGATGGAGGGACATGAATATTAGATGCTATATTGCTATTGTGTAAATTTTTTGTAGGAAGGGTGTTATGAATAAGTTTTGAAGTTGTATTATGTTGTATCCCAGATTGTTGAAAATTGGTGTTTGGCTTCATTTTAGGTTTTTGTTGATTTGAAGCATATTGATCGATAGTTTGGAAAAATAAAGCAGTGAATGAAGGTCTCTTTTGTGTGGGAATGATTTTAGGCTCAATAACAAGTTCCTTAGGGGGTTGGGTAACCTGTTGTTTTTGCATGTTCTGAATCATAGTGACCATATCTATTTTGGATGGTCCAGCTTTATCACTTTCTTGATCGATAAAAGACAAAGGATTAGTGTGCACATTAAACATATGTTCCATGGCTGCTTGAGTGTCACTAATTTGTCCTCTATCAATATGAACTGCCATATTAAGAGCACCAATGTTATTACTGAGAAATTTCCAGAAATGATCTATATTATCAAAAGCAACAGTTCCGTCTGGAGCCATTCTAGGGGATGAGGATCCTTCCTCTTTAACATTTTCTTCTTGTTCATCTACAACAAGCTCATCTTCTGGCTATTCTAGAGTTCCTCCTTCCGAAATTGAATCCTTAGGAAGGACAGTTGGGTTTTTTTTTTTGTTTCCTAGCCAATCTTCTTCTTCTTCTTCTTCAGTTTGTTTACCATTCCTAAGTCTAGGCATTGTGCTTAAGTTTAGATTTCAGCAAATATATATATATACTTATATATCTATATATATATATATATGCAACAAGCTTGAGATGTATATATTTTAATTATATACCTACTATAGTATTTAAAATAAAATGTTTTGGTTTTTCTTGTTTTTTTTTGTTTTGTTTTTTCTGTGTTTTTATAACAATATTATAAAGATAACAAACAACACACTAAATGCAAGAAATAATAATAATGAAAGCAATGATCTAGTTTTCTATAAACAATTTATAAATATCATTAACGGGCTCAAATTTTTAGGAGTCATGAAATGTTCTTCTTCAAATTGAAAAATTTCTTTCAAGAATTTGACAAAAAGTGCTATAGTGATATTATCTGTCTCAGACTCTGGTTGGTAGAAATAAAGTTCGTGGCAATACTCTCGATATAACACAGCTCTAGGAACTCTCCTCCACCTTTCCCTATCCGTAAGAATGACCTCCTGGTCTTCTAAATGACCTAGGAATTGGTGTATAACAGCTATGCGTTCTCGAGGTATTCCTCAAAGGTGAACAATTTTGAAGACACAAGAGCTCTCCTATAAGCTAACCACCTATGGCAAGCTCTCTGAAGTTCATGATAAAAAATGAGTTGATGAGGATCCAGGATTCTATCTAGGGCAAACCTCTTGATTTTTCTAAGTTCGGTTGATCTAGATGAAATAATACCGAATCTCCTATTAAGTTCGTCCCACAAAGGTGGAACACTATGTGTTTGAGATAGTCTAAGCAAAGAATTAAACTCTATGGCTATTATTTGATTTTCAACATTAATGGTGACAACTAGTCTTTTCTTAGGAGCTACCATCTAAACATGATATGCAACTTAACGATTTTAAATGCATCTATGTTTTTTTTTTGTTTTCAAAAGGTTTTAGTTTCACGTCGGGTTCACCAAAATGTATCGCTCCAAATTTTTTGCACCCTTACCTTCAGGCTATAGGATCCATGCCCGAAAGGGGGATGCGAGAAGGATGGGACAATACCTCGGACTGAGAGGCTCTTTGAAGGTCCCGCCTCTCGAGGGAGGTGTATAAGGGTGAATTTTCGACGGATGGTGGGTTCACCAGGAAACTTTTGAATGGCAGTTTCCACGCCTAGGTTGGAAATGTGTTTGATGTGTTCATTTTTAGCTTTAATCATCCAAGTCCTAGGTTTGGCAAAATGAATCTAAACTGTTCTACATGAAATGCAGGTTTAAATGAATACAAAAACAAAATTAAATAGAGAATACAAGAAATATACTAGATTGGAAAAAGGTCATACCTGATCCGGATGTCTGATGGAGGTTATGATTTTTGAAGCAGTCAAGATCGCTTCTGATCTGACCGGATCGTCTGTAATCAGACAAGATCGTCTGAGATCTGACGAATTTGTCAAAGACCTACAATCAGAGAAATAGACACAGAACACAAAAAATGTAGCAATACTAATAGAGGAAAATGGTGTAAAATGACAATATAGATACTAAAACAATAATTACAAATAGAAATTCAAGTAAATTATAGTATTCTAATGACAAATTATGATCTTATCATGCACTTAAGCTATATGGGTGAACTCCAAAATGCAAAATAGCAGAATAACAATAAAATGATCTAAATGCATAATGAAACAGCAGACGAAAAGAGAAAAGTGCAAACTCTGGGCACTAATTGCCCCCAATGCTGACTGCAGTTGAAATCATCTCGAATTGGGGCATGATCGTCCAAGATTGTACAAGATCATCTGCGATGATCTGATCTTAATATGATTGAAGAATAACAGAGTTCCTGCAAGAAAACTCGAAAAGGGACAAAGGCAAATAGTAGTCGAAGACATTCTAATGCATGTAAAAATCAAAGTGCAGTAAAATTTAGCCAAGGGAATGTCAAGGGGAGGGCCTAAGATTAAATAGGATTAGGAGGGAGGTTAGGAGGTTGGAGATCATCCTAATCTGGAAGATCTCCAATGGGGGAGGTCTCTAATGGTGCAGACACGCTTTTGCCCAACTTAGAGATGTCGTTGAAACATAAGCTAATTATGAAAAATCAGTTTTGGGACGAAATCGTCTGGACGTTCTTATCCAGATGAATTCGTCCAACCTGAGGCGATATCGGCTGATCGGAAACGATATCGTCCAACGGTCACAAAAAATCCTAAAAATGGCACAAAAAACAAGGAAAGCGGTTTAACAGGTGGTTAACGGGCGGTTCGAGGTTAAAATTTGAATTTGAATTATTACTAAGGTAATTTTAATTATTTGCTAAGGTTTACTGCACCAATTTTAGGGTGCTACAGGTCTCATGGAAGCCTAATTAATTTCCAATATAGATGGTTAGACTATACAAATAAGGATAGCTAGAGATTAAGAATACATAGTGAGATGGGATATTTTTATCCTTAGATGATCTCAACAATGCAGCTAAAGAAAGCTTTTAGGAAAGGTGGTATGGTCTATCATTAAGTTGAACCACAAGACTAAGGATGATCGAAAGGAGGAATTATTTAAGGAGCACCCAATACTGCATGAGTTTAGGGATGTTTTTCTTGAAGATATTTTGGGGCTACCATCTAAGTGTGAATTTGATTTCACTATCAAACTACTGCTAGGTTCTAAAACTATTCATAGAACTCCTTATAAGATGAATCCTATAGAGATGCAGGAGTTAAAAGTGCAACTTCAAGGGTTGCTAAAAAAAGGGATTATTAAACCCAGTGTGTCACCATGGGATGCCCCTATTCTTTTTATCAAAAAGAAGGATGGGTCATTGTGAATGTGCATATATTATAGGATGTTGACCAAAGCAACTATTAAGAATAGGTACCATTTACCCAATATTGAGGATTTTTTTGATCAACTCAAGGGTGCCACCATATTTTCAAATATTGACTTGAAATCAAGATACCATCAACTAAGAATCTATGAGGAGGATACTCACAAGACTACTTTTAAGACTAGGTATGGGCATTATGAGTTCACACTATTACCTTTTGGACTAACCAATGCCTCGATAACATTCATGAATCTAATGAGAAATGTGTTCAAGGAGCACCTAGATCATTTTATCTTAGTATTCTTGGATGATATATTGATATATTCTCATAATAAGGAGGAGCACGATAAAAATTTAAGGATTGTGCTCGATTTATTGAGAAGGAACCAAATCTATGGGAATACATCAAAATATGACTTCTATATTCCAGAGGTCTAGTATCTAAAACATATCATATCTACAAAAGGGATATCTATTTACCCCAAGAAGATAGAGGCCATTTTGAGCTAGCCACTGCCTACTAATGTGCCCGAAATGTGAAGCTTCATGGTTTTGAAAAGGTATTATAAGAATTTTGTAAAATATTATTTAAAAATAACCTACTCCATAACTAACCTTCAAAGAAACGGAATATAAATGGATGGACAGGTGCAAAGCCTTTTTTGAGTTGCTTAAAAAAAGCTTATCACCGCACCTGTTCTCAATATTCCAAACCCGCAAAGGAATTTTTTAGTTTGTACTGATGCTTATTTGGAATGTTTGGAAGGGATTCTATCCTAGGATGATTCAGTCATAGCATATGAGTCAAGGAAAATCAAGAAGCATGAGGTCAACTATGTTCCACATGATTTAGAGTTAGAAGTTGTGGTGCACACCCTTAATATTTGGTGGCATTAGGGAAGCCTTTTGAATTGAGGAATGACCATCATACCTTGAGGTACATCTTTACCCAACCAATTCTCAATGCACAACAGAGAAGATGGATCGAGTTCTTAGAAAAATATGATTTTGATATAGAGTATATCAAAGGCTGTTAGCTTTTGATGGGAGGTAGTACAAAATTACAATGTAAGATAACTAATATGAGATAACTATAAAATTATGGCACAATAATAAGTAGGAGAATAATGAGATGAAAATCTGCAAATAACTCAAAAATATGCCATTAATGAGAGTGAAAAAAATAGTATAATGCTTATATAATGGAGGACATGAACACTCCATGAATAGATATGAAAGGACTACATTGTACCAATACTACTAAAGTATACCACACACTCTCTATATTTACTACTATGCACTATATTTTCTACTACATGGAAAAAACTCATTACAAGGCCTTTATATAGGACGATAGATTCCTTGGTCCTTAATCTACCTATCTACCTTATGTACATGTGGACTACATGCACATTTACAACTTGCACATTGACACTTGTGCATTTATTACGATACTTGAAGTAACTAACTTTACTCTAAAGTAAACTCCTACTCTAGTTATGTACCAAAGGTGGTACATTTACATATGTAATATCTTCTAACACCCCCCTGCATTACATTATTTGGGTATTGAAGACTTTAGTATTCAATATGAATCCTTGATATTCATCTTGATTTGGTGCTTTGTATTATATTTAATTCACATTGCATTGTATGCCTCCTTGATTTGCTTCTTCTTCATTCTCGTCTTTGGACTCAGTACTTTAATAGGTGGTTGTACTATCACTTTATTCTTGCAATATTATCTTCTCTTTACCTATGTCCTTTTTATAATTTTCTAGGTTCTGTATAGAAGCTTCTGAACAAACACTTAAAGCATCATGATAAGATTTTTTTTTTAGTATAACTTGAAGTACCAATACTGCATGAGGATTAAAATATCTTCTCTAGGTATGATTCATCCATTTCTATTTTTAGTTTAAGTAATTCTATCAATCCTCTTTGTTCTACATTCTCATCCTTGTAACATTTGAATGTAAGTAGTGCCATATATAATATGCTACCAAATTCTAAAGGAATTTTAATGTCACTCTTTCCATTATCAATTGCTTTAGTAAGTCGAGTATGTAGATAATATTCCATGGTTTCAAAGTTATATTTTAAAGCTTCACTATGAATCCTTTTTGAGGTAAGGTCTAAGTATCCTTTAGATTTTATAAGTAAATTCTTGATTCTAATTTTTATGACACTTGCTCTTTCCTTTCTAATAGTGTTGTTCATATCATTGTTCACTGTATTATTTGAGGTAGACATCCTTCTTTAGCTCTTTATTTTTTAGGAACACTTCTGATAGATCCTTTGTAGTAGACTACCTTATGACTCCCTAATTTTAAAGTATATGAACCAATTTGATAAAAGCTTTCCAAACTTAGGTTTTGTAGAATTCCTTATGTATCCCTAGTGATTGGAATGTGCTATAAGTTTAAAAAAGTGCTTAGTAAGTAATAGTTTACTTTTTGGGTTGATTTTGTAATGTTTTGAAAATAACAATAATCGACTCCTATTTTATCTTATCTATCTTAATGAACTATGCACTTAATAATTTGAAGTTCTATATGGTTGGATTTCTTTTGTACCTTTAGTATGAGTATGAGACAAGTGTATGTAAATAATGAACTTTTTATAGCCCTTAATATCCAATAGTTTTATTTTTCTAAATTCCAATAATCTATGTTTGATGTAGTATACCTTATATCTCCCTAATTTGGAATATTAGAAAATAATAATAATAATTGCAAATTGATATTCTAATTTACCAAGGTTGACAACCTTATATCTCCTACTTGGTTATTTGTAAATATCTTAATGTAAGCAATTTTATAATTTCTTCACCCTTTACTAAAATTGCTTCCTTGCTTCCTAAGGTTGATGCTTTAATGAAATAATAATAATCAACCTTATACTTAACACCTTATAACTCCTAATTAGAGGAAAGTAAATAAGGCTATCTAACGTAGCTGCTTCCTTGGATTGCAAAGATCTGCAGATGGATTTTTAAGGTTTATATTTTGTGGCAGCTCAAGCAAAATTCACAGAGGACATAGTGAAAGGAGGGAGTGAAAGAATTTTTTGTGATGGATCGGGTGACGAAAGGGGTGAAAGAATTACAGTGTTGCAAGGATTCACAAATGGATTTTTAGAGTTTATTTTTTGCAGTAGCTCAAGCAAAATCCCTAGAGGACATATTGAAAGGAGGGAGTGACAAAATTAAATATCATTGTATCTTTCAGTTTCAGTCATTTCCAACAACTTTAATTATCCACAGATAAATTTTTAGGGTTTATTTTTCATGGCAGCTCAAGCAAACTCTATAGATGACATAGTGAAAGGAGGGAGTGAAAGAATTTTTTGTTGTGGCTCAGGTGATGATGAGAGTGAAAGAATTACAGTGTTGTAGAGATTTGTAGATGGATTTTTAGGTTTTTTTTTTTTGGCAGCTCAAGCGAAATTCACAGGGGACATAATGAAAGGAAGGAGTGAAAGAATTTTTTGTGATGGCTTAGGTGATGGTAGGAGTGAAAGAATTACAGTGTTACAGAAATTCGTAGATGGATTTTTAGGGTTTATTTTTCATGGCAGCTCAAGCAAAATTCGTAGAGGACATAGTGAAAGGAGGGAGTGAAATATTTTTGCGGTGGCTCAGGTGATGGAAGGGTGAAAGAATTATAGTGTTGTAGAGATCTGTAGATGGATTTTTAGGGTTTATTTTTTTATGATAGCTCAAGCAAGATCCATAGAGGACATAGTGAAAGGAGGGAGTGAAATAATTAAATATCATTGTATATTTCAGTTTCATTCATTTCCAACAACTTTAATTATCCAAAAATAAATTTTTAGGGTTTATTTTTCACATCTCAAGTGAAATCTGTAGAGAACATAGTGAAAGGAGGGAGTGTAAGAATTTTTTGCGATGGCTTAGGCGATGACGAGAGTGAAAGAATTACAGTGTTGTAGAGATCCACAAACGGATTTTTAGGGTTTATTTTTCATGGTAGCTCAAGCAAAATCTATAGAGGACATAGTGAAAGGAGGGAGTGAAAGAATTTTTTGTGGTGGCTCAGGCGACGACAGGAGTGAAAGAATTACAGTGTTGTAGAGATCCACAGATGGATTTTTAGGGTTTATTTTTTTAGTGGCTCAAGCGATGAAGGGAGTGAAAGAATTGTAGAGATCCACAGATGGGTTTTTAGGGTTTAATTTTCACAAGGGAATTTCTCAGGATGGTGGGTGTTTCTCCTCGAACAGGATAGTCAAATAAATAAAGTTGAGCGAGAATTCCTACGATGAGAGTCAAAGAATTTGAATTGAGTAATGGTGGGAGGGAGTAGGTAGGGCTCAATGATGGGTAGAAGGGTGAGGTTAGTAGCGGTCTGTAGGTGGTGGTAGGATAGGGAGTGAATGTTGGTTCATAGGATTCGAGCGGTCAGGTAGCTGCTAGCGGGTAGGAGAATGGTGAGCAAGTGGCCATTCCTAGGGAGGTGAGTTTACCTGGAAAGTCAGGCTCTGAGGGCCCAATGATTGAGGTAACTATTCCTAGTGGTGAGTCTCCCAGCTTAGTGGTTCATGAGACTCCATTCACTAGCAATACAGGTGGGTCCCCAAGTTTTGGTACCTTCCTCAAGCCAGGTAAGCTATCCTTTGTCGAGATCACAACTAAGGGTTTTGGGTCTCAAAACTCTTGTTCTCTTTTTGACCTCTCTCCTACTGGAGATAAGTTGGTCATTCTAGATGATCTTATGGTGGTCACCATGGAGGAGGGCTCGTGGAACCTTGTCGACAAATTCCATGGTGGTAGACCTGATATTGATGCCATAAGGAGATGGGCGATGGTCAAATGGAAACCAAAAGGTTCTCTGGACATTGTTGCGGTTTCTAACGCATTCTTCTTGATTAAACTCAATTACGAGGAGGACTCAAAGTGGATCCTTGGAGGGGGTCCCTGGTTCTTTGGAAGAAAAGGGTTATTTCTATGCAAGTGGGGGCCAAATTTTAATCCACAAACCCAGAAGATCAATCTGGCTCCTTTATGGGTACATCTTCCTAATTTGCCCTTCCATATCTAGCATGAAGACATCCTAAGGGGTATAGCTAAGGTGATTGGTGAGTTAGTGTTAATAGACTCGACCACTAGAGCAAAATCTAGAATGATTTTTGCTCGGATGTGCGTAATGGTGGACCCAAAGGTGGAGTTGCTAGGTCATATTGATCTTATTTCCAAACACGGTGTATGGACTCAAATGATAGTCTATGAAAATAGGCTTCTTAAGTGTTCAGTTTGTAGGAGGCTGGGCCACTCGGCTAGTTCATGTTCGACTAGAAAGGAGGTTCCCAAGGGGAACTAGGTTAGAAAGTAGGGAAATTTTAAGTCTTAGGGCCATCCTCAATCAGGTCATCTGAGGCCTCAGGCCCCAACTAGTTTTCTTCAGAGAACTTAGGACCCAACCAAATTGAGAATGATTCTAGGGTGATGGAAGTTAGCAACCCATAGTTGACTGCTATCAATCAGTCTAGTGTTTATTCTGGCCTCCCGTAGGTGGACAGAGTAGAGTTGGTGATTGAAATAGGTATCCTATCAAATTTTCTTCATAATTCCTTTGAATGCTTAAATCTTGAAGATGCTAACCCTAAGGAGGAGAAATGAAATTAGGATGAGCTAGAGGTGCTTGTCTCACCTCAAAATATGGTGAAAGACTCTAGCTCTTCTCCCAAGCCAAATATGGCCAAGTCGTCAAAGTGGGGAGAAGGTTCATCAGGGGTGAAATATTCTCATCCAAAAATAAGAAGTTCTCAAAAGGGATTGGCTGATGTTGGAGTGCCCAGGAAGGTGGGTAAGCCCTCTAACAAAAATGTAAGAAATAGGGAGGTAGAAGTAGATATTGTAGATGGCTTGCAAAGCTAGTTGAAATTTGAGAAAGAGTCTAAAGGGAAGCAACTTAAACTGGATTCATTTTGTCACTCACCCCATTCTCCTGAGGGGGGAAATCACTCCAAATATCATAAATGAGACTCATCACATGGAATATTAGAGGCCTGAATGGGACTGCTAAACAAAGAGCGTTGGCCTCTCTAAGGAAAGAGTTTAAGCCGAATATTATTCTTGTACAGGAAACAAAAATGGATAGTTACAATGTTGAATTAGTTAAAAAGAAAATTTGGAGAGAATCAAATTTTGTTGCCAGCTCGACAAATGGAGCTTCAGGAGGTCTGTTATGTATGTGGAACCCAAAATCTGTTGAAGGATCGACTCTACTAGTTTCTGATAGAGTTATAAATATTTTATTTTCTTCCAAAGTCTCAGGGGTCAAGTGGGTTACTTTGAATATTTATGCCCCTAACTCTCCTCAGAATAGGTTGGTATTCTAGGACTCCTTGCGAGTTATGAGAGATATTTTTAACAAGGAAGCATGGATTTTGGTAGGAGACTTTAATACCCCTTTATACCCATATGATAAGAAATGAGGGACTCCAGTCTACAAAAGCATGGAAGACTTTACCTCTTTTGTGAATTCCCAAGAGCTTATGGATTTGGAGCTGAAGGGGTCTAGGTATACGTGGAGCAATCGATGATTGGGATGCCAAAATATTTAGGTCAGGCTAGATAGAATCCTCATATCTAAGGAAGGGCTACCTTTTTTTGGAGATGCATCTTTGTAGTCTCTTCCTAAAGTGGCCTCCGATCATAATCCTCTAGTGCTGGAGCAAGTTCAGAATTATCCATTTTTTCCTAGGCCCTTCAGATTCGAGGCCATGTGGCTCCCTCACCCGGACCTAGAAGGTAAGATCAAGGAATGGTGGGCTAAGGGCTTTTTGGGCCACCCTATTGCTCAAGTTGCATCGAAGCTGAGGTATATTAAGGCAAAGTTGAAGGAATGGAATAAATTCATTTTTGGTAATATTTTGTTAAGGAAAAATGAACTCATTGAGCAACTCAAAGAAGTGGAAGCCATTTCAGCCAGGTCGAAGGTAGTGGAGGTGGTGAGATCCAAAGAAAGAAGTCTTCTTGCAGATTTGCACAATGTCTTGGCTGAAGAAGAGATTATGTGGCATCAAAAATCAAGGAATTTATGGCTCAAAGAAGGAGACCAAAACACAAATTTTTTCATACGTCTGCATTGAGGCATAGGAGTCACAATAGGATCAAGAAAATCAGAAATGTGGATGGTGAGGTTACTAAGGAAATTAACAAAATTAGGGAAAGTGTTGTGGAGTTCTTCAAAGACTTGTTATGCTCCTCGGTTCCCAAAAACTTGCAAGTAGAAAATCATCTTCTCTGTAACATCCCAACACTGGTCTCTAAAGATATGAACAAGATCCTATGTGATCCCTTCAATGATGATGAGATCAAAAATGCGGTATTCTCAATGGGAGGTCTTAAGGCTCCAGGTCCAGATGGTTTCCTGCCTATATTTTTTAGAGGTTTTGGCATATTCTAGGTCCTGATATTTGTAATGCAATCAGAGAGGTCCAAAGATCTAATTTTATCTCAATCGATGTAAATTCCACCTTTTTGGTTTTACTACCTAAATCATCGGGTGCCAAAGGATTTATATATTTTAGGTCGATTAGCCTATGTAATATGATTTTCAAAATTCTGACTAAATCCATGGCCAATAGACTTAAAATTTTTCTCCCTTCGATCATTGATGCTCCATAGAGTGGTTTCATGCCCCAACGATAGATTTTGGATGGTGTTATTGTTGTTCATGAGATCATCCACTCTACTGATAAAAGTGGGAGGCCCGAGACTCTTCTCAAGTTGGACATGAACAAGGCATATGATAGAGTGGCTTAGGATTTTCTTCTTAGGGTCCTTGATAGGTTTGGCTTTGCCTAGTGCTGGTTGAGACTGATTAAATCTTGTATATCTTCAGCCATATTTTTAGTAATTATTAATGGATCTTCGATGGGCTACTTTCATAGCAATAGAGGTCTACATCAGGGAGACCCTTTATCACCCTACCTTTTTATTCTTATGGCTGAGGCATTGGGTAGGTCCATCAAAGCTAATCAGGTTATTCAAGGTTTGAAGCTAGCCCAATCGATAGATCCCATATCCCATCACCAATTCATTGATGACACTCTTCTTTCCTTCATGGCATCAATCCCTCAGGCTAAAGTGGTTAAATCAATTTTGGTGGATTTTGAGAATGCGGTAGGTCAAAAGGTGAATTTAAAAAAAGTTTACTTTTTTCTTTCACACCCCGGTTGATAGGTAGAGGAAGATAGCATATATTCTGGGGTGCAACATTGGTTCCCTTCCCTCGGTTTACCTTGGGATGCCACTATTCAAAGGTGCATCGAAACCATCATTGTGGGATTCAGTAGTTGAAAGAGTTCAGAAGAAGTTAGCGGGGTGGAAAGGTGCCCTTTTAAGTCAAGCAGGGAAGATTTTATTGGTCAAAGCCACTTTACAAAGCATCTCGATGTACTTCCTCTCCTTGTTCAAGATTTTAAGGAAAGTTATCGATAAGTTAGAGCAAATCCAATGATCCTTCTTGTGGTCAGGGGTTGAAGAGAAGAAGAGATTCCACTTGGTGGCATGGGATCAAGTCTACAGTAGGAGAGAAGAAGGAGGCTTAGGTTTGAGAAGGTTGAGAATATTGAATAGAGCCTTGATTGCAAAATAATCTTGGAAATTAGTTCAGGATGACAATGTCAGTTGGGTTAAGATTGTGAAGGCTAAGTATCTTGGCGGTGGTAGCAATTTCTTGAAATCCCAAGCTCTCCCAATGGGGTCTACTTTTTGGTCCAGCATAGTTGGTAGTCAGGTGGATGTGCGTAAAGGCCTTCGTTGGGTGGTGGGGGATGGTTATTCCATTGATTTTTGGGGAGATTCTTGGGCCTCGCCATCCCCTCTTGAAGATTGCTCGACCTTCACCTATCTGAAGCCAATCACAGATAGGTTCTTTGGTCCCAAAGTTTTTAACTTTTTAGAATTATTCAATGGTCATCTTCGGTGGAAGTCCTTTGACTTCCCAAATATTTCTCAGGAGGAGAAACTTGCTTTTATAAATTTAAAAAACTCCATAAAATGGTTCTTAACCCTGGGTACTGGTCTTCATGATAGGCTGGTTTGGGGTCCTGAGAAAGATGGCCAGTTTTTAGTTAAGTCTACTTATGGCTACTTGGACTATGATTCGGATCCCTGGTTCCCAATGAATCAAGTCTGGATTAAAGGCCTGATGCCTAAAGTCAATGTGTTCTTCTGGTTGGCAATTCAAGGAAAGTGCCTTACTCTTGATAATCTTCAAAAATGGGGAATGATTTTCCCTAATAGGTGCTTCCTATGTGGTAGGGCTTTTGAATCACCTTTCCACTTATTTTCCCATTGTGCCTATACCCTTGAAGTCTTTCATCAGTTCTTTTTGGAGTTGGGTGTTGCTTGGGTTCTTCCCAACTCATTGGAGGACCTGGTTGTTCAATGGGTCTCCCCCTTCTCCTCTCCCCACCTATGCCAATTTTGGAAATTTGGGTTACCCCATATTTGGTGGTGGGTGTGGAAGGAAAGGAATGCCCATGCCTTTAAAAATATTTGCCATCCTGAGTCATCGGTCTCCTCGAGGGCCATTGTAGATACAGTGGAAAATGTGAAAGCTTTAAAACTAGATTCGATAACTTGTGAAGGGGAGATCGGTTTGGAGAGATCATTGGGTTTTTTAACTCAGCCTCAGAATACAGTGAGCAGGGTGAGTCAGGATAGGGCTAGCACGATTTGGGAACCCCCTCCATCGGGTTGGCTAAAATTCAACTTTGATGGAGCTTCTAAAGGGAACCCGGGTCCGACGGGTGCAGGGGGTTTGTTTAGAAACTCGAAGGGCAAAATCCTTCTTGCCTTTGCTAAAAACTTGGGTCACCAAACCAGCCATTTCATTGAAGCTCGGGCATTATTTCAGGGTGTTTCCCAACTGAACTAGGTGAATTGCAGGAAACTAATCATAGAAGGAGATTCACTCAATGTTATCAACATGATTAATGGCAACCAAAATCCCTCCTGGACTGTTGCAAATTTTATAATTGAAGCCAGGAGAATGATTCAAAATTTAGAAGAAGTCCAATTCAAGCACCGGTTCAGGGAAGGTAACAAAGTTGCGGACTTCCTGGCTAATCAAGGTCTTACGCAACAAGATCTTCACATTTGGAGAGGTAATTTCCCAGATGGCCTTAGATCATTGGACAATGAATTCAGGCAAAGGTCAAACTCGAGTCAGAATACTTAGGGTGGGTGGCTGGAACCCTCCCCATTGGATGTTGCTTTTTGAATGTTTTGGTCGGGCCTACGTGCCTAGTTTTTATCTCTGTTTATCCATGCGGGCTTGCGTGCCCAACTTTTATCTCTGTTTGGCTTATGTGTCTGGGTTTGTTCGGCTAGTATATGTTGGTCTGGGTGTAGGTAGTTGTGTCCAAGGGCTGGTTGGCTTTAATGTTTGAAGTGTCCTCAGTCTCCTAGTGGCTGGAGATTAGCTTCTTTTTGTTATAAGGTTTGGAGGTCCTTTCAAAACTCCTTTCATCCAACTAATCAAAAAACAAATTAGAGGAAATTAAATGATTAGAAGATATACAAATTTACCTCCCTTCAATGTATAGCTAATGAGTTGATTGGACAATGGTGAGTATTCCAAATTTAGGTGTTGATGAGCATTCAATACTCTTACTGAATGATGCTAGTCTTAATATCACAACCTGAGTATTCAATGCGTTGGTCTCCACCTTGCTATTTGAGCATTCAATGCTCTTCCTTGAATATGTTGGTATATGATAGTATTTCACTACTCTTTGACTTTGAATGCTACATGTTTTCAATTCCCTTTGCTTCATTTTTACCTCATTGGGATGTCACTTAAACTTTGCTTGAACTTCACTGATTTCTCCAACTTGGTTGGGTGCTTATGTAGCTTGTATGCTCCTTGGAGTTGTACCCACATGTTGTTATAGTATTGAAAGGTATTATGTTCTTGAATAATTCTTTTTTAATGCTCTGCCTTCTTCAATCGATGAATTATGATGAGTATGCTCGAATGATGTCTTTCAATGCCCAAGAAATAGATGTTACCTTGAGCGTTTCCTTTCTACGTGAGTGTTATGGAATATAGGGTGCTCTTTTCAATTGTGACAAGTGGCACCCTTCACGCTTGCATGTAAGGCTCCTTCAACATCCATTAAACCATATATATCTTGCCAATAGATGCACTACTATTTCTTGTCTTCAATGCTTAGGTGAAAGTTGGCTCCAGTTGTGAGGTACCAAGGGTGATGGAGTGGTGATTATATGGATCTCCAATGGTAGAATTTGATTCTTTTGCATGACTTGCTTACTGGGTATTGAACCTCTATTTTCTCATTTGCTATACCACTTTTTGTATGCTTCCATTACCTTTATATTTTTTTAAGTATTGATAGCTCCTTTTACATAGGTTCTTGTGCTGCAGGTTGATGCAATCGAAGGCACTAGATAAGCTGCTAAAAATGGTGTCTCTAGAAACCTAAAACCGATGCTTATGTGCCCTCGATCGGCTCACCTTCTCTACCCAAAGTTTACACCTTTTGTCTTCAATGATTCAGCCAATTTGTGGATGTAGGATACTTGATGCCTTAGTGTATTAAGACACTATATTTCATCCTATTTAGGAGGTATATGATGCACCACTATAACATAAACAAGATACTCTTTTTTTACACCAAACTTTTGAGAGTTTTTTGTCTCTTTTTTATGTTATTTTCCTCATTTGATATGGTAGCTCCTCACTGTATAGCTTGAGGGCAAATGAAGATAAATTTTATGGTGATTACTTGCTTTAATCCTTGAGAGCAATGTACTATTACCTTTTTTATTAGACAACACTAATATCTAACTCCTTCACTTGGATAATTTAGTAACAATGAATCCAAGCTAATAATCATGCAACTAATATGCCCTATAGAATGGTTAATATTGCACTAAATTTTACTTTTACTAAAATCCTTAGTGCACTTTAAATAAGCTTTAAGAGATGTTAATATAGTGCAACTGCAATCTCCTTATTACTCCTTAAAAATAACTTGTAATATGCACTAATGATAACTCTTAAAGAACTCTCAAAAGTTGTATAACCTAATGTAGTCTTCTTTGCTAGAACTTGATAATAGGAAGATTGTATTTTCCTTTGTGTCAAAATATATCTAACTCCTATTTTAATGTGCAAGTAATAACCTTTAAAAGAACCTCCCTTATGCACTCTCTTGAAGACTTTAAAATGAATCCACTTCTTGCAACTTTTAAACTGATATGGTGCTTAACAAATCTTAATAAACCAAAAAAACTAAAGTTCAACTAATGAACCTTTTGCACCCAAGTTTCTTACCTTTAAGATATTTGAATATGGTGGATGTCTTGGTGATTCGATTCACCAAATTGTTGCCCTTAACTGGATGAACTTGTAGCTATTCTTGGTTTTTCTAAACAACTCTTTAAATCACCTTTTTGTAGCTTTGAACACTTTCTAACTTGTTACTCTTTAACTATAGTATGTTACTTTGATTATCCTTTAGGATGGACTCTGTAACTTTTGAAGTTTTGTAGCTTAGTAATATTGTCCTAATTGCTTCTCTCTTGTAGTCAATTTTTGTACTAAAATGTTGTTCTTGAAACTCAAAATTTGGTACATACCTCCTCCAAATTACAACTGATTTTTTCTTCAAGGACCCTTTCAATATTCTGCTAAAGATTCAACAAATCCCTATTTTCGGATGACCCTTATAGCCTTCAATGGTAATCTTCAAATATTTTAGGTTTAGTAGTAATGTTTGGATCCTTTCTCATTCAACCTCCTTGTAAAATTATGACTCCAATCTAGGCCTTCTTATCAAGAATTTGGAAGTATTGAGGTCTTCAACAATCTCATCCAAAATTTGGTAAACTTCTTGCCAAATCCTTCTCCCTTGTGATTATTTTTGGATGATGATAATTATCCCAAAATATTCCTTTATTAGGAACTTATCCTTGGTGGTAAATTTCTCCACTGATTTCTCTTAGGAACTCCTTTAATGGCCTTCTCTAAATTCTAAAATAAGGCTCTCCAAGACTTCTCCTTATTTCTCCTTGAGATATCACTAAGGTATTCTATATCGCAGCTCTCCTGGTATTCCAAATGAGACATTTCCTTCAAATTTCTACTGTGGAAGTGTTGGTATTGAGATTTTCCTCTTGGATCTCTAAAATCTAATACTACTAGAATCTAAAGCTAGAATTTGCTAGTCCTTCTTCACTTCTACAATCTATAGGCCCTTCTTCACTTCTACAATCTATAGGCTTTAATGGATATCACAAACCTCTAATCTTCTATAACTAGGAGTTTTGTAACTGGACCTTCTAAGGGTCTCTTTAAATTCTTTAGGCTGATTTCTTAAATCTACTATTTGTAGTATTTAATGGAGATCACCAACCTCAAATATTCTTCTATAATATTCTCTAGAGTCTCTTGAATCAGCAGTAAAGCTACTATGGCATTTTCTTCTTATTCGCTCTATAGGTCTACAATCTCTAGTAATGGGATATTTTATTCAGGCCTCCAAATATTTATTCTTTCGTTTGTAGTTTCTAGTACTAGATTGATTCTAAAGAAGATATTATTTCTAGCTATGTGTAGGAAGCTTTCCAACTCACTCTAAATCTCCTTTCTCTAAAACAAAGTATTAGGAATGTAAATTAAAGAAACTCTAAATATAGATATGACAAATATTCAATAGTTGATTTGTCAATCTCGTGGAATTTATACTGAGTCCTAGTCTTCATGAGATTTTCTACAACCCTATGGAACGACTCTAGCCAAATGTAAACTCAAAAATTCTATAAATGAGATTTTTGGTTTTCTCTCAATATCACTTGTGACTCTCCCTATTTCCTATCTCATATATCATGTGCTCTGATATCACTATTAGCTTTTGATGGGAGGTAGTACAACCACAAGTTGTAAGAAAACTAATTTGAGATTACTATAAACTAATGTCACAATAATATGCAACAAAATAATGAGATGAACATCTGCAAATAACTCAAAAATATACCATTATTGAGAGTGATGAAAATAGTACAATGCTTATATAATGGAGAACATGAATACTCCATAAATAGATATGAAATAACTATATTGTACCATACTACTAAAGTATAGCACACACTCTCTATATTTACTACTACACACTCTATATTTTCTACTACATGGAAAACACTCACTACGAGGCCTTTATATAGGAAGATAGATTCCTTGGCCCTTACTATACCTATATACCTAATGTACATGTGGACTACATGCACATTTATAACTTACACATTAACACTTGTGTATTTATTACAATACTTGAAGTAACTAACTAACTTTACTCTAAAGTAAACTCCTACTCTAGTTATGTACCAAAGGTGGTACATTCATATGATCCAAATGATGTAATATACTCTAACAAAGGCAAGGAAAATAAGGTTGTTGATGACTTGTGTAGAAGAAGGTATATATCTTCTTTGACCTATAATCATGTGGACTTGATGGACGAATTCAGAGAAATGTAAGCACAAGACCAATATTACAGTGAAATTTGATCCAATATGGAAGGGAACTTTGAATAGAATAAGGATTTTGACATAAAGGATGGTATTTATTCTTTAAGGATAGGTGGTGATCCCTAAAACTAGTAATGTAAGGAGACTGATCATGCAGGAGGTACATATATATCCTTACTTTACTCATCTAGGAGGAGTAAATATGAGGTAGAACATGAAAAAGACCTACTTGTTAGGTATTAAGAAAGATAACACTGCCTTTGTGGCTCGATGTTTGGAATGCTAGAAAATGAAAGTTGAGCATAGACATCTAGAAGAACAATTATATCTACATGACATACTAATACAAAAATGGTAGGTGATATCTATGGAATCCATAGTGGGTTTACCTAAGACTAGATGTAATCCTAGTAGTGGTCAACAAATTGACCTAGGTTACTAATTGTATTCCAAGGAACACCAAGGAAAATACCCTGATAGTGGTCGATAGATTCATCAAAGATATTTTTAGGTTGCATGGTTTCCCAAAGGTAATCATCTTAGACAGGGACTCCAAATTCACATTTGAGTTTTGGTAGACCCTTCATCAAGTAGTTGGCACAAATCTAAATATTAGTTCTGCATATCATCCAAAAATAAATGGTCAAACAGAAAGGGTAAACCAAATCCTAGAAGACATGCTTCGCATGTATTGCGTGGACCAAAAATCTTGATGGGTAAAATTTTTGTATCTAGTTGAGTTTGCTTATAATAATGGATACCATGCTTCCTTGAAAATGGTCCCATTTGAAGTCTTATATGGCAAGAGGTGCAAAACTCCTCTATATTGGGATAACCTAGAGGATCAGGTTGTCATTAAACCAGCCATAATTAGAGATATGGAGGAGCAGCCCAGGATGATCAGACAAAGGCTTAAGGAAGCCATCGATCATTAGAAGATCTACATTGATTTGAAGTGTTTGCCTAGAAACTTATTTGTGGGAGATAGAGTTTTCCTAAGAGTTAAACCCATGAAGAGTGCCATCAAGTATTCTAAGTTGGATCCTCATTTTTTTGGGCCTTTCAATATCACTGATAATATTAGTTTGATGGCTTACAAACTTGCCTTAACACCCAACCTATCAAATATCCATGAATCTTTCATATACCTACTTAGGAATTACATTGCTGATCCTAATCATGTGTGGGATGTCTTAAAATTATAGATGAAAGATTCATTGGTCATTGAAGATTCTAGAGTTTCATTCTAAAAAAGTGAGGAAATGAACTCTAGAACAGTGCAAGGGCTAATGACACTAATATTATGAGAAAGCCACCACTTGGAAAAAAATGGATGAGATGAAAATACATTTTCCTTAATTGTTTGAATAAAGATAATTTTTTTTTTAATAAAGATAAAATGTAATGTTTTGCAAGAAACATAGAGGACTGTGTTTAGTCCAAATGGCATGACCCACCTTGGCAGGACCTTTTATAAGATGAACTATGTATTGATGAATGATATTTGATGCTTAGCTTTGATGCTTTTGGATGGATATATGCTTTTACTATTGTGTCTATTTTATATAAGGATATGGTACTACTGAAGCTCTACATGGTTGTAGGATCAGGTACTCTAGTAGGTGGACAAGAGAATTGGCCATAAGAAAATGAGAGACCATATTGAAAGGGAAAATATGACGATGACTTGTTCATAACACAACTTAGGATAACATGGATGAATACCTTTCATATAGGTGTATTACATTTTGCTTGTGCTTATGTTCACACCATTGGATCGGGAAGTTGCTTGCAATGATTCTCCTTGAAGTAAGTTGGTGATAGCTTTATCTATATTAAAAGAGGTCGTTCGCTTAAGGATAAAATAATGGTGTGGAAAATTGAGGGAGTGCATATGTTTTTGCTTATATATGCTTGAAAGTATTAAATTAACTTATGATGTTAACCTTTGAATAAATAAGGTTGGCTTGAAATAATCTTTAAACCATGAGTTATGCTGATTTTTTGAATGATTGAATTATTATATGTCTCCAAAAGAATGGAACACCTTAGTATTAAATAAGAATGTTGTTTTTATTTATGTTGCCTTGCAGGAGTGGTTCTTTATTGTGGTTTTAAGTGGGTGTTTGATAAAAATATTTTTCTTGAACGTTATGGAGCACTCCATATCCTCAAGCGCTCAGGTTCTCCTTACTAAAAGAAGAGTATGGAGGTACTTTATGGGTGGTTGCTTTGACTTCGTGGAGAGGGGGTTATTTAGATAAGAATACTTGGTGGAGATGGGGGAGGAAAAAGGGATAGTAGCGGCTAAGGAGAAAACCAGTGAAGCAAGAGGAGGATTTCTAAGGGATCATGCACAATGAGGAGGTACCTTCTTTTGGATCTTGATTGCTACAATTTCCTTGTTATGTTGCCTGGTTCTTTGGTGTTTTTTTTTTATTTGTGGAAAACATCCCAAAAGGGATGCCACTTTCGGGTAAGACCCAAGGAGGCAGGGGTATCCATTCCACCAAAAATGCCCAGGACTCGGACCTGCCTACCACCTTTGACATACTCAAGGAGCAAACAAACACACAAAACCAATTTAAAAATAAGTAAATAACAACAAAAATAATAAAATAAAATAAAAAAACATGCTCCTTGAGTGTGTCAAAAACAAAAGCACAACCAAACACGCACAATAAGATAAAAGAAACCACAACACAAACCACATAGAAAAACACAAGAACCACATAACAAAACACAAACAAGACAAAAACAACAAAACACTACAAAGACATAACCCAAAAAAAACATGAAAAATAAACACAACCAAAACCTAAAAAATTAAAAAATAAAATAAAAATAAAAATAAAAAACAACCAACAACAGACAATAAACAAAAACAAAAAACATAGAAAACACTCACACATAAAAACACGAAATAACACAAACAAAGAGAAACCCAAGAACAAGAACGAAAAAAACACAAGAACAATAACAAAAAACATAAAAAAAAAAAACACAAGAACAACAAAAAACAACACAAAGAACACAAAAACAAAACAAAATAAAAAAACCCACCCACCTTAAAAAACTAAACAAAAAAAACAAAAAAGAAATAAAAAATGAACAAAACAATGACCTATCTAGACCAAAAGACTATTAAGGCAAGAATCAACAGAGGAAACAAAATAAAGAATAGAATGAGCTAGGGAACTAAAAAAACTGAATGAACCAAAGAGAAGCAAAAAAAAAAACAAGAAGAAACTAGGTACCTTCGAACTCGGAGCCATCCAAAGAAATGATAGAAAGAAGAGCTTCCCTAATTTGAGAAGCCCACCATATAGGAGGGTGGCCATAACAAGTAAGATCACCTTTGTCCAAAGCCCAATTAGCTAAAGCATCAACACTCTTGTTTTGATCTCTCGACCACATGATTGTAATCAACTTTCAAAAATCCCATCCGGATTAACCGAATCTTCTTAATAATTATTTTTATTCTCCAATCCACCTTATGATTCTTAGAAGGATTCTTCAAGAGATTAATCATAAGTTGAGAGTCGAACTCAACTAACACCTTTTCCCATCCAACCTTAGTAGCCTCCTGAAGGCCTTTGGAGGATACCATACCCCTCAACAAGGTTATTGGAAAGAATACCCAAATTCTCAAAGAAAAGTAAAAACCAGGGAGCCATCCGAAAGTCTACCAATTCCTCCCACACCGGCTTTTCCAGGGTTCCCTCTAGAGGCTCCATCAGGATTGACTTTTCCAAAATCCTTAGGAGGAGGTTGCCAATTTCTATTCCTATCCATCTTACTAATACTCACATTCCCTTTAAGTTGGTTGCCCTTAGAAGGTTTAATCTTCAATATTTGCATCACTTGATCCCATCTTTGGTGGGAGTTTTGGGGGTGATTAAGGAGATGATGGACTGATTCAACTAAGTTGGCTATGGTATTTTGCCAAATATAGTGAATATCCTTCCTATCTTGATTAAAAATTTGGTTGTTCCTTTCATTCCAAATATTCCAAAGAAGAATGGTAGAACCCATCCAAACTAACCGCCTAATAAAATGATCAACACCCTCTTGATTAGGCCAATCCCTCCAAAGTTGTTCAAAAGTAAAAAAATTGGACCACTGTAAGCCAAGTAAAGTGGCCATTCTCCTCCATAGCTCGGAGGCTAAAGTACACTCAATAAAAATATGGTTGATATTTTCTACATTCTCTTCACACATTTCACATCTAAAAGGGCCATGAAAACCACGCTTCATAAGTTGCTCACCAAGTAAGCACCCTACGATGCAATAAAAGCCAATTAAAGAACCTCACCTTAGGCCAGAGCTTTTGAGCCCACAATCGAGAAAATATGTCAGAAGAATGGTTGGGATTATTATGGCATAAGGTCAAATAACCTTGAGCAACCGAATACTCACCCTTAGTAGTGTTGTTCCATCCAAAACAATCTTTTTCATGGGACCAAGAGAGGGATCTCATATGAAGGATGCCTTGGATATCTTGTCTTTGCCTTTCTGGGATTTGAATAGGCTAGTCCTCAATAGGGATCCAATATCTACCAACCTTTGAATTACCAGGATGGTACCGACAGTAATTAGCCACCTTTATCCAATTAGCTCTGTGAAGCTCCTCCATCCAAGGCCTCCAATCGGGAAACTGAGTTATCAAAGGCTTGTGACCATCCCAAGAATCTATCCAAAAATTTGCATGTTGACCATTATGAATGATCCAAAATAATTTTTTCTTTATCAAATCCTCACCAGTCTTAAGAACTCGCTAAAATGGGAGAACCTTTGGTAGGAAGTTGATAGCGAACAAGGTCTTCAGGACTTTTGTTCTCAAGCATATTTAGCACGAAGATTATTGGCCCAAAGAGCATTGGGGTTATGCAACATCCTCCAATATAATTTAGCAGCTAAAGCTTTGTTGTTATTAATTGAAGACCATAATCCTAACCCCCCTTCACTCTTAGGAAGACATAAAGTATCCCATTTCACCAAGGCCCATTTTCTTTTCTCCTTAGTACCACTCCAAAGGAAACGATGACTCGATTTGATCCAATTCTCGAAGAACAACCTTTGGGATATTCAAAATGGAAGAAACATAAATAGGAATAGCTTGAAGGACTGATTTTACCAAGGTGATTCTACCCCCAAAAGAAAGCCACTTGTTGGTCCACTTTCCAATTTTCTTCTTGACTTTGTCCAACAACCAATTCCAATATTTATTTTTCTGCCTTTGAATATTTATGGGAATACCTAAATAAGTGATTGGAAGAGAGGTCTTCTTATATCTTAGTTTATCCAAGACCATGGATTCCTGTCTAGCAGAGCAGGTGAAAGAAAATAACTTTAGAATTGTCTTCATTGATCAACTGCCCAGTAGCCTTAGAAAAATAGCTAATGATTTGCTTAATATTAGAAGCTTCCTTAACCGTAGCTTTACCTAAAAGAGTAGAGTCATCCACAAATTGAAGATGAGAGATAGGTCTAGCTCCATGAGCAATGGTAACTCCCTCAAGGGTTTTGTTTTCCCTCTTTTTGGTTATAGTCCTACCCAAGCATTCAACAAGAATGATGAATAAATAAGGGGATAGCGGGTCACCTTGCCTAATACCTCTGGAAGCTGGGAAAGACCGAGAAGGCCTGCCATTGATAAGAACTAAGTAGGAAACCGAAGAGATACATCCCATAATCCAATCCATCCAATCCTTAGAGAAACCAAATTGCCTCAAAACTTTGATAAGGAAGTGCCAATCCACTCGTCATAAGCTTTGGATAAGTCTAACCGAATGAACATGGAAGGAGAATTTTGCATATCCATGGAATGGATGGCTTCCCGAGCAAGAACTATCTCATCTACTATTTGACGTCCTTCCACATAACCCCCTTGCTCTGGGGAAATAATCTTATGCAAAAGAGGCTTCAACCTTTCTCGCCATGATTTTAGTAATGATTTTGAGAAGAACATTACATAAAGCAATAGGTCTAAAAGTCGAGATATGATCAACCTCTTGAGCTTTTGGAACAAGAGTAATATAAGTTTTATTGATAACCTTCAAAATTTCTTTGGCTTTCCCGGCTTCTTCCACCACCTCTAATAAATCAACATGAAGGATATCCCATAACTCTTGGTAGAACTCAATAGGAAAACCATCAGGACCCGGGGTTTTCCCTTTTTGCATTTTAAAAACTACTTGTTGAAGCTCATTGATAGTAACAGGAGCAATCAAAATAGAGTTCTCCTCATAAGTGATAAGAGAAGGGATTGCTTGAAGAACATTATATTGTGAAGTTGAGTCAAGGGGAGTAGCAAGAAAAATATTGGAAAAGTAATCAACAACAATAGAGTTCATGCCATCCCAAGTATAAACAACATCTCCAGAATCTGATTTTAAGGAAGAAATAAAGTTGTGAGATCTTCGAGCTAGAAGAGATTTGTGGAAGAAATTTGTGTTTCGATCTCCTTCTTTGAGCCATTGAATTCTAGATTTTTGCTTCCATAAGATTTCTTCTCTTTTTTCCCATTCCTCTAACCGAGTTGTGAGTTTAATTTCATCTGCACTTCTCTTCTCTCGTGAGGCCATCTAAATGGATTTTCTTATTCAAATTTTCAAGATGAGCAATAACTTCATGTTTTTTTTTATGAACATCCCCAAACTCTTTCCAGCTCCAAGTCTTGATTTTGGATTTAATGTATTGCAATATTTTGGCAAAACAGAACATCTTAGTCCCATGCCTAGGTTTACCTTCCTTCCACCATTGTTGCACATGAGGTCTGAAGGAAATGTCTCTAAGCCACATTAATTGAAAATGAAAAGGAGAGAAACTCACATTGGTTTTCCACATTTCCACCATGATCGGCCAATGATCCGAACCAACATTATTAAGAGTCTTCACTTTAGGAATGTGACCATGGATTAAGAAATTTTTAGAGAGCAAAAACCTATCCAATCTCTCCATTATACAAGCTAAGCCTTGCCTTCTGTTAGACCAAGTCATAAGGCCATTATCCAGTTGGATATCCACAAGATGGAGGTTTGCAATATATTCGCTCATGAGGTCGTGTGCTTTTGTCCAAATTTCTATTTCCCCCCTTTTCTCATCCAGAGAGAGGATGGTATTGAAATCTCCTCCGATCAAGATCCAAGCTTTAGGAAAATGAGAGATAATATGAGTAATATCCTTCCACCGTCTTCTTTTTTCCTCCAAAGAAGTCGGAGCATAAATAGTAATGCAGAGCATAATCTGGTTGGAATGTCTACTTTGAATAGCTATAGCCAACAAACCCCAACTGCCAACCATATGGTGAATAACTACCTCTTTTGGGTCCCAAAGACAAGCAATGCCACCCAAAGTCCCTTGGGAACTGAGGGAAACCACTTTTCCAACTGGCCAAATTTTACTGGCAATTAAGTCCATATCCTCCATTGACATCTTTGTTTCTTGAAGGAAAACAAGATGTGGATGATTTACCTGAATCATTCTTCTAATTTCATTTTGTTTTGAAAGACTCCCTTTTGAGTCCTCTAATATTCCAAGTGATGATCTTCATTAATACCAGGGCTAAAAAATTTGGGAAGGGCATTAATCTTACCTTCCTCTACAAGCTTTTCACCTTCTTTTACCATATGATATTGATTGGTCTTGCGACCTACTTTTTGATTAGAATCCATCTTCAATTTTTTTTCCCTGTTTCTTGACTTATTCCAATTGAATCTGAGATGGCTTCTAACCTTGAAGAATGCTCGTACACAACCAAAATTTTACTAGATGGTTCAACGGAGTCTATATTGGGACTCGCATTATTTGAAGTTTTGACATTTGAAATATTGTTTTTCTTGTGTAAATTTTCTCCTTTTTTTTTCTTTTGAAAACCTTTGATTTGTTGGTTTGTCTCTGAGTTCTTCCCTTCATATTTAAATTGTGTTTCTAAGATTTCAGTTTCCATTATTTCCTCTTCCTCACTTGGGACATCATTTGTGGAAAGGATTTCAAACATATTAGCAGATGACTTTGATTGATCCTTCATAACCGGTTTTTTCTTAGTGTTCTTCTTCTTAGGTATTTGGAAACCTGCCGAGTTTATATCTTCTTTATTTTGATCAAGAATTTTATTTGGGCAAGCATCGGCCAAATGACCATATTCATGGCAAATTCTACAATGAAAAGGAATGTTCTCATAGTCCACTACTTGCTCCCAAGTGTCTTCCCCAAATTGTAATGTGATATTTTTAGGTAGGGGTTTGTCAAAATCCATTAAAACACAAATCCGAGCATAAATAATATGTTCAAAATTTTGAGTACAATCAGCAATCATCATAAAAGTTCCTAAAGAGTTTCCAATTGAAGAAAAAATAGTAGGATTCCAAAATTCAATAGGGAGGCCAAAGAGTCTAACCCACACGGGAGCTATAGAAGGCATCTCTTCTTCGGCTTTAAATTTAGTATGCCAGGGCTTCATGAAAAGCCCCGCCCTTCCAAAAAACCAAGGACCCCCTTGAAAAGTTTTCTCTCTATCTTCATTATTAGCAAATAAAACAAGAAAATAACCATTTGGATAAATAGAGATTTGTAACTCACCTTTAGTTTTCCAGCTTTTTGCAGCCCGTACTTTGAAAGCAGATAGACTCGAACGAAAACCCACGAACCGACAAATTAGTCCTCTTTTTTCCAAATCTTCAATGCCAGCTTGAATGTTACCCATATCAAGCTTAACAATAGGAGTTCCATCAGCTGCTTTAAGACATCCCGACTCCGTTTTCCCGAGATCAATCTTAGGCATTCTTAGAGGTTTATGGGAAGCCCTAATATTGATATTAGCATTGGGCTGAGTCTGTCCACCATGAAGGGCATCCCTAAAATTCATTTTTGGGACTGAGTCTTCGAAATTCTTACCCTTGATAGGGGTTTTCACAATAGAATTATTTTGTGGGTGCACCTTAGCACCAGATTCACTTGAGATATGAGCCATTTTTTGATCAACTACTTGAAACTTGTTTCGTGATCTCTTTAATCCTTGCCCTAGACGTCGTGGAAAGGTATGGTTTTCACTTTTCTTTTGTGCAGAAAATTGGAAGCCGTTGTCACTCAAGTTCACAGTATGATCTATTGAAAGACAAATTTCTAACCCATCTTGTATCCCCTGCAACATTTCCTGCTAAAATATTGAGCATAAACCACAAAAATATTGGCCGCTAGGGCCCGAAGGCCCTAAAAACCAACCTCTGGAGTTGCTGCACTCAACCCAGATGAAACCCTCGCATAGCCGCTTGCCAAATATGTCGTTCACACATCGGTTCTTTGGTGTTTTATTTACTTATTTTATCCTTTCTATTATGTGTATGCCTATGGTTTGTGCTTGGGTTTTAGAGTTTGAGCATGTTGGTTGGTGCTATAGAAGTGCACCCAAGATACACATTCTTTTTAGTGCTCTCTTATCCGAGCATACTGTGTAGAGATATAGCTTTGGGGAGGGTTGGAGTTGCTTTATTTTCTTTGTTATTAATGTTGTTGAACCAATATGTGGGCCCCATTATTATTTGGAGTTCATCGAGCACCCCTTTGTCCATGTTGTTATCGCTTGGGTTTTTCTTATTTTGAGCTATGACATTGAGCCTAGTCTCACGTAGGCTTTATGTATTGAGTTTACATAGACACCTACATAATTTTTTTGTTTCTACCTTAGCTACACTTAAGTACATCCATGTTTGACATGGTCTTGGTTTTTGTTTACCCTGTGCTCTTGTTTCTTTGGTGTCAATGTGGCCTTGTGCTTGTTTGTTTTGAGCTATCAACCCTTAGGGTTGAGTGGACTAGCTTCTTGTTAACAATTTTGGTTGACCATGCCTTTTTTGTATTATTTGCACCTTTGCATTTTTTTTTTTACATGGTGGAATCGATAGCCGCCACGAATCCGGGCAGGCTGTCCAACTTTTATGACCTCCACAATATTCTGCGTTGTCTGCCCTGGAATCTGCCACATAGATCTTCATGCAGTCCACCCCTATAACCGCCATGCCACAATCATTTTAAACCTTTTACGCCGCTAAAAGCATTAGGAAAGGGACAAGCATTTAATTCGGTGAGGCCCGAGATTTGAACCTTGGACCTCCGCCCCCCTACCTTTGCCTTTACTTTGAGCTTAAAGTCTTGCTTTTATTTTTTTGGGCCTTTCGTGTGTTAATTATTGCATAGGTTAAAGGAAACAATCCTTTTGTTTTTGAATAACCTATTGCTCTTTCCTTCAAATGCTTAGGCTCGTGCAATGTTAGAATGCAAGGTTTTAATATTTAGATTTTACATTAATCTAATGATAGATTTAATGGAGTTAACTTTTAGATTTTGCATTAATATAATGATAGATTTTATGGATTTAATATTTAGTTTTTGTATTAATCTAATGATAGTTTTAATGTATTTAATCTTTAGTTTTTGTATTAATCTAATGATAGATTTTATGGAATTAATATTTAGATTTTGCATTAATATAATGATAGATTTAATGGAATTAGTCTTTAGAATTTGCATTAATCTAATGATAGATTTAATGAAATTAGTCTTTAGATTTTGCATTAATCTAATGATAGATTTAATGAATTTAATCTTTAGATTTTCCATTAATCTAATGATAGATTTAATGGAATTAATATTTGTATTTTGCACAAATCTAATGATAGATTTAATGGATTTAATATTTAGATTTTATATTAATCTAATGAAAGATTTAATGGATATAATATTTTATATTGATTAATAAGCTAATGTTAGATTTAAAGGATATAATATTTTTGTTTGTTTAAATCCAGTGGTGCTACATTAGTGGAAGATGATCCTTAGATGGTCTTACATATATTTTGGAATTGAAAATATTTTGGAAAGAAGTATGGGCTTCTTATGCTTGTGTTTGTTGTATGGAATTTGAATCATATAGAAATGCATTGCTTGGAAAAAGATAGAAATGGAATTGAAATATTTGCAAAAAATATTTTGGAAAGAAATATGGGCTTCTTTTGCTTATGGTTGTTATGCATCATTGCAATGAATCATATAGAAATGCATTCATACCTTCAAATGAGTTGTTCTGATCCCTATCTTCCTACCAATATACTATGGAGGTTAGGGGAAGAAGATGATAGATCATGATAATATATTCTTCAATTGTTTCTTGGAATCCTATGAAGGATTAAGTTGGAAATCACTCTTGGTGAAAGAGGATTTATTGTAATGAAAGCAAAGACTATTCATATGTATAATATAAAACTTTAAATAAATGATTGTACTTGGTGTCATATTGTTTATTGATATTCATGGCTCTTATCTATGTTGTTGAAACTAATGCTTTGGTCTAAAGGATTATATTAGATTTATTTGCATGCTTTAGTTCAATCTAGATAAGGAAGTTCTTTTGCTTCCAATTTGAAGGATGCTCTTATTTAGTGCTTGTATAGAGAGAGAGAGAGAGAGAGAGAGAGAGAGAGAGAGAGAGAGAGAGAGAGAGAGAGAGAGTTTAATCTTTGGCTTGAGGGTTTTTCTTTGGGAAGGGCTCTAAAGGTAACCTTGTCTAAAACTCTCCTTATCAAGCCAAAATTGAGGTTGTTGTAGGGTGGCAACACCTAGTTTCCTATGTCCATGAGAAGGTAATCACACAAAGTGATTGGTGCTTAGTCGCTCATCAAGGATATGAGGAAGAAAAGTATTAAGTTAGTGGATCACCATGGAGGTGCTTTTAACTAAACTTAAGGTGTTATGCCCTAAGAGACCCATCATAGATTGACTTATAGCTGGTGGAAAGAATTGGCATTACCCCCTCTCTAAGGATTGAGAAGGGATAATCCTAACATTGAGGTCAAGAAGTATACATTTGTGGAGAATTCCAAAAATTTGGGGTGACCTTCTTAAGAGTCCTTTATACCATGGATGTATATAAGGTAAACCCCAATACCTATGGGAGCTTGGCCTCTCCTATCCACTTGAGAGACGTTCATAGCATCATAGACTCAATGTGGATATGCCTAGTTAAATATATTCCATGGATACTTCTGTTGAACCTTGTTGAGTTCTTTTTAAATATATATATATATATATATATATATATATATATATATATATATATATATATATATATATATCAGCTGGTTAGTTTTTGGGTTATTACATACAAATAATAGGTTTATTTGTAGGTGACATATCAATAACTTGTATCTTATTCTTCATGAAAATTTTATGTCAACATCCATGGGATTCTTCCACTATTTTTATCTAAAATATTTATGAATAGTTGATGGTTTAAATTTTTTTATAGTTGTACCATAAGAGCTAGGTTGAACTTATTTACAAGTCTATTGTGAGTCCTTAGCCTTGTAGTCAATGTTTTTGGAACACCATCTATGTTCACATTGTGAACTATACTGAGATAACACTTAGGCTTGCAAGTCGTACTCAAAAAATATGGTTTAGATTGTATTTACTTATCATTTGTAGGATCATCATCATCATCATCATCATCGTAAAACTCTTCATCCTATCTTAGAGGCTTCATCATTATAAAAATAAGAGGTGTTCCATTTTAAATATATTGTTTAGAAGAAGATTTGCACTCATTCTTCAAGTCAAACATGACATTTACAACTAATATACAAATTGTTAGTGTTAAAATCCTTGAGTTCATATGAATTTGAATTATCATAATATCTACTAAATATATATCTTAGATTTATCATCCAAATTCATATGCTTCTACTTTAGAACATGCATAAATCCTATGCATCTAAACACTAAAAAATATGACACTATGGCCTTAATATCTGTCCATGCTTTCTCTTGTATGACACCATTCAATTAAATTATAGGTGTACAATTCAAAAAATAATTCATTATACACATAGCTTCCACCTAAAATTTTGGCTTTAAGTTTGCATCATTTAACATATTTCAAATCATTTCCCAATATATTTTAAATGCCCTCCACAAAACCATTTTGTTAAGGTATATAGGTAGTTGACAACTAATGTTGAATGCCATTCTACTTTAGAAAATCTGAAAATTCATTAGTATACTCTCCCTCGATCTAAGCATAGTTTTTGGATTTGATGACCAATAAAATTCTCCACATGAGCTTTAAAACTTTTGAGAAAATGAAAGGCTTCATCCTTTACCTTAAAACAATATATTCACATTCGTCTATATGATCATAAAAAAAAAATTAAAAATATCTAAAGGCACTAGAACTCAAATCTATGGGTACACATATTATTATTTACTAGGTGGCTTGGTGCTACCTTCCTACCAACCAACTTATACAAATGTTACTAGTGTTATTAAGTTAGGGAAGACATCATACCATTGCATGATTGTAGAGTGCTTTTAAGTAGCAAAAAATTAGGTTTCCAAATCACTTATGATAAAAGGTGGCAACATCCTCCTCCTTCCTTGCCAAAGATTGGTTATCTTGTAATACAACCACATGTTAAAACATATTTTTTATATTTATTGCATGGTAAACAACTATCAAAAATTTTGATTTATCTTAAATGAGACCAAAAAAATTGTCCCCTATCCTATCAAGTTTAAATTTAAGGTTGTGATCAAACAATTGATTCATGGATAATAAGTTCTTTGTGAGGTTACTCATGAAAAAACTTCAATCAGGTGTTGGGTATGTAAAGCAAGATGTATATAGTTATTACCAATACCAACAATGGTGTATGTTGAATTATCACCAAGAGAAACCTACCCATAATGAGAATAATTCTCAATGCATACAAATAATCCCTTATGGCTGGTCATATATTTGGTAGCCCTTAAATAAACATACCAAACTAGGCTAGGTTTTGATACTACATTAGGATCTTGTGTCAAGAGGATAAAGTATTCTTCTTTAGAATTGGTATCCTTCGTTACATTGTCATGTTGGTGTTGAGGTGCATTCTATCTCTAACTATGACGACCCTTCTTCTTGAATCCTAATTATTTCTTTAGGATCTTTTTGGAAGAAGCTTATGGAAAGTTTTCTACTTACACTCCCAAAGTACATGTTCCTATTTCCCATAAATGTACCATGTGGTGTTGAAACATGAAAAGGTACTTTATCCATGTTGTTGTTTACAATATTATTTTTACTCGTGTTCATGTTTGTTAGGGGTATTCCACCTGTTGGAAGTGAATAAATTTTATTGAAGCAACAATAGAATTTATACAACTACGTAGGCCAAGTTTAGCCCAAATTATAGTTATCAAATATATAACTAAAGCTAATAAAGAATATTTATATAAAATAAAATTAACAAATCAGTATTATTTACTAACCATAGTCTTCTAGAATATACCTAATATAAATAATATAATAATTAATATTTTTCTAACATTCCCCCTTGTTACATTATTTGAAATACATAGAGAGTTGAGAAACAAATCAAATTTGACACATACAAGTTCCTTTATGAAAATATCCACAACTTTTTTGTCGATGGGAATGTAATAGAGCTGGATCTTGTGTTTATGAACTTTGTCTCGATTGAAGTAACACTAAGATTCAATGTACTTTATTCATTTATGGAACACTAGATTCTTGACTAGTTTTAAAACACCTTGGTTACCGTATTTCAAGTGTATTAAAATATTCTTATAAAGATCCATATTAGAGAGAGTGTGATGTAACCATATTGCTTTGCACATAGCTCCTCATGTGGCATGATATTCTGCCTCTATGGATGAAAGAAAAATTGCTTGCTACTTCTTGTTGTGCCATGAGACATGTATAGATCCTAGATAAAATATGTATCCAAACATTGAATTCTTGTTATCTATAGATCCAACATAGTCCGAGTCCATGTATCCTTGCAAGAAGAACTTGTCATTCTTCTTGTATTTTAGGCCATATTCTACTATACCACGAACATAGTGTAAAACTCGCTTCACTACTTTCTAGTGACTAACCCTTGGATCCTACATGAACCTTGAAATATAGCTCACAATAAAGCTAATATCAGGCCTGGTGTTTATAGATAGAGTTCTAGATACCTGAGGTGATTTGTCATATTTGGAAAACTATAACCCTGGTTCCATTGGAGTTTTCTTGGCTTTACATTCTATCACCTGATATTTTTCTATTAGTGCCTCAGCATATTTTATCTGAGTGATACTAATGTGATTCTTCTTTTGTAAAACTTCCAATCCAAGACAATAATGTAGAAGTCCTAGATCTATTATTTCAAAAAAAAAATTCAAGTCATCTTCATAGCGTCCACCATCTCATGTGAACTACTAGTGATGATTAGATCGTCAACATATATTACAAGTATCACTATTTCATAACCAACCTTCTTGAAATATATATTTACATCTAAGGGACTTATTTTAAATCCATGGTGCAATAGGTGATTATCAATCTTGAAGTACCAAGCTCTCAGAGCATGTTTTTAACCCATATAATTTTTTTATCAATTTACAAACCTTTTGGTCCTTTCCTTCAGTAAAAAAATTTAGGTTGAATCATGTACACCTCTTATTTGATATCACCATAAATAATACACTCTTCACATCCATATAATGTAGATTCATCCAAATTAAGCTGCCATTGCACAAAGAACACGAATGTTAGTTACCTTTGTTGCTGGTGCAAATATTTCTTCATAATCAATGCCTTATTTTTTAGCATAGCCCTTTGCAATAATTCAATATTTATTCTTATAATTTGTTCCATCTTCCTTATAGTTGATTTTGAATACCCACTTGTAGCCTATGGGTTCCTTCCAATAGGTAAATCGACTAGCTTCCATGTATTATTTTTCATAAGAGACTTATATTCAGCTTCCATAGCTTCCTTGGATTGAGGTAAGCTAATTGAATCCTTCACTAAAGTAGGTTCTATATGCTTCATCATTGAAGACATTAAACCCCTATCTCCTTCTTGGCATGACATACTTCTAGTACATGGCCAAGAATTGAGGCCAAGAGGTGCATCAAGTTTTGCATCTCTCATTGTGCTTGTTTACCATTTTTGACTTTTTCTTTATTGTAGGTGAGCAAATACTTTAGGATCATCAATATGAGCATGAATTTCATTTTATACTTCATAAAATTCCAATTGTACAGTAGAAGATGTGTCTTTTCTACACTCTGTATGTCACAACCCAAATTTTCCCATCCTATTTTTTTCAACTAAAGGTTCTAGAATCTAAGATCTAGAGCAACTACCAAAGTCACAACAATAGATTCCTATATAAATCCTCTTCGAGGTACACCCATCCTTACTCCTTACATAAATACAACTATGTAAGAGCACTAGGTATTTTTCTTAATGAGTCAAAACTATCCATTTCATGGATCCAATGAGCTAGCATTGACCTCCCCTTCATTATTTCAAAAGATGCACACCAATTTACACTCTACATAAGTCCTTCTATGAAGGTGGTGTATGCATGTGGGATTTGTCTATATATCTCATTTCTATTTGAAATAGATGTCCCAAAAGCCTTATTACCAATTCCTTCATTTTGGAATCAACATCAAACCTACCCGTTATTTTTGTTTAGATTTAATAGGTCTTACTACTCTTTTAGGCCTATCCTTTAATGCAAGAAGGCTATTCACTTCTTGTTCATATGAGACATATCTTGACTACACCCATCAAGGTCTTAGTGATATTTTGAAGTAATATATGACTAATCTAGGGAAATAACCCTTTTTACCAAACGTTAATAATTCGTTATTCGCCAATTATCATCTACCCTCATATGATAACATAATTTAACCATCATAATAAAAAGGTACATCACAGTCTTATAAAAAAGCATTATGAAGAAGATGCTTTGAATTAATTAGATTCCAATAAAGTCACCCATTACTTTAATTACCTTGCCTTAAATCAAATTCCTTATACTAAATCATTGAATATCCATAAGCATTTTGTTATGTAAAGGATATCCATGATATATATATCCAATCTTAAAGAATAGTATAATATATTTAATACTTTCAAGTTCGCATATTTAAATCAATTGAAAAGTATCTACTCTTTATAAGATAGCATGCATAAACATTCGAAATCATAATTATCACATGATTTCCTCTCAGCATTTATATTTTTAATTAATTCAATCAACTACAATATTTCATATTGTTTCTTTTATTTGAATATTGAAGGTCAACACCAGAACTACTTTGCACATTTTACATCATTCTACCATAAAGATAACAACATAACAAAGAACCACATGATAACTGATATTCTCACAATGACACTAAGAGGGGGGGTGAATCAGTGTAGCTATTTAAAATCAGATCTACAACTCTTTAAAACTTAAGCAGGGAGAACTAAAAAGAAATAGATAAAGCAATTAAACAAGAGAGCATTCCACAACACACGATTTAACGAGGTTCACCAGTTTTGGCTACTCCTCAAAAATTAGACTGCTTGGACTCCCATCCAAATCCAGCCTTTGCAAAGCACCAACTTCATAATCAGTTTACTAGCACCCACTGGAAGGAGCACCAACCCCTGATTTATCTACACCAACAGAAAGGAGCACCAACCCCTGATTCCAAGCACCAACTTGGACTTCTATTTTAAATCTTGATTGACATAAAAATGCCTTCTATGTTACAAGACCCTCACTGGTCTATCTTAACTCAAATCAATCTCATGGAAGCATAAGGAGAATTGTTAGAGACTCAATCTATTCTATTTCTAACTCTCAATCTCAACTCCCTGTCCACAAAGCATACACTCTTTTATAGATCTACTTACTGCCCACTTACAGCCCTTTCTTATGGCTTACTCTTGCAGCTCTCACAGCTCTATTTTCCCTATACTTTTCATGGCTTCTTTTTCCTTTTATTCGACAATACACAATACTCATGCCACGTGTAGAGCTCAACCCTAACCCTAACTTACTATACATGAAAACATTCTTTCGGCTCTACTTATTGTGCTTCTGATAGCCTTAAATGCTTACTTATGGCTCTGACAGCCTTATCTGCCCACTTTATGGCTCTGACAACCTTTTCTGTGCTTTGACAGTGTATCCACTCGTTCTGACAGATTTATCTTCTCATTTATGGCTCTTTGACAGCCTTCTCTGCTTATTTCGGCTCTGACAGCCTTTTTTGTTCTCTTACAGCTCTGACAGAAGAACCGCCGCTCTGACAGCCTTTTTGTCTTCTTCTCGGCCTGCATGCGCGAAAACACATGTCACAATATCGTGACACTTTTTGCCTCCGTACACTCTACTTGGCTTGCACCAGCGAAAATAAGACATGTCACGAAATCGTGACACTTTTCGCTTCCTTGCACTCTTCTCGGCATGCACTGCAAAAACATGACATGTCACGAAATCGTGACACTTTTTGCTTTCGTACACTCTTCTCCGCAAGCACTAGCGAAAACATGACATGTCACAAAATCATGACACTTTTTGCTTTCGTACACTCTTCTCTGCCCTAAGTGAAACATGACATGTCACGAAAAATCGTGACACTTTCTTTTCCTCTACTTGGCTTGCACTAGCGAAAATGGAACATGTCACGAAATCGTGACACTTTCGCTACCTTGTGCCTTTTCTATCTTTGGCCCGCGAAAACACATGTCGCTAAATCGTGACACCTTTTTCTCTCTCCTCTTTCTCTTCGCTTTGGACCATGAAAATGAAACATGTCGCGAAATCACATCTTTTTCTCTCTCCTTTTCTCTTCGCTTGGTCTGTCATCGTCGACATCTTTTTCTCTCTCCTCTTTCTCTTGCAATATGTCGTGAAATTGTGACACTTTTTCTCCTTAGTGCTTTTCATCTCATCGGATCGCGAAAACCTGACATGTCACGAAATCGTGACACTTTTTCTCCTTAGCGCTTCCTCTTGCAAAATTTCACGAAATCGTGACACTTTTCCTTGCAAGCTCTTTCTCTCAAACATGTCATGAAATCGTGACAGTTTTATTTGCTTGCGCCATTTCTCCAAACATGTTGCGAAATCGTGACAGTTTTCTTTGTATGCGCATTTTCTCCAAACATGTCATGAAATCACGACAGTTTTCTTTGCCTATGCCTTCTCTCCAAACATGTCACGAAATCATGACAGTTTTCTTTGCCTACGCCTTCTCTCCAAACATGTCACGAAATCATGATAGTTTTCTCTGCCTTCTTCTTCAAACATGTCACGAAATCGTGATAGTTTTCTTACTTGCCTTCTTTGCTTTCAACATGTCACAAAATCATGACAGTTTTTCTACTTGGCTTCTTTGCTTCCAACTTGTCGTGAAATCGTGACAGTTTTTCTACTTGCCTTCTTTGCTTTCAACATGTCGTGAAATCGTGACGTTTTCCTTGCGCTTTCTCTTCAACATGTCACGAAATCATGACAGTTTATCTTGCGCTTTCTCTCTCTTCCAACATGTCATGAAATTGCGACAATTTTCCTTGCGCTTTCTCTTTTGTCCAACATGTCACGAAATCATGACAGTTTATCTTGCACTTTCTCTCTCTTCGAACATGTCGCGAAATCACGACAGTTTTGCTAGCATTTTCTCTCTCCTCCGATATGTCACGATATCACGACATTTTTGCCAGCATTTTCTCTCTCCTCCGATATGTCACGAAATCGCGACAGAAAACATGTCGCGATATCGTGACAGTTTTCTTACTTGTCTTTTTCTTTGATCCTTTGAATCTGGGCCACTTCTGTCTTCTTGGAAATTCACTGTACATGCTCTGACTGACCTCTGAACTCCTGTCCACTGCATCATCAATTGATCTATCTGTCTGTGTTGACAACAATGACAATACTATTTTTGCACCTTGCTCAACAATCTCCCCCTTTGGAATTGTTGGCAACACATGTGCAATTTCTAGTAATTCTTCTCCCCCTTTGACAATAATACCAAAGGGCTACTGCAGACTCCCCCTGAGTCCATGCACAACATTCTCAGGCACACAATATTACAGTTAGCAAAAATTACAAACATGAGCAAACAAGTAATCAAATATATAAATGCTCCCCACGAGAATGTGTTCCCGATAGCTAGTCAGTTCTTGGGTAGTGTGACCACTCCCAACTTACTACGAAGGTATTCAAAAACTTCCTTGGGCAACGGTTTAGTGAAGATATCCGCTACTTGCTCTGTAGTTGGAACAAAATCCAATTTAACCTCACCTTCTGCAACTTTATCCTTCAAAAAGTGATACCGGATTGCAATATGTTTGGTGCGAGAATGCATAACCGGATTCTTTGAGATGTTAATAGCACTGGTATTATCACATTTAACTAAAATTGGCTCTTTGAAGTTAATGCCAAGATCTTTCAGGGTTTGTCTCATCCATAAAATCTATGTACAACATGTTGTTCTTGCAATGTATTCTGCCTCTGTTGTGGATAGAGAGACTGATTCTTGTTTCTTGTTGTGCCATGCTACCAACCTTTCTCCAAGATAGAATGCACCTCCACTGGTACTCTTTCTGTCATCTATACATCCTGCCCAATCTGCATCAGAATATGCAATAAGAGTGAAGTCCTTACCTTTTGGGTACCATAACCCATACTCCATAGTACCCTTGAGGTACCTAAAAATCCTCTTCACAGCTGTCACATGAGTCTCTTTGGGACTAGCCTAAAATCTTGCTACCATGCATACTGCCTGTAAGATATCTGGTCTGGTAGCTATCAAATACAACAGGCTTCCAATCATAGATCTGTACATGGTTTGATCTACATCTGGAGATTTGTCATCCTTGCTCAACTTGCAACCTGTTGTCATGGGAGTGCTAACAGGTTTACAATCCTCCATTGTGAACTTTTTCAGCATTTCTTTCACATATTTAACTTGAGAAATAAAAATGCCCTTTTCATTTTGGTTAACTTGCAGTCCGAGGAAATATGAAAGTTCACCAATCATAGACATTTCAAATTCTTTCTGCATTTTATTTGCTAAGTCTCTACATGACTCATCATTGCTGCTGCCAAAAATTATATCATCTACATAAACAACAAGGACAATAAGATGGCCATTGTCTATTTTGACATACAAGTTACTATCCACCATACCTTTCTTGAACCCTTGTTGAGTGAGATAGTTGTCTAGTCTTGCATACCATGCTCTGGGTGCCTGTTTCAAGCCATACAAAGCTTTCTTCAACTTGCAAACAAAGTTGGGATTATCACCGAGTTGAAAACCATCTGGCTGCTCAATATAAACTTCTTCTTCAAGATTTCCATTCAAAAATGTTGATTTCACGTCCATCTGATAAACTTTGAAATTCCTGTGGACTGCTAAAGCCAGAAACATTCTGATTGCCTCGAGTCTAGCCACTAGTGCAAAAGTTTCCTCAAAATCAATACCTTCAACTTGAGCATAGCCTTTACAGACCAATCTTGCTTTATTCCTTACAACTCTGTCCGTCTTCATTCAATTTGTTTTGAAAAATCCATTTAGTACCGATTATGTTTTTATTTGCGAGGCCTTGGTACTAACTCCCGGGTTTTGTTTTTCTCAATCTGATCTAGTTCTTCGTTTATTGCCTTCATCCAACTTTCATCTATGCTTGCTTCAGCAATATTTTTGGGCTCAATGCTGGATAATAGGGAGTAGTTACTTACTACTCTTCTTCTTGTCTTAACACCAACTATGGGGTCCCCAATAATTTGCTCTCTGGGATGATTTTTTTGCCAGCTTCCTGTTTTGAATTTATTGTTATCTTCAACTTCTAAATCAATACTTAAATCATCTGGGTCAATTTTTTGATTCTCTTCTGTTTCCTTTTCTTCATCTCCTTCAATAACTTCTTCATAAATAGGGTAGTTTTCTTCACAGCTGACTGCTCGTTTCCTATCTTCATCAAATTTAACATCGACACTGTCTACAATTTTCTTTAGCCTCTTGTTGTAGCATTTGTAAGCTTTGCTTTTTGATGAATAGCCAACAAAAATACCTTCATCAGCTCTATCTTCAAACTTACCAAGATTATCTTTAGTTCTTTTGATGTAACACTTGTTGCCAAAGACTTTGAAGTATTTTGTTGTTGCCTTCTTGCCGAACCATAGCTCATAAGGGGTTTTGCTTTCATGCATCCTCAACATGCACCTGTTTTGGATATAAACTACAGTATGGACTACCTCTTTCCAAAATTTGTCTGCAATTTTGCTCTCAGTCAACATCGTCCGTGCCATTTCTTGCATAGTTCTGTTCTTTCTTTCTACAACACCATTCTGCTGAGGTGTCCTTGCTGCTAAAAACTGTCTTTTGATCCCATATTTTTGATAGTATTCTGCAAGCTCCTCTGAGATGAACTCTCCTCCTCTATCTGATCTTAAGCATTTGATCCTCTTTCCTGTTTCATTCTCAACTTGGTTTTTGAAAGTCTTGAACATTTCAAAAGCTTCAGATTTTTGCTTCAAAAAGAATATCCAGGTCATTCTGGAATAGTCATCTATGCACAACATAAAGTATTTGTCACCATTTATACTTTGTGTTCTCATGGGTCCACATAAATCGGTATGTACTAGTTCTAAAGGTTTGTTGGTAAAGTACTCCTTTGATTTAAATGTGGCTCTAGTTTGCTTCCCCTTTTGGCATGAAGCACAAATACTATTTAGTGGTTTGCCAATGGAGGGTATATCTCTTACTGCCCTTTTTGAGCTTATTTTTACCAAATTGTCAAAGCTGATATGACCGAGCCTCTTGTGCCACAGCCAATTTTCATCTTCCTGTCCAATCAAGCATGCTCCTTCTGAAGTCTCTAAGAGAGTATACAGGTTTCCAGAAGTCCTTGATCCAGTAGCAATCAACTTCCCACTATTAGCTTTTCTCACTTCACAACCCTGCTTCTTAAAAATTACTTCATGACCTCTGTCACAGATTTGACTTACGCTGAGCAAGTTATGCTTCAGACCAATCACAAACAAGACTTCTTTTGATTTGATCTTTTCATCACTGATCTTGACTGATCCTTTGCCAACTATCTTTGCTCCATCATTATTTCCAAATTTCATAGAACCACCTTCGTAATTCTGTAACTTCTCAAATTTTTGCTTGTCACCTGTCATGTGACTGGAGCATCCACTATCAAGTATCCATGGTGCAGATTTGTTCTGTGCTTTAAAAGCAGTCTGAACAATCAAAGATTCCTTTTCTTCTTGGAGTTTCTCCTTTTCTTTCTGGAGTTTCTCCTTTTCTTTCCATTCTGGTTTGATAGCAGTTTTGGCTACTTGTTTTGCCTTTCCCCTTTCATTAGCTTGTGCCTATTTTTCAAGAAATTTTTTGTTTTGTTTCAATCCATTTGGTTGAGATTTTCTACCCTGATATTTATTTGTTGCAAAAGTGCTTCTACAGTTTCTTGCAATGTGTCCAAAATTATGACAGTTATAACATTCTACTGCATAATCCATCAATGGTGAAAAGACATTTCTACTGGTGAAATTCCTTTGTGCTACATTATAACTGCAATCTGAAATCTTATGACCATAAGCATTGCATTTAAAACAATAACCAGAAAAGGAATGATTAAACCTGGGTGAAGGTCTTTGCCATTTTGAAGTAGGAGCCATGAATCTTCTCCTTCTTGGATGTGTGACTTTTGTGAATCCATCTTTGTCGAGTACTCCTCTTGAGTCCGGCATTATTGCTTTCTTTGGCATGATTTGTTTTTTCTTGATCAACCCTGATCTTATCTTCTTTCTTTATGGGTTCTACATTTATGGCCTTTGATCCCTTTGATGATTCTCCTTCATCGAAGCCCAAACCAAATTTGATGCCTGAAGGCCTTTGGTTATTTATAATTTTATCCAGCTTTACAGAACTTTCTTCAAACTTATGATAACAACTCAGTTTCTGATTCATCTCCTCTAGTTGCATCCTTAACCTAACAATGTCTTCTTCTAGCTTGTTGCACTCATCTATTTTTATAGTTAATTGTACTTCGAGAACTTTAGACATTTTCTTAAATTTGTCTGTCTGTACTTTCAAGTTATTTATTATTTCATTGGCATCCTCAAGCTTTCTTGAAACCTTTTTATTCTTTTTCCTTTCTGTGCTCAGCTCTTTAAGTGCAGCAACCAACTCACCTTCCAGATATACTTCAGCCTCATCCTCAGGTTTTTCATTACATTCCTATTTTTCCTCTGTTTTTCTTTCTTCAAATGCCATGAACAGAGCTTCACCTACTTCTTCTTCAGAATCCTCATCGGAGCAGTCTTTGGAAGAGCTGACATTCTTGGATATGAAACTTTTCTTCTTGAAGTTGCTTTTTCTAAAATGTGGTTTCTTCTTCCAGTCACTTCTTTCTTGGTGTGACCCTTCATCATTTTTGTTTTTCTCATTCATTGGACATTTAGCTGCAAAGTGCCCGATGCCTCCACAGTTGAAGCACTTAAACGGTAACTTTCCTCTGTACTTTCCTTTTCCCTTTATTAGTTTCCTAACAAAGTTTGCTTCTGTTTCATCTGAAGACTCTTCTTCCTCAGATTCTTGTTTAGCTTTTATATTTTTGTGTGCTTTAAAAGCGGCTTCTCTATCTGAGGGCTTAGTTTGTCCTATTCTCATTTCGTATGCAGTTAAAGAACCATGCATTTCATCCATGCTAAAAGTATTTAGATCTTTAGCTTCTTCTATAGCAAAAACTTTAGAATCAAATCTTTTGTGAAGAGTTCTTAGTACCTTTTTCACGATGACCGCATCTTCCATTTCCTCGTCGAGTCCTCTAATCGCATTAATGATTCCATTGACTCTCAGCATATAGGCCTCTATGTTCTCATCGTCATTCATTTTTAATGCTTCGAACTGAGCTCGATGCATTTGTAGCTTGGCTTCCTTGATCTTGTCGTCTCCTTCATGAATGCTCTGTAGTTTGTCCCACATGTCTTTTGCCATTTTATAGCTCATGATCCTTATCAGTTCATTGTCTACTAACCCACACATTATAGCATTCTTTGCTTTAGAGTTATTCTCAAACTTTTTCTTCTCAACATCTGTTGGAGGAGTAGAGGGTATTGTGTATCCACTGTCTCTCGACTCCCAAATGTCATATCCCAAAGCACACAGATATGTCTGCATCTTGAGTCTCCAGAAAGAGTAATTAGTTCCATCGAACAAAGGGGCTTTGTTGGATGAAAATCCTTCACCACCGGCCATTGTGTTTCTTCCAAGATCACCTTAGCTGATTGAGCTTGTTCAGGAACCTTGCTCTGATACCAATTGATATTCTCACAATGACACTGAGAGGGGGGTGAATCAATGTAGCTATTTAAAATCAGATCTACAACTCTTTAAAACTTAAGCAGGGAGAACTAAAAAGAAATAGATAAAGCAATTAAACAAGAGAGCATTCCACAACACATGATTTAACGAGGTTCACCAATTTTGGCTACTCCTCAAAAATTAGACTGCTTGGACTCCCATCCAAATCCAGCCTTTGCAAAGCACCAACTTCACAATCAGTTTTCTAGCACCCACTGGAAGGAGCACCAACCCCTGATTTATCTGCACCAATAGAAAGGAGCACCAACCCCTGATTCCAAGCACCAACTTGGACTTCTATTTTAAATCTTGATTGACATAAAAATGCCTTCTCTTTTACAAGACCCTCACTGGTCTATCTTACTTATAATCTTTTTTGTGGGTGGATGGGGGGTTTTTTTGGTGACTTTATTTTTTTTTTTTTTTTTTTTTTTTCCCCTCTTTTCCCCACAAAGCATACACTTTTCTCTCTTCTGCACACTTACAACCCTTTCTTATGCGCCCTATTCTTTCTATTATTTTCATGGCTTCTTTTTCCTTTTATTCGGAAATACACAATACTCATGCCACGTGTAGAGCTCAACCCTAACCCTAACTTACTATACATGAAAACATTCTTTTGGCTCTACTTACTGCTCTTCTGATAGCCTTAAATGCTTACTTACGGCTCTAACAGCCTTATCTGCCCACTTTTTGGCTCTAACAGCCTTTTTTGTGCTCTGGTGTATCCGCCATTCTAATAGATTTATCTTCTCATTTATGGCTCTTTGACAACCTTCTCTACTTATTTTGGCTCTGACAGCCTTTTTGTTCTCTTACAGCTCTGACAGTAGAACCATCGCTCTGACAGCCTTTTTGTCTTCTTCTCGGCCTGCATGCACGAAAACACATGTCACGATATCATGACACTTTTTGCCTCCGTACACTCTACTTGGCTTGCACCAGCGAAAACAAGACATGTCACGAAATCGTGACACTTTTGCCTTCCTTGCACTCTTCTTGGCATGCATCCGAAAACATGACATGTCACAAAATCGTGACACTTTTCGCTTCCGTACACTCTTCTCTGCAAGCACTAGCAAAAACATGACATGTCGCAAAATCGTGACACTTTTCGCTTCCTTACACTCTTCTCTGCAAGCACTAGCAAAAACATGACATGTCACGAAATCGTGACACCTTTCACTTCCGTACACTCTACTTGGCTTGCACTAGTGAAATAGGAACATGTCACAAAATCGTGACACTTTCGCTGCCTTGTGCCTTTTTTGTCTTTGGCCCACGAAAACACAACATGTCGCGAAATCGTGACACTTTCTTTCTCTTTTCTTCCTTGACCCCTGAAAATAGAACATGTCACAATCATGACACCCTTTTCTCTCTCCTTTTTCTCTTCCTTTGGACCCAAATGAAACATGTCACGAAATCGTACATTTTTCTCTCTCCTCTTTCTCTTCGCTTTGGACCCATGAAAATGAAACATGTCGCGAAATCGTGACATCTTTTTCTCTCTCCTCTTTCTCTTGCAATATGTCACAAAATCGTGACACTTTTTCTCCTTAGCACTTTTCATCTCATCGGATCGCGAAAACCCGACATGTCACGAAATCGTGACACTTTTTCTCCTTAGCGCTTCCTCTTGCAAATTGTCGTGAAATCATGACACTTTTCCTTGCAAGCTCTTTCTCTCAAACATGTCACGAAAATCGCATGACACAGTTTTCTTTGCTTGCGCCTTTCTCCAAACATGTCACGAAATCGTGACAGTTTTCTTTGCTTGCGCCTTTTCTCCAAACATGTCATGAAATCATGACAGTTTTCTTTGCCTACGCCTTCTCTCCAAACATGTCGCAAAATCGTGACAGTTTTCTTTGCCTGTGCCTTCTCTCCAAACATGTCATGAAATCATGACAGTTTTTCCTGCATGCGCTTCTTCCAAACATGTCACGAAATCATGACAGTTTTCTTACTTGCCTTCTTTGCTTTCAACATGTCATGAAATCACGACAGTTTTTCTACTTGGCTTCTTTGCTTCCAACTTGTCATGAAATCATGACAGTTTTTCTACTTGCCTTCTTTGCTTTCAACATGTCGATTTCGAATCTTGTTTTTTCGCTTTCTCTCTCTTCCAACATGTCATGAAATCGTGATAGTTTTCCTTGTTTGTGCTTTCTCTCTCTTCAAACATGTCATGAAATCACGATAGTTTTGCCAGCATTTTCTCTCTCCTTCGATATGTCGCGATATCGTGACATTTTTGCCAGCATTTTCTCTCTCCTCCGATATGTCGCGAAATCATGACAGAAAACATGTCGCGATATCGCGACAGTTTTCTTACTTGTCTTTTTCTTTGATCCTTTGAATCTGGGCCACTTCTGTCTTCTTGGAAATTCATTGTACATGCTCTGACTGACCTCTGAACTCCTGTCCACTGCATCATCAATTGATCTATCTATCTGTGTTGACAACAATGACAATACTATTTCTGCACCTTGCTCAACAATAACCTTTTTACCATGGGAGAAACCTCGAACCTGAAGGGAAAACCCAACTACAAATACTTTCATCTTATATTTAAAAGAAATGGATAAATACATTTAGGCTAGATTCCAAATAAGCCCTTCTAGTCTTATATGAAAAAATAAATTCTCATATATTACAATTGGAACTTACCTTTCAATTCATATCCATAGCCAATAAATGTCTGGCTCTAAGAGTTTATATAACCCTTTACCCAACTCAATTCCAGGATTAAAAGTATGTTATAGCATATATCCAAAATTCAATTACCAGGATTAAAAGTACATTACAACATATATCTAGTTACGTTTCCTCCATACTACCATATTAAAACCTATTACCAAAACTAAAAGAAAATACAACTAGATAAAGTATATCTGAAATACTCATCTACAACTAGCTATTTCCAAAAAAAATAGAGTTAGTCCAACCTTTGTTTCTTTCCAGTGCACCAGATCTTGGGTATCTATTTCAAGCCTAAAAATGGATTGTAGTAACAAAGGTCATAAAAAATAAATACTTTTGCCAAACACCTTCCAACAAGGCCTTACTCTCTCTTGGAATGAAAATATACAACATGTTGTTACAAATCCAAAAACTCAAAAGCCAAATTTAAAATTTGACTTGGATCATAAAGCATCTTCTTTTGATCAAAGAAACATATGGATATTCACCGTCATTGCTTCCCCAAACTCTATGAATGGGCTAAAGGGAAGCTATAATTACTCTTAAACACCTATAAAGAGTTTCGAATCCTTTCACTAGTTTCATTAAATCCCACGCTACTAAAGGTGTTGTGAGATATGCAAAGCAAGGGAATCCCTTCTCTCTCTTCACAAGAAGAATAAATTCAATCTCAAAACTTATGAGGATACTCACTGATCTCCTCCACTCTTGTGGACATTAATGAGTGCAATCACAATGATTTACCATATACGTAAGGGAAAATTTACACAAGAGACACCACAGTGAAATCCCAAACCATCCTATGGTTACTATTCAATGAATAGACAATGCTACTTCTCCTCTCAAAGAATCAGCCACACACATGTGCAGTAAACCACTACAACAAATAGTGCACTTTGGAAACCATCACTATCATATAATACAATTGACCAATAGTTTCTACATTGATTCAGCTCAAACTTAACGATTACACGACAAAACCCGATGTGCATCATACTGATCTCAGTCCACATTCCCCAAATAATAAAAAAATCTACACTACTCCATTTTAATTATAAAAACTATTGAGTAGTTTATAACACACACATAAAACTACCATATCTTACAATAAGGCTATTAGGAAGAATCACAAGGTTTCCATTCTTATTTCTATCAATGCAAAAATTGAAGAGCATATGGATTTCATATCCAATAACAATCAATAGGATAATATTTAAAATTATATCATCTTACTCTTTTAGGCATCATAACAAAACCTATATCCTAACACTAGTTTCTAGGGATCATTAACTAGAAATACGTATCCTTTAATGGTGAGAACCATGCAGTTTACTTTGCTCTAATCCTGTGCTCGATCTCCTCTAGTCAATCCCACAGAATTTCGATGTCCCTTGCTCTCCTCCAGTCAATCCTACAATATTATGATATTCCTTCCTTTTTTCCTTCTCTTCCTTCCCCTTGCGAAAGCAGAGCACCTTACCATTCATTTCGGCTGTCATCACTCCCCACTACATACACCATATTTGTGACTTCACTCTCACCATAATTGGCATATTCCATTCCATAAATAGAAAGCTCATTAATTTCTTTTGTAATCTCGTTAGTGTATCTACTTGAGTTAATTGAACATATACAATAAATGCATTCATCATGGATTAATCAAAAGATTCTTTTCTTCATATATATTGGTCCATCAATATAATACAAATATTTGCATTTGAAATTCATTCATCTTCGAAGCCTTCTTATCCTGAGAAAATTATAAGATAATACATTAGTCCAATAATTTTATATTAAGTCATGCAAGAAGGGTTGAAAAATGTCCACGAGGTTAGTACTAAAACAATTATTTTTTTAAGTACCCCTTCAAAACTAAATTGATATCAAATATCATTTCTATGAATCTTATTTCCTACATAGATCCACACATAGAGTAAACAATCATCCCACAAATAAATGTATAAATCATTACCCATGAAATACATATATTTTGCATATCTAGCCTTAAAGTAGTCAATCATTCCTTAATTAAACAACACATCATAACCAAAATTCATCCACACAACAAGTCTGCCAAGGGAGGGTATGACATTTTAGAACCTATTGTATTCGACTTGGAAATATTTTCTTCATCGAATATCACATCTCGATTGATATAAATTTTCTTGGTAATAGGGTCAACCAATTGAGACCTTTTTGATTCTTCATCATAACCAATAAATATGCACTTTAGAGAATTCTCATCTAGCTTAATCCTTTTCTTATTAGGAATATGCATGTAGGCTTTGCTACCAAATATCCTTAGATGAGAAATTAATGGTTTTTTCCCACTCGAGGATTATTTAAGTGTTACTATTTGAAGATATTTTATTGGTGCTCTATTTAGGAGATACACAATAATAGTGACAACTTCAGCCCAAGATTATTTCCCAAGATGAGATTTTATGAGCATACATCAAATCATATCCATGATGGAATGATTCCTCCTTTGAGCAACTCCATTTTGTTGAGGAGTATAAGTTGTTGTAAGTTGTATTTTTATCCCATGTTTTGTAAGAAACCTTGAGAAATTGTTGGAGGTAAATCCCCATTTGATTTGAGAGGAGTGTGTTGATTTAACATCCAAATATTTTCTCAATACACTTCTAAAATTGCTAAAAATACAAGAAGACATCATAATTCAATTGTAATAAGAAGACCCCCATTTTTTGGAGTAATCATCATAAAAAAATTAAAAATACCTCTTTGCACCAAAACTATTAGGCATGGCTCCACAGAGGTTGGTGTGTATTAGCTCCAACTATGATTTAGTCCTTGAAGAACTCAATTCAAAAGGTACTCGATGTTGCTTCCTTCTTAAGAAATATGAGTAAACAAATTGGTGAGATGTTGGGTAGTCCTAACACCATTTCATGTTTACTCATTTAGAGTAAGTATCCTAAACTGAGATGCCCATACCATTTGTGCCACTAGGATATTTATTATTTTATTATGGCATCCAAGAAAACATGAGGTGAATTGAGGGCATCTAAAGAAAATAAGCCATGCTTGTAGCAAGCAATTACAATATTTTTATCATTTTTGGTGATGAAGCAATGCTTCTTTTCATCAACTTTGAAATCAACCACCATATTTTTATCCAAGATTCGTGGAATTGACAATAAATTATTGGCCAATCCTGGTACATAAAGTACCTTTTCAATTCAACATTATCCATCTGGAAGAGTAACTGAGATGTCATATACCCCTTAGACTTGATAGGTATTATCATAAAAAATTATGACAGGTTTGTCTTCTTTTGCTTCAAAAGTATCAAACCACTCCTTATCTCCTATCATGTGCTTTCTTGCACCTAAATATATGTACCAAACATTATATTTTTGTTTAAAATAAGTAAGTCATTAGCACTTTTTGTGCTTGCTTTGAGTCTAAAGTAGATTCTTCAATAACAATATGCTCTTTTTGTTGCCTATATTTAGGATGTGGTTTGTATTTTTCTTTCTTCTTTGGTGGTTGATGTGATTTTATCCCATGTTTTGTAAGAAAAGTTGAGAAATTATTAGAGGTAAATCCCTCCCTTGATTTGAGAGGAGGGTCTTGATTGAACATCCAGATCCTTTCTCAATACACTTCTAAAATTTCTAAAAATACAAGAAGGCATCAAAATTCAATTGTAATAAGAAGACCCACATTTTTTGGAGTAATCATCAACAAACAATTAAAAATACCTCTTTGCACCAAAACTATTAGGCATGGCTGCACATAGGTTGGTGTGTATTAGCTCCAAATGTGCTTTAGTCTTTGAAGAACTCAATTCAAAAGGTGCTCGATGTTGCTTCCTTGTTAAGCAATATGAGCAAACAAATTGGTGAGAGGTTGGGTAGTCTTAACACCATTTCATGTTTACTCATTTAGAGTAAGTATCCTAAACTGAGATGCCCATACCATTTGTGCCACAAGGAGATTTATTCTTTTACTACGGCATCCAAGGCAACATGAGGTGAATTGAGGGCATCTAAAGCAAATAAGCCATGATTGTAGCAAACAATTACAATATTTTTACCATTTTTGGTGATTAAGCAATGCTTCTTTTCATCAACAACTTTGAAATCAACCACCATATTCTTATCCAAGATTTGTGGAACTGACAACAAATTATAGGCCAATCCTAGTACATAAAGTACCTTTTCAATTCAACATTATCCATCTAGAAGAGTAATTGAGATGTGATATGCCCCTTTGACTTGATAGGTCTTATCATCAAAAATTATGTCAGGATTGTCTTCTTTTGCTTCAAAAGTATCAAACCACTCCTTATCTCCTATCATGTGCTTGTTTGAACCTAAATATATGTACTAAACATTATTTTTTTGTTTAAAATCAGTAATTCATTAGCACTTTGTGTGCTTGCTCTGAGTCTAAATCAGATTCTTCAATAGCAATATACCCTTTTTGTTGCCTATATTTAGGATGTGGTTTGTATTGTCCTTTCTTCTTTGGTGGTTGATGGTTCTTATCACCTTTGTTGTAAGAGTTGTACCAACATTGTTTTGTATCATGAATTTCTTTCTCACAAATGTGGTAACACCTATTTTGCTTTTGAGGTTTGTATTTTGATGAGATTGAGGTGATAGAACCCTTGGATGAAGAACCCTTCTTAAAAGAAACTTATTTATTATGTCTAGATTTCTTGAAAAGGAGTACACTGTTGGATAATTGGTCTCTTAGATTTTTAGTTTCTTCTTATTGTTGCAACAAATTAACAAACTCCTCAAAAGAGACTTATCTATTGGAAACTTGGAGGAAAGTGACAAGCACTCTAAAAGAATCTAGTAAAGCTCTCAAAATGATGGAATTTAAGAGCTTATTTTCCACTTTTTATCCCATTACATGCAATTTTGCTCTCAAATCAGCAACTCTGCAAGGAAATACCTCCATAATTTCTCCATACTTCATTCTTAGAGTGTGAAGCTAGGATTGAAGGTTAAGAATTATTTCTTGATACTTTATTTCATAAATGGTTGTCAATTTATCCCATGCATCTTTGGTATTTTATGCTTCACAAATATACGGTTGAATCTCATCAAAAGTGGCAAGAACTATGATCATAAGTGCTTTGACATTTGCATCATCATATATTTCTCTTATAGTATCTCCAACTCTTAGATGTGCGACTCATTAGTCATGATGTCCCATACCTTTTCAACCTACAATATGATCCACATATTTTTCTTCCATGGTGCAAAATTTGGACCTCTCAAGAGTTGATAATCTAAAAGACATGCCTTTGGAATGGATGTTGTGAGGGTTTATTATATCTCCAATTGGTCTCCCTTTATTTATACTTCCAGTTCGGTAGACCTGATCCATTCAATATACTCAATTTTTCTATAATACTCTTTGGTATGTGGAATAAGTTGATCCTCTCAATATACATAGTCGTACATGAGAGATACTTTAAGGTACATGAAATAGATCAATCTATGGCACATAGGTAGTTATGAAAGTGATTCACTCTATCTTTGAAACTTGCTTAAAAGGACCTCTACATGCATAGGGTGTCAAGTCCCTCAAATACTTGGATAAACTTACTTTTAAGGTTTGCGTCAAGTGATAGTAATGAATATGGGTAAGATGGAGTGAAAATAAAATAGGCTTTCCTTATTTATCCTTAACAATATATAGGGATAGACCAATACATCATTGTTGTAGCTATGTTAGGTGCTAAACGAAGTAGCCCAATCATGATAGCATTGCCTATAAGTGTGGGCCAGATACGTCATAATTATCGAATGCTACCTTATGCAAGTTGCACAAAAATATGGTTTAAATTTGGGGTCTTTTTGAATGCATTAACCAATAAACTAAATGCATGTAATCATTCACAATGACCATAAATTTGTTTTAGAAGGTGTTAGTTTCCACTGAAAATGCACCTTTTATAATGTCAATTTTACAATGATTTTGATGTGTATAATTGCAAAATTAATTAATGCAATGTTTTTGAGTGGAGTTTGCAAAAAAAAAGATGGAAGTGTTGTTTGCAAAATAAAGGAAATGATGTTTGCAAAAAAAGTATAACCTTAAGCAAAAAAATAATTTAATTAATCATTTAATTAATTATATAAATTAATTAATTATATAAATTAATTAATTAATTAATTAATTAATTTAATGAATTAAGTAACCAATTAGCTAAATAATTAAATTAACAAAAAATTGCTAAGGTCTTACTTGACATGGATCTGGTACCTCCACTACAAAAAAATCCTTGCTTCACTAATTTGAGTTGACTCCTCATTGCTTTTGTTGCATGACTTGAACATCTCCGACATAGTCTTGCATGACCAACATGCTTTGCATGATCCTAAGTGGGTGTAATTTTGCACATGCTATGTGCTTGTGAGAGCACTGCATGATGCTCAACTGTGCGTAAGTGTGTTGCATGAATGTGCATGCTTGTAGAGTGTTGTGTGGTGCTCACTTACATGAGGATGTGTTGTGTGAATGTGCTTGCTTGTAGGAGCACCATGTGGTGCTCACCTATGTGTGGGTATGAATGTGCATGTGCTTGTACACTTGTAGGAGAACTGCATTGTGCTCACCTATGTGCTACTACACACAAGAGTGAATGTATGCACACTTGCATGCTTGTAAGAGCATTAAGTGGTGCTCACATGGAACTATTACACATGTGTGAAAAGTGCATGCATTGTGCACTCTTGCATACTATGAGATGGAATGCTTCTGCATCTACACATGCTATTTTTTCTTGCACCATATGATGTCTTGTTGAGTTTAAATCATCCATGCTGACCAAAACTGCTGCAATTGTGATGCCCAAACCAACATACCACAAGAGAAAATACATTGTTACTTCACTCTTACCCAAATCCCCAAAGGATCGAGGCTCTGCTCTTATGCCAATGTTTGAAGAATTTTTTTTTATTGAAACAACAATAGAATTTATACAACTACATAGGCCGATTTTAGCCCAAAATAAACTATCTCATATAGTTATCAAATACGTAACTAAAGCTAATAAAGAATATTTATGTAAACTAAATTTAACAAATCAATATTCTTTACTAACCAATCTTCTAGAATATGTCTAAACTAAATAATGTAATAATTAATATTTCCTAAAAGCATATTTCTTTATCTAAGTAGGATTATTGCCTTTCTGATGTGACAAAAGTACATTCATCTTCATTCTTTATTATATGAATTGATTCCTTTTATTGAAGAAAATTCACAAGATACTCAAAAGTTAAACTTTGGTTAGTTACATTTAGGGTTGTCACCAAAACATCAAATGCATCATCAATCATAGTTTTACCTAGTATTTGAAGTGTAAATCCTAAATTTGTAGTAATCCTTAGAAAACCCTTCATTTTTCTACCATTCTTCATCTTCAAATTATGCAATTAACTTTGTAGGTGTAGAATATCATTTTGGATTTTGGACTCAAACATCATGTAGAGTTTATCCCGTCTCCTCAGCTATCATAGTGTCAAGAACATATGGTTGTATCTCGTTAGACATGTTAATATTATGATTAATCAGGCTTTCTATTCTACTTTGTTAAATTTCATTTGTTTGTTTGGACCATTGACATGTCTTTGTGTGAATCTTGAGACCCATATCGCATAGATCCTCAAATTTAAGATGAATTTTTAATTTTATTTTTCAAGTAAAATAGTTGTCTCTCTTCAACAATTGTGAATCAAGCACCAACATGTTAACAACCATTTTAAATATTCAAATATATATATATATATATATATATATATGCTTGTCCGATCATGCTTGAAAAGAGCTTATTAATTTGTATAAATAACTCTATACTTGTGAAAACATAATGTGTTACCATAATTAGAATTCACAATATTTTCTAGAAATGATTATAAGCAAACCATCCACTCAAATCTTATACAAGATATTTAACCTAAGCCATCATAACAATGGGTATTTAAGGTTAATTACAGATTATAAATTGGGTTTAAACATAACAAGGTTGATTGTGACCTATAGGGATTATCATGACAAAATATTACAACAAATTCACTACATTGTATAATGAATGCCAATAGGCCTAGCCAATATTACATTATACAATGTTGACTTTGGTCATGAATCATATTACGATTTCAACACCCCCCATAATATGAATTGAATGACCAAGAAGAGAAGATATTAGTAACAATAATATCTCCCCCATAATGGATGCTCTAATGGGCTTCTACATTTTGAGGTAGACTCATCTAGATCCCCTTTATCATCTGAAATATGCTACTACAAAAGTGTTTTATTCAAAAGAGTCTCCTTTGGTTGGACCATAGTCATCACTACCACTATTAGACACTTGCACATATCCAAAAAACACATCCACTAAGACTTCAAATGAAGAAAAGTCAATATCACCACCTCCTTTAAAGATAAGCTCCTTCAATATTTTCTAGTTACATAAGGTATTACTTGAAGGCACACATTCAGGGTTATTCACAGCGAGGAATATTCATCAATAGTGTGAATATTTGCATTTTCTAAAATTCAAACTGGCAAGATTGGGGGACCCTAGACGTCGATCCTTTTGCCCAAAATTTTTGAAATATTTTTTAGGTGACGATTCGCCATTCGTTGATAATAGTATTATGTTTTTTTTTTAAACTCGCCAACACTCCTGCCTAAATTGTGGACCATTTTTACCTTAAATTTCTAAATTTTCAATTTATCCTGCCCAACTCACCAACTATAACACTATAAATAACTAACACACCAGTGATACATTTTAACTTAATCGAATTGAAGAGTACATTCGATGTATTGCAGAATTTTGTCGAAGTTCAGTCAGGTCCAAAAACCTGTCAATCCAGGTCAAAAATCCACTCAGACCGAAATAGAAGCTATATCTGCACCCAAAATGATAGACAAACACATTTCTTTACCTGAAATTACATCCAGATTTTGTTATGCACATGACCCAAAATATGTTTACTTGACATAGTTTTGCACACGGACCGACATAAAGACCGATTGCACAGATTTTAACCCAAACCGACATCTGGTATTTGTTCTATACCCATATCACCACACGAAAACTAATTTTTAGCTGGTCTAGTATTTGACAACCTGAAAATTTTTTGATTCTAGATTAACATCCCATCTCTGTTCCATACCCATATCAACATCCAGGCTCTATTTATACCCGAACCAACATCTGGGCTATGTTTTGTACCTGAACTAACATTTTGGCTCTATTATGTACTCGAAATGACATTTGGTACTAACCTATACACAAACCGATATTTGGATAAACTATGGATGACCTGAAATAGGATTGCAATCGACACTGTTCTTAAACTGGGCTGACTATTGATCTTTTTTCCAACCGCATCTACCTCCAAACCTTTTTCTACACTCGGTAATTTATTTCTTAAAACATTGTGAATCTGTGATCCTATATTTTTTTACTTTTTTAGAGAATATGAGTTGAAGCAGTTGTAGAAATAATATATGTTTTTATGTCATCTCATTGCAGTTTTTATTTTATTTTTTTAATCATTTATTAAAAATAAGTCAATGCTCTGTTTCCCATGTTATTCTCTATTTCGTCCTGTTCTCCATGTTTTTCCCTATTTTCTCTCTTTTTGTTAACACTCTTTGATTCTCTGTTTCTATTGAGATATGCTTTTCTATTACAATATTATGAGTAGGTAATTACTTTGGTTCTCTAAGGACATTGTGATGCTCTATTTCACATACACAAGTTTTTTCTTACATTGTTTTGAATTTGAATATTGATTAGTTTTATGTTTTTCTTAGTTACAAGTGCTATCTCCAGAAAACAATGTAGTGGAAAAAAAAACTCAATAAAACATATATGGAAATAGGTATGTATTTTCTACCAAACCATAATATGTTTATTCTAATTACTAAATTATCTTGAGCCCTCACAAAATTAAAATCTCTTCATTTTATTACTTTTCTAAATTGAAAAATATTTTCTTTACAAGTAAAATATCACCTACTGGCAATGCAAAGAAGGGGGCCAAATATTCTGCTAAAAAGAGTATCCTGAATTATTTTAGCAATATATCGAAATCCAATGAGCCATCGACATCGAAGAAAATTAAAGGTACAAATTATTTTTGACTTCTGAATAGTTAGTTGTATATTCAATGATTTTTTTAAATAATGTTTTCTTTCTCAAATAGTTAACTCATAGTATGTACCTCTATCCATATTTCATGATGATATGAATCATATTCTTGTTTGTAAGTGTTTTTGTTAAATCCAAAAATGATAAAGAATATTATTGTATGCTACTATGTAGAATACCCTGTTGACCCTGATATGCCTCCACTTGAAGATATTCCTCACCAAGAGATACCTTTTAATGAAAATTATCTTAACAATGACATCCAACAAACACTTGAAGATATTTCACAAACAAACATGTCAGATGAAGATGAAAGCGATAAATCAAATACATTAAAGATTCTTTCGAATCTTCAAGCAAAAATACTAAAAAAAGAAAGACATCTAACTGGGCTATTGGAATGGTATTTAAAGATGAATGGGTAAAAATATTTTCATGGATAGAGCCTATCCCTTCCATGGACAACCAATTCGAACAAAAATAATGTAGATGCAAAATTTGTAGTTGGAAACTAGGTAAGGATTACAGGATGTAAAATAAGAAATATACAATAGAAAAACATGCTAGCAAAGTTTATGTAAAATTTTGAGGAAGTTATGGTAAAATTAAAAAATAAGTTAAGTGGAAGGATGCATCACAATGTATGCATGCCAGATATGCAATAGAATATAAATCACTTAAAGCAACAACAATATCTTGTTGGGAAAGGTGGAATGATTAAATCCCAATTTCAAAAAATTAATAAGAACACTTTAGCTTAAAAAAGTTTACAATTGGCTATTGTATGTAGTATTATCAAAAAGGGTAGACCCATGTCTGATTTTAGTGATTACAAGCACCTTTTTGAAATAGTCGATATGCAAAACCTTCCTAGTTCCCATTGGTTAGATCAAAGTGGTTGGGAAAAGGTAAAATTTCTATCATTATTTGAGAAGGAGGACCTAAGGGAGAAAGTAAAACATGCCAGATTCATATCACTTTATATTGATGAGGTGATGGCTGTGGACAACACATCATGAATTTGTATGCATGTTTACACATTTCAAAATCATGTAAGGCAACCTAGTTTGCTAGGATTACATAATATGGTGGAAATTTCAAATGCAAAAAATATCTATAATGTTATTGTAATTAGTTTAAATGATATTGCATGAATGAATGATATAAATATAGCCACAAAGTTAATATGCGTCAGAGTTGATGGTGCTGATATAATGTAAGGGCACAAGAATGGTCTTTGTGTTCGTCTCCAAATACCAGTTGCCCCATAAATGATGACCATTCATTGCATGTCTCATAGAGTAAATATAGCATATAAAATCGTGAGATATTTTTAAAAAGTTGTGAGAGTAGAAGACCTTATTCATGAAATACATTCTTATTTTTATTGTAGTTAATAAAGGTTTGCAAAGTTTCAACAGTTTGCACTAGGAGTTACAAAAGGAAAAAAATTGTTAAAATATGTGGATACAAGGTGGATTTCAATGTATTAACTTGCACATAGAGTTTTAAAAGAATATCAATCATTAAAAAGATTTATGTATGTAAATTATAGGGCTATTGGTAAGGCAAAATATTAGTTGTTCCATTTGACTGACTTTGAAATCCTTTTAATGTTATGTGGTATGCTTACAATGTTACATGAAATGAATAGGTTGATTAAACTTGCACAAGAAATATCCATCTATATCGTTAATTTTATAAGGATGAAAAATCAAATATGTGTGATTATTGATAGGTTATATGTGTCCAAAAAATATTTTGAAGATCCCTTGTTTGATAGTTGGAATACATTGACAAACATAAACAATCCAAAAATATTTTTAGAGTTTAAAATTAGTGATCATATTTGTATTAATGTTCATGGAAATATGACACCTTTGTATTATTTTGAAAGGCATGCAAGTATAGTTGCTGATGATGTTGAATAAGTTCATATAACACACAATATATTTGAATTTGATTTACACAAAATAAAGATAATTTTGTTTAAAATAGCATAATCATTGACAAAAAAGATAAGAGAATGGTTTCAAAGAATTGATTTGCTTAAGGTAATGGATGTGGTTAACCCCATATTTTTGTGTCCTTGTAATGAATACAATTATGCACATAAGTTGTTTTTTAAATATAAGTGTGGAAGTCAATGGTGTTGAAATCAAAGGTATACTTTGTTAGTCTCATAATGACACTGAGAGGGGGGGTGAATCAGTGTGACTCTTTAAAACTTAAAAACTTCAACTCTTAAAGCCAAAAAATAATGAAAGCTTAAAACCACATAAAGCAAATATAACAAGAGAGCATCACACAACACAAGATGTACCGAGGTTCACCAGTTTTGGCTACTCCTCAAAAATTGACTGTTTGGACTCCCATCCAAATCCAGCCTTTGTAAAATATCAATTTTATAATCAATTTACCAACACCCACTGGAAGGAGCACCAACCCCTGATTTACTAGCACCAACTGGAAGGAGCACCAACCCCTGATTTATCTGCACCAATAGAAAGGAGCATCAACCCCTGATTTACCAGCACCAACTGGAAGGAGCACCAACTCCTGATTACAAGCACCAACTTGGACTTCAATTCTAAAATTTGAAGATTGACATATAAATGCCTTCACTTTTACAAGACCCTAACTAGTCTATTACTCATTCAACATTGTCCATAATTCTCACAGCACATACCTACGGCTCTGCTTACAGCACTTTTACGGCCCTCTTACAGCCCTCTTGCTACGCTTCTTACTACACTCTCACGGCTCTCACGACTCTGCTTAACGCCCTCTTACGGCACTCTTCCAACCCTCTTTTTGCAACACTTTCACCCTTGTTTGAGTAGCATGTAATTATCCACACAGACCTCCTTTTATAACAATCCTTTCACTTTGTAACTCCAGTTATAACTCCTTTCATTTCTCATATGCCACTTGTCAATTGTAACTATTTATTTCATATTCTCATCTGCCACTTGTCAATAAATCCTTTAGTATATATAAAGTGGGCATTTCGTTAAACACATTACATGCAATGAATTGACACATATACCTTTACCATGACTATTCGTCTTCTTGGTCATGATTGTTTGTATTCTCCTTAGTGACTGTTCGCTTTCTTTTTTGTGCATGCATGCGTTTTCACTGTAACTGCACCTGTAACTGACGTACTAACTTCAGTTAACTCTTCTTATTTTATCTCGCATGATTTTCTTCTACAATCGCACCTGTAATCGACCTATCGACTTCGGTTAACTCTTCTTATTTTATCTGCATGAATTTCTTCTACAACTGCACCTGTAACTGTTGTATAACTTCAGTTAACTATCACATATCTTATTTCGGCTGGGTTCTCTTCTTCGCTCGCACCAAAGTGACCTGTCACGATATCATGACACTTTCACCTCCTTGCTACTCTTCTTGGCTTCAACCTGCAAAAACACAACATGTCGCGATATCGCGACACTTTCGCCTCATTGATACTCTTCTTGGCTTCAACCCGCGAAAACACATGTCGCGATATCGCGACACTTTCACATTTTTGCTACTCTTCTTGGATTCAACCTGTGAAAACACAACATGTCACAATATCATGACACTTTTGCCTCCTTGCTACTCTTCTTGGCTTCAACCCATGAAAACACAACATGTCGCAATATCGCGACACTTTCGCCTCCTTGCTACTCTTCTTGGCTTGTACCAGTGAAAACTCAACATGTAGCGATATCGTGACACTTTCGCCTCCATACTCTTTTTCTTTACTTTTTTCGCGATATCGCGACACTTCTGCCATCTTACTTTCTCTCCCCTCCTTAAGTCGCAAATATGTGACATGTCACAAAATCGCGACACTTTCTCTTCTTTGCTCTTCCTCTCACCTTCGGTTCGTGAAAACCTGACATGTCGCAATATCGTGACACTTTTTCTCCTTAGATATTTCTCTTGCCTTCAGGTCATGAAAACCTAACATGTCGCAATACCATGGCACTTTTTCTCCTTAGCTCTTTCTCATGCCTTTGGGTCGCGAAAACCCGACATGTCGCGATATCGTGACACTTTTTCTCCTTAGCTCTTTCTCTTGCCTTCGAGTCACGAAAACTCGACATGTTGTGATATCACGACACTTTTTCTCCTTAGCTCTTTCTCTTGCCTTCGAGTCGCGAAAACCCGACATGTCGCGATATCATGACACTTTTTCTCTTGGACTCTCTCTCCTGCAATATGTTGCGAAATCGCGATACTTTTTCTTTCGGACTCTCTCTCCTGCAACATGTTGCGAAATCATGACACTTTTTCTTTCGGACTCTCTCTCTTGCAATATGTCATGAAATCACGACACTTTTTCTTTCGGACTCTCTCTCCTGCAATATGTCGCGAAATCGTGACACTTTTTCTTTCGGACTCTCTCTCTTGCAACATGTCACGAAATCATGACACTTTTTCTTTCGGACTCTCTCTCCTGCAATATGTCACGAAATCGTGACACTTTTTCTTCCGTACAATCTCTCTTGCAATATGTCATGAAATCGTGACACTTTTTCTACTTGCCTTTTTTTTTCCAACATGTCGCGAAATCGTGATAGTTTTGCTTGCTTGCGCTTTCTCTCCGAACATGTCATGAAATCATGACAGTTTTGCTTGCTTGCGCTTTCTCTTTGAACATGTCGTGAAATTGTGACAGTTTTGCTTGCTTGCGCTTTCTCTCCGAACATGTCACAAAATCATGATAGTTTTGCTTGCTTGCGCTTTCTCTCCGAACATGTCACGAAATCGTGATAGTTTTGCTTGCTTGCGCTTTCTCTCCAAACATGTCACGAAATCGCGATAGTTTTGCTTGCTTGCGCTTTCTCTCCAAACATGTCATGATATCGCGATAGTTTTTCTTTCTTGTCAACATGTGATATCACGACGGTTTTTCTTTCTTGCCAACATGTCGTGATATCGCTTCAATTTTTATTTCTTGCTCCACATGTCGCGATATCACGACAGTTTTCTTCCTTGTGATTTTATTTTGATTTTTAGCATATGGGCCACTTTGATCTTTTGGATAATCACTGTACATACTCTGAAGAACCTCTTAACTCCTATCCACTGCATCAACCGATCTGTCTAACTGTGTTGATAACAATGACAAATATACTCTGAAGAACCTCTTAACTCCTTTCCACTGCATCAACCGATCTGTCTGACTGTGTTGACAACAATGACAAACATACTCTGAAGAACCTCTTAGCTCCTATCCACTGCATCAACCAATCTGTCTGACTGTGTTGAAAATAATGATAAACATACTATTCCTGCACTTTGCTCAACAATCTCCCCCTTTGGAATTGTTGGCAACACACATGCAATTTCTTGTAATTCTTCTCCCCCTTTGACAATAATACCAAAGGGCTACTGTAGACTCCCCCTGAGTCAATGCACAACATTCTCAATTATTATAGTTAGCAAAAATTACAAACATGAGCAAAAAGATAATAAAATATATAAATGCTCCCCCTAAGAATGTGGTCCCGATAGCTAGTCAGTTCTTGGGAAGCATGACCACTCCCAATTGATTGCAAAGGTATCCGCTACTAACTGGTGGACATCTCTCCAATTTTTATATTATAGAAGACTTTGTCTTTCTGCTGCATTGACTGGTGGACCTCTATCCACTTGAAGAATCCTCACTCAGATCTATCTTCAACTGTGTTGGCTGCTGGATCTCTATCCATTGGGACTCTATCCTTTGTACTCTATAAATAGGCTCACATAGAACCTGCTTAACAAGCTCACATAGAACTTGTCCAATGTTGAATAACAAGCTTATACAAAACCTATCCAAATCTACTCCAACAAGCTCACTAAGAACTTGTTCGAATCTACTCTAGTAAGCTCACAAAGAACTTGCCCAAATCTGCTCTAGAAATCTATCCCAATACTGTCCTCAAATATTTCCCAAAGGCCTTCTCAAAGGCTCAATGAATCATGCTCAAGTAGTACTCAAAATGAACTCAACAATGAATGGCAATCTCAAATCAAATCAAATCAACCAATCATCACAAGGGAGAACTCTCTCTCACACAACCCTAGTCCAAATCTGTATCAACCAACTAAAACATTTCCAACAATGCTCAACCACAAATATCACATAACAATGATACTCATGTTATTTTCTAACTCAAGTTCTTTCACAACCAATGGGCTTCAACCACTATGCTTATAACTTGTTCCCTACCTTCATCAACTTTAACATCGACAATCTCCATAATTTTCTTTAGCCTCTTGACTGCCACCTCCTCTGTGACTAACGAATTTGCCTCGCATCCATTGTGCAGCTCAATGTCTTTGGTTTCTAACAGCTACCATGAATGTTTTCATCACCTACACAGGTATTGATAGTGGACCGTTATATCTAGTGTTGGAACCTCAATCTGTGCGTAGTCAAAAACACTCGGTATTCTGCTTCTTGCTAGGGCATATGTCAGGGCTACTCAATGTCTTAGATGAACATTCTTCGAAGCATTTCTCCTCACTACGATCAAGGGATTCCTCGGGCAATATCTCGCATTTCTCAAATAATGCAATACTTTCTTAGTTGCATAGGCATCTTGTCCTCCTTGACGCTTCACCACCTGGGTGCTATTTTCTCAATGTCTCTGCCTTGCATGTGCCACTTGGTACTCTTGACCAACTAAGTGCTAGCACCACTATTTGCTTTGACTCTGGCATCTCTTTGATAACGGCTACTTCTTTAGAGAAAATTGATGCTCTCTTATACCAAACGATGTGATGTATTTTTGGTTAAGAACCTCACGCTTTCCACCTACATGTTGGCAGTAATTTTCATCACGATCATGAAGAGCTTTACCATAGTCCTCCATCGATATTGGTAGATGAATTAAGACGTATTCACAACACGAATTCTATTTTATCTACAGATTGGGAATGTTACAGTCTTCAAAACTAGCACCTGCTAGCTTATGCTTCCATGACACGTCGACCTATGCTGCATGTTATATCTCAGATAATGCCTATCAGCTTGCTGCATTGAAAACCTAGTTGTTTACCATGTTGTTCTGCTGAAGCACATCAGTTTGACACTATCTGCTATTGTAACCGCCATCACCAGAGAGACTTCACACTAATTGAAAGACGGCTCTGTCAAGCCAACGTCTCATGCTCCTGCTTATTACCTCCACAAATATCTACATGAACTGAAACACATTTTGACAACTATACGACAACTCCTCGACTACTTTCCTTTCATCCTCAGATATCCACACAATACATAGGAGCATTAAAATAAAACTTTAACATTGCTCCCCCTGAGGATGTGCTACCTATAGCTGCTTAGTGTAATAGAGGAGTAATCTCCTTCAGTCCAAGGAGACATGATTTCCTCTCTTCTTTCTTTCTCCAATATTTTTTGAACTTAGGCTGAAGGTTTTCATCTACATCCCTATTTTGAACCTTTTCATGAACTTGAACATTTCTCTTGGGTGGTTGTCTCTTGTGCATCCTTGATGGATGATTATTTTCCTTTCTTTGATGCACATGATTTCTTTTGTGTTGCATTCTTTGTGTCTGATGAAATCTACTGTCTTGCCTTAGATTAGATACAAAAGTTCTTGGACAAAACCTTGCTATGTGTCCATGACCATGACATTTAAAATATTGCACATGGTGTTCAACCAGAATAACAGATGTATTTCTATCAGCATAATTCTTTGATCTATATCCATAATAAATTTCCTTGTGACCATAATGGTTGCATCTAAAACAATAGCCATGAAAAGCATTATTATGAATAAAGTGAGAGTGATAGAACCTCTTTTGTTGTGGTTGCTTTGCTGTAGATCTCCTTTGAGATTTTCTTCCTTTTGAGGATTTAGCTTCAAGCTTTTCTTGCTTTGATCCTTCAGCAGTGGATTTATTCTTCTCTACAGATTCATAAGATGAAGGTTGTTCAGCTTCACATCCAAGACCAAGCTTACACATGGGGCTTCTTTGTTGCCTTATCATTTTCTCTAGCAGCTTTGTGCTCTTCTCAAATTTTAGATTTTTATTGGCCTCTTCTATTTGTTTCCTCAATAAAACAATCTCCTCTTCTTGTTTGCAGTAAACAATCTCTTTCTCATTGATCTGTGACTTCAAGGCTTCTTCTAGTTTCTTGGATTTATGAATTTGTAAGAAGAGATCTTCAATATTATTCCCATATTCTTCCAACTTCTTGGACAGTATTTTGTTCTTTTTCCTTTCTAAACCCAACTCTTCAAGTGCAGTGATCAACTCACCTTTTAGATCTACTTCAACCTCTAGGTTTTCATCACATTCCTATTTTTCCTCTATTTTTTCTTCTTTGAATGCCATGAAAAGAGCTTCACCTATTTCTTATTCAGAATCCTCACTGCAGCTGTCTTTTGATGAATTGACATTCTTGGATATGAAACTTTTCTTCTTGAAGTTGCCTTTTCTAAAATTTGGTTTCTTCTTCCAGTCACTTTTTTCTTGGTGTGAACCTTCATCACTTTTGTCCTTCTCATTAAGTGGACATTTAGCTGCAACATGCCCAACACCTCCATAGTTGAAACACTTAAATGGTAGCTTTCCTCTATATTTTCCTTTTCCCCTTATTAGTTTCCGAACAAAGTTTGCTTCCATTTCATCTGATGTCTCTTCTTCCTCGAATTCTTGTTTTGCTTTTATATTTTTATGTGCTTTAAAAGTAGCTTCTCTGTCTGTGGGTTTAGTTTTTCCTATTCTCATCTCATATGCAGTCAAAGAACCATGCATCTCATCCATACTGAAAGTATTTAGATCTTTAGCTTCTTCTATTGCTGAAACTTTACAATCAAATCTTTGGGGAAGAGATCTTAGTACCTTTTTCATGACAACAACATCTTCTATTTCCTCACCAAGTCCTCTAATCACATTAATGATTCCATTAACTCTCAGCATGTATGCCTCTATATTCTCATCGCCATTCATCTTTAATGCTTCGAACTGAGCTCAATGCGTTTGTAACTTGGCCTCCTTGATCTTTTCGTCTCCTTCATGAATGCTCCTTAGTTTGTCCCACATGTCTTTTGCCATTTTACAACTCATAATTTTTATCAGTTCATTGTCCACTAAACCACACATGATAGCATTCTTTGCTTTAGAGTTATTCTCAAACAGTTTCTTATCGACAGCATCGATTGGAGGAGTGGTGGGTATTGTGTATCCACTGTCTACTAAATTCCAAATATCGTATCCCAAAGCACAAAGATATGTCTCATCCTAAGTTTCCAAAATGAGTAATTAGTTTCGTCCAACAATGGTGCTTTGTTTGATGTGAAGCCTTCACCACCTGCCATTGCGTACTAATCCAAGATCACCCTAGCTGGTTAAGATTTGTTCAGGAACTTGGATCTGATACCAATTGTTAGTCTCACAATGACACTAAGAGGGGGGGTGAATCAGTGTGACTCTTTAAAACTTAAAAACTTCAACTCTTAAAGCCAAAAAACAATGAAAGATTAAAATCACATAAAGCAAATATAACAAGAGAGCATCACACAACACAAGATGTATCGAGGTTCACCAGTTTTGGCTACTCAAAAATTGACTGCTTGGACTTCCATCCAAATCCAGCCTTTGCAAAATATCAATTTTACAATCAATTTACCAGCACCCACTGGAAGGAGAACCAACCCCTGATTTACCAGCACCAACTGGAAGGAGCACCAACCCCTGATTTATCTTCACCAACAAAAATGAGCACCAACCCCTAATTTACCAGCATCAACTAGAAGGAGCACCAACTCCTGATTCCAAGCACCAACTTGGACTTTAATTCTAAAATTTGAAGATTGACATATAAATACCTTCACTTTTACAAGACCCTGACTGGTCTATTGCTCACTCAACATTTTCCACAATTCACACAGCACACACCTACGACTCTGCTTACTACACTTTTACGGCCCTCTTACAGCCCTCTTGCTGCACTTCTTACTGCACTCTTATGGCTCTCATGACTCTACTTAACGCCCTCTTACGACACTCTTCCAACCCTCTTTTTGCAACACTTTCACCCTTGTTTGAGCAACATGTAATTCTCCACGTAGACCTCCTTTTATAACAATCCTTTCGCTTTGTAACTCCAGTTATAACTCCTTCTTTCATTTCTCATACGCCACTTGTCAATTGTAACTATTTCTTTCATATTCTCATATGCCACTTGTCAATAACTCCTTTTGTATATATAGAGTGGGCATTTCTTTAAACACATTACATGCAATGAATTGACACGTATACCTTTACCATGACTGTTCGTCTTCTTGGTCATGACTTTTTGTATTCTCCTTAGTGACTGTTCACTTTCTTTTCTATGCATGCATGCGTTTTCACTATAACTGCACCTGTAACTGACGTACTGACTTTAGTTAACTCTTTTTATTTTATCTACATAATTTTATTCTACAACTACACCTGTAACTGATGTACTAACTTCAGTTAACTCTTCTTATTTTATCTACATGAATTTCTTCTACAACTGCACCTGTAACTGCCGTATAACTTCAGTTAACTATCACATATCTTATTTCAGCTGGGTTCTCTTCTTCGCTCGCGACAAAGTGACCTGTCATGATATCGTGACACTTTCGCCTCCTTGCTACTCTTCTTGGCTTTAACCCGAAAAAACACAACATGTCACGATATCGCAACACTTTTGCCTCCTTGCTACTCTTCTTGGCTTCAACTCACGAAAACACATGTCGTGATATCATGACACTTTCGCCTCCTTGCTATTCTTCTTGGCTTCAACCCGCGAAAACACATGTCGTGATATCGCGACACTTTCGCCTCCTTGCTACTCTTCTTGGCTTCAACCCATGAAAACACAACATGTTGTGATATCGTGACACTTTCGCCTCCTTGCTACTTTTCTTGGCTTGTACCAACGAAAACTCAACATGTCGTGATATCGCGACACTTTCACCTCCGTACTCTTCTTCTTTACTTTTGTCACGATATCATGACACTTCTGCCATATTACTTTCTCTCTCCTCCTTAAGTCATGAAAACTCGACATGTCACGAAATTGTGACACTTTTTCTCCTTTACTCTTCCTCTCGCCTTCGGTTCGCGAAAACCCGACATGTCACAATATCATGACATTTTTTCTCCTTAGCTCTTTCTCTTGCCTTCGGGTCGCGAAAACCTGACATGTTGCGATATCATGACACTTTTTCTCCTTAGCTCTTTCTCTTGCCTTCAGGTCGTGAAAACTCGACATGTCACGATATCATGACACTTTTTCTCCTTAGCTCTTTCTCTTGCCTTCGGGTCGCGAAAACCTGACATGTCGCGATATCGCGACACTTTTTCTCTCGGACTCTCTCTCGTGCAATATGTCACAAAATCATGATACTTTTTCTTTCGAACTCTCTCTCCTGCAACATGTCGCGAAATCATGACACTTTTTCTTTTGGACTCTCTCTCCTGCAATATGTCATGAAATCACGACACTTTTTCTTTCGGACTCTCTCTCCTGCAACATGTCACGAAATCGTGACACTTTTTCTTTTGGACTCTCTCTCCTGCAACATGTCGCAAAATCGTGACACTTTTTCTTTTGGACTCTCTCTCCTGCAATATGTCACGAAATCGTGACACTTTTTCTTCCGTACAATCTCTCTTGCAATATGTCGCAAAATTGCGACACTTTTTCTAATTGTCTTTTTCTTTTTTAACATGTCACGAAATCGCGACAGTTTTGCTTTCTTGCGCTTTCCCTCCAAACATGTCACGAAATCGCGACAGTTTTTCTTGCTTGTGCTTTCTCTTCGAACATGTCATGAAATCATGACAGTTTTGCTTGCTTGCACTTTCTCTCCGAACATGTCACAAAATCATGATAGTTTTCCTTTCTTGCGCTTTCTCTCCGAACATGTCATGAAATCGTGACAGTTTTGCTTGCTTGTGCTTTCTCTTCGAACATGTCACGATATCGCGATAGTTTTTATTTCTTGTCAACATGTCGTGATATCGTGACAGTTTTTTTTTCTTGCCAACATGTCGTGATATCGCGACAGTTTTTCTTTCTTGCTCCACATGTCGCGATATCGCGACAGTTTTCTTCCTTGTGATTTTCTTTTGATTTTTAGCATATGGGCCACTTCGATCTTTTGGAGAATCATTGTACATACTCTGAAGAACCTCTTAACTCCTGTCCACTACATCAACCGATCTGTCTGACTGTGTTGACAACAATGACAAACATACTCTAAAGAACCTCTTAACTCCTGTCCACTGCATCAACTAATCTGTCTGATTGTGTTGACAACAATGACAAACATACTCTGAAGAACCTCTTAGCTTTTGTCCACTGCATCAACCGATATGTCTGAATGTGTTGACAATAATGACAAACATATTGTTCCTGCACTTTTCTCAACATACTCAACAAAGATCTTTTAAAACAACAATCATCGTATTTTGGTGGAACAATAGTTGAGCAAACATCACTTTTGAGTAACATCCATGAGACAGGTTCCATTGCACGTTTGTGGCAAAAGTTGTATCCAAGTAGTGTCTTACAAGATACTATTAGTGAATACTTTTATTTATATGAATTATGTCAAACAATGATATTAGGATCTGTGGAATATGAGAGGGTTTTTAGTGCACTATCTTTCGTTAAATCTAAACTTTGCAACAGGTTGGATAAAAATTTTAAAAATTGTTTGAGAATCTGTATCATCGTATGAGTTGAACACATTTCCTTATGATAGGGCATTGGCATATTGAAATTCCCTTGTAGGAAGAAGGGGTACTAGGAATACGAACGATAACAAGGATAATGATGATTTTAGTGATCAGATTGTGGGGACACAAATAACTGCTATGCATAATAGTGATTCTGGACAAGCTGAGAAGTGTTTGTTTCAACTACCTGATTTGTGATTTTTCCAAGTATTGTGATTTTTTAGTATTTCACAACATTCATAAATTTGAATTTATTTGATATCAGATTTCACAATAGTGATTCTGGACAAGCTAAGAATATTTATTTCAGCTACTTAATTTGGGATTATAGACAAGTCGAGAATATTTTTTATATCCCAATGTTATTTTTGAAATAGTTTTAATTGCATTTATATCATAGTATTTGTTTGTTTCAGTTACCTAAATTGTAATTTTTACAATATTTTACAACCTTGTTCAATATGAATGTGTTTATTTGTCATCACAAGATTTTTTCATCTATCTGAATTGTAATTATATTTTAAATTATATGTTTTATGATTTAAATGATAGAATTCTCTTTCATAATCGATTTACAACATATTTTTCAAAAATATAGTGTATTGATATTAATGTATGGGATAACTGATTTGAATGGTGAATATATTTTAATCATTCATTTCTTTTCAGATTGTAATTGTGAATATAGTTGAATTGTTACAAATTTAAAAAACAACTCATGAATATAAATAGAAACAACCAATGAGTGATAGAAGATAAATTAACAAAAGCCTTTTTCATTAATTGCATAGAAAATATATAATACAAAATTATTTACAGAACCACCACCTAGAACTTTCTGTCAATAATAAAACGTTTTACAACAAAGCAATTTTATCAAGGGTGAGCAAGGGCATATTTAGACACTCCTTATGCACATGGATCACCTAGGCCTTGATATTCAGTCTTTCCTTGTATATCTGCATCTCCTTGAGTTTGAGATGCTCCATGTATATTTGTATCTATTTTAGTTTGAGATGCTTCTAAAGTTGTAGATTCTTTTTCCTTATCTCCTGTACCAATAAATTGCTTAGGCTATTTTAGTGCTCCCATTTTGATGAGGCCTTCCTCTACCTTTTGTAAGCTCCCCATCAACAATCTATCTTCTTTGGCTGGATTCTCAAGGACTACATGTTCATTTTGTTTAATCTTCTTCTTAAGCAAGTTATTTGGATCCATTTTGTGCTCGAGGATAATTACTTTTACTATCCCTAACCTTAGTCTGTAAGGTCTCCTTCATTTTTATCGCATTTAAGATTGATTTCTTTGCAGCCTCGAGATTAACAACCAAGAAATTAACTTGTTTCTATAAATTCTAGAAATTTGCCTGCATAAAAATTAAAGAACACCTTAGTTAGTCGAGAGTTATATTACAAAATATAATGACAAATTTGATTGCATCTAAAGTCTCACCTTCGTAGCATCTCTTGCAACATCAGGGATTAAACATTTCTTATAAGAAGCCCATAGGTTGTGATACACATGGGCTTCAACATTCAGGTTCTCTAACTTGCTCAATATAGTCTTTAAAATTTTATCATCATAAGAAATAAAAGGGTTCACCGATCCTGATTGGGCTTGATGTAGCAACCCAACAAGTTTCTCAAGTTGATTTCTGATAAGGGTAAAAATTTATTTCCTTTTATCATAATTTTTATAGTAGGAATTTATTTCCTTGATATGGATATTTGTCCGCAATTCCTAATCCTTCAATTTGTTCACATTTTCAAGCAAAACATCCTAGATCAGTGAATAACAACTATCAGAAACCAAATTATCTTCAGAGAAAGTAACTTCTTCATCCTCAGGATCAGGATTGGAGGTGTTAGAAGGAGATGATGAAATTATCTCAAGTTCAGGTTCTTATTGTAAATGTACCATATCTGACACTTTTAACCCTTGAATGTTCCCCTAAAAAAGAAAATCATGATCAAATTTTGGCACATCTAAATTGGATATCGAAACATATTTCAAAGAACAACCAGATGAAAATAATGATGGAAATCCAGAACCCTATCCTTGTATCTTCGATTGTATGGGTCCCACCCGTGATATCGTTCCATCAAGTTTTTTTCCAACAACTTGACCTCACATTAATTATTGTCATTGTTGATATTGTCATTCTATTGGTGCTGTTTTTGGTGGACTTAATGGTGGTGGACCTGGTGGTGGTGGCGGTGGCATCATTTATTCCTTCTTTCATGAAATTATGGGGAGGGACCTAAATATATTATAATAAGATATTATTAAACAAAATTAAAGCATATAAAATTTATAATTAAACAATTAAAAAAATCACATACCCAAAGAAAAGATCGTATGCTACCTTTCAGCCTATGGAGATAACTGGGTGCAAGTTTTTGTGGTGGTTTGGCGTAAAACTGAAAAACATACCCAAAAAATGAAAAATAGATATAATTTTAACTAAATAGAAATGGTAATGAATCAAGAAAAACTTGAAATAGTAAAATTACCCATGATTAGTGTGATATAAATGCATTCACCTTCCATGGCATTTGCTTGCACATATTGACAAGAAGCGGGAGAAGAAGTTGGCCTCTGGCATTTATGAGGTCTCTATGGTTGAAATTCAATCATTGTGCCTTTTGAATCACCACCGTCCTTTGGCATGTGACTTATGACACCAAAATATTTTTTTCCCGTGCGATGGCTGCCTTACTTTGCATTTAGATGTGAAACAAAAAAGTTAAAACATAAATTAAAAACATCATAAGATATAAAAATTATTATTGGTGAAAAATAGAATAATTACCTTTAGCTCTTCAGGATTGATAGAAATGCTTTAAAATTTAATGTGCAATACAGTTGGTGAACCAATATCCTACAAATTATGAAAACTTTCATAATAAAGAGCTAAAATGTAATTTATCGAGGCAACCATGAGAGGTTTTTCTGACTGGCTTGTCTGAATAATATAGAGCTCTGATATGATTCAATCAAAAAAATATGTACACCAGTTGAATCTCTCATGGTACTCTAAACAATGAATAATATAAGCCAATGACTAGAATGAAATATTTGATCTTCCAATAAAAAATAATATTGCTTGGAAAAATTTAAGTATTGCCTTGAAATCATGTTTTAAATAAAGTTATTGGTTAACCCTCTCTTGCACTTTGCCATGGAGGCTGCAAAAAATAATAATTAGGTAACAAATTTTAAATAATGAAATTTAAGATAATCAGCTTAAGAGAATTATACCTAACAATAATTTTGAAGAGATATTGAAATGCTCCTCCAGGAAAGCCTTATCATTATTTGATAGAAATAGCTTCTATGTAACTGTAGTGAGATCCTTTTGTGGAAGTCCAGTCAATCTCTGGATATCAGAGGATTTTACTGTAAAATATATTTTTTGATTCTGTGTCGACAGAGTAATGGCCGCAAGATAATTATTGTAGGCATCGATGATATTGTGTAGAAAAAAAATATCTATTCTAAATTGGGGCATAGAAGCCAAACCCCAAAACCTACATTTTAAACCTATTTACGGTCTATCCCATCTGTCCTAGTTAAGTACTCTGAAAATGCAATGCAACTTTAATTTTTGAATGAAATTTTTATAAGGTTGTTGACATGGTTGCCATCACTCTGGAAAGATGTGGGGTAATGCTCTATTGGGAAAGGGAAGTCTTAGTAGCTTCACTCTGATCTCATGTAGTGGAAAAATATCTAAAAAATAACTGTTGATATATTTTTATAGATGAGACCGAGTGAGGTGGACACATGGCAGTATGTTATTAGACATGCATGTGGTATGTGCATATGGTAGTATGTTATTGGATGTGTGTGGAAATTTACACATGGCAGCATGTTTTTGTACATGTGTGATAGTGTCCATTTGCATTACTGTACCTGGTTCATCTGCATTACTACACCTGGTTTGTTTGTATTTCTTCACGCGAACCATCTACACTATTGCACCTGGTCTATCTGCATTTTTTACAATCGGTCCAACTGTATTTCTACACATGGACCATCTACATTTATTCACCCGATCCATCTATATTTATTCACCCAGTCTGTCTACATTGTTGCACTGGGTTCGTCTACAATACTTCACCCGATCCATCCATATTTTTGCACCCATTTTGTCTGCATTATCAGTTTCACCCGATCTGTTTACATTACTTAGTTAGAGTTTGTTATCCACTCGATACGTTTATCAGATTCTTCTTCCATCCAAACCATTACTTCATTCTTTCTTTGTACATGATCCATTTTTTGAATCATTTTTCACCCAGTCCGAGCGTAGTTCATGTGTTGCACCCGGTCCAAGCTTGGATCGTGTGTTACACCCGATCTGATCCTAGATCGTGTTTTACATCCAATATGATCTAGATCATGTTTTTTCACTCGGTCTGAGCTTGAATCATGTTTTGCACTCAATCTAACGAAATAAAAAATATTCAAATTCACCAAAATTTTATAATTTTTTATTAAAATATAAGTTAATTCACCATTTCCTCTAACATGAGGTTGGCCAGGATTCACCAATTTTTTACAAGTACATTTTGGGTCTGACCCCTTATGCATAACCCTACACACATTTTTATTTTGTGGTATACATCAACCTATTTGAAGACTTCCTCTTGCCCTTTGGCCATCTAATTTTAGTCACCAAAATAGGTTTTGCATGATCCTACTTAAAATAAAAGTTATAACAAACTTCCAAGAGTGCCTAGATAAGAAATATAAAAAGAAAGAGAACACAAAATATTATATCTTCATGAATAAGATGAATCAATTGCTTAAGGGAGGAAGAGGGATTTACTATAGTACATCATGAATCCTTTTCCTATAATCATCCAAAAGACTCAAAATCTACTAAAACTACTACAAATCCATATATATCTCCTAAAACATTAGACCAAAGATACTGATTGCATAGGAAAATATATAATTACATTTTTAAAATAAGGTAATAGGGCTTAAGGACTATTCCACACAATTTGGCCCCTAACAGTAGAATAGGCCCATAAACTAATATCACAAATGCATAGACCTTGAAAATCTGTAGAACATGAAAAAAAAGGCTCAAAATAATTTTGTATGCAAAAATTATTGCCTACAAAAAATGAATAGCTCTCAAAAAAGAAAAACTAAGGCCTCAAACCTTAGAAAAATTATGCCAAATCATATCCTATCATGTGTCATCTACTCATTCATTGGTGGCCACTAGTCATCCTCCACCACCTAGCCATCATGAGCGCATTGTCATTTCAAAGTTTATTTTATTTTTATTGGTTTAATTGATGTGTGTGTATGTGTGTGTGGGGGGGTGCAGGTTTATTATTCTCTCCATTTGAATTCCATGTTGGCCTTAATATAAGTTGATTTTTTAGCAAGAGGAAAAAAGTGTGAAGGAACAAATAAGAGAAGGTTTGAATTGTTGATCTTTGGGTGACAATCTCAATATAGGTTATTTTTGAATAAAAGAGGATAAAAGTGTGAAGGAATAGAGAGGAGGAGGTTTGAATTGTTTACCTTTGGTTGGAAAATGACCTATGCATGATGATGGAATCAAATAGGTCTTCTTGCGCTTTATCTTGAAGTTGATCTAAGTGCATGTTAGAATGCAAATTTGAACCCTAGTCCACCCCCTTAAACAACTCTACCAATGCTCATATTCCATAGAACTAGCACCCATGGGTGTAATGGAGGGTTGATCACCCCTATAAAGATGATAATTAAGCACTATAAAGACTTTACTTTTATTTTAAAATAGAGGAGAGTGGGGCTTGAACCACCATCTTCTCTATGAAACAACTTATAAAATCATTGATAATTCATCTTACCCATTAGCTCATATGAAACAAGGTAGAAATGTTAGCCTATTATTATTACATTATTTGTTAGCATATTAGATATTATATTATTTGATCTTGCATTCCCATATTTTGTGATAATATCATTACAATCCTATAACAAATACTTGTATTATATATTATAATATTGGCTCTCAAGTATTAATATAATGAAGAATACATTATTGTATTCTATTACCCTCGCTTCTTGTCAACATGTGGTATCAGAGCAAATTGGTTTTGGAGTTTTGTGAAATCCCTATTATGATTTGTGCTCATTAACTAATTCACATGCTTCTAAAATGAATTCACCCTTACTTTTCTTTTACTTCCAAAGTAAAAAATATTTTATTTTTAGCAAAAATGCATGCAAACGCAGGGGCAATCCAACCATGTTTGAGTCCTTTATAGTTGTCATTATAGAAATAATTCAAACATGTTGTATGAGTAGTGAACCATTTGGAGTGAATCCTCTCATGTCATGGAAATAATAAGTGGGCTTGTTTTTATGAATATAACTAATTTCTAAAGAATCATTTAAGCCACTACATATGATATACCTAATAATATGGTTTGGAGATCTTGATTGCTAATGAATGCAATATTGTACTTGCTTGTTTGAAGATGACTACAAAGAAGGATTAAGAATATTCTTTTAGAGATGACTACAAAGGTAGTTGGAGTAAATGTGAATTGGCCCGATTAATTTAGCTCAAAACTTTCTAGACCCAAAAGAAATCATTTGTTTCTTTGCTCGAATACAAGTCATACCATCTATGAATGCATATGATCAAGATGGTTGAATAAGTACTTAGCCATTGCTTAGATTCAAAAAATTATTTATTAGTAAAAATTTAGGAGGCCAAGTGATTTCCCAAATCATGAAAAATCATTCTTGCACATTGTGATGTATGCTCGGATCATAAAAAAATATTTGTGGTGTTGCATTCCATCCATATTGGAGGATATTTTTTTTAATGTCTCTCATTAATTTTAAATATGGATATCATCTATGATTTATGTAGGCTTATGATTCGAGTCATACTTTGTATGCTTTTCAACCTCCTGCAAAGTTTAAAATTATATAATGAAAATTTCAAGACATGAGGTGGTGAGGTGTTCTAGTGGCTAGCATATGCAAGCTATGGTACTTGGAGAAGAAAAGACCCAGGTTCAAAACTTAATTTTTTTTAAAGAAAATTAGTTTCTAAAGTTTCTAATTAAAAATTAAAAAGTTTATTATTATTATTTAAATTTAAAAGTGAGCAAAAATATTTTTATATATAGTGAAATATATATCCTTGTTTTAAGAACTATAGAACATTATAGGGAATTATAAAGTGTAAAATATATTTTATCACTTTGTTCTACTCATAAAAAGAAAAAGGAGGTGATCATAATTTATGTAAGAGAGGTGATGTATGTTTCAAATTTCTAATAGCTGATAAAAAAGGAAATCCATAAACTTAGTAAAAATATTTCAATAGCAAGAAAATATCATTATATTGTACAAGGTGCATTATCAAAGTATTTGACACCTTGCCAACAATTTTATTCATAGTAAAATTAATTTTTTACATAAAATAATCAAACCTTCTAGTTTGACGTAGTGTTCGCCTAGTTGTATTTTATAAATCATGCTATTGTGATAAGCTACTACACTTAACGCCTGATATAGTTACCTTAACAATGTCTAGAATCCATCTCTATAAGTTGTTATGGAGGAACAAGGACACACTTCCATAATATTTTGTTTCACTCCATAATTTACCCCATTTGTTTTTATCGTTAGACATAAATCCTAAATTAAGAAAATCTAAGTATATAGGGAAGTTATGCCCATGTATAAGGATTTCTATTTAAGAATATTTCATTGATAGAATAAATCATTTTCACTTATCACTTTGGTATTATGTATTGAATTCTTTTAGGTATCTCTCACATATAATTGTGTATATAGAAAGGTCTAGCTTCTTCCAAGTATTAAAAGACATATAAGAAGGGTAAGTATATCAAAAGGTTTGATATATAGAATTGGTGATATATAAAAGAGGGGACCATTTGAAGATATGAGGAACTCTCACCATTGTGTTAAAAATAAAAAAACTCCATAAATAACAAGAGGCAACATAATATGGAAAAGGTAAAGAAGAACCAAGCAAGGAAACACGTTGAAATTTAAAAGTGTCTCACGAGAAGATAGTAGCTGTGGATAAAAGAAAATAGAAATCCAAAAGTATGGATTGTAAAAAATAAGTGAAAGAGGAGAGGAACAATCTAGAGAGCTCTATTTTCAAGTTGAAAATGAAGAGTTACTAAAATTAAGATCTTGCTTATGTTCTATTATCAGAAATGCTCAAGAGTATGTATTAAAAAAATTAATGGGGTACTTAAAAATGATTCACAAAGAAGCTGATGATGAAGATTTCTCAACACTTAAGGACTATCTAAGTTTTATTATCAATGAAGCCATTGATTGCTCTAAAACATTTGTTACATTACCTGTTTATGTAAAGAAGATAATATACATATAATTATTTACTCTTAATGTCCTTAAGGTAAAGTACAAAAGGTAAGAGGAAATAGTTGAAAGGTTGAAGGAGAATCCCATGATGAAAAATGTGTGTTGTGACACAAATGATCTTCTTCAAAGGATAGATTTTATTTGTGATACTTGTGATTTGAGACCTATGATAGCAAATAATTGTTGTGATATAAGTGATCTTCTAAGAACAAATGTGATTTATGATACTAGTGATTTAAGACCCATGATGGCAAGTGTTATTCAAAGGAAAGATTTTGCTTGTGGTACTGATGGTTTGAAGCCAATAGTAGGAAATACTTGTGATATTATAGCTTGAGGAACCAATGATTTGAAGATTATTTGTAAAGATAAAGATGATGTTGAATATGGTTGTAGTAGCCATGACAAAGGCCATATTGTTTGTCTTGCTAAAGAAAAGATTGATAAAAATTCTGGGTGTATATGTTTGAACAATGATAATGAAAGTAGTAAAGAAGAACATCATGATCTCTTTGATTGTATTGCTAGATATGATAGTGATAGTTCAGATTGTGTTGAAGGTCATTGTGATAATGATGTCCTTGGGTATGCCTTTTATGAGAGTGGTAGAGACCATAGTGAAAATGAGGAAAGTATGTACTTATACATTATTCGTGATAAAAATCAGAGAGGTGATGAAGGATTTCAATGTTTAAATATTATTGGCAAAGTCCATAGTAATGATAAAGAGATATGGTAATATGATAAGGGTTAAAATAATAAGGAAGAATTTGGATATTTTGAAAGGAATACAAAACGAATTGGTTTATAATATTTGAGAAGAATGGGATATGATGGTACATGTTTGGGAATAAATGGGTAATATTTGAAATATCCCATAGTACCATTTATAAGGCCAAAGAATAAAGACCTTGGATATACAAAACAAGTAGGTAGTAGTATATTTGTGATAGGTATCAGTAATACAAAAAAAATTAGTGAAGGAAATAAAGTTGCTAAGAAGAGTTGTTGTAGACATTGTGGAAGAATAGAACATGTATCAAAAATGTTGGATTCATCGTCCTTGTAAAATTTACGGAGGTAATAATCATTCTTATAGAAAGTGTTTAAATATGAAAGAAGGCATTACAAAATATAAATGAATTGTGGATGATTTAGTGTATATGATTGGGATAAAAAAAAGGATATATTGTGTGGATTCTACATAAGAAGACCAAGTTTGTTAAAATAAATAAATGTATGTTTTCCCATGAAAAATGTAGTCTTGGGAAACTTATGATTCATGATTTCTATATAAAAATATGACCTAGGCAATGCTTGAAAGCCTACAATTATAGTACCTATAGAATCATATGACCCAATCTATGCTTGAAATCCTGTGATGATGGACCTACAAAAGAATATATCCCAAGCTATGCTTGGAAGGCTATAGTGATAGACCTTGCAAAAGAATTTATTGGAAAACCTACAATTATGGGAACTTACAATAGAATACTTAAAGACTTGTAGTTATAAGAGCTTATAGAAGAATGCTTGGAAGACTTGTAGAGATAGAAGCCTATAGAAGAATGCTTGAAATATCTATAGTGATAAGACCTATAAATATATTATGTGGAAGATTCCAAAGATATGGAAATTTCTTAGAGGTGATGAGCTAAAGGTAAATCTAGAGGCTAACCTAGAGGTAAACCATAATTAATGATACAGATGTTGACCTAGAGGTAACCCAAAGGGAGACCCAGTGGAGAGCCAAAGTCATAGCCCAAGCTAGAGCTAGTGCTAGAGTCAAAGCAAGAGCTAGAGTAAGATCTAAACCATAATTTCATTCTACCACCATAGGAAGTCAAAATTAAGGGGGTTTGCCATCTTTACTTACTATACCAAATAATTTAATAAGGGGGAACATTCGACTATAATTATTAAATTATTTTTTAGCATATTACATATTACATTATTTGATCCTACATCCTTGTATTTTGATATGTTACATAGGACATTGCCATTATAATCCTGTAATAAATACTTGTATTATATATTTTAATATTGGCTCTCAAATGTTAATATAATGAATAATACATTATTTCATTCTATTGCCCTTGCTTCATACAATAGGAAAACCACTAGAAGAAGACCTATTTTTTAAGAGATATTTAATAAAGATCTACATGTTATTCCCAATATGGTAGGCTAGATCCGATCATAAAAATATAGAGTTGTTATTTAGAAGTTTGAATGGTTATACTCCTTGAAATCCATATAATTTAAAAGCACCAACAACAACCTATGATGTCTTGTGTGCTCAATTTGATCTACTATAAAAAATATGTAGAGATGGAAAATGGGTTTTGGTACTATTTTTCAAAAAATTGAATTTAAGTTTTTTTCCTTCACATGATATGTTGTACTTAGTATGGCACTGAGAAGGGGGGTGAATCAGTGTGGCATTCCAAAACATGAATTAACAGCTCTAAAAACCACAACAATTAAAACTTATAAACAAATATAATAAGTACAACAAGAGAACATCACACAACACAGATTTTTAACGAGGTTCACCAAAATGGCTACTCCTCAAAAAGAACGGCTACTTGGACTACCATCCAAATCCAGCATCTTGCAAAGCACCAACTTTACAATTTGTTTACCAGCACCAACTGGAAGGAGCACCAACCCCTTATTTATCTACACCAATAGAAAGGAGCACCAACCCCTAATTTGCCAGCACCAACTGGACTTCAATTTTGAATGAAAATGTTTGACAGATACCTTTGTTATTGCAAGACTCTAACTGATCTACTTCACCTTTGCAATCTTTGCACACTCTGCTCTTTCTTGCGCAATCTCTTCACACAATCTGTTGCACTGCTACAACCAAACTTTGCAATCAACTTTGCCCTTCGCGCTCTCTACACATTCTGCTTTCTCTGCTCACATGCTTTGCACACTCTGTGTCGTTCCACACTCTACTCTCTATGCACATTCACAATCACACTTTGAACAACTTGACACAACTAGCTCACATTATGCACTTTGCTATCATCTCGTCGATTCTACGCTATCTACACTTTTACGGCTGCATCTCGCACTTCAACATTCACTCGATGGATACCTAAATCTCCAAATAGCCCCGCTTATATACTTGAGATTTCGAGATGAAAACCCTAATAGTAGTTGGCTGATTATGCAAATGCAAACCCTAATCTTGGTCGGCTGCAAACCCTAAACATGGTCGACTGCAAACCCTAAATGTGGTCGATTGCAAACCCTAAAATCTATCAGCCTACATTGAATGACTTCTGAACTGCCTGTCCACTGCATTATTAGATCTAACTGCCTGAGTTGACAATAATGACAAAACTCTTGCAACACCTTGCTCAACAATCTCCCCCTTTGGAATTGTTGGCAACACCTATGTACATTCCTGTAACTCTTCTCCCCCTTTGTCAATAATACCAAAGGGCTACTGCAAACTCCCCCTGAGTCCATACACACCATTCTCAGAACCACATTGAAATAGTTAGCAAAAATCATGGATATGATCAATAAGATGAACAAATGCACAAATGCCCCCCCTGAGAATTTGATCCCAATGGCTAGTCAAATTTTAGACTATTCTTGGGAATATGTGGCCACTTCAATTCATGTTGTCTTCTGAGCCTCAACCCTCTATTGCTCTACAATCTCAAACTTGTCCACTGATTTTAGTGAAAGCATACACTGATCGTTTAACTATCCAAATTTTTGCTTTGTAATGCAAACAACATCTGCATATACATCCTGAATATTCTCAATGAGACTTGAACCTACTGACAGTTGTTTGTCTTTCTCTACAGTGAGAATCCAACAGACTACCTCAATTCTTTATAAAAGCACCTCAAACATTCATCACCAGGTTGGAAATCATCTGGCTGCACATTATAAACTTTTTCTTCAATCTTCCCATTCAACATGCTGATTTCACTTCTATCAAAAGAATTGACAAGTGACTCACATCTATACCAATTTTTGTCCAGAACTGCAATTTTACTGCCAACTCTTACTTTCAACTGTGCATGTCAGAAGAAGACATTTTGTCAAACACTTTATGGCCAACCGTAGTGCACCTTACTCAACCTCAAACTTCTTATCCTTGAATTGGCATTATATTAAAAGTTAAAACAAAACTGTTTGTGAATTAAATATATTCACCAAGGTGTAATGAAAGATCTGACAATCTTCACATCAAGCATCGAACAAAAACATGCTGCTATTATCGAAACACAAATACGCAGCTGGGGCAAGCATTCTTTCAATAAACAAAAACAATCTGAACTGTTATAATCCATAGCTATAATCAGTGGTAGTAAGAACCATCAACAAAACAACAATGACATAAGCAATACTACCAATGGTGAAGATTCTCAATGCAAACACTACCCTTCATGGCACTTCCACACACAACTAAATGAACAGCCAACACACTTGACAATTATACCACAAAAGCCCAACTGCTGGTCTTTCATCCTCAGATACCCAGACAAATATATAGAAGCATTAAAATAAAACCTTTTTCAAAATGCTCCCCCTGAGGATGTGTTACCTGGAGTTGCTTAGTGTAGTAGAAGAGCAATCTCCTTTAGTTCAAGGAGACACGATTTCCTCTCTTCTTTCTTTCTCCAGACTTTCTTGACCTCGGGCTTGGATTTTTCACCTGCGTCCCTATTTTGCATCATTGCGTGAACTTGAATATCTCTCTAGTGTGGTTGTCTCTTATGCATCCATGATGAGTGATTATTTTCCTTTCTTCTATGAACCTGATTTATTTCCTGTCTATGTTGTGTTCTTTGCGTCTTATGAAATCTACTATTTTGCCTTAGATTTGATATAGAAGTGCTTGGACAAAACCTTGCGATGTGCCCATGACCATTGCATTGAAAACATTGTACAAAGTTTTCACTTATATATGCAGATGTATTTCGACCAGCATAACTCTTTGATTTATTATTTAATCCACAATAAGTTGCCTTGTGACCATACTGGTTACATCTGAAACAATAGCCATTAAAAGTGTTAGTATGAAAAAAGTGAGAGTGGTAGAACCTCTTTTGTTGTGGCTACTTTGCTATAAATCTCCTTTGATATTTTCTTTCTTTTGAAGATACAGCTTTAACCTTTTCTTGCTCGGACCCTTCAACAGTGAACTTCTTCTCTCTGCAGAATTGGAAGATACAGGTTGTTTAGCTTCATATCCAAGACCATGCTTAACCATGGAGCTTCTCTGATGACTTATCATTTTATCTAGAAATTCTGTGCTCTTCTCAAATTTAAGATTTGTATTGGCCTCTTCTAGTTGTTTCTTCAATGAAACAATCTCTTCTTCTTGTTTGCGGCAAATAATCTCTTTCTCATTGATCTGCGACCTGAGAGTTTCCTCAATCCTTTTAGACTCTTCTACTTGCAACTTTAGATTACTAACTACTTTGTTAGAATCCTCTTCATGTTTGTTACACACATTGACTTTATCATTCAGCTGTGACTTCAAGTCTTCTTCTATTTTCTTGGCCAGTTGGAATTGTAAGAACAGATTTTCAATCTCATCCCCATATTCTTCCAATTTCTTGGATAGTCTTTTGTTTTTTTCTTTTCTATACTCAACTCTTCAAGAGCAGAGATCAACTCACCTTCCCAGTCTACTTTAGCATTGAGGTTTTTATTATCTGCTTCAGTGTTCACCCCTTCTGCCTTTTCTGGTTCAATTTCCTCTACCACAGAAATTGAAACTGGTTGAGATGTCCTTTTGAAGGAGGTTCTATTCTTCTTACTTGGAGCTGTAATTTGATCTTCATTCCAATTTGCTTCTGCATTCATTTCTTCTTTATTACATTCTTGTTCTGATTCTATTTCTTCTTCATCTTCACTGCTACTAAACCCATAACACTGACGTTCATTATGCCGAAGTTGATCAAAAACAAAACATTCTTTACCTTTTGAACAATCAGCTACAAAATGACCGGTCTTCCCACATCTGGTGCAAAACTTTATTAATCTGGCCAGTTCTCCACTGTTTGATTCATCTCTTGAATCTGTTTCCATTCTTCCTCTCAAAATAGCAACATTGAGTTCAACTTCATTTTCTTTCATGACCATGTGTGTTTTCTTCTTCTTGTGTCTCATGGTTTTGCTTTTTCCTTTCCTTGCCATTTGTGTACTAGTCCAAGATCAACCCAGACTGATTAAGTCTGAACTAGGAACTTAGCTCTGATACCAATTGTTGTACTTAGTATGGCACTGAGAGGGGGGGTGAATCAGTGTGGCATTCCAAAACATGAATTAACAGCTCTAAAAACCACAACAATTAAAACTTATAAACAAATATAATAAGTACAACAAGAGAACATCACACAACACATATTTTTAACGAGGTTCACCAAAATGGCTACTCCTCAAAAATAATGGCTGCTTGGACTACCATCCAAATCCAGCCTCTTGCAAAGCACCAACTTTACAATTTGTTTACCAGCACCAACTGGAAGGAGCACCAACCCCTTATTTATCTGCACCAATAGAAAGGAGCACCAACCCCTAATTTGCCAGCACCAACTGGACTTCAATTTTGAATGAAAATGTTTGACAGATACCTTTGTTATTGCAAGACTCTAATTGATCTACTTCACCTTTGCAATATCTACACACTCTCCTCTTTCTTGCGTAATCTCTTCACACAATCTACTGCACTGCTACAGCCAAACTTTGCAATCAACTTTGCCCTTCGCGCTCTCTGCACATTCTGCTTTCTCTGCTCACATGCTTCGCACACTCTATGTCATTCCACACTCTACTCTCTATGCACATTCACAATCACACTTCGAACAACTTGACACAACTAGCTCACATTATGCACTTCGCTATCATCTCGCCGATTCTACGCTATCTACGCTTTTACGGCTGCATCTCGCACTTCAACATTCATTCAATGGATACCTAAATCTCCAAATAGACCCGCTTATATACTTGAGATTTCGAGATGAAAACCCTAATAGTAGTCGGCTGATTATGCAAATGCAAACCCTAATCTTGGTCGGCTGCAAACCCTAAACATGGTCAGTTGCAAACCCTAAATGTGGTCGATTGCAAACCCTAAAATCTATCGCCTGCATTGAATGACTTTTGAACTGCCTGTCCACTTCATTATTAGATCTAACTGCCTGAGTTGATAACAATGACAAAACTCTTGCAACACCTTGCTCAACATGATATCCCTTCAATAGAACACTCATACATGCAACAATCACGAGGAGATAAAAATGAAAAATATTTGCCAATATATTTTGTGTCACATCTGGATTATGAAACCTTGGAGAAAAACTCTTCCAAATTTTTGGAAGAATAATCAAAGGCTCCAAATATACTTCATGTATGACCAAGAAATGTCATTCCATAACCTCTCTGATACAATGTTAGAATTCATAATATTTTCCAAAAAAAGAATAGAAGCAATCAATCCACTCAAATATTATACAAAAAGTGAAAAAAAGAATGAAAGAAAAAAAATAGATAGATATTGGGGACACCCATAGGCATCATAAATAATCACTACATAATCCATGGATTAGATTCACAACACTTCAATGATCAAATGAGAAATAATGAGGGTATTTATACCAAATACCAAAATCTCACTTACATAAAACAGATTTAACCTAATCCAACATAACAAGAGGTCTTTAAGGATCACACAATCCTTGAAACTTAACAAGCAGTTATTTATGGTGCATGGTGTTGCTAATATGAGTATCAATTATATTTGAAGTATGAAGAGAGACTCATATTTCTTGTCCCTATAGAATTGTTTCTATCTTTAGAACCAATATCATGAGGTCCCTCATTCACATATTTGAGTAAATCCTTACTCTAGAGCAAAGCTTCAATCTTAATTTTCTAGGTAGCATAGTTTGGACCATTCATCAAGGGCATATGTTGATCCATAATTTCCTACCAAAACATAAAATATCATGTGCAGTTGTGATTAGAAATAATACCATCAATGAAAAGATCTCAAAAAATCATGCACTTTAAATAACATGTCCAAAACACTTTCATATGCAAAAGTTATAGCCCTCCATATCTTGGCCCAAAATTCACATAAAATACCTCTAGAACAGTTGAAAATTTAAAAACATTTACTACCTACAATGAATTAGAAACCACCACTGTTGTTATGTGAGTGGTTTAGGGGTTGTCAACTATCCACTAACTAGTTAATATACCAACAAATGACATGATATTGATTGTCATGATCTAAAATAGGTAACTACCAACAATGTGTGGATTGTATAGGCCATTGGGCAGAGTACCAATGAATGATATTGCGCCACTTTCCACACTATGATTTCCTCTACAACTTGTAAACCATGTTGCATTTCTTGTCACATTCTAATTCACTTGAAAATTTATGCTTTGTCAAGTTTGTTGTCGATTGTGTGATTATACGATCATTGGGTTTGATGAGTTGGTAAGAATATGATTGGCCAAAACTAAATTTATACCTACCAATTAATGATCCATCTACCACATTGGCCACTATAAATATTGCCATGTAACCTATCACATCAGTTGCCATATCACCTGTTATAGTAATTGTACAAAATACCATGTCATTTTTATGGACTACCATGTTAGTTGTATGAAATTTTATGTCATTATGTGGCATGTCATTGGATGCCATATAGGTAAGAAACAATATTCTCATTAGGTGTCACATCATCACGTAATTCTATGTCATCAGTATTTTCCACATCATCACTATAGATCATGTTAACATCATCTATTTTTTCAAAAATGGGTATAGGAGAGGTTCAAACCTTGGACCTTTAATCTCTAACACCCTCACATGGGCCTTTCTAGCCATTAGCATCAAAGTATACTTTGGTAAGGTAAGTGCTAGCATTATTATTAAATAACAACCAAAAGTAAATAACCCCCATTTACACAAAATGAGCAATGTAGGCATGTGTCACCATGATTAAATCATACATGATTTTTTATTTTTGTACCCATCATGCCATGGAATATTTTCTCATATAATACCTTTACAAAATTTAAAAAATTAGAGGTAATTTAGCATATTTTTTAATGCAAAAAAGAGGTACCTAGAGGAGAAATGAGACAAAGTGTTGAATTGAGACCCCCACTAAAATTTCATAAAGAATCCAAAAATAAATATAGTCATTTCATATTTGTCATAGTTTTCCCTATACAAATATTTCATCAAAAATAACCAATAAGAATATCCTCTCATGCCTATGCAACAAAAATTTATACAATTTTAGCAACTTTGTCAAGTAGTTCAAAGGTCTTCGCCATGCATGGATCATGTCCATGACTTTTCTAGAACTAGGGGTCTATCTAAATATGTTTATCCTCTTTTTATTATTTTATGGTAGCCAAGCAACCTATCCTCTCATATGTGCTACTATTAGATATGAAAATTCAAAAGAGAAAAGGATATGGATTTTTTTAATTGTAAAAGACAAATGAGGTTTTTTTTAAATCTTGAAAAACTCAATCCTAGAACTAGGGTATTCATCTAGTCAAAAATATAAAAATAAAAGGATTGAGTATCAATGAGAGAAACAAAGAAACTATCAGTGAACACTTCTCCTAGAGAAAATCTACTTGATCTAGTGAGATCCTCATGATCTAGGTCCACTTAGGGTTTTATTATGAAAACCCTTTTTCTAATTTTATTATCAACTTAAACAAATATATGCACTAATGTAGGTCTAAAATTCATGCACTCCTTTCCTCCAGGCTGATGGATCCACACCTCAAAGGGGAGTGGGGGAATAGTAGATCTACACCTCAAAGAGAGGCACTTAATTGTACCTTCTTATGGTGATTTTTTGATGAATTATTTAGGGTTCACCAGGAAACATTTTATGGTAGTTTCCATGCCTAGGTTTTAGGATTTGTTTTGATGTGTTCCTTTTATCAAATCTCAAATACACCTAGTTTTGGCCAATATGCAACTACTTTAATCTATATGCAATTTTATTTCATATGTAAGCAACAAACAACGGAAAATAGAATCCTAATGGATGATGCAGTGCTTAAAAAGTGATAAAAGACCCTTATCTGTATCCAGAAGTTTGATGGAGGTTCTGATTTTTTATTGTAGTCCAGATCGTATGCAGTAGGGCAAAATCATACGAATCGAGCAAGATCGTACGAATACGATTCAAAATTGTACTATCCGATCAGAGATCGGATGATCCGATCTTGATAGAATCCTGCAACTTCATGAGTAAAATGTAGAAGATAGAAAACAGTGGATGCAAATGATGTTTCTAAGCATGAATTGAATTATATGTCGGCTATTGCATATTGAAATGATCAGGATTAACACATGCATGTATCAAAGCTATGTGAAGTATGTGGTTATATGCAGATTTGGTGAACTCCAAGGATATAAATAATTAAATTTAATACCCTATGCAAATGGAAATGATCAAATTATGCTAAGTATGAAGAATAAATCTTAGAAAATGCAAACCAGTATCAAAAATTGCCCCCAAGTGACCTCAGAGCAAAATCATACTATCTGCGCAAAATCGTACGCTTCCGATGCAAAATTGTATCGTCCGATTGTTGATCGTAACCTTTTGATCCTGCATGAAACATAAAAGTGCCTAGGACTAATGCCAAAAACTCTATGATTTCGAGTGCAAAATGAAGTTGGAATGCCAATTGCGCCAGGGGAGATCAGAGAGGAGGAGTGTCTGATTAAATAGGCTGATTCAATCAACCAAAATGGGTTAGGAATAATTTGGTTATAACTCCTTCCAATCTGGGCTTGATCGGACGAATCCGATCCCACAACCATCGTACGGTTGCACAGATAGAGATAAAAATCGTTAAAACAAAATTTGTCGCCTTGCTGAGTTAAGCCTTTCAGTTTTGAGAAAAATCGTATGCATACGATCAAGGATCGTATCGTACGATTCAAGATCGTATCGTACGATTCAGGATCGTATCGTACGATCTTGTCCAGATTGCTCGATTTCACCAGGGGGCACAAAAATCGAGGCAATCAACTAGAGGCTCATTTTTATAGGTTGTTTGTCTTTAGTGCAAATTATAATGAGTCATTTTTAGGGTGCTACATTTTGCCCCCTCTTTAGCGCAATTTCGAAAGAAAATGCATTAAAGAAAAGTATGACACACTTTTCGAGAAAGCAAAAATTTATTGCAAATTTTGTTGATGATTTCAAGTTTTAATGCAAGTTGTTTTAAGGTGTGATATATATGATACCCCCTTCGAATTTTTATACCAAATTTTGGCGTTTGGGTAAAAATTTGAAAATGAAGGGTAAAATGAATAAATAAGAAGAAAAAGTAAACTAATTCATTTGCATTTTTACCTTTTTACCTGTTTAGAGCTCTGGAGAAAAACATGGCGGAGACTTCACATCGTGCTGATTTGGTCTGAGCTGGTGATGATCCCTTCGGGTATAGATTTATGACTTCCTTAGCTTATATTTTTCCTATTTTTAGTTGCATTTTAAGTTAAATTTGAATTTTTAGGGCACGACTATCGTGCGCGGCCCTAAATGCGAAATCATAGCGATTTCGCAAAATCGTATCGATTTTGTAAAATTGTATCAATTTCACGATATCGTATGGTACGATATCGACCAAAATTGATACGATCGACCGATATCATATCAATACAATATCATAAAAATACTATGATTTTGACATTATTTTATCCGATTTTGAAATTGTTGATACGATTTTGAAATTTTTGATACGATTTACTAACAAAAATTTATTGCTTTATTTTTATTAACAAATGGCAGAATTAAAGAACCGGGAGTGGAGATATTCTACACTCGGGACATATTTGGGTGCTCTCATGGAGGGTGAGAGAAACTACTTGGAGGCTATGGGATTACGACATGTGGTGGAGATGCCACATATCCTAGTAGATATGAGGGTACTGATGGCTCTGGTAGAGAGATGGTATCTAGAGTCATCCTACTTCAGACTGCCTATAGGGGAGATGGCACCCATGCTAGAGGACGTCTGGAGGATCCTACGGATACCACTGAGGGGTGTCCACATCACTACATCTGGAAATCAAGGCCAGGCATTGAGGAGGTTGATAGGAGACCCTAGCTTCTTGTTGAAGTAGGGTGGAGTTGTTATTGATAGACTAGAGGAGGTAGAGGGCATATCCAGACTGACAGTTCTATTGAGTGGCATTGTGGGTGGCTTACTATTGAGCCATCTCAGTGGACAGGACTTGCCCTGGACTTTGGTAGAGGTGGTGTGTGATATGCATGACCAAGAGGTGCGCTTTGCTTGGGGACCTTTCTTTCTTTGTAGATTATACTAATTCCTACATCGGGTAGTCTACAAGGGCGAAAAGGGACTTATTTTGACCTCATTCCTATAGGTGTGGTGTTGGGAGCATATTGCTATCCGATGGCCTACAGGACTTCCTCTGATTTGAGCTATAGATGGTCATCCTAGGGTAGAGGAGGACAAACCTAGGGTTTTCTATTGGCCACTATTGAGAGGGCGTAGGGGATGAGTTAGCCTCGATGTAGCGAGGTGACTCATGGATGAGATATGGCCATAGGATATCACATGGAGACCTTGGAGGGGTCTACCAGGGTGGGATGAGGATGCTTTCGAGTTGGCCCACATCAGGTGGACCATCTGGCTATGGATGGGCCAGGGAGAGGTAGAGTTGCACCATTTTGATCGGGTGCAATGATAGTTTGGGCTACAATAGGATATCCCTACGTGGGGAGATATTTCCTATCCTCGGGTGACTCGGGACCACATTACCATTAGTGGTGCAATGAGTATATCTATATTTTTGGATCCAGCACTAGATGATGAGCCTGTGCAAGCCATAGATGGGGATGATGTTGGCATGACAGATAGGTACCCACAGTGGTATGTTGGGGTTTGCCCATCGATATTGACCCATTCGTGGAGTGCCCTAGAGCAGGCGGCCCATCTAGTTAGTCAACGATGATAGGGGACATAGGTACCCCCTAGAGGAGGAGGACCTCACACTAGAGGTGGCCACAGGCCTCAGAGGAGACAAGACCGACCTGGGAGGAGTCATCAGGAGGAGAGGAGAGCATCACCCCAATAGGAGGGAGGAGTATCTCCTCAATGGGAGGAGAGACCTGACTCACCTAGGAAGGGCAAGAGGGTCCTAGAGGTAGGGGAGAGCAGTAGGATAGGGGATCTCGAGGTAGAGGTTACTAGGTTGAGGGTAGAGAATGCCACCCAGAAGACTAAGATCGAGACCCTAGAGGCAGAGCTAGCATAGGCTAAGGCATAGGTGGGATAGGGTGTTGGGACTCAGGGAGTTGTAGTTCCAACCCCTTCATCCTCATAGGCTAGGGGTGGTTCAAGGGAGGAGTTGTCTAGGGCTATTGGATGGGCAGCTTTCTACCAGGCCCTATATTTTACAGCAGTTCTTGAGGGACAGAGACAACCACTGCCTACGATGTATGAGCCTTCGACTTCCTCGAGTCGCTCGAGGTCGTGCTCGACTACCAGGATAGCTACTACCACTAGAGCAGGAGGATTCTGAGTACCATGACCCCCTAGTGGAGATGATGATGCTCAGAGTTCTAGGGGATCTCGGGGATGATCTTAGACATTTTGTATATATCTATTGACTGAGTATGCCGATTTTTGAGGATTTTGTGGCATACCAGTCTAACTTTATTTTGTACATGGACTTTTGATATATATATATATAATGATCTTCTTTGTCTTATGTGATTTTGTATGATTTGATTATATTCGATTGAAAATTGTTTATGATGTTTAAATTTCTTAGAATCATGCTTTTGATTTAAATATTTTTAATCATGCTTAAAATGAAAACTTGATTTATGTAAATATGTTTTTAAAGAAGATGTTTTGTAATATGATGGAATAAGGGGATTAGCAATATTCCTCGAAGGTTGTTGTGCTGTTATGTGACTTTTTTTGGATATCTATGCTCGCTAGATCACAAAATGAATCCTGTTGTGAGGAATTTTATATTGCTAAAAATAAGATTGTTTTTGTGGTGCTCAAGTATATTCTTGAGGCTTATATTTGAAAAATGTTTGATTTTGTTGATGAGGAAATTTTGACTTTTAAAGGATATTTTAATGAGGTTTATTTGTTGTGATTAAGCATGAAATTTTGAGGAGGATGACTTGCGCTAGGCATAGAATTCCTAGTGGGAATTTTAGGAATATAATTACTAAGAATTATACCATCATCGCGAAGTCAAAGCGTAATGCATGATAATATGAAATTATTTGTTCTTTTAAAATTCAATTAATATGAAGCAAACCATCGTATCACATATTTTAAGGAGGTTAATATTGAATACTTTTAGACCTAAAATTTGAGAAAGAAGACTTGCGCTAGGCATGGAATTCCTAGTGTGAAAATTTTGAGACAAATAATTTCTAGGAATCATACCATCATCGCGAAGTCAAAAATGCAATGCATGATGATATGAATTTGTTTGTTCGTAAAGATGCAAATTAATGTATGATAAATCATTGTGCTATATGAAATGATTTTAAACATGAAAAATAAGAAATATGACTTGCGCTAGGCATAGAATTCCTAGTGTGAAATTTTGAGAAAAATAGTTACTAGGAATTATACCATCATCGTGAAGTCAAGATGCAATATGATAGATGAAAAATAGTTGTCTAACAAATTTCAAAGAAATATTTTAACTTATTCCTAAGACAAATTCAAATTTATCAAGAACCAGTGTGTGATGAGTGAGTTCATTTGATTCGACATAATGATACAAAATCTCTCAAGAATCAAATGTGTGTGCTTGTGAAATTGATTTACCAATTTTGAGTAAGGTAATGATACAAGAAACTTTTTATGAACCAATGTGTGTGCAAGTGAAATGTTCATTGACCATGATTTTGTGCATGCCAGTGTACAGAACTACTATGTAAGTCAAGTTACCACAAGCTAGCTAATCCATAAGCGGACATTGGTCTGTACAAAAGAAGGTCGCTAATGTGACAGACATGTCACCACGTGAAAAGGGATTACCCAAGGTCAAGCGGGTTGGGCACAAACCACCTGTTATGGGGATTACCTCACGACTTTCAAATAACTAAGGAATTCTAGGGATTCAAGCTCACTACCCCCTTCTTTTCTTCAAATTTTTGGAATAGGGATTTCTTGTCTATTTTGAACAAGGGGATTTTATTGCTTTTGCTTTTCTTCTTTTCTTTTGCTTTTTCTTTTGCTTTTTCTTTTGTTTTTTCTTTTGGGGATACTTGCCCAGATTAGATGTAGGGCAAGGGATTTTATTTGGGTAGGGAGGGAGCTTGTCCTTTTGCCAATTCTCAGTATTCTAGACCATGTGCATAATAGGATAGCAAGGGAGACTTTTCACTTATGGAACTAAGACTACTATCTATGTAGTATCTTATTTTAAATTTAGCAACAAATCATTTTTAAGATGTGAGAAAGTGTTCTTGGTTCAAGAAGTAGCAAGATCATTGTCCCAAAAACTCAAAATATATTTAATGAAGTAATGGTGCTTTTTGATACAAGAGAGATTTATAATCAAAACGACAAATCAAAATCATTTAAAGATGTAAATTAAGTGCATGGTTCAAGATAAATTTTGAATTTATCTGAAATAAAATAAAATATAACTTGATTTTTGGAAAAACAACACACACTGATGCAAGAACAATTTGAAATATTTTTGGGAATTTTTATGTTTGCTAATTTTTTTGGTATTTTGATAATATGAGGGTTGCAAATGATGAAGAAGTTTTATTTACAATTATGTACAGATATAGAATTTTTTGATTTTATGCATAATATCTCTTCAAATGCATGATATTCATGGGTTCCTTGAGATCTTTCCCATCCAAGGAAGCCAATCTATATGCACCTAATCCAAATTTAGCAGTGATGACATATGGCCCAAGCCAATTAGGTTGAAATTTTCCTTTTAGATCTTTTCTTGCATTAGTATTTTTTTATTTTCTTTTAAGACTAAATCTCCAACTTCAAAGGATCGATTGTGAACCTTCTTTGCATATGATATTTTAAGTTTGTCCTGATAGGCACGAAGATGCTCTAAAGCATGGATGCACTTTTCATCCAAAATTTCTAGCTGACTAAATCTGCTAGTGCAATATTTTGTAGCACCCTAAAATTGGCACAGTTAAACCTTAGTAAAAAGATAAAAATTTGAATTTTAACCCAAACCGCCCGTTAACCACCCGTTACCCGCTTTCCTTATTTTTCGCGCCATTTTTAGGATTTGTTTTGACCGTTGGACGATATCGTCGACGATCAAACGAAATCATCCCAGATCTGACGAATTCATCTGGAACAGAACGTCCAGACGATTTCATCCCAAAACCAAATTTTCATAATTAGCTTCTGTTTCAACAACTTCTCTAACTTGGGCAGAAAGCGTGTCTGCACAGTTAGAGTCTCCCCCGTTGGAGATCTCCCAAATTGGGATGATCTCCAACCTCCTAACCTCTCCCTAATCCTATATAAACTAGGATTTTCTTAGTTTATCCCCCTGAACCCCCTAGCTGACTGATTTCCCTGCAAATTTAGTTCCTTGTGCATTAGAACATCCTCGCACCTTCGTTTGCATTGCGTATTTCAAGTTTTCTTGCAAGGATTTTACTATTTTTCAGTCGGAGCAAGCTCGGATCATCGTAGGCGATTCCAGACGATTTCGGACGATCCTATCGTAGATCGGCGATGATCTCGTACGATCAGAGGCGATCTCGACTGTAGTCCAGATTGGGGGCAATCAGAGCCCGGAGTTTGCATTTCCTTATCTTTTCTCTTCATTTCTTTCTGCATTAACTTGGTTTATTCTATTCTTGCATCCTGGAGTTCACCTCATTTAGCATAGATGCATGATAAAGTCAAAACAAATTATTAAATTAATGCATTTCCTTTTAATTGCTATCTGGATCTATCATTTAGGCAAATTTACTATCATTTCTATCATTTCCCCTTGCTTTTGCAGTTGCATTTTTGGTATTTTGTATCTATTTTTGTGATTGCAGGTTTCTGACGAATTCGTCTGATGAATTCATCAGATCATCGATGATCTCGTCTGATCTCAGATGACCGACTGAGATCTGAGATGATTCTATGCAATTCCAGATGATTACGTATGATTTGAGATGATTTGGACTTCTACAAACCTCAGAATCTTCATCAGACATCCGAAATCAGGTATATTCTATCCTATTTAGCATACTCTCTATGTTTAGCATTTATTCATGTTTTCTATATTCATATAAATCAGCATTGGCATATAGAATAGCTTAGATTCATCTTGGCCAAACCTAGGAATTGAATGATTAAAGTACAAAATGAACACATCAAACCTACTCTCAACCTAGGTGTGGAAACTGCCACTCAAAAGTTTCCTGGTGAACCCACCATCCGTCAAAAATTCACCCTTATACCCCTCCCCCGAGAGGCGCGACCTTCAAAGGGCCTCTCAGTCCGAGGTATTGTCCCATCCTTCTCGCATCCCCCTTCCGGGCGTGGATCCTATAGCCTGAAGGTAAGGATGCAAAAAATTTGGAGCGATACATTTTGGTGAACCCGACGTGAAAACTAAAAACCTTTTGAAAACAATCCAAAAAAAAAAAAACATAAATGCATTTAGAATCATCAGACAAACAAGTAAGATTGCATATCATATTTAGATGGTAGATTATAATAAAAGATGAGTTGTCACCATTAATGTTGAGAATCAATTAGCAGCTATAGAGATTACTTCTTTGCTTAGAGTATCTCAAACATATAGAGTCCCACCTTTATGGGACGAACTTAATAGGAGATTGAATCTCATTTCATCTAGATCAACCGAACTTAGGCAAATCAAGAGGTTTGTCCTAGATAGAATCCTGGATCCTGATCAAGTGACCTTATATCATGAGCTTCAGAGAGCTTGCCATAGGTGGTTAGCAGATAAAAGAGCCCTTGTGTCTTCTCGAATTGTACACCTTTGAGGAATACCTCGACAATGCAGTTGTAGTACATAAATTTCTATCTCGTATAGAGGATCAAGAGGTCGTTCTTACGGATAGAAAGAGATGGAATAGAGTTCCTAGAGTTGTGTTATATCGAGAGTATTGCCATGAGCTCTATTTTTACAAGTCAGAGTCAAAAGTAGATAACATCACCATAGCACACTTTGTCAAATTCTTGAAAAACCATTTCCAATTTGAAGAGGAGCATTTCATGACTCTCGATGAACTTGATCCCATCAATGACATCTATAAACTATTTATAGAAAACTAAGCCATTCTTTTATTATTATTATTTCTTGCATTTAGTATGTTGTTTGTTCTCTTTATAATATTATCATAAAAACAAAAACAAAAAACAAAATATAACAAAAATCAAAACATTTTCTTTTAAGTATTATAGTAGGTATATAATTAAAATATATACCTCCCAAATTTGTTGCAAATATATATATATATATCAATATATATTTGCTAAAATCTAAATTTAAGCATAATGACTAGACTCAGGAATGGAAAACAAATTGAAGTAGAAGAAGATTGGTTAGGAAAACCAGTAAATAAACCAGATGTCCTTCCTGAAGACCCAATTCAGGAAGAAGGAACCCTAGACCAACAAGAAGAAGAGTTTGCTGAAGGAAATGAACAAAGAGAAACTATTAGAGAGGAAGGATCCTCATCTCCTAAAATGTCTCCGAAAGGAGCTGTTACTTTTGAGAATATGGAACATTTTTGGAAGTTCCTCAATACTAATATTGGCGCCCTTAATAGAGCAGTCCATATGGACAAGGATCAAATTAGTGACACTCAAGCAACCCTAGAAGAAATATATCACACACGCACTAATCCCTTGTCCTTCGTTGATCAAGAAAGTGATCAAGCTGGACCATCCAATTTGGATATGGCCGCTATAATCCAGAACATGCAACAACAACAGGTTACCCAACCATCTAGAGTGCCTGTTACCAAGCCTAGGGTTATTCCCACACAAAAGAAACCATCATTCACTGCTCTATTTCGCCAAGTTATTGATCAACATACCTCAAATCAACAAAAGCCTAAAACAAAACCAAACACCAATTTCCAACAATCTGGGATACAACATAATGCTACAACAAATCTTCTTCATAATACTCTTCCTACCAACCATTTGCATAATAGCAATATAGCATCTAATCCTTACGTCACGCCATCATACGCTCACAAATCCCATACTCATGTACCACCGAACCAATATGGTGGACAAACTAGTAATCTGGAAGCCATGGTGAAATAGTTAGTCTCCCGCATGGACCAGATAGATCCCTACCGTCCCTCGTACAATTATCGAGAGATGTGTAGTCAGCCTCTAGATCCTATAGTTGTAGCACAACCATATCCTAAACACTTTCCTATGCCTGTCCTACCTATATACAAAGGAACCGAAGATCCCATAGAGCATCTTCGTATGTTTAGGATAGCGTGTCATGATATATCACATGATGACTTGTTATTACTAAAAATGTTCCCAAAAAGTTTAGGAGGAATGGCATTAGAGTGGTATTATCAATTACCCACTCATTCTTTGAGGAATTTCGAAGAGAAAGCTGAGTCTTTTGTGCATCAATTTAGTGCCTACATTGAAAGGCATGTAACCATTAAAGATTTGTACAACCTAAAACAAGACAAAGATGAATGTTTTGCTGATTTCCTAGCTCGATGGAGACAGTTGATAGGAAGATTGCACTTTGTGTTACCTTATCGAGAAATGTTGGATATCTTTATCAATAATTTACAAGAACAACTATCCTATGAGTTATCAACTGCTACCTTGACCACCTTCGATCAAGCTATAGATTTAGCTCGAAGAGTGGAAGATGCTCTCATTAGGAGAGGTCAGCTTAAAAAGAAAGATGATGAGAAAACATCCAGAAATCAATATAAAAATAAACAAGTTGTGGGTGATGGAGTCATTGATAGTAGAAATATCGCTACTGTTAATGCTACGAAAACAATAGAGAAGTTTATACTGAAACCTCCTGATAAACCACCCCAAGAATTTACTAGGTTAAATCAACCTTTATCAACCATTCTCCCGCAATTATTAGAACGAGGTTTGATCCAATTACCAAATATCCGGGAACCCGATCCAACTATACCCGGATACAGAGCTGATTTACACTGTGATTTCCATAGAGGACCTGGACACGCTACCAACTCTTGTAAAATATTAAAACATAAAATACAAGATTTAATTGATAACAATGAGATGGAGGTGCAAGCCTTCCAACCTAAACAAAATCCTCCTAATAATGCTCAAAAGAACATCCCCCAAATTCAGAATCGAATGCCAATCAATCATTGGACATATTTCAACATCCTTTACCAAAGCATGGTAAAGAGGTGGCTAATCAAATTGAGCATCATAATGTTCCCCCTCCTACCCGATATGTAGGGACTATTAGTGGACATTTACCTGCTCATGATCCGCAAATATTTGACACAACTTTATCCATGGTTACGACCAGACCTCTATATAATATTCGGACACCTGATCTTAGTGATACATAATACGAGACTAAAAGTGACATGGAAATCACCTCAAATCAATCGAATAGTTCTGAAGATGAATCAGATGCTATTCAACCTATCACAAATTCTATGGTTCCGAAAGAACCATTTCCTAGAAGAGTCACTACTAGACCATCTTCTCACCAATTACTTTCTAATGAACAAGCCATAAATGCTAGACCAAGACCCATTCATCATCCACAAAATAATATTGTAGGTACCATCGGAGCTGTTACTCGACAACAGGCTCAAAATTCTCAACAAGATCAAACTCAGAATGATGGCTCAGCTCCATTTGTTTTGAAAATTCCTAATAAAGGGAATCATGCGCCTAATGTTCAACCTAAACCTCCTTATAATATTAATGAACAATTATCAAATACTACAGCTAGAATTTCCCTTTTGGACCTTTTAAGATCTTCTCCTACACATAGGGATGAATTAATGCTCACATTAAGCCAAATGATGGTACCACAAAATATTCAACCTCGAAGCCATGTCCAATACTATCATAACTCGAGAAGTCGATTGTATTGACTTTCGGGATAGAGATATACCACAACATAGTTTACATAAGGATAACCCCTTATATATTACTGCCCTAATTGGAGATGTAGCAGTTAAACGAGTCTTGATTGATAATGGTTCATCTTTAAACATTTGCACTTTTGACTTCTACCAAAGATTTGGGTTTAGAAGTGACGAAATGAAAAGAACTGATATGATTATAAAAGCCTTCAATGACGAAACACAAGAAACGTGTGGAGTTATTACTATCCCATTGCAAGTTGGTCCTAGAACCTTAGACACGACCGTGTTTATTGTACATTGCCCTGCATCGTACAATATACTCTTGGGTCACCCTTGGATCAACGCGATGCGAGCTGTTCCCTCAACTTTACATCAGTGTGTTAAATTCAAATTTAAGAATCAATTGGTTACCATTCATGGTGATCCTAGACCCTTTGATATGTGTGCTTTGGCAGAACCTGTTGGAGTTCAATTTTGCCCTGCTCTATCATCCACACATCCTAATTCTAATCATCCATCTAAACGTGTGAAACACACACTCATAACATCATCTACTTTTTCCCCATCAACTCCACCTCTACATATAGTTCAACCATCTTCCGAACAAACCACATTAGGACCTCAAAAAGATCCTAAACCCACAACCAATGCTTCTTGTTTTACTCCTATAACTTCCATACCTATAGATCCATCCATAGACATCTCTACAACATCTACACCTACCAGAGGCATATTTTCCGCATCCGAAGATATAGGAAATGTTCCTTCTACCTCTTACGCTCTTACTGATGAGCTCTTACCCGATTTATCTAAAATTCTTATATCAGAGAAAACAAATGTTGCTATGCAAGATTCCCTTATTTTAAATAAATTGCCACCCTCTCCTCGTACTTTGGGCCTCCCATAGCCTATGGGAAGTATTTACCAAGTCGAGAGTTGTGCTTTTATTTATAAGGGATATGACTGGGGAAGAATACCTAGAAACATCAAGACTCATTATGATGGATATGCTCGATGTTATTTTGCTAATGAGTATATTAAAGCTAAGCCTATAATGCTTAAATTGGGATATAAAGGGAAAGGTTTGGGACCTTTCCAGAATGGTATGAAAGAACCTTTTGAGGTAGAACCATGGCTTGCCCGATGTGGTGTGGGCCTATTTCCTAGTAAAGGTCAGCCCTTCCCATTTGAGGATGATGACCATCTCATATGTTACCAAGATTATTTGGATAAACGTGATGCTTTGCATTTAAGGAATAACCCATTTACATGTAATATGCTATCCATAGCTTACCCTGAGATGATTGCTGAATCCGATGATGAGTTGGAGGGAGATATCTTCCATGATGTCTCCATTGAGGAATTGTTACATAACGGATTTTATTTCGATGGCTCTATACCTAGTATAGCCCAGCTTGAGGCCACGACTCCTCAAGATGAATTATCCAAGCTAACCGTGGAAGAATTACAAGAATTGGGTGTTTCACCCGCCCCATCTAATTTTGAGAGAGATCTACACATGGAAGTAGAAAACGTCATAAAAATTAACATTGGAACCGAAGATAACCCTCACATAATCAACATTGGATCAGAATTGAGTCAAGAAAAACAAGATAAATACATTGCATTCCTTAAAGAATATGAAGACATTTTTGCTTGGACATATGAAGATATGCCAGGATTAGACCCTTCTGTAGTTATGCATCACCTAGTAGTCCATCCGGATGCTAAACTTGTTAAACAAAAACTTAGAAAAATGCATCCTAAAGTGGCCTTACTAGTCAAAGGGGAATTAGAAAAACTCTTGAAGGTCATTTTTATACAAGCCATTGATTATGCTGAATGGATCTCGAATGTAGTTCCAGTAACTAAGAAAGAAGCTACCAAAGTTAGGGTTTGCATAGACTTTAGAGATATTAATGTTGCATGCCCTAAAGATGATTTTCCTCTTCCCAACATGGATCAGATCATTGATTTTACTACTGGGAGTGGAATGATATCCCTAATGGATGGATTCTCTGGTTATAATCAGATCAGGATAGCTCCTGAAGATCAGGCTAAAACAACCTTTATTACCCCTTGGGGAACCTTTTGTTGGAAAGTGATGCCATTCGGTTTGAAGAATGCAGGTGCAACATATCAACGAGCCATGACTTATATCTTTCATGATATGATGCATGATATTCTACATGATTATGTAGATGATATTATAGCTCGTTCCATCAAGGAAGATGATCATTTAGATGACTTGAGAAAAGTATTTGATCGGTTAAGGGAATATCTTATCCGATTAAATCCAGCCAAATGTATATTCGGAGTTAAGTCCGGTAAATTATTGGGGGTTATAGTTTCTTTACGTGGCATTGAAATTGACCCTCTCAAGATCATGGCTATCACTGATATGCCCGCACCCACAAATATATCTGAATTACGAAGTTTACAAGGTAAGCTTCAAGCTATTCGTCGCTTCATCGATAAGTTGGCGGATAAAACATGACCCTTTCTTAAGCTTCTTAAGAAAGATGTCTCTTTTCATTGGGATGACGAATGTCAGGAAGCATTTGAACTCCTCAAACAATATCTCCTTAAACCACCAGTGCTTTCACCACCTAGATCTGATCATCCATTTATCTTGTACATTTTTGCTTCAGATTTTGCCTTAGGAGCTATGTTAGCTCAACTTGACGATGAGAAGAAAGAACGTGCTAATTATTACATTAGCAGAACCTTAATCAGTTATGAAACTCGCTATACAATATTAGAGAAGTTATGTCTCACCATCGTATTTTCTACACAAAAATTACGCCATTATATGCTCAGTCAGAAAATGTATGTTATTGCTAAATTCGACCCTTTGCGATATCTCATGAGTCGACCTTATTTATCTGGTCACACAACAAAGTGGGTTCTTGCGCTAAGCGAGTTTGAACTCACGTTTATAGGACAAAAGTCTGTTAAAGGTCAAATCATAGCAGATCAATTAGCTGCTGCACCTTTAGAGTCTACCCATCCCCTCATCATTGAGTTTCCTGATGAATGCCTTAAATTAGAGGCAGACCATCCAGAGCAATGGTCCCTATACTTTGACGGAGCCCGATGCATGAGTGGGGCTGGTGCAGGTATTATTTTAATATCTCCACAGAAACATCTTATACCTCTGTCCTTTAAATTAATGTTTGCTTGCACTAATAATACTGCTGAATATGAGGCTCTAATCCTTGGATTACGAGCTGCCTTGGCACTAAAAATTAAAAATCTATTGGTTTTCGGTGATTCTCAACTTGTCATAAATCAAATCAATGATGTTTATCAGACCAAAGATGATAAATTACGTCCATATAAAGCATATGTCTTACAATTATTATCCCTATTTGATCAAGTTACCTTGGAAGCTATTCCTCGAACTAGCAACCGTGCGGCTGACGCTATGGCTGCAGCTGCATCTCTTTTGCCCTTGGAGTTAGATGACGAATATGCTACCATCATTATTCATCGACTCCAGGAACCCGCTTCAAATAAATCATGCTTAGAACCTTTGGATGTGTTTCTAATCAATGAAACTACTCCTGAACCATGGTACATTGATATATTTAATTTTCTTCAAAATGGGACCTTCCCTGAAGGTTGTAATAGCAACCATCGTCGGTTATTACGTAGACGAGCAAGTCGCTTCGTGATTATTGGTAATACCTTGTATAGGAGATCTTTTGAAGGCATCCTACTGAGATGTTTGAATCTAGAAGAATCTAGATCAGCTTTGAGTGAAGCCCACAATGGATCTTGTGGGGGACATTTTAGTGGTAGCGCCATTGCTAAGAAGCTCCTTAGGATAGGATATTTTTGGCCTACCATGGAGAATGATGCACATGATTATGTGCGCCATTGCGACAAGTGCCAGAAACACGCTGACCTTGTCCATGCGCCCGCACAAGAACTGCAGGCTATTTCATCTCCTTGGCCCTTTTCAAAATGGGGCTTAGACATCATTGGAAAAATCAACCCTGTGTCATCTGATGGACACAAATTTATCATAACCGCCACCGAGTATTTCATGAAGTGGGTTGAAGCTATGCCCTTAGCTTCTTGCACTGGAACCCAAGTTTCCAAGTTTATTTTTAATCAAATTATTTGTAGGTTCGGAATTCCTGCAAATCTCATCTCAGATAATGGAACTTGTTTCAAAAATAAAGATGTCAAAAAATTATGTCAAAAATATAAAATTCAACATCGTTGGTCCACTCCCTATTATCCTCAGGGTAATGGCCAAGTCGAAGCATCTAATAAAACATTAATCAAAATCCTCAAAATACTGGTCAATAAATCTGGTCGAGATTGGCACATCCAATTATATCCCGCTTTGTGGGCTTATCGAACTAGCGTTCGCACCCCCACAGGTACTTCACCTTTTGTTTTGGTTTATGGCACTGAAGCTATTTTTCCCTTTGAATTAGAAGTTCCTTCTTTGGCTCTACTACTTCAAGATACTGAAGTAGGAGATGAATATCGTGTCTGGCAGATTTAGTCAGTTGGAACTCCTAGATGAGAAGCGCATCAATGCTTTGGAGCATCTTCGTGCCTACCAAAACAAGCTCAAGCGAGCATACCTCAAGAAAGTTCATCATCGATCCTTTGAGATCGGCGACCTTGTCTTAAAAGAAAATAAAAAAAATACTAATGCAACTAAAGACCTTAAAGGTAAATTTGAGCCCAACTGGCTTGGACCGTATATCATCACTGCTAAATTTGGATCGGGAGCATACCAATTAGCTACCTTAGATGGTAAAGATCTTAAAGAACCTATGAACATTATGCATCTTAAGCGCTATTATGCATAAAATTTGGTCATTTCATCATTTGTATATATTGTTATTTTGCATATTGTTTCATTTTCGTCATCCATATAAAAAATTTTCAAAAATAGTAACAGTGTTTATTCTTTCAATTCATCAATCAAAATCAAAATATAAAAACTTTAAAACCATCAAAATCTTCAAAACATTCTTTATTTTTGTACTTGTCAATTCTTGAAGTATTGCAGTTATATTTTCAATTATTTTGGATAAATTAGCATTTATTTGGAATCCCGCACTTTCACACTCACATGAATAAATATCTTGATTTTATTTGGTATGATTATTAATCTCTCTTATATCAAAGTCCACAGTTGAATTAAATAAAGTTTTGAGCATAGAAGAACTGATCTTGTTATTTACTTGAACCAAGTACATCTCTTCACATTAAAATGATTTCATTGCAAATTCGATATGATGCTACATAGTAGAAGTGGTTTCTTGAGCGAAAAGTTTCCCCTGCTATCCTATCATGCACATGGTCTAGAATCTTTGAGAATTGACAAAAGGACAAGCTCACCCCTACCCAGAATAAAAATCCCTTGCTCTACAACCAATCCGAGCAAGTATCCCTAGTATAGGAAGCAAAAGAAAAATTCAAAGCAAATGAGAAAAAGAAAAATATTATTTTGTATCATCGCAACAATATTTCAGCATTATCTCAATATCAAGCAAAAATACAAAAAAAAAAAAAAAGAGAAAAGCAAAAGCAAAAGCAACAAAATCCCTTCCCTACCCCTTGAAAAGAAAAGAAGGGTGAATGAGCTTGAATCCTGGAATTCTCAATTATTCAAAACCATGAGGTTTAACCCCATAACAAGTGGTTTGTGCCCAACCCGCTTGGCCTTGGGTAATTCCTAGCGTGGTGATATGTCTGTCACATTAGCGACCTTCTTTTGTACAGACCTATGTCGGCTTATGGATTAGCTAGCTCTTGATGACCCGACTTACATAGTAGTCTGGTATGGTTACATGCATATAAATCATGGTCAATGAACCCTTATTTGGTTAATTCAAATTACTTGTATCAAATTCTCTTGCTCAAAATTGGTGAATGAACAATACAATTGCACACACATTTGTATTTGAGAGATTTTGTATCATTATGATAAATCAAGATCGGTAATGAACTCACATTTGCACATGAGGGTTCCTTATAAATCTATATTTTGTCTTTGAGATAATTTAAAATATCTCTGCAATTCTTTGGAATAATTTCATCTTCTTATTTAAAAGAACATCTGTTTAGTATAAAACCAATTACATACATATTTTCTTTCCAAAATCTAAAACTTCTTTCAAAAACATGCAATAAAGTCACATTTCTTTATATCTTCGACTTTCGCAATGATGGTATAGTTCCAAAACCTAAACTGGAATTTTATGCCTAGCGCAAGTCCTTATTTTATATTTTGTTTATCTCAAAATCAAAAATCAATCATGCAATAAAACTAAAATATCAAATTCTTTTTGGATTTCGTGATGATGGTATAAGTCTATACCTATAATTCTATGCCTAGCGCAAACCATTGTTCTCATTTTATTTCCCATTCATTTTAAATCATAAAAACATATGGCTTACATCATTATGTTACCCAATTGTGCTTTAAAAAGAACGCAAATTTTTCTATTTTATGTCATTATGTCAAACATTCAATTTTGCAATGATGGTATAGTTCCTAGGGACTTATTCAAAAATTTTATCACACTTAGGAATTTATGCCTAGCAAAAATCATATTTCTTTAAATATGTCATGCATAATATTTTTTATGAAAATCTGAAAACAAATCATCACCATTTTTCATCATCACTACACAAAGTCTTAAGACAGTCTCTTAAGCACTCTTTTACTTTTAGCAATATTTCTATACTGGGATTAGCTTGATGACCTAGTGAGCGGTGACTCCATGAAATGGTCTATAATAGCGACAATGTCCTTTGAAATTATTGTTAGAAGTCCCTTTTATTTTTCATCAAAACACACCACAAAACAACCAATTTATTCACATCAAATTATTTCATTTACAATTTTATAGCATGGCATAAACATTATAATTTATTTCCAATGACATAATTACATGAATAATCAATCAAACAAAATTCAAAATTAAAGCATCATACAACATATACACAAGTCATATCATCAAAAAGACAATCTATATATATCATCAATCAATTATGTACATCATCTGGATTGGTATGCCACAATCAATACCCTGGCATACTCAATCCCCTCAAAAAAATAAAAAATAATACAGTCTGCAATCTGTAGCAGCTAGCCTCGAGAAGCCCTCGAGCTCTCAGCCTCATCTCCTCCCCCGCCCTGAGGTGGAGGAGGTGGTCCCATAGAGGTCCGGACTGTGTCTCGGGTCCTCATCATCGATCGTGAGGATGTCCTCGATGATCCCACCCTGATAGGCTCTGCAATGCCGACTGGCAACTACAACCTCTGACCCTCTGGCACCAGCTGGAAGTATACTCCCTGATAGAATGCGGTCTAGGCCATAGATCGTGCCAGCTCCTGTATGCTCGCCCCTCCGCTCTGAGCCCTGAGACGTGTAGCCTCATCCTGAAGTGTCTGCACCTGAGCTCGGAGGCGGGCAACCTCAGCCCGGAGAGCCACCATCTCATTGCTCTCCCCCACCTCGACACCCTTGCCCTTATCGAGCGATGGTGGCCTCTCCCCCTACTATGAATGGAATCTCTCCTCCCTCCGCCCTGTCTCCTATGGCCTCTGTGGAGCTCGTGCCATCCTCTGGCATCTCTCCTATGGAGACCATCGTTGCTCTCTCCCATCGTGACCCCACGCTGCCTCAATAGCAGCCTGATGCCGCCTCCCCATCCGTCGCACCACAATGTGCACTGGACCCTATGCCCTCATCATCCAAGGAGGGTGGATGCCTACGTACCAGGCATCATATCCATCTGCAACCCCAACATCATCACCATCCACTGGCTGGATGGGGGCATCCTTGACTCTAGAACCATTGCATGTCTGGAGCCCCGCTCAGCGTGGTACTATCCCGAATAGTCTAGGAGTACTCGTAATCCCTGAGAGAAGGGATCCCCTACTGTAGACTAAACTATCATAAAACTCGATCGTAGCGGTGGAGCTCTACCTCTCCCCGCTCCATCCTTAGCCAGAAGACTCGCCTGATGTGAGCTAGCTCCTGCCCATCCTCTGCCCACCTGGGATGCTCTCTCCATGGCCTCTAGGTGATCTGGTCTAGGATGAGGTCATCCAACAACCTCTGTGACATCGATAGATCTATCCACCATTGTGACCCCCTCTGTAACCACCAGTAGAAAACCCGGGGCCTCTCTCGATCAACCCCTGTCAGTGGAAGCCCTATCGGCCTCCACACCATAATGTGCTCCCAACACCAAACCTACAGTAGTGATGTCACAACTAGACATCGGCCTCCCTTGTATACGACCCCATGCAGGATCCTATACAAGCGACATAGCATAAAGCTGCCCCATGAGTATCTGTAGCCGTGGTCTCTCATGTCATAGACCACATCTGAGAGGAGCCATGGTAGCCTACACCCACTCTGGTGGCACAGCAGTAAGCCACCTACTACCCCGACCAACACCCGAGTCAACCTAGATGCCCTAGGCATCTGCCTCAGTGCCTCGATGTTCACTCTGCCCTTCTCCAGGGTGAAGCTCGGGTCCCCGGTCAACCTCATCATCGCTTGGCCCTGATTGGCCATAGGAGTCATCAACCGTCCCTGTATGGGGATCCTCAAGATCCTCCATACATCCTCTAGTGTGGGAGCCATCTCCCCTATCGATAACCGAAAGTAGGACGACCTCGGATACCATCTCTCTGCTAGGGCTGTCAGTAGCCCCATGTCTGTCGGTACTTGTGGCATCTCTGCCACATGCTGCAAATCGACCTGAGCTAGTCGGTCGTGCTCTACCTGATCGAGCATGGCTATGTCATCTCTCAGCCCATCGTATTTCCACTCCCGACTCTTTAGTAATCCCTTCTACAAAACAAACAATCAAACAATAAAATTCATTAATAAACCAATCATTAAAATCAAATTAAATGCAATTCAAAACAAGCTTAATTTCATAAAGAAGATGATATCGTCCACCATTGGATGATATCGTCTTAAATTGGGCAAAATCATCCTTTTTAGGATGAAATCATCTCCGATTTCGCAACTATGGGGATCGCCCCTTGTTGGACGGGATCGCCCCTAGTTCACCGATTTCGCCCTCAGACGAAATCGATGACTTAGAGACGATTTCGTCTCGACGTCGTCGACGGCCTAAAAATGGCCGCGATGCCCCAAAACAATCAAAATTTAAAACAAAAAATTGCACAAAACAAATTCAAACCTAATTCACTAGGATTAGATCCTTACCCGTAGCCCGCGCTGGACCTCTGTCGATCGGTGTGCTGTCTCCACCATTTTTTTCTCTGCAGAGCTCTAGAACAGTAAAAATGAATTAGGGTTTTACCCTATTTTTCTTAATTTTATTTAAAATAAACAACATTTTTTTAATTTTGCTTTTCCATGCTTTTACCTCAAACGTTCGATTTGGGTAAAAACACGGAGGGGGCACCATAGTCAGTAGTCGTACGATTCGACCTAGAATCGTCGTCTAAGAAATGGAGTAAATTTTTGCTTTCTCGTAAAACAGGAAAAACTCGTCTTTAACGCATTTTCTTCGAAAAATTCGCTAAAGAGGGGGCAAAATGTAGCACCCTAAAATTGGCGCAGTTAAACCTTAGTAAAAAGATAAAAATTTGAATTTTAACCCAAACCGCCCATTAACCACCCGTTACCCGCTCTCCTTGTTTTTCGTGCCATTTTTAGGATTTGTTTTGACCGTTGGACGATATCGTCGACGATCAGACGAAATCATCCCAGATCTGATCGAATTCGTCTGGAACAGAACATCCGGACGATTTCGTCCCAAAACCAAATTTTCATAATTAGCTTCTGTTTCAACAGCTTCTCTAACTTGGGCAGAAAGCGTGTCTGCGCAGTTAGAGTCTCCCCGTTGGAGATCTCCCAAATTGGGATGATCTCCAACCTCCTAACCTCTCCCTAATCCTATATAAACTGGGATTTTCTCAGTTTATCCCCCTGAACCCCCTAGTTGACCGATTTCCCTACAAATTTAGTTCCTTGTGCATTAGAACATCCTCGCACCTTCGTTTGCATTGTGTATTTCAAGTTTTCTTGCAGGGATTTTACTATTTTTTAGCTGGAGCAAGCTCGGATCGTCGCAGGCGATTCCAGACGATTTCGGACGATCCTGTCGCAGATCGACGATGATCTCGTACGATCGGAGGTGATCTCGATCGTAGTCCAGATTGGGGGCAATCGGAGCCCGAGTTTGCATTTTCTTATCGTTTCTCTGCATTTCTTTATGCATTATCTTAGTTTATTATATTTATGCATCCTGGAGTTCACCTCATTTAGCATAGATGCATGATAAAGTCAAAATAAATTATTAAATTAATGCATTTCCTTTTAATTGCTATCTGGATCTATCATTTAGGCAAATTTACTGTTATTTCTATCATTTCCCCTTGCTTTTGCAGTTGCATTTTTGGTATTTTGTATCTATTTTTGTGATTGCAGGTTTCTGACAAATTCGTCTGATGAATTCATCAGATCGACGATGATCTTGTCTGATCTCAGATGATCGACTAAGATCTGAGATGATTCTATGCAATTCTAGATGATTACGTACGATTTGAGATGATTTGGACTTCTACAAACCTCAGAATCTTCATTCAGACATCCGAAATTAGGTATATTCTGTCCTATTTAGCATACTCTCTGTGTTTAGCATTTATTCATGTTTTTTATATTCATAAAAATCAGCATTGGCATATAGAATAGCTTAGATTCATCTTGGCCAAACCTAGGAATTGAATGATTAAAGTACAAAATGAACACATCAAACCTACTCTCAACCTAGGTGTGGAAACTGCCACTCAAAAGTTTCCTGGTGAACCCACCATCCATCAAAAATTCACCCTTATACCCCTCCCCCGAGAGGCGCGACCTTCAAAGGGCCTCTCAGTCCGAGGTATTGTCCCATCCTTCTCGCATCCCCCTTCCGGGCACGGATCCTATAGCCTGAAGGTAAGGATGCAAAAAATTTGGAGCGATACCGTGTATGCTCATAGGTTTCATTATTTCCTGACAGGCATTGAAGTAGAAGAGCTAAAGAAGGAACTTCTAATTCAAATGGAAAAATGGCTTCAGCCCCATAAACCAAGACAAAAGGTGAAGCACTTGTAGGTGTTAAGATCCTACTATAAAATATACTAAACAACACACTCTCAACTCAAATAAACACACTCTCACACATTTTCTTGGAAATAAACTCACAGAAACATTATAACAATATTCAGAATTAAATGCATATGATAACAAAAATTACTTAAAAGGAACAATCTCACAATAGATAGAATCGCAGGCCTCTTCGAGGGGGCAACCTCCTTCAACACTTCATTAATTTGCAAAAATATGATTACATTGGTGCCTTTTCGGGTATTTAAAGAGTTTCCTTCCAAGGTTGGCTTACATGCAAAATGCCACCTGGATTACATGCATAATGCCACCCGAATTACATGCATAGTGCCACTTTGAATTACATGCACAATGCCACTCGAATTACATGCATAATGCCACACGAATTACATGCACAATGCCACCTTACCTAACCTATCTACCATGTGTTACATAGAAAAGGGTGCCATTTGTCATAGGCACTACCTAAGCTAAAACTTAGAACATTACAAAATATTAATCATGGGTACTACCCACGTTCACTAGGAATTATTACATCAAGGAAGTTATTACATTAAGGGTTAGGATGAGATCCTAACATGCCCTTCTCCTTGAAGAAGCTTTGTCCTCAAAGCTGAAAATGAGGAAACTATTGTTGGAGTTGATGGAGAGACTCCCATGTAGCATCCTCAAGTTGAAGCCCATGCCACTGAACAAGGACCTCTGTAATGGTACGGTTGCACAGAGTGCGAGTTCGACGATCCAGCAGCTGCTCAGGTGCGAGTAAGATGGAGCCTTCTTCATCCAATTCGGGAAGTGTTGATTGAACCTGTACCTTTGTGCCCACAACTTTCTTGAGAAGGGAAACATGAAAAATAGGGTGGAGCTTGGAAGTGGGGGGAAGAGCCAATTTGTAAGTTGTAGGGCCAATCCGTTGTAGAACCTGATAAGGACCATAGAATTTTGGAGCGAGCTTCTGACACCTGCGAAGTTGTAGGGATGATTGTTTGTATGGCTGTAAGCGAAGGAAGACCATATCACCCACATCAAAACTGCGCTCATAACGATGCTGATCAGCTTGTTGGCGCATCCGATTCTGGGCCATGTTCAAATTTTGCTTGAGTTGGCGGAGGACCTCGGTGTGTTGACTCAGAGCATTGTCAACGGCCTGGACCTTGGAGCTGCCCGAAATGTAGGAGGAAGGCGTGAGTGGAGGGCGCCCGTAAACTGCCTCAAACGGTGTGAGTTTGGTGGCGGTATGATAGGAAGTGTTGTACCACCATTCGGCCAAGGAAAGCCATTTTTCCCAATGAGTAGGATGATCGGAGGCAAAGCAACGAAGGTAGGTTTCCAAGCATTTATTAACAACCTCTGTTTGACCATCCATTTGCGGATGGTAGGCTGAACTCATTTTGAGCTGAGTCCCCTGCAACTTAAACAACTCTTGCCAAAAATTGCTAGTAAAGGTGGGATCACGATCAGATACAATGGAGGTTGGCATGCCATGAAGGCGAAAGATGGAGTCAAGAAAAATTTGGGCAATAGTGGATGCTGTGTAAGGATGGGCTAGGGCACAAAAGTGAGCATACTTTGAAAGGCGGTCCACTACTATGAAAATAACTGACTTGCCTCCAGATTTAGGTAGCCCTTCTATGAAGTCCATGGAGATGTCAGTCCACACCTGCTCTGGAATCGACAATGGTTGAAGAGTGCCCGAAGAGCGCACTGTTTCCCCTTTCATCCTTTGACATGTGTCGCAGTTAGCTACAAAAGAGCGAATGTCCTATTTCATACCTTTCCAAAAGAAGGTGCGCTTGAGTCGCTCATAAGTTTTTAGGAACCCTGAATGGCCAGCAGATGGAGTAGCATGTGATTCCTTCATGAGGAGCTCTCGAAGTGGGGACTTAGGAGGAAGAACCAGGCATTGATGGTAACGTAGATCCTGGCCATCCCAACTATATCCTGGTGTAGACTCTGGATCATCCATAAGTGAAGCAACCAAGTCTTTCAAATCTGCATCCTGAAGTATTTCTTGACGTAAGGGCTCAATCCATTGGGGCAATGGTGCATAAATGGCACACAACATACTAAGGGTCTCAAATTGGCGAGAGAGAGCATCCGCCACAAGATTCTCCTTTCCTTTTTTGTACGTGATGTCATAATCATAGCCCATGAGTTTTGATACCCACTTTTGTTGCTCGGGGGTGGCAACCCGTTGTTCTAGAAAGTATTTCAGACTCTGGTGGTCAGTTTTGATGGAGAAATGGCACCCAATGAGGTAAGGTCACCAATGTAGGACTGCATGCAATATTGCCAACATTTCCTTGGCATATGTGGATTTCCCTAAATTGCGATCAGATAGGGCTTTGCTGGTAAAAGCCAAAGGGCATCCTTCTTGCATCAATACCACCCCAATACCATGACCAAAAGCATCACTTTCAATGACAATTTTTTTAGAGAAGTCTGGCATGGCTAAAACTGGAGTGGTGGTCATGGCATGCTTGAGTTCTAGGAATGCTTGCTCAGCGACCCTGTCCAAGTAAAAGAATCCTTCTTCAACATGGAGGTGAGGGGGCGGCTATCTTTCCATAATTACAGACAAATTTACGGTAATAGCCCGTAAGCCCTAAAAATCCTCGAAGTCCCTTGAGAGTGCGAGGTTTCGGCCATTCTTGGACTGCTTGGATCTTCTTAGGGTCAACCTTGACACCATCCTTTGAGACAATGTGTCCCAGATACTCCACTTCAGTCAAACCAAAGGAACACTTGGATATTTTTGCGAATAGTTGATGGTCAGCCAATAGTTGTAGGGTTTGATCTACATGCTTGAGATGCTCTTCCCATGTGTGACTATAAATCAAGATGTCATCGAAGAACACAAGGATGAACTTTCACAAAAAAGGTGAAAGATGTTGTTCATCAGGCTTTGAAATGTGGAAGGAGCATTTGTGAGACCAAATGGCATTACCAAGAATTCATAATGACCTTCATGAGTGCGAAAAGCAGTTTTAGGAATATCTTCATCCCTGAGCCGGATCTGATGGTACCCAGAGCGAAGGTCTAGCTTGGTGAAGTACATGGTCCCATGTAATTCATCTAGTAATTCATCAACCACAGGGATAGGAAATTTATCCTTGATAGTTATCTTGTTGAGTTCTCGGTAGTCAATACACAGTCGCTAGGAGCCATCCTTCTTGAGGACCAGTAAGACTGGTGCAGAGTAGGGACTAGTACTAGGCCGAATGATACCCGCCTTGAGTAATTCCTGTATCATTTTCTCAATCTCCGACTTCATGGCATGAGGGTACCTGTATGGTCTGATATTGGGAGGTGCACTATCCGACAATAATGGAATGGCATGGTCGTGAGAGCGATGCGGTGGTAGTGTAGTTGGTTCCAAAAATATGGCCTCATGTTTGTGGAGAATCTGTTGTAGGTCTGATGGGGTTTCACCCATTTGAGAGGTGGATGGTTGGATGGAGAATAGTTGTGCAATGACCCCACGTGATGATTTCTTTAGCAATTTCTCCATGCCATTTGAACTAATAATTTGAGGTGTTCCTGCTGGGGAGCCCTTGATGATGTGTGTTTGTCCATTTTGGGAGAACTGCATCCAGAGTTCAGCAAAGTTCCAACTGATAGTGCCCAACGTACTCAACCATTGAGATCCCAAAACAATATCACATCCACCCAACTCGGAGGGCAAACATGTCCCGCTTGAGTTCATAGTCCCCTATCTTGATTTTAACATTGCGACATTTTCCTTTACAAGGTAAGGTTCCCCCATTGGCTACCATGACCTCAAAGGAATTACAAGTGTGGATATAGCAATTTTCCCACTGAGCAACTCTAGGGTCAATGAAGTTGTGCGTGCTTCCCGAATCCATAAGGATGGAAAGACGTTGGCCCTTGAAAAATCCCACAACCTTCATGGTTTGTGGAGTAGTAATGCCTGCAAGAGCATGGACTGTAATTGCTGTCTCAGGTTCCTGTTTCACTTCTTCTTATGGAGAAGGTGTTTTCGGAGGGTCCTCATCCTCATCACTCTGGTCAGAGTTATCAGGTTCTTCAACATCTATCAAGAACAATTTTTTGTGTGCACACTTATGCCCTTTAAAAAACTTTTCATCACAATTGTAGCATAATCCTTGGGCACGACGTGCATCCATCTCTTCTGTGGTTAGGCGCTTGGGTGCAGCAGGTTTATTATCAACTGGGTGTTGGGATCGAGGAGGAAATGAAGGTCTATTTTGAGGAAACTTTGATGGGCGCCTTTGGGCAGAGAGTTTAGATTCGGCCAAATGGGCCAAACTGATAGCTTCCATCATAGTTTGTGGTTTCAACATTCTTACTTCCGCTTGGAGTTCCACCTTCAACCCACTGATATAACAACTCTGGAAGAACCCTTCATTCAATCCTCTTGTCTTATTGGCCAATTTTTCAAATTGAGCTTGGTATTCATGGATTGACCCTATTTGTTGTAGTTTGGTCAAGGCCCCAGTAAAGTCCTCATACTCACTAGGACCAAATCGAGTGAGTAGTTGGGATTCAAAATTCTCCCAAGAGAGATTTGGGTTGGCAATACGTAACCATTGAAACCAGTGTAGAGCCTCAGATTCCAAGTTAAAGGAAGCCATCTGGACTCGATGAAATATGGGGACATTATGAAGTCTAAAGAATTGATCAACCCTACATAGCCACCCATCAACATCCTTCCCACTAAATTTGGGAAAGTCCAATTTGGGCATTCTAAAGGATGGATCATGGTCATGATTCCTTGCATAACCCTCAGCTTGGTGTTCTATTTTGGGTGGTCCTCTTTTTAGTTTGTTGTCTACTTCTATCAGTGCTTCTTCTAAGCGATTACTGGTGGCCTCATGCTCTAGGCGAAGACCTTGGACTTCTTCCCTTATGGAGTGAAAAGTCGAGTGCAAGTTCTCAATGGATTTTGTTAAGGATTCCAAGTGGTCTAGTTCCTTTTGATGTCCACGGGTACCCTGGGCCATTTTGAAACCTTTTGTGACCAGTTACTAAAAATAGAATTGAGTTTTTAGGACTTACTATTTTTAGTAAGTGCCCAAAAAAGTGCTTGGGTGCTATATATCAAAACAATCAGCTCGAAGAGGTGGTCACAATGAGCTATATCTCTCAACACTACTTTTTGGCACCCCAACTTTTTTTTATCTCCTATTTTGCTGAGTCTAACGGTGTTTACAGTTTTTGATTCTGAGCTACAGAGCAAAAGTTGGGTACTGGAGCACTATCTATAACTGGCCTCGTGTCATGCTCTCACTGGTTGGCCCAGTCCTGACTTCACTAGCTCCAAGATTCTCTATATTTTGTAGGTGACTATTATGACAGTTCTGTTCTGACTCTAAAAACTGTAAATTCTGACCTGACTGTGCTGACCTCTCTGACCTGACTGACCTGACTGTGACTGCCACTGTAAATTTGACTGTTATTCTCCAGACTATCAGCTTAAGTGTCACCCTCATGGTCTATCCTGAATGCATGTCCTTTCTATTATTTTTTTAGTAGAGGACTCCTTTCTCATATGCTCACTTTTTGGGGATTTGAAATGCAGGTTTACGAATAGGGAGGTTTGGTTTTTTTTTTTTTTTATTTTTTATAGGTTGAAGTTTTAATAGAACTAGGGAATGCTAGGTAGAGGAGTATGTACCACCCATAGGCCCTCTAATATACCGACAGTGATGAACAATAGTGCTCGGACCAATATTTCAGGCCACTACTCAAGGAGGATTCCACACATACCCTTGAGCACACTACCTGCCTCTCTAACAATACGGGAGGGTAATCGTCCAGGATGTTGTGTCCCATAGACTATGAGTAATACAAGGCCGAAAAGCTTCCTAATGGCTAAAAGTTTGTTTAAACCTAGATGGTCTCCCGATATACCCGAAGATACGTGGGAGCTCAAGTCCGTGCGCGAGTTCCGTCTCGAGGCCCGGGTATTGGAGCCCTGATCGCCCCTCACTTCACTAGACGCTTTATGGGCTATCTAGCTTAGCCAATAATGACAGATCCTTCATGATATTTTAAAACCCCCGACACAGGGTTTCTACCTACTCAACTAAAAAGATTTTTTTTTTTTGTCTGGAAAAAAATGCACTGTATTTTTTGGATTTTTTTTAATAAAGAAAAATAGGAATGAAAAAACACATAGAATTTATACCTAATAGGTGGATTGGATGGCAAGAATCATTGCAGTTGCAGCAGAACTTGGCCCTGGAAAGCGCTCTGATACCACTTGTTAAGATCCTACTATAAAATATACTAAACAACACACTCTCAACTCAAATAAACACACTCTCACACATTTGCTTGGAAATAAACTCACAGAAACATTATAACAATATTCATAATTAAATGCATATGATAACAAAAATTACTTAAAAGGAACAATCTCACAATAGATAGAATCGCAGGCCTCTTCGAGGGGGCAACCTCCTTCAACACTTCATTAATTTGCAAAAATATGATTACATTGGTGCCTTTTCGGGTATTTAAAGAGTTTCCTTCCAAGGTTGGCTTACATGCAAAATGCCACCTGGATTACATGCATAATGCCACCCGAATTACATGCATAGTGCCACTTTGAATTACATGCACAATGCCACTCGAATTACATGCATAATGCCACACGAATTACATGCACAATGCCACCTTACCTAACCTATCTACCATGTGTTACATAGAAAAGGGTGCCATTTGTCATAGGCACTACCTAAGCTAAAACTTAGAACATTACAAAATATTAATCATGGGTACTACCCACGTTCACTAGGAATTATTACATCAAGGAAGTTATTACATTAAGGGTTAGGATGAGATCCTAACAATAGGAGTACGAATGCTAGTTTGATAAGCCCACAAAGCAGGATATAATTGAATATGCCAGTCGTGTCCAGATTTATTAACTAATATTTTTAGGATTTTTATTAAGGTTTTATTGGATGCTTCAGCTTGGCCATTACCTTGTGGATAATAAGGAGTGGACCATCTATGTTGGATTTTATATTTTTGGCATAATTTCTTAACATATTTGTTCTTAAAACAAGTTCCATTATCAGAGATGAGATTAGATGGAATTCCAAATCTACAAATGATTTGATTAAAAATAAATTTAGAAACTTGAACTCCTGTGCAAGAAGCTAAAGGCATAGCTTCAACCCACTTTGTGAAATATTCTGTTGTTGTTATTATGAATTTATGACCATCAGATGAAATAGGATTGATTTTACCAATGATATCTAAACCCCATTTAGAGAAGGGCCAAGGGGAGGATATGGCTTGGAGTTCCTGAGCAGGAGCATGGATAAGGTCAACATGCTTTTGACACTTATCACAATGATGCACATAATCATGAGCATATTTCTCCATGGAAGGCCAAAAATACCCCATTCTAAGGAGTTTTTTAGCAATGGCACTTCCACTAAAGTGTCCTCCATAGGACCCATCATGAACTTCACTTAAGGCTTTTTTAGACTCTTCTAGGTTGAGACATCTTAACAAGATACCTTCAAAGGATCTTCTATATAGGGTATTACCAAAAATTACAAAGTGAATAGCTCGCTTACGTAATAGCCTACGTTGGTTTCTATCTAATCCTTCAGGGAAAGTCCCTTTCTGGAGAAAATTAAAGATATCTGCATACCAAGATTCTGGGGTAATTTCATCAATCAAAAACACATCTAATGGTTCTAAGCATGACTTAGAGGAAGTGGGTTCTTGGAGTTGGTGAATAATAATGGTAGCATACTCATCATCTAACTCCAAAGGCAACAATGAAGCAGTCGCAACCATAGCATCGATAACACGGTTGCTAGTTCTAGGAATAGCTTCTAAAGTTACTTTCTCAAATAATGATATAATCTTAAGGACATAGTCCTTATAGGGATGGATTTTCTCATCTCGTGTTTGATAAAATTCATTAATTTGATTTATCACAAGCTGAGAATCTCCAAAAACTAACAAAACCTTAATTTTTAAAGCTAAAGCAGCTCGTAATCCAAGGATTAGAGCCTCATACTTTGCAGTATTATTAGTACAAGCAAATTGTAACTTAAAATACAAAGGTATAAGGTGCTTTTGGGGAGACTTCAATATGATACCAGCACTTGCACCGCTCATACATCTAGCTCCATAAAAATACAAAGACCATGTTTTGGAATGATCTTCTTCTAGATTAAGGCACTCATCAGGAAATTCAATGTTCATGGGATGAGTAGATTCTAAAGGTGCAACAACTAATTGATCTGCTATGACTTGGCCTTTAATGGATTTTTGGTCGATAAATGTGAGTTCAAACTCACTAAGAGCAAGAACCCACTTAGTTGTGCGTCCTGACAAGTATGGTCTACTCATCAAGTACCTTAATGGATCAAACTTAGCAATAACATATGTTTTCTGACTAAGCATGTAATGACACAATTTTTGCATAGAAAATACAACTGCTAAACAAAGTTTTTCTAATGGAGTGTATCAGGTTTCATAGCTTATCAAAGTTCTACTTATGTAGTATGTGGCTCGTTCTTTCTTTTCATCATCAATTTGAGCCAACATAGCTCCTAGTGCAAGTTTCGAAGCAGAAATATATAAAATGAATGGATGATCTGGTCTAGGAGGAACAAGCACTGGAGGAGTAAGGAGATAGTGTTTAATACTCTCAAAATCTTCTTGACATTCTTTATCCCAATTGAAGGGAATATTCTTCTTAAGTAATTTAAGAAAATGTCTTATTTTATCCACCAATTTATCAATGAAACGATGGATAGATTGAAGTTTTCCTTGTAGACTTCTTAACTCTGATATATTTTTAGGAGGTGGCATATCCATGATAGCTTTAATATTGAGAGGATCTACTTCTATCCCTCGCATAGAAACTATAACCCCCAATAATTTTCCTGATTTTACTTCGAACACACATTTGTCGAGATTTAATCGTATCAGATATTCTCTTAGTCTATCAAATACTTTTCTTAAATCATTAATATGATCATCTTATTTTGTTGAACGAGCTATAATATCATCTACATAATCATGTAAAATATCATACATCATATCATGAAAGATATATGTCATAGCTCTTTGATAGGTTGCTCCTGCATTCTTTAACCCAAAAGGCATTACTTTCCAACAAAAGGTGCCCCAGGGGGTAATAAAAGTTGTTTTAGGTTGGTCCTCAGGAGCTATTTTGATTTGGTTGTATCCTAAAAATCCATCCATAAGGGATAACATCCCACTCCCAGCTGTGAAATCTATGATTTGATCCATATTAGGAAGAGGAAAATCATCCTTAGGACATGCAACATTTATGTCTCTAAAATCAGTACAAACTCTGATCTTAGTAGCTTCTTTCTTAGTTACTGGAACAACATTCGATATCCACTTGGCATAGTCTATGGCTTGTATAAATATCACATTCAAAAGTTTTTCCAATTCACTTTTGACTAGTAGTGCTACTTTAGGATGCATTTTTCTAAGTTTTTGCTTTACGGGTTTAGCATCAAGGCACACTACTAGATGGTGCATAACTACAGAAGAATCTAGGCCTGGCATATCTATGTATGTCCAAGCAAACACATCAACATATTCTATGAGAAATTCAATGTATAGTTTTTGTTTTTCTTCACTTAATTCTGATCCAATTTTGACTAAGTGAGGGTTCTCTTCTGTTCCAATATTAACCTTTAAAGTATCTCCTACAACAATGTTTAAGTCTCTTTCAAAGTTGGGTGGTGCGGGTGAAACACCCATTTCTTGTAATTCTTCTAATGTGCATTTGGCTAGTTCTTCTTGCGGAGTAGTAGCTTCAATATTAGCTATACATGGCATAGATCCATCAAAGAAAAATTTATTCCTTAAGACTTCCTCAAGAGATATGTCATGAACAATATCACCCTCTAAACATTCATCCGAAGAAGCAATCATTTTTGGATAAACTACAGTTAACATATTACAAGTATGTATCTTTTTAAAGGACTCTTGTTGTTCCATATATTCTTGATATGTTATAAGGTGATCATCATCTTCATATGGGAATGGTTCTATTTTTGTGGGGATATAGCCAAGACCACATCGGGCAGGCCAATATTCAACTTCTAAAGGTTCTTTCATACCATCTTCATGAGGTCCTAAACCTTTACCTCTATAACCCATATTACACATCATAGGTTTTGATTTTATATATCCATCAAAAAAATAACATTTAGCAAATCCATCTTGATCGACTGTAATTTTTACAACTAAAATTTTACCCCAATCGTACCCCGCATATACAAAAGCACAACTCCCAATATGGCAGATGCTTCCCTTCTTTGGTAAGCCCAAGGTTCAGGGAGATGGAGGTAACTTAGATAACACCAAGGAATATTGGGTAGCAAAATTAACTTCTTCTGAGTTTGCAAGTACTGAAGATAAGTCTGGTAATACTTCATCCAAAAGAGCATATGAAGTAGATGGAATATCTTCTTTAACTGGTTCTTTAGATGCTGTGAATTTAAACATTGTAGACTCAGGAGGTGGATTTGATAATGAGGATTTGGGAAATGGATTGGATATGGGTTCAGAATATGAGAATGTCTTAGAATTTGTTGGCAATGGTGATTTAGAACATGTTTTTGAGGATGTGGGTTTAGAAGGTGATTTAGATTTAAAAATTCTTGATGATGCGGGTGGACTAGGATGAGAAGAAGACATAGCGGGACAAAATGGAACTCCTATAGGTTCCACTAGAGCACACATATCAAATGGCCTAGGGTCACCATGGATGGTGACTAATTGATTTTTGAACTCAAATTTGACACATTGATGTAATGTGGAAGGTACTGCTCTCATTGCATTGATCCAAGGTCGACCCAGAAGAATGTTGTACGATGCAAAACAAGGTACAACAAACACAGTCATATCCAAAATTCTTGGACCAACTTGCAATGGGATCGTCATAACTCCACATGTTTCTTGAGTTTCATCATTAAATGCTTTAATAATCATTTCAGTATTTTTCATATCTTCTTTTTTAAATCCAAATATTTGAAAGAAATCATATGTGCAAATATTTAAAGATGATCCATTATCGATTAAAACTCTTTTAACTCCTACATCTCCAATTAATGTTGTAATGTATAAAGGGTTATCTCTATACATACTTTGAGGAGGAATATCTTTATCACAAAAATCTATGAAATTTGTTTCATCCAAGGTTACAACATTTACCACTGCATTAGGTTCAATATCTTCAGGTACCATCATCTTACTTAAGGTTCTCATTAATTCTTCCCTATGTATGGGGGAAGTTCTTAGGAGGTCCAAGAGAGAAATCCTCACTGTGATGGTAGCTAATTGTTCATTGATATCATATGGAGATCTCTGTTGTGAATTTAATACATTATTTCCCTTAGTAGGGGGTTTTAATACAAATGGAGTTGTTTTCTCATTTTGGCTTTGATTTTGTGAATTTTGAACTTGTGCTTGTTGTCTTGTGACAACTCCAATGGTGCCTATAATATTGCTATATCGAGGATCACCAAAGTGGGATCTAGTATTTTCTGCTTGCTCATTTGAAAGCCATTGTTGAGATGATGGTCTAGTAGTTATCCTTCTTGGAAATGGCTCATCTAGAACTGACAAATCCATAATAGGGGTGATTTGATCTGATTCATATTCTGAACTATTTGAGGCAATCTCTAGTTCACTCCTTGTTTCACTTTTTGTATTATTTTGACAATGTTGTATTGGTCTAGTTGTAACCACAGATGAGGATATTTGTAATTCTTGTTGAGGCATAAAACTACTAATTGTTCCCACATATCTAGTTGGATGAGGAACATTATGATGATCTACTTGGTTTACTGCTTCTTTACCATGCTTTGGTAAGGGATGTTGAAAAATATCTAAATTTTGATTTGCATTTTGATCTGTTTGTTTTTGGGTATTTTGAGTATTATTATTTGCAGAAAATTGTTGAACTTCCATTCTACCCTTATCAATCAAGTCTTGTATCACATGTTTTAATATTTTGCAAGAATTTGTGGAGTGTCCATCTACTTGATGGAAATTACAATGCAAGTCAGCCCTATATCCAGTTGTAGTAGTGTCTGGTTGTCTTATTTTATGCAATCGAACCAAACCTCGTTCCAATAATTGAGGTAAAATCATTGTTAAAGGTTGATTCAACCTTGTGAATTCTCTTGGTGGTTTATCAGGAACTTTCAATAAGAATTTCTCAAATTTTTCTACAGCACTAACAATGGAAGTATTCCTGCTATCAGTAACTCCATCACCCACTACTTGTTTATTTTTATATTGATTTTTAGAATTCTTGTCTTCGTCTTTCTTCTTAAAGTGACCTCTTCTAATAAGGGCTTCTTCTACCCTTCTTGCTAAATCAATGGCTTGATCAAAAGTGGTTACTGTAGCAGTAGAAAGTTCATAAGATAATTGCTCTTGTAAATTTCCAATGAATATATCCAACATTTCATGATGAGGTAATGCAAAATGTAATTTGCCTAAGAGTTGTCTCCACTTAGTCAAAAATTCAGAAAAACTCTCATCCTTTCCTTGTTTTAAATTATACAAATCCTTGATGGTCACATGCCTCTCTATATAGGCACTAAATTGATGGACAAACATCTCTGCTGTCTCTTCAAAATTCCTTAAAGAGTTTGTAGGTAACTGATAATACCACTCTAAGGCCATGCCTCCAAGACTTTTAGGAAACATCTTTAGCAACAATAAGTCATCATGAGATATATCATGACATGCTATCCTAAACATGCGAAGATGCTCAATAGGATCTGTTGTGGTTGCTCCACAACGTACCCCAAAATTGGGGACCCCCCTTTTGCATATTTTCCAAGAAGACCGAAGTGGCCCATATGCTAAAGATCAAAGAAAAAGCAAAACACCACAAGAAGGAAAAAGTGTCACGATATCGTGACATGTTGCATTTTCGTAGCCAAAAGAGAAGGAAAAAGTGTCGTGATATCGCAACATGTTGCATTTTCATGGCCAAAAGAGAAAAGAAAAAGTGTTGCGATATCGCGACATGTTGCATTTTTGCGGCCAAAAGAGAAGAGAAAGAACAAGAAATAAAAGTGTCACGATATCACGACATGTATTTTCATGGCCAAAAGAGAAAGAAAAAGTATCACGATATCATGACATGTTGTATTTTTGTGGCCCAAAGCAAAGAGAAAGAGGGAGGAGAAAAAGTGTTGTGATATCGCAACATGTTGCATTTTTGAGGCCAAAATAGAAGAGAAAAAGTGTCGCGATATCGCGACATGTTGCATTTTCACGACCAAAATAGAAGAGAAAAAGTGTCGCGATATCGCGACATGTTGCATTTTCATGGCCAAAAGAGAAGAGAAAGAACAAGAAAGAAAAGTGTCGCGATATCACGACATGTTGTATTTTCGCGGCCAAAAGAGAAGGAAAAAGTGTCGTGATATCGTGACATGTTGCATTTTTGCAATCCAAAGCAAAGAGAAAGAGCAAGGAGGAAAAAGTGTCGCGATATCGCGACATGTTGCATTTTTGCGATCCAAAACAAAGAGAAAGAGCAAGGAGAAAAAGTGCCGTGATATCGCGACATATTGCATTTTTGTGACTCAAAAAGGGCAGGTAGGTAGAGAAACAAAAGTGTCGCGATATGACGACATGTTGCATTTTCGCGATTCAAAAGGGCAGGCAGGCAAAGAAACAAAAGTGTCACGATATCGCGACATGTTGCATTTTCATGACTCAAAAATGGTAGGCAGACAGAGAAACAAAAGCGTCGTGATATCGTGACATGTTGCATATTCGCCAAGGGAACAGAGTAGTTGACAGTGCGTCTGATATTAGTGATGAACACCAGGATAATGAAACTGAAGACTGCATAGTGACGTGGACCTATAAGGAATAAATCGAAGATTGAATAAGGTAATTTGTCACATAAGGACAAAATCCAATGATTAAGACAAAACGTTACATAAGGAATCTTTAATGATTTGAAATCATTTAAGATGGTCATTACACCTGGAAGGAAACGGACGCATGCCCATGTGGAGAAAAGGAAACGAAGGGCCACAAAATAGAAACGAAAAGCCTTTTTGGAAACCAAAACACATGCATACACAAGGGAAGGAGAAAATGAACAGTCATGGTAGGAGAAAACGAACAATCATGGTAGGAGAAAACGAACAGTCATGGAAGGAGAAACAAAAAAAAAAATCAGAGATTTTAAATACGCCATTCAAAGAGGCCATAAGGGGTTGGAAACTGCTGCGAGCAGAGTTGCAGATTTGAAGGCAAGAGGGCCATTCTGGACCTGTTTGAGTCATTTCCTTCCATGGACTGGTTTGGGAAAACCAAAAATTTTTGTTATTGTAAAATGACAAATTTTGAATACAGAAAATTTTAGAAAGTTGCATCTTATGGACAAGGAGTCATTTTTTGCATGCAAGATTAAATGTCTATTTTTCCCCTTTTTAGATTTTAGGCTTGTAAATGGATTTTATGCAAGTTTCTTGATTTCTTCATGCGAATGTTTAAATCTAAAAATCTCATTTAAAACCCTAGGATCCAACACTTAGCTTATCCGGATTGTGCTTGTTTTGCAAGTCCAATAGGTTAGGTTGCATGCATGAAAACCTCACATCTTCGATTTTGTTGAAATAGGATAGCATCATACTGAATGCATTTTATTTTCATTTTCTGCATTTCAATTTTCATTTTTTTTTGCATTTTATTTTTCCAAAAAAAATTTAATTTTTCTTTAATTTTCAGGCATTAAAATAAACATTTAAAAAACTTCAAAATCCAAAAATAATTTAACCATTGTGTAGGTTATACTTCATACTTCCAATACACAATTTGAAATTTCATTTTTGGAGTTGTTTAGTAGTTTTAAAAATTCATCGAAGTTGCTGTTTTATTACAGATTTAAAAAAAAAAATTCAAAAATAGAAAATTTCCATTTTAAGGTCAAATTTCATTCTTTTCATTTCTGTTTTGTACTCATGAGCCTATGATGACATTCCCTTCATGAAAATTCCAATTTCATCAAAGGAGTTATGTTTTATGGCATTTCACAAATTTCCATTTTTGAGCCTAAAATTACCCTCTCTTCATAAAAATTCTAATTTTACGAAAGAGGGGTAATTTGAGTATTACATTGAAGGTCATTTATTCAAAGCACTTAATTGTTCATCTTAATGAAAATTTGATTTCATTTAAGAGGGATAAGTTAAAGTGACATTTAAAGTCCTTAATTTAAGGCCATAAATTATTGCCTCTTTGTGAAAATTCATTTCACCAAAGAGGGATAGTTTATCGATCATATTGAAAGCTATATTTATCTTCATGATAAGAAGACATATTTGGACTTAATAAAGAATATAAAATTTACCTTAAAACTCTCAAGATAAAAGGAATTAAGACACTACATCGTGGTCATATGAGGGCCAACTCACATTTGCTTTATTTTGGTTCAATGAACAATCACTAAAGTTTCATGGTAAAATAAACCAACATTGCCCCTTGTTTACAGTTACTTGCAATCACTAAGGTGTTCCAAGTATTTAAAATGAATATATTTATTTGAGATTACTAATATACATGCAAATGCTAAATATAGTGAAGACCTTAGAGAAGTTGTTTGTTTAAATTCTTTGCAAGAGGGGATTTGGAACCCAAATCCTAAGGGAGAGTGTACTTTCACAATTGGGTGAAAATACCACTCAAAATTTTGGCGCTAGAAGGAGGGCCTGAATTGGTTTATTTCAATGTGATTTAAATGCTATAGGGATTTAAATTTTGAATATTTCATGCCCTATTGATTATTATCTTTAGCCCTCTTTTAACAATACAGCCTTGTAGTGTTAAAAGGAGGACATGAATTACTATGCATTGTTCTAACGCTTTTGATTATTCATACAGGAATAATGGGTTTTGTTTTGGTTTTGAAAAAAAATTGGTCTTGACTAACGAGGTTGTCTCCATGCAATTACTTTCATTTGATTTTAATGGATACCTCTCTTGTTTGATGCTAACATGATTATTCATACATTACATGTTTGATATTTGCGAGTCATTTCATGCTTATTTTTAAGGAATTATGCTGTCTAAAATGTATTTGTTGTCGGTATGATGCTCTTCACTTGCATATAATGTGATCTTGTGAATCAGAAAGCCTACAACATTAGGAGTATGCTCTTCACTTGCGCATATGCGATCTGGTGTGTAGACACCAAAACAGCACCATTTCGATTGAGTGATTACAAACATTGATCACATTGATATCACAGCTTTTAAGGCAGCCCTTAGAGGTCAAATAGTGGTCTTAACCACTCGCACAGCAGTTCGAAAGATCGGAAAATGAGCAAAGCAAAGTCGGTCGTTCTAGAGCCTTTAACAAACTTCTTAGCCTTCTTCAAAGCCTTCCGCGCCAAGCCTTTTGTCAAAAACCAAAGCGGGCCCAAAGTGTCGCGATATCGCGACACTTTGGGGCCCGAAGTGTCGTGATATCGCGACACTTTGGGCCCCGACCCCAGCGGGCCCGAAGTGTCGCGATATCGCGACACTTTGGGCCCCCGCCCAAAGCTGGCCTGAAGTGTCGCGATATCGCGACACTTTGGGCCCCGACCCAAAGCGGGCCCAAGGTGTCACGATATCGTGACACTTTGGGCCCCGAGCCAAAGCCAGCCCAAAGCATCGCGATATCGCGACACTTTGGGCCCCGAGCCGACACGTCACCAGTCAAAGGCATGCAGTCAACTATCTAGGGAACGACCGCCACGTGGCACCCTCTACGTGTCCCTTTTCGAAGAAAACCCCGCGGGTCTGTAGAACGACGGATTCAACGGCGAGCATTAATTAGATGAGCGGTTTCGAAATATCCGATCCGAGGCCATGCCTCATAACTTCCGATGTCAGTGCGAGCCATGCTTAGTAATGACCCGATAAGGATCAAATCTGAGCGGCCCTTACGGATTTAGGGTTTCGAACATTAATGTTCCCAGAGGCCGAACCCTCTATAAATATAATCGGCTCGATACGTAAAAAAGGACTGCGAAGTATTTTGTTAAGACAACGAAGTGCTGTTAAACTGAATATCCGATTGTATTCATCTGAACTTGCATTTCCCGCATTGGATTATCTTAATCCATCAATTCGACGATGCCTCTTTCCTTTGAGATTTCAGGCCTATTCCCAGTGGATTGGTGCCGAGATCAAGATTTAACGGGAGCGGCCCGCTTGGGCATCCCGCACATGTTTTCGTTAATTTAATATATGCTATTTACGGAAGTTTTAAAATAGCTCGCGTTTATGTTTTAAAATATGCATCTTTCGAATATATTAAAGCATAGCTTAAGTCTTATGCTGTCAGAATACATGCTACCTTCAAATATAATTAAAACAGTCTATGGTTCCATGATATATGCTGTTTTCGATTATGTAGGTTATTTTTCGTGAAAGTTGCGAGGTTACGTAGAACTGTTTTATTCACGTATTTGACCAACCTTCGCATGTATTTTCCATTGCTTCCTAAAGACAGACGTTCTGCTTTCATTTAACAGGTGCTATTAAACGTTGTTATTTTTTCTTTGAATACAGTGAAGAACAGCAGCAAGCTAAAATTCATTAAACACCAACGACGGCAATACAGTTTGACCCGCCTATTTTGCATGTGGGCATGCGAAAAGAGACTACTGTTCATCGGTTGTAACTGAGGATATGTCATTCGAAAGATTTATTGTAACCGAACGGAATTACGTTAATAAAAAGGGCTGTGCTCCTGTTTTAATTTAATTCTATCCGTGTTATTTTATGCATAAATCTGGTTTTATTTTTATTACATCTGAACACTATTTTCTTTATTTCGGAATCTCATGCTTTCAGTGGCGATCACGGTGGGACCGGTTCCCATATTTTAAAAAAAATCACGGAAGTTAATTAAACTTGTTGTGTCTTGTGCTTAACAGGTACTTCTTTTTAATCGGAGGTCAGAAACAGCAATTTCGGGCAGAAAGGAGGTAACGATTCTAGCCGTCCATATCATTTTCTGTTGCGAAGTTTCAGGTCATTTCGTTTACTGACATTTTTAATTTCTTTTAATTATTACCGTAAGGTAGAGAAATTTAAAAAAAAAAAAAAAAAAAAAATTTTGCTTTATTTAATTATGTAGTTATCTGCGTAATTATTCATTTAATAATTAAATCTTTTTAATTATTAAAATAAGGTAGAGAAATTTTTTTTTACAGATTTTTCTTGCTTTATTTAATTATGTCGTTATCTGCGTAAAAAAAAAAAAATTTAAAAGGTAGAAAATTTCTTTGCAATTTTTACTTGCTGTTTTCAGTTAGTATTATCTGTCTGGCATAGGGAAAGATTTCTTTTTCGGTTGCCTGTTTCAAATTTACAAAGTAAAATGAATCCCACACACCACGTGGTACTTTAAACCAAGGCGTTGGTCGTAAAACCCCAACCCTTGAGCAAGACCAAAGGTGGATTCCATTATCACTTTGGCTTGAGATATTGCATCCATTACCTCGATCGCGACTGTTGCTAGACGTAAATCCTGACGAAAGCTGACCGAGTGTTGTCTGGGGTGATTCCCATGCACGCGAGGATAAGTCTTCTATGGTAGGTGTCATAAACAGAGCGATTCCCCTTTCGTACCGCCTATGTTCCACGTACCATCTGCTCTCACGTACCTATAGTCTCCCTCACGTAAGGGCGGGTATATAGAGAGGTTGGTATATCGGTCCGGCAATGGTATATAAGGGGCGACCATTTATGGGAGTCATATGAGCCAACATTATGCATTTAAACGTTCTTCCAAAATTGCAAAAACAAAACAAAACATCAAAATGCACTAAACCAATTTAGGACACACTATCAATCCTTAAAAGAGATAATCACGGTTTTGCGTATGTGTGTGTTCACTTCTGCTTGGTGTGCACAAAAAGACAAATCATCATAAATGAGATAAAATTTGCTTAGATAGTAGTGACACATCACAATGGTGTACACTCGTAGCCAAGCCCAATCAAGGGCAGACGCTATGGAAGGTACACAAAGAGAGGGCGCTAGTCGCCTTCGCTTTAGCCCTGAGGACCTAGCCAAACCATCTTGGCGACTCGGCCTACAACAAAGTCCACATCAGGCCACTTCAATAAGGAACTATTGGGAACCTCCTCATTGGAATACACCCGTTCAACGCACCCCCTTTCGGGAAGATGGTTCACATGCAGATCTCAATATAAGTAGACAACCGCCTCTTGAGGCTAGGTCTCGAATGGCACACGGCGCGATGAAGCGCTAGAGAGGCATATCGTCCATTTGGAGGGGCAACGTGGATATGGCATCCCTTATTTACCTCCCATCGTAACGGAAAAACAACATCCGGAGCGCAGGGCTCTTTACACAGGGCTAGCTAACTTCGCCCGCCTCTCTCACACCCAGAAAATGGAGTACGAGGAAGATCATCACATTCCTCAGAGACAACATACAGTGCGGGAACCTTGTGTTTCGCACCCGCGATATCATAATCACACATCGAGGCCAGAACCTCAAACAAATGTCGCTTACCCCGACAAAGGGAAGCAACCCATTGAAATTCTCGACCATCAAGATCGAGGCAAACACATGGGCAAAACATTCAAGCCTCCTCAACACAAGAGGGCAGACCCAGTTGACCCGGCAGTCGCCAAACATGCCGCTCGTCAAGCCCAGATCATGCGGCTTAAACAAAGTAACCAGGAAATAGAGTATCGATACCGCTTGGATAGAGAGTGCATGCAACGCGAAGCGGATGAGTTACGCTATGAAATACCTGAGAGGGGGCCAACCCCTCATATCCAAAGAGCACAACAGTATGAGAGGCACAACCCGTTGGGGCAGGACAAGTCTCCGCGACCTCGTCAAGCTTTGCCTCTGAGACCTTATAGACCCGAAAGAGAGGCCACTCCCCGGAACAATGATGGGTACCCTCAGCGGGGACTCAATAAAGGTTATAGGGCTCACCCAGAGACTCCTCAAGAGTTTTATGAAGAATATGAACCAGAGATAGAATGGGTCAACACGCCCCATCAAGGCGGGAGGGCTGCCAATCGGCCACCTCCCCATAGGCCTCCAGTCTCCCTTGACCCACAACAGGAGCAAACCAAAGAAGAAGAAATAAAATCTTCGGATGCATACAAAGTTCTATTAGAGCGTTTAGAGTCTGTGGAGATAAAAGCTTCTGGGCATCAAAAGCCCACACTACGTCAACTCCGCAGTCATCCTGTGCATCCCTCAGTACCCATACCTCTTTACCCCGAACATTTCAAGTTGCCACAATTGGCGGTCTTTAAAGGGGAGGAGGACGCACAAGAACATGTCACGAGGTTCCTGAGTCAATGCTTCGGCATCCAAGACAATGATGCATTATTGCTTAGAACTTTCATAACCACATTCGCGGGCCCTGCCTCGGATTGGTTTACACAATTGCCCAAACACAGTATCAATAACTTAGATCAACTAGTGGTTGCATTTCTTGAACGCTTTGCTTTCAACACAAGGAAGAAGGCATCACTAAGTGATTTGGCCAGCCTCAAGCAGTATGAGGAGGAAACAATAGCAGCATACGAGAATCTCCCCAGGCTACCATACCGTCCCCCTATGTCTGATCTCACTCAGATGTTCGCATGAAGTTGCTTAAAATCAATCTCTGGGCTATTGCTGCTACAGCAATACGAAAGCTTAGAAGAAGCCTTGGTGCAAGCCAGAGTCATAGAAGAGATTAAAATAGGCGAAGGCGCAATTGCCAAGCCTAAGAAGAAAGAGTGGAATAAAACCACTAAGACTAGGAATACGCAATCACAACCCGCAGCGGTTAATCAAGTTGCAATCAATGTTCCCAAGCCAGTGCAAGACACGTAGCCTCAAAAGGCCAATTACCAGGAAGTGCCTCCTAGTTATGAGAAAGATAACAAGAAACAGGAGCAGAATCAGCAGCATCTCCCTAAGCGACAATTCACCCCCTACACGGAGTCTAGGGACTCCTTATTTGACCGCTTGTCAGCGGCAAATTTAGTAACCCTTCCAGAGATCTCGACTATAGACCCTAATGCTCCTAAACCCAAGGGATATAGAGAGGAACTATACTATAGATTTCATAGGCGAAGGGGACACGATTTGAATGGATGTTGGAAGTTCAAAGGTCTAATCCAAGATTTAATCGAAAATAAAATGTTGGCCGTGGATAACCCCATAGCACCAAACAACCAACAAATGGGGGTATTCAAGGACCCCTTGCCTGCTCACGAGACACAGGCCAAACCTCTCCAAGTTAATGAAGTACGCCAGAATCTTCCCATGCAAGGATTTGTGGGAATGATTAGCATAGTGACGCGGAATAAAAAATACTCAGCAGTTGCCCCTACGGCAGCCACAAAGGAAGTTCCGACAACGTCACAACCTCAACAACACCCTATACAGTCACCTCCGCCTAGACCAGAAATCACGATACGGTCCAAACTCACGCAGAGTTTGCGGACCACATCGGCTAGGCTGTCCATTTATGAGCTTATTCAACAATCAACACCTCATAGAGAAGCTCTTATGGACATTTTAAAAACCATCGAATTACAGCCCCAAGAAGCAAATTCTTTCAACAACTTCGTGGGACATGTAAAACGATGTATCGAGCCGGTCATCATCTTCAGAGAGGATGAAGTCAAAGCAATATCGAATGACGCGACTGATCCACCCCTACATGTTGTTGCACGGATCAACGGGATCCCGTATAAGAGAGTGTTGGTAGATACTGGCTCGTCCAGTAATATTATTACCACTGCAGCCCTAAAACATTTGAAGCTGCCGACCTCTCATATCATAGCCTCCACGTACACACTCGCGAGCCTTCAATGATGCAATATGCTCGATAGTCGGCACGGTTGTTCTACCTGTCCAGGTAGGACAAAAGACAACACCAACATTGTGCCATGTGTTGGAAGGCGAGATGGCCTACAATATACTTCTAGGGCGGCCTTGGATTCGAGACATGAAGTGTGTCCCTTCCATCGCTCACCAGTGCTTAAAGTATGCTTTTGAAGGTGAAATACATATAGTCCCAATGGACCTGGAACCCTTCAAGTATTGCAATGCAAGACAACTAATGCCTCGACCGACCCTCCCTTCAACGCATTTGGATTTCCAATTAAATCCAGCTAAACAGGGTCCAATACCGCAAGCACCACTGATGACCGAATCACCAAAACCCCAGCCAGGTGAGACTTCATCATCTGCTCCTTCATCATCAATGCCACCCGTCATGGCTACACAGAAGGACAAGGGAAAACAAATCATGGAAGAGGCTCAGCCCTTAGAAGAGGGGTTGCCCACAATATCAACGGTATAAACAGAGGAAATATCTAGTACAACGGAAGCTGAGACCCCAAACCTACCAAACATGGAATGGACTCAGGAAGGACTCCCGTTCCCTCCCTCCAACGCATCAACAATCACTGTTAAAATGGCTAGTACAGGCCTGGGGGAGTACATAGTGCAGAATGTTGTGGCAACACCCGCATTAGAGTCGGTCCAGGATATGGGAAGACCTCGCCTTCCCATAGGAACAGTTGTTCCCCTAGGTCACCCACCCAACCAGAAAAATTTTGTGTATGGGGGCCTTGATCATGGTCTTGAACCATGTCAGCAAAAGGAAGCATACGAAGAACCTTTTGTTGAAAACATCAATTATATGTCAAACCCGCAATTTGCCCTCAAATATCTCGACCAATGCCATTGGCATGGATACGGGCTAGGCAGATATGAGCAAGGGATGCGTCTCCCTTGCCAACCAAGATATCGGGATGCCATATGACAAGTCGGAGTAGGGTTCAACCACCCCTGCCCTTGGACATCTTGGTTGAAAATATGCAAGACCTAGAAATCGGCAACAAGGGGGGATTGGCACTAGATCTCTATGCCAACCCAAAAATAGAATTTACATTGGGAGATTACCTCCCATGGTCACCAAACACCCTTGGTAACAGCAGTAATCCCTCTCCTTTGCTAGAGAGAGGCGACAGTTCGGATACCCATCCCCAAAAAGAATATCAATGGTTTTCGGACATCTTTTCAAAGCTGTTCCCCTTAGAGATTCCAGTTGAGTCAGCACAATGTCAAGAGATTCAGGTCCCTCCACCACAAGTGGAACAACCGCGATGGGACCAGATTAAATTATTGGAGCAAGGAGAGTCCTCAACATCACCAGCAATAGTCGCTGAAGAGAATGAACATTTTCGAATCTCTGAAAGTGACTCAGAAGATGAGACTGAGATGGACTATCTCAGACATGCGTGACGACATTATCGTGCTTTAACTCATGAAGATCTAATGGGAAAGATGAGCATACGATTAGGGCATGAATGGTGGGTCGACCCAACAGGGTGGGACCTGATCTTGGATCTATGGCTCCACATTCACAATGAGCACCGTCCACCTCGAGACCCTATCATAACAACAGTGTCGAGGGAAGACCCTGTCCTCCATTTGGCACATAGGGCCGATCCGTTCGTGCCCGTTCCCATAGAGCCAGATCCAAAGTATAGGGAATATCTAGAAAAATCAAGTTATCATACCCGTGGTAATGGAGACCAAATTCATTCCATCCACATGATCTCCATTGATTTGACCGCACCCATCCGCAATCCGACCGATCCAGAACGGTCATTGCATCTCGACATAGATGCCATCAACTGGGATCGCGTCAATTCACCCCTATCACCAACAGAGTACTGGCCTTTCGGTGAAATGCCTCATTTTACCCCAAGGACAACTCAGGATATTTTTCAAGCTGAAGAGGAACCTGAGGTTCCAAACATAGATCTAAATTCAGCTAATGATATCCATTTGATCCCGACTCCACATCAGTTGGAGGACGGATCCCACATGTCGCTCGAGGAGACGACCGACGTAGACATCGGCATGCGATCCAATGAATCCACAGATTCTCAAGTCGGGGGTAAGTCTTTCCCCCCGAAGAGCAAGCCGAATACATTGCCCTTCTCAAAGAGAAGAAGGAGGTTTTTGCATGGTCGTACAAGGATATGCCAGGACTAGACCCGCAGCTAGTCACGCATAATTTAATGCTTGATCCGACAATCAAGCCTGTAAAGAAAAACTACGTAAGATGCACCCAATAGTGGCCTTGATGGTCAAAGACAAATTGCAAAAGTCGTTGGATGCACAGTTTGTCATCTGCGTGGATTATCCGCCATGGTTGTCCAACATGGTTCCCGTCAAGAAGCCCGACGGGAGGATTCGCATATGCACCAATTTTTGCAATTTGAATAAAGCGAGTCCTAAGGATGATTTCCCCTTGTCGAGCATCGATGCGTTAGTAGACGCTACAGCAGGTCACGAAATGCTCTCCCTAATGGATGGTTTCTCAGGATACAATCAAATTCGTATCAATCCTGAAGATCAACTCAAAACGGCATTCACAACGCCTTGGGGAACATTTTGTTATAAGGTCATGCCTTTTGGCCTTAAAAATGCTGGTGCCACCTACCAACGTGCCATGACGTATATCTTCCATGATTACATGCACAAAACTTTGGAAGATTACATGGATGATTTATTAGCCAAGTCTCTCTTGCGCTCAAATCATATCGCTGACTTAAGCAAGATCCTCGATCGCCTCATGGAGCATAAAGTCAGACTAAACCCCAAGAAGTGCGTCTTTGGCGTCACATCTGGAAAACTCTTGGGTTTCATAGTCTCAAAACGAGGAATCAAAGTGGACCCAAAGAAATTCAAGGCAATCCTTGAAATGGTTCCCCCAACCACAATCAAGCAACTCAGGAGTCTGCAAGGAAAGGTCGCGTCGATTAAACGGTTCATAGCGCAATTATCTGACAAGTGCCGACCTATGAACAAATTATTGCATAAGGGGGTTACATTTCATTGGGATGACGAGTGCCAGTCAGCCTTTGATGAGATCAAACAATACTTGGCTTCGCCGCCAGTATTGGCACCACCTAGGCCAGGAGTGTCGTTCTACTTATACATCTCGGCTCATCGAGGTGGCACCGGGCGCCATGCTAGCCCGGAAGAATGAACTTCACAAGGAACAGAGCTACATACTATCTTAGCCACACTGCCGTCGATTACGAACTTAACTATGCATACGTTGAGAAACTTTGCCTGGCAAGTGGTGTTTGCTACCAAAAAGCTACGCCACTACATGCTGAGCAACACTACGTATGTTGTGTCTAAGGAGAATCCATTGCGATACATGATGAGTCGTACTTATCATAGTAGTCGCACGGCGAAATGGATCATGTTGTTGATGGAATTTGACATAGAGTTTATTGGCCAAAAATCTATCAAAGGACAAGTCATAGCCGATCAACTAGCAGAGGCTCCTCTTGAAGACAATCAGCCTCTAGTCATAGAACTACCCGATGATGGGGTCTTTCATGTCTCAGAATCGCCAGATTCTGATGAGCCTGAGTCACAAGCCGACATAACCCTATTCTTTGATGGTTCTAAGTGTGAGCAAGGTGGTGGTGCGGGAATTGTATTCTTCACACCGCAGGTGCTCCAATGCCCTTGTCATTTAAATTAAACTTCCCATGCACCAACAATAACGCAGTAGTATGAAGCCTTGCTCCTAGGTCTTCAGATAGCAATCGCCATGAACATCAAAATACCGAACATCTTTGGTGATTCGCTGTTAATAGTCAATCAAGTCAAAGGGGTATATCAATGCAAATGCCCAGTTTCGAAGGCTTATAAAGCCCTTGTGGACAAATTCCTGGTAAAACTTGAGTGGTATGACATCGAGGCACTCCCTCGATCATCAAACCATTTTGCGGATACAATGGCCTCCTTAGGGTCATTAATTCCGCAGGACCTTTCTGGTGATATGACAACCATTCAAGTCAAAACCTTATCGCAATCCACGATGGAGCGTGCAAGCTTAGACTTGACGCCAGGAATCCACATGATACAAATTTAACCATCCTTGGATAGGTTCTCTCGAATCCGAGATCGTCTGAAACACGCCAACTGGGGGTCCTTGTTCTCCCCTACTCCCATTAATAGCAACACAATACTATTCTTGCAGGTTCTATCCCATTCAGCATTTGCTAGGGATGAACTTCAGGAGGGATTGGTCTGTTCATACTATCGAGGTTTCGATCAACAGGATCGGTATTTACCCATTCGAGACTACCTCAAGTTAGGTAGTCTCCCACTTGATTTGACTCATGCCGCAAAACGAGAACTCAAGCAGAAGCGGCTAAGTATGTCTTGATAGGAGACATCTTGTATCGTCGCAGCTATGAAGGAATCCTCCTTCATTGCTTGGACCAAACAAGAGTCCACTTGGGCAATCACCCAAGCGCACGATGGTACATGTGGTGGCCACTTCAGTGGAATGGCCATCGCAAAGCACATTCTTTGCATGGGCTATTATTGGCCATCTTTAGAGCGAGATTGTTGCACCTATGTCAAGAAGTGCGTGAAGTGTCAACATCATGCCAATCTAATGCACGTACCTTCTCAGGCCTTGCAGACAGACCCATCTGCTTGGCCATTTTCGCAATGGGGCTTTGATCTCATTGGAAAGATCTCCCCTGCATCGTCAGGCCATCACACGTTTATCATAACGGCCACAGAGTACTTCACCAAGTGGGTGGAAGCGATTTCGCTTACCTCTATGACAGGACCCCGCATTGTGGAGTTCATTTTGCATAACATCATATGTCGTTTTGGTATTCCATCCAAAATAGTCTCGGATAATGGGACACCTTTCAAGAACAAAGACGTGCGTGCTTTGACCACAAAGTACAAGATTCAAAGACAGCTTTTCAACACCTTATTATTCGTAGGCGAATGGACAAGCAGAGGCGTCAAACAAAATGCTAGTTGCCATCCTTAAAAAGACCGTCGCAGATAGTCATAAGGATTGGCACATTCAAATCCCACTTGCCCTATGGGCCTATCGCACTAGCATTCGGACGCCCACTGGGGCCACTTCGTTTTCACTCGTGTATGGCTCCGAGGCAGTCATGCCTCTAGAGTTGGAGATTCCTTCCCTGCGCGTATCAATGCATGAGTTCATAGATGATGATTCTGCGCGGTAGGCCTGGTTAGACCATCTTACGTTGCTTGACGAACGACACGTTAATGCTCTCGAGCATTTACGCATTTATCAAGAGCGACTTAAGAAAGATTACAACATGAAAGTTCACCTTCGGGACTTTCGCGTTGGTGATTTGGTTTTGAAGGAAAATCAACAAAATTCCAGTTTACCATCCCACCTACGGGACAAGTTTGCGGCAAATTGGTTAGGTCCGTATGTCATTGATAGCAAAATCGGACCCGGGACATACCGGTTAGCTTCTCTTGATGGTATCAAGGAAACAGAACCCTTGAATATCAGTCATTTGCGACCATTTCATATCTAAAGAAAGCCCCAAGGATTCTTGCAATCGCTTGGTCAAACCAAAATGCTCCAAGGATTATCGCAATCGCTTGGTCACCCCAAAAGCCCCAAGGATTCTTGCAATCGCTTGGTCAAACCAAAATTCTCCAAGGATTATCACAATCGCTTGGTCAATCCCCCAAAATGCTCCAAGGATTATCGCAATCGCTTGGTCACCCCAAAAGCCCCAAGGATTCTTGCAATCGCTTGGTCAAACCAAAATGCTCCAAGGATTATCGCAATCGCTTGGTCACCCCAAAAGCCCCAAGGATTCTTGCAATCGCTTGGTCAAACCAAAATGCTCCAAGGATTATCACAATCGCTTGGTCAATCCCAAAACGCTCCAAGGATTTCCATAATCACTTGGTCAAAAATCATGAAAATTCAAAAACAACAAAAATCACCAAAAAACAACAAAAATTTGCATCTTCTTTCTAGGCATATTCAAATTCATCAAATAGACATTTCTTCTCGTAATTCATCTTCATATTCACCAAAATCAATCCATCAAAAATACAAAAATACATAGCTGCATCCAAGCATTGCATCCATACATTGTATATTCATGGTCGTATAGGTCAAAGGCACCATAGGTTGTCATGGTTCTACTAGTCCATCTTGTTCCACACTGTTCCATTTTACAAAAACAACAAAACATCATGCACTTTACCACACCAGAGTCAGTGGTCTCTTAATGTATCAAGAGTTTTTCGTGATTTAGTCATCATTTTGCTCTTTAGTAATGAAATGTATCAAGTCAAACAGATTTTACGAGGGTAGAGTTGCACTTGCAATACACCTTGTTACGTAACATCCCAACACAAATTAAAACACATAAAAATTCCCGAGTTGTGTGAACGAAGGATGAAACCTGCACAGTAATCCAGGTTACCATAAGCAAAATGGTTATCTTGCTCATCCCCCTATGCGAATGACCCCAAGAATGCTGAGAGTTGGCAAAAGGACAAGCGTCCTCCCTACCCAATTCCCTACGAATCCCAAAGTTACAAAACGTCAAAATTTGCAAAATGTCAAAACTTCAAAATTTGACACCCTACAGTGCACATCTCAAAAAGCACAAAGAATAGTGATTATCGTCACTCCATATCCCTTGCTCAAGAGAAAATAAAAACAAATCAAAATAAACAAGTGATTCTTATCACTATAACGAGCAAGTATCCCAAGACAATTGAAAAAAAGAAGGGAGTTGACCTTGAATCCCCGGAACTCTCAAGATTCTCGACAGTCATGAGGCAAGCCTCAGTACCGGTTTGGTTGATAGCCTATCGATCACTAGCGGTAAACTTCTTGCATGACGATATATCTGTCACATTAACTTGTGTACAGATCAATGTTTGCATGTGGATGAGCTAGCTTATGGTATCCTGGAGAACACCACAGATTAATCTAACTACATACAACAAAGGAGTTAGTGGAGCTAATTAGGTGATCCTCAAGACGAGGTTCGAGTTGAAAGCCCATCCTGCACTCGGCGGTATCCCGACAAATACCACATAAATGAACTCAATTGCACACATAGGGATGTGAAATAACTTGGTTAAAAACAAGTCCGATTCATACCTTGTTCAAAAGTCTTGTAAGATAAAGTACAACTATGGCTAGTGAGTTAAAACTATCTCGAGTCTCGTAAAACCTTTGCTACATTGCTAAACCAATTGCACTGCTTTTTCATCCTTGCAATACCATCGAAAATACAAAAAGAAGAAACACCACATTTGTACATAGCAAAATAATGGAGTTCTAAATAGTCTATGGTGCCATAACCAAATATCACCAAGTCCATACATCAATTTCATTTTTGCATATTACATGCATTTGCATTCCTCATGCATCCATCCAAATAAATCAGCATACAACATTGGTAATTATCATACCATATGCATCCATCCATATCAAGTAGCATGCACCCATCAACATCAACCATTGTGCATAAAATCATGACATATACGTAAAGAAAGAAAATCAAAACAACAAAAACATCACAAAAATGCAACACAAAAAGACGCAATAAGCATTGCCAGACACGAGTGCTCTTGCACTCAACCTCTTGGCATAGAAAATCGATGTCGGGGCTCAAATTCTCATTCTCCTACTTTCCTAAGAAAGCTATCATAGCTGGACCGCTCCACGGGAAGACGGGTTTTTGATGATTTCGCCCCATTATGGCATCACCAAAAGGGTTAGCACCCACCAAAAATAGGTCCAAATGTCGGGAGATTGCACGTGCTCACATAGAAAAACATCTAAAGCCACCCTCACCTAATTCATCTTGGGTCAAGCGACTCGTCGCTTTTCTCACGAAGGTCATTCCCTCATCGATTTGTCGCTTGAGGGGGTAGTCACACTTAGTCACCAATCAACAAGCACACACCCAATCAAGGCAATGACATGCATTCAAAGAATCATTGACAAAGACAATCACGCTCCTGCTTGGGGCAGTAAACAAGCAATCATTAAATTGATCAAATACTTGGCATTCCCGAGCATGAACACAAGGTTCCCTTGTGGATAAAAGGTTGCGCCCTTTGCCTAATCATGACTGATCAATGTCCAAGCTCAAGTCACACCTCACCAAAATAGGTTAACACTTGAAATCAAATTCCTTAGCTCGTCAAAAGCAAGGATTCAAGAATGCATGCCCTTTCCATACTTGGGGCATTAAAAGTTGGTTAGGTTACCAAGAAACCCTAATCATTAGTGCTTTGGTCGTATATTTTTGCTCTTGGTTAGGTTACCAAGAAACCCTAATCATTAGTGCTTTGGTCGTATATTTTTGCTCAGCACTGCGTCACCCGCAGCGCTTCCCAAAAAGGGGCATCTGTAGACACCAAAACAACACCATTTCGATTAAGTGATTACAAACATTGATCACATTGATATCACAGCTTTTAAGGCAGCCCTTAGAGGTCAAATAGTGGTCTTAACCACTCGCACAGCAGTTCGGAAGATCGGAAAATGAGCAGAGCAAAGTCGGTCATTCTAGAGCCTTTAACAAACTTCTTAGCCTTCTTCAAAGCCTTCCGCGCCAAGCCTTTTGTCAAAAACCAAAGCGGGCCCAAAGTGTCGCGATATCGTGACACTTTGGGCCCCGGCCCAAAGCGGGCCCAAAGTTTCGCGATATCGCGACACTTTGGGCCCCGACTCAAGCGGGCCCGGGCCCGAAGTGTCACGATATCGCGACACTTTGGGCCCCCGCCCAAAGCGGGCCCAAAGTGTCGCGATATCGCGACACTTTGGGCCCCGACCCAAAGCGGGCCCAAGGTGTCACGATATCGCGACACTTTGGGCCCCGACCCAAAGCCGGCCCAAGGTGTCGCGATATCGCGACACTTTGGGCCCCGAGCCAAAGCCGGCCCAAAGCATCGCGATATCGCGACACTTTGGGCCCCGAGCCGACACGTCACCAGTCAAAGGCATGCAGTCAACTATCTAGGGAACGACCGCCACGTGGCACCCTCTACGTGTCCCTTTTCGAAGAAAACCCCACGGGTCTGTAGAACGACGGATTCAACGGCGAGCATTAATTAGACGAGCGATTTCGAAATATCCGATTCGAGGCCATGCCTCATAACTTCCGATGTCAGTGCGAGCCATGCTTAGTAATGACCCGATAAGGATCAAATCTGAGTGGCCCTTGCGGATTTAGGGTTTCGAACATTAATGTTCCCAAAGGCCGAACCCTCTATAAATATAACCGGCTCGATACGTAAAAAAGGACTGCGAAGTATTTTGTTAAGACAACGAAGTGCTGTTAAACTGAATATCCGATTGTATTCATCTGAACTTGCATTTCTCGCATTGGATTATCTTAATCCATCAATTCGACGACGCCTCTTTCCTTTGAGATTTCGGGCCTATTCCCAGTGGATTGGTGCCGAGATCAAGATTTAACGGGAGCGGCCCGCTTGGGCATCCCGCACATGTTTTCGTTAATTTAATATATATGCTATTTACAGAAGTTTTAAAATAGCTCATGTTTATGTTTTAAAATATGCATCTTTCGAATATATTAAAGCATAGCTTAAGTCTTATGCTGTCAGAATACATGCTACCTTCAAATATAATTAAAACAGTCTATGGTTCCATGATATATGCTGTTTTCGATTATGTAGGTTGTTTTCCGTGAAAGTTGCGAGGTTACGTAGAACTATTTTATTCACGTATTTGACCAACCTTCGCATGCATTTTCCATTGCTTCCTAAATACAGACGTTATGCTTTCATTTAACAGGTGCTATTAAACGTTGTTATTGTTTCTTTGAATACAGTGAAGAACAGCAGCAAGCTAAAATTCATTAAACACCAGCGACGGCAATACAGTTTGACCCGCCTATTTTGCATGTGGGCATGCGGAAAGAGACTACTGTTCATCGGTTGTAACTGAGGATATGTCATTCGAAATATTTATTGTAACCGAACGGAATTACGTTAATAAAAAGGGTTGTGCTCCTGTTTTAATTTAATTCTATCCGTGTTATTTTATGCATAAATCTGGTTTTATTTTTATTACATCTGAACACTGTTTTCTTTATTCCGGAATCTCATGCTTTCATGGTGAATCGGAAACTAATTTACATTTTTTTAGAATATTGCTTTGTCATGGTTCCTTCTTTTATTCATGACTAACAAATTGGTTTTGAAGTTATTCTTTGAGTTTCACTAAAGGCAACATCTGAGGAGCAAATTGTATTTCTAAGAGAAGAAATGATGTCCCTAAGAGAAACGATGGTATCTGCATTAGGAAAGTATTATGAATGTCATTCTACCTTTGGAACACCTTATCAAATTCATGAAATTTTATTGGAGTTTCTATGACTTTTTAATCAAGAGGTGGCATCAGGATACCTACAAAATCTACATATCTATAAGTTCACATTATGTCAATTTCAAATATTTTGTGAGCCTATTGCTTGTAGGTTCTTCCCATACATTGTGGGTGATAGATCATTCTTGTGTTATTGCCATCTACCCATGGAGGTTAAGACTTCTTGGAGCCAATTAGAAGCAGCCTATCTTTATCACTTTGGTAATCAAGTTGACTTGGATAGGTTGCAAAATCAATTCACCTCTATGTGTAAAGAGCCTAATGAGTCCATGAGTCAATTCAGTGTGAGGTTTCATGAATTGTACTCTCAAATGTGGGAAAGTTTGGGTACATCGAAAGAGGAAGCTATTGAAGTATACCTAAGAGCCATACCCCCCACACTTGCTACACTCATTAAGGAAAACTTGGATGACCTGTATCTAGAGACAATCTATGAGATATTTGAAAAGGCAGAACAAGTTTTGGAAGAAGAAAAGGCACAACATGTTCACATGAGAGATTTTTCTTTTGGAGTTAGTGATGCCAACCGACACCAACCATTAAATGTAGCACCCTCCACTCCAATGATACCTAGGATAAATGATCAAGGGGATGAATTTGAAGCTCCAAATGTTACAACCACCTTAGATGTAGTCCAAGAGGAGGTGCAAATTGCTAAGTCGACATCCACCAGTGAGGATTATGCAGAGGATCTCATTCATAGAGATACATGATTATTTGGATAAATGGGCCCTAAATTCAACAAGGTTTGAGATAGGTGATAGGACAGAAACTATCATAGAATTGAATGAAGTGGTTGAAAGCAAAATCGAAAGAAAATCAATAAATGAATTTGAAGATATGATAGAATTGCACCACTTGTTCTTGGAAGACACACTCGATGAAATGATTGAAAATAATGATCAAGAAATTCTTCACCCTCCAAATTGTGATAAAATTGAATCATGGGTTACTAATTTGGACTATGATAGCCTTACCAATTTGAATTCAATAAATAGCCCATTTTTGGAAATAATTGAACCATCTAAGGAAGGTGAAGGTGAATTTGATGAGATACACTTTGATCAATTAGAAGATGTTGAAAAAATAGTTAACCATCATAACTTAATTTTGGAAGATGATCGCCATGATTCTTGGAAGAAATTGGATGAATATGCTCACTCTAAACCTTCTAATGAGCTCTTTATGTCAATTGATATGCAGGATAACATAATCACCTACTCAAAGGAAGATATTACAACTCTTGTACAATTTGAGGATGTTTTGGAAGGGGGTTTCAAATCTCATCAAATTTTGGAAGATTATAATGATCCTACTACCAAGGACAAAGAAGAAAAAGAATTGGCAAATGAATCAAAATATCATGTCACAAATACTATGGAATTTCATTCCATGAATTTGGATGACAATTTTTACAATGGTTGGGGGAGATATGATGATGTGTTATTTTCTCACACCCCTATTGATGAAATTCCTATTCCATTGGATATACAAGATGTTGAAACTTCTATCTCACATGAAGAGATGCCATGGATGGTGAATAAGGAATTGGAACCAAATGACAAAGAGATTGATCAATTGGAAGCAACTCAAATGAGTGATCATCAAGATAGATTACTTGACATACACTTTGACCCACAAAATTTGAGGATTGAGAAAGATGAACATGTTTTCGATTGGGTGGCATATGTTGGTATGTTTGATGAACAGGTAATAAATGAAGAAATTGTGATTTCTCACCAAGTTTTGGTAAATGAAAATGTGCAAAAGGTAGAATCTAACCTTTTGTGTTCAAACACCCAAGCTATATGTGAAGATTTGCATGAACATTTTTTGAATTTGAAGGATGTTTATGATGAAATGCCATTGAAGGTGAATGAAAAACAAGGATTGACTTCTAATCACACCTTTAATAAAATCACTTGCATGAATGAAAAAGAGGTTGAGGCACATGAATTGTTAAATCAAATTCATCAACAATTGATAATGGAGTCTAGGGTAAAAAGTTTTACTAATCCTCATTTAGTAAATATCCTAGATTCTTGCAAATTGTTGCACAAGTTTGATTGGCCTAAGAACATGGAAAATGAATTGGCTTTAAAAATTTTGGAAATAGGCTCTTGCTTACAAAGTTTCATTTTGGATAAAGAAAGCCTAATTCTAAATCATGAATGGAAATATGAAATTTATACCTTAAAGAATATGCGAGATGAAATTGAAGATCAAATATTGTCTAATCAATTTGATGATTTGAATCTCACCTATGACAGTACTAATGACACTAAATCAAATTGGTGGGGAGAGCGAGGCAAGTTGAATTTTTTTGCATTGCTTGGTTTTATCTTATTGTTGTTGGATTCCTACAACATTTGGCATACATATTGTGTTATATGTTTTTTGAAATTTTCTAATCGTTTTTGGGATCCAGGAAAGTGATAGTCCAAGCTTTGCATCATCTTGTACCATATTGTACATTTGTATATAATTTTTTAGTTTGTGATGTTGGGTTTGCATTTCAGTTTTGGTTTTAAGTTTTGTGTGTTGGTCCTTTGGACATTTTTGGTTTGTTTTGAAAAAAAAAAAAATGAGATGTCAGCTTATGTCGTTATGAATGTTGACTAAGACTACGAGAATATGAAACATCAAAATTGTATTGCAGAAAGCTCCATGAGTATCGCAAACACATTAAATAATATCGTTTGGAACTTGTGATGCATGAAGTTGTCAGTTTTACAAACATCTGCATTTCAAAAAGAGCAATGCATTCATCCATATCTCATGTTACATTCGACATGGCATATACATTTCATCTTAGTTGCATCTACATTTCAAATACAATCATTGAAAAGGTGTCAAATCCTCTTAGGGTTGTTATATAACGTATATTAAAAAGATCCTAAGATTGGGAACTGATGCCCGAACTATCTTGAACCAAACACGCACTACACATATTAAAGAGGATCTTGAGCAAAATGGTCAAAACCATACTTGGAAGAAAAGGTGAGGCGAAAGGAGTATTTCGGGTCTATCCTATCATGCAACATAATCCTTAAAAAAGTTGTTTGTACCACTCCCATAGTGCTTAAAGCCTAAAATCATAGTAGTAAGGATAGGGTTAAATCCTCATTGAACTTAGGTTGAGGATCCAATTCCGCAAAGCTCTGATTTGACCTTCATGAAGTAGTAAGGATAGGGTCTATTTCTCATCTCGCTTAGGTTGAGAATCTGATTTCCCAAAGCTTCTATTTTTCCCACTCAAGAACTTAAAATTCCAAAGCAAATATTTTTCATTCTATTTTTATTGCATCATTGATATTGGATTGGAAGGATCGTACTACATGTCCCTTGCAAGGATGGGTAGTCATCCCCAAGGTTCAAGAAATCAAAAGTAAATTCAAATCCTGGATTATGGGGTTGATCTCCACCGGGGCTATAGACACCTGACTGGAAGTGGAGTATGCTCATGCGTGGCAACATGTCTTGTCTAAAATAAAGACCACTGACTACTCAAATGGACAGGCTAGCCTGACAGTTTCATCCATAGTAGGTTAAATCATTTTGTTCAAGATGAGGTAATGAACTCCAGACCAAAGTAGCAAATATAGGGTTAAATTCCCATCTCGCTTAGGTTGGGAATCCTATTCCCCAAAGCTCTGATTTCACTTACACTTGCACATGGGTTCAAGATGGTAGTGACACATAACCAACTTTGGGATCTAGTAAATTAATTCAGTATGCACATATTTGGTCCTAAGAGGGTTTGACAGTTTTAATATGTTTGTTCATGATACTAGAAAGTTTGAGCCTTTGCAAAGCAGGTTGTTATATCTCTAGCATAGTTGTCATACATCAAATCTTGCATAAATCAATCATAGCCTTGCATACGAATCATAAGTGAAACTAACAATGGAAAGTTGAATGAGTTTCAAACGATAGGGAATGAAGCACATTGCACACACCAAGCTGATGCTTAATAATTCTAATGCTTCATGTATTTCTTGTCTAGTTTCATTCTTGGGATATTTGCTGACGCTTGTATTTGAGTCTGTGTGTTTTTAGGTTGGGTTCTCATCGAAATGCTCCGGAGCATTTCCCAGCAGAGTCGCCATTTTTTGTGGTTGCTCCACAACGTACCCCAAAATTGGGGACCCCCCTTTTGCATATTTTCCAAGAAGACCGAAGTGGCCCATATGCTAAAGATCAAAGAAAAAACAAAACACCGCAAGGAGGAAAAAGTGTCGCGATATCGTGACATGTTGCATTTTTACGTCCAAAAGAGAAGGAAAAAGTGTCGCGATATCGTGACATGTTGCATTTTCGTGGCCAAAAGAGAAGAGAAAGAACAAGAAATAAAAGTGTCGCGATATCGCGACATGTATTTTTGTGGCCAAAAGAGAAGGAAAAAGTGTCGCGATATCGCGACATGTTGCATTTTCACGGCCCAAAGCAAAGAGAAAGAGCGAGGAGAAAAAGTGTCACGATATCGCGACATGTTGCATTTTTGCAACCAAAAGAGAAGAGAAAAAGTGTCGCGATATCGCGACATGTTGCATTTTCGCAGCCAAAATAGAAAAGAAAAAGTGTTGCGATATCGTGAAATGTTGCATTTTCGCGGCCAAAAGATAAGAGAAAGAACAAGAAAGAAAAGTCTCGCGATATCGTGACATGTATTTTCGTGGCCAAAAGAGAAGGAAAAAGTGTCGCGGTATCGCGACATGTTACATTTTTGGGGTCCAAAGCAAAGAGAAAGAGCAAGGAGGAAAAAGTGTCGCGATATCGCAACATGTTGCATTTTCACGGTCCAAAGCAAAGAGAAAGAGCAAGGAGAAAAAGTGTCGTGATATCGCGACATGTTGCATTTTCGTGACTCAAAAAGGGCAGGCAGGCAGAGAGAAAAAAAGTGTCGCGATATCGCGACATGTTGCATTTTCGTGACTCAAAAATGGCAGGCAGGCAGAGAAACAAAAGTGTCGCGATCGCGACATGTTGCATTTTCGTGACTCAAAAATGGCAGGCAGGCAGAGAAACAAAAGTGTCGCGATATCGCGACATGTTGCATTTTTGCGACTCAAAAAGGGCATGCAGGCAGAGAAACAAAAGCATCGCGATATCGCGACATGTTTCATTTTTGCCAAGGGAACAGAGTAGTTGACAGTGCGTCTGATATTAGTGATGAACACCAGGATAATGAAACTGAAGACTGCATAGTGACGTGGACCTATAAGAAATAAATCGAAGATTGAATAAGGTAATTTGTCACATAAGGACAAAATCCAATGATTAAGACAAAATGTTACATAAGGAATCTTTAATGATTTGAAATCATTTAAGATGATCGTTACACCTAGAAGGAAACGAACGCATGCCCATGTGGAGAAAAGGAAATGAAGGGCCACAAAATAGAAATGAAAAGCCTTTTTGGAAACCAAAAAACATGCATGCACAAGGGAAGGAGAAAACGAACAGTCATGGTAGGAGAAAATGAACAGTCATGGAAGGAGAAACAAAAAAAAAATTCAAAGGTTTTAAATACGCCATTCAAAGAGGCCATAAGGGGTTGGAAACTGCTGCAAGCAGAGTTGTAGATTTGAAGGCAAGAGGGCCATTCTGGACCTGTTTGAGTCATTTTCTTCCATGGACTGTTTTGGGAAAACCAAAAAATTTTGTTACTATAAAATGACAAATTTTGAATACAGAAAATTTCAGAAAGTTGCATCTTATGGACAAGAAAGGAGGAGTCATTTTCTGCATGCAAGATTAAATTTCTATTTTTCCCCTTTTTAGATTTTAGGCTTGTAAATGGAGTTTATGCAAGTTTCTTGATTGCTTCATGCGAATGTTTAAATCTGAAAATCTCATTTAAAACCCTAGGAGCCAACACTTAGCTTATCCAGATTGTGCTTGTTTTGCAAGTCCAATAGGTTAGGTTGCATGCATGAAAACCTCACATCTTCGGTTTTGTCGAAATAGGATAGCATCATACTGAATGCATTTTATTTTCATTTTTTGCATTTCAATTTTCATTTTTTTTTTTGCATTTTATTTTTCCAAAAAAAAATTAACTTTTCTTTAATTTTCAGGCATTAAAATAAACATTTAAAAAACTTCAAAATCCAAAAATAATTTAACCATTGTGTAGGTTATACTTCATACTTCCAATACGCAATTTGAAATTTCATTTTCGGAGTTGTTTAGTATTTTTAAAAATTCATCGAAGTTGTTGTTTTATTACAGATTTTAAAAAATCCGAAAATAGAAAATTTCCATTTTAAGGTCAAATTTCATTTTTTTCATTTATGTTTTGCACTCATGAGCCTATGATGACATTCCCTTCATGAAAATTCCAATTTCATCAAAGGAGTTATGTTTTATGGCATTTCACAAATTTCCATTTTTGAGCCTAAAATTACCCTCTCTTCATAAAAAATCTAATTTTACGAAAGAGGGGTAATTTGAGTATTACATTGAAGGTCATTTCTTCAAAGCACTTAATTGTTCATCTTAATTAAAATTTGATTTCATTTAAGAGGGATAAGTTAAAGTGACATTTAAAGTCCTTAATTTAAGGCCATAAATTATTGTCTCTTTGTGAAAATTCATTTCACCAAAGAGGGATAGTTTATCGATCATATTGATAGCTATCTTTATCTTCATGATAAGAAGCCATACTTGGACTTAATAAAGAATATAAAATTTACCTTAAAACTCTCAAGATAAAAGAAATTAAGACACTACATCGTGGTCATATGAGAGCCAACTCACATTTGCTTTATTTTGGTTCAATGAACAATCACTAAAGTTTCATGGTAAAATAAACCAACATTGCCCCTTGTTTACAGTTACTTGCAATCACTAAGGTGTTCCAAGTATTTAAAATGAATATATTTATTTGAGATTACTAATACACATGCAAAATGCTAAATATAGCAGAGACCTTGGAGAAGTTGTTTGTTTAACTTCTTTGCAAGAGGGGATTTGGAACCCAAATCCTAATGGAGAGTGTACTTTCACAATTGGGTGAAAATACCACTCAACAAGATCTTCGGTGCCTCTATATATTGGGAGGACAGGCATAGGGAAATGCTTAGGATAGGGTTGAGCAACTACAATGGGATCCAAGGGTTGGCTACACATATCTCTATAACTATAAGAGGGATGGTAAGGATCTATCTGATCTAGTCTTGAAGCTAACTATTTAACCAAGGCTTCAAGTCCCTGTTGTTGTCCACCAAATTGGTTTTGTTGCATCACATTGTTGTTGTGTCTTGGATAATGCATTGGTGCTGTTGTATATTGATTCCCAACTGAAACACTATTATGTAGAGTGTTGCTAGGAGGATTATTATGAAGCTGATATGGAATTTTGTTTTGTTGGACCTTTTGTTGATTCTGGCTAAGTTTATGCATCTTTTTAATTCTTTGTGCTACCTTTTGTGATGCAGAAACTGGTTGTTTTTGTTTAGAATTTGCAGCTATTGTTGGTGGTGGTTGCGTTATATTCTGATTTACATTATGAGATGTATCAACTTGATTTGTATTCTTGTTCATGTATGTTAATGGATTCCCATTCAATCGGAGGGCAGCCTCTATGGAAGCCTCTGTTGAATAATCTCCCATAGGAAGTTGAGCTTCTGTTTGTATTACATGATTGATGACATCTATATTGTCTTTTAAGAATTCAGTAAAATGATGTGTGGAGGTAAATGTAATATTACCTGCTTCATCTACTTGAGGTTTATGATAGAAAACTTCTTCTTCTTTAGCATGGTTTTCCCCATATGATTCTGATGATACATAATCCTCAACTCGAACTTCATATTCAAAATTTCCTTGATCTTGTTCTCCCATATAGTCAGGTTATACTTATTTTCCACTTCTTAATTTGGGTATTATCACTTAAAATATTTTATCTTGCAGATATATATGATTATATATATGTGCTTAATGGCTTGGGGTATATATGTTATATATATACCTAACTAAATTATATTATGTTTTTGGGGTTTTTGTAGTTTTGGATTGCAAACAAAAGACTTATAGAACATAACTTATAGTATTATAAATATTATACTCTAATTTTCCTGTAAAAGCTTATAGATATCATTAACAGGTTCTAATTCCTTAGGGGTCATATAGTGTTCTTCTTCAAACTGAAAGTTGGCTTTTAAGAATCTTATGAAATGAGCTATAGTGATGCAATCGACTTCACAGTTTGACCTATAAAAGTATAATTCATGACAATATTCTCGATAAATCATAGCTCTAGGAACTCTATTGAATCTTCTCTTATCATCTAAGACAACCTCTCGATTTTCCACATGTGATAAAAATTTATGTACCGTTATTGCATCATCAAGATAATATTCAAAGGAGTAAAAACTTGGGGAAATGAGAGCTCTCTTATCTGCTAGCCACCTATCACATGCTCTCTGAAGGTCAAAGTAGAAAGGTGCACTATCGGGATCCAGGATTCTAGACAAGTCAAACCTTATGATTTTCTTAAGTTCAGGTTCATGATATTTTATGATGTCTAATCTTTTCCAAAGTTCGTTCCACTGTTCTAAGGAGAAAACATCTGTGGGTCCAAGTATTTGAGAGAATTTTGTGTCTAATAATAATTTAACATTTATAAGTACAACTCTTCTACTGTTGTAATCTACCATCTATGAATTTCACTAAAGTATGCAAGTTTAACTGATGGTTTTTCTTTTTGGACTTTTGTTTTGTTTTGTAATTTTTATGCCTTTTTATGTTTTTATGAATTACAAAGATGCCTAATGTATTCATGTTGGGTTCACCAAAGAATGTAGGTCTAAAATTCACACACTCATTTCCTCCAGGTTGATGGATCTGCATCTCAAAGGGGAGTGGGGGAATAGTAGATCTACACCTCAGAGAGAGGCACTTAATTGTACCTTCTTATGGTGATTTTTTGATGAATTATTTAGGGTTCACCAAGAAAAATTTTATGGTAGTTTTTGTGCCTAGGCTTTAGGATTTGTTTTGATATGTTCCTTTTATCAAATCTCAAATACACCTAGTTTTAACCAATATGCAACTACTTTAATCTATATGTAATTTTATTTCATAAGTAAGCAGCAAACAACTGAAAACAAAATCCTAATGGATTGTGTAGTGCTTAAAAATTAATAAAAGACCCTTATCTGTATCCAGAATTTCGATGGAGGTTCTAATTTTTTATTACAATCCAGATTGTATGCAGTAGGGAAAAATCGTACGAATCGAGCAAGATCGTACAAATACGATTCAAAATTGAACTATCGAATCAGAGATTAGATGATCCGATTTTGATAGAATCCTACAGCTTCATGAGTAAAATGTAGAAGATAGAAAATAGTGGATGCAAATGATGTTTCTAAGCATGAATTTAATTATATGTTAGTTATTTCATATTGAAATGATTGGGATTTACACATGCATGTATCAAAACTATGTGAAGTATGCGGTTATATGCAAATTTGGTGAACTCTAATGATATAAATAATTAAATTTAAAACCCTATGCAAATGGAAATGATCAAATTATGCTAAGTATGAAGAATAAATCTTAGAAAATGCAAACCAGTATCATAAATTACCCCCAAGTGATCTTAGAGTAAAATTGTACTATCTGCACAAAATCGTATGCTTCTAACACAAAATTGTATTGTTCGATTGTTAATCGTAACCTTCTGATCCTGCATGAAACATAAAAGTACCTAGAACTAATGTCAAAAACTCTATGATTTCAAGTGCAAAATGAAGTCGGAATGTCAATTACGTCATGGAAGATTAAAGAGGAGTGTTTAATTAAATAGGTTGATCCAATCAACCAAAATAGGTTGGGAATAATTTGGTTATAACTCCTTCCAATCTAGGCTTGATAGTATGAATCTGATCCCGCAATCGTCATACGGTTGCATAGATAGAGACAAAAATTGTTAAAATAAAAAATTTCGCCTTGTTGAGTTAAGCCTTTCATTTTTGAGAAAAATTGTATGCATATGATTAGGGATTGTATCGTATGATTCAAGATCATATTGTACGATCTTGTCCAGATTTCTCAATTTTGCCAGGGGGCATAAAAATTGAGGAAATCATCTAGAGGTTTATTTTTACTAGTTGTTTGTCTTTAGTTCAAATTATAATGAGTCATTTTTAGAGTGCTACAACTAAACACTTTTTTCTTATGAGAATCCATAGAATCATATTTTTCGAGTACAAGTAATCAAGTAAAGGAGATGCACACCTCCTCTACTACCATGTTGAATTTCATAGTAGTTTCTAAAATTAAATAGAATCAAAAAATTACATAATATTGTTGAAAGAAATACACAAAAAGTAAAATTACATGTGATATAAGGGGGTGTCCATGGACACCAAATAATCTCACTATAACAATAAACAATACAATTTGATCAAGGATGAAATGGTTGGTATGTTGGAGTATTTATAACCAAATACAAGTTACCTTTAGATCAAGGCTAAGTAACCAACCTTTAGGTTTAAAGAGAAATTACTATGAAAATACATTTTTCAAGATTTACAAGGTCCCAAAGGGCTTATACATATAATATAATAAAAATTTAGTCATGACCTCAAGTGAAACCTGATCACCACATATTTCAAACAAATCATGTTAGATTGTTGTAATACGACTACGTAGTCATGATGTAATACAAGTTGATCCCATTTGAATTCCATATAACCCTATTTAAAAATAAAATCTATGCTCAAATTTGATCATGGTCTAACTTTACAATATCAAATAATCCTCCAAAAAAGTAAATCATGGTATCAACAATCAAATAAGTGTATGCAAATCCTATGTACAAATGTAACTTGTAAATTAATCTTAGAAATTTCAGCTCTTAATAAAATCCATTTCTCTTTGACACATTGGATCTATCATATATTATTTCCTTAGTTGAGACTAGACGCGCATATAGGATATTTATTATAATATATTAATCAAAAGAGATGATCAACCTACACATGGTAACCATAGAGAATTATAATATTCTTATTGTGACCATAAATGAAAATTCATTTTCTATTAGACTAATTGTGCTTCAATTTGAAAATTTATCTAATTCTAAAGTATTGGATGATCCACCAGACATGGATAAAGAATGGCATTTATGATCTAATAAAAGTATGCAAATCTTGCACAATAAGATTTGGGCATTGTAAAACAATACTCTCATCTTATTTAAATAGAAGGAATTTCTTGGACTCATCCATGTAAGTGATCATGGGTAACCTCTCTTATTTACATCATCTCTAAATATATCTAACTTTTTGACCCCTTTGGTCATGCCACCACAAAGGGTATCATGTGCATTAAGATTTGGATACTTTAATTGTGAACTTGTAATTTATAAATACTTTTACCTTAGAAAAATAAACACCCCCTCATTGATTTTATTGGGTGTAAATATCCTTGGTTGAGTTTGAATTCATATATAGGATATTTTAAGCAATATCTTCACTCAAAATCCATGTCAAGACTCTTTGTGCAATTTGAAAGTGTAGATGATATTTTAAAATTTTATAAGAAATTTTGTAAAAGAATATTGTCAAGTTCTTCAAATAGTGATAAATTATGTCTTCCTTACATCATCTCTAACTACGTTTAATATCTCAACCCTGTGGCTATCCTACGAGCTAAAATTTAAATTAGGGAAGAAATAATTATATATTCTTATAACATTTGTATAAGTCAATCACCATGAAGAATAGGAAACCTCAAGTTATTTTTAATTGCTTTATATAGTTGAAAATTATACAAATTACTAATTTTAAAATTGCTTGTAATTGTTGAAAATAGTTAGAAATCATGAACAATACCACCTTTCAAAAGACTTATAATTGTTTTTAGTAGTTAGTAATCTAAAGAGAAAAATAAATCTTCAAATTTCTTGTAACTACTTTATAATTATTGCTTATAACTAGTAGCCATGAATAATATCACTCTTTGAATGGTTTACAATCATTTCTTGTAGTTTGTAATCATGAAGAATATCACTCTTCAAATCATTTGCAATTTTTTCATGTAGATAGTAAACATGAAGAGTACCACTCTTAAAATTATTTATAATTATTTCTTATAGCTAGTAATCATGAATAATATGCATATTTAAGTGGCATAATATTTGAGGCATTATGTAACCTTGGTATATTTAAGTGGCATTAATATTTACAGTGTTTATGAATATTTGTTTTTCGAATGTGGTGTCTATACTTAATGGGTTTATGGACCCTTGCTATTTGAAATATATTTTTGAACATACTGTTTTTGAATGATTGTGGGTACATGTAAAACAATTAGTGTCAATACCAATAATATATTGAGATAAAATTCAAGGTATAATTTTATAGGTTTCAAGTATGGGTGGTTAAACTTTACAATAGAGACATTATCATTTTAAAATAGTCCATATATCTCATGTATTACCTCCTTGGTTGAGTGTGTATACATGTATAAGATATCCTAAAGCTAAAAAATTAATCAAAAGAGAATCAACTTTAGACATCATGGAGAATCCTAATATTTTCATGTACTAAATGGACCATATAGTCAACTTCTTAATTTGATAGTCTCATTTGCTTTTTGTTATGCAATATCTTCACTCAAACTTCACATGAATAATCCTTGAGAAATTATAATAATGTACCTATGGTGTCTCAAATATTTTTAAAATAGAAACATAATATAAAAAATATCTCTTGTGCTCTTAAAATAATAAGAATTTTTTAGACTTGAGCATGTGATTGACAAGATTAGTTGTCTAACCTCTCTTTCTTGCACCATCCCTAGTTATATCCAACTTAGCAACCCTTTGTCCATCCACATCCCCTTATTATAATGTGTCATACAATGTATTATTTTGAATAATTCATGTAAGAAGATTGTGTTGAGATATATTACATTATTTAGTACATGCTAATGTACCTTCATGGTATATTTATAAATAGTAGATTAGAGTTGAGTCTATAGTTTAGGGTGTGATTTATATTTCCCATTTTATGTAAGTGTCAATGTGCAAGAAATGCACAAGTGTCTCGTATGTAAGAGAGCAAATATATAAAGTAAATATGTGCACAAGTTTCATAGATTAAGAGTGCATGTAGAAGTGTAAGTCATGTGTACAAGTGTCTTAGAGTTAAGTTTCCATCTAGTATGCAAGTGGAAAGTTGATAAGCCAAGAGTCATGAGACTTGGCATATGGAGAGCAATAGTCAAGTACTTGAAGAGTCACATTACTATTGCTATATTATGGAGACAATGCTCCATAGGAAAATGGGAAATCTAATTTATATATCTCATTATCTGATTGTAAGAAGAAGTGGAGTAATAAAGTTTGTATACATTTTAAGCAATTAATATTGTAAGTTTTCTTCATGCATAGTTCATGAATGATTTAGGCTATTTACATTCATATTTTAGTATATAAATGAATGTTATTTGATTTATATAAGCCTTGATATACATATTAATTTGCTCATATATTATTCTACTCATTATAAGATTATTTTGACCTTTAATATTGTGGCTATTTTATATTGGGACCTATGTGATAACTTATGATATTTTGTGGTAGTAAGGCTTAAAAATTCAACATATTGAATGCATGAATGTAGGAATTTTTGGACCTCCGAAATCAATCAAAAGAGATGATATAATAATTATAAGAAAGAAGATAAATCATAGAAACTAGATGTAATATAGATGATGTATTTATTTCTTCCACTAGAATTGCTAAGTAAATTATTGAAAAATATATATTTTAGGAATTTCATAAGTATAATCGTAAAGCATGTCATTATTGAAATGACATGAAAGTTGTTACTTGCAGCTTTTAATAATAAATAATATTACTCTTCAAATGATTTGTAATTATGGATGGATTGTATTTTTAAAATAAATTTGAGTCTTTTTTTAGTCAACTTTTTATAGATATCAACGATCTAATTTTAAATCTCTTGAGGTTATTGATATAATTTAAAACAATAGATACCTATAATATTGCTCTAATATAATTGCAAAGTAAATCATGATATTTATCATATTTGAGATATTATACCTCTGATATCTAAATTTATTATGTTTTGAATGCTTGTAAATGTATATTATGAAGAAGAAGCAATTCTAATATTAGTAGCTTTGATGAGTGGAATCAAGAGGCAATGCCAATATAACAATCTAAAATTTGAACATTAAATTAAAGAAGAAAACATGGTATATTAATATAAATAAGTTATACCATAATTTGTTACTATCAAAATTATGCAAACTTTGAGGATGGTTGTCTAAACTTTTCTTGCAATAATTCACTACAACCTATCATGATATTATAATTTTTAAGGAATCCATAAAAATAATGCTTGGACTCATCTCATAGGCTCACATCACTAAATATGATCTCTAGAATTAATAGATGAGTCCTTAGATATAGGAAATCTAACCATATGCAACATTTATAATAGATAGATGAGACTTTAGCTATAGGAAACCTAATAATTAAGATAGCATGATTGTAAGAAAATGAATATACTCAATGTTTTTGAAAATTAAGTGATGAAAATATAGCTTGAGATTGTTTAGATCAAATATGACAAATATCAACCTCAAATGTTGGAGAATCATATTATGTAAAACAAAAATTCTGGTTTGCATATGTTTATATCTTAGTCTTTTTTTAGTGAATAAGATTTGAAATTTTCTATTTGTGATATTAATTGATTATTTTCAAGAATTTTATAACTACATAAGCAATAGATTGAGGTTTGAATCAATGGAGGTGCTACCATTATTAGATTTAGTCAAATTCTTCTATGACGTTTTTCAAACATGGTGATCAAGGTAGTACTTAACAATGAATAGTAAATCCATGAGAAATTTACCTATTAGATAAAAAATGATCTTTAATTTTAAATCATCTTAATTAAAGAAACTTGGAAACTAACCATATACAAAGTATACTTACCTAATTAGTGAAATAAATTTGAAATAATTTAAGACAACTAGTAACAAGGAAAATATGAATTGGTAGAGTTAGGACAATTTTATTTTTTAAATGAATCATATTTTAGGAGCCATATCTTTGCATAGAGATGTTTGATTTAGATGATTCTTGTGCCATTTTGTCTAAAAATTAACTTTTTATGAAATGAATGGTCATCCAAAAGAATACAAGTATTTTAAAGTGAGATATGAGCATGTGAATACAATAATTTGAAACTAGGATAGTGTTAGGGCATTTTTTTTTTTAAAAAGGTTTACTCTTTTAGAAGCCATTTATTTGCAAAGGGTTGTTCGATTCAGATGATTTTTAGATCAATTTGTGTGGAATTTAAAAATATTTAAAATGAGTGGTCATGTGAAAGAATCCAAATAGTATTGAGGGAAATACAACCCTGTGAAGTTAACCATTTGAAAAAAGAGTAATGATAATTTTTCAAGTCACACAGATAAAATTAAGGATATTTACTAGCTAAGGTTTAGAGGATTTGAGGAGAACTAAAGGGATAGGGCATCAAAGAGGTAGGACATAATGTCTAGGTGTGGAATTTTTTATCTAAGTTTCTTTTTCCCCTTAATTATCTTATAATTTTTGCATGCAAATTATTGTAGGTTTATTTTCAAATAATATAATCACTATAGGATATATACAGGTAAATTTTAGTATATTTTGAATTATAGTTTCCTTCTCATAGATTTATTTATATATATATTCTTAGAATTATCTCTAGTAGTAGAGGTTATTGAAGACCTCATAGAGAAACAATCCTTGTTTCTCAAATATAGGGTAGTTTTTACCAAATTTAATAGGTCTTGGCTAGGGGATTTGGCCTTGAGAAAATGGATTAATAGGAGTTGAAAGTCTCCAGGAGTGAGTCTATCCTTTCTTCCCAAATATTTCTTCATATTTCTTTTTGTTCCATGGAGGAAAAAGATAGAATTCTAAAAAGGGATCCTTGGTTTATGGAAAGAGCAGGACTCTTCCTTAGTTGTTGGTATGAAGGCTTTGCACTTAAAAATGCAAATATATCCCTAGTACCAGTCTGAGTTAAGATGTATAGATTACCCAATGAATTATTGGAAATGAATATGATGCACCTTTTTGGAGCCATAACTTGTGAACCGTACGCTCGTTTTCCTTGAAATTTAACAGGTGGTTCCATGTGTATGTTTCGTGTGTATGCGCTTGACCCTCCAAAAATCATGTTTTCGGGACCTAACTCCAATATCTAGTGCCCCAAAATTAGCTTTTAGAATAGGTTCCCAAGTTTTTTGGGTTTTTTTGGCTGTTAGAAGTTTATTATATTTTGTTATACCATAATTTGAGACCTAATATTTTAAATTAAGGTTCATTATTGTAAGAGGGATGTGTGCACCAAATTTGGGTGCAATTTGACTCATTTCTATTTTTAGCAATTTTTAGAAAAAATATATTTTTAGGGTTTCTTTGGTTTTCGATTGCTATATGATGGATTGTAATCTTTTGTATAAGGGGTGTGAATTCAGGAATGAGAAGAATATCAATTGGTAGTTTTATTCCATTATTGCATTTGTGTTATGTGATTAGAGTCCATTTTGTTGGTCTCTTGTAGTTGAGTTTACACCATTTGGTATCAGAGCAGGTGTGATCTCGCTAGTGAAGGGAAGATGCCACCTAGAAGATATGCCTAGATGAATAGGCAGATCGAGGATCTAAATGCAAAAATAGCATGGTTGACTGGTGTGATTGATCACATGGGAGAGAGACATCCAAGGGCACATGCAGATCAAGGATCTGATGATGAAAATATACCTAAGGAACATGGATCTAAGGTCCACGCAGAAGTAGAACCAAAATGCCTAGAGGAAGAAGCGCACAATTTTTAAAATTGACTAATACGAGCTCTAGAGGGGCTTAAGGGGAATTGATATGGGATTAAGATCGAGGTTCTTGAGCATGCTAATGGGTTGAAACTAGAGGAGTTGATCGATTGGATCAATAGCCTAGAAAAATATTTTGAATGGAGTAATATTGCTAAAGAGAAGAAGTTTAAGCTTGCATGCACAAAGTTGAAGGGACATGCATTGATTTGGTGGGATCATTTACAGACTACACAACAAAGGAATGGAAAGGAAAATATCAGGGATTAGACAAAGATGAAGAAGTTATAGGAAAAAATTATACTTGTAGACTACTCCCAAACCCTTTTTCATATATTTCAAAATATCTGACAGAAGGATCAAAGCATTGAGGACTATACTAATGAATTCTACAAGTTATCCATTCGAGTGGAGCACAATGAGATGGAGGACCAAAAGGCTACCAGGTATGTAAATGGCCTATGTTTTGCTGTTCAAGATGAGATGAACATGCATCGCACTCTTATAGTGGAGGATGCATATCAAATGGCCCTCAAGATGGAGGAGAAATTGAAAAGGATTAATAGAAGAGGTAAGAAGGGATTCATACCCTCTTCAGGTCGAGGTTGAAGTGGATCTAATTTTCTCAAGGGAGAATCCTCAATACCTATTAAACAAGAAGAAGATGGACAAAATCTAAGAGGAAGAGGATATCAATGAGGTAGAGGTTATGGTGGTGGACAAAATGGGAATGATTCAAGGAGGTCGTATACCTATTATGGATGTGGTGAGGAGGGTCACAGATCATTTGAGTATCCCCAACGTGATGTCCAAGAAAGGGTTCAAGGAGGACAAGGAAGGATCAATTTGGTTGAGATGGAAGAGTAGGATGAGGATGAAGTTGTGGTTGACATGGGGGAAGCACTTATGATAAGGAGGACATTGATTGATCCTAAGAAAGATATGGTGCAAAGGAAAGCAAAGGGGCAGACCATAGATGGTGAATATTCTTGGCTACGAACGAACATATTTCGAACAAGGTGTACATCATGAGGGAAGGTATGTAACATTGTCATTGATGGTGGTAGCTATGAGAATATGGTGTCAAATGTCATGGTTGATAAAATGCACCTAAAATGTGAAAAATATCCTTATCCATATCGCATCTCATGGGTTAATAATGGGAATGAGGTAACAGTAGATCATAGGTGTTTAATTAAATTTTCAATTGGGAGCACTTACAAGGATGAAGTGTGGTGTGATGTGATCTCGATGGATGCATGTCACATTCTATTGGGAAGACCTTGGTAGTACGATAGGGATACTAACCATAATGGGATAAATAATACTTATACATTCTGTAAGGATGGTGTAAAGGTAGTTCTTGTACCTTTGAAGGAGGATGGACCGAGTGAGAGCTTGTTGACGATGAAGGAGTTTCTTGCTGAGATCAGGGACACTAGCTTTTGTTATGCCTTAACATCTAGGGAGCTATAAATAGAGGAAGTGGTTATACCTACGATAGCAGCTAAGTTGCTAAGTGAATATCAATATATCACACCAAAGGAGTTACCAGATGGGCTACCACCAAAAAGGGATATCCAACATCACATGGATTTGATTCCAAGATCAGCGCTCCCAAATCAGGCAGCTTATCAATTGAACCTGACACAGAATGCAGAGTTGAGTAGGCAAGTGACAGAATTGATAAAGAATGGATTATTTAGGGAGATTACGAGTCCATGTGCGACTCTAGCATTACTGACCTCAAAGAAATATGGTGACTGACGAATGTGTGTATACAGTAGAGCCATAAACAAAATCACAATAAAGTATCGATATCCTATGCCAGGAGTGGATAACATGATGGATGGATTGGCTGGAGCTAAATACTTCAGTAAAATTGATCTGCGAAGTGGCTATTACCAGATCATAATTCGAGAAGGGGATGAATGGAAGACAACTTTTAAGATAAAATATAGATTTTACGAGTGGATGATGATGCCATTTGGGTTGTCTAATGCACCCAGTACATTTATGCAATTGATGAATAGAGTACTACGAGAATATAATGGTAAGTTTGTGGTTGTGTATTTTGATGATATTTTGATTTATAGTAAAAGTGAATAAGACCATTTGTTACACCTGAAATTAGTGTTAGACGTGCTCAGGAAGGATAAATTGTATTTCAACCTAAAGAAATGTAGATTTCTTCAAGATAGTTTAGTGTTTTTGGGATTTGTAATCTCAAGAGATGGCATGAGGATGGGTGATGAGAAAGTGAAGGTGATTCTGGAATGGCATCTTCCAATATCTATAAAAAAAGTAAGGAGCTTTCATGGACTATCTACCTTTTACATGAAGTTCATCAGGAACTTCAGTAGTCTAGCCGCCCCTATAACTTAGTGCATGAAGGGGAAAGAGTTTGTATGGGCTACGACAGTAACAGAGAGTTTTGAACTCTTGAAGAAGAAGGTGTCGAAAGCCCCTGTTCTAGTGTTACCATATTTTAGTAAGGTGTTTGAGGTTGATTTTGATGCCTCATTTGTTGGAATTGGTGGTGTCTTAAGTCAAGAGGACCAACCCGTAGCATTTTTTAGTGAGAAGTTGAATGATGCAAGGAAGAATTATTCTACATATGATGTGGAATTTTATGCAATTGTGCAAGCATTGCAACATTGGAGGCACTACTTAATCTCAAAGGAGTTTGTGTTGTTTATTGATCATGAAGCATTGAGGTATGTCAATTCTCAAAAAAAGTTAAATAGTAGGCATGCCAAATGGGTTTCATTTTTGCAATAGTATACATTTTTTTTGAAACGCAAGTCAGGAAAACAGAATAAGGTTGTTGATGCATTGAGTAGGAGAGTCTTATTGTTGACCACTATGGAGAATGAAGTGGTAGGATTTGAGGGGATTAAATATCTATATGAATCTGATGTGTATTTTGGGAATATTGTGCAACACTGTAAAAGTGTGGTAGGGGGCGAGTCTCGTACCATTTTTTAAGAGTATTTTTTACATAATGGTTACTTGTTTAAGGGTAATCGATTATGCATTCCCAATGGCTCTATGATAGAGAACATCTTGAGGGAATTACATAGTGGTGGTTTGGTTGGTCATTTTGGAGTAGCCAAAACTACCACTCTTGTAGAGGAGAAGTACTATTGGCCAAAAATGAATAGAGATATAATCAAGTTTATCTCTAGATGCAAAGTATGTCAAATGGCTAAGGGCCATGTGCAAAATACATGGTTGTATATGCCACTGCTAGTTCTTACAGGACCATGGACCGATCTGAGTATGGTTTTCGTGTTGGGGTTGCCCAAGACACATAGGGGTAAGGGTTCAATTTTTCTTGTGGTAGATAGATTTTCCAAAATGGTGCATTTTATTGCTTGTCAAAAACTAATGATGCAACTAGGACTGCAGTCTTATTCTTTGATGAGATTGTGTGGTTGCATGGTGTTCCAAATACTATTACTTTTGATTGGGATACTAAGTTCTTGAGTCACTTTTGGAGGATGTTGTGGAAAAAGTTGAATACCAGGTTGCAGTTCAGTAGTGCTTACCACCCACAGACCAATGGGCAAACAGAGGTAGTGAAAAAAAGCTTTGGAAACCTCTTACGATGCATAGTTGGAGAAAAACCAAAACAATGGGATTTAGCCTTGTCATAAGCTGAATTTGCATACAATAGTTCAGTGAATAGGTCAATAGGTAAATCTCCTTTTCAAATTATTTATGGTCAAAATACTAGAGGTGTATTAGATTTGGTTGAGTTACCAATTGGGGAACAATTTAGTGATGATGCAGAAGCATTTGCTGAGCATATCCGGAAAGTGCAAGAGTCAGTGAGGGAAAAATTAAAGAGTAGTAATGCTCACTATAAAGAGTCTGCTGATGCACATAGAAGGGTGAAAGTGTTTGAAGAGGGTGATATGGTCATGGTTCATCTTAGGAAAGAAATATTTCCTAAGGGGACATCTAACAAACTGAAACTTAAGAAAATTAGGCCATGCAAGATTTTGAAGAAGATCAATGATAATGCCTATAAAATGGAGTTGCCTGATAAATTTGATATTTCACCCATTTTTAATGTTTTTTATTTATTTCAGTATCCTGGTACTTCCGAGGATGGAAAATTACATGAGACAGTAAATTGGGCACGACAGATGCCTAAGAAGAAAAAATATAGAGTTGCATAGTTTCTCGATAAGAAGGTGATCACCACCAGACATGGGAGCTACAACAAATTCCTGGTTCAGTGGGAAGGATTACCACAGTCAGATAACACTTGGGTTTTAGAGTCAGAGCTAAATAAAATTGATAACCAGAAGCTACAGGATTTCAATTTAGCTGAACTCGTAGGAGCTGAGTTCTTTTTCACCAAAGGAGAATGATGCACCTTGTCGGAGCCATAACTTGTGAACCGTACACCCGTTTGCCTTGAAATTTAACAGGTGGTTCCGCATGCATGTTCTACATCAGGATCATATTTGATGTGCTTGACCCTCCAAAAATCATGTTTTTGGGACCTAACTCCAATATCTAGTGCCCCAAAATTAGCTTTTAGAATAGGTTCCCGAGTTTTTTGGGTTTTTTTGGCTGTTAGAAGTTTATTACCTTTTGTTATACCATAATTTGAGACCTAATATTTTAAATTAAGATTCATTATTGTAAGAGGGATGTGTGCACAAAATTTGGGTGCAATCCGACTCATTTCTATTTTTAGCAATTTTTTAGGAAAAATATCTATTTTTAGCAATTTTTAGAAAAAAGACATTTTTAGGGTTTCTTTAGGGTTTCTTTGGTTTTCAATTGCTATATGATGGATTGTAATATTTTGTATAAGGGGTGTGAATTCAGGAATGAGAAGAATATCAATTGGCAATTTTCTTCCATTATTGCATTTGTGTTATGTGATTGGAGTCCATTTTGTTGGTCTCTTGTAGTTGAGTTTACACCGGGATACCTTCAAGGCAATAGGAAAAATTCTAGTATAATTTCTTGAGATTTCATAAAAGTTATTTATGCTTAGATATTGGTCATGATATAAGTAAACCTTTTCTAGAATCAATCATTCTTAAGTATGGGTTTAAGTTGTGGGTCTAAACCATAGATTATGAAAACATAACTTTTATATGTAGAAGATGTCATGAGTTGTGGCATATTGAGAGATCATACCCTAATAATATTCCAATAGAAACATATGTAGAAAATCATAAGAGAAACTTACAAATGGATATGGATGACGATGGTTTTCAACTTCCAAAAATAAGGTCCAAATAAATGAAAGTAAATAAATATTGGATACCAATAAGGAAGTATATTGGAAGAAATAACAATTTTTTAAAGAACATAACTTGAGGATATGGTACAACAAGATCAAAATATTAACAATGAACTATCTATTCAGTGTAATCCTGATTTAGGGATGAACATTCCCATTAAACCCAAGGAATGTACCTCATAATATTTTAAATACTCTCTTGAAGTATCATACACCATTCACAAGAAGAAAAGTGGTAGAGAAAATACAGTGTTAGATGTTAACACCTCTACCATTAATAAGGAAATACAAAAAACTAAGCATGACTTTCAATAGCATAGCTATGAGAGGATAAATTTAATGAAAAGTAAATTTGTGAAAGAATATTGACTTTAAGGAATAAAATAATAAAACCTACTCTTGATATAGACAAGGCAAAAAGAGAAAAAACCTCAAATTATCAAGTGAGATCTAGGGAAGCAAGAGAAAACATAGATAAAGAAACACAATATAAATTGGTTGAACTTCTCTTTACCAAACAATAAAATGATATTGGCAATTCATAGGTAGGGCTAGTAGACCCTAATGAGACATGATTACTATCTCATGGAATATAAGGGGTGTTAATACCCCCTCAAATAAGAGGTGTATTAGGGACCTTCGTTTACGTAATAAGCCTGATATTATTTGTATCTAGGAAACTAAAATGACTAAGGAAGAAGTTTTCAAAATAGTGAAAGCAGTATGGGTGAGATTTGAATGGGATGTTGTGGATTCTAAAGGAGTGATAAGGGGATTCTAACAAGTTGGATATTGTTATAACCTCTTGTGCAACCATTCATAAAACTAGGCATTGGATATCATCATTAGTCACATGCTACTTTGCAAATATTCATTTCATCCTTATCAATATCTATGGACCTACAAATCAATTAATAAAATTAGAAGTATAGAGTGGGATTTAAGACTTCATGAGAAGTAAAGACCAAGAAACCCAATTCATGATCATAGGATATTTTAATGCCATAACCAAGTTGGATGAAAAAAATTGGGAGAATTAGGATTTCTAAGATTTTATTCAAAATAATAACCTATGGGAGATTAATTTTGAAGAGGACAACTATACATGTGCCAAAAAAAAGAGAGGATAGAACCTAATAGTAGAAAAAGTAGATATATGCATACTCTTAGATCATTGGCTAGATGAAGGAACTTGTGCTAAAATTAATACCTTGACAAGGATTGGTTCATATCACTGGCCAATAAAAGTTCAACTAGTGGTAAGTGAATTCAAAAAAATATAATATTTTAAATATGAGTAGATGTGGGAAGAACATCCTTAATTTTTTTTTTAAATTACACAAACATAGAATTATTCAAGAAATGGTAGGTTCTATACACTTTCAAAACAAATTAAATCAATCACATCTTGATTAAAAGAATGGAACAAGAACACTTTTGGAAATATTTTTTAGAATAAAGAAGAACTAATAGAGAAAATTTTAAAATCCTAAAGAGGTGAGTATACTAATCCAAGCTCAAAGGAAAGGGATTTTCTTAGTGAATATCATAAAATTTTGAGTAAGAAGGAGAAATTTTGGAGACTAAAATTGAGATAGACTTGGTTAAAAGGAGATAAAAACATAGTTTTTTCATAGGATGACAACAATACAAAGATCAAGTTCTAGGATTAGTATAATATCAGTTGAAGGTGTTTGGATTGAAGGCCAACATGAAATCAAAAAGAAGGGAAGGTTTTTTACCAAAATATTCTAGGATTGGAGGATTTTGAAGTTCTTAATGATAAACTACTACAAGAAGTACCTTTAGTTATAACAGATGAAGATAATAGGAAATTGATGGAGTCTATTACTCTAGAAGAAGTTCATTTAGCTTTTTTCTCTTTTGATAAGTATAAATCCCTAGGTCCATATGGGCTCTCTACAATATTCTATTAGTACAATGATTATATAGTGAAGGATTATTTATTGGTGGCAGTAGAATAGTCTAGGGTAAAATAGTGCATACTTTATAAAATAAATGCAACATATCTAACCCTGATTCCAAAAAAGGATGCAAAATTGTTTGATTTATTTAGACCCATAAGCCTATGTAATATGGCATATAAGATAATCTCCAAAGTGATGGAAAATCATTTAAGATTATTGTTAGATAATATTATTTCATAAGAACAAGGAGGATTTGTGAAAAGAAGATAGATGATGGATGGGATCATAGTAGCTTATGAAGTTATGCATTTAGAAGCTTCAAGAAAATAGAGCAATAATCTTAAAACTTGATAGGATTAAAGTCTATGATAGGGTTAAATGGGATTTTCTTTTTGCAATATTTGAGAAGTTTAGATTTGGGAAGAAATAGGTCAAATGGATTAAATCTTGTGTCCCTACAATATCATATTCAATGTTGGTCAATGGGTTAGTATCAAAATATTATAAAGGCAAGAGAGGTCTTAGAAAGGGAGATCATCTCTCTATATTTATTCATTATGATGGCAGATTTATTGGGTAGGAACTTGAATAAGTCTAACAAATATGGACTAATAAGTGGACTTAAGGTTATTAATACATCGACAACATCACCCATCAACAATTTATACATGAAACAACCCTTTTTGGAAGGGCAAGAATAAACGAGGCCAAATATTTGAATAACCTTTTAAAGGAATATGAAATAGCATTGGGGTAGAAAGTTAATACGAAAAAATTCAAATTTTACTTCCTAAACACTCTAGCTAGAATCAAAGGAAGGATATGCAAGTTACTTAAAATTGAGGAATAAAACTTGCCAATAAATTATCTAGGGATGCCTTATTTGAGGGGAGAATGTGGATAGAATTCTAGAATCCAATTATAAATAAAGTTTAGAATAAGTTTTATATATGGAAATATATATGGTTATCATTAGCAGGAAGAGTGTAGCTAATCGATCTTACAGGCCATTCCAATATATTACATGTCCTTGTATACTATGCCAAAATCGATAGAAAAAATTTAATCTATACTATGCGCTAATTTTGATGATTAGGATTACATGATAAAATGAAATTTCCTTTGGTAAAATGGAGCAAGGTGTGTGATGACAAAACTAGGGGAGGTCTCTCTTTAAGATTTCTTATAGATGCAAACTTGGCTCTTAGGGAAAATATTATTTTTGAGATTGTACAAAGAGATTCAAAGATAATGGAAAAGAAATATTCTATGTAAGTACATTGATCCCAATAACCCAGGCTTGATATTTATTACATTCTCACTACAAGATGATTTTGCACTATGAAACGATTTAAAAAAATCAATTGATCTAGTAAGTAAAGTTCTAATATGGTTGGTGGAAACTGGAGAAAAAACTCCATTTGGATGGATACTTTGTGTGATAGAAAACCACTCAATATAAATTCAATTTTGAATCCATAGATAATATTACTTAAAGATAAATATGATGATAGGTTTTCAAACATTATATACAAGGATTAGGAAAGAAGATACAAATGGAAAGAAGATTTTTTTACAAGTATACAAGAAATTGATGCTAAGAGGTAGTTGAGAAAAAATATAACAACAATGATTATTTTGAGGGGATCCAAGGATAAGTTGATTTGGGAGTTGAATAGCTCAGGAAAATACACAACAAGAACCATAATAATGAATATCACCAACATAGAACAACACTTTGGGATTGATTTTGAGTTGGTTGTTTTTGAAGGGCTTAAAATACAAAGGAAGGGGTCTATTGGCCCTAGTGGTCAGCAAGAATATTTATATTTGGATTATTGTAGTAAGAAAAAGATACAGCTAGAGGAAATGCAATAGATAATATTTGTTACAAGCCACATAGAACTAGGGAAAAAGCAATAAGCACTTTTAATTTACAGTAGAAAAAGAGACAAGGTATCATATTCTACAATTAATATGAGGTCAAGGGTTGAAGAGATCAAAGAATAAAATATATGTATTAGACCAGAGAAGAAAAATTGAAGTAAGAAGAATCAATATGGTCTAGAACTTTAGTAAAATTGATCCGAGGGCATACCACCAAAATGGGTCAACTATAACAATACCCAATATGGGGAAGTCAAGGGACCTACCCCCTAAAATTAATTCTAGAGATTATCTTCATGGGTAACATCCCTAGCCAAATATAATCAATAATTCAAGGGCTCCACTAAGACCTTTGAGGATGCCTAAGATAAATACTAGAAAATTTGAGATTGGGTGTTTAAAGGTAGTAGTTGGTTCCTTGATAGTAAAAGTGGAAATGGAGGGTATCCATAATAGAATAGAAGCTATGGAGATGGTAGGGTGATATGCCAATATAGGGGGATTAGATCGATCCTATCAACATTTAGACGATGGATTATTAGACAATGGTAAACAAAAGGTGAGCTCCAAATATCAACTGACCCTAATGCTTATTTTCTTATTATTTTTTCTACTAAATAATATATGGAATGAATATTCCAATGGTGCCAGGATTTTTTAGAAGATTGGGTCTCTTTATGAAACCCTAGAATACCAAATTCAAATCAAAGGAAGAGATGTTATCCACAAGACTAGTTTGGGTGAGACTTTTTGGTCTACCAATAGAATTTTAGAAGTCAACAATACTTACAACAATCGAGAATACCCTAAGAATTTTCATGATGATCTCTAATAGTACATATAGATTTAAAAATATATATTTATGCTTGGATATGTTTCCTAATAGACTTTAACATTCCTCTCCTAAAAATGATCACGCCATAGTTTTGGGAGGAAACCTAAGAGTAGGAGGTTGATTATGAGAATATACCTTTCCACCATAGAATCTACCATGAATATGACCATTTAGAAAAATACTAGATGCATAAGATCCCAAATCAATAAAGAGAAAAAATATTTGTAAGGGTTACGAGTGCCCAAAAAAGAAATATCCAAAAGAAATTGACAATAAAGAAATAGGTGGTGGTGTCAAACAATATGTTTGGTAATCTACCCATTAATGACTTTTTATATTATGAGGAGGATACTATGGAAACAAAAGTCCTAGAGATAGTTCCATGGTGGGAGGAATAAATTTGTTCCATAAGAGGTAAATAGTAATCCTGACACCACGCTAGCCTTGTAGAGCAATAAATAGGAAGGATTAAACTAGCCAATAATAGACTACAAATGGAAAACAAGGGGTAAAATAAGAATAAGAGTATCATTCTATTAAAGGTAGGAACAAAAAATAATCCAAAGCCTGGGGAAGGCCTCACTAGATCCACCAAGAATACCCGGGTGATGTACACACATAAACCAAGGTTGGATGTTATTTCATAATTTGGAGGAGTGGGCCAAAGACAAGTAAGAAGATGAAAATGGACTCTAATCAAAGTGTAAGAAGAAAAACCAACCAGAATCATGTGTAAAAATAAGGAGAAAAGCTAGTAGTAAAAGGGAATGCCAATGACTATACCCACATATTTATCCCTTAGTACTGATGAAGATCATATCCTAGAATATTAGAAGAATGATACAGACAAGTTGACCACAACTTGTCTTCCTTTAGTAGATAAAGGTGTTTATGGAAGATATGGAGACAATTGTAAGGAAGATATGGCCTGTTGGAAGAGTGGAATCCGTCAACTTCCAAGGGGTATCAAGATTCATTATATGCCTTTGGGACATTAAAGAGGTAGCTATCCACCAATTGGTGATTAGTTGGAGTCTCCTGGTGGTAGTAGCACATAGTAGGCAATCAAACCAAGTTATGCTCTATATGAATATCTATGCGGCTACTAACCTAGAGGAGAAACAAACATAGTGAAAGAACATAAACTATACTATTACCCAATTTCCTAAAGTATGGGATCTTGTAGGAGGATATTTCAATACCATCCTTTCCTTGTAAGAGAAGTTGGAGGAAATAGTAGCTTAAAACGGGAGCACAAACCTTATGAAGGAATACATCAAAAACCTCCACCTTGTGGATGTCATGTCATACACTAGCTGATGACCTAGTCTAATAGGAAGTAAGGCTCTACCTACATTCTAGAAATTCTAGATAAGTTCCTATTATCAAATATATTTTTATTCATGGGAAAATTCCTAGGGTAAAGATCCTAAATAATTAAGCTTAGATCATTGGTTAGTCATGATATAACTATGGAAGTCCAAGGCCATACACTCAATATTTAGACTCCAAATAATATGGCTTAGAGATAGATCTTTCAGGCCCAAAATACACCAATGGTGGTAGGAAGGAAAACCTCTACTTAGAACTAAGTTGTACTAATTTGTGAGGAGGATTTAGTACATAAAATCTAAGTTAAGGACCTAGAATTGGGAAGATTTTGGAGATTTCAAGAAGAAAAAGTTGGAATTGATAGCCTAGCTCAAATATTTGAATTAAATTATCCATAGGTATGGTCTCATGGAGGGTCAAAGTATGGCATAGATCGAACTTACATCCCAACTATAAGAATGGAAAAAATAGAACTTTAATGGAAGCAAAAATCTAGGATTCAATGGCTCCAATATGGGGACCTAAACATGAGCTTATTCCATAAATCCCTTCTGGCCCATAAATCACACAACTTCATACCCTCCTTAAGAACAAAAGCAAGATATTTTTTTTACACATGGGAGGGTATGAGGTCTATTGCAATAGACTATGTTTCAATTTTGTTCATAGTAGAACCTCTAGATATTGAATCCCAACAAGAAGTTTTGCATGATATACCTACACTAATAATAAAGGAGGAAAATTTAGTTTTGACTACACCAATAACTACCAAAGAGTTACAACAGGTGGTCCTATAAATATATAAAGGAAATACCCTTGGATAGGATGGATTTCCATTGTATTCTACCAAGAATTTTTGGATATCCTACATGATGACCTTCTATATGTGGTGGAGGAAGCTAGGAAAGCTAAAGATGTGCTAAAGAAAATTAAAAAAAACATATATAACATTAATCCCAAAGGCATGAGATGTAGATTATATTCTCAAGTTTTAAATAATATATTTATGTAATGTCTTTTCCAAAATAACCACCAAGTTAATAGTGGAGAGGCTCAAACCTCTTATACATAATATTATCTCATTGGAAAAATATGGTTTTGTGGAAGGAAAATAGATAGTGTATGAGATAGTATTAGTTGAAGAGACTATCCACTCCATGGAATATCAAAATCGCCATCCATGTTCATCAACTTAGACTTTCCCAAAGCATATGAGAGGGTGGACTGGTATTTTCTCCTCAAAGTAATGAGTCAATTTGGCTTCTCGTAGGAATGGATAGACTATATCAAGGGATGTATTTTTTTGGTTTCCTATTAAGAACTAATCAATGATTGTCCTTCATAATTATTCACAACATCTAGAGGTATTAGAAATGGATATCTCCTCTCCTCAAATTTATTCCTTATATTGGTTGAAAGCCTAGGAAGGACAATAGCCAAATATAAGGAAAACTAAACATTAATAGGAATCACTATTGCAAATGGAGCCAGACCAAATGTTCACCTTTAGTTTTTTGATAACTCTACTCTATTAGGGAAAGCAATAGTAAAGAAATTCTCAAGAATTAAGCACATCATAAGTTGTTTCTCAAGATCCATAGGGCAATGGATCATTGAGAAAAAGTCTAAAGTCATTTTCTTCCACTGCTCACCTAGATATTATAGCATGATTATTATAAAATTACGATTCCAAAAAACCTCCCTCCCAATAACCTATTTAGGTGGTCCACTTAAAAGAAGTAGATGGGAGGATTAGGTATGGCTAGTACATGGAGTAGAAGAAAAAATATAAAAATAGACTAGTTGATGACTATCATCAGGGGGAAGAGTAACACTGGTTAAATCAGATCTATAGTCTACACCTATCTATGTCTCCATAGTTTTGTATATTCACAAGGTAATATTGCGAGAAATGGATTAAATAAATCATTAGTTCCTTTGGAGGAGCATTAAGGAGGAAAGTAAATGGATATTTGTGTAGTGTAAAACTTTACCTACACAAACATGAAGGGGTACTATGATTCAGATTGGTAGTTAGAACAATAAGGCACTAGAATCCAAGTTGTATTGGAGGATGTTGAATAACCCAAATGCACTATAGGCCCAAAATATAAGAGCTAAATATGCAAAAAATAAAATTCTAGTAGGCATTATTCACCACCATCTCCCTAGCAGAGGATCTCCCATCTTAGTAGTTTTGAGGACAAGAAAGGAGCTAACAAAGAAGAAGATATTTGGTATAATTTATAATGGTCAACACATAAACTTTTTGAAATATTCTTGGGATGGGAACCAACCATTGGTGGTTAAATTTCTAGAGTGTATACCTCTCATGGAATGGTTACATAGAGGAAATTGGATAAAGGTAGCAAAATAATATAGGTACTAGACCAAAATTTTCGAAGATGAAAGAAATTGGGTCCCCACAGTAAAATGGTCAATTCAAATCCTATAGAGGTAGAATATGGATATCCAATGAACTCTATAAATGATATCACTTTCATGGTCTCAAGTAGAGGACTTTCTTGGATGGGGAAACATGAGTTAGGGAGAGTATATAATAGTACGAGGATATGCATACCTATGCCAAAGTACTCCTAACCCACTTTGAGACTTATTCAAACATATATGGACATAGAAGTTATGGCCTAATATGAGATTCTTCATTTGGATACTACTATATAAAAGGGTACTAACAAGGGAATAACTTATGAAAATAGGTTGTCATAGTCCTTTTTGGTGTGATATGTGTTGAGAGAGCATCAAAATACTCTACTACCTATTTTGAATTTCTTGTAGCCTAAAAGTTATAGAGGATGATGACTACCTTACTTGTATTAATTGGTCTCACTTTACCACACTATATGTTGCAAGTGTGAAGAGGTTTTCACCTTAAGTGGCTTAGAAAAAACACTTTTCTAGCCCTAAGTGTGAAATGTCTTTAGGATTGTCGACAAATTTTTGTCGAAAATTTTGTTTTAGTTTTCCTAACTCCCCTCCTAAATTCTTTCCTATTTCTCCTCCTTATCCCTCCATTTCCTCCTTATCCCTCCGTTATTCCTTCTTCCCCTTTATCCCTCCAACTCCCTTTCCCCTTATCCCTCCAACTTCCCCTCGTCGACTTTCTCCCCATATCCTACATTATATATTTCCCATAATTTACAATGTATTGAGGTTGGAGAAGATTTAATAAAGTTTGAAATTTAATTTTAAATATTCCACTGCATTTAGTTTAACGTTTACCTGCACTCGAATCTTCACTTGTATCAGAGCCAGTCAGCCTGGACATAGTTCCTGAGGCAAGGCCAGGCGGGCATGCATCCTGAGGCAAGAGTCACCAACAAGGCTCGGATCTCGAGGCAGATCACGAGCAAGATCGATCACGGATCTCGAAGTGAATCATGCACAGGCTCGACACAAATCTTGACGCGACAAGTGGCAGCAGACAGCAGGCTCGGCTCGATGCAGATCCCGAGGCGACACGTGGCAACATGTGAATCGAGGTGCTGACTGGACGGCATGTAGATCGAGGCAACAGTTGATGTGGCGGTGATTGTGCTGATGTGGCAGAAGGTTCCTGGATCGACGCGTAAAAGTTTTCCACGTGGCGGTTGACGTGGCGAGTTGTCTTTGGCTACGATTGGTGGCAAAACATGGGATCTGACTGCCCAAAGGTAGTCACTTCTCCTTGTGCGCTTTTGGGTTTAAAAACCCACTACGCGGTCGTCTCCCGCTGCATGTGGGATTAAAACAAAGAAATTTTTTTAAAAAAAATTGCCTGCCCCCCGTATTTAAATCTACCCTGGTGCCCTTTGAGGTACGTCCGAGGGACGTAGCCCAGCGGACAAGGCGGTCCGCTAGTAGGCAGACCACCCGGGATCGAATCCCGCCAGGCTTGCACGCATAAAGAAAAACATTTTTTTTTATTTCTCATTCAAGCCGTCGAGAAGTGTTAAAGGGAACGAGTTCCCTATTCTGTTTCAGCTCAGCCACGTGGTGGTGCGGCCAAGCCTCCTGCTTGTTGATCGGGAGGTCGCGGGCTCGAATCGCTCGCTTTGCAAAAAAAAAAGGTAAAACGTTTTGTTTAAAAAAATATTAAAGGTTTTAAAGTTTTTATTTAAAGTTTTTTAAATTATTTAATAAGTTTAAATTATATTTTTTAATATTATCTTTTTAATAATTAATTTAAAAGGTAATTTAAAAAATATAAAAATTTATTAAATTTTTTTAAAAAAAACTTTATAAAAATTAAAAAAAAACCTTGTTAGAAGAGTTTTTTGTGAAAAAGAGAAATAATGTGCCCGTGAAATGTTAGATGATCCGGTCTGGGGGGTGTTATAATGCACTTCTCTCGATTTTGAGACGAGAGACACCGGAATCCTTTGATGAAAGGGTTCGACGAACTAGTCTGCATACAGTGTTTTGTCAGCTGGAAAATCAGGTGATTGATCATCTGAGGAAGCCGGATTCAGGGTACGAGGTAGATTCAGAAGACAACATTTTCGAACAAAGAATTGAAGAGTCCGAGACTGTGGAAGTTGTACCAAAGGAAGTTGTTCCAGAGGATCAAGCAAGTGCCAGTTATACACCTAGTGTACGGGTAGCAGAATCAAGTGAGAGCTATTCACCACGCTCTCCTGAACCCGAAGCAGCAGCAGAAGAAGAAGACGAAGAAGAAGAAGAAGAAGAAGAAGAAGCAGAGAAGAAGAAGAAGCTGAAGAAGAAGAAGAAGATCCAGAGGAAGTGGATCCTGAAGAACCTGAGGTCATTGTCATCAGCAGTAGTTCCGAAGCAGAACTTGAATGTACTAAAAAGGCGAGATTTGATTTGAATCATTAATCTCTTTGTACTGCTTTATAGTACTTGTTTGCTTCAAATAAAGTTTGTTTTTATTCTACAATGGCATCCAATACTAGTCTTCCGATTCCTGAGTTCAATGGAGGAGACTATGAATATTGGTCTATTAAAATGAAAACCCTTTTGATAGGAAAAGGTTTATGGGATGTAGTCGAAGAGGGCTATACTGAACCAACTGCTGCTGAATGGGCAGCTTTCTCTAATGCTGATAAAAAGGCTAGAAAAGAAGCACAGAAGAACAATGCTTTTGCCCTTTATCACATACATGTTGCCCTAGATAAAAGTATCTTCCCTAGAGTTGCCTCTTATGTAATTGCACAAGATGCCTGGAATGCCCTAAAAGAAAGCTATAGAGGTAGTGACCAAGTAAAACAAGTAAAACTGCAAACATTGAAACGAGATTTTGAAAATCTCAAGATGCAAGAAAATGAAAAAGTGGGAGATTATTGCATGCGAGTGAAAGCCGTAGTTGATAAAATGGTCACACTAGGGGAAGATATTAAGCCAGAGGTTATGGTGAAGAAAGTGTTGAGAACACTTCTTCCAAAATGGAATTCTGTTGCAATAATTATTGAAGAATCCAAAGACTTAACCTCATTGTCTTTTGATGCACTAATTGGTTCACTTCTCTCACATGAAGAGAGGTTACAGGAAACTCCTACCACCAGTTATGGAGGAGATGATAAAGCTTTTGCCACACATGAAGGAAGAGGTAGAGGCCGTGGCAGAGGACAACAAAGAGGCAGAGGCAGGAATAATCAAAGAGGAGGAACTCCTAACAGAGGAGGATCATCCAACAGAGGTGGAAATCAGAATAGAGGAGGACAACAAGCAATATAGAGGGAAACAATCTGGCAAAGGAAAAGGAGGAGATAAATCAAAACAAGTTTGCTACAATTGTGGCAAACCTAGCCATTATGCTCGAGATTGTTGGTCAAAGACTTCACAAGGAAGTAGCAGCAACTAGAGTAGTCAATTTGGAAATTTTGGAGAAGAGGAAGAGTCCACAAATCTCTTTCTTTCTTATGGCCAGACAGAGCAAAATATGAATGATACATGGATTTTGGACACCGGGTGTTCAAATCACATGAGTGGCAAAGAAGAACTCTTTGCTACTTTAGACTCCTCATACAAATCCAACATCCGATTGGGAGATGACAAGTCATTGGCAGTTGAAGGCATTGGAGCCATGGAGGTTCCAACGAAAGAAGGCATCAAGCAAGTAAGTGATATCTATTACACACCTCATCTTCAACACAATATTTTAAGTGTTGGTCAAATGCTTGAAAAGAATTATAAGTTGATTTTTGATGAGGGTAAATGCACCATTTTTGACAAGAACAATAGTAATAGAATCATTACACAAGTGCCAATGTCAAAGAATAGATTATTCCCTTTGAAGTTTGGCCAGCCAGGAGGAAATAAGTTAGCAAATGTTGCAATTACCAATCCAAGTGTCCTATGGCACTTGAGATATGGTCATTTGAATTCAGCAAGTTTGAAAATGCTAACTTCACAAGCAATGGTAACTCGGACTTCCCAAAATTCAAGACAGTAAGGAAGTCTCGTGAAGGGTGTGCCTTGGGCAAGCATGCCGGATCGAAATTTCCTCATGGGCAAGCATGGAGGGCCAGCCTATCCACTTCGGTTAGTGCATTCGGACATCTCGTGGTCCGATGCGGACCAAGAGTCTAGGTAACCACTCTTACTTCCTACTTTTCATTGATGATTGCACAAGAATGTGTTGGATATATTTTTTGAAGCATAAGGATGAAGCATTTGCATGCTTTGTTGATTTTAAAGCAAAATTTGAAAGTGAGAGTGGATATTCTATAAAATGTCTTAGATCAGATAGAGGAGGAGAATACTCCTCTAATCAGTTTTTGAATTTTTGTAAACATCATGGCATCAAGAGGCAGTTCACAACTGCCTACACTCCACAACAAAATGGTGTAGCAGAAAGGAAGAATCGCACCATTGTGGAGATGGCAAGAGCAATGCTTCGGACAAAGCATTTGAGTAATTCATATTGGGGAGATGCAACAAGGACTAGTGTTCACATCTTGAACCGAAGTCCTACTTCAAGTTTGAAAGGGAAGACACCTTACCAAGCTCGGTATGGTAAGAAACCAAATGTGAAGTATTTCAGAGTATTTGGTTCATTGGCATATGCTCACATTCCCGATGAGCCGAGAAAGAAGCTGGATCCAAAGAGTCATGCATGCATTTTTGTAGGATATTGTGAAAACACAAAGGGTTATAGACTCTACAATCCTACAACTCGAAAGATAGTGATTTCAAGGGATGTGATTTTTGATGAAGGGGGAGAGTGGGGTAAGCCCCAAATATTCAATGATGTTGAAGCCACTGATATAGTTGCTCAACAGGTGCAACCACAGCTCCCACAGAAAGGAAAGCAGTCTCCTCCCACACATCCTCCAAGTCCATCTTCTGATTCAACTTCTTCACCAAGTCCTTCTCCACAGCGATCAGTAAGTTCCTCACCAATGGACATTGATGTTCCATCCAAAGGTAAGAGAACTTTACAGTATCATCCATCATCTCAGATGTTGGATAAAATTTTTTCAAGAAGATATACTAGGAGTCAAGCTAGTGAAATGGAATCTGTTTTACACAGATTAGAAAGTATGCACTTGTATGGTGATGATGAATCCCAACAGGAACCTAGGGGAGATCAAGTTAACTATGCTTTGTTAACTAGTGCACAACTTGAACCTTCTAGTTATGAGAAGGCATGTACTCATAAGATTTGGCAAGATGCCATGAAAGAGGAGATAACCTCTATAAAAAACAATGACACTTGGGAGCTCGTGAAGCTTCCTAAAGGAAAGAAATGTGTTGGTTGTAAATGGATCTTCAAGACCAAGTTTAATGCTGATGGAAGCATTGAGAAGCATAAGGCAAGATTAGTGGCAAAGGGTTTTACTCAAAAATATGGAATAGATTATGAAGAGACTTTTGCTCCCGTAGCCGACAGAGACTATCGTAACAGTTCTTGCCTTAGCTGCACACAAAGGATGGAAAGTCCAACACATGGATGTCAAGAGTGCATTTCTCAATGGTTACTTGACAGAAGAAGTGTACGTTGAGCAACCACAGGGATTTGAAGTGCAAGGTAAGGAACACCTTGTTTACAGATTGAAGAAGGCACTCTATGGTCTTAAACAGGCACCAAGAGCTTGGTACTCACGCATTGATGGGTACTTCAAAGATTATGGGTTCACCAGGAGCAAAAATGAACCCACACTCTACTACCTCAAGCAAGGTAAAGACATCCTCATAGTTTGTTTGTATGTGGATGATCTCATTTTTATGGGTAGTAATGAGAAAAATGAATATGGAGTTCAAACACTCCATGATGACGCAGCTTTGAGATGAAGGATCTTGGCTTAATGCACTACTACCTTGGAATGGAGGTTCATCGATCGGATACAGGGATCTTCATCTCGTCAACATAAGTATGCTCGAGATATGATCAAGAAGTTTGCTATGGAGCATTGCAAACCAGCTTGCAACTCCAGCTTGGACATGGGATCCAATTAAGCAAAGATGATGGAGCACCAAAAGTTGACGTGACCACTTTCAGAAGCATGGTTGGGAGTTTGATGTTTCTCGCCAACACCGCACTAGTATATTCAGTATGTTGTATCTCTTGTTTCTAGATTTATGTCTAACCCATCTGAGCTGCATTTGTAGGCAGCTAAAAGAATTTTGAGATATGTGAAAGGTACATTGGATTTTGGAATCCAGTACCATAAATGTAACACTATCAAGCTTGTAGGCTTCAATGATAGTGATTGGGGTAGCAATATTGATGACAGGAAGTCAACATCAGGAAACTGTTTTAGTCTTGGATCAGGACTAATAACTTGGAGTTCAAAAAATCAGACAGTAGTAGCGCTATCTTCAACATAAGCTGAGTATATAGCAATTACTTATGCAAGTACTCAAGCCTTGTGGCTAAGGAAAGTACTAGAAGAGATTGGAGAACAGCAAAGTGGTCCGACCAAAATCTATTGCGACAACATCAGTGCCATTCAGTTGGCATATAATCCTGTCCACCATAGCAGAACGAAGCATTTTGATATGAAGTACCACTTCATCAGAGATATGGTGGAACATGAAATTGTTGAGCTTCAATACTGTCACACTTTGGAGAATGTCGCGGACATCTTCACCAAGGCGATGACTAAAGCTCAATTTGTAAAGCTGAGAGACTGTGTAGTCAGTCCTCTCAACTTTAAGGGGGAGAATGTTGCAAGTGTGAAAAGGGTTTCACCTTAAGTGGCTTAGAAAAATCCTTTTCTAGCCCTAAGTGTGAAATGTCTTCAGGATTGTCGGCAAATTTTTTGTCGGCAATTTTGTTTTAGTTTTCCTAACTCCTCTCCTAAATTCTTTCCTATTTCTCCTCCTTATCCCTCCATTTCCTCCTTATCCCTCCGTTATTCCTTCTTCTCCCTTATCCCTCCAACTCCCTTTCCCCTTATCCCTCCAACTTCCCCTCGCCGACTTTCTCCCTTTCCCCATATCCTACATTATATATTTCCCATAATTTACAATGTATTGAGGTTGGAGAAGATTTAATAAAGTCAAATTTTTTTAAATATTCTGCTGCATTTAGTTTAACGTTTACCTGCACTCGAATCTTCACTATAGCATATATAGAAGGAATGGATTGCACAAGATTGAGTGGACCAGTATGTTAGGCTAGTAGTATAGGTAGGAATCACTCTCCTACATTCGAACATATAGAAAGAAAGGAACAACCACATATTCAAACAAGATTCTTTGCACATCCACTATGTTTGGAAAAAACCCACAAGAAACATAGCGAAGATAGTCCAGCATATTCTAAAATATCCCTAGAAACCCCACCAACAATGGTAAAAAATAATGACTAGACTAAAAATTGGTCTTATGACTAGTAAACAACAAGTGACAACCATAAGGTACCCAAAAATAATCAAAAAGAAAAGTGGCAAGATCCCCTAGAGGATTAGGGAAAATTTAACATGAATGGAGCCTCATAGGGGAATCCAAGAAGAGCTAGTGCTAGAGGGATATAAATACTATTGAATAGGACCCAAATCTTCACCTTCATAGATATTTTTAGCATACTTTCTAACAACCTAGAAAATATTTGTGGCATCCTTAGAGGGCTCCAGGAAGCAATAAAGGTAGGTTGGAAGAAGGTCCAAATGGAATCCAACTCACAAGTCATCATCAACCATCTGATGAATCCAATGGAGAATAGGAATTTTGATTGGAACTAAGTATAATTATAGAGAAGATTCAAATGGTACATGTAAGCTTTCTATCAATAGATTACTATCATATCCCTAGAGAATAGAATAAAGTTGCATATGTGATGGCCAATTGGAATCTGTAAAAATGTGACCTCACTTGTTATGGTTATCCCCCTAGATGGTGGGAAATGCTGATCAGGGAAACTCTTATTTATATATTTTCTCTTGATGGTTACAACATTAGATGTATTTAGTTTTTTAATTCACTACACTAGTTAGTTTTTATTGTACATAGGTTACTATAACAGAATAACTGGTAGAGGTTATAGCACTTCCTCTTTTTTTAAATCCTAGATCAAAATACTATTTACTTAGAAAGATAAGAGATGCACCTCTTTTCCTTGAATAACTTAATATAAACTTACTTTTTACCAAAAAACGTGTAAAGCACCAACCAAATAGGAATATTGTGAGAATATGGAGAGATATTTGGGATAGTCCAAGCATTCCTAAAATTAAATGTTTGTTTTGCTAGTTAATAGAAGAATTTTATCCTCGAATAACCTTACGAAAAGGGGTTTTTATGGTCCCTCAAAATGTGTTCTATGTAAAAACTAGGAGGAGAGTATAGACTATCTCTTGGAACACTACTCAGTAGTCTAGAAATTATTGCAATGGATTCTTCATATGTTTGGTAAATGCATGGTGATAAATAGTAAAATTGAAGAATAGTTAAATCAATGGTAGATCACTTTTAAAAGTGTAGTTTTATAGACAATATAGGATATATCAAAAGATATAATACTTTTAATTGTATGGCTCGAAAGGAATAAAAAAATATTTAAATGAAAGGAAAGTAGTTTAGAGGTAATGAAAAGGAAGATTTATTTAATGAGGCTAAACCAACCCTATCAACTTACCAAATCCCTAATCTTGAAACAGAGAGCCTTGATAGATAGATTCAAGTCATCAAATGGAATTATAATATTGGATACAGGAGAAACAAAAATAAGGTAAAGAATATAAAGTGGAAACCACCAGAAGTAGAGTTGTCCAAATTCAATTTTTAATGGAGCATCTAAAGGAAATCCATGACCAGCAGAAGAAAGAGGAATAACTAGAAATAATAGGGGAGAGATTTATCTCTTTAAACTTTCAATATTGGATTTAAGACAAATAATGAAGCTAAGTCTTGCATGGTTTTTTAAGGGTTACAAATATATAGTCAAATAAAATAGAACAGAGTATGGATGGAAGGTGATTCACTAATAATAATATAAATGTACTTTTTCAGAAAGCAAAGGTCCCATAGAACATACAAGAGATAATTATGGAAATACAAGATATTGCTATAGATTTTGAAGAAATTAGGTTTATACATACATTAAGAGAAGGAAAAAAATGTGCAGATAGGCTAGCCATTAGAGATGTTTTAACTAAGGATTGTGAAGTTAAATTTTCTTTTTCATGGTTAGAGGAAGTACTAAGATTAGTTGAAGTTGACAAGACAATATTGACTGCTTGAATCAAATAATGATTAAGATTTACTTTAATATTTTTCATTGGTAATAATTTCTCTATTTTATAATATTTATGTGTTTTCATATAAACTATTTATTATGATTCTTGTGGTTGAACTTATGTTTCAAGAAGGAAACTAGCAATCTAGATCTCATAAAGCAGACTATGATAGCATGAAGTTTTGGAAATATTACTCCACTAAGATGTAATGAATAGTTAATAGAGGTAGGGGTTTTGTATTGTGAAGACTGCTACAGGAAAATGTCAAGAAGGATGTTAAATTTTAGAATATTTTTATTCACACAAAAAATTGAAGAAGATCCAAAAACGAAAATCAAGAATTCAAACTTTTTTAAAAAAATTATGTAGGTATCTAGCTATAGCAATAGAATTGACATTAGAATTGAATTTGATTGTAAACTCTTAAGTTCTAAATAAGAGAGTTGTGATTTTTCAAGGGTGGGGGACCCGAGTACAACTCCTTCTCCAACAAAAAATAAATAAATAAAAATAAGACAAATAATAAATCTTGTTAAATTATTTGAAGTTATTTGGATTTAGTGTGTAATTTTTATATTATTGGGTCACAAGGCTAGAACATTATCATGGGTAATCCAACCTTTATACTATCACTCATAAATGAGCTATGGTTGGTGTTTATAAGCTAAAGATATAGCGTAAGTTGTATTTACAATTTTGTTGGATTTTAGATAATATGAATTGTAATTGAATTTTTTAATATAAAAATATAATAAAGAATAACATTTTGAATTTCTATTTTTTTTTTTAAATGCATTTTTGGAATTAAATTATTTTCTATGTTTTTTCATAAGTTTTTTCCAAGAAACTTTTCAAAATTAGAGTGTCATGTACTTATCTAGTTGTTATTATGATTTAAATATGTATCTATAATCAATTTTAGAAGGTCAAATTGAAATATTTCTTAAGTGATGGGTTTCCTTTATGTCTGAATAAATGATTTTAATAAAAAATTATTTATAAGAGTATAACTTAAAAATATTATATTTAGGTTCTAAGTTTGTGGCCTATAGTGTCTTTCAAATATTCTCAATCTTGCAAGAGAAGGGAATTTTAACTTTTTTCTATCACATGAAAATTGATTATAAAATTTAACATACATAAATAAAGTAGAAGAATATTTTTCTTCTTTGTTAAAGAATGAGACTAAATTTGAAAGGTAAGTTGCATCTTGTATCAAATGATCACTTTCCATAAAATTATACACCCAAAACTATTTTCTAGATAAAGCTTTAAAAACATCATGGCATGGCCCTCTCTATTGAGTTGGTATTAAATAAATTAGGTAATATGCATAAATTAAGATTCAATCTCACTAATGATTCAAATACATGAAGGCTTTTGAAAAGGATATTCTTGGACCAATAACATGGTCTTTAAATAAAATAATGGGTCAGCGCACATATTTGGGTCTCTCAATGACCTAACATATCATATGTTCAAAAAATGAAGGGTCAACACACACAATTGGGTCTCTACATGACTTGATATTTCACATGTAGAATGACAAATACAATAACAATAACCCTTCATGTTAATAAAATGTTATTTTTAAGAGTACAATAGTCTAAGTATTGCATTAGGCAATGCTATGAGGGATACCATAAAAAATTTAACCAAATGAGGGACTAAAAATTGTGATAAATAATAACAACAAGAACAATAGAGTTCACTCTTCCTCTTCGGAGGGTCATCCATGTTTTATTTATTTATTTGGTCAGAGGATCTACGTGATATCACATAGGTTTGACCCCTTGAGAAATTCTTCATAAACATGAATAGTACTACCTTCAATCCAACCACCAATACCTCTATCATGACTCATGTCATCATTCACATGCATCAATTACAAGTCCCAAGTCTTGATATTGAATATCACCTCAATAAAATTTTAACTTTATTTATGTGGTAATGATGGTTTAGTTTTACTTCTAGTGAATAATTTTTTTTGGAGCCTTTTCATTATACTCAAGAGGATATGAGGATGGAATAGAGTGAAAGGGGTGCAAACCCTAGGTGCAATCAAGCGTTGCATGAAGAGGGTTATTCGTATCCCGCTCGTTATACTCAAGAGGATATGAGGATAAAACAAAGTGAAAGGGATGCAAACCCTATGTGTAGTCAAGCATTGTAGGAAGAGGGTTGTTTGTAGTTTACTTATGGTACTTAGGAGGACATGAGGATGGAAAAAATGAAAGGGGTGAAAACCCTAGGTGCAGTCAAGCATTACAAAAATAGGGTTGTTCACAGCTCACTCATTGTACTTAGGAGGATATTAGTCACTCTTTAGTCTATGAGAAAGCCTCTTCGATTAGAAGAAATGTCTCTCATGGATATTTGAGTTCGTGGGTGGACCTTTTTGATGAACCTATGCCCTCTATCAAGATTTTAGAGGATGAATTTGGGTTGGATTTTATTGATCATGAAGCCCAAACAGTTATCTGCAAACTCAATGGTAAAATAATAGGCTTGGAGGATCTCAAAGGATACATTAAACTTTGATAGTCCAATAAATTTTAACTTTGCTACCCAAAAAAAAAATTTCTATTTCTTTTTTTTATTTATCAAATAGAGATAGGGTAATCTATTATAGATACAAATGGTTTTTTGAATAAAGGGGTATATATATACGACCTTGGACTCTCGGTTTCAACCCCCTTATAGAAGAAGTTGATGGTTTCCTAGTCTAGGTGAATCTATATGTTCTCCCTATGGAGTTTTGGGGAGAGAATATATTTACCAAAATTGGTAACGCCATTGGTACATTCCAGTATATGAATGCCCAGATAGAGAAAACATTATCTAGTAAAATTAATATGAGTAAAGCAAGATTGGCTATTTGGATGGGTGTTTTAGTTCCTTGACCTCAATTCATTACTATCTCCTCAAGTAAAGGGGAATGGATTCAAAATATTAAACATGAAAATATCTCTCTGAGATGTTATTGGCTATCATGCTCTGATTCCTCCTTGATGGAGGAGAAAGCCCTACACATGAATTATCCAGAACCTTCAAATGTCTTAGTTCACAAGGAAGAAGCTCATCCTCTAGTTGTACCAATTGTTTAGCATGAATCAAGTGATCAACAAAAGACTCAACCCCAATAGGAGAATTTGAATTAGATCATTAATAAAAGATAAAGGGTTACTAAAGATCATCCAATTAGTTCCATAAAAAATATTAGTACCTCAGATAGTATTCTTAAAGTTGATTGTGAAACAATCGATGATGGTAAGTTTTCTAAAATTGAAGATCATACAAAATATGTTACAACTAGATATTACCTTAGGAGCTTGAAGTGCAAAAATGTATTCTTAGATCTTGCCACTCTAAAGGAGGAAGAACCTATGCTATAGATTAAAAACAATCAAAAGACCCATCGACTATGAACTCTGTAACATCCCCAATGGTTTCAGATTGTTGTTTTTATTATGATTGGATGATAGCTATATTTTTTTTTAAATTTCTATTTTAGAAGTGGTCCATTAATTTATCATATTTTAGAAGTTGTTTTATCGATATGAAGTATTCTAAGGTTCAACTATAGTAGTAAGTGGATGATAGTATTTTGTAAGGCTCTTGCAGCATTTTTTACTATCTTACACATCTTGATGTACAGGTTTGGGGACCCTAAAACCTCTTTTTACCCTAATAATAATAATAAAGTTAATGTTTTTTATAGGCCCAATAGGGACACCACAATAGAAAAAGGTATTTGGCTCTCCTAGCAGAGACTCAAGTTCAATTAATAAGGAGGGTGACCTCCAATGTGTCCCCAACTTTTCAATCGATTCAAAAAATATTGAAAAATTGATGGTTTTGGTTTTGGTTTTATTTTGTTTGAGTTTTAATTAGTTCTCTTGGCCTTTTATTTATTTACATGCTCTAGTATGACTAATTTCCTTAAGCGGAAGCCTTGTTGAAATTGAAGGGCTTTGTTCTTATTATTATTTGTTCTCTTTATTTTAAGTTTTGAGCCTCTAAGCATTTTGTTTAAGTTAGATAAAACTAACATCCAAGATCATAGGGAAGTCTAAGTAACCTTAAGAGCCTAACATATGCAATTTTCTATACTTTTAAGGCCATTAAATACTTTTAAGGCCTCAACAATACAAAGAGATTACTAACCAATTAATAATTTTTAAAAAAGTTACAAGAAATACACCTTTATTAAAAAAGTTACAAGAACTACACCTTGGATGTCATTATGTTGTGATATTTGCTTTTGACAATTATATATATTGCTTAACAAAATTTGAAAATTCCAATCATATTTACATAGTCTCACAAGATTCCAACACTTAAATTTCAATAAAGAAAATATTGAGCTCATGCTAATTACGCGGATAGGCATCCTACAATGGTAGCCAGGAAGGTCAGCCACACCCTAAACAATATTAATATTTTATTTAAAAAGCCGACATTAAGAAAATTATAGGCGCCTCAAGATTGATAAATGTCGACGTTTATAGATATATATATTTTATATGTCTAAGCTAAGTTTTATATATTTAAATAATTAATCTCTCACCATTTAATCAATATTTTATTTATTTAATTCAATGATTTATAAAAATTATATTATTACTTTTAAATTTTTATTTCTAATCTAAACTATCATCTAACCAACTTAATATTATATTTTAAAATTTTATTTCATAATTTAAAAGTTAATCTCTTCTACTACATTGCCTCCCAAGATTCTCATCAAACAACTTAAATATCATAGTAGATATGAACTCCATAATTCATCTAAACATGGAAAACCAGGCCTAATAGAGCCTCCCAAGATTCTCATCAATCAACTTATATATCATACTAGATATGAACTCCATAGCTCATCTAAACATGGAATACCAGGCCTAATAGAGCCGTTTTCCTTTTGAGGTCTCCTTCCTTGATTATGTTAACTCTTGAAACTTGCATGAACCCTCCTTAAGGAATGAAACTTGTATTTCTTGAGGTTTTATAAGCATTGTGAAGGCATCCCCATTTATGAGGAAGGACATCGAAGAATATACCTAACAGTATTGACAATTTAGACAAAGGGAATAAGTGACATCATGAACTCCGTTGTGCTGGAAAGCACTCATCTTTTTTTTCCAATAAGAAGTGATAAGAACTGCACGTTTCATCAGCTAGCTTGACTTTCTAGTGTTTTCATAGCTAATAGACACCGGATCACAGTATTGGTGCAGGCAATCATAACATTTTATCTTCAGAATAACCGTTTTATACCTTCACTCATCACGAGTTTCAGGTGAACTCTGAAAGAGATTTCTAAGAGTTTTTTAACTTGGACAATAATACTAGTAACAATTTCTCTTATGGAACTCATGGGAAAACTCTGGAGACATCTTTCATGCATGGTATTGTTCCTCCTGATTCATGAAGTATATTCAGCAAGTAAGTCACACGAAATCTGTATGCATTTATTGAAATGAAAAAGGATTTTTTTTTTTGGTTGAATTAAGTCACACGAAATCTGTATGCATTTATTGAAAAAAAGAAGGATTTTTTTTTTTTTTTTTTGGGTTGAATTCAGACATGTAGTAAAGGCAAGCTTTCTGTGCAGATGACCCATTGGAACCTCATGGCAATATAACGGTCATGTGGGATATCTTGTCTTGGACTGAAGATGGCTACAATGTATGTGCTTGGCATTTCGAACTTTTTTGTGTGTGTAATTAGAATACATCATACTACTATTTGAGTTCATCGCTGATCATTGTAATTTAGAATTGTATATTTGTAGGCAATGGTTACATTGTGGAATTATCAACAGTACAGACATGTAGAGTATCCTGGGTGGAGATTAGGATGGAATTGGAGAGGCAAGGAATTTATATGGGATGTGGTTGGTGCAGAGGCAAGGGAACAAGGAGACTGCTCTAGCTTTAAAGGATATAATATTCCTCATTGTTGTAGTAGAGATCCCATCATGGTGGACTTAGAGTCCAGTGCTTCTGATAATGTTAAGATAGCAAACTGTTGCAGGGGAGGGATTTTGTCATCCACTGTACAAGACCCAGAGAATTCTGAGGCTGCTTTCAGGATGAAAGTGGGAATTCGAGGAAAGTCTTCTAAGAATAAAGTTGTGGGGGTTCCGTCTAATTTTACTTTGGAAGTGCCTGGATCGGTGTATTCTTGTAGTCGTGCATTGGAGTTAGAACCCACCCATTTTGAAGCTCCTGGTGGAAGAAGACAGACCCAAGCAATGAGTACGTTCATGATCTGCTTACAAAAGTTATTTTTATTTTTAGTGCATATTTGGTTTTTATGGTCGTTTTAAGAGAAGGGTAATTCATTAATAGATATTTTTCAGTTTTGATATTTATTGATTTTTTTAACGTTTTTGTTTTTATTATTTGTATGATGGAATTTGTATTATTAAAGAAAGAGTTTATTGATAAATGTAATTTGATTGTAAGATTAGTTTATAGGGTGTACTTGTTATAATAAAATTTGAAAAAAAATTATTATAAAAATATATTTTTTTAAAATTATATTATTTTGTGTATAAATATTATAGTTGAATTTTATTTTAAAAATTAGGATATAAGATTTTTCAGAAAAAACTTGTTTATATTTTGTTTTCTTTATATTTAGAATTTTAAATTTTGTTTTTGTTTACATTTATAATTTTAAATTTAATTAAAAAGTAATTTTATACTTCAAATAGAGGTAAAGGTAAAGTAGAAGGAAGGTAAATTATATGTTAAATAAAGTTAAAATAAAGTAGTTTTTAAGGTTTATGAGACTATCAAAGAAAAAGAAAGGTAAAGTAGTTTTTAAGGTTCATGAGACTCTCTTATAAAAATAAAGTAGTTTTCAAGGTTCATCAAACCAAGTTATATGAAATGATTTTATAAAAGATACCATTTATTTAATATGATTTTCCAATCCAATTTAGATATAATGTATAACTCTATTTTAAACTTGAACTTTAAACCTCTTATTAAAAATATTACATCTACATACATTATACTATTATTTTATAAAATAATATATAATGAAAAAAATACAACCTAGAAAGAATTTATATGAATAAAGGAAACTGTAAGTATTAGAAAGAAATTACATGAACAAAAAAACTATTCGCTATTTTTATAAGCTAATCAAACATAACCGTACAACATACTAGAAGGCACAATTAAGTTGTTCTATAAAACAATCAAATATGCATTATGAATAAACTTTAACAAGGGAGCTGAAACCTTTTAATACCTTCGTTTGTTTAAAACGGAGTTTAATACCTTCGTAGGCTGACTGGAAAGTTTTTCATCTTGCACACATGTTTTCGATATACATGTACCAATTATTGAAATTATAGTTGTATTCGCCTCTGTTATATGCCATGGCTATTCTTGTTTCACAAAGGCAAAGTTCAATTTTTGCCAAGAGTCTTATAAAATACAGTTCATCACTAGTGATGTAATTCTCTCTTTCTTTTTAAGATGGCCGTTATACTTACACAGACTTTCAATTTTTTGTGAAGAGAGTTGGAGGATAACATGCAAATATTCTCAGGTTTTATCTCACAAAAGACCAGTATGCTGTGTCTCCTTCTCTGCATTTTACAATGAAGCCATCACTCCATGTCCCGTTTGCTCCTGTGGCTGCCGTGATCCTTCAACACATCATTCAAAAGCCTGCTTTAGGTGAGTTTGATTTCTAATGAATGTACTATTCACAGATTGCATTAAAAATTCTTCTGGTCTTCTAACATGACTTCCATTTCCTCCTGAGCAGAAAAACACCATCCATCCCAACCACGAACAGTAACTACACAAGCATAAACAGTATGGAAGTCCAATGCACTCGTCATATGTGTCCAATTAGGGTTCACTGGCACGTCATGGCGAGCTACATAGGCTATTGGCGAGCTAAGATCACCATAAGTAACTTTGGGTACCAGAAAAACTACACAGACTGGAATCTTGTAATTCAGCATCCCTCTTTCAATAGCTTGCAAAGGGTTTTTAGCTTCAACCATACTACCCTTTCCCACAACAATTATCAAAGTGAGCATTCTGCACCATTAATATCATTTATTTTACTCAAATTTTGTTCCACTTTTGATTCAAATTTTGTTTCACCTTAATATCTATTTATTCATAGTTAATAACTTTTTATCTATTACCCACTAAATTTTAACTATAAATCTTATGTGCAGATGATACTGCAATGTTTTGGGGAATTAAATATTTCAATGACGTACTCATGCAAAGTGGTGATCAGATAGGTAGTGTGCAATCTGAAATTCTGTTGCAGAAAATGGAGGGGAAATTTTCTTTCAGTAATGGATGGGCATTTCCCCATCGTGTGTATTTTAATGGAGATGAATGCATGTTACCACTGCCAGATGCGTATCCATGGCTACCTAGCTCCACAACATCCGAGAGAATACTGGCTGGACCTTTATTCATTGCCACCCTTCTATCGGGGTCCCTCTTCTTTTTCTATTTGTATCATACCTGCGCTGTTAAGAGATAAAAGTAAAGCTTGTTAAACCAAAACATGATATTCAGCTCGTTACATGCTTACTGTGCATAATGTGCACATCATGTTTATCTTGGGTGTGGATAAGTTGATAAGCTTAGTTGAACATTATACTCTCACTTATTTCGTGGGTGTGGATAAGTTGATAAGCTTAGTTGAACGTTATACTTATACTTGCTCACTTCTTGAGTAAAAATATTATGGTTAAGGTGACTACATTCAATTAGGTCTCCTCCAACTGTAAGGTTCTGTAACCTTCAAAAGTATCCCATGTTGTAACAATAATAATAAATCTATAATAAAAATTCGTGATATATAATGATATTCCACTTGGTGCTTTTAGTATTATACATATTTTTAAAAATTTTAAAATATAAGTTCTTGATTGAGTCTATTTTGTTCATGTTATAAACTTATCTGTTTGATAATGTTTTTCTTTTATATTTTTAAACTACTTAAAATATATGGTTTTTCTTGATTGCGTCTTTACGATGTTTTGTAAGAGTATCTTAGTAATAAGTTTGATAATTTTTTCATTTTTTCAAAGCATTTATTGGCAGAATGATGTTATTATTTAGATGTTAAAATTTATTTTTATATAATTTTTTTAGATTGTATTATTTTATTATTGAAGAAAAAATTGTGTGGGGATTAAATAAATTTTGATTATTTTTTAAATTAAATAAAATTATTCATAATTTTTTTATGAAAAAACATGAAAATATTTTTTTGATGTTTGGTATTTTCATCTTTATTTAGTCTCAAGTTTATTTGATGATTTATGGATGGATTTACGAAACTTTACCTAGTGTGAAGAAGCTCAAAAGTGGTGGTTCAAAGTCTCTCAAGACTAATTAAAAATTTTAATTTTAAAATCTGTAAAAAAGAAGTTCATAGTTCGAAAATTTATATTATCTAAATTTAGAGGTTGAGAAGTTGGCCAAAATGTTTGGAAATGATTCAAAGCTTTTTTATATTTTACAAGATATTGATATCAATAATTTACATAATGTATGGTCATAACTCTACTTGTTGATAATCCTCTTCATGTCAGAGTAGATTATCGATTTAAAAATTAAGAACCAAGCATACCAGTCTTTTCATCACTTGTTTAAGTTTAGGAATATTTTATTAAAAGTAAGGAATCAACTTCATTAACCCTAAGGATTTTGACATCATAGCATGCATGTAGATGCCTATAGTTTGTAATTAAAATCAATATAATTCAATTATTAAATATTTTAGTTTAATTTATTTTTAAAATGATAAAATAAATTGTTTAAAATTTTAACTGGATATGGTAACAATTACTAAATGGTTGAAGAAATTTTATGAGCATATTATGCTCATAGTTTATGGTGTATAATTTTACAAGTTACCTTGGTAGTTGTAAATGAGTTGTAGATAAATTTATCCCTTTAAAGTAACTTGATTAAAAATTTGGATAAAAATACACTTTACAAGTTACCTTGGTAGGTGTAAATGAGTTGTAGATGAATTTATCCCATTAAAGTAACTTGGTTAAGAATTTGGATAAAAAGACACTTTTGTTCTATATAAGACCACAATTGAAAAAGTATACCAAGAGGTTGTTTAGAAATTTATATAAAAAACTGAAAGAAGTTGAGATATATCACTTTTGTTCTATATGAGACCTTATCGTAGACACAATTGAAAAAGTATACCAAGAGGTTGTTTAGAAATTTATATAAAAAACTGAAAGAAATTGGGATATATTTTTAAAAACTAATAAGAATTTATAAAGGTTTCATATAGTGTGTTGAAAGAGAGGATAATTGGATATTTTGACAAAAAGCATTAGGATAAATCTATAATGGATACCCCTTGTATAAGGATATGAAAAATTATATTTCAATGGGCACATTACTATAAAAAAACTAGAATGACCATACCTATGTTGCTGACTATTATTGTAAGTTAGAGAAGATCTCAAACAATGCATCTAAGTTTTATGGGTTACTAATAGGTTTTCAACTATTAATCAATAAAATGTAATAGTTGAAGGCAAGTCTTTGTTAAAAATTAATGTCATCTTAGATGGCGGTATCATGGATTAGAAGATAAATCAAATAGTTAAGGAAATTAAGCATCGATATTTTGAATTTATATCATTACACTAGATGTATTTTATAAATAAAATATTGAGCTTGGTCATGTCCTATCCAATATAAAAAGGGTATAAATTGAGGACTTTTACTTTTTAAACAGGTGAATAACTTCCATTAGATGGTAAAAATATAAATAATAGAGTATGTATCGCGTTGATCCTATCAAAGATGAATGGTTGATATGTTTCATGAATATTAAAAATAGTCAAAGGGTATATCTAATCATATCTTTTTAAGATTATTTCTTAAGATTGATGTTGGTCACGAATCTACCTAAGTACAAAATATCATTTGTGTGCCCTAGACCCGACCAACATTGAAAGGTCGAAGGAAAGAGATGTCCTTCGGGCCAATCTCCAGAGAGGGTTGGTTCCCGTACTAAAACTAATGATCGGTTTAAAGCTTAGGGTTACAGGAAAGAGATGGGAAATGACAGAAAGAAATGGGAAATATGGCTATAAGCCAAAAATATAAGGTGGGGATAAACTAACAAAAAAAATTCACATCAAGTATTAATTAGCATATAATAGAAAGAAAGGCACAGGAACCACTCACAGTTTGTCAGAGATAACCTCCAAGATAGCATTTCAGTATTCACTCCCTCACAAGCAGTAATTAAATTAGGATGCAGAATTTAAAATCAGCAAATAATGGAGATGAACGTAATAAGAAATGACAAGCAAAAAGAGATCAAACACAATACTACTCAAGGAACCAGAAGCCGAATGTCTTTCTATTTATGCAGAAAACTTAAAGTGTTTTTCTGCAAAGTGTCTATCCTCCTTCATTACATTGAAATGCTTAGTATTTATAGAGGATTTCACCTCTATCATTAAATGCATATTAAAACAAAATGTCAGCTGGTCAAAAATCAACAGCAACAATTCTTTCCTCGATAATGGCAATGCTCGAATCAAATCATTCTTCAGGGAGCAACGATCCAGTTTTTATGGAGTGCGCCTAGAAAATCAGCAAATATGGATGATGGAAAAAATATTCCAAGCATCGGTGCATCAAAACTCAGCAACATCACGCGGCAAATAGGAGCTTGGATATTAAATTTTGGGCACCATTCCATTCCCTTATGCCTCGGAATCTTACCCTCACCAGTGGAGATCAACGAAATTTAACTCTGCTTCGAAAAGGAATGAAATCCATGGAGGGCACCTCAAAAATAATCGGGATCGCATCGGATTTTAGGGCGTAGCATTTAATCCTGGCATCTCCTCAGCAAGAATCCTGGAAAAATCGATCTCATTGCTCCAAAAATTAAATTTTGCCAGTCTTTGTTCTTTCCCAAAATATATTATCAACAGGGGCGCTTTGAAAGAAAACATTGCCGAAAAGAAGGGGCAAGAATTGATTTCACCCGTGCAATCTGATGTTTTCACCTCTCAACATGCTTTCACCCCTTTCCTGAGTAATTTCACCTGAAAATGATATGAAAACGTCTTCTGCAAGAAAGGGGATGAAGATGATTGATTTCACCCCTAAGAGGGGTGACAATGATTTTTGCCCCACCCTAGGGGTGACTTTGACTTTGACCGATAGGAAAAGATGCTATTTTCGAGACTTTCACCTCAAGATGTCTCCATTTGGAAATTCACCTCGAAGGAGGGTGAAAATGATTTTCGCCCCTCTTGAGGGGCGCCTTTGACTTTGACTTTTTATCTTCACTTGGATGATGTCATCTTAATGTTTGCGCTCTGAAAAGCATCTTTTATTGGGGTTTTACCCCAAAGATGGGTGAAAGGGATTTTTGTCCCTCTTGAGGGGTGACTTTGACTTTGACTTTGCCAAGCATGCTTTTCACTTCTATTTTCGCCCCATGATGCTTTTAATTGGAATTTTGCCCTGAAGAGGGGTGAAAATGATTTTTGCCCCCTTCCAAGGGTGCTTTTGACTTTGACTTTTTTTCGTCACTTGTAAAATTTTTTCTTCTTCATTTGGATGAAACCTTCTCATTATGGTAGTTTCACCCCAAAGGAAGGGCAAAAATGATTTTCGCCCCTTCCTGGGGTGAAAATGCCTTGCACTTCATATTCACTAGTGCCTTCACTCTAAATAATAATTATCAAAGCCTTAGTTGATTTTTCATCAATTCTTCGATCCTGAAATGTCCATCGCCATCGATTTTTCCTTTTACATTTTGCTCATGACTTCCATTAATTTTTATCGATAAAATTTATTGTGCATCTCCAGAAATGAAATCAACCTTTTTATTTAATGAAATTGCTTATAGGAAGGAAACAAAAACATTACATTAAAATAGTAAAATAAAACAATTACATCATTCATCTGATATTCTTTTAAAATTTTACAATTAAAATTTAGTGTGGTAAAACTGCCAACACTTTTGGTGGCTCTCGGGGTATTCAGTTCTTCTGGATGCAATCGACCCTAAGCCTTCATCCATTGGGCTCATCTGTCACTACCATCAGTTGCATCAGGTGGTACATTTGATTCTATAGCCTCCTTCTTCCTTCTTTCCTCTTGTGCTTGCTTCTCCTGCTCTTTTGCTACTTTATGTTCTACTTCTGCTTGTGCTCGTGCTTCTTGCTTGGCGAGGCTTTCATTGGTAGTTTCATACATGATAACTACCTCATCCTAGGAGTTTAGAGTGAATGTAGAGAGTGTACTTAATGAATCAATGATAAAATATAACATCTCAATGTGATCCATGTTGATGCGATTAGCTCTCTATTGGAGTTCCAATAGGGATGATTCGATGTGGGTGAGCCTCTCCATGTATGGCAATACTTGTTCCTCTATGATTGGCTCCTCCAAGTTATCGATCTCTGAAGTATCTTCTATGAAATTCTGCCAGGCTACCTTCAACTCTTTTGTTGGAAAAAGCTCACCCTGCTCATCAATGAAGCTCAAGAACCCAACATCGGCTAGAGCTTCAAAATAAATGAGTGAAATGGAACGCTCTTGTTCGAACATAGTCATCAGCTTTCGACCTTCTCTCACTAGCTCTAACTTGGAAAAGAAGTTGCACAACATCATCCTGGCCTTGGCCCAACCATGATCCATCCCACTCATTGGCTTAACTTGGAAGTCAGATTGAGCCAATGCCTGAATCTTCAGCGCTAATTCTAGTTTTGGTTCCATCTGTTCCTCAACATACTCCAAGGTGCACTCTCCAAGAAAAATCACTATCCGAGCCTCATGAATATACAATAAAACCTTGAGAGCATCTGTCACCACTGTCACACAATATTTCATCAAATGGTGATGATTTTCTTTGATTTTCTCCTTGGAGAAGCCTACTGATTGCGTGGCTTTCTCAGCCAACTATTTTTGTAAAACCTCAAGTTGGGTGGTTAATGCTTGCACTTGCTTCTCTGCTCCTACCCAAGCTGTCTGGTATCCTTTGGCTTCTTTCTCCAACTCTTTCTCCCTCTTCTACCAATGCTCTACCTCTAATTTTGCTATTTCCAGTTGGTCCCTATTTTTGGCCAGAGCATCATTCAATTCAATAATCTTCACCTCAACCTCAAAAAGATTTTCTTGTAATGCTCATCGTGCAGGTAAAGAGAGCTCATATCCACCTGCATATTCCCCAACTTCTCCATGGTGTCAATCTTCATCAGGTCCTCTGTAATGACTTCATAAGTGTAATCACTTGGAGCCATTTCTCCTTGGGGCTTCTGGACCTAGGGAATCATTTTTATAGTATGAGACTCCATAGTTTTGGGGTCAAAAGTGACCTTCTTCAATGTCTTTGTTGGAGCTTGAGCTTCTTTTCTCTTATGATTTTTAGCCATTATGATGAACTTAGTCGGGCTTGGCTCATCTTCATTGCAATAGGATGCTCTGGTACAATCTCTATCTCTGGCTCCGGTAGCACCTACAACTCAATAAAAGGAGTAAGGGGAAAATGAGCCTATTGAGGTTTTGGCTCGAGAAGGGAAGTTGAAATGAGAATGGTTGGTGGAATGAAAGTGGTTAAGGGGATGAAAGTGAGGGTTTCAGCTATAGTTACACTTACTCGAGGAGGAGCTTGCGTACTTATAGTCATGGTAGAAATTATTAGAATGGAGGATGAAGGGAGCAAAAATGGATTGGGACTAGATGCAAAAGAACTGAAAGAAAGGGAAATAGTAGAAGTGGGAATAGAAGAAGAGGGAGCATCGGTGACTGGGGACTAGGAAATAGGAAGTAAAATGGAGGTGGAGGGTATACTGAATGGAGGTGAGATGGAAGCAACAACTATGGAATGGGGTGCAACAATCACTAAATGCTCAAGAGAAATGGAAGAAGGTGTAGAAAATGTACCTTCAGGCTCGAACACCTTTTGAGCCGATGATGAGGGTGATTGTGGCACTGGTTCACCCTTGTCTTGCTCCTCCTCTACCTCCTTCTCTAGATCTATGACTTCCATGTGTTGGCCAAGTTGTTCTACCTAAACCAAAGGAGGATCTTCTAAAATATCAACCTGTGTGGCTTCATCCGTAGGAGGAGGATTTGCACCTGATGAAGGAACTACGCTTGTTCTTGGCTTTTTGGATATCTTCGAGAAAGGGAGCACCTCACGCTTATTCTTCTTCTTCTACTAGAGTTGCACCTCTAGTGATGGCTATCTTTCTTCTTCCACAAGTGGTACTTCCTCGACCACATGTTGCTCATGTTCGACCACGATCTCTTCGTTGTCAGATCTTTGAAAAGTTTGAGGTACAATCTTAGCAAAAGAGATTGGTTGATAGCTATCATAGTATTCATCATAGACATCCAAAAACACCTCATCCATTGCCAGACCATAAGCTGACCCAATTTTCCCTCTGTGGGCCCTCATAACCCACCAGTTGGTAATTTTTTCCTCAGACCAAGCCGACAACTATTCTTTCATTTTTCCAAACAAACCCGGGGGAGGAATTTGGTGCTTGTGAACTATAGGGTTGTACTCAACCTCCATCTCATAAAAATCATGCCATGGTGGAAGTGGCATCATCTACTCAACATGCCATTCGAGATCATGCCCTTCTAGGTTATTTCTATGTCATTGAATATCAGGTCTAGGACAACAATGAAAACTTTTGGCTTTAATGAACTCTGTGAACCAACCCAAAGGGTCATACTTCCACCGCTGAGGTAACTCCACCATACCCATGTCATAGAGTGCTTCATTAATCAATTTATTCTGGCCAACCTGGTCTATCTCAATGCCACCGAAGCGAAATGGCATGGTGCATGTAGTCTTCTTGCCTCATCCTACCCCATAGACTTCATTGATGTAGTCGATCTGATGGATAACTTCCATTGCGAAGAGGCGCTCAGTAGTAAAATATGGAAGGAGAAATGACTTGCTAGTGAAGCCAAAAATTTGCACCACGATGCCCTGCATCAACAAGAAAATATCTCCTTTCTCCTTAGTGATGATTTCTTCCCTCATTGCCCTTGGCACTCTCTCACTTGTGCAGAAAATAAGTTCGAGGGTGGGGCCCAAAAACATGTGATTAAAATTGTAGAATGACTCCCCCTAGACAAGCTTGGAGTCCACAAATATACTGGTAGCTTATTGTCTACCTCATCAGCTTGCTTGACTACTATAAAATAAAAATGTTGGTGCATGTAAAAGAAGAAATACCAGGCCAAAAATGAAGTGTGCTTGAATAAAACTGCTTCTTCGCTCTGTATCCTCTCCAATTGGGTGTGCATTGCTCAAGCCACATAATCTACCCAATCAAAGAAAATGGGGTTTGTGCTTGCTTGCATTGTTGTCGGGGTATAAAATTCCACCTATGAAATGCATTGCACCAACGTTGCTTGCCATTTGTACACTGTGGTATCGGTAGGAAGACTGGACACCCAAGCCAACATGGAATACATGTCTAAACTTTTAAACTCTGTTAAAGGCTTTGGTAAAGTCGATAATTCTTTGAATTGGGGTACCTTTATCAGTTGGTTCTCCATGAATTGGTGCAATGTTATAGTTGATTGGTACCTCTCTTCTTGTTCCTTGAGATTCATATTTTTGAACATGACATCCAAGGAAGGCTTCACCCCACAAGCAAATGCCTCTCTGATTGCATCGGGTGAAATGGTGAATAATTTATCTCCCTTCGCATTATGGATGACCCTTGTTGCAGGCTGATAAAACTTTGAAATCGCCATCACCAACTCAGGGTAAGGATGCATAGGTGTACATAAGTACTAGGAAATTTGTGCATGATAAGCAATGGTTAATGGGCTTTTCGATATCAAACCTTGCCTAACCATAGTCTCCACATCTTGGCACAATTTTTCTACACCTTTGTTCAAAATAGAACAATCTCCAATCTTAGCCAGTGCATCATAATATGGGTCAAGCTCTGTATTTTCATGTCGCCTAGATTTTTTAGCTTTTTACCACCTTGCACTTTTTTTGGCTCTGTAGCTTTCTTCGAATCAATAGCCTTCTTTCCCATCTTCGTACCATAGCTCCCACTACAACAGTCTAGCAAATCTGCAACAAAGCAATAATTTAGGGTATTGAAGGATAATCTAGTAATGCTCAAAAAAATAATAATCTTTGACTGCAAGCTTCTAATTCACCCTTTTTATAACTTTCACCTCCCAACTACCATATTTAATGCAAGTGGTGCTTCTAAGGAATTCGGGTGAATGTGCTCCTTGATTCTCTCACTTGACATGCTTTTTTATGATTTTAAACTACTCATTAACTACCAATAACACCCTTGCATTGTAAATCTTCCTTGAACTTCGAACTCAACCACTTTTTTCCTTGGAAGGTGCAATCTAGATATTTAATGACTCATCTCGGGAAAAGAAAATGCCACGTGTGAGAGATGGGTGCTTTTCGGGGGTAAAAATAATTAATTTTGCTGCATGATAATGCTAAAAACATCTTCTAGAACTTTGCTAGAGAAAGTAATTCGATTGCATGTATTAAATTAAGTTTTTTCTGAAATTAGCGTTGTTCCAAAAAATATTAATTAGAGAGCTTTCACTAAAACATCACTAGGTGAAAATAATTCATACAACTTCTAAAACTTCTTCTTGCTTTGTGAAATTACATGCCTACTACCCTTTTTAAAATAATTCATTTTTAATTTCACCCCAAAAAAGCTTATTGCTAAAAAGTAAGCTTTAAACTAAGTGTATTTTATGAAAAAGCAAGGTAAAATTTTTTTCCTTTTCTCAACTTAGAGTTTTAAAAAAGCATGTATTTTCTTTTTTTTTTGGAGTTTTGCTCTGAAAATACCTTAGGGGCACAAGGGATTTTCACCCGAAAATAAAAATAGCATGGAAAATCTTTTTGGGGAAAAATTTTTTATCTTTTAATTTTTCTTTTTTTTCTTTTAATATTTTATTTCTTTCAAAAAAATAGGAGCACTCTTTAATGAAAAAGCTAAACATTGAAGTCTAAGTGGATCCATGGGTTTCATAATTTCTCAAAAAACAACCTGTTTTCTTTTACTTTTTACTGAAAATAAGATAAAAGCCTTTAAAAATTAGGGAAAAAATTTTTAGAAGGTTTGAAATCACCTTGAAAATAATTTTAAATCATTTTATATTAAAAATATAATAAAATAACATAATAATTTATGTACATATATACATACTTGATCATAATTTTATCACTGATGGTAGGCCTTCAAATGAAGACCATTTATGGGAATTGGTAGCACATGACCATCCATATCCTACAAATAAAATGAGTTGACTTGATTGACACCTAAAATCTAGAATGGGCCCTCCCATATCACTTCAAACTTGTGATGCTTGCCGGGCTTAGCCTTGTTTTCATTCCATTTTAGCACTAGATCACCTACCTCGAATGACTTCTCGAAAGTTTTCTTGCCAAACCATTTCTGTGTCATCCGGGCATGTTCCATGAAGGCATTGTATGATTTCTCCCTCTCTTCCTCCAACTGTAAAATTTGTGCCAATCTCATGCTCATGGGATCAGATTCATCATCTTCACCATACAACAAGTGCCATGATTGAAGAGCTGGACAATTCAATATGAACGGGCAACACTGCTTCTTTGTCGTATACCAAGGAATAAGGAGATGTTTTAATGGATTTCTTCATGGAGATACGATCGGCCCATAATGCTTGGTTCAGGAGCAAGTGCCAACTACGCTTATTATCGCCCAGGGTCCTCTTTAGAATTCTCAGCAAATTCTTGTTTGTGGACTCAGCCAAGTCGTTCCCCTATGGATAATAGTTAGATGATATCTTCAAATAAATTCCATACTTACCCATGAATTCGTTGATCTTAGCACCGATAAAGGGAGTCCCATTATCCGTTATTATTGCATCTGGTATGCCAAAATGGGTGATTAATCCCTCAAGAAAAGCGATAACTATTGCTTGATCCACCTTCTTGGTTGGGATTGCTTCTGACCATTGGGTAAAATAGTCGGTTGTAGTCAGGATATATTTGTGTCCGATAGAGGAATTGGGATCAATGACCCCAATAAATTCTAAGCCCCATTGCTAAAATGGTGCTTCTACTTGAATCGGATGAAGGGGTAATGATGCATTCTTACTTCTGCCAACATATCTCTGGCACTTGTCACAATTCTGACTGACTTTGAAAGCATCTGCAAAGAGAGTAGGCCAAAAATATCCTACTTTGATAATCTTCAATGCCATTGGCCTCCTTGCATAATGGCCTCCTGATAGACTAGAGTGAAACTCCTCTAGGATTCTTTGTTTCTCTGATTCTCGGATACACCTGAGAAGTACTCCATCAATATTTTTATGGAACAACCCATTTGGCAGCATCACGTACCTAAGGGCCTAAAGTTTGAATCTCCTTCTTTGTGAGGCATTAAGGTGTGGAGGACATCTTCTTGAATGGAAATATTCGACAAGGTCCTCTATCCAATCATGATCATTTGTAGAGCGATTAGTGAAATTACTTGCTGAACCTTCAAGTTGGCAAACCATGGATTCAGATGCAACACTTTTTGCAAGCTCCTGACACAATGCTCGACCTCGAACTAGCTTGGTTGGATGGATTTCAATGTCATATTCTTGGATTTTGGAGACCCATCCAACTCTCTTGTCTCCAAGCTCTCCTTGAATGATGAAACTCTGGACATCTGGATGAACAACATAAACTATTGTCTTGCTTTGAGAAATAAAATGTCGAAACTTCTTCAAGGATTTCATCACCGCATATACTTGCTTTTCAATGAAATTATATTTTTCTTCATGTGGTTGGATGACTTGACTCAAGAAAGCAATCGATCGCTCATCTCCATCATCTCCCTTCTATGTAAGAACCGCTGCATAGCTCTCTTGCTCACCAATGACGTACAAGATAAAATATTTTGAGTAATCGAGATTCACCAACATTAGGGCTTGAGCAATTCTTTCTTTTATTTCCTTGAATGCTTGTCTCCTCTGCTCTGTCCATTTGAACTCAACATTCTTCTTTAATAGCTTTATCATCGGCTTTACCACTTGGGAAAAATCTACCACAAACTTTTGAATAAAGTTTATTTGCTCAAAGAATGATTGCAAATCCTTCTTGTTGGCTAGCAATGGAAGCTTCAGGAGAGCCTCAGCTCTAGCTGGATCAATCGCCAAACCTTCTTTTGAAATAACATGGCCTAGGAGCTTTCCTTATTTTACCATGAAGATGGACTTCTTTGGGTTGATTGATATTTTGAACTCCCGACACTTTTTGAACACTTGTCTCAGATGTAGACTATGCTCCTCCCTATTGTGAGAAAAAATGGTCATGTCATCCAAATAAATCACAATAACATGATTTAACAACTCACCGAAAGCTACGTCCATTGCTCTCTGAAAAGTTGCACCAGCATTTGAGAGACCAAATGGCATACGTTGATAAGCAAAAGTTCCCCATTTTATGGTGAACATCATTTTATACTGGTCTTCATCCTTGACCCAGATTTGGTTATAGTTAGAGAATCCATCTAACAAAGAGAATCTCTGAGCACCAACAACCACATGAAGAATCTGATCAATTTGTGGTAGCGGATAGTGATCCTTCAGAGATGCTTGGTTTAAATTTCAAAAATCCACACATAAGTGGATATCTCCATTCTTCTTTCTCACGAGGACTAGATTTGCTACCCAAGTAGAGTGCTTAATCGGGTAGATGATTTTGGCTTCCAGCATCTTTAGTAGTTCTACTTTCATCAAAGTTTCAATCTTGGGATTGATCGATCTCTACTTTTGCCTAAAGGGTTTCACTCCTTCCTGCAACTCAATGGTATGTTGGATCACATATTTATTGTAGCCTTTCAAATCTTGGTAGCTCCAAGCGATAATGTCTGGGTACTCATGACATAATTCTTTAATCTGCTCCAACTCTTCTTGAGTGCAATCAGTGCCAACTTTGATCGACTTCTCGGGTCCCAAATGTAGCTTCAGTGTACTCCTTTTCATCCACTTTGATCTTATGCTTTTCTACTCTATCATTTTGATCAAAGAGACTCTCAAGTGTAATCAACCCCTTTGGGATATGATTATTCCACAACTGGATCAACCCCTCGACTTCTTCCTCATCAAGTGTTCTTTCTTCCACATTACTAGCTTCTCTTATCAAGAAATTAACAATCTGCTCATCACTTTCAAACACTTGCCAATGGATATTTTTTTCAGGGACTAAAGGTCTATAAACTAACCTCATAGTCTTGGGCTTTCTCACCACATGCTCAACTAGGGAAAAATTAGCACCAAGGGATGCCAAGAGATCGATATGCTTATTCTGCTCTCATGAGATTGCTTGGATGTTCAACATTGTATAAGCCTCAAAGAGGTCCCAAAATTTATTACGGTACGCCTTCAGGTAATGTTGCTTGGAAACACACTTACTGGTTACCTGGTTGACGATTAGCTCAAAATATCCAAAAATCTATAGTTGTTTGATCCTGAGCTTCTCTACCTTTTTTAGACCCAAGCAGAGTGCTTCATACTCAATGGCATTATTCGTACAACTCTAGGTCAATCGGTAAGAGTACATATTTTGTATGCTAAAGGGATAAATGAGAATGATCCTAGCTCCTATGCCATTCTTGCATCTAGCACCATCAAAATACAACTTCCATAGTTGATCAAGAATAGGATCTTCATCATTAGACACTTTCGCTTCAACTTTTTTAGGCTTAGTGATAGTGTAACAACCGATTTTGGTCTCCATCATGGCATTAAAATCGAGCATTGAAAACTCATCTTCTATCCGAAGCTCATCCAAAACTTCTTCCATCAAGTCTAACTCCTCCAATTCTTCGATCATCAAGTTGACAAAATTCATGGGTTTATCTTCTTCTTCAATTTTATCTATGTGATAAGTTGAAGGCTTCTCATTATAAATTTAGATTCTCCTCCCTTTGATAGGAATCTCCAAATGAGAATAGTCCAGAGAAAGGTAGCCTCCCAACTTGGCAGTAAACTCCCATGATAGGCACATGCTAAAGTATGGCTCCAGATCAACCACGACCACCTCTTGGATCATTGTGATCTGAGGTATTTTATGCAATATGATGGGGATGTCTTTGATGACCCCCACTATCCTGATAGGGGTTCTATCTAATTGCAAAATTCCAAGGCTACTCCTTGTATATTCCATACCCATAACATCACAAACTACCTTTGGCATGATAGTCATTGCAGTATTAGAGTCGATCATGCAATTGTGCACAATCCAACCTTCCATCTTGAGAGATAGGTAGAAAGGGGGTGGTCTATTCTTTCTAGTGGTAGAAGTCATCAGTGTTTGAGCTAACACTATCTGAGTCAGATTCTTCCCCTTATCTTTCACAAATTTTAGCGATTCTTGCAACAAGTCCACTTGTCCAAGCAATTGTAGTGCATCATAGAGACTCACCTTGGCTGGAATCCTCTTCAACTCTTCAACAATGTTATACGTGGATGCATAGGACTCTTTTCCTTCATTGGTAGCCTCATATCTACTTCGATACTGCTGTGTAGCTTCTACCCTCTGATGCTTGGTCAAGGATGGGTATTTGAGCTTCTCCCTAGCTTGTTCCTCCATTTCAGCTTTCGCTTACGAAGTTGAAGCCTTTTCTTGCACTCTCTCTTTCACTCATGGAGGCAAAAGATCTTTCAGTAGGATAGGTGCATCTGGCTTGGGTGCTGGAACAACTGCCTTTGCTTGCGCTTGTTTTTTCTCACTTTGCACCTTTGAGTCAGTAGGTACCTTTAAGGGCTCCATCTCAGCTGGGTCCATAGTAATGGGTTTTCTTCCAGCTCTCGTGAGAACTGAAACTTGCTCTTCAGAAGGGACCATGAAATTATGATCAACTTCTATGATCATGTTGATTTGACCAGCGAAGGAACTCTCCACCAATGTCTGCACGTAGTTCAGGTGAACCATGCAAGTTTCCTCACCATGTGGATCATTGCATGTAGAGCACCAGTATGCTTTGTCTGATGTGCCAACTTCTTCATTTGTCAGCATAGTCGAATTTCTCTCAGGTGCCTTGCTGGTTGAAGCTACTTGCTCCCTAGTGATCGATGGTGGTTGAAATCTCCTAGGCTAGAAATCTCTTTCAGCCTACTTCCTTTTGATAATCGTGATCTCATTACCCATCGCTCTTATGGTCGAGTTCATTGACTGCAACTCTTTCAACACTTTTTCTTGTGGATCAGGATTTGAGGGTGCTGGAGGAGCTGGTAATGGAAGTGGGATAGATGGAGATGGGAGTGTTAGGGAATGGAACTGGAGTGGGTAACTATGGAATGGTTGGAGTGGGAAGTTGAGGGATAGAAACTATCATCATGGTTTGAGATGTACTCGGATTCCATGAAGGGATTGGATACATGGGGGACATGGGCAAAGGTTGAGAAGATGCATTAGCATACAAATACTATAGAAGATCAGGAAAAATAGGCATTGCCATTTTTGGTGGAAGCTTACCAATAGCAATCAGGTCAACTTCGACCTTTTGTGCAGCAGAATATAGATCAGGAAATGTGTTGATATTGGATTGTCGGATGGCCATACTGATGTCAAAGTTGAAAGCTTAGAGGTAGTAAAATATCACTTGCTCAAGAGTCGATCGGAGACCATCAGGAACTCTATGCCAAGTTCGGGTGAACCTGACATTGAAGTCCATGATTTCCTCCTATGGATGCCTCTGAATGGTAGTAAATTGATGCAATAGAGAGAATGGATCCACTTGTTCATTGAAACCTTTGATCAACAATTCAGCCAACTGGTCCTAGGTAGTAATGGTGGCAGGTTGTAATGATCGGTACCAGTAAAGCAACTTACCTCTGAGAGAGAGCACGAGCAATATTACCATGATATCCTCATCTGTGATGCTATGGATTATTGCCAAGGTAGCTACATCTTGGACATGCTCATAAGTCATCTTCCTCCATACCATCGTAAGTAGGCAAAGCCTTCATTGTTGCTTGCAGAATCGGGTTCTGAGCTTGCAGATTCAGAGGTCCAGAGTGGTTCCATGCTGGGAACTACCTTGGTGGCTGTGGTGGCAGATTTTGGGCCATGTGGACTAGAGTGTGTGGTTGGGGAGGTGGAAAACTAGTGGTTGTGCTAGCAGGACTCGAAGGAATAAAGAACACACCAGCTAACTATGAAGATGTTACACTTGATGGGACAGCCGGAGTGACTAACCTAGGATGTTCCCCTAACACTTGGGTGTCAAGTTCATAAAACTCAATGGGATCTTCTAGATTTTTGGCCTTCGATCTTGTGATCATGAAGGAAGCTTTCACTCACTTCACGTTCGGAGGCTTCTGGGTAAAGTTGAGTCACCAGATGTTCTAATCATACAGTATAAAGGTGAACATCAAACCTTAATACTGTTTAAAAGTGGAACTTTTTAGTGTCCCACTAGGCATGCCAAAAACTATTGGTCACGAATCTACCTAAGTACAAAATATTATTTGTGCACCCTAGACCCGACCAACATTGAAAGGCCAAAGGAAAGAGATGTCCTTCGGGCCAATCTCCAGAGAGGGTTGGTTCTCGTACTAAAACTAATGATCGGTTTAAATCTTAGGGTTATAGGAAAGAGATGGGAAATGATAGAAAGAAATGGGAAATATGGCTATAAGCCAGAAATATAAGGTGGGGATAAACTAACAATAAAAATTCACAGCAAGTATTAATTAGCATATAACAAAAAGAAAGGCACAGGAACCACTCACAGTTTGCCAAGATAACCTCCAAGACAGCATTTCAGTATTCACTCCCTCACAAGCAGTAGTTAAATCCAGATGCAAAATTTAAAATCAGCAAATAATGGATATGAACGTAATCAAAAATGACAAGCAGAAAGAGATCAAACACAATACTACTCAAGGAACCAGAAGCCGAATGTCTTTCTATTTATGCAGAAAACTTAAAGTGTTTTTTTGCAGAGTGTCTATCCTCCTTCATTACATTGAAATGCTTAGTATTTATAGAGGATTTCACCTCTATCATTAAATGCATATTAAAACAAAATGTCGGCTGGTCAAAAATCAGTAACAATAATTCTTTCCTCGGTAATGGTACAATGCTCGAATCAGATCATTCTTTAGGGAGCAATGATCCAGTTTTTATGGAGTGCACTTGGAAAATTGGTAAAGATGGATGATGGAAAAAATATTCCAAGCATCGGTGCATCGAAACTCAACAACATCATGTGGCAAATAGGAGCTTGGATATTAAATTTTGGGTACCATTCCATTCCCTTATACCTTAAAATCTTACCTTTGCCAGTGGAGATCAATGAAATTTAATTCTACTTTGAAAAGGAATGAAATTCATGGAGGGCACCTCGAAAATAATCGGGATCACATCGGATTTTAGGGCGTAGCATTTAATACTGGCATCTCCTCAGCAAGAATCTTGGAAAAATCGATCTCATTGCTCCAAAAATTAAATTATGTCAGTCTTTGTTCTTTTCCAAAATATTTTATCAACATGGGCGCTTTGAAAGAAAACATTATCGAAAAGAAGGGGCAAGAATTGATTTCACCCATGCAATCTGATGTTTTTGCCTCTCAACATGCTTTCACCCCTTTCTCGAGTAATTTCACCCAAAAATGATATGAAAACATCTTCTGCAAGAAAGGGGATGAAGATGATTGATTTCACCCCTGAGAGGGGCGACAATGATTTTCGCCCCACCCTAGGGGTGACTTTGACTTTGATCGATAGGAAAATATGTTATTTTTGGGACTTTCACCTCAAGACATCTCCTTTTGGAAATTCACCCCAAAGGAGGGCGAAAATGATTTTCGCCCCTCCTGAGGGGTGCCTTTGACTTTGACTTTTTAATCTTCACCTGGATGATGTCATCTTAATTTTTGTGCTCTAAAAGCATCTTTCACTAGGATTTCACCCCAAAGATGGGCGAAAGGGATTTTCGCCCCTTCTAAGGGGTGACTTTGACTTTGACCTCGCCAAGCATGCGTTGCACTTGATTTTCACCCCAAAATGCTTTTAACTAGAATTTCACCCTGAAGAGGGGCGAAAATGATTTTCGCCCCCTTCCAAGGGCGCCTTTGACTTTGACTCTTTTCTGTCACTTGTAAAAATTTTCCTTCTTCTTCATTTGGACGAAACCTTCTCATCATGGTAGTTTCACCCCAAAGGAAGGGCAAAAATGATTTTTGCCCCTTCCTTGGGATGAAAATGCCTTGCACTTCATATTCACTGGCGCCTTCACTCTAAATAATAACTGTCAAAGCCTTAGTTGATTTTTCATCAATTCTTCAATCCCGAAACGTCCATCGCCATCGATTTTTCCCTCTTACATTTTGCTCATGACTTCCATTAATTTTTATCGACAAAATTTACTATGCATCTCCAGAAGCGAAATCAATCTTTTTATTTAATAAAATCGCCCAAGGAAGAAACAAAACATCACATCAAAACAGTAAAATAAAACAACTGCAACATGCATCTGATATTCTTAAAAAAATTTACAATCAAAAATTTAGTGTGGCAAAACTGCCAACAATTGGTTATATGATATGAAGGGTATAATAAAAATATTTTAGTTTTTTTTTAGCTATGATAGGATGAAATATTATTAATTCTATCTTATATTTAATGTTCTTACTCTATTCTAAATTTATTTGATCACTCTAATAGGGGTATTTCAGGTATATTTTGGTAGTCATACTCCGTAGAAATTGCTAAAATAGGATACTCATATACTTTGGTGATTGTATTCATCTTCTCTATGGGATTGATCTTTTCAACATGTGTAGTATGTTGCTTTTATCCCTTGTATCATCTAATATTGCATAATTGATAGAAAAATAAAATATTAGGGGTATTGGTGAAATTCTTTGATAAAATCTTAATTAATCAGGTTTTTTTTAAATACATAAGGTGTTTTCGAAGATGTCATAACTTGTAATAAGAAAACAACAACTTGTAACCAACCACAACTAAAAATCAACTAATAAATCCTATGTTGAGAGGTTGCAACCACTCAATTTCTTATGATGTTAACAAACTTTGATGATAACAATTTTCTAACATTCCCCCTTATTACATCATAGTTTAGATTTTCTTAGAGAGGAAATCTCAAAATACCTCAAACTTGATACTTACTAGTGACTTGGTGAATATGTCTACACATTATTTCTGAGTAGGGCAAAATTAGAGCTGAATATTGTGTTGTTAAACATATTTGCATATAAAATGGTGTTGAAGTTTAATGTGTTTAGTGCACTTATAGAAGACTAGATTACAAACAAGATTCAAAACACCTTGATTGTCATAGTACATGGTTGTTGGTTTAGCTTATGGTCCTCCCATGCCTGCTAACATACATGTCAACCATGTTGTCTTGCAAACAAATCCTACAACACAATATTCTAGTTATATGGAAGATCGACCAATTTTTTATTGTTTCTTACTTCCCCATGATATAGTTCCAAATTCTAAAAAGAATACATAACCAGAAATGAATCTTCTAACATCAATGCATCCTACATAATCTACATCTATGTATCCTATTAAGAAAAAATAATTGTTTTTTATATTCTAGACCATACTCGATGGTACTGTGTACATACCTTGTACCTACTTTGTTACCTTTCGATGACATACTTTTGGTTATTGCATGAATTATGAGAGGTAATTGTTATCATATTAAAATATCTAGGTCTATCAGGGTAGCAATCAAATGCATCTAGACAATTGTGCCTTGCATTTAGTGACATAATGAGAAGCTCCATGGGCAAAAAGAATACCTACAAGGAAACCTTTGAGGTTTTCTCAAGACTAACTCCTCATCAAATATGATATTTTATGCACCTTTAATACCTCATAGGCTTAGGTTTGTGCTTCTTGCCAACAAGAAAAGAAAATAGTAGAAAGTAAAAAATAGAAAATAAAATTGTAGGGACGTAAAAGCCTAAGCTACAAAGGTGATGTACCAAGATCAAGGTTTCCTCCCAAACTACATGAAAGAGATAAAGATGAGCATATTCACCAAATTCTAATAGCCAGGAATTAAACATACTTTATTACACATAATCTATAATTGACAACACATAAAAGAAGTAGGATAGAGGAAAGTTAGTAATAGCTTCCATTTATGCATCAAATAATTACAAGGCATGCCACCTAAAGAGGTTTTTTTCTCCTTAGATAGTGGCTCAAGGCTCGAGTCTTATTTATACAAACAAGAAGAGGTGAAAGGGAGATCTTACAAGGCCAAGTATGAGGTACAAGCAGGCACCTCCCTTATAATGAGTTTTAAATACCAATTTATAGGCCAATACTGAGGGGTTCCTTCCCTTAAAAATCCTGTGTAGAGGACTTGAGAATTAATTTATGTTCTATAGTAAAAATACTTCTACAAATGTATTTAATTGTCTCGAGGTCTTTAGATCTAGGGTCACTGCCAGAGGATTTCAGGCCCTTAGAATGGAAATTATTGCTACCATTTCCCCCTATGTTATGCTTGAAATGTGGTTATGCCATTAATTTCTACCTAGTTCAAGGTTTTGGATATTAAAACTCCCCTAGGCCTTCATATACATTATAGAATATCTTACCTACCGATGTCATCGATATGGCCCTTTTTCTTGGTACCAAGTAGTCATTGTAGCTATCACACGAATGACTATGACATGTCAAGCGATAAAATTCAACTTCAATAGCCAATGAGGGATGTTTCTTTAATTGCCTTTTTATGTCACCTTTGTTTTTTGTGAAAAATCATCACGTGTCCTAGATAAGGCAGGATCCTTCTTAGCCAATGGTAGGCCCTTTCCAATTGTGACCCAAATCTTCCTTCTCTCATTTCCAAATGGATACCATGTGTTTGGTTAGGCTTCATTAGAAACTTCCTTTTACTTTCACTATCCTTCATCAATAGAAATAATGCAAGTCATTGGATGGAAAATTGATGGCTTGTGGACCTTGAAATTCTCAAGTTACTTTCTTATGGTGGAGAAGGAGCATACACCATTGATGAAGGATCCAATGATTGGTGTCGCTTGAAGCACATCCACCTCTCTTTATGTTATATATTCAATGCATGTCCCTTTGATTAAAGGTAGGTCACACCTTTTGACCCTCCTTTTTGTTGGTCTCGCTTTTGAATGGAAATTTTCTTCAAGTGAAGTAGGGATGTAGAAAAAATTCCATATAATCTTGGTAGCTCCTAGGCATTATTTAATATACTGAATATGGTGAATCCAATACTGCTTACCTTATTTCTAGGCACGAAGTCAAAATGAAAACTGGGAGATAGCAAAATACAAAATGAAATCAAGCAAAACAAATAAAAATAAGAAATAGAATGGGAAAGTTACTACATTGGGAACTTACTCATTTGGGACTTCACTTCTTCTCACTCCTCGTTGAAGGATGACCACACCTCTTGGAAGTGGTGGTAGCACCTTTAGAGCTCAATTTACTCCTTGCATGAAAATCTATTAGGAGCTCAATTTGCTCCTTGCATGAAAATTCCACTACTCCACATATGACCTCTTATACTTATATTTTGAGCTCTATCAAGGACCCGATGGCTTTCACTCATCTTTAATAATGAGGAGTTCTGACCATTTCTAAAAATCTAGTCTCTTTTCTTTCTATACCTCCATGCTTATGTGTACTCTTACTCTAGTAGGAGCAAGCCATAAACCATCCAAGGGAAGAGAAAACTCTTCCAAATCATGGAGCCTATGAGACCCTACAAGCTAGCAATTACTATGATCAGGACCTATGCTTTGGTCTTACACTCTTGTGTTGCCTTTTCTTTATTGAGAGCATCCCCTTCTTATAACATTTCCTCTTATGCATTGGCGTGTGAATTGGTTTTAAGTTCTCTATGCATGAAAAATATTTCTTTCTTGGAGGGGTGACGGGTGTTGTCTATTAATGCTTTGGCCTTTGCTTACCTTAATTTTTTGAAATAATTACTACCTTTTTTAATCAAAAAGTCTTTTGCTTGTAAGGTTGGCCATCTTGTTCACCATGAATGCATAGTATGGTTGTTCTTGCTCAATATATTTGGAACTTGAACCAATGCACTAAATTTACATGCTTTGCTTCAATGAGATGGTCAATGTAGCAGTAAAACTCCATGCTTTGAATTTTATCCAATGGTGGATTGACTCTTTATATAGCTAGTGTGGCAACAAGGTGTGCTACTTTGCAATGATTCAAGGCCTATTTTACATCCAATAGGGAAGGCTACATGATTCATAGGTTCTTACAAATAAATATAATTCATTAGAATTATGCACCTGAAAGGAATGATAATCAAATCATTCCAAGCTGCAAGGATCTCAAGTGTTAATAGAACACAACATTCAACCAAAACAAGAATCTGAAAGAAAATTGATAGCATAAGCTTACAAATGGATATGCAAAACAATGAGCAACAATATCATATATTATACATGAATAATGAACTTCCTCTCTAATGAGTACAATGAAGGTGTCTTGCTTATATAGGCAAGGATGATCAACCATAGTGGTAGGATCAAGCTAAGGACAAATATCCATCGTACAAAAGGAATAAGTGATATGGTCCATAGATCTGTAACCGCTATGGGGAGAAATAATATCAACCCTACAAATATACCTAAATATATCCTCATAACTTCTAGGAATAGTCAAACCTAAAAATATCCCCATAATATCTAAGAAATAAATATGTAACATCTCATAATATCTAAATAAGATAAATGAAATATACACACATAAGTGGGTGGGGAAAATACATGGAATAACTAAATAAAATACCTAGGTGAACATGAGCTAAGGTAAACAACCTACTCTAACACCCCCCCTCAAGTGAAGCTAGGTACCAAAAAATAAAGTGGCATATCCATAATATGAGTCCCGACAACAAGGCTTGATTAGGTACGCATGTACAATGTGTATCCAGAAGGTGGAAAACCATGTGGAAAAAAAAAACATCCAGCTAGAAAGAGATAATAAAAAGTAGGAATGGAGCCAACGAGTGCTCCCAAAACCCCCCTAGGACGATGAGCTCCATGAATAATTCCTATAAAGAAGTGGATACCTCTGCGATGAATAATGTGTCTCCCACAAGGAAGAAAGTAGCCATGAAGCATCCGTCGAATGTCTTCCCACTCCAAGTGAGTGTGAGAATATGGGAATAAAATGTAGAATGATGACGTAGAATCCTTCAAATTGAGCTGAAGTGAATAAGATGTCATCAATGAATTACGAAATAAATCTCCAAGAATGTAGAAGCCCAAACCAACACCAAAATAGAGTAGAATATAGTCCCAATCAACATCCAAAAGATCAATATGCACAAAACTATGAGTGTACAAAAGTGGAAGAGATATTTGAACAGCATCCATCAAGAAAGAATCACCAATGTCCTGCTGCATAAGTGATGATGAGCCCATAGAAGCAACAAGAGAAATAAGTGGAGGCTTAGAAGCCTCAAAAGAATCAACATGGTCTTCATGATATCCAAGTGAGAGTCCAACCGAACACAAAATATTTGTATCCAACTCCTGTAAGATTACATCATTCAATATGAAAGAAATAGGAGAAGGAAAGGGTGGAAAGAAATAGGAGAAGGAAAGGGTGGACAAGGTGGCTCACTCAAAGAAGGGCACACCAAAAAAGGGTCCACAAAGGAATAAGTACATGGAGGAGATACAATATATACATCATCATCAAATAAATGAGTGAGATCCTCATACATGTCAAGAAAATTACGTGTGTGACTCTCAATGAAGAGAGATGCAACATCATCCAAGAAGTCATATATATGTAAGGATGTAACATACCATGAAATCTCTACTGTATATGCTGCAACATCAACATGATCATCCACAAAAAACAAATGTGGAGATGTATCCTATAAAATATCTGAAGCATTACTATAGCATCAACCTCATCATCCAAAACAATGAGATAGTGACTCCAAAAACAAATATGCAATGTTACATTTGATGTCCTCCATGCAAGAAATTGTAAGAGAAGGTGCCTTGGGTAAAAAAAAAATTCAACATATGATAAGCAAGGTGAGGTGTGTTCTTGTGAACTCCAATAAAATTTTGAAGCTCCTCACAAACTGAATAATAAAGCATACTAGAGATCCTTAAATTGTTCATGAACCATGTCCTATACTCCTTATCCTTCACCATTGGTTTGGGTTTTGGAGTTATGAAAAAAGGATCCAAACCTTCACTTTGACATAATGAACAAAGTACCTTAAACCATGCTTCAAAAATTTCAGCATTTGCCTTTATGCTAAGTTTAAACAAGGAAGTTTCCAAGATGTCCTCAAAAGTAGAAGAGCCCCCCCAAAATAAGATGCCATTATAATGTGAAAGGTCTAGTGTGATGTCACAAGGTGGTGCAAAATACCACAAAATCACATCAATTCACAAATGAAGCCTCTGAAATCTGAAAATTCTCCAAAGGAATTACCAAAAGAATCCCCTCCTTCAAACTAAGTGCCTCAATGAGGAAGATTGGCACAAGAGGATGTACCACAACAAAGCAAGGGAAGTCAAAGACAAAGGACTCCTCAAGCACAACAATGTGTAGGCTCCACCAATACTAAACACCAAGTAAGTTGATCACAAAGTTCCAAACTAAGTGAACAAACATAAAATGAAGGAAGATGGGACTTTATAACAATAGTCCATATACCAATTCAAGTGCAAAACCCTTTTTCACAATGCAATATTGAGAGTGCAGTCATAAAATCATTATAACTGTCTAAATATAGATTCAAAAAATCTAAAATTTTACAGATATATCAAAAAAATGATTTTACAGGCCTGGTAAAAATTGGTGCCTAATTCCTATGGTACGGTAGAAGGTACCTGATTCCCGTTATATGGTAGAAGGTGTCTGATTCCCATTTTACGATAGAAGGCGCCTAATTCCTGTTATACTATACACAATGTCTAACTCCTAGCATGTGAAGGAGATGGCACTTGCATCCCGTTTTCTGGTAGACTGACGCCTGATTCCTGGTTTCTCTAGGAGGGTGCCCAACTTCCAGTTTTTGGGAAACTGACACCAAATCTTCTTAACATTGAGTTTAAAAAAAATATTTATTTTATAAAGTTTGCTTTATAAGTAATACATCCGACAGTTAGCTAAGGTGCATGCTTCTCATGTTAAGTAGAGCGTTCGATTGCTAAGGCGCTTGCTTCCCATGTTAAGTAGAGCACCCGATTACTAAGGCACATGTTTCCCATGTTAGGCATAAGTGTATTATTACTAAGGTGTTTGCTTCCCATGTTAAGCAAAGCACCTAATTCCTAAGGTGTCTGCTTCCAATTTCCAAGGCACTTGCGTGCCATAATTCAAAAATAAGGCATCTGATTTTTGTATGGAAAAGGTGCCTGATTTCCATATTTTTTGGATGTTTTTGCCTTAAAAGAATAACACATCAGCATTGGAATGCAGCCCAAGCCACGTCAGCACCCCACACATATGCAAATTCAAATCTATCATGGACAAAATTAAAATTTGACATCAACCAACTTCTAAGGAGGGGATGTTTGTTGTCCCAAGATGATATGTTTTTCCTAACTTTTGTTTTGAATTTTGCAAGATATCTCGAATAAGTCACATTATAGCTATCGAGAACCAATCATGTGGAAGAAAATTCATTATATGGTAAATATGGCCATCATTGTCCATTGTGGTTTGCCTAGTCATAAAATGCCAGCCAATAGCAACGCACCACGGATATCTGTGCATATACACCCATGAAATGAATTTAGGTGCATGATTAAATTTTTTGTTTTATGTCTATATTTTTTTCATATGCATGTGTGTCTATGGAAAAGTGTCGGCACAACCCCCCTTACTATCCTAGCCAACAAAACAACTCTACTTGGCACTATACTACGTGGCATGACTCTGATTGGTCGATTGTCTATGGTTATCACCTCCGCACAATCAGGCACATGCTCAAAGGGAATTTACTGCGAATAACCATAATCACTGTTGATTATGGTAATTAATCTCTTGCATGCATGAAAGTAGCTATTTTAAAAACTGCTTAAAAACTACTGTAAAGTTACCTTCAGAAGGAAAAAACCAGAGTATCAAGTACAATAAAAATTCAGGGAGAACACCATAGGCATTGTTGAGAGAATTGTAAATCAAAGGAATAGCATGGGGGGAAATCGAAGAACCATGACCTGAAGAAAAGTGAACCTACTGATTGCTCAAGGATTTTTGTAGACGTGCAAGCTCAATTTGATGTTGTAGCATGGATGGAGTATTATCGATTGGTCAGTCAAGACCAGGATGTAGCAGTAGCAAATGAATTTGTAGCATCCATGAGAGATGAGATCGTGCACATACAGAGACTAGATATTCCAGTCACCAAAAATTATATCACCACGGTGATGGGCCTCCCTCTTACAGGGGAGTGCACATACAATGAGGATAATCTCGCTCTTTGTGCACAAAAATTCTTTGGGGGACCGACCTAGTACCTGACATGAGCTAGTTTGCCTAAATACCACATCCTTGAGCTCTGGAGGGTGGTCTTTAAATAGATCGCGAGATTATTCACTTACCCGGGTAGGTACTCAACATTGAACGTCAATCATTTTTATTTTCTCAATCACATCCTACATGGGGATAAAATCAATGTCCCACATTACCTTGCATGTGCCCTCAAGAATGAGGTCAAATGGTACCAGGCAGGCACAATATCTACCTTGGCTCACCATGGTCTAATTTTAGCCCTAGTACAATATGTGAAGTCACATAGAGATGTGACGATTGAGGAGACTGTGGGAATTGGTACAATGACAAGGGTACAAGCAGAAGGGGTGGTGCCAATTCAAAATGAGCAGTTAGCCCAAGAGATGATAGAATGAGACGAGACCGTGTTTGCATCCCATCTTACAAAAAATACGAGGGAAGCAAGACAAGCCTCATCCCTTATTTTTCCCTAATTTGGTGAGGAATTAGGACAGGCTCTGTCTCCCACTGTCCCTCAATTTGAGGATGAGGTAGGACAGGATCCACCAAGCCCTCCTTTCATGTCAATTTCCACCAGGACATGAAGCAGAAGGACGAAGGCATCAAGGGTGGTTTCAAGCTCATCCTATGATGATACAATGATCAATGAGCTGAACAAGGAGGAGTACTTGGCCTAGATTTCACAAGATATCTCCAAGGGATAAACTCCTCAATAGGAGGTTGTAGTAGAAGAATTGCTACATGAGGGCCAAGAAGAAGATTTGAAGCAGCAGTTGTAGATATTGAGAGAGCAGGCTTCCACTTGGGAAGCCAAATACAAAGAGGAACGAACTCTATTTTAGGATTCCATGAAGGAGGTTGCATTGAAGATGAATGAATTGTATTTGATGATTTGGAAACTGCAGGGGTAAATAAACCAATTACAACTATAGGGTTAAGTAGTGGGAGTCGAGCAGCCAGCCAAAGTTGATGCAGTAATGCAGATTGATAGGAAAATAGAGGTACCCCATGTTGATATAGAAATAGAGCAGGAAGAGGACGCTGCAATGGAAGTAGAGGAGCCCTATTCTACATCTCCTTCTGTAGAACCGATACTTCATGAGGATGAAGTTGAGGTTGAGGAACCTCAAAATTTAGAACAGTCTACAGACAAAGAAGATGAGGAGGATAATGAGATAGAGGTTGAAGAGCCTCAAGTTTCAAGCAAGAAGGAAGAGCTAGAGCACTCTCTAGTTGATGTAGGGGTCGAACAACCTCAGGAGGAGGAAGCAGCCCCAGTCGAGCAGCAATTTATTGTAGGGGAAGAAGAGGCTCAGCAACTTGAATCTACTGTAAACCAAGAAGCATTAGTAGCACCAACATACCCTCGAATGTAGCAAATAAAGTTGAGGTCAAAGCAAAAATTCATAAGGGCATCTCAGGGATGACCTAGAACCATAGCGAGAGTTTCTGAGTTTAAGGCATTGGGCATAGAATTTGATAAATAATCAAAGCTATATTTTTATGAAGAATGAGAGGCAACAAAGAAATTGTTTGCTGCCCAAAAATTCAAATTTGAAAATCTCAAAGAAGATATGGTAGCAGACAAAAAGAACTGGAAAAAGGCTTCTAATAGGGCCCACAAAGAATCATAAAAAGAGGCCAGAGAGTAATCTAACAGGCCTCACAAGAAAATTCTAGTTGCTCGACCTGAGTAGTTCTAGAGCTTATATGGGTCGGTAGATGGTCAGCCTTCAAGGATGAAGGCATATTTTATATGAATGGGACTTCTAGGTCCTATGCAACCTGCAGATCTGGCATCAACCAACAAAACTTCCCTAATGGCAAAAATAGAAGTCAAAGCTAAACCTGAGTTTGACCCAATAGGAGTAGATTTACCCATAGCAAGGGTTGCTAAGAAGTCTAGCATCCCATTTGGTGATGAAGAAGTAATGCTTGTAGGTGAAGAGTTACCCGTTCACCATGAGTACTGGAAAATGGTTGAGCCTACATTCCAGAAGGATGCCACCAGTTTCTCTATTTATTAATTGAATACTAAAAAAGGCAATGTGGCTTGGACAAGGGAACCGCCCAAGAAAAGAGCAGGGCTAAGTCAACCAGTTTGATACAACAAGTTCCAGAAATAGCAAGAACAAGAGGCAACTGCTCCCAAAGCAGCAAAGGGCCAAAAGCCCCAAGACAAGAAAAGTGCATAAGCCACTAAAAATAAAAGTATAGAGACCAACCGAGAGTATTGGAATGTTGTAAATGTAACTAGTAATTACCAGTATAAAGTGGCATAGGAGCGTGCCACCCCTTAAGCATGGGGGGATGATGAGCCCCAAAAATGCTCATTTTTGTACCTCTTTCCTTATAAAATAGTGGCACTTATTTTATAGATGTATATGTTTTGTGAAAATTATATATATTTAACAATTTATTCTACATGTTATTTAATATTTGTCTTTAAGTGTATTTTGTGTAGATTCTATGGAAATTGTTGCATTTTGGCATGTTTTCTTCGAGGTCCCACTCGGACCTAGCACTTGCAATTTTATGAAGGCAAAACATTTGTGGTACATTGGTGTGAAGTATGAAGTCAGGTGCCCAATTTCCTTTGAAGCGCCTGACTTCTGTTTGGCACTTAACTGTTAGGCACCTGCTTCCTATTAGGCACCTACTTCCCGTTAGGTGCCTGCTTCCCGTTAGGCGTTTGCTTCTCGTTAAGCGCTTGTTCCTGTTAAGCGCTTGGTTCCCGTTAGGTGTCTGCTTCTCGACTTCTACAGACAATGTGCCTGCTTCCTGAATTCTTAATACAAGGCACCTAATTTCCACTAACACCAAATTCTAGCACGACTCTGTGGTCAGCAAAATAAAGCAAAATTTCAACAAGCATAAAAGAGTTTCAACATTGAAATCGAACAAGGGACAACGTCAAAGATGACTCACCATCCTTTTCTAGTTGCTACGTGAAATATTTATGTAAATCAGGTAAAAGAAATATCAAATGTATTCTAGAAACAGAATACGCTAAAATATCTTGATATTTTTCCCGATTCCTTCATTTATGCAGGCAGTTGTAAAAGCAAATCATTTTCAGATTTGTTTTGAGAATTGTAACAGGGTGTGGCCGCGTATCTTATAAATATGCCAGCCACCCCTGAAGGAGACCCCCCAAACTTTCTGTAAATTCTTGTTGCAATTGTTAATAAAAATATTTTTGAGTTATTTTCTGTTAAATCTATCTAAGCGTCCGGTGAAGATTTAATGTGGGCAGAACCTACTGGAAGCGTGGGCCCACTTACAATAGATTTCTTCCCTTATTTTTCCCTATTTTTTTTTACTTAGTTTTCTGTAGATTAATTTATTTCTCTATTATTTTCCCCTATTTTTAGTCATTTCCAGCAAAGTACCAATTTTATTTTTTTATGCATTCAGTCTTGTTTTCTTAGACGTAAGATAGATTATTGGTTTTGCATTTAGAATTAAAACTTCAACAAACATCAAACACCCCCCAAACCATAAATCTGAGGGACTCATCTCTGAAGGAGAAATTATAAGCATATATTTTACACAGCTGCTCACAAGACTATGAGCTACCCCGGGTTGATAATTTAATGGAGGCAATTAATTGAACCATAGAAAAACTAACCAATATTTTGCCTAATAAGGAGTATGGAATCCTCTCTTAAAAATGTTGATAGGATATATACCAATTTATGAGATTGGTAGGCTTTTGGAAGGACACAAATCCATCTTAAAAGTAGATCCTAATATTGAAAATAGGATGAACTTGTTCAAACCTGAGACATTGAGGAGGACATACAGTAGTTTGGACCTGTAAGCTCCTAGAAATAATGGGTTAGTTCAAGAAAATGCAATCTCAAGATGAGCATTGCAATGAAAATTCAGACCCAAATAGAAGAAATTTTGAAGAGAATAAGGAATTCAACGTTAGGAAGAGAAAATCGTGCTTTGTAGATCGAGAAAATAAACCCAAAATTGGAAAATTAAGGAGAACAACCATGCAGGAATCACATAGTACTCCAAATTTTTACTCATATTGGAGGGGCTAAGATGAGGGAGAGCTTGGATAAAGAACCTTCTTCTGATTAGGAATGAATAAGGGTAGTTTGATTTTGTAAATCAATGGATGGAATGGCACCCTTACATGGAGTAAGCGTGGCTATTTGTATCATCAGTGGATGATGATACCATGGGATGGCACCCTTACATGGATTAAGTATGGCCATTTGTATCATTAGTGTATGATGGTACCTTGGAATGATACCTTACATGGAGTGAGTGTGGCCATTTGTATCATCAGTGGATGATGATACCAAAGAATGGCACCCTTATGTGGAGTAATTGTGGCCATATTATAACATCAACAGATGATGATAATACTAGAAGGACACCTTACTTAGTAGCATGGTTATTATCAGTGGACGATAATACTATTGCATAGCTTATCACGTGGAGTGAATGAGTGAGTCTTTGACTTTAGTAGTGGATGGTAATATTCTAATATGATAGAAATGCTTCCTTATCTAAATTAAAGATATACGGATACCCTTCTTATTGTAGGTGAATGCATGGGACTGTGTTAGTTCTAGGGGAGGGGAATGTCACAACCCACCCCGTTGGACCCTTGATGAGAAAACAATATAATTGGATTTATTGTTTTATTTGTCTAACTTTGATGATGCTATGGCCATGCTTGGTGATGATGCAACACTTGATTGTGATTTATGCCTACAACGCTACTATATTTTATGATTCTTGCAGGGCTAACCATGGTTGCAGGCAGATATTTTCAAATTACTGCTTTGATAATAGTTTTAACGACATCTTTAAATTAATCAACAAATGAGTTGAATAACAATAATGTTTATAATATTTTTAATTAAATTGACAAACCATTTATGATGGTAGTCTACAATATAATTTCTGCCTTGATGATGCATTTAAATGGTTTTGAGCAAAGGGAAAAATTTTAATATTGTTTTGAATGTATTATGGTTAGATTTAATGAATTGCCATTACCTTGCATTTAATTGGTAATTTAGTATTTGTTTAAATAATGCTTGGGTTTAATTGAGCAAAGAGGAATTTAATCAATAAGTATTGTATTCCAAATGAAGGCTCCATTTATTAATGCAAGAAAATGGGTAATTTTAAATTTTTTTTTAATATGTGTGAGCCTATTTTGACTTTCCATATGAGGAAAAATGTGCAATCTACTTTTGGGGAGGATGGCTATTTTGTTGAAAGGAAATTTTAAGCCTTGTTAGTTGGGCCTAAGCTTGCAGGTTACAATAATGGAAGTTTGCCCCTACCTCCTGGGAAAAAATAAATAAGTCTTCTTGGAAAATGGAGATGGCTTGGGAGGGAAGCCATTATGCTTGGGGGCAAAGGAGAAAGAAAAAATGGGGGAGTAAGAAGAGAAAAAAAAAATACACAAGGAAAAAGGGGAGGACTAAGAATGGAAAGGAGATTCTTAGATGATTGGAGGAGACTCTTAAAACAAGAGAAGTGATCGGAGAAAATATTAGGTTTTCTCCTTCTTAGCTTTAATTTATTTTCATGCAACCATCTGAGCAAGCATGTTTTGAACAAATTTATTTGATAAATTTATTGTTGGGTGTTCATGAAGAAGCAACTCCCTGCTCTGTGCACAATTTTATTTTAAGGGTAGGAGCGTGTTCTTTTTCCTTTAAAAAAAAGAATCTAGGATTAGTCTTATTGAGATAGTGATATTGATATTGTATTATAGCCATTGGTGTTCGATGTTTCATTTAAGCCAATGGCATTGCCTCCGTGTTGGTCTTTATTTTGATTAACACTTGTAACGGGTTTGTATCCGTTTTCATTTATCCTGCTTTGCTTGCAACTTATCCCCTTCTCAAGGCACTCCCCATTACGTGTAAGGGTCTACAATAGGTTGTGGCTTGTGGGAAGGCTTATGCTAGGCTATTTTTCATGAAAATCTTTTTTAATTTGTGCTCGTTGGCTAATATATTTAAATATATATATATATAATGTTTATGGTTCTTTTAAATCCCTCTGTTCTAATTTTAGAGGAGGTGCACTTACTAGAAGATAGCTCTGTGTCATAAGGTACTCCTCATCTAATTATAGCCTCCTTGAATTTAAACCTACTGTGCAAGTGTTACTAGGAGTTTATCTATATTTTTTGTTGAGCCAAACTAGAACCACTATAACCTTCCTTAGGTGGGAGACTTCCTTTTTGTGTTCACTACCACCATAGGAAAAGGCTAATACTCGTAGCTTAAACAATATTCTCTTTGTTTATCCCACATTTTGCTGCAATTGTCTGAGCATGAATAACAACCAGAAGGGAGTGGACCCCCTCTAAAATGTAGCAAATCATCCCTTTCGTCTTATTATTCCTCTGCTCCTGTCGCACACTGTTGTGAACATAGTGATGTCATCGACGTGTTGAGGATTCTTTCTTCCACCACTGCACCACCCATCGCTGCCACCTCAAACTTTACTTGCCCCTAAGGTTTTCTCTTAATGTCAAATTTCATTATTATTAAAACTTGATTCATTGTCGTGTCCTCTTTATTCCTCCCATCATCGTGTGGTAGCATCACTAATGTGTATGAAGCTTGTGCCCTAAGGTCTTAACTTAGGGAAGAAGGTTAATTATTTGAGCCAATTATTGATTTTCCCCTCTACCAGAAATCCCTTCCACCATTGAGCATGGTTGTTCATCACCGCTACCAATTAAATCAAACCTTAGGTTAGACTAAGGTTCTATAAGAAAAATATATATAAATAATTTTTTTATGGTCATCGCCCTCAATCTCGCATATGGGATATAAGGTTTAATCCCACATATGTCATGTGGGAGTGTGTGAGCCTTTTATTATCGCCATATGCCAGTAACATGCTAGCCAAGCGCTAAGACGCTTGGCAGAAATCCATACCCCCTGTGCTTTGATGGACTCTGCCATGTGGATGAAACATGTACAAGATTATTATTGTTATGCCACGTGCCACTTGGCTCTTGCATGTTTGTAATTCTCGATCTGATTTTGGACTATGGTTGATCTCGATGGTGGTGGTCTAACTATGTTTAATCTCACCCTCTTTTTCTTATGTGGGTAGCCTTGATTCAATTAACGGACGAGGAGTATGTCGATATTGGGTTGTAAATTTTTAAATAAGCCTTATGATTAAATTAACTAGGGCTAGGCTCTAGATTTTAATTAGGCCATGAGATTAAGCCCTTTAACAAGTAAAAGGTGGGATCGGGGGTTTTTAAAAGAGGACATATATTTAGTTAATAGCAAGTGGTTATATGAATTAAGAGATGGCCGCCAAGAGACTTAGGCCTTTAATAAGTTAGAGGAGGCTGATGGCTCTAATTTAAAAAGGGATACGCATATATTTAATAGCCCTTTGATTTTATAATAAAAATGGAGTAAGGCCCTTTGGGCTTAGAAATTATTGTAAAAGGGTAATTTGTAGGTAAGGGGGAATAAGACCCCTTCGTATAATTAAAGAGGACTAATTATACACCTCTAATTCAATAAGGAAATTAAAAGACCCTTCCTAGGATACAGAAGAGGGATGTCTAACTAGGTCCTTTTGTAGTTAAATTGAATACTAATTAGGAGGGCATTTTCATGGAGAAATTGGGAGACTTTAGGATCAATCTCACGGAGAGATTGAGTATTTTTTTTGGACCAATTTCACGGAGAAATTGGGAGGCTTATGGGATAAATTTTGTGAAGGAATTGAGTGTTTAATGGGAACAATATCGAGGAGATATTGAGTGATTGACGAAATCAATATTGTGAAGAAATTTAATTAGGACCTTGGTATATAGATTAGATTTAATGGAAGGACATTTTATTGATGTTAAACCTTAGTTAATGAAAGGTTATATTCTTGGATCTTATGAGTTAGAAGATACAATAGGGGATAATGTATCTTATTTGATTTGAGGAATTGAAACATGTTAGGGGATAATATGTTTCAAGAGCTAGAAAGCATATTCAAAAGATGAATTGCATTAGTGGATAATGTATATCATTGATTGGATGAATTTATTTATGTTAGCGGATAGCATATTTCGTGATGGTAGAGATACACCTTAGTGATGATATATTTTATTTAATTTGATGAATTGAAATATGTTAGTGGATAATATATTTCATGGATTAGAAAATACATTAGTGGATAATGTATTTTAATGGTTTGATAAGTTGAATTGTGTTAATGGATAACATACTCCATGAGTTGATATAAATTCGTGGATAATGTTTCTGATTGGATAAAGGATAGATTAGATTATTTATCTATGTTTTAGAAAGGATAGATTAAATGAAATATCTATGTTTGGTTAAAGGATTGGATTAAATGGTTTATCTATGCTTATTGTCTTGTAAAAGCTTGGAAATCAAAGAAAGAATGAAAGAGGAGTTACACTCTTGAAGGGATTTTGGGGTCTCTTCTTGTCACATGTAGAATGATTGTGAAGGCATGGTACATGTTTAGTAAAATACTTTTGTTATTTCAGCAAGCTTGTAATGTATTGACAAATGTGAGATATGTATTGGAGCATAGGAATTTATGGGGTTCCTATGCATGTATGTTAGTAAAGAAGAATTATGGGATTCTTCTAAGACATAAGAATTATGGGGTTCTTGTATCTTTGGTAGAAGGGAATATGGGATTCCCTCATAGCTTTGTAACATGGATTAAGGGCCCTATCCATGTAATTGGACATACAAACTATGGGGTCCCTATGTACTTCTTTGATGGATGTATAAAAAGGAATTGACAGGCTAAGAAGGATAAGCTAGCTCATCGTGGAGATGAGATAGATGGATTATTTGCATTATGACTAGTGCACCTGCATGGATGGACTTATGCAAGGTGGGATAGGTGTATCCCTAATGAATATATATTAAAAACATCTCTCTCGAGCTAGGTTGGAATTTTCTAGGTTGTTACAATTTCCCACAATATGTTGTTTCTTCTACTTATACCATCGAGGATCTCATCAAGGATTTTTTGGCACTATCACTTACATCCTCTCAAATGGACTTGGTTCCTAATCCCACTTTTCATCGCCTACCCACCCATACACTCACTCACATAATAAGAGATAAATATGATTATCTTCTTTTTATCCTCACTCTCCACCCATGATTTTTGCGACCTCACTTGAATCATCCCATGGATTTAACATCCTCTAAAGCTTCTACTAATTCTACGTCTTCTCCTACATCAACCATGTTAGTGAATATTATCTCCATAGATCTATTTGCCCCACTTCATTATGATGCTCATCCTAATCAGATCATCTATACCAATATTGATTACATCATTTTTTATCACATTTCTTCTAAACCCTCTCTAAAGGATTTTCTCCCATCAAAATGCTTGCTTCACTTGGCTAATACTACCATTTCTTCCATCCCACCTCATACTCCTTTCGTTCACCATACAAAAATTTCTTGGGATGATGAGACTCTTGTCCCTAACATTGTAGAGGACTTACATATAATTCCCATCCCTACTCAACTTGAGGATGGTTCCCACATGCTTGTGGAGGATACCATTGATGTTGATGTTGTTGATGATCTTTCCAATCCTCACATTGTAAAACTAGGCAATGGCATATCCCTTGAAGAGAGGGAAAGCTTCACCACACTCCTAAAAGAGTATAAAAATATCTTTGCATGATCTCACACTGAAATGCTAGGTCTCAACCCATCTATGGTTGTTCATAAACACACACTCAACAATAATGTTAAACCCATTAAGCAAAAACTTCACAAAATGCACCCTATAATCACATTAATGGTCAAGGAGGAGTTATTAAAACTCCTTGATGTGTGATTTATCCAACTGATTGATTACCTTGAATGTTTTTTCAACATGGTCCCCATCGTAAAGCCAAAGGAAGGGATTCATATATGCACTAACTTCAAATATCTTAATAAAGCATGTCCTAAAGACAACTTCCCCCTATCCAATATTGATAAATTGGTTGAATCCACAATAGGTCACTAAATTTTGTCCCTCATGGATGGGTTTTCAGGATACAACCAATATAGGTTAATCCTAATGACCAACATAAAACATATTTTACCACTCCCTAATGGACTTTTTGTTGCAAGGTCATGCCATTTGGCCTTAAGAACATCAGTGCCACATATCAACCTACCATGATCTACATATTTCATGATTACATGCATAAAATTATGGAAGATTACATGGACAAACTATGAGTCAAATCTAAAAAATGTCATCAAAACATTGATGACTTGTGCAAAATTATTGATTGCCTTATTGAGCACAACATATGTTTGAGTCCAAAAAAGTGTGTCTTTGGTGTCACCTCAAGAAAACTTCTAGGGTTTATTGTTTCTCAACACAAAATTGAGGCTGACCTAGAGAAAGTCAAGGCTATCATAGCCATGCCACCCCCAACCAAGTTGAAATAGTTACACAACTTACAAGGCAAAATTCACACTATTTATCATTTCATTGCCCAACTGTCAAATAAGTATAAGTCATTCAACCATCTCTTACAAAAATGGGTTTCATTCAATTGGGACCATGAGTGTCAAGCCACTTTTGATGCTATCAAGACCTATCTTACTTTGTCACCTAAATTATCTCAACCTCACCCTAGTTTTCCTTTCCATTTGTACATAGCCACTACAGATTTTGCGCTAGGGATGCTCTTAGCCTAGAAAAATAAGTCTATTCAAGATCAAGTTATCTATTACATCAGTTGCATGCTAGTAAGCTACGAGACACGATACGCTTACATGGAGAAATTGTACCTTGTTGTAGTATTCACCACAAATAATTTGTGACATTACATGTTAAATCATACAACTTAGGTCGTAGCTTGCAACAATCCGCTTAGATGCATGATGGGCAGAAGCTATAATAATAGTCACACCACTAAATGGATTATGTTGCTAACTGAATTGATCTTTAATTTATCAATAAAAACTCCATTAAGGGCTAGGACATTGTCGACCACCTCATAGATGCTCCTTTGACTCATTATAAACCACTTCTTATTGAGCTACATGGTGATTATATGTTCCATGCTACCAAATTTGAACACATGGAACCTAAATCAAAAGTAGACCTAACTCTCTTTTTTTATGGTTCTCGCTTCAAACATGGGGGAGACACAAGGATAGTTTTCTTTACACCATAAGGGGCACCACTCCTCTTTTCATTCAAATTAGACTTTCCTTATACAAATAACAACTTCGGATATGAAACACTCATCCTCGACCTTAAAATCGTTCTTGTTATGTGCATCAAGAGACTACAAATCTTTAGTGATTCCCTACTTATTTCAACCAAGTAAAAAAAATTACCAAAGCTAATATCCCATGCCTAAGCAATACAAGCAGGTCACTACTCAATTACTTGCTCAATTTGAGTGGTATGAAATTGATGCATCTCCACGATCTACGAATCATTTTATCGACACCATGGCTTCTCTTAGTTCCTTAATACCTCAAAATCCACATTGAAATTACTCATGTATATGTCCAAATACTACACAAATAATCCATCTCTCCACAAACTTCCTCTAATGACATGGACATCAAATTTATTCAAGCCAAACCTTGTGACCCTTGGTTTTCTTAAATCAAAGACTACATCAAGCTAGACATTCTTTCACCAAATTTGCCTCAATTTGGCAAGTGTGCATTCAAGCAAAAAGTAATCTGGTTTACTTTATTAGGGGACATCCTATACAAATGCAGCTATGATGGCATCCTTTTGTGTTTCCTAGAGCCACATGAGGCTAATCACATTCTTGCAGCAGCTCGGGATGGTGTGTGGTGGTCACTTTAGTGGCATGGACATCACCAGATGTATTCTTTGTATGGGTTATTACTAGCCTACCATGGAGCATGATTGTTGTACATATATCAAGAAATGAGTCAAGTTTCAACAACATGCTAATCTCACGTACCTGCCATCTTAGGCTTTACAACCTATCCAATCCATGTAGCCCTTTTCTCAATGGGGTTTAGACCTCATTAGAAAAATCACTCTAGCATCTTCCAACAATTACAAGTTCATTATCATCGCTACCGAATACTTACAAAATGGGTTGAGGTAATTCAATTTATCCAAATGACAGGGCCATTATTTATGGATTTTATTACACAACACATTATCTTTCATTTTGGCATTCCTTAAAAAATCATCTTGGATAACCGTACGCATTTCAAAAACAAGAATGTATGTGCATTTTGTGACATAAAAAATTCAACATAGCTTCTCAACTCCATATATCCCCTAGGGTAATGGCCAAGCAGAGGCTACCAACAAAACCATTTGTGTCATTCTTTATAAAATCATTGTAGAGTCACATCATTATTGGCATAAGCAAATATCTTTGGCACTCTAGGCCTACATAATCAACATTAGAACACCTACTAGGGCAACACCATTCTCATTGGTCTATGGCACATAAGCTATCATGCCCCTAGAACTTGAAATTCCTTCTTTAAGGATTTCATTACAAGAGTTTATTGATGATGATACTACTCGTCAAGCACAATTTGATCAACCTACCTTTTTATATGAGTGTTGCATCAATGTTATTGAACATACGTGCATTTACCAAGATCATATTCAATGTGCATATAACATGGTCCATCAACACGAGTTCCAAATCAGTTATTTGTTTCTCAAGGATAATCAACAAATTACTAGTCAGTCGTTTCATCTTCACGATAAATTTGCACCTAAGTGGTTAGGACCATACATCATCACGATTAAATTTGATTCTAGGGCTTATCGCCTTACTAATCTTGAAGTAATTGAAGATCTTGAACCACTCAACGCCATCCACCTCCGTGCATTTTACACTTGACTAATGTTCATTTGCTTCTTTGCTTTTTGTAAGGCTAATATCGACTATTACAAATGTACAAAGTTCAAAAAAAATAACAACAATAATAAAAACAAAAATAGAATCAAAGCCATCCATCTGTGATGTATTTTGCAACTCATCTCTTACTATCTTTATTTCCTCTTGTTTCTTCTTTTTCCTCTCATGGGACTCAAATTAATGTTGTATGGTCACGCTTAGAGTAGCTACATACCTTTGATTTGATCATATTTTCCCTCTTATTCTATTATTCTCTTTCTCTTTTTGTCCCTGGTCAATGTTGTATGGTTACGCTTCGAGCAACTACATACCTTTGATTGGTTACATTTTCATCTTTCTTCTTTATTTTATTTTTTCTTTTTTCTTTTTTTCCTCTTTCTATTTCTCATATATTTCACAGTTTCATTTTTGTACCTCTTCCATCATAATCCACACTCATTAATCATGTTGATACCACCAAACATTGGCATTCAATTCACTCACCAAATGCATTCATACATGCCATCGAGATTCGTCCATATCAACTCGACGAATCATTTAAATTAACAAATTCATGATACCCTATCTTTCTTGGTTTTCTTACTAGAGGGAAAATTGATCGTGTGTTGATCTGCATTTGTAGGTATTTTATCATGTCACTCACCCATGTTTTCCATTATATTGTATTGTTCATTGTCATGTCATCATGTCACTCAGCTTGTACATATGCACACAATATTTTGCATACAATAGACCATTGAAGCATTAAACATAAACTCGTTAGCATGATTGTATAGGTGTCTAATATTATTCTCAATTGCATACTAAAAGGAATATTTTCTATTATTCAACCATTCATAGTCAGTCCAATCAACCTTCATTGAATACCATCAAATTCTAAAATAATTTAGAAGCTTCTCGTGGTTGACTTGAGTTCTTTCATGGACTAATCAACATCTCACACATTAAGAAAATTTTGAGTATAAGGAGGACAACAACTTGTGTAAGCATTACCATAAAGTGAATTTTTCCCCTACTTATCCTATCATTTGTGTGATCCAAACCTGAGGATCGACAAAAGGATAAGCTACAAAAAATAAAATAAAATAGCACTATAAAAGATCTTGAATCCTTGAGATCCTTAGGTCCATAGGTCATGAGGCTAATCTCCATCGGGGCTATAGATGCTTGAATAGTAGTGGAGTGTGCCTTACAAGTGGTGACATATCTATCACATTAGCAACCTTCTTTTGTATAGACCATTGCATGCTTGTGGATGAGCTAGCTTAATCGACTAAGTTTACAATTGGTTAGTCCAACCTCCTTCAAAATGGATAAATGAACATCATGTGCACACACAGGTCCATGATAGGCTTAATCTCAGTTAGGATAGTCAAGATATTTTTAGGATATTGATTGACTACTAGATGAATTTTATTATTCAAACTATGGTGTTTGACTTTCTTGAAATTCCTCTAAACATTCAACAATCTTGAGAAGGAGTGAATTGTGTCACTACTAGTTCTGCCAATAACAAGTGTCCTCTTAATCATGTTTGTACATGATTATTTGCTACACATTTAGACCATAAATTACATTACCTATAGAGGTGCATTTTGCATGGCATTCATCTTGCATATTACATATTTGCTTGTTTCATGCTAGGGTACTAAACCAGCGCGATCGTTAATTGTCTTTGATTAATCAAACTATTTGAGATAGTCAACATCAAATACATGTTTTAAAAAAAAATTGGTGACACACATGCATCTAAACCATTTGTGCGATACATGTCTCACATCATTGCATTTCCATTTTAGCATACTCACAGCTAATCAAATTAAAGCTACATGTCACATACTATGTATCAAACAACATCATCAATGCATAATCACATGTATAAAGTCATCATAAACATACATCATATACATTAATTACACATCCAAGCATTGTACATCATCAAAGGATATCATCATATATATGATATCATCAACTAGTATGTACATAGTCAAAACTTCCCATGGGCTACATGGTACATCATACTACACATCACATATACATCAAGCTATACATCGCCCCATGGGTGACTATGATATTATACAAAAATGGTGGCATACTCACCACACCAAAAAGAAGAAATAAGCCATATCAACTTTGTTTTCCGCTAGGAGTCTCTCCACTCCCCTCATGTCTTTTAGGAGGCTCCTTAACCCTCCTCAAAACTCTCTCACTGCTCTATGTTGGGGTAAATCCCTTTGCCTGTGATATTGATCGCTCCACTCCTCGAGATATTGATGCAATAGTTGATTGTATGTTCCTCTTACTCTGGTGCGACTATGACTCTAACCATGTGTACATCAGGATAGCTATACCTTGACTCGCCACTCGTAACTCCAACCTACGCATCCTCCTACCCTATCTATCAAATAGTCACTCCACATTCTCCTTTGCACAATGTATCCCCTCAAGCTCAACCCAAAATGCAACCACCTCACTATGCGCCCCTACTACTTTATCTCCTCATACAATTTGGCTATTTTGACCACCATCACCTCATTTTTAACCCTTTACTACTCTACCTCTTGGCATAATTTGGCCATCTCAATCACCATCAACTCATGTTGACACCTCTACTACTTTACCTCCTTGTGCAATCTAGTCATCTTGACTATCATCACCTCATGTTGAGCTCTTTGTTGCTCCACCTTAGTGTGTAATTTGGCCACCTTGGCCTCCCTTGCCTCTCTCTCACTCTAGTGGCTCTAAGTCTCTACCATATCTCTCTCCAATGCAACTCCCAAGATATCATGCTCTCGTTGCAACTCATCTGCCTACACTCTAACTCTCTCCATAACTCTCTTCATATTCCTTTGTGCATCATGTCATCTTGTCACTATTGCATCTCTCTCCACCATCAAGGCTACCCTCTCCTCCATCCAAGCCATCTCTCTATGTGTCATCATGGCCTCTATCTAGTGCACTTTGTTCCACAATATATGGATCTCATCCAATGCATCCATCATGCTATGCAAACATATACTTAGGTCTATCTCTAATGTTGCCAAGTCATCAGTCATACTTGTGTTGGCTACCTCCTTGGCTATACCCTCTCCACCAACCTTGAATGGACCTACCCTACTATCCAGACATCATCTCATGCATTATACCAAATCAACATCTATCTCTTCCTCATTGGCCTCCTTAACCTCAAAGTCAGGGCCACTTGCTACCCCACCCGTTGTCCTTGCTCTTGTGTCCACTACTACACCTGGGCTACTTGCACCTCCACTCGCTCCTCCTCCTACACTACTCCCTACTCTTTTTGCACTCCTCATAGCCCACTATAAGCCCCTAGCTGTTGTTGTTGCCTCACCAAAACCATTTATCACCTTTCTTCCAGGATCCCATCTTAGTGTAGTCCACCATACCTTATAATTTTGTCATTATTGCATCATATAAATCAAGAATGATGATATCTACATCTAAATATGTATCCAAGGGTCCCACCTACGATCATCTCCCATAATCTCCCTTGACCCTCAAAATAATTACTAGCAGATCAAGCAATCCCTACAGTAACCCAAACTACCTCAACAATCAACTGAAGGAAAAATACTTTGTTTGTGTCAGATCCTGCTCAGTCACCCATCATGCCTACCTCATATGGCCTAAGCTCAAATTTGATCTTACTTTATGATGGTGCTCCTCTCCATGATCGCTAAATGATGTCCTATTGCCTCAATCTACCAAAGACCTCTCTTTTGAAGAGTGATTGTCACTCATGAGGTCTATGCAGCTGCCCATCCATATCTATCTACCATATCAATGCATACAACAAATTGATCCCCATTAGCTCATAAGCTCTGTATGGTAGCTCCTCTAGTCTTAGAATTGCTATGTGCTCCCAATCCCAAATCTACAATAGCAAACTGCTATCCATCCCTCTCTATGTCATCATCCATAGCACATGCAGCTCACTGAAGGTCTACACTAATAAGGTTGTATCCCATGCATACTAACACCCCTAATCCACCATATCACATACAATCCCCATCATACTCTAGGGGAACCTACATCTGAAAGTATCAAAAAACATTTAGCTTGAAACGAGGACCATGACCAAGCAATACCTCAATGATATATCCTTATTCTTCCAACACTCCTCATATACTATACCTTCATTTCTCACCTTCACCCCCTACCACTTGTTCCTAAAATTTTGCTACATTATGGCATTCTTCTACCTTCTTCTTGAGCAATCATGGTCAAACCCTCTACTGGTAGTCGATATATGTGATACATATCCTCTAGTGTGATGATCATTTATCTTGTTGGAAAATGGAAGGTGTTTCAATCTAGGTCCCACCTCTCATACAATGTAGCCAAATACGAATGGTCACAATGCACTGGCACCATCTCCACCACTCCATGAAAACCCACATCCCATAGCCACTATCTCTTGCCTGTGCCCCAAATATCCTTCAAATCCTTAAGCAAGGGATGAAATCGATGCCTCAGTTTTACCTCCTTCACATGTTCAACATCAATACTTCATCAATATCAAAAAGCAAAAAATAATTATGTACATTTGTATGAAATTTTGTATGATTTCGTACATTTGTACAAAATTTCGTACAAATCCATACAATTATACGGTTGCAAGGTACCCTACGATCGTATGGATACGGGTAGATTCTGCTACCCATTTGGCTTATTTGCACAAATCTGTGAATAAATTTCAAAATTTACATCATATACACATGCCAACAAGCACCCACACACGTACATATGCACCTCAAAAAGCATGCCAAAAAAATGCACACGCATACATGCCACTTTATCTACATTACCATTTCACATACATCATCTATGCTATGGTTTCATTTCACTATAAAAGGGATCCTAGGGTTTCTTTTATTCCTCAAAATTCATATAAGAGAGTCACATGATCAACTTACCCAAACTACACACCCTCCAATGCTTGCTTGTATCACACTTGTAGCCATCTGATCCATTTTGATCTCCAATTTGGTAGCACTCCACTTCCCAAACTCTCTCTCTCTACTATCCTTATGATTTTTTCCTTCACAAAGAACAAAATGACTCACATACCCTACAATTAAGCTTTTATAGATGACATCGTATGGTCATAAGGTACTTGCAACCAAAATTAAACTACTTTAAATTTTGTCCATTTACCCAAAACGATGCCAATCACCACATTTCCATTCAAATTCTCCATTCTCACTCTATTATCATATGATTCAATGGATTCCATTACCCCATCATCCACATTGTCAAGCATTTCATTACTGCTTCAAACATCTCCTCCCATCAGCTCATCGCTTGAGGGGGTAGACTTCATTACAAAATCCACCTTGTGCATGATCAAGAATCAAATACTCAACAATGGAAATTGTGTATGTCCTAAAAATTGTGCCAAAGACCATATAAAGCCCTCCTTTGTTGGGGCAAACAAAAACATAATTTCTCTTCTCAATAAAATTGTAATTTAAACAAACATTTGATCAACCCAATGCCTGAGCCTATAGATTAGTCATGGATTCCCTTCTTCAGAGTGGCAGTCATAATACCACTCACGAATGAAAAAACTGACATAAATCTACCAAGGGTTGAATGAATCATCAAATCAAATCAAGCTCAAAAATCCATCAAAGGCATAGTTTCAAAAACATGTGTCCCTTCCACAATTGGGGAATTTTACATTGATCATTATGGAAATACAATCTTGCGTCTACTCTCTCAAAATAATCATCACAATGTGACAAAGATCATAATCATCCATAATAATTCCTCATAAATTCTTCTTCTTCAAAATCAAACCACCAATCCAATGTCATAGATTTTTGCACCGCACCATGTCTTCACATAATGCAGTACAAAAAGAGGTAAAATATAGACACCCATCATCATGGTTGATCAATTTGTAAAACCCATAAAATTTGCATATATTAGTCTCAAAACACTATTCATTTATCAAAATCACTATTCATGCACTATTCATAAGCCCTCTTAGGCCACTTAAGCCCTTTCCTACGCTTAATGCTAGGTCCCCATGTAATCATCATCTTTGCCTAACCCTGGTTAATCTCTAACCTTGGTCAAGGTCAACTCATAGCCAAACTCCACCCCATGGTCAATCTGATTCTTGGCCACCTCACCTAGTCTACTCTTTGACTAGCCTAGCCTCCACCTCATCCATTTGATCTTGGTCTAACCTAGGGTCAACCTAATCAGGGTTAAACTTAACCCTTCCTCCACACATCTCCCCATGAGCATTTAGGGCCTTAAATGGCTTTTGGAGACTTTTATGCCCCAAAGCATGGGTCAAGGGTGAGTCACCCTCCACCTCACCCAAAAAGTCAACAACTAACCTAAGGTCAGCCTAACCTTGGTCAAACTTAACGCTTGCTTCATTTCAAATCTCCATGTGCATTTAAGTCCATAAATAACATTTGAGGACTTTTAGGTTTCAAAGCATGGGTCAAGGGTGAGTCATCTTCCACCTCACCCAAGTCAACTCTCAACCTTGGGTTAACCCTATTGTAGTTAGGATTTAACCCTAACTCCACTCCACATCCCCATGTACATTTATGACATGTATGTGGGTGAGGGATTCTCTCACCCAAATACACTTATGAGGTATGCCACATCGGGGACACCTCATGGGATACCTCAACCCCCCTAACCTCTCTAAATTCTATAAATAGATGTTCTCTTCTCCTATTTTCATCCATCGACCTTTTGCATAACAAAACTCTGTCAAATTCCATCTAGACCACATCACCTTTCATCATCCACTTTTTCATCAATCTCCATCAATCACCACTTCAAACATATTTTTGCATCCTTTTTGTTTCCTAAAATTGGTTGGTTTTGCAAGTTTTGAAGGTGATCCAAAGAGTACAAGAGATCCAGCAGTAGCAAGGGACCATTTGGCACCACCTATAATTCTGCTAGAGTATAACAATCAGAGTCACAAGGTACCCTGTGACCAAAAATAGTCACAACCTAGGTTGTGACCCTTTTCAAGGGTTAATTTTTGACACCAAAAGGCTAAAAAACCCTCTCAACAAGTAAGTAACACCCTCCAAAATTATTTTGTAAGCATTTTTATAGTTTTGTAATGAATTGGTTTCATTTTGTGTCCTTTTTGTCTGTAAACATGAGAGGTATGATCAAGACATACCCCCAAATGTTCTAACCCCTTTTTGCATGTCTTGAAGGTCTAGAGGATTGGTCAAATTGATAATGGCACATGAGCAATAAGCCCACTCAATTTGAGGATCTCTTGGAATATTGTTGAGGTGTTGTTGACCTCCTTACTAAAGAAGGGGTTCTCACTTCTCAAAACCCCATTTTGTGGCCTCCAAAGGAACTTTTGTAAAAGGGCATCCCTTGTATCTCTTTAAAACCATCAATTGCAAATGACACTAGCTTTTCTTGGTTTCATAAAAGAATGCACAGGAGAAGATGGGTGGAAGCCATGTATTTAATTTAATTTAATTTATCTATTTTTAAATAAACTTATTTATTTATTAATATAAACTAAAGAGGAGATTCACAACTAATATAATTGACAAAAACCCTAATTAATTAGAATTTTACAGGAAACTCAATGTACCTATCCAAACTAATTATTTTTGAAAAAAAAAATTCTTCACATAGTTTTAGCATGTCGAGTATCGCTAATTTTTTTCTAGCTCTTAATATGTGAACACATGTACTTGTTAATATTAACATAGAAACATCATCAAAGTAATAACAACATCAAAGTAGAAGCAACAAGTGAAGGCAGAAGATTGATTTACCAAAACTTAGATTGATTTGTTGGAACCTCACTCTAATACCACTTGTTATAAAACAACTCTAAATTAACATCAATAGCAATTCCAAACAATTAACAATACCCAAGCTTGAAATAAATTGAGATTCAATTACCACAATAGATAAGCAAATAAAAAATTGAATCAAATCAATGCAAAAACAAATTCATAACCACTTAGAGAGGGTGAAGTCTCATAGTCACTTTGAGAGGGAGAAATCTCATACATGTACCAAGGTTACTTAAATTCAAATTATTTGATGATACCAACTAATAAAAGATTCTTCCTATTTATAGATGAAATCAATAATAACCTAACCCTAATATTCAAGGGTTGATTAACTAAATTTAAGACCCAAGATAATAAAAATAATGATAGCCAACATGGCTATATTGGGACCTCTACAATTCTCCTGTTGTTCAATTGCTTTAGTATCGTGCTTGTTTCAATGTTTAGAATTTTTTTTTGTTGGTCGATATGCCTTTGAGCTTTATATAAATCTATAATTTTTTCCATTATAATATGGATCACCTATGAAGAAACTTTGACATATTAACCGAATGTTGCTTTGTGCCCATTTCCACCTTATGCACATCTTCTCTAAATCTGCATGGAACAAGTAAATACCTTTGGTGAAAGACTTTGTCTTCTGTGAAATGCACTCGTCAAATAACAATCTTAAGAGAATTTATTTTCCCATGTAAATTTGATTGCTATAATATCATCTTCATGAAAATATCTACCAACATCATGAATGCATTCCTTAGGAGGTTGTACCTATCTACTGTTGGTACATTATTCTTTAGCAACCTTTAACATAATTAGATACAAGATTCAACACATTTGGATACAAGCTTTGGCACGTTAGTTTTGAGTGCCAAATGTATTGATTTGTTTTCTAACCTTCTCCTTCCTCAATCACATTCACAATCCTTTTGAGCATCAAAAATATTGATTCGACAGCTCATTCTTCTCTCAAGCACCTTGGTCTAGATTTATGAATATCAACAGATCATGTGCAAGTGAACGATTAATATAACTACAAACTTGTATGCATGTACTTTCTTTTAAGATACAAACCTCTTAGTTTGAATTCATAGGGTAAATATTCTTTCCCTATAAAGTATTGATAACCAAAAATTTACCAAATTATTTTAGAATACTAGAATCCTTTCAAGCACTTCAAAAACTAGATATTTTCTTCTTGCTTGAAACATTAGTTCGTCTCCAATTCTTGTTACGACATCTATATTTTAAGTCTTCCATAAGATTGCTTCATGAATAATATGGCTATCTATTTTCTTGAGGTTAACCTAATCAATCTTCTATAGGGTACTACTCTACCACTTGACTACCTTTAAACATAGTGCTTTTACACCATCTTTGAATCAAAGCTAAATAAATGAAGGAGAGATGACTCTTCCTTTAACCTACTCTGATACCATTGATAATGCTTGAAGATTTTATGATTTACATTATGCAATGAAGGATATTTATATACAATGGATGTCCAATTTTGGCATAACAAACCTTAACTAATTTGCAATTACCTTTGTCCTCTAATGGACCTTACATACCATGTGTTGAGTGGTTACTCAACTTATAATCATATTATCTATGATGTAATAATTCTTATAAGAATAAGGTATAATTATTTATGGTAAGTGAATCATTGATGGTATAATCATCAAATGAGAGATCATACTTTCTCTTTAGCTCGTGAAAAACTATTCATTCCTATGAAATTAGATATAAACAAAGTATATGATGTATTTACTAGAGTTTCTTTAATGGTATTATCTAGAAATTGCTTTTGATCATGGTTACCGTGGATGGATTAGATGTTATTATATATCACTCTTCAATATTCTATTTTAACATTGAATTTCTTGCTAAATACTTTGAATCATCCTATGGGTTCCATACGGGTGACTCACTAGCTTCTTATCTCTTCATTGTTCATGTTAATTAATTAAAAATAGCCCACTCAAAGGCAAAAGTGAAAGATAAAATAAAAGATATTTAGACTATAATATATGGTCCCTTCAATTATCACCTCCAATTTATTAATGACACCCTTATTTAGGTCACCTCTTGATGGAGGCCATGGAATTTAAGTCAATACTATTATTTTATGAGAAGGGTGTTATACAATTTGTTAATATGACAAAATACATTATGTTTTTCTATCAATAATCATCTTTATTTACAATAGGTTATTGCAAATATTTTTAGGGTTTGAAGTGGAAAGATTCCCATCAATATATCTAGGTATTCACTTGTATGATCAACAAAAGAAGAAGAGGCTTTCAAACTCAATTTTGGATAGAATAAAATCTTGTCTAGCTGGTTGGAAAGGTAAGTTCTTAACCATGGGTTGAATATTACACATTATAAAGGCTTTAGTACAATATATATATATGATGTTAATTTCAAGGTTATCAACAGGTATGCAACATCCATATTTGATAAAATTCAAAGAGATTTTCATTGAAGAGGATATGATGAGAAATTTTGATTTCCTCTTTGCAAATGGATTGCGAAGGAAAGAATATAGAAGGTACAAACTTGTAAAATTGCATACTTAGGTGTAAAACCTAGTTGGATATTATTCAAATATCAAAGAAAGAGATAGGCAAAAATGTCACTTCAAACATATATAGGCATAGATATAGATTTTGTTGATGCAGTAAAATTGTTAAGGAAAAAAACCTTGCTTAGAGGTTTAATAGCATGGAACTTTATTAGATAGTTTATAATTAATCAAGAAACATACTAGATGGTCCAATAATGAGGGGGATTATATATATTTTTAGTTTAATTTTTGGTTAAATCTTTATCCTCTTATTTTTTAATCTAAAATGACAACCTTTGATCTGAGATCTTTAGCTAGTAGGTTTTTAAAAGTAAAAATTTATATTGGTGTGACCAACAATTTGAGATCTTATATTTCTATTAGCAATTTGGTTAAGGGGGAAAACCTCAAACAAATAGTGTATAAGATCTAAAAGATGCTTCAAAAGTTTTATTTGTACATTTTTCATGGGAGGATGAGTTGGTTTAAAATCTATCAAAATATGGTGGATACTTGATCATGTTGATATGTAAGCTTTTGGAGCAATCACAATTCCCCATTCCTAAGGATTTTCCTAGGAAAAATGTTTGCTTACTTGAGTCCCTCCCTAAGGCCTCAATATTTATTTACTTAGCAATTCAAATCAAAATTCTTATGAGTTATAGTTAGCAAAAAGAATAATATTGTGGCTCATGGGGTTTACAGTAATTGGGTGGAAGTGAAGAGTTTCACATATTAAACTAAGGTTCAAACCTCATGGGTGAATCTGAACACTCTATTAAATGGCATTAGCTCAACTAGATAAATTCCTTGAATTTTAAGGAGGAGAACCAAGTTTGAATCTTGCCAAGTGATACATGGATATAATTCAAGTTATTGTATTATCACATATGGTCATATATAATACTAGTGGGGCTAGTTTCAATCCTAACAATGTATAAGCTAAGTGGCTAATAAGAAATAAAAGGCATAAATTAAAATATAAAATGTAATAAAATATTATATATATAATGAGCATATGCATACAATAATCCTTCTAGAAGACATGGTCGGTTAGCACATGCTATAAGATAAAAGCACATGTTTTGAAACATGGCAATAGCCACCTCCTAACCACATTTTAAAAATATAGGCACATTAAATATGGTTGACCTGCAGATTTTGATCCTAAAGGCGGTTTGTAAAGGCATATTATGCCTATATTTACTTTTTATAATCAATGGAAATGCAATCTTGTTGGAATCAACCTTGTTCCATATTACTGGTATTAGAGCCTTTTGACCCTACTATGGGTTGCTTACATCCATCATTATACCTAACTGAGAATACCTTCAAACTCTCTCAATGTAGAAATTGGCACAAATGAGTTGTGTGTCAAGGTGGTTTTGGACATGTCAAAATTGATCGACATGGACCTAGAGGAGATACTCAGTTTTGAGGACCCTAAGTTATCCATAGACGACTATTTGAGCCATGTTAACATTGATGAAGTTGATATGAAACCAAAAGAAGATTTGGTTTTGGATCAAGAAACAAGTGCATTGAGTGAAAAATAGAAGCCTGTAAATATTTTAGAGGAAGTTAAAGAAGGCTTGCAAGAGAAATCAAATTCTCCTAGACGGTTGATGACTATTATTCAGTTGACTAGACAGATGCCTTCACCTCCTTGTCTTTTAGTTGTTGCCCACTTTGCTTCAATTGGCAATGCTAATATCATTGAATATTATCGCCAGGGAGAAGTAGTAGGATTTGACAAGGCAAAGTTCCTAGAATTTGCAGCATCAAAATTACTACTAACATCTTTGCCTATAATGCATTTAGCGATAAGCCAACACCATTTGAAAACTATTACTGTTATTGGGTAAGTCTGGATATGGTGAAGTAAGCATGGAAATATTCATATTCATTGTAATAAATGGAAGCACATAGATTCCTTGGATGACTTGTTGATGCCAATATTTATGTGCGGTATGTGGATCGACACAGTTGTGAGAGATAATGGCATGACCCTCCCAGATGGACCTTTTGACATGGAAAGCAATGTATTAATTGATTGTGCTTTAATACTCGATTTTGTGTAATTAAGCAACTACGCGATGTTAGTAGATATTGAAGAGCATGATACTACTAACAAATTGCCAATGTGTAGGATCAAGTACACTTGTAAGTGGAATAAGTTGAGTCATCCACCAAAGGCAAGGGTACTTGAGGTTGGGGAAATGATGATAAGGCAACTCGAAGGTAACATTGATGGATACCTTCATATAGGTATGCATTCAATTAGGGATAATCGTCAATAGCTAGCCACCTTGAGCCTCAGATTGATAGCCTAGTAGCTATCGTAAGTTCTAGAGGCTAAGATAGGTGACCAAATTGATGGAAATATTTCCCTCTTTGTTTGTTGCACATGTTTGATTGTCTTTTACTTCATCACTATTGCCTCCATAAATTGGAAAGTATAAATGGATAGGTTATCCTCATAACTCCTTATGTATTTAGGCAAATAGAGTGATAAAGTAAAACTTTGTTTAAATGATAGTAAGTTTGATTTAAAGTTTATAATTTTTTTATTTTAAATGATAGTGGGTTTCATTTAAAATCCATAAATATTTTATTTAAAATTCAAAAATGTTTCATTTTAAATGACAAAAGGTTTCATTTAAAAGTTAGTAAATATTTTATTCTAAATAAATAAGGGAGAATTTCATTTCAAGGTAATATTTAAAATATATTAATGAAATTCAACTATAAATAGCTTTACCATTTAAACAAAAATGGTACCAATGAACTCCCATCTTGAAACCCCCCTTAAGGCCACTAAATTTTTAAATAATAAGATGGATGGGCTCTGCCATAAGTTCAGACATTGGGAAATATGTGTTCGGATATGGGAGCGCCTGCCAACTTTTATAAATGGAAGCTCCATTTATGATGCCCCAAGCAAAAGGATGGGATGGGCAACCTACTACCGACTTGCTATCAACGAGAATGGATGGGGAGTAATGACGGATGGTGAGAACAATAATCGAGGTAGAGAGCAGGGTATGAAGGGAGAAGGGACGTTGGCAGTAGAGAAGGAGGGAGAGCTATGTGAGGTAGAGAGATCTTGGTTTGAATAAGCAAAACCAGGTGAAGACAGAGAGAGGCGATAGAGAAGAGGAGAGCTCTGAAAGCACACGCTGAAGCAACATTGCTCAAACCACCTCTATGGAAGCAACAGTAAACTAGGTTGGATTTAAGTGCTATTGCTTTTGTGTTACTAGTTGGTTCTTACTGTGTGGTTGTCCACTACCATGTTTTAGCTTCGGCTTTTCATTGTAGTTATTTGTGTAAGGCTTGCCATCATGGTTGCCATGTGTAAATCTTGTCCATCGTGGTTGTCTAGTGCAACACTATCGTCATGGTTGTTTGTGTAAGGCTTACCATTGTGGTTGTTGTGTGTAAAGATTACCCATTGTGGTTGTCTGGTGTAACACTATCATCATGGCTACTGTGTGTAAGGCTTGCCATCACGGCTATCTAGTGTAAGGCTTGCCATCGTGGTTGCCATGTGTAAAGCTTACCCATCATGGTTGTCTAGTGCAACGCTATCGTTGTGGCTACTGTGTGTAAGGCTTGCCATCATGGTTGTCTTATGTATATAGCTTTGTCGTATTTTGATGACTTGTGTGGTTGGGTACCCCTTTTAAAGAAAGCTCGTAAGTTGAGGAGCGCCTTTCACCCCCACTATCTTCCATTTCCTTGGGTCTGTGACCAGAAGACGTTGTTGCCCTTGGCAAGGGAGACGATGTTCACAGTCGTAGGTAACCCATCCTCCTCCTGTCGTAACATGGGCCACAAAGGCACAGCTATCCACGAACCAGTGAGGACATTCATCCTTGCAACGAACTTCTCGCTTGTGAGCGCATTATGTTTGATGCCAAGCTGCTAAAGTATCCCTGAGTCTTCAAATATTTTAATTAAAATAAGGTCATATCTAATGTTCCAAAGCTTGGTTGCTTAATAAAATGATTTATGAATTGTTTAATAAGTAGAGTTAGAGAACTTTATTTATATTAAAATGATTTATGAATTGTTTAATAAGTAGAGTTAGAGAACTTTATTTATATTAAAATGATTTATGAATTGTTTAATAAGTAGAGTTAGAGAACTTTATTTATATTAAAATGATTTATGAATTGTTTAATAAATAGAGTTGGAGAACTATACTTATAATGAAAATGGTTTGTTTTGTAAATTAAGGGTATGAGACTTTAATTTATAAAATGAAAGGAAAGGGTTTATTTATGGATTAAAGTAGTTGACTTTAATTTAATAAATAAATATGAAAATGGTTTGTTTTGTAAATTAAGGGTATGAGACTTTAATTTATGAAATGAAAGGAAAGGGTTTATTTATGGATTAAAGTAGTTGACTTTAATTTAAAAAATAAATATGAAAATAGATTATTTTGTAAATTAAGGGAATGAGACTTTAATTGATGAAATGAAAGGAAAGGGTTTATTTATGGATTAAAGTAGATGACTTTAGTTTAATAAATAAATTTGAAAATGGTTTGTTTTAAAAATAAAGGGTATGGGACTTTAATTTATGAAATGAAAGTAAAGGGTTTATTTATGAATTAAAGTAGTTGACTTTAATTTAATAAATATATATATATAAATGGTTTGTTTTGTAAATTAAGGGTATGGGACTTTAATTTATGAAATGAAAGGAAAGGGTTATTTATGGATTAAAGTAGTTGACTTTAATTTAATAAATAAATAGGAAGTTTGATTGTTTAGCAATTAAGGGTATGGGACTTTAATTGTTAAACAAGGATTGAGTCATTTATTGCAAGTAAAGCCTGTAATCTAGATGCAATGTTGAAAGACTCTCATAGGGTGATGAGAGAGGAAATAGAAAGAGTAGTTTCTATGATATCAACTATGCATTAGATAGTTAGATTACTTGATTTGATTGTATAGTTGCAATTTGGCAATGAAATGAGTAAATGCATTTAGAGGCATGCCCATCTTGAACTATGAGTGTCATGATCCCCTACTATCCTCACTTGATCGATGGAAGAGCGGGAGGACCAAAGTTACAGATGAACCAATGCACAAGTTCGCTCTCTACTTTACATATTGTTTACTTATGCAAACAAACTAGAATTGTGGGGAGATTTCCCTGATGAAATTGATGTAATATATTGTTTAAAGGTATGGAGGTTTTACCATACATGCTTATGTAATAAATGATCAATGCAAAAAATGCACCTTTATATTCTATTTGATTATTTGTGAAGGCATATAAATCATTTCTAGTTCATGTTTGTTCTTTAAGTATTGCTCTATGTTTCTTTTTATCCTTTGCATGTTTTATGAGTTATGTTTCGTTAGATTTAGTATCTGGATCTATCTTTTATTTCTTTATTGAATAACTTTTTAAGATAATTTAGTAATAAGTTCTAGGATGAACTTAGAGGATAACCTAAGGGCTTGAGAACCCCTTAGGGTAAACATAGTGAGCCTATGGGATTATGATCCCTTAGGAAAAATGGTAACTAGGTTTATGGAAGATCATACTTGAGTTAAGATAGCTTGTCAAAAGACGATATTGATAGATTAACTCATTGTACACATAGCATACCTATGCATAATGGCTTGCATAGAATATGGGGATGCATGTACACCTTTTAATGATTGAATGTGGTAAGTCTAGCTCATCGATGATTGATGAGATGGATGGACTTATGTGCATGACATGAGATATGTCTACGTAGAAGGAACTTGTGTGAGTGAAATCCTATGAGGTATAGTTCTTCAGAAACTTAAAGGATTTGTTAAACATTAAGTTAATCTAAGGTCGGGTAGGAATTTATGAATCCCTCTCCTTAGACAACAAAAAAATAATAATTCTTTCTCTTTCTGCGTGTTTTCTTGTTTCTTGTTTTTTGGGTCGTTACAGATGAGCTTCAAGGCAAGGTTGATGATGCTTGTAATGTACACATTTTGGTAATTTTTCAAACCAATATGATGTTTCAATCAGTTTTATGTTAGGCCAGATTCTCATGCCTACCACTCATAAATCATTTGTATTCCACCTTAGCCACCTCCTTAGCTCATTGCTTGATGCCTCCTTGGCACCACATCGCATGCCCCCTATAAACTTGTTATCCTTGCATCGCTTATGCACCTTTTGCTAAAAACTATGGGTGCATTTGTGGAAGAAGTGATTAAGAATGAAGAGCTTTATTTATATAACAAGGAATATATCACTCAACAGTTCTATAGAAAACGCGCATGGAGTCTAGAACATCATTAGAGCAAATCTAACAAACTATCATTACAAATCTAGACTAGGGCATCAACACCGTCAATGAGGCCATCAAAACCAATGAAGATGCTAATATAATGGCCACACTAGACAACACAGAGAAAATGCTACAACTCTATGCATTATATAATACCTAGGAGGACAAGGCTACTACAATACACATGTCCAATTATTATTTGATGGCATGTTCGAGGTTGAATTTGACCTTGGTTTCAAAGCTCAAGAAGAATGATAATGCCTACTATATACATATTTTGAAGATATTTTTGGTAGATTCATTGAATTCTTAACTATAGTTGGTATCCTTGCTGAGGATTGAATCCAAGTCATTATTTTTGTGTTATTTTATCATAGATGATGCTTTAGTATGTTTGTGAAATAAGATCAGACAAATTATGAGTTGAATGAAGAAGACTTGAAAAGATTTTCTAAAAACTAAGATTACTTTATGTTCAAAAGATCTAAAGAGAAATGGGGGTCCTCCTATTTCCTCATGGTTTAAGATGGTATAGTACCATGTTTGAAGGTAAAACCCTCTAGGCAATAACTATCCCTAGCCTTCTTCTTTCCAAATTTCCAACACATGCTCCAAAAATGCAACATGGCCCAAGGGTTTTTCTTGTCTTTCATCATTGACTAGATGATGGATTGATCACACACGTCAATGTAAATTTTAGTGCCTAATTGCATGTCATTGTCACATCTAAGAATTGAGATTTCTGGTAACAATATCTCCACATTTCAAAAGGTATTGAGACAATTTTTTCTCATCAAATAACCTACGTCAATAAATAACATAGGGTTTATTTAACTTTATGGATTTGGATTTTGCAATTAATATTAGTTAGTGGGCTAAACCTAGTACCATAAAGGTTGAAAGTAAAGGGTGTGCTATTGGAGGATAACTCAACCAAGTAGAAAAATTGTAATTCACTACAAGTCGATGTCTATCCCCACCACACTGCATGGTACGATCTAGTTCTACCATGAGAGGGACATGTGACACCTCATCCTAGTTGACTACCTCAAGGTGGGAAAACTACCTTGTTTTTTATTTGCTTTCCCTTTCCTTTTATTATATGCATATAAAAAGGTAGCAACCTATATGTACAATTTTTAAAATATTAGCATATTTCAAAGAATTTTCCCCTTGAAATATTCCTTGAATATTTTTATTGTAAGGAGACTTTCTCCACTTTTACTTTTCCCTGATGAGACTCTTTTTTCTCACAATTTGAGGCATCTATCTTTCTCCAAGTATAGGCTTATATATACTCGTCAAAAATTACTTTTCAAGGCAATTCTAGTGGAACCAATATTTTCTAATTTATGAAGATCTACTCTACCTAATCAACCGTCAAATTTCTTGCAGCCTGAATGCCTATATCAATTTTTTTCTTCCTCTTGTTTTAAATGTATTGGGGTTCAATGCTTTTGTTAGGAGGAATGACAATGTAACAACCCAAAACTACCAACCCATTTTTTTCTAAGGTAATGATCACAAGCAAAGGTTCACAAAGAAGACCCAACATTTATCTTTTCCAGCATTCAAGGCTTCACCACATTTGAGTTCCAAGTCACTATAGATGATACTCAATGGATAGGAGTGGCCAACTTCCATGTTTTTTGGGGTTCACCTTACTAAACCTACTCATTTAGAAGGATGCCAAAAGTGGTCTCCCCACCTTTCCTATACCCTCCTCGACATAGGACCATATGACCACAGTGTAGGGATTATCCTTTAAGGCCTATAACACTTAAAGGGGAATGCCTATTCCCTAACCTTATCCTAAGTCCATCTAGGTAGGTTAATCTGGTGTAAAGCCTTGGTGCTTAGTTACCACACCTCCATGGGCTAACTAAGGTCATTACCACTCCACTAGCAATGAACATGATCACCTAAACCTACACATTCAAGGGACCACCACTACTGACTTGTGAATGAGTTTTTCAACATTTTCTAATTAAGGAACACTCTAATCCTCAATGTTCAAGGTGTATCATTTCACAAGGATATGGTTATTGCATCAATGCAACTCCTCCCATATTTTATGAGTTCCTAGCTATTGCATTCTCGCAACTCCTTCTAGGACTCACCTATCCTTAGTTATTGCATCAACACAACTCCTCCCAGGATTTAGGGTTCCTTAGCTTGACTTGGGTCCTAAAGGATAGTTCTAGATCCATCCAAGAACTCTTTCTCCACCCGAGAACATAAAAGCAAAAGTGAACAACTCTCTCTAACTAAATAAGCATCAAATAGAGACAACATGTCTAAACTAGCATTATATAAATTGCATCTCAAATCTATCATGCATTACTACTATAATCAAATCAACACTTATTTTACCATCATCTATAAAATGATAACATGTTAAGCAAAACTAAGTAAGGAAGTCTCCTTCAAGAAACATAAACATTTATTTTGTGATGCCAAAGATATACACATCATTAAATAAATCACAAGATACCATTTATGCTATTTCAAAAGGAAACATTTTACAAGACAAGATTCTCAAATCAACACATTTATTTCTTATTCCTTAACCAAGCTACGTTACAAAATATAACATATTTCTCTCCTTTAGAGATAAGTCACTTGGATAGTTATCAAGAAACACAAAGCCAAATCTTGTTTACATAACAACTTTCCAATCCAAGATACAATAGGGCCATTCCACCCAAATGCTTCCTACACCATATTTCCCTCATGATCATCTTCATGATGAGGATCTCCCACAAACTTGAGGGACATTAAGGGATCAGGACAACTCTTTTAGGCAATGTAGATTTATATGCTCTATATGTGATGCAAGTAACTATGCAATCAAACTTTGGAAAAACAAGCAACAATAAGAGAATCCCATACTTCTCTCTATAGTGGGCCCCTTTACCTACTCAAGTCTTAGGGGTCCACTATTATTTTTCCAAAACCCAATTCTTAAGCATAATACAAGCATCCACTAAAAAACACCAAGGAGAGAATCCCATACTTCTCTCTATAATGGACCCCTTTACCCACATGAGTCTCAGGAGACCACTATATCATCATTATTCTAACACAATAATGATTTTTCCAAATATACATACATCCATACTTCTTTAATCTAACATTATCCACATTTCTAATAATACTTTATTCAAAATCCCATCTAGCATAATGACTATTAACTCGAAAACTAAACATTAATCCAACATAAAATGAATAATAACCAAGATCAATTTTCTAAAACATCCATTCTCTACTTTAATCATTATCCTAACATAATAATAATTAAACAAGGATTACTATACCAACACTTCTTAAATATTTGGTCATTAATCTAAGTAGAACATCTAATTTACAATGATCATTATTCAACATAACAATGAATTTAAAATCAAACCTCTACCCTTTTGCATTAGAAATATTTGATCATCGATCATTATACTAACCATCTAGTCTTTTATATTAACCATTATTTCAACATAATAATGAATTTAATCAAACATATATCTATCTACATTAATAAATATTTGATCATAAGGCAATATATCAAAATATCCATTTTTTAACAATCTTCAACATTCAAACTTAACATTGTAAAACCTAAGGGTACATACACCATCAACTATCAAAAAGCTAGATCAATTACTCCCTCAACCTAGGTCTCTACTACTAGAAAGGACCTATCATACACACAATAAAGAACTCCAACCATGCTTAGAAAAACAACGATTGGGGAAAGGTTAAGGGATGACCCTATTGATCAGGTAACCCACTTCTCCTATTGAACAATGCAAAACCATAGGCATCAATTGGATACTCTAAGAAATGAAGGGAGACAAAACACTCCAAAATCTCACAACTCCAACCCAACTGAGTCATCCAACAAGGCAAACGAGAGATACTACAGTCTAAGCCTCCAAGGTGCATTGTTACTCACGATGTCCACCCCACTCGGATCTGCAAAAGAAGATAACACAACAAGCATCTACGCCACATGAGGGGGGAAAATATATGGGATGTCATGTAGATACTAAATAGAGCTCACCCAACACTAGAGCTTAACCAACAACCAGGCATCGAATGAGGACATCAATCGAATGAACCTGTGACCCACACTACCTACAAACCTGGGAATTCTATACTGCCTCTAAGGGTGATGGACTAGCCTCAAAGCAACCGCCCACACACAAACCAAAAAAAAGAGAGGCATAACAAAGCTTAATACTTAATAAAAAAGCATAGAGAGCAAACCAACACACAATAATAATAAGGAAGACATAGAAATTTAAGCACAACACTAAAATACAACAGAAGCTACCTCTACTCACGCAAACTTCAAAACCAAACTCACTTCCAAAGCTCCTTCCTTTCCTTTCCATGCTAGCAACCCCCAAAACAACCCTTTCCTCCTCCTCAAATAACCCTACAAATCCTTCCAAACTAGTGAGAGTCCATTCTTCTCCCATCTTGGATTCACTGGCCATGCTTGCCAACTAGCTCCAGCTCTTAGGGTAACATCTGGATGTGTTGTTCAAGCATGTTGAGGCTAGGGTGGAGGCTACCCGACGTGCTCTTGGAAACATAAGAAAAATTACTCCAATTGCAATACAATTCCAACCTTAGGAATTATTCCTTCCATACCACATTTAATTCCTCCCCTAGGAATTATTAAATCCAACCTTAGGAATGGCTTATTCCATATAATAATTATAATATTTATTAAGCAGGTTTATAAAGGAAATCAAAACATCATTTGAAATAATAAAACCAATATACCATTGCTTCTAAGACAATTAAAGGAAATCAATTATTCATTAATCAATACCATATGTCAATATGAATTATCAACACTGGCATTAATATCAAGTATTAATGGTGTCATCCCATTAATACCTTTATTGGTAGATTAACCAAGCCAAAAAAATCTCCAATACAAGCAAACATAAGATCCATACAATGTTGCTTTATCTCTTAGCAGATGGCTCTTTAAGATAACTAGAACATTACCCCCATCATGCTAAAGATGACTCCTTTGCCAAAGTGATCTCCTAGCCCAACGTTGTATATATAATATCACAAGCATTAATGCAATGCATCTACATGAAGGTAATTTATTTTTACCTTAGAGTTGTCGATGAATTAAATCATCACCATCATTTCCCAAAACTTTTCTCTCAACTCAGGTGGTTACCCATACTAATCCACCAATGAGAGCACCTAGTCCTACAACCACAAAGATATCAACAATACCATATTCCAATAGTAGAACCAAAGCATATAGTGTGACTACTCATTGATAGTAATGAAACAAAACTTTGCATTAAACATCCATACATCAATACATAGTATTATTATCAAGATAAGTCCTGCCAAGGAGGGTTGTTACATAAAAGGAATAAAAGACAAATTATAAAATTAATATTTTCTATACATATAATGAGCAAATGCATGTAATAAGCCTTTTAGAAAGGCATGGTCAGTTAGCACATGCTAAAATAAAAGCACATGTTTTGAAACATGGCAATAGCCACCTCCTAGCCACCTAGAAAGGTAGGTGTATTAAATATGGTTGACCTATAGATTTTGACCCCAAAGGTAGTTTGTAAAGGCATATGATGCCAATAAATACATGTGATAATCAATGAAAATACAATATGGTTGGAATCAATATTGTTCTATATTAGTAGCCCAACAGTGGAGGCTTTGAAACTCTAAATAAAGATCCAAAGTTTGAATCCTATAGGGGGTAGGGTTATACACCATGCTTCAATAACCAAAGTATGGTTGGATAGCCATATATTGGGTAAAACAACCTCCATAAGGGTTGTTTCATATGGCCTATGACCTCGTAGACACTAAGAACCACTTTATCTTATTTACCCATATATATATATGGGTAAATAAGATATAATGGTTCTTAGTGTCTATATATATATATATAGGTAAATAAGGTAAAGTCACATCCAAACTTGGATCTGTATCATTGTCTCTCTTGCAAAAATGTTTATAGGTATGGTGCTCATGATTGGAAATCTTGTACGTTAAAAAATATATGCCAACCTTTTGGTTAAACAATTTGAACTTAGATGGAGTGGTGATATGTAACAATGGAGTTAAAATAATGTATCAACATCGATCCATGATAAAATAAAAATGTTTAAAATTAGATTTATCAAATTTAATTTAAATGATACTTTCAAATAAACTATTAGAAAGTTGGTGAACTGGTGTTTTCCAAAATAACAAAGAAAATATTCTCCTTACCTATTTAGAGTCACATGGAACTTCAACAAACTATGTAAAAAATAAAGCACTTCTTATAGAGATCAAGATTCTCATTGAATATAGATGGATAAGTTGAGAAACACTTATTAATAAAATAGATGAGAGGATAATATTTTTTTTAGTTACATAAGAGAGTTGGTCACAACGGCACTATTTTTAGTAATTGACAAGGACAAGGTTCAAACCATAGGGACTGCTTCCACCAAACCTATTATGCTTTGTTATTGTTGACCCAACGTGAAGGGGACCACCGGTCTCTCAGGATTCATACCGTCATCGTCAGTCTAGCATGTACTCAGATCAAACTACTACCTTTGCAAACAGGCTACCCCTAAGGTTTGAACTTGGGTGTCTTCTTGGTAAGTGTCTGGATACACAAGCACTTACTAATCCACCTAGCCCTCGAGGGCCAAACCTTAATTAAGGAAACCATTCCCTGTATCCCCTAAGGGCCAGGACTTTTCGTTCCATGGGGCTTTCCCCATCCGGGTATACCCCTTAGGCTAGCTAGGGGGTTTTTTGTGTATCTGACATAGGCCACCAGGCTTGAACCTTGGACCTCCTTTCGAGGATTGAGGGAACTTGCTAGTAAGGTACCATTAATAACAACATGAATTTTGATGTCAATTTATTCCTAGTGAAAAAATATTTTAGAAGCGCTAAAATATATATAAAGAAATAAAATACGTATTCAAATAATTTAACCAACTACAATATTTATTTTTGTCTTAACAAAATTCAAATTTTAAAAAATAATTAATTATATGAAATTTTATCTCTTCATTTTTTTGGATGGATAATAAGGGGTTGTACTCGGGTCCCCCACCCTTGACAAATTACAATTCTCTTATTTAGAGCTTGAGATTTTACAAATAGATATAGTTAGAAACCTACATCATTTTACATAAAATGTTTGAATTCTTGATTTTCATTTTTTGGATCTTTTCAATTTTTTGTATAAATACAAATATTCTAGAATTCAACATCCTTCTTGATATTTTCTATAGCAACCTTCACAATTCCAAAACTTCACCTCTACTATCTACGCATTGCATCTTAGTAGAGCAATATTTCCAAAACATCACACTATCATAGTCCGTTTTATCAAATATGGATTGTTGGTTTCCTTCCTGAAACACAAGTGCAACCACAAAAATTATAATAAATAGTTTATATGAAAACACATTATTGTTATAAAATAAAGCATATATTTCCAATGGAAAACATTAAAGTAAATCGTAATAATTATTTGATTTAGGCAGTCAACATTTTATTGTTGCCTTCAGCTAAACTTACTACTTCCTCTAACCATGGAAAGGAAAATTTAAGTTCATGATCCTTAATAAAAACCCCTCTATTGGCTAGCCTATCTACACATTTGTTTCCTTCCCTGAATGTATGTGTAAACTTGATTTCTTTAAACTCTTTATCAAGATCTTGAATTTCCATAATTATCTATTTTATGTTCCATGGAGCCTTTGCTTTTCTCAAAATTGTGTTTATTATTATGAGAGAATCACCTTCCCTTCATATTCTATTCCATTTTATTTGTTTGCATATTTTTAACCCTTCTAAAGTTGTCCAAGCTTCAACTTCATTATTTGTCTTAAATCCACTATTGAAAGCGTAATGAGACAAAATCTCTCCTCTGTTATTTCTAATTATTCCTCCTCCTCCTATTGGTCTTGGATTTCTATTAGATGCTCCATCAAAATTCAATTTAACCAACTCCACATTTGGTGGTTTCCACTTTATATGCTTTGCCTTCTATATTTTATATTCTTTTTGCTTCTCTTGTACCCAACATCATAATTCCATTTAATGACTTGACTCCATCTATCAAGGCTCTCTGTTTTCAAGTTAGGGACTAGTTGAGTTGATAGGATTGGTTTAGACTCCTCTATGGCTAAACATATCTTCCTTTTGATTACCTCTAAATTGCTTTCCTTTCCTTTAAATATTATTATATTCCTTTATAGCCATACGGTACAAAGTATTGTATCTTTTGATATATCCCATATTGTCTGTAAAGCCTCAATTTTATAAGTGCTATGAGATTTCTTTAACCAATCTTCAATTCTGCTATTCATCACCATGCATTTACCAAACATATTAAGAATCCATTGCCATAGTTTCCAGACTATTGAGCAATATCCCAAGAGATGGTCTATACTCTCCTCCTTTTTACAAAGAACACATTGAGAGGGGCCATAAAAACCCCTTTTTCATAAGGTTATCCCAGGATAAAATTATTTTATGACCTACTAGCCAAACAAACATTTTGGCTTTAGGAATTCTTGGGCTATCCCAAATATCTCTTCATATTCTTGTGATATTACTATTTTGTTGGTGCTTTACATTATATCCACTTCTTATTGTGTATTATCCTAAGCTATTCAACTCCCAAATCAATTATCCTTGGCTCCCCTCAAAATAATCATAGTTGTTATCTTTCTACTCAATTGCCTCCTAGCATCAATGTCTTCTATACTTGTAAAAAATCTTCTTTCCATTTGTATGCTCCTTACTGATCCTTATACAAAATGTTTGAAACCCTATCATCATAAGGGTTTTGAAGCAATCTCATCCAAGGTTTCAAAATTGGATCTAAATTGAGAATTTTTATCACACCAAGTATCCATCCAAATAGAAAATTTTCTCCAATTCCCACCACTCATCTTAAACCTTTAATTGTTAGATCGATAATTTTTTTTAAACCATTCCAAAGAGCAAAATTATTTGATAGAGAGAATGCAATAAATATTAAACTTGGGTCATTGGGCTCAACATACTTACTCAGAAGAATTCTTGCCCATTATCTTTGACTCTCTTTGTAAAATCTCCATATTACTTTTCTCCTAAGAGCTAAGTTTGCATATGTAAGAACTCTTAAACTAAGACCTCCTCTAGTTTTATCATCACACACCTTGCTCCATTTCACCAAAGAAAATTTCCAATTATCATGTAAACCTGGCCATAAAAAGGATCGCATAATATAGATTAAACTTTTTTCAGTTGATTTTGACATAGTATACAATGGCATATAATATGTTGGAATGGTCTGTAAGATTGACTTAATTAACTGCACTCTTCCTGCTAACGATAACCATCTACCTTTCCAAGTTGGTAGTTTATTTTGAACTTTACTAGTAAGTGTATTCCATAATTCTATCATCATTTTCCCCTCAATTAAAGGCATCCCTAAATAAGTTGATGGTACGTTTACCTCCTCAATTTGAAGTAACCTACAAACTCTTGCTTTGATATTAGCTAGAGTGTTGAGGAAGTAAAATTTGGATTTTGTCCTATTAATCTTTTGCCCCGATGCTCTTTCATATTTCTTTAAAAAGTTATTTAAAACTTTGGTCTCATTTATCCTTGCCCTTCCAAAAAGGTTTGTATCATCTACAAACTATTGATGGGTGATGTTGTCGATGTTATTACTAACCATAAGTCTAATTATAAGGTCATCTTTGTAAGCCTTATTTAAGTTGCTACTCAAAACTCTGCCATAATAATGAACAAATAAGGAGATAGAGGATCTCCTTGTCTAAGGCCTCTATTGGATTTAAAATATTATATTACTAACCCATTGACCAACACTAAATAAGAAACTGTAGAGGTAAGCTTTAATCCATCTAACCCATTTCTTCCTGAATCCAAACTTTTCTAAAACTACAAAAACAAAATCCCATTTAACCCTATCATAGGCTTTACTCAAATCAATTTTTAAGATCATTGCTTTCTCTTTTCTTGAAGTTGTTGAGTGTATAACTTCATGAGCTACTATGATCCCATTCAGAGTTTGTCTCCCTTTCACAAATCCTCCTTGCTCTTCTGAAATAATTTTTTCGAACAATGACCTTTATTGATTTACCATCACTTTGGAGATAAATATTATATGCCATATTACATAGGCTTATGGGTCTAGAAGAATCAAACAACTCAACATCCTTCTTTTTTGGAATTAGAGTAAGATATGTTGCATTTATTTTATAAGGTGTGTATTGTTTTAACCTAGACTATTCCACTGCCACCAATAAAAAATCCTTTACTATATCCCAATTATGATGGTAAAAAGCTATAGAGATCCCATCTGGACCTAGGGATTTATCCTTATTAAAAGATAAAAAATCTAAATGAACTTCTTCTAGAGTAATAGGCTCCATCAATTTCCTATTGTCTTCATTCACTATAACTAAAGGTACATATTGAATAAGTTTATCATTAATAACTTCAGTCTCCTCTCATACTAGAATATTATGATAAAAAGACTACCTCTTTTCTAATTTCACTCCTATCTTCAATCAATACCCCTTCAATTGATTTAATTCTACTAATTTTGGATGTTGATATTTGTACTATAGCCATCCTATGAAAAAACTTTATATTTTTATCTCCTTCTTTGAACCAAGTCTGTCTTGATTTTAATCTCCAAAGTTTCTCTTTCTTACTCAAAATATTATGATATTCACTAAGCAACTCTCTTTCCTTTGAGTTTGAATTATTATGATTACCTTTTTGGAATGTTTTCAAAAGTGTTCTTGTTCCATTCTTTTAATCTAGATGTCATAAATTTAATTTTTTTTGGAAGAGCATACATCCCACCATTTCCTGAAGAATTTCACATTTGTGCTATCATATCAATAAATTGAGGATGGTCTTCCCACATCCGCTCATATTTAAAATATGATATATTTTTTTAATTCACTTATCACCATTTTAACTATTTTTGGACAATGATATGAACCAATTCTTGTTAAGGTATTAATTTTAGCACAAGTTCCTTCATCTAGTCAATATTATGAGAGTATGCATCTGTCTAACATTTTTGCTATTAGGTTCTAGCTTCTCCTATTTTTGGTCCATGTATAGTTGTCTTCTTCAAACTCAACCTCCCATAGATTATCGTTTTGAATAAAAGCTGAGAAATCTCTCATAATCTGGGTTAATTTCTTGATTCCCAAATATTTTTCATCCAACTTGGTTATGGCATTAAAATCTCCTATGATCATGAATCGGGTTTCTTGGTCTTTACTTCTCATAAAGGCTTCAATCCCACTTCAAACTTCTAATCTACTTGACTAAGTTGTAGGTCCATAAACATTGATAAGGATGAAACAAATATCTACAAAGTAAAAAGTGACTAAAGAGGCTATCCAATACCTAGTTTTATGAATGGTTACATAGGAGGTTCTAGAAGGATTCCAACAAGTTAGAATTCCCCTTACTTCTCCTTCAAAATTCATAACATCCCATTCACATCTTGCCCATATTGCTTTCATAGTTTTTAAAACTTCTTCTTTTGTCATTTTAGTTTCCTTGATACAAAGAATATCATACTTATTACTTAAACATAGGTTCTTGATACACCTTTGCTTTGAGGGAGCATTAGCACCCCTTATATTCCACGAGATGATAATCACGTCTAATTAGAGGCTATTGACCCCACCCATATATTACTAATATCTTTTTGTTGTTTGGTAAAGAGAAGTTCAACCAACTTGGTTTATGTTCCTTTCTTTATGTTTTCTCTTGCTTCCCTGGACCTTGCTTAATAATTTGAGGGTTTTCCTCCTTTTCCCTTCCCTATATTAGGAGTAGGTCTTATTATTCTATTCCTCAATATTCTTTCATAATTTTGTTTTTCATCATACTTATCCTCTCTTAGCTCTATTACAGAAGCTTTTGACTTGTCCAGCTCATTTTTTGGTATTTCCTTATTAATGGTAGAGGTATTAACTTCTAATTTTGAATTTTGTTTACCAATTATTTTTTCTTGAATGGTGCATGGTACTTCAAAAGAGACTTCAAAATCTAATGAGACACATTCATTAAGTTCATCGAGAATGTTATTCCTTAACTTAGGATCATATTAAATAGACGGTTCCTTGTTAATATGTTAAACCTATTGTACTATGTCCTCTAAGTTTTGATCTAATTTTTCTTCATAGGCTATAGCTTTAAAAGAGTTAGTATTTCTTCCAACATCATTCCTTACTGGTCTCCACTGTTTATTTTCTATCATTTTTCTAGATCTATTTTTTGGAAGTTAAAAACCATCTTCTTCCATAACCATTTGTAAGTTTCTCTTGCGGTTTTCTACATATTATTTTGTTGGGCTCTTCTTAGAGCATGATCTCTCAATATGCCCACCTCATGACATCTTCTATTAAAAAAAATGTTTTCATAATCTATGGTTTGGGTCCACGTCTTATTCCTATACTTAAGAACAATTCTTGTAAAGCTTTACTTATATCAATCATGACCAATATTTGAGCATAAATAGCCAAGAATCCATCTTTCGTAGTATCTAAAATCTCAAAGAATTCTTCGAGAGTGTTGTCTATTGCCTTGAAGGTATCTATTTTCTAAAATTCAATGGGCAATCCAAACATCCTAACTTGGACTAGTACTAGGGATATATTTACATTTTCAGGTGAAAAACCTTCATACCACTGGGTAAGGAATAGTTTGGCTCTTCCCATAAACCAAAGACCCCTTTTTAGGCTTTTTTTCTCTTTCTTACCAAGAATAAAAAATGGCTATGAAGAAACCTTTGAGAAGAAATGATAGAACCACTCATGGAAATTTCCAACTTCTATCAATCCATTTTCTCAAGGCTGAAGCCCCTGGCCAATATCTATTAAATTTACCAAAAATTGCCCTATCTTGGAGCAACGAGGATCTCTTTGAGGTACGCTCACTAATCTCTACCACTAGAGATGATTCTAAGGATTTAACTATAAATTGGTCCATGGAAAGGAAACTAAAACTCAAAATCTATTGAAATTTATCATAATATCCTATAGCAAATATAATATTTAATAAAAAAATTATAGTAATTTGCATGTAAAATTCTAAGATATAGAAGGAAAAAAAACTTAGCTACAAAATTCTATGTCCAAATAGAATGTTTTGCCTCACTGAAGTCCTAGCTCTTCATTGCTCTTCCCATCATTCGAATCCTAGCTGACAAATATTTGCAATTTCGTTTTTCACAGCTTGAAAAATCGTCATTGCCCTTGTTCCAAATGGTTGACTTCATATGGTCATATCTCTCTCAATACTGCTCAAATTCCATCATATGACCACTCATTTTAAAGCCATTCAAGTTCCACACAAGTTAGTCCAAGAATCAGCTGAATTAGATAACCCTTCATAATAATATAGCTTCTAAAAAATGATTTTTTTTTTTAAATACCCTAATCCTCCGTAAAACAACCATTCTTCTTTCCTAACATATTTTTTTTGACTTTGTAAATTTTATTTCTTCATTAAGATTTATTTAAAAATTTAATTATATATAAAATGAAAAAAATGAATCTCTTTCACTCTTAAATCCATGTTAAATTTTACTTAGACCCACCCGATATGTACATATTCTAACTACCAATTTAACCAAGCCTCTTTCACCTTATAGATCCCACTCGATATATACGTATTCTAAGCCCCTAAGGGCTAGGTGAATTGACAAGTGCTTTTCTGGACAGGCACTTACCAAGAAGATACCCAAGTTCAAACCTTGAGGGCAACTTGTTTGCAACAGTAGTAGTCTGATCTAAATCTTTTGAGTGGGCATCAAATTGATGATGACGGTATAAATCCCGAGCAACCGATGGTCCCCTTCATACCGGATCAACAATAACGAGGCAAAATAGACTTAGTGGAAGTGGCCCTTATAGTTTAAACCCTGTGCTTGTCGAGTTACTAAAAATAGTGTGGTTGTGACCAACTCTCCTATGTAACCAATAAAAATATGCATATTCTAACTACCAATTTACCCAAACCTCTTTCACCATATTCTAACAACCAATTTCTCTCATTTTAGCTCCTACCATGATGACCAAGGGCAGACAAGAGTAGAAATATTAAGGTAAACATATGTGATTATACTATTCACTATTTTTTTATTTTAATTATTTATATAAGCTAAAATTATGAGATACATTGTCATGTATTTAAAAAACTTGAAACCTTAAACTTTTTATAATTATTCAATTACTATTTTTTTTTTGTTAGTGTGATTTTTTTTTTATGATAAACATTGAGGGTTAGGTATCCCCATCTCACCATGATCTCTCATAATTTTTTTAATAATTATTCAATTATTATTATTATTTTTTGGTCAGTGTAAGAAACTCTTACAACAATCACTTAGGGTTGGACATCTTCATTCACCATGATCTCTCATATGGGAAGAACTGAGTTTATCACTAGGAGATTTAACACATAGCCACACATACAACAATTTGAACCTTGAATCTCTTAAAGAATAGCCAAAACCCAAACTATTGTGCTTTTCAAGGACATTCAATTACTATTTTTTTTTGGATACACAGGGGAGTTGGTTACATCCACACTATTTTTAGTAACTTCCAAGTGCTAGGTTCAAACCATAGGGACTGCTCTCAACAAGCCTATACCACCTCATAATTGTTGACCCAGCGTGAGAGGGACTATTGATCGTTTGGGAATCATACGATTGTCATCGGTTTAACGTGCACTCTGAAGATTCAAAACAAACTACCACCTTTTTGTAACTGCCAAGTGCAAGGTTCAAACCACAAAGGTTACTCCCAAAAAACCTATACCACCTCGTTATTGTTGACCTAACGTGAAGGAAACTACTAATCGCTCGATATTTATATCATCATCGTCTATCTAGCGTGCACTCAGAAGATTCATAATAAACTACTACCTTTGCAACAGGCATGCCCCCAAAGTTTGAACTTATATCTTTTCTTGATAAGTGCCTGACCAAACAAACAACTACCAATCCACCTAATCCTTGGAAGCCATCCAAATACTATTTTGACAAGACCTTTAAATACATATAACCTAATATATATTACTCGAACGAGATAAAATGGTGGTAACAATTAAGTACTTGCTAATAAATTATCCCCATTTAATTCCATCGAGTTATTCAACAAACTAAGTTTATAAAAGTTAAAAAAAATTATAATATACATTCACCATTCCCACAAGACTTTTTAGTCTTCCATAGTTCAGTGTGGACCAATTTTTATCATCATATCCAACACCATAAGAAAACAACATGGAATGTAAGTCACTTAGCTTACATAAAGGTTTAAGTTCGGACAAGATTTCTTAGTCTATTCCATGGTTTAATATGAGCTAATATTATTATCTGTATCAGGTGCTTTATTGGTAAGTTCACTCAATTTTCGAAAAGAGGTTCAGGGTTCAAGTTTGACGGCCTGCGTTGGATACAAAAAGACTTTTTAGTCTTCCATAGTTCAGTGTGGACCAATTTTTATCATCATATCCAACACCATAAGAAAACAACATGGAATGTAAGTCACTTAGCTTACACAAAGGTTTAAGTTCAAACAAGATTGGACAGTAACAACTGCACTTGCACAATGCAGTAACAAAACAACTGCACTTGCACAGTGCAATGAGGGCGGGGTGGGCAGTAACAACTGCACTTTGAGGGTGGGGGTGGGCAGTAACAACTGCACTTTGAGGATGGGGGTGGGCAGTAACAACTGCACTTTGAGGGTGGGGGTGAGCAGTAACAACTGTACGCACTGTGCGCATGTTAGGACCCTCCTAACATGTCCTAATTACTTATATTATTTATTCATTATATTCTAGGGTCACAACCCTTCACTCTTACAACTATTAGACTAGGTATTTAAATGCAATCCACATATGATAATAAGGCATCATCGAACAAATATATAAATTAAGTCTATTGTGGGTTTTCTACCTTACAATCAAAAAGCGATTCAATATAAAAATGATCCCGCTTCCCGCACCATTTAGTTTCATACCATCTGGATCAGAGCTAGATCAAGGAGCAAATTCACCATTAAAATTTTTTCCCACCGCACATTTCAGCCAGTCCACATTCGCGAGGACGCAAACAACATTCACGCTTCACGGATCCGTGTCAAAATCCTCGCAAAAAATTAAACCTTCTCCTAAGGTACGAATTAAGTTGTCTTACACCCAAATTGCTCGACCTTTCGCGTGGTGACCGGTGGCTGTTTTGAAAAAGCTAAAATCTTCAACGCAGCATCAAGGTTTTCGACGTCCGAAATGCAAAGGAAAAAAATTAAAATTATTTTTTTATTTTTTATTTTTTTGCTCACCTGTACCAAGTCATATTGATCGTTACCTACACCAACCGCAATGGCTGAAGGACGACGATCACTGGATTCCATTCATGAGAAACACGAAAGGCTCGCTGAAGAAGTTCAACAGGAAAGAGAGGAGAATACCCGTACCACAAGAGAACTCTTCGAGAAAATATTTGCAATGGATGTTAAACTTGATGCCATCAGTCAAAATCAGGCAACAACACATGCAAATTCACCCAACCACGGGTCATCAAACCGAGCAATGTTAGGAGGTCCACAAACTTCCATTCTACCACGGACGACCAAATTAGACTTCCCAAAATTTGAAGGAGGAGACCCTACAAACTGGATCTACCGAGCAGAGCAATATTTCTCACTAAATCAAATTTCGAAAATGCAAAAAGTGCATATCGCCTCCTTCCACTTGGAAAACGATGCCATCCAATGGTACCAATGGTTCGAGAAAACTAACGGCACTCCGATGTGGTCAACCTTTACACATAATCTATTAGTGCGATTCGGCCCTAGCAAGTTTCAAAGCTTTACAGGGGCCCTCACTAAATTATGCCAAACCACTTCGGTAAGCGAATACCAAGCAGAATTTGAAAGGCTAGCTAATCGAACATCCGGATTAGACGCTGCCTTCTTTCAAGAATGTTTTGTCAATGGATTAAAAGAAGAAATTCGAATAGAGGTGCAAATGTATAACCCTACAAACATGTTAGAGACCATCGGCTTGGCGAAATTAGCGAAGGACAAAATCAAGGCACGGAATCGGTTCACAAAACCAACTTGGGGGAAACCATCAAACACTTATACCAACCCCAAACCAATGCAAAATGGACGAACCCAAAACTCCTACACAACCCCCAAAATTAACCCCGCTCTACCAATTAAGCGTCTGAGTTTCGAGGAAATGAAGGAAAGACAAGCTAAGGGTCTTTGCTACCATTGCGATGAGAAATTTGACAGAAATCATAAATGTGCCTCACGAAAATTATATATTCTAGATGCCACAGAGGAAGGGAATTCTACTGAAGAGGAACCTGAACTCGAAGTAGAGGTATTATCCAACACACTTGAAAGTGACGAAGAAAATGCACCAAAGGTTTCCTTCAACGCCCTTGCCAGATTTTTTGCCCCTCAAACAATGCGAGTTAAAGGGTATTTTAAGAAACAAAACCTTACCGTGCTCCTAGATTCTGGTAGCACGCACAATTTTATCGATCCAAAGGTGGCTAAACAAGCAAATTGTTTTATATACCCTTGCAATAACTTCGAAGTGATGATTGGAAACGACGAAAAATTGCATGCAAAGGAAAATGCAGAAATATAAAACTAACTATGGGGGTTTATAACATGAAAGGCGACATGTACGTCCTACCCCTAGGTGGGTGCGACATTGTACTAGGCGTACAATGGTTACGAACCTTGGGCGTAGTCCAATGGGAATTTGATGAACTATGGATGAAATTCACAGCAAAGAACCAAACCTATATTATCCAAGGCCTGAAATCAGGACCTTCCCAAATCGTCAGCTCGCATAGAATGGAGAAAATTATCCGAAGAGGAAACAAAGGAATGGTCGCCCAATTATTTTCAATTCAACCTAGTCACAAAGAAGACGAGACACCAGAGTTACAAAATATTTTAGACCACCATAAGGCGGTATTCAATGAACCAAAAGGACTACCTCCACAACGAAGTCACGATCACACTATTCCACTATTTCCAGGGCATCACCCTCCTAATATTAGACCTTATCATTATCCATACCTCCAAAAGACCGAAATAGAGAAATTAGTACAAGAGCTTCTTAAGGCAGGAGTCATTAGACCTAGCAAAAGCCCTTACTCCTCTCCAATTATTTTAGTTAGAAAAAAGGATGGCTCATGGCGTTTATGTGTCGATTTTTGAGCGCTTAATAAAATGACCATCAAAGATAAATTTCCTATTCCGGTCATAGACGAGCTATTAGATGAACTCCACGGGGCAGCTTATTTTTCCAAGTTAGACTTACGGTCAAGCTACCACCAAATACGAGTCAATGAAAAGGATATTCCTAAGACGGCCTTTCGCACTCACGAAGGGCACTACGAATTCTTGGTGATGCCATTTGGCCTGACCAACGCTCCTTCTACCTTTCAAAGTCTAATGAATAAGGTATTTCACCCTTTTCTTCGTAAATTTATATTAGTTTTCTTTGATGACATTTTGATTTATAGCAAAACATGGGAAGAACATTTGGACCATGTTAGACAAGCGTTCCAAATCTTGGAGGAAAATCAACTTTATGCAAAAAGATCAAAGTGTTCCTTTGGAAAACAAGAAATTGAATACTTAGGGCATATTGTCTCAAAGGAAGGAGTTATGGTAGATCCTTCCAAAATCGAGGAGGTGAAAAATTGGCCTATTCCAAAAACCTTAAAAGCTCTACGTGGGTTTCTTGGACTAACGGGATATTATAGAAAATTTGTCCAAAATTATGGTAAAATCGTTGCTCCTCTAACAACATTACTTAAGAAAAATGCTTTCAAATGGTCGTCTAAAGCGGATGAGGCCTTTATCACCTTGAAAACTGCAATGTGTACCACCCCTGTTCTAGCCATGCCCAACTTTTCTAAACCGTTCGTCATTGAAAGTGACGCTTCAGGAATAGGAATGGGAGCCGTACTCATGCAGGATGAAAGGCCTCTAGCTTTTATAAGCAAAGCATTTTCTCCTAAGAATTTAGCTCGCTCTACGTATGAAAAAGAGATGTTGGCGATTGTCCATGCTATTCAACATTGGAGGCCTTACCTTATTGGCCAACATTTCATTATACGCACCGACCATCATAGCTTGAAGTATTTTTTGGAACAAAGGACTAATACCTCGAACAACAAAAATGGGTTACTAAACTTCTTGGCTATGATTATGAAATTACATATAAAAATGGAAAGGACAACATGGCAGCCGATGCACTTTCTAGAAAATTTGAAGATATGCCTCAAGTCCATGCTCTTTCCTCCCTTATTCCTAAATGGGTAGATGAGGTGCATGAAGAATGGATAAATGATCCTACTATCCACGCCTTAATTCAACAACTTCAACATAATCCTAGTAGCAAAACTCCATACACTTGGAAGGACAATATATTAAGATACAAAGGGAGGATGGTCCTCACCCCCAATTCAACTTATCATGAAAAACTTCTTCATGAGTTACATACCTCACCCACTGTAGGCCACTCAGGGTTCTTAAAAACCTATAAAAGAGCCACTACCTCCTTCTATTGGGTAGGAATGAAAAATTACATCAAAAACTTTGTAAAAGAATGTGAAGTTTGCCAAAGACAAAAGGGGGAGACCCTCGCTATTCCAGGATTACTTCAACCTCTTCCTATACCCACCAAAACATGGGCAGATATTTCTATGGACTTTATTGAAGGATTACCAAAATCAGGAGGAAAAACAACCATTTTCGTAGTCGTTGATCGTTTATCTAAATATGCCCATTTTTGTTCCGTGGCTCATCCTTATACCGCTAGCACTATAGCCCACCTCTTCCTAGATAACATCTTTAAATTACATGGTATGCCCTCCACAATTGTTAGTGACCGTGACCCAACTTTCACTAGCACCTTTTGGAAGGAATTGTTCAAATTACAAGGTACTCAACTTCGTATGAGCTCCGCTTACCATCCTCAAACCGATGGCCAAACAGAAGTTGTAAATAAATGCTTGGAAACATACCTTCGATGTTTTGTTTCTACTCAACCACTCCATTGGGTAAAGTGGCTTTCACTAGCGGAATGGTGGTATAACACTTCATACCATACGTCCATCAAAATGACTCCTTATGAAGCACTATATGGTCAAACACCACCATCCCTCACTTCCTATATTCCAGGGACTACAAAAGTCCATGCGGTGGAAATGAAACTTGCTAATAGAGATGACATACTACGGATCCTAAAAGAGAACCTACACACCGCCCAACATCGCATGAAGCAGCAAGCCGATCAACATAGAAGCGAACGTAGTTTCCACGAGGGTGATATGGTTTTCTTACGTCTCCAACCTTACCATCAATCCTCTCTTAAACAAAAAGGTTCTCAGAAGTTAGCACCCAAATTTTATGGGCCGTATAAAGTTCTCCAACGTATTGGGACCATTGCTTACAAACTAGAGCTTCCTCCCTCTTCCAAACTTCACCCCGTATTTCATGTATCTTGCCTTAAGCTCACAATGGGAGCCCATATCATGACACAACCCACTCTCCCTGAATTCTTCGATGATGGAGTACTTCTAGTCGAGCCAGAAGCTATCTTGGATCGCCGCTCTCGTCACCTTCGTACTCGCGATATCACGAAAGTTTTAATCCATTGGAAAGGTCTACCTTTAGAAGACGCAACGTGGGAAAATTTTCAAGATATCCAAAGAGCAATTTCCAAATTTCCAGCTTTGAGGACAAAGCTCCTTTATAGGGGTGGCATGTTAGGACCCTCCTAACATGTCCTAATTACTTATATTATTTATTCATTATATTCTAGGGTCACAACCCTTCACTCTTACAACTATTAGACTAGGTATTTAAATGCAATCCACATATGATAATAAGGCATCATCGAACAAATATATAAATTAAGTCTATTGTGGGTTTTCTACCTTACAATCAAAAAGCGATTCAATATAAAAATGATCCTGCTTCCCGCACCATTTAGTTTCATACCAGCGCAGTGAGGGCGGGGGTGGGCAATAACAACTACACTTGCACAATGCGTGGTCGGGTGTTATGAGGGTGGGGGTGAGCAGTAACAACTACACACTACCACCCTCATAACACCCGGCCACGCACTATGCAAGTGCAGTTGTTACTGCCCACCCCCGCCCTCAAAGTGTAGTTGTTACTGCCCACCCCCACCCGACCGAGTGTAGTTGTTCATCGCCCACCCCGTAACAACTACACACTATGCAAGTGCGATTATGAGTGTGGGGGTGGGCGTAATAACTACACACCTTGTGCAAGTGCGGGTTATTCTGCCCACCCCCGCTTATGAGGGTGGGGGTGGGCGATGAACAAGCACACATTGTGCAAGTGTAGTTGTTACTACACACCCCCGCCCTCATAATAGTTGTTACTGCCCACCCCTGCAACTGCACTTTGCATAGTGCAGTTATTCACGCCCACCCCCCGCAATTACACTTTGCATAGTGCGATTATTCTTGCCCACCCCCGCCCTCACTTATGAGGGTGGGGGGTGGGGGTGGGCAGTAACAACTACATTGTGCAAAGTGTAGTTGTGTGGGTGGGCGATAACTACGCACACCATGCAAGTGCAGTTATTACGCCCACCCACACAACTACACTTTGCACAATGTAGTTGTTATCGCCCACCCCCGCCCATGGTGTGCGGTTGTTCACGCCCACCCCCGCTCTCATACAGTGCAATTGTTACTGCTCACCCCCGCACTCATAATGGTCGGGGTGGGCAGTAACAACTGCATTGTGCAAAGTGTAGTTTTTACTGCCCACCCCCGCTCTCACTTACTGTGCAAGTGCAGTTGTTACTGCCCACCTCGACCCTCATAAGTGCAGTTGTTACTGCTCACCCCCACCCTCATAATGGTCGGGGTGGGCGTGAATAACCGCACTGTGCAAAGTGTAGTTTTTACTGCCCACCCTCGCTCTCACTTACTGTGCAAGTGCAGTTGTTACTGCCTACCCCTACCCTCATAAGTGAGGGCGGGGGTGGGCGATGAACTAACGCACTTTGAGGGCAGGGTGGGTAGTAACAACTGCACACTGTGCAAGTGCAATTGTTACTGCCCACCCTCGCCCTCACTTATGAGGGCGGGGGTGAGCACTGTTGTGCAAGTGTAGTTGTTACTGCCCACCCCCACCCTCACAACTGCACACTCCCGCCCTCACTTATGAGGCGGGGGTGCAACACTTGTGTGTTGTACTTATTCCCCACCCCCACCCTGTGTAGCACTTGTGTGCTGTACTTACTCCCCACCCCCACCCTCGGCACACAACTGCACACTCCCGCCCTCACTTATGAGGGCAAGGGTGCAACACTTGTGTGTTGTACTTACTCCCCACCCCCACCCTCATGCAGCACTTGTGTGCTGTACTTACTCCCCACCCCCACCCTCAACACTTGTGTGTTGTACTTACTCCCCACCCCCCACCCTCATACAACACACAAGTGCGAGCAATAAGCACACAAGTGTTGCACTTGTGTGTTGTACTTACTCCCCACCCCCACCCTCATTTGAGGGTGGCACTTGTGTGTTGTACTTACTCCCCACCCCCACCCTCCAAGTGCTGCACTTGTGTGTTGTACTTACTCCCCACCCCCACCCTCATACAACACACAAGTGCAGCAGTAAGCACACAAGTGTTGCACTTGTGTGTTGTACTTACTCCCCATCCCACCCTCAAATTGTACTTACTCCCCACCCCCACCCTCATGCTGCATTTGTGTGTTGTACTTACTTCCCACCCTCACCCTCATTTGAGGGTGGGGGTGGGGAGTAAGTACATCACACAGTGGGGGTGGAGGTGGGGAGTAAGTACATCACACAAGTGCTACACTGGTGGGGAGTAAGTACAACACGGGTGGGCGATGGGGGGTGGGGAGTAAGTATAGCACACAAGTGATTTGAGGGTGGGGGTGGGGAGTAAGTACATCACGGGTGGGGGGTGGGGGTGGGGAGTAAGTACATCACACAAGTGCTACGATGGGGAGTAAGTACAACACGGGTGGGCAGTGGGGGTGGGAAGTAAGTACATCACACAAGTGCTACACTTGTGTGCTATACTTACTCCCCACCCCCATCCGTGCTGTACTTACTCCCCACGCCCACCCTTAACATTTGAGGGGGAGTAAGTACAACACACAAGTGCTTGAGGGTGGGGGTGGGGAGTAAGTACAACACACAAGTGCTGAACCCCCGCCCTCATAAGTGAGGGCGAGGGTGCAGTAAGAACTGCACTTGCACAACAGTGCCCACCCCCGCCCTCATATGCCCTCATAAGTGAGGGTGGGGGTGGGCAGTAACAACTGCACTTGCACAATAATGCCCACCCCTGCCCTCATAAGTGAGGGCGGGGGTGGAGGTGAGCGATAACTGCGCACTTTAAGGGCGGGGGTGGGCGGTAACAACGCGCACTTTGAGGCCGGGGTGGGCGGTGAACAATCGCAATGTACCTCCTGCATAAGTGAGGGCGGAGGTGGGCGATGAAAATTGCACTTGTGAGGGCGGGGGTGGGCGATGAACAATCGCACTTTGAGGGCGACGGGGGTGGGTAGTAACAACCGCACTTTAAGGGCGGGGGTCGGCGGCAACAATTGCACTTTGAGGGCGGGGGTGGGCGGTAACAATCGCAATGTACCCCCCGCATAAGTGAGGGCGAGGGTGGGCAGTAACAACTGCACTTTGAGGGCGGGGGTGGGGAGTAACAACTACACTTGTGAGGGCGGGGGTGGGTAGTAACAACTCAGTAACAACTGCACTTGTGAGGGCGGGGGTGGGTAGTAACAACTGCATTGTGCACAATGCCCTCAAAGTGCAGTTGTTACTGCCCACACCCGCCCTCACAAGTGTAGTTGTTACTGCCCACCCCCGCCCTCATGTGATGCAAAGGGGGACACAAAGACTATGTGTTAAATTCCCTATTGATAAGCATAGCTCTCGACTTTACGAAAGATCATGGTTGGGAGGAGACTACTCACACCTGTGCATTGGTCATAGGGGTTTCTCACACTAACCTAAATTTTTGAACCCCCAAGGGCTAGTGGATTGGTAAGTGTAGGTGTGGCTAGGCACTTACCAAGAAGAGACCTAGGTTCAAACCTTAGGGGAAAGCCAACCCTTTGCAAAGGTAGGAGTCTCTACGAATCCTTTGAGTGCGTGCCAGACCGAGGATGACCAAACCGAAGATGATGACATGAACCTCGAATGACCAGTGTTCCCCATCTCACGGTGGGTCAACAAGAACAAGACGAATAGATTTGATGGTTCCATCTCACGATGGGTCAATAAGAATGAGATGAATAGATTTGTTAGAGCAATCCTTGTGATTTTAACAATGCGCTAACCAATTACTAAAAATAGTGGTTATAACTAACTCTGTAATAAAAAAAAAATATTTATCATCTATGACATATATAGTTTAATGTGACAAAAAGCATCGTCAAATCCAATATCATAAGAAAGCAATTTGAAATATTAGTTTAATGTGACAAAAAGAACAACATCATCAAATCAATTGTATAGTGATGTGATCTAAAATGGGTACGTTGCAACGACATTTTCTTTCAATTTCTAAAAATCAATTCACTGACCTCTTTCATTTAAGATCAACAATTCATGAATATCTCCCACACGCCAAAACCTCCTAAGATTTCGCTGTCCACAAAAGGAATATGCTTCTTTCATACCTGAAAACGCAGAATTAGTACTTCAGGCGGCGATCATGAATTGAGTGGGACCTGTTTATAGTGGAAGCTTATCACAGAACTCTCACTCATTTTCATATTGCTATTGGGCTTCTCTTATTTTTCAGTATTGATATTTCAGTACTGTCGAATGTTTGCCTATTAGGCTTTGGGTTTCTTCAGAATTACGTTTTGCACGATTTCCCCCCATCGGGATTGTCCTCTTAGCCTTTATCAAGGTAAGCTGGTTTTATTTTTATTTTTTTCAAACAATATATATTGGATTTGACTGAGCTGCGCATTGATTTCTTTTTTGGGTGTTTTGAGGGTCTAGACAGTGCAGATCTGCATTATAATGTAAAATCTGAAGTGGGTTTTCATAATTATTTTGGTTATGAAATGGGTTATCATTATAATTTCATATGAAACGGGTTTTTACTGTAATCTCAGCTAAGGTGGGGTGGGGGTGGATTTGGTTGACAAATCCCACATGATATTTTGAACAACTTTTTGGCAATTATATTTATGTCGCCTTTAAGATTTGAGCCTCGATCTCCCACACAAGCTACATGCCATTTGATTGGTCGTGTGCATTTTTATTGCTTGTTACTTTTGGATAATTTTGGAGTGATCATCTGATGCTTTGAATCAACGGGATAGGTTTGGCTTAGTTTCAAGATGGGTTCACTGAAGATATCTTTATGTGTAGGGTTCTAAACCGGGTTTGGCTGGTGATTGCAAAGACGGTGAGTATTATGAAAATTTGATAAAGGGAGGGTTTATATTGCAAGCCCCCTGGATGGGTACGCTGATGTGACAGACATGGGATTCACAAAGGTTGGGTGATTATTTCTTTGGTGAGGTGAGCAAGTTCTTCACAGTCAAGATGAAGGGAATTCATGTTTCTTAGAAAGTGTAGGATAGCATTTGAGCCCTGAGCTTCACGAACTCCAAATTTTATGTTGTGTAGAGAGAGGTGCCCCACTATAGCGAGGAAAACAGATAGTATACAGATTCGGCATTAGGAAACTCGACCCAACTAGGTTTGTTTTTCTGGATAGAGTAATGCATAGTGCAATATAGAGGCCAAAAATTACTTGAAACAATTGGTTTGATTTGTGCACTGGTGGCTTTACTCATTCTTAATTTGCTTTGGCTTATATGTGCAGTTCTCTTAAAGTGATTTTGGAAATCATGGAACCCCAAAGTAATTTTGGGACTAATGGAGCCATGGATCTCAGCAAGCAGGGGCCCAAGAGCCATTCTAGAGTAAGTGAACAATGGAAGCAAATGGGAGATTCAGAGAAGAAAGCAATAGTAAATGTAGAATTAACGCGCATGAAGGATCTTCCAGGAAATAGCACATATGCAACACATCGAGTTCGAGTTTTGAACAAAGTTTTAGAACTTATGGCTAATAAAGTGAGTATAAATAACTCTTGCTGAAGCTTTTTTCCTCTTTTTATAACTGATTTTCAAACTTTTACCTGGATGTTATCATAATTGTCATATGAATTTCAACTTTGTAAGTCTGTGGCAAGGCACAGATTGATGCTTTAAGCTGTGCTGTTATCCCTTTAAATGAACAAGAGTTATCATATCATCTTTGGATAAATGCATTGTAGATTGTAAAAACACATTTCTATGAATCTAAGCAGCTCAACAATACAAGCAACTATTATATTCTAAGTAATAAAACGATGAAACTGAAAGCTAGTGTCAAACTCAAGTTAGTTCCAAGTTTTGTTCATATGTGAACCTATGACTACTGTCCAGAGATACCATGCAAACAATTAAAGCTACAGAAGTGAACCCTAGGTCTTAAGTTAAAAAGTTCCAAGTTTTGTTCAGAATCGAACCTATAACTACTGTCCATATATACCATGCATATAGTAAAAGCTACAGAACCTAACCCTAGGTCTTCAAATAAAAACTTAAGTCACTTTTGAAGTCCATGAGCATTACACATATCAAAACACCCCATACTCCCCTGGGTCCACTATGCATGGGAGGATGGCACTTGTGTTCTGCTATTCGCCTATGGGGCATACATACCCTATCCCCCTTTCGGATCAAACCTTGGACCTCATATTTGGACTACTCAAGCACCAAAGCCTTCACCGTCAGGCCTACTCAGTCATTTATGAATAGGATTGTCACTTGAGTTTTGAATATGTGATATTTGAACAATCAAATCTGAAATTTCGGGTGGTATTGTAAGATTTGTGCTAATTAACCAAGTGAAAGAGCTAAAATGTGAAACTAAAATACATTTGTTTTCAAACCAGATTTTTCTGGTCCTAGTATCAGACAAGAGAGCAAACATACTGAAATCTGAACTCAAGTGAGATATGAAATCTAAAATCCCAAACTGAATACACCTAATTCTATTCCGAAAAACATTTCCAAACATTACATAAAAATTGAAATAGAGATACTATCTTGAGACGATCTGGGATGCCAACTCAATCTAAAGTCTTTAAGTTAGCATAAATGCTGCACTTGGCTAGTCAACTTGGTCTCCAACAGACTGCATGGATGATTCCACTTTCCCTTAAGGCTTACAGCTCTTAGTTCTTTTACATAGAGATAGTAGATGCTTGTATCTCCCTTGTTAAGGCAAGATGCTGTAGTCCTCATTATTATGATAAGATTTCAAGTGATTTCCAATGACATCGAAAGCTGTATTTTGATTCTTTCATTGTCATTTGTAACTTGAAATAAGGGTTTTTTGCAACTACTCCATTACTCTATGGATTTGTTGTAACTCTTATGACATTATGATGATGCATAAATGCCGCTATCCTGTGAAACAAATGTGTAAATACATCTCTAACACAGCTAAAATATAAATTCTACTTTTTCCATCTAAAATTCTAAATATGACCTAAGATCATAACATTTTGATACCTATGTCTTTGCATATGAAAGGTGTGTTGATTTTTTCCTTTTCATTTCATTGGGTGGAATTTCATGTTAATAAGTTTTCTTCTTTTAGTGAATGTGAGGTCTTCATTTTCTTCATATGGTAGGTTTTCATGTTTTTCATGATCAGATTTCTTTATCTCTTGTTCTTCTAGGTCTTATATGTTTCCTGTCTGGGAATATTTCCAAAGGATTGAAGTGATGCAAAGGCTATAATGTATCTACCGTGTGATTGTTTTCCTCTAATGCGTTTCTCTCATTCTAGAGGACTTGTTTTCGAAATTTATATTCAGATTTTGCCCAAAAACATTACAATTCTCTTCCTACATCAAAGATATTTTAGTTCTTCTACCCTATTTGTCTGCGTGGTGAAGACACTGCATCTTTATGGTGTCCTATTCCCAACATAAACATGATGCCATGTGTGTTCTGGTTCCTGATTCTTTAGCGGAACTGTTAGGACAATTTGATTTTATTTGTACTTTTTTTTTTAAAGTAGGGTTTTGAAAGGGTTGCCCTTTCCCTTTTACATCAATTTAGTCACATTTGAGCTATATAGCCTATTTGATGCCATCGAGATTTGAACCTTGGTGTGGGCTACATCATCCATATGTCTCAAGTTCCAACCATTGAACCAAGGCCTCATTGGCTGATTTTATTTGTAGTATTATGTGCCACAGTGCTAGTTAATAAAAATACTTCTAGATAGATCTTAACACAAATATTAGGATCTAAATCTAAAAATCTGTCAACACAACTGCAAAACTGTTAACTGAAATGAAAAATTTGAATTTTGAAGACAAAGGCACTATCTGACTTTTGCAAAAGACTTACCTCCAAAGATTATTTAAGCCAAACAATTCATTAATAACATATCATACTCTCTAAGTTTCAAGGGCTCCCCCCCAAATTTTCCTCATTTGTCTTTCCCATGCTGCATAAGTAATTTTAATTTTTCCTTTTTTTTTTTCCTATTTCTCTTTCTAGTACAGAATGAATATATATATGTTTAATTGGTTAAAGAAGATTGAATGGGCCTTGCATGTGTTACATCATGACTGCATTACCACAGTATTTCAACGATTACAACAAATCATACTATCATGGAACCCATGGAATTTGAACTGTGATGGCCTTTTTGTCACCCAAACATTTTCATCAGTTGGACGTCAATCTTCTAAGATACTTAATTGATGTCAATATGGAAGAAAAGTAAGACACTAACGTATCAACTAGGTACTTTCACCAAATGCTTGCTTCTGGATTGAAGCAGGATGAGTCTTTTCATGCACTACTTTTTTCAGTTATCTTTTATCTTAATATCCTGATTTCTCTTACCCTCACACTAATATATTATATATGATTTTTATTCCCTTCTAAATCTCTCACCGGACCTTTTAATATTAAATTGCAGGCATTTCTTCTCATCTGAAACAGTGTTAGTTCTTAGAATTGTAACATTCCACTTCCTCAAGTTGCTTTGTTTCAGAGTAGTCTGAGAATAAGATTCTGGCATACCACATTGATTCTAGCATAGCAAAAATAAATATATGCTAATATACCCTTGTATTACTTTTCTTAATTTTCAAGATGACATCAACTCTATAAAAAGAACAACCACGAAATCTTTTTTTTGGAGCCCATTAACAAGGTTAATTTCACCATCTCTCACAAGTACATATCTGCATCCCAACCTTTTTTTTTCTTGGCACCATGCCAAGTATATTTTGTGTTCTGAATATGCACTTGAAGCAGAAATTAGTGGTTGAATATCAACTAAAGCGTGACTACTACAATCTGCTGAGGAGGTGTGTTATTATCCTATGTTGTATTTAGGTGAAGAAAGTAGAATTGACATACAATTTGTACTAGAATTAAATTGATATAATATTTGTATTAAAATTTAGAGATACATTTACATATGCGAGTCACAAGACGAGGGCATTTATGAATTGCCTAGATAGCAGATCCTCTAAATTTTAACATTACAAGAAATTTCAGGTTTGATTGTATAGTTGTCAAATCTTCATACTTTGAGTGGCAATTTTTTATATAGCAATATAAACATATTTTTAGATTTCAAATCATAATTTTCCTTGTTTGAGTTCATATTGCTATAAGTTTAACAGTGTTTATAACGATTCAAGTTCACTTTTTCTAGAAGATTATATGGATCTTGTTCTCTTCAATTATAGAACAGTTACAACAATATCAACGTCACTCTGTTGGCCTCGTGGAAAACCAATCCTAATGATGCCAATTTCACAGAAGTAGAGCATCTATTAACCCTTCTTGATCAATATGTAGACCAAGACCAACGAGAAATGCCTAATGTTTCTCTCACTGCCATGCTAGGTATAATTCACTGTCATACTTTAAGGTTGAACAATTGTGGCATTAATCGGTGATGGAAGCACTCATAATTTTATTGATGCCAGGTTAGTGAGATCTGTGTGCCTAGAAGTAGAGTCATTAAACTTACATGTTTTAATGGTCAATACATGATGTAGATACGAAAAGAATGGTAAAGGGGCTTAATCTAAAGCTTGACAACTATGAACCTAATTCTGATTGTTATGGGGTTTTCATGGTGAAGGCTGATGCAATTATGGGTGTGTAATGGCATAAGGCATTGGGTGAAATTCATATAACTACAGTGAATTGTACTTGAAATTTGAGGAAGACCAACATTGATAACCATTGGAGGATTACCAGCAGGTGCAGGCAAGTGGATCTTAGCATCTAGGATGGCCAAGCAATTTTGTAAATGAGAGTTGGGTTTTTAAGCTTGAATGTAATTCCATGAAAGGACTGAGTTCATAGCACAAACCGCAACTAAACAAAAGGAAGTGCAACAATTAATTTATGAATTTACAGATAATTTTCACAACCTACATTATGCTCTGCCATTTGACAAGGGCAAGAATCAGACACACTAGTTTTTTTAAGGGAATTTGGGGAGGGGGAGGGGAACTGTTATGAACCTTTTTGTTTTGTCATGTTATGTTCTGTTTGTATTAGAGTGTATTAATAACACATGAGTCATCAAACAAGGCAATTATGTCCGATAACATTTCATATGAGTTTAAAAGAATCTTGTTATGGTGGTCACAATGGACCTTCCCTTATAAATCTCTCACCGGACCTTTTAATATTAAATTGCAGGCATTTCTTATCATCTGAAACAGTGTTAGTTCTTAGAATTGTAACATTCCACTTCCTCAAGTTGCTTTGTTTCAGAGTAGTCTGAGAATAAGATTCTGGCATACCACATTGATTCTAGCATAGCAAAAATAAATATATGCTAATATACCCTTGTATTACTTTTCTTAATTTTCAAGATGACATCAACTCTATAAAAAGAACAACCACAAAATCTTTTTTTTTTGGAGCCCATTAACAAGGTTAATTTCACCATCTCTCACAAGTACATATCTGCATCTCAACCTTTTTTTTTCTTGGCACCATGCCAAGTATATTTTGTGTTCTGAATATGCACTTGAAGCAGAAATTAGTGGTTGAATATCAACTAAAGCCTGACTACTACAATCTGCTGAGGAGGTGTGTTATTATCCTATGTTGTATTTAGGTGAAGAAAGTAGAATTGACATACAATTTGTACTAGAATTAAATTGATATAATATTTGTATTAAAATTTAGAGATACATTTACATACGCGAGTCACAAGACAAGGGCATTTATGAATTGCCTAGATAGCAGATCCTCTAAATTTCAATATTACAAGAAATTTCAGGTTTGATTGTATAGTTGTCAAATCTTCATACTTTGAGTGGCAATTTTTTATATAACAATATAAACATATTTTCAGATTTCAAATCATCATTTGCCTTGTTTGAGTTTCATATTGCTATAAGTTTAACAGTGTTTATAACGATTCAAGTTAAATTTTTCTAGAAGATTATATGGATCTTGTTCTCTTCATATATAGAACAGTCACAACAATATCAACGTCACTTTGTTGGCCTCATGGAAAACCAATCCTAATGATGCCAATTTCACAGAAGTAGAGTATCTATTAGCCCTTCTTGATCAATATGTAGACCAAGACCGGCGAGAAGCGCCTAATGTTTCTTTCACTGCCATGCTAGGTATAATTCAATGTCATACTTTAAGGTTGAACAATTGTGGCATTAATTGATGATGGTAGCACTCATAATTTTATTGATGCCATGTTAGTGAGATCTGTGTGCCTAGAAGTAGAGTCATTATTAAACTTACCTGTTTTATTGAAAGGAAATGGTAAAGGGGCTTAATCTAAAGCTTGACAACTATGAACCTAATTCTGATTGTTATGGGGTTTTCATGGTGAAGGTTGATGCAATTATGGGTGTGTAATGACATAAGGCATTGGGTGAAATTCATATAACTACAGTGAATTGTACTTGAAATTTGAGGAAGACCAACATTGATAACCATTGGAGGATTACCAGCAGGTGCAGGCAAGCGGATCTTAGCATCTAGGATGGCCAAGCAATTTCGTAAATGAGAATTGGGTTTTTAAGCTTGAATGTAATTCCATGAAAGGATTGAGTTCATAGCACAAACCACAACTAAGCAAAAGGAAGTGCAACAATTAATTTATGAGTTTACAGATAATTTTCACAAGCTACATTATGCTCTGCCATTTGACAAGGGCAAGAATCTGACACTCTAGTTTTTTGAGGGCAATTTAGGGGGGGAGGGGGGAGGGGGGACGGGAACTGTTATGGACCTTTTTTTTTGTCATGTTATGTTCTGTTGGTATTAGAGTGTATAAATAACACGTGAGTCATTAAACAAGGGCAATTATGTCTGATGACATTTCATACGAGTTTAAAAGAATCTTGTTATGGAGGTCACAATGGAAGGAGTTGTAAGGAATATTTTGTTGGGAGTTTAAAGAACTAAATAGATGCATAAAACATCAGTGTTATAGGGAGCTATAATGGATAATGGGGGAGTTGGATAGATACCTCCATGAAGATCAAGAAAAGAATTTGCATAAATCAAAGGTTGCATGAGAATTTGGATCCGACAGCTTACTTAGACTAAACCCTATAGGGGAGTTTAAAAATTTTTAGCATACCACATTGCACCTTGAGAGGCCCATATAGATACTTTTTTTAATTTGATTCAATGTCTTTGTCAATCCTGTAATGGCCCATCTTGGAAGGACTACCCTTGCTGTTTGATTGATGTACTGATGTGTTGATATTTAATGCATGATCTTATTTTGTTCTATCAAGATGAGTTGATAGTTGCACTTTATGCTTTTAAAGTTGGATTATTCTATTTTTAGAATATGGTACTGTTGATGAATTTTATGGTTGCAGGAGCGCACGTACTCTCACAGGTGGATTGGTATGGGACAACCATTGGAGTTGAGTGAAATGGGAAATGATGGATGAATTTTTGTTGACAACCACAAAGGTATAATAATCATGTAGATGCATTTGCATCTGTGTATGTATGATTAAAATGCATCATTGGGCAAGGAGGTTGTTATAAAAGCAAAAGAGCCCTCACCTTGTGCTTAGGGGATCCTTCGTAGGTGGGTGATAACCTTGTAGTTATTGTAATGCCTCTTGCTTAAGGAAATGTATTGTTTGTGCATATTTTTTATTATTGTTGATTTGCATCTTAGTCCGGGCAAGGACAACTTTTAGCAAGAGCCCTTATGTTGCTTAGACTTGTAATTTATGATTAGGATGCATTTATGCATGTGTTATGAAGTATGAAATTTTTTTGGTTAATAATTTATCAAGTAAGGTATTAATAATAATGTTAGTATTATTAATACTTAAATATTAAATACCGATGTTAATGGTTAATATTAACATTCGATATTAATTAAATTAATTCTATGAAGTGAGTAATTAATAATTATTATTATCTTGTTTAATATATATATATATATATATATATATATATAATGTTAGTAATTAACATTAGCATTAGAAAGTAATAATAGCTTTTAAATTAATGCTATGAGATGAGTGAGAGTTAATTATGAATACTTTACTTTAAGAGTATTAGTAAGTTAATATAAATCTTAATAAGTCAAACTTTATAAAAAGGGCATAATTAATAAATACTAAAATAATTTCATTTTTAATTATTATTGGAAAATGGGTTGTAACTTGTAATGTAATGATTGGAAATTTATGAGGAGTTAATATTTTTGTGTAACGGGCTGGAGCGCTCTAGCAAAAGGGGACAGGTGGTAGGCATGCATAGCGAGGAACCAAGAAGTCACCTCGACCCTTGATCTTCCTTTTTCCTTTGAGCGTTTTATATGATTCCTTGTTGCCAAGTTTTTGGGGGGGATTGTTGGTTGGAAGAAAAAATTGGCAAGGAGTGAAGGATATCAAGCTTTTGGGGTTTTGCAATAGATCTCTTAGGTTATGTCTTGAATTCTGCATGTTTGATATCACGTGATTTCTGAGGAAATTTTACCTTGAGTACATTCAGAAAACCCTTTAATGTGCTGCATTTTGTAAACCTCTAATCGTTTGCTGTAAATAAATAATGGAAAAACCCTTTAGCAATTTCTATCTGCATAATTCCAAATTTAAAAAAAGGAAAGAAAGAAAGAGATGCCTCTTATTATTTTAGCTTGCATTATTTTATTTTTTATGGCGATTAACTTTAATATTCAAAGTGGAAGAGGAAAAAAAAAGACTTAGGGCCTTTTATGGCTTGAATTTTTGTTGCTTCTCAATCACCTGTAGGTTAAATGTAAAAACCCTTGTTACCCACGTTAGCATTTTGGGAAATATCTTTCTCATTTACGAAGGTCATACTTGTGCTAAAATTTTCAGAAGCTAGTAGATACCCATAACAATTGTAAGCAAGATTTATTCATGCCTTGGAACAAAATACTTCTTAAATCACAGGGGAAATAATATTAAACATGAAGAATGTATATTTATGGCAGCCCTAGGTTCTATTTCCCAAAATACTAATGTGGCTAATGAGGGTTTTTACATTTAACCTATAGGTTATTGAGAAGCAACAGAAATTCAAGCCATAGAAGGCCCTAAGCCTTTTTTTTTTTTTTCCTCTTCCACTTCGAATATCAAAGTTTTTGGCCATAAAAACAAAATAATGCAAGCTAAAATAAGAGGTATTTTTTTTTTTTAAATCTGGAATTATACAGACAAAAATTGCTAAAGGGTTTTCCATTATTTATTTCCAGCAAACAATTAGGGGTTTACAAAATGTAGAACATTAAAGGGTTTTCTGAATGTACTCAAGGTAAAGAATAATTCAATTCTACCATTTCCTCAGAAATCACACGATATCAAACATGCAAAATGAAAATTCAAGACATAAACATGCAAAATGAAAATTCAAGACATAACCTGAGAGATTTATTGCAAAACCCCAAAAGCTTGATATCCTCTTTAGTGTTTTTTCCAAATCTTTTACTCCTTGCCAATTCCTTCTTCCAGCTAACGATCCCCTCCAAAAACTTTGCAGCAAGGAATCATATAACACTCGAAGGGTCGGGGTGACTTCTAGGTTTCTTGCTATGCATGCCTACCACTCGTCCCCTTTCACTAGAGCGCTCCAACATGTTACACAAAAATATTAACTCCCCATAAATTTCCAATTGTTATGTTACAACCCATTTTCCAATAATAATTAAAAATGAACTTATATTAGTATTTATTAATTATGCCCCCTTTATAAAGTTTAACTTATTAAAGTTAATATTAACTTACTAATACTCTTAAAGCAAAGTATTAATAATTAAATCATTCACTCATCTCATAACATTAATTTAATACTATTATTACTTTCTAATGCTAGTGTTAATTACTAACATTAGTGTAATATATATATATATTTTAAAACAAGATAATAATAATTAAATTAATTATTTTTCTTCACATAATTAATTTAATTAATACCGAGTGTTAATATTAACCATTAACATTGATATTTAATATTTTAAGTATTAATAATATTAACATTATTATTAATACCTTACTTGATAAATTATTAACCAAACAAATTCCATACTTTAGAACACATGCATAAATGCATCCTAATGATAAATTACAAGTCTAAGCAACACAAGGGCTCTTGCTAAAAGTTGTCCTTGCCCGGACTAAGATGCAAATCAACAATAAGCAAAAATATGCACAAACAATACTTTTCTTTAAGCATAAGGCATTATGATAACTACAAGGTTATCACCCGCCTATGAAGGATCCCCTAAGCACAAGGTAAGGGCTCTTTTACTTTTATAGCAACCTCCTTGCCCGATGATGCATTTTAATCACACATACACACATGCAAATGCATCTACATGATTGTTTTACCCTTGTGGCTGTCAACAAAAATTCATCCATCATTTCCCATTTCTCTCAACTCCGATGGTTGTCCCATACCAATCCACCCATGAGAGTACCTGGTCTTGCAACCACAAAATTCATCAGTAGTACCATATTTTAAAAATAGCGTAAGCCAACTTTAAAAAACTATGAAGTACAACTATCAACTCATCTTGATAGAACAAAATAGGATCATGCATTAAATATCAACACATCAGTACATCAATCAAACAACAAGGGTAGTCTTGTCAAGATGGACCATTACAAATCCATCCATTGGAACTGGTCCTCCATATCAAGTGGAAGTTCTGATCTATATTTTTCCATCTTGTGTGGTAAGCAATGAAATGTGGCTCTGATGCCATTGTTATGTTTCAGGTGTCAAAACTGAAATTTGTATTGGAAACCACAGCAGGACTTGACCTGAAAACCTAAAATTGGGGGAGTTCTGATCTAAAATCACAAAAATATGAAAATGGTAAAATGCTGATCTGAAATTTGTTTATTTTCTTGAAGTTTTTCAAAATTTAATTTAAACTGTAAACCTAGAAACTGGAAATGAAAGTATATTGCAAACAAAATAGATTTCAAACCTATAACTATTAATGAAACAACATTGAAACTTCAATTGAAGATAAACTTACAGTTCATAAACAAAAACTTTGCTTTCCTGAGCTGATATGAGCTCTATCTTAAACTGAATAACCTTTAAAGACAGTATGGACTCTATACTTTGTGAAGAGTCTTTCATAGACTACCTAGAAAACAAATTCTTAAAAGAACAAAGCTGTTCCATAAATTACTTCCTTTACATAAGAGATAATAGACGCTTGTAAATTCCTTACTATGAGAAGGCCTATGATACTCTAATGTTATACTACAAAAGAGTTCCTTGTAACTCCTCCATTATGCCTCTATGACAAGATTCTCTGTATCCTCTCTGACCACATGTTAATCCGGTTGTCCTGTGACTCGTATGTAAATACATTTCTAATACAAATAAACTGGAAGTTTTACTTTTCACCTATCTACAACCTAGGATCATAACAAGTTTTTCCTTTGAAAAGACTTGCTCTTTGCATGAAGGCAAACCTTTGCAAGAAAGTTGGAGCTCATTTTTGCAAACTATATTTAAATTGATTTTAATGAGCCTTGTCTTTTCTTTTTGTTTTTCTGAGAGTCAGCATAAAATAGGTATCACTGGGGATGCCTCCGAGACAGCTATGTTCCTCACAATATTTTAACATCTACCAAGCTGAAATCTCACCAATTCCGCTAGACCAAGAGGGTTCAAGCTGATGCTAGAAGTCTTGTCTTGAAGGCATGAGTTCAATTTGATGAAAGGAGTGACACATTTTGGAGCCTTGCAGCTCATTCTTATGCCTGAGAGAATCTGATTGCTCTTCAAAAGATTCTTTTGATCCACGTTGAAATTTTTCAGGTGGAAAGCCTTCATACTGCATGGGCAGTAGCATTTCCGCTGCAATGACTACATCATCGACTTAATTATATGTCCATTTTCAAGATTTATTGACAAAAGTTTTGATATATATGCACTTGGGAACTGTAACTCCAACCTTTGATGATCAACCATCTGAATTTAGAATTGGGGAGATAGCTGTGTAATCATTTTTGGATATATCGTACTATTATCTATCTTTTTTGAAGTGTCTAATAACACAGTGGCTGCTGAAAAAATCTACTTAAACCATGCTTTAATAACCTGACCCATTTCTATTCTTTGAACATATGTTATATTCTCAAATAATTTATCAAGCTGGAGGAACATTTTGGTGCAGCTCAGAGATTTTTAACACTTATGAACTTGTAGAAATGCAGACCCAAAGATGGATATCTTTTCATAAAGGAAATCAGTAGCTTCTTTGCAAAGATGGATATCTTTTCATAAAGGAAATCTGTAGCTTTGGAATCATCGATACAAGGCACTTGCGCTACAAGGGAGAATAAAGTTTTGTTAGAAAAGTGTTACAAGCGGGAGTTCTCTCTTGATTCTGGTGATTTCTTAGTGCATCAACATTTAAACAATTCATCTAGGCTGCTGTGATATGCAAATTTCATGCTGATATTAAATCTTGAAAGCTGGGTGACCATGTTTGCAGAATAAAATGGTGGAGATTCAAAATTTGGCATAATTTTTTGGATGACTGAATAAATTCGTGAATTATATCACCAAATCAGCCCTGCTTTTTTGCGGGTAATTTTTTTTCAGTTCAGTGTTAGCCAACTGGGGGTCGTTGGTTCCCATCTCGTCACTCTAGGTGCTCTTGGGTCACCTATGGCAGGCCATGACATGGGCACACGGCCTGGGATGCCAGTGACCACAGTGACCTATAATCCAAAATTAGAAAAAAAACACAAGCATAAAATCGTGATGAAAAGCAATAATTCATCGCAAGTGATACCTTTGCATCTGGTGCCATTGGAGTATTCTTCTCACCAGTAACTGCTTTCTCACTTGCATGCATATCCCCACTCCTGATCTTGGAATTCTGCATTTGGTGTGCACTCTTACAAACTATGAGATCAATCTTAGAATTCTGCAGTGAGCGCTGTTTCATTGAAGAATATTCTAGTGAGGTTATATTTTGTGTAGCCTGGAAGAAATGAAAATGGCAACATCCATTCCTTTTGCAGGGCTGTAAACTGTTAGACATGAAATTACCATGGCAGAATGAAGTGCATAAACCCAGAAAAATATCTCATTTGCAAAATGTAGACCAAATTCCACGAATGTATGACAGCTAACTGTAATGAATTTGTTAGATTCAGATATTCTGAAAGGGCCTGAACTAGGAAGCTGTAATGGTTTGAAATCAGGCTCACAAGGGGAAGCATATAAATTAGTTGAATTGATAAGAAATCACTATATGCTCACATGTCGATTTGGAGACACGCCTTATTTCCTTTATGGAGGAGAATATCTTATATACAACAATTCATAAAATATGAAATGATTTTATATAATATATTATTATTTCATGTCACACAATTTATATCAGTTTACGTAATATAATATATTATACTATATAATATGATATACATGGACTATAGTATATAATATATGTAATCTAGTATTCTATATGCTTTTAATTGGTTATATGGGGTTGAAAGGTTCCCACTCATACTAGATCATGGCCAATTATCACAATACCCTTGGAATTGAACCCTAGTGGGCTATTTGTGAGCCAAACATTCTCACTTGTTAGACTTAAACCACTTGCCTCAAGCCCCTCAAGCTTAAAATCTTAATATGTAATATAATATTATATATGTTTTTAATTGATTATATGGGGTTGAAACGGTTCCTACTCATATTTGATCATGGTCAATTATCTCAACACCCTTGGAATTGAACCCTAGTGGGCTCATTGTGAGCCAAACATTCTCACTTGTCGGACTTCAACCACTTGCCCCAAACCCCTTGGGCTTAAAATATTAAGGTTCACCTAGGGGATTGGAATTGGTTTAATGCGTAAAAGTCTTAACTTCTCACGACTTGCCCCAAACCCCTTGGGTCAATGTCAAGGTTCACCCACAGGATTGGAACCCTGGTTTATGGTATGAAACTCCTCTCTTCCCGCCACTTTCTCCAAAACCCTTGGTCTAAAATGATAAGTTTCACCGAAACAACACACTCCTTAATGCTTGTCCCAAAGCACTAGAGCTAAATGTTCACCAATGGGATTGGAACCTTGCTTATGGTGTGAAACTCCTTGCCCCCTACAGCTTGCTGCAAACCCAATGAGCATAATGTAATATCTTTTAAATTGGTTATATGGGATTGAAGCAGGCCCCACCTATATTACATTGTGCTCACGTAGTGGTATTACAACAATATTTTTTGCAATTATGCATGTGTTGCCTGGCAACATTTGAACCTAGGTCTCTCTTTAAAAGTTGAGGTATTTCAGTGGCTGAGCTTATGCCATTTGATGGGTATAATGTAATGTATTTTTTTAAATTGGTTATATGGGATTGAAATGGGCCTCACCTGTATTACATCATCACCACAGTGGAATTATAACAACTTAGCTATTATGTATGTCTCGTTTGATGATATTTGAATCTGGTTTCTCCTCCTCCAAAGTTGAGGACTTTAACTGGTTGAGCTAATGCCATTTGAGGGGTATAATATAATATTATATAATATAATATTTATGAAGTTTTTTGTTTTTCTAACTTAACGCCAAAGTTTATAATTATTTTTTTGGTGGGGAACCTTTTCCAAATTTTATTCTTGTTGAACTCAAAGTCAAATGTAGTTACTAAGCTGAAATAACTCTTCTATTTGTCTTTTTTTTTTTGCCTTTCTTCCAATTTAAAAATAAGTACAATGTGGTTTCTATTGGAGCACACACTCATTTGAAAACAAAGATATAACATAGCCGCTTGACTATCTACATCTGACCACCCTCGTTATAACTATTTCTAAACAATAAAGAAATCACAATGTTCCACCACTAGGGGATCTCCAAAACACCGCCTAAGAAAATGCGGGCCCAACACCCGCTACTCACGGAAGGTCAACCATTGATTGAAGAAGACCTCCAATGAGTTTGAGGGCTGAGACACTTGAGATGAAACCATCTCCACCCAATGAAGCACTCACAACCAATGCTTACACTATGCCGTTCATACCACGTCATCTATTATCATTCACCTTTATCACCTGTCTACATGCCTGTCCATTTCTACTAGGCATTACAGCCAGTCTGCAAATGATAAACATCATCAGCCAAACGCTATCACTGCCGAAATGAAGCAAGTGCCACCTTGGACTATCAAAACAAAACACCATATTGCAACCCACCAATTGAACCTTCAAACTGCCAATGACCTTGGCCAAAATGAAAAGCAGAAAATAAGCAAGAAAAACTTGAACATCCAGAATGTCTAAAAGAGGGAATCAATACTTCCAATCCTGAATTGCTACTTTCATTGCAGGCTGAGAGATAAAATGCTGGGGTGAAATGACATCCCTAAGGTGAAACATCAATTTTAATTGCTGCTACGGTGATCAACAACCAATCATCAGAGAGGTCTTTTTGGGAGTTCACCAATTTTAGCCATCTTTGTCTTCCACCTTGTTCCCTTTCCCATATATATGTTTGCATTGCTATAAATCAATTCTTGATAACTGACGAATATCCAAGATGATGTTATTTTTAACCCCATTGACAATGATGAGAGGTAGTCATTGATTTTCAAACATTTCCATCCTTTTTCCATAGAATTTTTGAGGTTAAGAGTAGAGCTCCGTCTTCTGCAAAGTTGTTTAATGCCCCATCAAAATTCAATTTTACATAGCTATGACTTGGACACTTCCATTTAACTTGAGATTGGTTTAGATCCTTTCCTCAAAGCCCATTTTTAGAAATTAACTTGCATTGAATTTTCATCTCATGCAACCAAGGTGCTAGCAGTTCCTTTTCCTCTGCCACCAGGTCATATGAGGAGCACCATGACTGCAAGCATTAAACTAAGGTGATGACAATGTGATTCCATGCTTTGTTGTTAGGTACCTAGGGATAGGAATGTGGGAAATAAATATTATATTGTATATGGGTATTATGGCATGGGCTACACATAACCCAAGGGTGATTATATTTTAATATTTTATTATAATAATAAGTGGGATAAGGGAGATGAAGGGTCTAGGAAGATGAAGGGATTAGAAAGAAGGTTTTATAAAGAAGGGATATTGGCATTGTAAGCAAAGTCACATTAACTATTCTTTGTAATAGTATTTGCTTGTGGAGAGTGATTCCTTGAGGAGTAATATTGGTGTTACCCTACCTTAAGGGTATTATCTATCTCTATCTCTTTGTGTGGATTATTTTTGTGGAATATTATTTGTGGATGGATGTTTGATATTTTTGCATAAATGGTGAATTATTTTCTTTTAATAAGATTTGAAGTTCATAACAAGATTTTTTGTGAATAAGAATTAAGGTTCATAACAATTGGTATCATAGGAGCTATTCTCGCAAAGTGGGGATTATGTCTTTTGTAGATTGAAGAGCTAGGGCAAAATTTTCAAGAAACAACGTCTCATCTTGTGGGAGCCATATCTTTTTTTAAGCAGTCATTTTTAGAAGATTTTTGCACCATTTTGTAGATCTTTTTGAGTACTACAAAAATGATTAGTCATTTGTTAAATTTTGATAAGTATTGAGGGAGTTATAGCTGTTTGAAGTTCGGTTATTGATGTTGTTTTTTGGCTACGCAATTTTTTTTTTAAAAAGAAAAAAATCATATCTTCTTTTTAGCAATCATTTTTAGAATATTCTTACATAATTGTGTAGATTAATTTGAGTACTACAAAAATGACTGGTCATTTGTCAAATTCTGATCAGTATTGAGAGAGTTATTGTTGTTTAAAGTTGGGCTACCAATGCTGTTTTTGGTTGCACGGAAAATTCGTCCAAAGAGAAAAAAATTCATATCTTTTAATCCGGGTAAGCAAATCAGTTGCCAATTGATTTGTTTTGAAGAAAAAATGTAGATCTAATTTTTTAAAGAAAGGAATAGAAGAGATTTGAGAAATTTTATTTTTGAAAAATTTCTGGTTGTTTAAAACCCTCGCTACTTGGGGATTTTTATTTTTATTTTGGGTTAAGGTCATGGAGTTGGCAATATTCATTGGAAGGGATGATAATGATGCCAGGGAATGGTTGATGAAATGAATTTTTTTTTCTCTAAATTTTTTTGAGTTGGAATGGAAATATAAGATTTGTGAATATTTGCGAGGGGAAGCTTCACGTTAGGATATTAGCTTTAAATATGACTGTAAATTATTATACACATGGGGAGAATTTGAAGTTGCATTTTTAAGCAAATGAGGATTTGAAAAAATTGATGAACAAAAAGAATTAAAAAGAGAGTTGGCAAATTTTAAGGATAAGCAAAACAATGTTCAAAAATATTTGTTTGAATATATAAAATTTATTTTGCAAGTTTAGGGTTGCATTCAAAAGAAAAAAGTTTGTCTCCATAAACCCTAGCAACAAGCATAGATTCATTAGTAGAGACATGGCTAACAATTTACAGATTCCAACAAATGGTATCCAAGATGGACAATTTCAAGGAGAGATTTCAAATTTTTGAAGACTTGAAACTTTCTATGGATAAGTATATATTGCATGCTAATTTTCATGCTATTGAGATGGATGATGTGGATATTGTTCTTGGTTATCCTTGGTTGGATTCTTTGGGTACTATTAACATTAATGTACAAAAGAAATTTATGAAGTTATGGTACCGAAAAAAAAAGATAACACTATAGGACATTTCTTAGCTTAAGGAGCAAGAACCGGTAGAGGAGTCAAAATTTGAATCTACTGCAAAGACCTTAGCAAAATCCAAGGAAGCGGTGTTAGAAAAGCACAAGGACACACCAAACAAAGGGAACATAAGAGTTCAACATGTAGAGGAAACTAAAATACAACAACAAAAGGTTGAAGAGTCAAAGAAGGTAGAACATCGGGCTAAGGTTGGAGTATATCGCCATCCACACCACCATGAGAGGCAACAATCATGGAGACATGACATAGAGCAACAAAGGAGCTATGATGGACATACATGGAACCCAAGGATTAATTATGGATATTCAAGTGGTACAAGGGCAGCTTGGCATCATCACAGACTACCACCAATCAAGATTTCACTTGGATGGAGGAATAATCAAGATTGGTACCAATTGTCAACATTGCTTAGGTCATATTATTTAGTTTCTTCCTATGTTTTGAGGACATAATATTTTTGTAAGAAGGGTGGAATGTTAGGTACCTAGGGATAGGAATGTGGGAAATATAATATTATATTGTATATGGGTATTATGGCATGGGCCACACATAACCCAAGGGTGATTATATTTTAATATTTTATTATAATAATAAGTGGGATAAGGGAGATGAAGGATCTAGGAAGATGAAGGGTTTAGGAAGAGGGTTATATAAAGAAGGGTTATTGTCATTGTAAGCAAGTCATATCAAGCATTCTTTGTAATAGTCTTTGTTTGTGGAGCGGAGTTGGAATGATTCTTTCCTTAAAAGAGTAATATTGGTGTTGCCCTACCTTAAGAGTATTATCTATCTCTATATCTTTATGTAGATTATTATTTATGGATGAATGTTTGATATTTCTGCATAAATAGTGAATGATTCATAACATTTGCTCAAATTTTAATACATATTATTGAAAATCTGATTGTTCCTTTTTAGTGAATGATTGAATAGAATGGCCAGACTTACTCTCCAAAGGCTGCTCAGAGCTTTGATTCGAAACAAAATGTGGAGTCCGTCATCCACTCCAATAGGGAGTTATTTTGACCCCTTTCAACATACATCTTTGAGAAGAACAAATCTCAAATCTTGGCTGCAAATGGACATTAAATGGGCAGGTGTTCTGCTGTTTCAGCCAATCTCTCACAAAATGGGTGCCTGAAGGGCCTATGGAAGGAAAAATGGCATTTGTCTTGGGTCATTAAAAGCGTGGACTTCCAAGGTGGAGACCTAGGTTCAGATCTTGCAAGGTGATATATGCATACTTGCAAAAATGTTATTGTAACGCCATGGTTTAGTGAAATACCTTGGTAACTTGGTTGTGATGTGATAAAGGTTGGGCTTATTTCTCTCCCATGTAATCAATTAACTTAAAAAAGAAGGTTAGACTCCTTATCTGCACAACAAGCCAAAGAAAAGGGCTTAAGGATAGCTTCAGTTTGCAAGACCTTCTTAAAAGGGAGATCCTCCTCCTTGGAAACCTCCTTTGTTGAAACCTGATTTCACAGAATATCTTCATCTTTTGAAAGTCTGCAAACCAAGTCATCTCTCCAAAGGAAGGTATGAAGATAGACTTCTGAAGATCCCTAGCTTCTTGGATTAACTCATATTCCTCGATCATCATACAAAAGGAATCCATGATTTGAGAAAATTATTCTCACTAGCATAATCTTCAATCTTTACACGATTTTCATCATCAAAATAGACCTGTGTCAGTGGCTGCCACATGTCACCTTGGATCGTCTTTTAACAGATATAAACTTCAACTGGGTATCAGCCCAAAAGGTTGCAGCATCTTGTTCGTTGTCCAACCATTTGATATTATTCCTAGTCAATTGCAGGTTTTATACAATAAGAAGTTCCAATTTGGAAAGCCTCTAGAAAAGTTTTGTCTCTTCATCAAATTGAGGACATTCAAATATCCAACATACTTCCTAGGCAAAGTCGTCGCCAAAATTTTCTTATTATTTACAAGAATTCTCCACTTGAGTTTTGACTCTAGCCCAGAGTTCATAGTTTTACAGTCTCTCAATCCAATGCTTGCCATATCTTTTCTTCTGCATATACCCTATCCCATTTGCATAAGGGAAATTTTAACTTAACCTCAATAACTGAAACCATTCGAAAGCTTGAAGATAGACATCATGTAAACTGGTATAGATTGAAGGGTGGATTTGATTAGTTGGATCCTCTTTGTGACATAAAGAAGTTTATCCTTCCAGCCAGCCAAGCCGGATCTTGTTTTATCTAAGAAGAGGTTTGCATAGCTCTTTCTTTCTTCCTTTTCCAATTAATGGGGTGCCAAGATATGTTGAAGGCAATTTCCCCAGTCAAAAACCCAAAATCTCTACCAGATTCCACTATACATATGGAACTGTATTCATAACAAAGATTTTAGATCTCGTCGAGTTCTACAATCGTCTGGCCACATTTTCATAGCTATTCAGGATGGATTTGAATTTCCTGGCTTCACTAACTGAAGGGTTAGCCCGGGAGAAGAGTATTGTCGAAAAATTGGAGGCGAGATTCATTTGCGCCATTGTTTACAATTTGTAATCCTTGGAGTCTACAATTCTTCTTTGCCTTGGGTGAGGCTCACCCCAATGCCTCAACAAGAATGATGAAGAGATAAGGAGATAATGATCTCCATGGCACAAGACCCCTCAAGAATTGAAGTATTTGGCTGGGGAGCCATTAATGAGAAAAAAATATTTCAGAGAACTATAGCAGCTTTTCACCCACTGACACAAATCAAACCCGAAGTTCACCCTAACATTGTTGAAAAAGTTCCGTTTGATTCTGTCATAAACTTCATTCATGTCCAGCTTTATTAGCATTTTGGTCCTCTTTGATGTGTAAAGAAAATGAAGAGCTTTCTGAGCTAAAATTATGCCATTTAGTATTTGTTTGCCCTTTATAAGTCCACGTTGTTACTTCGACATTATACCTTTCAACAACCCCTTCAGCCTATTTGTTGCGATCTTTGATACAATTTTATATATCATGTTACAAATGCTAATTGGTTGGACATTGTCCAAATACATAGTTTCATCTTTTCTTGTAATGAGAAATGTGGAATTGATTTCCTTGAGGATGGCCTTCCTCTTCCTTGCCTCTTTCCACAACAGCCCATAAGTCAGTTTTTGCAAAATCCTAGAATCTGCCTAGAACCCCCCTATGGCTTGAGGAGCTTTATGAGTGTGGAAGGAGAAGACTGTATCTTGACCTCCATCATAATTTTTTTTCCATAGTTTCTCATTTTGGATTTGAGAGACCAATAAAGGGATATTCAGCAACAATTCCTCTCGAGCCTTTTAATCCTCCTCGGTCTCTGACATTATATTCTAGAAGTGATTGACAGTCTGATGGTAAGATTGATAAGGTTTGGAAGTTGAGTGGAAAAACGTGGTGTTCTTGGCCCCCTAAGATACTTTTCCCTAGATTTTGGGATCACTTTATCTCCTTTTTTTTTTATATTATGGTATTCTGCAAGTAATTGTTTTTCTTGAGAATATGTTTGCTGATACATTCCCCAAGCTCACACCATTTCTTATAAATTTTGGAGGTTAAGCTGAATCTCAGCCTAAGATTTTTCCAAATACTTTGTGATTCCAAATCTTCATCCAAGCCTTTACATACTTAAAGTTTTTTGTATAAACTTGAACATATAGGATAAATTAAGAGAAGTCTGGATCTTGGAGCCACAGTCTGGAATCTGAATGACTTAGTAACCATTATTAGATAAGCTACTATTATTAATATGCACCATATTTATAAAGCTTGGCCAGTTTTTGAAAAACTTGCCAAGTCCACGCCTGAGTCAGCCCTCCCAGGTTTTCTTGACTCGGCTCGGCGAGTTTTTCTGGACTTGCCAAGTTTTTTTCAAATTCGTGAGTCCAAGAAAGAAACTTGGTTGTGGTGGCAGAAATACAGAAAAACTGCATTTTTTTTTTCTAAATTGACCTCAATTTTGTTGTTTCCAATTGCAAATACAGTAAAGAGAAGGTGAAATCAGACCCAAAAAACAATCAGTTGCATCTTAAACCTGATTTTTTGCTAGTTTTTAAGAATGTAACTGCCTTCCATCAGTTACATTTGAGTTAAAAAAAAACAAGAACCAAAGGAAGGCTAATGCCACAAGGCCCACCTGATTACAAAGGACCAAAGACAAAAGGAGAAACAAATTAGTCAATAGAGCACAGGGATAAGGTCAAAGAAGATATACAATGGAAGTTGAGACCAAAAGGGTAGACAACATCAAAAGGAATCTAAACCAATCTTGTATGGAGTTCCATGGCAATATGTCCCACCTCGTGCAAAGTGTAACACCTTCAATAACCAAGAGCAAAATTTCTTTGCACTTCCTTGTAATATACATTCTCTAGAACGTTCATCTAACCACTGGGCCTAGGAACAAACAATTGCTTCCGAAATCCTAACCGACACAAAAAATATTCACCATGTTCGAGGCAACTTAAAGGTGTCAAGAATTGGACACGAAATATTGGAACAGTACAATGCTTGGGCCCTCTCACAATCCCAATGAGATTTATAAGATACACATAAAATAGCAAGAGGCCATTTGAAAAAGCACAAAATGTCCTTGAGGTTTCTTTCTAAGGAAGACAAGTTGACCAGTAATTGTGATATGTAGTGATATACCCGTTGGAGGATAATATACCATCCATACTCTGCCAGAGAATAGCATCAACCATTTTCAGTGTTGGAGCATTGCACCTGTGTATGGCCACAAAACTAGAATGGGAGATAACATGACTTGGAAGGATTTTCTAACAGTAGCCACTAGCCGATATATAACCATTCATCTATTGGAGGCATCCCCTAGTACAGCCACAATTTGAGAACCATGGAAATTAGAAGGGATATGCACCAGCCTAATGTACTCTCTGGACTCTGACTCAATATGAAATATTTGCAAACACTACATATTCTTCAGGAAAAAATAAACAACACTTTAAATGACAACAAAAATACTTGTAGATGCTTCAAGACTGAATCTAACAACCACCCAATAGTTACATTGATGTGTGTTTTGTCACTTTCATGTGTAGTTTAAGGTTGTATCGCTAACAGTATTACTTTTGGATTCGTATAATGTTAATTAATTGTGATATGCATGAAAAGGATTTTTTTTTTCCAATGAAAATTTGCATTTTCTTTGTTTTTTTTTGTTTTTTTTGCCAAGTCCCAGTGAAAATTTGGCCTTGTCAAGTCCACGCCAAGTCTGAGTTTCTCTACTATGATATGCACAGATGACCAAAGTAGGTCAATGGGACTCATCAAAAAGTGCTGTTATAATGCACTTTAGTAACCAAAAAGTACTATGGATATAAGCTAAACATGAGTAAAGAAACTAGTGTAAAACCACACTGAAGTAGAAATACAGGATCTCCTTTGCATGAGGTGGATGAATTCTATATTTTTCACCTTTCATACCTCTTCACCACGTCCTGGTTGATGGCTGATGGCTCATTTTAATGTCTCTCTACTCTTCATTATGTTTACAGGCTTATTTGCTCTCATTGATCAGGTTTACATTTTTACATGTTAATGATTTATTATGATTAGGTTAAAAAGTATATTTAAAATATATTTGGGGGTTCAAATTGACTTAGGAAGACATTAATAAATGTTATAGAGTATTGAATTTAATTCATGTAATTGCTAAGCTTAGGTTTAAGGTAATAATCTTGTAAATATGTTTAATATGTGGATGGTATAGAGTATTGACTTTAATTCATGTAATTGCTGAGTTTAGTTTTAGTAATTTAGTAAATATGTTTAATTGAGTATAATTTAAAATTTTACATTGAAGTGCTGAAATTTATCAAATTTAGACATACTTAAATTTTGTTATAAGATATTTAAATTTTTTTTGTAGAGTTGTTAAACAAATTTTTGTTAATTACTTCTATAATTTGAGTCATTTATAATATAGTTACTAATACCAAAATTTAATTTAATTTATATATATTATATTGAGTAATATTATTAATTTTTTTAAATTGGTTATATGGGATTGAAGGTAGTTCCACCCGTACTACATCCTGACCTCGTCAATCATGAAATTTCAACAAACCACATAGGGGTATTATAACAACATTCTACCAATTATGCATATATCGCTTGGCAAGATATTAACCTGGGTTTCCGTCTTGAAAGTTGGTGTATTAAACTACTTGTGCTCATGCAATTTGATATTGTCATATTATTAATTAGTTAAATAATATTATAATACATATTTATACTTTTCAAACTGAATAAACTTTTCTAAAAATTTTGGAAGTCCAAACTTATTTCGTTTTGTAGTGGTCCTAACCGCTACCTTAAATACCATATAGTTAATACCTTTATATTACTATATAATCTTGTATGCTTCTAATGTATAGTTACCATAATTATCATATTTAACAACACTCTACCTCGAAATGTGTATCCTTGTGTCAAATACGAATACAATAGTTATTTGAAAGTGTATTTAGTCAATATTCAAATACATGGAACTCATATCCAAATGCATCTGAATGCATGGCCATAGATGGCCAATTCTAGTATATCCAAATATGCCCTGGGTACATTGAAGCTGCATCCACAGCATGAGATTAAAAAAAGTACTCAAATTTTTAATGTTAAGTTTGAAATTTAAAAATACAATAACAATCCTTCTCTTAGTCAATGAAAATAATCCATTTTCAACTATATGTTTAAATTTTTATATGTTATATATATGCTTTAGCCTTTTTATAATTGTTGTATCCTGTAGAGTTTGCATTACGGTTTCTAAAAGTTTGCTGCATCTGTGTACAATAACATATTTGTTTCCATGCAATATTAATATTCACATAATTTTTTTTTGAAAAATTTGAAAAAACTTGTATTAAAACAAAGATCAATTACAATATGGGAAGAGACTCTTCCCAGCCGAATTCAGAGAGAACACAAGCTTACAATAGTAGAAGAAGATTTGCAATGGAGCCAAATCTCCTGAACCATTAACTAGCTAGCAGGGGGGTCGGCATGGACAGTTGATGCAGCTTGTCACGAAATCGCGACACTATTCTTCTCCTTAGGCCGCGAACATGCAACATGTCGCGATATCGCGACACCTTTCCCCTTTGGCCGCGAAAAAGCAACATGTCGCGATATCGCGACATTTTCCTCCTTTGGCCGCGAAAATTCAACAAGTCGCGATATCGCGACACTTTTCTCCTTTGGGCACGAAAGTGCAACATGTCGCGATATCGCGACACTTTTCTCTCTCGGCCGCGATGATGCAACATGTCGCGATATCGCGACACCTTTTCTCCCTTGGCCGCGAAAATGCAACATGTCGCGATATCGCGACACCTTTTCTCCCTTGGCCGCGACGGCGCAACATGTCGCGATATCGCGACACCTTTCCCCCCTGGCCGCGACGAAGCGACATGTCGCGATATCGCGACACCTTTCCTCCCTTGGCCGCGACGATGCGACATGTCGCGATATCGCGACAACTTTCCCCCTCGCCGCGACGGCGCAACATGTCGCGATATCGCGACAACTTTCCTCCAGTGACCGCGACGGCGCAACATGTCGCGATATCGCGACAACTTTCCTCCAGCGACCGCGACGACGCAACATGTCGCGATATCGCGACAACTTTCCTCCCTTTGCTTTTTCTTTGATCATTGGCTCAAGGACCTTTCCAGACCCTGTCTAATCACCTCATCCTCAATATCCATGTCACTGTGCAACTGAACTCCAACCTCCTTTTCCGCACCCATCTTAGCCGTAAAGTCAGCCGCTTTGTTCAATTCTCTACTCGCATAAACCGGGATCACGTCCTCCAATTCCTTCCATAATTCTTTAATTTGGGTAACAAGAGCCCTCAACCTCCAAGCTTTCGGATCAAAGTTCCTCATGCAGCCTAGAGCTCCAACCATTATTTGCGAGTCCGATTCAAGAATAATCCCGCGGTGGCCATGTTTCACCGCCCAAACGAAGCGGACTTGATGGCAATGGCTTCGGCTTCATTGTTAGTGGATCTTCCCGTGCCTTGCAATTCCCAATAGAGCACAGTCCCAGCATGGTTCCGGCACACCACTCCAATTCCGGCTCTACCCGGATTGCCTTTTGCAGCTCCATCAGTATTGATTTTAATCCAACCTTCAGGGGGAGGTTTCCAACAATTTCTGTCCTGTCCCTCTTGCAGTTCAAGGCGTTCTTCCAAAGCTCCAATGCCAATTTGAGCTTCCTCCTCAGCATGAACAGCCACAGTTTCGGTAACCTTGCTCCAAATGGTCTGCCAAACCCCGTCTAGAGCAGTAAAAGTTTCTCTAAAAATTCTGGCATTTCTTTCCAGCCATACTTGCCACCAGATAAAGCTTAAACCGAGCTCCCAGCCAAAACGAAGAGCTTTAGATTTGAATCTACCTTTCTGCCATTTTGCCTAGATATTCATCCGGTTCAAGTCACCACTTACTTGAATTTTAAAGTAAGCAAACCAACGCAGCCAAATCTGTCGGGTGAAAGGGCAACCAAACAACAAATGGTCAACAGTTTCCTCGCTCTTGTAGCATAGTACACATTGAGAAGGGCCGATGATACCTTTTGATCCGAGATTATCAAAAGTGAGGATTCCATTGTGCATGCACCGCCAGTGCAAAAAAGTTAACTTTCGGCCAGCCTTTAGAGTGCCGTATTTTCCTCCGATCCTCAACCCGAAAAGTATGAGGGGGGGGCTCGGGAGAATGCCGTCATATCCGTCCTTCATCGTATAGACGCCAAGACTCCCAAAGCCCCGTGCTAATTCATCCTCCACGTCTCCCCCCGTAAGAAATCTTTCTGTCAGAATTTTAGTCATGATGGGCGACAAATCCGGAGGGATTGAAATGGGCCACTCATCCAACTTCTTGAACTTGCTTAAACTTACACTCCCCAACTTGAGTAGTTGTGAAATAACTTTCAATACGGATCCATCCCTTGGCTTCAATGGCTGCTTTTATTGGCTGTAATTCTGGAAATTCAGCAATGATGGGTGGGAACTGATCCCAAGAATCTGTCCAGAAACGAGCCTTCTCCCCTCTTCCCACTTTCCAAAATAAGCGGTCTTTAACAACCTGAGACCCTAACTTGAGAGCCTGCCAAACTAGGGACCCAGTACCATCCAAGGGGATGCGAGCTACATCGATTGGGTTGGTCTGTCCCAGGTATTTGCTAGTTAGGATTCTCCTGAAAAGGGAGGTGGGTTGGGAGATCCATCTCAAGTACAGCTTTCCAACCAAAGCTTTATTATTCAGCTTAGATTTTCTCAAACCCGCACCTCCTTTAACCTTGGGCCGGGTAACTTTGTCCCAGCCCACTAAGGCCCACTTTCTCTCTCCCTTTGCTCCTTCCCATAAAAACTTTCTAGCCATCCCGTCCAACTCTTTCCATATTGTAATCGGGGCAGCCAGGATAGAGAATTTGTAAATTGGCATGGCTTGAATGATTGACCGTAAGAACGTTAATCTGCCACCATAACTTAACCACTTGTGAGACAAGTGATTAATTCTGTCCTTGATACACTCCAGCAGATTCCTCCATGTGTCTAATTTCAGCTTCTTAAAGTGCAAGGGGACCCCCAAGTAAACCACTGGGAGAGAAGTCCTTGTGAATCCCAGGATTTCTAAAATTCTGTTCTGAAGCCTTTGCTCCGGATTAAAAAAAACCACTTTGGATTTCTTGTCATTAATGACCTCGTTGAGTAGCCCCGAGATAGACATTAAGAGTATCCCTAATCATTCTTGCTTCCCCGAAGCTGGCCACTCCCACCAAACCAGATGTCATCCACAAACTGCAGTGCGTTAAAACTTCGTCACCCACCCTGATACCCAATAATCTACCTTGCTGTCTTCTCCTCAAGAAAAGTCTGCCAAGACCTTCAGCCAAAATGAGAAAAAGATAAGGAGAACATGGATCCCCCTGGCGCAGTCCCCGAGTAGCTCCAAATGGTTGCGAAGGAAGGCCCTTGATTAGCACAGAGTAAGTCGGGGTAGAGACACAGCTCATGACCCACTCTATCCAAATCCCGAGAGAAACCAAAGGCTGCCATCATTTTAGCCAGGAAACTCCATTCAACCCCGTCATAAGCCTTTGACATGTCCAGCTTTATGAACATCCCTTTATTACCCGAAGTGTGCATTGAATGGATTGCTTCCCGGGCCACAACCACCCCATCCATAATCTGCCGTCCCTCAACAAAACCCCCTTGCTCGGAGGAGACAATGTTGTGAAGAAGATGTTTTAGGCGCTCACCATTACCTTTGTGATTATTTTGTACAACACATTACATAAGGCAATAGGCCTATAATCTGAAATATGAACCCCCTCCTCCCCTTTTGGAATTAAGGTAATGAAAGTGTGGTTTATAGCTTTAAGCATTCTCTTATTTTCTCTGGACTCTTCTACAACAGCCCTTACATCTTCCTCTAAGTAGTCCCGTAAAGCCTGAAAAACTCAATAGGGAAGCCGTTTGGACTTGGAGTTTTACCAGTGCTCATTCCAAAGACCACAGTTTTCAATTCATCTCTATCAATGGGTTTGAGGAGGGCCTGATTTTCATCCTCATAAATAACAACAGGTATGACAGAAATAACTTCATTTTGGGCCTCTACATCTTGTACCACACTTTCCTTAAAAAGCTTAGAAAAATAATCCATAGCATGGGAATGCATACACGGAAGTGTATCAAAGGAATGACCGTTCTCATCTTGAAGGGCCTCCATCTTATTCATCTGTCTTCGAGCACAAGCAATCCGATGAAAGAATTTTGTATTTCTGTCCCCTTCTAATAACCAGGTGGTTCTTGCTCTCTGCTTCCAATAGGTCTCCTCCTGGTTGTCAATGTCCTCAACCGCCGTACGCAAGGCATCATCCTCGCCTTTGAGCTGGTCTCGTAATTACTCCTTCTCTCGAACTCGTTTTTGGACCTCATCCCATCCGGCCACCAATGGAGCTCTTTGGGCCTCGGAAGTCTGTTTTATTAGCACGCCTCCAATACTTCAACCGAGTTTTGACATATTGTAGTTGTTTGTGGATTCCGAACATTGCTCTCCCATAAGTCGGGCGGCCTTCTTCCCACCACTCGTGGAATTTTCTCCCGAAGTTCTTCTTTTCGAAGCCAAAAATTCTCAAATCTGAAAGGTTTGTGATGTTGCCCCTGCCCCATCCTAGTCCCGCCTTCCAACGTAATGGGACAAGTGATCTGAAACCGGGCCTTCTAAAATCTGAAAATTTATATTCCATTTTACAAACGCCTCCTCTCGAAACCGTAAAACGATCTAGCTTAACCTTCCTCGCTATGTGGCTCCCGCCTTTTATTAGTCCAAGTGTAGTTAATGCCAGGACATTTAATGTCCACTAAGTGCAAAGCCTGGACTTGGGCAATCATGAAACGGTCCCCTGGGTCCAAAAATGGTGTTCCCCCTTCCCGGTCTCTAGAAGATAATTTAGCATTAAAGTCCCCCGCTAAGATCCAGCCTAGATCTTCCCTTGAGGTTCGCATGTTATGCACAGCCTTCCACTGCTGCCTCTGACCATCTAGGTTTTGAGACCCATAAAATTTTGTGATTAGAACGAGTTCCGCAGTTGACATTATTCCTAAAAAGAGAAGTGAGAACACCCCTCCGTGCAAGATGTTCTATTGCGGACCATTCAAGAGAGTTCCACAGAGTAACAATCCCCCCCGAGGCACCTTGGGCAGCCACATCCATATGACCAAGCACCCCTCCAAATTCTCGTTGATTGTTTTGGACAGAAGATCTAATGACATCTTAGTCTCCCGTAAAAGCAAAAAATCAGTATTACGATTCTCTAAAAGTCTTCGAACAACAGATTGATGGGTTCTGCTGTTTAAACCCCTCACATTCCATGATTGTATAATCATTGGTTACCCCGGGAGCAATAAGAGTCTATTGTCCTCACCGATCCTCCCGTGATCAATTTGTCTCCTTGGGCTGCTAGCAACTCCTTATTGGATCTTCTACCTACTCCCCGAGAATTGCTGTTTTTTGATCTTTTTTCTACCCGGGTTATCCCCAAAGTTGGCCTTTCCCTGTTCTTCTCTCGGTATTCCCATGCCGACATCCCGAGATACCGTCTCGCTCCTCGGTTATGCACTACTAAAGCCCCCGAACACACCGGGCCGTGATACCTCGCGTAGTTCAACTACCTCGCCGTATGACGGGAGGAGATGAGAGAGGGAGTTGCCCGGGAATATTAGAAGTTTCCTTATTACCCTCCATGCCCTCCATAAATTGTTCCTCTTCGTCAACCAATGGACTTAAATATCTCATACCTATTGGCAGTGTCCGAGATGGGATTGCTCCTTTCCCTCTTTTTTCTTTGTCCGTCTTTTTCTTTCGGGCTGTTCAAAACCCTCTCTCTCGAGCTTCCCGGCCCCGAACGGTGCTATTAGAATCTTTATTAAGTGTTGCCTTATCCTCTTTAGGCAGGTTTGGCATTCCTAAAGGGGCCTCCATTTTAGCATTCATATTATTAGGGCAGAAACGGGCCAAATGTCCATGTTTGTGACAAACCCTACATCTAAAGGGTAGGGCCTCATAGTCCAGCTGTTGAATCCAGGAGAGTCCTGCCAATTCAATTTCCATCTCTCGCTGCAAAGGTCGGCCGAGATCCATCTCCACACATATTCTTGCATACACCGCCATGCTCCCTTCAATTGTGTCTCTGGAAACACCCAGATGTCTTCCAATAGAATTGCCAATCCTTGCCAACATTGGAAGAGCATATAGTCGGATCCATACTGGGACAGCAGTAGGTTCAACTCGGGGATCGAATCCCACTCTCCATGGTTGAACAAATAGCCCCGCCGGGCCATGATTTTTCTTCTCCGACTCGAAAGCCCTATTTCTATCGGCCAAAGACGAAAAGCTAACAATAAAATATCCATTGCTAATAAACCACAATGAATACTCACCATGAGGCTCCTAGTTTTGGCAGATCCAAGACTGTAGAAAATTCATGGAAGGACGTATACCCATGAACTTGCAGATTAAATCGTGATTAGCTCTATAAATGACTCGATTCTTCAACCATACTTGGCTCGATGACAATTTTTGGCCCGGTTTCGGCCTGCGGCAAACATCCATTCACACGATGTGTCGTCGACCTATTCCCAGCAGCCGTGAAGAGCATTTTATATGCCATTTTTTGAGCTTCGTCGTTCTTTGGAGGAGAATTTTCTTTAAACAAATCTGCGTATGAGCTGCTACTCCCTGGAAAAGGAGCCGGAGAAGTCCCCATTGGACCCTCCTGGGGCACCAATCTAGCCTTCAGATCCACCGTACCTCGAAGGCACTTCTGCAATCCAGCTGATGCCCTAGATTTTTCGAAGTTCCAGAAACCCTAGTTCAGAGGAAAAAATCACCAGAGCTCATTTCCCGCCCGGTATCAATACTTATATTAAAAGGGTAGAAGCTATCAATATTCACATAATTTTTTTTTGAAAAAATTGAAAAAACTTGTATTAAAACAAAAGATCAGTTACATAAGGGAGAAGACCCTTCCCACCGAGAACAAAGAAAACACAAGATTACAAGGCGCGAAAACGCGACACAAACCACCTTTGACCGCAAAAAGTCAACAAGTCGCAAAATCGCGACAAGTCGCGATATCGCGACAAGTCGCGATATCGCGGCAACTAACCATCCTTGACCGCGACGGAGCGACATGTCGCGAAATCGCGACATGTCGCGATTTCGCGACAACTATCCAACCTTGGCCGCGACGAGGCAACACGTCGCGATATCGCGACAACTATCCTTCCTCGGCCGCGACAGAGCAACATGTCGCGATATCGCGACAACTATCCTTCCTCGGCCGCGACGGAGCAACATGTCGCGATATCGCGACAACTATCCTTCCTCGGCCGCGACGGAGCAACATGTCGCGATATCGCGACAATAATCCTTCCTCGGCCGCGACGGCGCAACATGTCGCGAAATCGCGACAACTTTCCTCCCATGGCCGCGACGGCGCAACATGTCGCGAAATCGCGACAACTTTCCTCCCATGGCCGCGACGGCGCAACATGTCGCGATATCGCGATAGCTTTCCTCCGAAAACCGCAACGGCGCAACATGTCGCGATATCGCGACGGCGCAACAGGTCGCGATATCGCGACAGCTTCCCTCCAAAGGCCGCGACGGCGCAACATGTCGCGATATCGCGACAGCTTCCCTCCAAAGGCCGCGACGGCGCAACATGTCGCGATATCGCGACAGCTTCCCTCCAAAGGCCGCGACGGCGCAACAGGTCGCGATATCGCGACAAAAACCACCCTTAGCATTTTCTTTGCTCATTGTCTCAAGGATCTTTCAAGACCTTGCCTAATCACTTCATCCTCCAAAGGCATGTCACTGTGCAGTTGCACCCCTACCTCTTTCTCAGCACCCATCTTCGCAAGGAAATCGGCCGCTTTATTTAAATCTCTACTCACATAAACGGGGATCACATCATCTAATTCCCTCCATAGTTCCTTGATTTGAGAGACCAGAATCCGCAACCTCCATGCTTTCGAAGCAAAGTTCCTCATGCAGTCTAGAGCGCCAACCAGAATTTGAGAATTAGATTCGAGAATTATCCTCCTGTGGCCCTGATTAACTGCCCAGATGGAAGCAAATTTGATAGCAATGGCTTCTGCTTCATTGTTTGTGGCTCTTCCCAAGCCTTGCAGTTCTAGAGCACTGAACCAGCATGATCCCGACAAACTACACCAATTCCGGCACTACCCGGATTGCCTTTTGCAGCTCCATCAATATTGATTTTAATCCAACCTTCTGGGGGTGGTTTCCAGCTAGCTCTGTCCTGTCTCTCTTGCTCTTCGACTCCCTCTTCCAGTGGCCCAAGACCAACCTGATTTTCCTCTTTAGCATAGATGGCAACAGTTTTTGTGACTTTGCTCCAGATGACCTGCCAAACTCCATCTAGCGAGGAAAAAGTTTCTCTAAAAATTCGGGCATTTCTCTCCAACCACACTTGCCACCAGATGAAAAGTAAGCCAAGCTCCCAACCAATTCGAAGAGCTTTAGATTTAAATCTACCCCTCTTCCATCTTTCCCAAATATTGGTCCGATTCAGATCACCATTAGCCTGGAGTTTATAGTGAGAGAACCAACGCTTCCAAATCTGACGCGTGAAAGGGCACTCAAACATCAGGTGATCAGCTATTTCCTCGTTCTTGTGGCATAATACACATAGAGATGGACCGATGACTCCTCTACTTCTGAGATTGTCAAAAGTGAGAATTCCATTGTGCATAAACTGCCAGGCAAAGAAATTTACTTTCGGCCAGCCCTTGGAATGCCAAATCTTTCTCCAATCCTGAACCGAAAATGAATGTGGGGGAGGCTCGGGGAGGATCTTGTCGTATCCGTCCTTCACTGTATATACACCAAGGTTCCCATAGCCCCAAGCTAATTCATCCTCCTCGTCTCTCCCTGTGAGAAACCTTTCTGTCAAGATTTTGGTCAAGATGGGTGCCAGCTCCGGAGGGATTGTAATTGGCCACTCCTCCAACCTCTTAAACTTCTTAAACTTATACTCCCCCATTTGGCTAGTGTTGAAATAACTTTCAATTTGGACCCAACCCTTGGCTTCTATGGCGGATTTAATTGGTTGTAATTCGGGGAACTCAGCAATGATGGGTGGGTACTGGTCCCATGAATCAGTCCGAAACGTGCCTTCTCCCCTCTCCCCACTTTCCAAAACAATTGGTCTTTAATAACCCGAGATCCAAGCTTAAGAGCTCGCCACACTAAGGATCCAAGTACCATCCAGAGGGAAACGGCCCACCTCATTGGGGTGAACATGACCCAAATATTTACTCGGTTAGGATTCTACTCGAATAAGGAGGTTGGTTGGGAAATCCACCTCCAAGATGCTTTTCCAGCCAAAGCTTTGTTATTAAGCTTGGAGCTTCTCGATCCCAGCCCTCCTTTTTCCTTGGGCTGGGTAACTTTATCCCAACCAACCAAGGCCCATTTCCTCTCCCCTTTTGCTCCCTCCCATAAAAATCTTCTAGCCATTTTGTCCAGCTCTTTCCATATAGTATGTGGGGCAGCCAGGATAGAGAATTTATAAATTGGCATGGCCTCGAATAATCGATCGTAAGAAAGTTAATCTACCCCCATAGCTTAACCATTTATGAGACCAATGATTCATTCTATCTTTGATACCATCCAAAAGATCCTTCCGGATATCTATTTTTAATTTTTTGAAATGCAAAGGAACCCCCAAGTAAACCACTTGGAAGAGAAGTCCTTGTGAATCCCAAGATCTCTATAACTCTGTCCCGTAGCCTTTGGTCAAGATTGAAAAAGACCACTTTGGATTTTTTATCATTGATGACTTGGTTTGAAGCCCTAAGGTAGACATTAAGAGTATCTCTGATTCCTCTAGCTTCTCTGAAGCTGGCCACTCCAACCAATCCTTGGAGTCAAAATTTCCTCACCCACCTTGATACCTGTTAGCAGGCCTTGATGTCTTCTCCTCAAGAAAAGTCTACCTAATCCTTCAGCCAAAATGAGGAAAAGATAGGGAGAGCAAGGGTCCCCTTGACGAAGACCACGTGTGGCTCCAAAAGGTTGCGAGGGAAGACCCTTGATTAGAACAGAATAAGAAGGCGTAGAAACACAACTCATGACCCAATCTATCCAATCCCGAGAGAAACCAAAGGCTGCCATCATCTTTGACAAGAAACTCCACTCCACCCTATCATAAGCCTTGGACATATCCAGTTTAATGAACATTCCTTTATTACCAGATTTTTGCATTGTATGGATTGCCTCCTGAGCGAGAACCACCCCATCCAAGATCTGTCTACCCTCTACAAAACCCCTTTGCTCTGAGGAGATAATGTTATGAAGAAGAGGTTTTAGCCGTTCAGCCATTATCTTTGTGATTATTTTATAAATCACGTTGCATAAGGCAATAGGTCTGAAATCAGAGATATGAGCCCCCTCCTCCCCTTTTGGAATTAAAGTGATGAAGGTATGATTTATTGCCTTAAGCATTCTTTTATTAGTTCTGGACTCCTTTGTGACAGCCAAAACATCCTCCTCCAAAGTATCCCAAAAGGCCTGACAAAACTCAATAGGAAAGCCATATGGACCTGGAGATTTGCCAGTGCTCATTCCAAAGACCACATTCTTCAATTCATCTCTATCAATGGGTCTAAGAAGGGTCTGATTTTCTTCTTCGGAGATAACAGAGGGTATGACATCAATAACTTCATTTTGAGCCTCTACATCTTGCTCCATACTTTCCTTAAAAAGTTTAGAAAAATAATCCATTGAATGGGAATGCATACCAGGAAGAGTATCAAAGGAGTGTCCATTCTCATCTTGAAGGGCTTCCATGTTATTCATCTGTCTCCTAGCACAAGCTGATCGATGGAAAAATTTGGTATTTCTATCACCTTCTAATAACCAAGTGTTTCTTGCTCTCTGTTTCCAGTAAGTCTCCTCTTGGTTATCAATGTCCTCAACCGCTTTACGCAAGGCATCATCCTCGGTTTTGAGCTGCTCTGTAATTGTTCCTTCCCCAAAGTGTTTTTGAACCTCATCCCATCCGGCCACCAAGGGAGCTCTTTGGAGCTGGAAATCCGACTTATTAGCTTGCCTCCATTGTTTCAGTTGAACTTTGACAAAATGAAGCTGTTTGTGGAATCTAAACATTGCTGTCCCAAAAGGTAGATGGCCTTCTTCCCACCACTGCGGAATTTTCTTTCGAAGATCCTGTTGGCAATTTTGGGTACCTTGGGTACATTGCCCTTGCTCAAGTGTTGATGTTGTCATTGATGTCAAAGAGTGGAAGGGTTTTTGTGAAAACCAAGGCAGACTAAATTATAGGTTTTGTTTAAATCCATGGTCAACAGTTTTGAAATGGGTTTTTCTTAAAACCCAAGTTAGCTCTTCGTTTTGTTGAAAAAGGTGCTCCGATGATGAAGATATTTAATTTTAAATATCCAGTTTAAATTTTATTTATTTATTTAAAATTAAAATTAATATTTCAAAATTAAATTAAAGCTGTTCACCGACTTGTTTTCAAAGCCGACGTTGCTAGGGTTTTGCAACGGATCAATTAGGGTTTCCCGCTGACAAAGCAAGGTTAAGCAACCGAAAAATTCTAGGGTTTCATGTTGACCTAATTAGGGTTGCAGCCGACGTGTTTGAGAATGTTTTGATGGGATATTCTATTCTATAAAAAGGCGGGACTGTTGCAAGGTTAAAGTGTGGGCGTGATGCGATATATGCGAATGAAGTTCGTGTGCAGCAGAGTGTAAGTCGGTGATAGTTCTTTGGAGTTAAAGAAAAGAGATCGCAACGATGAGATAGTGAGTGAGTGCGTATCGACTGATCGAGAACAAAGAGAGCGATATGCAGACGGTGTGTTTAAAGTCTGAGGCAAAAATATGCAGATGGTAGAAGTGAGATTTCATGGAAGGTGCAGCAGAGTGAGTGGTGCAAAGAGAAGATAAGAACGCGATATGCAGAAGTCGTGTTCCGAGTGTGAAATGACAAGCAGTGCTGGCTATAGAAGTAATATTTCTGTGAAGTTGTAGCAGAGAACGCGGAGAGATATAGAGGAGTGGTTGAAAAAGTGCGAATCATTTTTCATAGTAGCAGCCGAATGCCGACAAGCAGCAGATCGCAAGAAAAACAACAGATCGTGATAATTGAGGTGAAAGTTTACATTCTGCAATTTTATCTTCAAGTTGTAGCTTGAAAAAGGGGTTGGTGCCTCTTTCCAGTTGGTGCTGGAAAAATTGGAGTTGGTGTTCCATTCTGTTGTAGCAGATAAAATTTAGAGGTTGGTGCCTCTTACCAGTTGGATGGTAGTCCAAGTAGTCTTTTTGAGGAGTAGCCACATCGGTGAACCTCGTTAAAATGCCGTGTTATGTGTGATGCTCTTAGTACTTTTATTATTTCTGTTTTAATCTGCTGTAGTTTATTTAAAAGTCTAAATTGCTTTTAAGTTTTTAAAGAACACACTGATTCACCCCCTCTCAGTGTCATTGTGATTGTAACAATTGGTATCAGAGCCAAGGTTCCCAATTTTGGCTAAATCAGTTAGGGTTGATCTTGGATTAGTACACAATGGCTAAGAAGAATAGATCCTCATCCAAAAAGGCATCCCAGCCAGTTTCAGTTCCTATGGTTGAGAAAATTGAACCAAAAATGGCAGAAGGAATGAACTCTGAAGTTGAAGAAGTTGAGGCTGAAGTTGATTTAGAGGGTGAGCTAGTGTCTGCTCTTACGGAATGGGAATCGGAGAAAAAGAAGAATGAAAAATTGTCAAGGAAACTTAAGGATGCAAACAACATTATTGCCAGTTTAAAAATACAGACTGAAGAATACAAGAAAATGTCTGAAGATCTGGAAATACAGGTATCCATGAAGATAGACCACTGCAGCAAATTGGAAGAAGAAAATGTGAGTCTTCGAATACAGATACAAGAGCTGGATCGAAAAATCAACTGTCATGTAAAACGTGAAGAAAGCTCGATGAAATTGGACAAAATTCTGAGCGATCAAAGATCCACAGGTATCAAATTTGGTCTCGGCTTTTCTGAAGGAGAATCATCAACTGGACCAAAAGCAAGCAATGTTGAAAGTGAAAAGAACAAAGACAAGAATCAGGCAAAAGAAAGATATAATGCCAGACCTGAAATAGCAGTTGACAATGATGGCTTTACTAAGGTCACACATCAAAAGAATAGAAGATCCAAGGCTCCAGAAACAACCTGGCCAAGACCATCTTTCAGGTTTAATCATTATTTCTATGGTTTTTGTTTCAAGTGTAATGTTTATGGGCATAAAATTGTTGATTGCAAATACAACGTAGGTCCAAGAAGTTTCACTAGTAGAAATGCGTTTGCTCCTTTAATGAGTTATGAAGTAGAGTGTTTTAAGTGTCACAACTTTGGTCATATTGCCGGAAATTGTCGTAGTATGTCTCGTTTCATATCAACCTCATGAAAGCAGATTTCAACCGTATAGAGCAAAACAAAATAGAATTTATACTGAAGGATATGTGCAAAATTCTAAAAAGGGGAAGTCACAGCTAGAACCCAATACCACAGTTAAAACAGAATGGAAACAAAAAGAATAGCTCAAGAAAGAACATGATTCTTTAATAGTGCAGATAGCTTTTAGAGCTTAGAATAAACATGTTCCTTGGATTCTTGATAGTGGTTGCTCAAGTCATATGACATGTGACAAACAGAAATTCAAAAATCTACAAAAGTATGAGGGTGGTTCTATAAAATTCAGCAACAATGACGGAGCCAAAATAATAGGTAAAGGAACGGTCAAAATTAGTGAAGGAAAGATCAAGTCAGAGGAAGTTTTATATGTGGATGGTTTGAAACATAATCTATTGAGTGTGAGTCAAATCTGTGACAAAGGACATGAAGTAGTTTTCAAGAAGCATGGTTGTGAAGTCAGAAAAATAAACAACAGGAAATTAATAGCAACCGGCTCAAGGACGTCTGGCAATCTGTACACACTCTCAGAGTTTTTAGAAGGTATGTGCTTCATGGGACAAGAAGAAGAGAACTGGTTGTGGCATAAGAGGCTTGGACACATAAGTTTTGATAATCTGGTAAGAATTAGCGCTAAACAAGCAGTGAGAGATATTCCAATCATTAAAAAACCTGCAAATAGTATGTGTGCTTCATGTCAGAAGGGTAAACAGACCATAGTTTCGTTTAAAACAAAAGAACATCACACTAACAGGCTTGGTCAAAACAGGTTTAGTCGAACTGGCTTAGTCAGAACATGTGGATTCAAAGAACAGGTATGCCTAAAAGAAACAACACTATTACTTGTTATAAGTGCAACAATAAAAGTCACACTGTCAGACAGATGCGGAGTTGAAATTCCAGGATATAGGAACAGGAATAGTGGCATGATCAGGTCCAAGGATTAGAAAAATGATAGGAACAAGAATATGGTCAAAGAGTTCAAGAGAAGACCCGGCAAGGAAGTTATAGACGTTGATGTTGATCATTGCCTAATGGGAGTTTTACTCCCACCCCGCAATTAATCACCTCATCGGGAGGTGGGGGAGGGACTAAGCTAAGAGGCTCATTCTTAGTTCCGAGCCCCAAAGGTGGCCCTTTGCCATTGATGACAAAGGGGGAGAGATATGAGTAAGGGGGAGAGCTTCAAGTGAAGAGGAAAGCTTCAAGTCATGGGGAGCAAAACTTCAAAGAGATTGATTTCAGTTTTGGCTCTTGAAGATGTGTTTTTAGTAAAGGGTTGCCATCAATGACAAAGGGGGAGATTGTTGGCAATTTTGGGTACCTTGGGTACATTGCCCTTGCTCAAGTGTTGATGTTGTCATTGATGTCAAAGAGCGGAAGGGTTTTTGTGAAAACCAAGGCAGACTAAATTATAGGTTTTGTTTAAATCCATGGTCAGCAGCTTTGAAATGGGTTTTTCTTAAAACCCAAGTTAGCTCTTCGTTTTGTTGAAAAAGGTGCTCCGATGATGAAGATATTTAATTTTAAATATCCAGTTTAAATTTTATTTATTTATTTAAAATTTAAATTAATATTTCAAAATTAAATTAAAGTCGTTCACCGGCTTGTTTTCAAAGCCGACGTTGCTAGGGTTTTGCAACGGATCAATTAGGGTTTCCTGCTGACAAAGCAAGGTTAAGCAACCGAAAAATTCTAGGGTTTCATGTTGACCTAATTAGGGTTGCAGCTGACGTGTTTGAGAATGTTTTGATGGGATATTCTATTCTATAAAAAGGCGGGACTGTTGCAAGGTTAAAGTGTGGGCGTGATGCGATATATGCGAATGAAGTTCGTGTGCAGCAGAGTGTAAGTCGGTGATAGTTCTTTGGAGTTAAAGAAAAGAGATCGCAGCGATGAGATAGTGAGTGAGTGCGTATCGACTGATCGAGAACAAAGAGAGCGATATGCAGACGGCGTGTTTAAAGTCCGAGGCAAAAATACGCAGATGGTAGAAGTGAGATTTCATGGAAGGTGAAGCAGAGTGAGTGGTGCAAAGAGAAGATAAGAACGCGGTATGCAGAAGTCGTGTTCCGAGTGTGAAATGACAGTGTGCTGGCTATAGAAGTAATATTTATGTGAAGTTGCAGCAGAGAACGCGGAGAGATATAGAGGAGTGGTTGAAAAAGTGCGAATCATTTTTCACAGCAGCAGTCGAATGCCGACAAGCAGCAGATCGCAGAAAAACAGCAGATCGTGATAATTGAGGTGAAAGTTTACATTCTGCAATTTTTATTATTATCTTCAAGTTGTAGCTTGAAAAAGGGGTTGGTGCCTCTTTCCAGTTGGTGCTGGAAAAATTGGAGTTGGTGCTCCATTCTGTTGTAGCAGATAAAATTTAGAGGTTGGTGCCTCTTACCAGTTGGTGCTGGTGAATGATTATGTAAAGTTGTAGCTTTGCATTTGACTGGATTTGGATGGTAGTCCAAGTAGTCTTTTTGAGGAGTAGCCACATCGGTGAACCTCGTTAAAATGCCGTGTTATGTGTGATGCTCTTAGTACTTTTATTATTTCTGTTTTAATCTGTTGCAGTTTATTTAAAAGTCTAAATTGCTTTTAAGTTTTTAAAGAACACACTGATTCACCCCCCCTCTCAGTGTCATTGTGATTGTAACAAGATCCTCCTTTTGTAACAAAAAATTCTCAAATTTAAAAGGTTTGTGATGCTGCCCTGTCATAGTCCCTCCCTCCAACAAAATGGGAAAGTGATATGAAACTGGGCCCTCCAAAATCTGGAATTTAGTATTCCACTTTACAAATGCCTCCTCTGAGACCAGAAAACGGTCTAGCTTTACCTTCCTGCTATGTGGCTCCCTCCTCTTGTTAGTCCAAGTAAAGTAGGTTCTGGGGCCTTTAATATCCACTAAATGAAAGGCCCGGACTTGGGCAATCAGAAGCCGATCCCCTGGATCCAAAATTGGGGTTCCACCTTCCCGATCTCGAGCGGATAATTTAGCATTAAAATCCCCAGACAATAATCCAGTCTAAATCTTCCCTTGAGGACCTCATGTTATGTACGACTTTCCGTTGGAGCCTCCGGCCATCAAGGTTTTGAGCCCCATAAAAATTTGTGATTAAAACATGTTCAGCCGTGACATTATTCCTAAAATGAGATGTGAGAACACCCCTCCAAGCTATATGTTCTATTGCAGTTCATTCCAGAGGGTTCCAAAGAGTAACAATCCCCCCTGAAGCACCTTGGGCAGCCACATCCATATGACCAGCGCCCCTCCAGATTCTATTAACTGTTTTACACATAAGATCTAAAGACATTTTTGTCTCCTGGATAAGCAAAAAGTTTGTTTTACATTTTCCTAAGAGTCTTTGAACAACAAATTGATGGGTTCTACTGTTTAAACCCCTAACATTCCAAGATTGAATAATCATTGAAAACCTTGAGAGCAGTAAGAATCAATTGTCCTCACCGATCCTCCAGTGATCAGCTTGTCTCCTTGAACTGCTAGCAAGTCCTTATTTGATTTTCTGCCCGCTCCTTGAGAGTTGCTATTTTTGGATCTCTTTTCCACCTGAGTTATCCCTAGGGCTGGCCTTTCTCTGTTCTTTTCTGCAATTCCCATGCTGACATCCTTAATTACTGGCTGCGCTTGGGAGTGCACTATCAATGCCCCCGCATTCTCTGGCTGCGGTAACTCAGTGGACTCAATCACCTGTTCTAAGACAAGGGGAGATGAAGGAGAAGCATGAGTGTGGATGTTATTGTCCTCAATATTCCCATCCACTCCTTCCATGACTTGATCCTCTTGATCCACTAGTGTCTTAAAAATTTCATATCTATTGGCTGGCTTGAGTTGTGATTGTTCCTTACCATTTTTCTTTTGCTTTCTCCTTCTTTTGGGCTGTTCAAAGCCATCTTTCTGAACATCATTACCCTGAGGAGTATTGGATGGTTCTTTGGCAAGAGTAGACTTACCCTCTCTGGGGCGATTTGGCATTCCAAGCGGGGCCTCCGTTTTTGTGTTCAAAATATTTGGACAAAACCGGGCCAAATGCCCATGTTTGTGGCAAACTCTGCATCTGAAGGGCAGAGCCTCATAATCTAGTTGTTGGATCCAAGATAGTCCTGCCAGTTCAAGTTCCACCTCTGTCGGTAGAGGCTGGCTAATATCCATTTCCACGCAAATTCTTGCAAAGACAGCTATGTTACCTTCTATGGTGTCCTTGGAGACGCCCAGATGTCTACCGAGGGAGTTACCGATCATTTCCGAACCTGCTCACCCCAAAACTCCATTGGAAGAGCGTACAACCGGATCCAAACCGGGATAGCCGTGGGTTCAATACGAGGATCGAAACCCACTCTCCAGGGTTGAACAAATAACCCTGCCGGACCGTGGTTCCTCTTTTCTGATTCAAACGCCCTGTTTCTATTGGCTAGAGAAGAAAAACTAACAATGAAATACCCATTGCTAATAAACCATAAGGAGTACTCACCATGAGGCTCCCAGTTCTGTCTGACCCAGGTATGCAAGAAATTCGGGGTAGGTCGGATACCCATGAATTTAGAGATCAGATCATGGTTAGCTCCGTATATGATTGTGTCTTCGACCATCTTTGGTTCGATGACAATCTTGGGTCTTGAGGCGGATTGTGGAAGGCATCCATTAACTCGATGTGTTGTTGAGCTCTTGCTAGTGTTCTTGAAGAGCGTATGAAGAGTATTTCTCTAAGCTTCGTCATTGGAAGACGAAGAATTTTCTTTTAGCAATTCAGCGTAAGAGCTCTTTCTCCTAGAGAGAGGGTCTGGAGGAGACCCCATTGGGCCCTCCTAGGGCAGCAGACGTTCCTTCAGATCCACAGTAACCAGAAAAACACTACGGCAACCCACCTGATGCCCTGGATTTTCCTTCGCTCCACAAACCCTAGAACATTGCCAGTTCCCTGCTCAGAAATTTTCCCGCCAGTTCCCTTGATCATGCTCTGATACCAATTGTTAGGAACCTGGTTCCTATCAATTGAAAATCAATGAAGGAAAATGGAAAATGAATGCAAATGAATAAAATAACAATCACTTTTTTATTGATTCGCTATTCACATGGAGGTCCAATATTCACATAATTAATAACCCATTTTAAGGTTATTTATTAAGAGTTATGTAGAAGAGATTGTGCCTTTCTAAATTAGACCTTTGATGGTCGAAAGAGTATCCATTCATCTCTATTTTCTGTATCATATTGTGCATTAAATCCTCACGCGGTACTGTCCTATAGAGGCAAAGGGATAACTTTGATCGCTCTAAGAGCAACCCAAAACAATTCAAGGAGGGTAAACTGTTATATATATTTTTTAATGAGTTGGAAAATGTTATAATTTTACATTGTATTTGTGGTGAAAAATAAACTCGTTGTTATTTGTATTCAAAATTTATTCAAATATGCAAGTTATAGGATAAAGACATTCATGTGTGGTGACAATGTTCGTATTTGTTATGAAGCATATTATAGTAAAGATTATTATGTGGTTATATCTAGTCTGTTTGCAGTGGTCACAAAGAGCAAAAATAAAGTGATAGAGTATCTTACATGTTATAGAGAGTTGTAAAAATAACAAGCCATAAATCATCTTAGGCATCACGGGGATTTACAAAAAATAGAACATATTTACAGCATCTAGTATCCCATATGTAAAAGAAACAAGCTATGAGATGAGATGACCTTCTATTTCCTTTTGGCTAAATTGGTGTGGAGCACCTATTAAAGTGTACTTTGTTCTTATGGCTATCTAGGTTTAAGATAAATGCACCAATTTTTCCTTGAGTGTCTTGATTTATAATTTTATATTCTAGGTCATGATTGCAAATTCTGTCTAATATTGTGAAGACTTGGATTCATCTCCAGACCCAGGGTCGTTCAAAGTTTGGGGGGGAGAACTCGGCAAGAGTATGCAAATAAGAAAAATTATAACATACATTACATGTTATAGAAAGAGACTTAATTTCAGTTCTCCATGTTTGTGTTTACAAGAAATGTCAGCATTGAAAAGAACTGCATGTTTGTGTTAAAAGAAATATTAATTGGGACCTTTTTTCTGTTGAAATTTGGTTGTTTTTTTTGAATAAGTTGAAAAGTTGGGGGCACATCGAGGGCCACCCTCCCCGTGAATTGAACTTGGGTCTCTGCTAGGAGAGCCAAATGCCTTTTGCCATTGTGGTGTCCTTGTCGGGACTATAAAAAACATTATTATTTTTTATTAGGGTAAAAAGGGGTTTTAGGGTCCCCAAACCTGTACATCAAGCTGTGTAAGATAGTACAATATGCTGCAACAGCCTTACAAAATACTATCATCCACTTACTACTATGGCTGAACCTTAGAATACTGCATATCGACAAAGCAACTTCCAAAACATGACAGATTAGTAGACCACTTCCAAAACAGAAACTTAAAAAAAAAACTGTAGGTACTACCCAATCATAATAAAAACAACAGTCCGGAACCATTGGGTCTTTTAATTGTTTTTCTTTTGTAGCATAGGTTCTTTCTCCAGAGTGACAAGATCTGAGAATGCATTTTTGCACTTCAACCTCCTGAGGTAATATGTAGTTGTAACCTATTCTGTATGATCTTCATTTTTAGAAAACTGACTGTCACCGACTGTTTCATAATTAGCTTCAAGAATTTTATCTGAGGTGCTAATCTTTTCCATGGTATTGACTGGATGGTCTTTAGTAACCATTTGGCTTTTATCAATGATCTGATTCGAATTCTCCTTTCGGGGTTGAGTCTTCTGTTGCCTGCTTGATTCCTGCTGGACAATTGGTGCAACTAGAGGATGAGCTTCTTCCTTGTGAATTGGGACGTTTGAAGGTTCAAGATCATTCGTGTGTAGGGCCTTCTCCTCCACCAAGGAGGAATCAGAGCATGATCGGATGATTGAGCATCTCTTCTTCAAGTGGCCATATTGTTGACAACCATAACATCTCAGGGAGAAGTTTTCATAGTCAATATTTTAGATCTATTCCCCTTTGCTTGAGGAGATAGTAATGGATTGAGGCCAAGGAATTGAAACATCCATCCAAACAACCAATCTTGCTTTATTCATATTAAATTTACTGGACACATTTTCCTCTATTTGGGTATCCATATATTGGAATGCACGAATGGCGTTACCAATTTTGGCAAATATCTTCTTTCCCCAGAACTCCATAGGGAGAGCATATAGATTCACCCAGATTGGGAAGCCATCAACTTCTTCTGTAAGGGGGTTGAAACCGGGAGTCCAAGGTTGTATATAGAAACCTCTTTGTTCAAAAAACCAATTGTATCTATAAGAGATTACCCTATCTCTATCTGCTAAATCAAAAAAGAAAACATAAAAGAAATTTTTGGGTAGCAGAGTTACTTGGAATTTACTAGACCACCAAAGTTTAATGTATCCTTTGAGCTCCTCCAGGCCTGGTCTTTTGCCCCTGAGTTTGCAGATAATTTTTTGGGTTTCATGATCAATCAGATCCAACCCAAATTCATCCTCCAAAATCCAATATGCTAATCAAAGATCCTTGAGAGACATTTCTTCTGATCAAAGAGGCTTTCTCACAGACTGAAGAGCGACTAATATCCTCTTGAGTACAGCGAGCGGGCTGCGAACAACCCTCTTTCTGCAATGCTTGACTGCACCTAGGGTTTGCACCCCTTTTGCTCCGTTCCATCCTCATGTCCTTCTGAGTATAGTAAGTGGGCTTCACACAACCCTCTTACTGCAACGCTTTTCTACACCTAGGGTTTGCACCCCTTTTGCTCTGTTCCATCCTCATGTCCTCCTGAGTACAGCGAGCGGGCTGCGAACAACCCTCTTCCTGCAACGCTTGATTGTGCCTAGGGTTTGCACCCCTTTTGCTCCATAAAAGATATCTGCACTGATTATTAAATGAGTTTACACAAGTTTTCATGAGGGTTCCTGGTCCCCTCATACCGAGTGGGGTTTGAACCTTGGACCTCTCAAAGAGAGGCCAAAGCCCTTACCACTGCAGTAAGCTTGCAGCACATGTTGAAATTTGGTTATTGTTTTTCTTACTCTCCAATATTGTAGAACCCCTAATTTTAGATTTCAGGCTTCAGAATAAAAGAAATAGCTGTAGAGTTTTTTGGATGTTAGTTCACATTTCAGCTCTTTGCAGTCAGTTACTTCAGCATACACAATAACATCAATATGACAACTTTCAGTTCTGATTGTCTAAATTTCAGTTTTTTTTCCTCCTTAAAATTCAAGTTGTGTCCTAAGTAATCAACAGATTTCCACCCAGCCCTCTGATGTGGAAAATGGGTGCTGGTCATTGTCAAGCAATTCAAAACTGGATTCTACCTTCAACTACTAAACCTGCCAATGAAGTTATCTATCACTAACATTAGCTTTTTTTGGAAATATAAAATACAACCACCAATGCTTCTTTAAACACTGCTACATTGAAGAATGTGGATGATAATGAAGGGCGATTCTGGTACTGGTATGGAAGAACTCAACATTGCTTATTTCTTATGCCATTGAGAGAAAGGGAATTTATGTTCAAAAGGCCCTGGATTATTATCCAAAAGAAATGTTATGGAACTGAATTATTAAAAGACCAAGCAAATTTATTCCACCACTGACTTTCCCCCAGTGATCTTTAGCTGAACCACATACCAGGCTATGACAAAATGATATGTTATCTATCACTGGATCCATCATTATATGGGTTTCATGATCAATCAGATCCAACCCAAAGATCCTTGAGAGACATTTCTTCTGATCAAAGAGGCTTTCTCACAGACTGAAGAGCGACTAATATCCTCTTGAGAACAGCGAGCAGGCTGCGAACAACCCTCTTTCTGCAATGCTTGACTGCACCTAGGGTTTGCACCCCTTTTGCTCCGTTCCATCCTCATGTCCTTCTGAGTATAGTAAGTGGGCTTCACACAACCCTCTTACTGCAACGCTTTTCTACACCTAGGGTTTGCACCCCTTTTGCTCTGTTCCATCCTCATGTCCTCCTGAGTACAGCGAGCGGGCTGCGAACAACCCTCTTCCTGCAACGCTTGACTGTGCCTAGGGTTTGCACCCCTTTTGCTCCATAAAAGATATCTGCACTGATTATTAAATGAGTTTACACAAGTTTTCATGAGGGTTCCTGCTCCCCTCATACTGAGTGGGGTTTGAACCTTGGACCTCTCAAAGAGAGGCCAAAGCCCTTACCACTGCAGTAAGCTTGCAGCACATGTTGAAATTTGGTTATTGTTTTTCTTACTCTCCAATATTGTAGAACCCCTAATTTTAGATTTCAGGCTTCAGAATAAAAGAAATAGCTGTAGAGTTTTTTGGATGTTAGTTCACATTTCAGCTCTTTGCAGTCAGTTACTTCAGCATACACAATAACATCAATATGACAACTTTCAGTTCTGATTGTCTAAATTTCAGTTTTTTTTCCTCCTTAAAATTCAAGTTGTGTCCTAAGTAATCAACAGATTTCCACCCAGCCCTCTGATGTGGAAAATGGGTGCTGGTCATTGTCAAGCAATTCAAAACTGGATTCTACCTTCAACTACTAAACCTGCCAATGAAGTTATCTATCACTAACATTAGCTTTTTTTGGAAATATAAAATACAACCACCAATGCTTCTTTAAACACTGCTACATTGAAGAATGTGGATGATAATGAAGGGCGATTCTGGTACTGGTATGGAAGAACTCAACATTGCTTATTTCTTATGCCATTGAGAGAAAGGGAATTTATGTTCAAAAGGCCCTGGATTATTATCCAAAAGAAATGTTATGGAACTGAATTATTAAAAGACCAAGCAAATTTATTCCACCACTGACTTTCCCCCAGTGATCTTTAGCTGAACCACATACCAGGCTATGACAAAATGATATGTAAGGTTGGTTCTGAGGGTACTACTCGGAATTAAAATATGAAAACATAAAACGTTCATGGATGCTAAGCATTTTAACATATAAACAAGATAGATAACATGCGATTAGGGTTTGCACTTTCAAATTTTAAGTCAGCAGGCTAATTAATTCCTTAACCAAATGGTCTTTTAGCTTAAGTGCAGAGCTAATAAATTTTTAGATTCAAGAATGTGAACTACCTATCAATTCAAATCAACCTAACATTGCAGCAGATTGGAGTGTGCTATATCTTGCTAGTGCAATTCAAGTTTGTTGACCTTCTGAACGTCCTTGTGGAATTCCAAATCCAAGCAAAGCATACCTGTGCCTCTCCTGGAATTGATGTTGCCTAACCCCTCAGTAGAAAATGGACATAAAGATGATGTGCATTTTCTGAGATGACAGTGCATGATATTTGGTTCGTGATGAGGTGGTTACTCTGCGTGGGGTCCTAAACTCTACTTTGTAATTGACTTGTCTTCTGGTGGATTAGAATTAGAATGTTTCCTAAAGCTGCTTTGATGAACATGAGGATTAGGTTTTTGTTTTTTTGACTAAACGTTTGGCTTGCTTTTGCCCCCATTTGACTTTATGGATTCGCACTTTCTAGGCTGTAATGTTCTCTATCACATCTCTTGTTATCATCCAAAGACCTAATTTTAACATTTTTATTGATTGATCGGAATGGAACTTTATTGTACGATTCAGGGAGTCAAGCAAATATTCTTTTTATGTAGTGATTGGAAGGCATGTAAGTTAATTTTTAGAAAGGATCCTTATTATCTACATGATTTGAAACCCCTATAGGAGAAGAAACTCCCTATGGATAGAGCTTTGTGAGAGAGCATTTATCTTCTGAAAGATGCCAGTTGATGCACTATGAACGACACAAATGCTCCAAAAATTTGTGCAGAAAAGCCATTTTCTACACTCTGGATTATGTATTTGTATGAAAATTTTAAACCCATAAGTGAAAAATGTTGTAAAGCTTGATGTGGTTAACAAACATATTCTAATAGAATTATTGAGAGATGAATTAAAGAAAATAAAGTTTGAAAGTCTGGTTAACAAACATATTCTAATAGAAATTATCGAGAGATGAATTAAAAACAATAAAGTTTGAAATTTTTTAAAATGAATGGATTCATTCATATGGCTGTGTATCCTTTTCTTTTTGTTTATTTAATATTTTAATTGGTTATATGGGATTGAAACAAACCCCACTTGTATTACATCATGCTAGTGTTACCACGGTATTTCAACAAGCCATATGTGGTTTTAAAACAACATTTTGGCAATTATGCATTTATCTCTTGGCAAGATTTGAACCTAGGTCTTTGCATTGAAGTCTACGCTTCTAACAACTTGAGTTTATGCCATTTGATTGATATTAAGGTTCACCCATGGGATTAGAACCTTGGTTTATGGTGTGAAACTCATCGCTACGAACCACTTGTCCCAAACCCTAGCGGAAAATGTTAAGGTTCATCCATGGAATCAGAACCTTGGTGTATGGTACGAAACTCCTTGCTCCCCATTGCTTTATTGAAATACCTCGGGCCAAACTTTAAGATTCCCCCATGGGATTGGAACCTTGGTTTATGATGTGAAACTACTCGTTACCCACTGTTTGCCCCAAACCAAATGGGATTAAATGTTCTGGTTCAGTGATGGGATTGGAACCTGGCTTTATGAGCTGAAATGCTTTGTTCCTTAATCACTTGCCCCATACCCCATGGGAAAATGTTAAGGTTCACTCATGGGATTGGAACCTTAATTTATGGTTTGAAACTCATCACTCACCATCAGTTCCCCCAAACCATATGGGAAAATGTTAACCTTTACCCATGGGATTGAAACCTGGGCCTATGATGTGAAATTTCTCACTCCAATTGCTTGCTCCAAACCCAATGGGAAATGTTAAGGTTCATCCATGGGATTGAGACCTTGGTTTATTTTGTGAAACTCCTCACTCCCTGCTTCTCGCTCCAAATCCCTTGGACAAAATGTTTAAGGGTCACCTGTGAAATTTGAACCTTGGCTTATGATGTGAAAGTTTTTGCTTCCCACCATTTGCTGCAAACACGTCAGGTTTAAAATTTTAAGTTTAACCCATGGGAGTGGAACCTTACTTTGAAGTGTGAAACTCTTCACTTCCGATCACTTGCCCCAAATCCCTTGGGGCTAGTGTTAAGGTTCAACCATGAGATTGGAACCTTGGTTTATGGTGTGAAACTCCTTGCTCTCCACCACTTGCTCCAAATCCCTTGCGGTAAAATTTAAGGTTCACCTATGGGATTGGAACCCCAATCTATAGACTTGTCCCAAAGTCGTTGAGCCAAATGTTAAAGTTCACGCATGGGATTGGAACCCTGGGTTATGGTAAGAAGCTCCTTGCTCCTTGCCCCAAACACAATGAGATTTCATAAGGCTCAACCATTGGATTTTAACCTTGCTATACCTTGTGATATTCTTCACTCTTAGTCACTTGTAAAGCCCACAGGCATATAGCCTTTCCTTTTACAGCCTTATAATCTTCAAGATTTTTGGTTGTATAGATTCTTAGAAGCTTTGTTGAGCTTTGTTAGATTTTTGTTTTTTAAATATTTATTTAGGTTTGTAGGTGTCAGAAATTTAAACCCATATTTTCAGAACTTTTGTATCACACCAAATTGTGCATGTGCATGTGTTCTGGAACATGAGGAGAGACACAAAATTGAATTTTTGGAATGAACATCTGTGGAGAAAGTACACTATAAGGGTATAGAACGCGAATGGGGAATATCATGGAGACAAATGTGATGATTTCATTTCAGACCTTCCTATGAGAACAAATTTTCATAATAGACAGTTTTTGTTTAAATGATCACATTTTCCTTTGATATTATTGGAAATTGGGATTAAAATTGATGTAAATTAATCGTATACTTCATCCTGAAGATTCTTATTTAATGCTATTTTGAAAAATTGATCTTTGTTATTTATGGTAATGAATATAAATTTTATTAAATGAAAAATTAATCATTTAGTCAGGGGGATTGAATTTTTGTTTCTGATGCATTTAGTTTGGTGGTTATTGTTGGGATTGATCATAGACACGTTGTCGCAGTACTTTTGAACGTGGGTGGACTGGCCTTTACAACAGTTTGTGAAAGGCATGCATCAAAAGATAATTATTGCAAAATTAAGGATTACACTTGGGAGTTGGTAGATATGTCATCAACTACGAAGAAAATTGAGTCATTGATGTTCTTCTCACACCCATTGTTTTATTTAATAGTTGCCGGTGTAAGTCGTTTGTGTTTGATTCCTTACTTTGACAAATAATAGGTAAAGAGAAAGAAGCACCATCTATAAGATCATTTGTACAACCAGGCTTCTAGTGATCATGTTTCCATCATCACAAATATGAATTTGAAGTTTTTATCCTCCATTCAGAGTGCTTACAATGTGAGGAAGGGGCATTTGCATATAGTGGGTCAGACTTCCATTCTCACCAATCTTTCTTATCTTTCTTTTTTGGAAATGTGTAATGGAAAATACAAATTGAGCCAACCTTACATTACCCATACCTTACAACAGCATAGCTAAAGAGAAACTTAAAATACATGGAATAAAAGCCAAACTTAGAGCTGGGAAATAGGCTTCAAGAACTTTAGAATGTGAAAATGTAGCCTGAAGTTAAGCCAATAGTAAAGAATTGATAAAGACATGAACAATTTGTTTGCTTTTTGTGCACTCAGGGAAATTTACTACGAATATATCCTTTTCTTGCAGGTGAGATCCCCTTCAGAGAACGAAGAACTGGAGCTGCTATTTGCTGGACTTTCTTTGTAAAGAAGAATGTATATGAATATGTATGTTGATTTTCTCCCACATAATGTGTTTGATATGTTTTTTGTGTTTTCAAAAGTTGTGGTAACAGTGGTCATTGTATGGTTGAATGACCGCCTCAAGAAATGTTTGACTTGAGTTTATGTTAAAAATCTGTTAATTAAGAGAAGTGCAGTCTCAGTAAGAGGAAGTGCGTTGCATGTCATAATCCTCCAATGTTGTAACTAAAAAGGTTCTTGATTGTACAGGTATTTAGTGACTATTAAAAGAGACATCCTTAGTTTCTAATTCAATGTTTTTGTTGGGATACTTTTCATATGTAGCGAGTCCGACAGAAACGATGTACAAAGTACTGAACCAAGCAAGCTCTGAAGCACAATGACTATTGCAAGATCCCTTGTGTTGGGTTACTACACCACCGCTTACCAAATATGTTCCATTCTACTGATAAATAAATTTCAGGAGAGAGGGAGATGGTACATACCATAATACTGTAAATATGTAATACTAGGCTTACAAGTACTATGATACAAGGACAGTATTAGTCAAACTGATAATATGTTTGATTCCTATATTAGATGTTTTGATAATAGAAAACATTTTAAATAGTTTTGGACATGTTTTCATGTGTTAAAGGCTTTGAACATTAAACCTTGGTGACTCTGCTTGTGTGGTTAAGAATGCAAGCTATGATGCTACTTTTATTTAACATTTGCTGGAATGTTCGAGCATTGAATATTGCAGTTTGTTTCCATTATGCTAGTTTTGCCCTATGGTTATCTGTGGCTATCTAGTGTTTGGCTTCTGATATAATTGTCACAAGCTTCTAGTGCAGGATTATTTGATACGATTCCTGTCTTGGTAATTATTTATTACATGAGGTGTATTTGTATTTTTTAATTAGTGACGTCTCAATGGCTTTTTCACATTGAAGCATATTTGCATGACATGGCCTTGGTGTAGTGAATAATGAAACAAAATGTCCAGGCCTCTTGTCCATTAAGTTTCATTATTGTTAAATTATAATCTAACAGAAAAATATTCAACTTTCAGATGATCAGAAATTTAGAACTAAGTAGATTATGAACTTTCCTTCTGTCAATTATTACAAGAAATGTTGCAGCATGCATAAATAGTTTATGGTAAACAAATGTATATTGATAAGTAGATCAAATTGATAAAGGTATATTTCTGTAAATTTTATAGAGATGTGGAAAGCCTGTGGAAAGCATTTTTATATTTACAGACTGCACCTTTGTTACAATGACTATTATTTTGCAGACTTGTCATTATTAACGTTGTCACATTTCACTCTATTACTGTTCAATGATGTTACACCTGTTGAAGCCCAACATGCATAGGTTTTTCAGAGTAATCAGCAATCTGCCGTGGCTCCAAGCAAAGATACATCCTCCATAAAGGGAGGAGAGTCTTTTGTAAATGTAGAACAGGTCTTCATGTGCATAGTCGATGGGGTTATGATATTGAAGATATATCTTAAATCAAACAACACAAATTACAAATTCAAAGCCTTGACAATAAAATTAAAGTGGAAATGACAGGCACAAAGGTGGAACCCACTGCTAATAGTTCTTCAATATATGTCTGCCAAACTAGTCCAATTGTGTTTAGCCTGATTTCATTCCACTAGGGTTGTGATGTTTTGAATTGCTCCTATAGTTATTAGAGATATGGTTCAGCTCTCCCGATCATTCCTCTCCAACTGGAAAAGATGAATGAGAAATTTCCTGAAGAATACATTTTTTCTTAATAAAATACTTTGATGTGGAAGCAGTAGATCACACTCCCATATATTGGGGAACTGGAACAGCACTATTTGCTTGTAAAACATCAAGCCATACATCATTGACCGTGCTTGCATGTCCTACTAAGTCTTAGGTGAGTCCTAGTATCGATTGTTTGGTACTATGTAATTTGGCATCTACTGCGACTCACCATGTCTTTATCTCTAATCGTGTCATCCCAACTAATGTCCTTGCAGGTTTTACTTTTTAAAATGTATTCTTGGTGTAGGCTAATATTTATCAATATCCCTGTCATTTCTCTAGCTTGCATGCTCATCTTTAATAAGACTAAAAACTAGTAGCAGGCTTGTCCAATCATGCTTTCCTATTATCAATAGAAAGGAATCCATGGATAGCTACACCACTTGGTTGTCTATAAGTTCATGCATAGAGTCTAGCTACTTTTAATTAGGATGAACCATCCAAATTATTGACACTTAACTATTGTCACATTTAATAAATTTTAACCCTTCTTGCCACTACAAACGAAACTTTCCAATTACAAGGACTAATGAAGTAAATTTTAAATAAAACTTGTACTATTGCACTTCACATTTTATATGTGCAATTGATGCGAACTTGGTGAGTAGTACATCCTCCATAAAGGGAGGAGAGTCTTTTGTAAATGTAGAACAGGTCTTCATGTGCATAGTCGATGGGATTATGATATTGAAGATATATCTTAAAGCAAACAACACAAATTACAAATTCAAAGCCTTGACAATAAAATTAAAGTGGAAATGACACAGGCACAAAGGTGGAACCCACTGCTAATAGTTCTTCAATATATGTCTGCCAAACTAGTCCAATTGTGTTTAGCCTGATTTCATTCCACTAGGGTTGTGATGTTTTGAATTGCTCCTATAGTTATTAAAGATATGGTTCAGCTCTCCTGATCATTCCTCTCCAACTGGAAAAGATGAATGAGAAATTTCCGGAAGAATACATTTTTTCTTAATAAAATACTTTGATGTGGAAGCAGTAGATCACACTCCCATATATTGGGGAACTGGAACAGCACTATTTGCTTGTAAAACATCAAGCCATACATCATTGACCGTGCTTGCATGTCCTACTAAGTCTTAGGTGAGTCCTAGTATCGAATGTTTGATACTATGTAATTTGGCATCTACTACGACTCACCATGTCTTTATCTCTAATCGTGTCATCCCAACTAATGTCCTTGCAGGTTTTACTTTTTAAAATGTATTCTTGGTGTAGGCTAATATTTATCAATATCCCTGTCATTTCTCTAGCTTGCATGCTCATCTTTAATAAGACTAAAGAACTAGTAGCAGACTTGTCCAATCATGCTTTCCTATTATCAATAGAAAGGAATCCATGGATAGCTACACCACTTGGTTGTCTATAAGTTCATGCATAGAGTCTAGCTACTTTTAATTAGGATGAACCATCCAAATTATTGACACTTAACTATTGTCACATTTAATAAATTTTAACCCTTCTTGCCACTACAAACGAAACTTTCCAATTACAAGGACTAAATGAAGTAAATTTAAAATAAAACTTGTACTATTGCACTTCACATTTTATATGTGCAATTGATGAGAACTTGGTGAGTAGTGACATCTCTATGTATGAAATTGATTATGCTAACTTGGTGAGCAGTCAAAACTGATGCATATGAGAGAAGGGAATCTTCCTATGAACGGTCTTTTCAAGTAGCCAATTATCCACTCAACTAATGACCACCCGATGCACGGTAATCACACGTTCAATCTTTTCAAGTAGCCAATTATCCACTCAACTAATGACCACCCGATGCACGGTAATCACACATTCAATCAATTGGGTTCAAGATGACAATACAAATTTTCAAGTCTTATGTGAGATTGTAGAGTCTATTCGACGTCTTATGACGACATACAACTACCAATGACGACACTCCTTCAGTTCTTGTACGACACATTCAATTGTACAACTTTTCATGACAACTTTTTGAGACGACAAAATCCTATTGTGTAAGATGACAACTTGGCAATGCTTATTGACGACAATCTTACAAGATGGTAATACTCCATGGTACAAGATGGTAATGAACAAGATATATTTTTTTAAAAGATGACCTTATTCAAGATGACAATCCTCTCTCCTTTGCACGGTAGGCATGATTTCCCTACATGAGCAGTAATGCACATGCTCATTTCAACCTCTCCAACACTCTTGCTAGTATGTTGCTTCCACTTGAACAGTAATTTCTTCGAACAACATTCCACATGACATCTCACTCCCGCTTAAAAGATGCTTTCACTTGAACGACAACAAATAATTTGGCAATGATCGACATATTGCGACTAAAGACCTTCTAGTGATAACTTGCACACAAAATTTCACAATGTTCTATCCAAATATTGTCACATGCCCTCTATTCTTACATATTTAGATTGGATCAGGGAAAATGCAATTGTATTTTAAAAGATTGCACGACTGTTACAAGAAAAATAGATTAAAACACAAGACATAATCCTACCTTGGCTATCTTTCTCTCTCTGCCTGCATGTCTTTCCTAGGCCTCTCTTTTGGGCCATCTCAGACATTACTCTTGAGCTCTCTTCTTTGCCATGATAATCCCTTCCATCTCTTGTTTTGTTTCGCTTCTCCGTCATACATGCGTCTCCTCTCTTTCTTTTTTTTTCTCTATTCTGCCTTGTGTGTGTCACCACTTATTCTAGTCCAACTCTTCCTCTTGTGCTTCTTTTTTTTTCTCTTCCTGCTCTTCTCTTCGACTTCCTCTTACCTACTATGCATGTTGTGCATACATGGTGGTGGTTATTGATACAACCAACCAAACTTCTTTCTTATACCCATTTTGGACATAAATTTATCAAACCTTAATGCAACGGAATCAATCTGTTCAGATGCTTTTGGATCACTCACCGGGTAGGAGGAAATATTTCATGAGCTCCAACTCATGAACATGAATTGTTCTTCCAAGCTATTACCATTTTAGCTTGGCTGTCTCCACAAGGCCAACTTTGTTGTCTTGTCCTTTCCTTCCTCTGAGAACTAAACCTCCTTTTATAGAATGCACTTAGCATTCGTTTCACTTTGCCCCATTTTGTCTCTTCCACCCAACCACAATCAACATGTATTTTGTTACCTACTTCATGTTGGTGCCAACACCTTCTGTTGGAGTGATAACGACCTCCACAAAACCCACAAGGATGTAGGTTCCAACACCTAGTTGCCATACGTCTAGATCTTCCACACTAACTGCACAACCCATCCTAGGATCTTCATCCCCTGTACTGATTGGTCCTCACAATTTTAGTCTCATTGCTTTTCGTTAGACCTATATATCTAAGGCCTTCATTTCTTGGTCTTATTTTTGGCATTATAGGCATTTTACCTTCCCAATCCTTTTACCATTGTACCATATTCTTCTAATTAACTTAGAGCCAATACCTTTGGTGTGCCTTTCAAAGCACCCAAACTCTTTATCAACACTTTGATCATAATGTCCTTCACCACACTTTGAAGTACTATTGTCGCCATCAACTCTGGCAATATGGCTTCTGTCATCGTCAACATAACAATCAATGACATCATGACGTTCAACTTCTTCTATCTCTTTGTTCTCTTCTGTGACATGAATCACTGCACCATCATCTTCATTGTCACTACTATAGATGACATGGGCCAACAACCTCTTCTCTATGCTTATTCTTTTGCTTGTTTATTCTTTTACCTCTATTTGTTTTACATCTTCTCTGAACATTACCTTTTCTCCCTTCAACTTAGTCTCATAACCTTTCAATTCAAGAATCGTTTATCTATATTCGAGTACATTGTAGGATTGTTTTCCACTTTTCTCCTTTGTCCTTCAATGGACTTAATGTATACTCCTTGCCATCTTTCTCAATAGTGTAGGTGTTCACCCTACCATCATGCACTGCTTTTTTATCAAACTGCCATGGCCTTCCCAATAAGACATGACAAACATCTATAGACATAACATCACATAATATCTCATCCTTGTAAGAACCAATTTGAAAGTTCACCATACATTGTTCAGTTACCAAAATTTGATGCCCCTTTTGCAACCATGATAATATGAATTTGGGTGTTCAATTATGTTCAACCTAAGCTTTTCTATCATCTTTGTAGACACTAAATTATTTGTGCTTCTGCTGCCCACAATTACTTTACAACATTTACCTCTTGACTTATAAATGTTCTTGAAACTACTTTGCATATGTTCATGCATCTCCTTTGCAGGTTTTAACAACACCCTCAACATCATAAGTGACTCTCCTTGTTCTGGTTCCTTCATGTGCTTCGATGAAGCAACACTCTCTTCATCTGCTTGTGCAATTTGGTTATGGGCTTTCTTTCCAATGCCCCCTAGTTTTTTGCAATTGAGGACACTCATATGCTTTATGCCCTTCTTCCAAGCATCTATAACACTTGCTAGTAAAACCACATCCTCTACCTCTATGAAATCCACCTTGTCCTCTCGATGATTCACCCTTTTCTTAGGTACTTTGGTTGAAATCACTTTGAGAAGTACTAACTTCTTCTTCTTGCATATGCTGCCCTCTACCACTATTTGATTGTTCTCTTCCTCTAGAGAACTGTCCTCTTCCTTTGGAATTATTTTGTTGCTTGTGAGTTAACTTCTCTTTTGCCTTGAGTGCATATTGATGTCTCTCAGACGGTTCTAATTCAAAGTAAACCAATTCATCTTGTATGGACAACCTTAGCCCATTTATGTATTTGACAACTTTCTCCTCATCATTTTCAATATGACTAGCTCTAATGGTCAATTTATAAAACTTGTTCGTATATTCTTTGACACCCGACTCTTTTTATTTAAGGTTTTGGAGTCTTCTAAACATTCCAATTTGGTAATCCGCAGGTAAAAACTTAGATTCCAACTTGGACATAAACTTTTCCCAAGTTGGGATTTTATCTTTCCCATTTCACTATCTCTCGATTTGGATATGATCCCACCAAATTAAAGCATGTCCTTTCAACCGTATACATGCAAATTTGACCCTCCTTGGATCCTCCATAGATTTGTATTCGAAGAATCTCTCCATTTCCGTTATCCAATCAATCAACTCTTTTGGGTTTAAACTTCCATTAAAATTGGGAGTATCCATCTTAGGCTTTCATCCCATATATAAGATTGTTTGAATTGGTTGTTGATCAGATTCTTCTCCTTGCTCTTCATCTCGAGCTTCTACGTGACTAGTTTCCTATTCATTGTCACTCATCTCTCTTAGCATTTTTGTTACATTTGCGGGTTGGGGTCCCAGACTCTGTGGTCTTCCTCGTCCTCGTGTCATCTTCCTCCAATACGTATCACAACTCTTGCTCTGATACCAAATGATGTAAATGAGATAAGGGAATACTCCTATGGATGACCTTCTCAAGCAACCAATTATTCACTCAACTAATGACTACCCAATGCATGATAGTCACATGAGCAATCAACAAGGTTCAAGACGACAAGAAAAATTTCCAAGTCTTCTATGAGATGACAAATTCTAAGTTGACTTATGACGATATTTCCTACAATCTTTGTATGACAACTCCCTATGATGACACTCCTTTAGTCCTTGTATGACACTCCTTCGGCCTTTTTATGACACTCCTCCAGTCCTTGTAGGACACTTCTTCAGTCCTTGTATGACACTCCTCTAGTCCTTGTACAACAATTTTTTGAGATGACAAAATCCTATTGCACAAGATGACAACTTGACAATATTTATTGATGATAGTCTTATGATGTGGTAATACTCCATGGCACAAGATGGTGATGAACAAGAACTTTTTTATACGACGACCTTACTCAAGATGACAATCATCTCTCTGCATGGTAGGCATGATTTTCCTACATAAGCGGTAATGCACATGCTCATTTCAACCTCGCCAACACTCCAACTCATACAATTTTTCACTTGAATGGTAATTCCTTCAAACAACACTCCATGTGACAACACCTCACTCTCGCTTAAAAGATGCTCTCACTCGAATGACAACAAACAATCTAGTAATGATCGACAGACTACAATTGAAAACCTGCACACAAAATTTTACAATGTTCTATCCAAATATTGTCACATGCCCATTATTCTTACACATGCATATTGGATTAGGGAAAATGCAATTGTATTTCAAAAGCTTGCACGTCTGTTATAAGGGAAGCATATTCAAACACATGCCATAATCCTGCCCTAGCCATCTTTCTCTCTTTGCCTACATGTCTCTCCCAGACCTCTCTTTGGGCCATCTTAGACATTACTCTTGACCACTCTTCTTTCCATCTCTCTTGTCATCTTCTGCTTCTCCCTCCTGCATCTCTCTCCTTTTTTTTTTTTTCTCTATTCTCCCTTGTGGGTGTCATTTCTTCTCCTAGTCCAACTTTTCTTCTTTTTCTCTTATTTTCTCTTCAACTTCCTCTTCCCTACCATGCATGTTGTTGTGCACACATGATGATGGTTACTGAAAGGACCAACCGAACTTCTTGCTCATACCTGGTTGGGGCATAATTTTATTAAACCTTAATGCAACAAAATTAATATGTTTGGATGCTCCCACATCAAAAACACAGGTGGGAACAAAGAATTATTAAGTTCCTACTTGCATGGGTTTAGGCATAATATGAGGTGAAACCTAAAACATTGAGCACAAGTCTTATTTATGTGCTAGTACTATATTTTTTTCAATTGGTCATATGGGATTGAAAAAAACCCCATCCATATTACATCATGACCACATAGTGGTCTAACAACAACTTCACAATTATGCATGTATCACTTGGCAAGATTTGAATCTTGGTCTCCTCCTTGAAAGTTGAAGAATCTAAGTCGTTGAGATAATGCCATTTGATATGTATTAGTGCTATATTATTATAACTGCTATAATCTAATAATGTCCATTCTAGGGAAAACAAAAAAACAAAATAGTTAAAACGGAGGAATCGAACAAATAATGGAATAAATAAAAAATAGACAAGTATGGCAATACTTCCATCTCCACAATATCAACAACCATTTGAGGGACCTTATAATAACCCTTTATTGATTTTGATTTAAAGAAAAATAATAGTAGAAAGAAAAGAAGAAAATGGGAGAATGCTTTGCATGTTGATGTGTATGTGTATTTCTTTGACCTTTTGAATTGAAATTGCATGCCATGTTTGAAGAAACATAAAGATGTTACAAGTTGCTTTGATTTTGATTATTTGTTTTATTCATAGTTAAACTTCCATTGATTTATATTTGGAATATAGTTTAAATTTGTATGTAACAATCACTACAATATGAACTTTTTGATGAGTGAATGGATATCTAATTGGTGATTGGATATGTTTGACATTTGCTGATTTGAACAAGATGAGACTTTTTTCTCAGTTTGGTTAAAATATATCTATGATAATCCCTTAACTATTTTAGAAAAATCTTAGTCTTTACATTTTTTGATATCCAACATATGATTTGAAATTGCATTGACCCTCCTTGGCTAAATCAGGTTGTGTATGCATTCTTGTGCTTGAATTGGACTTGATTTATATGTATGATATTTTCACCAGTTTTACCCTATGTTGTCTTTGTGTGCATTTTTGCTAGAACAAAATAGGAATTGAATCCGAGTGTTTGTATGCTAGATATGGGCCATTACAAGTAAAATGGTACTGGTATTGCTTGAAGCATAGTGTATATACGAGATAAAAATTCTCTTTAAATTTATATAAAACTTATTGTGATGGAAACAATTGGATTGATTGTGGAAATGCGCACCCATTAAGAAATTGTATGAGTGTTTGAATTGCATACTTGCTTCTTGAATGGCTTGAATCTTGGTTATGAAATCTAGAACTATTTGAAATTTATATGTTTGGGAAGTTTGAATCATAATAGAGGAGGGAATAATTTTTTTTGGATGACTTTAGATTTGGGTCATATGTGGGCAATTATAGACTTCGAGATATGTGGATCACTTGAATATTTTTTATAGGTTTTGTGTTGGTATAAGGAACTCTAAAGGTTTTAATATGGAAACCTTTTCTAAATCTAATATATTGTGATTGCTAATAAGGCGGCCTCACTAATTAAAATTAAATATTTCCTCGAATGATTAAAAAACGTTAGCAAAGTTAAAGGATAAAATAATATAACACAAGATACTCTATTTGCATTTTGAGCTCCAATTTACAATGATTCACAACCTGGTAATCAATTGGTGTTGATAAAATTAGACCCTAAAAATCCTAACGAGTTATCCCTATAAATCTCAACAACTTATTCCTAAAAAGTTGTAATAAACAATACAATAATATAAATCCCTATCATATCTTAAAGTTGTAATAAACAATACAATAATATAAATCCCTATCATATCTTAAAAAGTTGTAATAAACAATACAATAATATAAATCCCTATCATATCTTAAAAAGTTGTAATAAACAATACAATATTAAAAAGCTATTAGACAATAATTTAGGCAAATTTCTTCATGCTCCACTAGTTGCTAGATATAGTGATGATGAACTTCAATATCTTTTGTTCTATCATGATATAATGGATTTATCGCCAACTTGAGCAGACTCCGATTATCACAATGAAGCGATGTTGATGCTATTTGATATATCTAAAGGTCATATAATATGCGTTGCAACCAAACAGTTTCACAACATGTACTACATGTTGCCTTATATTCTGCTCTAACTGATGATAAAGCAGCTGCATGTTGAAATTTACTTTCCCAAGAAATAGCCTCTAATCCATGAGCAAACATGTAGCCAATAGTAGATTTTTGATCATAAATTGATCATGCCCAATCTGCATCAGTGTATCCAACCAATTGAAAATCATTAGATTGTTGGTATAGTATACCAAAGTCAAGGGTACCTTTGATATATCTAAGAATATGTTTTGTAGCTTGCCAATAATCTCTTTGGGGATTTGACATGAAAAAAGATATATAACTCAATGTAAAACATAAATCCGATCGAGTGGTCGTAAGATAAACCAATCTTCCTACCAACTAATAATATATTGACTCATTGATTAGAGATGAATCAGAGTAGGCTAACAATTTCAGCCCAACTTCTATAGGTCTAGATATCATTACAATTTATCATCTGAAATCCTTCCAAAAGTGTTTTGGCATACTTGCTTTGTGATATAAATATACTATATAAATATACTATGATCAAGTTGCCAAAATTTTGCACCTAGATAGAAATGAAGGAGCCCTAAATTTTTTGTATAAAAATATGAACGTGAATTATATTTTACTTGTTGAATTAGGTGGGATCCACAGTTAGTAATAACAAGATGATCAACATACACAATGAGAATGCCAATGTCATTACTTGTGGTTTTTATATAGAGATTAGGATAAAAAAATATCTGAGTGAAACCTTAATTTCTAAGATGTTGATCAATTTTGAAATACCAAGCTCAAGGAGCTTGCTTAGTCCATATATGGATTTAATCAATTTGTAAACCAGATGTTCTTTTTCTAGCACCCGAAACCCTTGTGGCTGCACCATATCGACCTCCTTTTCCAAATATCCATTTAGGAAGGCACTCTTAAAAATATATCTGATATACCTGCCAATAAAATTGTGCCACAATAAAGAGAACTAATCGAAAGACCATCATATTTGCAGTTGGAGAAAATGTCTCTCCATAGTGTATACCTTTCTATTCTGCATACCCTTTAGCAACAATACAAGCTTTGATTTTTTTAGTTAAACCATCTAATTTACATTTTACCATGTAAACCAATTTACAACTAATGTGTTTCTTTCCATGGGGTAATTCACATGATTCCCATGTTTAATTCTTCATTAACAAGTCAAATTTTGCTTCCATGGAAACTTCCCTACTTGGTTTACCTTTGGCCTCTTCATATTTGTTGGGTTAAAAAAACTATGAAACTAAAGCAAAATTTGTCCACTCCTTCATTTGTCTAAGCATTTTTCTAGGTTGGATGGATTTCCCAACTATCGCTTGCTCATCCTCCTTGATATCTTTCACTGTTTGTGTATACCATTTTGGTCATTGATGTGGCTCTTGTTGATGGTGAACTTCACTTGGGTTTGCTTCTATCAAGCTATCTTCTCCAAGGTCATCCCAAAATGTATTTTCAACACACCAATGTGGTGATGTATTCATATATTCTTTTCATCATTAGTCTCTGATGTTTATGAATCCAAGTGAACTTCACTACCTGTTGTAATACCATCAATAGTTTTAAAATAGATAAAAATATCAATACATTTTCTTGATATTGCTAATGCTTAAATGCTTCAATATATTGCATTGTGGAATAAAGGATATTTAAATACAATGAATGCCAAAATATGGCATAACAAGCCTTAACTAATCGTGCAACTACCCTTGTCTTCAAGTGAACTTTATAAACCATGTGTTGAGTGGTTACTCAACTTACATTCACATTATCTATGATGTAATAATTATTTGAGTTTCTTGGAGAAGAAACTTTGAAAATTTTCAAATTTGATATGTCCAAGTAGCTTGGTGAAGATGTCTACATGTTTCTCTTGAGTAGGAAAAAATTTGAGCTAAATCTTGTGTTGTTGAACATGTTCACAAATAAAATGACACTCCATGTCAATGTGCTTGGTCTATTTGTGGAATACTAGATTATGAATAAGTTTCAGTACTCCTTGGTTGTTGAGTGCATGGTTGGTTTATCTTGTGGTACTCCCATACTAGTTAGAATATGTGTTAACCATATTGCTTCACAAACAACTCCTCTTGCTGCACAATATTTTGCTTCTATAGAATATCGAGCAACTATTTGTTGTTTCTTTCTTTCCCATGATATATGTGCATATCCTAAAAATATTATATATCCAACGGTGGATTTTTGATCATCAATGCATCCTACATAGTCTACATTTGTATAACCTATTAAGAGGAACTAATAACACTTTTTGAATTCCAGACCATACTATGTAGTACCTTGTATACATATTAGAACTCTTTTTACTGCCTTCTAAAGTGTCAAATTTGGTTCTTGCATGAACCAAGAAAGGTAACTGAATACAAAGCTAATATTTGATCTAGTGTATGTTAGATAGATGAGACTTCCAACCAACTGATGATAGAGAGTTACATTTACTAGAGGAGAGGAATAAAAATGTGAGAGTTGCAATCTTGATCCTATAGGAATTGTCATAGGATTACAATCATCCATATAATATTTCTCAAGGAGACTCTTGGCATATTTGCTTTATGAGACAAATATATGATAATGGTTCTACCATACCTCCAGACCAAGAAAATAATGTAATAGTATGAGGTCTATCACGTCAAAATATTTCTTAAAATCTGAAGAAATTTTCCTTTGTAGTTAGAATCATTCTTTCAAAACTTCTTATGATGACCAAATCTTCCATATTTAAATTTATGATTACAATTTTACCTCTTGCTCTTTATGATACAAACTTTGATCATGTGGATTCTTATTAAAGTCATACTTTTTAAAATGTTCATCTATTTTTGTATACCATGCTTGAGGGGCTTGTTTGACACCATAGAGATATTTAATCAATTTACATGCCTTTGTTTATTGTCTAGGTATGATGAATCCCTCTAATTAGTCATATAAACTTCTTTTAAATATTCATTGAGGAAGGCACTTTTCACATCCATCTAATTCCAACCAAATTATGGGTATATAGCAAATATCATTATGATAGATTTTATTTTTACTATAGGTGCAAATGTTTCTTCATAATCTATGCTCTCTTTTTGTACACAGCCTTTGGCTACGAATCATGCTTTGTGTTTATCAATATTACCATTTGATTTGTATTTGATTTTGAAATTCCATTTGCATGCAAAAGCCTTTTTACCTAGTGGAAGTTCAAAAAGTTCCCAAGTCTTGTTTTTCAACAATTCTTGATATTTAATATCCATAGCAATTTTCAATAATTTGACTAAAGAGCTTCCTGCACTATGGATGATTCAATTGTACTCATGAGAGTCATATTTTGCCCATTATGATTCATACTTTATGTCCTTGATCTTGTGGTTAAATGCGTTTGGAACTCCATCTAATTCTAAGGCTCTTATTGTGCTAATATGCCACTTAGGTATTTTTTGTGGGTGATGTGGTAGAGAAAATTGATCCACATCTTCATTACTATCTTCATCATTGTTGTCCCTAAAAATTTATTCACTAGCAACTTCATCACTTTCAAGTATTACTAGAACTGAGTCAGATGAAGATTCTTGTAGGGGTGATGAGAATAATTTTTCTTCTCCATAAAATATGACATCACGACTAATATATACTTTCATTGTAGCTTAGATCAAATAATCTATAGGTTTTTGATTCATTACTATAGCCTAGTAGAATGCATCATCGAGATTTTTCATCCAAATTATGTCTCTTCTCCTTTGGGATGTGCATATATTCTATACAACCAAATACAATAAGATGAGAAATCTATGGCTTATATGCGGTCTATGCTTCTTTTGGAGTGATATATTCAAATGATGTAGTGGGGGCATGATCGAGTAAAGAGTAATGTATGTACTGCTTCTCAAGAAAAGTGTTAAAGTTGGGAATATTTCAACATACATTGTACCATTTCCATGATCATTTTGTTTCTACATTCTGCAATATCGTTTTGCTATGGTGTGTAGGTAGTTATCAACTATTGACAAACACCGTATTCCTTCAAAAATGCTAAAAATTAATTATTGGTAAATTTCCCCCTCAATCTGAATGGAGGATATGGATCCTTCTTCCTAAGAAAATCTTGACTTGAGCCCTAAATTGTTTAAAGTAGAAAAAAGCTTCATCCTTGCTCTGTAAGAAGCATACCCACATTTTGCGAGTATGATCATAAAAAAAAGGTAAAAGTATTTGGATCCATTATAGCTCGAAGCCATGGGTCCACAAAGATCGATATGGACCAAATCGAGAGGCTCTTTGGCTTGATATTCAGAAGGACTGAATGGAGGTTTGTAATATTTTTGGCTAAGCAAAAAGAACAATTTTGAGTGAATTTCCTTAAAAAAGGAATACCTTTGACAATATTTTATTTTGTAGTGCAACAAGATGGTAAAAAATTAGATGACCATATCATCAATTCTAGAGTGATTTAGAAATATTAGAATTGATAATTAAAGTTAAATTATCATAATAAATTGTGTGAAGTTGTAACGGTCCCAATATAGCCATGTTGGCTAATTATTTTTATCTGGGGCCATATATTTAGTTAGTCGGATCTTGAGATAAAAGTTGGCTAATAATTATTTTCCACTGGTTTGGATCATCAAATAACCTGGATTTAAGTTGCCTCGATGCATAAGAGACTTTGCCCTTTCTGAGTGGCTATGGATTTGCTATTGCATTAATTTATTTTTGGATTTGATATTTGCATATTGTTCATGGCATTTGAATTTGAATTATTATTGTTTGCATGTTGTTAATAATAATTCAATATTGAAGTATTGTTGTGGATATTAAATTTAGAATTAAATTAATGCAATAGAAAATCCACAATCACTCGAAGAGGGCAAAGTCTTTTATGTGCACAAAGACGAGTTAAATATAAATTATTCGATGATCCAAACTAAAAATATTCTTCCTATTTATAAATGAAACCAATAATAACCTAATCCTAATTCTCAAGGGTCAACTAACTAAATCTATGGCCCAAGATAAAAATAATTAGCCGACATGGCTATATTAGGACTGTTATAGAAGTTCATAATTCTTGCCTATTCCCTTGCCATATAGAATACTTTTAGAATCGTTATTTTTATCATGAATGAGGCATACCTTGGATCATCATTGCTTTTCAAACTTAACCTTCAAGTTATAGTCGAGTAATTGATTTATGGAGAGTAGATTCTTGGTGAGTCCCTACAACATATAAGTCTTCTTTAATCCTGCATGTGTGAGATCCTACTTAGAATTTGACATCACCTATGACTTTTATATTATATGATGTGTCATCAACTAAAGAGACTTTTCCTATATGATTGGAACAATCTAGAGTATGAAATCAATCTTTTTGACTTGTCATATATTTGGTTGTTCATGAATCGACATACCAAACATCATTGAGTTAACTCAATTGGACATGTGCAACAAATACATGGTATTTTCTTTAAAAGTGATCATATTTGGAAATATGGCTATGTTGCTGACGCATTTTCAAACTTGAATCTACTAAAGAATTTTCTCCTGTTGATGTCTATATTTGTGAGAATTGTTCCTATATTTTTGGAAGCACTATTGGGGTTTTGTATCTCTTTTCAGGGATATGCACAAGGGCGAATTTCGTAATTTATAGCGAATTTTAGGATTTTGAAATTTTTTATTTTGCTATTTTGGGACCCTAGAGGTCGGTCCATTCACACAAAAATTACAAGAATTAATTTTTTTAGGGTAAAATCGCCCCTGTACAATATGTATTCTCGCCTAATATTTACCCTAAAATTATTTAAAAAAAAATTATCCCGCCCAAATTGCCTCTTGTACCCCCACTATATATAGGTAACACTAGAGGCTGGGAGTGACACTCATAGTCTCAAGACGACTGTGACAAGGCGACTGTAAAAAGTGACTGGCAGAAGCGAGTGACAAAAGGTGATCGACAGAAGCGACTGACATACCATGACTATCATAAGGTGTCTGACACGGTGCAACTGTCACCAGGTGACTGACACGTTGCGACTGTCACAACGCGACTGACACGTCACAACTGTCATAGTGTGACTAACATGCCATAACTGTCACAACGCGACTGACACTCCGTGACTATCATAAGGTGACTATCGCAAGGTAACTGTCACACGATGACTATCACAAGGTGACTGCCCCCCCATGACTATCACACAGTGACTGACATACAGGGCCAACCATTTGTCGGTAAGTTTTTATTATCAATTTTATTTCTTTTTATACATTTTTATTCATTGACGCTCAATAAGGAGGTTTTCCTATTGTTTGGGCACTAATCTCAAGCTTCCTTGGGTCAGATATTGTGTTGTCTTGAATAGTAGTTCTCTCTTTAACTAGTTATTTCCATTTTTCAAAATTATTTTCTTGTTACGCTTCTATTTATATAGGTAAAATGTCACCTGTTGGCAGTGGAAAGAAGGGAGGCCAGTCTTCCAGTTCTGATAAAAGGAGTATCCTCAAATAATTTCATAATATTTTGAAATCCAGTCAGCCATCAGCATCTGCACAAATTGAAGGTATAAACGCCTTTACTTACTAACTAGTTAATTTTTGTTCATTGTTAATTTTATATATAATGTATTCATTCATTAAGAAGGGTGATTTTTGGTGTATGACTTTGCCCATTGTTTATCTATATTTTTAAAAGAAGGTATGCTTTTAATAGAATGTATGCTTTTAAAAAAATAATGATAATGACCCTAGTATTGAGTATTGACCCAAGTATTATCTCTACAGAAAATAGTATTGACCCTCGTATGAATCCAGTTCTACATAACTACGATATTGAAAAATCCACAGATGAAAAATTTCTTAAATAAATGGAACAAAAACATGAAGAGATTCTTGAAACAAACACGCCAAATGGAAAATAAAGTAATAGTTCTTCTAAAAAACATAAACATGCCAGGTCATCTAGATGGACAATTAACAGATTATTTCAGCCTGATTGGGTTTTAGATTTTCCTTTTGTTGAGCCAGTGCTTCTAGAGAATAGTAATGAGGTAATAACATAATTGAGATTTATAATTTGTAGCTAGAAACAAGAAAAAGATCATAGATAGCAAGTTAAGAAAGATACAGTAGAAAAACATTGTGGAAAGGTTTATATAAAAACAAAAGAAAGTGATGGACCAATACAAAAAAATTATAGGTGGAAGGATGCATCAAAGTGTGCCCATATCAGATATGCACAAGAATATGATAAAGCAATGAAAGAAAATAAACTTTGGTTGAGAAAGGTGCAATGATTCAAGCCCAATTTCAAAAAATAGAAAAGTTCACTTTAGCTTCAAAAAATTTACAGTTTGCTGTTGTACTCACTATTCTTAAAAAGGGTAGACCTATGTCATATTTCATTGATTATAAATCTCTATTTCAACTAGCTGATGTTCAGGATTTACCCAACATCCATTGGTCAGATCGAAGTGGTTGGAAAATTGTAAAATGTATGTCATTGGTTGAGTAGGATGACCTCAAAGAGAAAATAAAAAATTCCAAATTCATATCACTTTCAATTGATGAGGTGACTATTGTTGACAACACATAAGATTTGCATGCTTTTTTACACATCAGAAAATCATTTAAGACAACCTCATTTACTTGGACGATGCAAGATGGTGGAAAATTGTAATGCAAAAAATATCTACATTGTTGTTGTTTCTAGTTTAAAGGAAATAGCAGGAATGAATAAAATGGAAATAGCCACTAAGTTAATATGTGTTGGAGCCGATGGTGCTGTTACAATGCAAGGACACAAGAACGGTCTTTGTGTTAGACTACATACATCTCTTGCCCCATATTTTATCCCTATTCATTGCATGGCTCATCGAATTAATATTGCATATAAAATTATGGATACATTTATAAATGTAGCTAGAGTGGAAGACCTTGTCCGTGAAATTCATTATTATTTTTTGCACAGTCCAAAAATATTTTCAGAGTTTCAGCAGTTTGCACTTGGAGTTACTGATGGTAAAAAACTCTTAAAAGACGTGGATACTAGGTGGATTTCAACGTATCAAGAGTTTTCAAAGAATATCAATCCTTGGAAGGGTTTATGTATGTAAATCGTAGGCCAGATGATAAGACTAAGGATTTGCTATTACGAATGACTGACTTAAAACACTTCTCACATTGTATGGTATTCTTCCAATGTTGGAAGAAATGAATACTTTGATCAAAATTGCACAAGAAAGATCGATTTATATTGTGGATTTCATCAGGGCCAGAAAATGAATTTGCTTACATATTGATACGATGTACACATCTGGTGAAATTTTTATGGATCCCATGTTTGAGAGTTGGAGAGCATTGACAAACATGAATGATCCTTAGAACTTTTTGAAGTTCAATATAAACGATCATCTTTGTATTAATGTCCATGGAAAGAAAATTCCTTTATATTATTTTTATCAGCAAATGGATATTGCTACAAATGAAGTTGAACAAATGCCCATAACACACAAATTTCATGTAGTTGTAACAAATACAAAAATTAAACTGATACGAGTAGCAGAATCATTGACAAAAGAGATCAGAAACCGTTTTCAAAGAGATGAATTGCTTAAGGCTGTGGGTATGGTTAACCCGATATTTTAGAATCCTTGTAATGAATACCAGAATATAAGTGGTTTGTTTCAAAAATACATGGGCAATATTGCTATCCATTTAACTAAACCTGTGGTATTTAATGGTATTGAAATCAATGGCATTCTCAACAAATATCTTTTGACAAACCAATCAAACTGTTTTGGAACAACAATGTTTGCTTAAGTTTCATAATTTGCTAATCACCATGAAAAGGGTTCTATTTCATGTTTATGGAAACATTTATATCCCAGTAGTATCCTACAACATTCTATGAGTGAATATTTTAAGTTGTATGAATTATGCCAAACGATGATTTTAGGATCTGTTGAGGATGAAAGGGTATTTAATGCATTATCATATGTAAAATCTAAAGTTCAGAATAGATTGGACAAAAATTTGAAATTTTTTTCGAGAGTATATGTGTTGACCTATGAGGTTGAGAAGTTTCCTTATGAAAGAGCTTTGTCATATTGGAAATGTTTGGCAGAGAGAATAGGTGTCATGAATACTATGGATGATTAGGATAATGGTAACACTGATGACACTATGATGACAATTTTTTTTGGAATGAGTGCAAAAGAATTTGCACAATATGAAAAGAGTTTGTTCTAGCTTTCACCATTATGATGCAAAGATGCTTTCATTTCACAATATTATATTGGGATTTAATTCATTTATTTGATTTGATTTCAAATATGGATATTTGATTATATTTTGAGACATGTTTTCATGTATTTTGGAACAAAATATTGATTACTACATCACATATATTACTATTTTTTACATGTATTTTGATTTCGTATATTATGCTATCAATTGTCAACAAAATATGTGTATATTATGATTTCGTGTATTTTTAAAATTCCATATATTGAATAAACCATGTATTGAAAACAATGTATGGTAAACCATGTATTGAATAAACTATGTATTGAATAAACCATGTATTGAAAACAATGTATGATAAACCATTTATGACAAACAATGTATTGAATATACAATTTATTGAAAATAATGTATGTCAAATCATGTATTGTAAACAATGTATGGCAAACAATGTATTGAATATCAAATTAATTTTTTTTTTTGTAATTATTATAATAGATTAACAGTGGGTTTTTATAGAGGATCCCAAAACCTTATATACAAAATTAGCCTTGCTAAATAGTGCTTCATGCCTCTTGGCTGGAAGAATAAACCTGTATACAGAAAAAAAACAAAAAGCTGATAATTGCTCGAGGGCTACAAGTAAGGCATTTTTGCCTGATTATCCTGGAAACCATGGTCATTATAACTGGGAAAACAAAAACTAGCCGGAGAAGCTGGACCATCGGAAAGCAGAAGAAGACAACCAAGAAAACTACAAAAAATTCTCCCATACCTGGGAAATAACTTTCCACATTTCTGCTTTCCGGAGGCAGAATTCGAAGCATACATGTTGGATAGGATCCAAGAAAAATGACTGGACTGAAACAAACCGTTGAAAATCCTGCTGGAAAATTTTTCCCTGGCCCAAATGGCCACTCGTTTAGTCTTCTCACATCCAAGATTTCATCCGTACGGTTTGAGGTTCTTCTTACTTCCCTTTCCCTGCTGGAAGGGAGGTTTTGAGATAAGCGCGTCACCCATCAGAGAATCGGAGTCATCCTGAAACAGCAACCGTTGGGTTCCATTTGCAATATCAGCCGTAGTTTCTTTGTCTCTCTTTTCCTTGTTGGGGGGACGGCCCTGCTTCCTTTCACTACCAAAATCCACCCCTCGCTTTTGACTCCTTGTAATTCGAGGGCTAATATTACCAGGCTGGTAACCTCTTCTTCCCAACAGGTAGTCTTCCAATATCTTTTGTGCCTCGGGAGAGTTTCGGTCATAAATTTTGGGTGAATCTGCCTGTGTGGTGATAAGGGGGGGGCCTGTTCCTTTTCCTCATGTGGTCCTAGTTGGGGGCGCCCACCACACTGCTCGGAGTCCGGATGGGTGGTGATTTCCTCTTCTGGTAAGGAGGATTCGAGATGGTCCCTGGATGGACTTGGAGATTCAAGGCCTTTCGCAAAAGGGTGCTTCATCTGACCTTCACCGTGCTCCAGAGGGTTGCAGGGATCCCGCTCCTTCTTCCTCGACTTTTGGAGAGGACAATTGGACTGAAGATGCCCTTGAGAACTACACTGAGGGCAGAAAGCTGGCCTGTTCTCATAAACAATAGCTTGCTTGTGTAGAAAAGTACCCCCAAACTACAGAGTAATGGAGGATGGGAGGTCCGTCTCCAAGTCCGCCAAAACACAGAACCGGGCTTGGACAAATCTAGTTCGAGCTCTGGTGGGAGGGTCTAAAGTGATCATCTCCCCGATGGACCGAGCAATACCTCTGATTACATTTTCATGCCAGTAGAAAAGGGGAAGACTCGGGAGCCTAACCCATATTGGAGTAATGTTGATATTCTGGGTATCGGGGTTAAAGTCCAAACCCCACTTCCTTAGAAAGAGACTCCTACGGCCCAAGAACCAAGGCCCTCCAGCCAAGATTTTACAGTAGTCCTCCTTGTTGCTCAGCCTAATCGCGAAAAAACCTCGGGTTAGGGCAGCCAGCTCTAAGTGACCAGAGGTCCGCCATTTTCCAGACGCCCACTTGCGAATGGTCTCCATGTCGGGACGACCACCAATAAACTTACCGATGAGGGTAAATTTTTTGAAATCCACAAAGCTTGAGAGAATTTTCGTCGGGATGTCCAACTCGTCCCCGGACGAAAATAACTCCTTGGAGAAGAGCCCGCTTAGGGTTTCAGAGGCCGCTGCCAAAGCATATGACTTTCGAGGTCTATCTCCTCGTTTGTCTGGCGTATCCTTGCCGCGACTTGGCAAGGACTCCTCGGCGTCCCCAGAATCTGTTTGCCCTCCCTCCACACTACCGAGCCCCTGGTCCGACCTGCCGATGCTCCCGTGCTCTCCCAGAACAGCCTTCTCGCCCACCGTCATCCCCACCCTCCCAAGAAACCCTAATTTCATCGCTCCCTATATCCGAAATCCATAGACCATATTTAGGTCTTGCGTAAGAACCGAATATCAAATTAATTTTAAACCATGTATTGAAATCATGTATACAATAAACCATGTATTGAAATCATGTATACAATACACCATGTATTGAAACCATGTATCAAATTGATTGAAACAATGTATTGAGTATACAATTTATTGAAAACAATGTATGACAAACCATGTATTGAATAAAGTATAGACCATGTATTGAAAACCATGTATTAAATAAACCATGTATTGAAAACAATGTAGGGCAAACCATGTATTGAAAACAATGTATTGCAAACCATGTATTGAATAAACCATTTATGGCAAATGTTAGTCTCACAATGACACTGAGAGGGGGGTGAATCAGTGTAGCTCTTTTAAAACTTAAATCTTCAACTCTTAAAGCCGAAACAATGAAAACTTGAAACCAAATAAAGCAAGTATAACAAGAGAACATCACACAACACAAGATGTACCGAGGTTCACCGATTTGGCTACATCCTCGAAAATGACCGTTTGGACTCCCATCCAAATCCAGCCTTTGCAAAGCACCAACTTTACAATCAATTTACCAAAACCCACTGGAAGGAGCACCAACCCCTAATTTATCTGCACCAACAGAAAGGAGCACCAACCCCTGATTTATCTGCACCAACAGAAAGGAGCACCAACCCCTCTACCAAGCACCCACTTGATTTTGATATTGATAATAAAATGACATATATGAATCTTCTCTTCTCACAAAAAAATTGACCGTTCTCTTAGCTCGTTCTGTCAATTGCTAAACGCTTTTTGGGTATTGTGCATAACTCTGTCTATGACCTCCTCTCAAAATTTCAGCCAAAAATGATATCGTATGAGAAAGTTATGCCCAAAATACTAAAGTGATGTTTTTCACCTTTTTCCCAAAAACACGGATTTTCACTCTTTATTTTTCTCCACACACTCTTCTCTCCGCACAAAAATAAAATCACACTCTTCAATAAAACACTTCTAACTTAAATGCACACACTTGCATTCCTTTTCACTTTTCACTTTCTCCAAAGATCTTTATTTAATGAAACTGCTTAAAATAATATAACTCCCTTTTTTTATATTGAGAAGGCATTTCGTCAAACACGTCACATGCAAAGAATTGACACCTTACTCGTTCTCATACTTCGGAGCCACGTGACAACTCAAACCAAAAACAAAATATGATCTATTTGATGCCTTGAAGGTGTAACAACACTGAAATTGAAACTCTAGCGACTCTTCAAGGTCGAAACGGCCAACTAAAGGATTTTGCCCAAGTGGCACAAATTGACATAAAAGAGACCTATAACGTTTTTGCAAAAATCATAACTCTCACCTCGTAACTTGGTTTTCTCTAAAATTTGAAACGTAGAATATTTGCAACACTGACTATGTCCAAACCAAAACTCACCGCCTAACTCCTTACGGTTCGCTCGTACCACTTCCACAAAAACTGCTACCGACACACTTTTTCAAAAAAGAGCGTTTTTGTGACAGTCTTGCAACGCTTGTAAAATTCACCTCGTTTCTCCGTTTTCGTTGAAATTTGGAACACATGTTCTTGAAGATAACGACCACCTCCAGTTCAAAATTTTCTACATAAATCCTTACGGTTTGTTCGCAGTGCTTCTGACAAAACCTGCACTTTTTCAGCCTATACAACCACTTGCCAAATCATCCGCCAAGATACCAGAAACACCACCGATCACTCCAAACACTGTGCTGACATCTCCAATGCTGTTCTGGACTATTTCCTGACATGCCGGCATGTTCCAAACTGATCCATCCTGTCCAACTGTGCCCGTGGCGACTTTTGCAACTTTTTGACTATTTTGTCGCTTTGACAACTTTCTGACGATTTTTTCAACTTTTGCAAATTTGCACAAACAACCCGTAACAACTTCACCCAAACATCAAAAACATCCTCATAAGCATTTAACATCACCGTACATACTCTGAATAACCTCTGAACTCCTGTCCACTGCATCAACCGATCTATCTGACCGTGTTGACAACAATGACAATATCTGTCGCCGCACCTTGCTCAACAATCTCCCCTTTGGAATTGTTGGCAACACACGTGCAATTTCCTGTAACTCTTCTCCCCCTTTGACAACAATACCAAAGGGCTGCTGCAAACTCCCCCTGAGTCCATGCACAACATTCTCAGGCAAAAATTATTACACTTAGCAAAAATCACAAACATGAGCAAAAAGATAAACAAATACACAAATGCTCCCCCTAAGAATGTGGTCCCGATAGCTAGTCAATTCTTGGGAAGCGTGACCACTCCCAATTTATTGCGAAGGTACTCAAAGACTTCCTTGGGCAACGGTTTTGTGAAGATATCCGCTACTTGCTCTGTTGTTGGAACAAAATCCAACTTAACCTCACCTTCCGCAACTTTCTCCTTCAAAAAGTGATACCGGATAGCAATATGTTTTGTGCGAGAATGCATAACCGGATTCTTTGAGATGTTAATGGCACTCGGTGTTATCACACTTAACTAAAATTGGCTCACCGAAGTTAATACCAAGATCTTTCAGGGTTTGTTTCATCCATAATACCTGCGTACAACACGTTGTCGCCGCAATATATTCTGCCTCCGCTTGTGGATAAGGAGACCGACTCTTGTTTCTTACTATGCCACGCGACCAACCCGTCTCCAAGATAGAATGCACCTCCACCGGTACTCTTTCTATCATCTACACATCCTCGCCCAATCTGCATCTCGAATACGCAATAAGGGTGAAGTCCTTACCTTTAGGATACCATAACCCATACTCCATAGTACCCTTGAGGTACCGAAGAATCCTCTTCACCACTGTCACATGAGTCTCGTTGGGACTAGCCTGAAATCGTGCTACCATGCATACTGCCTGCAAAATATCTGGTCTGGTAGCTGTCAGGTACAGTAAGCTCCCAATCATAGATCCGTACATGGTTTGATCAACATGTGGAGATTTGTCATCCTTGTTCAACTTGCAACCTGTCATCATGGGAGTGCTAACCGGCTTACAATCCTCCATTGTGAACTTTTTTAGCATCTCTTTCACATATTTAATTTGAGAAATAAATATGCCCTTCTCATTTTGATTAACTTGCAACCCGAGGAAATACGAAAGTTCACCAATCATTGACATTTCAAATTCTTTCTGCATCTTATTTGCTAAATCTTTACACGACTCATCTTTGTCGCTGCCAAATATGATATCATCTACGTATACAACAAGAACAATAAGATGGCCATTTTCTGTTTTGACATACAAATTACTATCCACCATACCTTTCTTGAACCCTTGTTGAGTAAGATAGTTGTCTAGCCTTGCATACCATGCTCGAGGTGCCTGTTTTAAGCCATATAATGCTTTCTTCAACTTGCAAACCAAGTTGGGATCATCACCAAGTTGGAAACCATCTGGCTGCTCAATATAAACCTCTTCTTCAAGTTTCCCATTCAAAAATGCTGATTTCACATCCATTTGATAAACTTTGAAATTCTTGTAAACTGCTAAAGCCAAAAACATTCTAATTGCCTCTAGTCTAGCCACAGGTGCAAAGGTTTCCTCAAAGTCAATACCTTCAACTTGTGCATAGCCTTTACATACCAATCTTGCTTTATTCCTGACTACCCGTCCGTCTTCATTCAATTTGTTTCGAAAGACCCATTTAGTACCGATTATATTTTTATTTGCGTGTCTTGGTACTAACTCCCAAGTTTTGTTTTTCTCGATCTCGATCTAATTCTTCATTTATTGCCTTCATCCAACTTTCATCTTTGCTTGCGTCAAGCAACATTTTTGGGCTCAAGTCTGGATAATAGAGAGTAGTTACTTACTACTCTTCTTCTTGTCCGAACACCAACTATGGGGTCTCCAATTATTTGCTCTCTAGGATGATCTTTCTCGCCAGTCTACTGTTTTGAATTTCTTATTTTCTTCCACTTCTGAATCACTGTTTGAATCATCTGAGTCAATTTTTTGTTTCTTTTTCGTTTCCTTTTCCTCATCTCCTTCAATAACCTCTTCATAAATTGGGTAGTTCTCTTCATAGCTAATTACTCGTTCCCTACCTTCATCAACTTTAACATCGACACTATCCACAATTTTCCTTAGCCTCTTGTTGTAGCATTTGTAAGCTTTGCTTTTTGACGAATAGCCAAGAAAAATACCTTCATCCGCTCTATCTTCAAACTTACCAAGGTTTTCTTCAGTTCTTTTGATGTAACACTTGCTGCCAAAAACTTTAAAGTATCTTGTTGTTGCCTTTTTACCGAACCACAACTCATAAGGAGTTTTGCTTTCATGCATCCTCAACATGCACCTATTTTGGATGTATACCGCAAGTATGGACCGCCTCTTTCCAAAATCTGTCTGCTACTTTGCTCTCAGTCAACATAGTCCGTGCCATTTCCTGCACTGTCCTGTTCTTTCTTTCTACCACACCATTCTCGCTGAGGTGTCCTGGCCGCTGAAAATCTGTCTCCTAATACCATATTTTTCACAGTACTCTGTAAAATCCTCTGAAATGAACTCTCCTCCTCTATCTGATCTTAAACATTTAATCATTTTTCCTGTTTGATTCTCAACTTGGTTTTTGAAAACCTTGAACATCTCAAAAGCTTCTGATTTATGCTTCAAAAATAGTACCCATGTCATCCTGGAATAGTCATCTATACACAACATAAAATATTTGTCACCATTTATGCTTTGCGTTCTCATGGGTCCACATAAATCAGTATGTATTAGTTCCAAAGGTTTGCTTGTGTAGTACTCTTTTGTTTTAAATGAGACTCTAGTTTGCTTCCCCTTTTGGCATGAAGCACAAATGCTATTTGATGGTTTTCCAATGGTGGGAATATCTCTCACCGCCTTTTTTGAGCTGATTTTTACTAGATTGTCAAAACCGATATGACCGAGCCTCTTGTGCCACAACCAATTTTCTTCTTCCCCGTCCAATCAAGCAAGCTCCTTCCGAAGTCTCTCGAGAGAGTGTACAGGTTTCTAGATGTCCTCGATCCAGCTTGCTATCAACTTTCCACTATTTGCTTTTCTCGACTTCACAACCCCCGCTTCTTAAAAATCACTTCATGACCTCTATCACAAATCCGACTTACGCTCAACAAGTTATGCTACAGACCAACCACAAACAAGACTTCTTTTGTCTTGATTTTTCCATCACCGATCTTAATTGAACCTTTGCCAACTATCTTAGCTCCATCATTATTTCCAAATTTTACTCGAACCACCTTCATATTGTCGTAACTTCTCAAATTTTTGTTTGTCACCCGTCATATGACTCGGAGCATCCACTATCAAGTATCCATGGTGCAGATTTATTTTGTGCTTTAAATGTTGTTTGTACGATCATGGATTCCTTTTCTTCCTTAGATCGCTCTTTTTCTTTCCACTCTGGTTTGATTACAGTTTTGGGCTCTTGTTTTGACTTTTCTTTTTCAGTAGCTTGTGCATGTTTTTCGAGAAATTTTCTATTTTGTCTCATTCCATTTGGTTGAAATTTTCTTCCCCGAAATTGATTTGATGCAAATGTACTTCGACAATTTCTTGCAATGTGCCCAAAATTATGACAGTTATAACATTCTACCGCATAATCCATCAAAGGTGAAAAAACATTTCTACTGGTAAAATTCCTTGGTCCTACATTATACTTGCAATCTGAAATCTTATGTCCATAACCATTGCATTTAAAACAATAACCAAAAAAGAGATGATTGAACCTGGGTGATGGTCTTTGCCATGTTGTCGTAGGAGCCATAAATCTTCTTCTTCTTTGATGTGTGACATTGGTGAATCCATCATTGTCAATTCTCCTTTCGTGCCTTGCATTATTGCTTTCTTTTGCATGAGTCAATTTTTCTTGATCAACCCGTTTCTTATCTTCATTCTTTATGGATTATTCATTTATGGCCTTCGATCCATTTGATGATTCTCCTTCGTCAAATCCCAAACCAAATTTGATGCCTCGTAGTCTTTTGGTTATTTATGATCTTATCCAGACTTCATAGAACTTTCTTCACGTTTGTGATAACAACTAATTTTACGATTCATCTCTTCTATCTCGCATCCTTAAACCAACAGTCTCTTCTTCTAGCTTGCCGCAATAATCTATTTTCATGGTTATTTGCACTTCGAGATCTTCAGATATTTTCTTGGATTCTTCTATCTGTACTTTCAAACCGGTTATGATTTCATTTGCATCCTCAAGCTTTCTTGAAATTTTCTTATTCTTTTTTCTTTCTATCTTCAATTCATCCAGAGCTGCAATTAGTTCCTCTTCCAAATTTACTTCTGCATCAATTTCTTCTTCATCACATTCCTGTTCTTTTTCTGTTTTTTCTTCTTTGAGTGCCATGAAAAGAGCTTCACCTGTTTCCTTTTCGTAATCCTCACCGGAGTTGTCTTCTGATGAACTGACATTCTTGGAGATGAAACTTTTCTTCTTGAAGTTGCCTTTTCTGAAATTTGTTTTTTTCTTCCAGTCACTTCTTTCTTGGTGCGATCCTTCATCACTTTTGTTCTTCTCATTAAGTGGACATTTAGCTGCAAAATGCCCAACGCCTCCACAATTGAAACATTTAAATGGTAACTTTCCTCTGTATTTTCCTTTTCCCCTTTTTAGTTTTCGAACAAAGTTTGCTTCCATTTCATCTGATGTCTCTTCTTCCTCGGATTCTTGTTTTGCTTTCATATTTTTATGGGCTTTAAAAGCAGCTTCTCTGTCTATGGGTTTAGATTTTCCTATTCTCATCTCATATGCAATCAAAGAACCATGCATCTCATCCATACTAAAAGAATTTAGATCTTTAGCTTCTTCTATAGCTGAAACTTTAGAATCAAATCTTTGGGGAAGAGATCTTAATACCTTTTTCACGATGACAGAATCTTTGATTTCCTCGTCGAGTCCTCTAATCGCATTAATGACTTCATTAACTCTCAAGATATATGCCTCTATGTTCTCATCGTCATTCATCTTTAATACTTCGAACTGAGCTCGATGTGTTTGTAACTTGGCCTCCTTGATCTTAACGTCTCCTTCATGAATGCTCCTTAGTTTGTCCCATATTTCTTTTGCCGTTTTACAACTCATAATCTTTACCAGTTCACTGTCCACTAATCCGCACATGATAGCATTCTTTGCTTTTGAGTCATTCTCAAATAGTTTCTTACCGACAACATCGGTTGGAGAAGTGGTGGGTATTGTGTATCCACTATCTACTGAATCCCAAATGTCGTATCCCAAAGCACAAAGATATGTCTGCATCCTGAGTCTCCAAAATGCGTAATTAGTTTCGTCAAACAATGGTGCTTTGTTTGATGAGAAGCCTTCACCACCTGCCATTGTGTCACTTCCAAGATCACCCTAGCCGGTTAAGCTTGTTCAGGAACCTCGCTTTGATACCAATTGTTAGTCTCACAATGACACCGAGAGGGGGGTGAATCAAGTGTAGCTCTTTTAAAACTTAAATCTTCAACTCTTAAAGCCGAAACAATGAAAACTTGAAACCAAATAAAGCAAGTATAACAAGAGAACATCACACAACACAAGATGTACCGAGGTTCACCGATTTGGCTACATCCTCAAAATGACTGTTTGGACTCCCATCCAAATCCAGCCTTTGCAAAGCACCAACTTTACAATCAATTTACCAAAGACCCACTAGAAGGAGCACCAACCCCCGATTTATCTGCACCAACAGAAAGGAGCACCAACCCCTGATTTATCTCGCACCAACATAAAGGAGCACCAACCCCTCTACCAAGCACCCACTTGATTTTGATATTGATAATAAAATGACATATATGAATCTTCTCTTCTCACATAAAAATTGACCGTTCTCTTAGCTCGTTTTGTCAATTGCTAAACGCTTTCTGGGTATTGTGCAAAACTCTGTCTATGACCTCCTCTCAAAATTTCAGCCAAAACTGATATCGTATGAGAAAGTTATGCCCAAAATACTAAAGTGACGTTTTTCACCTTTTTCCCAAAAACACGGATTTTCACTCTTTATTTTTCTCCACACACTCTTCTCTCCGCACAAAAATAAAATCACACTCTTCAATAAAACACTTCTAACTTAAATGCACACACTTGCATTCCTTTTCACTTTTCACTTTCTCCAAAGATCTTTATTTAATGAAACCGCTTAAAATAATATAACTCCCTTTTTTTATATTGAGAAGGCATTTCGTCAAACACGTCACATGCAAAGAATTGACACCTTACTCGTTCTCATACTTCGGAGCCACGTGACAACTCAAACCAAAAACAAAATATGATCTATTTGATGCCTTGAAGGTGTAACAACACTGAAACCGAAACTCGGCGACTCTTCAAGGTCGAAACGGCCAACTAAAGGATTTTGCCCAAGTGGCACAAATTGACATAAAAGAGACCCGTAACGTTTTTGCAAAAATCATAACTCTCACCTCGTAACTCGGTTTTCTCTGAAATTTGAAACGTAGAATATTTGCAACACTTACTATGTCCAAACCAAAACTCACCACCTAACTCCTTACGGTTTGCTGGTACCACTTCCACAAAAACTGCTACTGACACACTTTTTCAAAAAAGAGCGTTTTTGTGACAGTATTGCAACGCTTGTAAAATTCGCCTCGTTTCTCCGTTTTCATTGAAATTTGGAACACATGTTCTTGAAGATAACGAACCACCTCCAGTTCAAATTTTGCTACATAACTCCTTACGGTTTGTTCGCAGTGCTTCTAACAAAACTTGCACTTTTTCAGCCTTGTACAACCACTTGCCAAATCATCCGCCAAGATACCGGAAACACCACCGATCACTCCAAACACTGTGCTGACATCTCCAATGCTGTTCTGGACTATTTCCTGACATGCTGGCATGTTCCAAACTGATCCATCCTGTCCAACTGTGCCCGTGGCGACTTTTGCAACTTTTTGACTATTTTGCTGCTTTGACAACTTTCTGACGATTTTTTCAACTTTTGCAAATTTGCACAAACAACCCGTAACAACTTCACCCAAACATCAAAAACATCCTCATAAGCATTTAACATCACCGTACATACTCTGAATAACCTCTAAACTCCTGTCCACTGCATCAACCGATCTATCTGACTGTGTTGACAACAATGACAGTACTGTCGCTGCACCTTGCTCAACAACAAACAATGTATTGAATATACAATTTATCGAAAACAATGTTTTGCAAACCATATATTGAAAATAATGTATGGAAAACAATGTATTGAATATCAAATTGATTGAAACTATGTATTGAAATCATGTATACAATTTAGTGAAAAAATGTATGACAAACCATGTATTGAAAACAATGTATGGCAAACAATGTATTAAATATCAAATTTATTGAAACCATGTATTGAAACCATGTATACAAACCATGTATTGAAAACAATGTATGGCAAACCATGTATTGAATAAACCATGTAATGAAAACCATGTATTGAAACAATGTATGACAATCCTTGTGTTGAAAACAATGTACTGAGTAAACCGTTTATAGCAAACTAGATATTGGTGCTCCATTATTGCATCTACATAATTCAAAATTATTTATTGCATCCACACAACTAATCAAACCATTACAATATTGAAAGAAAAGCTAAAAAGTAATATAAAATTTATGTAATATAAAATATGTTAAAAAGATGTTAAAATACGAGTCTTTGAAACCATATTTTTTTCACCACAATGCCACATTCCAGAATCATCAAATAAGGAAACAAAAGTTCTACTTTTCCATGTTTTCTTGCTGCAAAATGCCTGAAATGTGAGTTGTATCTACCTCAATATCCTTTGCTTCCAATGCACCAGACCGTACCAAACTACCACCTGTAGCGTTTATTTTCGATAGCAATAAACTTTATTCCTTTGCGGGATCTTATTTAAATGGTGCATTCAACTCTTTCTCATTTTCTTTTACGATAACATCCACATCCAAACCCTTTTCTTTGATAAGCTTCTTTAGCCAATTTTTTTCTCAAACAGTGAGTTGTAGTCTCTTCTTCAATTCAATACCATTAGTCACACTGATTTTTGCAGCCTTGATCCACGTTTTCATGGTTGACACCTGCTGCTTTAAATATTGATAATTAGATTGCAAAATACAAGATAAAAATATTAATATTAATTAAAAAGTATATTAAAGAAAAAAATGATTTTTAAATATGTTTAAAACTTACATTTGCTGTAAGTCTTACAGTTTCTACCACTGCTACTTTCTTCTTGTCTAGTTACCATTCATTGAAATATGCTTGGGATTCAGCATTCAGGTTCTCTAATCAGTCAAGTATAATGGCCAGAACTTCATCACTGCTTGTAGCATCGGCCTTGATGGTTCCAGATTGGGCTTTTAGTAACAAAGCATCGAGCTTTTGTGGCTCATTCTCTACCTTTGAAAACAACTCATTTCTATGTCCAAAGTTCTTGTATTGACCATTTATTGCTTTGATCATAACCTTACATCGATATTCCTATTGTATTAATGTATCAATATCTAGAAGAAGATTATTAGTAACATTAGCCCTACATCTGTTTTCTAGTAAAATATTTTATGAAAAGTTTATTTTATCATTGGTCAGATGATGATCAATATTGACATGTTGGTGGGGGGAAGAGGAAACATCAGTAGCATCTCCTTAAACATTCTCCTATGCTTCATCACCTAACCTTAGACCATGAAGTAGATCACATGTTTTTAGTGGTAAATTCAAATTATTCATATCTTGATACATAAAATCCTCTTCCAGATTGGCATCTGGAGGGGGCATCTGAGAAGCGCTCTCTATATTTGATAAATTATCAAGTATTAAAATTGGGAACGGTGTCCCTAAAATAACAGATTGACCCATAGTTTGAGTCTGAGTTTAAGTCTAAGTCTGAAGTGGCTGATGTAGTGGTGTGAGAAATTGTTTCCCATGCATGCGGGATTGGTTTCTCATCGGTGGTGCATGATGTGGTGATTGTTGGACTTACCATAGATGAACTTGGCGTTGATGGACTTACGGTAGGACTGACTGCTTTTCCTATTGTGCACCCGATGGAAGCATCTATTTTTTGAGTCTTGTAAATCGAGCTGGTCCCTCTACAAAATTTAACATAAAAATTATAAATTAAAACTAGTTTTAAAAACAATACCATTAAAATATAATAATTTTAACTAAAAATACCCGACCTAGACTCTGCAGCCATTGCCGTTGCTACTACAACGGTTGTCCTTTGCTCTAAAATAGTTAAAATATTTTCATAAACTATATATAATTAAATATTGTTAAAATAAATTATTAAAATTAGAACTTCTGAAAAATATGTTTACCTTGTGAGCTGGAGGTTTCATATTCAATGTTCACTGTAGCAGATGCATGTCCAGAAGTAAGAGGAGCAGCACATGTATGTTGTCCATCAGGAGACCTCCTACGTTTATGGGTGGAAGGTACCGGTGATGATTACGATTGCGAGTTAGAATCACCATACGCTTCTTGAATATTGATGGTGGCATCCCTTTTACTGGACGAGTGAGTTGCTCTTCTCTGTTTTCAAAAGAAAATTAGAAAATAACAAGATTGATTTAAATTTGAAAAGACAGAAAAGATAGACTATTCCAATAGATAATTTTACTTGTATTTCATTTTTACTTATCCCAATATGCAACAAATCTAGGTGCAATGCATTTGGAGGACTTTTTGTTTGAATATTGTGATATGCTTCATAAAAAAGAGAAAGAATATAGTTGTTGGAGGTTATCATATACACAGATTGAATTTTTTGTGCAGAAAGGAGGTCCTATTTTAGGCAATTAAAAATGAAAGTGGACTAATCATATCTCCCTCCATCAATACAATGAATCAACAATGATAAAGCCCAAAAAGAAATTTCTATAGGTTGACCCTACAGAATAAGCCTTCCCAAGAATAATTCAATACAGGAATAGAAAAATTTATCTAAAACATTGGAAATGTTCAAAACCCTTTTTGATTTTGAAGAATTAACTAAAGAATAAAGAGAATATTATTAGAGAATGCACATTGGAAACAACAATACATCAAAATTAAGGATAAAAAAAATGAAATTTTAAAAAACTTACCTTTCAAATGGTCTGGATTCACGACATATTTGGATTCCAGCATTGATTTGTCAGAATCAGTCAACGCGTAATGGTTGTTAACAAGGAGACCATCAAAAAATGGTAGTCTTGTTAATCGTTGGACATTCGAGGGGTTCACAGTTTAAACAACTTCCTTGTTATCAACTTGGATCTATATAGTGGACACATCATGGTCATAGCAACTAAAAATATGTTGCATCAGGGAGACACTAACATCCAAATGTGTTATCTTCATGACTCCAACAAGTTCGGAGGTGTACAACCAGTTGGAATCTCTCCTAGGAATGTTAAAAATGTTCTTGATGTTCAGGCAATAGTAAATCTTGAATGATACCTTGGTTGGGAGAGGAGAACCGCTAGCCATTTTTGAAAACACTGGGAAAACGTATGGAAAACACTAGGAAAATGCCCTGAAAATGATTAGATGCTCAAAAAACTGCCTGAAAAAAGGTCTAAAAATGCCCTAAAAATGACCTAAAAATGATCAAAAAACGCTCATAAAATAGTCTGGAAAAGGTCTAAAACCGTTGTAGAAAATGCACTAAAAATACTGGAAAAAGCTTTGAAATTGCTATGGAAATCATCGTGTGAAAGGTGAAAATGATGCTGCTATTCTATTTATAGAAGTTTGCATACCTAAAGTCAATGGATGTGTGACACATGGCAAAGGAGAGGACATGTGGCAACATCTTATTGATGTTAATTTGCGATCATATTTTTCCTATTGCCATGTGATAGTCACCATGTGACAATTACCACTTGACAACCACCATGTGATAGTCACAATATGGCGATCGCCACTTGATAGTCGCCACATGTGAGTCGCAATATGGCGGTTGCCCTTGGTAGTCACCACTTGACAGTCACCACTTGACAGTCCCCACTTGACAGTCGCCACTTGACAGTCACCACTTGACAGTCACCACTTGATAGTTACCACTTGATAGTCACCTCTTGACAATTTTTGCTTGATAGTTGCCACTTGACAGTTGCCACATGACAATTGCCACATGACAATTGCCACTTGACAGTTGCTTCTTGCCAGTCGCATCTTGCCATTCACCACTTGACAGTCACCACTTTACAGTCGCTTCTTGTTAGTCGCATCTTGTTAGTTACCACTTGACATTTGCCTTTGGCAATCATTCCTTGACAGTCACTATCGATAGTCGTGCCTTGAAAATCGCTTCTATTAGTCACCTTGTGACAGTCGCCATTTTTAAGGTTGAAAAATTTTGCTCCATATTTTTCAAAAAATTGTCAATATTTGATAATTTTTTTGCAAAAAATTGAAATATTCACCCCGATGTCTATACACCTTAGGACTAGATTCACCCCGATTTTATATACACTTTAGGGCCGACCCCTTATGCGTAACCCTGTATCTTTTGATTGGGTGCTTCTCTTTTTGATTTATGAGAACTTTTTCATCTTCTTGTGTTGTATGTGAGACCTCTACTTTTTGAAGTAGGTTACTCAACTTTTCAAATGTTGGCATTTGCTTAGTAATATTCAACATTCTCGTAAAAATATTACATCATGAAGGGAGAGATCTCAAAATAATAAGAACAAGTATCTTGTCAAATACCTTTTCTCCTAATGCTTATAGTGATACTCATAGTTCAAAAATTATCATCAAATATTCAAGTCTTTCTCCATTATTTATTTTCAAGCAATGAAGTTGACTTCGTAGAAATGGAATTTGATTATGGTTTTGTAGACAGAAAATTGACCCACTTGAGTGAGTCATTTTCCCTAGTCCCTTAGAGAGACCCCCCAACTTGTCCAAAACAAATTTGGACCTCTCTTCCCCTTCTTTCCCTCCTTTTTCCTTACTTCAATGAAATCGTGGTCATCCCTGATAGGGCATGATTTTGCCTAGTTAGAGTTTTCTCTTAGGAAACCCTAAAATTTCACTTAACCTTCCTTGGTGTAGATTTTTTCTCAATTTTCCTACCCATTATTATTTCAAATCTCTTATAAATAGAGGGTTTGAAGATTTATTTTTCCACACAGAAGTTCCATGACACGAATATTCTACCAAGCATTCTGATCTCTAGTGAAGTAATCTACAAGCTACTAACAAGTGTTGATGCAAGTGCTAACAAGATTTGATTGAAGCTTTTGATTTTGTGGAGATCTCTTCTACTGCATTGGATTATGTGTTATTGCCCTTGGTGGACAAGTGTTGGAGCCTTAAGGAGGAGTCTACCATCTTGGAGGTCTTCATATTTTTGTCTATTTTTCGCTACCACTAGGTTGTTTTGCTCTTTTTACATTTCATATTCATTGTTAGTTTATTTGCATTATTCTGTTGTTTCTTCTTCTGCTATGAAATCATACCCCATAATTACAATATATAATTTTGTTTGCGATAAAATTGTGATTGCCTCGTATAGGATGCAATTTTATCGATGCTAATCGTGGGGGCAAAAGTTCATCCCCAAACCTAAGGTTTGCTTTTCATAATTCATTTAGGGTATAATTACGTAAACTGCATTCTATTTATCATTCTATTTTGTTGCATGGTATCTTGCTTGTTCTTCTTTCAAAAATATCAACTTTCACTTTTGCATTCTAAAGGTTAGCTAAAAGGACCTAGGGGGATTGATTACTGTGCCTCCAAGTATAGTTATACAATGGCCTACGTAGCCCCCCCAGTGCTAATCATAGTTTTCAAGGGTTTTGTGAAGTTGTGCTTGCAGGATAAAGCTATGGGATATTGCTGGATGCAAGTTAAAGCTTAGAACAACCATAAAAATTAGATAAGTGCTCTAGTATATCTTTAGGTCATTTGCTGGTTATCTGTATTTATTTTTGTTCCAAAATATAAACCCCAGGTGAGGAAAGCATTTGATACAGTTATTAGTCATTACAAAAGATAAAAGTATATAGTGTGCATCTAGGGTTTTTAACTTTGTTTATGCATCTCTCTTGGACCTGTGCTTAAAGACTTCATTTTGCAATCCTAGGGTTAGTAATCATTCAAGCAAATAATCATGATAGGGTTAGCTCTTATCTTCTTACATATTGTGTTTTGCATTGTTCCTTGTATTTTCATAGTATAGAATAGAAATACCAAACATATGTGATTGTTTTAAAATTGACACATCAAACACATTTCACCTCAGAATTGAAGCGAGTCCTAAAACCGTTCTTGGTAAACCCTTCCTCTGGTTTCCTACCTAAGTGTAGAGTTATAACATACCCCACAGTTCACCACGACTCTGTATGAATCCAGCCAAGAATCATATGTGGTAGGGTAATTTTCCCCCTCTACATATTTGGTGAACCTGATGTGAACGCACATCTTAGTGGCCAAATTAGGAAACCTTTTGTGTGCTTTTCTTTTGAAAACTTTTAAACAAGATCATTAATTTATTTGCTTAGATCAAAAAAATACTTAATAAATATTTTAAAGACCTTTTGTGTGCTTTTGTTAGATTTTAGTTTTTATCTCCATCATTTCTCTCTCTCCTAATGACTCCCAACCTTAGGAGTGGATGAAGGCTTTTAGAGTTTGATGAGATTTTTCAAGAAGATGATCAAATTGATAGAGAAAATCATAATATTGAAGAAGAGGAAGAAAATTAAGATAATGAAAATAGCCTTGATCCTATTAGTGTTGGACATTTTGAGTAGATAATTTGTCATTGATGTCAAGAGTGAGTGGTCATTGATGTCAAGCTTTCAGCACCAGTCAGTGGTAGTTTCAGTGGGCAACATTAGTTTCAGGTTCTCTAGTTTCAGTTGATCAAGACCCGGTTCCAGGAGGTCAAGATAAGGTCCAAGGTGAAAACAAGAAGCCCAAGTGAATAATATTATAATAATTCTTTATAATATTATATAAGGAAGATTAAATTAATTATAAATTGATTAATATAATTTTCTTAAATTAATTTATTAATTAATTTACTTAACTTTATGTTATTTAAATTAAATATTAATTAATTTTAATATTATTTTAATATTAATTTATGTTAATTTCAAATAACCCTAAGGTGGGTTATTAATTTAAATTTTGAATTTGAATTTCTAGCGCCAACGTGGGAAGAAAATTTACCATGTGTGTATAAAAGGGGGATTACCCCACCTTAGCAAAAATCCCAATGCTTTCGAATTAAAATCCTATGGTATGCGAGTTCATGCAAATCGTGGTGTGCAACAAAGAGTTTGTAATTTTTAAAAAGGTGCTTAGAGGAGGCAAAACTATTTTATCCACCAAGGAGGGAGCCTTGATCACTAACCACTGGTAGCACAGTTGGAAATTGTGGCAAAAGCAAGACGTGAGGGCAGTGACATGTGCAGGTTCGAATCCACGATGCATCATTTTTATTTTGTGTTGAAAATGTGGCGGAGCAAGGGTGAAAGGGAAGGAAGTCCTTCCTTCATGTGGGTGCCTCTAGCCCATATAGTGGGCACCAAAGCATTAAGGCGCTTGGTGCTTGGGGAGACGACGGTTTGAATCATGTCGAAACCCTTTTTGGGAAGATAACAAAGGTATGCATTAAGTTTGAGAGCCAAAATTTTCGAAGGAGTTAGTTGAGGTATTAAAAAATAATTTTTGCATATTTTATTTGGTATGTAAGGTTTTAAGGGAGTTATAAGGTTGATGCAAAATAATTTTTTTGTGTTATTTGCTTTAGTGTTTGAAAAGGAAATAAAGGTGTTTTAGGAAGACTGGTTGAGATTTTTTGGTGTTGGATATTATTTTAAGTTGGATATTATAAGGTGTATCCAAGTAATTATTTTTGTGCATGATTTGATGAATGTTAATTCCAAGAAGGAGCGATAAGGTGTATTTGAGATTTGTTTATTTTTGTGTCTAAAAAATATTTGAGAAAGTGTTAAAAGTGAGATTTTGTCATCCAACCATTGAAATTGGAAAGAAGAAAATTGTGATTTAGACAAGTTTTCCAAGGGCACTTCTACATAAAACAAAAGGTATGGGCACATATTCCTAGTGAGTGATTGTTGAATGTTGTGAATGCAAAAGTTGGAGTGAAAAGGATTGTTTGGTAAGCATTGTTGAGTGTGTTTTGAATTAATGTTTCAATATTTTTTGGAATAATGTATGTTGATAAAACCTTGTTTTATAAGCATTGTTGTTGAAGTGAGTGAGTGAATAGATTGAACTAGGGTTTGCAAATATCATGAGTATCATTGTTATGTGAAGTTGAGAACTATCTTGAACTAGGGTTTGCAAAGATAATGAGTATCATTGTTATGTGAGATTGATTGATAAGCATTGTTGGAAACATTTGAGTAAGTGTTCATATGCTTGAACTAGGGTTTGTAAGCAAAGATTAATTCATTGAGTGATTGGTTGAGTAAATTTGGTTGAGCCTAGTCAAGTGGATGTGTTGATGTGATAGTTCAAGTTCTATGAAACAAATTGTTCTATATTTTGAATTGATTTGAGAAAGAGGTTGAGTGTGGATGAATGTGAAACATATTAAGTCTCTAACAATTATCTATATGTTTTTGTGATAAAAGAGAGATTGAAAGTGATTGAGAGTTTGTGAGTGTGAAGCATATTGAGTCTCTAACAATTCTCTATATGTTTCTAAAAAAGTGATTGAAAGTAATTGAGCATTGTGATAAGTGTGAAGCATATTGAGTCTCTAACAATTCTCTTTATGTTTCTATGAGTTTGGATAAGTTCTAGTGAGGGCTTATGAGCATATATGGACAAGTTCTAGTGAGGAATTATTGAGCAGATTTGAGGTAAGTCTTAGTGAAGACTTGAGAGCAGATTAAACAAGTTCTAGAGAGGACTTGTGGATAGATTAGTGTGAGCTTTTGTGGAAGCTTACAAGGCAAATTTGAGGTAAGTCTTAGTGAATACTTGAGAGCAGATTAGGCAAGTTCTAGAGAGGACTTGTGGACAAATTAGTGTGAGTTTTTATGGAAGCTTACAAGGCAGATTTGAGACAAGTATTTGAGAATATTTGAGAGCAAATTTGATTGATTGATTTGTTCAAACCTTGAGTTAATGTTTAGGGTAGATATAGTAGAGTTGATTTGATATTAAGTCAAGATTTGTGTTAAGGCTTTAGGAAAGTGTTTGGGGATAGATTTGTGCTAAACCGAAGGACTATGTTTAGTGCAGATCAGAGGACAGAGATTGAGGATAGATTTGTGCTAGATCGAAGTACTATTTTTAGTACAGATCAGAGGATAGAGTTTGGTGCATATTTGAGGACAGGTTTATGCCAGAACAGAGATAGATTAAGAAAATTTGTGCTAGACCGAATGACTATGTTTAGTGTAGATTTGAGATAGAGCTTTGAATATGATAGAGTATAGAGGATGCCAGTCTCCAGTGTATAGAGATCCATTAGCCAGGGCAGTGAGGATAGGTGTCTTCAGTGGATAGAAATCCATTAGCCAGAGTAGTGGGGGTAACAGTTCTTCTAGAAGATCACCAGTTAGAGCTAAGGAGAAAGAAGTTCTCCTGTAGATAGATATCCATGAACTTGATTAGGGGATTGGTGTCTCGTTTGGACATAGATCCATAAACATTGTAAAAGGGAAAGGATTTCCAAAATATTGATTGAAAAAATTTTACTGAAATATTTTCTCTGTGGAGTAGCCCACATTGGGTGAACCACGTAAAACTAGTGTCTCTATTGTGTATGTGGATTTGTGCATTGCTTTGATTACTATTGTTGATATTGTTATCTATACATTGCATAATATTGATTTGGAAAGAAAAGTAAAAAGTGGTCTTATACTGTTCACCCTCCCTCTCAGTATAAGCTTGTGTTCTTCAATTAGGGGACCCAATGAGAACCTTACCTTTAAATATTTTGAACATATGTGGAGCTTTTAAAAGCATCATAAGGATGCATTGGATAAAGTTATAGAAGAGAAATCCCAACTAAAGGAAGTTCTGACATCTCATCATCAAAACATTTCCCCTTGAGATGTTCATAACAACTCCCTAATTGAATATTTGCATCATGGTAATCTTGTCCATAAACCAACTTATGCCACTACTGTAACCACCAATGTTGGAAGGAGTTCATAAATCCCTTCAACTAGTAGTCTCACTCAAAATTATTTTAAATTTTCTCCTTAATCTTCTAATCTCAACAATTTTTCTTTTGTTCCATCAATTATTAGTTATTCTCCCCAGCAAGATACCGCATATCACAATAGTGTCAATATCTCCAACATGAAACAAGTACCTATTCAATAGCCTACCTATCCCTTTGGGAATCTAGGGGTATTGCACAACAATAATCTAGAGGTGCATAGTTTCACTAATATGGTAAAAGAACTAGTTTCAAGAGTTGATATGATTCAACCCCCTAGTTTCACTTACAACTATAGAGAAATATGCAATCAAAACTTAGACCCTATTGTTGCTGCTAGGCCCTATACTAAGCATTTTACCATGCTGGTTTTGCCTATATATAAGGGAACAAAATATCTAATTGAGCATTTGAGAAGGATTAGAACAATTTGCCATGATATTATATATGATGACATGTTATTTCTGAAGACATTCCCTAAGAGTCTTGATGGTATGGATTTAGAGTGGTTTTATCGATTGCCCAACCCCTATTTGATAAATTTTAAAGAGACAACTAAGTTATTTGTGCAATATTTTGGTGCTTATGTTGAGAATAATATAACCATGAAAGATGTTTACAATTTAAAACAAGTAAAGAGAAAAGTTTGTCAAATTTTTTATCTTGGTGGAGGAGTCTAGTTGGACGCTTGAGATATACCTTACCTCATAGAGACATACTTGAAATATTTATTAGAAAATTGTAAGAGCAATTGTCTTATGCATTGGAAACTATAATTATCACATATTTTGATCAAGCAATTGACCTAGAAAAAAAGGTAGAGCAAGCTCTTATTAGAAGAGGACAACTTAAAGTGAAAGAAGATATGACCACTAAGAATCAATATAATAACAAGAATGTGGTTGGTTATGGGGTAATAGATAGTAGGTTTGTTAATAGTATTATTAACAACTTACAAAATATGGTGCTTGGTCAACCCCAAAATCCTCCACAAAGAAATTTTACAAGGCTTAACATACCTATGGAAGAGATTATGAAGCATATTTTTTTGGAAGATAACATGGTTGAATTGCCTCCCATAAGGCAACCAAATACTACAACTACTTGGTACAAGGTAGGACAACATTGTGCATATCACAGAGTGGAAGGACATTGGATGAATTCTTGTAAAATGTTGAAACATGTGGTTCAAGATTTTATTTATGTAGAATGACTTGTTATAGAAGGTTCTCACCCACAGAAATATCAATATCCTACTCAAAAAGAGCCTACAACTAATCAAGATATAGGGGTCCCTCAATATCCCCTACATAAGCATGGATAACAAGTAGCTAATCAGGTATCATCAAAATGTGCCACCTCCTTACAATAATATAGTTGGTATGATAGTAGTAACTTCAATACAATAGATACATAGTCACCAGATACAACATTCTTAGCAGGATATGAGTTATTCAACCAAGATTTTCCTCTTAGAGCTTTTGTAAACTTCTCCTACTCATAGGGAAGCCTTATTGGAGCTTTTAAGAAAACAATTTGTTTCTCAGGATATTTCCCCTAGTGCTATAGCCAATGTTATAAGTTCTCTTGGTATACATCATATTACATTCTTGTATGATGATATTTCTTCCTTAGACCCTCGTAGAGATTCTTCTCTTTACATTACTACATTTATTGGGGGAACTTTTATCAAGAGGATCTTGATTGAGAGTGGTTCTTATCGTAATTTATGCACTTATCAAATTTTACAAAAGTTTGGATTCAAAGAGAAAGATTTAACTAAATTCAGTGACATCAAAACCTTCAAAAACAAGTCTCAAGAAGCTTGTGGTATTATTTCCATGAGAATTCTACATCAGAGGATCTCTATATTACTTTGCAAAATGATTACAATTTATAGGATGGGAAGAAATGAATTTGGGCTCAACAAAATATGGAGCCCCATTATTCTCTCAACCTAAATCAACTATTACGAGCACATATCCTAACATAGACAAAGCTCAAATAAAGGCCTATATGCTCTCTAGTCTAACTTACCTCTAATTTAGCATAGCTAATACAAATCATTAGCTTTAACAAAAGACTTAATCAAATGCTAATTAAACTATTGCTAATTACCTAGGGAAGACTTTAAAGTATGCTTCTAAAGTCCAAAATTCTCCCCCTTGATGCTAAAGACACTCATGCAAGAGTTCTGTAAGCATCACAAAGTTGGAAGAAAAACATTTCTTTTATGTTTCCTCCAATCTTGAATCAAGAAATCATAATTTACAAAATACTTGTGGTGGCACTCCTTCCACTCTTCATGTGGGATCTCATACAAATGTTTGAGTGCCTTCTTTTGTAGATTAGACCCCCCTTCAACAAAAGTATCTTCTCTTGTGGTTTTCAGCAACCACTCTCTTACATATTTATCATTATGGTCTTTAAACCATGCTCTCATATTTTGATCTTCTTTTACATATTCAACACTAAACAATACTCCACATGAGTATTTTCAATTAATCATCTCACATAGATGATTACCATATAAATCTTTCACATATTTCCACACAAAATATCACAACAAGTATGGACATATAATGACCAACTACATATGCAACATAAAGTTGCTCATCACACAAATTTTCTCTCAAAACAATGGCTTTACAATATTCCTTTTCCCAAGGAATTTTGAATACTTCATTTGGATCCATGTGACCCAAGTTCTCCATCATTGTCTTCTCTCCAAGAAGACTCTTCATCAAAGTTGTCTCAATGAGACAATCGCCTCTCAATAATACCTTTGGAAGACATTCTCCTTTCTTTTCATTCCTGCTCACAAAAAACAAATCATTAATCATAAAAACATTACCTTTAGTATGAGTATATTTGGTGCTTCCCATAAAGCTATTTTGTAGCAGTTCTCCTTCATTGTATGTTGCTTCAAGATCAACCATCAACTCTTCACTAAGAGTTCTCCTTTGTTCAATCCATGTTGGTGTGTTGAAACACCATTCATTCAAGCAATCATACATTGTTGCCTTTTCAAGACAACTCTCTTTTTGCAATGTAGTCACTCCAAGTGAGTGATCTTCAACCACAATTGCCTCTTCAAGATAATTCTCAATCTCCTTTGATGATGCCTTATTTACACCATGAAGTCCATTAATGACTATCTCACTATTTTCTTCCTCCTCCTTGAGATAGACTTTCTCATAATTTTCTTTGCCTTTTATTATCTCATCCATGAGATAATATTTATTATGGAGCATGAAACTTATTCCCTTCATCTCTTCTTCCTATTCTATACTTGGGTAATCATTCCATATAACTTATTTATTCTCTGCCATGAGAACTGTAGGTGCATTCTCCAAAATAAACTCTCCATTTGTCTCCTCCATGAGATATTCTTCATCATACCTCTCTGCAATGAGAATTTTACAAGGCTCCTGCTCATCCTCTTATCCATGAAGAAATTCTTTACTCTTTTCCACACAAAGTTCTTATTCAAATATGTCTTCCTCTTTAAGAAATAATTCTCCATTACAAAGCATGTCTTCATATGAGTCTTTACAAGACTCTTCAAAAACTCCTTCAAAAGGATCTAATTCAAAAACTTCTTCAAGGAAGTAAGGCTCCTCCTTGCTTAAACAATCTTCATGATTGATACACATGGCTTTATGGGTGTCCTCATCAAACCCATAAGTATCCTTCAATACTTTCCATGCTATTGTAGCTGATCTACAATTAGCTATGAGAGGGAAAACACTCTTTTCCATTCCTCTTCTCAAATCCATAAGGGCTAAGCAATTTTCACATTGCTTCTATTTCATCTCTTTTATCTCCTCTCCTTGTAGCTTGTTCCAAGTGGGTTCTTCATATCCTTCTTCTACAATGCTCTAGAGGTCTTTGGCCATCAAAAAGGTTTTCATACTTATGCTCCAATAAGCATAATCTTCTCAATTGAAACTTGGCACCTTCATGTTTTCCATCATAATACTTTCTTTGTAAAGAATATCTATAAGCTCTACAAAATTATAGCTGGGTCTTAACAACAAATATTTTATTCTTCAAGAACATTCAACTCCACAAACAAGGTAAGATGCTGACAAAGAAAGAAAACTACATATTTAGATCGAACCTCATTTTGTCAATTCTCTCATAGAGATATTGCTCTACTTCCATACGATCAACTATCTCTTCATTGGAAAAATTGTCAGCTATAGAATAATTGTCATCACTAACAATTATGATTTCAGGTGAATGTGGTTCTGGCTCCACTCGCTCAATAGAATCACTATCACTGATACAAATTATTTCAGGTTCCTATGGTGCAAACTCAGCAGATATCAATTGGTTAGATTCAAACTCCTCAGGTTCATAATCTTTATCCTCACTATCACTTGGAGTGGGTCCGCTATCAAAAGAGTTGTTATCTTCAGAATCACTATCGCAATCAGTGTTAGGTATTCTCTGGTTCGCAATTACAGAATTTTGAAGTTGACTAAAGACTATATTAAGACCATACATACACACTTTTTCATCAAATGCTTTAGGAGTTTCTCTGGCTATAAGGGAATGAAGAGCAAGGTAACATCCTTGTGATCTTATCATAATATTTTAATGACTCAAATGTAATCTTATATCTCCGATTTTTATATCCTCTTGGTTTAAACTTTTTAATTTTGCAAAATTAAATTTTTATCAATAATTAATTAATAATAAAATAATTTTGACTAAAAAATCATAAATTGAAAAATAAATGATTTTAATCAAAACAATATTTAAATTATTAAAAATTTTATAAAAAAAATTTAATATCCTTTACAAAATAAAAATTTATCTTTTTTTTTAAATTCACTTTTCACTACACGTTTAAAAAATCCTCACAAAATTTTTAAATTCACGTAGCGCAGGAATTTATTAGATAAAATGCAGTGTGACCACCACAATTAGCAATTTTTCAGCACATATTTAAGGAGCATCCATGTCCTACACAACGTATCTGATAATCTCTGATATCTGCACAATGTACAACGATGATATCATGATGCCCCACAGCTCCTCCGCTCAAATGCGGATCTCCTTTTTAACAAAAAACATCCTATCACATCCTATCACGCTGTGTCTTTGTTTTTCGTAAGAGCACATAGCAAAAAAATTGAGATAGTAGCTAATCTCCATCTCCACAACACATAGCATTCTCAACATGCACTACCTCACACCAACAACAAGACGTCCTCATTACATTGGTCAATGTGCAGAGTCATAATAAAATAGCATGTCCTCCTCGCGAGCTCAACTTCTCCTCACACCTACTGCTCGGATGACCACCATTCAAGTTATTTGTGCTATGGCAGCGTAGTATGGGTGGAAAGTTCACCAAATGGATGTCAAGAGTGCTTTTCTAAATGGTGATATCCAAGAGGAAGTCTACATGACTCAACCGGAAGGATTTGAAGTGGAAGGCCAAGAGCAAAAAGTGTGCAAATTGGTCAAATCCTTATATAGTTTAAAACAAGCTCCTCAAGCTTGGTATATAAAAATAGATAATCACCTCCTGCAGCATGGATTCAAGAGATGTCCGTCAGATGCAAACCTCTATTTCAAGAAATAAGGTTATGATATAGTGTTGCTTGTACTCTATGTTGATGATATGCTCATTACAGGGAGTTCAAAAACTATGATCTCTACTGTCAAAAAGGACTTGTGTAAATCTTTTGAGATGATAGATCTCGAACTTCTCCATTACTGTATTGGTCTGGAAGTGAACCAGAAGGAGCACTACATCAAACTGTCTCAGAAAAATATGCTAAGACACTGTTAGAAAAATATCGCATGACTGATTGCAAGCCGATGGCAACTCTGATGAAATCAGGGCTTTAGTTATTGTGATATGATGATTCACCTCAGGTAGATGCTACTCTTTATCGTCAATTGATTAGAAGTCTCATATATCTGACCAATACTAGGCCAAATATCATATTTTCTATCAAATATATTTCGAGGTTCATGAAGGAACCTAAGACTACTCACTGGAAAGCAGCAAAACGTGTTCTTCACTATGTCCATGGCATAATGGAATATGGATTAGAGTACAAGAGGAATAACAAATTATTCTTGCAATGATACATAGACTCTGATTATGTCGGGTCGTATGATGATCGTAAGTCAACTTTAGGATATATATTTCATCTTGGATCCGGTCCTGTATCTTGGCACAATAAGAAGCAACAGGTGGTTGCTATCTCATATATAGAGGCAAAGTATCGTGCTACATGTGAAGCTATGTGCGAAGTGATATGGTTGCATCGCATTCTGACAAGTATGGGTCATCCATAAAAATCTCCAATACACTTGTTCTACGACAACCAGGGTGTTTTGAACCTTGTTAAGAATCTAGTGCACCATGAGAAAACCAAGCACATTGACACACAGTGCCACTTCATTCGAGATGAAGTTCTAAGGCACCAAACTCAGCTTCAGTACATCTCCACCAATGCTTAAGTTGCAGATATTTTCACTAAGGCACTTGCACGTGTCAAATTTGAATTGTTTTGCAACTCTCTATGTATTGCAAAATGATGTAATCAGGGGGGATGTTAGTATAGCTAGTAGTTATCTTATTACTCAAATAATGTAATAAGGGGGGATGTTAGCGTAACTATTGTTTACACTATATTATTTCATTATTTTAGTATGTTGTTATATTGTTATACAAACATCTATTATGCACCTAGTCTGTTTCGTCTTCACCGAAACTATTCTAAGGTGGAAAATGTATTATTTAAACAATTGCATCAATATTATTCATGTTCGTTCGTTCTACAAGGCCCAAGAAACCTCCATATGAAGATTCACATTCCATTCTATATATATGGATGTACTAATGTAAAAGAAACATGGTGAAGGAGGAAGAATCACCTATGTAAGCAATGGAAGGTGATGTAGTATGATGTATTTTGATCTCTTCATTCAATATATATTTTTGAGTATTCTTGAGTATTTGGCATTATAATTATTTGAGTTATTATCTAGTAGATTTAAAATTTATATGCTTGATTGATCAACATTATTATATATTTCATATTACAATTATATTATTGATCTTGAGGCAATATTATTTGAGTATTTACTCATCAAAAACTAACATCTACTAAGGGTCTTCATGATCCTTTTAACTATCGTATGAGCTACTAGGCTATATTGGGTAAATAGCAAGCATAAACTACCAACCACCTATATAGAGTCTCACTTGTAGTTATGCCTAGTAAGGAGTATATTATAGTGGGATAGTGGAAGTCATAAGAAGACATACTATTATTCCTCACGTACAATCTTCACCATGTATCCAAGTGGATACTTCCATGTATCATTGGCAACCCATATATTGGTTCTTTCATGTATCGATAGGTATACAAAGAGGAGCTAGGTATATAGGGAGGCCCTTGAGGTATATAGATTAGATTTGGTATATTGTAGGAATGGGATATAAAGTTACAAAACATCTTCTCTTTCTTGTATAGAAAACTCTATAGATGTTTGCTTAAGTAATGGAACTCTTCTTTCCTTCCAACCTATGGTTGAGAGATGCTACTATTTTGTAATATCATTTATCAGTTGACCATCAAACCTCACCTTTTAGTGAAAATTTCTTGAGGACCAACCCACCTTTGAGAACTAAAACTTCAAATAATAATATGAGGACTATCCCCCTCAGGTTTTCTAACCCCCATGCATGATGATCAAGAAAGAGTGGTTTTTCAATTTGTTAATCACATGGATTTCTTATTGTACAAACATAAGGAAGTTGTGAAGTCCTTACTTAGGAAGGCTCATGATGTCCCAGATAATTTCGTAAGGAATATTTCATTCTTGGATCATCCCCAACAACCCATCTCTAACCCTTTATATTTTGATCATGTGGATCTATCATTTGGATATTTAAATACAAACCTCAATGCATAAACATCTAATATCATCACCACTTCCATGGATGTTGAGACACAAAACCTCCCACCCTATTTGGAATATCATTAATCTTTTCTTTTTCTTTTTCTTGAAGAACTATTAGCTTTGGGATTCTCAAATTCTATCTCCTTGTAATAAGTGAAGGGCTCAGGGTTGGCTACAATATGATAAGTCTTGCCCTTATATTGATATTTATGGCACTAATGTATGACTCTTATATTGGAGATAGATATCATCTCACCCATCTAAGCTAGTTGGAATTACTTAATAAGAAAGTGGATCCACACCCTAGAGAACCTATGTGTCTACCAATAAAATCTTAAGCATACCTATAGCAAAAAGGTATGATCCCACTCCTTCAAATTTGATGATCTCATTCTTAGAGAGACTCAAAATAATGCTAATGCCAAAACTAAGTTCAAAGGTAAGCTTAAGCCTATTTTGACAGATCCATTCATCATAACCACCAAATTAGGATTAGGTGCTTACCACCTCCCCATATTGGATCAAAATGAACCTAAAGAACCTAAATTAACATAATACGTCTTAAAATGTATTATATTTAAGTCTACCTTGGCTACTAGTTTCTTTTGGATTCTTTTCCTTGCTTGCTTGCATTTGCTTGATTTTGTATCTACTTACATGCATGTGCTTATCTATGTCTAGATTGCTTGTTACATCTCAAGTCAAATATCCATGATGACATGCAAATCATAATCCTAGTCAGGGCATTACACTATGTGATTAATGTAAGTGGATCCTCTTAGTCTCATCTTTGTGAACCAATTCAATATTGATACAACCATCTATCTCTATCATTAGTCTATCTTTCTCAATCCAGTTTACCACAAACCATATCTATCAAGTCTTCTAATCTACAAATATTTTTCTATTGGATGTATGCCAAGAAATATTGTATTTGTGTTTTTAGGAGTTGCTAGACACACATTGAGATGTTAGTAGTTGGTTGTGTAAAAATGGGCAAGAAAACCCTAAACATGGTACCTCTATGTGTGTATTTATTTTGATAGATGTAACTCTATAATGAGCATGTGTGAAGACCCGTGGTGCAATGTTGAATGTATTGTAAATGAAGTTCTTCTTCTTTAATTTTTTCTGTCTATGCTCTATGGCATGTCATGTACAAATGTTTATTGGTATATTGTTATTTTGTTTCTTATTAATTGCTTATTAGCTACACATTATTTTATTTATTTTATGAGTTTATTTCATCCTTTATTTTTTGTTGAGTTTTTTGGCTACACATTTTATTGTGCCAACAACTAGTACTAGAGTAGCTTGAGAAAACTTATTTTGTTGGTTGTGCATAAAGCTTGAAAATACACTTTTTTTTGTTACTTATTGTGGATTTGTAGATAAATCTATTTTCATAGGATATGGTGTAGTGGGAGCTTTGTGAAGATTTACAACAATATATATGGAAGGTAAATATGGTATAGATAAGTTCATTGGACAAAACTTCAATCTCTAGAAGTTGAAGATGGAGTTTTTTCTTGTGGAAATAGATTTGAAGATAATTATCACTATAATAGCGATGCTTGAAGGAATGGCACAAGTTGATTGGGATAAAAAAAATGAGAAAGTCATTGCCTTGATTAGGCTAAACTTGGATGATTCTATTTTGATGAATGTCTAGGGTGTTAAGACTGCTAAGGATCTATGGGATAACTTAGGAAATATGTATGAATCCAAATCTCTGATGAAATTGATATTATTGAGGAAGAAGTTATATTATTTGAAGATGAAAAATGGATATAATGTAGCTAGCCACTTGAATATTTTTAATAAATTGATAAACCACCTAAGGTTTGTTGATGATGAAGATAAAGATATTGGACAATGCATCTACTTATTGTGTAGTTTTCATGACTCTTGGGACATTACTCAGGCAAGTGGAGTAAGACTTGGAACATTGTATAAGCTGGATGCAACATGTTTGAATGTTGCATGCACACATACAAACACTATGGAAATAAGTAAAACCTCATATTCAAAGATGTCAAGTATGATGTTATGGCATAATAGATTAGGACATCTTGGTGAATGAAGTCTGAAAGAGATGTGTTCAAAGAAGATAGTCCACGAATTGGAGAAAGAGAAGTTTAGCTCTATGGGTTTCTATGAACATGTATTTTAGGAAAGAATAAAAGAGTTACTTTTACCTCTAGTGACTATAGAACCAAGGAAATATTGGAATTGATACATTCTAATATTTGTGGGCCTTTTGAAGTTGCTTCATTAGGTGGATCTAGGTATTTTATTACTTTCATTAATGATTTCTCTAGGAAATCATGGGTTTACTTTCTTAAACAAAAGTTATGGGCTCTTGCTTCCTTCAAAGAGTTTGTTGATATAGTTGAAAGACAAACTGAGAAGAAAGTGAAGGCTTTGAGAAGTGATAATGGTGGAGAATATTGCTCATAGGAATTCAATGATTTTTGTAAGTTGCATGGCATTACAAAGAAGAAAATAACTCCATATACACCACAACAAAATAGAGTTGCAAAAAGGCTTAATAGGATGCTATTGGAGAAGCCAAGGAATAGGATGGAGGTTTGAATAATTATTTTTGGGTAGAGGTTGTTAACAAAAATAACTATGTGAAGAATATATCACCTAGTTATATTCTTAGTGGGAGAACACTATAGGAAGCTTGGAGTGGATTCAAACTCTTAGTTGTTCATTTTAAAGTGTTTAGATGTGAAGTATTTGTTCTTGTACTTAAAAAGTAGGAAAAAGGCTGGATAATAAATCTGTTAAAGGTGTACTCATTGGATATGGTGATGGAATCAAAGGTTAGTATAACACCCCAAAACTCAAACAGTCTAGGGATGCCACTATTTACTACTACATTTTTTTAAAGTCATTAACAACATCACATATTAAAAGCCACCAAGAATCACATTTTAAACAAATAAAGAACAATACAACCCAACACTAAAGCAAATTGAAACATGAAAATTAACAGAGCAAAGATACATCAAAAGCAACTATGGAAACCAACATAAAAAGATACATTAAACCAAGATAAAAAAGAGTCAATATCCATAACACAATATTTATCTTAAGGAAAATATTTAAAGAGAAAATCCAACCTCAAATACGTTCTATATATTAGAAAAGTTTAATATTTTACAAATACAAGGATCCATAATCCTTTTATCTCAACATAATCCAATACAATGCATAGAACACATAGTTCATATGACTTTACCGTGGAATGCTCAATTCATCCACACAAAAATCTCCATGATTGCTTTATCATACTTATACAATCAATACTAGATTCCACATAAGAATATTTCCATTTACTAAACTAACTAAAGTCCCATACCTTTAGTTAATCTAATAAACCACTTTCCATTTACTAAACCAACTAAAGTCCCATATCTTTAGTTAATCTAATAAACCACTTTTTATTTACTAAACCAACTAAAGTCCCATACTTTTAGTTAATCTAATAAACCACTTTCCATTTACTAAGTCAACTAAAGTATCATACCTTTAGTTAATATAATAAACCACTTTCCATTTACTAAACCAACTAAAGTGCTAAACATTTAGTTAATCTAATAAACCACTATACATTTACTAAACCAACTAAAGTACCACACCTTTAGTTAATATAATAAACCACTTTCCATTTACTAAACCAACTAAAGTCCCATACCTTTAGTTAATATAATAAACCACTTTCCATTTACTAAACCAACTAAAGTCCCATACCTTTAGTTAATCTAATAAACCACTATCCATTACTAAACCAACTAAAGTTCCATATCTTTAGTTAATCTAATAAACCACTATCCATTTACTAAACCAACTAAAGTCCCATACCTTTAGTTAATATAATAAACCACTATCCATTTACTAAACCAACTAAAGTCTCATACCTTTAGTTAATCTAATAAACCACTTTCTATTTACTAAACCAACTAAAGTCCCATACCTTTAGTTAATCTAATAAACCACTATCCATTTACTAAACCAACTAAAGTCCCATACCTTTAGTTAATCTAATAAACCACTTTTCATCTTTAGCATAATCATTATCACTATGTTATCTAACATATAACATAATCCACAATTGTTACTTTTAAACTCAATCCATGCTAATCAACTCTAGCATAATCACATTTCCTTTTAAACATAATCTATGCTAATAAAATCTAGCATAATCACATTTCCTTTTAAACATAATCTATGCTAATCAAATCTAGCATAATCACATTTCATTTTAAACATAATCTATGCTAATCAACTCTAGCATAATCACATTTCTTTTTAAATACAATCTATGCTAATCAACTCTAGCATAATCACATTTCCTTTTAAACATAATCTATGCTAATCAACTCTAGCATAATCACATTTCCTTTTCAATACAATCTATACTAATCAACTTTAGTATGATCATATTCCTTTTAAACATAATCTATGCTAATCAACTCTAGCATAATAATATTTCCTTTTAAACATAATCTATGTTAATCAACTCTAGCATAATCACATTTCCTTTTTAATATAATCTATACTAATCAAATTTAGTATGATCATATTACTTCTTAGATACAATCTATGCTAATCAAATTTAGCATGATCATATCTCCATTGAAGTACAATTTATGTTAACTAACTTTAACATAATCATATCTATTTTTAAACATAATCTATGCTAATCAACTCTAGCATAATCACATTTTATTTTAAACATAATCTATGCTAATCAACTCTAGCATAATCATATTTCCTTTTAAACATAATCTATGCTAATCAACTCTAGCATAATCACATTTTATTTTAAATACAATCTATGCTAATCAACTTTAGTATGATCATATTCTATATTTATTTCCTTTCAATATAGTCTAACTTGAAATATAAATGAAACTATATTTATTTCCTTTTCAATATAGTCTAACTTCAAATATAAATGAATCTATATTTATTTCCTTCCAATATAGGCTAACTTCAAATATAAATGAATCTATATTTATTTCCTTCCAATATAGTCTAACTTCAAATAAAATTGAAACTATATTTATTTCCTTCCAATATAGTCTAACTTCAAATATAAATAAATCTATATTTATTTCCTTTCAATATAATCTAATTTCAAATATAAATGAATCTATATTTATTTCCTTTCAATATAGTCTAACTTCAAATATAAATGAAACTATATTTATTTCCTTTCAATATAGTCTAATTTCAAATATAAATGAAACTATATTTATTACATCACTTTAATCCATATTTTTCAATATAAATCAAATAATGAAATCTACTTTCATTACAACATTTTAATCAAATGAAAACCTATTTTCATTGCTCAATATAAATCCATATATATTCGAATATAAAATACTCAAATGAAAACCTATTTTTATTCCTCTATATTAATAATACGAAATAACCAAATGAAAACCTATTTTCATTCCTCTGTATTTGAATATGAAATAACCAAATGAAAACCTATTTTCATTCTTCTATATTAAACAATATATCCTATTTTCATTCCTCTATATTTGAATATGAAATAACCAAATGAAAACCTATTTTCATTCCTCTGTATTAAATAATATATATTCGAATATGAAATAACCAAATGACAACCTATTTCCATTCCTCTATATTAAACAATATATTAACCAAATGAAAACCTATTTTCATTCCTCTATATTAAAAAATATATATTGGAATATAAAATAATCAACCTTACTAATATTAAACAATCTATATTCGAATATTCTTACACTTCGCGATTTATTTTAAATAGGCTCATACTTCTTTCGCAGATCAACCTTGTCAAATCACGAGTGTTCCCTCACGTTGATGATTCACATCCTTCTTTGGTGTTAGAATTTGACCCATACATCGGGTGCTCTTCTCACAACATCCCTCAAGCAACATAACGCGAGCGTTCCTCTAACATGTAGTATTCCGATCACCTCTGCTCATAGTGACACCTCCTCACAACGCATCAATATTTTTTATATCAATATTCTCGCACGTGGATTCAATCACCCATGATGTTTTTATTTGTCCAAAAAAACTTGCACCTGCGGTATATGCGGATCTCCTCATAGTACAGAGATGCATTTTGATACGTAGCTCCTTACAAGCACAGAGGACATAATTCTTCCTTGATATGTAGCTCCTTTTCAGAAATGCAGCATTCCTCAATGTTCTCCTTCAACATAGTGAATCTCATAATAATGTTAAACTCGTTAAGCAAAAACTTAGAAATATGCATCCTAAAGTCACTCTTTTGATCAAGGAAGAGCTCCAAAGACTCCAAAGACTCCTTGATGTCGGCTTCATAAAAACCATTGACTATTTTGATTGGATCTCCAATATTGTCCCTATGGCTAAGAATGAAGGAACAATCAAAATATGTACCGACTTTAGGGATATTAACTTAGCATGTCCTAAGGATGATTTTTTCTTGCCCAACATATCATAGATTTCATTGCCAAATGTGGTATGCTATATCTCATGGATGGTTTCTTAGGATACAATTAGATTATGATTACCCTTAAGGATCAAGCCAAGATAACATTCATCACTCCATGGGGTACATTCTATTGGAAAATAATGCCTTTTGGCTTGAAAATGCTGGTGCCACATATCAACAAGCTATGACTTAGATTTTTTACGACATGATGCATGATATTCTCCAAGACTATGCGGATAATATTTTAGGTCACCTCATACATCGAAAATATCATGTTCATGATTTAAGATATATTTTTGAAAGGTTTTGACATTTCAAAATTTGCCTTAAACCCATTAAGTGTGTGTTTGGAGTCACATTTGGCAAGTTGTTAGGCTTTTTTGTATCTAGGTGAGGTATTGAAGTGGACCTTGCTAAGATAGCGACTATTACTGATATATCTCCTCCCCACACCTTGATCAAATTGTATAGACTACAAGGTAAGCTTAAGGCTATTTGTTGATTCATTTCCTAGGCAATAGATAAGTGTTATCCCTTTATTAAGCTTCTTACGAAAGATGTTTTCTAGTGGGATTTTGAGTGTCAAAAAGCTTTGGATTATCTTAAATAGTATCTCACTTTCCCACCTATTTTAGTTCCTCCTATGCCTGGTAAGCATTTGATGCTTTATATAGCAGCCACAACTCACACTTTGGAAGCCATGTTGGCTCAACACGATGATAAAAATAAAGAGTGAGCTATCTACTATATCAATAGAACCTTGGTTAGCTATGAAACTAGGTACACTCCCTTAGAGAAGCTTTGTTTTGTGATAGTTTTGACTTTCCAAAAGCTAAGACACTACATGCTCATCCATAAGATATTAGTAGTTACAAAGTTTTACTCTTTGCACTATTTAATATCTAAGCCTCACCTTTTAGGTCAAGTTGCTAAATGGGTTTTGGCCCTTAGTGAGTTTGACCCGATCTTCATAGGTCAAAAAGCTATCAAGGATCAGGTGATTGCTGATTAGTTAGCCTCCACTCCCCTAGAAGTTGCCCATCCTTTAGTTATTGAGTTTCCTGATGAGTGCTTCAATATTGAAGTTGAAGATCTAGAGTCTTGGACTTTGTTTTTTGATGGATCCTGTGTATGAAGGGAACTAGTGCTGGAGTTGTTTTGGTTACCCCACAAAAGCAACTCTTCCCCTTGTCCTTCAAGCTTCATTTCTCTTGTACAAATAATACTGTAGAATATGAAGATTTGATCCTTAGCCTTAGAGTAACTTTAGCTTTGTAGGTTAGAGTCCTTTTGGTCTTTGATGACTCTTAACTCGTGGTCAATAAGATTAATGATATTAATCAAACTCAAGATGATAAACTAAAGCCTTACAAGGAGATTATCACCAAGTTATTCTCTTTTGATTGAGTAACCACTAAATCTATCCCTAGATCCTCAAACTACCATGTGGATGCCATGGCCGTTGCTACATCCTTGTTTCCTTTGAAGTTAGAAGATGATCAAGCATCGAATATCATTAGACAACTCTAGGATCATGCATTGCTTGGTTCTTGTCTTGTCCCATTATATATTTTGACCATCAAAGATGCCCCATCTGAGCCATGGCATATCGTCATATTTAATTTTCTTAAGGATGATTTGATGCCTAATGGTTTAGATCACAATCAGGGAAATATTTTACACAAAAGAGTATGCTAATTAATTATAATTGACAATACTTTGTATCATTGTTCTTTTGAAGGTATCATCTTGAGATGCCTTAACTTCGATGAAGCCCAACTTGCTCTTAGTGAAGCTCACAAAGGATCATATGGAGTCCATTTTAGCGGTAATTCTATTACCAAGAAACTCCTTCAAATGAGGTACTATTGGTATTCCATGGAAAAAGATGCATGTGACCATATTCAATGCTACGACAAGTGTCAACATCATGATAACCTCGTCCATTCTCCTTCTCAACACCTTTAGGTTATCTTTTCCCCTTGGCCATTCTCTATATGGGGATTGGATATTATAGGGAAGATTAACCCCATGTCATTTAATGGTCACAAGTTTATCATAATAGCAACCGAGTACTTCACTAAATGGATCAAATCCATACCCTTGGCTACGATGATTGGAACTCAGGTTTCTAAGTTCATCTTCAACCAGATCCTTTGTAGGTTTGGTATTTCTTCGATAATTTTTTTTGACAATGACAATCCTTTCAAGAATAAGGATGTTCATAAATTTTGTGCTAAGTACAAGATCCAACATAGGTGGTCAAATCCATAGTACCCTTAGGGTAATGGATAAGCTAAAGAATTCAATAAGTCTTTGATCAAGATCTTGAAGGAGTTGGTTTGTAAGATTGGTCATGATTGGCATATCCAACTTTATCCTACCTTGTGGGCCTATCGTACTCCCATGCGTACTACCACAAGTGCCTCACCCTATATCTTGGTATATGGGTATGAGGTGGTGTTTCCTTTTGAGCTCGAGGTTTCCTCGTTGCACATCTTGTTGCAAGATGCCTTGGTCAATGATGAGTATCATTCAGATCGTTTGAACATTACCAAGCTCTATAATTTAATCAAATTCACATATAGCTACATCTTAATTTTTATTTGCTACATCTTCTTGTATCCTTTCCTATAAAAAGAAAAATTAGTATTTCTTCCTCATCAAAATGAAAAGATATTTTAGTTTTAGGCCTTGATTGTTGCATTTGTATGTTTATTAGAGATAGATTAAGATTAAGTATAGACAAATAAGCATCTCAGAGTGTTCTTCAACTAATCGAATAAAAATTTATTTTAAGATAACAAACTTCCCTAGTGTAGAAGTGAGAAAGGAAGAGAGCATAAAAGTGTCATGAGGAGGCTCTTCACAACACCTTTTAATATTTTTCCATCAAATTTTGGTGAAACTTGTTTTGAACATCACTATAGGTCCTAAGATTCTTCTTTATCCAAGCTACATCTTAATCAAACTAAAATTTATCAAAATTTAATCAAGACCATATAATCTTGTTTTTTTAGATTAAATCACATTAAATCTAGATAATAAGAACATAACCAATTGCTAGTTCTACTTGTTGGAATATATTACATTATTTGGTACATGCCAATGTACCACCATGGGTACATCTATAGATTAGGAAAAGAGTCTTAGATTAGGATTTACTTTATGAAATGTAATGCACAAGTGTGCAATGATATTTTGGAATGTAAATGTGAATAGTTATCCCTATGTACATGTGTCACTAGAGTAGAAAGATGAAAAGTCATTGGAAGAGTGAGGCTTGTTAGCGTAACTATTGTTTGCACTATATTATTTCATTATTTTAGTATGTTGTTATATTTTTATAACATCTATTCTGTGCCTAGTCTGTTCCATCTTCACCGAAACTATTCTAAGGTGGCAAATGTATTATTTAAACAATTGCATCAATATTATTCCTGTTCGTTCGCTCTACATGGTATTAGAGCGCTTCGTTCTTTTGGGGCATCTGTGAATTTTTTTTATTTGGCACGCAACTCGAGGTAGGGCTACACCTGCATCTCGAGCGATGTGAGGACTTAATGCAATGGGAGGAATCAACTCGACACCTCACTAGCTTGGACAAGGTCGTTGAGGGGACAAGACCCGGGTGGGCGATGCGACGTGAGGATAAGACTCGGGTGGACAGACCAGTCGATGATGCGTCTAAGATCTTGGAAAGTCAAAACTTAGGGATCGAAGGGAGGAGTTTGAGGAGCGACAGACCTGTGCTGGTGGCCATACCCACACGGGAGAAGCCCGTCGCCCTCTCGAGAAACATCTCCTCGAGAGGAGATACTCCAATAGGGGAGTATAACTCATTTTAAACCTCATATAGACGCACGATCCCATAGATGTGGGATAATGAAATTGCTTTGCTGCCCATAACTCTAAGAAGAGGCATCAACCATCTGCACGAGGAGGGATTTTTCCTTCCAATCTGGCACGCTAGATCCCATTTTTTTTGCATATATCCATTATTCAATATTTTTCAACAACTTTGGGTGGATTAGAATTCTCTTTTAAGCCTCCAAATCTCTTTAACACCCTCTCTTGACCAGTACTGGGTGTCACTCTGCGCACCAGGGAACGACTGTGTTATAGAGGTGAGGTAGCAGCATGGGTGAAAGTGAGATCTGAAGATTGCAGAGGTGTATAAGGTGTTAGAGCTCTGGTGGATAGTTGTGGGTGAGGGTGGAAGCATTCCAGAGCCGAGGCGAGATTTTTTTTTTCGTTGCTATTGAAGGTTTTCGCTGTCAAAGGGAGACGCCGCCACGAAGAGAGACGTCGTTGAGCAGAGGAGCCACGATAGCCTATTAGAGAGGCTAAAGGGGTCTTCTAAAATTATACGAGCCCCCTGCTCCTTGCGGATCAACCCGCTAGCCCATTTGGTTGAGGGCTAAGCGGTAGGGACTCAGGGAGCCCCGAGGTCGTAGGGTCAAAACCTGTCGACCCTCCTGAAGTACCTTGGAAAGGTATATAATTTTTTATTTTAATTTTTTGTTAATTTTTTTTTTAAGTTATTTTTAATTTTTCTTTATTATTAGTTTAATATTAAAATTAATTACTTTATTCATAATTAAATTATCTTGTTTAATAATTTTTTTGTGATCAAGTAATTTTTTTTAATTAATTAAACTTAATAAAGAATTTTTTTTTAAGGCTTTAGAAAAGGATTTTTTTTCAAAAACTTAAGGGGGGGCCTATTTCTTTCAAAAATCAAAGGGGGGAAAGTGAGTAATTTTTTTAGAATTTGAAAAAGCAAATTTGGCAAAATTGTAAAGGTGCATTTTCGGCAGCGCCCGACACCTATGGGTTTATTTTTGTGGGCACTTTTTTGTTGTAAGTAGCATTTTCATTCTTTTATGCACTACTTCATTAAAGTTAAAAATCAAAATCACTCCCTAAGTCCCCGGAATAAATAAAACCCATCCGTGCAATTTATTGCACTACAACGTTCGGTATTTGTGATACCTATGGCCATCACTTACAGGTAATGCTATCGTGATTGCGCTACTATATCCGTCACCTAATATAGCTACCAAAATGACGTCTGAGCTTGTTCTCTATCAATCGTCGGGGAGGAATAAGTATGCCATTTTGCATTTTTTTTACTCCATCCACTACCCTAATCGCTCTCGTGTTCAGACTTAAATCCTGACGAATGTTCTAACATCCAAAGTGTTTAGGGGAAGTTATGCCCCATGCATGTGGATTGATGAATTTCTAAGGTGGATGCCATCAACCAGGCGATTCCCTTTCAGTACTGCCTAAGTACCACGTATCATATAATAATTGAAATTACCTATAGTATCCCTCATGTAAGGACGGGTAATTTTTCTGGTTTTTCAAAATACCTATAGTCTCCCTCACGTAAGGGTGGGTATTTTTTATGGTATAACGACCTGGCATTAAGGTATATCGAAAGAGGGACCATTTGGTGATATAAGGAACCTTCACTATGTCTGCAAAATTAATGACTGATGCTCATCAGTTGTTGAAAGGTCCTAACTACACACCATGGAAAAACAAAATGAAGGCAATCCTAGTCATGGATGACTTATGGGATGTTGTTTCTAGAGAAACAAATAGACCTTCACCTGCTACTGGATCAACTATAGCCACAGATCCATATGCTACTCAGATAGACTTTGACAAGAAAGACAACAAGGCAAAGGTGCTCATCATGCTTGCTATTTTAGAGAAAGTTCAAACCCACATTATTGGCACACGTAGTAAAGAGGCATGGGATGCCCTTAAAACTATATATGAGGGAAAGAATGATTCCACTATTCTATTCCTTCAATCTCAATTACATAGTCTAAGCATGAAGCAGGGAGAGATAGTTGAACATTTTCTCTGCAAAGTATCTAAGTTGAAAGCAAAATTGAATTCTTTGGGAGAACATGTTGATGACAAGCTCCTTACCTCAATTGTATTGAGAGCTTTACCTGATTCTTATAGGGTGTTGATCACTTTCCTTCAAGTATCACAATGGAAAGTTAACTTTGTTGAGTTGGTCAATATGCTTCAAGAGGAGGAGGCATGCCAACTTCAGAGAGATTATTCTTCTAACACATCCCTCTATTCCAACAGGAAGGGTCCTAAGAAGAAGGGTAATTTTTAGAAAGGAGGAAATTATAACAAAGATTCAAAAGGGAAACAACCTTAACAAATAAAAAGATATTGCAAAATCTGTGACAAAGAGGGTCATGATACAAACATATGTTGGCATAAGAATAAACAACCTAAACAGAAATGCCAGAAAAAACCATAGAACAAGAATAAGCAACCCAAAGTGAATGTTGTTGTCGAAGAATCTGACTTGAATTTTGAGAGGGCACACAAGGTGCTTATGACTACCACAATTTTCAAGCAGAAAGATCCTATTTAGTATGTTGATTCTGGTGCTAGTAAGCACATGATTGGCGACAAATCATGGTTTGAGTCCTTTGAGGCCAAAGAGGGCAAACCTATCACTATTGCTGATGATAAAACCTACAAGGTTTAGGGAGAAGGTATAGTTTTAGTCACTCTTCCTGATGGCAAGTGTCATATTGAAAAAGTCCTCTATGTTCTAGGATTGGCAAACAATTTGTTGTCAGTCACACAAATTCTGGACAAGCATATGGTTGTGAACTTTAGTGTCGAGGGAGGCAAGAAGTGGTGTTGCATTACCAGGAGAGGTAAGAACATTACAACCGCTTCATATAAGCATGGATTATTTGCCTTAGATGCTATCTCTACTCCACATGTAGCCATGACAGTCTGACGGGGCACCGAAGAACACCCTTCAGCACAAACCCTACCTTTTCATTAAAAATAGTTAAAAATATACATGCAAAAAAAAAATCACAGCCCGCAGGCTTACAATCACCGGCCCTCGGCTCGGTTCTCCGCTTCTTCACTCCTAAGCTCTCCAGGTATTCTCGGGTCCACCGTCCCCCATTAAAACAAAATAATGGGTTTTTATAGAGGTCCCCTCCCTCTCGGCAATCAATGCCTCCACCTACCAACATTCCCGCTCGAATTTCCCTCCTCTCCGGGCTTTTAAATTTTAGATATAAATGCCCATCTGCTCGATCTACCCGGAGCTTTCATTAATGGTCCTTCTTGACCTGTAACCGCCGTCAAGGTCAGGTTGTTCTTCCGCGTTACGGCCTCCTCCATAATGGCCATCGCCTGTGTCTGGTTCAATGTTCGTACCTATCACTCTACCAACAATAAAATATACGTGGCCGTGGCCCTTCTCTGGTTTCAATACATGCAACTATTTTTTCATGTAGAACTGGCCACGCCTCCTCTTTTACGTAAAAATTTGAAACACGTGCCCTTCTCAAATGTTAAGTTACACGCGGCCGTCCACGTGTCAACTCTGTCCTTTGCGATCGTCTGCTTGCTTTTCCCCTTCGGGTCTTGCCCAGCCTTCTAAATTCATTAACTTTTGTGGCTAACCAATGTGTGCCACATGTCAGCCCCTTAACTGCACCTCCTCTTATCGAAGTCTTCGCTACGCCTTCTATTTTGTGTTTGCTTTTGGGCCACCTTAAGACTCTGCCACGTGGCGGCTTCACACTGGCCGCGATATCGCGACAGGACTCCTTCCTCCGCTTTGCCTTCGAAGACCGTCGTGATAACGCGACGTCGCGATATCGCGACGTCACGATATCGCGACGTCTAGAGCTCCTCCTCCCTTTCTTTGTAATACCATCACGATATCGTGACGTCGCGATATCGCGATGTCGTGATATCACGACGTTTGAAGACCCTCTCCTCTGTGTCTTAAAACCGGTCGCGATATCGCGATGTCGTGATATCGCGATGTCTTACGCTCTCTCCCTCTGCTTTAGACTACGGTCGTGATATCGCGACGTCGCGATATCGTGACAAAACTGGCTCAAGCCCCGCCAAGCCTTTTGAGGTCACGATTTCGCGACCCCAACTCAATTTACGCACAAACTTTACAAGGATGCGAGAGTGTTTTATCTTTAGCCCCAAGGAGCCCATTTCCATTGATGTCAATGGGGAGAGAATTCAGTAAGGAGGAGCAGCTTATCAGGGGCAGCAATTTGGAAATCCAGTTACTGTAAAAGGAATATTTTTTATAAGGGTTTCCATCAATGACAAAGGGGGAGATTGTTAGAAATATTGAGCATATTGAGTTGTCATTGATGTCAAAGATTTGATGTCGAAAGCTTGCATGGTATTAAAGGCAAAAATATTCTTCTAAAGTTGGACATATATATCTCAAGCAAGAAAAGGTTTATAATATTTATTTTTAAATATTATAAATAAGGACCAAGAGGTTAAGAGTTCTTGGGATAATGTTTTAAAATGAATTGAAACAAGGTTTAAATATTATATAAGGAGTTCAAGATTAAGACCATGGCTTAAAAGAGAAGGCATGTTTAAAATATTAAAAAAAGAAAAGAGGGTTTGAAGGCCAAGGTTTTAAAAAGGGGACAATATTATAATATTTTTAATATTATAATATAAAGTTTACTTTGGCGCCAATGTCTAGAAAGAAAAATGAAATTCAAAATTATAATGCATTTTCTAAAGCACCGACGTCATGGATAGAAGTAAAAATCCATGTAAATATGGATTGATATTATTCTTTTGACTATGATTTTCGATTATTGCTAAAATCAAATTCTTCTTCATTCAAAATCATGAGTTACAAGTGACAAGGGAAGAAGATGAAAATCTAAAAGGCAAAAATTGGAGAATTTAAGGATATTACTCTTGTGTGGTTGTTTCCAGCAAGATGACTAGCCCAAGGGGTAGCCTAGCTTGCACTAGGGCATGGGCGAACATGAGGTCTTGGGGTCGATTCGTAACTGTGGCCTTTTGCATTTTGATTGGGCATAAGAGAAAGGTTTAACAAGGTATTTGTGTACTATTTTACTTGTTAAAACGACTAGCTTGAGCGGTAGCCTAGCCTATGCTAGGGCCTAGGCAAGCAGGAGGTCTCGAGGTCAATTCAAAGTAGTAGATTTTTATCTTACGATGGGACAAAAGAAAAGTTTTTAAAATATTTTTTGTGCAACTTTGGTTCTATCGGGCGGTCCAGCTCCTAGTCTAGCTTGTGCTAGAGCGTGGGTTGTATGAAATCATGTGTTTGACTATCTTCAGTTGCAGAAGTTGGTAAGGGCAAATAATTTTTTTTAAATTTAATTAAGATTAAGGAGGCATAAGTTTTTTGTGTGGTTTTATTATGAATTATTATTTATGGGAAGTATAGGGGCACAAAGTATATTATCATGCATTTTATTGACGATTTCTCTAGAATGAGTTGGGTAACATTCTTAAAGGAAAAATCAGAAGCATTTGAAAAATTCAAGGCATTCAAAGCACTAGTAGAAAATAAAATAGGTAGAAATATTAAATTTATAAGATCAGATAAAGAAGGAGAATTCACTTCAAGTGAATTTATAGAATTATGGGAACAACATGGAATTAAGAGATAATACTTAGCAACAAGAACTCCATAATAAACTGGAGTAGTTGAAAGAAAAAATAGAACAGTTTAGTGTATGGCCAAAGCTATGTTAGATGAGTCTAAGATTTCTGATGGGTTTTGGAAAGAGGTAATTCATACAACCATTTATATTATCAATAGAGCTCAAGTAAGAGTAAATCACCACAAAAACCCATATGAGCTTTGGAAGGGAAGACCAACTACTGTAAAGTACTTCAAAAAATTTGGAAGCAAATGCTACATTAGAAGAGAAGAGAAAAATTTGGGTAAGTTTGATTCCAGGTGTGATGAGGGTATCTTCCTTGGATATTCCACTAAGAGCAAAGCCTATAGATGCTACAATAAAAAATCACATACAATTGTGGAAAGTGCAAATGTAAAAGTTGATGAAGAAATAGATCTAAGAGAACTAGCTCAAGAGATTGTGTATCAAGAAGGAGAAAGTTGTAGAGAAGGAGAAGAAACTGATGAAGATGAAATACAAATGACACCACCTAAAACACCATCTAGGTATGTGCAAAAGAATCATCCAAGATATCTAATTATTGGGAATCCAGATGAAAGACAAACAAGGAGGAAGACAATAGGAACACGTGAACAAGAAAATATTTCTTTACTACCTAAAGTTGAGCCCAATGATTTAAATGAGGCAAGTGAAGATAAATATTGGGTCAAGGTAATGAATGAAGAGTTAGACCAAATAGAAAAAAGTGAGACTTGGGAATTTATCCCACGTCCAAAAGATAATAATGTGACTAGCACCAAGTGGGTTTATATAAATAAGTTGAATGAAGATGGTCAGGTTGTCAGAAATAAAGCAAGACTGGTATGCAAAGGCTATGCACAAGTTGAAGGGATTGATTTTGAGGAAACATTTGCTCCTGTTGCACGTCTTGAAGCTATAAGAATGTTTTTGGCATTCTCAAGTTTTAGAAACTTCAATGTATATCAAATGGATGTAAAATTAGATTTTCTTAATGGATATTTAGAGAGAGAGGTCTAAATTAAGCAACCATATGGTTTTAGTTTGAAAAATAAGTCGGACTACGTATGCAAATTAAAGAAGGCTCTCTATGGAATAAAGCAAGTCCCTAGAGCTTGGTACTCTAGGTTGGATAAGTATATTCAAGAATAGGGTTTCATAAGAGGTATAGCTGACAACAATCTATACATCAAAAATAAAGAAAATGACTTATTGATTATAGTATTCTATGTGGATGATATCATCGTTGGAGGCAGTAATAATAAGATGTGTCAAAAATTTCCAAAGAGTATGCAAAATGAATTTGATATGGCAATGCTTGGAGAGTTGTATTTTCTCTTGGCTTGCAAACTTCACAATTAGATAGAGATATATTTCTCTCTCAGACAAAGTATGTAAAATAAATGTTGAAAAAAATTAGGATGGAGGATTGCAATCCTGTAAGTACCCCCATGGTTACAAGATGTAAGTTAAGTAAATATGATGAGTTTCCTGAGGTAAATTAGATATTGTATAGATCCATGATTGGGATTTTACTATATGTCACAGCTACAAGGCCATATATAATGCATGCAGTTGGAGTGGTGGCAATATTTCAAGCTGCACCAAAAGAAACACATGTACATGTAGTTAAGAGAATATTTAAGTATTTGAAAGGTACTATGAGTTTTGGACTGTGGTACCCCAAGTGCAATAATTTCACTCTCACAACATATATAGATGTAAATTGGGTAGGCAGTATTGATGACAGAAAAAGCACAAGTGGAGGAGCATTCTTTCTTGGAGATTGTTTAGTCTCTTGGCTAAGCAAGAAATAAGCATTAGTATCCTTATCCACTGCAAATGTAGAGTACATTGCAGTAGTTTCTTGTTGTACACAAGTGTTATGGATGAAGTAGACCTTAAAGGATTTCAAAATAGAGCATGATAATCCTATCTCCATACTTTGTGATAATACAAGTACCATCAATATCTCAAAGAATCTAGTGATGCATTCAAGGACCAAGCACATTCCAATCAAATATAATTTTTTGAGAGAGCAAGTGATGGATCAATAGGTTAAATTGGAATATGTTACTACAAAGGAACAAATTGTTGATATATTCACCAAGCCACTTCCAAAGGAAACTTTTGAATATCTCAGAGAAAATTTGGGAGTAGTTTTACTCCCATCCCAAAATTGATCACCTCAAGAAAGGAGGTGGTGAGGGGGCTATGCTAAGTATATTATCTTTAGCCCCAAGGAGCCCTTTTCCATTGATGTCAAAGGGGGAGAGAATTTAGTAAGGGGGAGTAGCTCATCAAGGGGAGAAATTTGGGAATCCAATTATTGTAAAAGGAATATTTTTATAAGGATTGCCATCAATGACAAAGGGGGAGATTGTTGGAAATATTGAGCATATTGAGTTGTCATTGATGTCAAAGGATTGATGTCAACAATTTTAAAAATAAGATTTCAGAAGAGGTATATTTGACAACAATCTATACATCAAAAATAAAGGAAATGACTTGTTGATTGTAGTAGTCTATGTGGATGATATCATATTTGGAGGCAGTAATGATAATGTGTCCAAAATTTGCAAAGAGTCTGTAAAATTAATTTGAGATGTTAATGCTTGGAGAGTTGTCTTTCTTTCTTGGCTTGCAAATTTCATAATCAGATAGAGGTATATTTCGCTCTTAGACAAAGTATGTAAAAGAAATGTTGAAAATTTTTAGGATGGAGGATTACAATGCTATAAGTATCCCCATGGTTACAGGATGTAAGTTAAGTAAAGATGATGAGTCTCTTAAGGCAAATCATACATTGTATAGATCTATGATTGGGAGTTTACTATATGTCACAGCTACAAGGCTAGATATAATGCAGGCAGTTGGAGTTGTGGCAAGATTTCAAGATGCACCAAAAGAAACACATGGACAGGTAGTTAAGAGAATCTATAAGTATTTGAAAGGTAATATTAGTTTTGGACTGTGGTACCCCAAGTGCAAAAATTTCACTCTCACAGCATATACAAATGTGAATTGGGCAAGAAATATTGATGACAAAAAAAAGCACAAGTGAAGGAGCATTATTTCTTGGATATTGTTTAGTCTCTTGGATAAGCAATAAATAAGCATCAGTATTCTTATCCACTACAGAGGTAGAGTACATTGCAGTAGCTGCTTGTTGTACACAAGTGTTATGGATGAAGCAAACTATAAAGTATATCAAAATAGAGCATGATCATCCTATCTCCATACTTTGTGACAATACAAGTGCCATCAATATCTCAAAGAATCCAGTGATGCATTCAAGAACCAAGAACATTCTAATAAAAAATCATATTTTGAAAGAGCAAGTGATGGATCAACAGGTTAAATTGGAATATGTTACTGCAAAGGAACAAATTGTTGATATATTCACCAAACCATTTACAAAGGAAACTTTTGAATATATTAGAGAAAATTTTAGAGTAGTTTTACTCCTACCCAAAAATTGATTACCTCAATAAAGGAGGTGGTGAGGGGGCTATGCTAAGTTTCTTATCTTTAGCCCTAAGGAACCCTTTTCAATTGATGTCAAAGGGGGAGAGAATTTAGTAAGGGGGAATAGCTTATTAGGGGGATCAATTTGGGAATCCAGTTACTATAAAAGGAATATTTTTTATAAGGGTTTCTATCAATGACAAAGGGAGGGATTGTTAGAAATATTCAACATATTGAGTTGTCATTAATGTCAAAGGATTGATGTCAAGAATTATCATTGATGTCAAAGATTTTATGTCAAAAGGTTGCATAGTATTCAAGGTAGAAATATTATTCTATGGTTGGATAGATATATCTCAAGCAAGAAAAGGTTTATTGTAAAGAATGAAGAACACAAGCTTATACTGAGAGGGGGGTGAACAGTATAAGACCACTTTTTACTTTTCTTTCCAATCAATATTATGCAATGTAAAGATAGCAATATCAACAGTAGTAACCAAAGCAATGCACAAATCATCACACACAATAGAGACACCAAATTTAAGTGGTTCACCCAATGTGGGCTACTCCACGGAGAAAATATTTCACTAAAATTTTCTCAATCAATCTCTTGGGAATCCTTTCCCTATTACAATGTTTATGGACCTCTGTCCAAAGGAGATACCAATCCCCTTAATCAAGTTCATGGATCTCTATCCATAGGAGAACTCCTTTCTCTTCTTGCTTTGGTTGGTGATCTTCTAGAAGAGCTGCTACCTCCACTACAATGGCTTATGGATCTCTATCCACTGAAGACTCTTGTCCTCACTCAGAAGACCTGTCCTCACTACCCTAGCTAATGGATCTCTATCCACTAGAGACTGTCGTCCTCTATACTCTATCACCTCCAAAGCTTGCACTTAGCTCTATCTCAAATTTGTACTAAACATAGTCCTTCGGTCTAGCACAAATATGCTCAATATTTGTCTCTACTATGGCACAAATCTATCCTCAAATCTACACCAACTCTATCCTCGAATCTGTACTAAACATAGTCCTTCGGTCTAGCACAAATATGTCCTCAATCTCTGTCCTCAAGCCTTAACTCAAAGCTTGACTCAATCTCAAATCAACTCTATTGGATCTACCCCAAACCTTAACTCAAGGTTTGAACAAATCAATCAATCAACTCTACTCTCCAAGCCTTCTCAAAGACTTGTCTCAAATCTGCCTTGTAAGCTTCCACAAAAGCTCACACTAATCTATCTACAAGTCCTCTCTAGAACTTGTCCAATATGCTCAATAAGTCCTCTCAAGAACTTAACTAAATCTGCTCAATAAGTCCTCTCAAGAACTTAACCAAATCGGCTCTCAATAAGTATTCAAAAAAACTTAACAAATCTGCTCAATAAGTCCTCTCAAGAACTTAACCAAATCTGCTCTCAATCTATATTGTAAGCTTCCACAAAAGCTTACTCAATTTTATCCACAAGTCTTCTCAAAGACTTACCTCAAATCTGCTCAACAAGTCCACACTAGAACTTGTCCAATCTCATAGAAACATAAAGAGAATTGTTAGAGACTCAATATGCTCTATACTCATCACAATGCTCAATCACTTTCAATCACTCTTTCAGAAACATACAAGAGAATTGTTAGAGACTCAATATGCTTCAACTCAATCACTTTCTCAATTCAATTCAGAATATAGAATAGTTTGTTTTATGGAACTTGAACAATCACTTCACACACCCACTTGACTAGGCTCAACCAACTCTACTCAACCAATCACTCAATGAAATAATCCTTGCTCACAAACCCTAGTCCAAGCATATGATTCTTCACTCAAAATGTTTCCAACAATGCTCAACAACAAATCTCACATAACAATGATACTCATGTTCTTTTCAAACCCTAGTTCAAGTTCTTTGCTCAACAACTCACTTCAACAACAATGCTTATAAAACAACTCTCACATAACAATGATACTCATGTTCTTTTTAAACCCTAGTTCTTTGCTCAACAACTCACTTTATGAAACAACTCTCACATAACAATGATACTCATGTTCTTTTCAACTCCTAGTTCTTTGCTTCCAACCAATGGCTTCAACAACAATGCTTATAAAACAAGGTTTTAATAACAACTCTTTATTCCAGAAAACCTTGAAGCATTAATTCAAACACACTCAATAAGGAAGCCCTAATCAAATCCTTTTCACTCCAAACTTATTTTCAGAAAACCAATCAATCAACTCAACTATGGAAGAATGTGCTCATACCTTTTCTTGATGATGAAGAAACCTCAAATATCTGTCACAATCACAACCACTTCTATGCCAAACTCAAAGAGGTTAGAAGATAAATCTCTCTCACAATGTAATGCAAAAACTCAATTACACCTTATCACTCCATCTATAAAAACAACCATCAACATACATAAAATATTTTTCCAATAACACCTTATAATCTCCCAATTAAAATAAATTTAACATCCACCAAAATTTAACTCAAAAACCTCTTTAATTAAATTTTAATGGCAAGAAGAACTTTGGCAAAAATCAAATCCACTTTCCTTATAACTCCAATAACATAAATCAATTACCAAGCAAGCAACTTTTCATTTACCCTTATAACTCCCTTTTTACCTTAGAAAAAACATTAGGCAAATAAAAAATTATTTAACTAAAAAGTACCTTTGCCACTTATGGGATTCGAACCCCCAATCACTGCCTCCTCGTGCGCCCTAGCTGCAGGCTTGACCACCGCATGTGCTAGACGCATGCTTGGAAGGCTAAGAGCACCTCGTGCTCTTTCTTCCAAGTCTGGCGCTCTAAACGAGCATGTTCCAAAATATTTTCACCTCATCGCTCAAGACAAACATGCCAACAACCTCCATGCGAATCGATCGTGGTCACTTCCACTCCCAATGCTCTCACAAAACGTGCGCTGCCAATGGACCACACTGTCCAATGGGAGTGAGGCCTTAAGCCCTCCCATTTCGTCTTCTTCCTGGCGCTAAAAGACAACATGAATTTTTGTCTTCTTCCTCAACGATTGCACAAAATACACTTTGCTCTGTCGCATGAATATTAATCGATGAAGGGTAAGTTTTAATGCCCCTTTGGCATAGCATTTATATATGAATTTCACCATTTGACATAGACATCGGTGCTCCACTAAATTTTATGATGTCGACGCTTTTATAACCTTTATAATTTATAAATTATTTAAATTCTAAAAGAATTTAAATTTTATAAATTATATTTATAAACCTTTGACTTTAATAAAAATTAAAGCCTCCTTGAGATAAAATTTAAACCTTTATTTGTACTCCACTGATTTGATGAAAATTATTCTACCACCATGGTTTTAATAAAAACCTTAATTCTGCCATCACAATGTTTAAGGAAGCCTTTATATTATCATAATGGTTTTAATAAAAAAAAAAACCCTTATAGAATAATATTTTGACAACTTTTCTTCAACTCTTCGCATTGCTCCTGGTGTCAATGATGGTGTACTCCATGGTATTAATGACAGCTTCATGTGTTCACTTTGGCATCAATGACAACTTCTCACCTTGACATCAATGACAACTAAATGAGCTCAAAATGTCCAACAATCTCCCCCTTTGTCATTGATGGCAACCCAAATTCTTTTTATCGAAAACTTGACCTTTCCTTTGTTCTGCTCCCCTGGGACATTGCTCCCCCTAGCTCAATGCTCTCTCCTCTTTTCTCAAATACCAAATCTCTCCCCCTTACTCAAATCTCTCCCCCTTTGACATCAATGGAAAAGGGTCACCTTTGGGGCTCGGGGCTAAGAATGAGCCTCTTAGCTTAGCCCCTCCCCCACCTCCTCTTGAGGTGGTTAATTCTGGGGTGGGAGTATTTCTACTCCCATCAAGCATTATTCTTTACCTTTATCCTCTTTTCTTCTCATTTTATTTCTTTGATTGTTCCTTTCCATGTCCATGTTCTTGTCCATGTCCACATTCATGTTCCTATTCCTGTTCATATCCATGTTCCTATTCTTGTTCATATCCATGTTCCTGTTCTTGTTCCTGTTCATACTTTATTTTGGAATGTCTGCTCTACACCACTTTGTTGTGTGACCATCATTATTGCACTTATAACACTTAATGTTATTATTCCTTGGAGGTGCAAATGTCTTAGGATTTCTCCTAGTGAAGCCATATCCTCTTCTGTCATGAACCCTGCAATTCATTGCCTTGTGACCAAACTGATTACATGAGTAGCAATACCCATGGAAAATCTGTATGTTCCCATATTCCTGTCTTTCATGTGTCCTACACTGTGAAGCCATGTGCCCAAACCTGTGACATGAGAAGCATCGTCCATTGAAGATTTTTTTTCCTAGACCCCATTGGTCTCTTAGTCTCTTCTACCTTGTCCTGTTTCCTATTCCATCTATTCCTTACTTGTGTATTGTTCCTTTCCTTGTTGAACTTTCTATTGTCCAACATATCCTTAGAAGTCTCACTCTCTCTTTTACTTACTTCTTTTGATGCTTCTTCTTTTTTGGTGTTTGAGCTTGACTCTCCTTTTTCTGCTTCTTGTTTCCTTTGTTCTTCTTTAGAACTAAGTCCTGTTTTGGTGACTGATGACTTTTGTGCATTGATAATCCTATCCAAAGTCTTTGGATTTTCCTCAAACTTGTGCAGCTTGTCCTTAGAGCCTTTTACTTCCATCCTTAGTGAAACTATCTCATGCTCTAATATTTCACACTCTAGATCTTTTGTCTTTAATTTTTTGGCCATACCTTCTTCAATTTTTCTTGCCTCTTCAACCTTGATTTTGAAGTTGGTGAGTTCCTGTAGAAACTTTGCTTTTGCTTTCTCATCTTCTTGAGCTTGAACCCTTAATCCCGAGTTCTCCCTTTTTAATTCTTCAAGAGTAACCATAAGTCTTTCACATTCTATCTCTTTTACCTTTGACTGTTCAATCATACCTTCTTCAACTCTTCTTGCCTTTTCAACCTTATCTCTCAAGTCAGAGAGATCTTGTAGAAGCTTTATCTTACATCTCTCATCTTCTTGTATTTGAGCCTTCAATTCTAAATTCTACCTTTTCAATTCAACAAGTTCCTTAAGAGTGGCTTCCTCCTTTTATTTTTCTGAATCTTCCTCTTCTTTTAATTGGTCTTCAATAGGAGTATTTTCTTCTAATACTGAAAGTAGAGTTTTTTCTTCATACCTATTTTGATTGTCCCTGTTATCCTTTCTTGAACCAACCTCTAGGATTTCATTTTCGAGAATATCATCTTCATCTTCACCGCTACTAAACCCATTGCAATAACCTGCATCATGACCGAGTTGACCACAAACAAAACATTCTTCACCTTCTTGTGGATAATAAGTTGCATGGTGACCTGTATTCCTACATCTGGTACAAAAATTTATCCATCTGATATTTTCTCCACTGCTTGATTCATCTCTTGAATCTATTTCCACTTTTCCTCCCAAAACAACAATATCAAATTCATCTTCTTTTTCTTTCATGACCATGTGTGTTCTTTTCTTCTTGTGTCTCATGGTTCTGCCTTTGCCTTTCTTTGCCATTTGTGTTCTTGTAAGATCTTCCTTCAAGTTGTTAAACCTTTTTCGAAGGAACCAACTCTGATACCAATTGAAGAACACAAGCTTATACTGAGAGGGGGGTGAACAGTATAAGACCACTTTTTACTTTTCTTTCCAATCAATATTATGCAATATAAAGATAGCAATATCAATAACAAGTAACTAAAGCAATGCACAAATCATCACACACAATAGAGACACCACAATTTACGTGGTTCACCCAATGTGGGCTACTCCACGGAGAAAATATTTCACTAAAATTTTCTCAATAAATCTCTTGGGAATCCTTTCCCTATTACAATGTTTATGGACCTCTATCCAAAGGAGATACCAATCCCCTTAATCAAGTTTGTGGATCTCTATCCACAGGAGAACTCCTTTCTCCTCTTGCTCTAGTTGGTGATCTTCTAGAAGAATTGTTGCCTCCACTACACTAGCTAATGGATCTCTATCCACTGAAGACTCTTATCCTCACTCATAAGACCTATCCTCACTACCCTAGCTAATGGATCTCTATCCACTAGAGACTATCATCCTCTATACTCTATCACCTCCAAAGCTCTATCTCAAATCTGTACTAAACATAGTCCTTCGGTCTAGCACAAATATCCTCAATATCTATCTTTGGTATGGCACAAATATATCCTCAAATATGCACCAACTCTATCCTTAAATATGTACTAAACATAGTCCTTCGATCTAGCACAAATCTATCCTCAATATCTATCCTCAAGCCTTAACTCAAATCTTGACTCAATCTCAAATCAACTCTATTGGATCTGCCCCAAACCTTAACTCAAGGTTTGAACAAATCAATCAATCAAATCTACTCTCCAAGCCTTCTCAAAGACTTGTCTCAAATCTGCCTTGTAAGCTTCCACAAAAGCTCACATCAATCTATCTACAAGTCCTCTCTAGAACTTGTCCAATCTGCTCAATAAGTCCTCTCAAGAACTTAACCAAATCTGCTTGATAAGTCCTCTCAAGAACTTAACCAAATCTGATAATCCTCTCTAAACTTAACCAAATTCTCCTCCATACTCTCTCTAAACTTAACCAAATCTCTCAATAAGTCCTCTCAAGAACTTAACCAAATCTGCTCAATAAGTCCTCTCAAGAACTTAACCAAATCTTCTCTCAATATATATTGTAAGCTTCCACAAAAGCTTACTCAATTATGTCCACAAGTCTTCTCAAAGACTTACCTCAAATCTTCTCAACAAGTCCACACTAGAACTTGTCCAATCTCATAGAAACATAAAGAGAATTGTTAGAGACTCAATATGCTCTATACTCATCACAATGCTCAATCACTTTCAATCACTCTTTCAGAAACATACGGAGAATTGTTAGAGACTCAATATGCTTCAACTCAATCACTTTCTCAATTCAATTCAGAATATAGAATAGTTTGTTTTATGGAACTTGAACAATCACTTCACACACCCACTTGACTAGGCTCAACCAACTCTACTCAACCAATCACTCAATGAAATAATCCTTGCTCACAAACCCTAGTCCAAGCATATGATTCTTCACTCAAAATATTTCCAACAATGCTCAACAACAAATCTCACATAACAATGATACTCATGTTCTTTTCAAACCCTAGTTCAAGTTCTTTTCTCAACAACTCACTTCAACAACAATGCTTATAAAACAACTCTCACATAACAATGATACTCATGTTCTTTTCAAACCCTAGTTCTTTGCTCAACAACTCACTTTATGAAACAACTCTCACATAACAATGATACTCATGTTCTTTTCAACTCCTAGTTCAAGTTCTTTGCACAACCAATGGCTTCAACAACAATGCTTATAAAACAAGGTTTTAATAACAACTCTTTATTCCAGAAAACCTTGAAGCATTAACTCAAACACACTCAATAAGGAAGCCCTAATCAAATCCTTTTCACTCCAAACTTATTTTCAGAAAACCAATCAATCAACTCAACTATGGAAGAATGTGCTCATACCTTTTCTTGATGATGAAGAAACCTCAAATATCTGTCACAATCACAACCACTTCTATGCCAAACTCAAAGAGGTTAGAAGATAAATCTCTCTCACAATGTAATGCAAAAACTCAATTACACCTTATCACTCCACCTTTAAAAACAACCATCAACATACATAAAATATTTTTCCAATAACACCTTATAATCTCCCAATTAAAATAAATTTAACATCCACCAAAATTTAACTCAAAAACCTCTTTAATTAAATTTTAATGGCAAGAAGAACTTTGGCAAAAATCAAATCCACTTTCCTTATAACTCCAATAACATAAATCAATTACCAAGCAAGCAACTTTTCATTTACCCTTATAACTCCCTTTTTACCTTAGGAAAAACATTAGGCAAATAAAAAATTATTTAACTAAAAAGTACCTTTGCCACTTATGGGATTCGAACCCCCAATCACTGCCTCCTCGTGCGCCCTAGCCGCGGGCTTGACCACCGCATGTGCTAGACGCACGCTTGGAAGGCTAAGAGCACCTCGTGCTCTTTCTTCCAAGTCTAGCACTCTAAACGAGTGCGTGCCAAAATATTTTCACCTCAGCGCTCAAGACAAACATGCCAACAACCTCCATGCGAATCGATCGTGGTCACTTCCACTCCCAACGCTCTCGCAAAATGCGCGCTGCCAATGGACCACACTGTCCAATGGGAGTGAGGCCTTAAGCCCTCCCATTTCGTCTTCTTCCTGGCGCTAAAAGACAACACAAATTTTTGTCTTCTTCCTCAACGATTGCACGAAATACACTTTTCTCGGTCGCATGAATATTAATCGATGAAGGGTAAGTTTTAATGCCCCTTTGGCATAGCATTTATATACAAATTTCACCATTTGACATAGACGTCGGTGCTCCACTAAATTTGATGACGTCGGCGCTTTTATAACCTTTATAATTTATAAATTATTTAAATTCTAAAAGAATTTAAATTTTATAAATTATATTTATAAACCTTTGACTTTAATAAAAATTAAAGCCTCCTTGAGATAAAATTTAAACCTTTATTTGTACTCCACTGATTTGATGAAAATTATTCTGCCACCATGGTTTTAATAAAAACCTTAATTCTGCCATCACAATGTTTAAGGAAGCCTTTATATTATCATAATGGTTTTAATAAAAACCTTTATAAAATAATATTTTCTTCAACTCTTCGCATTGCTCCTGGCGTCAATGATGGTGTACTCCATGGTATTAATGACAGCTTCATGTGTTCACTTTGGCATCAATGACAACTTCTCACCTTGACATCAATGACAACTAAATGAGCTCAAAATGTCCAACAAAGAAAAGGTTTATAATATTTATTTGTAAATATTATAAATAAGGACCAAGAGTTAAGAGTAAGAGTGCTTGGGACAATGTTTTAAAATGGATTGGAATAAGGTTTAAATATTATATAAGTAGGTCAATATTAAGACCATGGCTTAAAAAAGAAGGCATGTTTAAAATATAAAAAAAATAAAAGAGGGTTTGAAGGCCAAGGTTTTAAAAAGGGTACAATACTATAATAATTTTAATATTATATTATAAAGTTTACTTTGGCACTAGAAAGTAAAATGAAATTCAAAATTATAACACATTTCCTAAAGTGCCGAGGTCATGAATAGAAGTAAAAATCCATATAAATATGGATTGAAATTATTCTTTTGACTATTATTTTTAATTATTGCTAAAATCAAATTCTCCCTCATGCGAAATCATGAGTTACAAGTGACAAGGGAAGAAGACAAAAATCTAAAAGGTAGAAATTGGAGAATTTAAGGATATTACTCTTGCATGGTTGTTTCCAGTTGGATGGCTAGCCCAAGCGGCAGCCTAGCTTGCACTAGGGCATGGGCGAATAGGAGGTCTCGGGTCAATTTGCAATAGTGGTATTTTGCATTTTTATTAGGTGGAAGAGAAAGGTTTAACAAGGTCTTTATGCACTATTGTACATGTTCGGATGACTAGCTTGAGCGGTAGCCTAGCCTGTGCTAGGATGTAGGCAAGCAAGAGGTCTCAAGGTTGATTTGCAGTGGTAGATTTTTATCTTGCGATGGGGCAGAAGAAAAGTTTTAAAAATATTTTTTGTGCGCATTTGGTCCATGCAGGCGAGCCAACCTAGTTGGCAGTCTAGCTTGTGCTAGAGCGTGGGCTGCATGAGATCATGCATTCGACTCTCTTCGGTGGTAGAAGTTGGTAAGGGAAAATAATTTTTTGTTTAAATTAAATTAAGATTAGGGAGGCATAAGGTTTTTGTGTGGTTTTATTATGAATTATTATTTCTGGGAAGTATAGGGGTAGAGAGTATATTATCATGCATTTTATTTATGATTTTTGTAGATTGACTTGGGTAAAATTCTTAAAGGAAAAATTAGAAGCATTTGAAAAATTCAAGGCACTAATAGAAAATAAAATAGGCAAAAAGATCAAATGTCTAAGATTAGATAAAGGAGGAGAATTCACTTTAGGTGAATTTTTAGAATTATGTGAACATGGAATTAAGAGACAATACTTAGAAGTAAGAACTCCACAACAAATTGGAGTGGTTGAAAGAAAAAATAGAACAGTTCAAGGTATGGCCAGAGCTATGTTAGATGAGTCTAAGATTTGTGATGGTTTTTGAAAAGAGGCAATTCATATAGCTATTTATATTATCACTAGAGCTCAAGTAAAGAGTAAATCACCACAAAATCCCATATAATATTTGGAAGGAAAGACCAACTACTGTAAAGTACTTCAAAAATTTTGGAAGCAAATGTTACATTAGAAGAGAAGAGAAAAATTTGGGCAAGTTTGATTCCTAGTGTGATGAGGGTATCTTCCTTGGATATTCCACTAAGAGCAAAGCTTATAGATACTACAATAAAAAATCACATACAATTATAGAAATTCCAAATGTAAAAGTTGATGAAGAAATAGATCTAAAAGAACCAACTCAAGAGATTGTGTATCAATAAGGAGAAAGTTGCTGAAAAAAAGAAGGAGAAGAAACCGATGAATATGAAACACAAATAGAACCACCTAAAATACCATCTAGGTATGTGCAAAAGAATCATCCAAGAGATCTAATTATTGGGAATCAATATGAGAGACAAACAAGGAGGAAGACAATAGGAACAGGTGAACAAGAAATTTTTCTTTACTATCTAAATTTGAGCCCAAAGATTAAATGACACAAGTGAAGATAAATATTGGGTCAAGGCAATGAATGAAGAGTTAGAACAAATAGAAAAAAGTGAGACTTGGGAACTTGTCCCACGTCCAAAAGATAAGAATGTAATTGACATCAAGTGGGTTTATAGAAATAAGTTGAATGAATATGGTCAGGTTGTTAGAAATAAAGCAATACTGGAATGCAAAGGCTATGCACAAGTTGAAGGGATTGATTTTGAAGAAACATTTGCTCTTGTTGCATGTCTTGAAGCTATAAGAATGTTTTTGGAATTCTCAAGTTTTAGAAACTTCAAAGTATATCAAATGGATGTAAAATTAGCTTTTCTTAATGGATATTTAGAGGAAGAGATCTACATTGAGCAACCAGATGGTTTCAATTTGATAGATAGGCTGAACTACGTGTGCAAATTAAAGAAGGCTCTCTATGGACTAAAGCAAGCCCCTAGAGCTTTCTACTCTAGGTTGGATACGTATCTTCAAAAATAAGATTTCATAAGAGGTATAGTTGACAGCAATATATACATAAAAAATAAAGGAAATGACTTGTTGATTGTAGTAGTCTATGTGGATGATATCATCTTTGGAGGCAGTAATGATAAGATGTGTCAAAAATTTGCAAAGAGTATGCAAAATTAATTTGAGGTGTTAATGCTTGGAGAGTTGTCTTTCTTTCTTAGCTTGCAAATTTTATAATCAGATAGAGGTATATTTTTCTCTCAGACAAAGTATGTAAAAGAAATGTTAAAAAATTTAGGATGGAGGATTGCAATCCTGTAAGTACCCCCATGGTTACAAGATATAAGTTAAGTAAATATGATGAGTCTCTTGAGGGAAATCAGACATTGTATAGATCTATTATTGGGAGTTTACTATATGTTACAGCTACAAGGCCAGATATAATGCAAGCAATTAGAGTGGTGGCAAGATTTGAAGATGCACCAAAAGAAACACATGTACAGGTAGTTAAGAGAATCTATAAGTATTTGAAAGGTACTATTAGTTTTAGACTGTGGTACCCCAAGTGCAAAAATTTCAGTCTCACAGCATATATACATGTGAATTGGGCAGGAAGTATTGATGATAGAAAAAGCACAAGTGGAGAAGCATTCTTTCTTGGATATTTTTTAGTCTCTTGGATAAGCAAGAAATAAGCATCAGTATCCTTATCCACTGCAGAGGTAGAGTACATTGTAGTAGTTGCTTGTTGTACACATGTGTTATGGATGAAGCAGATCTTAAAGTATATCAAAATAGAGCATGATCATCCTATATCCATACTTTATGACAATACAAGTGCCATCAATATCTCAAAGAATCCAGTGATGCATTCAAGGACCAAGCACATTATAATAAAGTATCATTTTTTGAGAGAGCAAGTGATGGATCAGCAGGTTAAATTGGAATATGTTACTACAAAGGAAATGATTATTGATATATTCACCAAGCCACTTCCAAAGGAAACTTTTGAATATCTCAGAGGAAATTTGGGAGTAGTTTTACTCCCATCTCAAAATTGATCACCTCAATAAAGGAGGTGGTGAGGGGGCTATGCTAAGTGTCTTATCTTTAGCCCTAAGGAGCCCTTTTCCATTGATGTCAAAGGGGGAGAGAATTTAGTAAGGGGGATAAGCTTATCAGGGGGAGCAATTTGGAAATCCAATTACTGTAAAAGGAATATTTTTTATAAGGGTTGCCATCAATGACAAAGGGAGGGATTGTTAGAAATATTGAGCATATTGAGTTGTCATTGATGTCAAAGGATTGATGTCAAGAATTGTCATTGATGTCAAAGGTTTGATGTCAAAAGGTTGCATGGTATTCAAGGCAGAAATATTCTTCTAAGGTTGGACAGATATATCTCAAGCAAGAAAAGGTTTATTGTAAAGAAAAGGTTTATAATATTTATTTTTAAATATTATAAATAAGGACCAAGAGGTTAAGAGTGCTTGGGATAATGTTTTAAAATGGATTTGAACAAGGTTTAAATATTATATAAGTAGGTCAATATTAAGACCATGGCTTAAAAGAGAAGGCAAGTTTAAAATATTAAAAAAAAGAAAAGAGGGTTTGAAGGCCAAGGTTTAAAAAGGGGACAATATTATAATATTTTTAATATTATAATATAAAGGTTATTTTGGCACCAAAGTCTAGAAAGCAAAATGAAATTCAAAATTATAATGCATTTCCTAAAGCGTTGACGTCATGGATAGAAGTAAAAATCCATATAAATATGGATTGAAATTATTCTTTTGACTATGCTTTTTGATTATTGCTAAAATCAAATTTTCCCTCATTCGAAATCATGAGTTACAGGTGATAAGGGAAGAAGACGAAAATCTAAAAGGTAGAAATTGAAGAATTTAAGGTTATTACTCTTGCATGGTTGTTTCCAGCTGGATGGCTAGGCCAAGCGACAACCTAGCTTGCACTAGGGCATGAGCGAATAAGAGGTCTCGGGGTCAATTCACAATAGTGGTCTTTTGCATTTTGATTGGGCGAAAGAGAAAGGTTTAACAAGGTATTTATGCACTATTGTACTTGTTCGAATGGCTAGCTCAAGCGGTAGCCTAGCCTGTGCTAGGGCATAGGCAAGCAGGAGGTCTCGAGGTCGATTCATAGCAGTAGCTTTTTGTCTTGCGATGGGGTAGAAGAATTTTTTTAAAAAGATTTTTGGTGTGCCTTTGGTTCTAGCAGGCAAGCCAACCTAGTTGGTAGTCTAGCTTATTCTAGACCGTGGGCTATGTGAGATCATGCGTTCGACTCTCTTCGATGGCAGAAGTTGGTAAGGGCAAATAAATTTTTGTTTAAATTAAATTAAGATTAGGGAGGCATAAGGTTTTTGTGTGGTTTTATTATGAATTATTATTTCTGGGAAGTATAAGGGTAGAGAGTATAGTATATTATCATGCATTTTATTGATTATTTCTCTAGAATGACTTGGGTAAAATTCTTAAAGGAAAAATTAGAAGCATTTGAAAAATTCAAGGCATTCAAGGCACTAGTAGAAAATAAAATAGGCAGAAAGATCAAATGTCTAAGATCAGATAAAGGAGGAGAATTCACTTTAGGTGAATTTTTAGAATTCTATGAACAACATGGAATTAAGATACAATACTTAGCAACAAGAACTCCACAAAAAATTAGAGTGGTTGAAAGAAAAAATAAAATAGTTCAGGGTATGGCCAGATCTATGTTAGATGAGTCTAAGATTTGTGATGGGTTTTGGAAAGAGGTAATTCATACAACTATTTATATTATCAATAGAGCTCAAGTAAGAGTAAATCACCACAAAACCCCATATGAGCTTTGGAAGGGAATACCAACTATTGTAAAGTAATTCAAAAAATTTGGAAGCAAATGTTACATTAGAAGAGAAGAGAAAAATTTGGGCAAGTTTGATTCTAGGTGTGATGAGGGTATCTTCCTTGGATATTCTACTAAGAGCAAATCCTATAGATGCTACAATAAAAAATCACATACAATTGTATAAAGTCCAAATGTAAAAGTTGATGAAGAAATATATCTAAGAGAACCAACTCAAGAGATTGTGTATCAATAAGGAGAAAGTTGCAGAGAAAAAGAAGGAGAAGAAACCGATGAAGATGAAACAAAAATGGCACCACCTAAAATACCATCTAGGTATGTACAAAAGAATCATCCAAGAGATCTAATTATTGGGAATCCAGATGAGAGAAAAACAAGGAGGAAGACAATAGGAATAGGTGAACAAGAAAATATTTCTTTACTATCTAAAGTTGAGCCCAAGGATTTAAATGAGGCAAGTGAAGATAAATATTGGGTCAAGGCAATGAAAGAAGAGTTAGACCAAATAGAAAAAAGTGAGACTTGGGAACTTGTCCCACATCCAAAAGACAAAAATGTGATTGGCACCAAGTGGGTTTACAAAAATAAGTTGAATGAAGATGGTCAGGTTGTCAAAAATAAAGCAATACTAGTATGCAAAGGCTATGCACAAGTTGAAGGGATTTATTTTGAAGAAACATTTGCTCCTTTTGCATGTCTTGAAGCTATAAGAATGTTTTTGGCATTCTAAAGTTTTAGAAACTTCAAAGTATATCAAATGGATGTAAAATTAGCTTTTCTTAATGGATATTTAGAGGAAGATGTCTAAATTGAGCAACCATATGGTTTTAGTTTGACATATAAGTTGAACTATGTATGCAAATTAAAGAAGGCTCTCTATGGACTAAAACAAGCCCCTAGAGCTTTGTACTCTAGGTTGGATAAGTATCTTCAAAAACAAGATTTCAGAAGAGGAATAGTTGACAACAATCTATACATCCAAAATAAAGGAAATAACTTGTTGATTGTAGTAGTCTATGTGGATGATATCATTTTTGGAGGCAGTAATGATAAGATGTGTCAAAAATTTGCAAAGAGTATGCAAAATAAATTTGAGATGTTAATTCTTGGAGAGTTGTCTTTCTTTCTTGGCCTGCAAATTTCATAATCAGATAGAGGTATATTTCGCTCTCAGAAAAAGTATGTAAAAGAAATGTTGAAAAAAATTAGGATGGAGGATTGTAATCCTGTAAGTACCCCCATGGTTACAGGATGTAAGTTAAGTAAACATTATGAGTCTCTTGAGGCAAATCAGACATTGTATAGATCTATGATTGGGAGTTTATTATATGTCATAGATACAAGGCCAGATATAATGCGGGCAGTTGGAGTGGTGGCAATATTTCAAGATGCGCCAAAAGAAACACATGTATAGGTAGTTAAGATAATCTATAGGTATTTGAAAGGTACTATGAGTTTTAGACTGTGGTACCCCAAGTGCAAAATTTTTAGTCTCACAACATATTCAGATACGAATTGGGAAGGCAGTATTGATGATAGAAAAAGCACAAGTGGAGGAGAATTATTTCTTGGATATTGTTTAGTATCTTGTCTAAGCAAGAAGAAAGCATCAATATCCTTATCCACTGTAGAGGTAGAGTACATTGTAGTAGTTGCTTGTTGTACACAAGTATTATGGATGAAGCAGACCTTAAAGAATTTCAAAATAGAGCATGATCATCCTATATCCATACTTTGTGAAAATACAAGTGCCATCAATATCTCAAAGAATCCAGTGATGAATTCAAGGACCAAGCACATTCCAATAAAATATCATTTGAGAGATCAAGTGACGTATTAGCAGGTTAAATTGGAATATGTTACTACAAAGGAACAAATTGCTGATATATTCACCAAGGTACTTCCAAAGGAAAATTTTGAATATCTCAGAGGAAATTTAGGAGTAGTTTTACTCCCATCCTAAAATTGATCACCTCAAGAAAGGAGGTGGTGAGGGGGCTATGCTAAGTGTATTATATTTAGCCCCAAGGAGCCCTTTGCCATTGATGTCAAAGGGGGAGAGAATTTAGTAAGGAGGAGCAACTTATTAGGGGGAGAAATTTGGGAATCCAGTTACTGTAAAAGGAATATTTTTTATAATGGTTGCCATCAATGACAAAGGGGAGATTGTTGGAAATATTGAGCATATTGAGTTGTCATTGATGTCAAAGGTTTGATGTCAAAAGGTTGCATCGTATTCAAGGCAAAAATATTCTTCTATGGTTGGAAAAATATATCTCAAGCAAGAAAAGGTTTATTGTAAAGAAAATATTTATAATATTTATTTTTAAATATTATAAATAAGGACCAAGAGGTTAAGAGTGCTTGGGACAATGTTTTAAAATGGAACAAGGTTTAAATATTACATAAGGAGGTCAAGGTTAAGACCATGGTTTAAAAGAGAAGTAAAGTTTAAAATATTAAAAAAAGAAATGAGGGTTTGAAGGCCAAGGTTTTAAAAAGGGGATACTATGATAATATAAATTTTACTTTGGCACCAATGTCTAGAAAGCAAAATGAAATTCAAAATTATAATGCATTTCCTAAAGCGTTGACGTCATGGATAGAAGTAAAAATCCATATAAATATGGATTGAAATTATTCTTTTGACTATGCTTTTTGATTATTGCTAAAATCGAATTCTTCCTCGTGCAAAATTGTGAGTTACAAGTGATAAGGGAAGAAGATGAAAATCTAAAAGTGAAAATTGGAGAACTTAAGGATATTACTCTTGCATGGTTGTTTCTAGATGGACAACTAGCCCAAGTGGTAGCCTAGCTTGCGCTAGGGCATGGGCAAACAAGAGGTCTTAGGGTCGATTTGAAGCAGCGGTTTTTTAAATTTTGATTGGGCAGAAGAGAAAGGTTTAACAAGGTCTTTGTGTGTTGTTGTACTCGTTCGTATGGCTAGCCCGAATGGCAGCTTAGCATGCACTAGGGCGTATGCAAATAGGAGGTCTTGGGGTTGATTCATAGCTATAAATTTTTGTCTTGCAGTGGGGTAGAAGAATTTTTTTTAAAAGAATTTTCGTGTGCCTTTGGTTCCAATGGGCGGACCAGCCTAGATGGAAGTCTAGCTTGTGCTAGAGCGTGGGCTGCATGAGATCATGTGTTCGACTCTCTTCATTGACAAAATTTGGTAAGGGCAAATAAATTTTTGTTTAAATTAAATTAAGATTAGGGATGCATAATTATTATTTTTGGGAAGTATAGGGGCAGAGAGTATATTATCATGCATTTTATTGAAAAAGGAAATTAAGGGAATATTGCAGTATTTTCAAAGTATTATTTTGATATGCAATAGAAAGGAGAAATAAGGTGTAAGTGTGATTTTTGATTGTATTGTGTTTGGATTTTCATAGAAAGGAGAAATAAGGTGTATTTTTTATCATTGTTATTTGTATTTTTTGGCACATCATCAAAAGGGAAATTTTTAGGGTTTAATCATTATTTAATGAGAATATTTTGATAAAAGGAATTGGCTAAACTATTTTAAAGTGAAAAATAAAGGAAATTATTTTTGAGTCAGTTTTGAAAGCACATCATCATCAAGGCAATTTTTAGAGGTATGTGATTTAATTCCTTCTTGAGGTGGTTGAGTTGTCATATGTTTGGAGAAATAAGGATTGATTGAGTGTGCATTGCTTTGATAGAAATTGGAAATAAAAGTGCAAGGTTTTGAAAGCAAATTTGATGTGCATTAGTGATTGATTGAAGATGGGAGTAATGATTAATAACAACAAAGCTTTAGCTGCTAAATTATATTGGAGGATGTTGCATAACCTCAATGCTCTTTGGGCCAATAATATTCGTGATAAATATGCTTAGAACAAAAGTCCTAAATACCTTGTTCGCTATCAACTTCCTACCAAATATTCTCCCATTTTAGCAGTTCTTAAGACTGGTGAGGATTTGATAAAGAAAATTTTATTTTGGATCATTCATAATGGTCAACAGATAATTTTTTGGACAGATTCTTGGGATGGTCACAAGCCTTTGATAACTCAGTTTCCTGATTGGAGGTCTTGGATGGAGGAGCTTCACCGAGCTAACTAGATAAAGGTGGATAATTACTGTCGGTACCATACTGGTAATTCAAAGGTTGGTAGATATTGGATCCCTATTGAGGACTGGCATATTCAAATACCAAAAAGGCAAAGAAAAGATATCCAAGGCATCCTTCATATGAGATCCCTTTCTTGGTCCCATGAAAAAGATTGTTTTGGATGGAACAACACTACTAAGGGTGAGTATTCAGTTGCTCATGGTTATTTGAACTTATGCCATAATAATCCCAACCATTCTTCTAACATCTTTTCTTGATTGTGGGCTCAAAAGCTCTGGCCTAAGGTGAGGTTCTTTAATTGGATTTTATTGCATCATAGGGTGCTTACTGGTGAGCATATTATGAAGCGTGGTTTTCATGGCCCTTTTAGATGTAAAATGTGTGAAGAGAATATAGAAACTCTTAACCGTATTTTTATTGAGTGTACTTTAGACTCTGAGATATGGAGGAGAATGGCCACTTTACTTGGCTTCCAGTGGTCCAATTTTTTTACTTTTGAACAGCTTTGGAGGGATTGGCCTAATCAAGAAGGTGTTGATCATTGTATTAGGTAGTTAGTTTGGATGGGTTCTACCATTCTTCTTTGGAATATTTGGAATGAAAGGAACAACCAAATTTTTAATCAAGATAGGAAGGATATTCACTATATTTGGCAAAAGACCATAGCCAACTTAGTTGAATCAGTCCATCAACTCCTTAATCACCCCCAAAAATCCCACCAAATATGGGATCAAGTGATGCAAAGATTGCAGATTAAATATTCTAAGGGCAACCAACTTAAAGGGAATGTAAGTATTAGTAATATGGATAGGACAAGAAATTGGCAACCTCCTCCTAAGGATTTTGGAAAATTCAATACTGATGGAGCCTTTAGAGGGAACCCTGGAAAAGCTAGTGTGGGAGGAATTGGTAGACTTTCAAATGGCTCCCTGGTTTTTACTTTTGCTGAGAATTTGGGTATTCTTTCCAATAACCTTGCTGAGGGGTATGGTATCCTCAGAGGCCTTCAAGAGGCTACTAAGGTTAGATGGGAAAAGGTGTTAGTTGAGTCTGACTCTCAACTTATGATTAATCTCTTGAAGACTCCTAAGAATCATAAGGTGGATTGGAGAATAAAAAGAATTATTGAGAAGATTCAATTAATCCAGATGGGATTTTTGAAAGTTGATTACAATCATGTGGTCAGAGATCAAAACAAGAGTGTTGATGCTTTAGCTAATTGGGCTTTGGACAAAGGTGATCTTACTTGTTATGGCCACCCTCCTAGATGGCGGGTTTCTCAAATTAGGGAAACTCTTCTTTCTATCATTTCTTTGGATGGCTCCAGTTCTGAAGGTACCTAGTTTCTTCTTGCTTTTTTTTTTTGCTTCTCTTTGGTTCATTCAATTTTTTTAGTTCCCTAGCTCATTCTATTCTTTCTTTTGTTTCCTCTATTGATTTTTGCCTTAATAGTCTTCTGGTCTAGATAGGTCATTGTTATGTTCAATTTTTTTTTTCTTTTTTGTTTTTTTTGTTTAGTTTTTTAAGGTGGGTGGGTTCTTTTGTTTTGTTTTATTTTTGTGTTCTTTGTGTTGTTTTTTGTTGTTCTTGTGTTTTGTTGTTTTGTGTTTTTTTTATGTTTTTTGTTATTGTTCTTGTGTTTTTTCATTCTTGTTCTTGGGTTTCTCTTTGTTTGTGTTAATTTGTGTTTTTATGTGTGAGTGTTTTCTATGTTTTTTGTTTTTGTTTATTGTCTGTTGTTGGTTGTTTTTTGTTTTTATTTTTATTTATTTATTTTTAGATTTTGGTTGTGTTTATTTTTCATGTTTTTTTTTGGGTTATGTTTTTGTAGTGTTCTGTTGTTTTTGTCTTGTTTGTGTTTTGTTATGTGGTTCTTGTGTTTTTCTATGTGGTTCATGTTGTGGTTTCTTTTATCTTATTGTGCGTGTTTGGTTGTACTTTTGTTTTTGACACACTCAAGGAGCATGTTTTTATTTTATTTTATTATTTTTGTTGTTATTTACTTATTTATTTACTTATTTTTAAATTGGTTTTGTGTGTTTGTTTGCTCCTTGAGTATGTCAAAGGTGGTAGACCAGGTCCGAGTCCTGGGCATTTTTGGCAGAATAGATACCCCTGCCTCCTTGGGTCTTACGCGAAAGTGGCATCCCTTTTGGGATGTTTTTCACAAAAAAAGAAGAAAAAGATGGGAGTAATGGTAAATTATTGTTGAATGAATTTGAAAATATACTAGCAAGAGTTTGAAAGTAAATTTGATGTGCAATAGTGATTGATTAAGATAGAAGTAATGGTGAATTATTGTTGAATGAAATTAGAAATATATGAGCTAGCGTTTGAGAACAAGATGTGGATGAGTATTGAATGATATTGGGAATAAAAGTCCAAGTGCTTGAGAATATAATTGTGTATTGCTTTGGATGAATCTGAAATGAAAGTGCAAAAATTATAGATCAGATTTGTGAAGTAAATTTGTATGTTGTTCATGTTTGGATTTGAGCATTGTTTGTATGCAAGAATTGGAAATGTTATGAGCATATTTGAGCAGGTTTTATGAGAAAATTTGAGTAGGTTTTTATGAGCAGATTTAAGAAGAGTTGTGAGCAGGTTTGAACAGAGTTGCAAATAGGTTTGAGCAGAGTTGTGAGTAGAGTTGAGCAGATTTTATAAATAGATCAGAGCAAAGGGAATTGGTGTCTCCTGTGGATAGTGGTCCATGAACTTGAGCATAGGGGATTGGTGTCTCCTTTGGGTTGGTACCCATAAACATTGTAATAGGGAATTGGTTCCCACGAGATTGGTTGAGAAAATTTATAAGAAAGAATTTTTTCGTGGATGTAGCCCACATTGGATGAACCACGTTAAATCTGTGTCTCTCATGTGTGTGATGATTTGTGTATTGTTTCATTTATTGCATTGATATTATTATTGTTATCATTTGGAAAGAAAAGTAAAAGTTTTGATCTTATACTATTCACCCTCCCCTCTCAATATAAGTTTGTGTTCTTCAAAACTTCCTCTCTTCCTTGAATTATTTGAGCTAGTTGAATGTACTTGGTATAGTCAATCATTTGGAAATGAACCAGATAAATCTCTACATCATGAACATACTATGTGATCTTTATAGAGTTTTTAATCACTCTTCTCCCCTAGGACTATAACTATCCTTGGCATTACCATCTAAACATATTCTTTCAATTAACTCAATTCTAGTACAATATTGAAGTTGGATGGTAAGTTTAGATTCTCCATGTAAGAGGTTAGGAAGTCCCGCCAATAGGTGTTAGGGTGTTTATAGTAGAAATACTTTTGTATCCTAGGATTGTAGGAGATCCACATATTTAGATCATCAATATTGTTTAACATGCTCCTTATGATTCCATACTTTATATAGAAGGAAAATTTAGTCCATTAAGGAATCCTAAAGCTCCTTGTTATAGGGTTTTACTTCATCACCAACCCTAATTTCCATATTCTACTTATACTTTAGGAATCGGTTTGGGGACCTTGGTTAAATATTCAAAGGGCTGCCTTCCTTACTTACCATGTTGGGTGGGTGTGCTTTCTATGCTCCACCCTTCAATATGGGTCATCATAGTATTTATACGATCTCTTCGAAGGTGGGGAACACTATCTCTTTCTTTTTCCTCTTTTTTTCTTATACACGTATATTTCTAAGGGTCCAACTTCCCCTGTTGTGATGGGAATGGTGAAAGTGGTACATTAGTGGATGATGCAACAATGGTAGAAGGCGGTGAGACTAGTAATTTAAGTAATGAAAGGTTAGTGGACATAAAAGTAGTTTCAATAACGATAAATGAGTGAAAATATGGGATAGATGATTAAAAAATGATCAAAATTGACTATTTTAGAGGAGGAGCACATGATTTTGATGCGATTCACTTACACAAATAGAGCAACCTATTTTTTTATGATACTTGAAATAATTGGAGAAGATTGAGCAATTTGCTTGGGAAAGAAAAGCAATTCACTTGAGAAAGTGGAGAGATTCACTCACCAAAAGGGCTCTAGAAAATAGGAAAGGGGAGGCGATTTGCTCATAGGTTGCAAGTGATTTGGCAAAAGAGTGATTATCTTGAAGGGGGTTTTGGTGTTGTAGTTCACCGTGTGCTTTTGTCATGTGATTCACTTGGGATTGAAGTCACTCAAGGAAGAGCTCTAATGGAGTTCAACTTTAGTAGCCTTGATATGCATATCATTTTTATTTCATGGTGCAGAGAGTAGAAATGTTATAGCACAATGTGTTCCAAGTGAGGGTCCCTTTGGCCCCTAATGAGTATATAGACCCTGGGTAGCACATGCCTTCTCATGCCTTGGAAAGGGCCAATCATGCGAGGTGATCAACCCATTAAGGACCACTTTTCCCTTGCCACTGGTTGGCTTAAGGTGAGTCCTAAGAGAAATGTTCTACTCACCTTAGTGAGCAGTGCACTTGCTTAAAGCAATCCATGTGCTCTTACTAGTGGTCGAATATTTTTTCTACTTTATTTTTTAAAAAATTAAAAGAACTTAGTATAGACTTCTATTTAAACCTAAACCATATTTGTTACAATCATAAAAAAAAATATCCTCCTAAAAATTTGAATTTGTGCAATTTAAACAATAATTAACAAAATTATTAGTTATATAAGATTGAAACAATTTTACCTCTGTTACATTACCATCATATAGTAGTATTACAATAGTTTTGCCATTATATACATATTGTTTGACAATATTTAAATCTTAATCTCTTCGTAAAAATCAAAAATATAATTTATTGAACTAAAATAATTTACTAATTTAAACAATAGCTTTTAAAATATACTAAATTTTGTTAAAATAAACTATAAAATCATATTAACGGAAAAAGAAAAATTAACATTGATATTGCTTAACCTTAAAAGCTTAGAGTTAGATCTCAACCCTTTGCTTATGTGTATGAATAATACAAAAGATTTTATTTCATAAAGAAGAAGCCCTTGTCTTCCTATTTACATAATTAATTTTTTTTAATACATAGAGGAATGAATAAGATATTTTTTTATTTGGTAAGTGTGAGAAAACCCTGTGACCACCTCCAACCATGACCCCTTGTAAATCCGAGAACTATGCTTAATGTTATTGAGTGCTACCACTATAAACCCTGGTTTGTTAGGTTAACGACAAACACTTGATATGGATAATATGTTGTAGTTTAAACCTCAAACCTTTAAAAAAAAACCAAAACCCTAATCATTATGTTGTTTTTTTTATTATGAAGGAACAACCACTATCTTTAGTAGCTCACACCACAGGGACTTCTCTCAGCTAACCTATTCGTCCCATTTTTGTTGACCCTCTGCACGGTTATGCATAGTGGCTATTTTCGCAAAATTAGCTAAAATTAGGATTTTTAAAATTTGGAATTGACTAATATTTGGGACCCTTGACCATGGTTCATTAGCCAAAAATTTCTAGGTGCAAATTTTTTTGGGTTGATTCGTCCCAATTTTATAATAATTTGACCATTTTAAGTTTAAATTTTCAACATTGCCCCTAATAATAGTTAACCTTCTACATGTGATTCGAAACTATTCACCTAGATTTTAAAACTGCAAAATTTTTATAAATATATTTTGGGACCAACTCCTTACGCATAACCCTAACCCTTTGTGAGATGGGAACCATCCCACTCCTCGCTGCTGCTCGAGGTTCATATCTTAGTAGTAGGTTTGGGCGCGCACTCAAAAAATTCAAAGCAGGCTACTACTTTTACAAAAGATTAGCTTCCCCAAAATTTAAGCCTAAGTCTCTTCTTCGTAAATAACACTTTGCACTTAAATGGTCTAGAACATCTGCAAATAAGACATAGATGTAATAAGGTTCTAAATATGTTTATCAATAGTTTTTGGAGCTTTATTGGCATTGTTTTGCCCTTGAAAATATTCCAGCTCCAACATTCTCATAAAATAGTGCATGTTTAATTCATTGCCAATGACTAAATCAACGTAATCTTTTTTTATGAGTAAGATATAATTCTACGTCACTAGAATTAAATGTGAAGAATATCTCAAGCCAAACAAGATAAGTGCCACTCCATAGATAAGAACAATGATACATATTATTGTAAAACCGTATCCGGTGCACATTTTAAAACTTTAAAATCCAGGGAAATTATCATGAATATAGGAATCTTGAAAGATTTTGACCCCGGCCTTACAAAGACAATATGATATTACGAATCAATCTAAGATCTAACAAACAATAATGTTAATATAATAATCAATGTAATACACATGGACAACACATTCTTGGATTTTAGATCAGAGACCAATGATGTTAAATAACAATTAATGTAATATATTGATGGAAGAAATTTTTATTATTAATGGTTTAAGGTTAAGTATTTTTATTTTAGTCATGATTTCTTTAAGGTTAAGAGTTAAACTTGTCAATAAAGGATTAACATATCCGTACAAGGGATTAACATATTCTATACATGTCATAATTTTGAACCTTAAACCTCTTTAAAAAAAACCAAAACTGTTTATTATATTCCCAAAGATTTTTAAAAAGATATTTTTGTGAAGAATGATTAAAATTATAATTTTATAAAAGGAATAAATTATCTTACAAGTTTAAGTTTAATTTTTATCTTTTGAACTTGAAGTGAAGGAAGAGGACAAAAAAATTATTCACCTATATTTAAATGATTAATCAATTGACTAAGTCAATTTTTAAGATCGGCATAAACTCAACTTTAATTAAAAATCCTCATAATTATAAATATTTTTTTTTATTGAGTAAATACTTCTTATATATATTGAACCCGGGTCACATCACCGATAATGCAAGTGACATTTTTGTAGGTAAACCACATCACAAGGATTATAAATAAATTTTATAAAATACACTATTTTATTTGTATGTATACATATTATTTAAATGAATATTTATTCCATCTATCTAATTAAATTAAATGAATATTTATTCCACCTATCTAATTAAATTTTGATGGACTAAAACACAAAAAAAAATGAAATTTCATATACACTATATACTTTGGATATAGTTAATTTGATATATATTTCATATTTTTTATTTTTTATTAAATTTATTTATATAGTTATTTTATTAATATGATTTTTTTAGAGTCACATATTCTAGGTGAGTTAAAAAGGATAAGACAATATTCCAGGAAGATCCTAGTTTCAATCTCCAAATGTTCAATTTTATTTAAGTGGAATTCTTATCTTACTTTTTCGTGAAGTTTATGTGATGCTTTTATACCTCACTTTTATAAATTTATAAAAAATAATATAATTTAGTTTGTTAAATAAAATTAAAATAAAATTTAGAAGAAATTTTGGAGCCTTAATAAACACTTTCCCAATTGTCTTTGATTGATAGATCCAGTTAATTTCATTTTTACCGACCAACTAAAAATTATAAAAAAACTTATAAACTAAAATTGAATATATTATCATATTCACATTCTTGAATTGATCGACGCGACTTGAACATTTAGAGGAAAAGTGCAAAAGTTTACAGTGTAAAGTCCTAAAGCCAATCTCAACAAAATTCAAATAAAGTAAAAAATTAACAAAGGCAAAGAATCTCCAAGAGGGAAAGGCGGTGTGAGAGATGATGGTGGTTGCCTAGAAAATTCAAGATAATTGGTTGATCAAATCCAGTCACCACATAACAAGTGGGTATGGAGGGCCTACCCAATCATATCTTCTTCCATGAGAGAGACAAGACAGTTGTAATTTGACCCACAATAATTCCTTTCAATCTCTTGGAGAAGGTTGCTATAAACAAATACCTTGGAATAGGTATATCCGTCATGAAATTTTGTTTTTAAGGATTTTTAAAGTTGCTGCATGTGTAAGAAGAGCATCTTTTGATATTGAAGTGATGTCAGTATGTTTGGTTAGAGAAATCAAATCATGCAATCCTAAAATGGTTATTCTAAAATAAGGACAAAGGAAAAAGAATACATGTGCTCAAATCATATGCATGGTAAGCACATTGGAATCCATGGAAGAAATGTCTTCTTTTCATGAGGATTCATAACTTTATTGAGATTATGCAAGCATGACTACAAGAGAAAAAAGCAAAACAAGACTACTTCTTCATTGAGATTTTATGTATACTAGGTGACAATATAGATATAGAATTTTGATAATTTTGTTATGTAGATCTTCTGCAAGATAGCATGCCCTACCATCCAATCACAATCTCAATTGGGTCCAAATAGTATGACCTGCTTTGTTCAATAAAGCATATACTTGTTCCCTTTGTTGGTTTCAATATTCTAATTATTTCTTTCTATTATTGGGCCCACGGTGTCATCAAAGAACCCAAATTGTTAATTAGGTTTATGGGTCCACCCAAAAGTGAAGAAAGGTCATTACATATTCTAAGAAAGCTATACTTTATGAATTATAATTTATAAAGAAGCTGATTGACAATCATGATTTTTATTTTTTTAAAGATATTAAATTATCAATACAATCTCCTTACAATCATTTTATATTAAAAAATTAAATATTTTTAATTTAAAGATATATTGTTAGTTTATTTTTTATTAGAATGTTAGGGTTTATAAAAGTTTTTTACAAATATTAAATATTTTTTTATTTAAATATATATTATCAGATTTCGTTTTTATCTAAAGGTCAAGGTTTATAAAGGTTTCTACACAAAAAAATAAAAATTATACTTTTATTAAAAGGAGTGAACGAGAGTGAACTTTTTTTTTATTTGGTTAGTGTGAAAAACCCCTACGACGTACATGGCTAAACTTTCTCCTCCCAATCATGACCCCTCGTAAAACCCAGAGCTATGCTTAATAGATATTTTTAACACACACCCACCCCCTCACACACTCGCCCACGTCGCGGTTTGAACCTTGGACCTCTCGAAGAAGAGCCAAGGCCCAAACTGTTGTGATGTCCCCATGGGACAATGAGAATAAACTTCATGTGTTGGTCATAGAGTGTAGACAAATTATTAGGTTAATTAATTGTTGACTGGCTAGGTTTTTAAAATATAATTTTCTAGTTTTTATTTAATAATTGTTTATTCATTAATATAAAATATATTTTTTAAAGATTTAGTTAATGTGAGAAACTCTTACAATAGATGCTTAGGGCTGGGCATATCCATCCCACCACGAATATCATAAGGGTGAGAGTCGAGCTTATCAATAGGGTTCAAAAATACAACCATACACACACCCACCCCCACACTCGCCTAAGCTGCGGTTTGAACCTTGAACCTTCAAAAGAAGAGTCAAACCCTCAAACCCCTAATCGTTGTGCTATGTCCTTGTAGACACAAAAAATTGACCCACTTTTAGTGGACAATCTTCCTTAGAGCCCCTAAGAGGTCCCTAACCCTTGCCCTAGGCAAGGGTAAGCCTCTTTTCCCCTACCTTGCCTTTCTTTAGCCTTTTAGAGAAATCACACCCGGTTACGATGGGGCGCGACTTTGCAGAAGCGATATCGCACCCCGTCGGCACGGGGTGTGATTTCACTATTTTAGGGTTTTAATTTATTAAAACCTGGGTTTAACCTTTTTAGCATGCTTGGCATCGACTTGTGTTTGTTTTCCCACTTCTTTCACCCCGATTTTCATCTATAAAAGGAGGGACATGTGATCGATATTAGATATGAAACAATTTGAAATAATTAAGCTCAAAATTCTTATGATTAATTGGTGCTCACATTCTTACTTTCGCTCTGCTTCCTATTTCTTCTACAAGCTAACCCCGAAGTGCGAATTTTGGATTTGATCTTCTATTGCATTGATTTGGATTGTTGTGTGGTTTGGTGGATTCGTGTTGTAGTTCGAAAGGAAAGAGAGTGCCCGTTTGGATACCTCGATCTCTTCTACCTGCTTCTGCATCATCCATCAGGTTGTGCACACTTTGTTTCCTACATTTATTTATGCTCTACATTTATCTTTTATTTTTTGTCTCTGAAGCGAAATCGTGCCCTATCCCAGTGAGGCGCGACTTCGCTAACCCTAATTTAGGGTTTTCGCTCACAGAAGTGAGATCATGCCCCGTTCTGATGGAGCGCGACTTCACCTATAGCGTTATCACGCCCACCATCTACGAGGTACGATTTTTCCCAGGACTGAACTAGGGGCATCTATCAGATTTTGATTGCATGAGTATTTTCTAAATTGCATTTAGGGCATGATAGCATAATCTATTTTCTGCTTCTCTACTGTTGCATTGTTGTTTTATGATTAATTCTCCAAAGGTCAATTTTCGCTTTTGTTTCCAAAGGTCATCTAAAAGGACCTAGGGGGCTTGACTGCTACGCCTCCAAGCATTGTTGTACAATGGCCTAAGTAGGCCCCCTAATGCTAATCCCATTTTCAAGTGTTTCATAAGTTATCTTGTAGAAATAGGTATTTCTGATATCATTGGACAAGAGGCAGAAAAATCTAAGTCAACCACCGATCTAGATAAGTGCTCTAATTATTTTATTGGTTGAAGATCTGATCTGAGTATTGATTCTTAGGCATCTAAAAGTGAAAAGCATATAGTGTGCATCTAGGGTTAATATTGTGCATTTATCTTGTGTCCTTGCTTTAAATGTTTTCTGGATAAAACCCTAGGTTAGCAAGCATTCAAAGAAAGAATCATATTAGGTTAGCTCTTGTATTCTTGCATTCTGATTTTTGCATTGTCCTTTATCTTTTATAGCATAGATCTAGAAAGGCCAAACTTAGGTGATTGCTTGAAAACTGAATACATCAAACTATCCCAAAATCTTGAGGACTTGGAGCGAGTCCTAAAACTATTCCTGGTGAACCCTTCCCCCTAGCACCGAGTGTAGAGAACAACATACCCCCACGGTTCACCCCATAAGGCTTTCTATCTTTTGTGGATCCAACCTTTTTGGGAATTGTACGTGGTAGGGCAGTTTTCCCCCTCTACATATTTGGTGAACCCGACATGAACACCTCCTTTTATTTTGAAAATAATAAGCAAGATCATTAATTTATGTGCCAAATATTTAAAAATATAATCTCCTTGTGTAAGTGCGTAGGTCTCTTTGGTCTTAGTTCTTCTTCTTGTCTTTTTCTTTTTCTCAATGGCTTCTGACCTTGGGGAAGGATGAAGACTCCTTAGGTTTGATGAGATTTTTCATGAGAATGATCAAATTGATAGAGAAAATCATAACCTAGAAGAAGAGGTTGATAATCATCTTGATCCTATTCGAGATCCCAATGGGAATCTCATCTTTAAATATTTTGACCATGTATGGACTTTTTATAAATATCATAAACATGCATTGGATCTAGCCTTAGAGGAAGAAGCATTACTTGAAAAGGATATTCCACCTCAAGAAAATCCTTTGAGTGAACCTTTGAATCATGGTAATCAAACCTATCAACCTACTTATGCCACTACTGTGACCACCAACATTGGATGGAATCCACCTATTCCTCCAACTAGTAATGGCACCCAAAATTATTTTCAATTTCCTCCTTTATCTTCTAATGTCAACACTATTGCTTCTATTCCACCACAAGTTAATCTTCCATTCTCACAAGGCACCACATATAACAACAACCTTCTCATGTCCAACTTAATTCAAGGGAATATTGGGAACACACATAATTCAGAAATGTAGAATTTGGTAAATATAGTGAATCAGTTGGTTTCAAGGATGGATATGATTCAGCCTTTAGGATTTACATACAATTATAAGGAAATGTGTAGTCAGCCATTGGATCCTATTGTTGCTGCTAGACCTTATCCCAAGCATTTTCCTATGCCAGTTTTACCAATCTATAAAGGGATAGAAGATCCAATAGAGCATCTAAGAGGATTCAGGATAGCTTGCCATGATCTTGTTTATGATGATATGCTTCTATTGAAAACATTTCCAAAGAGTCTTGTTGGGGTTGCATTGGAATGGTATTATCGGTTGCCCAACTATTCTTTAAAGAGCTTTGAAAAGACTGCAGAAATATTTGTTCATCAATTTAGTGCTTATATTGAAAAGGAAGTGACAATGAGAGACCTATATGATTTAAAGCAAAGTAAAGAAGAAAGTTTTTCAGAATTCTTAGCTCGTTGGAGAAGTTTAGTTGGTCGATTAAGACATCCTGTGTCTTAGAAAGATATGCTTGATATATTCATTAGTAATTTACAAGAACAGATATCGTATGCACTAGAAACTACTACTATTACCTCTCTTGATCAAGCAATTGAGTTAGCCAAAAAAGTGGAACAAGCTCTCATTAGAAGAGGTCAGCTTAAGAATAAAGAAGAAAAGTCTACTAAGTCTCAACATAAGAGTAAGCATACATGAGGTAATAATGATAGTAGGCCTATTAATAATGTCACCAATAGCCTACAAAATATTGTACTTCAGAAACCTCCTCAAAGGAATTTTACTAGACTTAATATACCTATGGAAGCAATTTTGAAACAATTATTAGAAGCTAAGGCTATTGAACTACCTCCTATAAGACAACCAGATACTACAACTCATTGGTATAAGGTAGGTCAATATTGCACATATCACAGAGTAGAAGGACACTGGACAAACTCTTGTAAGAAGTTGAAACATGTGGTTCAAGATTTAATTGATGTTGGTCGTATTGACACCAGTAGTTTTCAGTCTTCCAACAACCAATAGAATCAGGATAGAACTAGACAAACCAACCAAGTATCCTATAAGAGTGTGCCACATCAGTACGATAACAATATGGTTGGAATGATAACAACTACTCTAGAGAAGTTAGTACAAAGTCAACAAATTTAGCGATCTCAATAGGAGATGAGTATGTCAGCAAATATTTCTCTCTTAGAACTTCTATAGAATTCTCAAGCCCATGAGGAAGCTATGGTAAATATTTTGAAGCAGTAGCCAATACCTCTAGATATTTCTCCTAGTGATATAGCAAAGGTTGTAAGTTCTCTTGGGATGCTTCATCTCACATTTTCAGATAATGATATGTCTTTCTTAGAAATGCAAGAAGATTCATCTTTATATATCACTGCTTTTATTGGGGATACTCTCATCAAAAGGGTTATGATTGATAATGGTTCTTCGCTTAATATATGTACACATCATTTCTTTCAGAAGTTTGGATTGAAAGAGGAAGATTTAATTGTAACTAGTGACATCATTAAAACTTTCAGCAATGAGTCTCAAAAGGCTTGTGGTACTATATCACTCCCTCTTAGAGTTGGACCTAAAATTTTGAATACAATGTTTTACATGGTGTCTTGTCCTGCATATTTTAATCTTCTTCTTGGATGACCATGGATTCATGCGATGAAGGTCATCCCTTCTACTTTTCATCACTGTGTGAAATTTGAATTTGAAAACCAAATCATTTCTATCATGGGCGATCCTCATCCATTTGAATTTTTCTCACCAAAGGATTTAGCCCAAATTCATTCCTCACAATCTTCCTCTAAGAAATTTTCTACAAATGTTTCATCATAGGATCAAGATGACTCTTCTTGTTTAGATCTTCTCTTTGATGAATCTCATCAAGGTTTAGAGTGGAGTGTTGAGGATGAGGGTCCACCCTCTCCTATGGTCTTAACCCCAGAGTCGCATGTTATAGATGAGGCTTTACCTCAGGATGACATCTGCTTTGATGGGTTTATCCCTTATGCATCGCAGGTTGAGTCTTCTAGTTCTCAAGTGGACTTTGGTTCTATGTCTCCCGAGGACCTTGAGCAATTAGGAGTGATTCCTGCCCCACCTCCTCTTGAGGATAATTTTTCCATCCTCATTGAGGAGACCATAGATGTGAACATAGGTTCTGAGGAAGCCCCTAGAATCCTTAAGTTAGGCAAAGCCCTGACCATGGATGAGCAGGAGCAATTGACCAATTTATTGAAATAATATCAAGATATTTTTGCTTGGTCATATGCCGACATGCCAGGGCTTGATCCCTCCCTTGTCATGCATCATTTGGTAGTTAAGCCTAGTGCTAAGCCTATTAAGTAGAAGCTTCGAAATATGCATTCAAAGGTCACCCTCTCAATCAAGGAGGAGCTCCAAAAACTCCTTGATGTCGGGTTTATAAAAGCCATCGACTATTCTGATTGGATTTCTAATATCGTTCCTGTAGCTAAGAAAGAAGGAACAATCAGAGTATGTACCAACTTTTGGGACATTAACTTAGCATGTCCCAAGGATGATTTTCCCTTGCCCAACATAGACCAGATTGTAGATTTCACTACCAAATGTGGAATGCTTTCGCTCATGGATGGTTTCTCAGGTTACAATCAGATTATGATTGCTCCTGAAGATCAGGCCAAGACAACATTCACTACTCCATGGGGTACCTTCTATTGGAAAGTCATGCCTTTTGGCTTGAAAAATATGGGAGCTACCTATCAATGGGCCATGACTTATATTTTCCATGACATGATGCATGATATTCTCCAGGACTATGTGGATGACCTTTTGGCTCATTCATTAGAATGAAAGGATCATGTCCATGATTTAAGATGAATCTTTGAAAGGCTTTGGCAATATAAAGTTCATCTTAAACCTGCTAAGTGTGTGTTTGGAGTCACATCTGGCAAGCTGCTAGGCTTCATAGTGTCTAGGTGAGGCATTGAAGTGGACCCTGCTAAGATAGCAACTATCATTGATATACCTCCTCCCCGCACCCTGATTGAATTGCGTAGTCTGCAAGGTAAGTTGCAGTCTATTCATCGGTTCATTGCCCAGTTAGCCGATAAGTGTCAGCCTTTCCTTTGGCTCCTTAAGAAGGATGTAGTTTTTTGATGGGATTCTGAGTGTCAGAAAGCTTTTGATGACCTCAAAAGGTATCTCACCTCCCCACCTATTTTAGTTCCCCCTATGCCTGGTAGGCATTTTTTGCTTTACATAGCAGCCACAACTCACGCTTTGGGAGCCATGCTGGCTCAACATGATGATGAAAATAAAGAAAGAGCTATCTACTATATTAGTAGAACTTTGGTCAGCTATGAAACCAGGTACACTCCCTTAGAGAAGCTCTATCTAGTCGTAGTGTTTGCTTCCCAGAAGTTAAGGCACTACATGCTCAGCCATAAGATATTAGTGGTTGCAAAGTTTGATCCTTTGTGCTATTTGATGTCTAAGCCCCACCTATCAGGTCGAGCTGCTAAATGGGTGTTGGCCCTTAGTGAGTTTGACCTAACTTTCATAGGTCATAAGGCTATCAAGGGTCAGGTGATTGCTGATCAGTTAGCCTCCACTCCCTTAGAAGCTACCTATCCTATAGTTGTTGAGTTTCCCGATGAGTGCTTCAATGTCAAAATTGAAGAGTCTGAGTCTTGGACTTTGTTTTTTGATGGAGCCCGCTGCATGAAGGGTGTTGGAGCTGGAGTCATTCTAGTTACACCACAAAAATAGCTCATCCCCTTGTCCTTCAAGCTTCATTTTTCTTGCACAAATAACACTATAGAATATGAAGCTTTGATCCTTGGTCTTAGAGCAGCCTTAGCTTTGTAGGTTAGGGTCCTTTCGGTCTTTGGTGACTCTCAACTTGTGGTTAATCAGATCAACAATGTTTATCAGACTCGGGATGATAAAATTAAACCCTATAAGGAGATTGTTACCAAGTTGTTGTCTTCTTTTGAGTAGGTAACCATAGAGTCTATCCCTAGATCCTCAAACCGCCATGCAGATGCCATGGCTACCATTACATCTTTGTTCCCTTTGGAGTTGGAAGATGATCAAGCTTCGATTATCATTCGGTAACTCCAAGAACCTGCATCTTTGAGTTCTTGTTTGGATCCCCTAGAGTGTTTTACCATCGAAGATTCCCCACCTGAACCATGGTATAATGACATCTTTAATTTCCTTAAATATGGATCAATGCCTGATGGTTTAGATCACAATCAATGCAAGCTATTGCACAAAAGAGCGTGCCGATTTGTTATAATTGGAAATACTTTGTATCAATGTTCTTTTGAAGGCATCCTCTTGCGATGTCTTAACTCCGATGAAGCCCGACTTGCTCTTAGTGATGCTCATGAAGGTTCATGTGGAGGCCATTTTAGTAGTAATGCTATTGCCAAAAATCTCCTTCGGATGGGGTATTATTGGCCTTCCATGGAGAAATATGCATGCGATTATGTTCGGCGTTGCGACAAGTGTCAATGCCATGATCATCTTATTCATGCTCCTTCTCAAGACCTTCAGGTTATTTCTTCCCCTTGGCCATTCTCCATGTGGGGGTTGGACATTATCAGGAAAGTTAACCCAATATTATCATATGGTCACAAGTTTATCATTACTGTGATAGAGTACTTCACTAAATGGGTTGAAGCCATGCCCCTAGCTATGGTGATTGGAACTCAGGTTTCCAAGTTCATCTTCAACCAGATTCTTTGTAGGTTTGGGATTCCTTCGGTGATTGTTTCTAACAATGACACTCCTTTCAAGAACAAGGATATCCATAATCTTTGTGCTAAGTACAAGATTCAACATAGATGGTCAACTCCTTATTATCCTCAGGGTAATGGATAAGTCAAAGCATCCAACAAATCCTTGATCAGGATTTTGAAGAAGCTAGTTAGTAAGACCGATCGTGACTGGCATACTCAGCTTTATCCTACCTTGTGGGCCTACCGTACTAGTGTGCGTACTCCCACAGGGGCCTCACCATATGTCTTGGTGTATGGGTCTAAGGTGGTGTTTCCTTTTGAGCTTGAGGTTCCTTCTTTGTGCATCTTGTTGCAAGATGTTGAGGTCAGTGATGAGTATCATGCAGACCGTTTGCACCAATTGGAGCTGTTGGATGAGAAGCACATTCATGCCTTAGAGCATTTGTGAGCCTATCAGGGTAGGCTCCAATGATCTTACTCTAAGAAAGTTTGCAACCATTCTTTTGAGGTTGGGGACCTTGTCCTCAAGGAAAACCAAAAGAACACTAATGCTCGTGTTGATCTTCGAGGTAAGTTTCAGCCCAACTGGTTGGGGCCCTTTGTCATAATAGCTAAGTTTGGCTCAGGTGCTTATAATTTGGCTTCTATGGATGGTAAAGAGCTTAAAGAACCAATGAATATAATGCATTTAAAAATATATTATGCTTGATCTATTTTTTATATTGCATATGCATTTAGTTAGATCATGTTGCATGTTTGCCTGACATATTCTGCACGCTTGCCTATCATATTATGCATGATTGCTTGACATTCTATTCTTGCATATTGCTTGTCATATTTGCATCATTGCTTGCTCATAACTGCTTGTTCATATAGTTTCTGGGGATTCACGACAATGGCAGGTGATGATACCTAGTTAGGTCGTAGCTCACATGCATTGCACTCTTCACTAGGGCTCTGATGCCTAGCAAAACCCCAACCTAGGACCCCCATCCATTTTCTTCCCTTATTCTCTTCTTGTCTTCCTTTGTTATTTTCTTCTCTTCTCTCCTCTTCTTGTCTTCCTTGACTTTGAAATTTTTTATAATGCTCATCATCTCTCATCAAAGTCAAGGAATACAATTCTCCTTTTGTATATTCTTGTCTTTTGCATGATAATTACTTCTCTTTTGCTTTCTTTGATTCAGATGAGGATATACATTCTTCTCTTCTTTGGTTACACATTTCCTCCCTCTTGAATTTTCACTAGTTGAAACTTCAAGCAGGGGGTACACACGCACAATTATTTGCTCCTCATTTTCTTCCTCTTATTTCTTCTAGCACATGCACACACTCATGTTGTGTTATGCTCATATTGATTGGCTCATACATACATCCGCATACACCCTATCGGGTAGTACTAGCATATACATCATTCGCATCAGCATATATCATATATCACCCCTATCAGGTTACATCTCTCTTTGACTCAGCGGGCTCAACACCCCAATCATATCTTCTTCCATGAGAGAGACAAGACAGTTGTAATTTGACCCACAATAATTCCTTTCAATATCTTGGAGAAGGTTGCTATAAACAAATACCTTGGAATAGGTATATCCATATTCTAGGTCATCAAATTTTGTTTTTAAGGATTTGTAAAGTTGTTGCATGTGTATGAAGAGCATCTTTTGATATTGAAGTTATGTCAGTATGTTTGGTTAGAGAAATCAAATCATGCAATCCTAAAATGGTTATATTAAAATAAGGACAAAGGAAAAAATATACATGTGCTCAAATCATATGCATGGTAAGCACATTGGAATCCATGGAAGAAATGTCTTCTTTTCCTGAGGATACTTAACTTTATTGAGATTGTGCAAGCATGACTATAAGAGGAAAAATAAAACAATACTACTTCTTCATTGAGATTTTATGTACACTAGGTGACAATATAGAATTTTGATAATTTTGTTATGTAGATCTTATGCAAGATGGCATGCCCTACCATCCAATCACAATCTCAATTGGGTCCAAATAGTATGACCTACTCTCAAATAACAATGAAATATTTTGTTCAATAAAGCATATACTTTTTCCTTTTGTTGGTTTTAATATCCTAATTATTTCTTTCTATTATTGGGCCCATGGTGTCATCAAAGAGCCCAAATTGCTAATTAGGTTATGGGTCCACCCAAAAGTGAAGAAAGGTCATAACTATACTTTATGAATTATATTTTATAAAGAAGTTGATTGACAATCATGATTTTCATATTATAAAGATATTAAATTATCAATACAATCTCCTTACAATCATTTTATATTAAAAATATTAAATACTTTTTTTATTTAAAGATATGTTGTGGACTTCGTAGTTTTTTTTTATAAAGGTTTCCAACACAAAAAAGAAATAAAAATTATTTTTTTATTAAAAGTGAATGAGAGTGAAATTCATGTGTTGGTTATAGAGTGTAGATAAATGACTAGGTTATTTAATTGTTGATTGGCTAAGTTTTTAAAATATAATTATTTAATTTTTATTTAAAAATTGTTTATTTATTAATATATATATTTTTTTAAGATTTAGTTAATGTGAAAAGCTCTTACGATCGATGCTTAGAACCGTGTACCTCCATCCCACTACAACTTCTTATAAGAGTGAGAGTTGAACTTATCAATAGGAGTCAAACACACAACCATACACACACCTACCCCCTAACACGCTGGCCTACTCTGTAGTTTGAACCTTGGACCTTTAGAAGAAGAGTCAAAATTCTAAGTCTAGGGGATGCTATCCCCTAGAACATATAAATAGTATTTTCACATACATTGTTTAATTTTTTGAGACTTTTTCAAATTGAAAATAAAAATATTTTAGTTAGTTGTATTTCCTTAGAATTGAGTTATAAAAGTAATTATTATCATTGTGATTCTATAATTTGTAATGGTTTGTATAAATTTATTTATTTATTTGTATTTTAATATGTTTTTAAGTTTAAATTTATTTTTTAAAATATGTTATATATATATATATATATATATATAAGAGGTTACTATATATATAGTTTAACTATAAAATATTCAAGCATAAATTCCGTAAATAATCTTAGGTTTATTGTTCATATAAGATATTTACCAAATTTCTCTTCTTTATTTCTTGTTCATTAATTGTCCTTTATTAAAACTTTAATATCATTTTTATTAAGAGATAGAATCCACCTAAATCAGTTACCTCTTATTATTTTAAAACAAAAAATAAATATTATAATTATTTAATTCAATCACCACCATATATATATATATATATATATATATTTTGATATTTGCAAAGATATTATATCATCTATAATTTAAATCCTTTTGAATACATACTTGCAATCTTCACTATCTATGTTTTTCTCTTATATCAAAACAAACTCAAGGCTATGGTATCCTATTTAATTCCTTAATAATTCTTTCTTCAACCATCTCTCTCTCTCTATATGGACTTAGCGCACTTTGTCATTTATATTGATATGGACTTTTGGATTCCCAAATGAATTTCTCTCTAAGTTTTGTCTTATATTTGATTTTGCTTTGGAGGTCTTCTCTTATTTCCATTCTCTCCTATATTTTCATCCTTCTCAATATCTACATTCAAGATATTTCAAAAAACTTAGAGTGAGAGGAACAAACTTTAGACTACTTTCTTTGTTATTAAATTATTTTATTACAATGAGATTTTTTATTGTCTAAAGAGACTGGAGAACATTTTATTGAGTCATAGTTACCTTATTTCTCCTTCTCTATTTAGAAATTGATTCTCAAACTCACATTATAGTTGTTCATCTAGTGTGTCCCTATTAGTTCCTCCTAAATAATCTATTTGCTTCAAATTTAGGTTTGTCTCATAAAATTTCATATCATTCACAACAATATTCATCTTGTAATATATTCCAATGTGTCTAGCCTTATGGTATATGTGATACCAAAAATGTATTGCTTTTATTTTCCACTTTCTCAACCCACCATTTTTATTCAAATGTTATAAAAATGGATTTGAAAAAACTTTTGAAATATCCATGTCATGACATATTTATATATACATAGCTATATTTTAACCCATAGAAGTCAATGCCATTAGATGAATTCCCTTAGAGTATTAATAATATTTTCAAAATCATCTTATTGATGAGATCATATGAAAGTCTAGATAGCTTCATGCATAGTAAAACCTTTCTAGGTAGTTTTTATCAAGTTGCCAAAAAATTCAATTTTGAACTAGATAAGGTTATAAGGGGAAAAAACCTTTAGGAAGATAAATCATTGAATAATGTGAACTTGATATTCATTTACTCTTAATCTAATTTCTATCTCCAAAAAACCTATATTATAATTGTTGAATCTATAGGCTACACTTATTTAAATAACTATTATATCATGTTTGATCATTCCATTATTAATGATAACTTTCAATGAATAACCTATATGCTTGATGGGGTTTTCCATTGAGTTATTTTCTTTGTCCTTGGCTAACAAAACAATAATTTTCCCAACTTGGTCATATTTATTTTCAACATTGACTTCTTTAATACTTTTCCTATACCAATGTCTAACTTTTCCTTATGAAAGCCCCCAATTGACTACTACATATTAGGTTTGTAGCATCTTTATTAATGTCACTCTTAGATCGTAGACCGTGAATTTATTTTATAGATACAAAATGTGGGGCCACTCTAGTGCTAGACTAGCATTAGATAATTTTCTTAATTTTAGTCCAGTACTAGTGGCATTATGATATTTTTAGGTATTTGACACTATGTTAGTACTAAAGTGCACCATGTAACACTATAATAAAGCTAGGATATCAATATTTATGGTATTATTGCATCATCACTCAATATTTAACAAAATGAAGGAGTAGGAGAATATGTGTGTTAGAGGAGAACTGGTTTAACTTTAATGTTATAAATACAATGTCTAGTTCATTATATTTTTAGATGTTTATAACATGGTCATAGGTTTCAAGATGAGATATTAAAACTGGGTGATATACTATAACTAAGAATGGAGGTATGTGAGGAAGGTGCAATATAGCTAATAAAATAAATAAACAAGTAATATTTTATTAGTTAAAGACTTAACAAATATTTTATCCTCAAATATGATCACTATTTCAACTACCTTCCTATCATTTCATCTTTGATTAATAAACTAAAGCATCAAGGATCACATATTTACAAATAAATAAATAAAATGCTTTCTTAAATTGTTAAAGTTTCAGACTAATCATAGTGATCTTTAAAATGTAAAGTAATCATGTGACCATGCATTTCAATGACACCCACATACTTCCTTATGCATGGAAACTTAAATTAGTTACATACTACTTAGTCAAATACATCATATATCAAATAAACTATAGTATAAACTATGAAATATAACTCTATAGTATGATAATTTGTAAGAGTTAACCTTGAAATAAATAAAATTGAAAGGTAGGAACATCATTAAGTGCATGTATATTTGTTCAAGATTATTTTTGTTCTTAACTTATACAAATGTTTTTTTTTCAAATTTGTAGATATGATTTCTTTGATTAATTTTTTCTACATTCTAACTCAATAATTTATTAATCGTCATGTTTAGAAAAGTTTTTAATCTTATGATACGTCCAACTAAAACACGCTTCTTAATACCTTTGTGATGGGTCATCTAGTTTATAAGATGATATTATCATAAGAAATCTTCATGTTTTCTCTTATAAAAACACTTATCTCTATAACACTTTAAATAAGCAAAACATTTAGATTTTTACAATATCATCAGAGTTCGTGTAAAGAAAAGGCACATTCATAAAATTGGCATAAGATTGTAATATTTTAGTATTATTGAATTTCACTCTAAATTATCAAGAGTTGATAACCACTTTTAGATATATTTACATATTCTCTTACTCATGCTTATCAAAAATATTTTAGTCATAATAAATTTTATTATCTATAATTTTATAAAATAATCCCCATCTAAATATGTTATGCATAAGTTGATTGCTCATGCTATAAATAAAATATTATTATCAACACATGTTGAATGTATAATTATTACTTATATATATGATTAGAACAAGATAATTTTTTTAAGCATTTAAAAAAATAATGGTCAACTAGAAATGAAATATGTTCATTAAATTGATTTGTGAAGCATAAGTATAGAGTAACATGAATTCATTCTAACTTATTAAGATCTGATTCATCATCATATGTTTACACACATATGACTATTTAAGGAGTTCTAAAAGAAGAGATGTAATATAATATATAAAAATTACTAGTTGTAAACTCCCATATCCAAACCTCTATGTAGAAACTTAAAACTAATCACTAAAATAATAAATGCTAAAACTTATTACATATCTAAGTCTAGCATATACTCTATTTTTTAATTAATATCCTAACTATTATGTGTCAACCCTTATAACATAGCTATTTCCCTTTTGCAACATGTAAGATATAATTTAGATGTTCTATTGTAAATTATAGATTATAACTTAGATGGTCAAATCTAACTATATTCAATAATAATTTTATAATATTTTATAAAACAACAAATAAAAACACAAATACAAGCAATGTTGGATTTCACACCTATTTCCAAAAATGAACAAAAGCAATCCGTCCACTCAAATATTATATAGAAAGCAAAAAAAGAAGATGCAAGAGAGACATAGATAATGGACACCCAAAGACACCATAAACACCATAAACAATTACTATATAATCCATAGATGAGAATCACAATATTGTGATACAATGGATGGAGTGGATGGAGTATTTGCACCAATACCAAACCCCAACTACATAAATAATTTTAACCTAATCCAACATAATAAGAGGGACTAAAAGTTAATTACATGTTATAAGGTGTGTTTAACCATAACAAGGTTAACCGTGGCCCATAGGGATTACATAATAAAATAATAAAATAAATTAAATATATTTGTATAATGATTGTTTGTAGGCCTATACAAAATTACATCATACAATGTCACCCTTGGCCATAAGTTAGATTACACTTTCAAGACCCCCTCATGATCTAAATTGAGGGGCCAAAGAGAGAATACATTTACAAAAATAATATCTCCCTCTCATAATGGATTCTATAATTGGTCTTTGTACTTGATGAAGACTCATCTAGATCCCCCTCCTCATATAGAAATATTTTGATGTGAAAATACCTCTACATGAGAATCTCCATCGACTAGACTATATTCATCACTTCCACTATCAGATACTCCTACATATATCTAAACAAAACTTCCACTAAGACTCTATATGAGGAGGAAAATTCAAGAGTACTTTCTCTAAAGAAATTTATTTAAATCTTATATAGTCACATAAAGTAAGATTTGGAAGCATATTTTTTCCTTTTATAGTATACATCATCTTGTTTATAAACATCAAGTTGCCTTGATGCCACCTAAATATTATCACCGAAAGAGGATTTGCATGGACTTGGACAAATAATAGAAGATAGAAGATATCATAAAAAAATAGATCTCCATGAATAAGCTAAATGAATGTGCCAAAGGAGGAAGAGGGATTGACTAATAATTTAAATCCTTTTTTTGTATACCTCCAAAAGACTTTTAAATTGTTGTGACTCTCAAAATCCAACTATATCTCTTGCAAATATAGACTAAATATTCTGACTACATAAAATATTATAAATTTTCTCTTTTGAAGTAGGGAAATAGGCTTTCAATACAATCACACAATGATACATCTGTGTATTTGCATGAACAAATACCACCAATTCAAATAGCTCAAAAAAGCATGCAAAACAAGTTAAAGTGCTTCTATATGAAAAAGTCATGGCCTTTGGAAATTTGCCCTCCAAAATAGCCCCAATATCATATTTTTGAAAAACATAAAAAATAAAAATCTAAATTTTCTACAAGGAAAATAATAAGAAATACATTTATTCTTTTGTTTCTTATATCAAAAGCTAGAATTACTTTATGCCATGCATATGTAGTCTGACTACCACCATCATTGATCAGGTTCAAAAGTGTGCCCTTCCCATGAATAAGGACATTATGATCCATAACAATAAAAGGCTCGAACCAATTAAACAAACATGGTACACAATATTTGAACTTAGGAAAATGAATATGATTCTTTTTTCTTCTTCCATCCAAGGTACCAATGAATTTAAGTGGGATTAAATCATCAACATCCTTTTTTCTTTGCAATAGCGCTAAGTCCTATTTATGAGGAAATCTTATTTGACTCTCCTTGAAGAGGTTAAGAAACCTTTTGAATTCAAAGTGATAATTCCTCTTCTGTTATAAGTGGCTTTGATCTACACAAAATAGGTATAAAACATTCCAATAATATTGGAGCATAACATGGAGTAGGTATAAATTCTCCAAAAAAATAGAAAATTAGAGAAAAAAAAATTGGATCTTCCCTTTGCCTCTTTTTCCAAAGGTGCTTATGAAGTTTTTAAAAATAATTTGTTTTAGAATTTGGAAGAAATATTAGAGGTTTCAAATAAATTTTCTACGTGACCAACCAATGAAGCTCCATACTCGCTTTGATACCTTGTTGGAATTTACACCTATTTCTAGAAATGAGCAAAAGCAACCCATCCACTCAAATCATATACTTAAAGCATAAAAAATATATTAAAGATATATATATATATATATATATATATATATATATATATATATATATATATATATATATATAATTAGTGATAACCTAGAGGAACTATAAATAATCACTATATGATCCATAGATGAGAATCAAAACACTCAGATGTAATGTATAGAGTGGTGGGGGACATTTACATCATTACCAAAGCCTTAATTACGTAAATAAGTTTAACATGAGTTGACATAACAAGAGGGTTTAAGGTTTATTTACAAGTTAAAAGGTGGGTTTAGCCATAACAAGTCTAATCATAGCCCATAGGGATTACATAATAAAATAATATAGTAAATTAAATACATTAATACAATGATTTCCCAAAGGCCTACACAAAGACTACATCTTACAATGCCTACCCTGGCCATGAGTTAGATTACACTTTTAACACAATTCTATGATAAGTATCAAGTGTCACATCAATATAATATTTATGATGAGAATGGTTACATATGGAAAAGAACAAGTTTAAAATTATTGAACACTTAACTATGGATCAAAGGCAATCACTAAGCAGATGAAGAAGAATGCATTTGAGTTGAAATACCCACACTATCTTGTTTTGTATTCTATCTTTATTGTGGTGATTCTTCATTTATATTTTGATCTTTGTTGTTTATTAATCATACTGAAAGAAGTATATCTTATAGAAATGGGTCATGATAACATTTCATAAAGACCAATTATAAATTAATTTTTTTTTTATTAAAAGAGGGGTAAAAATTTATTAGATCAAAGAAACCTTACAGCAGTGAACAAACAACTAGCAAAAATAGCCAACAAAAACCTCAAACAGACATATCCTCAGCAAGTAAATTATGAAGTTGCTGAGAACAGTCTAAAGGGAGGTTATCCCAACCCTTAACAGACCAATTCCCCTGAAACTGAGAAGCCCATTTGGCCAAACAGTCCGCAACCCTATTCCATTCCCGAGGAATGTGAACAAAAGAGATAAACTCCAAATTACTAAAGAGTTGAAGAATCTGTCGAACAACCAAAGTCAACCTCCAGTGAACATTATCAAGATGGTGAGTCCTTAACAAATTTATAATAATCGTGAATCGGACTCACAGATTATCCTCCGCCAACCCATAGCCAACCCTTGTTCCAAAGCACAACAGATAGCAAGAGCCTCCATATAATTATTAGAGTGTATCCCATTATAGCATGAAAAAATGAAACAAGCATTCCCAACACTATCTCTCCCAACTCCTCCGATACCAGCATGCCCAGGATTACCTCGAGAAGACCCATCTGTATTGATCTTGAACACCCCTGGAGGAGGAGGATGCCATCTCCCATCTCTCTACATTTTTTTTCCATCTCGATTTCTAGATGAAATAACAGGACGAGGACCATTCTCCACATATTCCAAATTTTGCATCATCAAAATCTCTGACTGCACCAAAGGAAGACTAATCTGGCATGTGGAAGAGACAGTTTCCTGGATCATACCAATGATTCGCTGCCAAAGCTGATGAACAATAAGCTTGTTATCATGAAAAATTCGTCGATTTCTTTCCAACCAAATCTGCCATAGAATGCAAGAAGGACGAATAGTACCACTTTATTAAGTTTTTAAAATAAGCCAGTGTATCTGATAGGTAAGTAATTAGCTTTTATTGAAATAGGTAAGAAGTCTCTATACTTTTTCTTATAACTTGATGTAATTATATACATCACTCCTTAAGAAGAGACTATTTATATAGATTATTTAGCGTAATATAGTTATCTATTTGGAGAGAGAAGACAAATTTTTGGTATTACAACTATCTTACTCCATTCCAATTATCATTATTATTATTAATTAACTAAAGATAAAATATTCCATCTTCCACATATGTTCATCAATTTCTTACTATATGCATAGTCACATAAAGATATTTTGTTTGATTACAAGAAATAGGATACCCTAGAATTAATTTTCTCATTTAGGAATAAGTTTTATATAATACTATATGTTTGATGTTTGTAGCAAATGACTTCATTTTCCTTTGTTTATTTCTCTATTATCTTCTTATTTATGTATGTTTTAACATATAATATGCAATATTTGATGCTATATTAATCATGTTGCTCATACAATTTGCATCTTATACTTTGAAATATTATTCATTCAGGGAACAAAATGAGAGGTTATTATCAAATATTGGATAAGGTCTCAAGTAACTTGTTGAGTGTTCAAATATAAAACATTATTATTGAAAAATAAGTAATATGATTCAAGATGTCACTCTAGTAAATGAGATTCATGAGTACTTAATTTTGAAATTGTAATATGATTCATGGCCAAGGCCAATATTCTATGATATAATATTGAATAGGCCTAAGGGTACTTATTGTACAATGTATTAAATGTATTATAATATTTTATTAGGTAAACCTTATCAGCCACTAATAATTTTGTTAAGGTTAAACCCACCTTATAAACTTATAATTAAACTTGAAGCCTTTGTTGATATGTTAGCTTAAGGTAAGTCCATTTATGTATTTGGGGTTTTGGATATTGGTATAAATACCCCCCACCACTCAATTGGATCACTGGAATATTTTGAATCTTATCTATGAAAAATATAATGATTATTTGTTGTGCTTACAGGTGCCCCTTGATATCTATGCTTGTTTTTATTTCTTTTGTCCTTTTACCCTTTTGTATAGGATTTGAGTGAATGGATTGCTTCCATTTATTTCTAAAATTATTGTGAATTCCAACATGGTATTAGAGCACTATGAAGTGACATTATTTGGTCACATAGGAAATATGTTTGGAGCCTTCAATTATTCTTCTAAATTTTTGTATGAATCTTCTCTCGATCTTCATAAACATCTTTTTTTAAGGAGTAAAGAAGACCATATGTATTCATGCATCATAAAAATATTTGGGTTTTTTTCCAACATCAAGGTACTTGAAATTATCTCTAAAATTTCAAATTTCTTTTTAACCTTCTTTGAGATTTTTGCAGAACTGCTATGGCATTTCAAGGGCAAAAAAATGTTAGCAATTCAACCTTATTCTCATAGGATTTAGCAATATAAAAATCACACAATTAGATACATTTAATGATAAATTACGAAATAATATTATTGATGAATATATCGACTCAAGAAATAAAGATACAATATATTGCAAATCGTTTTTCACACCTCTATTGCAATGCTTTATCTTCAATATATACAACTTGGACACAAGACTCTTCAAATTCACAAAAATCTTGACCTTTCTAATTTCACCACCAAATCTTCATCTCCTCAAACTCATAGATCTAACTATTCATATTTCTCATAGGAGAAACATATTTTATTGAATCCTAATAATGACAAAACTATAATGATTACACACTAAAAGATAAACATTTACATGACTCTTTTCATACCACATATTTACCATGGGACTCCAAAAGGTGCACAAAGGTGTTGGCTCTAGATGTGTTCCATTCATGGTCTTCACAATCATATGGGAGAGCATTATTTCTAATTTATCATTGAGATTGCACTTTTGTGTAGTGTTTTATCTTTGGTGGGGAGAGATTTAGGTTCACCAAGGGCTTACAAATTTTTCTAATCCAATTTTTTGAGTGTTATTTAGCAAACACCTAGGTTTTTTCCATCTTAAGAACCGATGCATAAGATGTTAATGCAATGCACTATGAGAACAAAGATACAAAATAAAAATGCTAGCCTATATGTAATTTGGTTTTTTGATGATTTTTCTCTATACTATAAAAATAAACTGTTATTTCTTCTCTTTTAGAGGCAAGGGTGCAAGGGAGATGTGAACACACAACTTATCCTCGTGCAAACTATATGCAATTTGAATTAAATACCTAAGGAAATAAAAACAAACAAATATGATATAGTTCTTTTGATTTCCCATTTTTACAAGTGTTTTACAAGACATATTAAAAGATAAATGATAAAACAATCAACAAGCATCCTATGCTAATGAATTTGGGTATTTACTTGTTTTGGTGCTTGGTGCGAATACATTGTTTGAATGTGAATATACCTCCTAACGAATACATCACGTAGAAATCATGCACTTGGTAAATTCATTAAAACCTACAAATGAAATAAAAAAATATGGATTATGATTTAGGTGCATGTCAAATAGTAAGAAGCATGCACTTCCTAGTTGGCATAGTTAGACCCCTTATTTATACATAAAATAAAATGACAAGCCTTGAGGACCGATGCTAAGATATATGTGTTGAATATGCTTCCTAGAGACCTTGAAGTTGGTGAATTCATTAAGATGATGAAATTATATTAATAGTGAATAAGGAAAGAGATAGGGGTAGTTATGATTGATAAAATGATGCATAAAAATAGGACAAAATAAACTAGATTCTAGGTCAAGAAAGGAACGTAAAATTTTATAGATAGATCATGAATATATCACCTGTAATAACCCTAGGTGGAATATTTAATTTAGGAAATGGAAAAAATAAAATGATATAGAATTTTTAAAACTAATTTTCAGCTACCTATAGTAAATATGTTGCGTAGTTTGGATATAGGTGGTGAATTTTCTCAAAAAGGTAAAACAACAAAATGATAGCTCCTCAAGGGTTGTGGATATCCATTTATTGGTATTTTGGGATCTTGAGAGTGATTCTCTATCTTATAAGCTTCTTGAGGAACCTACAAGACTTAAAGAGAACACTTTGCCAATGCAATGATTATATTGAGGTACAAGAAATGTAGAAATGCATGAAAAAGGTTATATCATAAAAAGGGTTAACCAAAAATTAAAACTAAATAATAATGAATTTAGAAAAGTATCACCAAATTCTAAGTGCAAAATACTCCCTTTCCTTCCTTCGAAGCCTAAATTTCTTGACGACTTCATTCATAGAATTTTGGTAGCACTTCATTACACAAGTTTGGTGTTTGATTTTGGCAAAGTTTCAATGCAAGAATTCATGACATTGAATGCCACCCCAAGGGACCAATTTATAGAAATTGATCCTCTTGAGGGTTTCCAAAATAGAAGGGATGAGGTGGTTTGGTATATGGGAAGATTAGTTTTTAATTGGTGCTAATTGGTTATTGATGGGGTAGACAACATTTCCTACAATCAACTGCCCCTTAATTGGGATTGATTTGGGTAGGTGGAGAAAGGTGGACAAAAGTTAACCACCATCATCCCTACCTATTGATTACTTGTGGTGGTAGAGGGGTAGGAAAAGGTGATTTATGCATTGAATAGCTACTACAGGTGCAATTAAATTTTTCTAACATAAAATATGAATACATTGCTTGTACGAATACACTACCTAGTGTATTCGCCATTTTGGCATTTTTACAATTTTGATCGTTAGAGGTCAAATCTGGTAGGGATCTAGAAGATTTGAACTGGTTGGGAATATACCAACTAGAAAGAATATGCAATTTTTGGTAATTTGTTGCAGCTAGGTTTTGACTACTAATTTTAAACTTGAGTCAATTTCTATGGTTGTGTTGGCAGTTTTGACACCTTGCCACATTAAAATTTTGATGAAGTTTTTATTGAACAATTTTTTATTGTAAAAAGTAGCAAATACAATGAATTGAATGTTGTAGTGTTTTTGGGTCAATATGATGCATTGCAGTTTATTTTTGTATTTTGCATTATTCCTATTTTTAATTTCATGGATGATGTGTTGGGAAGGAAATCTAAAAATTATCCAAAAAAGGTTTCGAAAAAATAAATGGTGTTCAGGGGGAAATACGGGTAATAGTATAAAACTAAGTGTTTTCACCCAGAATAACTTCATCATCAAAACATAGGAAAGGGTGAGATAAAACTGTTGGAATGGAAAGACTTGTTGATGATTCAAAGTTGCTTCACCCCAAGAAAAGGGTGAAAAGCCCTTTCGTTTCTCTAAGGTGAAACCACATTCGAGGTAAAACAATCGAGCCTATTATAAAATTAAGGCAAAACCCAAGGTAAGTTCACCCCAAGAAGAGGTGAAATCATCTTTCACCTCACTTGAGAGGTGAAGATGTAATTAAAAGTATTTGTGGGGCCTAATATTCAAAGTGTTCTAAGTTACCCCTCATTGAGGTGAACACACAACTTCGAAGGGAGGTGTTTAAATAAATATTTATTATTGCGCCATGGATCCCACGTGAAGGAGTAAGTTTGGAGCAGGTATTTAAAATATTAAAAGGTGGAAGTCAAAAGGTATTGCGGTCAACTTGGTTTTCACCCCAAGTGGGGGGCGAAAATACCATTCGCCTCTCCTTGGGGAGAAGATGATTTTTCAAAAGCAAACAAAGTCATTAAAATCCCAAAGTTATTTTGGGAAGGTAGTTTCTAGGCGTTTCAAAGATAGAGCGACCCCACGTGATCTTATCTAAAATGAGCAAGTTCAAAGCACCCCATAATTCTAGAGAAAAGGAAATATTTGTGGTGAGTCCTACGACAAGTTGAAAGCATCTAAATTAAAGTGCATTCACCCCAAAGGAGGGGCGAAAGCACCATTCACCCTGCCTTGAGGTGAACGTCTTTAAAAAATTGGCAACGTATGATAGGGAAAGTCAAAGGGACTTTAACCCTAGGAGAGGGGAAAAACCACCTTTAGCTTCTCCTTGGGGTGAAAGAAGATCTAAAGGAGATGTGTGCGCATTTAAAGAATATTGACATCCTCTTGGTAAAGCGAAAGCTCTATCAACCAAAGTAAATACATTGAGAGAGCCCACGAAAACATAAGTGAAGAATTTTAGCAACAGTTTTACCCAAGGTGAAAGGCGAAACTCCTAGGTACCTTCCATTGGGGGTGAATGTATTTCAGAAGGAGCACGTCGAGCTAGTGTTAAAAAGTCAAAAGGGCTTTAGCCCCAGGTAAGGGGTGAAACTCCCTTTTGCCTCTCCTTGGGGTGAAAGCACATTGCAAAAGCATCTGAAAGTAAGTATTGGGTCCCACTCATAGAAAAATTTGAAAAGATATTTTGGATATTTTCGTCCCAAATGTGGGGCAAAAGCTTCACACGCCTCTCTTTGGGGTGAATGTGTTTCAAATGGAAAGTGCACGTTGTAGCGAAGAATTGTCAAATGAATGTGGTCAATGATGCTTTTGCCCCAATAAAGGGATGAAAATCCCAATCACCCCACCTTGGGGTGAAAACAAATTTAAAAAAATTCTGAAGTAAAAAAGACAAATGTCAAGCAGGCAAAGATGTAAGTCCAAGACCAAGCAATGTTTTAAAATTTTGTAAGAATGAAAGTTTTTTCACTCTTGGGATGAATTGAAATTCGTGTTCATTGCTTTGGAAGCACAATACAAAATTTTGATTGCAAATATGGGGTGTTTCACCCAGATTTATTCTATAAGGAAGTATTGCTTGAAATTGGTGAGGATTTAATTATTATGGCAAAAGGAGTTATGTTTTTGGGTTTCATGCTGGAAATGTGCAGGATTTAATACTACAAGATGAATTTCATAATTTCCAAGGTGCCTCTTGTCAGCTTTGCCTCCTTCCAAAATATTTTTAATATCTGGTGGACCTCCTAGGAAAATACAAATATCCAAAATACAAAGGTGGTCAAAGTTGAATAAAATTTCTTGATTTCGTGCACCAATGTTCGAAGCCTACTGATTCCCCAGGAGTTTTCCCATAGAACTGGATCGTTTCTCTCCTATGAAGAATTTCGAGGAATTTCCTCATGAAGGTTCCTAATATGTAAATATATATATTTTTTATGTATTAAATGAAAGAGGTGAAAACCTCTATAAATACCAAACAATTTTATGTAATAAAAGGAGGATAGACACTCTTCAAAAAAACACTTCAAGTTTTCTGTGTAAATAGAAAGGACTTGGCTTCTGACTCTACGAATTATTTATGTGTGTGATTTCTTTCTACTTCAGTCATTTCTATTTTATATTCATATTTGTTATCTGCTAAGTTCAAATTATGCATATGGATTTGAACACTATTAGTGAGGGAGTGAGTACTAGAATGCAACTTTTAGAAGTTATCTCCACAAAATTGTAAGTGAATTCTTTACGTTCTTTTTGTTATATGCTGTCATAATGTTTGATTTGAATTCCTACTGTTAGTCTATCCCCAATCCTACACCTTTTGGCCTCTAGCTATATTTCCCATTTCTTTCTATTATTTTCATTTCTTTCCTGCAACTCTAAGATTAAAACCAGTGTAGGATTAGTAAGGGAGCCAACCCTCTATGGATATTAGCCCGAAGGACATTCCTTTGGCCTTTCAATGTTGGTCGTGTCTAGGGCACACAAATGTATGTTTTGTATTTTAGAAAGATATTTGACCAATAATTTTTGGTACGTTTGATGGGACATTCAAAAGTTCCACTTTCAATAGTATTGAGGTTTTATATTTGCCTTTGTATTGTTAAGCTAGAACATCTGGCGACTCAGCTATACCCAAAAGCTTCTGAACGTGAAGTTGGTGGAAGCTGTACTTCATGATCACAAGATTGAAGGCTAAAAATCTTGAAAACTTTGTTGAGTTCTTTGAACTTGACACCTAAAAATTAGAACACCCCAGATTAGTTACCCCATATCATACATCAGTCGCAACATCTTCATAGATAGCTAGTGTGTTTTTCATTCATTCAAGTCTAGCTAGTATTTGTACTAGCGTCCCACCTCATCAACCTTTCACACCAATTCACATGGCTCAAAACCCATGACCACAACAACCACAACCACCAAGGTAGTTCCCAACATGAAATAGCTCAAGATTTTTGAATCTACAAGCACAAAATCTAGTCCCTCAAGTAGTATTGAAAGCTTTGCCTACCTATGATGGTACTGGTAAGGTTGATTACAAGCATATACAAGATGTGGCTTCTTTGGCGATAATCCAAGATATCGTAGAAGAAGATATTATGGTGATATTACTTGTGTTATCTCTCATAGGGAAGTTATCGTATTGGTATCGGTCCTTGCCACTGGATACTATTACCACATGGGATCAGTTGGAATAATTACTGATCAAGAACTTTTATGAGCAAGCTGATCCATTTTTCTTACTACACCAATTTACAAATATCCAAAGACATCCGCAAGAGGAAATAGTATATTTCAATGTTAGGTTCACTCGAAGTTGGCAGAGAGTTCCTAATGGTCTTCAATCCACTCATGAGAAAGTTATATTTTACTATCTTCGAGCCTTCAACTCTAACATTGGTATGGTCATCCGACAAGCCAATGCTAATACGTTTCTAGACATGTACACGTAGGCATAAAAGGCTGAGGTAAACCTAAGGTAGACCTGATTATCATAGAAAATATTTTGCCAAAGGTAGCAATACCTATTCTTCCTAATATTCTACAACATCTATATTCTAGTGCATTTTTATAGCCTATACCTTATATATACCTTGTTCTTTCATGGAGCTTAGGTCCACCTCAAATCGCTTTGGTTCCATTTCCACAACTTCCTGCTCCAAGTATTTTGTAATTACCCACACCAGTTGTTTTGTAGTTGCTAGCACTAGTTCCATTCCCAGCATTGGCTGCTTCACTAGCACCTTTGCCTTTGCCTACATCCCCTGCGCCCTCAAATTCCCATCCCTAAATGAAAATACTATAGGATATGTAATCACTCAACTCAATAGTGAGGACAATATCAAATGAAATTACATATATTAAGAAGAAGCAAGCTGAAGCTGAATTTTAGTCAAGGATATTTCAAACACCACCGATTACCAGAGAGCAACCAACTACTAGCAAAGATCCTGAATGAAATACCATGATGTTAGAAAATGAAGAAGCTAGTACATCATAATGGGCATATTGGTGTTCCACCTATAATGATCCTCATGGTGAAGACACTTGCATGGTCCATTTGAATTACGTGCAAATATTAACAAAAAGTTCTGCTAGAGGACAAATCAATATGATAATGAAAGTTGATCATAATTTCATGGTCCCTTCCTTGGATCAAGTTTCAATCCTTATGAGGGCTAGAAAGAAGCCGACGGATATTGATCTAGTAGATATGGAGCCGCTGAAGGTTCCTGTTGATAAAATAGCCAAGGTGAAAAGACAACCACAAGCGAAAGTACCTGACACAACAACTAAGCAGCAAGACTTTGTCTTATTGAAGGATCTATTGCCTAAGCAATATTAAGAGAAGTTGTAGGGAAAGGCATCAAATTCATAGCCTATAGCTGCTCAAGTATAAAATGAGGCAAAATGACAGGCCAAATAACACCTCAAGTACCCATCATTGACCAAGTGACAAAGGATAGAAGCTACTCAACCATACCGAAACAAATACGAGCAAGCTAGTGAAGAAAATGTCTCTAGTACTTATAATTATCACATTTTTGAAGAGATGAAGAAGATTCTTACAAAGGTGAGTTTTTATGGTGCATTATAGTTACCTGGATAAGTTGACCTGTTGTAGGAATCTCTCAAGTCCATGAAGGATAATAAGAAAAGTCCCACCCAGATGGTGTTAGCACAAATACTAATGACTTCTACCATTGGTAAGAATAGATCACCCTCGTTCTATATTTCTATCAAAATGGAAGGATGAATTGTGCATAATTGTATGATTGAATCCGGTACCATGACTACTATCATGCCAAAGGTAGTATGTGAATTCATGGGGATGGAGTACATAAGAAGTAGTCTAGGTGTATTACAGTTGTATGGGATCCCAGTCAAAATAGTGGATGTAATTAAAGATATTCCTATTATTTTGCATAGTATGTCGTAGATCACTATTATTCAAGAAGTAGTGGTAGTCGACCTAGAACCATATTAGTATGTGCCTTTAGAGAGAAATTACAACAAATATAGGAGGATATCTTTCCCTAGATTATTCACATTTGGAGATTCCTTTTAAGGGAAGAAGAATCCAAATCTATAATGAAAATTCATTCATTTTTCATATAGAGAAACTGGAAGAAGAATAAAAGCCCACAAGTGTAGTCAATATGATGACCGAGGAAATACAAGAAGTGGACTTGATGGAGGAAGCTCTCGGTGAGATCCACCTAGAAGACGAGTTTTCATTGATGGATTTCAATGCAATGGTGGAAACCGATATTGGTTGTTACACCATAACCAAACCTGAACAGATTGAAGAAGAGGTTTTTTTATTCCTTGGACCATGTTTTTGATTAGCTATGGAAGTTGTATTTTGATGGTGTAAGATGCAAGAATGGTGCAGGATCCGAGATTGTTCTTGTTTCTCCTTCGAGGTTACAAAAGACTTACTTATATTGGTTAACTTGGAGCTGCACAAATAATATCACCGAATATGAAGCATTGTGCCTTGGTCTAAAGAAGATAAAAAAATTGAGAATCAAATAGTTGCAGATCTTTGGAGATTCTGAACTCATCGTCAATCAAACTACAAACAAATGTGTGTCAAAACAACATTATTTGAAGGCCTACTTTAACAAGATTTCGGATTTGTTCGAGTCATTTACAACACTAAATTTTCAAGTGATTTCATGAGAACAAAATAAGCATGCAGATATCTTGGCTTCCCTTAGTGCTAATTTATCTCATATGGAATAAGTGGTCAGGATACCAAAGACCTTGAGGGTAATTTATAGACATTCAATCCTTGATAAAAATATCTATTGGTTGTTGTTCGATAATGATGAACAAATTGTTAATTTTTTTATTAAGGAATATTCTAGTGTAGAAGAAAGAATATTAGTTGAGGAGGAGATGGAAGGGATTATTCAATTGAAGAATAACCACATCCCTAGGGGACTAATTTTTCTTGAGAACCTATTTGATAAAAATGACACAGCAGAGAAACACAATATCAAGGTTGATGCAAAGGAATATAAAGAAATGGAGTTGAAGTCTGATAAGGTCATTAAAGTCATAACAGACTGTATGTTAGAAGAGCTCGAGGACATTAAGAGTCTATGTTATGAATTTCTTGATATTATCTCTTGGAGCTACCATGATCTGAAAGGATACGATAAAATATAATCCAACACACCATCGAGTTGCAAGAAGAGGTGAAGCCTTTTTAGCAAAAACAATGACCTATCAATCCTAAAATTTAAGTGCTTATGAAAGTAGAGCTACTAAAAATGTTGGAGGTAAAAATAATTTATCCTATTAAGCACTCAATATGGGTGGCAAATTTGGTTCTAGTTTAGAAGAAAAATGGAGATATTCGCCTATGCATGGACTTTCATAATCTGAACTAAACATCTTTTAAAGATCACTATCCTTTACCATAGATTGATCAGATTCTGCACATAGTTGCTGGAGCGTAGATATTTTCATTGCTTGATGGTTTTTCTAGCTACAACTAGATCTGGATGAAAGACAAAGACTAGTACAAAATAACATTCACTACAAATAAGGGCACCTTTGCCTATCAAAGAATACCTTTTGGTATTTCTAATGCTAGTACCACATTTTAGAGAGCTATGGACGTCTCTTTCGGTGAGTTGTTGAATTGAGTTATTGTAATTTACCTTGACGACATGACTATTTTCTCACATCGTAGGGAGGAGCATGTCTCTCATTTGAGACAAGTGTTCAAAAAGTATCGGGAATTTAGAATTTCCATCAACCCAAAAAAATCCATTTTCATTGTCAAAGAGGGAAAACTCTTGGGACATGTGATTTCACAGGAAGGGTTGGCAATTGATCCTGCAAGAGCTGAATCTCTCTTGAAGTTGCCTCTACCAGTTAATAAAAGGGACCTGTAGTCATCTTTGGCTAAATTAACTTCATTCAAAAATTCATTGGTGATTTTTCTTAGGTAGTAAATGCAATGATTGAGCTCCTGAAGAAGAACGCAGACTTCAAGTGGACATAAGTAAGAAGATAGGTATTCTGAGAGATCAAGGAGAGAATAACCCAAGTGCTAGTACTGGAAAATGAAGAAGCTAGTACATCAGAATGGGTATATTGATGTTCCACATGTAATGATCCTCATGGTGAAGACACTTGCATGGTCCATTTAAACTACGTGCAAATATTAACAAAATTTTTTGCTAGAGGACAAATAAATACGATAATTAAATTTGATCATAATTTCATGGTCCCTTCCTTGGATCAAGTTTCAGTCCTTATGAGGGTTGGAAATAAGTCGATGGCTGTTGATCCAGTAGAGATGGAGCCACTGAAGGTTCCTGCTAAACAAAATGGCCAAGGTGAAAAGACAACCACAAGAAAAAGTACCTGACACAACAACTAAGTAGCAAGACTTTGTCTTGTTGAAGTATCTATTGCCTAAGTAATCTTACGAGAAGTTGTAGGGAAAGGCATCAAATTCACATCCTGTAGCCACTCAAGTATAAACTGAGGTAAAATAATATGCCAAATAACACCTCAAGTACCAATCATTGACCAAGCGACAAAGGATAGAAGCTACTCAACCATACCAAAACAACTACGAGCAAGCTAGTGAAGAAAAGGTCTCTAGTACTTCTAATTATCACATTTTTTAAGAGATGAAGAAGATTCTTGCAAAGGTGAGTTTGTATGATACATTATAGTTACCTAGATAAGTTGACCTACTGTAGGAATCTCTCAAGTCCACGAAGGATAACAAGAAAAGTCCCACCCAGATGGTGTTAGCACAGACACTAACGACTACTACCATTGGTAAGAATAGACCACCCCCGTTCAATATTTCTCTCAAAATGAAAGGATGGATCGTGCATAATTGTATGATTTAATTTGGTGCCATGAATACTCTCATGCCAAAGGCAGTATGTGAAGTCATGGGGATGGAGTACATAAGAAGTAGTCTAGGCGTATTACAGTTGGATGGGATCCCAGTCAAAATAGTGGATGTAATTAAATATATTCCTATTATTTTGCATAGTATGTCGTAGATCATTGTTATTCAAGAAGTAGTGGTAGTTGACCTAGAACCATATTTTAGTATGTGCATTTCGAGATAAATTACAAAAAATATAGGAGGATATATTTCCCTAGATTATTCACATTTGGAGATTTCTTTTAAGGGAAGAAGAATCCAAATCTATAATGAAAAGTCATTCACTTTTCATATAGAGAAACTGGAAGAAGAATAAAAGCCCATAGGTGTAGTCAATATGATGACCGAGGAAATACAAGAAGTGGACTTGATGGAGGAAGCTCTCGATGAGCTCCTCCTAGAAGATGAGTTTTCATTGATGGATTTCAATGCAATGGTGGGAACTGATATTGGTTGTTATACCATAACCAAACCTGGATAGATTGAAGAAGAGGTTTTTTATTCCTTGGACCATGTTTTTGATCAGCTATGAAAGTTGTATTTTTATGGTGCAAGAATGGTGTAGGATCCGGGATTGTTCTTGTTTCTCCTTCGGGGTTACAAAATACTTACTCATATCGGTTACCCTAGAGTTGCACAAATAATACCACTAAATATGAAGCATTGTGACTTGGTCTAAAGAAGATAAAAAAATTGAGAATCAAATAGTTGCAGATCTTTGGATATTTCGAACTCATCGTCAATCAAACTACAAACAAATGTGTGTTAAAACAACATTATTTGAAGGACTACCATAACAAGATTTTGGATTTGTTCGAGTCCTTTACAACACTAAATTTTCAAGTGATTTCATGAGAACAAAATAAGCATGCAAATTTCTTGGCTTCCCTTATTGCTAATTTCTCTCACGTGGAATAAGTGGTCAGGATACCAAAGACCATGAGGTTAATTTATAGACTTTCAGTCCTCGATAAAAATATCTATTGGTAGTTGTTTGATAGTGATGAACAAATTGTTAATTTTTTGATTAAGAATATTCTAGTGTAGAAGAAATAATATTAGCTGAGGAGGAGATGGAAGGGATGATTCAATTGAAGAATAACCACATCCCTAGGGGACTAATTTTTCTTGAGAGCTTGTTCGATCAAAATGACAAAGTAGAGAAACACAAGATCAAGGTTGATGCAAAGGAATATAAAGAAATGGAGTTGGAGTCTGATAAGGTCATTAAAGTCATAACAGACTATAATTTAGAAGAGCTCGAGGACATTAAGATTCTATGTTATGAATTTCTTGATATTATCACTTGGAGCTATCATAATCTGAAAGGATACAATAAAAATGTAATCCAACACATCATCGAGTTGCAAGAATATGTGAAACCTTTTTGGAAAAAACAAAGACCTATCAATCCTAAAATTGAAGTGCTTATGAAAGTAGAGCTACTAAAAATGTTGGAGGTAAAAATAATTTATCCTATTAAGCATTCAACATGGGTGGTAAATTTGGTTCCAGTTTGGAAGAAAAATGGATATATTTACCTATGCGTGGACTTTCAGAATTTGAACTAAGCATCTTTGAAAGATCACTATCCTTTACTATAGATTTATCAGATTTTTTACGTAGTCGCTGGAGCATAGAGATTTTCATTGCTTGACAATTTTTCTGGATACAACTAGATCTGGGTGAAAGACAAAGACCAGTACAAAATGACATTCACTACAAATTAGGGCACCTTTGCCTATCAAAGAATACCTTTTGGTCTTTCCAATGCTAGTGCCATATTTTAGAGAGCTATGGATGTCGCTTTCGGTGAGTTGTTGAATCAAGTTATTGTAATTTACCTTGACAACATGACTATTTTCTCACATCGTAGGGAGGAGCATGTCTCTCATCTGAGACAAGTATTCAAAAAGTATCGGGAATTTAGAATTTTCATCAACCCAAAAAATTCATTTTCATTGTTAAAGAGGGAAACCTCTTGGGACATGTGATTTCACAGGAAGGGTTGGCAATTGATCCTATAAGAGCTGAAGCTCTATTGAAGTTGCCTCAACCAGTTAATAAAAAGGACCTGTAGTCATATTTGGCTAAATTAACTTCATTCAAAAAATCATTGCTGATTTTTCTTAGGTAGTAAAGGCAATGATTGAGCTCCTGAAGAAGAATGCAGACTTCAGGTGGATAGAAGTAAGAAGATAGGTATTATGAGATATCAAGGAGAGAATCACCCAAGTGCCAGTACTGATTAATCCTGATTATTCAAAATATTTTATCCTTTACGCAGTAGGCAAGCAGGAAAGTTATGTCGTTGTTATCACACAAAAGCAAGATGATGGGGATGAAAAACTGATAGCTTTTTTGAGTCAAGTTATTTCACCACACCAATAAAATTACAACTTTATTGAGAAGTAGGTGTATGCTGTCATAAAGTCTTTAAATAAATTCTAACATTTTATTTCACAAAGCAAGACAGTCATCTGCGTTATCCATCCAGATGTCAGGAATTTCATCATTCGAGGAGAGATAGGTGATAAAAGAGCAAGTTAGGTTTCAAAGATTTAGAAATACGATGTGGAAATTCGATCAACTAAGTTGGTTCGTGGTCGGGCACTCTATCAAGAATTAGCAAAAAGTGCAACTTCTAGATTGCTAGTACCAGTACATGATGAGGTCATAAGCAAAAGTAATCTTATGAATCAAGCTACAAGAGATCGTGATTGGATAGAAGACCTTGTTGAATTTTTCACATTTGGAAACTGTCCATCACAGTTTGATGCCTTACAAAGACGAAGGTTTAGGATACAAGCTCCTAAGTATGTTTTACTACCAAATGGATTGTTTCACAAGAATGTAGATGGTGTACTCCTTAGGTGCGTTCAGGAATATAAGAAATAAAAAATATTGGAGGAGTTCCACTCTAGCTTATCTAGTGGGCATTATGTAGGAAGGCCTATGGCCTTGAAGATCATTCAAGCTAAGTATTTCTAGCCTACCCTTTTTTTAGATGCACATAAGGTGAGCCAAAGCTACAATAACTATCAGCAGTATGTTGGTAGGAATAAGAAAGCATCTCTGTCCCTACATTTGATCTAGATAGAAGCACCATTTTAGAAGTGGGGCTTAGATTTCATTAGGGTTATTGATCCTCACTCCTTCGCTAAGCATAAATACATCTTGGCAGTGATGAATTACTTTACTCGGTAGGCAGAGGCCATTTCGACCAAGAAAGTAGACCAAGTTATAGTCATATCCTTCCTCGAAGGAATGATTACCCATTTCAGTGTACCAGATGCCACTATGAAAGATAATAAAACTCTATTTATTGGGGAAAATATCATCGAATTTGTAAGCAGGTATGGGATTTATCTAAAGACTTCTTCCAATTATTACCCGTAGGAAAACGGTCTAGCAGAATCCATGAACAAAAAATTGCTTCGGATCTTAAAAATAACACTTGGCAACAACAAAAGGAGCTAGCATCTATTGTTAAATTAGGTCTGTAGGTGAATTGTATATCAATTAAAATGTCTATAAAAACTTTTTCTTACTCCTTGGTGTATGGAAAAGAGGTAGTTTTACCCACCCACATCGAGCTCCCAGTTCTCAAGACTTTACATTTGTTTAAATATGAAGATGATGAATCTGATTCCTTGAGTGCAAGGTTGGCTCAATTGTTGCAATTAGAAGAGAAGACAGGTATATGCTACTTTCACCAATTATGCTAGAATGATGCAGAATTGGTTCAGTGAGAAGACGACAGAGCGAAGTTTTAGGTTGGAGATCTAGTCCTCAAATGGAACGAGAAAAAATATAAGCCTAGAAAGCACCATAAGTATGGCGTAATCTAGTAAGGTTTGTTTCAACACGGGTAAATTTGATAAATGCATATCATCTCCAATACATGGATGGTTGGGATTTTCCGATTCCGGTTAACGACCTTCATCTGAAGGCTTATTTTCAATGATATGATCAGAAATCAGAAAGTATGTAAATATGTACAAATTTCATTTCTTATAAGTATTTTTTTTATTGCTTTGCAAATATATATAAAAAATGGAGGAAAACCATTTTTGTCCTTTCCCCTCTAAAAGTCGGATTCATCCTCGAAGAATATTTTAAAAATATATTTAAAGTGATTTCGACGAAGTCGACCTAAATTATTTTAATTTCCAACAAAGGTTAAGTTGCTTCATGTGCATCAATTGGAGCAAAGAAAAGATAGAAGAAGAGTATGAAAGAAAAAAAATATTTTAAAATTATTATTTTGTCCCAATTTAAGTGCTGGAAATAAAATAATTTAAAAGATATAAAAAAAGGAGAATGAGTTTTTAATTTTGCATGTGCCTTATTTTTTATCAAAAGGAAAGAGGAGGGCAAAAATAAAACAAAAATAAAAAGCAAAGATAAAGCTCCAACTTAGAAGATTTTTTTAAAAAATAGAAAAGGAGAATATTTAAAAAAAAATGTTTTTTCTATAATTGGGGCGATATCAAAAACATTTATTCAATTTATAAAGAGGGTTTCACCGTGGAAGTTAATTTAATAGGTGCAAAGCACTTTTGGGAACAAAGGAGTACAAGCAACAGTGCAACATTAGAATAATTTCGCTTTTTGGACTACTTTTGGGCACGTGATGATTTATTTTGGTGCAAGTAATTTTTTTCTCACAATTTTGGAGCGTCCCAAGCAGAACGTTTTTTCTCGGATTGTTGGAAAGCAATGTTTTGGCATTTTCTAGGGATGAAATTTCTTGGTTTTCCTAAAGAGATGTTGATTGGCTGGTTTGTGGTAGATTTATTTTTACAAAGCAACTGTTAGGGGCCAGGGCACACTGTTCGAGGGCATAACATAGTGAAGGCACAATTTTCAAAAAATATATTGCGGAAAATAAAGGTTGATTACCGTTAAATCATGGAGAAAAGTGTTGAGTGATTGAACCAAGGTGCACGATCTCCCAAATTCACCAAGTCGATTCATCGCATTTACTGTGGTAGTTGGAGGTGCACTCCATAAATAGAGGTAAAATCATCCAAAGATTAATTTTTAAATTTTCTGATTCATTTGTGGATTTTACTTGTAGAAGTTGCAAAGGGTTTTCAAGGTTGCCAAAATTTACACAATGGGCAAGAAAAGTGCAGAAGTGAAGGATGCCGCAGATCCCAAACAATAAAAAAAGAAAGTAGGAGGCGAGAAAGAATCCAAGAAATCCCGAAGGAATGAAGACGTTGACTCGGATCTATATTCTGACACCATGGCGAAAGTCGGGGATTGCCTCTTCACCAATAAGGGTGTGGTTAAACTTCAGTAAGATGTGGAATTCGCAATTAAGTAGGGGTTGACATCGGGGAGCCCTTTAACTGTGCCATATTATGTGTAATTATTTTTGTACTTGTGTACACCCGTACATGCTTTCCCAGAGTTGGTGAAGTTGATTGCTTTATTTTATAACCTGATTTCTAGGACTATTCGAAAGGTGAATGGGGAAGCACTTTTCTCTATCTATTCCAATGCAGTGAGGGAAGCATTTGCATGTGGGTTAAAACCCCCCTCCGACATGATCTCCAAGAAATTGCACCTCAATGAACATGAGGAAATATATGTATCTACGGTGACAATGTGCTAGTTCATGGAGGCACAATTAATTAGAGAGCTGTAGCTAGGGCAATTGCCAAATCTACCAAAGCCACTTTTAGATTTCAAGAGCCCAAATATATTTTTGATGCTAGTATGGATTGTTGGTCTCTCTACGGATTCCATGGTTTACAAGTGGCAGGCGGCACTTGTACAATGTATATCCTAGGTGGAGTTCTACACTCCAACGACGATGAGGGTGGGTACAAACCCAAGTTATTTTGACTGGGTTGATTTCATATATCAGAAAATACACATCCAATTGGAAAAATTGAATACGGGAGAAGCAAATTTATTCAAGCATACTTCATTCCTTATCTGGTATTTATTTTTCCATTTACATCAATATTTTTCATTTATAGCGGTTAAACAAGTTGATGAGGCAAACAAGGTTTTTTTGGTTTATATGTGGAATCCCACCCTATCAAGGAGGAAGTCATTCTATAATTTTAATCGCTTATTTTTGGGACCCACTATTGAGCTGATTTGTGGTAAGAGTGAAAAGGTGCCATGGGAGATGAGAGAAGCAGTTGTCACGACAGAGAATGGTGATATCTTCTTGCTAACTCAAGGTATAGTTGTGTGGATTTTTGGCTTCACAGGTAAGCTATTCTTGCTCCCATAATTTTCTACAAAGCATATTTTTGCAATGGAGGTGGTGCGCCAAAATGACTATGTTAATGATGTATATGGAGTAGGGAATGATAAAATAACGATGTGCACGTTGTCTTTTATATTCGGTAGTATAGAGGTGAACCAGGTCGGTCAGAATAGATTACTCATAGAGGTTCTCCAAGATCTAGGACTGGTGGAACTACCTCAAATATGGAGATATGACCCATTGGGTCATTTTTTGGAAATAATTAAGGCCAAGCAGTTTCATTGTTGCCCATGGCCTGATATTCAACAAAATCGCAACAATCCTAAGGGGCATGAATTGGAGTGGCATGTTGAAGCCATGATGTCAATCCTATCGTGGCATGAATTCTATGAGCAAGAGGCTGAATATAATCTCACAATGCATAGAGATCACATTCCTCCTTTGGGACTATTTGGCCAGATAAAAGATCAACTGCCTACATGGTTTGAGAAAAATATCATAAACTGGTGGATTATGAGGGTCCACTGTGGAAAAATTACATCTGCCTATGGGTTGAAGATGGATGAGGCATTTTCAAAGGCATATGATGATTTTTCGACATCTATCAACTTATCACATTCTCCAAGGTTGTACCTCGAAGCTTTTAAAAATCTAATAGCAAAGAAAGAGTGGTTGAAGAAGAGCACTCGATAGATGAAGAAGTGACACATGAGGAAGAAGAAAAATAGTTTATGTTTAAAAGAAGATCTAAGTGGGTGAATCAAAGTGTGAAAGAGGTATTTCATTTCACTAAGATTGCAAAGAAGCTAAGAATCGATGTTGTTTCTTCCTCCACTCTTACGGTTTCCACGGTTGCAGTAGTTGTAGTTGTAGTTAATCCTCCTCTATCGATGTCAACTGCTCAGGTTAACATTTCCCAGGAACCTTTATTGATGCAAGAGCAGTAGTTGGACCAGCAAATGGAGATCATAAATCTTGAAATAGGGGTGAAGAAGTAGCAAGTTCAAGAGGAACTATTGGCAATTTGAGTTATTTTGTGTTGTCATTGATGTCACATGGATCATTGATGTCACATGGATCACATTGAGTTTTGGTGGCAAAAGCACTTCATAAATAATCATTTATGATATTTTGGAGAGCATGGATGTATACATGATTTTGTGGCACAAGAGGCATATAATATTTAATTTTTAAATATTATATTAATGGTTTTTATTAAAACCAATGGTAAAGGTTTTTATTAAAACCAATGGCAAGGGTTTTTATTAAAACCAATGGTAAAGGTTTTTATTTAAACCAATGGAAAGGGTTTTTATTAAAACCATTGGAAAGGGTTTTTCATTAAAACCACTATGCTAAGACTTCTCCAAATAATGATGGATGAAAAGGTTTTTCAAATAAAACCTAGGTGCAAAAAGTTTCATGGAAAAATTCAAAAGAATGAAGGAGATATCCCAATTCAAAGTTAAGAGGTGAATTATTAAATTCTTATTTAATAATTCTAAGGTCTAAAGTTGAATTTTATTATTCGTCGATGTGCAATGGTTGGGGAGATTAATAAAATCCATCGACGTCATTCGAAGGCATGGAGGTGCATATAAATAAAAGGTAAAACCTTTGTTTATAAGAGATTGGGAATATTGCGCATGAGTGAGAATCGTCGAAAGGGGAGCAACGAAGAAATAAAGAAAAATAATTTTTGTTTGAGAGCAAGGTCAAGGAGACAGCATGGGAAAGTGATGTCATGCAGGAGCCTATAGCACAGTTGGTAGCGCATGAAATTTGCACAAGGCAGGTTCGTTGTTCGAATCCCGCCAGGGGCAAAGTGTTTTGCTAAGGAAGGCAATTTGAGTTTTTAGATTTGAGCACAGGCAAAGTTGGGTGTTTGGGATTAAATCCCAACGTGGGCTGATGCCCACGTGGTAAGCGCTTCACAACGCTAAGTGAGAGGAACAGAGTTCGACTCCCGCAAAGGTGTGAAGGCGCATTGTTTTTTGCAAGGCATTAACGATTTCGAAGATGGTGAAGGCACATTAATTTTGGCAAAGGCATTATTGATTTCGAAGGTTGCGAGGGCTACAATTTTATAAAAGGTATTTATCTCTAGCGCATGGTAATATTTGATATTGCCAAAGTTTTGGTGCATTGAAAATCATTTCTATTATAACTAGGGAGTTATAAGGTATTTAGTAAAAATAAATGATTGTTGTATGTGCTTAGGGAGTTATAAGGTTTGAAGTTAAATATTTGTGATTGTTGTATGTGGAGTTATAAGGTGTGGAATTAAAAATAAAAGCATAGGTGTTTGTTGTATGTATTAATAAAATTAGGGAGTCATAAGGTTGAAAAGTGTTGAACTTGTTATATGTTCTAGTGCATGATTTAATTATGAAATTAAACTAGGAACTTGAGACCTAGTTAATTGCTACCTTGAGTTAGAAGACATGCACATGAGTTAGGGTTTGAAGTTGAAGACAAATTGCTTGATTATGTGCCTTGGCTATTAAGAAGAAGTGGATGGATTAGAAAATCAATTTTGTGGATAAAATTGATGCTTGAGTTCATTATTGCTTTAGTGGAGTTCATTGAGAGTATTGCCATTATTGAGGAGGTTTTTGCCATTGCTTGAGGAGATTATTGTTGGTTACTTGTTGAGTACATTGCCACTATTTGAGACCATTGAGGAGATCATTTGCTAGTCACTTGTGGATACATTTGTCTTTCATTTGAGGAGATCATTGTTGGCTATTTGAGAGCTCTTTGCTTGAGGGAGTTGTGCTTGTTTCTTGAGAGCTTATTGACATTGCATGAGGAAGATATTATTGAGAACCTATTGCTATCACTTGTGGAGATTGTCCTTGGTTGGTTAAAGTCCTCATTGTTATTGCTTGGAGAGGTTTTCATTAGAGAGCTCATTTGCCATATATTTGAGAGTTCATTGTTGAGCATTGTTATCATCCATTTGAGAGAGTATTTGTCATACATGGTTGAGTTCATTGTTGAGCATTGTTATCATCCATTTGAGAGAGTATTTGTCATATGGAGTTTGTGAGATCATTTAAGTTGAGCATTGTTATCATCCATTTGAGAGAGTAGTTGTCATACATTGTTGAGATCATTGTGGATCATTGTTGTCATCCATTGAAGAGTACATTGCCATTCATTGTTGAGTTCATCATTGAGCCTTGCCTTCATTGATTTGTGGATGAGATTTGAGTGCTACTTGAGCATGATTGATTGAGCCTTTGAGAAGGCTTTTGGGATAGAATTTTTGGACAGATTTGAGGTAGCTTTTGTGCATGATTGAGTGAGCCTTTGAGAAGGCTTTTGGGATAGAATTTTTGGATAGATTTGAGGCAGATTTTGTGCATGATTGAGTGAGTTTGAGAAGGTTTTTGGGATAGTTTTGGGACAACATTTGAGTAGCATTGTTTGAGCCTTTTGTGAAGGCCTTGAGTATAGATTTGGGACAACATTTGAGCAGGATTGTTTGAGCCTTGTGAGAAGGCATTGAGGTAGATTTGTGAGTAGTGAAAGAGATAGAATAAAAATAGAAAAATATACCAACACTAGTTGCCTAGCTGAGTAGATCAGTGAAGAGCCCACCTGAGTAGATTAGGATTGCCTAGTTGAGCAGATTAGTGGATTGCCTAGTTGAGCAGATTAGTGGATTGCCTAGCTGAGCAGATCAGTGGATTACCTAGCTGAGCAGATCAGTGGAGAGCCCACTTGAGAAGATCAAGATTGCCTAGCTGAGCAGATTAGTGGATTGCCTAGCTGAGCAGATCAGTGGATAGCCTAGCTGAGCATATCAGTGGAGCCCACCTAAGCAGATCAGGATAGCCTAGCTTTGAGCAGATCAAAGTAATCATTTGTATTGGGATAAGGATCCCTATTTATTTATGAAATATTATAAGGAGATTATCTTGTGGACTACCCCACATTGGGGGAACCACGTTAAATCTTGTGTCTCAATTATGTGTGGTGATTTGTGCACTTGCTTACTATTGCTATCTATGTCATTAATGCACATTGCTATATTTGGTTATTGCAATTAAGGACACTAATTGATATTGGTTTGGAAAGAAAGTAAAAAGTGGGCGCTATATTGTTCACCCCCTCTCTTAGTATAAGCTTGTGTTATTCAATTGGTATCAGAGCGGGTTCCTTCTGAAAGGCTAACAGCTTGAGGGTAGATTCTACAAGAACACAGATGGCTTCACAGAATGGATCATCTACAAGTAAGGCTCCACTGTTTGATGATAACAATTATGCTTTCTAGAGCATGAGAATGAAGAACTACTTGATATCACAAGGATATGAGGTATGGCAGATGGTTGCAAAAGAGTATAAGGTTGAAGGTGATCCCGAGATAGATAAGACTATCAAGAAATTGGTTGAGATCAATGCAAAGGCAATGAATTGCATTCTAAGTGGGCTACGTGAGACAAATTTTGCAAAAGTCATGGTATGTAATTCAGCTAATGAAATGTGGACCAAGTTGCGGAATACCTATGAAGGAGATTCCAAGGTAAAGTTGGCAAAACTACAAACTCATAGAAAAATATTCGAGGAATTGAAAATGGAAGATTCTGAAGATATTGCAAAGTTTTTACTTCGAGTTGATGAGATTGCTAACACCATGAGAGGTCTAGGATTTGAGATGAAAGAATCAGATGTTACTCAAAAGGTTTTGAGATCACTTCCCATGAAGTATGATGCAAAGGTTTCAGCAATAGAAGAAACAATGGATATCGACAAGCTAACAATGGAAGAACTACAAGGAACTCTCACAACTTATGAGATGAGGATAAGTAAGCATCAGGTTCCAATAAAAGAAATTGCATTCAAGGACTTCAGAGAAAAATAAAGAGAAAGTTTCGAGAGATAGATAGAGATTCAGATAATGATGAGGAAGCTAACTTCATCAAAAGGAAAAAGGACTTAAGAAATTACAGGGATATGAAGAAAGTCAAATGCTACAAGTGTGGTGATTATGGTCACTATGCAAACAAGTGTCCACATGAAGAAAATAGTGATGATGAAAAATAGGGTCATAGAAGAAAAGAAGATGGAAAGCATAAGCATGACAAAGATGACAGGTACAAGCAAAGCAAGTATGAGAAGAAGAAAATTTTTTGTAAGACAAAGAAAACTTTCTACATTGAAGAAGCAAGTGATAGCTCAGATCACAATGATAGAGACAAGTCAGATGATGAAAAGGAAGAACATCTATTCCTAGGAATAGAAGGTGAAAGAGAACAGTGCTTTGTGTGTGGTCAAAGAGATCACAGATCAGGATATTGCAATGGCTTCAGTGATAGTGAAGATGAGATGACACATCAAGGAAATAGGCATGGTCAAAGAAATCATGAGAGTTTGTTTGCTATAGAAGATTATAATGATCTTAGTGATAGTGAAGATGAAGAAGGGTTTTTCTATGGGATAAAATAAGTAGAAGAAGAACACTCACTCCAAACAGAAGAAGTTAAACAAGAGAATATTGTAAGAAAGACAGATGTCTCAGTTGATCTAAAAGAAGACTTCAATGATATCCATGAGCAACTACAAGTGGTTAAGGAGAATCTAAAAGAATTGAGATGTTCTATACTTGAGAAGTTTGATCCATCACATGACTCAAAAGGTCAAGATATTTTCACTGAGAAGGAAACATGTATTTCAGAGACAATAGAGATGGATGCCAATTTGCTATTTGACACAAATGAAGAGAAAGAAGAGGAAGGTTCCAAAGCACCAAAGGTCTCATATTTCAGGTTTGGGGAATCACACTCAAAAGGAAAGGAAGTTCTAAAAAATGAAAGTAAGGAAGCACATAAGATTCATGAAGAAAGTTCCAAAGTTCCTATGGCTCCAAACATCCAGTTTGGATCTTGTTTTGAGATAGGTGAATCAAGTTCAAGAGGAAAATAAATTCTTGAAAAGGAAAGCAAGGAAGAAATTAAGGAAGAGGATTTAGATACTACAAAGAAGGATCAAGGATACAATGCACAAGTCAAAGATGATCACAAGGATAATGGTCAAGAAAGGTATGAGGAACCAAGGCATGAACAAAGGGCTTTTCAAGGACATTGTTTTTCTTGTAATGGATTTGGACACAGGGCTATACACCGTAGGGTCTATGGATCAAAGAAGTTTGATTTTGCTAGAAGGAACTTCAAAGGAAGAAGGTATGGTTTTCAAGGACATTGCTTCTTATGCAACATGATTGGTCATAGAGCTTCTCAATGCAAAGAAAATGAGCAACATGGTTTTGGTTTTAGAGCTACACAATTCAGAAGTCATGGTCATAATGATTATGAAAACAAAACTTCACAATACAGGGTTTAGGAAAGGAATGGATATGGAAATTATTTCAAGAAAGAATTCAGGATATGGGCACCATCCAAAGGCTACAATATCAAGTGTTTTAATTGCAATAATTTTGGACATATTGCAAAATGGTGTAGGACTCAATTCCAAATAGGTTCAAGACAAGAAGATCAAGTAACTCATCAAGAAAAGGATATCAGAAAGATGTGGAAGGAAGTTGACAAAGGAAAGGAACAATGTAATATGGGAGTAAATGTACTCCCACCCCAAAATTAATCACCTCAAGAGAGAAGGTGGTGGGGGGGCTAAGCTTAAGAGTCATATATTTTAGCCCCATAGGTGTCCCTTTTGCCATTGATGTCAAAGGGGGAGAGATTTGAGTAAGGGGGAGAGCATTGAGTTAGGGGGAGCAGCCTCCAAAGAGAGCATTGAGATAGGGGGAGCAACCTCCATAGAGAGTATTGAGTCAGGGGGAGCACCTTTGATTCTCAGAGATGGTTTTTGTAGTGATTGTGGTGATTTGCATTAGAGGTGTTGCCATCAATGACAAAGGGGGAGATTGTTGGCAATTTGAGTTATTTTGTGTTGTCATTGATGTCACATGGATCATTGATTTCACATGGATCACATTGAGTTTTGGTGGCAAAAGCACTTCATAAATAATCATTTATGATATTTTGGAGAGCATGGATGTATACAGGGTTTTGTGGCACAAGAGGCATATAATATTTTTTATAGGGATCAAGTCATGATAAATATGGATTAGTTAAGAATTGAGAGGGATGATGCCATAGCTAGGGTGGCCACAACAGTAACTAAGATAGTGATATGGTCATCAGAGGATTATTTGATTATATAGATAACCTTCAAGCTCAATATACTACAAAGCTAGTGAGGAGCACCCACTATAGATTGATTTACCATGTGGTTGTTCCTCTAGACTAGAGACACCAGACAACCTTTGCTGGATATTTTAAGCCTATTTAGTTGTCATTGATGTCAAGATCAAAAGTTGTAATTAATACTATGGAGCACACCATCAATAGCACCAGGAATAATGCAAAGAGTTGAAGAGAAAGTTGGCAAATAATATTTTATGAAGGTTTATGGTAAACCCATGGTGGAAGATTAAAAGGTTTCATTAAAACCATTATAGTTGGAAAAATAATATTTTATGAGGGTTCATGGTAAACCCACGATGGCAAAATATATTACATTTAAAGGTTTCGGTTTAAACCCAAAGTTAAAGTTTATTAAAATAATTTATAAAATTTAAATTCCTTAGAATTTAAATAATTTATAAATTATAAATGTGGGAGCACCGACGTCTAAGAAGCAAAGGGATTTTCGTGTATAAATAAATGTAAAAGAGGCATTCAAAACTTACCCCTCGACATTAATTTTTCATGCGACAAAAGAGAAATGTTTTTGTGCATTTGCTATTCATTGAGGAAGAAGACAAGAATTTTACTTGTCTTTAGTGCCAGGTGAAAGAGATAATCGTGAGAGCATATTGGTTGATTCACATAGGACACTGTGGTCCATTGACAGTGCATGTTTTACAAAGGAATTGGGAGTTGAGGAGGAACACAATCGATTCGCATGGAGTGGTGTGTCTTGAGTGCAAAGGGAAGTTTGTTTTACATGTGGTTTTTGCACACCAGCCTAGGATAAATAAGATGAAGAGTGCTTAGGCTCTTAACCGTATGTCTAGCGCATGTGGCTGTCAAAACCAAAGTTAGAGCGCTCACAAAGGCAAAGATCGTGTGTTCAAAACCCATTAAGAGACAAAGGTAATTTTTGATAATTAATTTTTTGCCTAAGGTTTTTCTAGAGGAGAATGTGGAGTAATAAGGGTTTGTGAAAAGTTGTGTGTTTGATTTATATTATTGTTGGAGTTATAAGGGTTTGAGAAAGGTTGTTTTGATAATTGATTTATATTATTGTTGGAGTTATAAGAGTTTGAGAAAGGTTATTGATTTGATAATTTATTTTTATTATTGTGGAGTAATAAGGATTAATGAGAGGTTTTATTTATGAGTGATTTATATCATTGGAATTATAAAGAAATTTCATTTGATTCTTATCAAAGTTTCTCTTGCCACTAAAATAAATTAAAAATGTTTTAGTTAATTTTTGGTGGATGTTAATTTTATTTTAGTTGGAAGTTTATAAGGTGTTATTGGATAAATATTTTATGTATGTTGATGGTTGTTTTAAAAGGTGGAGTGATAAGGTGTAATTGAGTATTTACATTATATTGTGAGAAAGATTTATCTTCTAACCTCTTTGAGATTGGCATAGAAGTTGTTGTGGTTGTGGCATATTTATGAGATCCCTTCATCATAAAGAAAAAGGTATGAGCACATTCTTCCATAAGTTGAGTTGATTGATTGGTTTTTTGGAAAATAAGTTTGGAGTGAAAAGGACCTGATTAGGGTTTCTTTTTTTAGAGTGTTTGAGTTAATGCTTCAAGGTTTTCTGGAATAAAGAGTTGTTAAAACCTTGTTTTATAAGCATTGTTGTTGAAGCCATTGGTTGGTTGAAGAACTTGAGTTAGGATTTGAAAAGGACATGAGTATCATTGTTATGTGAAGATAGTTTTATAAGCATTGTTGTTGAAGTGAGTTGTTGTGCAAAGAACTTGAACTATGGTTTGAAAAGAACATGAGTATCATTGTTATGTGAGATTTGTTGTTGAGTATTGTTGGAAACATTTTGAGTTGGTTGATATATACTTGGACTAGGGTTTGTGAGAAAAGGTTGTTTCATTGATTTATTGGTTTAGTAAAGTTGATTGAGCCTAGTCAAGTGGATGTGTGAAGTGATTATTCAAGTTCCATAAAACAAACTATTCTATATTCTGATCTGAGTTGAAAAGTGATTGAGCATTGAGTATAGAACATATTGGGTCTCTAAAAATTCTCTCTATGTTTCTATGAGATTTGAACAAGTTTCGAGTGAGCTTGTTGAGAAGATTTGGACAAGTTTTGAGTGAGCTTGTTGAGCAGATTTGGGCAAGTTCTGAGTGAGCTTGTTGAGCATATTTGAGCAATTTCTGAGTGAGCTTATTGAGTAGAAGTGAGCAAGTTCTGAGTGGACTTGTTGAGAATATTTGAGAAATTTCTGAGTGGACTTGTTGAGAAAATTTAAGCAAGTTTTGAGTGGACTTGTTGAGCAGATTTGAGCAAGTTCTAAGTGGACTTGTTGAGTAGATTTGAGCAAGTTGTGAGTGGAATTATTGAGAAGATTTGAGCAAGTTCTGAGTGGACTTGTGGAGTAGAGTTTGGTGCAGATTTGAGGACATGTTTGTACCAGACCAAAGATAGATATTGAGAATATTTGTGTTAGACCAAAGGACTATGTTTAGTACAAATTTGAGACATACCTTTGGAGGTGATAGAGCAGAGAGGACATTAGTCTCTAGTGGATATAGATCCATCAACTAGGGCAGTGAGTACAAGTCTTCTGAATGGGGACAAGTGTCTTCAGTGGAGAGAGATCCACAAGCCAGTGCAGTGGAGGCAGTAGTCTTCTAGAGGATCACCAACCATAGTAGAGGAGAAGGAGTTCTCCTATGAATAGAGATACATGAACTTGATTTAGGGGATTGGTGTCTCCTTTTAACAAGGTCCATAAAAATTGTAATAGGGAAAGGATTCCCAAGATATTTATTGAGAAAATATTAGTAAAATATTTTCTTCGTGGAGTAGCCCACATTGGGTGAACCATGTTAAATTGGTGTCTCTATTGTGTGTGATGATTTGTGTATTGTTGTGGTTATTTCTATTGATATTGCCATTTATTATATTGATTAATACTGTCTAGGAAAGAAAAGTAAAAAGTGGTCTAAGCTTGTGTTATTCAATTGGTATCAGAGTTGGTTCCTTCAAAAAAGGTTTAACATATTGAAGGAAGATCTTACAAAAACACAAATGGCAAAGAAAGGCAAAAATAGAACCATGAGACACAAAAAAAAAAGAACACGCATGGTCATGAAAGAAAAGGAAGATGAATTCAATATTGTTGTTTTGGGAGGAATAATGGAAATAGATTCAAGAGATGAATCAAGCAATGGAGAAATAACCAGGTTGATAAAGCTTTGTACCAGATATAGGAATACAGGTCACCATGTAGCTTATTGTCCACAAGAAGGTGAAGAATGTTTTGTTTATGGTAAACTCAGTCATAATGCAAGTTATTGCAATGGGTTTAGTAGTGGTGAAGATGAAGTTGATATTTTCAGAAATGAAATCCTAGAGGTTGTTTCAAGAAAGGATAATAGGGATAATCAAAACAGGTATGAAGAAGAAACTCTAATTTCAATAATAGAAGAAAAGGAAAATGCTCCTATAGAATATCAAAGAAAGAAAGAAGAGGAAGATACAGAAAAAAAGAGGAAGCCACTCTTAAGGAACTTGTTGAATTGAAAAGAGAGAATGTAGAATTGAAGGGTCAAATACAAGAAGATGAGAAATGTAAGACAAAGCTTCTACAAGATCTCTTTGACTTGAAAGATAAGATTGAAGAGGCAAGGAAAGTTGAAAAAGGTATGATTGAACAGTCAAAGGTAAAAGAGATAGAATGTGAAATATTTATGGTTAATCTTGAAGAATTAAAAAGGGAGAACTCAGGATTAAGGGTTAAATCTCAAGAAGATGAGAAAGCAACAACAAATTTTCTACAGGAACTCACCAACTTCAAAATCAAGATTGAAGAGGCAAGAAAATTGAAGAATTTATGGCCAAAAAATTAAAGACAAAAGATCTAGAGTGTGAAATATTAGAGCATGAGATAGTTTCACTAAGGATGAAAGTATAAGGCTCTAAGAACAAGTTGCACAAGTTTGAGGAGAATCCAAAGACTTTGGACAGGATTATCAATGCACAAAAGTCATCAGTCACCAAAATAGGACTTAGTTCTAAAGAAGAACAAAGGAAATATGAAGCAAAAAAATGAGAGTCAATCTCAAATAGAAAAAAATAATAAGCGTCAAAAGAAGTAAGTAAAAGAGAGAGTGAGACTTCTAAGGATATATTGAACAATAGAAAGTTCAACAGGGAAAGGAACAATACATAAGTAAGGAACATATGGAACATGAAACAAGACAAGGTAGAAGAGACTAAGATACCAATGGGGTCTAGGCAAAGTTTCTTCAATGGACGATGCTTCTCATGTCACAGGATTGAGCACATAGCTTCATAGTGCAGGACACATGAAAGACAGAAATATGGAAACATACAACTTTTCCATGGGTATTGCTACTCATGTAATCAATTTGGTCACAAGGCAATGAATTGTAGGGTTCATGATAGAAGAGGATATGGCTTCACTAGGATAAATACTAAGATATTTGCACCTCCAAGGAATAATAACATTAAGTGTTATAAGTGGAATAATGATGGTCACACAACAAAGTGATGTAGAGCAGACATTCTGAAATCAAGTATGAATAGGAACAAAAATAGGAACAAGAACATGAACATGGATATGAATAGGAATAGGGACATGGATATGAATAGGAACAGGAACATGGATATGAACAGAAACAAGAACATGGATATGAACAGAAACAAGAACATGGATATGAACATGAATAGGAAAAGGAATTGGAATAGGAATGTGGACATGAACATGAACATGTAAAGAAACATTTAGAGGAATTAGAAGAATCAGATAAAAAGAAGAGAGGATAAAGGTAAAGAACAGTGCTTTCTAGGAGTAGAAATACTCCCACCCCAAAATTAACCACCTCAAAAGGAGGTGGGGAAGGGACTAAGATAAGAGGCTCATTCTTAGCCCCAAGCCCCAAAGGTGACCCTTTGCCAATGATCTCAAAGGAGGAGAGATTTGAGTAAGGGGAAGAGTTTTGAGAGAGCATTGAGCCAAGGGGAGCAATGTCCCAGAGGGAGCAAAAAAAAGGAAAAGTCAAGTTTTTAGTAAAAGGAAATTGGGTTGCCATCAATGTCAAAGGGGGATATTGTTGGACATTTTGAGCCTATTTAGTTTTCATTGATGTCAAGATGAAAATTCATCATTAATACTATGGAGCACACCATCAATAGCACCAGTAATTATGCAAAGAGTTGAAGAGAAAATTGGCAAATAATATTTTATGAAGGTTTATGATAAACCCATGGTGGAAGATTAAAAGGTTTCATTAAAACCATTATAGTTGGAAAAATAATATTTTATGAGGGTTCATGGTAAACCCACGGTGGCAAAATATATTACATTTAAATGTTTAAGTTTAAGCCCAAAGTTAAAAGTTTATAAAAATAATTTATAAAATTTAAATTCCTTAGAATTTAAATAATTTATAAATTATAAATGTGGGAGTGCCGACGTTGTCAAAGTGGGAGCGTCGACGTCTAAGAAGCAAAGGGATTTTCATGTATAAATAAATGCAAAAGAGGTATTCAAAACTTACCCCTTGACATTAATTTTTCATGCGACAAAAGAGAAACATTTTTGTGCATTTGCTATTTGTTGAGGAATAAGACAAGAATTTTACTTGTCTTTAGCGCCAGGTGAAAGAGATAATCATGAGAGCATATTGGTTGATTTGCATAGGACACTGTGGTCCATTTACAACACATTTTTTTATGAAGGCATTGGGAGTTGAGAGGCATGCGATCGATTCACGTGGAGTGGTGTGTTAAGTGCAAAGGGAAGTTTGTTTTGCACATGGTTTTTGTGCACCAGCCAAGGATAAAGAAGACGAAGAGCACTTAGGATCTTAATCATCCGTCTAGTGCATGCGATGATCAAAACCATGGCTAGAGCGCTCATGGAGGCAAGGATCATGGGTTCAAAACCCGTTAAGAGGTAAAGGTAATTTTTGATAATTAATTTTTTGCGTAAGGTTTTTCTAGAGGAGAATGTGGAGTAATAAGATTTTGTGATTGTGTGTTTGATTTATATTATTGTTGGAGTTATAAGAGTTTGAGAAAGGTTGTTGATTTGATAATTGATTTATATTATTGTTGGAGTTATAAGAGTTTGAGAAAGGTTATTGATTTGATAATTTATTTTTATTATTGTGGAGTAATAAGGATTAATGAGAGGTTGTTTTATTGATGAGTGATTTATATCATTGGAATTATAAATAAAGTTGATTTGATTTTTATCAAAGTTTCTCTTGCCATTAAAATAAATTAAAGAGGTTTGAGTTAATTTTTGGTGGATGTTAAGTTTATTTTAGTTGGGATTTTATAAGGTGCTATTGGATAAATATTTTATGTATGTTGATGGTTATTTTCAAAGGTGTAGTGATAAGGTGTAATTGAGTATTTACATTATATTGTGAGAAAGATTTATCTTCTAACCTCCTTGATATTGGCATAGAAGTTGTTGTGGTTGTGGCAGTTTTATGAGATCCCTTCATCATCAAGAAAAAGGTATGAGCACATTCTTCCATAAATTGAGTTGATTGATTGGTTTTCTGAAAAATAAGTTTGGAGTGAAAAGGACTTGATTAGGGTTTCCTTTTTTAGAGTGTTTGAGTTAATGCTTCAAGGTTTTCTAGAATAAAGAGTTATTGTTAAAACCTTGTTTTATAAGAATTTTTGTTGAAGCCATTGGTTGGTTGAAGAACTTGAGTTAGGATTTCAAAAGGACACGAGTATCATTGTTATGTGAAGATAGTTTTATAAGCATTCCTATCGAAGTGAGTTTTTGTGCAAAGAACTTGAACTATGGTTAGAAAAGAACATGAGTATAATTGTTATGTGATATTTGTTGTTGACTATTGTTGGAAACATCTTGAGTTGGTTGATATATACTTGGACTAGGGTTTGTGAGAAAAGGTTGTTTCATTGAGTGATTGGTTGAGTAAATTTGATTTAGCCTAGTCAATTGGATGTGTGAAGTGATTGTTCAATTTCCATAAAACAAACTATTCTATATTCTGATCTGAGTTGAAAAGTGATTGAGCATTGAGTATAGAACATATTGCGTCTCTAATAATTCTCTCTATGTTTCTATAAGATTTGGACAAGTTCTGAGTGGGCTTGTTGATCAGATTTAGACAAGTTCTGAGTGAGCTTGTTGAGTAGATTTGGACAAGTTCTAAGTGATCTTGTTGAGCATATTTGAGCAAGTTCTGAGTGAGCTTGTTGAGCAAAATTAAGCAAGTTCTGAGTGGACTTGTTGAGAAGATTTGAGCAAGTTTTGAGTGGACTTGTTGAGCAGATTTGAGCAAGTTCTGAGTGGACTTGTTGAGCAAATTTGAGCAAGTTCTAAGTGGACTTGTTGAGAATATTTGAGCAAGTTCTAAGTGGAATTTTTGAGCAGATTTGAGTAGGTTATGAGTGGACTTGTGGAGAAAATTTGAGCAAGTTTTGAGTGCACTTGTGGAGCAGATTTTGGTGCAGATTTGAGGATAATTTTATACCAGACCAGAGACAGAGATTGATCATATTTGTGCTAGACCAGGACTAGGTTTAGTACAAATTTGAGACAAAGATTTAAAGGTGATAGAGAAGAGAGGACAATAGTCTCCAGTGGATAGAGATCCATCAGCTAGGGTAGTGAGGACAGGTCTTTTGAGTGGGGACAAGAGTCTTTAGTGGAGAGAGATCCACAATACAGTGTAGTGGAGGCAGTAGTCTTCTAGAGGATCACCAACCAGAGCAGAGAATAAGGAGTTCTCCTATGGATATATATCCACAAACTCGATTTAGGGGATTGGTGTCTCCTTTGGACAAAGGTCCATAAACATTGTAATAGAGAAAGTATTCCCAGGAGATTTATTGAAAAAATATAAGTAAAATATTTTCTCCATGGAGTAGCCCACATTGGGTGAACCACATTAAATTGGTGTCTCTATTGTGTGTGATAATTTATGAGTTGCTTTAGTTATTTCTATCGATATTGCCATTGATTAATATTGTCTGGTAAAGAACAATAAAAATTTGTCTTATACTGTTCATCCCCCCTCAGTATAAGCTTGTGTTCTTCAACCTTCCCCCTTGAGGTTACTCCTAGTCTAGGATGAGATCAATGAGACAACCCTTGTAGTAGTTCATTGATTTTATTCCTTGGCTTGCTAAGGGTTGGTTAGAGATCTAAAGTCTACTTTACACTAAGCTTAAGATTTTGTTTATGAAGAGTGGCATGAGTACACCGATTTGTTATGAGGTGCCTTAGCCAAATTATAGGATCTTAGCATATTTGTTTTGATTTATTGTGGTACACGAGGTCAACATATGATTGAGATATGTATAGATATATCGATGATTTCTTAATTTTTGGTTTTGTTATACTATGTGTTGAGATGATGTGAACATTTGTGTTAATCGTACAAATAAATAAATAGATAGTGTGATGTATGGATGGTATTTTGTGATAGATATGGTGTATCTACATGAGGAGAAATTTGATTTTGAATTTTTAACAAATTAGTTTTGATTTTGAAAATTCAACACATTGATGATAATTTTGACATAATTTTACAAAAAATGTTTGTAAAGTAATGGTGTAGAAGACATGTATGGTAAATAGAATGTAGGTTGATAAAGAGGTATACAATTGATGTAGAGAATAATAGTAATGGTAACTATTTTTTGAAGAATTTTGATTAGTTACATTAATGCTATAGTCAAAGTTCAAAATAAATTGACTAAAATTTAAATGACTTGATTTTTGAATTTGTGTCATGTTTAAATGATGTCGATGGATACCCTTGGCATGATTTTCCATGAATTATAAATGGGAGAATTATTTTTCACAAACTTATTTTGTTTGTGACAAAGAAGAGTTAGTACTAGCATTCAGACAAGACTCAAAGTTATGACTTCTTTTAAACAAGCTATTTGACATTATGTCTATTAGTTTGACAAGACTAATTTAATAGTGCTTTACAAGCTGAAATTTATTTATTTAGACTTGATGCATAATATGTTGATGCAATGCACTATGAGAACAAAGATATAAAATAAAAATGCTATCCTATATGAAATTTATCGTTTTAATTATTGTTGTCTATACTATAGAAATAAACTTTTATTTCTTCCCTTTTAGAGGCAAGGGTGCAAGGGAGATGTGAACATGCTACTTATCCTAGTGCAATCTATATGCAATTTAGATAAAATTTCTAAGTAAATGAAAACAAACTACTATGATATAGTTCTTTTTATTTTTCCCTTTTTATAAGTGTTTTACAAGACAAATCTAAAGATAAACAATTAAACAATCAACAAGTAACCTATGCTAATGATTAAAAACTAAAGGATTTTAGGTACCTACCTATTCTAGTGCTTCGTATGAATACATTGTTTGAATGCTAATACACCTCCTGATGAATACGTCACCTAGAAATATTGTACCTAGGGAATTCATTAAAAACTACAAAAGAAACTAAAAAAAAATGGATTATAATTTTGTTGGATTTAATCCAAACTATCTCAAACTATCTTACGTCCCAATATAATTAAGACACAATATATTAGGTCTCAATATCAATAATAAAAAGTAGAATTAGATATATGAGCAATCAAAGTATATATACTAGCCAATATAAATATAATAACATTCACTATAATATCAAATATGAATGCAAATGGATAAGATCATTCATGTACAAGCATGAAGAATACTCACAATAATATTGCTCAAAATCTACATATAAGCTTTGTTATGAATTGTTGCTATGGTGATCGTTACAGATCATTTTCCCACTTCTTTCTTTCTTTCTTTGTCATTACGTTGTATAGAGCTTTATCTCCATAATAGACATAATATATAACTCTTCATGTACTTGACTATTGCTCTCCATATGACAACTCCCATAACCTTTGGCTTATTATCTTACCACTTGTATACGAGATTTTTTACTCTCTACTTACATGCACACGTAAATCTATAACACTTGCACACTCCTAATACAAGATACTTGTGCACTTTCTCTCATTATACACTTGCACTCTAACTTACATGACACTTGTGCATATCCTACATGTTACACACTTACATGACACTTGTGCATATCCTACACATGGACACTTACATAAAGAGGAAATATAAATCACTCATCTAAACTATAAACTCAAACCCTAATCTATTACATATTTACATTTGTACCATAAAGGTACCATGGGGTACATTTACATGTACCAAATAATGTAATATTCTCCAACACTCCCCTGTATTACATTATTTGGTTATTGAAGACTTTAGTCTTCAATATTCATCTTCATATTCAATATTTGATTAGGTAACTTTACATTGTGCATGATCTTCTACTTGAGATCCATTAGGTTCCCCTTGAGTTCTAGTCTGACTTCTCCTTCATCTTCATTCTTTGGTTCTTTAGCTTTTGCCTCTTCATTATCTTGTTCATGAACTACTTGAGATTCTTCTTTGTCTTTGATCTCTAGTTCATGTGCTTCTTTTACTTTTGCTTTCTTGCAATCTTGATATTGTCCTATAACCTTTATTATGTTTTCTCTATAAGATAAATTTGGGACATACTTGATCCAATTTTCTATTTCTTGTTTTTTGAAAAATAAAACACTTCCTCATTAATATGATTATTGGATGAGATAAGATCAAATATTTTTCCTTGATTTTTTCTTTTTTAATTTTATCTTGCATATCTGAAATAGAACATTTTCTCTATTTTTCATGACATTTGGAGTTGCTTTAGAAATAATATTTTGAAGAAAATTGTCTAATCTAAATCTCTCCTAATGTTTTCTTTTGTACAAAAAAAATTCTAGAGAATAAGCATTTTTTCCACAAAATTTACATGGATAAATATTCCAACAATTAATTTCTTCATGCCTAATTCTATTGCAATAATTACACTTCAATTTATTATAATATCCTTTCTTTAATCTATGCTTCCATACTAAAACTTTATGATCATTTGTATTCTTAAGAAAATAATGCAACCATTGATATAATATTAAATCCATTCTTCCTTTATTTTCTTTATAAATAAGTTGTATGTTTCCTAATGATGTGTTGTTCTCTTCTTGAATATTTGATATATCCATTTGTCATATCTATTAATTCCTTTGAAGTTGAAATCCTTACTACGAAAAAGTTAAAAATAACTTGAAATTTCAAAAACTTCAAATAACCACTCAAATAATAAATTTTAAAATTTTAAAATTTTCAAAATCTTTTTGAAGTAGCAAACCTTTTATCTCCCTACTAAATTAAATTTGCAAAATTTCAAAAAACTTCAAATTTCAAAATTTTCCTAAATTTCAAATCTTCAAAATCTTTTAAAAACTTCAAACCAAATTTCTTAAAATTTCAAATATTCAAATCTACTAAATCTTCAAACCAAATTTCAAATTCAAAATTCAAAAACTTTAACTTTCTAATCCTTTTCAAATTTGAAAAATCTTAAAACCTATTTGAAGTAGAAAACCTTATCACTCCATAATTTAAATAAAAAATAAAAAATTGAAATACTAAATCTCAATATATTGTATAAGTCCTTATAACTCCTACTTAAATATTTTCTTTTAAAAATGTTGTATTCCTTTTATCTCCCACTTATTAAATTTCCTAAGGTTAAAAAAAAAAATTAAATAAACATTTTCACTTAGGACTTAATAAAGTAATGTTGCTTACCTCCAACTGGTAGAATAATCAAGTGCATGAATAATACTTCCATAGAATGATGAACATTGAAAAAGGAATTATGGTTGTAGTCTAACATTCTAGGGATGTTACTCCAATGGCAAAAATGATTTTACCTCTCATGCTTATTCAATAAATAATTTACTCCATAATATGCACTCTTAACCCATTTGCATTCTAGTTCTTTCAGATTCAATAGCTCCTTGTTGGTTGTGATGTCTCTTCAAATTCCTCTTGGTTTGAATGGCTCACATTAGCATTGGTTGTCTACTCATGTTTTTTCTAGTGTTGCTATCGATGTTGGTTCACGTTAGCATTGGTTGTTTGCTCAGGTTCCTTCTAATATGGCTAGCTATGTTGGCTTCCACTGTATTTTGCCTCTCTGCTTTATAATTGCTATTATATAGTCTATGCTAGCTCTCTGTTAACTTTCATTAGATATGGACTTATGGTTAGCCATTATGAAAACTTTATCTATCTCTTGAGCCATTGTATAGACACCATCTCCTTTTGTAAGCTCTGGCTCTCAACTGAGACTCTGTATAGGTATTGTCTCCTTTCATAAGCTCTGGCTCTCGATTGAGCCTCTATATAGGCATTGCCTCTCTTTGTTATACATAGTATAGACACTATCTCCTTTTTGATCAACTGCTACATAGATGCTATTACCCCATTTACCCATCATATAGATGCTTTTAGATATAATTTTTTCTCATTATAGTTGTTGTTCTCTACTTGGTCACTGACCTCTCATGGATTCTTCTAGACTTACCTTCTTTTCTCTTGGATGGATTTACGCTCTCAAGTGATACATTCTTAGGGTAACCTTCATGTTCTCATAGAATGTATTCCTTTATGTAGGTCTCACGTTCTCACAAAATGTGTTCTTCTATTTCCTTTGTGCTAGCATTCTTCTCTAGCTATGTAGTCTAAATTTTGGTTTTTCCTTGAACAATTGTACTTTGAATATTAGTTTAATAATTGCTCAATAATAATTATTCAATATATCATGTAGAAATATTCTTTTAATTTCTACTATACTTTGGATTTTATCTAATTTTTATTTTATCCTTCTACATTTTCTTTCTAAAATTCTTCTAATCTTTGAAAGCTTATATTGCTTCTCTATTTTTCTTCTATTCTTAGGAATCTTGTATTGCTTCTCTTCTTTGTTCTTTGGAAGATTTGATGCTTCTCTTATTTGGTTTCTTAGGTCAAATATAAGAACAATCAATATGATTCTCCTCTTTTCTAGAGAATCCAAAATATTATCAGGGTGACTTTGAATGTCCCCTTATATCCAACTTTCTTTTGAGTTATCCCTTAATCTATTTTTGTTGAGTCCTTGTCTTCAATGGTTTTTCTTGAACCAAGTGGCTAGACTCTAGCATCCAAATCAAAGTGAATTTTATCTATCCCCTCAATATCTACTTCACCATACCTTTAAAGTATAGTCCAAGTCTTCACTACTTTTAAAGTTGAGAAACTCCAATATTATGGCAAATTTGAAATATAATTCTATCAAAAATAAATAGAGTTAAGTGGTAGCTCTAATACCATTATTGGTTTTTAGGCCAAACTATATTAGGTCCAAATATAATTAAGCAACAATATCTCATATCTCAATATCAATAATCAAGAGTAGAATTAAATATATGAGCAATCAAAGTATATATATACTAGCCACTATAAATATAATAACATTCACTATAATATCAAATATGAATGTAAATGGACAAAATTATTCATGTACAAGCATGAATAATACTTATAATAATATTTCTCAAAATCTGTAGACAAGCTTCATTATGAATGCTCGCTATGGTGATCATTATAGACCATTTTACCACTTCTTTATTTCTTTGTTCGTTATTACATTGTATGGATATTTATCTCCATAATATAGACATAGAAGGTGACTCTTCATGTACTTTACTATTGCTATCCGTATGACAACTCCCATGACCTTTGGCTTATCATCTTGCTACTTGTATACGAGACTCTTCACTCTCTACTTACATGCATACTTAACTATATGACACTTGCAAACTTCTACATGAATCTTACTCTCCTACATGCACTCCTAATACAAGACACTTATGCATATCCTACACATTGCAAAATTACATGACACTTATAAATATCTTACATATTGCATACTTACATGACACTTGTGCATATCCTGCACATAGGCACTTACATAAAGGGATAATATAAATCACTCATCTAAAATATAGACTCAAACCTTAATCTATTATATATTAACATTTGTACCATAATGGTACTATGGGGGTACATTTGCATGTACCAGGTTTATTCATAACAATGAATTATCATAAATTAACAAATATTAGGATTTTTGAAAAATAAAATTGGTGAATATGGGGACCTTGGACGTTGACACATTTGCCCAAACATTTTTGGGGAAAATTTATTTAGGGTCAAGTCACTCAAAATTATAATACTTTTACGGTTTAAATTTTAAATCGCCAACCTTCCCACCTAGATTTTGGACCTTTTCACCTTAAAATTATATATAATTTTATTAACATCAACAAATTTGTCTATTACACCCCCAATATATATACCTAATGTGATAGCAATAATCATACACATTATACATTGGTTCTCCTCAAATGACAATAACATAAATAAAATGATCATAAATGGTAGACAATGGATAACATAATAAATGAAAGATGTTTGGTCATAGAGAATAGACTACAAATAAAAGACGCCCAATCGTAGAGAACAAACTACAAATGAAAGATGTTCGACCGTAAAAAAGGACTACAAATGAATGACGCTCAACCATAGAGAGCATAAACGAAGATGATCAATAACATAAACAAAGACGATCGATAGCATAATCAAATATGCTCAGAAGCATAAACAAATATGCTTGCTAGAATAATAAAAGACGATGATCAAAAATAGATAGAAGATCATGATGTCCCTTAGAGAATTTTTAGAATTATCATATTTTTCTTCAATATCATATTCTTTTTCTAATATAATACTGGATTGGTGATTGAAGATCAATATCAAAAGAGTGGGACGACTAGTGAATAATGATCTATAGCAAAAAGGTGGGACAAATAGTGACTAACGACCAATAGCATAAGGGTGGGATGACTAGTAAATAATGACTGATAGTAGAAGAGTAGGACAACTGGTGATTGATTATTGATAGCAGAAGGACAGGACGACTAGTAGTAGAAGGGCAAGATGACTAGTGATTGATGACTGATAGAAGAAGGGTGGGATGACTAGTGAATAATGACTAGTATTAAGGAACAACCTAGAAGAAGGGTGGGATTACTGGTGACTGACAATCGATATCACTTTTAATTTTGAAGGGCTTATTTTTAATATTGAAGCAAGGAACCTTCTAGAAGGTGTAACTTTTGATCCAAAGCTTCATTAATTTTTTATTGAAACCACCTAGCTCGACAATATCTATGCTTTAAACCGATCTAAGATCGGTTTGGCACTTGGTAAAATCCTCAAAAAATCCTCAAAAGACCTCCAAAATGAGCTCTAAAGTTGCTAAAGTGTGATACCTAAGAAAAAACAAGTAGAGATCTAGTAAGGGTAATGTATAGAAAACCTTAAAGGGTGCTAGATCTTGGCAACCTAAAATGATGGATCTGGTAAATATTTTTGTTTTAATATTTGAGACTAATCCTTATATAGATACGAAGTCTTATCACAAGAATAGATGATAGACAAGCGGTAGCAAGATTTCAAAACTAATTTGCCCCATTTATATATTTTTTGGTGGAAAAAAAGGTAATTCGCCATGTCTTCTATATGAGTTTTGACACAATTCAACTAGACTTCGAAACTAATTTGCCCTATTTTTATAAATACATTTTGGGGCTGACCCCTTATGCATAACCCTGATATGTACCAAATAATGTAATATTCTCCAATAGATTTGGGGGCCTGCCAAACAACAAGAAGCATACACTTCCTGGTTAGCACAATTAGGACCCCTATTTATATATAAAGTTGAATTTGAGAAGCCTTAAGGATCAGTGCTAAGATATCTATGGAAAATACATTGCTTGGAGATCTTATAACCAACGGATTCATTAAGATGATGAAATCATATTAACAATGAACAAGGAAAGAGATAAGGATTGTTAAGATTAAAAAATGATGCACAAAAAATAGGACTAAATAAACTAGATGCTAGGCCAATAAATGGATTTAAGATTTTATAGATAGATCATGAATACACCACTTGTAATAGTCATAGGTGGTATATTCACTTTAATGACTAGGAAAAAAAAAATATATATAGGCTTTATAAAAGTAGTGTTCGACTACCTATAATGAATACATTGAATAGTTCAAATATAGGTGGTGAATTCACTCAAAATAAAATAAAATGACAAGCCATCAAGGGTTATGGATATCCTTTTGCTCATACTCTAGGATCTTGAGAGTGATTTTGTATCCTATAAGCTTCTTGAGGCACATAAAAGACTTAAAGTGAACACTTTGTGAATGCAATAAATAGATCAAGGCATAAGAAATGTAGAAATGAAAAAAAAAAGGTTATATCATAAAAAATGTTAATGGAAATTAAAATTAAATCGTAATGAATTTCAAAAACTATCACCAAATTCCATGTGCAAGATGCCCCCTTTCCTTACTTTGAAGTCTAAATCACTTGATAAATTTGTGGTAGAAGTTTGGCAGCACTTCGTTACATAATATTGGTGTTTGCTTTCGATAGAGTTTCAATGCAAAAATTTGTGATGTTGAATGCCACCCCAAGGGGCCAATTTATATAAATTGGACCTCTTGGGGTTTTCCCAAATGGGAGGGATAAGGTGGCTTGGTAGATGATTTTATTAGCTACTGATTAGGGCTGACTGGTTGCTGATGGGACTAACATGATTACATATAATTAATTATACCCTTGATTGCGGTTGATTTGAGTAGGTGGAGGAAATTTAGCCATCTTCCTCCCTACCTATTGATAGACTACAATGACAAAGGGGTAGGCTAAAGTGATTTATGCCTTGAATGGTTATTGCATGCATAATTAAAGTTCTCTTGTGTCAAACACAAATATATCACATGTACAAATACACTTCCAATGTATTCAGTACCTCGATGATTTTGTAATTTTAACTGTTAGAGGTCAATTTTGGATGAGAGCTAGAAAATGTGAATTGGTTGGAAATACGTGAGCTAGAAAGCATATTAATTTTTTGGTGAATTTTCCCTAAGGGTTTTTTGTTGTTGTGTTTTTACTACAAATTTTGAAGTTTGTGTCAATTGCTATGGTTGAATTGATCTTTTGTGGGTTTGGATCAAGGATGGGTGTAAATGAGGTGGTCCAATTTTAGGTAAGTTTAGGTATCTACATTTACAAACTAGTTATAAACTTTAGATTCAAATATTTACAAACTAATATTCTTACAAGGTACCAATTAATGTAATACTTCCAAAAAAATTAGGAGAAAGCACTGCTTTAAAAGAAAATTCAAAATGGAAGAATTTGAATTTTTACAACAATGTTTTGACACATGCTACCTCATATACACATGACCAGGATACACATGGAACCCTTATTGATGCATGCACCCTTCATTATTAGAAAGAGGTATTGCTTGGTAAGCATCATGAGGATGCCAAGTCAACTATCTTGAAGAAGGCTAAGGTGTTTAATGAGGAGGATTTATGGATTGAATTCCTATGTTATAATTTTATTGTGAGACACTATTTAGCTATGCATTCTTCTGTATTGTTCTCTAAGGCATGATACAATTGGACAAGGAAGCTAGTTTATCAACCAAGAAAAGGATTCAAATCTCACTTTTGTTTATGTTACACTTTGGATGGAGAAAAATTTGGTATTCATGGAGGCATCTCTTTTATGATCCAATGGAGTGCACAACCTAGTTGGTTGTTCTCCCTCGATAAAATATGATTACGACCTTAAGGAACAAGTTTTGAATCATAATCATGCTCTTTTTTGGCTTAAACATGTTTGTCTTAGTGCTAAATTTGAAGGTTTGTGTATAAGTGAAAGCACCCTCAATCAAGAAGGCACATTGGGTGCCTTTGTTATACCAAAGTTCTCAACATTTAGGAGATCTAGGTTTGAATCTTATCTTTGGCAAACTCAAATATTTATGGATGCAATGAAGATTTGGCTAGTGTGGTGGTCGATGTAGCTCTTTCATGCACCACATAAACCAATATTTTTTATATTTATACCCATACACCCAATCAAATGAAACCAACTACTAAGGACACACATGTTTAAATACATTGAAGTAGCAAAAAATAAGTGGAAGATACCAACAAATCATGGATTTCCAAGTGGAAACTGGTAATTTAACATCAATTTTCTAATGTTTGGAGATTTATTTTTTATTTTTGGGAGTCCATTAGGGAAAAAATATAGAGGCCATAACATTTGGATATGGAAGCATTTTGAGCCCATTTTATTCAAATCAAACAATTTTTTTAGTTGTACACAATGGTGGCATCGATTCAAGGACTTGATACAATGTTAGGTGTTTAATTATGTAATATGGATTACCAAGCTCTAGTTACTCATCTTAATAGATGAAACTATAATATTTAGTCAATTTAAGTGATTGGCCAGTTATGTAGTAATAATCTCTAGTGCATATTTCAAAAAAATAAAGCAACTACCCTTAATGATGAAACTTACCATCAAAGAAAAAGAGAAGCTCTTGGCCTAGTTTCCTTTATGTTTGAACTATAATTACTCTTCCACATAAAATAGGAGAGTGAATATATTAATATATGGTTACAATTACATTATTTAATTAAAAAAATTAATACTACTAAAGTAAGTGGCTTGGGACTAGAGCTTTCTTCCCTCAAATTGGCCAAGTTTGATAATATTGAGGATTATCTTATGAGATTTAAAGCATTAAGAGCAAATATTGTATCTTCTAGATGCAAAAATAAAGATGATGCAGAATTCATGAAGATTTTCCTTATTAATCTCTTCTTTTATTTTCATATGTTAAGCCTACTGGTTCATATGATTATTATGTTTTTGAAATCTTGATAAACTCCTACTCTTGACCAATTTTTCTCTCTCCTAGTTCATTTTGAGATGGCAATGAGGAATTATGGTGGAATTTCACAAATATAAGCCCATACAGAACAATTTAAATCCAAGAAGGCTAAGACCTATGGGTCCAAGGGCTAGGTTAAGTCTTCAAATAAATCAAATACCATTTACAAATACTACAATATGGAAGGACATCCAAGAAAGAACTGCTTACTGAATTTGCAAAGGATTGAAGTTGAGTTTTGGAAGATGGGTGGACAACTTCTAGATAATGAGTGATATTCTAAGGGATTTGTCTCAACTACATAGGACCATTAGAGCATCCATTATGGGGGAAGATATTATTGACACTTATGTCTTCTCTTCTTGGCCACTCAATTTAGATTATGGGGGGTGTTGGAACTATAATTTGATGCAAGGCCAAGTATTACATTATATGATATAATATTGAATAGGTCCAAGGGCACTAATTGTACAAGGTATTGAATTTATTGTAATTTGTATTATGTAATCCCTATGGGCCATGGTTAACATTGTTATGTCTAAACTCACCTTATAAACTTGTAATTAACCTTAAAGCCTTTATTGTTGCATTGACTAAATTTTAAGTCCATTTATGTGTTTTGGTTTTTGGTATTGGTATTAATACCCCCCACCACTCCTCATTTTGATCATAAGAGTGTTGTGAATATTATCTATGAATAATACAATGATCATATATGATGCCTAGGGGTGCCCCCCAATATCTATGTCTTTTCTTTTCTTTCATTATTTTATGCTTTCTCGATAAGATTTGAGTGGATGGATTTCTTATTTTTGTTTCTATAAAATATTGTGAATTTCAACACTTAAATGTCTCAAAAAAATATAAAAATCTATTATTAAATCCTAAGTTGTAAACCATTTCAGTTGAAAATATCAAATATTTAAAAAATACGTCTACCTTTTAATAATCTAGGATTATTTATAACATCATATATATGTTTATAATTATTAATTTTTTTTATATTATAATGTTATATAATAGTATCTAATGTTCTTTTATTTTAGTTAGTGAGATATTTTTTAACTCAATATAGGATTATGACTATAATAACTTGCTCTTAAAATCTCCATTATTATCTCGACATATCAATATTTTAATTTTTAAATTACATTATGCACTTTGCTTTTGTATAAATAACATCGTTATTATATTTTATTGTTTTTAACATGTGTTAGCATTGAAAACATATAAAAAATGGTTAAAGCTTTTGATGGAGTTAGTTGACTTCCCCATGTATTCTTAGGGGGTAATATTTTATAAATCTACATCACCTCTTTTAGATAATGACTAATTCACTTACTCTAACCATATTGACAACCCATTTCTCATTTATATTTTTAGCATGTGTTCTTTAGGAGCTAATATTATTAGGGATTATAATAGTGCCTTTAATTTTATATGTTCAAGGTCAATTGTTTAAGGATTTTTAATTTTATTTTTAAAGCATCATGTTGCACTGTATTGTTTAAGCATACTTTAACTAGTAGAGAATGAAACACCAATAACATTAAAACAACTAGACTTCATGATATGTCAATAAATTTCCTCAAACAAAATGATATATTGAGCATTTAAACCACTCATGTAAGGTTTGTGTATGCAATACTTAATGTTATTTCCAAGTTGCTAAGAGTGAACCATAATTAAGGGCTACATGCAACTAATAATCTAGAATTAATATTTTCAATCTATCAACAAGAAAACTAAAATTTATGAATCAATCTATATCCATACAAGTCTTATTTCTATGAAAAACAAGGGGAAAAACATTACACAAATTATTTATATAAATATTACCAATTATTTCATCTTTATAGATAGTGATCTATTTTTTTAAAATGAGATACCACTAACATCCAAACAATTAGACTTCATATTATATCAACAAATACCCTTAAACACAATCATATATAGAACATTTAAACCACTTATGTGAGGTTTGCATATGCACAACTTCATGTTATTTAGTTGCTAAGAATGAGGTACACTTAAGGACTGCATGCAACACATAATATAACTTTGATGCTCTTCATCCATCAAGAATAAACTAATATTTATGAATCAATCTATCTCCAAACAAGCCTTTTTTCTTTGAAAAATATGGGAAAATTTTATGCAAAATATTTATATAAGTATTTTCAATGTTTTAATCTATATCCATAGGGACTAGATGTTTATTTAATGAGATATAATTAGCATTTAAACAACTAGACTTCATAATATATCAATAAATTATCTTAAACACAATCATATATAGAGTATTTAAACAAATTATGTGAGGTTTGCATATGCACATTTTCATGTTATTTTCAAGTTGCTAAGAGTGGAGCAAAGTGAAGGACCACATACAAACCATGATCTAAAAATCATCCATTTTAATCTATCAACAAGAAAACTAAGATTTATGAATAAAACTACATTCAAACGATTCTAATTTCTTTTAAAAAGGAAGGGAGAAATTCTTGCACAAAATATTTATAAGGACTACATGCAACCCATGATCTAAAATTTATGATTTCAATCTATATGGGATATGGCCTCATGTACATTAAAAACTACTTTATATTTACCTTCAACAAGAGAACTAAGATTTATGAATTAATATATATCTTAAAACAAGTTTTATCTCTTTGGAAGGGTGGGGGGATGTTATGCATGCACACAAGGATGGACACAAGGATGGAAGAGTTGAGATGTTACACATTCACATAGGTATAGGGTGATGTTAAGCATACACACTATGTATGAACATAAGGATAGGTGATGTTAAGCGTACACACATAGATTTGAGACTAAGAGAGTTGGGATGTTATGCATGCACATAGGGATGGGGTTATTTTAAGTATGCACATGTATATTTTGACTGGTGATTGACAAAATATAGTAGAAGGGTGGGATGATTGGTGAATGATGATCGATAGTAGAAGGGCAGGATGACTAGTGATTAGTTATCGATAACAGAAGGGCAGGACGACTAGTAGTAGAAGGGTGGAACGGCTAGTGACTGATGACTAATAGCAGAAGGGTGGGATGAATGGTGAATGATGACCAATAGTAAGGAACCACATAGAAAAAGGGTGGTATGACTAGTGACTGACAATCGGTAGCACTTTTACTTTTGAAGGGTATTTTTTTAATATTGAAGTAAGGAACCTTCTAGAAGGTGTAATGTTTGATCAAAATCTTCGTTAATTTTTTTGAAACCACCTAGCTCAACAAGAAAGACCTCCAAAATTAGCTCTAAAGTTGCTAAAGTCTAATACCTAAGAAAAAATAACTAGATATCTAGTAAGGGTAATATGTAGAAAACCTTAAAGGGTGCTAGATCTTGGCAACCCAAAATGATGGATCTGGTAAATATTAATGTTATAATACTTGAGACTAATCCTTATATAGGTACTAAGTCTTATCACAAGAAAAAATGAAAGACAAGTAGTAGCAAGATTTGAAAACTAATTTGCTCTATTTTTATATTTTTTTGTGGAAAAAAAAAGCAATCCGCCATGTCTTCTATATGATTTTGGACACAATTCTCTTGGTCTTCGAAACTGATTCACTCCATTTTTATAAATATATTTTTGAGATGATCCCTTATGCATAACCCTGGCATGTACCAAATAATGTAATATTCTCCAATAGATTTGGGGGCCTACCAAACAACATGAAGTATGCACTTCCTAGTTGGCACAATTAGGACCCCTATTTATAAATAAAATTAAAATTGAGAAGCCTTAAAGATCGATGTTGAGATATATATGGTGAATATGTTTCCTGGATACATTATAGCCAATGAATTTTTTAAGATAATGAAATCATATTAATAGTGAACAAGGATAGAGATAAGGGTTGTTAAGATTAAAAATTGATGCACAAAAAATAGGACTAAATAAACTGGATGCTAGGCCAAGAAAGGGATTTAAGCTTTTATAGAAAGATCATGAATACTCCATCTACAATAGTCATAGGTGGTATATTTTATATAAGAACTACGAAAAACAAAATTATATAGGCTTTGTAAAACTAGGATTCAATTACCTATAATGAATACGTTGACTAGTTCAAATATAGGTGGTGAATTCACTCAAAAAGGAAAAAAAACAAAATGATAGACCATCAAGGGTTGTGGATATTATTTTTATCATACTCTAGGATCTTGAGAGTGATTCTATATCCTCTAAGGTTCTTGAGGCACCTACAAGACTTAAAGATAACACTTTGCCAATGCAATGATTAAATCAAGACATAAGAAATGTATAAATGCATAAAAAAGGTTATATCATAAAAATGTTAATGAAAATTAAAACTAAATCTCAATGAATTCAAAAAGTATCACTAATTTCCATGTGCAAGATGTCCCCTTCATTTATTTGAAGCCTAAATCACTTGATAATTTATGGTAGAAGTTTGGCAACACTTCGTTACACAATCTTGGTGTTTTCTTTCAATATAGTTTCAATGCAAAAATTTGTGATGTTGAATACCACCCCAAGGGGCCAATTTATATAAATTGAACCTCTTGGGGATTTCCAAAATGGGAGGGATAATGTGGCTTGGTAGATGAGTTTATTAGCTACTTATCAAGGCTGATTGGTTGCTGATGGAGCTGACATGATTACCTACAATAAATTACCCCCTTGATTGGAATTGATTTGAGGAGGTGGAGGAAATTTAGCCATCTTCCTCCATGCCTGTTGATTGCATAAATTGATAAAGGGGTAGGCTATAGTAATTCATGCCTTGAATGGTTGTTGCATGCATAATTAAATTTTTCTTATGTTGGACATAAATACATCACATGATTTTGCAATTTTAGTTGCTAGAGGCCAAATTTGGCAGGTAGCTAGAAATTTTGAATTGGTTGGGAATACGTGAGCTAGAAAGCATATTCACTTTCTGGTAAATTTTCCCTAAGGTGATTAATATTTTGTTGTTGGATTTTGACTACAAATTCTGAAGTATGTGTCAATTTCTATGGTTGAATTGATATTTTATGGATTTAGATCAAGGGTGGGTGTAAATGAGGTGGTCCAATTTTAGATATCTACATTTAAAAAATAGTTATAAAATTTAGACTCAAATATATACAAACTAATATTCTTGTAAGGTACCAATTAATGTAATACTTCCAACAAAATTTGGATAAAACACAACTTTAAAAGAAAATTCAAAATGGAAGAATTTGAATTTTGACAACAATGTTTTGACACATACTACCTCATACACACATGCCTAGACTACACATGGAACCCTTATTGATGCATGCACCCTCCCTTATTAGAAAGAGGTATTGCTTGGTAAGCATCATGAGGATGCCAAGTCAAAAATCTTGAAGAAGGCTAAGGTGTTTAATGAGGAGAATTTATGGATTGAATCCCTATGTTATAATTTTATTGTGAGACATTATTTAGCTATGCATTCTTCTGTATTGTTCTCTAAGGCATGGTCCACTTGGAAAAGAAAAGTAGTTTATCAACCAAGCAAAGGATTTAAAACATGATTTTTTTATGTAACACTTTGTATGGAGAAGAAGTTGGTATTCATGGAGGCATCCCTTTCATGATCCAATGGAGTGCACAACCTATTTTTTTCTCCCTCGATCAAATATGCTTACGACCTTAAGGAACAAGCTTTGAAGCATAATCATGCTCTTTTTTAGCTTAAGCATGTTTGTCTCAGTTCCAAACTTAAATGTTTATGTATAATTGAAAGCACCCTAAATCAAGAAGGCACATTGGGTACCTTGGTTATCCCAAAGTTCTCAATATTTAGGAGATCTAGATTTGAATCTTATCTTTGGCAAACTCAAATATTTATGGATGCAATGAAGATTTGGCAAGTGTGGTGGTCAATGTGGCTCTTTCATGCACCACATAAACCAATATTTTTCAATATTTATACCCATCCACCCAATCAAATGCAACCAAATACTAAAGTCACATATATTTAAATACATTGAAGTAGCAAAAAATAAGTGGAAGACACCAACAAATCATGGATTTTCAAGTGGCAATAGGTAATTTGACATCAATTTTCTAATATTTGGAGCTTTTTTTTTAAATTTTGGGAGACCATTAGGGAAAAATTCTAGAGGCCATAACATTTGGATATGGAAGCATTTTGTGCCCATTTTATTCAAATCAAATTATTTTTTTAGTTGTACGCAATGGTGGCATCAGTTCAAGTTCTTGATACAAGGTTAGGTGTTTAATTATGTAATATGGATCACCAAGCCCTAGTTACTCATATTAATAGATGGAACTACAATATTTAGTCAGCTTAAGTTATTGTCCAATTATGTAGTAAGAATATCTAGTGCATATTTCAAGAAAATAAAGCTACCACCCTTACTGATGAAACTTGCCATCAAAGGAAAAAAGAAGCTCTTGTCCTATTTTCCTTTATGTTTGAACTATAATTACTCTTCTACATCAAAGAGGAGAGTGAATCGATTAAGATATGGTTAAAATTGCTTTATTTATATTAAAAATTTAATATTAATAAAGTAAGTGGCTTGGGACTAGAGCTTTCTTCTCTCAAATTGATCAAGTTTGATAATATTGATGACTATATTATGAGATTTAAACCATTAAGAGTAAATATTGTATCTTCTAGATGCAAAAAGAAATATGATGCAAAGTGCATGAAGATTGTCCTTGTTAATATCTTCCCTTATTTTCACATGGTAAGCCTAATGGTTCATATGATTCTTAAGTTTTTGGAATCTAGATAAAATCCTACTCTTGACCAACTTTTCTCTCTCCTAGTTTATTTTGAGATGTCAATGAGGAATCGAGATGCCATTTCACAAATATAGGCCCATACACAAAAATTTAAATCCAAGGAGGCTAATACCTATGGGTCCAAGGGCTAGGTTAAGTCTTCAAAGCAATCAAAGGCCATTTATGAATACTACAAGATGGAAGGAAATCCAAGAAAGAATTGCTTACTAAATTTGCAAAGGATTGAAGTTAAGTTTTTGAAGATGAGTGGAAAACTTCTAGATAATGAGGAATATTCTGAAGGATCTATCTCAACTACATAGACCAATTAGAGCATCCATTATTGTGGAAGATATCATTGTCACTTATGTCTTCTCTTCTTGGCCTCTCAATTTATATTATGGGGAGTGTTGAAACTTTAATCTGATGCATGGCCAATGCTTACATTATATGATATGATATTGAATAGGCCTAAGGGCACTAATTGTAAAATATATTGATTCTATTGTAATATTGTATTATGTAATCCCTATGGGCCATGGTTAACCTTGTTATGTCTAAACTCACCTTATAAACTTGCAATTAACCTTAAAGCCTTTTTTGTTATATTGATTAAAGTTTAAGTCCATTTGTGTGTTTGGGTTTTTTGGTATTGGTATAAATACCCTCCTCCACTCTTCATTTTGATCATCAGAGTGTTGTGAACCTTATCTATGAATAGTACAATGATTATATATGATGCCTAGGGGTGGCCCCTAATCTCTATGTCTTTTCTTTTCTTTCATCATTTTATGCTTTCTTGATAAGATATTAGTGGATGGATTTCTTATTTTTGTGTTGAGCAAATATTGTGAATTTCATCACTTAAATGTCTCAATAATTTATAACAATCTATTAATTAATCCTGAGTTGTAAACCATTTCACTTGAAAATCTCAAATATTAAAAAAATACTTCTACCTTTTAATAATCTAGAATTTTTTATAACATGGTATATATGTTTATAATTATTATTTTTGTTTATATTATAATGTTATATAATAGTATCTAATGTTCTTTTATTTTTTTAGTGAGACATTTTTAACTCAATATAGGATTATGACTATAATAACTTGCTCTTAAAAACTCCATTATTGTCTCGACATGTCAATTTTTTAATCTTTAAATTAAATTATGCACCTTTTCTTTTGTATAAATAATATTGTTATTATATTTTTATTGTTTTTAACATATGTTAGCATTGAAACCATATAAAAAAAAGTGGTTAAAGCTTCTGATGAAGTTAGTTGACTTCCCAATGTATTCATAGGGAGTAATAATTTGTAAAACTACATCAACTCTTTTAGACAATGACTAATTCACTTACTCTAACCACATTGACAACTCATTTCTCATTTAAATTTTTATCCTATGTTCTTTAGGAGCTAATTTTATTAGGGATTATATTAGTACCTTTAATTTTATATGTTCAAGGTCAATTGTTTAAGAATTTTTAATTTTATTTGTAAAGCATCATGTTGCACTATATTGTTTAAGCATACTTTAACTAGTAGAGAATGAGACACCAATAGCATGCAAACAACTAGACTTCATGATATGTCAATAAACTTCCTCAAACAAATGATATATTGAGCATTTAAACCACTCGTAAGGTTTGTATATGCAATACTTCATGTTATTTCCAAGTTGCTAAGAGTGAATCATACTTAAGGGATGCATGCAACTAATGACCTAAAATTAATGTTTTCAATCTGTCAACAAGAAAACTAAAACAAGGGGAAAAAATATTACATGAAGTATTTATATAAATATTGCCAATTATTTAATCTATATAGATAGTGATCTATTTTTTAAAAAATGAGATACCACTAACATCCAAACAATTTGAATTCATATTATATCAACAAATACCCTTAAACACAATATTTAAACCACTTATGTGAGGTTTGCATATGGACAACTTCATGTTATTTTCAAATTGCTAGGAATGAAGCACACTTAAGGACTACATGCAACACATAATATAAAGTTTATGGTCCTCATTCATAAAGAAAAAACTAATATTTATGAATAAATCTATCTCTAAACAAGCCTTAATTCTTTGAAAAATAAGAGGAAAATTTATTCAAAATATTTATATAAATATTTTCAATATTTTAATCCATAACCATAGGGACTAAATGTTCATTTAGTGAGATATAATTAACATTTAAAAAATTAGACTTCGTAATATATCTTCCTTAATTACAATCATATATAGAGTATTTAAACCACTTAAGAGTGGAGCATAGTGAATGACCACATACAACCCATGATCTAAAAATTAAACTAAGATTTATGAATAAAACTACATTCAAACGATTCTTATTTCTTTAAAAAAGGAAGGGAAAAATTCTTGCACAAAATATTTATAAGGATTACATGCAACCCATGATCTAAAATTTATGATTTCAATCTATATAGGATATTGCCTCATGGACATTAAAAACTACTTTATCTTTACCTTCAACAAGAGAACTAAGATTTATGAATCAATATATATCTTCAAACAAGTTTTATTTTTGGAAGTGTGAGGGATGTTATGCATGCACGCAAGGATGGACACAAGGATGGGAGAGTTAAGATGTTACACATTCACATAGGGATAGGGTTATGATAAGCATACACACTATGCATGAACATAAGGATGGGGTATGTTAAGCATACACACATGGATTTGAGACTAGGAGAGTTGGGATGCTATGCATGCACATAGGGATGGGGGTGACGTTAAGCGTACACACATAGATCCGAGACCACAATAAGTATGCACACTTGGATCTAATACTAAGAGAGTCAGTATGTTATGCATGCACATTGGGATGAGGTGATGTTAAGCATACACATTATGTATGAACATAATGAGAGATGTTAAGCATACACACATAGACTCAAGACCATGAAAAATTCTCTTGAATGATGAGGGAACTCAAACTCTTAAAATCTTAACATTGATTACCCTACTCTGCCAAGACCATGTGATCATAATAATCAAATATTGAAACTTGATATCCTTGATCTTGGAGTATAGACCATATGGAATCAAATTTATAAGTTAAAATACAACCATTGAGCTATGTTAAAACACATCAAATATATAAATTAGATCCTAGGAGCCTTCATTTTACCATGTTTATCCCTTCATGTTTTCTCCCTAAAAATGGTCCATAAGGACCATGGAAACTAACACATGTACTTAAAAAGGATATATGGAATACAAATCAAAATTTTCTAGAGGATTTTTATGCACACAAGTATATGAGAATTCTTGTACAAGAAAATATAAAAGTTTAAATCTTGTACTAAAGTATAACATGATCTTAAAGTCAAGGTTAATAAATATTTTAAACATATATAGTTTGAGAGAGGGTAAAGAGACGCCATTATAATATAATATTAGCTCATATGTAGAAACAAAGGTTGGTGTAATACGATGATTTAATAGGAATCTATTTGAGGTCATTATCCACTCAAATCTTATCCCCACATTCAATTAAGGTGAAAAAGAAAATTTAAAATAAAAGTAAAATAAATAAATATTATATTTTATGTATATTGTTAATGGTTTCTCACAAAAGAACTTTTTAGATATTTATGTTGGAGAGAAATTTTTAAAATTATTATAAAATATATTACATTATTTTATGATTATAATTGTACATATAAAATAATAGTAATTGTAGGGCTTGATATATAAATTTTATATATTATATAAAAATTTTGAGGGGTTATATTTTAGTGTAGTTTTGATAATGTCAATGTGGTTGTAATATTTTCTTATGTTAAGTGCATGGATGGTGAAGTTTTATAAATTGTATTTTAGGATAATAAGTTAAATATCATTTAATGTTGTTTTAAATTTTCATATGAAGTGGATTTAAAGGATACCTTTGAAATATCAGACTTAGATATTTTTACATTCTTTTCATAAAAAACAAGTTTTGAATTAGATGATGGTAATTTTCATTCCAATTACTAAGTATATGCAAGATTTATAGAGAGGTTTAAAGTGAAATATTGTAAACCTTGGTGCACCCCATATTAGTTGACATTAAAGGTAGCCAAGCATTATATTTATCTTGAAGTTATTTCTATTTTATTTCAATAATTTATTATTTTGTCTAGTTTATTTGTCATAATATATTAGATATTGTTTTATTATTATCCAATTTCCAAGATCATGTAGGATTCTAAAAAACATCATATAAAAGTGATAAAAGGAGAGAGAAATACATTAAATGTAATTATAAGTACATAGATACTCTAATAATAAATATTATATACTTAGAGAGTTAAAATCTAATAGGCTTGATAATATAATGATACTTAAAAGTCTATTTGAGGTTACACATATTATTTTTCACTCGGTTTTCTTATTAGGTTATGTAGGAGGTAGTAGCTATTTGGACTTCGTTTCACTATATAGAGTTAAGCATAGAGGAGCAATGCATATATGGTTAAATAGGTAGTTTGATTTTAGAATTCAATGGATGAGCTTAAACTTTATATATGAAGCTTCCCATTTGAATCGTAGTAATGCAAGTGCTACCCAAATTGATCACAATTTAATTAAATATAATAACATTAATCATGTCAAGGTTTATTATCAATATATCATGAATTGGATTCAAGACGTTGTGATCTCCTTTATGTATTTAATGATAGAAAATTAGTCGGCGATATTTCATAATCTATTGATAGATTCCAAGCTTCTCAATCTCAAGTCTAAGATCAAGGTCTAACAAGTTATCATTAAGAAAGAATAAAGTAACTTATTACCAACTTTTCATCTCCATTATTGTGTTCAAAAAGTAATGCTAGATTTATGTATAAACTCATTATATCAAATACATTGAGACATCATCTACATTTTATTCTTTTACTATTGACACATAAATCACCAACTTGTGGGATTCATAGGATTCATGATAATATTATGAGATTTACTGTTAATAGTACTTAGTTATTAATTAATGGTGTATATATACTTGATACAATCAATATTTATAATTTATTTGTAACTTCCTCAAATCAAACCTTAAATAGAAAATTTTTAACACCTAAAGTGCTCCTTGACTTAGTTCTATTTGAATTTTGACAAAAGGTAGTCATCACTCATATGTAAAACCCTTGTATTTTGGTATCAAAACTACTCTTCTATACCCAAAAATAGTTCTATATGTTAATAATAGTGTATGACCAGTTCATGGAGGCTTGTTGCATTGCTATAAATATTTCACTCTACTGTAAAAATACTATTTACTATTATTTTCATGTGACACTCCATTCTAGCTCAAACTTGCTAGATCTAAGCATGAAAACAATGCAAACCCCATGCAAATAATCTCATGGATTAATTTGAAAAACAAGTTCATATAAATTATTAAATAAATATCTATAGTGGGGAAAACCATCAAGAGGAAGAAAAATAATTGTTTAATCAACCAGGCTTCATATTCTTGTAAAAATAGAGAATGTACAAGATATATTAGTCATCAATTAGCAATTGGATCAAATGTATAACTGCTCTATACTTGTTTTTATCTTTACATAGTGCTTCTCAATGCATTATTGCTCTTTAAATTTATCTTCTCTTTCCTTATGCAATCCCAAATAAGCCTCCTAAGAAAAAAGAGGGGATGGAAGCACCCTAATTTTGATAGGTTTCAGTCTATCCAAAACCAAAGTAGGAGAACCAGGACCATGGAACCAAGGTGAAATAAAGCCTCTCTAGATAGAGATGACCCAACCATACCCTTTCCCACTCTAGCTACTACCTCTCATACTCCCTCATTCTCTCATTTCCATCACTTCCATCCTCCACTCGTGTAATGCAAAAATATTGAGGGGAAGCATTTGTGTTGTATTTAACACCAATTTCCAATGATAAATAGAAGCAATCTGTTTACTCAATATATTATATAAAAAGTGTAAAAAATGATAGAAGAGAGATCAATATGATGGGTTCCCCTGAGCACCAAATAATCATTATATTATTTGTAGATAAGAGTCACAACACTCTAATTTAATGGTTGGACTGATTGGGAGGTATTTATATCAATACTAAAAATCCTCATACATAATCAATTTAACTTAATCTGACATAACAAGTAGGATTTATGTTAATTATAAAATAATTATAAAATGAGTTAATCATAATAAGGTTAACCATTGCTCATAGGGGTTGTATTAAAAGAATAATTAAATACATATTTACGATGATTGCATGTAGGCCTATACAAGACTATATCATACAATGTTGACTTTGACCATAAATCAGATTACACTTTCAACATACCCTCATTATCTAAACTGAGAGGAAATGGAGAAAATACGTTAGTAAGAATAATATCTTACACCCATAATAGATGGTCTAGTGGACCTCCTTACTTTAGGAAGACTCAATTAAATCCCCCTCATCATCTAGAAGTCTACTTATGTGAAGCTACCCTTATAATTGCACAAGAATATCCTTAGACTAGACTATAATAACCACAAATAATATCAAATATTTCTACACATAAAAATAACACCTCCTTTGTAACTCCGTATGAGGAATACAAGCCAAAAAATACTCCCTCTTAGAAGATGCTCCTGTTAGAGTAAATCACTATATAAAATATAGAAAAGCAATTATAGTGTTTCAAACTTTAACAACAGAATTAAAGAAAAATAAGACAAACACACACAGAAGAAGAGACAATGATTTTAACGTGGTTCACCCAATGTGGGTTACATCCACCGAGAATTTTCAGTCCTTCCTTTCTCAATCCAAGCAATAGAGGGTTACAACCTACAGCCAACATCTGCTGTAATTTCCTCTCTATTTTTCCAAGGAATCAACATAGTAATTTTTTTTTTGATTGGTGGAAAGGGTTTTGAAAGGTCCCTGAACCTTGTACAAGAGAGATTACAATAAAACCAAATCGACCGAGGTGGTCCAAGAAGAAAGGAAAAGAAAGTTGGTCAACCTCCACACTAGGGAGGGTGTCGCGAAATCGCGACCAAAATGGTGATGTCGCGAAATCACGACAGGAAGCGCCGTAGAAGCCAAAGAAAGAAAAGAAGTCATGAAATCACGACAAGAAACGCCACCGAAGCCGAAGAAGGGAAGAAGTCGCGATATCGCGACATGTTGCAAAGTGTCGCGATATCGCGACAAGTTGCAGAGTTGGAGCCGGTCGAGAAAAAGAGCCGCAAAATCGCTACAAGAAGTGAGAACGCTGCCGAAGAGAAAAGGTGTCGCGAAATCGTGACAAGAATGAAGACCGCAGCCGAAGAAGAAAAAGAGCCCCGAAATCGCGACTAAAGTGGAAGCCTGCTGCCAAGAAGAAAAAGCGTCGCGATATCACGATAGAAATGAAGACCGCCTTTGGAGAGAAAAAATGTCGCGATATCGCGACAAGTTTGCGCAAAGGCACCCGGAGAGAAAAAGTGTCGCGATATCGCGACAAAAATGAAGACCGCCTTTGGGGTGAAAAAAGGTCACGATATCGCGAAAAATCTGCGCAAAGGCACCCGGAGAGAAAAAGTGTCACGATATCGCGACAGAATGGAAGACCGCCATTGGAGAGAAAAGGCGTCGCGATATCGCCACCAAATGGAAGACCGTCGTTGGAGAGAGAAAAAATGTCGCGATATCGCGACCAAAATGAAGACCGCTTTTGGAGAGAGAAAAAGCGTTGTGATATCACGACAAAGATGAAGACCGCCTTTGGATAGAAAAATAGTTGCGATATCACGACAAGTTTGCGCAAAGGCACCCGAAGAGAAAAAGTGTCGCGATATCACGACATAAAGGAAGACCGCCGTTGGAGAGAAAACTTGTCGCGAAATTGCGATCGATAGGAAGACCGCCATTGGAGAGAGAAAAGGTGTCGCGAAATCGCGACAAAAAGCAAGACTGCGCCTGAAGGCCAAAAGTGTCGCGATATCGCGACAAGTTTGCGAAAGAGCACCCAAAGGGAAAAAGTGTCGCGATATCGCGACAAGTATGCAGAAAAGTTCCCGGAGAGAAAAAGTGTCACGATATCGCGACAAGTTGGAAGACCGTACCAGAGGAAGAGAAAGGTGTCGCGATATCGCGACAAAAAGCACCCTCGTGGCCTGAGCAAAAAAGAAGTTTGTGATAGCGCTGCAAGCTGAGATTTTGCAACCAACTTAGAAAAATGACGCAAAAACGCTCCAAGGTGCCAAAACATAGTCGAAGAACCCGAAGATCAGTAACCCACTCACATTGTGCAAACATTGGAACTTGAAGAAACGTCCCTTAGGCTGATTGGGAAGGAGTCTCTCCAGACCTGAATGTCAGTTGCGTCAACTCCCTTATTAGCAAGCTAGTCCGCAGCTTTGTTTCCTTCCCGATATTGATGTTGGATGATTAATTTTGGATAAACACCAATAAGAGTCTTGCATTCATCGAAGATGGAAGCCAGGGCCCAGGGAGGCACGAAGGTTCCTTTGAGCCAGTTAATGCACTGTAATGAGTCTCCTTCTATGATGAGTTTATTGATAGTCAAGCCTTCCAAGAGAATCAAACTTTGGAACAAGGCCCGAGCCTCGGCCATATTGTTAGACTGAATTCCTAGGTTCTGAGCGAAGGCTAAAATTATTTCTCCTCTATGATTTATGAGAATCCCACCTTCACCAAAAACGCTAGGGTTGCCTTTGGCTGTGCCATCGAAGTTAAGCTTGTGCCACCTAGAAGGAGGTAAGACCCACTTGATAACAGACCTGTCAACCGAAGTGTGGGGTGTGGCAGAAAAATTAAGAATATTGAAATGATTTTCTAGATCCAATTAAAGTCCAGGAGGGGGGGGTTTGGTCAATGACACAAGAGAGGCATTCTCCGCAGCAAGGGTCAAGATTTTGGCAACGACAATCTTCTTATCCTTGACTATGTTTTGAAAATTTTTGGCATTTCTCTCCAGCCAAATCTGCCATAGGAAGATGTGGAGGCAAGCTTGCCACATGAATTTGAATCAACATAGTAATTTTCATTGTCATAGTCATCTCTGAATGTTAATCTTGGAATGTATTAAGAAAAGCAGTTTGTTTTTTCTATTTTTTCTTATATATAGTTGTGAGGAAAAATAGAGATGACTATGACAATGAAAATTACTATCAACATAGTAATTTTCATTGTCATAGTCATCTCTGTGTTTCCTCACAACTATATATAAGAAAAAATAGAAAAAACAAACTGCTTTTCTTAATACATTCCAAGATTAACATTGAGTTCCCAGCATCTAATTTTGGGATAAAAACAAAAAAAACTTTCCCTGGCTGTCTTGTTGTAAATCCGAAAACTTTCTCTGGTAGACTAACAGATCGTAAATTTGGAAACTTTCCCTGCCGTCTTGTAGTAAATCCAAAAATTTCTCTGTTTAGCCTCCTCATAATTAGGCTCCATTCCTAACAATCTCCCACTTGGAGACTAATTCCATTGCACCATACTGCAACCACGAACTGAAAAATTCTCATCATGGCCTCTTATTCCTTAAGGCTAACTGAAGTTGAGCAAAAGCTCAAGTTTTCTCTTGACACAACTTTTGTAAGCATGTCGGCGAGGATTTTGTGATGTGTGAACCTTCCCTAATTTCAAAGATCCATCTTCCACTACCGATCTAATGAAATGATACCCGAGTTTGATGTGTTTAGTTTTTGAATGGAATGCTGAATTCTTCGCAAGGTGTATAGCACTTTGGCTATCACTCCACAACCTATTATCCTCTTGCTTCTTCCCCAGTTCTTCCATTAGTCTTTGCAACCAAACCATCTCTTTGCTTGCTTCTGTAGCAGCAACATATTCAGCTTTAGTGGTTGAAAGGGCAACTACGTGTTGGAGTTTAGAAATCCAACTAACCGCTCCTCCTCCTATAGTAAATATGTAGCCAGTAGTGCTCCTTCCACCATCAATATCACCTGCCATATCAGAATCTACAAAACCTTTCAAGCATATATTAGAGCCTCCAAAATTCAAAGAATAATTTGAAGTTCCTCTCAAGTACCTGAGTATCCATTTTATCGCTTGCCAATGTCCTTTTCTTGGATTACTCATAAATCTACTCACTACTCCCACTGCGTGGGCAATATCTGGTCTTGTACAAACCATTGCATATATCAAGCTTCCAACCGTTGAGGCATAGGGAACCTTAGCCATATGCTCTTGTTCCTTTTGTGTCTTGGGACACAAATCTTTGGTGAGTTTGAAATGCTTTGCCAATGAAGTAGCAACAGACTTTGCATTGTTCATGTTGAATCTCTTAAGCACTTTTTCAATGTATTTTTCTTGTGATAATTTCAGAGTGTGACTCTCCTTGTCTCTTGTTATCCTCATACCAAGGATTTGTTTGGCTTCTCCCAAATCCTTCATGGCAAAGGATTTAGCCAACTTCTTCTTGAGCATGTTTATATCTTGCATATTTGTTCTTGCAACTAACATGTCATCCACATACAATAGCAAAATAACATAGTTACCATTTCCGGTTTGCTTAAAATATACACGAGTGATCACTTTGACATCTTTCAAACCTTTGATTAGCCATGAACTTATCAAATTTTAAATACCACTTGTCTAGGAGCTTGTTTTAACCCATACAAGCTCTTTTTCGGTTTACATACCCAATCCTCTTTACCTTTCACCTGAAAGCATTCTGGTTGGTGCATATAAATTTCCTCCTCCAAATCACCATGAAGAAATGTTGTCTTCACATCCAATTTCTCCAGATACAAATTTTATATAGCTATAAGACTCAAAATCGCTCTAATAGAGGTCATTTTTACAACTGGAGAAAAAATCTCATCAAAATCAATACCTTTTTTCTGAGCGAATCCCTTGACCACTAGTCTTGCTTTGTATCTCTTATGCCCTTCATTCTCCTCTTTAATCTTGTACACCCATTTATTGGTCAAAGCTCTTTTACCTTTGGGTAGCTCAACCAAATCCCAAGTTTGGTTGTGAAATAAAGAGTCCATTTCTTCATTCATTGCAAGCTCCCACTTATTCCTGGTATCCATATATAATGCTTCCTAAAAACATTCTAGCTCACCAGCATCAGTATACAAAACATAATCAGAGAAATGTTGAGGAATTTTACTTATCTTGGTAGATCGTCTAACAACACTTTCTGGAGATTGAGGTGCTTGTTGTTGTTGTTGTACATTTTGATCTTCTACCACTTTTGGAGTTACCTTTTCTATGTGTCCATCAAGGTCTATGTATTCAACAATTTCCTCTTTCTGTTTCTTTCCCTGCAACCAATCTTTATACAAGTTTTTTTCATTAAATATGACATCCCTACTTCTAATGATTTTTTGGTTATCACAATCCCATAATCTGTAACCCAAGCCATCAATACCATAACCAATAAAATAACACTTTTGGGCCTTAGCATCTAACTTATTTCTATTCTCTTTGTCTATATGCATAAAAGCCTCACATCCAAATACCTTAAGGAAAGAATAATTTACTGGTTTACCTGTCCAAAGCTCTTTCGAAATTCCTCCATCCAAGGCACTATATGGTCCTCTATTAATCAAATATACTGCAGTATCAATAGCATGAGCCCATAAAAATAATGGTAAGCCTACATGTATTCTCATGCTCCTAGCATGCTCCATGATGGTTCTATTCATTCTTTCTGCAACCCCATTTTCTTGAGGTGTTCTTGGAACTACCTTGATTCTTCTAATTCCATTTTTAGAACAAAACACATCAAATTCTCTACTACAATATTCTCCACCATTATTCGACTTTAGACACTTTAACCTTTTTCCAATTTCATTTTCAACTAATGCTTTCCAATTCTTAAAGGTATTAAAAACATCACTTTTATTCTTAATGCAATATATCCATGTTTTCCTTGTTGCATCATCAATAAAAAGTACATAGTAAGAGGAACCTCCAAGAGAAGTTACCTGAGTTGGGCCCCAAACATCTGAGTGCACAAGCTCCAATTTCTCTTTCTTCCTTTCCTTGCCATCCTTGAGAAATCTAACTCTCTTTGCTTTACCATAAACACAATCCTCATAGAATTCCAAATCAATCTCTTTTAACTTAGGCAATAAATTTCTTGAATGTAAAATTTCCATACCTTTTCCACTCATATGGCCAAGTCTTTGGTGCCACAAAGATGCACTCTCACCTGTAGAAACTAAATTCATGGAGCAGTGAAAAAAATCAGTAAGTAAATAAAGAGTACCCACAAATTTACCTCTAGTTATTATCAATGAACCTTTAGTAAATTTCCAAGCATTTTCTTCGAATGCAACCGTGTATCCTTTACCATCAAGCTTACTTGCCGATATAAGATTTATCTTTAAATCTGGTATGTGCCTCACCTCTTTAAGAACCCATTGACATCCATTTGGGTATTTAATCAAAATATTTCCAATACCCACAATTTTACATGGTTGGTCATTTCCCAATAGAACCTGTCCATAATCTCCAAAAACATAATCTATGAAGTATTCCTTATGTGAGGTAGCATGGAATGAAGCACCACTATCAATTACCCAATAATCACTATTTCTATCAAGAGATAAGATTAAAGCATCTTGTAGAATTTGTCCGATAATATTGGCTTCTGAAGCGTTACCATTATTATCATTACCTTCATTTCCATCACCCTTTCTTTGCCAAGAGTCCTTCTTGAGATGACCCTTTTTGCCACAGTGCCAACACTGTAGCTTTCCTTTTCCATGTGATTTGGATCTGCCTTTGGATTTGCCACGATGTGAACTCTTGCCTCTTTCTCTTCCGCTTCCTCTATTCTCAACAGTTAAGGTGGTGCTAGATGATTCTCCTATGGTTTTTCTTCTCATGTCCTCACTGAGTATCACACCAACCACATCATCAAATTCTAATTTATTTGAACTCGAAGCCGAGTTACTTACCGCCATTACCAAAGCTGTTCCAACTTTTTGAAAGAGAGCATAAGATTAATAAGGCCCTAAGCTCATCATCAAAATCCAATCCTACTGAATGCAATTGATTAGTGAGAGTATTAAATTCATTTAAATGATCATGCACAGATCCTCCTTCACTCATTTTCATGTTAAATAATCTTTTCATTAAGAATACCTTATTTGATGCTGATGGTTTCTCATACATCTTGGCCAACTTATCAATGACTCCCTTGGTAGTCTTTTCATCAGAGATGTTGAAAGCTACGGTGGCTCCCAAGCACAGCCTCATAGTACCCAATGCATTTCTATCAAGGAGACTCCACTCCTCATCATACATAGATGAAGGTCTCTCTGTTTCCCCCTCAAGAGGTAAGTAAAGATCCTTCTGGTACAAGTAATCCTCCATTTGCATCTTCCAAAATTGAAAATTCTGGCCATTGAATTTTTGAACTCTAAACCTCCCTTCTTCCACCATTGCTCCCACTTGATCTAGAAATTCTCCTTCTATCAAGTGCACCCAACAAAACAACCGCTCTGATACCACTTGTTAGAGTAAATCACTATATAAAATATAGAAAAGCAATTATAGTGTTTCAAACTTTAACAGCAAAATTAAAGAAAAATAAGACAAACACACACAGAAGAAGAGACAACGATTTTAACATGGTTCACCCAATGTGGGTTACATCCACCGAGAATTTTCAGTCCTTCCTTTCTCAATCCAAGCAATAGAGGGTTACAACCTACAGCCAACATCTGCTGTAATTTCCTCTCTATTTTTCCAAGGAATCAACATAGTAATTTTCATTGTCATAGTCATCTCTGTTTTTCCTCACAACTATATATAAGAAAAAAAACAAAAAAACAAACTGCTTTTCTTAATACATTCCAAGATTAACATTGAGTTCCCAGCATCTAATTTTGGGATAAAAACAAAAAAAACTTTCCCTGGCTGTCTTGTTGTAAATCCGAAAACTTTCTCTGGTAGACTAACAGACTATAAATCTGGAAACTTTCCCTGCCCGTCCTGCAGTAAATCCAGAAACTTTCTCTGTTTAGACTCCTCATAATTAGGCTCCATTCCTAACAGTTCCAATATTCTATAGATGCATAATGCAAGGCTTGGAAGTATGATTTCACTTTTATAGCACACTTTACCTTATTTGAAAACTTTGACTTACCCTTAGACCACCTAATTGTCATCACCAAAAGAGGGTTTATGTGTGCATGCTTATGAGAAGATCCATTACAAAATTTCAAGAATAAATAAACAAAAATTAAAATAGAGAGGAGATCATGAAGGGTTAGATCTTCATGTATAAAATAAACCAATAGCCCAAGCATTCGATAGGAGGAGCAAGGATTGGGTAGAGCACTTTTTAAATCCTTTTTTTTTTTTTACCTCCAAAATATCCAAGAACTATATTTAATTCTATAAATCCAACTTTCTCTTCTATTTATATGCACCAAATATTTTTTATTATGTAATATACTATACATTCATCCCTTTGAATGTGGGGTAATAGGTCTTGAAGACAATCACACAAGGGGATGTACTTCCACATGTAGTAAGTCCTTGAACAAATATCACTAATGTAAAGAGCTAAAAAAAAACTGAAAATTTAAAAATAAAAAGAAAAAATAGGCTCAAAATGCTTTCCTATGCAAACGTTATGGCCTCTAGATATTTGCCCTTCAAATAGCCCTTATGTCACACTTTTGGAAAACATCATTTTTTTTTACTTTTTCTAATTTTCTACAAGGAAAATTACTAAGAGATATATTCTTTTTTTTTCTTCTTACATCAAAAGTTAGAATGCCCTCATGCCATTCTTGTTTAGCCCAACTATCACCATCACTGATCGAGTCCAAAGGTGTGCCCTTTTCATGAATAAGGGCCTCATTATCCATAATAATAAAGATATCTAACCATTAATAAACATGGTTCATGAGATTTAAATTAAGGTAAATAAATATATTTTGTTTTCCTTCTTCCATCCAAGTCCCCAAATCTCCCAATCAGGACAAAAGCATCACAATTTTTCCTCCTTTAAAATAACACCTAGTCTTCTTTATGAGGAAACAATGTTTGACTCTTCATGTAAGGGCCAAGAAATATTTTTTAGTTCAAATTGGCAATCCTTATTCTACCATAAGTGGTTTGGATCTACACGAAAAGGTAAAAAAAATTCCAATAATAATGGAAAATAACCTGGAGCAAGCATAAATTCTCTAAAAAAATTAAAATAATCGGAGAAAAATAAATCTTTCTTTTGTCTCTTTTGTTGATGGTGCTTTTAAATCTCTAAGAAATAATTCATTCTAAAATTTAGAAGAATTATAAGAGGCTCCAAACAACATTCTATATGATCAAACAATGAAGCTCTATATCTACTATTACCATGTTATATTTCACACCAATTTCTAGTAATAGATAGTAGCAATCCTTTCACTTGAGAACTAAATATTTGCTATATTATCTATATATAAGAATTAAAACACTCTAATTCAATGGAAGGAGTGGTTACAAGGTACTTATACCAAGTTAACCTATGTCGACATAATAAGTGGGCTTTAGGTTAATTACAAACATAAGAGAATTTTAACTATAACAAGGTTAATTGTATCCCATAGGGAATACATTAAAAGAATAATTAAATTTTCTGTAATGATTTCCTATAGGCCTACACAATCATATATCATATAATGTCAGCTTTGGCCATAAGTCAAATTACACTTTCAATAATTTAGCCCCCTCAAATCTATCATTCTAAGAAGCTTTACTAAAGAATATCCAAATAATTCCCTTGTTTTAATAAGGTGAAATGTCAAAAATTATAAAAGAATAGATCTCCATGAATCCACATTTCATAAACTCAGGATGCTTGGTTGTAGTGGATATTAGCCTAATATTGAGGATATATAGAGAGAAACTGGCTATAAACATGATATAATGAAGACAACTACTCTTATTTAACTTTCTCTTGGTGCCCAACTTTTGTTAAGGTACTTATATGATTTGAAAACTAAAACATGGACTTTAAATAGGGCTAATGCAATAACCATCTATCCTAGAGGATATTTCATTGTAATGTGTGAAAATAAAAAAGAGAGACAAATCTTCTAGGACGAACCTTAGTTCTTTTATAATGTCAATTTATTCATAAAATTATGGCAAACATGGTTTAAGTGAATATATCATATTCCTACCAAGGCTTCGATATGGATCTTCTTATATGAACTTCCATATGAATGCTAGAATAAATATGTATCTAAATCTAGTGGTAACTTTATCAGTGCTGGAATATCTCTATTTTAACATTATTAGGCCAAGATAAAAAATGATGAAGTGTCTAAAAATCTTGATGTATCCTATAGGAACATCCAGCATGGTATTAGATTCAATACAAAGCTATTTCACTCAATTATGCAAAAGGGATGTATATGATCAATTGTGGTAGATATGGATAAGCTATTAGTTTTATTAGATTCCTCATAAAATTTCTAGGGGTCTTAGTTCAACACTTCTAGTAATATCATTATTTTGACACTTGTGTTTGCATCCAAAAAATGATTTATATTTCCCTCCAAATGTTTATAATGTGAAAAGGGAATAATCTAGTTATGCTAGGAAAAAATAGTTGGTATATGAGTTTTGGTGTGAATGGTAAGTATGTGTGAATTTTTGTATGGTCTACTAATTTTGGAAACAAAAGGGTAATTTATGTTCATTCTAATGTAATAGTGTATTGGAAAATCCCTTGCCTCACAAGTTGGAGATCTCATTTTCTATGTGCACAAATAATTTTTTTACCTTTTTGCTTGCAAAGATAGTAAGTGAACATATTTGATGACATATTGGCCCCTCACATGGATTGATATTTTCAATGATGGAAGAAGGTCCCATGTGAATCATCCACTAGTGCCATAATGGTAAGACATCCCTATTAAATCCTTGAGGTTAATTCAAGTCACAATAATACCTTTATTTTGATAACATATTTTTTTATAGTGTCTATCCATTTATTTCTATGATGTTGGGTTTTGTTTGCAATGGTGGTGTAATGGCAAGGAGGATGATTGACATCCAAACCATATTAGATTTTAATCTTGCTATATGGTTATAAGACATTTGCCATCCTAGGATGAGATATATTCTTACAGTTACCATAGTTATAAGATATTTTAATGCAAATCTATTGAATATAGACTCTATAAGACCTATCTCAATATAGGTCTCTTTATTTTTTTCAAATGGGCTCATTGTATTATTAAAATAAATAAAGTAGTAAATTTGATTGATTAAATTTAGTTCACTCAATAAAAAGCCTATGAAACTTTGTAAAATAAAATATAAAAATATTTATAAAGCAATACCATGTCAAGCACCAAGTGTCACACAAATATAATATTTGTGACAAGATGTGGTTATATATGTGAAAGGAAAAATTAAAAGACTTAGAAAAATTATTAGACCATTTTATTGTGGGTTATAATCAATCACCAAGTAGATAGGAAATAATGCATTTGGGTTCAATATCCTGCCCTACCTTATTTTAATACTATCTTTAACATGGCGGTTCTTCATACATATTTTACACTTTGTTGGATATATTAAATACACCAAAATAATCACATTGAATACATATTAATCATGATTACACTATACCTATAAACATATAATGAGCAAGGGTAATTGAATATAGTCTATATTATTTTAATGAGTTTATGAATTAAGTCTATGCATCTATTAGGAATGTGGTTATATAGAAATCGCATATATAATAATTTTTTTCACCTGGTTTAATAACTTGATGTAGTGAAGGTCATTACTACTTAATAAGGGATGATTGATCCAAGTGGTTTAGCTTGCCAAAGGGACCTATTTGAAGAAAAATATTTTTTTTCTATCAAAATTACCATCTTCTTATTTTCCAATTATCATTTTAATAACTAATAAAAGATATATCATTCCATATTTTATATATATTTTTATTTATTGTTGTGTCCATATATACATAGCTATGTGTTGTCTGATTATGCAAAGTAGTGCTTCTAGTTGCTAATCCATTTCTAGTGAATTTTGTAAAAGATAATGTTTAGAAAGATGTAAGTTCTCATAATTAGAAAATACAAACACCCAACCCAAGGAGAGAAGATGATAATATAGAAATAAGACATCCATTATAACAATTTCTAAAACAAAGAAACATATCATATTATTTTTAAATGAACAATTATCTTGTTAGGATTAAACAATAAAACACGAGCAATAAAATACGGAAATAAAACACAAAAGAAATAATGCAATACACAATAGACACAGATTTACGTGGTTCACCCAATATGGGCTACGTCCACGAAGAAAATAACCAGGCCTTTTATTCCATCCATAAAATCCCTTTGTACACAGTCATGCACCAAACATTACAATCAGCCACCATACAACATCCTCTTATAAAAGTGCATTACAATTTTAGGGCAAAAACCCACCTAAAATCTACCGTTCGATCTGTGACCTAATAACAAACGGTCCAAATTTACATAGAGGAAAAAACATCTATTTTTGGCTTCTAGTACCCCCTAGCAAACACTAGTAGGGGGGCTAATGCCCCCCATACACCCCCCCCTCTTTCGTGTGGTGGGTCCAAGTGCGGTTGAAAACAAGGCCTCTGAATTAGGCTCCACAATCAACATTATCTCCACAACCCTAATATATTTCACTTTAGAAGAAATAATATTAGCTCTAAAATATTCATTAAGTATTCTCTATATTAATAGGATTCATCCATGTTAAACATATATTTTTCTATAGTGAAAGCATATTATTTTTTCTCTATAATTTCTATCTAATATCATATTTGTTGAATGTTTATTTTTTTGAAGGAACCATTTGAGATAAGTTTTCTATGTATGCATCTAGAATTGTCCTCACTTGACACCAACGTCTAATTGCCTATTTGAGTGGGACATATATTATTGTAATTCAAATATAAACAACATATAACAAAGAACTATACTCCATCATCTAGATATGTTAATAGTGAAAGCATTATATCATAGTTAAAAAAATAATTAGTGCATATCATTTCATCAAAAATTATGCATAAGATGGTAGCAATAACATATTTCTATTTAACCTATATATTTTGAATTGTCCTCACTTGACATCAACATATTATTAGTAATTGGATTTAGGAATAATAATGTAATTCAAATTCAAATAATAGATAACAAAGAACTATACTCCATCATCCAAGTGTGTTAATAGTAAAAGCATTATATCATATTTAAGAAAACAATTAATTCCTAGAATTCCATTTGAAAATCATTCATAAAAAGGTAGCAATGACATATTTCTATTTAACCTCCAAATGTAGCACTACCATGATGAATACTTGTGATCATGAAATTTTAAGTTTAGTAAATTATATGAAGGCAATCCAAAATTTATATATCTATATATCATGCTCTTTAAGCAAGTAAAAGAATGATATTTTTTTTGAAAAAAATTAATCTTTTTTTCATTCAATGCATCTCCATCCAACATTAAGAGATAAATATAATATGATTTTGGATGCACACTATAATTGAGTAATATGGAAAATGTTGTGGGTAAATATTAGAATTGTTATAAAAAAATTGTTGATTGAGTATTTGAAATGATGTTATTAAGTAATTTATTGTATATATTAATACTACACCTACAAAATCTATGGCTTATTTGCTAGGAGGTTGTTTCATTGGATTTTCAGGTTTGATTTATGGGATACAACTCAGTCTTTCTTGATGTCTTATTGCTATATCTAAGGTTTGGGGGTGCCTTTCAAAACCCTACTTGTAATAGGTTTGGGGACCCTTTTAAAACCCCTTCTACTATCAATAAAAAAATATTACACCTACAAATAATAAGTGAGGTAAAATTCAATATCAAAACCTAGTATTTAAGAGTCAATATCCATGGATTTCTTAGAAGATTTCAATAATATTATTATATTCTAACAATGGCTATAGTTTTATAGTAATAGATGGATTCTCAAAAATGGACATGTCAACACCATGTTAGAAGGTCATTTTAGTAGAGAACACTACAAAATATTTTTACTCCTAAATAAAAATTTAAATCAAATATGGATAGCTAATTTTTAATTACCTTCTTGTTCACCTTTTGGGCCATGGTGTATATGAAGTCGACTAAGCCTACCACATTCTATCCATAGACATATGGAAAGACAAAAATAATTGAATAGATGATTGTACATCTTCTTAAAGAGAACAATTTAATGCATTATAATATATGGAATGATATATTTTCTTATTGTTAGCGTTTCAACTCTATTCTCACGAGATTTAGTAATATAAAATATTCACACAATTGCATACATTCAATAAAAAACTTATTGAATAATATTATTGATGAATATTTCAACACAAGCAATGCAAATTCAATGTATTGCACAACTTGTTCTCACTATCTCACATATTACAATGCTTTATCTTCAATATATACCCAATATGGATATCAAACTCGTCACACTCACAAATCTTGACCTTTCTATTTACACTAACTCTTCATCTCCTCAAACATACAGGAGATCTAACTCTTCATGTTTCTCATGGGAGAAATATATTTTAATGACTCCACATAATAACAAAATCTAATGATTACACACTAAAATATAAATATTTATATAACACCACACTTACATGACACTTACTGTATACTCAAATATTTGTATGGTACTTGCAATATTACAAGATACCAAATAATGTAATCTCCAACACCCCCTATATTACATTATTGGGTAAGAGGGTCCTTTGTCTTCATTTGCTTTGGTCTTCTTGATCTGACTTTGATGATGCATTGTGGCTTGCTCTAATTCTAGTACTGATTTTGTTTCTTCTAGATCACTTGTTAAACAAGTTCAAACCTTTTTTGGGCCATATTCTAGAATTAGAAAATCTATTTAGTGCTATCCTTGTTATCATTTCCTTAATCTTATCTCATTCATACATTCTTATCCATCCATAATTCATATTCATATTATTATTTATTTGGTACCAATAATATCTTTGAGACTAATTGTTACCACTACAAATTTTACAATAATGAAAATCCCAACATCTTTTTATCTTTTGTCTATGCTTTCCACAATATCTACACCCATTTTTTCCTGTATCAATATTAGTTTTGTTTTTTCTTGTCATAATTTTTTTTGTTCATAACTTTTATCAAGCCTTAATTCATTATTACTTGATTGTTTAAGATCTTCATTTTTTTGCCTCACAATATTATTTTACCAAAAAAAATCAAAATTTGTGTCACTGTATTCTGTTAAAATTTCTATAATAATTTCTTTGCAGTTGTTATTGATATCATTACCATGTTCATAATTATCACATACACTTTTTTCGCACTCTTTGTTTTCACAAAGTATACTCAAGTCCCTTGTACCACATGCTATTTTTATTCCCTGATCAATGTCTCTTGGATCACAACTCACATGAGTCTTTATGGGCTCCAAATTATTTGTATCATAACAATTTTTGCATTATTAAAAGTAGTCTTTTGATGAATATCATTAGTGTTGTAATATGCATCTATCATTATGAGTCTCAAATCTTGCATGCCATAGCTTGTATTTTTCATCATGGGTTTGATCTTCAAATTTTCAATTATTTATTCTTATTTTTTATTCTTCACCTTGTCAAGTACTGTATGTATTATCTTTTTCATATCAATAGGTAATGTAATAATATGTTCATAGCATTCATCAGCTTCATTGAGAAAATTATTGAAGTAGTATTTATATGTTGAAAAATTTTCATCTTTAGCTTCTTCAAAAATTATTTGTGAGTACATAAAGTGGTATTAGCTCAATTAGTTAGATTCCTCAATGTTTAAAGAGGAGACTAAGGTTCAAATCTTGCCAAGCGATACACGGATAATATCCAAGCTTTGTTGTAATACCACTATGTGGTGATGATGTAATACAGGTGGGACCTATTTCAATCCCATATAACCAATTGAAAAAATAATTATCTGTGAGTACCATGTTAATTCTAGTGACACACTTATAATTTTCATTTTTATTTTGAGCATTTAAGAGTTCTTCAAGTTCTTTAAACTATGAATGTTTAGCTTGCTTCTCTTCTTTGCTAGTTTTTGATGATTAATGTCCTTGAATTTTTATTTATTTTCCTTCATTCGTACTAACCTTTGGTAATGCATACCTTTGTTTATTTGTTTGCTTTTTATTTTTTATTTTTTATTTTCATGTTAGCAAATTTCTCACTAGCAATGTCTATAATAAGAGATTCTCAATAGTCTTCTTTTCATAAATCAAATAAATCTTGTTCCTTTAAATAATAGTCCTTTCACTTTCTTCATCCTTATTTTCAACTTTAATTAATTGTTTCTTCAACTAATTTTCTTTGTAGTAGAAATCATTTTAACTCCAAATTCAAATTTTTTTCTTTTCTTCAAATAATTATTCTTCTCTTTGATATATATTTTTTCTTCAAATAACTCAATTTTCTTAACCTTCCTTCAATAATTTCAAATACTATATTTTATTCAAATATATTAATCATATTACTTTAGTCAATAATCAACTTTTAACAATCAACTGGCATTAGCTCAACCAGTTATATTCCTTCATATTTCAAGGAGATCTAGGTTCAAATCTTGTGAAATGATACATTGATAATATCTAAGCTTTGTTGTAATACCACTAGGTGGTTATGATGTAATATAGGTGGGACCTATTTAAATCCCATATAACCCATTAAAAAATAATTAACTTTCAATAGTGAGTGCAGTTGAAAGCGAGTGCAAGTGGAAGTTGGGAGTGAGTACAATTAAAAATGAGTCTGAGCATGAGTTGGAAGTGAATGCATCTAAAAGCAAATGCAAGTGTGAGCCAAGAGTGTGTGTAGCCAAAAGTGAGTGCAAGCATGAGCCATGAGTTAGGAGGAAATATGAGCAGGAAAGAAGAAAATAGAAAGCAATGTGTGATCAAGGAACAAGTACCACTTCTTATTACAGATCTTAGAAGAAAGGATTCATTTGAAAAAAATCTAGGTAAAATAGAAAGAAATTCATTTGTGAAAGTCCTTAAAAAAAGTATGAATGGCTAATTTGGAAGTATGGATGCCCTAGCTAGCAATAAGAGGAAGATCAAATCTATGGTAAACCCAGTCCAGGTAGTATATTCTACACCATAAGTGATTATCAAGGATGAGATGATTGAGCATGATATAATGGTTCTTAAAACTACAGATTTAATATGTAAGTTTCATGGATATTGACCAGGTTTTTCTATGATTCAAAATTGGATCGAGTGGAAGTCGAGATTGAATTCAAATTACTCCATGACTTTTCTTCCAAAAGGATTTTTCCTCATTATTTTCTCAAGCTCGAAAATAAGGAATAAAATAATGGATGAGGGTCATGGTTTAGGGGCAAATATGGATTATATTTAATACCTTGGAGTGAGGAATTTTTGTGGATACAAAAACTATTAAAAGGCTTCTGGTATGGATTAGGCTTTTTAGATTTTCTTATCAACTCATCATTAAGGAGGTTTTGAAGAATATTGGTAATAATCTAGGTGAATTCATCCAAGAAGGACCAACTACTAAGGAGATAAGGCATGTTGTTTACACTCGAATATGTGTTGCCATGGATAGTTTTAAACCTTTACCATAGTCAATTAGGATTAAATATAAATTAAGAGAGTGGGATCAGCAAGTGGATTATGAAAATATTGCATTTCGATGTCGTAAATGTCATGAAACTAGGTACATGGTAAGAGATTGCAAAGTAAAAATGGAGGAAGGTATGGAATTTGTTGGGAATGAAGGTAGATTTAATTTGAAACAAGGATACCATATCATAGGAGAAGGTAGGTTAAACCAAGGATTTTCCACTCTTTAAAAAGTGGCTAGAATTATCCCTCTACATCATCAGTTCACTCAAATTAGCCATTAGAAGAAAAAATGATATGGGGGATAAAGAAGTATAATGTGTAAGTTCAAATACAAAAGAAGCTAAGGTGAGAAGGAAGAGGGGGAAAAAAAAATTAAAACAAAGGAATATGGGGAGATGAATTTTAAAAAAAATAAGGTGAAGGAGGTTAATCTTAATCCAGGTAAATCACCTTTATTATCCTCAAGTAGCTAAAATTCTTCTCCTTACAATAAAAATAAAAGTATTACAGAGTGTATTCCTTGCACTTTAGATTTTCAAGAGCAATATAGTAAAGAAAATATTATGGAGGATATCCAAGGAAATTTAGGGTTTTTAGGCCAACATAAGAAAGTGATGACTATGGAGGATCACCTATGCAATTTTGAGTTTTCAGGGTAACATAAATATGAAAATATTAATGAGGATATTCCTTGCACTTTCGACTCTTTAGGGAAACATAAATATTTAGAAGATAAGTCTCATTTTGAACAATATGAAAAAATAGAAGAGATTTATGAAGATGAGAGTGTTGTCAAGAATGGAAGAAGGAAAGGAAGGCCATCAAAGCAAGAACAAAGAGAAAAATAAAATCAAAAGGATATTGATCTGGGAAACCAAATAAAAATATCACAGGTGTTAACAAGAAGTGGGGATAAGCCCACTAATAAATATAAAAAGTGGTTGATGATGAAAATGATACCATGGAATATTAGGGGTATGAATACAACCCCTAACAAAAGAATTATTAAGGAATTAATAGGTTGTTATAGCCCTAAGTATATTTTAATATAAGAAATAAAATTAAGTAGTGAGGAATGTAAGGATACCTTTAAGAATATTTGGAAGATAGGTGGTTGTTTTGTATTTTCTTGTATAGGAGTTTCATGTGGTATTGCAATAATATGGGACAAATGCAAATGGGATGGACAACTATTAGAAGCAAAAAGTAATCGGGTTGTTGGATTGTTTTGTAGGAAAGAGGAAAACATTAAAGTTAGGGTTATAAATGTATATTCTCTAAATATAGTTACTCCTCGTGAAAGATGTTGAAAGGACCTTAGCATATTTTTGTCAAATACAATTATGACTCATTGTAATCTATGGATTCTTGGGGATGATTTTAGTATTATTCTATCTCCTTTAGAAAATAAGGGTGGTATTCTATGATGGTCTAAATCAAAATAATATTTTGCTTCATTTGTCAATTCAAATGACCTTTGGGATGTTAGTCCCTCAAGATTTCAATATACATGGGATAATAGACGTATTGGTAAAAATCTTATAACAAAAATACTAGATAGATTATTGTTATTCAATAAATGGTTGCAAAAAAAGAATACAATCTCTTCAGATATTTTATTTTGAGGAAGATCAAATCACAAACCCATTATTTTGACTTGTGAGTTACCTAATAATGGTTATCTAAAGCCATTTCACTTCTAGTCTATGTGGATTCAAGACCCTGATTTTTTCTAAATGGTTATGTTACGGTGGGATGAATCAAAATTTGAAGGATCATGTATGTACATGTTTTTTTAGAAGTTAAAATATTAAAAGGATCAAATGAAGATATGAAATGCCAAATATTTTGGTAATATTTTTAAAGAAAGAAAAGAAATTGAATCCAAGCTCAAAAGTTTACAAGAGACAGTAGAAATTAATGGAATGGATAGGGATTCTTATGTGAAAGAAAAATAATTACTTTTTTATTATCATAACACATTGAAAAAGGAGTCATATTGGTTCCAAAAATCTAGAGAGAAATGACTCAAGGAATGAGATAGAAATACAAATTATTTCATGCTATAGTAAAAAAAAAAAAAATTGTTCGTCATATTAAATAAATTATAACTCCATATGGAAGAAATATTGAGGATGAAGAAGATGGAAGGAAGGAAGCAATTAATTATCTCAAAAATATTTTGTCAAGTTATAGGTAAGATAAGGAGGCACAAGAAAAAATTCTACAAAATATTGCATCAATTATCACTTAGGCATAAAAGTAAAGCTTGATGAAGAAGATATTTATGGAGGATCTCCATGAAGCAATTTTCTCTTTCCATCCTAACAAGGCTCCTGGCCCCGATGGATTTCCTACAATTTTCTTTCAAACTTTTTGGGTTTTATTGAAGTGCGATATGTTAGATGTGGTTGAAGAGGCCCAAAAAGGAAAGGCTATAATAAGTGAGATCAATGCTACTTTTATTACCTTGGTTCCTAAGAAAGGCGACACAAAATATTTTGATAATTTTTGTCCAATAAGCCTTTGTAATATGATTTATAAGATTATTTTAAAAATTATGGCAAACAGGTTAAAGGTATTCTAGGGTGCCTTATCTTAGAGTAACAAGATGACTTTGTTCATGGTAAACAAATTCTTGATGATATAATTATTGCACAAGAGGCAATACATTATTTTCATTCCATGAAAAAATTAGGTATGCTTTTGAAATTAGATATGATCAAAGCATATGATAGGGTTTCCTAGAATTTTCTACATGCTATTTTTAGAAAGTTTGACTTTGATTATAGTTGGTGAGTGGATTAAATGTTGTTATAACACTACAAAATTTTCTAAGTTATCTTGTGGACTTCATTAAGGTGATCCATTTTCTCCGTATCTATTCATTATTTTGGTGGAAGCATTAGGGAGAGCCTTTTAAAAGGTAAAAATGGAAGGAAAAATCAAGGGTATTCAAGTTGCAAAAAATGGTCCCTTTCAATCTCGTCTCTAATTTGTTGATGATACTTTTCTTTTGGGCCATCACTCAGTCAATGAGGTCATGGAGTTTAAATCAATATTATCATGCTATGAGAAGGCTACTGGAAAGTTGGTAAATACTTCAAAATCTAGGATTTGTTTCATTAATATTATCCTAGATTTACAACAAATTGTTGTGAATAATTTATGTTTTAAAATTGAAAAATTTTCATCAACCTACTTGGGTATCCCTTTCTCTTATAAAGGAAATAAAAAGGAGTTTTGGATCTCTTTTTTGGATATAATGAAATCTTTCTTGGTAGGTTGGAAAGGTAAGTTCTTAACCATGGCAAGAAGGCTACAACTCATAAAGACTACATTGCAATCCGTTCCTATTTATATGATGTTACTTTCAAGACTGCCCTTAAGTATTGCATCAAAAATTGATAAAATTCAAAGAGACTTTCTATGGAAAGGTTTTGAGGAAAAATTCAGGTTTCCTCTTTGTAAGTGGGATAGGGTTTGTAAAGGAAATAATATTGGAGGAGTAGGCTTGTGAAATGACATACTTATAAATTTGGTATTAGGAGCAAAGCTTGGGTGGAGATTATTCAGAGATCAAGGAAATAATTGGGTAAAAATATTACTTCAAAAATATATAGGTTCTCTTGATGCAATGAAATTGTTTAGGAAAAGAACTCTATCCAAACGATTATCAACATGGAACTTCACATCATAGAGTTTGTAATTCATATACACATATTAGATGACCAGTCAATGAGGGGAGCTATGCAAATTTTTGGTCTAATGCTTGGTTGAAGACTTATCCTCTTATATCTAATTCAAAATGTAAAGAGTTGGCTCAAGTGTTCCTAGCATGTAAAGATCCAAAGGTCAAAGATTATATTATTATGATCAAAAACTCCAGATCATGGATTTATTTTAGTAACCTGGTTAAAGAAGAGGATATTATGGACCCTTAAGATGTTCCTTGTGTGAGAAGGATGTAGAAAAATCAGACCATTTACTTCTTCATTGTCTGTTTTCTCACACCATTTGGAATTATTTTTTTTAAATATGAAATTATTAGGTGGCTCCATCAACATTGAACGAGTTGATAAAATATTGGATAAATTATTTCAAAGCTAAAGCATTATGTATTCTTTAGAGGATTGGCTCTGCCATTATTTGTTAGAATTTATGGCCTGAAAGGAATAACAAATTTTTTAAAAATAAATCTTAAAATCATGCCCAAGTTTAGAACTGTATTATTGCCTCTTGTAGAATGTCTACAAATATGGTACTCATCATGGGAAGTCTCAATTGCAGAAAAAGAGATGCTAATAACTTGGATACAAGATTTGAACAAACATGGAAGAGTCATATACAACAATAAAATTTAAAAAAAGGATCTGCTTTGACCTATGGTAAAACAAAAATGTCCAAAAATTAGGATTATCAAAATTAATTTGATGATGCTTCTAAAGAAAATCCAAGAAAAGCTGGTGGAGGTGGTGTTTTTAAAAATAATGAAGGTAAAATTCTCCTCACTTATTTATAATAATATAGAACTTCAGCTAACAACTATGCAGAGGCTAGGGCACTTCTTACAGGGACTAAAAATATAGTAGAAAAATAATGGAAATATATTTCAATTGAGGGGACTCATAAATTATCATCAATGCTATTAAGAAAAATGGATGTGGTGATTGGACAAAAATAATATTTTTTTTTTTTTTAGTGGAAGGGGTTTTGAAAGGGTCCTCGAACCTTTTACAAAGCGAGAAAAAAATAAAGGACAGTTCTCAACTACATATGGAGAGCAACACTGAACTAAACAAGAGACACCAACCAAGAAGATCAAGAGAAAGATAGGGTATGTAGACCTGAAGCCAGAAACATCATAGACTCTAAAAGGAAAGGATATGTAGATCCAAAACCAAAAAACAACAAGAAACCAACACAACAAGCCTCAGGAAACAATATCTCTAAAGAACAGAATAAAGAAACAAGAAACTCGCTTTATGAATTTTTACCTCATCTTAAATTTTTCTTTATCGAAGCAAGGAGTTCACAATCCATGGAGGGTTCATCATCAATTTTTTTAGAAAACCCATTCACCATCGTCACCTCCACTTGATGAGTTGATACCTTGCAATTTAAGCATTTACATCCTGGCTCTAGCTATTTTTCAAACAAGGTTTACTACTCAGATCCTTTAGAAATTAGACCATTTTTGGGTAAGCATCCTTTTTTCTTAACATTGCCAACATCAACCGAGCATTTCTTCTGAAGTGACTTAGAATCCAGAGTCTCGAACAACAAGGGAAAAAATGGGACAAGCCTCAAGAGTAAGAGACTCCTTATTCACAAGACGAGAATTGATTAGGATCAATGGAAGCTTTTGGACTATTCAAAATATGTACAGGGCCATGGGAGGGATGGATTTTATTTTTATTTTTGCCTGCATCATTCTTAAATTTCTCCTAACTTCCAATGTTGGATTAGGGATATGAGGGACCAGATCTGATGGGGGATGGAGGGACATCACAAATTTGGTTTGAGTCTTCAGTAGGGATACTAGGGGGCTCAAGGGCTCCAAAAAACTTGTAACTATGGTTTTGGTGACTTGGTCACTTAGAGGTAAGAAAGGATTAGGACTCTCAATTAAGGGTTGTACCTGATTTAGAATGTCCTTAGCATGTGAATGCATCTGAGGTTGAGTGATTTCTTTCTTGATCTTATCAATCTGTGTCTTTATCTAGAAATAATGTATAGTCTGACCACTTTCTAGGCCTTTCCTAACACGGATTTCATCATTTTTCATTTCTTTCCTCAGATATGGACATTGAGTTTTGAGGTGCCCCTATTTTTAGAATTCAATGCAAAATTCTAGTTTATTCTCATACTCCACTACTTGTCGCCTATGATAAGACCCTGAAGTGATATCAGCGTAGGTGGGGAGCCCTGAGTCCATATTTGTAGTGATACAAATATGGGTATAAATTACTTAGGTTATTACTTTAGTAGAAAAATTTATGGCAACCTGTTATCCAATGGTTTGAGCTATACCTTTAAGAATCCCAATGTGCTAAAAATGAGCCAGTAGACTAGGAAGTCTAATCCAAATTGGTGCCATATTTATGCTCTAAATATCAGGGTCAAAATCCTCTCCCCACCTTCTCATGAAAAGACTTCTTTGACCAAAGAACCAGGGCTTACTAGTGAGGATTCGACCTATATCTCGAGGGTTATTTAACCTGATCATGGAAAAACCTCTAGTAAGGGTAACCACCTCTAGATTTCCACTAGGATGCCATTTTGTGAAAGCCTATTTTCGAACAAAATCGATGTCTGGATGTGCACCAAAAAACTTCCCAACCAAAGATAGGGATTCTTGAAAAATTAAAGGTACCATTACCTCACGTGGAATGATGATATCTCAGCTAGAAATTATGATATGGATTGAGTCTTGATTGATGGGTATGGATAGCCCTAAATCGAATCAAACTTTATCCACAAAGGAACCAGAAGGGAAATTCCAAGGAGGGTTTGACAAGGGTTTTCTCCCAACCCCGAAGGTTTCCAAGTCCCCATCCAGATTTTTAGCATCTTCTCCATCACTGAGGTCCTCACCATTAATTGAAGGTCCACCATGGTTCTCAAACCCTCTAGGTTTCCTGCCTGGTAGTTTGCATGATTTCCCACCCTCTGGAAAATCAAATTTTTGAGATTCCCTGCTCTTGTAGAACCGCTCGACATGCTCCGTCGCCCTATTCCCGCAAGTACCTCCTAAACTTTATGTTAAGTAAAAAATAATATTATTGTTTATGTTCATCATCTATTACTAGAGGCAATCTCTTGGCAATGTGAGCATATTTATAGCGAAGTAAATCAAGTAGCAAATAAATTAAGAAATTATGGTGTTGATCTTCATCCTAGTGAAATTCAAAAGTTTAGAAGACAACTGGCGAAGTGAGATTTTATGTCCTAATCAAAATGATGTCAAGGAGCTGAATGTGGAAACATAGCACTTTGAGGAAGTTGAAGAATATATTTAAGAGAAAAAAATACTATGATAAAAAGGTATGTTGTAGCAAATGTAATATTTTGTATTTTGAATGGAGTGACCCCTAAAAGAAGCCACATATAACCTATTAAAAAAAATCAACTTTCAACATAAATAAACTTTCCTCTAATATATATTTCTCTTTCTTTAATATTCTTCAAGTATTTATAAGCTTAAATTTATATAAATTATCTCCTTATAACTTCCTCCAATTATTCTTTTTTTCACTTTTAAATAATTATTCTTCATCCACTTAAATAATTTTTCTCTTCTTAATTAATCTCTTTTAAATAACATATCTTCCTCCTTTAAATAATTATTCTCTCCTTCAAATATAACTCCAAATAATATAACTTTTCCAAATAATTATTATCAACTTCTTTTATCAACCTTTCCTTTCCTTATCAAATGCCAAATACGTTGAGTATTTAATTGTTATCTCCTTTTAATTTTTAAAATAAATGGCTCAGATATTACCTTTCTCTTTGTGCATAATATTTTTTATGTTCATACTAAGGGACACCATTTCCCTGCAGCTCTTTCTAACCAGTTAATATGATGATGCAAGTCTAGTGGCATATTCCATGATTGGAATTTCGTTCCATGTTAATACCTATCTATCTAAGTGTTATATTCAATGTTGATCTTGACATTTGTAACTCCTCCAGTTAATTTACCTTCCAAATGTTATACATCCTATCATTTTTGCATGTTGTCTTTTCCAAAGCAAGTGCATTTGATATTGTCTAGAAATAAAAACACTCTATATGTCTTGTTTGTCTTATACATTCAATGATGTTGATCTTTCTTTTTTGTGGTTTCCTTTGCGTATATCTCCTTCACATAATCTTCACACTCTATAGTTTCTCTCTTATCTTCTCCATGTAATATTCATGCTCTATGGTTTCTCCCACTTATCTCCTTATAAATTTGGCTCTCCAACAATCTGATGTATTCGATCAATAAAATTTCACGTCTTCACTTGATATGTCTATCACAACTACTCACTTTTTTTGGATTCACTCCTCACGTGATTTTCTTCACATGGATAAACTTCTCTCCTTCCACAAACATTGTTCTTCTGTAAAACATTGCTCTTCTTTCCAAACACTCCAATTCACTTCAATGGTGGCTGATGGTGGTTTTGATACCACTGTTAGCAATTCAACTCTATTCTCATAGGATCTAGTAATATAAAATATTCACACAATTGCATACATTCAATAAAAACTTACTGAATAATATTATTGATGAATATTTCAACACAAGCAATGTAAATTCAATGTATTGCATAACTTGTTCTCACTATCTCACATATTACAATACTTTGTCTTCAATATATACACAACATGGATATGAGACTCTTCACATTCACAACTCTTGACCTTTCTACTTACACAAACTCTTCATCTCCTCAAACACATGGGAGATCTAACTCTTCATATTTCTCATGGGAGAAATATATTTTATTGACTCCACATAATAACAAACCTCTAATGATTACACACACTAAAAGACAAACATTTACATAACTCCACACTTACATGACACCTACTATATACTCAAATATTTACATGACTCTAAACTAAACTATTTACATGGTACTTGCAATATTGCAAGGTACCAAATAATGTAATACTTCCAACACTTATATGTACATTTATTTATGCAACTCTATTGAATTTAAAATATTTCTTGTCCACCTTAACGTAGATATATTTTTTGTTCCAAAAGAAACTTATAAGAAAATAAAAGAAAGCAACAAAGTTCTTTGGTCAAATTTATCACATTCAATTAACAAGTCTATGATATTTTATTAACATAAAATAAAATGCATTCAACTATATGAAAATCATCAAGTATCACATCAATATAATAGTCTTGGCAAAGTGTGGTTTTATATGAAAAATAAAAAACATAAAATAATTATTAAAATGATTATAACACTTCACTATAGGTCATATGTAATCACCAAATAGACAAAGAAGAATTCATTAAGTTTGAAATCCTACCCTACCCTAAAACAAGTATAACTAGTACAAATAAATGATGATTATATTACACCTACAAGTGTATAAATATTGAGCGAAATTGAAGATAAATTTTGTATCACTTTATTAATTTTATAAAGCAAACCAATACATCCTATAGGGAAGTGCTTAGCCAGGAATAAAATAGATGGGAAGAACTTACATTTGATTTCATAACTTAATGTAATTAAGCCCATTACAAGAAGGGATTATTAATCAAGTCAATATAGGCTAATATAGGTACCTATTTGGAGAGTAGATAAATCATGTTACTAAGACAATGATCCTTATCTAATCCAACCATCATGATCATTACTAAATAATAAAGGATAAAAATTTCAATTTCCATATATGTCTCTCCATTTCTTATTGTATGCATACTTTTATAAGGATATATTAGTTGAATGTGAGAAATGGATTGCCATATCCCTAAATATATTCTCATACATTGAATTTTACATAGTTCAATATGCATTTTTTTAATCTAATAATTGCTACTTGGTATTTTTAATGAAAGAGTTCATTTTTCTTTATTATCTTAGCAATAGTGGATGTTATAACACATTGTATGAAACTTTTGATGTTATGTTAATTGGGTTGCTTGTAAAATTTGTAACATATAATTTCAAACCTTTTTTATTTAGAGCACAAAATAAGAGGTTAGTATTTAGTCTTAGATAAGGTATCAAGCAATTTGTTGAATATTTTAATTTTAAACATAACTACTTTCAAAATAAAAGGCATCTTCAAGTTGAGAAATAACATGTTACACCAAAACAACTCTAATGAATGAGATTCATGACTAATTAGATGTCTTGATAATTTAATGTAGTCAATTTATTAGTCTTAGAATTGTAAAAAAATCCAATTTAAAGCTCAATTAAAGATTGTATTTAGATACCTTTTGATAACCGAGGATAATTTATGACATGATATTTAATCTCTAGAATATTTTTGTTTTAAATTAAAATTTTATTCAGTAATATCTAATGATCTTTGGTTTTAGTAAATCATGTATTTTATAAATCCATACGATATTATACTCATAACCCTTCAATTCTCCAATATTACATAACCATATCACTTTTTTGATATTTAATTTTAATTATGCACTTAGCTTTTGTAGGTGAGGAGCAGCGAGGAGGCAATGAACAACAAGGCGAGGAAAAGCAAGGTGGTAAACAACAAGACAAGAAATTAAATTTTTCCTCTGACACAATGGTTGTAGTAGATAGCTTTGATGTGGTTGTTCCAGAAATAGGAACCCCCAATAAAGGGTTTGAGAATGCCTCAGACACTCTTCTCGAACAATTTGAGAAATTTTGGGAGAAGAACCCACCAAAAAAGCCACTCAAGGGTCCCATCATCGAAAGTAGTAACAACTTATCCTTTTATCAAACCGTACGTAATGGGAAGTGTCATGACATGGTTTCATAAAAAATCCTAACTCCTAAATATAACAATCTCCCTATTCCATAAGCAGTTTTCTCCACTTACCTGTCGATGGAATCCTTCACTCTGGTAGGCAAGTTTTTGGGTGGTTGCATAGACATTGAAACCATAATGTGTTAGGACTTTTCAAAATAAAAATTCTTCGGTCACATAGAAATTTTTGCCTATTCTAGAGGCTTCTTTTTTTTTCACCTCAACAATCACGATGATGCAAGTCGCATCCTTTCCAGAGGACCCTAGTTTTTGGGTAAACGAAATATTTTTTTAAGGTGCTAGGCTCAGGACTTCAACCCTAATACACAAAGTATTAATTTTGCTTCTATATGGGTGAGGCTCCCAAACCTTCCTCCCCACATGTGGTAGAAAGACATTCTTAGAGGTATTAGCCAAATCATAGGATAAATGGTGGCTATTGACCCTGCTACCAAGGCTTGATCTAGAATAACTCATGCATGAATTTGCGTCAACATCAATTTGGAGTTTGAGTTTCCTTCTCATATCGATTTGACTTACGTATCATACAAGAGAAGACAATTGATCGAGTATGAGAATAAACCAACATTTTGCACCCAATGTCATGTCCATAAACACCTAAGAAACTAGTGCCCCTCACTGAAGGCTCTCATTCATGAAGAAGAAAACACTAGCAAATTAACCAATCAGCGAAGGTAGGACATTTTTCAATGAAAAACCATGAATCTAGCTCCCTTATGCCAAATAGGCCTCCCCTCCCAAATTAATCAAGGTCCTAGTTTCAAGAAGGGCCTTGACAAAGGTAAGCAAATAGCAAACCCTTATTCTAACAAGGTAAGCACCTTCTATGCCCTCCCTAGAAGATTGATATTTTGTCCAATTTAAATTATGTGCTAGAGGAAGAAGTAATATCCTTCCCTAGAGCTGAAGTTCCCAAAACCCCCTTGGAACCGATTATCCAAGCCATATCTATCCCTGTGATCCAAGCCAATTCTAAACCCCTACAAGAAATAGAAATATCCCCTAAATTTACTGCTCAATTTGAATCTGAACCAGGGATCCAAGCCATTTTTGCCTTCCACCTTGATAATGAGGCTAGATATCTTACTCGGTCAGGTCCATCCTATCCACCCCCAAAAATTAATTGTGAAGAAGGATAAAGTGCTAGCCCCACCCTAGTTGAGCTCCTATCCTCAGCCAACACCTTCAACCCCAAGCAAAATCAAAGCTTTAAAAAGATCAACATTGATGTTTGAAGTGAAAAGAAGAAAGTCACAATATCCACATGAGAGCATATGAAGAAAGAAATTGAAGAGGATATTGCCAATGGAATTCAGAAAACCCTCTTCTCTAATATTTTGGGGTAAAATAAAGAAGACAACAAAAGTACCAAACCTCCCTTGCAGCAAGGAAAGGGGGGCAAAAAAGCTCTTAAAATTTCCAAATGAAGTTTCTCTCATGGAACATTTGTGGGCTTCATGCCCCACTAAAAAAATATTATTAGTTACCATGAGAAAAGAACTTAGACCTGACATCCTCATCTTGCAAGAAACTAAGGTTGACAACTTTTTGTCTCCTAAAATTGCCAACAAGATTTGAAAAAAGGGAGATATGGCCTACTCCCCTACTCAAGGTTTTTCTATAGGATTACTTTGTATATGGAACCCCATAAAATACACAGGTAGAGTTATCTCATACTCTGATAGGGTCCTAAACATCTTTTTTCAAGACAAGGACACCAACCACACATGGGTCCTCACTAACATATATGCTCCCAACACTCCTTCAGGGAGAAATTCCTTATGGAATGACCTCACTCAAATGAGATCTGGGTTTGTGGACCAAGCATGGGTTGTTGTTGGAGATTTCAATACTCCCTTGCACCCCTCTGAAAAAAAAAGAGGCAACAATAATTAGTCCAAGAGCATGGAGAATTTCTATGATTTTATCAACACAAATGAATTGTTGGACGTACAACTAAAAGGAGCAAGATATACCTAGAGAAATAGGATAATTGGATAAAATCACATCCAGGTCAAGCTTAAAAAAAAATTCCTATACAAATAAGCAGTTCCACTATTTGGGGATGCCTCACTTTTTGCTCTCCCTAAAATCGGATCTAACTATAGCCCGTTGCTGCTTGAAAATGTCACTGGTCCAATTTGCAAAACCCCCTTTAGGTTCAAGGCCATGTGGGTCCAACATCCTGACCTCCACAATCAAATTTCCCAATGGTGGCAACAATAATTCCCAAGACCCCAAGCAATGCATATGACCTTGAAACTCACAAATTTCAAAGAAAGTCTAAAAATTTGGAACAAGGAAGTCTTCAAAAACATCTTCGAAAATAAATAGAGGGTTATGGATAATCTAAAATCCATTGAAGTTTGAAGTTAGAACGATAATGCAGGGACAGAGCTCAAAATTTAGGAAAAGGAGATTCTAGAAAAGTATCACAATATTCTAGCCCAAGAAGAGACTTTTTGGAGACAAAAATCTAGAGCCCTCTGGCTCAAGGAAGGAGACTCAAATACCAAATTCTTTCACACTTCCACATTGAGAAACAATAGCTCTAATAGAATCCGCCGACTCCTTAAGAGCAATGGATCTCTTACCATTAATATTAATGAAATCAGGGACGAAGCCTCTTCCTATTTTCATAGCCTCCTTGGCACCTCCAACCCTGATCATCCCCATGCCAAGGAAATCCTTCTGCATCACATCCCTAACTCTATTTCACCACCAATAAATTCTAATATTATTCAACCTTTCTCGGATGATGAAATCAAGCAGGCTTTGTTCTCCATGCACCCTAACAAAGCCCCTAACCCAGATGGCTTTCCTCCCAGATTCTTCCAAGCTTATGATAGTAAAAAAGGATGTCATATCCATTATTTGTGAGCTCCAATCCACCAAAATTATCCCTAGGAAAATTAACTCCACTTTCATTGCTCTTGTCCCCAAAGGCCCCACAACTAAAGCCATGTTTGACTTTTGTCCCATTAGCCTATGCAATGTTTTGTACAAAATCCTTACTAAAGCTATGGCCAACAGGTTGAAGCCCATCCTTCCTAGCATCATAGACCCATCATAGGGAAGTTCAGTTCAAGGGAGAGTTATCACTGATGGCATTATCATTCTACATGAAATCCTCCATTCCATCAATCAGACCAAAAAGTATGCTTTTATTCTCAAGTTAGACATGAGCAAAGCATTCAACAGAGTTAATTGGGACTTCCTCCTTAACATCTTGACTAAGTTTGGCTTCCATCCTGACTGGGTCCAACTTGTCAAAAGTTGCATTTCAACATCCTAGTTTTCTATCCTCGTCAATGGATCCCCTGTAGGTTTTTCCCTAGTGCTAAAGGGCTAAGGCAAGGAGACCCCTTATCCCCAATCCTCTTCATTATTCTTGTTGAGGCCCTTGGGAAAGCCCTCAAAGCTGCCTCTCAATCTAGTATTTTATATAGAGTCAATCCTATGTTGGGTCTCTAAGTTGTTACTCACCAATAGTTTTTTGATGACACCATGCTAACCAATTATGCTTCCATTCTTGAAGCCAAGCTCATCAAACACATCCTCCAGTTATTCGAAATGGCAGCAAGTCAAAAATTCAACTACATGAAGAGCAAGATCATTTTCTTCAATACTCCTCATGTCCACCAAGGTAAAATAGCTCACATCCTGGAATGTTCCATAGCCTGGTTTCCTTCCACCTATCTTGGTATACCCCTTTTCACTAGTCAACCCAAAGAAATAATGTGGAATAATTTCATTAAGACAATCGAAAGGATACTATCAGGATGGAAAGGAGTCCTTCTCTCCTAGATAGCCAAAGCTACTCTTGTCATGTCCAGTATCCAGAGCATTCTTGTTTATTTTCTATCTGTATTCAAATCCCCAGCTTCAGTCTATAATAATATTGAATAAATTTAGAAGAGGTTTTATGGTATGGGTCAAAAGAAAAGAGGAGGATTCCATTGGTCTCATGGGATAAAGTCTACACTTCAAAATCTCAAGGAGGAATTGGGTTAAGGAAACCGTGCAAAATGAATCTAGCCCTCCTTGCCAAATAGGCCTGGAAGATTCTAACAATTGCTAGCTCTGAGTGGGTAACTATTGTTAGGAGGAAATATCTTCAGCATACAGAGTTTCTCAGGGAAGACATCCCCTTAAATGGGTTAGCTTTCTGGAAAGCAGTTACCCATACTAGGAAACTCCTTCATAAAGGGTTAATATGGCAGGTTGGTAATGGAACTGACATTGATTTATGGTATGAAAAGTGGATAAAAAATGAAGCCCTCATTGAAGATAACGAACTCTCAGTTCTCAAACAGTTCACTGATGTATCTATAGGTAGTAGGGTTTCTGACTTTATTGCTCTTTCTAATGGCCATCCTACTTGGAAACCCATTGCTATTCCTCAACTTCCTACTCAATCCCAGGCTCTCTCGTCCCTCCTAAACTCCATTGTCCTTCCTTCAAGGGAATTTAGGGACCATATGATATGGGCCAACACAGATAATGGGGAATTCATAGTAAATACTGCTTATCAGCTCCTCCTTTCCTCTCAGATCTGTTAGTTACCTACCCAACAACTCTGGCTTAAGCACTTAATTTTCAAAATGATTTATTTTTTTGGATAGCTACTAAATAGAAGATCTTAACCATTTAAAATCTCTAAAAAAAGGGAATCACCCTTGTTAACCGGTGCTACCTATGCAAGGTTGGATGGGAATCAACCCAACACCTCTTCCTCGAGTGTGAGTTTTCTAATTTAGTTCTGAACATAGTGGTCAATTCCTTTCATGTTCAGTGGGCTAAGCCTCCTAATCTATCCAGTATCTTCATACAATGGCCCTCCCCCTTTCACAACAACAGATTGGCCTTCCTTTGGATATCTTACCTACACCATTTTTTGTGGTAGATTTTGTTAGAAAGGAATAATAGAGCCTTCTCCAAATCTTCAAGGGATCTCATTACTGTCTCAAATAAAATTATATGCTATGCTACGGAGAATTCCTCTCTCATTCCCTGCCCTCCTATCCCCACTTCTTCCTCATAGATCCTTTTGTTCACTTATAGATTCCCATGGAAGACGCAAGCACTCACAAAAACCTCAACCCGAGAATCATATCCCCTTGGAAGCCTCCACCACAAGGATGGTTGAAATTGAATTTTGATGGCGCTTCTAAAGGGAACCCAGGTAAAGCTGGAGCAGGTGGAGTTCTCAAAGACCATAGGGGAGACATCATTATTGCCTATGCTAAATTTATAGGAAACCAAACCAATCATTTTACCGAAGTAAGAGCCCTTTGGAGAGGAGTATCCATTATCCAAGAATCTGCCAACAAAATCATTATTGAAGGGGATGCACTGAACATAATTAATTACATCAAGAATGGGAAGGACCCATCATGGCAGATTAAGAATATGGTCAGAGAAATTAGAAGGATTATTTCCCAGTGGGAGGACGTCATAGCTCAACACACTTACAGGGAGTCCAACAGAGTGGCGGACCAACTCACCAACATTGCTACAAATCAAGATGCCCTTTCCATTTGGCATGTTGATTTTTTGGTTAGTATTGTTGAGTTGGCTAACAATGACAAAGGTAATGGAGGTTGTAGTCAACATTCATAAACCCTCTCGGGCCCGTGTCAATATAGATTGGTTAATTTTTTATTTTTTTTTTCAAATTCATGGTCCTCTTGAATCATGTCAATGCTTGGCCCAAGAAGGTAGCTAGCAACAAAGTACCCGCATTGACCAATCTGAATATCCTACTCATACGAGAATTTTGCAGTCTCTCTTTACCCTTGTTTTTTGCTTTCATCATCCTTTGTAGGAGGGCTTGGGGCCTCCATATTTATGTTAGTTATGTTTTCTACAGTATGGGACTCTTGTTCCCTTTGGATGCAGTGTGGGGACCCTTACTCTGTATAAAGGGTTTCCTGATTTTACTTATGTTCTGGTGCTAGGTAACAAATTTTGTATAATATTTTTGAGGTTCTAGTTCAAAATCCAGTTGTAATTAAATCTTCTCAGCCTACCAAAAAAAAATAGACCATTTTTTGTTTTTCTCTTTTAAAATGTATAGGGCTTAAAAACATGTAAAAAAAAAAGAGGTAATTAGATAGCCCTTGAGGGCTACATAGATTGATAAGTGCATGTTTGGCTAGAAACTTACCAATAATACACCTAGGTCCAAACCTCGAGGACAACTTGTTTGCAAATATAGTAGTCTGATTTGAATCCTTTGAGTGCGTGCCAGAACGATGATGATAGTATGAATGTCGAGCGACTAATGATCCCCTTCATATCGGGTCAAAAATAACAAGGTGGAATAGGTTTGGTGGGAGCAGTCCTTATGGTTTGAACCTTACCCTTTTCAATTAATAAAAATAGTATGGTTGTGACCAACTATCCTATGTAAACAAAAAAAGAAGAAGAGGTAATTAGATATCTTTTATAAGAAAATATAGATTCTTTTAGACAATAGCCAATTTACTATCTCTAACTACTTTGACAATTTAATTTTCACATATATCATTAGTAGACTATGTTCATTAAGAGGTATATGCTTATTAGGATCTAATTTAGTACCTTAAATTTCTTGTGCTTGAGATCAGTTATTCTAGGATTTTATTTTATTTTAATTTTAATATCCTTATTACATTATATTACTAAACATACTTTAACTAGTAGATTTAAACAACTAGACTTCGTGATATATTGAAATAAGCTTCCTAAAACATTGGCCATGTTTAGAGCATTTAAACCATTTGTTAGAAATGAGAGAATAAAAATTAACTAGCTAAAGGCTTGTATATATAACACTTCATGTAATAATCAAGATGCTAAGAGTCAAATATACATATAGGCTATATGCAATCCAAGATTCAACTTTAGTATTTCATCTATCTAAGAGCTCAAAAATCGTGCACCAATAAAGCAAATAATGATGTAAAAAATAATAATGAACACATGCACGTAATTGAAACACAATGAGAAAAATAGTAAAAGAATGAGCTAGGTCCATTTTATTAATGATAACTTATCTTTACCAAAATATATTACAATCACGTCCCCTTGAGGGAGTTCATAAGTTCGATACAATCAATACAAACAGGAGGGTTTTAATTCCCTCTAAATCATCCTAGTGCACTGTATAGTCTTCTTGCTAATGCAAACCGTTTGGAGGCAGGTTTTTCATGACTGTCATGAGAAGAGTGATTTGAATCTAATGCTCCTTTATTATTTTTTGGTCCTGTATTTTGCACACAAATAAAGCACAAGTGGACCAGTAGCATATGAATATCCCACCAGGGTTGGGCTTGTAGTAAAATAAATGAATGTGATAAAATAAGATAAAACCAAACTAAAACATGTATAATTTAAAATATATCTAAAGGTATAAATAGTAAAAAATACTAATATAAGATAAAAGAAAAAACAATCAACCAGGTCTCTAGTCGAGACCGTCTCAAGGTAAGATGGCCTTATCTACAGGTCGTCTCAAGGCAAGATAGCCGCTATCACAGGACTATGTTTTTCTAAAACCAATTTTGAGCAGAATTTGAGATACTCTAGGTGTGTTGTCAATGGATTGTTGCACATGGGAAAGTGACTTAATGGATCATATTAGATCTGGATCAGAGATGTTTGATTATATTTAAGATAGGAGCATGGATTTCAATCCCTTGCAGTAATCTGATAGCATGATCTCAGTAGCAGGAGGGTTTAGGAAATTGAAAATGAGGAGCACTACATTTCTTGGGAAATTAGGGATTGAATTTGGTAGCACTTCATTGCACAAATTCAAAGGTTGTAGATCTTTTCAACTGAGAGGTGTATACCAATTTATAGACTTCAGGATGAAATCTAAAAATGGTAAAAGCACCCTAAATGAAAAATAAAAGAGGTAATTCACATTAAGAAAAGCAAATGCTTATCTCTAAAATCTCATGCAATTGACAATGGCATGTGCTTTTCTAATTTTGGCCCATTTGAGGTGCTTAATGCCTTTTTTGAAATCATGCACATGATTAACTGGTAGTTTTGGTTGTTAGTTATGCGTTGATTTATTTTTAAACTTCCTTTTCTACGACCATATTAGGTTGAGATGATCTCGATCCAACAACCATCTTGGGTCAATATGGCTATACTTTTTATGGATAAAGGTGTCCAAAAGTGATGAAACCATTTTTTTAGCTTTTAGGCTGTCCTAGGTGGGTTATGTGGTCTAAAAGGAGTCCATTTAGGCAGTCTCCTCAAAATGACGTGTTTTAGGTGTCTATAGATGCCCCTTTTTGGGATGCTTTGTGTGATAACACAATGCGGAGAAAAAATAGATAACCTAAAATGGTCAATTTGATGGTTAATGATATCCATTAAACAAATCAACATAAGATGCCCCAATCATGGAAAGAGCATGCAATTTTTGAATTTTTTTTTTTTTAATGCATTGAAGAACTTGATTTTGGTAATCTTTTCAAAGATGAGGAGACAAAACCTAGTCTACAAATGATGGATGTGAGAATACCAAGTTTTTGGTAACATTTTGATCATGGATAGACAATATTTAGTCTAGCAGCAATGACCTTGAGTATACCAAACAACCAATTTCAGCTACCCATTTTTTATATTGTTTAAATTTTTCTTGTTGTTTACCCCAGCAAGAAAGGCGTATGGTTGTCTTTGGAAATAATTCTTGAACAAACGTATACATTTTTGAGTGTTTGATTATTAATTTGATTTTGCATTTTATAATTATATGACTACCCCCTCAAGCGATGAGTCGCTTGACCAAGATAACCTGATTTGGATTTTGTTGAGTGAAGGCAAAATTTAAAGGGTTTTTGAACCCATGACAAGCTTGATTTTGACCCTGTTTGACTTATTGTAATTTTTGGGATTAAAATTATTATTTTTTTAGCAATTTTTGTTAAAACTATGATCGTCTCGCCCTAATACATTTGTGTTGCACCACGTGGCTATCTCAGACACTCGTATTCTTGGAAAAGTATAAATAGCAAATTAGCACATTCTAACGTCATTTTTGCAATTCCCAACAAGAGAAGAGAGAGATGGGGAGGAGGAGAGTTGACTTTTCTATGTAAAGCATTGCCAAAAAGTGTACCAAAACTGACCATGGACCTACCTAAGACTTCTTCAAGCAAAGAAGATGAAGTGAGGAGGGTAAGTACCTCATTCGTACTTTTTGTCAACTTTTAAGGGTAAAATGAACCTCATTAAATAAAATAATTAAGGAACATCTCATTAAAAAAATTAAGGAAATAAACCTCATATTAGATTAGCTTAGATTAGATTTGTTTATTTTATTCCTTTTTATTATGGTTTTGCAAAAAAAAATGTTTTTTTTATATGAAAAGCTTTCGTTTTGGATTTGGGGGTCATCTCAAGGTGAGATTGTTGGAAATATTGAGTATATTGGTTGTCATTGATGTCAAAAGAATATTGAGTATATTGGTTGTCATTAACGTCAAAGGTGAAATGGTTGAAAATATCTTCAAGGGTACAATAATTGTCAAGGCAAAAGCATTCTTCATGGTTGTGTGTGCAAGAAAAGGACAAGGTGTTATTTGGTTAAAAAGGTTCTCCATAGTTATGTTTGCAAGAAAAAAAACAAGGTTCTCTATGGTTATGTTAGCAAGAAAAATATAAGGTAGACAAGGTTCCATTGAAAAGATTTATTTATTACAAGGGTGGAAAAAATATTTCAAGAGCAAAGGACAAAAGATTAAAAAATAAATTATAATATTTAAACCAAGGTTTAAATATTATAATATAATAAATTTGAATTTTAAATGGTGCCAAATTTAAAATTCAAATGGTGGCAAAGAGAGTCGACGTCTTCCTAAGTTTTGAAGTGCATATATAAGGAGGTAAATAAAAATTATTTGCAATGTGGAGGTGATTAAAGTTTGAGTGCCATTTATTCCATTCGTGAGGGCAACGCACAAAGGTGAAGCGAGGATAGCGAGGAGTAAGGAGAGTGCATGGTTTTAAAACAAGGTGGATGATGCACGAACCTCAACATGGGAGGCAACGCACATTTGATTATGAAAAGGCATATAGCCCAGGTGGCAGGCAGACCCTACGCAAGACGCTGACATTGAGAAGGTTTCGAGTTTGAGTCACAACGACAATCAATTTTTGAATTTCATTTCGGCGGAAGAAAAGGTTAATAAAATTTGTATTGCACGCTTTTTGTTCCAGTGGGTGTGCCAGCCCAACTAGCACTCTACCTCACGCTAGAGCGTGGGCTCCTTGAGGTTTCACGTTCGACTCTCGTCAATGGCAGAAGTGGTAAGGGCATTAATTTTTGGTTAATAAAATTTTTGTTTGGCTATTAGGGAGTCATAAGGTTTGAGTTGAATAAAGTGTTGTTTGGCAATTAGGGAGTCATAAGGGTTGAGTTTAATAAAGTTTTTATTTTGCAATTAGGGAGTCATAAGGGTGTGAGTTAATAAATTTTGTGTGCAAATTAGGAGTTATAAGGATATGTTATAAAATATTTATATTTTGCAAATAGAAATTATAAAGGTGTTTTATAAAGTTTTATTTTGCAAAGAGCATAAAGAGAAAATACAAAGGGGATAATTTTTGCATGTGAGAGTAGGAGTTATAAGGTGTTATTGTGGTTTGATTTTTGGTTGAAATTTTGTATGGTGAAAAGTAAGTTTGAGGGGTTTTGATAATTGTTAATGTTCTATATTTTGAGAACAAATGAAAAGTCATTGAACATCATTTTCAGATTTCATTGAGCACATATTTTTGAGAAGAAAGTTAATGTTGATGGTTTGAAAGAGAAATCTACTAATCAGTTTTGAAGTAGCACTTTGAAGAGGAAATTCTTTTGAGATAGGTTTTTGAGAGCACATTTTCATCAAAGCAAGTTAAGAGGTATGTTGACATTATTCCTTCTCTAAGGTGTTTGGTTGAGCAAATATTTCAGAATCATAAGGTGGAGATAAAAGGGTTGATTAGTGTGTATTGTTGGAAATATTTGAGCTAGGGTTTTGAGAACAAATTGTGCATCATTGATTAGTGAAATTGGAAATACTTGTGCTAGGATTTTTAAGAGAAAATTGTGCATTCTTGTTGAAATAATTTGTGAAGCATTTGGGCATTGATGTGAGTGACATTGAATGTGAATGGGCAAGTGTTAGAAATAAATTTTGTGAAGCAATTTGTGCATTGGGATTGAGTGGTATTTGGAAGAGGTAGAGATTGTTTGTTGAATGTAAGATATGTGAATATGAAGAACATACTGAAATTATATTGCATATTATTTTCTATGTGTTCTTGAAAGAGGTTAAATGACTAGGTAGAATATGTCTGAACTGCCTAGTTGAAGAAAGCATTTCTGAAAGAGATATAAGCATTATTTTGAATATCATTTGTGTGCAAGATTTGGGATTGGTTGAGCATGTGCTATGAGTTGATTTGAGCATGTGTTAGATCAGAGTTGTGCAAATATAGTAAGCATATTTGAGCAAGTCTTGTGAGAAGACTTGAAGCAGGTTTGAGGTAGATTTGAGTAAGTCTTGTGAGAAGACTTGAAGTAGGTTTGAGGTAGATTTGAAGCAATTCTTGTGAGAAGACTTAATAAGTTTGGGACTGAGCTGAGAGTAGATTTGTGAGAATATTTGAGATAGATTTGAGACATATTTGTACATGTAATGTGTGCAGATTTGGGATAGATGTGAGAGAAGATTTGTGAGAAGACTTGAAGCAGGTTTTGGATAGATTTGTGAGCAGACCTGAGTAAGCCTCATGAGTAGGCTTGGAGCAGAGTCAAAGTAGAGGTGTGTACCAACTTTGGAGGTAACTAGAGCAAAGGAGATAGAGGTGTCTCTTATAGATAGAGTTCCATAAACTAGACTAGCAAGGGGATAGAGTTCTCTTGTGGATAGAGTTCCACGAATCATACCAGCAAGGGGATAGAGTTCTCCTATGGATAGAGTTCCACGAACCATACTAGAGCAAGGGGATAGAGTTCTCCTGTGGATAGAGTTCCATGAATCAAATCAGATCAAGGGGATAGATTTCTCCTATGGATAGAGTTCCACGAACCAGACCAAAGCAAGGGGATAGAGTTCTCCTATGGATAGAGTTCCACAAACAAAGAGTTAAGGGGATAGATTTCTCCTATGGATAGAGGTCCATGAACTTGAGCATAGGGGATTGAGATCTCCTTTGGATAGAGGTCCATAAACATTGTAATAGGGAATTGGTTCCCAAGAGATTTTTTGAGAAAATTTATAAGAAATATTTTCTCCATGGACGTAACCCATATTGGGTGAACCACGTTAAATCTGTGTCTCTTATGTGTGTGATGATTTGTGCATTATTTACTACTATTGATATTGCATTGATAAAGTAATATCATTTGGGAAAGAAAAGTGAAAAGTTTTATCTTATACTATTCACCCCCTCTTTTTCTATTTTTTCGAAAATTCTAAATAGCTTGAAGGAAGATATTACATGAACACACATGGATGAGCTACATATAAATATCACAACTTATGAGATAAGGATAGAGAAATATCAAAAATCTAGAAGAGAGGAAACATTAAAAGCTTCTAATAAGGATCTAATAATATTCAAAAGTTTTATTTGTGGTAACTTTGGTCACCTTGCAAATCACTGTTCAAAATCTAGGTACTGCAGTAGTGAAGAAGAGGCTAACTTTGTGAGATGTGTTGAATACTGCGTAATCTTGGATTCACAATGGAACTTGGTATTACTCCATAAAATGGGTATGACAGTTTTAGCTGTAAAAGAGAAAAAGGAGATGTTGATTTTTCTCTCAAAGAAATTGTTACTCAAAGAAGAGAAAGTGAGAAACCAGAATCAAGTGAAGAGTCAAGCGGTAGAGAAGAGGCTAAATTGATAAAATTTTGTACTAAATATGGTAAGCTAGGTCACCATGCAGCTAATTATCCACAAGATGAATGTAGTAGCAGTAAATATGAACATATTACAATAAAAAGAAAGAAAGAAAATTTAGTCATGAAAAGAAAGATAGACACCGTCAAAGCAAGCATGAGAAGAAGGTATTTCAAAGACACAAGAAGAGTTTTTATGTTGAAGTAGCAAGCAGTGCTTCAAGTGATAGTGATGAAAGTCTCTCAAAATTGAAAAAGAAGATGATCCTATTATAGAAGACCAAGAAGAAGAGAAATTTTCAAAAAAAAAAGAGGAAGCCATAATTGATATAGAAAAGGAACTTGTTGAGCTGAAAACGGAGAAATTAGGATTAAAGACTCAAGTACAAGAAGATGAGAAGCAAAGGCAAAGCTTCTACAAGATCTCATTGACCTAAAAGTTAAGGTTGAAGAGGCAAATAAAATTGAAGAAGGTATGGTTGAACAGTTGAAGGGAAAAGAGCTAGAATGTGAAATATTAGAACATGAAGTGGTTTCTCTAAGGATGGAAGTGAAATATTCTAATGATAAGCTACATAAGTTTGAGAAAATCTCAAAAACCTTGGATGACATTATCAATACACAGAGATCTCCATTTATCAAGAATGGACTTGGTTTTGAAGAAGGTCAAGGAGAACAAAAGGAAGAGTCAAGCTCAAAAATAGAGACATCAAAGAGGAAAATTGAAGAAGAGCCTAAGACATATACGTCGATAAGTTGAAGAGTGGAATAGTTTCATAAGAGGAAGAAAACAATGCACCATCAAGGAACAAGGATCATCATTGGAGAAGGAAAAGAAAGGACCAAGGGACCATATTTTCCAAGGTCAAAATGAATATTTCTTCCAAGGGCATTGTTTTTCATGTAATCATTTTGGTCATAAAGCTATGCATTGCAGGGTTCATGGAAAGAAGGATTATGGCTTCACTAAGAGGAACTTCAACTCATTCGAAGATGGATATTTCTTTCAAGGTTATTGCTACTCATGTAATCACTTTGGTCATAAAGCGATCCACTGTAGGGTTCATGATAGAAATGATTATGGCTTCACCAAGAGGAACTTCAAGTCATTTGCACCTTCCAAGAACTACAACATCAGGTGTTACAATTGCAATAATCTTGGGCATAAGGCTAAGTGGTGTAGAATAGAGTTTTTGGAACTTCCAGAGTCAAGCAAGAATAGGGACACTCAAAAGGATCAAAAGGGTATGATTACAAAGGTGTTGAAAAAGAAGGTTGAAAAGGAAAAAGAGCATTGTATGTTGGGAGTAGATTTACTCCCACCCCAAATTTAATCACCTCAAGAAGAGGAGGTGGTGAGGGAGCTGAGCTAAGATTCTTAGCCCCAAAGGAGTCCCTTTGCCATTGATGTCAAAGGGGGAGAGTTTCAATAAGGAGGGAGAAAATTAGTAAGGGGGAGCAACTTCTCGGGGGAGCAGATTTGGAATTCAGTGGTTGGAAAAGAATTTTTTTAGAAAGGGTTGCCATCAATGACAAAGGGGGAGATTGTTGGAAATATTGAGTATATTGGTTGTCATTGATGTCAAAAGAATATTGAGTATATTGGTTGTCATTAACGTCAAAGGTGAAATGGTTGAAAATATCTTCAAGGGTACAATAATTGTCAAGGCAAAAGCATTCTTCATGGTTGTGTGTGCAAGAAAAGGATAAGGTGTTATTTGGTTAAAAAGGTTCTCCATAGTTATGTTTGCAAGAAAAAATACAAGGTTCTCTATGGTTATGTTAGAAAGAAAAAGATAAGGTAGACAAGGTTCCATTGAAAAAATTTATTTATTGCAAGGGTGGAAAAAGATTTCAAGAGCAAAGGACAAAAGATTAAAAAATAAATTATAATATTTAAACCAAGGTTTAAATATTATAATAAAATAAATTTGAATTTTAAATGGCGCCAAATTTAAAATTCAAATGGTGGCAAAGAGAGTTGATGTCTTCCTAAGTTTTGAAGTGCATATATAAGGAGGTAAATAAAAATCATTTGCAATGTGGAGGCGATTAAAGTTTGAGTGCCATTCATTCCATTCGTGAGGGCAACGCACAAAGGTGAAGCGAGGACAACGAGGAGTAAGGAGAGCACATGGTTTTTAAAACAAGGTGGAAAATGCACAAACCTCAACATAGAAGGTAGTGCACATTTGATTCTAATGAGGCAGCTAGCCCAGGTGGCAGGCAGACCCTACGCAAGATGTTGATGTTGAGGAGGTTTCGGGTTCGAGTCACAGCGACAGTCGATTTTTTGAATTTCATTTGGGTGGAAGAAAAGGTTAATAAAATTTGTATTGCACACTTTTGGTTCTAGTGGGTGGGCCAGCCTAGCTGGCACTCTAGCTCACGCTAGAGCGTGGGCTCCGTGAGGTTTCGTGTTTGACTCCCATCGGTGGTAGAAGTGGTAAGGGCATTAATTTTTGGTTAATAAAATTTTTGTTTGGCTATTAGGGAGTCATAAGGTTTGAGTTGAATAAAGTGTTGTTTGGCAATTAGGGAGTCATAAGGGTTGAGTTTAATAAAGTTTTTATTTTGCAATTAGGGAGTCATAAGGGTGTGAGTTAATAAAGTTTGTGTGCAAATTAGGAGTTATAAGGATATGTTATAAAAGATTTATATTTTGCAAATAGAAATTATAAAGGTGTTTTATAAAGTTTTATTTTGCAAAGAGCATAAAGAAAAAATACAAAGGGGATAATTTTTGCATGTGAGAGTAGGAGTTATAAGGTGTTATTATGGTTTGATTTTTGGTTGAAATTTTGTATGGTGAAAAGTAAGTTTGAGGGGTTTTGATAATTGTTAATGTTCTATCTTTTGAGAACAAATGAAAAGTCATTGAACATCATTTTCAGATTTCATTGAGCACATATTTTTGAGAAGAAAGTTAATGTTGATGGTTTGAAAGAGAAATCTACTAATCAATTTTGAAGTAGCACTTTGAAGAGGAAATTCTTTTGAGACAGGTTTTTGAGAGCACATTTTCATCAAAGCAAGTTAAGAGGTATGTTGACATTATTCCTTCTCTAAGGTGTTTGGTTGAGCGAATATTTCAGAATCATAAGGTGGAGATAAAAGGGTTGATTAGTGTGTATTGTTGGAAATATTTGAGCTAGGGTTTTGAGAACAAATTGTGCATCATTGATTAGTGAAATTGGAAATACTTGTGCTAGGGTTTTTGAGAGCAAATTGTGCATTCTTTTTGAAAGAATTTGTGAAGCATTTGGGCATTGATGTGAGTGACATTGAATGTGAATGTGCAAGTGTTAGAGACCAGTTTTATGAAGCAATTTGTGCATTGGGCTTGAGTGGTATTTGGAAATATCATATTGAAATTATATTGTATATTATTTTCTGTGTTCTTGAAAGAGAAATTTAGGTGGAATATGTCTGAACTGCCTAGTTGAAGAAAGCATTTCTGAAAGAGATATAAGCATTGTTTTGAACATAATTTATGTGCAAGATTTGGGATTGGTTGAGCATGTGCTATGAGTTGATTTGAGCATGTGTTAGATCATATTTGTGCAAAGATAGTAAGCAGATTTGAGCAAGTCTTGTGAGAAGACTTGAAGAAAGTTTGAGGCAGATTTGAGCAAGTCTTGTGAGAAGACTTGAAGCAATTTTGAGGCAGATTTGAGAAAGTCTTGTGAGAATACTTGAAGCAGGTTTGAGATAAATTTGAAGAAAGTCTTGTGAGAAGACTTGAAGCATTTTGGGATAGATTTGAGAGCTGATTTATGAGAATATTTGGGACAGAGTTGAGACATAATTGTGCATGTAATGTGTGCAGATTTGGGATGAAGTAAGAGCATATTTGTGAGAAGACTTGAAGCAGTTTTTAGATAGATTTATGAGCAGACCTGAGTAAGCCTTATAAGTAGGATTGAATTAAAGTCAAAGCAGAGGTGTATACCAGATTTGGAGGTAACCAGAGCAAAGAGGAGAGGTGTCTCCTATGGATATAGTTTGATGAACCAAACCAGCAAGGGGATAGAGTTATCCTGTGGATAGATTTCCATAAATCAGACCAACAAGGGGATAGATTTCTCTTATGGATAGAGTTCCACGAACTAGACCAGAGCAAGGGGATATTTTTCCCCTGTGGATAGAGTTCCATGAACCAGACCAGAGCAAGGGGATAGAGTTATTCTATGGATAGAGCTCCATGAACCAATATTTAAGGGGATAGAGTTCTCCTATGGATAGAGTTCGATAAACTTGAGCATAGGGGATTGAGATCTCCCTTGGATAGAGGTCCATAAATATTATAATAGGGAATTTGTTCCCAAGAGATTTTTTGAGAAAATTTAGAAGAAATATTTTCTCCGTTGACATAACCCACGTTGGATGAACCACGTTAAATCTATGTCTCTTATGTGTGTGATGATTTTTGCATTATTTACTACCTTTATATTATTGTTATTATCATTTGGGTTAAAAAGTGAAATTTTTTATCTTATACTGTTCACCCCCCCTCAATATAAGCTTGTGTTCTTTAGAGATGGCCCATATTTTTGAATTTTTTGTGATTGTTGGGTCTAACGGTCAAATTATTTACTATTATGGAGGCTATCTCAATCCAAGATATTCTCACCTAGGGGTTTTCTCGACCCGATATGGCCTCACCTAGGGGCCATCTCGATCTAAGACGGTCTCTATTAATTAAAAGTTTTTTTGTTTTTTGTTTTTTGTTTTTTTACCTGTGTTGATTGATGTTGTAAAATTTTTAATTTATTTTCATCCTCTTAGAGCATGGCATAGGTTTACCTCCATATTTAAGAGAGTACGTGATGATATATTTAATGATGATTGGGAGTGGCTTAAGGCCCTTGGCCTTATGCATGTTACTACATTGGATTTAGTGTATGCGGACTACGCCTACCTAACAACCTTAGTAGATCGATGGGATAGCCAGACCAATACCTTCCACATTTCAACTAGTGATATGACCATTAATCTGAAGGACATCTATAGGATTCGTTACATTTCAATAGAAGGAGATCCCATTACCTCATCACCTACTAATGAGCAAGCGAGAGTACTATAGAGAGTATACGGGTAGCACTGGAAGCTTGTAGAGCGTGATGTGGAGAGTGGTAGGATGAGGGTGGAGGTTGGTTATGATGCATAACTCCTGATGTATAGGCATGTAGTGCTTATGTTACTCATGTCTAACTTGCTTATGTTTGATTCTTTGGGTGTGAGGTTCCCATGGAACCTCCTTGATCTTGTTTAAGATTTGGTGGAGTGCACAGTGCAATAGTCACAAATTATGGCTTGGGGGACTACATTGCTAGCACAATTCTATGAGGAGATATTTGATATTTTGCATCATGGTTGACATGGATTAGGGTACAACTTCCTTCTGTAGATTTGGTGTTGGGAGCACATTCAGATGGATCTATTGAATGGGCTACCATGGGCGATGCAGAGGAAAATGGTTGATAGGGATATTCCTTATGCTATTTACTAGAGATGGGATCAAAAGTGAGGTTGGATTCACCCCTACTTGGGCATGGTTGATCACTATATTGATTCCATAGATAAGTTGAGGTCGGAGCACATAATATGGTGACCATGGAGGTATTGTCCATCGTGGGTAAAGGCAGATCAACAATCGAGGTAGGTGAGACATAGTTGATGGCTGATCTATCGATACAATAGTGAGCATGAGAATTTTGAGTACTCATGTGTGAGCCAGCTAGAGGTTCACTAGGATATATCAGATGAGCCAGTCATTTATAGGTGGTAGATAGATGAGATAGAGCTAGCTTGGTCCTAATTCAAGCCATTAGATTATGAGGCAAATGAGCCCCTAGCTAATCCAAACACAAAGGATCCAAGGACTACTCCCAATTATGATGCTTGGTGGATGACTTGGTTATGGAATGGAGGTAAAGCATGTGGTGGTCAGGCTAGGGCAACTAGTAAGGAGGGAGCAAGTGTTGTTATGGATACTTTACAATGTTGAATGTGTCACCGTACTGAGGAGGAGTGGGATGAGATCTTTAGGATAGATATGGATGAGGAGGATCCTTAGGAGAATTTAGTTGCTTGTAGGGAGAAGATTCGCATCCTCCAGGCTCAGATGGTGGATCAGGACACAACTCACGCTATAGAGTGAAGTTACTGGGATGGTGATACGTAGTGGTGGAGGGGTTTCAAAAATGGGAGGGACACCCTTTAGGCTTAGGCAGAGAGCTTAAAGGATGAGACTACGAGGATGACAAAAAAGTGATATGCTCTACAGGTTTATATGGTAGGGATTATAGCAGAGCTGGATGCTCTATAGATTTGATTATCAAGGGTCACATCAGATCATGATGCCTTATAGGTGTAGTTGGTAGGGATGATAGTTGGAAAGCCTTAAGGGATGTAGTTGGACTATGATCAGATATGGCAGAGCTATAGGGTAGAGTGTACCATTTTTAGGTGCGACATCAGTAATATTAGGACTACATCATCAAAATGATTTGGATCGATGAGGTGGTGCCCTACCCTCACATTTTCAATAGGGGGATCCAACTACATTAGGGCATTTGGTGAGTCATCAATGAGACCATAGGTTTTATGATTCTCAAATTTAGATGCATCTCACAATGCAAGGGCCACCAGATCTAGGTAATCTCATAGAGATGATGTTGAGGGTGGTGGCAAGAGTGGTGGTGCAGGGCCAGCTTGAGCTGGGATCATATTCATGTTATATGTTTTAGCTTATCATTTTTGGGTGTGATATTTGAGGAATCATATTTATAGCCTATGAGCATTTTGTACCTGATGTACTATTCCATGATATATATATATAATATTTTTAGTTATGTTTATCATGTTGTTTAATGCTTATGTTATTTCATGTATGGATGCACTTATGGATGCAATGATGGACAATTAATGTATGTCTAGACATTGTAGTATGTATGCATAGATGCATAAGTACTGAGTATTTTTCATATTAGATATCTAGAATGTATGCTTAGATGTATGCATATATGTTATGTACTAATGGCATGATGATGCAAAATCTGGTTTTCATATTTATATGTTAAAATAAAAGGAATGAATCTAAGATGCAAAAACAAACTAAGTGTAAGCACCACATAATGTATAAGAGTCACTAATCAAAATGTTAACCTTTTCACACAAGTCATACATTTAAAAGTGAACTATATGAAACATAATGTAATGTAACAAAATATGAATGATGGATGTGAGACAGTGAGATGTTATAAGGGAACAAAAAGACTTTTCATGAGACTCAAACACCCTAGTTGACCAGTAAAAAGTTGTATACTGAATATACATGACTCTAAAATATAAAAATATGCTAGGAATACCCATATATTCAATATCCATATGTGTTCATAGTGATGTTCATTACCACGATTTTGTACGTGTTTGGACTAGACTACTAGGCAATACAAGCCACCAAAAGATAGCTCATCCATAAGTTGATGTTTATCTATACAAAAGGTCACTAATGTGATAGATATGTTGCCATTCATAAGACTACTCCACTGCTAGGCTGGTGTCTATAGCCCATTCCTGGTGATGGAGATTATCCCATGGTTGTCAAAAACTAAGAATTCTAGGGATTATGTTGGACATTTTGAGTCCCTAAGCTAAAAGTTGTCATTGATGTCAAAAGGACCTATGTAAGTAAGCACTATGATTTTGCTCCACAAAGAGCTTCATGAGAAGCAAAGGTTTTGATCAAAGGTTAAAGAAGGGATGCATGGCATTTGGTTCTAAAAGGAGCTTCAAGGGAAGCTTAGCAAAAGGTTCTTATGAAAACCAATGAAGGCAAGGAAAGGTTTTATTTAAAACCATGGATGGCAGATTTGAAATGGGTTTTCTTAAAACCCAAGTTGGCTTTTCATTTCATCGAAAAAGGTGCCCCGATGATGGAGAAATTTAATTTTAAAGGTTTAGTTTAAATTTTAATTTATTTAAAATTTTAATTTATTTAAAATTATAATTTTAATTTTAAAATTAAATAAAAGAGTTTTCCCGTTATGTTCACTGATGTCATATATTTTATCATGCAAAGGTTAAAATATTTAAAGGGGTTGATTTTATCAACCAAGTAGGTGATAAAATATATTGTCCGCATTCGATTATCCCCTCCTTCGCAATCGTTGATTCTCCCTTCTAATTTCGTTTGCGCACTACACGTGGAACAAGGGAGCAAGTTTCAAGGCATAGGTGGAGAGGACGGAAATATAAGTCTCAAAGGCTTAAAGCCTCCACATGGGAGGCCTAGCCCACACGGTGGGCGAAGAATGTGCTAAGGTGTACGATGAGGAGGAACGTAGGGTCGAAACCACCTGAAGCCATTTTGCAAGGTATGCCATAATTCGATTTCCGAAATTTTTAGGTGTATGAAATATTTTGAATTTGCTAAGGTTGTGTTAAGCGTCGATTTTCATAGAGAGTATAGTGGATTTAATTTTTGCATATGGCTAAGGTTTGATATTTTATTAATGTGGGATATTGCCTAAGAAGGCTTTGTGATTATTTTTTTAAGTGCAAAAGTGTTGAAAGGAAGGATATAAAATATTTGAGTTATTTTATGGTATAAGTGGTTTTTGGAGTGACAAGGTTATGCAATGTTTTGATTTATTTTATTTTATGGTACAAGTGGTTTTAGGAGTGATAAGGAAGTTGTGCATTAATTCTTAAGAAGATTTTCTAATTAAAATCCTTGGTGAATATTATTATGAAGTGGAGTAATGTTGATTATTTTGTGATATTCTAACCCTTGTGAGGATTGGCAAAAGAATATTGTGATTGTGGCAGATTTCCAAAGAGGCTTCTTCATATTCATAAAAGGTATGGGCACATTCTCCTATTGATTGATTATGGTGGTTGATTATAAAATATCATTGGAGAGAAAATGATTGATTGTGGTTTCATTTTCCAAAGTGATTGGTTAAATGCTTCAAGGTATTCTGGATTGAGAGTTGTTATTATACGTTGTTTTATAAGAATTTTTTTTGAATCCCATTGGTTGTGCAAAGAACTTGAACTTGAGTTAGAAAAGAACATGAGTATCATTATTATGTGAAATTTGTGGTTGAGCATTGTTGGAAACATTTTGAGTTAGTTGATACATGCTTGGACTAGGGTTTGTGAGAAAGGATTGTTCCTTGAGGTGTTTGGTTGAGTAGAGTTGATTGAGCCTATTCAAGTGGATGCATGTGGTTGTTCAAGTTCCATGAAACAAACTATTCTATATTCTGGATTTGAGTTGAGATTGAGGTTTGAGAATAGAACATATTGAGTCTCTAAAAATTCTTTCTATGCTTCTATAAGATTGATTTGAGTTGAAATTGAGATTTGAGGAAGAACATATTGAGTCTCTAACAATTCTCTTTATGCTTCTATGAGATTGATTTGAGTTGATATTGGGATTTGAGTATAGAAAATAGAGTCTCTAACTATTCTCTTTATGCTTCTATGATATTGAATTGAGATATTGATTAAGCATTGGTTATAGAACATATTGAGTCTCTAAAAATTCTCTTTATGATTCTATGAGATTGGACAAGTTCTGTGTGAGCTTGTTAAGCAGATTTGAGACAAGTCTTTGAGAAGGATTGTGGACTAATTTTGAGTAATATTTTGTGGAAGCTTGCTATGAAAATTTGAGCAAGTCCTAGAGAGGACTTATTGAGCAGATTTGGACAAGTTCTGAGTGAGCTTTTTGAGCAGATTTGGACAAGTTCTAAGTGAGCTTGTTGAGCACATTTGGACAAGTTCTGAGTGAGTTTGTTGAGCATATTTGAGAAGGTTCTATGTGGACCTATTGAGCAGATTTGAGTAGGTTCTATATGGACCTATTGAGCATATTTGAGTAGGTTCTGTGTGGACCTATTGAGCATATTTGAGTAGGTTCTGTGTGGACCTATTGAGCAAAATTGAGTAGGTTCTGTGTGGACATATTGAGCAGATTTGAGTAGGTTCTATGTGGGCCTATTGAGTAGAATTGTACTAGACCGAATGTACTGTGTTTAGTGCAAGAGATTGAGCAGAGTTGTGCTAGACTGACTAAAATATGTTTAGTATAGTATTGAGATAGAGCTTTGGAGGTGACAGAGTATAGAGGATAGAGTCTTAGTGGATAGAGATCCAGCAACCAGGACAACTGAAGATAGATTTGAGTGAGGAGTCTTCAAGTGGAGAGAGATCCACCAGTCAGTGCAATAGATATAGAGTCTTTTAGAATATCACTAGCCAAAGCAGAATGGGAAAGAGTTCTCCTGTGGAAGAGATCCACGAATTTGATATTAGGGGATCAGCATCTCCTTTGGACAGAGGTCCATAAACATTGTAATTGGGAAGGATTCCCAAAAGATATTGATTGAGAAAATTTTAGTAAAATATTTTCTCCGTGGAGTAGCCCACATTGGGTGAACCACGTAAATTGTGATGTCTCTATTGTGTATGGTGTTTTGTGCATTTCTTTGATTACTGCTATTGATATTGCTATCTATACATTACATAATATTGAATTGAAAGAAAAAGTAAAAAGTGGTCTTATACGGTTCACCCCCCCTCTCAGTATAATCTTGTGTTCTTCAGATTCAAGCTCTTTACCCCCTTCTTTTCTTTTGATTTTTTTTCTCTTTTTTGGAGGGATACTTGCTCATTTTTGTGGAAGAGCAAGGGATTTATTTGTTTTAGGGATACTTGCTCATTTTGTGGAAGAGCAAGGGATTTTTATTGCTTTGGGTAGGGGGAGCTTGTCCTTTTGTCAATTCTCAGCATTCTAGACCATGCACATAATAGGATGAGCAAGGGAAACCTTTCGCTTAAGGGGTAAGGACTACATTGTAGTGTCGTCTTTCCTTGTGCAAACTCGTATTTAAAAATGTGAAATTGTGTTGGGATTTTGAGATATACAAGGTACAATCAAAGCAAGACCCTACCTTCAAAAATCAAGATAGCTTTCTACAAAATCTAAAAATAAAACTAGGAATGGTTGAATGATCGAAAGACCCTATTGAACACCCTATAACAACTTACTAGGTGAGGGGAAAAACACAAACACCAAGGATGGGAAATGTGGATGGAAATGATTTGTTGGATGTGTGTGTTTTCCTTATGAACTTTTGAAAACTAAGAGGTGTGCATAAAATAGTCAGTGGTCGTATGAACATCATTGTTGATGGTCATACGGTATCTATCCTATCTTACGAGGACCTCTTAATAGTCAAAATATCACAAGAAAAAGTGCAAATGATGACAAGAGAAAAGGTTTGATTAAGACTCATGACAGTCATACAAGCATGGTGCTCTACAAAATGGAAATAGTAAAAATGAATGTGTGGTGTGTGTAAGTCTTTTATGAACTTTCAAACATTAAGAGGTGTGCGTAAAATAGTCAGTGGTCGTATGAACATCATTGTTGATGGTCATCCGATATCTATCCTATCTTACGAGGACCTCCTAATGGTCAAAATACCACAAAGATAGGTGTAAGTGATGACAAGATAGAATACAAGTGATGCTAATGCAATGACTGATATACCTAATGCAATTAATCAATGAAATGTAGTAATGTGTAATGCATGATGATGTAAGCAATGCAATGTTTTTGTGATTTTTGATTTTGTATTATTTTTGTTGTTTTTGTTATTTTTTTTTTTTATTTTTTTATGCATTGTGTGTTATGCATGAAATGCCCATAGGTGGAGAATGTTAAGAGGTTCAGGTTCCTCAACACCCTCAAGGGAAGCTAGATGATAAGTCCTTGGCCCTACTTTTTGTGTTATGATGAATGGGCCTAACCAGTTAGCCATAAATTTATCTCGTAAATGGGGTGGCAAGTTGGAATTTTATTGGTTTTCTTTAAGCATAAGATCACCAACTTCAAAATCCTTGAGATGGAATTTTGTGTCATAGGCTCACTTAATGCAATCTTGATAAATGTGAAGATGCTCGAGAGCATTGATGCATCATTCATCAAGAAGCATGAGTTGATCTAGGTGAGCTTGTCACGTAGTGTCATCATCGATGAACTCTTGTAATGAAATGCACAATGATGGAATTTCCAATTCCAAGGGCATAATGGCCTCAACACCATATACTAATAAAAATGGAGTTGCCCCAGTTGGCATCCGAATGCTAGTTCGATAAGCCCATAGTGCTAGAGGTAGTTGAAGATGCCAATATTTATGATTATCATTTACTATTTTCTTGAGAATGGCAATGACTATTTTGTTTGATGCCTCTACTTGCCCATTACTTTATGGATAATAAGGTATTGAAAAGTTATGTTGAATATTATATTTAGTACATAAAGCTCTCATATCCTTGTTTTTGAATGATGACCCATTATCCAAAATTATTTTGGATGGAATACCAAAATGACATATGATGTTATGTAATATGAATTCCATGATGCATGAACCTATCGTAGTGGTAAGAGGAATAGCTTCCACCCACTTTGTAAAATATTCTATGGTTGTTAGGATGAATGTGTGATGGCTAAATGAGGGGGAGAAATTTTACCAATTAAGTCAAATCCCCATTGCGAGAAAGGCCACAATGAATGAATCGGTTGTAAGGCCTATGAAGGTACATGCAAAATATTAGCATGATGCTGACATTTAATGCACCTTTTAATATAAGTGCAATAGTATCTCGCTCCATAGTGGGCCAATAATAACCCATTTAGAGGATGCACTTAGCGATAGCCATGCTACTAAAATGGCCACCACAAGTACCATCATGAGCTTGGGAAATAGCCCAAGTAGATTCTTGGGGCTCTAAGAAATGAAGGAGAAGACCATCATAGCTTCGATGGTAGAGTATATCTCCTACCAAGACATACTTTATCACTTTTTTCTTGAATGTTCATTTGGTGGCATGCGACAATCCTGAAGGAATGGTACCCAGTTTTAAGAAATCTTTGAGTTGAGAAAACCAATCTTGATACGAGTTGGCTTGGACCAGATGAACTATTTGTTCCTCTCTAGATACACCTCGCACAAATGCAAAGTGGGAGAGAACCTTAAGGTAGATGGTCATGTTATTATCACAAGGAGTTTGTGAGACCAAGGACCCCTAAGAAGCATGGTTCAAAAAGTCTTGAATTGGGGAGAACCCATGTTGGTAGGGTTCAACCTGTATCATGTGAACATTTTGCTCATCTTTGGAAATGTCTCATGAGACCACGACTTGAGAGAGCATCTTGACCTGAATAGTTGTGACATCATCCGATGGGTTCTATAGAATTAGAGACCCCAAGGAAGCCATCATATCTACAAAGTGGTTGGATGAATGAGGTACAACCTCGATGTCATACCATTCAAATTTAATTAGTAATTTATCCACAAGATCTTTGTAGGATTTCAATATTGGACACTTGCATTGATAAATTCCCTTAACCTAGTTAACTATTAACAAGGAATCACCAAAGATGTTTAATTTCTTTATGTTCATGGTGAGAGCCATTTGAAGACCCAAAAGGAGGGCTTCATATTCGACATTGTTGTTGGTGTAGGGGAAATCAAGTTTAAATGAAATGGGAATAGGAGCCCCTTGTGGTATGAAAAACATGATGCCTACACCACCCCCTTGCTCACATTTTGAACCATCAAAGAATAGTGTTATATCTATTGTGTTTTCTGGTTCTTTGGGTTCTCCTAAGTCTGATAGTGCAAAGATTGCATCATCAGGAAGTTCTATGTTTAGTGGCTTATCATCGAGGAGAGGAGCTTCTGCTAGTTGATCAATGATGACCTAACCTTTAATAGACTTTTGACTTATAAATTCAAGGTCAAACTCCATCAAAAGCATGATCCACTTTATGGTATGACTATTGTGATAAGTGTGACTCATCATATACCATAAAGGGTTTTCTTTTGAAATGACATACATGGTTTGATTTAACATGTAATGTCAGAGTTTCTTGGTGGTAAAAACCATCACTAAATAGAGCTTCTCAACATAAGCATATTTGAGCTCATAACTGACCAAGGTGTGGCTAAGGTAATAGATGGCATGTTCTTTGTTTACCTCATTCTTTTGGGCCAACATGGTCCCTAGGGCAAAGTTAGTGGCCACAATGTATAATAAAAATGGAACACCTGGTCTAGGAGGAGCTAATACTGGTAGAGATGCCAAGTATTGTTTAATGTCATCAAAGGCTTTCTGGCACTCTTGATCCCAATCAAAAGTGACCCCCTTTTGTAATAAGTGATTGAAAGGCTTGCATTTATCTAAAAGTTGCACTATGAAGCATCGAATAGATTGAATTTTTCCTTGCAAGCTGTATAGCTACCTAAGATTAGTAGGGGGAGGCATATCCATGATTTCCTTAACCTTGTTTGGATCTACTTCAATGCCTCGTTTAGAGACTATGAAGCCTAATAGTTTCCTACATGTAACTCCAAAAATACACTTCTTAGGATTTAAGCACATGTTGTGCTCTAAGAGATGATCAAAGACTTTTCTAACACATCGAGGTGGTCATGATGCAATAAATATTTTTCTAAAAGATCATCCATATAGTCTTCCAAAATCTTGTGCATGTAATCATGAAAGATGTAAGTCATAGCCTATTGATAAGTGGCACCAACATTTTTAAGTCTGAAGGGCATGACTTTGTAATAGAAAGTCCCCCATGGCATGGTAAAAGTTATTTTGGGTTGATCTTTAGGGTTGACCTAAATTTTATTGTAACCTAAAAAACCATCCATGAGGGAAAGCATTTCATGATCGGTTGTTGCATCAATGAGCGCATCGATGTTCGAGAGTGGGAACTCATCCTTAGGACTCACTTTGTTTAGATCTCAAAAATTTGTGCATATGTGAATCCCCCCATTCGGTTTTCCTATAGGGACCATATTGGAAACCCACTCGGGGTAATCAATAGGTTGGATGAATCCTACATCCAACAATTTTTGTAACTCATCTTTTACCATTAAGGTTATTGTTGGGTGCATTTTACGAAGTTTTTGCTTGATCGGTTTGATCTTTGGATCGAGCGTTAAGTTGTGAACAACCAAGTTTGGATCAAGATCTAACATATATTTATAAGACCAAGCAAAATCTCTCTTATATTTTGTTAGGAACGTTGTGAAATCAGGCTCATTCTGTAGTTGATAAACTTTGTCCTAATTTGACAACCTGAGGATTTTTAGGATCGATACCGATATCAACATCAATTGTTTCTTCCACTGACATGTGGGATCCCTCCTCCAATTGGTGAGGTATAGGGATCAGATGAATATCATCAGCTAGATTTAGAGAATTGAATGCATCATTAGGCTCAACCTCAGCTTGAAAAACATCTTCGGATGGACCTGAGGAAAAGTGAAATGGTTGTAACATTTCCTCGTAAGGTAGGAACTCTTTCGATGATGGTGGGGAAGTAGATGATCAAAATCAATAGCCTCAAGATTGAGGTGCAAAGGTTTTGAAGGGTCACCTGGGTAGTGAAGTGGTGTGGTGAGGTCAATGGAGATCATATTGATGGTTGGTGGATAATCTCCATTCTTTGGTGGAAAAAGTTGATCGAATATGGGTGGATGTAGATGTACTAGGGGTGGTTGTGGTGGTGGTGGAATGATAGGGTGTGGCCTAGGGGGAGTGTGAGCAATGGAGTCCCCAGTGGGAGAAGATGATGCATAAGGGATGATGGTAACTATGGAAAAATATGAAGATAAAATTCATCTAGATCATTGAGGGGCTCGATGGTAGTTGATTCATCCTTCGAGCTAGCTAAAGCAATAGAAATTGCATCATACTCTTGGTAAGATTCATCATCTTCTTCATCCTAGTCTTCATCAGACTTCTCTTCTTCTTTAGACTCTTCATCAAAAATTTTAGGAGGCTCTGTGATTATCGTAGCGATTTGGACATGGTCATTGAGCAAATGATTATAACCTAGATCAACATATTTATTAGGATTGATATCCCTTCCATAACCTAGAGTTAGGCACTAGAGAGAATTGACAAGGAGTTCATCAGGCATACGTATGGAGTAGCCTAGCCTAAACTTATCTGTAGGTAGCTGATATTGGGGCTCTAGAGGGGTCAAAGACCTTGCTCATACTGACCTAAGTCATTTCCTCACCAATGATGATGATGAAAATATTGTAGTGCAAAGGATAGATTTGACATGTATTCAATGTTGGCTTGAAAGGGTTCTTCATCCTCTTCCATCCTATGGGGTGTATTTAAGGGAACATCAAATCCCCCATAGACAAAATTTGTTTGATTTGGTGGATGCCCTAGGGGAACTATCATACCAATGGGTAATGATATGATAGGAGGTCAACCTATGTCTTGAACTATCTCGATAAGGGGAGTGAATGTGACATTATGTACTATGTACTCCTTGAATCTTGGGCTAGACATATGTATTGTAACTTGTAAAGGATCTTCCTTTGTATGGGAGATGTGAATGGGTATTGTGGAAATGGTTGAGATCAAAGGCATGGGAGGTGGCTTTGATGATTGGGATGTGGATGCATGGGTTGGCGATAATGGAGGTGATGATATGGGTGCCTTCTCAAGATTTCTCGTGGGAATATTTGATGCATGAGAAGGGTTCTCTATGTCTATTGATGATGATTTTTTCTTTGATGAAGACATAGAAGATCTTGGTGGAGGGTTTTGATGAGTGTTGGGTGGATTGGGTTGGACCTCTAGATGCATTGATGGTAAAAAGGACTCATCGGGATGCGAGACCATATTACAAAATTTAAATGGTTCTAAGTCTACAGGGACACAATGCACTTGACCTTCATGTATGTATTTAATGCATTGATGTAATATTGAAGGTACACACCTCATGTCTCAGATCCAGGGTCGACCAAGTAGCAAATTATATTGCATGGCCCCTTTTAGAACATGGAAGAGTGTGTGAATTATTTTTAGTCCAACCTGAATAGGAAGAACTACTATCTCGATGGTAGAACACAATGCATCATTGAATGCCTAAAGGGTGAATGTGGATGTTGTGATGTGGGATGGTGGAAGTTTGAGGTATTGAAGGGTGGATGTGGTGATGATATTGATTGAGGAGCCTATGTCGATCAAGACATGCTTATAAGGGATCTGATCTATACTAGCGATGATATGGAGTGGAGGATCCAATATGTCAATGGGTATAATATTGATCTCATGGTCATGAAAAGTTATTGTAGGCTCATTGCAATGTTGTATTTGCCCCACAAAATTAGCAAAAGCGTTGGGATCTTGTGGTTGTAATTTGATCAATTTCAAGATCTCCATTAGAGCTTCTCGATGTGGCTTTGATTGTTGTATCAGCTCGTAGATGGAGAGCCTAGTCGATGTCATTCTTAGACTTTGGGTAAGTCTATTCCTTATTGTTAGCATTAGTTGAGGTGGGATAGGTGTAATCGGATTGGGTTGAGGAGGTTCCTGTGATGTCGAAGGAATGTTATTAGGACTCGCATTAGGTGTGGGTTGATTTGGATATCATCGGTTCCTTGTGATAATACTAATCATCCCCACAAACTCTTGGTGAGGTGGATTGGCATGCACCTGATTCACCTACTTTGATTGTTCTACTTGGTTGGTAGGTGTTGTGTTTGTTTCATGTGTGGGCAAAGGGTCTTTGAAGACTCCTATGTGTTGATTATTTGGGGTAAGAGGATTGTCAATCTGAATCTCTTACCTCTCGATCATATCATGTACTATATTTTTAAAGGTGTAACATGTCTGGATGTCATGACCCCTTTGTCGATGGTAAGCATAGTATAGATCCTCCCTATGAGACTTTGATTTAGGTTGATTAGGGTCTATTGGATGGATCTCAAGGAGATTGATTGCATGCACCTCACATAATCGATTGAAAATTGATGCTAATATTTTTGGCAAAGGAGTATATTATCATGGTGGTCGATGTTGTTGGCCTTGCTTTTGGTTCTGTTGTGGATGATATTGGGTTGGTGGAGGTTGAGCTTAGTAATTAGGTTGAGTTGGTGGTTGTAATGGTGCGGCTTGGTTTGAGGATCTAGGGATACTCAAAACAACTTGATTTACTAGGGCCACCTTCTATTGCGTGTTGCCTCCTTTAGCATTCTTGTTCATCCATTCCTTTTTATAGAGCTTAATATCACCTTCTTGGACCTTAATATCCTCAATGACCTTAGCCTATGCTAGGGCCTCCTCAAAGGTTTGATATTATTGGAGTTGTAGTAAAAGTGAGATTTGCTTTGAACAACTCCTAGTGAATAATCTAGTAAGCTCCGTTATGGGCAAGGTGAAAGGCAACTTTGTTATTATTGCTCTCCATCGGTTGTCATAGTCCATGATTGGCTCATATTTGAATTGTCTAAGATTATACAAGTCAGTCAATGTTGCCTTTTTCCTGATGCTAAATGAAAAGTATTCTAAGAATGCATTTGCAAGTTGTTCAAAGGAATGGATGCTATGTCATGGTAGATGATTATACCATTCTAAAGCAGGCCCTACAAGAGTTATTAGGAATGTTCTTAGCATGAGGGCATCATCATCCTAAAGATGAAAGCATACATTCATGAAATGAGTGACATGCTCTTGAGCATCTTCCTCTCCTTTGAATTTATCTAATTTTGGCATTTCAAAGTGTTCAAGATATGGAGGTGATGGCATGGATGGGTGCAATGGTTGGTTGTGAAGTTGATGCAAGGTAGGTTTTTGGTAACCTATACCTAAATTTTACTTCTCTAAGGAATTAATGTGATCTATCAACAACTTATATGCATCTAATGAAATGATTTCATTTGCTCACCTCTATCCTCGAGGAGGAAGTGGAGGTGGTTGGGTGTTGTCAATATGTATATCCCTATAAGGTAATTCATGGTATGTGTCAATTGGTTCTTGATATTCTAATTATGGTTCCTCATAAGGGTCATACTCCTCTGGATAAGTGTATGGTCTATTTTGTTCAAGCAATTGGTGCCTTTGAGGATGTATGGGTGGTTGATTTGGTCATGCATGAGGTAGATAATTTTGGTTTGGCCATGGTGGAAGGTTTTGATATTGCATAGGGTACCTTATGCATTGTTGCAACCTATGGGTACTAGGTGTAGGTACTATTTCATGCAATACCTTTTGTAACTACTCTTGTTGTACCCTTTGTTGATGCAACCTTTGTAGGTGTGACCATTGTTGGTCCACCCATTGTTGATTTAATTGTTGGTGGTCTAATCATAGTTGATCCAACTATTGTTGTCGGTTAATGTTTGGCCTAGGTGCTTGATAAGTGTAGTTTATTTTCTCATATGTATGGGGTCTATTTACCCTTGTATCTATAATATGGATGGGCTTGTCTTGTCTCTCACCCCTAGTAGGATCTACAACCTATTATCTGCAATATTTAAAAGTTGTATTGACCTAGTATTCTAGTTTGAAAATAATCTTTGTGTAATCAAGTGGTATAGAGGCACATCATTCTTGAATGAATGGTCTCTCTTGAAATATATTGGGGTGATTTAGGTCACCCTCATCTATAACAAATGTGAGAGCCGACATGGGTTGTTTGCAAGAATGATGGTTAACACGCGTATCCTCTTGATCATGTTCTTGATTTATAGATAGATGCTTAGTTGGGGAATCTTGGTAGTAGTCATCTTGGTATAGGATGTACTCTTGCACTACTTCTAATGGTTCTCTAGGATGAGTCAAGATGCGAATGCATGACACTACCCTACTAGGCCCCTCAGTGGGTGGATGATTATTTTTATAGAAATCAAGCAAAGTGTCTAGATCAAGAAAGTCTCCTTTTTTATCGTACTCAGGACCTATGGGTGCTTCTCGAATAGGGATTTCCTGAAGGTCATATTCCCTATATGAGATATTCAAGTTACGATGTGTGCCAGGGTGCCAATCAGGAATGGCAAGGTCCTCTAGACTATATCGAAGATGTTCCATTTCTCCTTGTGGGTATTCAGTAGCACTGGCTCTTGATTGAGCTTGATTGTATGTTGTTACCATTGTCTAAACTATGCAAATAGTAAATAAACAAACAAGCAAGAAAGTAATTTTTTTGTGTTTTTGAATTTTTTATTTTTGTTGATGATTTTTTTTTTTTTTTTTGTTTTTGTGTGTTTTGGTTTTAAGATCCTATTCCTATGAAAACTAATAGGTAAATGAAATGAAAACTAATGAAAGGTAGTTTGTGCACACCCCCTTATCGAGGAATGCAACACAAATGACAAAAATGTGGCTTCCTAGGATGTTGGTTATGGTTGATGGGTATCCTAAGGAAATAATTTACCTCTCAAAAGAGGTTGTGTTATCTAAGTCCTACTACTTGCCTAATCGGGCTTTTCCTTCACACTCGGGTATGCTTGGACAATATTGATAACTACATTCCACTTATTATTGAGCCCTATGGTTAAGGGGTATCTAATCCTAACCTACCCTAGGATGCACCCAAGAGTAGGGGACTTTTTGATGATGAAGTCTGAAAAGCCACTCATGAGGGCTGCTATGGTTTGTAAAGGGGCCAATCTATGGTGGGAGATGAATGCCCATATCGCGTGATTGTTATCAATCATTGGTGATGAAATCCAACTAACTGATGTTATATTGCCTCATGAGTGTGTGGGTTCATTTTAAACTTTTTGTAAAAAGGAAACAGAGAGCATACAAATGATCTTTCACTAAATGCAAAAATGTACGTTTAATATTCAGAAAACCCTATATGATATTCAACCTTTGAGTAGGCAACAAGGTAAGAAAACCAAACAAAAATAGACATATATTGTCTTACACTAATATGATCATGAACAGAGGTCATCTGGACCTGATACGACCATAGATAGAGGTCGTCTAGACTTGAGATGGTCACTATCAGATTGACTTAAAGCTAAAGAGCTTCTGCAATTTTTATTGTAAATGAAATTTTTCTTAATTTTCTTTACAAAACATAAAATGATTTATCTTTCTTTATAAAAAATAGGATAGAGAAGGATAGATAAACTTACTTTGAAAGCCTAAGTTTGATGTAGATATCCTATTTTTGCTACTATTTTGCTTCTGCTCTAGGGGTCATCCTGCCATGAGATGGTTTTAGTACATGAGTCATCTCGACCTGAGATAGTTATGACTGTGTACCTATAAAAGGTAGAATTTATTAGTAATCAATCAAAAAGCTTAAAAGGGACTAGGTCCCACTGTGATCACCATATGAGAGCTCAAAAATCATGCACCAATAAAGTAAAAAAGCAATAATGAACACATGCACGTAATCAAAACACGATGATAAAAATAGTAAAAGAATGAGTCGGGTCCTTTTTATTAATGATAACTTATCTTTATCAAAATATATTACAATCACATCCCCTTGAGGGAGTTCATAAGTGTGATACAATCAATACAAATAGGAGGGTTTTAATCCCCTTTGAATCATCTTGGTGCACTGAATGGTCTTCTTGCTAATGCAAATTATTTGGGGGTGGGTTTTTCGTGATGGCCACAAGCTGAATGATGTGAATTTGGCACTCCTTTGTCATCTGTTGGATCTTATAGTCTACACACAAAGAAACTAGAAATGTATCAAAAGTATATGAAGAGCCCATCAAGATTGGGCCCATATTAAATGATATAAATGCGATAAATGAAGATAAAACCAAACTGAAACATGTATAATCTGAAATCTATCTAAATGTAAAAATAGTAAAAATATTGATCTAAGCTATGCTAAAAGAAAAAGCAGTGAACCAAGTCTTTGGTCGAGATCATCTCAGAGTGAGATGGCCTTGTCTACGGGTCATCTCGAGGTGAGATGATCATTGTCATAGGATTGTATTTTTTGAAACCAATTTCGAGTAGTGTTCGAGATACTTTGGGTGTGTTGTCGATGGATTGTTGTGCTTGGGAGAGCGACTTGATGGATCAAATCAGATCTAGAGCAGATGTTTGATTACATGCAAGATAGAAGCATGACTTTCAATCCCTTGCAGCAATCTAATAGCATGGTCTCAGCAGCAGGAGGGCTTGGAGGATTAAAAATGGGTAGCACTTCATTGCTTGAGAAACTTGAGGATTGAATTTGGTAGCACTTCGTTGCACAAATTCAATTGCGGATCTTTTCAACTAAGGGGTGAGTGCCAATTTATAGACTTCTCGGATGGAAGCTAAAAATGGCAAAAGCACCCTGCATGAAAAAGCAAAGAGGCAGTTCACATTAAGAAAAGTGAATGCTTATCTCTGAAATCTCATGCGATTGATAATTGCATGTATTTTTCTAATTTTGGCCCATGTGGGGCGCTTAATGCCTTTTGCGAGATCATGCGCGAGGTTAACTAGTAGTTTCGGCTACCGAGTTATGCACCTTTTCATTTTTAAACTTGCTTTTTGGTGATCGTCGTCAAGTTGAGATGGTCCCGAGTCGGGTTGAGACAACCATGGTTTTATGGGAAAAAGTGCCCAATTAAGTGGTGAAAACCACTGTTTTAGCCTTGAGGCTGCCCAAGGTGGGTTATGTGGTCTAAAAGGAGTCCATTCAGGTAGTCTCCTCAAAATGACGTGTTTTAGGTGTCTACACTATCAACAAAAAATCTTAAATTAATGAATCAAACTATCTTTAAACATATATCAATTCTTAAGAATATATATATATATATATATAATGATTTAACCTATTTAAAATTTAAAAAAACTTAAACATCAACCAAATCTTGAGCCACTCACTCTTCTTTTAATAACTAGAAGGAAATCCAAAAAAATTAATATTTTTTTTTTAAGTAATACTTCTTATACACATCCACCATGGAGATTGAAATCCAATTTTTAATTTACAATTACAAACAAACCCAATTTTTAATTTACATAATGAATAATTGTTTTTTGTGGATCACCTTTAAATTGTTATACAAATTACTATGGCGCATTATTGTTTTATGGATAAATTAAAGTTTTTTTCCTCTAAAAATATTTTATTTTAAAAAATAAACAAAAATTACATGGTCTATCCGCTCATGTAGAGGAGTTGGAGAGCAAGTGGGTAGTTAAAACTCTCCAATTATTGAGAGGCCTAGGTTCAAATATCTCCCCTCACATGTTGCAAATATGTTGTATATAAAAGGTTCCTTATCAAAAAAAAAAAAAATTACATGGTCTAATAATTTTAATTTATCAAAAAATAAAAAATAAACAAAAATTACATGGTCCCCTCACATGTTGCAAATATGTTGTATATAAAAGGTTCCTTATCAAAAAAAAAAAAAAAAATTACATGGTCTAATAATTTTAATTTATCAAAAAATAAAAAATAAACAAAAATTACATGGTCTAATAATTTTAATTTATAAAAAAATAAAAAATAAAAATATTTTTTTTTGTTGAAGTACTGCAAAAGACAATAAATAATATAATTGGGATCACACTCCTCAAAGATATAATAATGGAGAACATTTTTCTCATGATTTAAACTTAAATTACCTAAATAAAATGTCAAAATTTAAATTTAAATCACTAAAATAAAATTAAAAAAACATACGTTAAAGTGTGCTACGAAAGATATAAAAACATTTTTTATAAAAATATTCCTTTAAAATTTTTGATAACTTTCTACCTTAAAGCTATATAATTGTTTTTATTGAAATTTTAACTACAGTTAAATGTGCATGGAAATTTTTATATTATCACAAACCTACGACAATTAAAGTACTTAAGATTAATTTATTTTAATTAATTATAATATTAAAAAAAAAGTTAGGCAACGTATTTTTGTGAGTGGACACACCCATTAGAATTTGTAATACCGAGGGCGTGACGCCACCGTCATCATGGTGTCATTGGTTATTGTTCATCTTAAAAAGTTTGTTAAATTAATTGTAAAGTCAAGCGGATTCTTTTATCTATGTTTTAGTTTATTAGGTAAAACATAGTTAATTGGATTCTTTTACCAAATATTAGGTTTGGGTGTTGTCATTATAAATCCTAGATTATTAGGTAAAACAAAGTCAATAACAAAGTCAATATAAATCCTAGATTATAAATCCTAGATTATTAGGTTTGGATGTTGTCATTATAAATCCTAGATTGTTAGGTAAAACAAAGTCAATAGGACCTCGACAAGTTTGGGTGTTGTCACTTTAAATCTTAATCTGTTGTATAAAATAAAGTCAACGTATACCAGATTAGGTTTGGGCACCATCACTATAAATCATAATCATCTAGGTAAAACAAAGTCAATGAAACCCAGTTCGATAGAATTGAACTAATCAAATACCGGATAAAATGAAGTCAATAAGACTTGACTCTAAGGAATCAAACTGGATAAAATAAAGTCAATGAGTCCTGGACTTAAGGAATCGAACGAATCCCGACTCTAGGGAATCAAACTAAAGCAACCAGCAGGCAAATACTTGGTCAATCGTTAACATTCAATGTACCCCTTTTGGGTACACCGTGGTTTGAACTTGAAAAACCTATCCCTTTCTAGATAAGTTGTGCCTCTTCTAAAAACCCAAAATCCAAACCACACTCTATGTTAAATCTTGTGTAAGTTTTTATAAAAATCTCAATCATATCATAAGTCTTTTATTTAAAATCCAATAACTTAGACGGCGATAGGATACTGGCCGTTTGAATTTTAAGGTTGAATCTATCCGAGTGAATGGATGGGAACTGGCCGTTATATTCGTCGGCCATTTTATACCATATCCTCCCCGTTTTATCCATCAGCCGTTGTAGAACGACCATGAAGACCATAAGTCACCACGTGTACTTTAAAAAATGACTTGTATAGCGAACATTCATGCATACAGATACTTCCTAACGTGAGAAAGAATCAAAGTTAGAACTTTGTACTAAAATGCATTATAATAATATGAACCTAAAGCTAAGGTCTATAAAGTTCTCAATTATTTATGGTTGGAAAGAGGGTTATGAAACGTCAATACGTCACTTTTGACGATGTAATATAACGTCAAATTAGAAACAAAGGCCAGAGCTATGGAATGATTTGATTGAACTAACCAAAGAAGTAAAATAGTGGATACCCAATCAATTTGAAGTCATTATCTACTCAAAATTATTGTTTAATATATAGAACTGTAAAAATCTTAAGTAATTTTTATTAAGATAATAAATTTTGTTTAATAGTATAAATGTATATAAGAATATAAGATTATAAAGGATGTTGTTGAATGTTAAGAGATTTGAATTCATATTAATTAGATATGAATGATTTTTATTAAAATAATAATTTTGTTTGATGTCTTAAATATATATAATATGAGATCATAAAGGATGTTCATGAATGTCAAGAGATTTGAATTTTTGACATCTTTCAATAATGACCTAATGTTGTAAAATGATTTGATTGGAGTATCTACAGAGACAACAGTGGGTACTCAATAAATATGAGATGATCATCCATTCAAGTCCACTGTCCACTTACAAGGAAGGTATACAAGTCTTACTAATGATATATAAGTATTTTTTATTAAAATAATATATTTTGTTTAATATTATGAATGTACAGAAGAATATGAGACCACAAGTTGAATTTGAATTTGTATTAATGTCCATCGGTGACCAAAAGAGGTCAATAGGACTGTAAAATAAGACATATACAAAGCAACGGGAGTGTCTAATGCAACTCCAGAGAAAATAAAGTAAGAAAAATAGTAAACAGAATGACATATGATATACAAGATCTATGGATCAAGGATTACTCCCAACATTCAAGGGTGAAGAGAAGTGAGTGATATAAGAGTTGGATGTCGTCGTAGATGTAGTTGACGACGAGTTGATCTTGTTGTATCTCTGTGATCACCCTGGCGCTTCCTGGTCGTAGCCTCTGGAAGCTGGAAGAATGAAGTAATAAGATCTTGTTGTAGATGTTGTTGAATGTAAAGAGATTTGAATTATTGACATATTTATAGTAATGACCTAGTCCTATGAAATAAATTGATTAGAGTATTTAAAGAGGCATTACTTATCATACACTCAATTTCATTGTCCATCTATATGGAAGGTATAAAAGTCTTATCAATCATATATAAGTAATTTATATTAAAATATTCATTGTCCACCTATATAAAAGGTATGCAAGTCTTACCAATCATATATGAGTAATTTTTATTAAAATAATAGATTTTGTTTAAGATTATAAATGTATAGAAGAATATGAGACTACAAGATGTTGAATGTTAAGAGATTTGAATTATTGACATTAATGATCTTGTGTTGTGGAATGATTTGGTTGGAGTATCTAAAGAGGTAACAATGAGTATCTAATAAATTTAACTTCATCATTCACTCAAATCCACTATCCACCTACAAGGAAGGTATAAAGTCTTATCAGTCAAATATAAGTAATTTTGATTAAAATAATGATTTTGTTTAATATGATGAATGTATATAAGAATATGAGACCACAAGGGATGTTGTTGTTTGACATCTTTATAGTAATGACTTTCTCCTCTATTTTCCACTCTATCAACACCTTGTAATTACATACAACCAAGAAATATGTGTATATATTAAATCTTATAAAGGTTATCTAAAGGATTTGTAAAGTAAAATTGCATAGGAAAGATTAATATCTTTTATGTTATATGGATGGTTTATTCTTGATGTTCAATCAAGTCACTTTGTTTAGTAGGAAAAATCAAAAATTTATTGTTTATGGGAAGGATGCATGTAATGAGGTAATATGTCTATATCATAGATTGAGATTTGAAAAAAAAAAAAAAACTATCTCAATTTCATGACAATTATAAATTAAGATTATGTATAAATTTTAATGAAGATAATTTTAGATTTTCAATGAGTTTTATAGAAAATTATATTAATCTAAGATGATGAGATACCATTTAATTTTATTTTATTTTAATTATATTCATGTTGCAATCCTTGAAGGCTCCATGCATATTCTAATGATGGAGATAAAGATCAAGTTTTTACCATATAGTTATATAAATATTCTTCTTTATTATAGGCCACATTCAAACAATCTAATATTATTGTAATAAGCTTATAATTTTCTTAATAATGGTGCATGTTAGCACATTTTTTTAAAATTTCCTTATATATAAAGAGAATGTTATGATACAAAATTCTTATCCAATTTCCATGGGTAAAATCAAAATATATGATCTAGCCATTGTTTATCTAAGTCAAGCTCTCTCTTGATCTAGACTATCCTATACCCGATGAAATAAGTAATATATATTATGCATTACGACTAAAACAACTAAATCTCTTGATCCACACATAATACTAATTACATAAAAATTTATAACACCAGTGATGTGTAGCACCCCTGATGTGCAACAATAGTGATGTGTAGCATTAATAATATGTGGTACCAATGATGTCTAGAACCAGTGACATGTAGCACCAATAAAATAGCTTCAATCATATGTACCACCAACATCTATCTCACTTTTCTATGTAACTCTTGTACTATATTATAGCTCATATGAATCACACCACTCATTTATTAGTAACTCCTTTAGCAATGTCAAAATATGTTATTTTGGTCTTTTTATGCTTCATTTAAACTCCATTTGCAAGTTGATCAGTTTTTTGTTAAAGTTTCTTCTCACATGTATAGAACTTATGGATTTGAAATGGTTGCATATTTCTTGATTCTCATATAGAATCACATCTAGCATTAGATTTGATATTTTGACCTTTGTGCTCATTTCTTCAATGATCAATTTTGAATTTCCATATACTATCAGTTATAACCACTCTTTCTGCATAGCAATTTTCTATCCTCTATTCAAAGCCAACAACTTTGCAAAATTGTTCAAATTTGCTCCTACTGCTTTAGTGAATTCTACTAATACTCTCTTTATGTCATTCATTATAATCCCTCCCACTTCCACTACTCCCAAATTCTTTTTTGATGCACCATAAAAAAATAGATGGTATGCTCTAGTACTAAATCTTGGGGGCTGATATTTCTTACGTGATTGGTTATAAACGATATTTCTAGAAGCTAAATTATTCTTTTTTCAGCTTCCACCAGTGAGTCTTCATTCTCAATCCTACTTCTTTTATATTTAATTAGGATTTTTAGGATTGCTATGCCACGTGAATATTCCTCAAAATGATACATCTATCTATCTCAAAATATTACTACATTTTAAGCTTTCCATATCTACCACAATACAATTTATGGTTGTACTTCCCAAGTTAACTTTATTGTTGATTTTCCATGCAAAAAGTATAATTAATGTTCCATTTGGTTAAAAATTCCTCACACTCCTTAATTTTGGAATGGATGTCAAATTTGAAGCTCAATGCTTGCCACATGAAGTTCCAAACTTGGTTCAAGACTTCACATTGAATGAACAAGTGTTCAATATTTTCTTCTTGCTTCTTATATAACATACATACTAATGGCCCATGTATATACCTTCTACTTAGATTTTCAATAGTAAGCATCACTTTTTGAGTTAAGATCCACATAAAATGATCAGTTTTTGGAATGGATCTGACACTCCATGATTTTGTCCAACACCTATTATTTGAAATTAAGTGACCATTTATATCAGCCAATAACTAGTTGTATCTTTGTTTGACATGATATTTTCCTATTTTATTTATTGATCTCCATATAATCGAGTTTGGTTCATCTTTGAATCTGATATTTCTTTCTCTTAGTAACTTGGCAAGTTTTTGATATTCATTATTTAGGTTTGCTAATTCAATTTTCCATCCCCCAATATTTCATTCTTGATTATGGCAATTCACTTCAAGAATTGTTAGTTAAAATATATATATATATATAATTTCTTGTACCTTTGTTTCTGAACCAATCTCTTAGCTAGAGTATTTCTAGATATCCTCCAATTGGTGGTACACTATTTATTACATATATTCATCTTTTTGCCATCATCGATGAGACACAAACAATTTTTTCTAAAAAAAGGATAGCGCTACATATATATTCGACCATGTAGTAGATCCCTAATCTAAAGTTACATTCATTGCTAGTATATGTTTCGGTGGGTTACCTCCAAGATATTTATTCACCATGATCTTGCTCCATAGTGAATTGCTTTTCTTGATTAATCTCCATATTAGTTTAGCTCTATACATCTCTAGAAATAAGGGACAATGCTTTATTCCTAATCCAACCCATTTTTTGGATAAGCATATAATATCCCACTTAACCAGATGGAACTTTTTTATTTCTTGTTTTCTAGCACCTTTCCACAAAAATTTCCATATTATCTTCTCAAAGTTCTTAATTACCCCTACTGGTGTATGAATAGATGACATTAAATATACCGATATGGAAAATAAAATTGATTTGATTGAGTGTGTTAACACATTATTCTAAAATATTTTTATAATTAATAGACCAATTGAGAAATTTTTATATAATGGGATTGTATTATTTATAAGGTTTAATAAAGGAACCTTTTGGATACATTGTTATTAAATTTTTATATTATTTATAATTGCATTTGAGTACATGAAACAATTATTATTGCATGGTTTGAAGTATAAATTTTATAGGTTATATAAAAAATTAATGTTTTTTTTCTTTTTTCAATTTATTAATATAATTTGAAGCACTATAAATGTGATTATTTTATGTTAAATGAGTTATACATTGCTCTTTATTTTTTAAGGTAATAATTTGTTTATCACTAAGAGTAATGTTGTTTTGAACTTTGGCATGAAGGAGATGTTAAAGAAACCTTTGATGTTTTAAACTTGGATGTTTTGCATTTCTTTCATGAAAAGCAATTTTTATAAAAAGAAGAAAGCATTTTCAATCCAAAACTTAATTATATGTACGATTTTCTAGAAATATTTTATGAAATATTATAAAATTTACTACATCCTATATTAGTTGGGAGTAAAGCTAACTAGATATTCTACTTATCTTTAAGGTATTTCTATCTTATATCAATATTTATTTTGTCTTATTATGTAACTCATAATTGATCATATAGGCCTTTAATCCTATCTCACTTTCAAGGTTATATAGGATTCTAAGAAGCATCACATAAAAATGATAAATAGGAGAGTGATGTAGTATGCATCTGCACTTTCTTCCATTAGAATTGAGTATATACAAGCAATGAATGTTGTTATATTTTTCTTATAAATTGATCGATGAGGTTAAACTACATATATGGAGCCTTCTCTATTTGAATTGTGACAATGAAAGAATTATCCAAATTGTTTATGATCTAATTACACATAACAACTCTAATCAAATCAAGGTTCATGATTAGTATATAGAATTTATTGAAGAAGATGTGGTCTTCATTGTATTACAATATTGAAATTTCACAATTTATTGAGAGAGACAAATATTTTCAAGTTTATATCTAAGATCAATATCTAGCAACTTTTTATTGAGGGAAGATAAAATAACTTAATACTACCTTCTCTTCCTAATTTTTTAAGTTTAACAAGTAATGCTAGATTTATGTGCAAGCTCAATTTGTCAAATCCATTGGGGCATCAGATGCATTTTATGTTTTTCATATTGATAAATGAATCACCATTTATTGGGTTTGTAGGATTCATGATAATGCAAAGATATATATTGTTAATAATAGCTAATTATAAATGGTGCATAGATATTTGAGATAAATTCCCATTTTAATTAGATATTTTACATTCATCATTAGTTTCACTTATGGACTTGTTGGTCACGAATCTGCCACAGGAAAGGATTTTTACAATTGCGCCCTAGACCCGGCCAACATTGAAATGCTGGAAGCAAGAAATGGCTCCCAGACCAATCTCCAGAGTGGGCTGGTTCCCTCTACTATTCTAAAATTGGGTTTAAGATAGGGTTCTTTGGAAAGAGATTTAAAAGGTTGCGAGAAAGAAATGGGAAATATGGCCACGAGGCCGAAGTGATGGGATCGAGAAAAACAATAGCGAGGAAACTAAAAACGCAACAACAGGCAAGTAACATAAGAAATCAGCTTCATCCTCGCACAATCACATACCGCAAATCCCTCCAAACCCACATTCCGGGAATTGTACCACGACCGCGATATTTAAATCCGGTATGCAGAATTTAAATGTAATAGCAATGCAAGAGTACGAATGCTATTAGAAATGCAGAAAACGAGAAAGCAAATTCATCCATGCGACGCTTGAAAAATTAGAAGTCGATCCTTTTATTCCTGCAGATACAATTCCAGTTTCTAGCAGCAAGTTTTTCCAACCTTTGCAAATGAAAATTACATTGGTTTTTATAGAGGTCCGTCCTCTTTGCAGCATTAAAAACGTAAAACCAACTTCCTCGTGATCTACAATAATATCTTGAAAATCGGGAACACGACCCCTTAATAGCGGCCTCGAGGAAATAAAAATTAAATGCCATGAAACGTTCGCGGTCCTTTATTAAATACGATTCTTCGAACATGTGCATGAAAACCGTTGAATTAATCCACGAACCGCAGCTTTGAACCAATAAATCCTTTAATTTTGGTGGCCTGGGCACTCTTCGACCTTAACCGCATCGAAAATCCGCAAATTATTTAATTCGGGTCAGCATTAAATCATCGGAAATCGGAAAAACCCTCTCGGCCGTTCATACTGCACTTGGCGGGAAAACTGCGCAAGTCGCGAAAATGCGACGGGTCGCGAAATCGCGACGTGTTTTTCCGTCGTACGCTTCGCTGCTGAAGACCCGCGAAAATGGAACATGTAGCGATTTCGCTACATGTTTCCGCCGTTGGCTCCTCCTGCGCTACGCCTGCGAAATCGGAACATGTAGCGATTTCGCTACATGTTTCCGTCGCCGCATCAATCGCCATTTTCGGTCGTGATTCGGCGACATGTCGGCGACGCGCTGCAAGTTTGCACTTTTTGCCTTCGACGCTCCCCGGGTCGCGATTCGCTGACATGTCAGCGAATCGCTGCATGTTTTCAACTTAATGTTTTTTGCCCGCCGACCCGCGATTTCGGAACACGTCGCGATATCGCGACGGTTCCGCCAACTTACTGCGTTGACTGCGTTGACCGCGATTCTGCAACATGTCAGCGCGTCGTCTGCAATTTTCGAGACTTAGTCATTTTTTGCTCAATTTTTCTCCTTTTTTCGCCCAAGCTGCATCAATCAAAGGTCAGATCCCCAACAATACATCAATGCATTCATCAATGAGAATCAATGTGGCAAAAATGCCAACATTCTTGGCGGCTCGCGGGGTATACGACTCACTTGTATGCAAGAATCCGAGCCTTAGTCCATTGGGCATAGAGTCATATCCGAGCAGTAGGCGTTGCTTTGCAATACATGTCTTCGCTGAAAAATTGAAAGCGGAAAAAACCTGCATATAACGATTATGAAATGACTAATGGAACGCGATGATGGAGTGAGCTCTTGCGATTGCGCAAGCGGTGACTGCAATGGAATGATGAAATGAAAATGAACGAAGTTATGGAGTGGGAATGGAACTAGGAAAGCTATGAAATGAAATGAACTAGACTGTTAGCAAATGCGTAAAAGACTGAACTTAGAGGAAAGGGATAAGAAGATACGGGGAAAAATAGAAAAGGGAAAAAGAAACAACAGTCGTGGCTCATTTTGTTTTAATGCAGAAGAAAAAGAAGTAAAAGAAGGAAGATGAAGAAGGGAAGGAAAGAAAAAGGGAAGGGAAAAGAAGAAAGTGCTAGAAAGCCACCAAACTGTTGGGAGGAGAAAAACAAAGGAAAAAACAAGCATCTACGGCTCGCAGGCAACAAGAACCGAGATGAACAAATAAAAACAATACCCCTCTTTTTTTTTTTTCTTCTTCTTTTTTCTATTTTTTTTTGTTTTTTCAAAATACTATATACAATAATGCACGACATGATTGGCATGTCGCCACCAGACACCCAATCTCAGAATGTTATCCGGTAAATCTGCAATGTCCCGACCAGATCTGATCATACTTAAGTCGGTCCTTGAAATTGGGTGGCTCCTTCTCGAAGTTCTCCATGGTGCTTGATAGGATGCAATTCAGCAGATTATCCTTCTTACTAGTACCCATATGGAAGACTTCTTCAGGTACTGGATGTAGTGGATGGAACCAACACCACCACTTTGCAGACTTTACTGGCTGTGGGTTGAGTACAGGCTCCTCTAACTCCTTGATGTGATCATAGGGCTCTTCAAGTGAGAACTCTGATTTTGGGATCTCCTCAGGTTCTGAAATTTGAACTTGTTCTTCTACTTGGCCCATCGCTTGCTGAAAACTGCAAGCAACCATATTGTTCATTCTTTGGAAAAGTGCTTGCATGTCCCAATCCTTGCCTTTGGACGAGATCTATCCCTTGAACTTCACATGACTGCATCTCAGGGATCTGGCATGAATGTGCAGGGTAAACAGGAGCAGCAACCACCGGAGAAGGTAATGGAGTTTCTCCCCACGGTAACTTTCTTGATAAGTGCAACATCTGTTCTGCTCGCACTGCTTCCTCAAAGATTTGTGGGAACTTTTGTTCACCTGACTGCAGCAAAAAGAGACCTATGTCAGAATTAAAAGCTCGAACATAAAAGAGGTGGGCTTGGGTGGGTGATGGACGGATCTTCTCTGGAATTCTCTGCCAACTTATCAAGAATCGGACATTGAAGTCCGTGATGCTCTCTTGAGGTGCTCTCTTGATGTACATGAAAAATTGGTAGAGATCCAAAGAAATGTAGAAAGGATCTTCGTCAAATCTTTTGATCAGTGCTCCCGCGAGATCATCCCATGAGTGATGCTTTGACATTTGAGCAATGCTGTACCATTGCAATGCTCTTCCTTCCAAAGACCGAACCGAAGTCGGATCATGACATCCTCGTGTTCTATGACATGGATCATGGACGAGAATAGCAATATCTTCAACATGTGCCGAGCCATGCCTTCGGTACCATCATATTTTGCCGGATTTTTCGGGGCACCTTCGGGAATTTCATGCCGAACTTGCGGATTCGAGAGGGCCGGGATCATCCCATCTAGAAAAAACCCTCGCCTTTGTGGCAGTGGTCTGCGGGATCACGGCCATCGCCATTAAGTCAGAGTCGCCAGAAAAACATTCTTTGAATTCTTTTTTTTTTTTTTTTAAACAAAAACAGGCGTCCACGAACAGATCTTCAACTCAGCAAAGTCGCCAGATGAACTTAAAAATCTCATTTGTGAGGCCAAGACGAGCTCATCAAATCTTGAGACCTCCGGGTGTTAAAACGTGCCAAAGCTGTTGGCACCGGTGGGGTTATCACTTTGGAAAATTATGCGTATCCCACCGATTATGAATTCTTGGAGACGAAACGATCTGTCCCATCGGGCGTGCCAAAAGCTGTTGGTCACGAATCCGCCACGGGAAAGGATTTTTACAATTGCGCCCTAGACCCGGCCAACATTGAAATGCTTGGAAGCAAGAAATGGCTCCCAGGACCATTCTCGAGTGGGGTGGTTCCCTCTACTATTCTAAAATTGGGTTTAAGATAGGGTTCTTTGGAAAGAGATTTAAAAGGTTGCGAGAAAGAAATGGGAAATATGGCCACGAGGCCGAAGTGATGGGATCGAGAAAAACAATAGCGAGGAAACTAAAAACGCAACAACGACAAGTAACATAAGAAATCAGCTTCATCCTCGCACAATCACATACCGCAAATCCCTCCAAACCCACATTCCGGGAATTGTACCACGACCGCGAGTATTTAAATCCGGTATGCAGAATTTAAATGTAATAGCAATGCAAGAGTACGAATGCTATTAGAAATGCGAGAAAACGAGAAAGCAAATTCATCCATGCGACGCTTGAAAAATTAGAAGTCGATCCTTTTATTCCCGCGAGATACAATTCCGAGTTTCTAGCGGCAAGTTTTTCCAACCTTTGCAAATGAAAATTACATTGGTTTTTATAGAGGTCCGTCCTCTTTGCGGCATTAAAAACGTAAAACCAACTTCCTCGTGATCTACAATAATATCTTGAAAATCAGGAACACGACCCCTTAATAGCGGCCTCGAGGAAATAAAAATTAAATGCCATGAAACGTTCGCGGTCCTTTATTAAATACGATTCTTCGAACATGTGCATGAAAACCGTTGAATTAATCCACGAACAAATACTTTGAACCAATAAATCCTTTAATTTTGGTGGCACAGGCACTCTTCGACCTTAACCGCATCGGAAATCCGCAAATTATTTAATTCGGGTCAGCATTAAATCATCGGAAATCGGAAAAACCCTCTCGGCCGTTCATACGCACTTGGCGAGAAAACTGCGCAGGTCGCGAAAATGCGACGGGTCGCGAAATCGCGACGTGTTTTTCCGTCGTACGCTTCGCTATCGAAGACCCGCGAAAATGGAACATGTAGCGATTTCGCTACATGTTTCCGTCGTTAGCTCCTCCCTGCGCTCTGCCCCGCGAAATCGGAACATGTAGCGATTTCGCTACATGTTTTCGTCGCCGCATCAATCGCCATTTTCGGTCGCGATTCGCTGACATGTCAGCGACGCGCTGCAAGTTTGCACTTTTTGCCTTCGACGCTTCCCGGGTCGCGATTCGCTGACATGTCAGCGAATCGCTGCATGTTTTCAACTTAATGTTTTTTGCCCGCCGACCCGCGATTTCGGAACACGTCGCGATATCGTGACGGTTCCGCCAACCTGCCTGCGTTGACTGCGTTGACCGCGATTCTGCAACATGTCAGCGCGTCGCTGCAATTTTCAGACTTAGTCATTTTTTGCTCAATTTTTCTCCTTTTTTCGCCCAAGCTGCATCAATCAAAGGTCAGATCCCCAACAATACATCAATGCATTCATCAATGAGAATCAATGTGGCAAAAATGCCAACAGGACTCAATTCATTCTCTTCATTTGTGTTCTCTTTATGTGGGAACATAATGGAACTCTTTAGATGTTGATTCCTTTTTATAATGCTTATAGAGTTTAGTATTGATATTATGGTAGATAGTATTGCATATGACTAACTTTAAGGTAAATTTAAGTATTTTAATAGTTAGTTAAATCTTAAGGTATATACAAAACTATCATCATATTTTTAGTTGATAATTCATTGACATTGATTTTTTCAACATATGTAATTTGTGAAAAGGTATAACATTTTATAATTGGAAAATACAATTATTACAAGTCAGCAAAATGGTTTAGCTTTTGAAAATTGAAGTAAAAGAATGATATATCCTACACCAAGGTAATTAGAAGGGGAGATAGTAGAAATATATCAAATTATATAATATATAAAGTTGCATCATATTATTTTAGAAGGAACATCGTTATGAATAACTATGTCATATGACCCTTTAAAATCCACAATTTTAATTATATGTTTTTTTATTTATTTTTTTGGTATGAAGAATATTATTTCTCAATAATTTATATAAAACTACCATCTTTTTAATGCTTATTTTTCTTATCATATTTAAATTTTTTGTTTGAGATAATTCTTATAAATATATATTTGGTGTTATCCTCACTCAACATGGACATCCTATTTCCTATCACAATTAGATGTCTAAAATGATAAAATTAACTAACATATAAAAAGCTATGTTTTATAACCCAAGTGTATTAATTGTGGAAACATTACATCTTACTTGAGAAAATAATCACCTATAATTGTATACAAACATCATGTATAAGAATGTAGTAACAACTAATTATTTTAGTTCTAACTATAGTTCTACCATCCCCAATTCCTATGGTCATAGAATTTTATATTGAAGTTAATTGTATGAAGGCAATTATGTATATCATGCTCTCTTTTTTTAAATAAAGGGGTAAAATTTTATTGATAAGAATATAAGATTACAGAGTACAGCGAAGCCACAAACTAGGACTCAAATAAACAATAAACAGGCTAAAATCACCAGACATGGTCAAAATCTGAAGAAAACAACAAGAAGAAACCACATTAAGACTGAACATCCTTATGGATAAACTCCTAGAGGCATTGAGAGTCCCTAGCCGGGAGACTCTCCTAGTTATCCATAATCCAAGGACATGAAAGCTCAAAAGCCCTTTTAGATAAATAATCAGCAACCCCATTCCATTCCCTTGGTATGTGCACAAAGGAGATAAATTTAAACTCTTCACTAATTCTAAGAATCTGAGTTGCCATAGAAGTCAACTATAAATTAACATCCTCCAGTATTTTGTTGTTTAAAATATTAACCAAAATTTGAGAGTCGGACTCGCAGATGCTTCTGCGCCAACCAAGATAAAATCCCCTTTGCAAGGCCTCGAGAATCATAAGAGCTTCCATAAAATTATTAGAGTGAACACCTTTATAAATAGAAAAGAAAAATTTAACCACACCAGTAGAGTCTCTCCCAACACCATCAATTTTAGCATGTCCAGGATTACCCCTTGATAACCCATCAATATTAATTTTTAAAACTCCTCCAGGGGGTGGCCTCCATCTACCATCTCTCTAAACTTTCTTGCTGAGTTGGGGAACCTTGCTAGTGCGAGAAGAATCCACACCAACCCCAAAGATACCAAAGGGCCTATCGTACCTTCTCCTCCCTAGAGTCCAAAAAAGGATTCACATCACATTTGTTATGGATAGTTTCTTGAACCATACACAATATCCTTTGCCAAATCTGTTGAACAACCAAATATCTACCCTGAAAGATGCAACGGTTTCGTTCGAGCCAAATCTACTAGGTGATGCAAGAAGGGCACAAATTCCAAGCCACCTAGAGGAATGTGGCATTGGTTGGAGGTCTGTCCATACTGCTCCAAAACTCCATCAAGGAGAGAACATGAAATTAAGATGGTTCCAGGCACTCCACCAATGGTGCCAAATGTCTCTTATAGGGGAGCATTGAAAAAATAAATGAGAAGAGTCATCCTCATTATAACCACAAAGGACACAAAAAGAGGGACCCTAAAATCCCCTCTTCCTCATGTTATTCCAAGTGAGGCATTTATTACGAGCAACCAGCCAGAGAAAGAAGTTACATTTAGGCCAATCAAATCTATTCTACACATTTTTCCACCATGTAATAAGGAGGCTCTCGAACTTTTGCATATCAAGAACCTGATAACCATAGGCTACATAGTAGGTTCCCTTGGAATCAGGGTTCCAAGCCAAAATGCCTTTACCCCTCAACGAAGAGCAGGACCACTCCACAAGAATAAGAGCAAGCACATCTCTGTCATCAACCAATCCCCCTTGGGGCCATTCCTATGGATCTTTCCACTTGTACATCTCCAGATTCCTCCACACGATACTAATCCACTTCCAAGAAACCAACGCTTAGGGAATGTAACTTGGGATATTGATTCAAGATAGGAGGGTGGCCATCCGAAGAATCCTCCTAGAAAAGAGCATCTGATCCATGATTGCAAATCCATTACAAACCCTATTTAATTAAATTATCTCCTCTTTTCAGAGTGTCCTAGATAACTGAACATTTTTCAACCAAGCTGACTCTAGGGATCTCAGCCTCAGAAATACCTCTCAAGTACTTACAAGATAAGATTTTAGCCCAAATATGATATTGAAAAGTACACCATCTCCAATAGAGTTTCGTAGCCAAAGCTTACCTAGAAAGAGTCATTTTTCGCAACCCAAGGCCTCCCTCTTGAATTGGTCTACAAATAGAATCCCATCTAACCAAATTCCATTTAGATTGAGCAAGTTTTCTAGACCATAAAAACTGTCTTAACAAAGCATCCACGTCCTTAATAAAATGAGAGGGATTTGTTTGCACAAAATACCTGTAAATGGGTAAAACTTGAACAACATATTTTAAAAGAAACACTCTACCTGCAAAAGAGAGTCATCTGACGGCCCAGTGATTCACCTTCCCTCTAAACTTATCAAGCATAGACTGCCAAGAAGATCTAAGCAAAGGATGAGACGAAATCAAAATACCAAGATAAATGAATGGGGGAGCCCCGACCTGGAATCTTAGAATTCTAGCAATCTTGGATTGAATAAGAGGAGGGGTATTGAAGAAGAAAATAGAAGAATTGTCCTCATTAATCAATTACCGAGAAGCACCAAGATAATAAATTATCATGCTCTTTAATAAAGGAACAACATTTTTAATTTATTTATATAATAAATTATTTTATCATTCAAGACACCTCTATGCAATGTTAAGTGAGAAACACAATATTATTTGGGAAGCATACTATAGTTAAATAATGAGGCATATTAATATGGATAGAAATTTGAAAGTATTATAAAAATATTTTTATTGATTGAAAATTTGAAATTATGTTTTTAAGCACTTCAAGTGATGCATAGTTTATATGATTACCAATCCTATAAACAAGAAATAAGGTACATTGCACTATTAGTGCTTACTAAATACTTGGGAGTTAGACTTCATGAATTCAGTATCAAGTATATATCATCATACTATGCATGATAATGATTGTACTTTTATGATGATAAATAGATTATTAAATATGGATGTCTTGACAGTAGGTTAAAAGAGAATTTTATTAGAGAGCACTACAAACTATTCTTTAATCATATATAGGACCATTTTTATTTATCAATGATAATTAAATTAAACATAGAAACCAGATTATTATGTGTATTCTACTTCATCCTTTGGGCCATGATGTGTATAAAGTCGACTAGGTCAATTGCCCTTTATCTATAAATAAGTGTACAAATAATATTTAATGATTAGATGACAACATGTGTCATTACATATATAGCATAAAACAATAACAAAAAATCTATGCAATTCTACTAAACATAGATTATTTCATTTATATCTAGATACAACTCTCCTCATGTTTCCAAAAGGGGCTTGGTTCATATGCTTAGAAGAAAATAAACAAAGCAATAAAGTACAATAAATTTCATTTAAGTAATTTAGCACATTCAATAATAAGTCTAGTAAATTTTTTAAAATAATTAATAAGTAAATATAAGCAATCATATGAAAAATCACCAAGTGTCACACTAATATAAGATTGTTGACAAAACATGATTATGTTTGCAAGAGTGAGAAATTGAAATCCTTAATAAAATTACTAAACCACTTCACTTTGAATCATATGAAATAACCAAATAGGTGGGAAAAATGTATTTAAGTTCAATATCCTACCATATGTTCCTACAAATACTATATTTTTCATAATGAATTTCATTCATCTTTTGCATTATTGGATACATTCAACACGCCAAAAAGAAGTAGAATTTATACAAATAAATAATGATTAAAATGTACCTCCAAACCTCTAAAAATTGAGGGAAAATGAAGGTAGTTTGTGATATTTGTTAAGTTTGCAAAGGAAGTCAATGCAAATAGTAGGTAATGTAGAAATTATAATATGATTCATGGCCAAGGCTAGCATTATATGATGTAATATTAGTTAGGCCCAAGGGCATGACTTGTACATTGTATTGAATTTTTTGTAATATTTTATTATGTAAGCCCTATGGGCCATGGTTAACCTTGTTATGGTTAAACCCACTTTATAACTTGTAATTAATCTTAAGCCTGTTGGAAATTTGAGTTAATTTGAGGTATTTTATGTTGTCATTGATGTTGCATGGATCATTGATGTCACATAGATCATTGATGTCACATTCATTTTTGGTGGCAAAAGCATGTCATAGATAATCATCTATGATATTTCGGAGAGCATGGATATATACAAGGTTTTTATGAAAACCAAGGTAGACAAAATAAAAGGTTTTATTTAAAACCATGGTGGGCTTATGTGGAAAGGGCTTTTCTTAAAATCCAAGGTGGAATTTTGTTTCATTGAAAAATGACCTCCGGTGATGAAGATATTAAAGTTTAAAGTTTAAGTTTAAATTAATGGAGGGTCGACCTATGTGCAATTAATGGAGTTTGGCATATATATATATATATATATATATATATATATATATATATATATATATGTGTGTGTGTGTGTGTGTGTGTGTAAAGGTTTCAATTTATTTTGGAAAGGTGGCATATTATATATCATCGAAAAGCTTATTTCGAGGGCTATTTGACTAACTTATTTAGAAGGAGAAATAAGGTGAGTGTAAAGAGATATTTCTTATTTTGCAAAGGGGTTCCAAAAGTGAAGTTTGCCTTGTTCTTTTTCAAGAGGATTAATTCTTTCATGAGGTGACAAGGTATGCAATATTGTGATTTATTTTATTTTATGGTATAAGTGGTTTTGGGAGTGAAAAGGTTATGCAATGTTTTGATTTATTTTATTTTATGGTACAGGTGGTTTTAGGAGAGATAAGGAAGTTATGCAATTAAAGGCCTTGGTGATGATTATTGAAAAGTGGAGTAATGTTAATTATTTTGTGATCTACTAACCCTTGTGAATATTGGCAAAAGAATTTTGTGATTGTGGCAGATTTACAAAGAGGTTTTTTCATCTTCATAAAAGGTATGGGCACATTCTCCTATTGATTGTTTATGGTGGTTGATTTCTAAAATATCATTGGAGAGAAAAGGATTGATTGTGGTTTCCTTTTTGAAAGTGATTGGTTTAATGCTTCAAGGTTTTCTAGTTTGAGAGTTGACGTTAAACCTTGTTTTATAAGTATTGTTATTGAAGCCCATTGGTTGTAAAAGAACTTGAGTTAGAAAAGAACATAAGTATCATTGTTATGTGAGATTTGTGGTTGAGCATTGTTGGAATTATTTGAGTTGGTTGATACATACTTGGACTAGGATTATGTGAGAAAGAGTTATCCCTTGTGATGATTGGTTGAGTTGAGTTGATTGAGCCCAGTCAAGTGATGTATGAAGTGTTTATTCAAGTTCTATTAAACAAACTATTCCATCATTCTATGTTGATTTGAGATTAAGTTTAGAACATATTGAGTCTTTAACAATTCTCTTTATGGTTCTATAAGACTTGAGTTGAGTTGAGGTTGATTTGAGTTGAGTTGAGATTGATTTGGGTTGAGTGTGAGTTTAGAACATATTGAGTCTCTAACAATTCTCTTTATGCTTCTATGAGTTGAGTTGAGATTGATTTGGGTTGATAGTGAGATTAGAACATATTGAGTCTCTAACAATTCTCTTTATACCTCTATGAAGTTAATTTGAGTTGAGATTGCCATTCATTTTTGAGTACTACTTGAGCATGATTGATTAAGCCTTTGAGAAGGCCTTTGGGATAGATTTGAGGACAGTGTTGGGATAGATTTGAGGATAGTGTTTGGACAAGTTTGTAGTGAGAATGTTGGAGTAGATTTGGGCAAGTTCTTGGTGAGCTTGCTAGAGTAGATTTGGGCAAGTTCTTGGTGAGATTTCTAGAGCAGATTTGGGCAATTTCTTAGTGAGCTTGCTAGAGCAGATTTGGGCAAGTTCTTGGTGAGCTTGCTAGCACATATTTGACAAGTTTTATGTGAGCTTGTTAAGCAGGTTTTGTGTGAGCCTATTGAGCAGGTTCTTAGTGAGCCTATTGATAGAGCTTTGGAGGTGACAGAGTATAGAGGACAAAGTCTCAGTGGATAGAGATCCAGAAGCTAGCACAGTTGAAGATATATTTGAGTGAGGAGTCTTCAAGTGGAGAGAGGTCCATCAGTCAGTGTAGCAGAGAGACAAAGTCTTCTAAAAGATCACATAGCCAGAGCTGAAGGAGAAAGAGTTCTCTTGTGGAAGAGATCCATGAACTTGAAATTAGGAGATAAAAATATCCTTTGGATAGAGATCCATAAACATTGTAATTGGGAGTGATTCCCAAAGATATTGATCGAGAAATTTTTAGTAAAATATTTTCTCCATGGAGTAGCCCACATTGGGTGTACCATGTAAATTTTGGTGTCTCTATTGTGTATGATATTTTGTGCATTGCTTTGATTACTGATATTGATAATGCTATCTTTACACAACATAATATTGAATTGGAAGAAAAAGTAAAAAGTGATCTTATATTGTTCACACCCCCTCTTAGTATAAGCTTGTGTTCTTCAATTGGTATCAAAGCAGGTTCCTTTAGAAAGGCTAACATCTTGAGGGTAGATTCTACAAGAACACATATGGCTTCACAAAAAAGATTATCTTCAAATAAGGCTCCATTGTTTGATGGTAACAATTATGCTTTCTAGAGCATGAGAATGAAGAACTACTTAATATCACAAGGATATGAGGTATGGCAGATGGTTAAAAAAGAGTATAAGGTTGAAGGTGATCCCGAGGAAGATAAGACTACCAGGAAATTGGTTGAGATCAATGCAAGATCAATAAATTATATTTTGAGTGGGCTATGTGAGATAGATTTTGCAAAGGTCATGGTATGTACTTCAACTAATGAGATGTGGACCAAGTTGAGGAATACTTATGAAGGATATTCCAAGGTAAAGTTGGCAAAACTACAAACTCATAGAAAAATATTTGAGAAATTGAAAATGGAAGATTCTGAAGATATTGCAAAGTTCTTACTTCGAGTTGATGAGATTACTAACACCATGAGAGGCCTAGGTTTTGAGATGAAAGAATCAGAAGTTACTCAAAATGTTTTGAGATCACTTCCCATGAAATATGATTGTAAGGTTTCATCAATAGAAGAGACAATGGATATCAACAAGCTAACAATGGAAGAATTTCAAGGTACTCTCACAACTTATGAGATGAGGGTAAGTAAGCATCAAGCTCCAATAAAAGAGATTGCATTCAAGGCTTCAAAAAAAGAGAAAGGAAAAGTTTCAAAAATAGATAGAGTTTTATAAAATGATGAGGAAGCTAACTTCATCAAAAGGAATAAGGACTCAAGGAATTTCAAAGATATAAGGAAATTCAGGTGCTACAAGTGTGGTGATCTTGGTCACTATGCATACAAGTGTCCACATGAAGAAATCAGTGATGATGAAAAATAGGGTCAAAGAAGAAAAGAAGATGGAAAGCATAAGCATGACAAAGATAACAGATTCAAGCAAAACATGTATGAGAAGAAGATAATTTCTCATAAGGTAAAGAAATATTACTACATTATAGAAGTAAGTGATAGCTCAGATCATAATGATATAGGCAATTCAGATGATGAAAATGAAGAGCATTTATTCCTAGAAATAGAAGGTGAAATAGAACAATGTTTTATGTGTGGTCAAAGAGATCACAGATCAAGGTATTATAATGGTTTCAGTGATAGTGAAGATGAGATGACACATCAAGGAAACATGCATGGTCAAATAAATCTTGAGAGTTTATTTGCTATAGAAGATTATAATGATCTTAGTGAGAGTGAAGATGAATAAGGGTTTTTCTATGGAATAAAAGAAGTAGAAGAAGAAAATTCACTCCAAACGGAAGAAGTTAAACAAGAGGATAATTTCTCAGTTGATATAAAGGATGACTTCAATGTTATCCATGAGCAACTACAAGAGGTTAAGGAGAATCTAAAATAATTGAGATGTTCCCTACATGAGAAGTTTGATCCATCACATGACTCGAAAGGTCAAGATATTTGTACTAAGAAGGAAACATGTATTTTAGAGGCTATAGAGATGGATGCCAAGTTGCTACTTGACACAAATGAAGAGAAAGAAGAGGAATATTCCAAAGCACCAAAGGTCCCATATTTTAGGTTTGGGGAATCACACTCAAAAGGAAAGGAAGTTCTAAAATATGAAAGCAAAGAAGCACCTAATATTTGTGAGGAAAGTTCCAAAGTTCCTATGGCTCCAAATATTCAGTTTGGTTCTTGTTTTGAGATAGGTGAATCAAGATCAAAGGGAAAAGAAATTCTTTAAGAAAAAGGTAAGGAAGAAACTAAGGAAGAGGTTTTAGATGCTACAAAGAAGGTTTAAGAATGCAATGCACAATTTGAAGATTATAATAAGGATAATGGTCAAGAAAGGTATGAGGAACCAAGGCATGAAAAAAGGCTTTTCAAGGATATTGTTTTTCTTGTAATGGATTTGGACACAGGGCTATACATTGCAGGATCCATGGATCAAAGAAGTTTGATTTTGCTAGAAGAAACTTCAAAGGAAGAAGGTATGATTTTCAGGAACATTGCTTCTCATGTAACAAGATTGGTCATAAATATTTTCAGTACAAAGGAAATGAGCAACATGGTTTTGGTTTTAGAGCTACACAATTCATAATTCATGGTAATAATGGTCATGAAAACAGAGCTTCACAATACAGGGTTTAGGAAAGGAATGGATATGGAAATTATTTCAAGAATAATTTCAGGCCATGGGCACCAACCAAAGGAAAATATCAAGTGTTTTAATTGCAATAACTTTGGGCATATTGCAAAATGGTGTAGGACTCAATTCCAAATAGGTTCAAGGCAAGAAGGTCAAACAAGTTCTAGACAATAAGATCAAGTAATTCATCAAGAGAAGGATATCAAGAAAAACATGGAAGGAAATTGATAGAGGAAAGAAACAAAGTGATATGGGAGTAAAAGTACTCCCACCCCAAAATTAATCACCTCAAAATAGAAGGGGGTGAGGGGACTAAGCTTAAGATTCATATATTTTAGCCCCATAGGTGTCCCTTTTGCCATTGATGTCAAAGGGGGAGATATTTGAGTAAGGGGGAGAGATTTGAGTTAGGGGAAGCAGCCTCCAAAGAGAGCATTGAGTTAGGGGGAGCAACCTCCAAAGAGAGTATTGAGTTAGGGGGAGCAGCCTCCATAGAGAGTATTGAGTCAGGGGGAGCAGCTTTGATTCTCAGAGATGGTTTTTATAGTGATTGTGGTGTTTGCATTAGAGGTGTTGCCATCAAAGACAAAGGGGGAGATCATTGGAAATTTGAGTTAATTTGAGGTATTTTATGTTGTCATTGATGTCACATTAAGTTTTGGTGGTGATGAGGCCCAAAAATGCCTCATTATTGCACAATGTTTGACTCATTATTGCATAATGTTTGACTACCATATGATAAGTTAATTGCCAAATAGTTGACTAGAATATACTATTTGTTAAGTGTTTGCATGATTTTATGTTAGGAATACTATATCTCTGTTTTTGACTATTTTCAGCATTTTATGACTGATTTTGTGTGATTAAGTAGCAAGTAATAACATGCATTTCAATTAACCAAATGTGGTATGCTGATATCCATTAACTTCTCAATGGTTTTTGAATGTTTTCCTGCCCTTCAACTTGTTTCAAATCCACATTGAAGACAAAAGTTTAGGACTGTCATAAATCTGAAAATCTGGAAAAACAGCCATATAAAAATCAGCAAGCTGTCACTTTATAGGAACACCTTGAAGTTGTCAAGCAAAGCATGAGGATATGGATGGAATGAGTTCAGAAGGACTACAGAAGACATCTGACCTATTTAGAAGCATTCCCACATGGTCTAAATAGGCAGCAACAGGCAGAACTGGAAAATGCAGTAATTTACCATGTAAATTCCAGCAAGCTACCAATGAATGGCAAGGCATGAAATTCACATCCAAGGAAGAATGAAGACTATTGCAATCTGATCCTGAAGGCTAATCCACCTTAGAAATGCAGCCAAAACCATTTGGAGTCAACACAGTTGGTCATTCTAAAGATCTTCGAAATGAACACAATGTCTTCGAAATGAGAATTGCAGTATCTTCGGAATGAGCCACTTATCTTCGGAATGAAAACATAATGTACTTTTTGACTTGTTGACTGAATTTTGGCGATGGAAAAGGGGATAAGAAGGTTGATAAAGTTAAAGGAAAATATCTTCCATCTAATTTTGTTGTCCTTGCCGTCCAAAGCCACCATGCATGAAAAAGATCAATTTGATCCTCTTCTAGGATAAACCCAGAAAAACTACAGCATAATAGAAAGTTGTTTGCAAGATAGGAATGGCATATTCTGAAGTGGAGAATTATGTGTGAGATATTTCTAGACTCCTCCCATGTACTTCCACCACTGAAGATGCTTTCTAAGGGCCAATGACTACTGTTGCAACACAAACTGTCCAGATTTGCATTTATTTCGGATCCGGAATTATTGGCAAATGACTATAAAATAGCACATAGGCTGATTTGAGCATGGGATATATTGTAAATATTTATATAAATAACATAGCTCCCTCCTTGGTTGAGCCAGTTAGGAATTAGAATAGAGGAGAGTTTTTAGTAGCAGCAATTAGGACTGTACAATAATTTTTTGTAACAGTTTTCAGCATGTTTTATCATCAATAAAAGTGCAGTATTTTATCATTTTATGTTCTGAGTGTTAATTAGTTAAGGAGTGCTTTTCACCTCCTTCTATATCAGGAAGTATGGGCCCACTTTCAGATCTAGAAGGAGGGATTTTATGGCAGGTTTTAATCTGTAATTTTGCTATAGGAGAATTAATAGATTGCTTGCCGATTTCATTTTATTGTTTTTATTTTGTATTATGTGATTTATGTTTTCTATTATGTTTGTGTATAGCATTTGTGTGTATGTCAGCTGACAAATTATATTATGCATTTTTCCTTTTCTTTCCATGTTTCTCTCCTTGTAGCAACTTTCTATTTTCAGCATATTTCATTTTGCTGTCAATTCCTATAGCAGAAGCTTGACGACCTTCTGTGGCAGGGCATTGACAGGTGTTTTTAGAATAAGTTTTATTTACAAGCATCATTTCAATTTTGCAAGAGTAATTAGATTTCAATTCTGCAAAAGTAGATTAGATTTCAATTTAGCAATTTCAATTATGCAAGAGTAACTAGATTTCAATTCTGCAAAAGTAACTTAGGATTTCAATTTAGCAATTTCAATTCATGCAATTGTAGTTAGATTTCAATTCTTGCAACTTAGATTTAGTTTTCAATTCCTGTACTTTATTTTAGTTTCCATTCTTTAGACTAGGTTTAGTGTGACACCAAAAGGCTAAACCAAAATCTGCTTCACCAATAATTGCTTGAAATCTGAATACCTAAATTGTACTCTGCCCTAACCTTCTATCGTAGACAGCCTTGGACACCACCCTGGATTGATAAATCATTGAGATTAAATGATGAGAATAAACGACACTCATCATTTTGGCACCATTGCCGGGGAACATGGTGTTGTTAGAGGGTAAAAGCAGTCAAATAATTATTATTGTGCTAAGTTATGAAGTTCAGAGTTAAATCTGAATGTAATAGCTTGTATAAATAATAATTATTGATAGTTGCATTTAAGTCCATTTAGAAAACAAGCAACCACCACCTTCAGCCCAACCTGGACAACAACCCCTGTCTATGTAAGCTGAATCTATTAAAAAAAAAAAAATCACAAAAACTTTTGCACAATCAAAATAGGAGTTTACAACTTAATGATGATCCTAGAGTTTTTCATTATTACTTAAATATTGTTTGGATTTTACCGTTCTAAACCGCAACCTAGCAATTCTTAGCCTACACAGACAATAGTTGATCTCATTAGAGGTGATCCTACCTGACAAATAGTTGATCTGCTAAAGTTGTACACTTCTTGTCTTATTGTGCAAACCAAAAATATTTTTTTAGCACAACTTTGTGATCAGTCTGAATAATACAGGATAGGCAACCCCTGTCTATGTAGCTGAATCTGGTCTAAATAAAAAAAAAAAAAAAACTGCAGGAAATGTTATTGACTGCAACAACATCCAACTGTACTCAAACAAGAACTTACCTGAGCTTGAAGAAACAAAAATCAATGGAGATACACAAAAAAATCTTTAGTCCAAACACAGAAATTAGCCTTGGATAAAGGAAGAAAAAAACTAGAAAAACTGCACATAGAAAATTTACTTCCATTTTACAAAAGGGTAAATTCTGTCCTCCTAGGAATGAAACAAATTGAAGTGCAGCCAAGAAAATTCTTGAACATTATTAGCTGGCTGACTTATAAACAAAAAGCAAATTTTTTGCTATTTTGAAACAATATTTCAATCCCTTTACATGGAATTACAAGGGTATATCAAGATTTTATCTTGATGTAAGAACTTAACATCTTTTGGGAATTGGTATTTAATTGTTTCAAGTACAGATTGACAAGATTTTGCAGACTAGGAGGCATGGACAACACTTGATTGAAGAAGTTTTCAGGTATGGAGCAGTGCTTCTTTCTCCCATTGGTAATTCATGGAGGATGTTAATGGTGAATGGACATTGCCTTCGGGTATACCATGCACCATTAACTAAGGAGGAGTTTTTGAAGGAGATTCCATTGGATGTACACATAATGGAAGAAAATTTCTCTTCAATATCAAATTCAGAGTGATGATAAAAAGTCTGACAAAAAAAAAAAAAAGAGGAAAAAAATACAAGAAAAGAAAAAAAAAAAAGAATAGTCTTGTTTGTGAACTTCCTTTTTGGGTACAAGCAAGACAAGAAAATTTGAAAAAAAAAAAAAAAATTGCAGCAAAGGCATGTCCCACAAAATGGGATACATGAGGACAAGCATCAATTTCAGCAAGAAATAGGAACAATGGAGCCAATACTTCATTTTTAGCAATGAGGCAATGATGATGTAAGAAGATTCTTACTGGTCATCTAGTAAGGAAGGTTGCATCAATGTTGCAGGTTTCAACAGAAAGAGATGGTGTTTTCATACAACAATTGACATGTTTTTGTAGAATAAGGATTGGTCTTATCCAAATAAGAGTGAGATATGTTCTCTCATTGAAGCACTTGAAAAAAAAAAAAAGGACAGAAGTTGGTTGAAAACCAGAAATGGCAGCCTCTTCTGATGAAAAAAAATGAAAAAAAAAATATAAAAAAATGAATAATTTAGTAGTGAAAACCTTCTTGAAGGCGCTACTAAGTTGGCTTGCATGAAAACCGATTTTTCGGCATGCATTGCCTTGTTGATCTACCCATCATTGTTCCATCATTGTACAAATCTCACACTCGCACATGTGTTATGTTTTATGTTTTCGGATAGCCTCGCTAACAATCATCAAAAGCAACTTGTAAGGTGCATGACTAATTTTCAAGACAGTAAGGTATGTGTTTCTTGCATATAATTCATAGTACACATTTAGCATTTAGTGTATGATAGTCGGTATTTGGCATAAACTATTCATACAATAGTGACAAGTTAAAAAAAAAAGGAACATGTTCAAGATGTCAAGAAACACCCCCTTATGCCCTTAATTGCATGGAAATTCCAAAACTGTGCAAAAACCTGATTTTGGGATAGACATGGCAGCAATTCTATTTCAATTTGTAGGGCAAATTTTAGAAGGAGAACTACAAGTTTATATCTCATAATTGTCTGATAAATTGAAGGAGGATAATCAACAAAATGCACCTAAAGGTTCTATTTTAGTACTACTGGAATAAAACAACAACATACAAAACAAAGAATAGCATCTAAACAAAAGGATGAAGAAGGGATTTTTTTTGATGTTATGGAAGGCTTATACACTCTAGATATGGACCCACAATAGAATCTGTAGCTAACTTTTGCATAGGAGGTTATTTCTGCATTTTTTGAAGATCTTCGGAATGAGAATTGCAGTATCTTCGGAATGAGCGGATCTTCGAAATGAGAATTGCAGTATCTTCGGAATGAGCGGATCTTCGAAATGAGAATTGCAGTATCTTCGAAATGAGCGGATCTTCGAAATGAGAATTGCAGTATCTTTGGAATGAGCAGGATATCTTCGGAATGAGCAAAAACTGTACCAAAATTGCTGAAAATGCTACAGAATAGCAAAAAGAGTAGGGTACATCAAATATTGAGGTTTATAAGGCTCTACCACAAGTAAGTACATCCCTCAAGCATTTCAAATTAAAAAAAAAAAAATTCAATTTTGTTCAAAAGGTGCAAACAACAAAAATAAGCATTCAGGCTGAAATGTTGTTAAGAACGAGAAAATTCCATCAGTAGTAGTGCATCTTCCAAATACGGTTCCACAATAAGACTATTGCAAGATGAATCATATGATATCAAGCCTTTAAGAGGTACCTTGCAGCACTAAAACTTGTAGAAAAATAAAAAAAAGTCATACATGTGCTTAATTGCAAAATACTTGATATAGTGCAGCAAGGAGGAATTTCTCAGTTAGCAGGTAGCAAAAGATGTTGTTCATAAGAATAAAACCTGCATATTACTATGGCCTACTAAGATGCATGAGGGCATGCATCAGTTCAAGTTGGGGGGTATGATGAGGCCCAAAAATGCCTCATTATTGCACAATGTTTGACTCATTATTGCATAATGTTTGACTACCATATGATAAGTTAATTGCCAAATAGTTGACTAGAATATACTATTTGTTAAGTGTTTGCATGATTTTATGTTAGGAATACTATATCTCTGTTTTTGACTATTTTCAGCATTTTATGACTGATTTTGTGTGATTAAGTAGCAAGTAATAACATGCATTTCAATTAACCAAATGTGGTATGCTGATATCCATTAACTTCTCAATGGTTTTTGAATGTTTTCTTGCCCTTCAACTTGTTTCAAATCCACATTGAAGACAAAAGTTTAGGACTGTCATAAATATGAAAATCTGGAAAAACAACCATATAAAAATCAGCAAGCTGTCACTTTATAGGAACACCTTGAAGTTGTCAAGCAAAGCATGAGGATATGGATGGAATGAGTTCAGAAGGACTACAGAAGACATCTGAACTATTTAGAAGCATTCCCACATGGTCTAAATAGGTAGTAACAGGAACTAGAAAATGCAATAATTTACCATGTAAATTCCAGCAAGCTACCAATGAATGGCAAGGCATGAAATTCACATCCAAGGAAGAATGAAGACTATTGCAATATGATCCTGAAGGCTAATCCACCTTAGAAATGCAGCCAAAACCATTTGGAGTCAACACAATTGGTCATTCTAAAGATCTTCGAAATGAACACAATGTCTTCGGAATGAGAATTGCAGTATCTTCGGAATGAGCCACTTATCTTCGAAATGAAAACAGAATGTACTTTTTGACTTGTTGACTAAATTTTGGCAATGGAAAAGGGGATAAGAAGGTTGATAAAGTTAAAGGAAAATATCTTCCATCTAATTTTGTTGTCCTTGCCGTCCAAAGCCACCATGCATGAAAAAGATCAATTTGATCCTCTTCTAGGATAAACCCAAAAAAACTGCAGCATAATAGAAAGTTGTTTGCAAGATAGGAATGGCATATTCTGAAGTGGAGAATTATGTGTGAGATATTTCTAGACTCCTCCCATGTACTTCCACCACTGAAGATGCTTTCTAAGGGCCAATGACTACTGCTGCAACACAAACTGGTCCATATTTGCATTTATTTCAGATCCAGAATTATTGGCAAATGACTGTAAAATAGCACATAGGCTGATTTGAGCATGGGATATATTGTAAATATTTATATAAATAACATAGCTCCCTCCTTGGTTGAGCTAGTTAGGAATTAGAATAGAGGAGAGTTTTTAGTAGCAACAATTAGGACTATACAGTAATTTTCTGTAACAGTTTTCAGCATGTTTTATCATCAATAAAAGTGCAGTATTTTATCATTTTATGTTCTGAGTGTTAATTAGTTAAGGAGTGCTTTTCACCTCCTTCTAGATCAGGAAGTATGGGCCCACTTTCAGATCTAGAAGGAGGGATTTTATGGCAGGTTTTAATCTATAATTTTGCTACAGCAGAATTAATAGATTGCTTGCCAGATTTCATTTTATTGTTTTTATTTTGTATTATGTGATTTATGTTTTCTATTATGTTTGTGTATAGCATTTGTGTGTATGTCAGCTGACAAATTATATTATGCATTTTTCCTTTTCTTTCCATGTTTCTCTACTGTAGCAACTTTCTATTTTCAGCATATTTCATTTTGCTGTCAATTCCTGTAGCAGAAGCTTGACGACCTTCTGTGGCAGGGCATTGACGAGTGTTTTTAGAATAAGTTTTATTTACAAGCATCATTTCAATTCCGCAAGAGTAATTAGATTTCAATTATGTAAAAGTAGATTAGATTTCAATTTAGAAATTTCAATTATGCAAGAGTAACTAGATTTCAATTCGCAAAAGTAACTTAGGATTTCAATTTAGCAATTTCAATTCATGCAATTGTAGTTAGATTTCAATTCTTGCAACTTAGATTTAGTTTTCAATTCTTGTACTTTATTTTAGTTTCCATTCTTCAGACTAGGTTTAGTGTGACACCAAAAGGCTAAACCAAAATCTGCTTCACCAATAATTGCTTGAAATCTGAATACCTGAATTGTACTCTGCCCTAACCTTCTATCGTAGACAGCCTTGGACACCACCCTGGATTGATAAATCATTGAGATTAAATGATGAGAATAAATGACACTCATCAGGTGGCAAAAGCACTTCACAGATAATCATCTATGATATTTCGGAGAGCATGGATATATACAAGGTTTTTATGAAAACCAAGGCAGGCAAAATAAAAGGTTTTATTTAAAACCATGGTGGGCTTATGTGGAAAGGGATTTTCTTAAAAGCCAAGGTGGATTTTCTTTTCATTGAAAAAGGACCTCCGGTGATGAAGATATTAAAGTTTAAAGTTTAAGTTTAAATTAATGGAGGGCCGACCTATGTGCAATTAATGGAGGTTGGCATATATATATGTAAAGGTTTCAATTTATTTTAGAAAGGTGGCATATTATATATCATCGGAAAGCTTATTTCGAGGGCTATTTGACTAACTTATTTAGAAGGAGAAATAAGGTGTGTGTAAAGAGATATTTCTTATTTTGCAAAGGGGTTCCAAAAGTGAAGTTTGTCTTGTTCTTTTTCAAGAGGATTAATTCTTTCATGAGGTGACAAGGTATGCAATATTGTGATTTATTTTATTTTATGGTATAAGTGGTTTTGGAAGTGAAAATGTTATGCAATGTTTTGATTTATTTTATTTTATGGTACAAGTGGTTTTAGGAGAGATAAGGAAGTTGTGCAATTAAAGTCCTTGGTGATGATTATTGAAAAGTGGAGTAATGTTGATTATTTTGTGATCTACTAACCCTTGTGAAGATTGGAAAAAGAATTTTGTGATTGTGGCAGATTTACAAAGATATTTTTTCATCTTCATAAAAGGTATGGGCACATTCTCCTATTGACTGTTTATGGTGGTTGATTTCTAAAATATCATTGGAGAGAAAAGGATTGATTGTGGTTTCCTTTTCGAAAGTGATTGGTTTAATGCTTCAAGGTTTTCTAGTTTGAGAGTTGAGGTTAAACCTTGTTTTATAAGCATTGTTATTGAAGCCCATTGGTTGTAAAATAACTTGAGTTAGAAAAGAACATGAGTATCATTATTATGTGAGATTTTTAGTTGAGCATTGTTGGAAACATTTGAGTTGGTTGATACATACTTGGACTAGGGTTGTGTGAGAAAGAGTTGTCCCTTGTGATGATTGGTTGAGTTGAGTTGATTGAGCCTAGTCAAGTGATGTATGAAGTGATTGTTCAAGTTCTATGAAACAAACTATTCCATAATTCTATGTTGATTTGAGATTAAGGTTAGAACATATTGAGTCCCTAACAATTCTCTTTATGGTTCTATAAGACTTGAGTTGAGTTGAGGTTGATTTGAGTTGAGTTGAGATTGATTTGGGTTGAGAGTGATTTTAGAACATATTGAGTCTCTAACAATTCTCTTTATGCTTCTATGAGTTGATTTGATATTGATTTGGTTTGAGAGTGAGATTAGAACATATTGAGTCTCTAACAATTCTCTTTATGCTTCTATGAAGTTAATTTGAGTTGAGATTGCCATTCATTGTTGAGTTCATTTTGAGTACTACTTGAGCATGATTGATTAAGTCTTTGAAAAGACCTTTGGGATAGATTTGAGGACAGTGTTTGGAAAAGTTCTTAGTGAGATTGTTGGAGCAAATTTGGGCAAGTTCTTGGTGAGCTTGCTAGAGATATTTGGGCAAGTTCTTGGTGAGCTTGCTAGAGCAGATTTGGGAAAGTTCTTGGTGAGCTTGCTAGAGTAGATTTGGGCAAGTTCTTGGTGAGCTTGCTAGCATAGATTTGACAAGTTATGTGTGAGCTTGTTAAACAGGTTTTGTGTGAGCCTATTGAGCAGGTTCTTAGTGAGCCTATTGACAGAGCTTTGGAGGTGACAGAGTACAGAGGACAGAGTCTTAATGGATTGAGATACAACAACTAGCATAGTTGAAGATAGATCTGAGTGAGGAGTCTTCAAGTCAAGAGAAGTCCACCAGTCAGTGCAACAGAGAGACAAAGTCTTATAGAAGATCACATAGCCAGAGTAGAAGAGAAAGAGTTCTCCTGTGGAAGATATCCATGAACTTGAGATTAGGGGATCAACATCTCCTTTGGATAGAGATCCATAAACATTGTAATTGGGAGTGATTCCCAAAGATATTGATTGAGAAAGTTTTAGTAAAATATTTTCTCTGTGGAGTAGCTCACATTGGGTGAACCACATAAATTGTGGTGTCTCTATTGTGTATGGTATTTTGTGCATTGCTTTGATTACTACTATCTTTACACAACATAATATTGAATTGGAAGAAAAAGTAAAAAAATGGTCTTATATTGTTCACCCCCCCCCTCTCAATATAAGCTTGTGTTATTCAAAGCCCTCTTGTTATGTCAGCTTAGGTTAAACTCTATTTTATATTTGAGGTTTTGGTATTAGTATAAAGAGCCTCCACCAGTCCTCATTTTATAAATGGAGTGTTGTGAATGTAATCTACAAATTTTACAATGATTATTTATGGTGCCTACATGTGCCCCAAAATATATGTCTCTCCTTTCCTTCCTTTCATCCTTTTATGCTTTTTGTATATGCTTTGAGTGAATGGATTGCTTCTATTCCTTCTAGAAAATATTGTGAATTCTGGTAGGTAAATGGTTAAATAGGATCAAATAGAACATAAGCTTTTATGGCTGGTTCTATAAATTATTGTAATAAATCCTATTGATTCCCAACAAGGGTTGATTGATCTTGTGGTTTAGCTCACCACAAGAACATCTTATTTGAAGAGAGCCCAAATTTTATGCTATTAAAACCAACATCCTACTCCTTCCCATTTATCATAACTTTACTACCAATAAAAGAAACATTTTGGAATCATATTCTATGTATGTCTCCTAGTTTCTTATAGTATGTAGATTGGAAAAAAAATACATTGGTTGATTCTAATAAATAATTTAATGTAACCTTCAAATCGTTCTATATATTCAGTCGATATATTGAACAACACAAACAAAAATTTTGATCTAATCCTTGAATTTTGATATTGAATGGCTTAAAATTCCCTTTTCTTTTATTATTGTGATTAATTATTTATAGTATAACATATTGTAAACAACATTCAATTTGATGTTTACTTGAGTTGACTATATAATTTGAAGCCTTGCTCATTTAGAGCATCAAACATGAAGCTAATTAGATAACATATAAAGCAAGTTTTTAATTTTTTTAATTTAAAATATAAATATTTGAGAAGAAATGATATTTGTCATGATAAGAAATGTGATTCACAACTAGTTAGATGTGTCACACCCCCAAAATTCCCTAACTCAATCATGAGTTTTTTTGTACAAGACAATCAAGAACTAGGATTAAAATTTCGTTCACAAACTTCGAGTATCCTTAATTTAGTTACCAACATCCAACAAGTGGTATACCTATCTTTGTGAATTACATAGGTCCTTCTATGCAAGTGCACTAGGTAAGGTACAATATTAGCTATCATTCTCATTCTTTCGAAGAGCTAGCTTACTCCCTTTTGGTCATCAAGGAAACATGCAAATCTCTATACCATACATATATCCTTTATGTAGGTATACTAAATGTGTATAATGAGGCTATTAATCCCACCATTTTGATGAGCTAGTCATAACTTAATAAATCTTGTCCAATATTTGTATTTAAGGCTCTATCCATAATTTTCTAGCATATTTAAATTTAGAGAATCAAATGCAATATTAGGTTCAACCTTAGCTTGATAAACATCTTAAAATGGACCTGGGGAGAAGTGAAATGGTTGTAACGATTCCTCACAAGGTAGGAACTCTTTCAATGACGATGAGGAAACAATGTTATCAAAATTAATAGATTCAATATTAATGTGCAAAGGTTTTGAAGGGTCACATGGGTAGTGAAGTAGCATGATGAGTTCAATGGATATCATATTGATGGTTAATGGGTAATCTCCATTCTTTGATGGAAAAGGTCGATCGAATATGGGTGGATGTAGATGCACTGAGGGTGGTTGTGGTGGTGGTGGAATAAGAGGGTGTGGCCTAGGGAAAGTGCAAGCAACAAAGTTCCCAAGTAGGATAAGCTAACACATAAAGGATGATGGTAACCACAAAAAAATATGAGGATAAAATTTTTTCTAGGTTGTTGAGGGACTCAATGATAGCTAATTCATCCTTCAAGCTAGCTAAAGCAATAGAAATGACATCGTACTCTTGGTAAGATTCATAATCTTATTCATCCCAGTCTTCATCAAACTTCTCTTATTCTTTAGACTCTATCCAATCATTAGGCTCCCAATTTTCTTTAGACTCTTCATCAAAAATATTAGGAGGCTTTGTGATTATCATAAGGATTTGGACATGGTCACTAGGCAAATGATTATAACCTAGATTAACATATTTTAATTAGGATCAATATACCTTCCACAACCTATAGTCATATTCTTGAGAGAATCAACAAGAATTTTTTTGGGCATACGTATAGAGTAGTCTAGCCCAAACTTATCCATAGGTAGTTGATATTGGAGCTCTAAAGGGGCCCGAAGACCTTGCTCATAGCAACCTAAGTCATTTCCTTGCCAATGAAGATGATGAAAATATTATAGTGCAAAGGATGGATTGGACATGTATTCGATGTTGGTTTGAAAGGGATCTTCATTTTCTTCCATTCTATGGGATGTGTTTAAGGTAACACTAAATAACCCATAGACAAAATGTATTTGATTCGATGGACAGACTAGGGGAACTATCGTTCTAATGGGTAACAACATGATAGGAGGTCAACCTATCACCTAAATTGTCTCGATAAAGGGAGTGAATGTGATATTTTGTACTATGTACTCCTCGAATTCTAGATTAGACTGAGACATATTTATTATAACTTGCAAAGGATCTTCCTTTGTATGGGAGATGTGAATGGATGTTGTGGAAATGATTGAAATCAAAGGCATGAGAGGCAGCTTTGGGGGTTGGGATGTGGATGTGTGGGTTGGAAATGATGGAGGGGATGATATAAGTGCCTTATCCAAATTTCATGTGGAAATATCTGATACATGAGAATGGATCTCCATGTTCGTTGATGATGATGATTTTTTCTTTGATGAAGACAACAGATCTTGGTGGAGGGTTTTGATGAGTGTTGGGCAGATTAGATTGGACCTCTAGATGTGTTGATGGCAAAAAGGACTCATTGGGATGCGAGACCATATTAGAAAATTTAAATGTTTCTACAAGGGCGCAATACACTTTATCTTCATGTATGTATTTAATGCATTGATGTAAGATTGAAGGTACACCTCATGTCTTAGATCCATGGCTAACCAAGTAAGAATTTATATTGCGTGGCCCCTTTTAGAACATGGAAGTGTGTGAATTGTTTTCAGTCTAAACTGAATAGGAAGAACGACTATCTCGATGGTAGAACATAATGCAATATTGAATGCCTAGAGGGTGAATGTGGATTTTGTGATGTGGGATGGTGGATGGTGGAAGGTTGATATATTGAAGGGTGGATGTGGTGATGATATTGATTGAGGAGGTTGTGTCAATCAATACACACTTATAAGGGATTTGATCTATACTAGCGATGATATGGAGTGGAGGATTCGTTATGTCAGCAGATATAATCTTGATCTCGTGGTCATGGAAAGTTATTGTAGGCTCATTACAATGTTGTGTTTGACCCATAAAATTAGGAAAAGCATTGGGGTTGTGGTTATAATTTGATCAATTTCAATATCTCCATTAGAGCTTCTCTATGCGGCTTTGATTGTTGTATCAAATCATAGATGGGGAGCCTAGCTGATGTTATTCTTAGACTTTGGGTAAGTCTATTCCTTATTGTTAGCATTGGTTGAGGTGGGATAGGTGTAATCAAATTGGGCTAAGGAGGTGCATGTGATGTCAAAGGAAAGTTATTAGTACTCACATTAGGTGTAGGTTGATTTGGATATCATCGGTTCCTTATGATAATACTAATCATACACTCTTGGTGAGGTGGATTGGCATGCACATTATTTACCTGCTTCAGTTGTTCTACTTGGTTGGTAGGTGTTGTGTTTGTTTCATGTGTGGGTAAAAGATCTTTGAAGACTCTTATGTGTTGATTATTTGGGGCAAGAGGATTGTCAATCTGAATCTCTTGGCTCTCGATCATATCATGTACAATGCTTTTAAAGGCATAACATGTCTAGATGTCATGACCACTTTATCGATGGTAAGCACAGTATAGATTCTCCCTGTGAGCTTTAGATCTAGGTCGATTAGGATCTAGCGGATGGATCTCAAGGAGATTGATTGCACGCACCTCACATAATCGATTTAAAATCGATGCTAATATTTTTTGCAAAGGAGTATATTACTGTGGTGGTCGGCATTGTTGGCCTTACCTTTGGTTTTGTTGTGGATAATATTAGACTGGTGGAGGCTAAGCTTGGTAATTAGACTGAGCTGGTGGTTGCAATGGTGTGGCTTGGTTTGAGGATCCTAGGATACTCAAAATAACTTGATTTAATAGGGTTGTTTTTTGTTGCATGTATCCTCCTTTAGCATTCTTGTTTGTCCATTCCTTTTTACGGAGCTTAATATCACCTTATTGGACCTTAATGTCCTTAATGACCTTAGCCTATACTAGGGCCTCCTTGAAGGTTCGATATTGTTGTAGTTGTAACAGAAGTGATATGTGCTTCAAACAACTTCTAGTAATAATCATGTAAGCTCTATTATGGGCAAGGTGAAAGGAAACTTGGTTATTATCTCTCTCCACCAGTTATCATAGTCCATGACTAGCTCATTTTCAAATTTTCTAAGATTATATAATTCAGTAAATGTTTCCTTTTTCCTGATGCTAAACAAAAAATGTTCTAAGAATGCATTTGCAAGTTGTTCAAAGGAATGGATGCTATATCATGGTAGATGGTTATACCATTCTAAAGCATGCCCTACAAGAGTTATTATGAATGTTCTTAGCATTAGGGCATCATCATCTTGAAGATGAAATTATACATTCATGAAATGAGTGACATGCTCTTGAGTGTCTTTCTCTCATTTGAATTTATCTAATTTTGGTATTTCAAAGTGCTCAAGATATGGACGTGATGGCATGGATGGGTGTAATGGTTGGTTGTGAAGATGATATAAGGTAGGTAACCTATGCCTAAAGTTTGCTTCTATAAGGAATTAATGTGATATATCAACAACTTATATGCATCCGACGAAATGATTTCATTCGCTCACCTCTACCCTTAAGGAGGAAGCAGAGCAGTTGGGTGTTGTCAACACACGCATCCCTATAAGGTAATTCAAGGTATGTGCTGATTGGCTCTTGAAATTTTGATTGAGTTCCTCATAAGGGTCATAGTCCTTTGGATAAGTGTATGGTCTATTTTGTTCAGGCAATTAGTACCTTTGAGTATGTATGGGCGGCTAATTTGGTCATGCACGAGGTGAACAATTTTGGTTTGGTTACAGTGGAAGGTTTTGATATTACACAGGGTGCTTTATGCATTGTTGCAACCTATGGGTACTAGGTGTAGGTACCATTTCATGCAATGTTTTTATAACTGCTCTTGTTGTCCCTTTGTTTATGCAACCTTTGTAGGTGTGATCATTTTTGGTCCATCCATTCCTTATTTAATCATTGGTGGTCTAATCATAGCTGATCCAACTATTGTTATCGATTAATGTTTGGCCTAGGTTCCTGATGAGTGTAGTTTATTTTCTTAGATGTATGGGGTCTGTTTACCCTTGTATCTGAAATATGGATAGGCTTATCTTGTCTCTCGATCCTAGTAGGATCTAAAACCTATTTTTTGTGATCCCTAAAGGTTACATTGACCTAATATTCAGGTTTGAAGGTGAGCTCTATATAATCAGGCAGCGTAGAGGTGCAATATATTTGAATGAATGCTCTCTCTTGAAACATATTGGGGTGATTTTTGTTACCCTCATCTATAACAAATGTGAGAGTCGACATGAGTTGTTTATGAGAACGATGGTTAACACACGTATCCTCTTGATCATGTTCTTGATTTATAGATAAATGCTCAATTGGGGAATCTTGGTAGTAGTCATTTTGGTACAAAATGTACTCTTGCACTTCTAATGATTCTCTAGGATGATTTGAGATGCAAATACACGTCACTACCCTACTAGACCCTTTAGTGGGTGGATGATTATGTTTATAGAAATTAAGCAAAGTATCTAGATCCATAAAGTCTCCTTTCTGATCATACTCGGGACCTATGGGTGCTTATTGAATAGGGATTTCCTGAAGGTCAGATTCCTTAAATGAGAGATCCCAGATATGATGTGTGCCATCCATTCAAGAATGACAATGTCCTCTAGACTAAATTGAAGACGTTCCATTTCTCTTTGTGGGTATTCAACAACATTAGCTCTTGATTGAGCTTGACTGTGTGTTGTTACCATTTTCTAAACTATGCAAACAGTAAATAAACAAACAAGTAGAAAATCATTTTTTTTGTGTTTTTGAATTTTTTATTTTTGTTGATGATTTTTTTTTTGTTGTGTTTTGTTTTTAAGATCCTATTCCTATGAAAACAAATAGATAAATGAAATGAAAACTAATAAAAGGTAGTTTGCGCACACCCCTTGTCGAGGAATACCACATAAACAACAAAAATGTGGCATCCTAGGATGTAGGTTATGGTTGTTGGGTATCCTAAGGAAATAATTTATATCTTGAAAGAGGTTGCATTGTCTAAGTCCTGCTACTTGGCTAACCGGGCTTTTGCTTCACACTCGAGTTTGCTTGAACAATATTGAAAACTACGATCCACTAATTATTGAACCTTGTGTTTAAGGGGCATCTAATCCTAACCTACCTCAGGACACACCCAAGAGTAGGGGACTTTCTGGTGATGAAGTCTGAAAAGCCACTCACGGGGGTTGCTATGGTTTGTAAAGGGGCCAATACGTGATGAGAGATGAAATCTCACATTGCGTGATTGTTGTCAGTCATTGGTGATGAAATCCAACTAATTGACATTATATTGCCTCGTGTGTGGGTTCATTTTAAACTTTTTGCAAAAAATAAACAAAGAGCATACAAATGATCTTTCACTAAATGTAAAAAAAATATTTGTTTGATATTCAAAGAACCCTATATGAAATTTAGCCTTTAAGCAGGCAACAAGGCAAGCAAACCAAACAATAGTAGATAGATACCATCTTACACTGAGATGATCATGAATAGAGGTCGTCTGGACTTGAGAAGACCATAGATAGAGGTCATTTAGACTTGAGATGACCACTATCAAACTGACCTGAAGCTAAAGAGATTTTATAATTTTTACTGTAAATGAAAATTTTCTTCATTTTCTCTACAAAACTTAAAATGATTTATCTTTCTTTACAGAAAATAGGACAGAGAAGGATAGACGAAATTACTTTGAAATCCTAAGTTTGATGTAGATCTTCTATTTTTGCTACTATTTTGCTTTCGCTCTGGGGGCCATCCTGCCCTAAGACGATTTCAGTACAACGGTCATCTCAACCCAAGATAGTTATGCAAGAGTACTTGTAAATGGTAGAAGCTTGTCAGTAATCAATCATAAAGCTTAAAATGGACTAGGTCCCATTATGATCGCCATCTGAGAGATCAAAAACTATGTACCAATAAAGCAAATAATGATGTAAAAAGTAATAATAAACACATGCACATAATCAAAATATGATGATAAAAATAGTAAAAGAATGAATTGGATCATTTTTATTAATGATAACTTATCTTTATCAAAACATATTACAATCATGTCCCCTTGAGGGAGTTCATAGGTGTGATACAATCAATACAAATATGAGGGTTTTAATCCCCTCTGAATCATCCTGGTGCACTGGAATGGTCTTCTTGCTAACGCAAACCATTTGGGGGTGGGTTTTTTGTGACTACCACGAGGAGAATGATGTGAATCTAACGCTCCTTTGCCATTTGTTGGTCATGTAGTCTACACACAAAAAAGCACAAGTAGATCAATAGCATATGAAAATCCCACTAGGGTTGGGCCAGTACTAAAATAAGCGAATATGACAAAAGAAGATAAAACCAAACTGAAACATGTATAATCTAAAATCTATCTAAATGCAGAAATAGTAAAAAATATAATATTGATCTAAGCTATGCTAAAAGAAAAATTAGTGAACCAAGTCTTTGGTCGAGATCGTCTCAGGGTGAGACAACCTTGTTTGCAAGTCATCTTGGGGTGAGACGACCTTGTTTGCAGTTCATATCGGGGTGAGATGGTCATTGTCACGAGACTGTATTTTTTTGAAACCAGTTTCGAGCAGCGTTCGAGATACTATGGGTGTGTTGTTGATGGATTTTTGCGCTTGGAAAAGCAACTTGATGGATCAGATTAGATCTGGAGCAGAGATGTTTGATTATACGCAAGATATGAGCATGGATTTCAATCCCTTACAGCAATCCGACAGCATGATCTTAGCAGCAGAAAGGTTTAGGGGATTGAAAATGGGTAACATTTCATTGCTTGGGGAATTGGGAATTGAATTTGGTAGCACTTCGTTGCACAAATACAAAGGTTGCAGATCTTTTCAACTAAGGGGTGAGTACCAATTTATAGACTTCTCGAATGGAAGCTAAAAATGGTAAAAGCACTCTACATGAAAAAGCAAAGAGGCAATTTGCATTAAAAAAAGTAAATGCTTATCTTTGAAATATCATGTGAATGACAATGGCATGTGTTTTTCTAATTTTGGTCCATGTGAGGCGCTTAATGCCTTTTGCGAAATCATGCGCGAGATTAACTGATAGTTTTGGTTTTCAGTTATGCGTTGTTTTAAACTTGCTTTTCTGTTATCGTCTCAAGTTGAGACGGTCCCAATCGAGCAACCATCTTGGGTCAAGATGACTATACTTTTCATGGGGAAAAGTGCCCAAAAGTGGTGAAAACCATTGTGTTAGCCTTTAGGCTGCCCTAGGTGGGTTATGTGGTCTAAAAGGAGTCCATTTAAGTAGTCTCCTCAAAATAACGTGTTTTAGGTGTCTACACTATCAACAAAAAATCTTAAACATATATCAATTCTTTGAAGAAAAATTTTATAATTATATATATATATATATATATATATATATATATATATATTTTATATATATGTGTGTGTGTGTGTAAATTAAATTATTTAACCTATTTAAAATTTGAAAAAACTTTAACATCAACCAAATCTTGAGCCTACTCACTCTTTGTATAATAACTAAGGAAATCCAAATTTTTTAATATATATTTTTTTAGTAATACTTCTTATACACATCCACCATGGAGATTGAAATCCAATTTTTAATTTACAATATAATTGTTTTGTTAACTACAAAGAAATTTAATTTTTAATTTACATAATGAATAATTGTTTTGTGTGGATCACCTTTGAAGCCAATAAATTTCAATCAAATTGTTATACAAATTACTATGGCGCATTATTGTTTTATGGATAAATTAAAGCTTTTTTTACTCCTTTAAAAATATTTTATTTTAAAAAATAAACAAAAATTACATGGTCTAATAATTTTAATTTATTAAAAAATAAAAAATAAAAGTATTTTTTTTTGTTGAAGTACTGTAAAGGATAATAAATAATACAATTGGGGTTACACTCCTCAAAGGTATAATAATGAAAAAAGTTCTTCCCCATAATTTAAACTTAAATTACCTAAATGAAATACCAAAATTTAAATTTAGATCACTAAAATAAAATAAAAAATATATACATTAAGGTGTCCTACGAAAAATATAAAAACATTTTTTATAAAAAAATTCCTTTTAATTTTTAATTTTTTTTATAACTTTCTACTTTTTAAAGCTATATAATTGTTTTTATTGAAATTTTAACTACAGTTAAATGTGCATGGAAATTTTTATATTACCACAAGCCTACGACAATTAAAGTACTTTAAGATTAATTCATTTTAAATAATTATAATATTTTTTTTAAGATTAATTTATTTTAAATAATTATAATATTTAAAAAAAACTAGGCAAAGTATTCTTGTGAGAGTGAAATTGGACTCTCTAGATTTTGTAATACCGAGGGCGTGACGCGACCGTCATAGTGTCATTAGTTATTGGTCATGTTTGTTCGATGTAAATATTAAAGATAGTAAAGTGTAAAATTTGAATTTATAATGAAGAGATGAAAAGTGTAACGAGTTATCGATTTTTTTAATTTAAAAATCGCTACTATAAACCTTAGCATGCTAGATAAAATGAAGTCAATGAGACTCCTTTTCCAAATATAGGATTTCTAGCTACTATAAATCTTAGCCTATTAGGTAAAATAAAGTCAAGGGGATTCTTTTACCATATATTAAGCATGGGTGTTGCCACCATAAATCTTAGCTTACCAGGTAAAACGAAGTCAATGAGATTCTTTTACCAGATATTAGGCATGGGTGTTGCCACCCATAAATCTTAGCTTACTAGGTAAAACGAAGTCAATGAGATTCTTTTACCAGATATTAGGCTTAGGTGTTGCCACTATAAGTCCGTAAAACAAAGTCAATAGGACCTCGATAGGAAATTGGGTTTGGGTGTTGTCATTATAAATTTTAATCTGTTGTATAAAATAAAGTCAACGACAGATACAAGATTAGGTTTGGGCACCCTCACTATAAATCCTAGTCATTTGGTTAAAACAAAGTCAATGAAACTCTAATTTCATAGAATCGAACTAATCAAATACGGGATAAAATGACTGAGGAATCAAACTGGATAAAATGAAGTCAATGAGACCCGACTTTAAGGAATCGAACGAACTATAATCTGTTGGATAAAATAAAGTCAACAACCCCCATACTATAATCTGTTGACTAAAATAAAGTCAATGACCCTCATACTAGATTAGGTTTGGGCACCATTACTATAAATCTTAGTCATTTGGGTAAAACAAAGTCAATAAAACCTCAATTCCATAGAGTCGAACTAATCAAATACAAGATAAATGAAGTCAATAGATAGGACCTCACTGTAAGGAATCAAACTAGATAAAACGAAGTCAATGAGACCTTGACTTTAAGGAATAAAACGAACCCCCGACTCTAAGGAATCAAAATAAAGCAACGAGCAAGCAAACACTTGATCAAATCTTTAACATTCAATATATCTTTTTTAAGTATGGCGTAGTTTAAACTCAAGAAACCTATCCCTTTTAGATACTTCGTACCTCTTCCTTAAAGAACCCAAAATCCAAACTTTTTTTATAAAAATCTCAATCCAACTCATTTATTAAAAACCCAAGAACTTAGACGGCGATAGATACTGGCCGTTTGAATTTTATGGTTGAATCTATCCGAGTGAATGGAGGGAAACTGGCCGTTATATTCGTCGGCCATTTTATACCATATCCTCCCCGTTTTATCCATCAGCCGTTGTACAACGACCGTGAAGACCATAAGTCACCACGTGTACTTTAAAAAATGACTTGTATAGGGAACATTCATGCATACAGATACTTCCCAACGTAAGAAAGAATCAAAGTTAGAACTTTGTACTAAAATACATTACAATAATATGAACCTAAAGCCAAGGTCTATAAAGTTCTCAATTATTTATGGTTCGAAAGAGGGTTATGAAACGTCAATAAGTCACTTTTGACGATGTAATATAGCGTCAATTTAGAAAAAAGGCCATTGAACTAACCAAAGAAGTAAAATATTGGATACCCAATCAATTTGAAGTCATCATCGACTCAAATTTATTGTTTACTATACGGAAGGTGTAAAAGTCTTGAGTAATTTTTATTAAGATAATAAATTTTGTTTAATATTATAAATGTATTTAAAAATTTACAATTACAAAGATGGTGTTGAATGTTAAGAGATTTAAATTCGTATTAATTAGATATGAATGATTTTTATTAAAATAATAAATTTTGTTTGATGTCTTAAATATACATAAGAATATGAGACCACACAGGATGTTCATGAATGTCAAGAGATTTGAATTTTTGACATCTTTACAATAATGACTTAGTGTTGATTTGATTGGAGTATCTAGAGAGATAATAGTGGGTACTCAATAAATAATAAATATGAGATGATCATCCTTCAAGTCCACTGTCCACTTATAAGGAAGGTATAAAAGTCTTACTAATGATATATAAGTATTTTTTATTAAAAATAATAGATTTTGTTTAATATTATGAATGTATAGAAGAATATGAGACCACAAGGATGTTGTTGAATGTCAAGAGATTTGAATTATTGACATCTTTATAGTAATGACCTAGTCCTATGAATTCAATTGATTAGAGTATCTAAAGAGGCATTAATGGGTACTGAATAAATTTGAGATCATCATCCACTCAAATTCATTGTCCATCTATATGGAAGGTATAAAAGTCTTATCAATCATATATGAGTAATTTATATTAAAATATTCAATGTCCACCTATATAAAAGGTATGCAAGTCTTACCAATCATATATGAGTAATTTTTTTTTAAATAATAGATTTTGTTTAATATTATGAATATATAGAAGAATATGAGACCACAAGATGTTGAATGTTAAGAGATTTGAATTATTGACATTAATGATCTGGTGTTGTGGAATGAATTGATTGGAGTATCTAAAGAGGTAAGAATGAGTATCTAATAAATTTGACTTCATCATCCACTCAAATCCACTATCCACCTACAAGGAAGGTATAAAGTCTTATCAATCAAATCTAAGTAATTTTGATTAAAATAATATTTTTGTTTAATATTATGAATGTTTATAAGAATATGAGATCACAAGGGATGTTGTTGTTTGACATATTTATAGTAATGACCTTCTTCTCTAGTGGCATATTCCATGATTGGAATTCCGTTCACGTTAATACCATCCATCCATCTATCTATCTATCTATCTATCTATCTATCAACACCTTGTAATTACATGCAACCAAGAAATATGTGTATATATTAAATCTTATAAAAGTTATCTAAAGGACTTGTAAAGTAAAATTGCATAGGAAAGATTAATATCCTTTATGTTATGTGGATGGTTTATTCTTGATGTTCAATCAAGTCGCTTTGTTTAGTAGGAAAAAGCAAAATTTATTGTTTATGGGAAGGATGCATGTAATGAGGTAATATGTCTATATCATAGATTGAGATTCAAAAGAAAAACTATTTCAATTTCATGATAATTATAAATCAGGATTATGTATGAATTTTAATGAAGATAATTTTATATTTTCAATGAGTTTTATAGAAAATTATATTAATTTAAGATGATGAGAGATCATTTAATTAAATTTAATTTTAATTATATTCAAGTTGCAATCCTTGAAGGCTTTATGCACATTCTAATGATGGAGATCAAGGTTAAGTTTTTATCATATAGTTATATAAATATTCTTCTTTATTAGAGACCATATTCAAACAATCTAATATTATTGTAATAAGCTTATAATTTTCTTAATAATGGTGCATGTGAGCACATTTTTTTTAATTTCCTTATATATAAAGAGAAGCTTATGATACAAAATTCTTACCCAATTTCTATGGATAAAATAAAAAGATATGATCTAGCCATTGTTTATCTAAGCCAAGCTCTCTCTTGATCTAGACTATCCTAAGCTCGATGAAATAAGTAATATATATAATATCCATTACTACTAAAACGACCAAATCTCTTGATCCACATATAATACCAATTACATAAAAAGTTGTAACACCAATAATGTGTGGCACCCCTGATGTGCAACACTAGTGATGTGTAGCATTAATGATGTGTGATACCAGTGATGTCTAGCACTAGTGACATGTATCACCAATAAAATAGCTCCAATTATATGTAACACCAACATCTATCTCACTTTTCTCTATCACTCTTGTACTATTTTTTAGCTCATGTGAATCACACCACTCATTTATTAGTAACTCTTTTAGCAATGTCAAAATATCTTATTTTGGTCTTTATGTGCTTCATTTAAACTCCATTTGCAAGTTGATCGGTTTTTTTGGTTAAAGTTTCTTCTCACATGTATAGAACTTATGGATTTGAGATGGTTGCATATTTCTTGATTCTCCTATAGAATAACATCTAGCATTATATTTGATATTTTAACCTTTGTGCTCAATGCTTCAATGACCAATTTTGAATTTCCATATACTATCAGTTATAACCACTCTTTCTGCATAGCAATTTTCAATCCTCTATTCAAAGCCAACAACTTTGCAAAATTGTTCAAATTCGCTCCTAAGGCTTTAGTGAATTCTACTAATACTCTATTTATATCATTCATTATAATCCCTCCCACTTCCAATGCTCCTAGATTATTTTTTGATGCACCATTAAAAATAGATGGTATGCTCTAGTACTAAATCTTGGGGGCTCATCTTTCTTACTTACATGATTGGTTATAAATGATATTTCCAAAAGCTAAATTGTTCTTTTTCAACTTCCACCAGTGAGTCTTCATTCTCAATATTGCTTCTTTTAGCTTTAATTAAGATTTTTAGGATTGCTATACCACGTGAATATTCCCCAAAAGGCTACATGTTTATATCTCAAAATATTACTACATTTTAATCTTTCCATATCTGCCACAATACAATTCATGGTAGTACTTCTCAAATTAACTTTATTGTTGATTTTCCATATTTGCAAAAAGGATAATTAGTGTCCCATTTGGTTAAAAATTCCTCACACTCTTAATTTTGGAATGGATGTCAAATTTGAAGCCCAATGCTTGCCACATGAAGTTCCAAACTTGGTTCGAGACTTCACATTGAATGAACAAGTGTTCAATATTTTCTTCTTGCTTCTTACATAGCATACATACTAATGGTCCATGTATACACCTTCTACTTTGATTTTCAGTAGTACGCATCACTTTTTGAGTTAAGATCCACATAAAATGATCAATTTTTGGAGTGAATCTCACACTCCATAATTTTGTCCAACACCTATTGTTTGGAATTACGTGACCATATTTATCAACCAATAACTAGTTGTATCTTTGTTTGACATGATATTTTCCTATTTTATTTATTGGTCCCTATATTATCTAGTCTAGTTCATCTCTGAGTCTAGTATTTCTAAGTTTGGGTAAGCATATAATATCCCACTTAACCAAATAAAACTTTTTTCTTTCTTGTTTTCTGGCACCTTTCCACAAAAATTTCCATATTATCTTCTCAAAGTTCTTAATTATCCCTATTGGTGTATGAATAGATGACATTAAATATATCGAGATGGTAAATAAAACTAATTTGATTGAGTGTGTTAGCACATTATTCTAAAATATTCTTATAATTAATAGACCAATTGAGAATTTTTTTATATAATAGGATTGTATTATTTACAAGGTTTAATAAAGGAACCTTTTGGATACATTGTTATTAAAGTTTTTATATTATTTTATAATTGCATTTGAGTATATGAAAAAATTATTCTTGCATGGTTTGAAGTATAAATTTTATAGGTTATATAAAAGATTAATGGTTTTTTTTCTTTTTCTTTTTTTTAATTTATTAATATAATTTGAAGCACTATAAATGTGCTTATTTTATGTTAAATGAGTTATACATTGCTCTTTGTTTTTTAAGGTAATAATTTGTTTATCACTAAGAGTAATGTTGTTTTGAACTTTGGCATGACGGAGATATTAAAGAAACCTTTGATATTTTAAACTTAGATGTTTTGCATTTCTTTCATGAAAAGCAACTTTTGTAATAAGAAGATAGCATTTTCAACCCACAACTTAATTATATGTACGATTTGCTAGAAAGATTTTATGAAATATTATAAACTTCGCTGCATCCTATATTTGTTGGGAGTAAAACTAAATAGATATTCTACTTATATTTAAGGTATTTCTATCTTATATCAATATTTTTTTTGTCTTATTATGTAACTCATAATCGATCATATAGGTCTTTAATCTTATCTCACTTTCAAGGTTATAGAGGATTCGAAGAAGCATCACATAAAAATGATAAAGAGGGGAGTGATGTAGTATGCATTTGCACTTTCTTCAATTAGAATTGAGTATATACAAGCAATGAATGTTGTTACATTTTGCGTAGAAATTGATGGATGAGGTTAAACTACATATATGGAGTTTTCTCTATTTGAATTGTGACAATGAAAGAATTATCCAAATTGTTTGATATCTAATTGTTAAAATTTGGAACCTTAAACTTAAATAAAATGTGATCACAAGTATAAAAATAAGCATGCAATATTATAACTATGATAAAGAAAACTTAACATGCATGAAAATATGATAGAAAACTTGATACAATGCTCTAGAAATGCTCATATAAGAAAGCTCATGAAAATTACAATGCTCCTATCATGGAGTTTGCAACTCCTCCATGATATCAAAATGGAGCTACATTGTGCCTACTACTACTCTCACCTATGCACTACTCAACTCTCTTACTTGCTCCCCTGAATACTCATAATGAGGCCTTTATATAGAAATATAGATTCCTTGCCTCTCACTCAACCCTAAGACTCATGTACATGTGGACTACATGCACATTTACATCATTGCACATTCTAACACTTGTGCATTTATTAAATTACTCTAATAAACTATTTATCTCCTAGTATAATCCTAATTTAAATATGTACCCATTAGTAAAGAACCATATGATGTAATATATTCCAACACCCCTCTGTATTACATTATTTGGTTTTGAAGACTTTAGTCTTCAATATGAATCTTTGACTCTTGAATAGTCTTCATTTTGATGGGGATATTTTTCTTCTAATGCTTCTATCTTTATGTGGTTTTTCATGTTCCCTTTGATCCTGAATGCTTCTTGAAATCTTCTAGATATCCTTGATGAAATAAGGATTTGATAATTTTGCTAGTCATGAGAGGATCATGAATGTTTTCTTTTCTTTCCTTTGGTTTTCTGTGTGACATGTATCTTTTATCTTCAAAAATATCAAGCTTGAATTATTCGTTAGTAGATATTTTTGAAATAAGAACTTGAAGAAAGCAATGTAATCTAAATATTTTTTTTTCATTTTTTATAGTATTTGTCCTTGTAGTAACAGAAATAGGATGAATGAGATTTTCCTTCACAATATTTACATGGGTGTAAACTCCAACAATCTTCCTTCTCATGACCAAGTTTGTTACAATGAGTACAAAGTAATTGTATCTCCATTTCCTTGTCATTAGTTTTAGGAATATCATGTTTGTTGATTTCTTTGATGAACTGATTAAACCATGTGTGAACAATTGTAGCTATTCCTTCTTTTCCTTTTCCATAAATTTGCCTAAGATCCTCCATTTCAGTCTTTTGGATATTGATGTTATCTTTTATTGTCTCATTGGATGATGTTTCTGAAGGATAGACTTCTATCAAACATTCAGTTCTATGTTCAATTGATTCTTCTTTGTTAACTTCATCTTTCTCTGACTTACTAATCATGCTTTCTATTGAGTCAAGTTTATCTTTAAACCACATTGGGATTTTCTTTCTAATTGTATTTTTTAATATGTCCTTTTGAGTAGACATCCTTGTGTCTCCCAAATAGAATATTTAATTGTTCTTCTTTATGTAGGATCAATCTTGGAAGGACTTTTCCTAATCTTTGAGATAATAATTTTTCAAATAATGTTCAACTTGTAGTATCTTTTATAACTATTTATCTCTTATTATAGAAAGCTTTTGAAATTTAATTTCTAAATCAATCTTCCAACTATAATTTTAATATAAGCAATATCTTCAACTAAGAATCAATGCAATAATAGATTTATAAACTTCTAGAAATTTAGTTGAAGTAGGATTCCTTATATCTCCTTTAAAATTTTGTAAATAGTTGAATCACTAATAATAAAGATTTTAATGCTTCTAATTTCTTCTTTCTTCTCAAAAATAAGTAATGTGATTTCTAGGGTATCTTCCACTACCTTATAACTCCTACTAAATATCCCTATATTAATATTAAAGTTGATATGTATAATATTATTACTCCTTACAACTTTATGAAGGCAATAAAATGTAGATATTACCTTTATATCAAGCACTTGCTTATGAATCTGGCATTCACCTTATGATCTCCTCCAATGGTAGACTGTTGTACAATGCTTTTCTACGATAACTTTTTATTCTTCAATGTTGTCCCTGCATTTTCCAATGTAGTTACTACGTTCTTCAGTGCACTCTTTCTAGCTTTAATTATCCTCAACACTTTGCTATACCTTCTGCTTTGTTTATCACTCCTTCATATTACGTGCTCTTATAAGAACCTCTAAGATATGGTTGTTCACTATGACAAGTGTCACAAATCTTGAAAAAAATGAACTCTTCTTTGGTTGGGCATTATGGAGCACTTCAACTTCTATCAGTTTATGGCAAGTGACAACAATCTTCTTTTAGACGTTACATTTTGTATGAAGCATTTTCTTTTGGGAGTTACACTTCCTATGAGCACTTCTTTTTAGAAGTTAAACCTTGTATGAGCGTTCCTCTTGGTGGTAAACGTTACGAAATTATTCCACCTTGTGCCAAGTGGCACTTTCTTCCTTGCATAGTTTGTCAAGTGTCTTATTTCACTTTTGCATGACCTTTGCCTCCAAATATGACTTGAGAAATTTGTATTTCCTTCTACTCAACTATTCCATCGCACTTCTGAGATGTTCTTTCAATTTGGATACTTCAACGATGGCCCTATGTGAATTCTGAGATGATTTCTTCAATATGGATGCAATGGATTCCTCTACTTTCATTTATACTCTACTCTAATGCTGAAAATATTGTGTTCACCTTACTATTTTTTCAGGTTTGACATTGTTGTTCTTCATTTGGCTATGGTGCTATTCAAAATGGTGAACGTTGAGTTTATTCTCCAACACTATGAATGTGCTTTTACTCTTTGTTGATGGGGACTTGTGGCAAGACAATAGTGCTTGTAGCAATTTGATTCACCACTATTTTTTAAATTACTTGCTCCTTTAAAGATTTATCTCTCTTTTCCTACATTCGAAGCCCTTTTGATTTGCTCCAAAGAGCCTATTATGCAAAACATAAGTTGTGTACGTTTGCCTCGTGATCTTGAACCAATTTTCCTTATGTTGGTTGGAGTGAAATTGAGTGTTGCTTTCAACATTTGGCAACTTCTTTTTTACTTGGTTACTTCAATACTCATTATTCATGCTTTATGTAATTTGTAGTCTTATTTTTTTTAGAGTAAACAATAAGAATTTTGATCAATTTATTTCTCTCAAAATATACCTAACTTCTATTTTTCTCTTATGTGCAGGTTTAGACCTTGTAGATGATACCTTTTGCACTACCTTTGAAGACTTGAAACAAATCCTATTTATGCAACCTTTAAACTTGAAACTGGTGCTTAATAACCTTAATGAGAAAGGTTTAACTAATAAAAATTTTGCACCCTTTGTTGCATACCTTTTTCACTTCGTAGATGGTGATGATGATGGTGATTAAGGTCACCTTAATTTGCTGCCTTTTGTAACCTGAGTTGCAACTTTTGTAGGCTGTCCAAAATAACTCTTTTGCACACCTTTATGCAGCCTTAAAACCTTACTAATTTGCTTCCCAAAACTGTAATTTGGTGGCTCTAAAAATTCTTCAGAATGTACCTCTGAAATATGATTTTTGGTAACTATTAATGCTGCCCAAAAATCAGCCTTCTTGCTGCCTAAAAATTCTGTGTTTTGTAGCTTTAATCCTCCTTTTGAATCCAGCATTATCTTCTTCAATTCGTTGTCCAAATTTTCTGAAACTTGCAACACTAAATGCAATCTTAAATGTTGCCTCTAACTCCTTCAATTTGCTGCCTTTTTTTTCGTCCATGAACTCTATATTTTTGTAGCTCTAATTGTTGTCAACATGCTACCTTTCTTTTGTTCTCAAATATGAAAATTTTAGATTGTAAAGTAGTCAATACCTTCACTGAAAAGTTATCCTTGAATTCCAAATATTTAGTAGGATCCTCCACCAAATCGTAGCTGATATGTTTACTCAAGAACCCTTCAATGATGACCCCCAAATCTCTCAAATTTTGTGGTTTTTCTATCTCTTTTCTCTTGTCAAATTCTAACTTCAAAGTAGATCTTCTCCTTAAACAATATTGTCAATCTTGAGATCTATTTCATACTACCATGAGATATGATAATATTCTTCCTAAACTTTTCTCCTTTGGGCTTGTCGTCGGATGGTGATGATTGTCCTAATTTCTTATCTTCTTCCTTGGTAGTAATTTCTCCAATGAGTCCTTCTAGTAACTCCTTCAATGAGGCTCACCAAGCCTTCTTCTTGTTTCTCCTTGAGACCTCTCCAAGGTCCTCAAACTTACAACTTCAAAACCTTCAATGAGACCTTCATTGGCCTATTTAATCTTCAACTATGGATGTGAGATCTTCTTCTAGGATATCTCAAATTTACTACTACTGAAATTTGCAATAGAACATTTGTTAGTTCTTCTCAATGTTTAATCTTCCAATATGGAAGTTCTTCAATAGGGCCTTCAATGTGAAGTTTTCAATCTTCAATGGAGATCACCAATATTCAATTTTTTCTAGGACTTTTCTCCTTGAGTCTCTTCAATATTCAATGGGGTCTTCTTTCTAGGACCTCCTTCCTAGATTTGCAATCGTCAATGTGGCTTCCTTGGCCACTAGATATTCTCCTTAATCTTTCAACTAGGAGTTTGCATTATGTAAGTCTCTCAATGGGACCTTTCTCCTTAGGCCTCCAAATATTTAATCCTTATTTTTCTACAGCAAATAATTAATCCATGTAGGAGTAAAGTAACGTCGACCTCCAGGTAACAAATATGGAGTTCTTCTCTATCTGTTGTAGGAAGCTTCCCACCTTTTAAGAGTTACAAAAAGAAAAACTTAGATGATAGTAACCAAATGGTTTTCCTGAAAAACTTTTTTACTCTCTTGCAATGAAATATTAGAAATGATAATAAACTTTCTATAATTCTAAAAATAATCTTCACTAGTTGGATTGCCAATCTAGTGGATGCAATGCTGACTTCTAGTCTTCACAAGTTATTGTAACTCTATGGAAAAACTCTAGCCAAATCAATCATGTGGCTTTCTCTACTTTCTATTCTCCTATCTAGAGCTACTTCTATCAAAAATCTATTATGATGGTATTTACATGCAGCAGTGCACTATGGCTGATCCGGTTTGCAAATGCTCAACAATAGCAATGGTGATCACTTTGTGATTTCCTTTGATCCACCATGGCTCTGATACCACTATTACAAGGAAATATGATCACAAGTATAAAAATAAGCATGCAATATTATAACTATGATAAAGGAAACTTAACTTGCATGAAAATATGATAGAAAACTTGATACAATGCTCTAGAAATGCTCATATAAGAAAGCTTACGAAAATTACAATGCTCCTATCATGGAGTTTATAACTCCTTCATGATATCAAAATGGAGCTACATTGTACCTACTACTACTCTCACCTATGCACTACTCAACTCTCTTACTTGCTCCTCTAAACACTCATAATGAGGCCTTTATATAGAAATATAGATTCCTTACCTCTCACTCAACCCTAAGACTCATGTACATATGGACTACATGCACATTTACATCATTGCACATTCTAACACTTGTGCATTTATTAAATTACTCTAATAAACTATTTATCTCCTAATATAATCCTAATCTAAATATGTACCCATGAAGGTACATTAGAAAAGAACCAAATGATGTAATATATTCCAACACTAATTACACATAATAACTCTAATCAAATCAAGGTTCGTGATTAGTATATAAAATTTAGTGAAGAAGATGTGATCTTAATTGTATTACAATATTGAAAGTTCACAATTTATTGAGAGACAAATATTTTCAAATTTATATCTAAGATCAAGATCTAGTAACTTTTTATTGAGGGAAGATAAAATAACTTAATACTACCTTCTCATCCCAATTTATTAATTTTAACAGCTAATGCTAATTTATGTGCAAGCTCAACTTGTCAAATCCATTGGGGCATCAAATGTATTTTATGCTTTTCATATTGATAAATGAATCACCAATTTATGGGGTTTGTAGGATTCATGATAATACAAAGATACATACTCTTAATGATAGCTATTTATAAATGGTGCATAGATACTTGAGATAAATTCCCATTTTAATTAGATAGTTTACATTCATCATTAGTTTCACTTATGGACTCAATTCATTCTCTTCATTTATGTTCTCTTAATGTGGACACATAATGGAACTCTTTAGATGTTGATTCCTTTTTATAATGCTTATAGAGTTTAGTATTTGATATTATGGTAGATAGTATTGCATTTGACTAATTTTAAGGTAAATTTAAGTATTTTAATAGTTAGTTAAATCTTAAGGTATATACAAAACTATCATCAAGTTTTTAATTGACAATTCATTTATATTGAGTTTTACAACATATGTAATTTTTGAAAAGGCATAACATTTTATAAACAAGTCAAGAAAATTGTTTAGCTTCTGAAAATTGAAGTAAAAGAATGATATATCCTACACCAAGGTAATTAGAAGGGGAGATAGTAGAAATCTAACAATTTATATAATATATAAAGTTACATCATATTATTTTAGAAGGAACATCGTTATGGATAACTATGTCATATGACCCTTTAAAATTTATTTTAAAAAAATCCACAATTTTAATTATATGTTTTTCTTTTTATTTTTTTGGTATGAAAGAATATTACTTCTCAATAATTTATATAAAACTAACATCTTTTTAATGCTTATTTTTCTTGTCATATTCAATTTTTTTTGTTTGAGATAATTCTTATGAATATATATTTGGTGTTATCCTCACTCAACATGGACATCCTATTTCCTATCACAATTAGATGTCTAATATGATAAAATTAACTAACATATATAAAGTTATGTTCTGTCACCCAAGTGTTTTAATTGTGGAAGCATTACATCTTGAGAAAATATTCACCGATAATTGTATATAGACATCATGTATAAGGAGGTAGTAACAACTAATTATTTTAGTTCTAGCTATAGTTCTACCATCCCCAATTCCTATGGTCATAGAATTTTATATTGAAGTTAATTGTACTAAGGCAATTATGTATATCATTCTCTTTAATGAAGGAACAATGTTTTTATTTTATTTATATAATAAATTATTTTTCATTCAAGAGACCTCTATGCAATGTTAAGTGAGAAACAACATATTATTTGCGAAGCATACTATATTTAAATAATGAGGCATATTAATATGGATAAAACTTTGAAAGTATTATAAAGATATCTTTATTGATTGAAATTTTGAAATTATGTTTTTAAGCACTTTTATATGATTATCAATCCTATAAACAAGAAATAAGGTACATTGCACTATTAGTGCCTACTAATACTTGGGAGTTAGACTTCATGAATTCATTATCAAGTATATATCATCATACTATGCATGATAATGATTGTACTTTTATGATGATAAATAGATTATTAAATATGGATATATTGACAGTAGGTTAAAAGAGAATTTTATTAGAAAGCACTACAAACTATTCTTTAATCATATATAGGATCATTTTTATTTATCAATGATAATTGAATTAAACATAGATATGAGATTATTATGTGTATTTTACTTCATCCGTTGGGCCATGATGTGTATAAAGTTGACTAGGTCAATTGCCCTTTATCCATACATTACATATATAGTATAAAACAATAACAAAAAAATTATGCAATTCTACTAAACATAGATTATTTCATTTATAGCTAGATACAACTCTCCTCATGTTTCCAAAAGGGGCTTGGTTCATATGCTTAGAATAAAATAAAAAAAGCAATAAAGTACAATAAAGTTCATTTAAGTAATTTAGCACATTCAATAATAAGTCTAATAAATTTTGTAAAATAATTAATAAGTAAATATAAGCAATCATATAACAAATCACCAAGTGCCACACTAATATAAAATTTGTGACAAAACATGATTATGTTTGCAAAAGTGAGAAATTGAAATCCTTAATAAAATGACTAAACCACTTCACTTTGACTCATAGGAAATAAAAAAATAGGTGGAAAAAGATGCATATAAGTTCAATATCCTACCATATGTTCCTACAAATACTATATTTTTCATAATGAATTTTCATCCATATTTTGCACTTTATTGGATACATTCAACACACCAAAAAGAAGTAGATCATGATTAAAATGCACCTCCAAAGCTATAAAGATTAAGGGAAAATAAAGCTAGTTTGTGCTATTTGTTAAGTTTGCAAAGGAAGTCAATACAAATAGTAGGTAATGTTGAAATTGTAATGTGATTCATGTCCAAGACTAGCATTATATGATGTAATATTAGTTAGGCCTAAGGGCATTCCTTGTACATTGTATTGAATTTTTTGTAATATTTTATTACGTAAGCCCTATGGGCCATGGTTAACCTTGTTATGGTTAAACCCACTTTATAACTTGTAATTAACCTTAAGTCCTATTATTATGTCAGCTTAGGTTAAAATCTATTTTGTAATTGGGTTTTGGTATTAGTATAAATAGCCTCTACCAGTCATCATTTGATAAATGAAGTGTTGTGAATGTAATCTACAAATTGTACAATGATTATTTATGGTGCCTACATGTATCCCAAAATCTATGTCTCTTTTTTCCTTTCTTTCATCCTTTTATGCTTTTTGTATATGCTTTTAGTGAATGGATTGCTTTTATTTCTTTCTAGAAAATATTGTGAATTCCGACAATTAAGTGGTTAAATAGGATCAAATAGAAAAGAAGCTTTTATACTTGGTTTTATAAATTGTTGTAATAAATCCTATTGCTTCCCAACAAGGAGTGTTTGATCTCGTGGTTTAGCTCACCACAAGAACATCTTATTTGAAGAGAGCCCAAATTTTGTGCTATTAAAATGAACACCCTACTCTTTCCTATTTATCATAACTTTACTACCAATAAAATATAAATTTTAGAATCGTATTCTATGTATGTCTCCTAGTTTGTTATAGTATGTAGATTTAAAAAAAAAAACATAAGTTGATTCTAATAAATAATTTGATGTAACCTTAAAATCATTCTATATATTCAACCAATATATTGAACAACAAGAACAAATATTTTGATCTAATCCTTCAATTTTGATATTGAATGGCTTCAAATTCCGATTAATTATTTATAATATAACATATTTTAAAGAAAAATCAATTTGATGTTTACTTGAGTTGACCATATAATTTGAAGCATTGCTCATTTAGAGCATCAAACAAGAAGCTAATTAGATAACATATAAGACAAGATTTTAAATATTTTAATTTAAAATATAAATATTTTGAAAAGAAAAAATATTTGCCATGATAGGGAATGTGATTCGCAACGAGATAGATGTCTTAATAATTTAAAATTTTCAATTTATAATTCTTAGAGTTGTGGATAGTAAAAAATTATGATATTTCCATGTACCAATAAATATTATTATCTAATGATTATTGATTTTATTAAGCCATATAAATATAAGTTAATCTAGTCTTATAACTTATTTTTTAAATTATCCGGACAGGGACACCACAATAACAAAAGTCATTGGGATTTTTTTAATGGAGATCCAAATTCAATTCATGAAAAGGGTGACCCATAATATACCCTTACTTTTCAACATTTTAATATAATAAATAAATAAACAAAAACTCATTTTTAAAATCTTCAATTTTATTTGGGCACATCCATATGTTAGTATTCTATTTTAATTATGTACCTTTGCATCTATATAGTTAATAAGTTATTTTTCAAATTTTATTTTTAAGAGTATTCATAGATTAAAAACAAGTACAACAAGGAAAGTTGATTGGATCTTCTAATGGACTTTTCTTAGATGAATATGTTTTATAAAATGGTATTAATGGATTTGGACAATGGTAAATTTAGTGGTCTTATCCATCTTAACAACCCATTCTTCATACCTATCCTTATAAACTATGTTTGAAAGAGACTATTCTGTGTACATATCCATATGGATTATGTTCTTTAGGGGCTATGCTTACTAGAGCCTAAATTAGTGTCTTAAATTTTATGTGTTTATTAGGGCCTACTTTAGTATCTTGTGTTTTGTGCTAGAGAATTGTTATCTTTATTACAATTGTTAGACATAGGTCAACTAGTATAGAATGAGATACTTAATATGCAATCAACTAGATTTCAAGACATGTTTTTATGATTCCTCAAACCTATCCATATGTAGAGTGTTTAAACACTTATTATAAATGAGGGAATGCAATTAGGTAGCTCTAATATGTTCATCTTGCACATACAAAACTTATCATATTAACAGATAAATATATATTTTTTTGGTTATATAACATTTTTTTGGTTACATAGGAGAGTTGGTTACAATCACATTATTTTTAGTAATTTATATGTGTAGGGTTTAAACCATAGAGGTTTCTCCTACCAAATCTATTTCGTTTTGTTATTATTGACCCGACGTTAAGGGAATCACTAATCACTCGAGATTTGTACCGTCATTATCAGTCTAGTATATACTCAAAAGATTCAGATACCTTTACAAATAGACTGCCTCCACGGTTTAAACCTATGTATCTTCTTGGTAAGTGCTTGACCAGACAAGCACTTACCAATCCACTTGACCTTCGAAGACTTAAAATTAAATGGGTAGTGTGATAAATATCTACAACGACACATAGGTCTGAATAGTCTCCTAATCCCTCGTAAAATGGAAAACTACATTTATCAACAAGAAATTAACACAACCAAACAAGTTGAAGTTTGAACCTTAAACTTTCCAAAAAAATAATAGAAAATATATTATTATAGTCAATTTGATGATTCATTCATTTAATAAAATTATAAATAAATCAATCATATAATAATCTTAATATAACAAAGAAATATTTCACAATTAAAAGGATTTAAAACATTCCTAAATTAAATGTTTATGTAATATACAATTTTTCTAAAAATAAATATAGTCTTAGTGTGATGAAGATTATTTTATATTTATTTATTTATCTATATTATGTGTATGCAAATATTGGGTTTGGCATTTGTCTTTTTGTCAAGTTCAAAGTCTAATTACGTGGTATATTTCACCAATTTTAATTTAATTTATTTTAAAATAATATTTTTTTATTGGAAATAATAATTATATTTAATAAAAAATAAGAAAGGTTACGATAAAAAAGAGTTAGAAAAATTATAGTCCAGGGAACAAGGCCACACAAACAATCAATATCGTAAAGACAAGGGTCGAGGCCAAAAACAAAATCAACCTCTAAAAGGGTGAATAAACAGAATAACTAAACAAAAAGAGTCACTTCAAGAGGAGATCAAACCTACTGTGGGCATTGATAGAACAACCTAATGTTGGATAATGTCACCTCTTCAACCTGCTATGCCGATGCCTTAAAGAAACAAAGAGATCTTAAGGCGGAGGGAGGTTAGGCAAAGCTACGTTGATAGTGCACGAAGCTTCTGGGTGCCAAAACCTGACAAAATTTATCAAATGTGCCAACTCATGAGTCAAATTGGAAGCCTACGAATGGAGCTGAACATCAGAAATACTGTAATATTTTCATGCAAGGAAAACTGACTAGAAATTGAATCTCTATAATAGAAAAAAACATTCCTAGATTTCTAAAGTTGAAACAAAATAATAACATGAAAGAAATTCCACAGAGTAGCAGGTAGATCAACAACTATTATCTCCAAAAAATATCATTTGCTATCTGAAATATTTTGGATAAAAAGGCTTAAACAATGAGTGAATCTAGGACCAAGCAAATTGAGCACGAGGGCAGAAGCAAAATAGATGTTTAAAAGTCTCAAAACGACCACAATTTGGACACTTAGGATTAGGAAGACTAACCCTACTAAGTCTCACTCCCATAAGAAGTCCTCACTCCCATAAGAAGTCCTTGATAAATAAGAGATAAAAGAAAAACAATCTTAGGTTTAAGATTAGACTAACAGATAGGGTTCAGACAAACAATCCAAATATAAGAGGTAGAGTGAGTTTGTCATCTCTCATCTAGTTTATCAACACCGGATAGTTTATCAACACCGGATAAAACATGAATAAGAAGCTGATAAAACAAGGCAGAAAAGTAATTCTTCAAAGGAGTTTTCAAAACAATATTTTAAAATAAATTATTTAACAAATAATAATAATAATAATATTGGTGATGGTTAAAGTAAGGCAAAGAACATTGAGTGATATAATTAGGGACCACACTCCCCGTGATTTAAACGTTTGAAACAATATTTTAAAATAAATTATTTAACAAAAAATAATAATATTATTATTGGCGATGGTTAAAGTACGACAAACGACAGTGAGTGATATAATTAAGGACCACACTCCCGTGATTTAAACTTTTCTAATTTTGATAACAGTACAATGACATACCATTAGGATGTAAGTTATTTACTTATTTATTTTATTATACTAGAGGAATCCATAATTCGTTACAATTTTGTTACACTTCTTAATGATTTAAATTTGGCTCCTTATCGTCACTATAACCTTCAATTACAAAGTCGATAACGGGACACATCCAACGATACTACGAGACCCAAAGGATTGGAACCTGGTCTCTGAGCTCCTACAAAAGTGTTTTGACGGTTTAACCAAACCCATGTAACTTATTATTATTATAAGAGTAATTTTATGTACAAGACTAAGTAGACTTTGAGTTTAAAATCTATCACATCATCCCAAGTTAATTTATAATCAAATTTAATAAATTATAATAAATTAAACTAAAAATAATTAATAAATTAATACAACACTATCACAATGTAAAATTAATAATATTGATTGGGTGAGCTCTCTAGTGGAGGGCACGCAGACCACTGTTCTAATCCCTCAACCTTCATTGTGTCTTCGGTAAAATGTTTATACGATAAAACTAAAGCTTAAATGCAACTAGAGATATTATAATGATAGAAAAAAAAAAAAATTAAAAATATAAACAAAATTATCAATTCTTCTAATATAATTAAAAATATTAATAATATTAATTATGAAAATTGCACTCAATTAATAATATTAATTATGAAAATTGCACTCAAATTCAAAGTTTGTGACAAGAATTAGCCATATATGACCTTTGTTTTTAAGGTGATACAATTTCAAAGCCACATATGACCTTAGTTTCTAAGGTGATACAATTTCAAAGCCACATATGACCTTAGTTTCTAAGGTGATACAATTTCAAATTTGAGGGCCACACACTACATGATACACCCTTATATTTATCGATTAAAGATCTTAAGTTTATGAGCTAATTTATTTTTTATTTACTTAAAAAAAAATAAGAAAAATAAGGTAAGTTTTTATTTTCACGAGATCAGAGGTGTAGATTAATTGGTATGAAGAAATCATGTAAAGAAAATAGATGTTCATATTTAAATTTTGGACCTCTTAGAACTGAATGCTTATCCATGGTGCTTTCAGTAGTGTAAAAGTTTAAAATGAATGTGATATGGTGGTTATAGAGACTGAATACGCGAATTACCGTGGTGACTATTAACCTAAATCATCATGATGGCTACCAACTCACTAAAAAAACTCTCACAAATTTTTTTTATATAATAATTATAAATGACTTAATTTATTTAATTTATTTTTTAATAAAACAATGTGAAGTAAAAAATGATGATATAAATAAAATCACATTTTTTAAAGATATAACAAAAAAAAAAAACCTCCCTCCAATAATACAAATTCAGGTAATCTAAATGTCCCGCATAAGCATCTATTTAAAACTGTAAAACAATATATCTACCATAAATTCTATAGCATTACGTACCAATCAAATATGAAGCCTTCAACTTTTTAAACTTATTAAGATGGTAAAATCTAATTATAACATAAAGACGGCGCTTGAAAGTAAGTGTGTATTACTTTTTAAGTAAAAATGATAAATATAAAATTTTAACTAATTAAATATTAGTTTACTGTAAAAAGATAATTAAAATTGTTAAACCATTTTAAATTATAAAAAATTAAATAATAAAAATGAAAAATCTCTGCCACGTGTATTGGAACGAAAGCTAATTTTGCCTGGGGTACGTTCACGCATATTTCCAAGAATGGGAAGTCTAAAGTTTCAACGTTTAAATATCAGATACACGATTTGAAAGAGGCAAGCCAATATTTTACTTTTGATGATAGTAGGTTAGCTTTCATGTAAAACCAAAGGTTAGTGCTTTAGGATCATTTGATAGTTGAGAGGTGGTAGCTACCAATCAATTTGAGGTCATTGTCCCCTCAAATCCTATCCCCACCTACAATGATGTGTAAAGGCCCTACAAACCAATATCTTCTTTTAGGACACCTACAATGAAGTGTAAGAGCCCTACAAACCAATATCTTATTTTAAGAGAATTAGAATCTGTAATAATTTTGTTTAATAAAGATATCCTATTAAATTTGGATAATTTTATTATAAATTTTAGTTTATTAAGTAAAGATAAAGTTAATAAAATTTTCACGTTTAAAAATTTAAAACAACTCACTAACAAGTATTAAATCATTATCACCCAACAACTTACCAACAAATATTAAACCGCTATCGACCAACATTCACATTCTATCGTTTGAGCTTGGTTAAACAATATAACATATACCATTTAGATATGGTTTGTTTACATGTCTAATCAGAAGTCAAACCTTAATGAAAGGTGCATGTGCCCACATGGTGTGGTTAGATGGCCCTGGAAGAGGGAACAAATGTATCTCTTTCATGGAAACCATAAACCAAGATCCGCTATTCATTTCCATGAATGGCAGATTAAGATTTTATAGGGTCCCATGGAAAACCACCATCAAATAGTTAGATGGTGATGGCATAACATTTAGTCAAAATTTGACACATGTCATATTCGATTTACAAATCTTGAATACATGCATGTATATTGAAACAAATTTAATTAATGTTTCTATCAGTACTTCACAAGATTGGATGGCCTACCATCCAAAAAAATGTTAATCAATTTGTCACCTCCTTGTTTTGTTATAAGGAAACAGTTAATATAACTGTATTATTTAAAAAAAATTACTACAACTGACTTATTTTTGAAATTTACAAATTTTTAATTTCTCTTATTTACAGAAATCTAGAGGACCTTTTAGACAACGATCTAATAGGAATTTTCAACTTTTGAAATTATATTATATCATTCATAAGGGCTTTACACAAGAACCTTAAGAATAACAATGTTGGGCATTTTTAAAAGAGAAAGATGAGAGGCTATGCTTTTTTTTTCCCTAACTAAAGGAGAATATCATTCTTGAATGGGTGTGTTTTATATGATATTTTCTTTGTAATTAAGTATAGGTGAAGGAAGATATTATATAATTTAATTTAATTAAAATTTATTTTATTTTAAATGATATGATTTGGTTGAATTGAAACAGGTTCCACCGACATTACATCATTGCCTTCGTATTACAACAACTTATCCATATATTGCTTAGCAATATTGGAACTTGTGTCTCCTTCTTAAGTGTCCAGAATCTATCTAATTGGTTGAGCTAATGTCATTTGATATTGAATATTTGTTTCTAAAATAAGGTGATAAATAAATTTTAAATACATTAATATATTTTTTCATATATTTTAAATGTGAATTACCCTTTCTTGCTAACTAGAATAAATGACATATTTAAACCTATGAAAATAGAAAAATAAGTCTATTATTGAAGCTTGAATAACATTATATTAAAATAAATAACAATAAATATGTTTTTTAAAGGTTAGTGAACAATAATTATAAAATGATACATTATCTCCAAAATAAAATTTAAACTTTTTCGAGAGATCCAAGGTTCAAATAGTGGCGGCGTGGGTGAGTGGTTGAGGGGGTGGGTGTGTCTTCCTGGTGGAGTTGTTGTAACAGGTTGGGGGATTCCTAGTCAAAACCCCCATATCTTAATATTACCAAAATAAAAAATAAAAATAAATAAATAAATAAAATTTAAAATTATTTTAAACATCATAAATTATATTGTAATATTTATTTAAGTTGATAATTTTTTTATATATAGATCTAAGGAAAAGTTTAGAGCATTAATGTTTACATTTATAAATTGTTTCAAGAATTCAAATATTAATTAACTTTTACCTTTTGAAAAAAATGAAACATAATTACTCTCTTCATCTTTAAGTTACGTTAAGAAAAAAACATATAAGTAGTAAACAAATTTTATAGTCATTGATATAGTCATCAAAGTCCTTCTATAAGACCTACATATTATTATTATTTTTTTATAATATTTCTTATACACATCCACCATGAGGATTGAACCCGGGTCACATCACCGATAATGCAAGTGGTGTCCTTGTTAGTAGACCTACATATTGTTCATATTTATATTGTTTTTTGTTACACCCTTTGACATCGATGATGTGAGAAATGCAATTTATCTTTGTATCTATGCCTAAGAATACTAATAACAAGAGTATTAAATATAGAAGGATGTTTCATGTTATCAATGGAATGATTGTACTAAATGGACCATATGCACTCTAAAGAAGTGCATATACTTTATCCAAAGCAATCATATTACAATTAGAGATTGTGAAAGGATAGTTGCATAGTATCTTAACCTATCTTAAATAGAAGTCACGCTTTGTACCAATATTGCATCTTTATTCAAGGTCCTTGTTCATATGCATGCTATGGAGAAATATATGTGCATTCTCTCCATCTTAAAGCTTACACTTTTAAACAACTTGTAATAAAAACAATAGCATAATAAGAATTGTGGATCTCTTATATATAGATTTAGAAAATAAGTTAATCTTACCATTAGCAACACATCAAATATTTTAATGTATTGAATGAACAAGAAGAAATTGTAGGATTAACACAAGGTAAGATATCGACTAGAACCTTTATAAGTGGCATCGATACTCTCAAGACTTGTATCATGTTCCCACAATAATCCATACATTTAATACTCTGTATATTATTTTCCTCATACACATCAAGGGAATGCTTATTAGTATGCAAACTTGCCTCAATTTTAATGCAATCCTTGTAAGGACTTGTTATATTAAATTACACATTACATGGTATGTGCTAAATGATATCCAATTTGCTTGTCTTAAAATTATATATAGAAGCATGTGGATATTGTATTTATCATTTTTATTTGGTGCTTTAAAAAAAATATTCCTTTAAACAATATGAAACACAAAGCATTAGAAATCAAATAAAAACAATGAAGAAAACAACTATTTTGTTTGTGTTCTTCACTTGTCTAGTAGAACAACCCTTCTTTAAATTATAAGAAAATAGGCATGTCCTTCGATATTATTATTTTAATAAATTGATATGATTCAATTGCCTTCATCTATGCATATTTTAAGTATACTTTGAATTAATTTAATACCTTGAACATATTTTTAGTGAATCATGATGCCTTTGCTCAATATTACTCAACACTACTCATTATGTCGGTGCATTGTTAGTCAATATCTCCTATTTTGCTAATTTGTTCCATAAATTTAGTTACATAACCAAATTTCCACCTTGTCCTAAAGGAAAACATCATTTCAAAAATAGGTCAATATATGATCAACAGAGTATGAGGTTGAAATAAAAGGCAAAAATATTAGCACCACCTATTTGACCTCTCAAATAAGGGTAAAAATAACTTTATACAATGGAAATCATACTTTAGAATATCTCATTCCTTGAATTAGGTCCATTAATATTAAACATAGGAGGAGCTTTAATAGATCTGTGGATTTTAAAATTACTCATGACTGTACTTTGAAAACATGTATAATCTACACATTTGGGTGGTATATCAATAAGATAGGATATTTAAAATTTGTATGGTTGTAGTTCTATTTATAATTATAAAACCATTGATGAAAATGATAATATTCCTAACAAAATAAGATAAATTATGGAATCTTTTGCTAAGAATTTCAATTAAATAAAATCATTATAGATGATCATTTACAAAGATTGAATGTTTATAAATAATGATTTCAAAGAATGGAACTATCAATGCTTTCTTATTAATTAACTTGATACTTATTTATGCATTAATTACAAGTTCCAAAAATTGCTCTTGATGTATTATAAAAATTGTATCATCAAATAACAACCTCCAGTCTCTCAAGATCATAAAGATAATAGGTCTTGGAGGTATCTAAATACCCCATAAAAATACATCTATGACTGTTTGGTGTATTTTTCTTCCAATTATCTTTAGGTATATAGGTCCATGCTATGGATCAAAATATATGAAAGTAGTATGTATCAAGCTTATCCATTGTCAATCTCTCAAGAGAAGGCATTCCCTAAATGGCTTGGGTCGAAACTTGGTTGATAATATTGTAATTTAGGCTCCATGCCCTTCATATGAAAAATATATCAAACCATATCTATAATTACATTGTTCTTCTATTTAGCTTCCCATTTTGTTCTACAGTATAATGGAAAACCCTTTGAAAGATAATACCATGAAAAACTAGGAAATTTAAAAATAAACTACTCAATTAACCACCTCCTTTATCTATCCTCAGGTGCTTGATCTTTCATTTCATCTAAGTCTCCACTAGTTCTTTGAATACCTTAAACTCACGAAAAATATCATCATTGATACAAATAATATATAACCATACATGTTGGTATAAATAATCAATCAAAAGAAGAAAATACATATTCTTGTAAAGAGACGGCATGTCCATGGATCCATAAATATCACTATAAATGAGCTCTGAGGGTCATGTAGCACACATAGTTATCCCTTTTGGAAATGACTCCTTGTGGTGCCTTCCCAAAACATACTTGTCATAGACACCACTAGGGGAGAAATAAGAGGAAACCTAATACCTAACTAGAAATGGCTCATATACTTTAATGACACATAGCTAAGATGCCTAATTTTATGATGTCATTGATGATTTTCGTCATCTATCTATGCCACCATAGTCGCAAAATATCTCTTTTGAGAGGAAAAAGTAGGAGAAGCCAATTTATCATCTAGCTTGTACATCTAATTTGACTCATCATAAGAACCTAAGGAAACTATCATCAAGGTCCTTGATCACCCACCAATTAGGCTATAATTCCACCTTCTTATTTGCGTGAGTGATACAACATATAGAAAAATTATTGGACCCACACTTGGAACATGAAGAACCTCATCATATAAAGAAGAATCGATACTAACGTCATCACATCTAGCTACCTATAAGGATAAATAATTCCATATAACAACACTCTCTAGAATAATGTATGACATAATTATGTAGACGGTGTTAGTTCTTAGTCATGTGTTGATATTCCCTTGAATTTGTAATCCACTCATCAAAAGAAATGAATGTCTAGTATGTTGAATATATATCCACATATGGTTATGAGGCGTCACCATTGTGATTATCCTCACTCTAAGCATAGAAGAGATCAACATCAACACCCCTATTTGGCTATTTTTTCAAGCCTCTTGATGTATACCCCAAATATTTTTTCTTTGTATCCTTCTTGTAAAAATCATAAACAAGCTTCTTAAAGGGTTTCTTAATATTTCTTACTTGGTTTTTATTTTTTTAGTCTTTGTCTTAATCACTTCATTTGCATCAGCCTAAATGGTGATAATATAACTATTTTATTGTTATCTTTGATCTTGATGGTGAAGAAGGTACTTGAATAATTCATCAATAAAAGGGGAGAAATATTTATAAAGTAGACATAAAGTATCTCAAATACAATTACTATCTTATATGTATCAAAAATATTGTTGAACACAATGTTGAGAAGCTCAATATTTTTTTGGCTATCTTCAACTTCTTGTTCCTTCTCTATCACCTTTGATATGCCTCTAATAGTGTAGCTATCATCTTGCAAAATTTTGAATCAATTGATATACTCATCAATGGTATCAAAGAAATGCATATTTAAGGTAGCAATATATACCTCCAATATACTAATTTTATGGGATCAATATGATCACATAATCCCTAAAATTTGTCAAGCAACTACTTGGGATTCATAATGCTACTGACATGAGTGTCATAGATCTTGTCAACATGAAGAGTTATCACACCAAGACCATCATCATTATTATACCTAAAACATACTTTCTTTCTTCAAAAGCAATCTTCAGAGGCTTCTCATTCACATGTACAACCACATGCTTCCAAGTAGAGCCTCAATATTGATTTTCCAAGTTGTATAATTTGGATCATTTAGTAGGGAAACATGTTGTTTCATAATATTCCTTTCTAAATACAAAACCTTGTATATAGTTGTGACCAAAAATAATATTACCAATGCATATTTATCAAATAACCATATGATTTTTTTAAAAATGACTCAAAATGATTTAGTATGAAAAATTAATGCCCTCCATAAGTTTAGACCTAAAATCACACAAAAATCCTCCAAAATTTTTGAAATTTTGAAAAAATATTTTAGCACCTATGGTGAATGGGGAGACCACCATGTGTAGCACCATGAGTGACTAAGAAGGTTCTAATTGAGCATTGATTGGAAAAAACACCATTAAACAAGAAGCTACCACATGTACTTGTCCTCAACAAGGGGGTTCCAATTGGGTGCTAACTATACCAATCATTGGGAAATGTACCTATGAACTAAACTATAACATTTATTACGTCTTGATTTGCTCTAAAGTATATAAAATAGACTATGCCACTTATTATTTAATTTACTTTGAAATTTATGTTTTTCCAAGTTTATTATTGACTATACGACTACTCGGTTAATGGATTTGATGTGTTGAAAATTTATGATTAGTCAAACCTATCCATATGGCACACTACCTACCATGTTGACCTATGACATGTCAATCCCTTCCATATCATCACATATCATATCAATAGTTTCTATATCATTTTCTACCTTACATACTATTTCATCATGGCTATGCTATTATTTTCCTTGTCATCATCATTTGTCATATCATCATCATCACCTAGTTCCACATCATCATTAGTTGTCATGTTATCAGAGGATGCTATGTCATCTTGGGTTTCAACATCATTATACGAATCCATGTTAGTATGTGTAATAAAAAAAGGAGTAACATCATCATTAGCTTCCATGTTATTACATAGTACTTTCTCATTAGGATGTACCATGTCATTACATAATACCATGTCAAAGTTGTTAACATCATTCGTGAGGGTGATGATATTATCTTCCTTCTTAAAAAGTTTGGGTAGATTGTGGTTGAACCTTGGATCTCTAGTACCCCGAGACTTAAGGGAGGATCACCTAGCCCCCTTATATTGGGTGCTTATTGAAACCAAAAACACCACCACTACGATATGAAGAGGGAGGTTCCTCTTTCCTTAGGTGTATGTTTCCTATTCATGCTTCCATGTGATCATATTGCTAGCCGATGCAAGCATGCATCTTATTTACCCCATACACTCAATCGTACATGCATACCCTCAATAAGAATATTCTTTATAATATTCCACAATTAAAATCTATTTTTTTGAAAAATGGAGGGAAAGAAAGCAAATTTTCAATCTAGTAAAATAGGTAGCTTGAGGCAAAATGAAAAAATGTTTTGAACTAGGATCCCACTATATTTTTCAAAGAATCTAAAAATTATCACAGTTTATTATATAAACAACCAGCTTTTCAAACATGACCAATCAAGCTCTCCTTTCATGCCTATACAATAGAAACATTGTTGGACCATTTTAGTAACTTTCAAATAACTCTAAGGTCTTTGACATGCACAAAAGTCTTCCAATGACTTCATTGGTATTTGAAGACCATCAAAAAAAATTATCCTCTTCTTTCCTTTTTTGGTGATCATGCAAACGATCCTCTTATTTGTGTTGTAATCATATTTTACAATAGTTTGCAAAAACAAATGGAATAAATACATTACCCAAAAATACTAAAAAGTAATACATATGATATAAGAGAATTCTCATGGAAAACAAACTATCTCATTGAAAGAAAATAAAATACAATCTAACCAATAATAAAATGGTTGGTATGAAGAGGTATTTATATCAAATTACAAGTGACCTTTAGGTCAAGTTTAAGAAACCAACCTTTAGGCTAAATAATCAAATACTATAGGAAATATTTTTATAAGGTTTATAAGGGCCCAAAGGGATCATACATACAATAAAATATAAAATCATGCATGGCCTCAAATAAATCTTAACCACCACATATTTCAACATCCCGCATTAAGTTGAACGAGGGACATACAAATAACTTTACTAGTCATCAATCCTCAATGAATACTCTCCTATACCAAGTAGTTATTACATGCACACAAAAGGAATATCAAGCATACCATTAGTCATAGTATCTACTACATACTTTACTAATGATATAAAAAATAGATTAATCATCCCACAAGAAAAAGCCATCACACATATTACATCCAAATCTCAATGTGCTTGGTCCACTAATGAAATGCTAGATTACAAATAATATGAATGGTGATCTGATTGCCATATTGTAGAGTAACAAGGTAGGACTAAGTAATGACTACCTACTTCAAAATCATAAGTAACCATAAAAGGTGCTCTACTACCTCATTGATAGCAAAATGTTTATCTTCCATAGAAGATTGAGAAATAGTGGATTATTCTCTAGACTATACATAGATAGGGCCAAAATCAATATAAAAGATAAAACCTATGATGGAAATCCACTCATACAAATCATCAATCCAATTAACATCTAAGAAACTTGTCAAAATCAAAGGTAAACCAACTAAATAATGAATACTCATATGATATGTACCTCTGATATATCAAAGGATCATCTTCTTGCTAAAACATTTGTAAGCTAGCCTTTTTAGGCCAAGTTCGATAATGATGAAGTACCTATGGGTGCTCTTGATATACCCTATCAGAAAGTGCTATGTAATCCTTTGCGCATCTTGTTGTACAACGATGAAGTACCTATGGGTGCTCTTGGTAAAGCCTACAAACAAATGCTATGTAATCCTTTGTGCACCTTGTTGTAATCCTATATATATTGCATATGTAAGTCTATAGGTATATTTTTATATAAGCCTATGGGCACCTTGATGTAAGCCTAAGGGCAACCTTCATGTATTCACCCTTAGTGATATTGGTTAACCCAACTTTATAGATAACTTTTATTAAAGGGCATAATTAATTATTTATATTATTGTAATATAACCTCAAATTCAAGTTAATATCAACTTAAGGTTAAGTATTATAAGGGTTTTAATATCACTATAAATAGCCCCAATGACTGATAAATTGTATTAGTTTTGTAATATGTGAGATATTATGGTGCCTATGGGAACCCACTCATTATTCATTCTTTCCTTTTATGTTATTTATCTATTTCTTATTTTTACGCTCTTTTACTTCACTTTTCTTCCTTTTTTGTACATGATTATGGTGAATGTATGTTTTAGGATGTTTCTAGAAAATATTGTGAATTTTGACATGGTATCAGAGCCAAATAAAGCAACTTCACTCAATCACATAAAATTTTATATAGGACACATTGTATATATGGATAAACCATTAGTTCTGGTGGATTCCTTATAGAATTTTAGGGGGAGCCCCAATTAATTTTTTTAGTGATTTTGCCTTCTTGACTCTTGAATTTGCATTTGAAGATTTCTATTATTTTTCTCTAGAATTTAAAATTCAAAAATTAAATTTCCTACATTATATTTTACTATTTGGTGGAAAATTTTATAGGAAGGTTCAATGTGACAAGCAGGTTTGACACCTTTTAGTATAGAGAAATTATTGATAGTCATATTTTTCATCTAGTCCCTAAAATAGTGCAAAAACTATTATTTTATCATGTTCATGGTTAGTCTCAAGGTCAAATATTATTTTTTAATTCGTGGACATGCTACAATGCATTTATTATTTTAGTATATTGAAAAGTTTCCTACTTTGTGTATCATTACTAGCACAATGGTAGGACTGTTCACTTGGACATAGGAAGTGTTAGGTTTTATTCCTATCAAAGGTAACCTTTTGACAACATTGAGTTTCTTTTACTCTATTCTAAGGGAGCATTTTTTCCTTCAAAATCCATTCATGCTAGAGGTGTAATGATAAGGCCTTGTCTTTGAAGGCTAGAAGTTCTATAGTAAAGTCTTGTTGGTAGGTTTTTTTATGACAATAGATCTTTTTAGACATACTTATCTTAGCATTGGCTCTTTGTCAAGTCAAATATGTCTTGATTGCTTATTTCAATCTGGCCTCTAGTACATTGGATAGGAGAAGAAGTATAATTATTTAGGGGTCATTGTTGTTCTAAGTTTGAACCAGTGTAGTAATCACTAAAGTGTGAGGTGTGTTTTTTTTAAATTTTAATTAGCTTTGCCTCCTTTGAGATTACAAGGGTGATTTGTGTGAGTTTAATATCTTAAAGGAAAAATAAGCATGCATGGTTAGTCTTGCAAGCATAAGATGCTCACTACCATGATGACCCATGATCAAGTCCCCTCAACAACACAACCCAAACTTTGGGTATTACTTTATTATATATATATATATGGAGTTCAACCAATCCTATTGCACCAAATGTCATAGTTCTATTTAATTTTTGTCATCCTAGTTGGCTATCATATCAGTGAGTGATGTCAATAGATGTGGTACATGGAGGTGACAAGTGGTAGTCTTTGGTTGAAAAAAAATTCTCTAAGGTCTATTATTTAATTGTTACTCTTTTTTAGCTTTAATATCACCAAACTTCCAAGAGACCGTAAATTTTGCATACAAAGGAATTTTGGTCCCTTTTTTACGAATTGCACATCTTTTAGAGCTCTCTAGATTAGTGATATTAGTTCAACGAGATGTTATTTTTTTAGATTTTTCTATGCAAAGCATACCTAGTTGGCATTTTGCTTTGTGGTGTAATTTTAACTCCAATATTCCATTGGCATGAAAATTGGTAAATTTTATTACATTCAACTCATGTATGATTTTAATACTCCATTGTTTATGGGAAAATTATTACAATAGGGAATGAAAAGAAATTTAAATGATGAGCCCCTCGAATTTGACCTATGGAAATTCCTACTAGTGAATGGTCAACACAACTTAGGACTTTTAGGTCCCACATTCTAAGTATGTTTCTCACAAATCTAAGGATAATGAAGAAGAGGTCCAACTAACACAAAAGTAGACTCAATGGATTGATATAGTGAAAGGAGATAACGAAGAAGATTCAAAAGAGAATTTTTCTATAACCATAAAACTGACTATAGAGGGGTTGGTATTGAAGATTCTGGACAAACTAGTGGAAATATTTGTGTTGAGAATGAACAATTGTCTAATTGGAAAATTTATTGGAGCTAGACCCAACATTGAGACTATTAGAAAATGGGCTATTTCTAGATGGAAACCAAAGGGTAGCTTAGAAATATCTACACTACCTAAAGGATTGTTTTGGTATCTTTATTAGCCTAGGAAGACTACAATAAAAATTTGTTGGATGGCCCATGGTTCATGGGCAAAGCTAGACTTTTCATGAGAAAATGGAGACTGAGCTTCAATCCTGACATGGAAAAAATTAATATGGCACCTCTTTGGATAAAAATTCTAGGCCTTCCTTAGGAGTTTTGGGATGATGATGTCTTGATAGGCATTGCAAGGTTGGTGGGACATTTCCTAGCCTTTGATTCAGCAACTAAGCATAGGAAAAGAACCACCTTTGCTCGAATTTGTGTAGATATAGATATGGGGAAGGAGCTACCATCCTCCATTAAATTACTATCCAAGTTTAGAATTTGGGAGTAGATAATTGAATATGAGAACAAACCTTTCAGCTGCTACAATTGCTCGAAAATAGGACACTTGGCTAGAAATTTCCCAATCAAGAAAATAGGATTGAAAACATCTTAGGAGCAAAAATGGAGGAAAAAACTTATGGTCGATGGAATGGAGAGTGGAAAAATCTTGATCTCCAAACAGAAAAATTAGAGGATCAATCCACTGCAGAGGAGACTCATGTACCATCAAAGGACAAAAAAAATCAAGAGGAGGACAAATAAGACAAACAAGATGTGGTGAATACAACTCAAAAGCATTCAGAGGAGAATTCCTAGATGGAGATAGAATTTCAAAGTGCAAAGAAGAAAGAGGAGGGAGATGAACCAAAAGACTCTAGGATTGAGGATCAAGCTGAGATAATAAGCTTTACAAAGGAACCATAGGAAGATCAACATGCCAAGGTAGAACTCACTCCTAAGATTGTTAAATATTCTTTAAATATTTCAAGCAAGGTTCCTAATCTTGAAAATTAAATAGAAGAAACTCCTTTGAGCTTGATAGCAAAATTGAAATCAAAAGGAGTAAATCTTGAGGAAGGACCAAACATAAGAATCATAAGAAACACTAAGGAGGCTACAAATGTAAGGGTATAAAGGTTTAAAAGAGATTATTTCCAAAAAACAAATGGAAGACTCACTCTAGCTTAGACCAAGAGAAGAGAAACTACTAAGGACTTAGAAAATGGTACACAATTTGTAATCAAGCTAACTAGTGGATTGAAGTCCACTAGCAAAAACTAGAAATGAAAATAATATCTTGGAATGTTAGGGGCATGAAGGCTCCTAACAAACAAAGGTTGGTTAAGATCCTAAGGAAGGATAACCAACCTGATATACTCTTACTTCAAGAAATAAAAATTAACTCTCAAACCTTTGATTCTACCAAGAATTGCATTTGGAGAAAAGGAAATGGTGCAAAAGTGGATGCCAAGGGAGCTTCAAGAGGAATTATGACCCTTTGGAATCCTGATTTGTTTGATGGGGAAGTTGTGGTTAGTAGAAAACATCAGTTAACTATCTTGTTCACCTCTAAAATAGACAATTATGTGTTTCTAATCACTAATATTTATGCTCCAAATATGTGTAGAGAGAGAAAGGATCTATGGAGAGACTTAGATAGAATCAGGAATAACATTGGAGATATTAAATGGATAATAGCTGGAGATTTCAATTCTCCACTATCTCCTAGAGAAAAAATGGTGGAACCCAAGGTTATTCAGAAAGTATGGAGGATTTAAGTGAATTCATTTCCAGGAGTGGGGTTATAGATATTGATCTTAAAGATGCAAAATTTACTTGGACTAACTGTAGGTTAGGGGATAACCTTATTTAGGTTAGATTGGATAGATTCCTCATCTTAGAAAACTAGATCTCTCAGAACATTGGTTGTTGTTTGTCAACTCTTCCCAAGATAGGATCTGATCATAACCCTCTTACCTTAAGATTGGAGACCCTAAAGAAGAAAGGACACAATCCTTTTAGATTTGAATTGATGTGGTTACTTCACCCTAAGTTTAAGAATGCTATGGAGGAATGGTGGAACATCCCCATTCATGGCTCTAGCATGTATCAACTTGTGAAGAAGCTAAAAAATGTGAAAATTTGGAACAAAGTAGTGTTTGGGAATATCTTCAAACAAAAAATAGAAATTCAGGAAAAATTAAAAGAATTAGAGGATAATATAACTTTGGGGGGTATGAATGTTGAATTGTACTAGGAAGAGCAAGATCTACTATTTGAATATCACTCTTTAACAACTAAAAAGAGGAAACATTTTGGAAATAGAAATCTAGGGCCCTTTGGTTGAGGGAGGGGGATAGGAACACAAGATTTTTTCATATCACCACCTTGAAGCATAGACAAGCTACCAACATAAAGGAAATTATTTTTGAAGAGGGTATTCTAATCAAGGATGATGAAAATATAAAAGAGGAAGCAATATCCTTTTATAGAAATCTACTTACATTAGATATGGACATTAATGAGGAGGCCATAAAATCAATTCTCCAACATATCCCCAATCTCATTTTTAAAGAATCAAATGAAAACTTGCTGGATCATATTAGTGAAGCTAAAATCAAGCATGCACTTTTCTCTATGAAAAGGGACAAAGCCCCTGGACTTGATGGGTTTCCAACAGGATTCTTTCAAGCATGTTGGGATATTATTAAAGAGGACTTAGTGGTAGCTATCCAATATTCTCAAATATCATGTAAGGTCTTGAGAGAATTGAATAATACTTTTCTTGTCCTAATTCCTAAGAGACAAGGGGTTAAGGGATTCAAGGATTATAGACCCATAAGTTTATGTAACACCACTTATAAAATCATAACAAAAGTCATGGCTAATAGGATGCAACCTATCTTGAACCAAATTATATCAAAATAGTAGGGAGGGTTTGTTCAAGGTAGACAAATTCTAGATGGTATTATTACTATTCATGAAACCCTCCATTCCTTGTAGAAAAGTGGAAGAGAAGGTATGATTTTAAAATTAGATATGAATAAGGCATATGATAGGGTTTCTTGGAGATTCATGAATAAAATTATGGAGAAATTTGGTTTTGGGGAGAAATGGAGAAGATGGATTTTGAGTTGCATAACAACTCCTATGTTTTTAATATTACTGAATGGATCTTTAGTAGGATTTTTTGGAAGCAATATATGTATCAGACAAGGAGATCCTCTATCCCCATACCTTTTCATTATCTTGGTTGAAGTACTAGGAAGAAGTATTATAGCAACAAGAAATAAAAGAGGTATTAATGGAGTTATACAAGTTTCCTCCTTGGAGTCAATATCTCAACAATAATTTGTTGATGACACTATACTTTTGGGGAAAGCTACTATGAAAGAAGCTAAAGGCTTCAAACAAGTCCTAAAGACTTATGAGGAAGCTTCTCAACAAAAGGTGAATTTGGACAAAAGTAAAGTGTTCTTTATTAACACTCCCCTTGAAAGATAGAGAAGGATATCAAGATCATTAGGATGTGAGGTTGGGAATCTACCTTCAATCTATTTGGGCATGCCTTTATTTTATGGGGAGAAACAAGACTCTATCTAGGATCCTATTATTGACTAATTCCAATGGAAGTTAGCTAGATGGAAAGGTAATTTGTTAAGCCAAGTTGGTAAACTTCAACTTGTTAAGAGTGTTTTGCAAACCATTCCAGTCTACTTTCTCTCAATATTTAAAATTCTAGTCAAGGTAGCCAATGTTTTGGAGAAGATCCAAAGAACCTTTCTTTGGACAGGAGTTGAAGAGAAACAAATATTAGCTTTGGTGGCTTGGAAGAAAGTTTGTAAACCAAAAAAGTAGGGAGGACTGGGTCTTAGAAATATTAGAGTTAAATGAAGTTCTGGTAGGTAAACTTTGCTAGAGAATGATGAGAGAACCTAACAACCTTTGGGCCAAAATTATTTCAACTAAGTATTTGGATAATCAAGATAAGCATAGGGTGCTTACTATTTGAGACCCTTGCAAAGGTTTAGTGATATGGAATTTTCTAACTCAAAGTAAAAAATTATTGTGGAGAAATGTGAGATGGAGGATAGGGAATGAGAACTATATATCCTTTTGGGAAGATACATGGTTGGAGCAAAGGCCTCTAAGTAGCATAGAAAAATGGAAGAATATTAAGGATGACATCAGAACCAAATATGGTGACTACATTCACAATTACATTGAGGTAGCTGAAGGGGAAAGGAGATGGATCCAACTTAGCCTAGATTCTCAAGATAAAAACATGCAAGTCCAGGAATTGAATGAAAAACTAGGATAATATCATTTAGGACAACAGGTTAGGGAAGATGAAATAATATGGGAAGCAGATCCATTAGGTGAATACAATGTAAAATCAGGTTATGAGAACATCTCTCCATAGGAAATAGGAGGTTATAATTGGGGAAGTATATGGGGAAATTTTGTCACTCCTAAGATCGAACTCTTTAGTTGGCTAGCGATTTAGAATAAGATTCTAACTTTGGATAATCTATAAAAGAGAGGATTTTAGTTCCCCAATATGTGCTATCTATGTGGAAACAAGGAAGAATCAGTCAATCATTTGTTCCTAGAGTGTGATTTTTCTAGAAGGATCCAACAACTATTACAAAAATATCTTGGTGTAGCATGGGTCTTCCCAAATAATATTTTAGATTGGATCACCCAATGGGTTAATCCTTACAACAAAAATAGACTTAAAGCATTATGGAAATTGATACCTTTTCATTTTATGTGGGGGATTTGGTTGGAAAGGAATCAAAGAATTTTCAAAAATGTTAAAAAATCTAGTTTTAGATCATTCTTGAATATTAAATCTAGTATGGCAGATAACTTGTTTGTCATAAATTTCAAGGAAGGGTATGAAGCACCATATGAATATAAAATTGCAACCAACTAGAACCTTAAGGAGATGAAAGGGGTACAAGAAGATGGTAATAAGAAGAAAAGATCAAAGGTAAAATGGGAAAAGCCAAAAAATGGATGGTTTAAGCTCAACTTTGATGGAGCAACTAAAGGGAATCCAGGTAAGGTAGGGGGTGGAGGGATCATTAGGGACTCACAAGGAAATATTGTTGGAGCATATGTAGATTACTATGGAGTAGATACCAACCATGTGGTAGAGGACAAGGCATAATTGACCAGGGCTCAAATTGGCCAGGAATATGCAGATAAGAAAATTAATCATTGAGGGAGACTCTCTAAACATCTTGAAAGGTTTAAGATAGGAGAATTTAGTTAGCTGGAACATACATGATATCATTAATGATGCTATCTATATTAAGAATGCATTTCTATCCAATAAGATCAAGCATATTTATAGGGAAGGAAACAAGATAGTAGATTGGATGACAAATTGGGGAGTACAAAGAGGTAACAAGTTTGTGGAAAAAGAGTCAAAAAATCTTCCTAACATCATCTTGGAGATGGCACAATAGGAAGCTTCATAGAGATGATGCAATTTTTAATGTTAAGTCTAAAGAAATGTGGAGGAAAGATATCTACTAAAAGGGAAAAAAGGATGATGAGATCATCAGAGTGGAGATTATTAGAAAGAACAACTTGAAAGAGGAAGACTGTGAATTAATTTGTCTTCAATAGCAATGACTCACTGGAATCAAAAGAGTAGTAGATGTATATAGAAGTTTGTCTTTTTGATTGCCTTTGCTTTTTAGACTTAGCCATGGCTACTTGGTTTGTTTTTTCATATATCATTAGCTTCGATTTTAGGTGTCTTATTCAACTCCTATTTTTTCTCTAAGATTTCTAGATTGCTCTTGTTCTTTTTGTGGTTGTAAAACTTATGTTTTAATGGCAGTTTTATATCTCAATCCCAACTAATGGATTATATTTTGTTTTTTGTTGATGTTCTTTGAATAGGTGGTGTTCCTATCTTCTATTTAGTATGTGGGATTTCAAGCCTCTATGTGAAAGGGCAAAGGACCCTTTCAAAACCTCTTTCTTACCTTTATCACTTTTTTCTTTATCCAATTAAGACAATTCCTATGCCATTTTATTCAAAATTTGAAGAGCTTCAAAATGAATGATCATATGAAGGAATGTAAATAGTATTGAGGGAGATATGACCCCATGGATCTAGTCATATGGAACAAGGGTAGCAATAATTTTTTAAATCAAGTTTTCTTATGGAAAATGAAACTTGATATATCTTTTAGTTGGGTATGCAAATTATCTATTGTTGTTTGTTTTAAGGAGAGACTTTTTGGCTCTAGTTGTTTGTGTGGAATTTTAGCTTCAAATCAATGGGGAGATAAATATTTTGTAAAATCCTAGTTTGTATTGTTTTTTTGTGGAGGTGTGAGATTATGGAGTTAATCCATTTTTTAAAGAGAAGATGATATCAATGTTAGAGAATAGTGTAAAATTATTAAGTTTTTTTAATTTACTTCCTCTAATTGGAAGTTACCTACTTTATTATCTTAAAGGGGAATATTTAAATTGGTTTTGATATTTTTATTGTGCCCATTAGTATTAAAAAAGTTAGGAAGAACTAGAGCAAGCATTCTTGAGTTAATGGAACCCATACAAAAAGATAACTATTTTGAAAGATACCCTCAATAATTGTAAACATATATAAGCTCTAGGATGAAAAATGGATTTAACAATGATAAGGATGATAGTGTGCAGGCTAAAGTAACCACACATTTGAATCTAGATAGGCAAGTGGATGGTTATAAGGTTTTATTTTCATCCAAATTCTATCTTGTAGGTTCATGGATGTATTCAAAATATAAGGTTATAGTTTCCATTAACCCTATTAACATGTATAATTTCATTAATATTGCTTTGGCTAAGATGTTGTAGGTTTAGATAACAAAAGTTGAGGACATATGTCTTGAGGGTGAGAATGTTCAAATTTTTGAATATTGAATATCACCATGGATAAATAAGTTTTGCATTCATATTTTCATGGTTTTGAGATGGATGATGTGGATATTATTCTAATATATCCTTAGTTGAATTCTTTGGGTAATGTTGGGGGGTCAGGAGTGATCCCCTTATGCTCCCCAAGCACCACAACCCCCCATGGTTATGGACTTATAATCTAACGACACCTCATTCAAGCGAGTTCATCCAATACCCTATGCCTCATGTGAGGGCACAAGTCCTAGGAAGTTTGGGGAAGCATGGGATACAACTCCCACAAAACAACCTTCAAGGATTTTTACCCAAGGTTGATTCCTTGCTTCTAGATTTTTTCTTTGGTGCTCATCATTCTTCTCTTGCTATGCTACTCTACTCCTAGCCTAGGCTAACTTAGAGAGAGAAAGGAAGGAGAGAGACATAAAATCAAATTTGTGAGTAGGGAAAGTAAAAGGAAAGCAATAAACCTCTCTAGCCTAGACTAAGGTGTGATTATGCACCAAATAAAAGAGATATATACTCCGTCGACATCCCTTCAGGCTTGTATGAACACATGGGTGATGACCAACAATGCATGAGGAATACATGACCCTTTCAACAAAATATAGTAAAACAAAACACCCATGCCAGAACTAGGATAAAGATGAAAAAATAATCACAAATCATTTATTAATGTGAACTTTGAGTTACATACATATAGAGGGAAGAGGTTCAAAAACTACTTGGTAGGCTAGAATGAAGGAAAGCACCCCTTATAAGAATGGAGGGCTTTCGATGCTTAAAAAGAGAAGAATAATACATATTTATAGATTAAATTTAGAGCCTTTGTCCCTTCTAAGATTCAAAATTCTTTATCTAAAATTTCATACCCAAGGTACTTCGTAATGATGGTGTGAAATCCCGAGGTTGCTTGGACTAGGGTTCATTGGAGGTGAGATCACGTTACCCATATCGAATATTTACTACAGAGATCTCTTGCTATTAATGTTCTTAGACCCATAGTTGCTTCTCAAGAGGTCTAATGATGATGTCTTAGATGTTGTACCTCATTGTGGATAAAATACCACACATTCGAGGGACTGTACACTTATGCATATCATCTAGGTTTAGGGTGATGATTATTGCCCCAACTAAGGGTATTGGGGTTTATAACCCTCCATGCAAGGCTTTCAAGCGGAGGAGCTCCTAGAATAAAATTACCCTCATGTATTTTTGGAGCATCATTGAAGGTGGCTTGATTGGAATCTGGTTGTACCTTTGATATTATTGGATCCCCTCATGGCATTTTTTTTCCTCTGCTTTATCCCACCATTTTGATTGTTACCATTGGTTACACATATTTGATCACTTGATTTGGTTGAGCGTCCCTTGACCAAACTACAATTTTGATTTTGATGTGCTATGAAGATTTGTGGTCTTCATCAAGATTATGGTTATGTCTCTTGTTGTAAGTGACTAACATGTTAGTATAGTTATCGAGACCCTTACACTTACCTTCTACATACCTTTGAGGGTTCAATCTATCCATTTTTTGCTTGGATTCCCATTTGGTGTTTAAACAAATTGATATCCTATCAAAACTAATCTTAATCAGTGGCAAAAAGTCCTTACTCCCAAGTATAGTGAGAATTTACTATAGTTTTGGTAGCTATCAGGGGATATTTAGCCTACTAAAGATAATGAACCTAAAAATTCATTGCCTTAACCATTGGGTACAAAGTCAAAATTGAGGTTGAAGGGGAGAGGAAAGTGAAAGTGGGAATTTCAATCATAATTCTTTGTTTCTTATTTTCTTTGTAAAAGCATACTCGCTTGTAAGTATCGATACATACCTATAGTAGAAGCTATAGTACACGATGGGTGGTCTATATCCATTGGGCATGAAGTTGAGGCTTCTCCATCCTAGTGGTCATAAGAGTTGTCTACGTTTTCCTTTTCTTCTAGTTTTTGGGATAGGGGATTTCTACCCTTATGAAACCAAGGCTCCTTAGCATTTTTTTGTTGCATGCAAATAGGTACCAGGGGTGTTTAATTTCTTTGATGTAGCATTCCTAGTACATTTAGGGAATCCTTTTCTACCACCACTCTCCTTGGAGCCTATTCTCCATCGCTAGTTTAGATTCATTACCTCTTTTGAGTGGCTAGTGATAGAGGATTTTGTTTTATCAGGTGGTTCAAAGGGAGCGATCTCCATATCCTCTAATTTCTTGAGGGCCATCAAAAAATTGATTTAAATTTGTGGTATCTTTTTTGCTACATCTTCTACCTCCATATTATTTCCTTCTCTTTATCGGATGGAAACAATCCATTTTGGGGCAGCAAGTTGCTAAGTAAGAGAGGACTAAGGTGTGATGGGCTAGATGATAGGGGCAAGTTGCTCCTTCCATTTTAACCTATCCATAAATAGGGAAACAAGTTGATCCCATTCATATATCGAGTGTGAGGGGAGGAAGTCATATGCATTGCAAGCATTCCCTCTAAATGGTGCCATGAGCAACCTCAAGGCTATGTTCTACTTTTGGATATCATGCAATTTGAGGAAGTAGGCCATAACTCATAGATGCATCAGTAGATATTGCATTCCTTCACTACTATAGAGAGGTACCATCTCAAGAATTGATATTGGGATGTATTCCCATGCATTTTGCAGTACCAAAGGCCGTAGGGGGTTCTTTTTGCTCCATGTGATAAACCTCACAAAGTGTAAAGTAGCCATGTTCATGTCCATAGATCTAGTAGCATGCTTCTTATGATATTTTGTTGGGAGCAAAGTTGTCAAATGAATTATTTTAGTTCTTTTGGAAGTGAATGGATCATGGTCTTCATTGAAACCTTAACCTTTGCTCTTCTTAGATGTTGCTTTAGGTTCTTCTTTTTACAATAGATTCACTAGGTGGGTGAGAATTCTAGTCAAATTAAGGTTCCCACTGTAATCTTACCTAATGTGATGGCTTCTCTTCATATGGGTTCTTCTTTAGCAGTGGGGTCACCAGGTGAATCTACAAAGTGATTAAAAAGGTAGATGATTGTGACCTTCACCAAAAATATGGTCTGACTTTTGTATTAGGGGATGAATGTTATCAAGTTTGGGTTCCATCAAGTGTGACAATATAAACTATTGGGAGGTCATGAATGACCTCCTTGTAATCCCTAGGTGTTGTGATCCCCCATGGTTGCGACCTCGATGTCTGCTATCACCTCGATAGAGCAAGTGCATCTTGTGCCCTTCACCTCATGTAGGGGTGCCAATACTAGTAAGTCTAGGGAAGCATGGGATACAACTCCCATCAAACAACATCTGGGGTTTTTTATCCAAGGTCGATTTCTTACTTCTATATTTTTTCTTTTGTGCACATCATTTTTCTCTCGCTATGCTACTCTACTCCTAGCCTAGGCTAAATCATAGGGAGAAAAGGGAAGAGGGACATAAAAGTAAATTTATAAAAAGTGATAAAGTGCATGGAAAGTAAAAGGAAATCAATAAACCTATCTAGACTAGACTAAGGGATGGTGATGTACCAAATAAAAGAGATAATACTCCCTCGATGCCTCGACAAGCTTGGATGAACACATGGGAAGTGGTCGACAATGCTTGAGGAACATAAGACCCTTTCATGAACATGCAATAAAATAGAACACCCATACCAAAACTAGGATAGAGATGAGGAAATAGTTATAAATTATTTATAATGCAAACTCTGAATTACATACATACATAGGGAAGATGTTCAAAATCTACTTGGAAAGTCATGCAAGGCTCATACCAGGACGAGACATAGAGGAGAATGAAGGAAAGAATCCCTTAGAAGAATGGAAGGCTTTCAATGCTTACAATAAGAAGAAGAATACATATTTATAGATTACATTTAGAGCCTTTGTCCCTTCTAATATTTTAAAATTCTTGCTCTAAGAATTTTTTCCCAGGGAACTCCTTACTGATGATGTGCAATCCAAAGGTTGCTTATACTAGGAGTTATTGGAGGTGATATTGTGTTACCCATGCCAAATATTTACTACAAAGATCTCCTGCTAGTAATGTTATTGGATCCATAGCCACTCCTTTTGAGGTCTAATGATGATGTCTTAAATATTATACCTCCTTGTGGAAAAAAGATCGTACATCTAGAGGATTGTACACCTTTGCATATCATTCGGGTTTCAAGGCAACAATAATTACTCAAACTAGGGTATGGGGTCCAATGACCCTCTATGTGGGGATTTTGAGGGCGATATCCCCTAAAATAAAATTGCCCTCAAGGATTTTTCAAGCATCATTAAAGGTGGCCTAGTTAGAATCTGGTTGTACCTTTGATATGGCTAGAGTTCTTCATAGTAGTTTGTTTCCTCTATTTTATCCCACCATTCTGGTTGTCACAACTAGCTTTATATATTAGGTTGATTGTTTTGGTTGGGCATCCTCAAACCAAACTACAATTTTGATTTTGACATGCTATAGAGATTCATGGTCTTCATTAGGATTATGGTTATGTCTCTTGTTGTAAATGTCTACCATCTTAGTTAGGTTATCGATACCCTTGCACTTGCCTTTTGCATACCTTTGAGGGTCTGTTTTTTCCAATTATTTCTTGGATTCCCATCCTATGTTTGAATGACCTGATCTCCTATCAAAACCAACCTTCATTGGTAGCCAAAATTCCTTACTTCTCCCAAGTGTAGTGAGAATTCACTACAAGTAATATTTACATTAATGTGCAAAAGAAGTTCATGAATTTTTGGTATAGAAAAACAAATATAACACTGGAGGATATTTTTCATCTTAAGGAGCAAGGATCCATGGAGAAGGAAAAAGTAGTTATGGTAGAGGAACAAGTTAAAGAGCCAATAGAGGAATAAAAAATATGAGTCTACAATTGAGGTAAAAATCCAATAAATAAGCAACAACAAGTCCATGGAAGATTTGTTAGAAGAGAACAAGGATGCACCAAAAAAAGGGTACGTGGGCAAAGATCATGAGGAAGAATTTAAAATAGATGAAAAAAATATTGAAGAATCAATGAAAGCAAAAGAATAGGTAATATTGTAGCATATCAACACCCACACCACCATGATTAGCAACAATCATGAAGGTATAAAATAGGGCATGAATAATTATGATAGACATATAGGGAGTCAAAAAGGCATTAGGTATGGCAATGTTTGGCAAAAATAACATAGTAATTTTTACCAAAACTTACAAGTTCAATATTTCATAGGATCACAATTTATCACGATAACAAATATTGTATAATAAACACTTTCTATTACATTCATAAATAAAAATTTATTATATTAAAAACCATTATATTACTCTATTACATAGCATGGAGCTTTGTATATAGTATATAACTTTACATAAAGACTCTTCAATACTACTGACTATTGCTCTCCTCAAAATATTTGGAGATGCAACCTTTTACATACCTTACATTATAATAAAGCTTCTCATGATTACACAACCTCCTAACATCTTGACACACTACATATGACTCTTCACTTCCACACTTGACACCTATCACTTATGACTCTTCACTTGCACACTTGACACCTTTCACACATAATTACATAACACATAAACACTCTTTACATATTGACACATACTTTTGATACACACACTTCCTAATCTAAATATTTATAATAGTACTCCATGATACTCAATGGTACCAAATAATGTAATACCTCCAAAAAAATAAATATAACACTGTGGGATATTTTTTATCTTAAGGAGAAAGGATCCATGGATAATCAAGAAGTAGTTATGGTAGGGGAACAAGTTAAAGAACCAAAAGAGGAATTGAAAATTTGAGTCTACAATAGAGGGAAAAATCCAAGGAAGAAGCAATAGCAAGTCTATGAAAGCTTTGTTATAAGAGCACAAGGATGTACCAAACAAAGAGCACATGGGAAAAAAACATGAGGAAGAATTTAAAAGAATGTTAAATGATCAAAGAAAGTAGAAAAATAGGTTATGTTATAGCATATCAACACCCACAAAACCATGAGAAACAACAATCATGAAGGTATATAATAGACATATACGAAGTCATAAAGGCATAAAGTATGGCAGTGTTTGAAAAAAAAAATACTTATTTTGAATTGTATAGTGGTGCAACAACATCATGGAACCATAGGAACAATCATTTTGAATGTTAGAGTAGAGTAGTAGAAGCATTAAGCCAATGGAGAAATTATTGATATTCAAATGGAACAGTGTTAGCTTATCATCATCAAAGACCATCACCAATCAAGATTTCACTTCGATGCATGGATGATAAAGATTGGTACCAATCATCAATATTTCTTAGAAGATCATTTTATTGTTTCTCTCATTTTTTGAGGATGAAACAATTGTTAGGATGCTGGAATGTTATGGTACATAGGGATGGGTATATTGTGATATGATATTATATTGTAGATGGGTATTATGGATAGATAACATGGACCACACATAACCCTCTCTCATTTTTTGAGGATGAAACAATTGTTAGGATGCTAGAATGTTATGGTACATAGGGATGGGTATATTGCGATATGATATTATATTGTATATGGGTATTATGGATAGATAACATGGACCACACATAACCCAAAGTTGACTATATTATAATATTATACTATAATAATGACTAAGATAAGGGTTTAGGAGTTGGATCCCCTAAGTAACATTAGAAGATAGGTGTATAAAGAGGGGATGTTGACATTGCAATAATCATCATTCATATCAAGTATTTTTTTGTAATCATTTTTCCCATAGAGTGATCCCTCATCTTGGAAGATCCTAAGGAGTTATTCCTTTTTTAAGGACTATTATTGGTGTTTCTCTCTCTCTCTTATTGTTTCATTTTATGGATTGTTATTATGAATAATTTGATAATTATGCATATTGGTGAATGAGGTGCATTCCTCTTTCTCCAATGCAATATATTTTTCTTATCTCCTAATGAATTATTTAGTTGTTTCTTGAACAAACCTTGTGATAATAGGTTATAATTGCATTGTTGAAGTATGTGAGATAATTATTTATATGTTAAACATGTCACATTGGAACTTGAGCAACTTATTTGTCCTTTAAATTGATGTTTTTGTCCTTTGTATTTTTATTGGTTCTAGTGCTTGTTAGGGGATCCACCATCTTTCTTTGACTGCATCAATAACTTTCCTTTTTAGATTGTAGGAAAATTATGTTTATATTCATTATTTTTTTCTCAAATAGCTTCTTCCTAATGAAGCAAGTTCACAAGAGTCTAAAAAGTGAAACTTTGGTTAGTCACATTTAGAGTTGTTAATAAAATAATGAATGTTGGTTGCAATTCATGCAACACTATTGGAACAAGCACATCATCATTGAAAGTTTTGCTTATTGCTTGTAATGAGACTCCTAATTTAATAATCCATCATATAAGACCTTCTAATTTCTCATTGCTCTTTATCTCTAAGCAATGCAATTGGATCTATAGGTGTAGAATTTGATTTTGGTTCTTGGATTAAAACATTGGATTGAATTCAATCTATGCATCCTTCATAGTTTTTGACACTAATATATAGCTAGATCTCATCCATCATGCAAAAAATTATGATTAATTATAACTTTTATTTTTAACTTTTGAGAAAAGTATGTTTATCTTCATTCTTTTTTTCTCAAATAGCTTCTTCCTGATGAAGCAAGTTCACAAGAGTCTAAAAAGTGGAACTTTGATTAGTCATGTTTAGAGTTGTTACCAAAATGATGAACGTTGGTGGTAGTACACACAACACTATTGGAACAAGCACATCATCACTAATAGTTTTGCATATTGTTTGAAGGCCTTCTAGCTTCTTGTTGCTCTTCATCTCTAAGCAGTGTAATTAGATCTTTAGGTATAGAATTTATTTTAGTTATTGTATTAGAAAATTGAGTTGAATGTAATCCATGCATCCTTCATGGTTTTTACATCATGAATATATGGTTGGATCTCATCCGCCATGACAAACATTATGATCAATCATGGTTTTTGATCAACTTTATTGAAATTTCTTTGTTTATCATGGTTAGTGACATATCTTTGCACAATTTGAGACAACACTCCCCATGAATCTTTGAAATTAAGGTTAATATTCAACTTTATATTCCAAGTAGAATAGTTGTCACCTTTTAGCAACTTAGAATTAAATAAAAATACCTTTGGGATGTCAATAGCCATAGCAAATCATCACTAAACTATAAAATATCACTTCTAATAGAACAACTTGAAAAGATCTTTCCAACTCAATGAGCGATAGATAAACTCATGAAAAAAAACAAGAACAAATCAAAAATATCTTTCCAATGAGTATATATACATATATATAGCTCAATGATTGATAGCTAAAATCAGATAAAACAATCGGGTCTCATTAGGGATAAATTATCATTTGTGGGGGACTGATGTTTTTCCTTCTAAATAGAATATTCAAGGAATATTCTAATAATATTTCAATAAATCTCTAATGAATTTAAATATTAAGGTGAGTCTCCTTATGTATTTTCTTGCATTCATAAATCATAACAAAAAAAATATTTTAAGGCTTCAACCAAGTCTCCCACAATTGGGATAGTAGTTTGATTTCAAAAAAGAATCATATGTGTGTTCAAGTACAATCAACAAACAATAGTCATTGATCCAATTAACTTCAAATGGCATGTAGATCAAATCAATGGTCACAAATAGTGTGTGTTCATGTGATGGGATATCTTCCCATTCTTTAATTCACCAGCAAGGTATCATCCAAATATTTTAACAATAAAATGTTCTCTACCATCGATCTTAAATTACATAGTGTCAAACGACTCAAGGAACATTAAGGTTTGAACATAGTATTGTGAAGTGAATTTTTAAAAACTATCTTGGTGTCTCCTTTACATGCGGTATGGTGTGGCTCCATGCACTAATTACATATAGAAAATTGGATAGAACTTTCATGTCAAGTAACACAATATCATCACTTCTCTTCAATGGCCTCCCAATATCTTACGAAACTAGAAAACATGTTTCCTCAACATTTTAACTAACATTAACATTTTCAACTAGTGTCTATGTGTAAATTAGTGCTCACATCTTAGTTGGATAGTGAACGTGGTTGGTATTTTTTCCATATCTTCTTTGGATACTTAGTACCTCCTTTCGAGTACAATAATGTATCTAACAAGAACATATTCCCTATCAAATAAATAAACTTGTGCTTAATTCAAATGAAAGGGTGATACCCCTTTCTAGCCAACAATGTATTTGTTAAGATCTTCAAGTCTAGTGCCTTTCATTGATAGCAAGGTACATATTTTATAATACATGTTTGTTGTGTCTGGTTATTAATTAAGGACTAATCATATTAATACCTAAGGGATTAAATAGGGATAAAGTGTTAGAATTGGGGTCAAACATACTATTGAATGTTTTACATTAGATATTATTATCAAGGCTTTGACACTTAAAATTGGTCCAATTGCTCAACAAATGTTATACTAGAACAAACTACTTTATCAAGGGTTATTTTAGCTTGGTTAACCTTATTCCAGCTAGAAATCATTAGAATGTGATGCTAAAGCTTATCATAATTTTGTTTTTGTTGAATCGAATTTTGATATGGCCTATGATTGGATATCTTATCCTTTAATATTGAGTAAGCTATAGCAATTGGGCTTTGGTTCAAGTTTTAGAAATAAAATTGGTTCATTATTTTTGGATGCTTACTAATTTGGAGATTAATGGTATCCTATCAGATCCTATAGTGTTGTGACACTCAATTAGGTAAGGATGTCTAAATACCCCTTTCCTTAATGTTATATCATGGATGCACTAGACTACCTATTTTTGAGAGAGAAGCTTAGATAAATTTAGTTAGAGGAATTACTTTGTCAAGTTCTGGCCCCATTGGCAATTCCATTTTTATGATGACTTTATCTTGTTTCTTAGGAATGAAAAGAAATAATTTGATAGTTCCTTGGTAATGTTGGATACCTTTTTTTGTTTTACTAGATCTATATTATCTTCTAATAAGACTAAATTTGTCTTAGTTCAAGAAAAATATAGGACTATCTCGATTTTCAATTAATTGTGGTTGGTCAAACATAAGGAAGTTATCATACATTTAGGTATCCCTTTTGGTTCTCAGGCCTCTCTCCTTAAATTATAGAATAGGTTCTTGGTTTGATGTAAATGCAAGTTGGATAATAGGTTACCAGGTTTTTATCTTTAGTTGATAGGTCACAAGTGTTGGAAAAATATTTATATCAACTCATGTGTTTTATTCTTCTTGTTGGCTATCCTATAAGATGCACTATGACCAATTTACTACAATACTTTAACAATTCTTAAGGACAAATTTTTATGGATCTAGAGCTAGAGCTACAATTTTGTGGGCTCAATATACTTAGCCAAAAATTGGGTGTTCTATGGCTACATTATCCCTAGATACAAGGTTTTAGCCTCATATTTATATGGATATAGAAGAATTTGAAGGTTGATGTACATTAGAAAAGGATTATAATTAATTGAGTTCAATCTATCACTCCATTAAGGATTTGCTAATTAGTTGGCCTATTTGACAAGATCTTGAATGCTCAATTATTTTTCTTAAAAATGTCACCTCATGTTTGTGTATGTGGATGGAAAGCTTGTAAATATTTTGTTAAACTCCTTGGTTGGGAGGTCCCTTCCTTAAGGCAAGGTCTCAACTTTGGTACTTTTTCTATATAGTAGGATGCATTAGTTTTAAGTAATGAGAAACCTTTAACATTAAAATTTGTACTTAAAATGGGTTGGCAAGGTCTATTGACTTGTGGGATATAATTTGGATAGGTGGTACTTTTGGCAATCCATGGAGGAGAAATTTTGGATTGCTACCTAGTTTCAGAATGGTATTTTAGCCATTCAAAATTTGGATAACAAGGAGTTGAAAATCAAATTATCTATTTCTACGAGGTTAAATGATTATCAATGGCTTGATGTGAAGCATACTGATGAATCTCATGTTAAAGTTTCTGTATAGATCTTTGGATCCTCCTATAATAGTTTCTTTTGGGATCAATCATAGATGGAATGTTAATTATTTTTAGTCTTCTTAGCAAACTAATATGCTAGAGTTTAGAAATTTGGCACTAAGTAGATAACAAATTGTTAGCTTGGAGAATAATTCATTTAAAGCTTCCTTACAAGGTTTTATTATATAAGTTTGGTGTCAATGATCGACAAATGAATTTGTTGTGGATGTCTAGAAATTACTAAGCATGTGTTGTGGTCCCATAAATTAGCTAGGTAAATCCATTTAAAGGTGCAAATTTAATATCCTTCTATGTTTGGGGAGTGAAAACTTAAATGGAAGGATGCCTTACTTAGGTTTTATAATTAGTTTGAGAGAAGTTTTAAATATTTCTGACAACTAGTTTTTGTTCATATTTCTTTTGTTAAGAGTTATAATTACTTTCATAATAATTTTTTTTTTTTTTAAACTATTCTCAAATGGGCGTCCTTGCTTTCAAATAAAACAATAGACAAAATAAAACATAAATATGAACAACTCATTTATATTATAGAGGAACAAACAAAAACTAATAATAACATAGTTACTAAATAAAACAAATAATAAAAAATAAAAATATAAAAATAATTATATTCAATCAATTATTTTCATTAAAATATTATAAAAATAAATAAATTATTTAACAACAAAATTAGACCGATTATTTAGTTAATTTTATAAACTACATACAACTCAAATAATTCTATTTTATTTATTTTTTTAATTACTGAACTATGAGCCCAAAAACAAATATTAGGTTATTCTATCATAATTTAAACTTCTAACCCAATGTATATTTTTTGGGGCTCATAGTTCAGTAATTAAAAATAAAATCACCTGAAATAAATAGTCCCGAGATTTATAAAAGGCAATACACTCTATTAACTGTTTGTCACCAATCCCAATAAATCCATGTTTTAAATTTCCGAGTTCTTTTGGGATCATGTGTTTATTTATTTTAATGGTTTGTAATCAATTTTAAACGATCCTCCTCATTCCTGCTTGTTGGATGCTGGATCATCCTCTGTTTTCCTACTTGTTGGATGCTGGATCATGTGTTTCGTTATCTACAATAAAATTCAGCTTTCAGCTGTCCAAGAACGTCTATGAACGTTGTACAAACGTCAATTGTAAAAGTTTGAATTTTTGATAACTAAGGCATGAATCTTGAACATCCGATGATCTATTTGAGGTCAGGTTATAAAAGTAAGGTGAAATAAGTTTGGTGGTTTGAACCCTGTTCTTACCAGCTACTAAAAATAATGTGGTTGTAACCAACTCTTCTGTCAAACGAAAAAAAAAAAAAAGATAGGTCCCGTTCAATGCTCTTACCAACTACTAAAAAAATAGTGTGGTTGTAACCAACTCTCCTATCAAACAAAAAAAAAAAAATATGCCAAATAATTTTTTTAATAATATTATGTATAGAAATAAAAACTTGATTTGAAACAAACGTCAATTGCCACTAAACTTATGGGATTTGGGAAACCAAACTTTAACCAAGGAATTATTAATAAATATATATTATACTTATATTGAAGGTTTGAATATATTAAAGGTTTAAGGTTTGAATATACTTGTTTAATTTTAATAAAGGTTTAAGGTTTGAATCTATTAAACTTAGAATTGCACACCATGTTTAAGTATGTTTGAACAATAATATATTAATTAAACACCATTGTCATGCCATATTCAAATCACACTGGCTACTATAAGCCTTCTGAGGTCGGAGGTGTAGACCAATTGGTGCAGGAAACCTCGTAAGGGGAGGGACACATAGGGTTCAAATCTTGGGTTTCATTGGACTGAATGTTTGTCCCTTTCTTGATGTTTGATTTAAAATGATTGCAACATGGTGGTTATAATCGTGGACTATACTGAACGACGACTTTGGAGGTAGGTGGTTTGCATGAAGTATTATATGGCGGCTTTCGAGGTGAACAACACAAAATAATATGGTGGTCATAAAAAGACGAACAATGAATCACCGTGGCAGCTATCAATTCTACCATGTAAAAAAAAAATTACCTATGGTAAAAACCCACATGATAAATGTAAGTTAAAAACAATATAAAGGCTCCCAATGGATATAAAGGCTCCCAAGGGCTAGGTGGATTGGTAATTGTTTGTCTGGCCGCTGTGGTGGCCATAAAAAGAGGGCAATGGATCATCGTGATGGCTATTGATTCCACCATGTTAAAAAAAAAGAAATTACCTATGGTTAAAACTCACATGATAAATGTAAGTTAAAAACAATATAAAGGCTCCCAAGAGCTAGTTGATTGGTAGTTGTTTGTCTGGGCCAGACACTTACCAAAAATATAAAGGCTCCCAAGAGTTAGATGGATTGGTAGTTGTTTGTCTGGGCCATGCACTTGGGCTAGGTGGATTGGTAGTTGTTTGTATGGCCACTATGATGGCCATAAAAAGAGGGCAACATATCATCATCATGGTGACTATCGATACCACCATGTAAAAAAAATTCTACCTATAGTAAAAATTCACATGATAAATGTAAGTTAAAAACAATATAAAGGCTCCTCAGAGCTAGGTGAATTGGTAGTTGTTTGTGTGGGCTAGGCACTTCCCAAAAATATAAAGGCTCCCAAGAGCTAGGTAGATTGGTAGTTGTTAGAGCTAGGTGAATTGGTAGTTGTTTGTGTGGGCTAGGCACTTCCCAAAAATATAAAGGCTCCCAAGAGCTAGGTAGATTGGTAGTTGTTAGAGCTAGGTGAATTGGTAGTTGTTTGTGTGAGCTAGGCACTTCCCCAAAATATAAAGGCTCCCAAGAGCTAGGTAGATTGGTAGTTGTTAGAGCTAGGTGAATTGGTAGTTGTTTGTGTGGGCTAGGCACTTCCCAAAAATATAAAGGCTCCCAAGAGCTAGGTAGATTGGCAGTTGTTTGTTTGGGCTAGACACTTACCAGATTCCACCATGTAAAAAAAAAATTCTACCTATAGTAAAAATTCACATGATAAATTTAAGTTAAAAATAATATAAAGGCTCCTAAGAGCTAGGTTAAGAGCTAGGTGAATTGGTAGTTGTTTGTGTGGGCCAGACACTTCCCAAAAATATATAGGCTTCCAAGAGTTAGGTGGATTGGTAGTTGTTTGTTTAGGGCAAACACTTACCAAAACGGGTGGATTGGTAGTTGTTTGTTTAGGGCAAACACTTACCAAAACGAGTGCCTAGGTTAAAACTTTGAGGGTATGCTTGTTTGCAAAGGTAGTAGTTTGATTTGAATATTTGGAAACTTTGAGGGTATGCTTGTTTGCGAAGGTAGTAGTTTGATTTAAATATTTGGAGTGCACATCGGATGACTATACGAATCTCGAGTGACTGGTCATCCCCTTCTTGCCGAGTCAACAACAATGAGATGGTATAGGCCTGTTGAGAGCAACCCATGTGGGTTCAAACTTTGAGGGTATGCTTGTTTGCAAAGGTAGTAGTTTGATTTGAATTCTTGGAATGCGCATCGGATGACTATACGAACCTCGAGTGACTGGTGATCCCCCTCTTGCCGAGTCAACAACAACGAGATGGTATAGGCCTGTTGAGAGCAACATGTGTGGTTTGAACCCTCCACTTGTCAGTTACTAAAAGTAGTGTAGATGTAACCAACTCCCCTATCTATCTTAAAAAAACATTGTGGTGCGATATATTTAAATAGAGCTTTAGGGTTCAAATCCTATGGATAAATATATTAGTAATTTGACAATTTAACACTCTCTTTCGAAAGACCTAGGTTCAAACTATGGTAGGATGTGGTATGTGATAATTAGAATATGGCTAGAAAATGTTTCAGAAACAATGCAATGATATGGGGTTTGGCTTTTTTTTTGGAGAAGTCCAAGGTTCAAACCACGGTGTGTGGGACTATGTGTTAAATTTCCTATTAATAAGCTCAACTTTTCCCGTAAGAGGTCATGGATGAAAATGTCCAACCCTAGGCTAGATGCATTAGGTAAACAAAATTATAATTATAGTCCTAAAACATCATTATAATATAAATTTAAACCTTTTTTAAAAACTATAATTATTGAATTAAAGTTAGAATATCTTATACCGGTGAGTGTGGTCAACTTTTCCCGTAAGAGGTCATGGGTGGAAATGTCTAACATCGATAATGTGACCCTGGTTCAATCCCTAACGGATGTATATAAAAAATATTACTAAAAACTCCCTTAATGCCCTTGCATGTGAAGATAATATATATATGTTGTAAGGGTCGACAACTTGCATTTCGTCTTGGACAAAACATCCGTAGGCTTACGTAAACATCTTGAAAAATGCAAAAATGCATTGTTTACAACCCATGTACATTCAAGCAAAGCAATAAATATGCACATGCGGTGTACTGGCTGCTTCCCTGCGTATAAGCTTACAAGTTAGTACTTACTCTTCGAGGTATCGAATGATGCTACGCATCTATAGTTTAATAAAAACTACAAGGTTTTGAGTAGGAGGTACCTGCCATAAAAGGTCGACAATACATCATCGTCTCATATCCAAAGAAATAAATAAATAAATAAGTGGTCGAAATGTATTTGGTGTAATGGAAGTTGTTTGGTTATTATTATGGTTATTATTATTTATGTGGTTGTGAGATCGATTTCTTGTGTTTACTAAAAAAAAGAGCGCTAATATTTCTAAATAATGTTCAATAAAAAATAAATAAATAAATAAATTAACATAAACTTAAAATATAAATGTAAATTTAATATATTATTAATTTATAATATAATAAAATTTAAATAAGAGTTATTGAATGAGCCACATAATGTCTAACCATATAAAGTAATTTGAATGAGCCACAAGTAAGAAGCATTTGTTTATATAGTTTAAATTGGTTAGGCTCTATGTGCATGCGTGGGATGCAACCCTGATTAGAATAGTGACTATTAATAAAATAATAATATAAAATAAATGTTATATATATATATATATATATATATATATATATATATATATATATTTGTTGATTATATAGGAGAGTTGGTTACAATCACTATTTTTAGTAACTGGTTAGCGTAGAGTTCAAATCACATGGACTGCCCTTAACAAATCTATTCATCTCATTTTTGTTGATTCGGCCTGAGGTGGGGACCACCGACCGCTTGGAATTTGTACCATCGTCGTCGGTCTAGCGCACACTCGGAGGATTCAAAGCAAACTACTACCTTTACAAAGGGTTGGCTTCCCCAAGATTTGAACCTTAGGTCTCTTCTTGGAAAGTGTCCAGCCACACCTAAACTTATCAATCCACCTAGCCCTTGGGGTTTCTAATGAAAATATTATTAAAGAGCTATTTTTTTAATAGGGTTTTGAAAGGATCATCTATCAACTTTGTCACATTGAGTTATATAGTTTATTTGATGTTGTTGAGGACTTTGTTCCAAGCGTTGAACCAAGACCACTTTGGCTATTCTTTTCCTTTTATATCAACTTTGTCACATTAAGCTATATAACCTATTTGGTGTCGATGAGAATCTTGGTATGTTATATATTTGTTTCAACCATTAAACCAAGGCCTCATTGGCTATTTTGAGTTAAAAACACGAGTTTCTATGAGGAGTCTAGTCCCCTCATACTACATCTCTTGAATGAAACCCAAAGGCATACACAAATCCTTTGGATTTATGTATCTTGGCTATCCAAGGAGTCCCTTTTTCCCAAATCCCCTAGATGCATGCACAAAAATTCTATAAATGGGATCTCTACAAGGGTCGGCTTGTTTACTCAATTGATTAAAGATTGACATATTTGGGATTATATATATATATATATATATATATATTTGTATTTACATGGTGGAATCGGTAGCTGCTACGAATCCGGGTAGGCTATCCAGCTTTTTATGGCCGCCACAGTATTCTGCGATGTCCGCCCCGAAAGCTGCCACATAGATGTTCGCGCAGTCCGCCCCTATAACCACCATGCCATAATCATTTTAAATCTTTTACGTCGTTGAAAGCACCAGGAAAGGGACAAGTGTTCAGTCCGACGAGGCCCAAGATTTGAACCTTGGATCTTTGGGATTATATTAAGTTCAAGTTCAAACTTACCTCCATCGATAAGGAAACCTTTGAGGAAATTAAAGCAAATATACCTGGTTCTATGCTTCACAAAATCACAGTGTACTTTTAGCGTCCTTGGTGGAAGGACTAGCAATGACATCCAAAGATATCCTTCCTTAATTATAGGATCAAATTGGGTTGTGAATGGCTATCACCATACTTACCCATGGTTGAAAAACTAAATGCTCGTTGGGACCTCTCTTCACCTAGGTATATTTGGACCCTTCGTTTTCACACAACTTGGTCTACTTATATCGAACCCAAACAAGCTATTTTTGCATGGAATTTAATTCACCAAGGCCTTCCGCTTGGTAAAAGACTTATCTACATTGGGGTTCCCAACCCATTGTGTCCATTTTGCCATAAACCTAAATATCTTCTTCACCTATTTTGGAGATGTCATAAGGCTCAAGATGCATGGAAGTAATTTTTTTCTCTTTTCTAGCTTGTTCTCCCATAGAGGTTCACATGGCAACAAATTCTCCTTAGAGACCCTCCTCTCCTCCTTTCAATGTTTCTAGAAGTTTGGCACCTCTTCAAAATTGGCATTTTGTTTTCTTTATGGAAAGCCAAAAATGATTCCTTGTTCTCTCATGCCTCTATTGTTCCATTCTATAGTGTTGTTGATAGGGTCAATGTGATTTCTTCCTTGTTGTTGTAGACTTCAATGCAAGCCAATAAAGTGGCAATGAAGTTGACTCATTTACACTAATTGATGGGACAGTGGGAGAATGCTCCCCTTTCTATTTTTTGCATAGACCATCTCTGACCAGTTACATAGAACTTGAGATAGAATGTGGTAGGTTTAGCCACTGAGGTGATTCATCCCCTACGTCAGGCCATAACATATAGTGCAAATGGAACATGATGACTGAGAGCAATCTACCAAAGACAAATCTCTACAATCTTGGTAGTTATGGTAAAAACAATTAGTGGTTTGAGGCATGTTTGGCCTCTATTTTCTATGGACAATTAATGACTCGTTTGTAGGAATCGATTGCACGATGGAGGAATGCTATTTGCACTAGGAAAATTCTCTTTGCACTATTTTTTTGCATTGGTCATTTCTTCCATCAAATCCATAGAGCTTTCTATTGATTGTCGTAGGTTTGGCCACCAAGATGATCCATCTTCTATATCAAGTTGAAACACATGCTACGGACATGTGATGACTAGAAACAATCTACCAAAGACGACTCTCCATAGTCTTGGTAGATGTTATAAAATCAATTAATAATTTAAAGTATGTTGGACCCCTTTGTTTTTTTATGAATTGACTATCTAGGGGTGTACATATACACATTTTTTAAAAGCTTTTAAAATTGTTATATTTTAACTAATATAGTGATTTTAAATTAAAAAAAAACAAAGGTATACCAGGATTATTAAAGAGTTAATATTTTACCAAGCAAGGCTATTATTTCAATTCTAGCTAAAAATTTAAAAAATATAAATATATTTAATCAATAACAATTTTATTTAAAAGTAAAAATGATTTTACTTTTAAAATATATAAATATATTTTTTATAGAGATATTTTTAATGAAACTTACTAAAATTACAAGACACTCATACTTCATATCACATGAATTAATTATAAATAAAAATATGAAAATTGTTGGATACCAATTTAATAAAATGCATTTATATCATTCCCCATAATTCCTTGGATTTGTTTCCCCTTTACAATGATACATCCACAATCAAACACTATTCATGCTTTTCATTAGGAATATGTAAATCCTAACCAACATATTTATAAGGAGAGCTCTTTTGATTTGTTGAATAAATATGCATTTGTAATATCAAACTAGATTCAATTTTGAAATAACCACTCAAAAATATATGCGTTCAAGTTAATTGATAAATTTGCTTATAATTTTTGAAATACTTCACTTTTTAAGGGTTTACTTGATTGAATTTTTTTTAACTCCGCGAACATGTTTTATTTAAAGATCTAATTAGTAATTCTAAAAAATTAAAGAAAAGATATCATAAATATATTATAAAATTGACTTTTTTTTTTAATTAGGTGAAAGAAGGGGTTTTGAAAGGGTCCTCGAACATTTTACAAAAGGGGTTTTGAAAGGGACCCCAAACCTCTTACAACTTGACAAAGATATTCAAATAAAACCCAAAGAGAAACACACAAAGATCTGACCCTCCAGGGGAAAGGAAACCAAACACAAGAATGCCTACATTTGAATCAAACATATAATGAAATATTTCCCGTCCAAAAAGAGCACCCAAATTTTAATAGATCATCCCGCTCAAAAGGAGCTCCCAAATTTTGAAAAATTTTGAACTTTCATCCAAGATGAGAACCATGGATTTGACAACCTAATCCTTCAACAATAGGTAAAACAACAATCCTGTATTTGTAACTACTACAGCAGGCACAAAGGAATCATGCAATAGGAATTAACAAACCAAATTTTACACAAAAGGCTCGTAAATTTGAATAAATCATGCCACCCAAAGAGCACCAAAATTTGAATGAATTCAAACTTCTCACCCAGGATAGGAACCCTGTATCTGGAAACCCAAGCCTTTAGAAGTAGGTACACGATGATCTTGCAACAAGAACTATCAACTACAACATCCATAGACACTGGCTTTGACCAACATCTCAACACTTAATAATAAAGTTCAAAGAATCCCCTTCACTAAGCAACCATGGCCCATACCTTGTTATGGATTTTGAACCCTTGCAACAAAAGACCAGGGGAGAAGCCAAATCCAGGTTGGCATTTTTCATCCAACAAACTAGAAAAATCCAAAACTGTTAAACACCTAGAAGATTAAAAGCAACAACAATAATGCTTAGCTCAACCACCACCATTTGAAACATATTTCCACTCAACTACACAGCTTCGGGAAATAGAGTCTGTAAGGATCTGAAATAAAGATCCTCAAATATAGACGAAACATAGCGAGGACCAAAAAAAATAAAACATAGGCATCAACATAAACATTCAATATCTCAACTAGGACAAGGATAACACCAATGTATGATGGCTCCAAGCCATCAGTATGAACAAATCTCATTAGATCCTCTAAAGGACCCTAGATTTCAGATAGAGTAGATCTAATAGGGTCAATGACCCAAATAAAGGATAAAATACCTCTTGCAACCAGCAAGGCCCTAGAAAAACAAGCTAGGAGAAAGAAAATTGGATTCATAGATCCAAAAACATAAAAATTGACCCTAGAAAACATAGAGCCAGACTTCCCCAAGCTTGGTTTTCTCTCCATGAAAACTAGAAAAAGGAGCCCAAGAAACAGGGCACATGGAAAAATAAAAAATAGGCAGGGCAAGAGCACTATTGAAGGGGAAGACTCCACACAACACCATACTACCTACCAAAATCAACCAACTGGCTGCGATAATCTAACCACCCATGAACTCATAACCCACCACCATAGACTAGCCTACAACCTAGCACAATAGGAAGCAATGGATCCGAGAGGTCTGGGACCACTCCAATCCTTTTCAAGATAAGACCACTCAACACCCCTCAACTAGCACCCTTGCTTGACCCTACAACCTCTCACGCACCCGCTCCCTCTCATGAACCAGCACAAGCTTCGCTCCCTCTCATTGCTCCTTCCAAACTCTCAGGGTAGAGATAATAAGAGGGTTTATACCCTAAACCAATTGAGTAAGAGTTAGACCCATAATATTTGTTGCACAAGTCACTACTTTACCCCTAAACTTGGCTCCATCTACTAGACATACAACATACATCTAGTGATCTCTATAATAAACTTGTTCTTTCACTTAACCATCCCATTATATTATGGGGTATAATGAATATTCTTATGAAAATAAATGCCATGAGAAGTCAACAAATTAATAAAGGCATGACTAGACTCATCATCCATCTATCTATAAGCTCTTGATCTTCCTCTTGAAATAGTTCTCTATAAGAGTCTTGAAGCCCTTGAATTTTTGAAAGACTTCATCTTTGGTACAAACAGTGTACAATTAGACTTACCTAGAGAAATAATCAATTAAAATAATAAAGTATTTATTCTTGAAATGATATGATACCCCATGGATCAATAAATATCACTATGAATAATCTCCAAGGGTCATGTAGCATGCCCTAGTAATATTTTTGAGGAAATGCTCTCAATGATACTTTACCAACATGAATCGTTCAAAAACATTGTTAGGAGGAGAGATACAAGGAAAACCATGTACCAATTTATATCGACTCATGTATCTCAAGGATCCATAACTAATATGTCCATCTATGATGTCATGGCTTGTTAACATCATTTACGTATGCCACCATATCCACAAAGTCTATCTTGCCAAAGAAAGGAGAAGTCAAACAATCACCAATCTTATACAACTAATCAGGATCATCATAATATCATGAGATAATTATCTTAAATACATCATTAATATCCTTAATCACCCATAAATATGGCCAAACCTCAACCTTCTTATTCATATGAGTGATGTGATAGATGGAAAGAATATTAGCACCCATACTATACCATAAATTGTTTTTTGAAATAAAGATGAAACAATTGTCACCTCACCACATATAATCACTTACAAAGAGGAATCATCCCCAATAACCATATGCTCTCCTAAATATTGAGTCATGCAAGAGATGGCAATGCTTAGTCATGTTTTGAGTTACCCTTTAATCTAAACTTCACTCTTCAAAAGATATGGATGTCCAACATGTTGAATGAACAACCACATATGCTTGAGGTCTCACCATCATGATCATTAGAGATGGATGTCCAATATTGAGTGAACAAATACGTATGCCTATGAGGTCTCACCATCATGATCATCCTCACCCCAAACATAGAAAATAGTAATATCAACATATCTTTTTTGGTTGCCTCTTCAAGATTCTTAATCCTTAACCAACAAAACTCTACCTTGTGACCTTGCTTCTTGCAAAATGATTAAATAGGCTTTTGAAAAGGCTTGTTGGTTTTTGTTTCTCCTTGCTTTTTCTTCTTATCACATTTTGGTTTAACCATTTTCTTTGCATGAACCTAAATAGTTAGAAAGTGACTCTTATTCCTCAATCATCAAGCCTAATGATGAAGATACTTAAATATATCATCAGGATAAGGAGTAGTGACATTGGAAAAATACATGTGAAGCATCACAAAAGCAACGACAACTATCTTATAAGTTTTATAAATATTGTTGAACAAAATATTGAGAAGATTAATAGTCATATTTCCACTATTACCTCCTTTGACAATGTGGATGTATTCCATCTTCTTGAACCAATTTATGTACTCATCTATGGTCTAAAATTTCTTCATATTTAAAGTATTAAGTTATACCTCCAATCTATGGATCTATATAAAATCAATATAGTTATCAATCTTATCAATATAAAAGAAATCACATAATTGTAGGTCCAAAAGACCACATCCTTAGAAAATTTTGCAAAAAACCTTAAAAATTTGCTAAGAGTTGAAAGTTGACTCCAGGCCGTAATTGTCGTCCATCGCTAACAGGCTCTAGGCCGCAGTCAACATGGTAAAAATTTCCTTCTATATAGTTTGGATTGCAGCCCAATACCAACAGGTTCTAGGTCACACTTAGCACCAAGGTGTCTTTAGGCCGCAATCGCAGCCCAATGCCAACAGGCTCCAGGCCACAGTCAACATGGTCAAAATTACCAATTTTGCAATTTTAATAGCGGCCCAAAGCAGGGTTTCCATGTCATGCAACATTCAAGCATGCTCCATGCTACAACCAATGTGGTCAAAGTGCATTGAAGAGCAAGGTACATCACTATCCAGAGCAAGCTACAGGTCATGATTGAAATGACCACAATAAAGTAAGGTAAATATCAAGTTGTGGCCACACACCATGCAAATAGGCTCTAGGCCATGGTCAACATAGTCAAACTGGTTGGCATTGTGATTCGAATTGCAATCCAAAGTAGGGTTCTATACCACATTCAAAGAATTCAAAAGATAAACTTCTTAAAATCAAATCCTGACCTAAAAATTAAATCCCGACCTAAAGCTAGTTCTATGCTATGAATGATGTAGATAACTAAAGGTAAATTTCCTAATATGAATCTCGTCTCAAGGTAGGCTCTAGGTTGCAAGCTAGTTCCATATCGTAGTCAAAAGTGGTCAAACTTGAAACTTGGCAACATCAGTTGTGGCCCAGTGCCAACTGCCTCCATGCCGCAGTTAACATGGTCAAAAACTTATAAAGTTGAAATATAGCTATGATTTTGAGACTCCAAAGGGAAGAGATAAGGACCACCAGGTCATGACTACTAAAAGTGCACCAAGATTTTAAAAGACTTGATCTCAGTCATTCAAGGGAAGATCAATAGGTTGCATTGAATTTAGCTAAATATTTGCATAGAATGAATATTTCATCGTAGAAGAATTATGATAAACTCAATATCTCTTTTTGAGCTGAGGTTGTTGATCCAGGAAGATGAAACATCCAAGATCCAAAACTAATTTAGTTTCAGATCCATGGAAAATAAGCGATCGCAAGAATAGGGGACGATTAGGATGCAATTTTGGCAAGATTGTGCAACTAGAATCTATGAACACCAAATAATTTGTAAAGGGTAGTTGCATAAAATCAATGGAGCACTTTCACATCAACATCTTGCTGGCTTGGCATGCCTTATTTCCTTGTAATGCTCTTATTTTCTAGATTGACTATAAAAACTATAAATAAAGGCTATATCCTCCTTCCAAAAGGTTAACTTTGAAGTGTTTGCTTACACTGTTGTTGTATATTTTATATACATTAATAGGAGTATTACTTGGGATGTTTGCCTCAGATTTGTATTTTCTTATCTTTTGATCACAAACCTATGAAGTCATTTCTTCTAATCCTACTATGGTTAGTTTATTCTGCTAATTTGGATTGCTAACTTAGAACAAATTAGAATGATTCATATTCAAATGCATGCTTGTAAGAAGTCATTTCTATTAGTCATGATGTTAATCTAATTTTTCTAATTTGGATTATTAATACTCTAGATGTTTGGAATGATTCTTGAAGTATGCAACCGTACTTAATGTTGAAGATGACTAAGTTATGAATGTTGTTAGCTCTTAAGTATTATTATGGAAGTTAAGCTATCATGGGTTCTCTATAGATGCATATATTTTTAGCTTTACCCGCCCACCATCATTTCCTTCCCCCTTCATCTCTTTCCCAATATTTTATTCATTTAACAATGCTTAAATGAGTCAACATCCATTAACTTAACAAGGAATACCAGCCTAATCTAGAGGTTGAGTAAGAGTAATTTGATTCATCCAATGTGTGGCTTGCGCTATGATTAGCGGGTGCACACATTTCAAAATATTGTAGATGATAGTTATAGTTTAAGTTTATCTTGATTTAAATCTAATCCACAATAGTTTCTAGCATGCCCAGTGGGACCTTTACTAGTCCCACTGATTATTTTTGGTTCTTGGAGGAACCAAGGTGTAGTCAATTGCCTTGACCTCATTAACCAAAGATTGTAAGTTCACTTGGTGACTATGTAGGCGATAGATATTGGAATCCCTACCTTGCATTATATATTTCTCATTCATCCAGCTTGTCATTGCAAAAGTTTGGGTTAGTTTCTGACTTGCGTGTTTTTTCTGAAAGACTAGTGTTGCTTGTCCATTCTTGTGTTTTAAACCATAAAGTCTGAGGTAGTCAAATATCATATGACACATAAAAATCATATAGGCCAAGTCCAATGGCTCACCAACATTATCCCCTATGGTATGATACCAAACCTATTAATATTCCATTTTATCATGAGATACCTAAGATTACCCTAAGATATATACCTAGCTCCGAAGGGAAAGAGAAAACTATAACTGAGCATTGTTAAGATATAGCTTCCTTGTATTATGTTTACAACATCATATTTAAAGATGTCATGGTTATATTTTTTGTTCTATCCTTTAAAGGCAAAGTGTTGTTATGGTACAAGTCTTTAGAAGACAAAAGTATTGGTACCTGGGTAAACTTAGTTGGAGCTCTCATTGATGAATTTGATGATCTTGGAGATCCTTTCTTGCTACTTACTCAATTTTCTTTCATAAATATATATGCTCATGAAAGCCTTTCTAATTTCAATATCTAATTCAAAATAATGTGGAGGAGAATCCCCCAAGAATACCAACCCTCCCACCCACAAGCATATCTCTATTACATTCATGCATTTCATTATGATTTAAGTATCCTTGTTTAGTAGTCTAAAGAAAAAATATTCCCTCATATCTTACAAGAGGCCATTCGAGCTAAAAATATGTTGATCATAGTAGGTAAACTCCCTCCCAAAGTAATTAATCCTTCTTTTGATGCTCCTCCCAACCCATCCCACTGTAAACCAGTCATGGCCATTGTAAAAAATTAGGAATGATGTTGTTACCAGTTATCAAGATAATCAATTTCAAAGAGAGCAATAATTTAGAATGGTTATGTAGTATACCAAAAAAAATATAGAGGGAAAAGGACCATATTTATTACAAGCCAAAAGGAGAGAATCTAGCAATGCTAAGCTCTAGTAGTAATAATTCCATCAAATTTGTGGGTTAGAGCTCATCAAGGATAGTTTTGATAGATTGGGAGAAGCAAAATACAAAGCAGAATATAGCAAAGAAGAAAGTGATAGTAGGCTAATAATGCTTCCAGTATTATCACATAGTTGCATCTAGACATAAAATTCATGTTAAAGAAGTTTGGATGAGGTAATAGCCTTCAACACAGTAGCAAGTAATCAAATAAGAAATTATGGTGATCACTCTCTAATCCCTCAAATCCAAAAGAAGGGAAAAGAAAATTAGATAGGTATCTAGGAACAAGCTCCAATGATGAAATACTTGAATCAAGAAATAGTTGAAGCATATAGAGGTATGTGTTTTCCATATATGACCTTAAAAGAGAGGAAGGAAAAGATGGTACAATTCAAAGGTTTATTTGAAGGCTCTTTCACATTGAAGCAAGAACTAAGGAAGGATTTGTTAGTACCTTCAAAAGTGAATTTTGTTGATCTCTCTTTGGACAAGTTAACAGAAAAGGGTGATACAATTTCAAGATGTGCACCTTTAAGATTTCAAAAGGAGCATTTTGGCCTATTCTATCTGCCATTTTTTTTTTAAAATATATATTGCACAAGTGTAGTAGATCTAAGAGCTAAAATTTTAGTAATGCCACTTGATATCTATAAAAGTTTTGGATTGACTATAAATGACATAGAATCAAAATGGGTGCAGGTCAAAGGAAGAACTATAAAAGGGGTAGGCATCTTAAAGTAGTTAGTGGTGATTTTATGTGATCACCCAGAATTAGTCATTGTGCAGGACATAAGGGTGATTAATGTTCCTCCACTATTCGACATATGCTTGTCTGAATGTCTTCTTAGGTAGTCTAAAATATATCTTGATCAAAAACTAAATCAGATGAAATTGTCAAGGGCCAAGGATGTAATTAGTATACTTAGCCAAGCCCTTCACCCTTTCTTCATTGACAGATATGAACAACAGGAAACAAGCCCATTAAAGGAAGCTAATTGTGGGAAATTTTTTGAGATGAATATCTTACCGCATTCAAATATAGATAAATTAGAATACTGTAAGGAATGTTCAATTCAACAACCTTAGAAGATGCCTATGGTGATTATTACATCCTACTAGAATATGAGTGATCTAAATATCCCTTGTTTCTGCTTAGATAATCAAGAAGGATTGTCAAAGGATAGAAATAAGGTTGAAGTATTATGTCAAGAGTATTGATGTAAAGTTTATAAAGATGTAATACTCAACTGGGTAACATTCAATAAAGAACCGGGTATCATAAGATCCATACCAAGCCAGATCATATGATATCTACCAAAAAGGAGAAAATCATAATGGTTTCATAATAAGGTTGAAAATATTTGAGTTGTTAGATAAAAAAATTGAAGAAAAGCACAATTTTGGTATCATATGGTCTAGACATTGCAGGTTCATGGGATAGGCTCACAAAATATTTAAAAGCCAAACATGGATGTATACATCACAATTTTTTGTACATAGCCAAAAAGTAAATAAAATGGCCGATGAATAAGTAGGACAAGCTCATGTGAGAGTGTATGCCTTACATAACCTTGTACATATACTTAATATGAATAAGAGGAAAATCATAGAGTAGGCTAAAACAAATCATAAGATATTATAGAGGATAAAATTTTTGGCAGATCAGACGTGTTATTTGGTATAGCTATCAAAATGTACTGCACATCACTTTATTTTTTGTTTGATTTATTTTCTCTACCTCCTTCATTATCTTCCCTATTATTTTTTTATTGACTCTGTTGCCCAATGGACAAAGGTAGATTATATCCAGAGTGACATAAAATATACATAGAAAACTAATGTGGCATAAGCAGGCTTGTTTAAGCAAGGGTAAATATCATCTAATACACAACATGATATCATCTGAATGCAGAGCAACATGAGTATAAAACTCAGTTGATACATGAATAGACATCCTGAAGAATACCAAAGATTTGTTTAATCAGGAAAGAATAATTCCATAGGCATCAACTGATAAAGTGGCCTCACCTGGCTTAGATCTATATAAGGATGAATATACACTAAAAATATAAAATGTAATCCAAGGCATGACGATAAGTCTAAAAGTGCAAACAAATATTTACAAGGTGAGATATGATTAGTTAAAGATGTTCCTACTTGCCTACACTAGGAGATGAGTAAGGTGCAGGAAAAACAAATGATGGCCTATAAACGGTTGGATTTATAACCTTTGACAATTTTTTTGTTCTTGAAATATCTTGGAGCTATAATAGAGTATACTCATGGAGGTATATTTTTAGTGGGATTATCCATAACTTGGATATCCTTGTTCTCCTTATTTTGTTTTCTCTTTTATCTTTCTCCAACACCATAGTGTAATTTTATTATGCCTACCTGTAGATAATACCATATTTTGTTTAGGTTGATAACACACCCAACACCTCTCACCACCATTTCATGTATTTTTTGAAGTGTTTTTTATCCCTATCCTTTGCATATTTATGTAATTATGCATTCACCCCATTTTTATTTCACCTAGAATTCTCCTTCATTCTGTGCTCGTTAGCAAATTTATTTCTTCTTGTATAGTTTCCTCTTCCTCCCACAATTCATTTTATTTTTAGACTCTTTTTTGTCCTTTCGTTTATTGGAAAGTGCTCATTCTGAGATAATTTTATCTAAGTTCTACAACTTTGCAAGCAAAGTCTCCCGAGAGGTACCATAACATATGTCCAAAAAGCCACATCCTTAGAAAATTTTATAAAAAACCTCAAAAATTTGTTGAGTTGAAAGTTGACTCCAGGCCACAATTGTGGCCTAGCACCAATAGGATCCAGGCCATAGTCAGCATGGTCAAAATTACCTTCTTGGAAATTTATATTATGCCCTAGTGCCAACAGGTTCTAGGCTGCACTCAGCACCAAGGTGTCTCTAGGTCGTAGTCACAGCCCAATGCCAATGGGCTCCAAGCTATAGTTAGCATGGTCAAAATTACCAATTTTGCAATTTTAATTATAGCCCAGAGTAGGGTTTCCACATCATAGAACATTCAAGCAGGCTTTGTGCCATAGTCAACATGGTCAAAGTTTATTAAAGAGCAAGGCACATCACATTCTAGAGCATGTTGTAGGTCGTTATTGAAATAACCATAATGAAGTAAGGTGAATAGCAAGTCGTGGTCGCACACCACACAAATAGGCTTTAGGCCATAATCAACATAGTCAAACCGACTAACATTGTCATTTGAATTACACCCCAAAGTAGGGTTCTACGCTATAGTCAAAGTAGTCAAAAGGTTGAATTTTAGAAATCAAATCTTGGCCCAAAGCTAGTTCTATGCTATGAATAATGAAGATAACTAAAGGAAATTTTCCTAAGGTGAATCCCATCTTGAGAAAGGCTCCAAGCCTTAAGTTGGTTTTATGTCACAGTAAAAAGTGGTTAAACTTACAACTTGGCAACATCAACTATGGCCTAGCATCAACTATCTCTATGTCATAGTCAACATGGTCAAAACCTTCTAAAGTTGAGATATAGTTATGGTTTTGAGACTCCAAAGAGAAGCGATAAGAGTCCTCAGGCCATGACTACTAAATGTGCACCAAGCTTTTAAATGACTTAATCTCAATCATTCAAGGATAAATCAATGGGCAACATTGAATTTATCTGAATATTTGTGTAGAACGAAGATTTCATTATGGCAAAATGATGATAAACTCAAGATATATTTCTAAGTTGAGGTTGTTGAGCCAATAAGATGAAACATCCAAGATCTAAAACTAATTCAATTTCAGATCCATAGCAAAGAAGTGATCACAAGAACAAGGGAGGACTAGGATGCATTCTTGGTAATATTGTGTAGCTAGAATCCATGAAGGCCGAACAAGTTCTAGAGATCAGTTGCATAAAATCAATGGAGCAATACTACTGTTATTCCTCTAATAGAAAAGAAGGTTGTCACATTAGAATCTTGTTGGTTTGACACTCCTTATTTTCTTGTACTGCTCTTATTTTCTATATCGACTATAAAAACTATAAATAGAGGTTGTATCCTCCTTCCAAAAAGTTAGATCTAAAGTGTTTGCTTGTGCTATTATTGTATATTTCCTGAAAATTAATAGGAGCATTACTTGGGATGTTTACCTCAAACTTGTTTTTTATTATATTCTGATCACAAACTTGCGAAGTCATTTCTGCTACTATTGCTATGGTTAGTTTATTTAGCTAATTTGGATTGTTAACTTAGAGCAAATTGGACTGATTCATATTTGAATGCATGCTTGTAAGAAGTCATTTTTTTTAGTCAGGGTGTTAATCTAATTTTGCTAATTCAGATTATTAATACTCTATATGGTTGGAATGATTCTTGAAGTATGCAACTGTCTTTAATGTTGAAGATGCTATGTTGTGAATGTTGTTAGCTTTAACTATTATTCTAGAAGTTAAGTTGTTAGGGGTTATTTTTAGATGACTCTAATGTTAGATTTATCCATCCACCATCATTTCATTTCTTTTTTTCTCCCTTCATCTCTTTCGCTATCTTTTATTCATTTAGCAGTGCTTAAATGAGTCAACATCCATTAATTTGACAAGGAATATCAACCTACTATGGAGGTTGAGTTAGATCAATTTGATTCATTCAATGTGTGGCTTAGGTTGTTATTAGAAGGTGCTCGCCTTTCAAAATATTGTAGATGATAGTCACATTTTGAGTTTATCTTGATGTCAGTCTAAGCCACAACAATAATGATCCCATTCCTTCTTATCCTTGAACAAATATTTTCTCTTGATAGAATTAATGACTAGATATACCTCATTCACATATTTAAGGGGTCCTTTACCCTATAGCAAAGTTCTATCATAATTTTCTACATCTCATAATTAGTTCCATTAAGCAATTTCACATGTTGATCAATGGAATCCCTATCAAAAAATAGTATCTTACATGCAATTATAACCATAAATAATACTACCATTACATGGATCTAAACAACTATGTGATTTAAAGACAGGGATCTCAAAATGCTTCTATATAAAAAAGTTATGGTCCAAAAAATATTGGACCAAAAATCACATAAGATGTCACTAACACCTTCCAAAAATTCAACAAAAATGAAAAGTATAGTCAATGAATGAGGAAACATCATGTGCGACTAACTAGATGGTTGTAGAAATTCCAACTATACACTACCTAAGCAATGTTTTAGTGAACACATTGCCATGAAGTGTTGTTAGAATGGACAAGGGAGTGCCACTTGGATGCTAAGTATATAGACCATTGGGAAAAAAGTTGATGAACAAAATGCTATCGTATGTCATATTTACATCAAATCTAGTGTGTCAAATTTACTCCTAGATGGGCATGCCATTGAGTTAGTAGAAAATTTGAGCTTGCAATGTGCCTGGATGTAATTTGATAAAATGGTTTATATAGTAAAAAAATTATGAGATGTCAGATTCAAAAACCCATACCACTCATCCAATATCCTCAATAAAAGGCATGGGATATGTTTGAACTATAGATCTCCATGGTGTTATGCCTTAAGGTCCACTTCATTAGTTATCAAGCCATCAAATCACTTAGAGCTCAAAGCATATAGTATTATACAATAAGAGATGATCATGACCCTCCCAAAGAAATTTATTTAAGACTCCTTCCAAGTGCCACATTCCATCTATAGATACTTAAAAAATGTCATATTAACATTTATCCAAAGTCAATAATTAATAATTTTACAATTATCCTAAATAATTCATTACAACCTTAGAAATATTAATTTTGACCATCCTAGCCCCTTTGACCCACTAAACCCCCTCCTACACCTAGCCCATGGTCATCATGAGACCATCCCACTATCTTAACCCAGGTCCACCTCACCCTAGTTTACATTAATGCCCTTTTCTCCACCACCCTCCCTGCTCATTAATGCACATAGGTGAGGATTCTCTCCACCTAGGCACATTAATGAAACATACCACAAATTTAGTAAAGAATAGTGTGCACATGTCCATTCAATCATCCAAGTGGATAAACTCAAGATTTCTCCCTTCTCTTACTCAGGTCATTTTTCCACCATGCTACCTCTACTTCATCACTCTCATCACCCTTGGGAAATATTATAAATAGGTTCTCCTTTTTTTTTTTTGAGAGAGGTGTGTAAGATATCATAGGAAATCTTTGTCAAAATTTATCCATATCCATTTGCATGTAATCATATGTTAAAATTGAACAAAATTGTATGTCTCTCTGTATGTGTTCTTGTTTTATAAATAATTTGTAGGTCAGAGCTCTAGCAGATACTCGATTCTAAGAACAACTTCCTATCAGCCTACAAAAGGTTCCCTCTAGAGGAAATATTATCCTAATCAACCTAGACAAGAACTTCCATTGAGGGATTATGTACAGTCAAAATACTATCCCCAAGGGGATGGTTTTATCCAAATTCTAGATCCAGCCATCTGTAAACTAGCAAACCATCCACAGATGTGAGTACGATTGTTTTATATTCTTTCAACTTGTTTTAGCTTTGTTATAATACATTAGATTGAATTTTGTTATTTTTAATTTCTTATAAATTTAGGTCTAACATAGGTTGATCCACAAGTGCTATTAATTTATGTTTTGGTTGTGCGTAGGTGTTGGAGGCTTTACTCAACTTGGGATGGTACATGTGCATAAACCCATCCTTCCTCGAGGTGGTCAAAGAAGACAATGTGCCAAACTTTGCATTGTAAAATGGGCTTCATTTTTGGAAGACCCTCATTATAGCCCAAAGGGGCATTACATTATAACATTTTATATTTAATAAAATGACACATTTTCTTTGCTATATTTTGGTTATCATGGTGGGAACTTTCTAACCCTTAATCACACACAGGCATTTTCATTTCATAGGTTGTAAAATTGTAGTTTTATCATCACTCATTTCATATTTTTCCTTGTGAGTTTTATTGTTGTTTTACTCATCTTGCTCATATTTTGTAGTTTTTGTTTATGTTTGTAGGTCTAAAATTGATAAAAATCTATCAAAATCAAGACCCATCCAGGATGGTCTCCCACCAACAGAGGAACAATTTATAGTCAATACCATCCCTATGAGGATGGCTTATAGTCAAGACCATCCCTTCGAGGATGGTTTCTTCCAAACCCAAAACTGGGGCCCATTCTGTCAGGTATTTGGTTCTACATAATGAATCACATCCATTTCAAGCGAGTATAAGGTAAGAACCTATAGGCAAAAAAATTGCTACATTCATACTTAGGCCAAAACTTTACAAAATCTAGCTAAGTATGTAAGGAAGATGCAAAAATGCTACAAATCACCCAAAGATGAGAAGTGTTGAAATCAGCTCGAAAGTGAGAAGGTGTTAGGATCCCATACTAACCTTTAATGTAATAAATTCCATGATGTAATAATTCCTAAATAACGTGGGTACTAACCATGATTAATATTTTGTAATGTTCTAAGTTTTAGCTTATGTAGTGCCTATGACAAATGACACCCTTTTTATGTAACACATGGTAGATAGGTTATGTAAGGTGGCCTTGTGTATGTAATTCAAGTGGCATTGTGCATGTAATTCGAGTGACACTATGCATGTAATTCTGGTGGCATTATGCATGTAATCTAGGTGGCATTTTGCATGTAAGCCAACCATGGAAGAGAACTCTTTAAATACCCAATAAGGCACCAATGTATTCATATTTTTGTAAATTAATGAAGTGTTGAAGGAGGTTGCCCCCTTGAAGAGGCCTACGATTCTATCTTATTGTGAGATTGTTCCTTTATGCAAATTTATGTTATAATGTGTATTTTATTCTGAATATTAATATGATGTTTATGTGAGTTTATTTCCAAGAAATTGTGTGAGAGTGTGTTTATTTGAGTTTATTTTATAGTAGGATCCTAACAAGTGGTATCAGAGCACTTTCCAAGGCCAAGTTCTGCTACAATAGTAACGATTCTTGCCTATTAGGTATAATCCCCTGTTATTTTCGTGTAATTTTTGTTTTTTTACTATTATAAAAAAAATACAAAGACCAGTAAAAAAAAAATAGTCTTTTTAGTTGAGTAGGTAGAAACCTTGTGCTAGGGGTTTTAAAATATCACGAAGGATCTATCATTATTGGCTAAGCTAGATAGCCCATACAACGTCTAGTGAAGTGAGGGGTGATCAGGCTCCAATACCCAGGCCTCAGACAAAACTCGCGCACGGAATTGAACTCCCACGCATCTTTGGGTGTATCAAGAAATCATTCTAGGGTTAAAATTTTTTTATCTAGTAGGAAGCTTATCGGCCTTGTATCATTCATAGTCTACGGGACACAACATCCTCGACGATTAGCCTCCCATACTATCAGAGAGGTAGATAGTGTGCTCAAGGGTATGTATGGAATCCTCCTTGGGTAGTAACCTAAAATATTGGTCCGAGCACTATTGTTTGTCACTGCGGTATAATAGAGGGACTATGGGTGTTACATACTCCTTTACCTAGCATACCCTAGTTCTGTTAAAACTTCAACCTACAACAAAATCACAAACCAAAACTCCCTGTTTGTAAACCTGCATTCCAAATTCCCAAAAGTGGGCATATGAGAAAGGAATCCTCTACCAAAAAAATAGCATAAATTACATGAATTCAGGATAGAATATAAGGGTGATAATTAAGTTGACAGTCTGGAGAATAATAGTCAAATTTACAGTGGCAGTAACAATCAGGTCAGTCAGGTCAGCACAGTCAGGTCAAAAATTGTAGTTTTTAGTGTCAAAACATAACTGTCATAACAGTAACCTATACAATATAGAGAATCTACAGACTATTGAGGTAAGCAGTGTTAGAGAGACTGTTAGGGCTGAGAAAAACATTGAGAGAGTGACCAGAGACCAATTATAGATAGTGCTCCAGTACCCAACTTTTGCACTATAGCTCAAAATCCAAAACTGTAAACACCATTAGACTTCGCAAAACAGGAGATAAAAAAAAAGTTTGGGGTGCCAAAAAGTAGTGTTGTGGTATATAGCTCATTATGACCACCTCTTCGAGCTGATCATTTTGATATATAACACCCAAGCACTTTTTTGGACACTTACTAAAAATAGTAAGTCTTGAAACCCAATTCTAATTTTAGTAACTGGTCACAAAAGGTTCCAAAATGGCCTAGGGTACCCGTGGACATCAAAAAGAGCTAGAAAATATGGACTCCTTAACAAAAGCCATTGAGAATTTGAACTTGGAAATTTTCTCCATAAGGGAAGAGGTCCAAGGTCTTCGTCTAGATCATGAGGCCACTAGTGCTCGCTTAGAAGAAACACTGATAGAAGTGGGTAGCAAGTTACATAAGGGACCACTCAAAACAGAACACCAGGCTAAAAAATCTACAAGGAATGACCATGACCCATCCTTTAAAATGCCAAAATTGGACTTTCCTTAATTTAATGGGAAGGATGTTGATGGGTGGTTATGTAGGGTTGATCAATTCTTTAGACTTCATAATATTCCCACATATCATCAAGTTCAGATGGCTTCCTTCAATTTGGAATCTAAGGCTCTACACTGATTCCAGTGGTTACGTAATTCCAACCCAAATATCTCTTGGGAGGACTTTGAGTCCCAACTACTAACCCGATTTGGGCCTAGTGAGATGAGGACTTCACAGGGGCCTTGACCAAACTGCAACAAACATTCTTAGTCTGTGACTACCAAACTCAATTTGAATAAATTGGCCAATAAGACACGAGGATTGATGGAAGGGTTCTTCAAGAGTTGTTTTATCAGTGGGTTAAAATGGGATCTCCAAGCTGAAGTAAAGATGTTGAAACCATATTCCATGATGGAAGCTATCACTTTGGCTCATCTGGCCGAATCTAAACTCTCAATTCAAAGGTGCCCCCCACGGTTTCCTCAAAATTGACCTTCATTTCCTTTTTGAACCTAAAATTTAGTGGATAGTAAACCTAATACACCCAAGTGACTGGCTACAGAGGAGATGGATGCATGTCATGCCCAAGGATTATGTTAAAATTGTGATGAAAAGTTTTTTAAAGGACATAAGTGTGCAAAAAAAATACTGTTATTGATAGATGTTGAGGAACCTACTAACACTGACCAGAGTGATGAGGATGAGGACCCCCCTGAAACACCTTCTCCACAGGAAGAAGATACATAGGGGTCTGATGCAGAGATTTTAGTCCATGCTCCTGTAGGCATTACCACTCCACAAACCATGAAAGTTGTGGGATTTTTCAAGGGCCAACGTCTTACCATCCTTATTGATTCAGGCAACACACATAACTTCATTGATCCTTGAGTTGCTAAGCGGGAAAATTACTATATCCACACTTGTAATTCATTCGAGGTCATGGTAGCCAATGAGGGAACATTACCTTGTAAAGGAAAATGTCGCAATATCAAGATTAGGATAGGGGACTATGAACTCAAGCAGGACATGTTTGCCCTCTAGTTGGGAGGATGTGATATAGTTTTGGGATCTCAATATTTGAGTACATTGGGCACTATCAGTTGGAACTTTGCAGAAATATAGATGCAATTCTCCCAAAATGGACAAACACACTTACTCAAGGGCTCCCCTGTAGGAACACCTCACCTCATTAGTTCCAATCGTATGGAGAAAGTGCTAAAGAAATAAAAATGTGGGGTCATTGCACAACTCTTCTCCATCCAACCAACCACTTCACTAATGGCTTAAATTCCATCAAACCTACAACTAGTTCTACCCAAACATGAAGTTGTCTTTGCAGAACCAACTACACTACCACCACGTCACTCTCACGACCATGCTATCCCATTGCTCCTGGGTAGCGCACCACCAAATATCAAGCCATACAGGTACCCTCATACCTTGAAATTAAAACTGGAAAAACTAGTACAAGAATTACTCAAGGCTGGTGTCATCCGACCTAGTACTAGCCCCTACTCCTCACCTGTCCTACTTGTTCCCAAGAAATATGGCTCATGGCACCTATGTATTGACTACCGGGAACTCAACAAGACTACGATCAAGGATAAATTTCCTATTCCAGTGGTTGATGAATTACTCGATGAACTACACGAGACCATGTATTTCACCAAGCTTGATCTTCGCTCTAGGTACCATCAGATCCGGCTCAAGGATGAGGACATCCCCAAAACTGCATTTCGCACTCATGAAGGTCATTATGAATTCTTGGTAATGCCATTTGGTCTCACAAATGCTCCTTATACATTCCAAAGTCTTATGAACAACATCTTCCGGCCCTTTCTACGAAAGTTCATCCTTGTGTTCTTCGATGATATCTTGATTTACAACCACACATGGGAAGAGCACCTCAATCATGTGGATCAAAATTTACAACTATTGGTAACCCATAACCTTTTTGCCAAAATATCCAAGTGTTCCTTTGGTCTGATTGAAGTAGAGTATCTAGGACACATTGTCTTACAGAATGGCGTCAAGGTTGACCCTAAGAAGATTCAAGAAGTTCAAGAGTGGCTGAAACCTCACACCCTCAAGGGACTTCGAGGATTTTTAAGGCATACGGGCTATTATCATAAATTTGTCTGCAATTATGGGAAGATAGCTGCCCCACTCACCTCCATGTTGAAAAAATATTCCTTCACTTGGACAGGGCCTGATGACCAAGCCTTCATTGAAATCAAGCATGCTATGACCACCACTCCTGTATTAGCCATGCCAGATTTCTCTAAACCATTTCTCATTGAAAGTGATGCTTCTGGTTGTGGTATTGGGGCAATTTTGATGCAAGAAGGATGACCTGTGGCTTTTACTAGCAAGGCACTCTTTGATTGTAATATGGGGAAATCCACATATGCTAAGGAAATGTTAGCCATATTGCATGCAGTCACACATTGGCAACCTTACCTCATTGGGCATCACTTCTCCATCAAAACCGACCATCAAAGTCTCAAATATTTTTTGGAACAAAGAGTTGCCATGCCTGACCAACAAAAGTGGATGTCTAAACTCATGGGCTATGATTATGATATCACCTACAAAAAGGGAAAGGAGAATATTGTGGTTGATGCTCTTTCTCATCAAATGGAGACCGTAAGGATGTTGTGTTCCATATCAGCACCACTTCCCCAATGGATTGATTCCTTACGTCAAGAAGCACGTCAGGATGCAAATTTGCAAGCTTTGATAGCCTTACTAATAGATGATCCAGATTCTGCACCAAGGTATAATTGGAATGGCCATGATCTGCACTACCATCAACACCTGGTTCTACCTCATAAGTCCCCACTTTGAGAGCTTCTCATGAAGGAAATACATGCCACTCCATTTGCAGGCCATTCAGGGTTCCTTAAAACATATGAGCAACTCAAGTGCACCTTCTTTTGGAAAGGTATGAAATGTGACATCCACTCTTTTGTTGCTACTTGTGATACATGTCAAAGGATGAAAGGTGAAATAGTGCACTCTCCGGGCACTCTTCAGCCATTGCCTGTCCCAGATCAGGTTTGGACTGACATTGCCATGGACTTTATAGAAGGGCTCCCTAAATCTGGAGGTAAGTCAGTTATTTTTGTGGTAGTGGACTGCATTTCAAAGTATGCTCACTTTTGTGCCCTTGACCATCCTTATACAGCATCCATTGTTGCACAAATTTTTCTTGACTCCATATTTCACCTTCATGGCATGCCAACCTCCATTGTATTTGATCATGATCCCACCTTCACTAGTCATTTTTGGCAAGAGTTGTTTAAGTTGCAGGGGACTCAGCTCAAAATGAGTTTAGCCTACCATCCATAAACGAATGGTCAAACAGAAGTTGTTAATAAATTCTTGGAAACCTACCTTCGTTGCTTTGTCTCAGATCATCCCACTCAATGGGCCAAATGGCTATCCTTGGCCGAATGGTGGTACAACACTTTCTATCATACCGCAACCAAACTCACACCATTTGAAGCAGTCTACAGGCACCTTCCACCTACGCATTCCTTTTACATTCTTGGCAGCTCCAAGGTCTAGGCCATTGACAACACTCTAAGTCAACACACCGAGGTCCTTCGCCAACTTAAGCAAAATTTTAACATGGCCCAGAATTGGATTCACCAACAAGTTGATCAGCATCGTTCTGAGCGTAGTTTTTATGTAGGTGATATGGTCTTCCTTCGCTTGCAACCGTACAAACAATCATCCCTAAAACTTCATAGGTGCCAGAAGATTGCTATAAAATTCTATGGTCCTTAACAGGTTCTACAAAGGATTGGCCCCACAACTTACAAATTGGTGCTCCCACCTACTTCCAAGCTTCATCCTATTTTTCATGTTTTTGCTCTCAAGAAAGCTATGGGCACACAGGTACAAGTTCAATCCACACTTCCTGAATTGGATGAAGAAGGCTCCATATTACTTGAACCTTGGCAGTTTTTGGATCATCAGACTCCCACTCTTCACAACCGTATAATTATAGAGATCCTGGTTCAGTGGCATGGGCTTCAACCTAAAGATGCTACATGGGAGTCTCTCCACCAACTCTAGCAATAGTTTCCTCATTTCAGCTTTGAGGACAAAGCTTCTTCAAGGGGAAGGACATGTTAGGATCCCATCCTAACCCTTATGTAATAACTTCCATGATGTAATAATTCCTAAATAACGTGGGTAGTACCCATGATTAATATTTTCTAATGTTCTAAGTTTTAGCTTATGTAGTGTCTATGACAAATGGCACCCTTTTTATGTAACACATGGTAGATAGGTTATGTAAGGTGGCCTTGTGCATATAATTCGAGTGGCATTATGCATGTAATTCGAGTGGCAGTATGTATGTAATTTAGGTGGCATTATGCATGTAATCCAAGTGGCATTTTGCATGTAAGCCAACCATGGAAGGGAACTCTTTAAATACTTGAGAAGGCACCAATGTATTCATATTTTTACAAATTAATGAAGTGTTGAAGGAGGTTGTCCCCTCGAAGAGGCCTGCGATTCTATCTTATTGTGAGATTGATCCTTTATGCAAATTTATGTTATAATGTGTACTTTATTTCAAATATATATATTTTTTATTGGTAGAAAGGGTGTTGAAAGGTCCCTGAACCTTGTACAAGAAGAATTACATGAAGACTAGAGCGACCGAGAAGGTCTAAAGATCAAAGAGCGAGCAAACCTTCCCACGAGGAAAAGAGTTGTAAAAACGCGACCAGTTTGGTGATGTCGCAAAATCACGATAAGAAGCACCGTTGCAGCCAATAGAAGAAGGGATGTCGTGAAATCGTGACAAGAAGTGCCATCGGCCGAAGGAGGGAAGATGTCACGAAATTGTGAGAAATTGCAGGGTTGCTGCTAGAAGAAAGGAAGTGTCACGATGTCATGACAGGTTGAAGGGTTGGAGCCAAAAGATAAGAAGAGTCACGAAATCACGACATGAAACAAAATTGTGACAAGGCAGAAGAGGTGTCGCGAAATCGTGACAAGAAGAGACATCGCACCCGAAGAGAAAAGGTGTCACGAAATCGCGACAAGAAGTAAGACCGCTGTCAAAGAGAAAAGGAGTCACAAAATCGTGACATTTATGGGAGCCCGCTGCCGAAGAGAAAAGGTGTCACGAAATCACGACATGATTGAAGACTGCTGCCAAAGAGAAAAGGTGTCATGAAATCATGACAAGATGGAAGACCGTAGCCAAAGAGAAAAGGTGTCGTGATATCGCGACAAGATGGAAGACCGGAGCCGAAGAGAAAAAGTGTCGCGATATCGTGACAAGATGGAAGACCGCTGCCAAAGAGGAAAATTGTTGCGATATCATGACAAGATGGAAGACCTCAGCCGAAGTGAAAAATTGTTGCGATATCACGACAAGATGGAAGACCGCTGCCAAAGAGAAAAAGTGTCGCGATATCGCGACAAGAAGGAAGACCGCAGCCGAAGAGAAAAAGTGTCACGATATCGCGACAAGAAGGAAGACCGCAGCCGGAGAAAAAAAGTGTCGCGATATCGCGACATGATGCAAAAACGTGCCCGAAGAGAAAAAGTGTCGCGATATCACATGTTGCAAAAACACTCCCGAAGAGAAAAAGTGTCGCGATATCGCGACAAGTTGCAAAAATGCTCCCGAAGAGAAAAAGTGTCGCGATGTCGTGACATGTTGCAAAAACGCTCCCGAAGAGAAAAAGTGTCACGATATTGCGACATTATCCAAAAACACTCTCGAAGAGAAAAAGTGTCGCGATATCGTGACATGTTGCAAAAACGCTCCCGAAGAGAAAAAGTGTCGCGATATCGCGACGAGTTGTAAGACCATCGCCAAAGAGAAAAAGTGTCACGATATCACGACAAGTTACAAGACTACATTCGAAGGAGAAAAAAGTGTCACGATATCGCGACAAGAAACAACCTAGCGGCCAGAGGGAAAAGGGATATCACGATATCACGACATGCTAAAATTTCGTGGCCAGCAGTGAAAAGTGTCGCGATATCGTGACAAGTTGCCAAAAAACTGTCGAAGGGGGAGAAGAAGGAAAAAAGGGCACAAAAACTCGACCAGTTCCAAGAGCAAACAAACCCGGTCCCCTGCCAACCACTCACATTGTGCAGACATTGGTACTTGTAGAAGCGTCCCTTAGGCCAATGGGAAAGGAGTCTCTCCAAACATGAATGTCAGATTCGCTAACTCCCTTGTTAGCAAGCCAGTCAGCAGCTTTGTTTCCTTCCCGGTACTGGTGTTTAATGACTAATTCTGGGTAAAGGCCAATTAGTGCCTTGCATTCTTGGAAAATCGAAACATACTTTATTTCGAATATTTTTTTTTTTGAAAAAATTGAAAAAACTTGTATTAAAACAAATATCAGTTACAATTGGGAGTAGACACATCCCAGCCGAGCACAAGATTACAAGGCGTGAAAATGTGACACTATTCACCTTAGACCGCAAAAAGTCAACAAGTCATGAAATTGTGACATGTCACAAAATCATGGCAGCTAACCTTCCTTGGTCGTGATGGAGCGACATGTCATGAAATCGTGACATGCCACGATATCGCTACAACAAACCTTCTTTGGCAACGACAGAGCAACATGTCGCGATATCGCGACAAGAATCCTTCCTTGGCCACGACGGAGCAACATGTCGCAAAATCGTGATACCGCTCCTCCCTTGGCCGCATTGGAGCAACATGTCCTGAAATCGTGACAACTTTCCTCCCTTGGCCGCGACGGTGCAACATGTTGCAAAATCGTGACAACTTTCCTCCAATGACCACAGCGGCGCATCAAGTCACGAAATCGTGACAAATTTCCTCCCGAGGCCGCGATGACGCAACATGTCACGATATCACGACAACTTTCCTCCTAAGACAGTGACGGCGCAACAAGCCACGAAATCGTGACAACTTTCCAACGGCGGCCGCGATAGTGCAACATGTCACGAAATCGCGACAACTTTCCACCAGGGGCCGCGATGGTGCAACATGTCACAAAATTGCGATGACTTTCCAATGGCGGTCACGACGACACAACATGTCACGATATCACGACAACTTTCCTCCAGGGGCCGTGACGGCACAACATGTCGCAAAATCGTGACAAATTTCCAACGGTGACCATGACAGCGCAACATGTCGCGATATCGTGACAACTTTCTTCCAGCGGTCGTGACAGCGCAACATGTCGCGATGTCGCGACAACTTTTCTCCAGTGCCCGTGACGTCGCAACATGTTGCAAAATTACGACAATTTTCCTCCAGCGGCCGTGACAGTGCAACAAGTCGCGATATCACGACACCTATCCTCTAGCACCCGCGACGTCACAACATGTCGTGATATGCGACAACTTTCCTCCAGCGGTCACGACAATGCAACATGTCACGATATCGCGACAACTTTCCTCTAGCACCCGCGATGTTGTAACATGTCGCAATATCACGACAAAAATAGGTCGCGATATTGCAACAAAAACCACCCTTAGCTTTTTCTTTGATCATTGTCTCAGGGATATTTCAAGACCCTGCCTAATCACCTCATCCTTAATAGGCATGTCACTATGCAGCTGCACCCCTACCTCTTTCTCAGCACCCATATTAGCCAAGAAATTTGCCACTTTGTTGAAATTTCTACTCACATAAAATGGAATCACATCATCTAATTCCCTCCATAAATCCTTGATTTGAGAGACTAGAATCCTCAACCTCCATGCTCTCAAAGCAAAGTTCCTCATGCAGTCAAGAGCTCCAACTAGAATTTGAGAGTCAGATTCAAGAATTATCCTCCTGTGGCCCTGAGTAACTGCCCAAATAGACGTAGATTTGATAGCAATGGCTTCAGCTTCATTGTTTGTGGCTCTTCCCAAGCCTTGCAGTTCCCAATAGAGCACTGATCCCTCGTGATTTCGACAGACCACACCAATGCCGACATTACCTGGATTGCCCTTTGCAGCTCCATTAGTATTGATTTTAATCCAACCTTCTGGGGGAGGTTTCCAACTAGCTCTGTCCTGTCCCTCTTGCTTTTCAACTCCCTCTTCTAGTGGCCTAGGACCAACCTGAGTTTCCTCTTTAGCATGGACGACAACTGTTTCTATGACTTTACTCCAGATGACCTGCCAAACTCCATCAAGCGAGGAAAAAGTCTCTCTAAAAATTCGAGCATTTCTCTCCAACCACACTTGCCATAAAATGAAGTATAAGCCAAGATCCCAACCAATTCGAAGAGCTTTAGATTTAAATCTACCCCTCTTCCATATTTCCCATATATTGGTCTGATTCAAATCACCGTTAATCTGGATTTTATTGTGAGAGAACCATCGTTTCCAAATCTAACGCATTAGGTGATCGACTGTTTCCTTGTTCTTGTGGCATAAAACACATTGAGACGGACCGATGATTCCTCTACACCTGAGATTGTCAAAAGTGAGAATTCCATTGTGCATAAACTGCTAGGCAAAAAATTTCACTTTCGACCAGCCTTTGGAGTGCCAAATATTTCTCCAATCCTCAATCAGAAAAGAATGGGGGGAGGCTCAGGGAGGAGCGTGTCATATCCATCCTTCACTATATATACACCAAGGCTCCCATATCCCCAATCTAAATCATCCTCCTCGTCTCTCCCTATGAGAAACCTTTTGGTCAAGATTTTGGTCAAGATGGGTGCCAACTCCGGAGGGATTGGAATTGGCCACTCCTCCAACCTCTTAAACTTCTTAAACTTATACTCCCCCAGCTGAGTAGTGTTGAAATAACTTTCAATTTGGACCCAACCCTTGGATTCTATGGCAGATTTTATTGGAAGTAACTCAGGGAATTCAACAATGATGGGTGGAAACTGATCCCATGAATCGGTCCAAAAACGGGCCTTCTCCCCTCTCCCCACTTTCCAGAATAGTTGGTCTTTAATAACCTTAGATCCTAGCTTGAGAGCCTACCACACCAAGGATCCCGAACCATCCAAAGGGAAATGGCCCACCTCATTGGGGTGGACATGACCCAAGTATTTACTAGTTAGGACTCTACTGAATAAGGAAGTTGGCTGGGAAATCCACCTCCAGTACAACTTTCCAGCCAAAGCTTTATTATTTAACCTAGATCCTCTCAATCTCAGCCCACCTTTTACCTTGGGCTGGGTTACTTTATCCCAGCCCACTAAGGTCCACTTTCTTTCTCCCTTTGCTCCTTCCCACAAAAACTTTCTAGCCATCCTGTCCAACTCTTTCCATATTGTAAGCGGGGCAGCCAAGATAGAAAATTTGTAGATAGGCATAGCTTGAATGACTGATTGTAAGAACGTTAATCTGCCACCATAACTTAACCACTTGTGAGACCAGTGATTAATTATGTCCTTGATACACTCAAGAAAATTCCTCCATGTGTCTAATTTCAACTTCTTAAAGTGCAAGGGGATCCCCAAGTAAACCACAGGGAGAGAAGTCCTAGTGAATCCCAATATTTCTAAAATTCTGTTTTGAAGCCTTTGTTCCAGATTAAAAAAGACCACTTTGGATTTCTTGTCATTAATGACCTGTTGAGTAGCCCTGAGATAGACATTAAGAGTATCCCTAATCGATCTTGCTTCCCTGAAGCTGGCCACTCCCATAAAACCAGTGTCATCCACAAACTACAGGTGCGTTAAAACTTCATCCCCCACCCTAACACCCAATAATCTACCTTGTTGTCTTCTCCTCAAGAAGATTCTGCCAAGACCTTCAGCCAAAATGAGAAATAGATAAGGGGAACAAAGATCCCCTTGGCAAAGACCCCGAGAGGCTCCAAAAGGTTGCGAAGGAAGGCCCTTGATTAGAACAAAGTAAGTCGGGGAAGAGACACAGCTCATGACCCACTCTATCCAGTCCTATGAGAAACCAAAGGCAGCCATCATTTTGGCTAGGAAACTCCATTCAACCCTGTCATAAGACTTCGACATGTCCAATTTTATGAACATCCCTTTATTCCCAGAAGTGTGCATTGAATGTATTGCTTCCTGGGCCAGAACCACCCCATCCAGAATCTGCCAACCCTCAACAAAACCCCCTTGCTCAGAGGAGATAATGTTGTGAAGAAGAGGTTTTAGGCACTCAACCATTACCTTTGTGATTATTTTATACAACACATTACATAAGGCAATAGGCCTATAATCTGAAATATGAACCCCCTCCTCCCCTTTTGGAATTAAGGTAATGAAAGTGTGGTTTATAGCTTTAAGCATTCTCTTATTTTCTCTGGATTCCTCAACAGCAGCCCTAACATCTTCCTCTAAGTAGTCCCAAAAAACCTAAAAAAACTCAATTGGGAAACCGTCGGGACCAGGAGTTTTACCAGTACTCATTCCAAAGACCACAGCCTTCAATTCATCTCTATCAATGGGTTTGAGGAGGGCCTGATTTTCATCCTCAAAAATTATAGCAGGAATGCCAGAAATAACTTCATTTTGGGCCTCTACATCTTGAACCACACTTTCCTTAAAAAGCTTTGAGAAATAATCCATAGCATAGGAATGTATACCTGGAAGAGTATCAAAGGAATTACCGTTCTCATCTTGAAGGGCCTCCATATTATTCATTTGCCTTCGAGCACAAGCATTCCGATTAAAGAATTTTGTATTTCTGTCCCCTTCCAATAACCAGGTGGTTCTTTCTCTCTACCTCCAATAGGTCTCCTCCTGGAATGTCCTCCACCGTTGAATGCAAGGCATCATCCTTAGATTTGAGTTGGTCTATAATTACTCCTTCTCTGAACTGCTTTTGGACCTCATCCCATCGGGCCACCAACGGAGCTCTTTGGGCCTGGAAGTCAGTTTTATTAGACCACCTCCAATATTTCAACTAAGTTTTGACATATTGAAGTTGTTTGTGGATTCTGAACATTGCTCTCCCATAATCTGGGTGGCCTTCTTCCCACCACTGAGGGATTTTCTCCCGAAGTTCTTCTTTCTAAAGCCAGAAATTCTCAAATCTGAAAGGTTTGTGATGGTGTCCCAACCTAGTCCCGCCTTCCAACAGAATAGGACAGTGATCAGAAATAGGGCCTGCTAAAATCTAAAAATTGACATTCCATTTTACAAACGCCTCCTCTGAAAGTAGAAAGCGATCTAGCTTCACCTTCCTACTATGTGGCTCCCGCATTTTATTAGTCCAAGTGAAGTTATTGCCCGGACATTTAATGTCCACTAAGTGCAAAGCCTAGACTTGAGCAATCATGAAACGGTCCCCTGGATCCAAAAGAGGAGATCCCCCTTCCTGGTATCTAGAAGATAATTTAGCGTTAAAGTCCCCCGCTATAATCCAGTCTAGATCTTCCCTTGATGCTCGCATATCATGCACAACCTTCCACTACCGCCTCTGACCCTCTAGGTTTTGAGATCCATAGAAGTTAGTGATTAGAATGAATTTTTCCGAGACATTATTCCTAAAAAGAGAAGTGAGAACACCCCTCCAGGCAATGTGATCTATAGCAGACCATTCCAGAGAGTTCCACAGAGTAACAATCCCCCCTGAGGCACTTTGGGCAGCCACATCCATATGACCAGCACCCCTCCAAATTTTGTTGACTGTTTTAGACATAAGATCCAAAGACATCTTAGTCTCTTGTAAAAGCAAAAAATTAGTATTGCTATTCTCTAATAGCCTTTGAATAGTAGATTGATGGGTTCTGCTATTTAAACCCCTTACATTCCAAGATTGTATAATCATGGGTTACCCTGGGAGCAATAAGAGTCAATTGTCCTCACCGATCCTCCCATGATCAATTTGTCCCCTTGGGCTGCTAGCAGCTCCTTATTGGATCTTCTACCTGCTCCCTGAGAATTGCTATTTTTTGGTCTTTTTTCTACCTGGGTTATCCCCAAAGATGGCCTTTCCCTGTTCTTCTCTGGTGTCCCCATGTGAACATCCTGAGATACTGTCTGCTCCTGGTTATGCACTACTAAAGCCCCTGAACACACTGGCTATGATACCTCATAGAGTTCAACTACCTGTTGTATGACGGGAGGGGATGAGAGAGGGAGTTGCCCAGGAATGTTAGAAGTTTCCTTGAAACCCTCCAAGCCCTCCATAGAAATATCCTCTTCATCAACCAATGACTTAAAAATATCATACCTATTGGTAGGCCTGAGATGAGATTGCTCCTTTCCCTCCTTTTTCTTTGTCCTTATTTTTCTTTTGGGCTGTTCAAAACCCTCTCTCTGAGCTTCCTGGCCCTGACCGATACTATTAGGATCTTTATTAGGAGCAGCCTTATTGTCTTTAGGTAGGTTTGGCATTCCTAAAGGGGCCTCCATTTTGACATTCATATTAATAGGACATAAATGGGCCAAATGTCCATGCTTGTGGCAAACCCTACATCTGAAGGGTAGGGCCTCATAGTCCAGTTGTTGAATCCAGGAGAGACCTGCCAGTTCAATTTCCAACTCTGTCGGCAAAGGCTGGCTGAGATCCATCTCCACACATATTCGAGCATACATCGCCATGCTCCCTTCAATAGTGTCTCTGGCAACACCCAGATGTCTACCAATCAAATTTCCAATCATTGCCAATACCTGCTCACCCCAGAATTCCATTGGAAGAGCATATAATTGGATCCAAACTAGGACAGCAGTAGGTTCAACACAAGGATCGAAACCCACCCTCCAGGGTTGAACAAATAGCCCTGTCGGGCCATGGTTTTTCTTCTTCGACTCGAAAGCCTTATTTCTATCGACCAAAGTCGAGAAGCTAACAATAAAATAACCATTACTAATAAACCACAATGAATACTCACCGTGGGGCTCCCAGTTCTGGCGGATCCAAGAATGTAGAAAGTTCAGGGAAGGGCGAATACCCATGAACTTGCAGATTAAATCATGGTTAGCTCTGTAGAGGACTGATTCTTCAACCATGCTAGGTTCAATGATGATTTTTGGCCTAGAATCGGCCTGCAAAAAACAACCATTCACCCGATGTGCTGATGACCTATTCCCAGCAGCCGTGAAGAGCTTTTTATATGCCATCTTTTGGGCTTTGGCGTTCTTCGAAGGAGAATCATCTTTAAACAAAGCAGCGTAAGAGCTGGTACTTCTTGGAAAAGGAGCTAGAGAAGTCCCTATTGGACCCTCATGGGGCACCGATCTGACATTCAGATCCACCGTATCCCAAAGACACTTCAGCAAACTAGCAGAAGCCAAAGATTTTTCGAAGATGCAGAAACCCTAGTTCAGACAAAAAAAATTGCCAGAGCTCATTTTCCCCCCAATTCGGTATGGGCAAATCCAAAGCTCATGAAAATATTACATTGATTTTATTTCAAATATTAATATGATATTTATGTGAGTTTATTTCCAAGCAATTATGTGAGAGTGTGTTTATTTGAGTTTATTTTATAGTAGGATCCTAATAGAAGGTTGGCAAAGGATGGGCTTCTTGGTTTCCTTTGTACTCATTGTGTAGAAGTGAAGATAAGTTTAAACTAAAAAGTACTGCATGAAGAGGAAAAGCAAGAAAGCATTGAAATCAAGCTAAAAGAAAGAAGTCCAAAAAAAACTACGCTTCTCAACCTTCCTTGGATCAAGTGCGTAGCCAAAAAATGCCGAAAAGAGCCCAAAATTGAGTAGCGCTAAGAAGAGAGGAAAATAAATAATTTACAAAGGTCACACTTCTCGATCATATTCACATTAGCCACACAAACCAAAAAGCACCGAGAAAAGGCCAAAACTGAGAAGCGTCGAGAAAAGGCCGAAACTGAGAAGCATCGAGAAAAGGCCAAAATTGAGAAGCATCGAGAAAAGGCTGAAACTGAGAAGCATCAAGAAAAGGTCAAAATTGAGAAGCATCAAGAAAAGGCCAAAACTGATAAGCACCAAGAAAAGGTTGAAACTGATGCTAGAGAAGTCGAATAAAAAGTAGTTATGACCTAGAACCTTTTAGAAATGTCATGTTGTACCATATTCAATTATGAGATCGACGAAGAGGAATTGATTTCAATAATTGCCAATGACGATGATGGGTTAAACCAGAAGGCTATTGCAACAGAACCAGGAGGTCATAGTTTGCAGCATCATGAATGATAATTAGTTAGAGAAACCATAAGAAAATCAAATATCCCTATAATGCTTAAGGGCAAAAAGAATTATTGTAAAACCTATAAATATGGGTAGCTACCTCCTTCCCAAAGGTCGGCTCTGGAGTGTTTGCCTGCACCACTATGTATTTCTTTGCAAATTGATGAATAAAGTATTACAAGGGATGTTTACCTCGAATTTATGCTAGTGTTGAATGTCGGACTTGATATTACCTCATCTTACTACTATGGTTAGTCTATTATGTTATTTTGAAAATCTAACTTAGAGTAGATTGAGTTAATTGTTTATGTATACATGTTTGTTAAGAATTCTATTTTTGTCAAATCAAGGTATTGATATTATTTTGTTAAAATTAGATAATCAATGCTTCTAGATATTTAAAATTAATTTTCTGAATATGAAAAACACCATTCAATAGAGTGACTACATAATCTTTGAATGTTGTTAATCTCCTAAGATGATTTTATGAAATCATTTGTTAAAGGATACTGTGTGGTTGTCTATGTTGTTAGCTTCACCCAACCATATTAAATCCATTCTTTCTAACCCTATCATTTCTATCCTTAACTTTACTATAATTGAACGAAATATAGTCAACACTCATTAAGTTGAAAAGGAGCCAGCCTTCTCTGGAGGTTGAATCAAAGACAGTTTGGTTCTCCCAATGTTTAGTCTGGGCTGTGATCAATAGGTGCTCACCTCCAAATATCAAAAGATGATAATCACAGTTCTAGCGAGAGCTAGATGAAAAACTAGGCTACAATGAAACCCTTGCTTCCTCGTCATTTATCTTCATTTATCATCATCATTGTTAAGCATCTTCTTATTCTAAATCAACAATCTTGGGGGTATCCAAAGGTATTGTTCCTTCCCCACCAAATCCTTTATCAATCAATCCATTTTGGTTCTTTCATTGCATGTTGTGTACTTTGTTCATTAGATTTGATCTTTTGCTAGGATAAATTACTTTAAATCACTTTTAGTGATCAGTTAGCTACCATCGTTACCTTTTCTTTTGTTTCTTTTTTAATTCAAGGTCAATTTTTGACTTTTTGGTTCTCTAATTTTTGCAAGAAAACTCACCAGGCTGATCCTTTAAGGTAGATAAACTAGATCCAACAAAGAGGGAGATCATAAATATCCCCTAAAAAATACCATCCACATAGGGACACTTGTAGCCATAGAGCCAATTTCAATCAAAAGAGCCTATGTAACAATTCCTACCACTTTACAGAGAGCATTGGAAGGTAGGTGCTCTTGTCTTCATTGCTAGGTTTGATTTCACAACAAACCATTAATCTAGGATTTTGTTCTATTTGTAGCTTTGCTTTTTTAGGTTAGATAAATCTAAGAAAAATTTACCTTGTCATATGTATGCTCTCCTCTTGTACTGCAAAGTGATCTTGGGGATCAGGAATATGGTTATAGATTTTGAGGTCAAAGAACTTTCATTTGATTTCTAGTAAGTAAAATTGCATTGCATATTCTTACATTTTGTAGACACCAAATTGCATTCATTCATCCACCTTCCTAGTCATCCCACCTTTCACTTGTCCTCCATTCCATTTTCCCACCTTCAAAAGGCCCATTTTCCCTTTCCCACCTTCAAAAAGGCCCATTTCCCCTTTCCCCATTCAAAAGGCCCATTTTCCCTTTCCCACCTTCAAAAAGGCCCATTTTCCCCTTTCTCGCCAAAATAAGACTTATTTTAATATATATTATATTATTTTAATATTTTATATTATATTTAATTTATTTAATATTAGATTATATAATTATAAGTTCATTTAACCTCCACCGTCCGATCAGATTAAATCCCTACCATCCATCCCACTCAATCCATGCCACTTCCATCATTTAATCTTAGCCACATGATCAAAAGTGTAAAGTTAAGAACCCTAAGTTAAACCCTAAAGCTAAGTTATAAATACAAGCCCCTCATATTAACCAAAGGGGGCTGAAATACTGAAAGAATGGAATGTTGAAGAATCTTGAGGTCTCTCTACTGAAGAATACCCTGAGCACCTTTAGCATACCCTAGGATAGATTCCAACCAGCCCCATTCGTTCTGTCACTATTGTTCACTCGTCCGTCACTGCCTAGAAAATTGCTGCACTATTTTTTGCATCCGTTAGGATTTAATCAATCAGCCCGATCAAGTCACATCTACTGTTGAGCAATGTAAATCACTTCTATGAGTTTTTATTGTTAAATCTGCATATCTATAAGTGCTACTTTTTATTCTTTCAATTAGGGTTTTTAATCATTATTTGAGGGTCTCACTCTGGGGAGCCCTCTCATGTGCTACTAACTCCTTAATTATTTTTGTCACTTGCAGGTCTATAGATCATCAGGCTATTAGAGCTAGAGTGGCCTGACTTCGGATATTCAAAGCCCACTCACCCTATTGGGATCAAAGTCGCAATCTTCAAAAGACACTATTTTATTTTATTGCTAGGGTTTAGGAGAACCCTAACCCATTGTAATATTGTATCAAAATACTCTTGGAGAGTAGCATTGTATCAAAGAGTTTAATTGGCTTCCCCCCATTGTCAATATTAAAATTGGAAAATTTTGTCCAGTATTTCTCTCTGAAAGCACGAGGATATGGAAAAAAAAGGAAAAGCCAAGATGCGATGTAAATGAACAAAATATAACGCTAAATCCTATGAATTGAAAGTGCATGAAAGGAAAGAGGCATGAACGAATCAAAACCAAATAAAAATCCAATATGGAAGAAAACCCTTTTTATTAATATTCATCGGAACTCGGTTACAATTCGCCTCCTCCCTTTTTAGGGACTAGAAGCGTTAAATGTGTTATCGTCACACTCATGGATGCTATTCCTTATTTCGTGTGCCCACATGTAAAATGGGTAGACCAAACATCGCTGCCACTTACGTTGATGAATATTGACTCCTTAATGCTCCTCTAATGTCCAAATCCTACATTCAAGGAAACTAAAAACAGTTAGTAGCACCTATGGATAAAATGAAACATGCAATCCTCACGCCTTCAATTAGCACATGCAAAATATAAATAAAATGATAACTGAAATAGATCAAAATGAACTAAAAACTTGACAAGAGCATCAAAAAATCATCGGGAAGGCACTGCAAAAATAACAGTCAGAAAATTCGCCATATATTCGTATTCGCTCTGGGGCGGGGCGAATAGACCTGCAACAAAGTGTCCAAAAGCACTGTCCCAAATGTCACACCTGGAAAGCTCCAAATCACCTGCAAAGTTTGGGGTTAGCTAAAATGGGGTATTTTGGGAAGACCCAGAAGGTCAGATTTTCCCAAATTTGCCTCTATCACCAGGAATTTGATGATGCTACCTGCATGTTAGTAAAGACGGGAAATGATAAAAAAATGATAAAAAATGCTCAAAACGATGTGAAATTTGAATGACAACCTATCTAAGAAACATAGAATTAGATGCAAAAATAATAGAAAGAAAATTTACCACAAATTTCTAATCGCTTCGGGGCGGGGGATTAGGACTACAACAGTGTGGGGGGCGCCCGGGGGCAGGACGCCCATCATTTGGGGCCCGATTTAGGCACCAATCCACTTGGGATGGGTCCAAAACCTCTTGTGGGGTTTTGTCGGCAAATTTGGAAGGATTTTGTGGCCAAATTTTGGGTTTTGGTTTCAAATTTGCGCTTCCAATAACCACCCTATGACCTCCCTTCTAAAAGAGATCAAGGATGTGAAAGGCACAAATCAAAAGGTGTGTGTGGATGTAAAATGATAGCACTTCATTGCTCAAAATGCTCCTTCTCTGTATCTCTTGTGGTGAGAAAACTCACCAATTTATAGACCTAGAGGTCTCTTGTGATTGAGCATGCAGAGGTGCCACTTGGCAATCATGCCTTCCCAGGGGGAGAAGATTCCTTCCTAATTATGACTGCCCCTATAACTGCATCTAATGCTCGAAAATGCTCACTCACACTCCCATGCAATGAAGGAAGAGTTAAGTGGTGGATCTGAGCTTCCATTTGTCAATATTTGACTTTTTGCCCATCAAACCTGCTATTCGCCCCACCCTAGAGAGAATCCTGCTAATCGTCCCTGGGTGGAACAAATACTAGTTTGTAATCATCTCTAGGTGGAACAAATAAGTAGCAGAGTTCTTGAAGGTACCAAATTGACCTCTGACCTTCCAAAACTGCTGTGAGAGTGGTTAGGACCACTTTTTAACCTCTGGGGACTGCACTGGGGGCTGTGTGTGTCAATGCGATCAGTGTTTGCAGTCACATAATCAGATTGGTGATGTTTTGGTGTCTACAGTATCTTTGTGTATTTACTTGTAATTTTATTTTTAGTATCGCATATTTGCATCTACAAATGGCGATCACGATGGGAACCCACAAGGGTTTCACTATTTGATAGATCTACCTTGCTAATTTACTGTTATTGTTGTTTATTGTAGATTTTTAAGAAAACGTAAAAGTCATCGTGTTCATCGCTAGGGTTTCTGAAGCATTCTGTAGCAGTTCCAGAGATCGCGTAGGTGCTCTTCCATGTTACACAGGAATCCTTTCACATTATGTAGGCATTCTTCCATGTTACGTAGGTGCTCTTCTATGCTTGCACAGGTGCTCGGCTGTGCCTGAAATTAATTTGAAGCAGAGCTAAGGCTTCCAAATTTTTTAGAAAACGTAAAAGTTGTTGCATTCATCGCTAGGGTTTTTGAAGCATTCTACAACAGTTCTAGAGATCGCGTAGGTGTCCTTCTGCATTATGTAGGTGCTCTCATGTGCCTGCATAGGTTCCCGACTACACTTGAAATTAATTTGAAGCAGAGATAAGGCTTCCAAGTGAGTTTTGTAACCCTAGTTGGTCATTTAACAATTTACATATTCTGTTTTCTGCTACTATTTTTTGTTGTTTTTGGGTTTAACATTAAGTAATCCGAGAAAGAATCTACAAGAAGTCATATCTAGGGTTTGTGTGTGTTTCAATATTTCAAATTTGTTTCTTGTCCTAAATTCGTAGATCTAGGTTATTGTTTCCATTGTTGAGTGCATGTGAAGCAGAAAAGCATCCTATATTTTGCATTTTAGGGTTAAATATTGCTTAAATTTTGCGTATCTAAATAGGAACAACATTTTGACACTTAAAGTAATCCTACCCTAGGCTGGTCCCTTTGGTAGAGAGGTGGACGAACCCTCTGATGCTATTTTGATATCATCGGGTATCATTTATAGGTAGGGATTTTAAGGGTGTACTATGCGCTCTTTAGATGAAATTACGTCTTTGTGTTGGATTCTGATTTAGATTAGTGAAATTAGTCATCTTTAACATTGTCTACACACCATAAAAAAAAAGAAACATAAAATTAACATCACACACTGCACGCTCCACTTTTTAACAGTAGTAATTGGATTTCATCACCAACTATTGCTTGAGGTTTGGTGATGGTGGCATTCATCTCCATCCATCAAATCTCTGCCCTTAGACACCATAGGATTACCCCCGAGCAAACTTGTTGGAGGTCATTACCAACAAGAATCTTGCAACCCTATCCAGCCATAGATTTTTCCTTTATTTCATTTAACAAAGATTAGGTAACATCAAACACACCAACAACACAATTTTAAAAGGAACCACACATTAATGAAGAAAATAATACAGAATGAGGTAAGCCACACAAGGTGAAACCTAGGACTGATTTTTTTCTTTTATCTTTAAATTCCTGTACAAGTTTTTACAGTTGGTTTTATTTTGATAATCTTTAAATATTGGATTTAAGTACTTTATGGTATTAACAAGACATCAAAATAACGTAATAAACCAAAACAACTTAATGGAAAATACATTTAACTTGGCTTTACATTAACCATTTCATCATTTCATAATTAACATGGCTCAATCTTAGCCATTTCATCATTAACATGGCTCAACCTTAGTCATTTCATCATTAACATGGCTCAACCTTAGCCATTTCATCATTAACATGGCTCAACCTTAGCCATTTCATCATTAACATGGCTCAACCTTAGCCATTTCATCATGAGCACCTTCCTAGTCATCCCACATTCCACTTGTCCTCCATTCCCCTTCCCCACCTTCAAAAGGTTCATTTTCCCTTTCCAGCATTTAAAAAGGACTATTTCTCCCTTTCGCACCTTCAAAAGGCCTATATTCCTTTTCCCACCTTCAAAAAGGCCCATTTTCCACTTTCTCGCCAAAATAGGACTTATTTTAATATTTTATATTATATTTAATTTATTTAATATTATATTATATAATAATAAGCTCATTTAACCTCCATCGTTCGATCAGATTAAATCCCTAACATCCATCCCACTCAATCCATGCCACTTCCATCATTTAATCTTAGCCCTAGGATATGACTTAATCTTAGCCACACAATCAAAAGTGTAAAGTTAAGAACCCTAAAGCTAAGTTATAAATACAAGCCCCTCATATTGCCCAAAGGGGGCTGAAATACTGAAAGAATGGAACTTTGAAGAATCTTAAGGCCTCTCTACTGAAGAATACCCTGAGCACCTTTAGCATACCCTAGGATAGATTCTAACCAACCCCATTCGTTCTGTCACTGTTGTTCGCTTGTCCGTCGTTGCTCAGAAAACCATCGCACTATTTTTAGCATCCGTTTGGGTTTAATAATTCATCCCGATCAAGTCACATCTACTGTTGAGCAAGATAAATCACTTCTATGAGTTTTTATTGTTAAATCTGCATATCTATAAGTGCTGATTTCTATTATTTCAATTAGGATTTTTAATCATTATTTGAGGGTCTCACTCTGGGGAGCCCTCTCATGTGCTACTAACTCCTTAATTGTTTATGTCACTTGCAGGTCTGTAGATCATCAGGCTATTAGATCTAGAGTGGCCCAACTTCGGATATTCAAAGCCCACTCACCCTGTTGGGATCAAAGGCGCAATATTCGGAAGACACTATTTTATTTTATTGCTAGGGTTTCGGAGAACCCTAGCCCATTGTAATATTGTATCAAAATACTCTTGGAGAGTAGCATTGTATCAAAGAGTTCACTTGGCTTCCCCCCCATTGTCAATATTAAAATTGGAACATTTTGTGCAATATTTGTCTCTTTGTGTATTTACTTGTAATTTTATTTTTAGTGTCGCGTCTTTGCATCTACACATTTTACATTAAAATAGAAGACTCAATTCATGTATGCTCTCTCCTCAAACCTTAGGGTGATCTTGGAGATAAAAAAAGAGTCATTTATTCTATAGTCAAAGAACCTCACATACTCTCCACATCATTTCACATTAAGAGGTCCCGTCTCTCATGTATGCTCTTCCCTCATGGTTCATGTGACCTTGGGAACCAAAAGTGGACAAGTCACCTCCAATCAAAGAACCTCATCCTTTCCTTGCTTTCTTATATTAGTTTTCATTTTGTGCATTTTCTTTGCTTTCGTAGAATACATTAGCATAGATTTACTTTTAAAGTTATTTCTTTTTTAAGTCATTTACTTTCAAGCCCTTTACTTTTTTGTTTTGCGCATTTCATTCCTTAAATCAGGATTTTTGTTACTTACTTTGTTGTTTAGTTTCATTAGAATAGAATTCCTTTCTTGAAAGTAGCATAGGAATTTACTTTTTTGTCCAATTAGTATAGATTTATTTTTCTTGCTTGATTAGAGTAGGAATATTTTATCATTGCTTCTTAAAATTTGCTCATATATTTTCAAAGAATTTTTTTTGGTTAGTCTAGGTTTGTTTTCTTAATCTAGGGCAATCACAATTTTATTTCTTGGTATAGATTCATTCCTTGTCATTTAATTTTATCCAACTGCATTTCATTTTATAGATAAAATTGCATTGCCTTGCATCTTGGGTAGGAAAAAGTATTCCTAGCTTAGACTTTGCTTTAGTCTAGGATAAATTTACATTGGAATTCCTAGGATAGCTCTTGTTTGTGCATCATAGTTAGATGAAAAATCAAATCAAAACACCAAAAACATAGCTTAAATCACACTTGCACAACACTTTTAAAAATCGATTGGTGATGTTTAGTTTCATCACTAACCATTAGTTGCCCCTTTAGACACCATAGTTAGTATGCATAGTTTCATGGACTTCATCATCGAGAAGTTGAATACCCTTGGTATTAGCTCAGGGTAGTTTTGAGGTTAGATGCCCTTGCTTATAGGGATAAATAATTTGTTATTATGCAGTTGTCATTCTTGACCAAGCCCACCTGAGGGGGAAGCAAAGGCCAACTTGGTCGATGCAAGTGTAGACAGTGTCGCCTCTTATATTCCCTAACAAGGATATTGGATATTTTTTTATCCTTTAGACACCTTGAGCCATTCTTGTCTTGGGAAGCTTTTGGCTACTTATGCACAACTTCTCCCAACATACTCTTGGGTATATCGAGGAGCATGCATAGACATACCTTTAGACATCACCTCTCCACCTCTTATAGATTTTTAGGGATAGATTACATCAAACACACAAAACACAAAAAAATCATAACCCAAGCAACATAAAACAAAAAAACACATATCAAAGCATGTTAAAAGCCTTTATTTTTCATTGTTTGTTGTTTTCTTATTTCTTTGCTCTATCTCTTCTTGCGTATGATTATCACTCAAAGTCAAGCTAGAGCACAAGAACACTATTCTATGGATCCATCTAAGATGATTACTCCTTCCTCTCTGACCCCTCTGACTTGTTCGAAGGAGGCACCCTTCACCCTACCTTGTAGCCTATCCACTATGTATCATATTTTGTATATGAGTTATGTGGGTAATCTTGGACCCCTACCTTATGACCAAGGCCTCATGTACGAGGCCACCTGCATAATTTTACCTAAGACCCCTAGCAAGGGGACCTCTCCATATTTCTCAAACCCAAATATTATTCATTTTGTGTCTAGAACTTTTAGGCCTTCTTCACCTATGTCAACCAACCTTCACCCCCTATTTCTTCTAGTTCATGCCAACCCTTCTTGTCCCCTCCTCCTTCGGATGATTTACCTTGAGTTTCTTGGTCCCCAATCCAAGTTCTTGATCATTACTTTCCCTCTCTTTCCCAAGAGCAGACCCACTCTCATATCTCCCATATCTCATCAATTTCTACTACCCTTATCATCACCCAAGTTGTGGGTACCGTGTCTATCATCCTCGGTACCTCTAATCCTAATGGTCCTTCTTCTTCCAATATCACTTCATTTCAAAACCCTACCTCTAGGTGTCCAACCTTATTTTCTATTTTTTATATAATTAATTTCCTAATACATGCATGAATGTTGCTTCACATCCTACTTATTCTAATCCTCCAATTACCTTCCACATCCCCACTCTACCTTAGGAGTCCACACCCTCCAATCCATATCCTTTTACAAATTTTCCTGCACTCAATAATCCTCGCTTTGCTAACATGTATTATATTTCTTCTTCTCTCCCTCAACCTCCATTTCCTCCTTCTACGTCTTGCCCTCAACCTTCTTCTTATCCTTATTATTCTCCTCCTCTTCAAGATTCTTCTTACCTTCAACCTTCTTATGATTATCCCTATTCGTAGTATGCCCCATCCATCACTTCTCAAAAAACCCTCTCATATTGCTTTCTACATTACTTCTATCCCACCTCAACCACCCCTGACTATTCCTCATATTTGTCCTCTCCCTTCTAATCCACATTTCTACTTCACTCAACCTCCTTTATGGACTCCTTATTCACCTATCACTCCACATCCTTAGCAACTTCCACCCACTCCCTATCAGTGGTCCCCTTCACATTTGCAAATTCCAAATAAATCTCCTTGCATTGGATAAAATCCAGCTGAGTTTTACATTTAAAATATCTGCTTAAATAAACATAGATCACACTCATATATCCTCAAAACATGGAGAATAAAATTATCTTCTACTAACTAACCCTTATCTAGAAGCTTGCCAATTATTTATCTAGAATATGTTGGCCAAGTTCCACATGAGCAACAAAGTATCACATTATAATTTATTTGAAAATTAGACTTATGAATAAGTCCTAACCTAAGGTTTTATTGAACCTAGGAACTTAAACCTATACCTATAAAATGATATCCATATCATACCTCCCAACAATAGAAGCATTGGACCCTAATTCTTTTACAAGTAAGTGGGAGAGAATGTGGTAATTTTCAAGTACCCAAATTAGAGGATTACAATTCCTCATATGCTTTAGATAATCTATAAGTTGGAGGAGTTGAGTAGCTAAAGCAAAAGCTGATGTGGAAGTTGTGGTTGATATGGTACCTAAAGAAGTATTGCAAGTCTTGTTGATGAAGGTATGAGCTAAGCTGAAAAGCTAAAATCCATTGAGAAACAAGCCACTAGGGGTAAAGACTCTCCAATGCATGGAGTACCTATGTGATTTCCATGATCACATAAAGAGGACCATGGTATTATGAAGGAAGAGACAATGACAAATCCCAAAATGGAGTACTCAAAGGATTCCCATGATTGAAAAATAATATCTCCTTTTGTAGGAGCCACTACACCAAAAAATGGCTTTAACGACATCTAAATTAAAGCAGTTTTTTATGATAGTAAAAAACCACCCTAATAGATCCTAAGAGGGTGATTTATAACCACCCTCTTAGGATAACCTTTCTCTTAGTATCACCCTAAGAGGGTGGCTATAAACCACCCTTGTAGGACTAAGATGATGGTTATAAACTACCATCTTAGGGGTTAAACTAAGACAGTGATTATAAACTGTCGTCTTAGGGTGATCTAAGAGGGCAGTTTATAACCACCCTCTTAGGGATAAGAGGGTAGTTTATATCCACCATCTTAGGGGAACCTAGTTTTTTTTTTGTGCCCCTATGAAAGTGGTTATAAAACGTCCTCTTATCCTTAAGAGGGTGGTTATAAACCGCATTCTTAGAGGTAGTTTAGGTTTTTTTAATACATGGGATTAAACCCTATGCAATGACATCATTTTTATTTGAAGATTTATATAGTCTATCACACCTTAGCTACTATAACCAGTCCACCATGCCTTAGCAACCTCCACTTCGTGCCTTAGCTACTCTAACCTCCATGCCTCACCTTAGCTACTACAATCATTGTGCCTTAGCTATTGCAATCAATGCATCTTAGCTACTACAACCTCCATGCTACACCTTAGCTATTGTAACCTCCACACCATACCTTAGCTACTGCAACATCCACACCATGCACAACCTAGGGCTTTTAGGCTTTGATTCGTGCTTTTTATTTTTTGGTTGGGGTTTACCTTGAAACTTCTAGGGCTCTCGGGCTTCAATTTATGTTCATTTTTTGGCTAAGGTTTGCCCTGAAATTTCTCTAAATTTTTTTCTAATTACCTAAAATGACGAGAGATGAGGGCCGAAGCTGAAGGCACATAATAGGGTATGAAGATGAATATGAGGTTAGTTAGGTTCAATGAATTTTGTATTATTTCAAGTATTTTTACAATTAGGGTTTGGATTTTTTAGTTTGTAATGTTGTGTTTACACATGATATTTGTAAAATTTAAACCCTAATGTTGTGTTTACACATGAGGTCTCTTCGAAAGTTTGTCACTCAATGTTTTTTTAGGATTGATAAAACATGGAGCTATCCACTGGGGTGTACCCCTAATAAATTCAAAGGATATTACATTCAGATTTTTTCCAAAATTTGCCATGATGGCATACTACTATGAAGGTATATATATTGCTCATTATACTATTCCAAGCCCTTTGAAATGAATCCCATGGGGTTGGGGGGAAACACCATCGTGGAAAACCAACTATATCCGATATTGGTTGGCCAGTCAAAGGAAGGACTAGTACTCAACCTTTTAATAGGTAGGGATATTTTTTGGGATGCAGAGAATGATATGAACTAAGATTTTCTATCTCAAGAGGTCGCTAGGGGAATACTGCTACCCAACCAAAATAAAACACTCCCATACAGGAACACAACCACCCCCACTCTTTGCAGATTTACAATACCCTTGATCAAAAGTCTGTAATTATACATCCTTAGCATATGGGGATAACCTTCCATCAGATTATACATACTGTAATATATAGTAAATACACTAACATTTTACATGCAGGATACACATACTGTTTTCTAAACCACTACTCTTGTCGTTTCATCAAAACCTCCTAGGACTTGTGATATGAGAAAGACTTGAAGAAACTTCTAACATATTGAAAAAGAAAATAAAGAGTGAGATATAAGTGACAATAAAGCAATACCTTACTATGTTTTATCATTTGTAGAGGAAATAATTGTATCATGCAAGAGAAACCATATCTAATCGATCATCTAGAGAGGCCTCTATCATAGAATCCTCATTCTTTGTGATGAAAAACCCAACAGGTTTTGGTATGCGATACTTCTAAGCTATTTCCAAGACAAGCTAACCAATTTTAATTTGTTTATGATGATTGTTGACCTCCAATTTCTTCATTCTCTAAAGTTCTTGCCATAAGCTAGGTAACTCTACCTTGGGCTTAGACACATTGGCAAGTCTAAATTTACCATGAGCTTGGTGAAAGGGTTGAAACCCATTGAAGTACACAATTGAACTATTAATACAAGGTAAAATAAAAGCTATCCCTTACTCACACAAGGGGGTTTCACACGTCCAAGAGGTATGTTGGCTTGGCCATGACCTAAAAGATACCTTTATATCTTACTTATTTCATCTCATTATGTATCACAAAAAATGCTGAGACCAAAGTATTTAGTGTCAAATGTCCACAATGGTATTATGAACATCATGTCTAGTGTGGGATACACCAAATTCTTGCTAGGCTTTGGCATTAATATTTTTTGCTTTTAATTTCTCCATCTCCCATGCTTCACCTAAGTAATTGTATTTACTCAGCATCTTAATCATTTCATTCAGGAGGTTCTTAGCCAAATCCACTTTAAAGTTCATCCAAAACCATCAATAGTTCTATAATCATATTGCATTTTGGTGCAACCGAATCTATTATATTACATAGCAACATATTCCTCTCCCTGCATTGACACTTCCTCTCATCTTTTGATGGATATTTTTAGTGATTTTAAAGCTCACATTTCTCTTTCCATGCTAAAATCCTCACTGAATTCAAACCATCCTAACAGGCTCTTAGGTGCCTTCATCAGCAATATGACAACAGGGGAATTATTAGCACTCATGGTTTTCACTAGAGAACTTTTGAAAAAAGTAGTAATATGTATATGGTTTTCACATTTTCTCAAACATTAAATGTAGACCATACTAAACTAATTGAAACAAGATAGAGATTTTACTTGCCTATTGGGCTTGTGGCAAGTGGTGGGAAGCAAAAATTTTCATACCATAAACTAAGGTTCAAGTGGTGGAGAGCAAGGATTTTCATCATAAGCTAAGGTTCCAATCCCATGGTGAACCTTAATATTTATTAATTTTCTGTTAAACTAAGTTTGATTGGTTGAGACGAGTTGTACTATAGTCAATGACACAAGAATAATTAATTAGAAAGTTCTTTTGCTATTTTATCTATTTTTTCATATGGTAAGCATTGATTTTCTATGTTCTATTTGTTTGATGATAAATAAGAAGGGTGCTATATACACAAATTTAAACAATAACAATATATTTTACTACTTACAATCCCTACACAAGAGCACTACAATATGCTTTGTTGTTGGTAGTGGTATATTATTTAAGTTATCCGTTGTATATGACATCTCTTCTTGTAGCATTATAAGGCAAAGACCACAACAGTTGGAAATCAATTTTCTTTACTTGTTACAATTTACAAAGGCCATGCATGAATCATTTTATAGTTTGTTATGTTATCAAAAATTATTCTTTAACTAGGACCTTTAAAACATCACAAAATGTAGTTTTTTAGAAAGAATCCATATTTATTTTATATTATAATCTCATGCTAAAAGGTTAAACTCAGCACAAGTGAATAAGATCAAGATAAGTGCCAAAATTATTTAGGTTTCTAAATCTATCTTAGAAGCAAGGATTTGTGGCAAGTAAAAAAGATAAAATATTCATAAGTATCCATAGAGGAAAAATTCATAGAAATAATAGTTGACATTTATCAGTCATACTATTGTCTCCAAATGCTCTACATATCTACAATACACATTTGTGACAGTGATGTGTGACACTCAAAACAACAATATTTTTGTATAGGAGTTTTGTAGAAAATTTGACCTTCAAAAGGCCTCTAAAATTATTGCTTGCTTACATAAATTGCACTTCTAGTAGATAGATAGATGCAATTGTAATAACATAGCTGCATTAATTGTATACCTAATCCTCAACCAATATGACTCCATTCACCATCTATTGGTTGAAGTTGTTTTTCAGATCAACAAACTCTTGGAGTGCTTGTGTTGTCCTGTTCTTGTGTTATTTTTTTGAGGCTTATGCATGTTTGGTAATCCTCTATGGATATACAAGTAATATATACAATTTATACAAGTAACATATCAACTACAACAAATAAATCTTATTTATGACAATAAGATATAAATAATATTTCTTTAAGTATAGTATGTTATGGAGTATTTAAAAATAAAATATAAGACTTTGCATGATTTTATACATTGTAATGCGTTTTTAGGATGTTTAAAATATTTATTATCAGTTTTGATGAGCTATGATGAATTGGCAACAACTTGTTGGTTTAAGTTCTAGGTCTACCAATATAACACTATTAGCTGATTTCCATTGAAAATGAATCCTCAAGCATGATATGTACAAATATATCTAAAGGTGCACTATCTATTTGAAATTGGACTAATCACTGGGACAAAGTACCATCCCAACTATGTATGGTCAATTCCTCAAAAATAGGAACAATCTATACATCCCATATAATTAAGGAAATTCCTCCTTTCTACGTTTTACGATGATAAACCACTAAGTCTAAACCACTAAGCCACCTTTGGATATCTTGATTGTAAACATATGATTAATAGTGTCTTTCAATTCAAAGAGACATGTCTCTCCCACTTTAAGTTGATTATCCATAGCAAAGTATTTCCAGCTAGATTCAAACCGTGGATAAGTATTATGTCTTCCAAATCAAGCTGGAAATACTTTGCTATGGACAATCAACTTAAAGTGGGAGATATATCTCTTTGAATTGAAAGACACTGTTAATCATATGTTTACAGTCAAGATATCCAGAGGTGTCTTAATGGTTTAGAGTTCTTGGTTTATCATCGTAAAACATAGAAAGGAGGAATTTCCTTAATTATATGGGATGTATAGATTGTTCTCATTTTTGAGGAATCAACCATACATAGTTGGGATGGTACTTAGTCCCTATGATTAGTCCAATTTAAAATAGATAGTGCACCTTTAGATCTATATGTACATATAATGCTTGAGGACTCATTTTTAATAGAAATTATCTTGTTAGTTTAAGTTTTAGGTCTACCAATATTTGTGTTGTATTGCTATCTGTTGGTCAATATACATTGAGGCAACATGAACAACGATTGCTTACTGCTTATTTAGGATTGATTATAAACCATATGTCAAGATCTGGTACTACTATTATGGCTCGTGGGAATCAAAGGCTTGAGAAACTAATGTTCATTAGGCTAATTTTTTCTTGGAATAGGATAGTATGTTGCATGTGTTTTTTTTTTTAATTTTTGAAGAACTAATATCTATATTCCATTTACAGAGAACCCGTTTAGGTAAGTGACTACTTGCTTATGATGGTTGAAAGATTCTGTACATTGTTGGGGATCTACCTTTTGCATTGAAGTAGTTTATGATAACGTTAATTAATGCAAAGGAATCAAACAATGATCCAAGGTACATCATAAAAATATCCTGAGTTATTGAACATTACTTGGAATTGTCATGATTGTGTTAATTTATTGTCTTTGGCTATTATCCAATTATGTGGGAATTATGTTAGCTATTCAATTTAATTGAAAAATAGAATAAACTATTAAATTCTTCTACATTATAAATTTTCTGCACATAAAATATTGAAGTTTGAAGTTTGAATACAACCAGGTGGAGGTGGTAGGAATAGAACCTATGACTCTTTATTCAACTTTACAATAGACAATCATTTTGTTTGCTAACACAAGTAATAAATACAAAATAATCACAACATTGGGATCGGTTTCAATTCTTAGCAACTTTTGGACACAATTTTCTTCTCCACTCTTTTGCTAAGTCCCATTTTGATGTAGTTAAACTGGACTGCAAAGTCCTTGCATCATGTAAAATTATGTTTGTTCAATGTAGGTTCTTGTTCCACATGACTAGTTCACATTCCTTTCATAATAGTCTTTATGTTTTTAGGTTTTACAAGTATATGTCCATAAGTAGGTCTTGCAAACTTATGGTTATAATCTTGAAATTGTTGAGGTAGCACTCATTAGATGTGTAATGGACTTTCACCTCACACTCCAGTTTGTACTTCATGTATGAGTTTACAAACCTAAAAAGGATAAGTGGTTGAAGAAGGAGCATTCAACAATAGGGAAGAATTAAGGGCCCAACATGATATACAGTGCCATCTAAGGACAAGAATGCTCCTTACAGGTAAGCTATTCATACTTTTCATTCCCACAATGGCCTTTCCCAACATTTTATTTATATACATATATACGAACTTTATGAATATTTTTATTGAATGATCTTTTTTTTTTAGTTTCTTAATTATAAAATTAAATGACCATGGAGGTGGGCTACTTTATATTTGCATTGTTAATGTTAGTTAATAAATAAACCATCTCTTTATACATCCATAGGATCTTCGAATCATAAAAATGTCAATATTTTTACCACATATACCTAACTGTATTAGTTGGACATCCAGTTGAACATGGGGGGATGCTTATCACATTTTGATCCCGGGTGATTGTTATGGTAAGTGTCTCACCTTCCTAAAATACCACATCATGATGGACCTCAATTCAATAATCCTATTACAGAGTTATTCTATGAAAATTTCTTGAAGTTTGGGCAACATGAACACTAAGTTGTTTCATACAGCTAGGAAAAATATATATACTTAAAATATTAGGACAAGTGATTGAGGTGATTAGCATGGAAATGAATGGTAAGTGGTTCTGACGATATGTGGGTAATAAGCTACTAACTCATAGGAGTTTTATTTAGGGCATATGATCTATAAAGTTTAAATTTTCTCAATATACATTTTTTTTTAAGATAAAAGGAGTGACATTTAATTTAAAAAGCTAATAAACATTTGTAGAAAATATATCCTTACACTATATGGGTGGTATTTATAATTTCATACCAAAAGTAGTTGCTCTTTGATACTGACAAAAAAATTGAACAAAATGGATGCATGAGTCGCCTGAAACATCTCCTTTTGGTTTAATATAAAGAACAACATTCATCACTATCATTATGATTTACTCTCAGTCCATATTAGTTGATTGGTTGTGATAGTAAAATACCATTAGATAAGGAAGACAAGGTATTGACAGTACATGCAAGATCTCATTGTTAATCATGTTACAATGTCTGCTTGGTAGCTTCTAAGATTTGATTAGGAGGATGAGTTCATATCAATACATTGATGTCACAGGGACTATAGGTGGTGTTTTGAAAGCCAAGACCACAAAGATAATTGTTTTCTATTACTAAGTATAAATTGATTGATTCTCAAAGAACTAGAAGTATGTGCGAGATCTTGTTTATTATCAAGTAGCTTTGTAAAGTTTGTAAACTCTTGGGATGTGATTATGGACTTAAAACATGCACTAACAAAATTGTTTCTACTAAAAGAGTGTTGAATAAAGAGTCATAGCTTCTTTATAATTGATGGCATAACTTATTTGATGGTATAGTCCCTCCAACATGGATCGTCTCATTTATATTTTGTTTTTGGATGAGACCATAAGAGGGTGGTTATAAACCGCCCTCTTAGCCCTAATAGGGTGATTTATAACCACCCTCCTAGGTCACCCTAAGAGGGCGGTTTATAACCGCCCTCTTAGGTCACCCTAAGATGGAGGTTATAAATCGTTGTCTTAGGGTGACCTAAGAGGACGGTTATAAACCGCCCTCTTAGTCCTAATATGACTGTTCAAAATGCCCTCATAGTTATAAGAGGTCAGTTATTAACCACCCTATTAGGCCCTAAGAGGGTGGTTCTTTGAGGTGGTTTTTAGCTACCATCGTATGTCGTAGACTTTTTTAAACACCCTCATAAACAAAGGTTGAAAAAATACCTTTAAAGGTATTTAAGGGCAGTTTATAAGCATAATTAAAGCATTTTTTGGTGTAGTGAGCATCCAAAATCATGATGGCATATGAATAGGGCCATGGTCATGAAGAAATTATACTTCCAAAGTCTTAAAAAATGAAAGTGGATTAAAGGAGTGTCAGATTCAACCAAAAATGCACTCCATTTTACAACACTTTATTTTTTAAGAAGGTTTGAATAAATTAAACTTTAGAGCATCATAGGTCAAAATAGACCTTTACAAAATTGCAAAATAATAGTTATAGGAGAATTGAATCGAAAATAACTTTCCAACAAGTATACATAAGGCCATACTCAAGTTTGAATGGAGCCTCTATTAGGGAGAAAATCTACATGTTCTCTGATAGCAAAATAAAAGAGGCATTTGACCATTTATAATTTGAAAATGGAATAAATTGTTAAGAGAATATTCATAGGAATACTTGACATGTTTAAAAAAAATAAAGTGTGGTGCATCAATGGCGTTCAAAATTCAACTAGATTGGAGGTCAAATGATCAACTATGAAGGGCAACAAGTGAATGATCTATGCGTACCCAGTCAACAATGCTTCTATGTGATGACCATTAGATGTCGGGTACCACAAGAGATGATGTAATACCTCTTGGTCATGCATAAACATGGCTTTCATGACCACCTATGGGTGGTCATCGTAACATGAGGTCTCTACCTATCTTAAATCATTCTTGGTCCATCCCACAATAATTGTGGGATAAAAATAGTGGCCCAAAAATAAAACACAATGTAATACTGTTCAAAATGTTTTTTTGCCAATACTGCATACCCACCTCTACAACCACATGTTCACAAATGAATGATTTTTGTGGAGGCTCATCATGTGATGTGAAAATTCCATGTATCATGCAACAATTGAGGTTGCTTTAGGGTAGGAATCCGTACGATGATTGGTCGGATTATTTTTTTGAATGCAATGGACTTATCATCAGAGCCTAAAAATAGGCTTGACAACTTGATAGTGAGCTAACATCATCAAAGGCATCATATTTTGGGCCCCTACATCACCCTTCATAAAATAAATGACCCCCTTATCCAACCTGAGATTTGATGAAATCAACATCGTAGTAGATGATTGGTTTCTGGAGTCACCTTTGTTGGGCTACAAAATTCATGAATCAAGGGTTGCATCTAGTGAGCATAGGACATGGCACAGAGAGCATATAATAATTTCTAAAGTGCATAGGAAACTTAAAAAAAACCAAACATTTCACTGTTGACAACTCTTGCATTTTCTTAAGTTTGTCAAGAGCCAGTCTAAGGCCAACAATCATGGTAGATCCTTTCATGAATGCAAACGATGACAATTTTTTATCGCTCTTTTGTGCTATGATATTCATTCAAGAGCCAATATCCAATGACCTCCACTATATGACATCCACAAATGACTTCTTATGTCCTTCGACCATCTCACTGAGCATTTTGAGAAACTGGGCTCCTCCTTGAAACAACAAAACTGTATGAGAATGCATTTACGATTGGGATAGCAAAAAGGTTTAAAATTGATACTCAAATGTTGATGTTGATGTTTTGGAGAGAGCCATTGGATTCGATATTGGGACCTAGGACCAGTTAGATATGCTATTCTTGGATTTTTTTCCATTGGTGATAAGCACTAGTAAGAGGTCATCCATAAAGGATTGACAAAGGTCAAGATGTAATTTTTCTGCTATAACTCCTCAAAGGGCTGACATCACGTCATAAATGAGGTCAAATTCACTGTCTATTTTACTATCATCCATGATTTTTTATAAACAAAAAGTGAAAAGGAGCCATGGAATAAAACCTTTTGTAGCTCAAACTAATGGAAAAACTGTATCCAATTGGATGCTTCCATGATAATGTAAAGGCATGCAACTCCTTACTGGTTTTGTGGGAAGCATTCAAGCACAACGGCTTAGGATATATCAACCCTTTATATCTATGAAGATCTACTCCGCTTTGGCTAGATCCAAAAACTTATGAATCTTACCATCGAATGCATTTGTCTACAATGTTTGCATAATAATAACATCACTGATGGATTTAGAGAGCTTGACATCAAGAAATCATAATAGATATCATGGAGAATTACAATATGTGAAAGGGAGAGGGGGAATTTCTATGAGTGAAATTCCCCCTCATAGGTCAGGCAGGATCAACCTGCTCTGATACCAATGCAATAGATGAAATCCAGTTGACTTTTGCATTCAAAATAGTTTTTAAATAAGCATAGATTACATTTGTAGATCCTCAAAACATGGAGGATAATTTGATATTCTACTAACTAACCCTTATCTAGAAGCTTGCCAACTATTTATCTAGAAGATGTTGGCCAAGTTCTATGTGAGCAACAAAGTCTCACATTACAATTTATTCATAAAATTAAAAATAAGACTTATGACTAAGTCCTAACCTAAGGTTTTATTGAACCTTAGAACTTAACTTATACCTATCAAATGATATCCATATCACTCCTCCTCTCCAAACTCAACCTTTACCTGTCCAAACCCATTCAATAGTTTTACCACCACCTTATCAACCTCCTTCCTCTAATCATCTGATCCAATCAATGTATACTTCATAACATCAACCACCAACTTATCTCTCCTCCTACCCTTAATCTTATCCATATCCCTATCATCATGACCCTTTCCACCTCACTACTTCTATTGATCCTACATAGGCACCTCAACCATCTCCTTTGATTGAGCTCAATAAGTGATGCATTGACTCAAAAGTCTATAGTTGTACTCAACTAGCTATGGGTATCAAAAGACCACATATAACCAAATTTTTAACAAACCCATCCACCCATCGGTTATTGCACATCAATACCCTTACCGGTTTGAGATACCCAAATTTTAGAAATTCAAGAGGAAATAATACCCTAAAGAGCACTTGAGAAACTTCAAGTCTTTATGCTATCAAATTCATGGTAGTGATCCCCTCATGTTATAGACCTTACCCATGTACCTTGAGGGCCAAGCCTTGGATTGGTTTACAACTTGCGGCAACATAGCCTCTTTTTTTTGAGCAATTGGACAACCTCTTCCTAGAGCACTTTTCAATAAATTATCAAAAAGAAGACTTCATTTTTAGATCTATACAGTGTTCTCCAATTTGATGATGAGCAGATCAATGATTATGTCTCTAGGTAGTAAGGGGTTATTCACAATTTAACATTCTCTATTTTTGCATTGAGATGGTGAAAATATTCACCAGAAGCTATGCTAAATATATATCCACAACCTTAAAAATTCAACAACACCACTCTTTTGAGGAGGTCATTGCCCAAGCAAAATTCATTGAGGAAATTATGATTTAAGAAGGGAAACTTAAGCTTTGAAAGAAAAATTAGCACCCTAATAAATTCAACAAAGACAAAAACAATAGTAACCAATCCAAGGCCCCCCAATTGAATCAAGTAGTATTGAGTACTCCAACATTCCCTCAACAACATAGTACTCAACCTCAACAACAAAATTTCCAACCTCAATCAATCCCTATGTAGGCAACAACTCTCATATTCTAACCAAACTTCTAATCATCCCCAACATCCTTCTCATGTACCTTGTAATTAGATGACCCTTTTTGAGCCATTGTCAAATATTTTTCAAAAGCTTTATGATGTAAAAATGATTTCCTTGCTTGAAGTTTACCTTGAGGACCCTAATAGGGAGAAGCCCAGGTGTTATAAGGAATATTAGTATTACGTCTACCATAATCAAAGAGGTCACAATATCAGTGACTCGTAATCTAAAGCATATAGCTCAAGATATGATTGATCATGGAGAATTTATAATTGATAACCCCTTAGCCCCTTACAACCAACACATTGGCATCTAGCAGAATTCATTACCCTAGCATGGGATACCACAATAGCACATAGGTGCCTCAAAATCATCAACCATACCTCAAAAAATTAACCATGTGAATGGAATCCCATCCAACCAAGGTTTTACGGGTATGATCAATATTGTTGCCAAAAATTAATGACACCCAGGTTGACTATCTCAACAACGTGACCCTCTAGTTGTAATTGCATCATCGACAAATCCTCATGTGCAAGGAGCTCCTCCTTCATGGCCTATTGTTACATTACAGGGTCATATTATATATATTCTAAATATGGTACCAAATAAGCTTTTGATCTATGACCTAATTCAATAGTCTCTAGCTCATCAAGAGGCTTTGAATATCATCTTACATTTTATAGATCTAGAAATGAATGATCCAAATGTCTTTTCTAGCTTCATGGGTAGTGTGAGGACTTGCATATCATTCTTTATCCTATTCTATGATCATGAGATAAAGTCTCTTGGGGAAGTGAGACCTTATCCCCCTATGCATATCATAGCTTGCATCGATGGTACGATGTTTAAGCACATTCTCATAGGACATTGGCTCTTCCATCAACATTATCTCCATAGTTGCCTTACACCACCTTAAACTACATTCTAGCCATATTTTCCCTCCTCGCATTACCTTATAGGACTTTAATGACACTTTGTGCTCAACACTTGGTACAATCATCCTTTTATTTTAGGTGGGCGTGAAGACCATACCCATTCCTTTTCATGTCATTGAATGTGAGATACAATATAATGTGCTTCTAGGGTGACCATGGATTAGGGAAATACAATGTGTTCCATATACCATACATCACTGCTTGAAATATGTTCATGAGGGATGCCCATTTAAGTATTGCAACATGGTCTCCCTTTTGTAAGGCCCAACTCTCCCATCTACCCATATTTCCCCTACTAGTGTGCAACTTGTTCCGCTATTTGACCAACACCACCACCTTCACTATTGCTAGTTCCCATGGTGGCTACTTGTCCTCATTCTATTTTCCTAGCTCATCCTCCATTCCATCATACCAATCCTCTAAAGCCCATATTATATCCTCCTCCATCTAGCTATCTTCCTTCTTCGTGAGCATGACCTCCTCTTCTCCTTTCTCTTCTCTCTCCTTCCCCATATACCTCTTTGCTTGTCTCTTCCTCTATGGCACATGTTCATGCTTCTTCACCTATTCCTCCTCTTCTTTCTACTACCCATGTTTCACATCGCCCACCTCCTATACCTCGCATGTCAAGCCCTAGTCTTCCCCTTCTTCATATTCTACATCTCCCTTGCAATTTCCTCCTACCCCATCCATTCCATAACCTACTCCTCAAGAGTGTTACTCTTGGGAACAATGATCCACTCGATTTGATTCCCAACTTATGAATTCCCCTCCATATGATTCCTCCTATACTAGTGGATAGGATCTTGTGTCTCCTTCACCACCACTCTCATCTTCCTTGTCCTTTTTTTTTCTCTCAATCCACTTATTTTCTTCCTCAACCAATCCATTCTCACTATTAAATCCCAAAATTTTAGGGTCTCCCACCTGACCTGAGAGTCAGGGTTCACCCCACATGTTTGTACATTTGCCTAGTCCTAGTCTAAGGGAGTATGTTGTACATAATGTAACTTTATCCCCTCCTAACATAGAATCCCTTAAGAATTTCAGTCATCCTCGAGATGTGCCACTAACTATAGGTGCTATTGTTCCCATTGGCTCTTTGTCCAATCATATCTATTTTATCTATGGGGGAGTTGACTTCTCCTTTGAAAAAATTGAACCCAAAAAGTGCTAAGCACCATTTTTCAAGAACATTAATTACATATCTAACCCTTCCTTCACCATTTGATATTTTAATGCTTTCAATGAAAAGGATTCAATCTCAATCGCTACAAGGAGGGTCCATGGTATGTCATCGATCCACCTTATCAATTGCCCAAAGAAAATTTTGGATTAGACTATCACAAGGATTGCACAATTGGCCCCATTGACTATGCTTTCAATTGTCTCTACCTTCACCTCAAGAAGGCCAATGTTGATGATTATATTGACCCTAAGTATACCTTATAAATTCCTCTTGAATTCTTACAAGTTACAATGCTTCATATCATTCCATATGACACTTTTGATGAAGATATCAAGTAATTTTATACCATTTCGATTGCTTTCAATAGTTCCAAAGATGAGTTTACTCGTATTGTTACCATCCTTAAGTATCCTAAGGATGGTAATGATTACCTTTGCCTATTTCCAATTTCACTTCCTATCCTTCCTACGCTTCTCCCACCAGAGCATCCTGTAGGTCCACCTATCTTGAATCTCCCTTTTATATTACCTTAATTACCCCCACCTCAACCTAACCAATGTACTCATATGTTGCAATAACTCTTACATATTCCACAAGAGATATCCATGCCAAATCCATCCTCTAGCACATCTATCCCTCCACACCATTATCCATCCATGATCAACATTATCTCCATCGATCTTTTCATCTTGATTTGATATGTGACTGATTCTACCCACACTCTCAACCTTGATCCTAGTTACATTGACTTTGAGATGATTTCTTCTACTCCCTTTCTTAATTTTCTTCCAACTGAACAACTAATCCATAAATAAAATATCTATCTTCCCCCTCTCCTTATCATCCCCTTTCTTTTATTTTCCAAGTTGAATTCCATGGTGACGAACTTATCTTTGTTTAGAATATAGCTGATGATCTGCATCTCATTCCCACTCCCACCTAGCTAGAGGATGGCTCCTACATGCTTATCATCGATATCAAACTCAGTTATAACCCCACCAACCCTTGCATCATCAAACATAATTTTGATTTTGGGGCTTACAAGCAAGCCACTCTTGAAGGACTTGAGAACCCCGAACCCATTAATATACTTCATCCTCATGAATTCTATCCATAATGGAATTCAATAGGCTCTTTCTTCTTGCGCATTATTTGTTCCAAAAATAAAAATGAAAAAAAATATCATGAACAAAACCATCCACAAAACATCATCCAGTCCACCATCTAGTTTTTTCCCTTCATACACTTTTTAGCTCTCCTTATTTTCATGCCTTCTCTCCTTCTCTCACTTTAGTTTTATTATTTTTCTTTTTCTTCTTTCATTGCTTCCATGTCCTTGTTGTACATTCATGTACGATTGGCTACGTACCTATGGTTAGTCATTTTTCCCTCATTCTCCTTTTCTCCTTCCTCCACCTTCTTATACTCCCCAAAATTATTCTCCTCTTTCTTCTTCCCTCTCTTAACCTTATTTTCCTTCTCATTTTTTTCTCCAATCCTTTACAACCACTTTTCTATTTGGGGGAGTTGGCACTCCTCCCAACTAATTTTGCGACTGGGAGAGTTGATACTCCTTCAAATATTATTACATTTCATCTATCCACACATCAATAAAACATATTAAATCATTTCGTGCTAATTTTTTCACCTTTGGGATGTGTGAATATGCATTCCCTAATCCTAATTGGCCTAATTAATCAATGACATGTACATGTTGCATAGTGTTCTCATTTGTATGTGTTGCATTTTTATCTGTTTCATGTCTCACTATCAATTGTATAAATATATTATTTTATCTCATGCCACATTGTCTTGTCCACCATGTTACCCAAAAATCTTATGTCTTTAGCATTTTGTTAGTAAACATGCACTAGTTGTCCTAATTGTCATGATGTCTTGTTCAGCCATATTTTTAGGTTGCTTGGAAATGGAATTCATTTATGTCATTTAACCATGCCTAGTGTTTTACTCAATATTTTTCAAATATCATCATGTTCTAAGGATATTTTTGGCCTCCCTTGGCTGACTTGAGTTCTTTCTTGGACGAATCACATATCACACTTTCATTAAATTGAGTTTTGGAAAGACAACGCCATGAGTAGTCTTTCCATAAAAGTGAAATTTTTCTTGCTCATCCTATTGTAGAAAATAGAAGTACACACCATGCAATATATAAAATGAAAAGCAATGAATATGAATGTTATTAACTTTGATAAATGTTTTGCTTCCTCACTATTACAATATGATACGTGCACAAGGGTTTACAATAAAAATGGAGAGTGTGTCCTGTATACAAAATAATAATGGTGCTTCGGTACTCCTAATGCTACAACAATGAATGAGGTAGGTTTTTGGTGATTTTCATTGCATTGAATGTTGATTGGGACCAAGTACGATGCATTTGTATCGATGTGCGAGCCTGCAAATGCTGAGTCCAAAGTAGGCAACTCTTTGGATGATGATTATTTTTAGGTAGATGATCATGATTAGTGATCATCTATTAGTGGATGATCGTGATGTGCATATTGTTATGGTCGAGGAATGATAGGTCCATATACTTGGGTGGCTTTCTACTGCTATTTGGTTCTACTTCAGGTCTAGTTTATACCTGTGGGATCTGCACACATGCAAACCTACAAAAGAGTCAGTAATATCTATTGGGCCTCCCTAGGTGAGGCTCGACTACAAATAAAGTAAAACCAATGCAAGTATTGATGGAAGTGATAAACATGCAGAAGTAAATTGGATAAGCTTAATTTTACTTTCTCTAAGGATCGTTGTCACTATTTTTTGTATCATTGCGTTATGCGTGTGCATTGAGAAGCTTCCTACATAGGCTGAGAGTTGATAGTTTGGGATCATATGATCATGGGTTGAGACCATCTGGGGTGGGACGATCATGACCTATAGCATACGAAAGATATATGAAAGTGGATCTAGACCTACGGGAGGATGCAAACGAGATTCACACGAGATGGGAATGATGGAATATTGAGATCTCAAGGATATGATCGCTATGGTTGCTCAAGATTTCATCAAGGCTTCACTAGGCTATCCATCCTCATGCTCCAAAGGGAGGGTGAGGTTCAATTTATAATTTTCTTGATGGGAAAGGATAAGGAATTGGCTCATCCAGTTAAGTGCATGTAACTAGGAGCTTTCTCCTTGCATTGGATTTATCACTAGAGGTGCATGTGGGTGAGATTGCCTCGTAATTATCACCAATTATGGAGTGTGCATGCAAATTCATGGTGAGTGCACACTTTGGATTTTCCATCCAATGTGCATGCTCAGTTAAGTGGATGTGTGTGTTTGTTTTGATTTTTATATTTAAATTAAATATATTTATTTAATTTAAATATGTATGCATAGCTTTTTAACTAGTTTTATTGATTGTGTGCATGTTTAGTTAACTGACTTAGTTAACTAAGTGCATGATGTGATTGAGTGTGCATATCTGAGTTAACTGATTTAGTTAACTAGGTGCATGATTATCTTCCCTTTGTGGCTTAGAGGTGGAACTACTAGTAACTTTGAGTTCGCTTGTGGAAGGCCTTTTTCATGCATGTGATCGATTTGGATGGTGAGAGGTGGAACTGCTAGTGCCATGGATGACGTGGAGGGGTGCCTGTGAGGGTCAATGCATCCGTGAAGAGGGGTGCAAAGTTGTGTAATCCTAAGCAATAATTAATTAATTAATTATTTAATAAATTTAATGAATTAAATTTAATTAATACTTAGGAGATTTATTGCTTATTTAATATTAATTAGATTTAATTAATATTAACTGTATTAATTAATTATGACTAATTAATTAATATTTATTATGCTAGATTTAGGTGTCTATAGATGCCCCTTTTTGTATCATGTTGTGTGAAAATGCAATGTGATGCAAAAATAAATGACACCCATGGATGATGGATGAATGATGCGATGACTCTTGTGCTTGAAGGGGTCTGATGTTTGATTGCCCCAATTTGAGATCGATGTGGAATGCCCCAGTGATGGAGGTGAAAAATGCCTTTGAATATTATCATTGAACTAACGACTAACTAAACTATTGAGGCATAGGCTTACCATCGGTGTGCCAATGTGTTGTGTCGGTGGGATTTTTGTAACCACCATTGTTGAACTAAATTTATGGGAATCTATGACAAGATTCTTTGGACATTTATCAAATCCATATTGGGTGCATTGGGTACCAATCATAATCGAGGTAAAAAGTTGGTATCATCTACCCCCTCAAGTGTTGAGTCAGTAGAAGACAATAGGAATGAGGTCGACAAGGCAATTGACCTCCTCGGTTGATGAATTGATGTGAATTGCTACTGATTATAGTGGGTGGTTGTCTTTTTTATTTATTATTTATTATTTTTATTATTTTTGTAACAATTTAGTGACAATCCTAGACGATTGCATCATGATCGTCCAAGACGATTGAGCCATGACCATCATGGACGGTTGCACCACGAAGGCTATAAATAGCCAAATCGTGATGGGACTCATTTTTATAGTTATGAGTGATGAACGAGCTAGAGAGGAGGTGAACGGTGAAGAAAATTATCCTAAGGACTAGCAATTTTGAGCGATGATCAGAGCAGATGGTATGAAGTAGCATAGCAGCTGGCGGTGCGGGGTCTGTATGTAGCATGTACCCTTACTTTGTCATTTTTAAAATAAAATAAACCTTTGTATAATTTTGTTTACTTTTGATTGGTTTTTTATTTTTTTTGACATGACATGGTTGCAAAAATTGGGTTTTTGTTATATGTCATTGCCTTTTTGCAATTGTCCATGGGTGGACAGTTGCATTGCCCAGCCGAATAATTTTGAACAATCTCTTTTTTTTTTTTGGTTTTTCCATTTTTATTTGTTTTTGGGTAACCATCCATGGGTGGACGATTGCATTTTTTGACTGTCCATTTGTGGATGGTCACCACGTATGTTTGGTTTATTTTTTTGTTGGATTTTTTTGGGCAACCATCAATGGATGGACGGTTGTGGTGCTTGACCATCCATTGAATGAACGATCATTGTGTTTTTTTATTATTATTAGACTTGATGACTTATGTTTTGATGGTTTTGTTCATGATATCAGTTGCTAATGATATTTTGTGTTTGCATTACAAATTAGTGAGACCAAGGTATCGGTTCAAGAACTTGTTCTACAGGGTTTGACATCGACTATCTAAGGAGGACTAGGAGTGGCTAGAGGCTATCGAGCTATGGCATGTAGCCAAGATGGAGAAGATTCATGCAGACCGTGTGTACCTCATAGCACTTATAGACAGGTGGGATCCAGACACTTGTACCTTCCACCTACCGATGGAAGAGATGATGATCACTCTCAAGGACATGTGGAGGAATTTTAGGATACCCGTGGAGGGCGAGAGGATTTACAGTGTCTAATCATTATAGGGACACCCTCATTCAGTGGGATTATGGGTGGTACGCTGGCTTAATGACTGTTGATAGTGGTAGGATGGATGTGGAGACCCACGTGCGATTGAAATGAATCTCATCCAAGCATGTTATTTTTATGGCATTGATCTCCAATGTCATCATGCTAGACTCCTCTTGTGTTAGGTTACCATGGAGTATACTTGATTTGGTGCAATACCTGATTGAGGAGCCCAAGGTTATGATATAGGCTCCCTATTTATTAGCATAGTTATACCAGGAGATGTATGAGATACGACACCAAAATAGGGTAGGCTTGGAATGCGGTCTTCTATTACATATATAGGCCTGGGAGCATTTAGCATTAAGAACCCCATAGGTTTACCTTGCTACTCTCAGTAGGAGTTGGAGGACACTAGACCCTACACCATGAGATGGTCTAAGGATCAAGAGGATGGCAGGAGTCAATTGTTTGTAGGATTGTGGCATCACTATGCCACAAAGTTTGAAGAATTACAATTAGATTAGGTGTTGTGGAGATCTTGGTTGGGTGGGCCAACATGGCCTAAGGATGTAGAGCACCTAAGTAGAATGCAGTGAGATAGGTGGGTGGTTGGCCTATGTACTCTCAATACTCTCATGTGCTATGAAAATTTGGACTACCCCAGGATATTTTGTTGACTCCTATAATATACAAGCAGTGGCAAAGTGAAGCAACAACAAATCTGTCCTATGAGCCAGTGGGTGCAGATGTGAATATTGTGGGATTGGAGATGGATGTAGCAAATGTAGGGACTATGCCTACCTATGTGGCTTGGTTTATCGAGTAGGTTTCTCAACTAGGGCCAAAGAAAGTTGTAGGTGGTAATGGTGGAGAGGCTACTAGGGAGCCAATAGGCCAATGGGTTTGTCGAAGGATGGACCCATAGGCAGTAGGATCTTCCCAAGATGTGAGAAAGGTTGTGGTGAAGGGGAGCTTCGAGGGAGACCAATAAGGGTAGAATAAATTTTGGATCAGAGTATGATGCTCTAGTTGAATGGGTTTAGTTTTTAGAGAGGGGTAAGGCCTCAATAGAGATCTCATTGGAATAGGAGAAGAGTTATATGGATGGGGAGTGCCATAAATGGTGCGATTAGGAGGATGAGCATAACACATTATAGGCCCAATTATAGAGTCTGCAAGATGAGCTAGTTCGATGGGTGTTAGAGTGAGATACACTTGGAATAGAGCATGACCTACTACGGGTGGAGTGGGATGTTGCTAGGGCAAAGCATGATTCTCTTAAGGCTTAAGGGACAAGGAGCAGCTAGGCTATAATTGTGATCATGGCATAGCTAGATTGGGAGAGGGACCATGTGTAGTGGTAGCAGGATTAGTCATGGATCCTAGAGAATGAGCTACTATTAAGAGGAATTATATTTTCAATTAGGCCTTCATTTTCCTCTTCATTCTACCAGAGTTAGAGGAGTGGAGCATCTGGTGCTCCTCTAGGTGTTCCTCTTGTACCATGATTTCTTGAGGGATCAACCTTGTAGGGTTCAGGGGTAGGTGCTTCTCATAGGTTGATCCACCAGTAGGGGATCCATAGTCAGCAGGCTCGAGGAGAGCTAGTTGAGGACAACAGAGAGAGCAATGGAGGTAGATAGTGATGGGTGTCGAGCCCTGTATCATTTTTGATATACCTTGTATTATTTTTGTATTGATGATGATGAGCTTGAGAGCTCAATGTATGTAGCCTATGAGTGAGGTTGTATGATGTATTTTTGATATATATATATATGATTATACATCATTTATTTATGTTTTCACATTCATTTGTTTATGTGTTGATGCTTTGTAGAATGTGTGATTAGATGAATCTCTTTTTGATTATGCATCTCAATGTGTTTATGTTTTAATGTGATGTTTTATTTGTGATGTAATGAATCACTTTATTTGATGATTATATGCAATGTTTGATGAATGTAATGAATGTATGCATATACTTTTTGGTTATCATTCGTAAGTGCTTTAGACATGTTTCATTATTCATGACTTTAATCAATTAATCAAGGGCATCAACCCAATAATACTGACATATATATGACATGGATGTAAATGAATGCAATGTAATGAATGTGATGAGGTGATGTGTTGCTATGGATGCTAAGATGACATGACTTGTTCTTTCACTTGTCTTAGGGAAGAGTAATCTGAAAGTGCTTTCATGATGCTCAAACACCCTAGTGACCTCAATCAAACTCATCTACTAATCAAGTAGGCACTTGATGATACTAAGACCAACCAGGTTATTCAAGTTTCACATAGACCAACTGTGTGTGTAGTGAATGTTCATTACCAATTTTGGGTGAGGTTAGACTCATCATTTGTAACTTATGCCAATAAGCTAGCTCATCCGAGAGCGTACATAGATCTGTACAAAATAAGGTCGCTAATGTAATAGATGTGTCACCATGTGTAAGGCTACTCCATTTCTAGGCTAATTTTTATAGCCCATTGTTGTAATGAAGATCACCCCATGGTTGTCAAAAATTAAGAATTCTAGGGATTCAAGCTCTTTACCCCTTGTTTTTTTTAGGGGGATGGGGGTTTTGGGGGTACTTGCTCATTTTGTGGAAGAGCAAGGGATTTTATTTCTTTTTGGGGCTTGCTCATTTTGTAGAGGAGCAAGGGGATTTTATTGCTTTTGCTTTTTGGGATACTTGCTCATTTTGTGGAGGAGCAAGGGATTTGTAATTTTTGCTTTTGGGGGCTTGCTCATTTTGTGGTAGAGCAAGGGGATTTTTTTTGGAGGGGGAGCTTGTCCTTTTGTCAATTCTTAGTATTTTAGACCATGCACATAATTGGATGAGTAGGGGAAACTATTTGCTTTATGGAAATAGTGACTCATGATTTTGTCTTTCCTAGACACCAAAATTTGATTTAATGTGTGATACTTGTGTGTGGTCTTAGTGAAAACTTAAGGTCACCAGGAAGACCTATAGTACTCAAGGACTTATTGATGTTCAATGTAGGTTGAATGAGACACTAGGTATGGCTGAATGATCGAAAGTACCTAAATATTTTTCAAACCATAGACTTGGGAAAGACAAATTGTCATAGGGTTCTTATTGCTTTGTCTCTAATTTTTTTCTCTTCTTTTTGAATGATGGAGGTTGGATGAGACATGACTGTGTGTAATGTGGGATGATGTAGGACCAATATTTTAAGGAAGATGCCCTTGATTAATGTGATAAGATCACTTATGATAAATGAATAAAAGCATGTATTGAATTATAACCAAAGTTTAATTGGTGATGATGAAATTTTATTGCTTTGTTGTTTTTGATGATTTTTGATGTTTTTGTATTTTTGTTTTTGTATTTTGGTTGTTTGTTTTTTTTTTTTTTTGGTTTGGTTGGTTTGTATTTTGTGTTTTTTGGTGTTGTTGTGATGGAAATTTATTTTGTTGTTTTTGTAGTTTTTTGTGTGTTTTTTAATTTTTTTGATTTTTTTTTGTATATTTTATTGATTTTTTATTCTTTTGATTTTTTTTTTTATGTGCAAGGCTAGCTATGAGCTAGGCATAGAAAGCACACAAAGTGAAGGATATTGATGGGTTCTAGCTCCTCAACTCCATCAAGGGTTGCAAGTTTGTAGGCTCCTATTTTGAATGTCTACTTGACTATGAATGGATCAAGCCAATTGGCTATAAATTTATCGCGTAGATGTGATGATAAACTTGAGTTTTGTTGATTCTCCTTGAGAACCAAATCACCTACTTGATATTCTTGAGGATGCACTCTGTTGTTATATGCACATTTAACTCTCTCTTGATAGACTTAAAGATGCTCTAAAGCATTGATTCATCATTCATCAAGGAGGTTCAATTGATCGAGGTGCACTTGTCATGTAGTGTCATCATTAATGAATTCTTGCAATGATATTCGTAATGATAGGATCTCAAGCTCGAGAGGCATGACTGCTTTGACACCATAAACTAATGAAAATGGTGTTGCCCTAGTTGGTATGTGAATGCTTGTGCGATAAGCCCATAGTGCCAAGGGGAGTTGCAAATGCCAATCTTTATGGTTTTCCTTAATGGTTTTCTTTAGGATGGCAATGATAGTCTTGTTGGTTGCCTCAACTTGTCCATTACTCTATGGATAGTAAGGAGTCAAGAAACTATGTTTAATGTTGTACTTTGTGCATAGTGCATGAACATCCTTATTTTTGAATGGAGGGCCATTATCAGATATGATCTTTGATGGTATGCCAAAATGATAGATGATATGGTGGAGTATAAACTCTACAATCTAAGGTCCTATCATACTTGTCATAGGAATTGCTTCAACCCATTTCATGAAATACTTTGTGGTCATTATGATGAATGTATGGTGTCCCAAATAAGGAGGAGATATTTTTCCTACTAAATCGAGACCCCATTGTGAAAAAGACCACAAAGCTTGAATCAACTGTAATGCTTGTAATGGAATATGAGTTAAATTGGCATGATGTTGGTATTTTGGACACTTCTTGATGTATGCACAACAATCACATTCCATGGTGGGCCAATAGTAACCCATGCGTAGAATGCACTTTGTGATGGCCATTCCACTAAAATGACCACCACAAGTACCATCGTGGGCTTGAGAAATAACCCATTATGCCTCTTGAGGTTCGAGGCAATGAAGGAGGATACCATCATAGCTATGATGATAGAGAATATCCCTCAAAAGTGTATAATGAGCCACTTTCTACTTAAATGTTCACTTTGTGGTTGAAGATAAATATGTGGGGAGTATACCCATCTTAATGAAATCCTTAATCTATGAAAATCTCTCATCGTAAGGATCATTCTGAACTATGTTCACACTTTCTACTATTTGAGATGATTCTCATTGAATAGCAGACTATGTGAGTGTCATGATTTTCACAAATGTATTGCTATCAAATGGATTCTATAAAATGAGAGATCCAAGAGAGGCCATTGTGTCAGTAAACCAATTGGATGATCGAGGTACATTATCAATTTTGTACCAATCAAAATGTGTTAGCAATTTATCGACAATCAAATTGTACTATTGCAAAATAGGGTCTCTACATTGATAGATTCCCTTAACTTGCTTGACGATGAGTTCAGAATCATTGTAAATGTTGAGTCACTTAATGCCCAATGCGATAGTAGTCTGAAGTCCTAGGATGAGGGCTTCATATTCTACATTATTGTTTGTGTAGGGGAAGTCAAGTTTGAATGAGAGGGGCATAGGAGCCTTTTGAGGTGTGATGAACACCACACCAACACCATTCCCTTGCTCACATTTAGAACCATCAAAGAAAAGGATCACATTAACATCCTCTTCTGGTTTGATCGATTCTTCCTGCTCAGTTATGTTGAATACAAAATCATTAGGCAATTCGATTATGAGTGGTGCATTGGTTGGTAGGAGAGCTTTGATGAGCTGATCCACGATTACCTAACCTTTGATGGATTTTTGACTTACAAATTCTAGATCGAATTCTATTAAAAGCATTATCCATTTTGTTATCCTACTATTTGTGTAGGTGTGACTCATCATGTAGCATAAAGGGTTCTCTTTGGCAATGACATATGTAGTTTGACCAATCATGTAGTGATGCAACTTCTTAGTTGCGAAGACTACTGCTAAGCATAGATTTTCGACATATGCATACTTTGCTTCATAGCTCATGAATGTGTGGTTGATATAGTATATAGTCTACTCTTTATTTTCTTTATTTTTCTATGCTAGCATAGTTCCTAGTGCAAAATCTATTATGGATATATACATATGGAATGGTACACCTAGTCGAGGTGGTGTCAACATAGGTGGTGATGCTAAATATTCTTTGATGGTATCAAATGCTTCTTGATAGTCTTGAGTCCATTCAAACTTAACCCCTTTTTCAATAGGTGATTGAAAGGCTTGCATTTGTCTAATAATTATGCTATAAAGTGATGGATTGATTGTATTTTGCCTTGCAAGCTTTGTAGCTCTTTGAGGTTTGTAGGGGGAGGCATCTCGATGATTACCTTAACCTTGTTTGGGTCAACTTCAATGCCCAGTTTAGAGACTATGAACCCTAAAATTTTTCCTGATTTGATGCCAAAGATGCACTTCTTTAGGTTAAGTCTCACATTATGCTCTAGTAATCATATGAAAACCTGGCATAGAACACCTAAATGCTCACCATGAATTTTTGCTTTGGCCAATAGATCATCCACATAGTCTTCAACTATTTTATGCATTTGATCATGGAAGATGTAAGTCATGGCATGCTGATATGTAGCACCTACATTCTTAAGTCTAAACGACATGACTTTATAGAAAAATGTCCCCTAGGGTATTGTAAAAGTCATTTTATGTTGGTCATCAAGATTAATTTAAATCTAATTGTATCCTGAAAACCCATCCATGAGGGAGAGCATTTCATGGCCTATAGTAGAATCAATGAGCATATCAATGTTTGGTAGAGGGAAGTCATCCTTGGGATACGCTTTGTTTAAGTCATAAAAATCTATGCAAATGTGTATCCCCCATTAGGTTTACTAATGGGTACCATGTTTGAAACCCACTCTGGGTAGTCTATGGGTTGAATGAAACCCACATCTAGCAATTTTTGTAGCTCTTATTTGACCATTAGAGCTATGGTAGGATGAAGCTTTTAAAGATTTTGCTTTATAGGTTTTGCATTGGGTCTTAGTACGAGGTTATGAACCACTAAATTAGGGTCCAATCCTAGCATGTCCTTGTATGACCATGCAAAAGTATGCTTGTTCTCAATGAGAAAAGTGACCAGCTCTTCATGCTCTATGATATCGAGGCTCTTTGTAAGCTTGATGACTTATGGGTTGTTAGGATCTATGCTAATATCAATGTCATTGGTCTCCTTGATGAGCATGTGTGACCCCTCCTCTAATTGATGAGGAGTAGGAATAAGGTGGTTTTTTGTGTATTGATGACTTGGGTGATTGGGTTGGTGCTATGTAGATATTTGCTTGATGAAGCAATTATCTTGATGGTATAAAATATTTGGGTGATGATGGTAGAAATACTCTCAAAATCTATGAGATCTGGATTGATGTGAATGGGGTTTGATGGATCACTTGGATTATGAAGGGGTGCAAATAGGTCAATGGTGACCATGTTTATTTATGGGATGGAGTGGTTTGGTTGCTCGCATGGTAGAAGTTGGTCCAATATCGATGGATGTGGGTTTGGTTGAACTACCGATGGTGGAGGTGACAAATGTGATGGATGGGTTGGCCGATTTGGATGCTCCATTGGAAGGAGCATTGGGAAAATGGGGAGTGGTATAGGGAATAGATGATGATAAATATCCTCATCATCTATGAACTTCATGAGGGGGATGATGGGGGAAGATTCTTCTTTCAAGCTATCAGAAGCAACTGAAAGTGCTTCGAATATCTCATCTATCTCATCCTTTGAGGTATCGGGCTCTATGTCTTGGATCATCATGACTTGGAAAGGATTTTCACTAAGATCTTCATACTCATTGTCACTATCCTCCTCGAGACCAAGGTTGAAATATTGGAAGTTTTCCTCAAGGAGGTCCATTGGTTGATTATGGTGATACCCTAAACCAAAATTTTCATTAGGGAGCTGATAATATGGTTTGATGAGGTATCAAATTCCTTGCTCATGATGACCTAGGCTGAATCCTCTCCAATGATAGTGTTAGAAGTACTTTATCATAAAGGAGGGATTAAACAAAAATTTTAGATCACCAACAAATGGTGATGTGGGCTGCTCCTCAAGAGGTGTATCAAAGGAAGTGTCAACTCTAACATACATGAAATTTATTGAGTTGGATGTAGAACCCATGGAAATAATGGCACCAATGCATGGGTGACCAAAATCCCTAATTGACTCAATGAGGGGAGGTGTGAATGTTACATTCTACACTAGATACTCACCTATCCCTGGACTCATTATATGAACTATGACCTATGTAGTTTGGGAAGTAGATGTGGAAATGATTCCAACATCCTCTTCTAATTGATGAACTATCATGGGTGAAACCTGGGTGATACTTGATGTGGATGGAGGCTCAATGGTTGGGCTTGGTGGAGGCTCAATGGCTGGGTTTGGTGGAGGTGGTGGTTTAGGCCATGTGGAGGGTGAACTAGATGGAGGTGTTATAATGGATGAGGAGTTGGTGGATTACCCAACACTTGATATGGTTTCTGGCTTTGGGATAGGTATAATATTTAGAGGTCTTGCTATGGGGGATGGTCTAGTAATTGTGGATTATGGGATGTAATAGTGACTTGGGCCACTATGGATGGGGGTGGTGTGATGGTGGGTGTGGTTGGCTAGAGTGGGGGGTTTGTGGAAGGTATGGGTGGTGTTTGTGGGTAAAATGGGAGACCTTGTGCAGATAAGGGTTGGCTAGGAGGTGGTAGATTTGGCCAAGCATGACTAGGTTGAATGGCCAGGTGTGATGGGTATTGGGGTTGTATGGAGAGAAATGGGTGGTAAATGTTGATACGCAAGTGGGTTGGGGGTTGGTGATGGGTGCAACATAGTGGGATTAGATGCCACTAGCATAGGGGTTGGTGCAAGTGAGGTTGGGGTGAGGTATAGGTGGGTGGATGGCAAGGGAAGCTCATGCGGGTTAGACACCATGTTGCAATACTTAAATGGTTCCTCATCAATGGGAATGCAATGCACATGACCCTCATGAATGTACTTGAGGTAATGATGTAATGTTGAGGGGATGCATCACATATCTCGAATCCATGGTCATCCTAGTAGGATATTGTATTGCATCTCTCCTTCAAGGATGTAGCATAGTGTAGGGATGGTCTTTACACCTACTTGAATAGGTAAAACAATCATTCCTAGCATTGAGCACAATGCATCATTGAAGGCCCATAGGGTAAATGGGGAGGCAACTATGTGTGATGGTGGGAGGTTCAAATGTTGAAGGGCCACAGATGTAATGATGTTGATTGATGACCTAGTGTCGACCAAGACTCGTTTAAAGGGCTTGTGATCTATATGAGCTATTATGTGCAAAGAAGGATCTAGTTCTTCTATGGGTAAGGTTTTGATTTCATGATCATAGAAGGCAATGGATGGCTCATTGCATATTTTGATGTTGCCCATAAAATTTGCAAAGGTATTAGGATCTTGTGTTTGTACTTCAATGGATTTCAGGATTTCCATTAATGCCTCACAATGTGGGGGTGACTGTTGTATAAGATTATATATTGAAAGATTGGCCAATGCCATTCTAAGGCTCTGTGTAAGGTGATGGGTGAGGGATGTGATGGATCTTGGAGGATGTGGTGTGGATTGCACTGGTGGTGGGGTAATGATGAGTGAACATTGTTGGAGTTACTCGATGACATTGGTCGCTCGAGATAGCATTGGTTTTGAGTAACTATGTGTATCATCCCTACAAAGTTTTGATGTTGTGGCCTAGTGTTGAGGTGGTTTACTTGGTTAGGCAGCATGGTGGCAAGTGGTGTGATGTATTGTTGGTTGTGTGCTGACAATGGGTCCTAGTAGATGCCAAGGTTTTGGTTCTATGAAGCCAAAGGATTTTCAATGGCTATGGCCCCCTTCTCTACAAGATCTTGCACTATGTTCTTGAATGCAATGCAATCATTAATGTCATGCCCCTTTTTCCTATGATAAACATAGTAATGGTATTCTTTGTAGGACTTTGGTTTGGGCTTGTTTGGATCTTGTGGTTTCACTTCCGATAATATAATTATCTATGCTTCATACAACCATTGAAAATATCCGAATAAGGTTTTGAAAGTGGAGTGTAATTTTGAGGGGGCCTAGTAGGATGCCTATTGCGGTTGTCTTGTTGTTGTTGGTTTTACAATTGTGGGGGAGGTAACACAACTTGGTATGTGATCTTTTGTGGTTGAGGTTGAACTTGGGGATTTTGTTGAGGTGGTTGTTGATATTGTTGTTGATTTGGACCACTCGAGGTGCTCAACACCACCTGATTAACTTGGTTGGGCTTTGATTGATTGTTGGAGGTGCCCTTAGAGTTCTTATTGTTCCACTCTTTCTTTTTTAGCTTTATTTCTCCCTCCTAGATATTTATATCCTCTATTATCTTAGCTTGTGCTAGAGCTTCTTCTAGTGTGTGGTACTATTGGAGTTGTAACAATAGTGATATTGGTTTTGAACAACTCCTAGTAAACATTCTTGTAAGCTCAGTGGTGGGGAGCGAGAATGGTAATTCTATTATCATGGCTCACCACCTAGCACCATAATCTAAGATCGGATTATAATCAAATTGCCAAAGATTAAATATGTCTATCATAGTTGTCTTCTTCTTCACATTTAATGAGAAGCATTCTAGAAAGAGGTTAGCCATTTTCTCAAAGTTGTATAGACTATGTCTTGGCAAATGATTGAACCAATCTAGAGCTCCTCCCCCAAGAGACATTGGGAAAGTATATAGCATAAGTGCATCAATATCATTGAGTAGGTAGCATGAGTTGATGAAGTTGCTCATATGCTCTTGGGGATCCTCCTTGCCTTTAAATTTGTCAAATTTTGGTATTACAAATAATGGAGGATATGGTGGTGAAGGCATTGAGGGATGTATGGGAAAGTTTTATAGTTGATTGAGTGTTGGATTTTGGTATCTTATACCTACAAATTGCATTTGTAAAGTGTAGATCTGATCAACCAACCATTGGAATGGATCTGATGTAGGTTGAGGGACCCCCTGAGATGTGCCATCCTAAAACCTTGTGTGTACTATTGATGTGGGGTAAGTTATTATTGGGTGTATGTGTTGGATGGTGGACCTTAGTTAAAGGGTTTTTGGTAGTTGATGGGTGGTGGTTGTTGTTGTTGTTGTTGGGATGGTGGTGGTTGGTGTTAGATGGCCTATTTGGTAGGTCATAGTTTGTTGTTGGTGTTATGGTTGAGTGACTTGTTGATGTTGGGTGTTTTGTTGTGGGTGATGTTGAGGTGTTTGGGGTGGTTGATGTTGCTATTGATAGTACTACTATAGTGGTTGTTGCTACTGGTAGTACTATTATTATGCAAATTATTATGGGTGTGGTGTTGGTGGAGGTTGTTGTTATTGGTAGTACTATTATAACAGTTGTTATTGGTAGTACTATTGGGGTGGAGGTTGAGGGTGTTGTTGATAGTACTAGGGTGGTTGCTACTATTGGTAGTACTATTGGGGTGGAGGTTGTTGGTCATAGGCCTTGGCCTCGAGTGGTGGTTGGGTGGCAATGGATGAGGTTGGGTAATATCTGGTGAGGGGTGAGGTTGGCTCAAAGGTGGTTGGGAGTAACTATAGGAGGCATCCTGTGGTTGTGGGGGTGTTAATGCCTAGATGGTAGGTGGTCTAGTCACCTAGGATGGGGATTACATAAAGAAATTATCTTGCATAGATGTGGGGTTGGGTCCTTGTGGTAGTGGTTAAAGTGGATGGGTTGAAGTGGGTAGATTAGATGTAAGCAACTATGATGCCACATTAACTTGACCTAGGGGAGGTTGGTTTTGGTCTACTACTATTGAACCTACATTGGATTGGGGATCAGACCCTCCAAGAGGAAAGAATGATGTAAGCATACCATATTGAGGATTTGGTTCAGCAGGATGGGTTGTATGGGTGTAGACCATTTGTTGGGGTGTGGGTGAAACCGATTGGGGTGGGATGGTGAGTGGTGGCAAGGATGGATGAGGTGATACTAGTGTGAGAATAGAGCTACTCTGAAGGGCCAAGGCTACCTCAATGTCAATGACTATGACATGATCTAAATATTGTGGGTTATCGGTATACTCTGGTTCTATGGTGAGGACATGGTGGTAGGTGGTGCCTAGGTCCTGTGACCTAGTTAGTGGGGAAGTGAGCTATTGCATGTAGCTAGCATAGCTTCTCGAGGGTGGTTGTGGGGCTACCTCCTACTGAGTAGGAGGGGTAGTGGTGGATGAAGGGGCTAGACCTTGATGGTCCATGGTGGCTTGGGCTATGGCTTTAGCTCGAGCTTGACTTTGAGTTGAGACCATAAGTTGGGTAGGTGGATGGGATGTGGTTGTGAGTGTGTGATGGTGATGGTGGATTCTGGTGAATCTCTTTTTGTATTTTTTTTTTTAACTCTATCTACACAAGCAAATAAAGCAAACAACCAATTTTGATTTTGTTCATTTTAAAGGTTTGATGTTTGATTTGATGAACTTGTGAGATCATTTGGAGCTATTTTTTATTTTTGATATTTTTGGATTTGTTTTTGAATTTTGGAATGTTTTTATTTTTTGGGTTTTTGTGTATTTTAATGTAGCCTAATCCTAGAACTATAGGTGCAATAATGAAATGCAAACTAAAATGGGTGTGTTGAAGCTCACTTTTTTGATGAAAAGTGATGCAACAACGGTTGAATGTGGCTACCTAGTATGATTTGGCTGAATGTATCCTAAATGCAAATAAAACCTCTCAAAAGAGGTTATACTATCTATTGCCTTGCTACCGGCCCATCTGGGCTTTCACTTCACCCTCATGTGAGCTTGGGCATGAATGATAGTTATGATTCCTAAATTATTAAGCCCTAGGAATTGGAGGGCATCTAACCTTCCTACTTTAGGATGCACCCAAAAGTAGGGGACTTTTTAGTGATGAAATCTAAAAAGCCACTCATGGGGGCCACTATGTTTGCTAGGGTGTGAGCCAATGGATGGAGATGAAGCCCACCATCATTGGTCTCGATCAATGGTTGGTGATGAAATCTAACTCATTGATGTTTATTGTGAACTGTGATGTGTGATGTACATTTTTATCTTGCTTAGTTATTTGTATTATTTTAATGTGGTCTCACTTTGATGCCTAAATGCAGTCTCTTTTAATGCGAGGAAAGAAATCTAATATGCTCTTTTCTCTTTCTTCACACAAGATGCATCTATATATATTTCAAACAAAAAATTACCCTATCATATCATGCACTTCTAAAGCAAATATAATAATAGCCTACAATAACAAAATACTACTTCTAACTAAATTTGCAATTGAAAATGACTTAATAAAAAGTGACTAATCCCCTACCTGTAGTCCTATGCTTCGTAAAAGACTAGAGGTAGAGATATATATGAACTTTGGCCATCCTAGGTGGGATGATTTTTGTCTAATAATATCTATGTGTAGATGGTTGCATTTTATAGTCATTCAGGGCTGAACGGTTCTATTCTTATGTATTTTGCAACCAATATAAAAACATAAAATAGAAACCTGTTAGATTTCTCGAATGCAGCATAAGTAAAAAAATAGTAGCATATTAAAATTAAGCATAAAATAATAGCAACGTGAAAAATTGGATAAATTAAAAGTTCAAGGGATGGGTGGATCCCACCATGATCGCCATCTTGTAGACAATAAAAGTACGCACCATGCAATATTGAATGAAATGAAAAGCAAAGTAGTGAATGATATTAAATTTGATAAATGTTGTGCTTCCTCTATTCTATTACAATATTATACCCATGTAGGGGTTTTACAATAATAATGGGGAATGTATCCCATATACAAAATGACTATGGTGCTTCGGTACTCCTGATGCTACAACAATGAATAAGGTAGGTTTTTGGTGACCATCACTATGTTGAATGCTGATTGGGGCCAGGTATGATACCTCTGGATCGATGTGTGGGCCTGCATATGTCGATTTTAGAGAAATCAACTCTCTGGATGGTGATTGTTTATAGGTGAATGGTCATGATTGGTGATTGTCTATTAGTGGATGATTACATTATGTGTATTATTGTGGTCGAGTAACGATAGGTTCACGAGCTTGGGTGGCTTCTTGCTACTGTCTGGTTTTGCTTCAGGGCTAGTTTATACCTATGGGACCTGTGCACATGCAAACCTGCAAAAGAGTTAGTAATATCTGTCGGGCCTCCCTAGGTGAGGCCCAATTGCAAATAAAGTAAAACCAATGCAAGTATTTATGGAAGTGATAAACATGTAGAAGTAAAATGGATAAGCTTGATTTTACCTTCTTTAAGGACCATTATCATTATTTTCTACATTATTGCGTTGCATGTGGGGATGTTGTTGCTTTGTAGCTAAACCATGTTGTGTCGAGAGGCTTCCTGCATGGGTTGGGAGCCGACCATTCAAGGTCGGATGACCATGGGTTGAGACCATCTGTGGTGGGATGGTCGTGACCTATAGCGTTCAAAAGGTATCCAAAAGTGGATCTGGACCTATGGGAGGATGCAAATGGGTTTCACACGGGATGGGGATGGTGGAATACTGAGATCTCAAGGGTATGATCGCTATGGTTGCTCAAGAGTTCATTAGGGCTTCGCTACGCTATCCATCCTCATGCTCCAAAGGGAGGGTGAGGCTCAATTTATAATTTTCCTAGTAGGAAAGGATAAGGAGGTAGCTCAACCAGTTAATGTGCATGTAACTGGAAGCTATCTCCTTGCATTGGATTTGTCACTGGAGGTGCATGTGGGTGAGATTGCCTCGTAATTATCACCAATTATGGAGTGTGCATGCAAATCCATGGTGAGTGCACACTTTGGATTTTTCATCCAATGTGCATTCTCAGTTAAGTGGATGTGTGTTTGTTTTGATTTTTATATTTAAATTAAATATATTTATTTAATTTAAATATGTATGCATAGTTTTTTAACTAGCTCTGTTGATTGTGTGCATGTTTAGTTAATTGACTTAGTTAACTAAGTGCATGATGTGATTGAGTGTGCATATCTGAGTTAACTGATTCAGTTAACTAGGTGCATGATTATCCTCCCTTTGTGGCTTAGAGGTGGAACTACCAGTAACTCCGAGTTCGCTTGTGGAAGGCCTTTTTCATGTGTGTGACCGATTTGGATGGTGAGAGGTGGAACTATCAGTGCCATGGATGACGTGGAGGGGTGCTTGTGAGGGTCAATGCATCCCTGCGAAGAGGGGTGCAAGGTTGTGTAATCCTAAGCAATAATTAATTAATTATTTAATAAATAAATTAATTAATTAATTAATACTTAGGAGATTTATTGCTTATTTAATATTAATTAGATTTAATTAATATTAAATGCATTAATTAATTATGATCAATTAATTAATATTTATTATGCTAGATTTAGGTGTCTACACCTATCATTCACATAATTTGAGCTTAAAGATCCAATAAGCAAGTTAAAAAATAAGAAGAGAAGAAAAAAAAGAGATCCAAATATTAGTCCCCTCAGGTATTTTAGACACCTCCACCAGGGCTATAGATGCTTAGCTAGCAGTGGAGCTACATTGAAGGATTATGAGGCTAACCTCCATCGAGGCTATAGATGCTTGATTGGAAGTGGAGTATGTATTTTGAGTGGTAACATGTCTATCACATTAGTGACATTTTTTATAGACCTATGAATGCTTGTGAATGAGCTAGATTATATTGGCTTGAGTCACAATTGGTTAGTCCAACCTTACTCAAGATGGAAAATAAACATCACTACACACACTTAGATCCATGATTGGATTGATATTTTTTAGGATGGTCTAGATTTCTATGGGATATTGATTGACCATTAGATGAGTTTGATTGTCACAACTAGGGTGTTTGAGTTTCTTGAGATACTTCTAGCATCCAAAAACCCTAAGATATTTGGGCAACAAGCATCTTGGCTAGCCACCATTCACTGTACATATATCCTAAGTCTCAATTCCTATAATTAATTATTAGTATTTATCCATTGTTTATCTGGTTAGCACATTGTCCATTACACATTATATTATCACCCATGTCCTAAGTATTATGTTTATTATTGTTATTGGGTCTTATATTGTGTTAGTGCGATATTATGACCATTTAACTTGTTGATTAATTAAACCAATTTTTATTATGAAATGCATATGTGAACATCCAAAAAGTGATTAACATAACACATGTGAGCCCTAATCATGCAAATATATCTACATCATATCATCCATCACATCAGTATATCACATCCATATCATCTAACATATCATGACTATCTAATCACATGCATCTATCAATCATAACAATCAAAATAACCTAGACATATACATTACAACATCCATCCATTACATCATATCATATCACCCATTGAATAATAATCATGTGTCTATATCATCAAAGAATAAAAAATGCAGTCCATCACATATCCATATACATACATCATCCTCATCTCATCAAAAAATGATGCAAAAATTATGACCAATCCTCCATACCAAACATAGACTCACTGTTTTTTATCCCTTAGAGTCTCTCCACTTCCCTCCTATCCATAGTATCTGTCATTTGGTCCTCTCCATTATCCTCCTATCCACCATCTCTCTAGACCTTAAAAATTGACCCACTTTTTATAAATTTTTATCAATTCACCCTCATACATTGACCCTCTAACCAACCAAGCCAAATTTTCCTTTCAAAGACCTAAAATTGAGCATTTATCGCTTCAAAAAGTAAGGTCATATTTGAGCCAAATTTTCCCCTATCAAATATTCTCCAAATTTTCCAAAACCACCACCATTGGATCAAGCTTGAAAAGAGATTTTCGATGAGTATAGGTTTACCTATATTATGATATTATTTGGTCCCCTAAAATGCAAAACACTACACATGGATCACATCAACGATCGACCATATAGTTTCCATTTCTTCCATTCATTCATAAACTTTTCCTACCATTTCCACTTTGTTGTTGCACAATGATCTTCAGTCAAGAACTTTTTTGTTGTCTTTCATTTCTCAACCCATCAACTCACCTTTTGAGGGGATAGATATTACCTATCAATACCACTTTGGATAGGTCCAATACCCAAACACTCAGTATTGGAATCACATTTATCTAGAATATTTGCCTAAGGTTATCATTAGCCCTCCTTTGCTAGGAAAAAATCAAAATTTCTCTTCTCAACTTAAACTCTAATCTAATCCAATTTGGTACGCTCCATGCCAATATTTGTATGGTTACTCACACACTTGCTTCATCGAGGTAGAAACATAAGACCACTTATTTAATTAATTCTTGTGTTATAATGATACCTACCTATGGCTGGTTAGCTTGCTAAATCAAATGATATCAACAATCTATCAAAAGCAAAGTTTCAAATATATTTATCCCTTCCATAATTGGGGCATCCAACATTGTTCATGATTTGAGGTAACCTTTCATCATTCCCCATCATCCATTAGCATTCCATAATTGCCATAGTCAGCCACCCATCTTGTGTCATGTGTTTTTGCACAGCATCGTGTATACACATAATGTAGTACAAAAAGGGGTAAATGTAGACACTTAAAAAATATCATATTAACATTTTTCCAAAGTCAATAATTGATAATTTTACAATTATCCTAAATAATTAATTGCAACCTTAGAAATATTAATTTTGACCATCCTAACCCCTTTGACCCACTAAACCCTCTCCTACGCCTAGCCCATGGTCATCATGAGACCATCCCACTCTCTTAACCCATGTCCACCTCACCCTAGTTTACATTAACTCCCTTTTCTCCACCACTCTTCTTGCTCAATAATGCACATAAGTGAGGATTCTCTCCATCCAAGCACATTAAAAAAGTATGATATTTTTGTTGGTGAAGAATCTCTCCATCTAGGCACATTTCCCAAGGGTACAATCTCATATACAAGCTAGATCCAGCCATCTGCAAACTAGAAGACCATCCACAGATGTGAGTAAGATTATTTTTTATACTTTAAGCTTAATTTAGCTTTGTTTTAATGTATTAGATCAACTTTATTTGTTTGCACTTTCTTATAAATTTAGGTCTAATGGCGGTATATCCATAGGTGCTACTAATTTATATTTTGGTTGTGTGTAGGTGTTGGAGGCTCTACTCAACCCAGGGTGGTATGCGCACATAAACCATCGCTCCTCGAGGTAGTAAAAGAAGATGATGTGTCAAAATTTACATTGTAAAAAGTCTTAATTCTTGGAAGACCCTCATTATAGCCCAAAGGGGCATTGGAAAATATTACATTGTAACATCTTTTATATTTAATAAAATGTCATATTTTTTTTGCTACACCATCCATACAAGAAAAAGGGCTAGGATATAAACTCGTGACCTATGAACCTAATACCCTCAGACATGCTTCATATTCCATCAAGCCATGAGGCAATTCATATTCTAAGGAAAATTTCCTCTTCTGCTTTATGAAGTAATATGCTTAGGGGGCATGTGTGATCCATTAGCAATCCATATCCTAGCAAAAAGAAACATCCTCCTTTCAATTTGAACCCAAGACATAGGATTTCCAAGACATAAGGAGATGCCAACAAAAACAAGCCTCTAATGGCATTAGAAATAATATTATTTTCAAACACCATCCACCATTCCCCTCTAAACCACAAAATATTTTCAAGAATGTTCATTTTTTAATTTCAAAAAAATTAAAATGGAGGCTAAGGTGTACTTCTTTGATAAAAATAAATAAAACTAAAATACTTGGAGGCAGAATGATAAGAGTGTGAAACTAAGAACCCCTCTTAAATGTCACAAAGAATCTAAAAATGTTGATGGTTCATCCATATCAATCATATTTTCCCTATATAGCCTTTTTTTAAATACAATGAATCAAGCCATCCTCTCTTGCCAATGTAGTAATAAAATCATCAAACCATTTTAACAACTTTGTCAAGTGGATTAGAACTCTTTATGATGAAAAAGAAGGGGAATAGAAAATTTTTGTTGGGTCTTGTTATTAATTAAGGACTAATCGTGTCAAGGCTTTGACACATAAAATTAGTCATATTCCTCAACAAATGTTAGACTAGAACAAACTACTTTATCAAGGGCTATTTTAGCTTGGTTAACCTTATTCTAGCTAAGAATCATTAGAATGGGATACTAAATCTTATTACAATTCTCTTTTTGTTAAATTCGATTTTGATATGGATTAGAATTGGATACATTGTCCTTTAATTTTGATTATTCTATAGTGGTTTTAGAAATAAAAATGATTTATTATTTTTTTATGCTTACTAATTTAGAGATGAATGGTATCCTATCAGAGCCTATAGTGTTACAACACTCAACTAGGTAAGGATGTACAAATTCCCCTTTCATTTATGTTATAGCATGGATGCACTAGGCTATCATTTTGAGAGGGAAGCTTAGATAAATTTAGTGACAAGAATTACTTTACTAGGATTTGGCCCCATTGGCAATTCCATTTTTATGATGACTCTATCTTGTCTCTTAGGAATGATAAGAAAGAAAATGATAATTCCTTGTTAATTTTGGATGACTTTTGTTGTTTTACTAGAGCTATATTATCTCCTAATCAGATAAAATTAGTCTTGGTTCAAGAAAAATATAGGGCTATCGAGGTTTCCAATAAATTGTGGTTGGTCAAATATAAGGAAATTATCATATATTTGGGTCTCCCTTTTGGTTATAAGACTTTTCTCCCTAAATTATAGAATAGGTTCATGGTTTGATTCAAATGCAAATTGGATAATGGGTTACCAAGTGTTTATCTTTAGCTAATAGGTTGCATGTTTTGGAAGAAATATTTATATAAACTCATGTATTTTATTCTTCTTGTTTGCTATCTTGTAAGGTGCACTATGACCAATTTACTACAATAGTTTAACAATTCTTACGAACAATTTACAACGGATCTAGAGCTAGAGCTATAATTTTATGAGATTAGTATACTAAGCTAAAGATTGGGTGGTCTAAGGATACATTACCCCTAGATACAATGTGTTAGCCTCATGTTTAAATGAATATAGAAGATTTAGAAGGTTAATGTATCCTATAAAAGGACTATAATATATTGAGTTCAATTTGTCAATCACTTAAGACTTGGTAATTAGTTGGCCTATTTGACAAGGTCTTGAATGCATAATTCTTTCCCTTGAAAATGCCACCTCATGTTTGTCTATGTGGATGGAAAGACTAGAAAAAAATTGTTAAATGTCTTGGTTGGGAGGTCCCTTAAGGCAAGGTCTCAACTTTAATACTTGTTTTATCTGGTAGGATCCATTAGTTTTAAGTAACGAGAAGTATTTAACATTAAACCTTGTACTTAATAAAAACTTTTTTTTTAATGGTTGGCAAATTTTATTGATTTATGAAATATTCATTTGGTGAGGTGGAAATTTTGGCAATCCTTGGAGGAACAATTTGGGCTTGCTACCTAGTTTAAGAATGTTATGTTAGCCATTGAAAATCTGGATATTAAGGAGTTGAAAGTCAAACTCTCTACTTCTATTGCATGTACGAGGTTGAAGGATTGCTAATGGCTTGATGGGAAGCATACTGATGAATCTCATGTTAGGATTTTTGTATAGTTTTTTGGATCTTCCTATAATGGTTTCTTTTGGGATTAGTCATAGATGAAATGCTAATTATTTTGAGTCTTCTTGGTAGATTAATAGTGCTAGAGTTTGGAAATATGGAGCTTCAATGGATAACAAATTGCTAGCTTGGAGAATAATTCATTTAAAATTCCTCACAAGGATTTATTGGATAAGTTTGATGTCATTGATAGCAAATGCATTTGTTGTGGATATCTAGAAATTGTTGAGCATGTTTTGTGGTCCCATATATTGGCTAGGCTTGGCTAAGCAAATCAATTCAAAGGTGCAAATTAAATATCCTTCTATGTTTGGGGAGTGAAAACTTAAATGGAAGGATGCCTTGAGTTTTATGATTAGTTTGAGAGAACTTTTAAATCTTTTTGACAGTTAGTTTTTGTTCATAGTTATTTTTTTAAGTGTTATAATTACTTTTATAATAAATATCTTTCTTTCGTGTTTCGTACTCTAAAGCTCTACTCTAACAACTATTTTCATATGGATGTGCTTGCTTTCAAATAAAAACAATAAACAAAATGAAAGGAATATAATAGACATAGATATGAACAACTCAATTTTATTACATAAAAGCATACAAGAACTAACAATGACATAGAAAGATTATAAATAAAAAATATAAAAAAAAATTATTCAATAAATCATTTCCATTAAGAATGTTATAAAAGTAAATAAATTATTAAATAATAAAAATAACTATAATTTTTAAATTAAATTTTTAAACTATATACAACAAACTTCTTAAATAATTTTATTGTCAGACACTTTACCACTATTATTCAATCTATTCCCTTCTAGATATTTGAACCTCCCATAAAAAAGGCAAGATCTTTTAATTTCTAACCTAATATCTTAACTTAACCTAATAGAGTTTTTTAAGCTCATAGTTCAGTAATTAAAATATGTATATATAAAAACTCAGTGGAAATAAATAGTCCCGAGATCTGTAAAAGGTATTACTCTCTATTAATTAATTGCTCGTAATCAATCCCATTAAATCCATGTTTCTAATTTCCACTTCTTATGGGATCATGTGTTTGTAATCATGTCAATAAATCCATGTTTCTTCTTTCTTACTTTTTGGACGTTGGATCATGTGTTTGTTTATTTCAAAGAAACTTCAGCTTTCCAAAAACGTCTATAAAGGTGGTGAATAAATTGTAAATTCAAAGCTCAATAAGCTAGTCCCTCTAACTTAAGTTTTTTTTAACATTTTATATATATATATATAATTTTATATAAAAACGTGATTTGAAACGTAAGATCACCATTTTATTATAACTTTATATTTATTTATATATATAAATATAAATTATATATTTAAAACTAATTAAATAAATCATCCATTTAACTACATATCATGATCATAAAGTTAAAGTTATAATGTCTTCCTTAATTATCTAATGCCCTTGCATGTGAACATAATATATACTTTACGAAGGGTTGACAACTTCCATTTCTTCTTGTTGGAAAAAACTTATGTAAACATGTTATCTACATCTTGAAAAATGCATTGTTTACAACTTATGCAATTAGTAATTATTTGGTTCAGGTAGGTTTTTAATTTGAATTTAAATTTTAATGTTATGGGTATCCTCAAGAATCACAGTTACATTTTATTTAAAAGTTGGTGTAAATTGAACTGAAAAAAGTATTGACATTCTTGTTGTAATATGTTACATTCAATTTACAATCCAAAATCCTAATAACAAGACTCACATGTGGAAAGTAAGAATAACTTGGTGATCAATCACAATTCTCAAATGATTCTTAAAACTAAGAATGAGGTTTCAATTTTGAAGACATAGGACATTTGAAACCTATCATTATATAAAATAAAGGCAAAGATCCTTTTTAAAACATTATAAAATTATTTCTAAATATTTTAGTAATAGTTTAGTATTTTATATAGATTTTTAAAGTATATATTAAAAACAATAACCAAAATATTGTTCGTAATAGTATTTATAAGTAAGAAAGATATTAAACATATAACAAATTATTATAATTAAAATAAAAAATATAACAAAAACCACAACTTATCTTTTTTTTATACATAGGGGGGTTGGTTGCAACCACACTATTTTTAGTAATTGACAAGTGCATGGTTCAAACCACATGGGATGCTCCCAACAAGCCTATTCCAATCGATCACTCAAGGTTCGTACCATCATAGTTGGTCTGACGCGCACTCAAAGGATTCAGAGCAAAGTACTACCTTTACAAATTGACACCCCCAAGGTTTGAATCCAAGTATCTTCTTGGTAAGAGACTGGCCAAACAAACAACTACCAATCCACCTAGCCCTTGGGGGCCAAAAACCACAAGGTTTTGAGGAGGCACTAGCCATGAAAACATCTATAATATATTATGGTTTTATGTCCTTGTGTAAACATTAAAAAAACATAACAATAAGTAGAATATCTCAACAGATATCCTCTAATACATAAAATACCTATACCAAATATCTTGTAACTAAATTGCACTATTATTTATCATTCACAACACATGCAAGATTTTTTCTACATACACATAAACTATAAATATAATTACTTTGGCTAATATATTTAATATATATTATATAAGAGCTTATAATATAAACTATAAAATAATTATAAATAGACTCATTTGAAATAAGAAAATAAAAATATTTTTTACATAAAAATAAAAAAATATTATGCAAATTCATAAAATTGAATTTTCTAGAATGGGAGGAAGTGTGAGATGAGAGGGAGTGCGAGTCGAAGGAAGTGTGATCCAAGAGGGAGTGTGAGCTGAGATTCAATCATGGCAGAAGAGCGACAGGTTCATCCAGAGTGCATCAATGCTTCAAACCCTTATCATGAATACATGGAAGAGCAAGTGCAAGCCGAGAGGGAATGCGAGCCAAGAGAGGGTGTAAACCAAGAGCAAGATCCATTAGCTAGTATGGAAGAAAATTCATATTTGAAAGCCCTAATGGGAAGTTAGGATGCCCTAGTTGGAAGTATGAAGGACAAGTTGGAGATAAGAAGAAGAGAAAATACATGGTAAGTTTGATCAAGGTAGAAGATGTTACACCAGAAGTGAGTATCAAGGATGAGATGATTGAGCATGGTATAATGGTTCTTAAAAGTAGAGGGTTAATATGTAAGTTCCATATATCATGGCTACAATTTTTGGAGATTCAAAATTGAATTAAATGGAAGTGGGGATTGAATTCAAATTACTCTGACTTTTATTCCTAAAGGTATCTTCCTCATCATATTTTCTAGTTCAAAATTTAGGGATAAAATAATGGTTGGTAGCCCATGGTTTAGGGGAAGAGATGCACTTTATTTGAGACCATGGAATGCAAATTTTTTTGTTGAGATAAAAACTATTAAGAAGCTTCTAGTGTGGGTTAGGCTTTTTGGACTTCCATATCAACTTATAAATAAGGATATTTTTAAGAATATTGGAAATACCCTAGGGGAATATATCAAGGAAGAACTAACTACTAACGAGTGAAAGCATACTATATATACTCGAATTTGTGTTATTGTGGATATTTCAAAACCTTTGCCACAATCCATTAAGATTAAATATGAATCAAGAGAATGGGATCAATAAGTAGATTATGAAAATATCATATTCTGTTTCCATAATTGTTATGAGAGTGGACACAACAAGAGTTTGCAAAGTGAAAACTATCAAGAAAGTGAAAAAATTCTAGCAAAGAGATAAACTTCAAGACAAAGCAAGGAAATCATATAGTAATAGAAGCTAGATCAGATCAAGCATATTCCACTTTGAATAAGAGATAAAGAAATACTATCTATAGTATCATTTGGAAAGTTTAGAAGGAATTAAAGATGCAAAAGAAGATGTGGAGAGAAATCCTAAAACAAATATGAGAAAAGAGAGCAAGTTTATTCTTGGTAAATCATCTTCATTTTCCTCAAGTAGTATAGAATCCTCTCCAGGTAATAAAATTGAAAGTGGAGAAGATGTTATCCCTTGCAATTTAAGGTTTCAAGATTAGCATAATAAACAAATGATGATGGAGAAAACTCATAAAAATTTAGGGTTTTAGGGCAAAATAAGAAGGTAATTACTAAAGAAGATTGTGTTTGAGGTTATTCATTGCACTTCAGATCCTTCAAAAATAAGGTAAACCTAAAGATGATAAGTCTTACTATGAACAGTGTGAGAAGATTGAAGAGATTGATGAAGATGAAAGAAAAATAGAGGAAGACCCAAGAAGCACAAACAAAAACAAAAAGAAACCCATAGGGATATTGATATGGGAAAACAAAAGCAAATATCACAAGTGTTAACAAGAAGTGGGGCTAAACCCACAAATAAAAACAAAAAATAACAATAAAAATAATATCTTGGAATATTAGGGGAACAAATAAGAACCCTAAAAAAAGGTATTAATAAATTTCAAGGTTTTTATAGACAAGATATATATAGATATAGAAATATTTTTCTTTGAAAGGAATTTAGATGAACTCGAGCATCAATTGGGTAGATGAAGTACTTTTTAATTGTTGCAAAATCGAATATAATATTGTTAACTGATTAGAGCCCAATGGGGACACATCTAGATCCTCTTTTAGATAGATAGAGTTTGTTTGCAAATTTATTGAAGGAAAAATCTCCAACAAATATTGAAGAAGCACAAAAAACTACATTAAAAATGCTCTTTGTGACTGCTAGAAAAATATCAACATCTTAAAGAGTCAATGGATGCTTGCCATAGTCAAAATCAAGGCCAAATATTTTCATTGAGTAGAGGATAGTAGAAGAAATAGTCTTATATAGAGCCAATCATGATCTAATCTATGAATTCATGGGTATTCGTCCTACCCTAATTTTTTTGCATTTGTGGGTTTGGAAAAACTAGGAGCCTCTTAGTGAGTATTCTTTGTAAGTAATGGATATTTCATTATTAGTTTTTCTCACTTAATGAGAGAGGCTTTTCGAATAAAAAATAAGAATCATGGTCTAACAGGATTATTTGTTCAACCTTGGAGAATGTGATTTGATCCTTGAATTAAACCCACTATTGTCCTAGTTTGGATATGTTTGTATGCACTCCCAGTGGAGTTTTAGAGTGAGTAGGTATTAGAAATCATTGGTAATTCCTTGGAAGATATTTGGGTATTTATGGAGACATAATGGAAGGAAACACAATTTTTGATGCTATATTATGCATGGAAATGAATCTCAGCCAACCTTGAGTATGTAATAGAGTGTAGTGAGTTACCACAATTAGATATTGTAGGGTCATTGATAGTGCATAACCAAGAACAACTGATAATAAAGGATGTCATCATGGGTATGGCAGAAAAGAACAAATAAAATCAAACTCTAAGGATAAGCAAAGTGGAGAAGAGATCAAATAATATTAGCTCTAAAGGAGTGGGTAGAAAATCAAATAAGGAATTTATAACAACTCAAGGAGATAAACTGATCATTGGGGGATTGGTAAGGCCAATAGACTCTTACTGGTCTCAAGGTAACCAATTATTATATAATCATGGAATATTGAGGGTTTAAACAATAGAACCCATCAATCTATTATTTGAAGATTCTTTGAAAAAAGTAAAACAATTTTTTAGCTTATCAAGGAGATAAAAATATTGTTGGATCTTGTGTAAAATAATAAATAGAATTTGGAGGGGTGTTGGTCATATGGAAGTGGTTGCATAAGGGGCCTCAAAGGGGATAGTTACCTTTTGGAACTCTCTTGAGTGAAAAACAATAGAACATATAGCTTGGAGGGGTGTCCTCACATCATATTTTAGGAACAATGTAACAATTGAGTAGGTTTTAATCACAAATTTTTATGGGTCTCAAAACCTAGATGGTCAAATTCATCAATGGAAAGTGATGCATAATATAAGAGTCTCGAGGAAGGAGTTAGAATGGATTGTTGCTGGGGATTTTAATGTTAAATTATCATCCAGAGATCAAGAAGGAGGAACCCCAATTTTAGACCCAAGGGATCGGTTTATGACTTTCTAGGTCAATTCATTACACTTGGTGGATATTAAACGTCCTAGAACCAAATATACTTGGACTAATAAGAGGAGGGAGCCACATAGCAAGAAGGTGAAGTTATAGTATTTTTTAGTTTAAGAGGAGGTGTTTATGAAATTGAATCTAAAGTTTAGATTTTGGATGGTCTAGTTTCAAATCACTTTCCTATTCTTTTGGAAGGAGGGATTAATATAGGGTAGCATAGCAAACCATTTAGATTTAAAAATTTTTGGTTATAAAAAAGAAACTTAAAAAAAATCCCATAGTGGTGGGAAGAGAGACGCCTGACATATAACAATGTTTAGATTCCACAAGTAGCTTTATTATGTCAAGGATAAACTAAAATAATGAAGGTGAGCTAACAAGATAGACTTCTAGGTCCAAAGAGCTCCATTGATGGCCAAATGAGATGAGGTGCAAAAAAACTTGAGGGAAGGAACAATTATAGAGTAGATCAAAGAAGAGGATGATGCATTGCGTAAAGCAGTTGAGGAAATTCAAAACCAAGAGGAGATCTACGAGATACAAAGAGCAATAACCACTTGTTTATTGGAAGGTGATAAAACACCAAATTTTTCCATCGGGCTGCTTGTGCTAGGATCAAATGAAGTAGATGAAAGCTCTTCAAGATGAGAACATGCACTCATTTGATACAATCCCAGGTATGCATTTCCATTAAATTAATTATTTTTCTAAATTGTTTAAGGAAATTATGGTGCAAGACGAAGAGACTCAAAAAGAAGTTCTTGTTTTCATACCCTCTATTATATTTGAAGAAGAAAATCAGACCCTGCTTAAACCCATTGATAGAGAGGAAATGAAGAAGGTAGTCTTTAGAATGAGTATGAAAAAACACCAGATCTAGATGGCTTCCAAATTGAGTTTTTTTAGACCTTCTAGGACAACTTGGAGGAGGATGTAATAGTTGTTATAGAAGAGTTCAAAGGCAGTAAAAGAATGCTTAAAGAATTAAATCATACATTCATTACCTTAATTTTGAAAGGGAAGGAGGGGGTGCATATTTCAGATTATAAACCTATTGCCTTATGAAATGTCATATATAAAATAATCACGAAGGTAATGGTTGAGTCGCTAAAACTTCTCCTATATAGCATTATCTCCTTGGAGCAAGGGGGTTTTGTAGAAGGCAGGCAAATCTTGAATGTGTGGTTATAGCTTAGGAGGCAATCCAATCAATGCGAAAATATGGAAATAGAGGAATGCTCATAAAATTGAATATTTCAAAGGCTATGATAGGGTGGACTGGAGATTCTTGTCAATGATGATGGCAACCTTTGGTTTCTCTTAAGATTGGATAGAATGGGTTATGAGTTATATTTCTACTCTGACATACTCAATGTTAATCAAAGGCATTTCCTTGTAATCGTTTGGAACCACTCAAGGCCTTTGTTAGGGAGATCCTTGTTCCCCTTATATTTTTCTCATATTGGTGAAGGCTTGGATAGACTCATCTTGAGGAGAAGAGAGTAGGGTTTGCTAACATGTATCAAGGTGGGTGAGAAGGTTTTGACTCACCTACAATGGATGGCATAGAATTGGTGGGAGTGACCAACTTCAGGGAAGCAAGAATGATCAAAGATACTCTTAATGTTTACCTTAGGACCATAAACCAAGTCATCAATGATAAGAAATTCAAAGTGGTCTTCTTCAATCTTGATCAAAGACTTCAGGACAAATTTCATAGATTTTAGAACTTCTCTCCCAGTGGTATATTTAGGGGTCCCTTTGCATTTTAAAAAACTGAAAATAAATATCTAGAGGAATCTTTTGGATCGTATCAAAGAAATAATTAACCATTGGTCTCACAAATGGTTAGCCTTTGGAAGTAGATTAACTTTTTTGTAGTTAATCATTCAGACTATGTTAATTTATAAATTTTCTATTATTATTGTCCTTCATACCATATGAAAAAAGTTGAACAAAATGACTAAAAAATATTTAAAATATTTTAAAAAACCTTTTTAAATATATATATTTTCAAATATTTTATTTAAAAAAAAAATTATATCAATAATTGATAATATTTTTATATAAAAATTGAAGCAAAATAATATATCCATACAAATAAATATGTTAACATAAATGTAGAAGAAATATAAATTTAATATATTATTAATTTATAATACTATAAGACTTAAATAAGAGCCCTATAACTGTAAGATCATTTTATTGAATGAGCCACATAATGTTTAAAAATATAAACTAAATTTATTATGTGTGACCAAGTAGAATGACAAACAGGAAGCACTTGTTAAGATAGATTAAATTGGTTAGGTCCCATGTGCGTGTGGGGTCTTGCGCTGCAACCCTAATTAAAATAGGAACTATTTGCTAAGACAAAAGAAAAAGAATAAGAATTAATAAATTAATACTATAAAATATTTTTTTTTAGTAAAAATATTATTAGAGTTAATCTTTTACCAAACAAATTTACTATTTCAATTCTCATTAAATTTTTAAAATTAGCACTTTTATTTAAAAATAAAAACAATTTAACTTTTAAAATATATAATTTTTTTATATAATTATTTTTAATGAAACTTATTAAAATTACAAAACAATCACACTGTATATCATATGAAATCTATTAGAAACAAAAATATTAATATTATTTAATAGAAATTTAACAAAAATACAATTTATTTATATCATTTCCTATTATGTTTTAAGTTTTTTTTTCCTATATCCACAATTAAATACTATCAATGCTTTTCATTATGAATATATAAATCATAACAAAAATATTTACAAAGAAAATTTGATTTGTTGAACAAATATATTTTATGCGGTATTAAACTAGATAAATAACCACTCAAAATTTTGATTATATATATATTAAAAAGATAAGGAAATATACATGTTATATTATCTTTGCAAGCATGATTCGAAAACTATTATTGACCCAAGGAGGCAAGGGTATCTCTTCTGCCAAAAACATCTAGGGCTCACACTTGTCCTACCACTTTTGACACACGCAAGGAGCATGTCTCAAACAACACAAAACAAAAACACACAAAAAGCTAAAACAAATAAAGCATATTCCTTGAGTGTGTCAACAAGAAAAATCACAATCAAACACACACACAAAAAGATTACAAAAAAACATGAACCACACAGAACAAACACACAAACAACATAGCAAAAAACAATCAAATAAAACACACAATAAATAATAAAAACAATAAAACCAACGACAAAACACCAAAACACGAAACACACAGAAAACCACAAACACAACATAACAAAAAACTACCATAACAAAAACAACAAAAAAAACAAATACACCACAAACAAAAAACCACAAAACACGAAACACAAAAAAAAACCCAAAAACAACATAACAAAAAAAATTCAAAACAGAAACAACAAAATGAATCAAATACACCACAAAAGAAAAAACAAATACAACAAAAACTAAGCCAAAGGAGCTATTGACAAATAAAAAAAAAATAAACACTAAAAATAAACCAAAGCTTAACAATTTACAAAAAATATCAGAAATTGCTTAGCAAAATAGCTAGCGCTTCCAACATTGTCATAAAGAGACTAAAGAATAACACCCATCCTATAAACCTTAGGATTATGGCATCCTTATCCTTTTATTCATATATTGCTTCATTCCAGTTAGGCTAAATACTTGGTACCACGACACTACTATTGGAATTTGTAGAAGATCCATTTTGTTTGTAGTTTGAATCTACCCTTTTGTTTTGCACTTGGGTTGGTTTTTTACATTGTACTTTTTTTTTCCTTTACTATTATTTCTCAGCATCAAGGCAAGCTCTTTTAGTGATTTCTCATCATGCATTCCTTCTATTCCATATTTTCATCAAATTGTGTCTCCATAAAAATGGTTTCCATTTGACCATCCTCATCATCTAGTTGCTCATCCGTAGAGAGAATTTCAAAGATGTTAGGTGAAATTATTGTTTTCTCTTTTGTTGCTATTTTTTCTGTGTTTTTTGTTTAGGGATTTGAAACCCTGCCAAGTCCCCATCCTCTTTCTCTTTGTTAGGGATCTTATGTGGACAATCCAATGACAAATTTTGCATCTAAATAGAATATTTTAATAATCTACTACTTGGTACCATATTTCTTCCTCATATTGTAAAGTAATATTCTTTGAAAGTGGTTTGTCAAAATCAATCAAAACATAAATCCTTGCATAAATCATATGCTCTAAGTGTTGGGTGCTATCAGAAGTCATCATGTAAACTCCTAAAGAATTTTAAATTATTACGAATATCTTTGGATGCCAGTATTCTATCGGAAGACCAAATAAACGGACCCAAACAGGGGCAGTTGATGTCATTTCTTCCTCATCTTTGAACTTGGTATGCCTGGACTTCATGAAGAGCCTTGCCCTACCAAAAAACCATGGCTTCCCTTGAAAAAATTTCTCCCTATATTCTTCATTAACAAAAAAAATAAGAAAGTAGCCATTAGGGTAAGTATAAATTTGAAACTTACCTTTAGTGCTCCAATTTTTGGCAACCCATTCTTTGAAGGTAGCAAGAACCGATCTCCAATGAATCAAAAAATTAGGCCTTTCCTCTCCATCACATCTATTCCTTCTTGGACATCCATTATTTCCAACTTCAGGTATCCATTAGTTGCTTTCATGCAATCCATCTCTATTTTCCTTGAATTGACCTTTGACATCCTCGATGGTTTCCTTGGAAATCGTTGATTGTGTTCCCCTCTTGTTTGAGGTGGTCCTCTATGGATTGCTTCTTTAAAATTTATTTTTGGATCAATGCATGCATCTTTGTTGAAACCTTTCATCCGAAATTAAATAAACCCTACTTTCATCCAAGCAAACAAACCCTAATTTTGTTCAATCAGGACCCTTACACCAACAATTGTATGAAACCCCATCCCAAACAAATAAACTAGTAAAGCAAAACTCAGACGAAAAATTTGGAAGAACAGTAGTATTTATAAAAATAAACGCCCGAAAACTACTATATTAACTCTGCCCAATTTTAATCAAATAATTAATTGATAAGTTTACTTGCAACTTTTTAAATATTCTATTTTTTAAGGATCTACTTATAATATGATCTCTTTTTGGCTAAAATGTTCAAAGATCCACTTAAATAATAATATAAACAATAACGAAACGAAATAGGTTTGGTGGAAGCAAACCTATGTGATTTGAATCATACACTTGTCAGTTATAAAAATAGTGTGGTTGTGACCAACTCTTTTCTATAATCGAAAAAATAATAATAATTAAAAAAATTTAAAATAAATATCATAAATATGATTATAAATTGACTTAATATGCATCCTCTTTTATTCTATTCTTTTAGTTACCATGTTGATGTAACTCGTAATTGTGCTCTCCCTACACTTGTTTATTTCTTTCTTTCATGATTTGAAATATTTATAATTTGAAGTGAGATTTGATTATATCTACACTAATAAAATGTCTTTTTTTTATGCTTTTATTAAATTATTTATATATAAATAAATAATAATATATTCATTCTAATAGTTAATTAATAAAAATTAAAAAAAAAAAATTATTTATATTATTTATCATTATATTATAAATTTTTTTTTTTTTTTTTAATATTTATGATAACAAATAGTTTCATATACATAAAATAATATATAATATTCAAATAAAAAATGAATAATATCATATGTTTCAAAATAACAAATCAACTTACAATTTTTTTTAATAGGTAAATAAGTTTACGTAGATTTTTATGAAGGGGTCAGCTCTCCTCATACTCAGTGGGGTGTGAACCTTACACCTCTCAAAGAGAGACCAAAGTTCTTACCTCTACAATAAACTTGCAGCTTTTCAAACCAATCTATAATTAACTCTTACACAACTATTTATTTGTTTCAATATCTTAATAATATATATATATATATATATATATATATATATATATATATATATATATATAATTAATTAATGTGTTATTAATACCATTCTAAGATATTTTTGTTCTACATAAAGAATATTGTAATAAAAAAATATTAAAAAATATAGACTCTTATTTATAATTAGATAAATATATATTTTTTAAATACAAATTATAATAATCATCCACATTTTAATTTGAAGGTAGATAAAAATATAAGGTTTTTTTTTTTAATTATGAATATCATGCTTTAGTTTTAAATGGTGTAAATTAAGAAAAGAAAGATGAGGATTAGTTCCAAATATTTGGAATACTCAAAAACATTAAAAGTGGATTAATTAAATAAAGAAAAGAAAGATGAGAACTAGTTTCAAACTATCTACTACACCTAAAAAGTAGATTTATTAATTTCTTTAAAAAAAATGTCAACTAATTGAAGAAGGTAAACCTTTCATAGTAAAAATACTTTAGAATTGATAAGTTATTTCATATTATATAAAAAAATAATAGAACTTTTAATAATAACAATCCAAGTTAAACCTTAATCCTTTCTTAATGAATATTGAATGAATACTCATTCATATTTATTATATATAATATAGTTATAAAGGTTGACAACTTGCATCACAGATTGGACAAAACTTAGCCTTTTGGGAACATACAATGCGCGTTTCACCTTGAATAATGTATTGTTTGTGTATAAGAACAAATATGCACATGTAGTAGTATAGAGGAGAACCTTATTCCGTCAGGAACGATTACAAATCTTCGAGGTAATGGCATCCAATGATCCTACGTGTCCATAGTTTCCACACTGCATTTATATACATCAAGACAATTACAAGGTTTACAAGGCTCTGCCTTAATGGTATCCAAAGATGACTGAAATACCTAGGATATTCTTTTCATACGTCACTAACCACCAACAAAAATAAAAATAAAAGCTATAATGAAATCAATGAAATTGGCAGCATATTATCAGGCTACATAAGGTAGTAGAAAATGCATTATAACAATTTAGAAATACTGAGTGAATATGCATTTGAGATGTGTCCCTTTCTGCCAAACACAAGTAAAAAAAAAAAAAAAAACAGATTTGGCCGGTACCTTTCGAGTTGGGTGAGACGTTAGTTGTAAATTAAAGGTTACAATCTATATTCAAAAGTATTGTGAGGGGTATTGTAGTGTATTATTTTGAGTTTTTATTTAGAGACTTAAGTTCAAACTTCGGATCAGATTCTTCATAAAAATATGAATTTTTAATTCAATTTTTAAAGTTTCATAAAATTAAAGGTTATCAGACCTAGTCGTATGTCTTTAGGTTTTCATTCATGTGACCCAAGTAAAAACCTTAAAAGATGCCACAATGATATGTCTTTGGGTTTTCATTTAAGAGACCCAAGTTCAAACCTCGAAGAGGATGGGAACCCCTTATAAGAACTGACTTCTGTAACTCAAAATTTTATCCAATGATATTAGCTCAACCATTTAGATTCCTCAACTTTAAAGGAAGAGAATCATTAAGAGGTTTGAATCTTGCCAAAGGATACATATTTAAATAGTCATTAGGTGAGGGTTAGATAGGATACATGTTTAAATAGCTATTGAGACCTTTGGACCAAATCTTGCCAAAGGATACATGTTTAAATTGCCATTGGGATCTTGCCAAAGGATACACATTTAGCTATTGGATGTTGCCACTATAAACCCAAGCCCTTTGGATTAGATGAAGTGAATAAAACCCGACCCTCCACGACATCAAACTAAGGCAACTAATTAACAAACACTTTATTGCTACCATCCAACTGGTCCAAAGAGAGGCCAAAGCCCACTGCGTTTTCCTTGTATGATTAAATAACCAACTTATTGTAATAGCACTTTGAAGTGATAGTGATGATGTAATACATGTAGGATCCTTTTCAATTTTTTTTTAAATATCCTTTATAATATTAAAATAGCTATATATACAAACACAAAACATTTAAATAATTATAATATTAATTTTCACCTTATTTAATTAATTGTATTTTTAAAATATTATTTAATAAAAGTCATTGTCTTTGTTTTTTTTGGTACATAGGGGGAGTTGGTTACAACCATTATTTTTAGTAATTGTCAAGTGCAAGGTTTAAACTATAGGAGTTGCTCTCAACAAGCCTATACCACCTGACTATTGTTTACACAACATGAGAGAGAACATGAGAAGGACCACCAATCGTTCGAGGTTCATACTGTTGTTGTAAGTCTGACATGTACTCAGAGAATTCAGAGTAAACTATTACCTTTGCAAACAGGCATGCCTCCAAGGTTTGAACCTATACCTCTTCTTGGTAAGCGCTTGAACTTACCAATCCACCTAGCCCCTAGAGACTAAAATCATTGCCTTTATTTTTGTTATTATATGCAATAATTATGCAATCTCAACATTTTATTTTGAAAGTTGATTATTTTATAAAGCATAGATAAATTTTTAAAGTTTTAAAGATAATTTTATAAAAAAAAATTAATACTAATAATGGTGATTGTGTTTTAATTTTTTTTTTATATAAATACTTATTTTTAGTAATGATTGTGATAAATATCTATATAAGTATTAATTGGTCCAAATTTTCTAAACTCAAAATAAGTGGATTAAGTGAAGGATTGAGTATAGATTATTGGATTTCACAATACTTTTTAAAAATGACTTGAATCAACACATTACCTAAAAATAGAATAGTTCATAAAAAGAAGATAAAATAATACAAAGGGAGTTTATAAGCAACCAAATAATATCACTAGTAGTAAAGAATAACACACAAACTAATAATAAATTGGTTGGCCTCAAGGAGTATAAATATTCAATTACATATGACCTTTAGGTCAAGGTTAAAAAACCAACTTTATAGCTTTTAAATAAAACGTCACAATAAACTCACCTATGCAAGGTGTATTAAGGCCAAAAGAGATAAATTAAATATATCATAAATTTTTTTGTGGCCTCAATTGAAGTTGAACACTACATATTCCAACATCCTCAGTTCAGTTATATATGTGACAAGGAGAGAGGCCCTTATCAATAATCCTCCTTTAAGGACTCTCCTCTACACCAAGACACTCTTGAAATTGTATAAAAGGCACATTGAGAATGGCCTTGGTCAAGATACTTGTCTTCTTTATTGATAACACATAGATTTGATCAAGCATCCCACTAGTTTAAAGACATTGAACATAGTGCATCAAAATATCAATGTGCTTAGTCCATTTTTGAAACATAGGTTGTAGACAAGCTTGACGAACTGTAATTATCATAATGAAAAGTAATTGAGATAACCTAGGAATACCCACCTGCTCCAAAATCATGAGCATCCATCAAAGTTGTTTGGCATCCTCATTGATAACAAATATTCAATTTTTGTAGGAGAATGAAATATGGTGGGTTGTCATCTACAACACCAAGAAATTAGTGTAGATCCAAGATAAAAAAACAAACTCATGGAGCACTTTTGGTCCAAATCATTGGATCGATATACATCTAAAAACCCTATAAATATCAAAGGTGTTACAATTCAATAGTGAATGCCCATCTACTATTTTTCTCTAATGTAATTAAGGATCTCCTTGGTTGCTATCTAGTGACTCTCATGGGATGTTTGCATGTACCTAGAATAATAGTTGATAATAAATACAATATATATTCAAGTGGGTGAGATATAGACTACCCTTGACAAGAGATTAATACAAAGTATCATCCACGAAAATATTAATGCAATCTACTCATAGCTACAAACCAAGGGCAAAGGGAGTTTGATCGACTTTACAATCCTCCATCCTAAATTGCTAAAGAAGATCCAAGGTACACTTACACTAAGACATAATGATCTTGGAGGGTGACCAATCAATCAAAATCCTCAATATGTAATGAAGAGCACTCAAGTTTATCATGTCAAAAGTGTCATGAAGTTATGATTTCATCTCCTAGATAAAGGATGTTGAGATCTTTGTGATGAGAATATCATCAATATACAACAAAATTACCAAGATCTTATCATCTTGATGCTTGATGTAGACATCATACTCCATCGCAAACTACCTAAACCCACAAATAAGAATTAAAAATAAATATTCTCATACCAAGCACAAGCAACTTGCTTAAGATTATATAAGGAACTCTTTAACTTACATACCAAGTGAAAAAGTCCATCAAACTTATAACCAGGTGGCTACCATATATAGATCTCTTGGATCTCACTATGAAGAAAAACACTCTTCAGATCCATATAATGTACCTTCCATCAATAAGAAATAGTAATATAAAGAATAATTTAGCTAGTCTCTTCTCACAATCGAGACAAAGGTCTAAGTAGTCAATTTCTTTCTTATAAGAGAATATCTTAGTAATAAGACATACCTTGTGATGAGTGTCGTTAATGCTCTCGCTTTAATTCTTTTGTCATTCTAGGGTAACATCCTAAGGTTGTGTGTAATAGAGGTCTTAGAATTCCATCTCAGATATCAGGGTTCTATACTAACCTATGAAAACTAAGAATCACAATGTCTTTGTAATATTTATAAAGAAAACTATACTAAATCTCACACTTTGTTACTAAAATAAATCATATTTAAATGTGTAAATAAATCAACTAATAACTCATACTTCAATTGAAAAGAACTAAACTAATTCAAATTGAAATGAAACACAGTCCATTGCTGAAAGAAAATAGAATTTAATGTTGGAATGAAACTAAATTTAACAAAAAATATACTACATAACTTAAATAGAAATAACAAGCTAAAATAAAACTAGGATTATCAAAAATCAAATCGTAAAATTTAAATGGAAAGAACAACACACACTTGCAATAAAGTAAAGCAAATTACATTATGTTGGAAAAAATAAATTAACATTAGTAAACTGAATTTGAAAGCAAACTTATCAACTTTGACTATGGTATCTTGATTGTGGAAATAAGTGACAAAGAAGATTTATAATAAAAAACCTACAACTAATGCTAATGGTCCTTCCATTGTTCTAGAGAGTGGATCCTTGCTCCGAGGTTCAACAGGAGGAAGAAAAATTCAACAGAAAACTAGTCTAAATAAGTCAAAATCTCATATGCAAGAGAGTTGAACAATGCAGACTTAATGTGCAAAAGGTCAAATCATTTCAATTGATTCATTTATTCATTACCTTACCCAATGGACATATAGTATTGTTTATTACTTAAATACTAGTTGTTTAGGCTATGAACATGGTGAACATGGTTTATTTAGGGAATAACCTATCTCTTAATTGAATACATAAGCTTGCGTATTAAATATAGCCAATCATATTGGAACAACATATTGAGTTGGATAAATCATCCTTTTTTTGCACTCTCGTTGGTTGTTGACTAGCTTGGAATAGATCTGAAGTAATCTAAAAATCTCTAGCATACTTTCCAAGCTTTCATCTATATGCAACGAGATTTCCATAATTATATAGTTCCATTTTATTTAGGCATGTATAGTAGTAGGGGCTCCAAAATATGTAGTAATTCAACTCTCCATTTATGCATGTAAAGGCGGATTCACACTCATGCTGATTGGTTAGCATTTAGTTCAAAGTTGTGACTCATCCCTTTGACCAAACGCTTCCATGATTAATTGACCACTTATTTTATTTGTTCCTTCCTTGCACAAAATTTTTGGAGTGCTTCTTATTCTATTATTTTGGCACATCATCTGTGCCCTTTTATTAAGGTGTTTGAACTGATTTAGTGCCTGTATGGCACACAAATTGCTCTAGCACACAACTAGTGTCAGATTGATTTTAAGGTATAGCAACTTTAAAATATACTTCGGGGTAGTCCACAAATCATTTCAAATTAAAATATCTTATGCATAATATGATAAAATTATTATTATTTTATTCTGCTCTTCAACAAGAATAAATCATGCAATTAGCCTTTATAATGCACAAAAATCAATACAAAAGCTAAAGGAAACATCTTCTTTAATTCACTATATTGACATTTAAGATCAACATAAATAACAATTAATACTTGGTATGTACTATAGTATTTTAATTAAAAATGGATAAAAAAGAGTTGAACAATTTTGAAAAATGAGACACTTTTGTAGTCTTATCATGCCTCCCCACTGATTCTAATGCATTTTCTCATGTGTTCTGCCTTGCCATAGCTATATGCATATCTAGCTCCTTGTAAAGACTGCTCTAAAATCAATGTTCTAAAGAATGATATCCCCTATTATTTTATACTTTTGATAACCATTCTTGAAACTCATGTTCTGGCTATGGTTCAATATCAAAATAATATAGAATAGGGACAAGTATAGTGGGTGTACTAAAGTGCAAACCTACCCATTCATGATGCAATGCTCCAATTATCTCCACCATTGCAATTACTCTTCGATGAGACCATATGAGGTTAGTTGGAGAAATAGGTTCCCTTTTTCTTAAGGTGATAGACAACTCATCCCATCATTGTCTACAGGGTTGTGTTAATCTTTGCAAAAAATTTGAAATTTTTCTAAACATTCATTGACATGATTCAGATATCTTTCTTTGATGTTTGTATTTCCCACCATATAATAGTATGCACTGATGAGATATCTTAGATTTGGTTGATCATGTCTTAATAACAAGTCAGGTCCTAATTTAGTTGACTTATATTGCTTCACCTTTTCCTATCATTTCAACTGATTATGTAGAGTGGAAGTAAATGCTCATATTTGAACATCACCTATATAAATATGTGGCAAAATTTGGGCATCATCTAAAAGTTCCAATTTATGCAAATAAAATTTACAAAATAAATGTTTTTGTTCCATATAACTATGTAGGAATACCTCAACAATAACTCAAACAGAAGTCAACTTATATGGAAGGTTCAAGCAAATTCTAATAACTTGCCATCGTTAATATTATTGTTTTAAGAACAAGTTGTAAATCTTGCTAGGTGATTTGCATTCAACTACCTATTCTGAAATATGGCACAAAGTCATGACCTTAGCCTTGAGGTTGGTTATCTCTTCACTTTGTTGTCTATTATGTTATTTCAAAGCCTTGAGTGTTACAAGTTTTTCTTCCAATTGATGGCATTGCGTCATCCACCTGGAAATTGTTGCATTATGGGTATCTAATGTGACCATACCCTATGGAATGACAACAGTCTAATGGGATACTAAAATTTCCAAAGGTTCAATTTGTGCTACTCTGTCTACGAATTATCTAACATTTACTATCTCAATGATGAATTTTTTAATCATAATTGTTGGTTTTATTTCAAGTTGTTTTGGTGTATCCTGCCATTTTGGTACTCTAAATATTGTGCCCCCTACTCTGGAGCTTTTTCTTGTCTTATTTGTTTCAAAGCTTGGTATGGAGCAGTTTGTGTTGGTACCTAATTTGATGCCTCTTATGGTGGTGCCTGCTCTAGAGCATATTTTGATGCATATTTTTTTGGCATATTTATTGTCTGTGTGGAGCTCTCTCCAACCTCCATAGTTGCTTTTCCTTCACATCATATAAAAACTTATTTCGGAGTATATGGATCTACTCCTAAAACATCTCTATTTGCAGTATTATTATCTTGGACGTTAGATGGAGTATAGCCATATTTTTGATACTAATGGTCATTGTTAAACTTAGCAACCAATCCTAACAAAATATCTACTACTTATACCCCTAGAATTGACACAGAGGATACATATTTGCCTAATCGAATTTTTAATTCACTTAATTCTTGCAGTAATTGAGAGTTGTACCTATTTTTCTCTTGGATTATCATTTGGGCATCCTACAAAAAAAATTATTGAGTCTTGATAATAGTTCAAGCATGTGCAATAGTTAGACAATTTAGGGATCATTCTACCGTGGTTTCTAGGTTTCTAAAGGAACATCAAGAATATGTTCATCTTTGTTTAAATTGATAATCAATCTCCATATCCTTCATTTTTTAGCATCTAAAGTAGCTGAAATTTATCTCTACCTTCGACTTCACTTGAGAGGAGGTTGTTCTAGCACATCTTGTTCTTCACAATATTGTTTTTATGCCTCTTCTTCTCCACTTTGGATATAATATCAATAATTTTTTCACTTTATTTTATGCATCAACTTGTGCTCACGTTGGTTCTTGTATAGTAAGCTATGCAGGCATTTCCACTTGTGCGCCAGATTATTCTCGCACCTCATCAGACTATTTTCTTATATGAGCAGAAGATCTCATCCCTCCTTCAATTACCATTTTTCATATTTTCAAAGAAGCTTTATGTTGCTTCCTCCTACTTTGAGCAATACTCATTTTTTGTTGGTGTAGGATCTTTCAGTACAAGAGTTGATTCCTAGGGATGAACCTCTTCTTGCTCAGCAAACCTCTTTGGAATCCCTATAAACTCTTACGGTATAGGTGTCTCTGCAGGTGCAAGGATTTCTGCTTGAGCAAACTCTTTATTTAATGCAGAGGTTTCTCGCTATGCAATTTTTTTTGCTCAGGCCAATACCTCTGTCTCCACATAAAAATATAACCTTGCACTACTTCTTATGTTGTATTGGAGTGGACTACTCTACTACCGATTTTGTTGTAGTCACTAGTGTGGATTGTACTACCATATATATGGTTGCATCCTATATTTTCTTACTAGACTGGCCTATTCTTGATGGATATAGGTTTTTTGATGGATAAGGTTATTCCCTAACACGCATTTGGCCAGCCTTAGGCTACTTTTTAATGTTTCCTGCATATCTTCCTTGGGTAGTTGAGGTTTATTTTTCTAGGGTCTCTATAGCATTTGATTTCTTTGTATTCCTAGATGCTTCTCCTTTTTCTTTCTTGTGATTTTTTGAATTAGAAACCTCCATCCATGGATCTAGGAACCATTTTAAATAATGTGCATTTCTCTTGAAGTGATGTTTACACAATAATTTTATTAAGTCATGGTGTTTTATAGAACCTTACCCCTCCTCAAATCTCTTGGCCATGTCATGTAGAGCATGATGCAAATATAGGGGTAAGTTGATTCTTCTTTTTGGTTTTGAACACCATACCTCAGATAGGTTAAGATTTTAATATGATGCCCATACAAGATGTCAATTTGAACTTCAGAGGTCACATACGTGATAACCCATATAACAAATTCATCCCACAATTTCTTTAGACTAGTTTATTTTAGACCTTTGCAAAGCCAAGTTTTAATTTTTAACTCAGGATTAGGGTCACCCTCTACTCTAAATGCATTGACAATATCAGGGAGAGTAGCTTGAAATTTTTTTGTTACTTCTTCTCCCTCACATGGAACCTCATAAATTTGACTAAGGATTTTGGGGGTTACCTTAATCATTGTTCCATCGATATTCACCTAATTTTTTTGAAGAGTTCATATGAATTGTTTTTCTAGAACATCCACATGACCTTCAAAATTCTATAGGAACTCCATCTAACCAACTTGTTGAAATATAACAACCACTTTGGTATGTGTCTATAGTTCATCAACATTATCTTATAAGTCTACTATTATATGTTCCCAAAAATAAGTATATATCCTTTTAAATTATCCTTATGGTAGAGAATTATCAATAGTTCATATTTGAAGAAAGAAAAATTTGAAAAAGAAAAAATTTAAAAGAAAAGAAGATTATTATAAGAGATTTTTTTATTAAAGGAATTTTAGAAAAGTATAAAATAAAGTAGGGAGTTAAAAGGTTTTCTCTTAGTAGCAATTTTTTTTTTCAAAATGCCTTCATCAATCATTTTTAAAAGGACTCAGAAACAAAAAAAAAAATTGTTAAGATGAAGAATATGGTCAAAAGAGTCCAACCATATTTCATCAATAAAAATATAGGGAACAAAAATGTTAAATAACACATGGGATAGGAAATTTAAAAGACAATTATATTTATATTAACTAAAGGACAAACAAAAATATGGAAGGAAACAAACAATGGTTTTATTTTCTTCAAGAAAGACATAAAAAGCTAGTTACAATTGCAGATGATCAAACTTATGAGGTAAAAGGTATAAGAAATGTATTAATCAAAGTACCTAAAGGAAAACATACAATTGAGAATGTATTATATGTACTGATATTATATACTAATATATTATTAGTATCTCATATGTTAGACTGAGGCATAATAGTTGAATTAAAACTATTTATAAGAAACATAATTACTTCATTACTAAACAAGAAAAATTTATAGCTATTGGATCCTTCATAAGCAAACTAATTGTACTTTATACTATATCATTATCACATATTGCTCTATCTGTAAAAGCATTAGATCTTTGGTATAATATGTTTGGGCATATAAGTGCATCATCCTTAAATGAGTTGAAAAAATATCAAATGGTAATAGGTTTACCTAACTTAATATGGTAGACTACAATTTGTCTAGAATGCTTAGCTAAAAGTAACATAGAATACCATTTGAACTAAGTCTACACAAATCCAAGAAACCATTAGAAGTTAAACATACATACATACTTAAGTGGACCAATGACAGTCAGTCTTGAAAAAAACACATATTTTTAGTTGTTTGTTGATGGTTATTCATGTCAAATATGGGTAAATTTCTTGAAATTTAAATCAGAATCCTTTATATACTTAAAACAATTCAAAAAACTTGTTGAATCATATATTGGATGTTCAATTAGGATTCTTTGCTCAGATAGAGGCAAAGAATATTTGTCTAAACAATTTGAATCGTTTCTAAAATAAAATATTATAAAAAGTAACGTATACACCACAAAAAATGATATTGTTGAAAGATGAAATAATTCTATTATGGAAATGATGTGTTGCATTCTTAAAGAAGCAAATCTTGAACATAAATATTGGGTAAATGTTTTCAATACTACAATATACATTCAAAATAGATCTCCTACAAGAATCCTTAAAAATATTACTCTTGAAGAAGCATGGTTAGGATGGAAGCCATCCGTAGCACACCTAAGGATTTTTGGATGCAAAGCATATATGCATATTCCAAAGTAAAAGAGAACAAAATTAGATGCAAAAATTTTATGTGGCATATTTATTGGATATGACGATGCTTAAAAAAGTTAGAGAATAATTGATCCAATCACAAAAAAATATTCATAAGTAGATATATAGTAATCGATGAAGGTTACAAAGCAAATATTGAACATTCCAAAGACTCTATAGTTTCCATTTTAGATATTACATCATAAATAGGAATTCATTAAAACTATTTTGAAGAAGAATAAAAAATAATAAATGAACCTATTGAAGACTCAGAGCATCACCTCAAAAAAAGAGACAAAATGGTATATAAACACTCTTAAAGACTCAAAATTAGAAAGACTACTTTATCTTGCCATGACAAGATCACAAACTCATAATATGACGAGAAGGGAAGCAAATATAATACTACTAAGTTTAGTAATAAAAAATAAAGAAGCAACCTCCATACAACATGAAATGAGGTAACCCAAAATGGAAAGCAACTATGGAATCAAAATACATAGCATTAGTGAAGAACAAAACATGGGATTTAGTTGATCTACCCAAAGACAATAAAAGTATAGGATGCAAATGGGTTTATAAGATAAAATACAAATAAAATGGCTCCATTGAAAAATATAAGGTATGATTTATTGCAAAAGGTTATGCTTAAATAGAAGGGATTGATTATGAAGAAACATTTACACCTACAAAAATATGACTATGATTTGTACAATTTATGCATTAGCAGCTCTGTTTGGATGGAAAATATATCATATTTAATGTTAAAAGTGCATTTTTTAATGTTTATCTTGAAGAAGAAGTATACATGATTCAACTTGCTACAAAACAAGAACAAAAATATTGTAAATTAAAAAAAAATTACTATATGGTTTGAAACAAGCCCCTACAACATGTTATATAAAAATCAATGACCATCTTCTATAACATGGTTTTAGAAGAAGTGCCTCTAATTCAAATATTTATGTTATAAAAATTAGATCTAACTTTGTTGTTCTTGTAGTATATTTTTATTATCTAGTAGTTATAGGAAATAAAAAAAATGACAGACAATGTGAAAAATGAATTGACAAAGGAATTTGAAATGACAAACTTAGGACTATTGGCACTAGTATATTGGTTTAGAATTTTTGCAAAAGAATAATTGTATCACAATTAAACTAAATATGCAAGAACATTACTCAAAAAATACATAATGATAAACTACAAATCTAAAGATACACCTATGGAACAAGGACTACAATTATCAAGATATGATAAATCACCTCAAGTATCTGCTACCTTGTATCATCAACTAATTTAAAGCCTTCTATACTTAACAAATACTAGACCAGATATTATCTTTGTTGTAAATTATCTCTTCATATTTATGCAAGATCCTAAATAAAGCCACTAGAAAGATACAAAGAGGATACTATAGTATGTTAGCAACACTATAGAATATGGTCTTGAGTATAAGAAAAATTATACTTCTATTTATAGGTGTATTTAGACTGAGATTATGTTGGTTCAATAGAAAATAGAAATTTAACATCAAGATATGTATTTCATCTTGGATCATGACCTATCTAATGGCATGGTAAAAACCAAAATGCAGTTGCACTTTCCTCCACAAAAGTAGAATATCATGCTATAAGAGATGCTATATATGAGGAACTATAGTTATAGTACATCCTTTTAGATATGGAGATCAAAAAAATCCTATAATATTACATTATGATAATCAAGGAGTTTTAAAACTAATTAAAAATCCAATGTTTCATGAAAGAACTAAATATATTGAAGCACAATGTCAATTTATTTGGGATCATGTTCAAGATCATCATATTCAATAAAATATGTTCCTATTGAATATCAACTTGTAGATATATTTACAAAGGCACTTAGATAAAACAAGTTTGAAATATTTTATAACTATCTCTACATGGATAATACAACAAGATCTACCTAAATAAGTATCAATACCAAAGCTAGAAGAAACACAAGAGCCAAAGTCACTTTAAGAGTCGGAGTAGGAAGACCAAGACTAGAATAAACTAATTGAAAGCAAATTAAAACAATGGATCTTATACCAAAAATATAATACGAGGGAGTGTTGGAATTTATTACATTATTTGGTAATTTTTAATAGTTTGTAAATATCTTGTAAATATGTAAAAACGAGTTACTTAAAGTTTTTCATTTAACAATCATTAGAGGTTTGTCATTAGGAGTCAATAAAATATATTTCTCTTATTAGAAATATGAAGAGTCATATCTCTCTGATGGTTGATAAGATGAATCACTTATTGAAGATGAAATTTCAAGAGTCTTTGCAAAGACTATGTAAAAGAATCATATGAGACTTATGTAATGGAAATTTTAGTACTTCATTAGTACTAGAATACTAAGTGTGTAATCCTTGAAATATAGTGAATTTATCATTTGTATGAATACTTGTGCATATCCATTTGTGTGAGTTTAATATTGTTATATTGTAAAAAGTGCTTATATGCTAACAACTTCGATACTTAAAACCAGTCATATTGCTTAATAGATGTTAGACTACAACAAACTACTTTATGAAGGATCATTTCAGCTTAGTTAACCTTATTCTAGCTAGGAATCATTAGAATGGGATGCTAAATATTATCATGATTCTCTTTTTGTTGAATTGCATTTTGATGTGGCTTATGATTGGATGTTACCCTTTAATTTTGTATATCCTATAGTGGTTAGACTTTGGTTCAAGTTTTAGAAATAAATTTGCTTTATTATTTTTTTAAGCTTACTAATTTAGAGATGAATGGTATCCTATCAGAGCCTATAGTGTCGTATCACTCAATTAGGTAAGGATTTCCAAATGCCCCTTTTCTTTATGTTACAACCTAGATGCACTAAGCTACCTTTTTAAAGGGAATCTTAGATATATTTAGTCAAGGGAATTAGTTTACCAATATCTATTCCCATTGGCAATTCCATTTTTATGATGACTCTATCTTGTCTCTTAGGAATGATAAGAAAGAACTTGATAATTCCTTGGTAATTTTGGATGCCATTTGTTGTTTTACTAGAGCTATATTATCTCCTAATAAGACTAAATTTATCTTTGTTCAAGAAAAGTATAGGCTATCTACGTTTCCAATCAATTGTGGTTGGTCAAAGATAAGGAAATTATCATATAGTTGGATATCCCTTTTGATTCTAAGACCCCTCTCCCTAATTTATAGAATAGGCTCATGGTTTGATTTAAATGCAAATTGGATAATGAGTTACCATGGGTTTATACTTGGTAGGTTGCAAGTTTTGGAAAAAATGTTTATATCAACTCATGTGGTTTATTCTTCTTGTTGGTTATCCTGTAAGGTGTACTATGACTAATTTATTGCAAAATTTTAACAATTCTTATGGACAAATTGTGATGGATCTAGAGCTAGAGCTACAATTTCATGGGTTTAGTATACTAAGATAAAAATTGGGTGGTCTAAGACTACATTACCCCTAGATACAAGGTGTTAGCCTCATGTTTAAATGGATGTAGAATATTTTGAGGTTGATGTATCATTGAAAAGGACTATAACTTATTGAGTTCAATTTGTCACTCCATTAGGGCTGGGTAATTAGTTGGCCTATTTGAAAATGTCTTAAATGCTCAATTCTTTCCCTTAAAAATATCACCTCATGTTTTTCTATATGGATATTTGTGTATGTAGATGGAAAGCTTAATTTTTTTTTAAAAATCCTTGGTTGGAAGGTCTCAACTTTAATACTTCTTCTATCTAGTAGGACCCAATAGTTTTAAGTAATGAGAAAGCTTCAACATTAAACCGTGTACTTAAGGAAAACTTATTTTGTTAAAAATGATTGGAAAGGTTTATTGATTTATAGCATATTCATTTGGATAGGAGGAAATTATGGTCATTCAAAATTTGGATAACGAGGATTTGAAAGTCAAACTCTCTACTTTTATTGCTTGCACAAGGTTGAAGGATTGTCGATGACCTGATGGGAAGCATATTGACGAATCTCATGTTAGGATTTGTGTATAGTTCTTTGGTTCCTCCTATAATGGTTTCTTTTGGGATTAAAAATAGATGAAATGCTAATTATTTTGAGTCTCCTTGGGGGACTAATAGTGCTAGAGTTTTAAAATCTAGCACTTCAATGGATAACAAATTGTTAGCTTGGAGAATAATTCATTCGAAGCTTTATTGAAAGTATTTATTGGATAAGTTTGGTGTCACTGATAGCAAATTCTTATGTTGTGGATGTCTAGAAATTTCTAAGCATGTGTTGTGGTTGTATAAATTAGCTAGGTAAATTAGTTTGTAGGTGTAAATTGAACATCCTTCTATGTTTGGGGAGTGAAAACTTAAGTGGAAGGATGCCTTGCTTGGGTTTTATGATTAGTTTGAGATAAATTTTAAATATTTTTGACAACTAGTTTTTGCTCATATTTATTTTGTTAAGTGTTATAATCACTTTTATAATATTTATTTTTCTTCGGTGTTTGGTACTCTAAAACTCTACTCTAACAACTATTTTCATATGGATAGGCTTGCTCTCAAATAGATATAATAGGCAGAATAAAAGAAGATAATAGGCATAGAGATAAACAACTCATTTCTATTATAGAAAAGCATACAAGAACTAAAAATGACATAGTTACTAAGTTAAAAAAATTATAAAAGAAAAATATAAAAATAACTTCAATCAAATCATTTTCATTAAATTTAAATTATTATAAATGTTATAAAAGTAAAAAAAAATATTTGATAATAAAAATAAATAAAATTTTCGATTACTTTTATAAACTATATACAACAAACTTCTTAAATAATTCTATCATAAATTTAACTTCTAACATAATATCATATATTTGTCCCGAAGGGACATTGCGCTCTCCTAATAGAAACCCAAGTTCAATTTGATGGATTTTGAAGCCTTAATATTAATGTAAACTCACAGGATCAAATATATGATAGCCGTAATATTGTAAGATCAAGATAATAATATAACTAAGAATAATATGAGACAACTAATATGTAAAATCAAGGCTTTATAATATATCAACTAACATTCAATAATAAGCATAAATATGAATGTAATAGCCTGAATCATACATGTACAAAGCATGTAGTAGAACTTACAATATTAGTTGCTCAAATGTATGCAATCTATATTACTCCTATTTCTCTTACAAATGTATCATAAAATTCTCATACAATAACAATGCTTTCTATGCTCACTATGTAGACAATGTAGACTATGTAGGCTATGTAGATGATATAGACAACATAGGCTATGGAGTAATATATAGCCATTGTAGTATGACTCTTTAGTTACTTGACTCTTCTTTTTCTTATGCCAAGTCTCATGACTCTTGGCTTCTCTATTTAACAGTTGCATACACATGACTCTTGCATACACATAACTCTATCTTGTATGCACACTTGAACAAGACTCTTCACATAACACTTCCTAATCTAAGAACACATATGCACACTTACATATAAGAAACTTGTGCACATATACACACATTACACTTGCTCACATGATACTTGTGCATTTCCTACACATTATTACATTACATAAAATATTTACTCACACTCTAATCTAAGACTTGACCCTAGTCTAATATTTACAAGATGTACCATGAAGGTACCATGGGGGTACATTAACATGTACCAAATAATGTAATATACTCCAACACCCCCCTTATTACATTATTTGGTTATTGAAGACTTTAGTCTTTAATCAAGGTCTTCTTTTTCAAGTGATCTTAGGACTTGTGCTTGCTTTGTTCTCTTTCTTATTATCCTTGATGTGATTCCTTCTCTTCCTCTTTCTTCTTTTATTTTTTTGCATCTTCATTTGTGATATACCTGATGATATACCTTCTAAGCATTGAGTTATTAAATCATCACAATAATATAACTTTGATTTCAATGATTCCTCGTTGAAGCTAACATATGTTTTATTTGGATTATATGTGTCATTTATTTTAGCTTGTCTCTTCCCTTGGAAAAGCTCAAAACTAATTAATGATAGATACATCATTAAACACTCTTATGAAGAAAGTATAATGGTGTTTTGAGAATCCCACCATGTCCTAAAAAATTTTTCATGAAGATAGCTTATAAGTGTTGTAAAATTTCCTTCTTTTGCCTCTTTGAGAAACAAAGACAACTTTTCTTTTAAATCATTAGACATTTGTATTTTTCCATCAAAATCATTTATTAAGTTTTGAGAATAAAACTTAAGTGCATGCAACATTTCTTCACTATCCTCATTAAATGCATTCTTAACAATTTCTTCCATGATATGTAATCAATACTAAGAAAATATTTCCTTTGATGTAGTCTACCTTATGTCTCCCTAGGTTTTAAATAAATTTAAAGTTTCTAAGTTACAAAACCTATGAAGTAGAATTCCTTATATCTCCCTAATATTTAGAAACTAAGAAAATATGAATTTTGCAAAATTAATTTCCTAAGTTTGAAGTTGTAAACCTTTTGACTCCCAAATTAAATTAATTTGCAAATATTCTATAAAATTTAAATTTCAAAAAACTATTATTAAAAATAAACTTCAACTCAAAAACTTATAACTCCAAAGAGAATAATTTCAATCTACTACTTATCACTCCTTTATTAAATTTAATAACAAGACTTTAATAAATATTTTTTTTATTTTATAATTCCTTACCTAATAAAAACTATATATCTCCAAAGCATATAAAAAACTTAGAAAATGAAAGCACCTCCACCAACTTTTTCTTGCGTGCTTCATGACTTGCTTGACTGTAAAGACTAGTTTTGAATTGTCACTTCCAATTCGTGCACTCTTTCTTTAATTGCTCTGCTTGGATGCTGCAGACAAGTGTTATGGTTCAGGTTGGAAAAATGTTAGGATTTCCAACAATTCACGTTATACTTTCGAATGGATTACACTTGGTGTGAACATTACCCTTACAAATGAGATGTCTTCTCTTACTACGTGAATAAATATTACTCTTTACAATGAGATGTCTTCTCTTACCACACAAATGGACGTTACTCTTTCTAATGAGATGTCTTCCCTTACCAAACTCTATACCGTATCATTAATGTTTGTAAATGATTAACTTAAACATTATGATTCTTTATTCAATAATTGTGTTTGCACTCAATGAGAGTTTATTGCATTTGACCTTGGTTGTTGTGCTCCTTTATTTGAGTTACTTGGGATTGGTTGATGGTCATAGTAATTCTCCTTTGTATGTTGGTGCTTTACAGTTGAGCTTCCTTCGAGCGTTGGCGCTTGAAGCTTCTCTTTTGGATGTTGGCACTTTGAGCTTCTCTTTTGGACGTTGGCACTTGAGCTTATCTTTCAAATTTTAGCACTTGGAGATTCTATTTTGTACATTGGCACTTGAGCTTCTCTTTCAAATATCGACACTTGTATAGAATGCTCATTCCTTCTTTCAACAACCCTTGGACGTTGCATGATTCCCCTGTGCTCAACGATGGTGAGTTTCTATGTACTTGGCACTTCTAATGAATTTATTTTTCCTGTTCAAGCTTGTTGCTTTGGATTAACATTTTTCCTCTTATATTTTTAGATCTCTATGTTCAGCTTCAACGATGACTAGCTTGAAGATATTAAAACCTATGTTAAAAAACTCCCTCGTATTCTAGATATGATTGCACTTAACAAGATAAAAATATTTAAAAATAAACTCAAACTTAAATGACTTGCACTTCTCTTCACAGACAACTTTTGTTGTAGTTACTCCTTTGCACTTAGATGTTCTTTGATAGTTACTTTATATTCTTCTCCCTTCCAAGCTTTAATGCTTTGTTTGCCTTATGACACTCTTTCTTTCATGTGGTTGTTATATTGCATGTTTTTTTATGCTTTATCACACCTTTGCCTTCAAACGGCTTTCTTCTTTAATTTCACCCTTGCCTTTAGAAAATTCTTTAAATTTTTGCAATATGCATTTACATGGCTTCAATGCTGCTTGGGATCTTTATACCTTGATCCTTCTCTATTGTTCTCAAATAAATTTCTTTGAATTTTCTTTTCTCATGCCTCTTTCTCTTCACTAATAAAATCCGCATGAACCTTCACTATGGATCTCCTTTTTTTTCTCTTGTTGCCTTCTTACTTTTTATTCTTAAAATGGTTACACTTTTCAAGCCAACTTGTCAAGGTCAATACAAACCTGAATCTTTCTTATTTTATATGTCAAGGTATTTTTCTTCAAGACCTAAAACTTTCTTTGTCAAGGTCTACCTTCAAGACCTGTATCCTTCTTTATCAAGGTTGCCTTCAATACTTGTATCCTTCTTTGTCAAGGTTTGCCTTCAAGACCTAGAATCTTCTTTGTGTCAAGGTCTCTCTCAAAAACCTGAATTGATAGTAGTCTACAACTTAAATCAATCCCTGCTTGATGAAATATTTATACCTTCATCTTGCACTTGAAGATGAAAGTCTTCTCTATTTGTTATAGGAAGCTTCTTACACTCTTAACGATAAATATTTGTGTAGCAATGTCTTAGGTTGCATCTAAGAACTCAATCCTTTCAATGTCAAGGTGATGTAGATTTCCCTAATGCTCCAATCAAGAAAGCTTGATTGTATTGAATCCTTCAAATTTCTTCTAAGTGTTGATAGAAATTAGTTGTCAAGAAGTTTTTGTCCCTGGAAATCCTTTATCAACATCAGGGTTGGTTATTTTCCTTAATAATCAAATAGCTTCAAATTTCACCCAAATATGAGTCCTAGACTTCATTGGTTATCCTTCAACCTAGTGGAAAGACTCTATAGTTAAGTCTTAGTATTCATTGGTCATCCTTCAACCTAGTGGAAAGACTCTATAGTTAAGTCTTAGTCTTCATTGGTCATCCTTCAACCTAGTGGAAATACTCTAGCCTTTTTTGCTTCCTTTGATCTTATAATAGAATCCAAGTCTATCTCATTTTCTAAATCAATTTGGATAAAATCAATTATGTAGTTAAACAAACTTAACCTATGCAAACTTCTTATTGTAGCTCTGATACCACTAATGGTTTTTGAAGCCTTAATATTAATGTAAACTCATAAGATCAAATATATGATAGCCATAATATTGTAAGATCAAGATAATAATATAATTGAGAATATACGAGACAAGTAATATGTAAAATCAAGACTTTATAAAATATCAACTAACATTCAATAATAAATAGAAATATGAATGTAATAGCCTGAATCATACATATACAAAGCATGTAGTAGAACTTACAATATTAGTTCCTTAAATGTATGCAATCTTGATTACTCATTTTATCTTATCATAAAACTCTCACACAATAACAATGCTTTCTATGCTCACTATGTAGACAATGTAGACTATGTAGACGATATGAACAACATAAGATATGGATTAATATATAGCCATTGTAGGATGAATCTTTGGTTACTTGAATATTCCTTTCCTTATGCCAAGTCTCATGACTCTTGGCTTCTCTATTTGACACTTGCATACACATGACTCTATCTTGTATGCACACTTGGATATGACTCTTCACATAACACTTCTTAATCTAATAACACATGTGCACACTTGCATATACAACACTTGTACACACATATGTTATAAATTCACTATATAAAATATAGAAGAACAATCTCATTGTTTCAAACATAGCAGAAGAATAAACAAGAAAAACAAACACACAATAGAAGAGACAATGATTTAATGTGGTTCACCTAGTGGGCTACATCCACCAAGAATTTTTAGTCCTTTTATTTAATCAATCCAAGCAATAGAGGGATACAACCTACAACAAACTCCTGCTGTAATTTCCTCTCTATACTTACAAGGAATCCACACATAGTAATATCACATACTCTATTATTTTTTCTCACAACTATATAAGAAAAATAGGAAAAACTACTATTCTTAATACATGCATCCCGATACAATCTACAACCAAATTCATGCACTAAAATCTACCATCAATCACAATTACTGATTACATTCCAATATTAACTCTCACACCAAGTTTCTAGCCCCTAATTGTGGGATAAAAAACAAACAGAGTTTATCCCCATTAAACTTTCCCTGGCTGTCCTGTTGTAAATCCGAAAATTATTAAGGTAGACTAAGAAACTGTAAATACCAAAACTTTTCCTGTTTAGCCGCCTCATAATTAGGCTCCATTCCTAACAATCTCCCACTTGGAGACTAATTCCATTGCATCATACTACAACCAAGGACTAAAAAATTCTCATCAAGACCTCTTATTCCTTAAGGCCAACTGAAGTTGAGCAAAAGCTCAACTTCTCTCTTGACACTACTTTTGTAAGCATGTAGGTAGGATTTTGTGATGTGTTAACTTTCCACAATTTCAAATATCCATATTCCACTACTGATCTAATGAAATGATACCTGCGTTTGATGTGTTTGGTGTTTGAATGGAATGTCGAGTTCTTTGCAAGGTGGATAGCACTCTGGCTATCACTCCACAACCTATTATCCTATTGCTTCTTCCCCATTTCCTCCATTAGTATTTTCAACCAAATCATATCTTTGCTTGCTTCTGTAGGAGTAACATATTCAGACTCAATGGTTGAAAGGGCAACTACATGTTGGAGTTTAGAAATCCAACTAATCACTCCTCCTCCTATAGTAAAGATGTAGCCAGTAGTGCTCCTTCCACCATCAAGATCACTTGCCATATCAGAGTCTACAAAACCTTCCAAGCATATATTAGAGCCTCCAAAATTCAAATAATAATTTGAAGTTCCTTTCAAGTACTTGAGTATCAATTTTACCGCTTACCAATGTCCTTTTCTCAAATTACTCATAAATGTACTCACCACTCCCACTGCTTGGGCAATGGCTGGTCTTGTACAACCCATTGCATACATCAAGATTCCAACCACTGATGCATAGGGAACCTTAGCCATATGCTCTTGTTACTTTTGTGTCTTGGGACACAAATCTCTAATGAGTTTGAAATGCTTTGTCAATGGAGTAGAAACAGAATTTGCATCTCTCGTGTTGAATCTCTTAAGCACTTTCTCAATGTATTATGCTTGTGATAATTTCAGAGTGTGACTATCCTTGTATCTTGTTATCCTCATACCAAGGATTTTTTTGGCCTCTCCCAAATCCTTCATGGCAAAGGATTTAGCCAACTTCTTCTTGATCATGTTAATATCTTGCATATTTGTTCCTGAAACCAAAATGTCATCCACATACAATAACTGAATAACATAGTTACGAATTCCAGTTTGCTTAAAATATACACAGTGATCACTTTGATATCTTTCAAACCCTTGATTATCCATGAACTTATAAAATTTAAAATACCACTATCTAGGAGCTTGTTTTAACCCATACAAGTTTTTTTTTAGTTTACATACCCAATCCTCTTTACCTTTCACCTGAAAGCCTTCTGGTTGGTGCATATAAATTTCCTCCTCCAAATCACCATGAAGGAATGTTGTCTTCACATCCAATTGTTTCATATATAAATTTTCTACAGCTACAAGACTCAAAATAGCTCTAATAGAGGTCATTTTCACAACTGGAGAAAAAATCTCATCAAAGTCAATACCCTTTTTCTAAGCGAATCCCTTGACCACTAGCCTTTCTTTGTATTTCATACGTCCTTCATTCTCATATTTAATATTGTACACCCGTTTATTGGTCAAAGCTCTTTTACCTTTGGTAGCTCAACCAAATCCCAAGTTTGGTTATGGAATAAAGAGTCCATCTCTTCATTCATTTTAAGTTCCCACTTATTCCTGGTATCCATCTATAATACTTTCTGAAAACATTCTGGCTCACCAGCATTAGTATACAAAACATAATAGGAGAAACATTGAGGAATTCTACTTGTCCTGGTAGATCTTCTAACAAAACTTGTAGGAGATTGAGGTGCTTGGTGTTGTTGTTATTGTACATTTTGATCTTCTACCACTTTTGGAGTTACATTTTCTGTGTGTCCATCAAGGTCTATGTATTCAATATTTTCCTCTTCCTGTTTCTTTCCCTACAACCGATCTTTATACAAACTATTTTTATTAAATATGACATCCCTACTTCTAATAACTTTTTGGTTATCACAATCCCATAATTTGTAACCCAAACCATCAATATTGTAACCAATGAAATAGCAATTTTGGGCCTTAGCTTCTAACTTCTTTCTATTCTCTTTGTCTATATGCATAAATGCCTCACATCCAAATACCTTAAGGAAAGAATAATTTACTGGTTTACCTGTCCAAAACTCTTTCGAAATTCCTCCATACAAGGCACTAGATGGTCCCCTGTTAATCAGATATACTACAGTATCAACAACATGATCCCATAAAAATAATGGTAATCCTGCATGTATTCTCATGCTTCTAGCACGTTCCATGATGGTTTTATTCATTCTTTCTACAACCCCATTTTATTGAGGTGTTTTTGGAACTACCTTGATTCTTCTAATTCTATTTTTAGAACAAAACACATCAAATTCTCTATTGTAATATTCTCCACAATTATCCAACTTTAGACACTTTAAACTTTTTTCCAGTTTCATTTTCAACTAATGCTTTCCAATTCATGAAGGTATTAAAAACATCACTTTTATTCCTAATGCAATATATTCATGTTTTCCTGGTTGCATCATCAATAAAAAGTATATAGTAATAGGAACCTCCAAGAGAAGTTACTTGAGATGGGCCCCAAACATCTGAGTGCACAAGCTCAAATTTTTCTTTCTTCCTTTCCTTGCCATCCTTGAGGAATCTAACCCTCCTTGCTTTACCATAAACACAATCCTCACAAAATTCCAAATCAATCTCTTTTAACTTAGGTAATAACTTTCTTGAATGTAAAATTTCCATACCTTTTCCACTTATATGGCCAAGTCTTTAGTGCCACAAAGATGCACTCTCACCTTTAGAAACTAAATTCATGGAGTAGTGAGAAAAATTAGTAAGTAAATAAAGAGTACCCATCAATTTACCGCTAGCTACTATTAATGAACCTTTAGTAACTTTCCAAGCATTTTTTCCAAATGTAACGGTGTATCCTTCACCATCAAGCTTACTTGTCGATATAATATTTCTCTTTAAATATGGTATGTGTGTCACCTTTAAGATCCCATTGACATCCATTTGGGGATTTAATAAAAATCTTTCCAATACCCACAATTTTACATGGTTGGTTATTTCCCAACAGAACCTGTCCATAATCTCCATAAACATTATCTATGAAGTATTCCTTATGTGAGGTAGCATGGAATGAAGCACCACTATAAATTACTCAATAATCGCTATTTCTATCAAGAGATAAGAATAAAGCATCTTGTAGAATTTTTCCAGCAATATTATCTTCTAAAGTGTTACCATTATTTTCATTACCTTCATTTCCATCACCCTTTCTTTGCCAACAGTCTTTTTTGAGATGGCCCTTTTTGCCATAGTGCCAACACTGTAGCTTTCCTTTTCCACGTGATTTGGATTTGCCTTTGGATTTACCACAATGTGAACATTTGCCTCTTTCTCTCCCTCTTTCTCTATTATCAACAGTTAATGCGGTGCTAGATGATTCTCCTGTGGTTTGTCTTCTCATGTCCTCACTGAGCATCACACCAACCACATAATCAAATACTAATTTATTTGAACTCAAAGCAGAGTTACTGCTATTACCAAATTATTCCAACTTTTTGGAAGAGAGCATAAGATTAATAAGGTCCTAATATCATCTTCAAATTCCAATCCTACTGAATGCAATTGAGTATTGACAGTATTGAATTCATTTAAATGATCCTACACAGATCCTCCACTCATTTTCATGTTAAATAACCTTTTCATTAAGAATACATTATTTGATGCTGATGGTTTCCCATACATCTTGGCCAACTTATCCATGACTCCCTTGGTAGTCTTTTCATCGGAGATGTTGAAGGCTACGATGGCTCCCAAGCACAACCTTATAGTACCCAATACCTTTCTATCAAGGAGACTCCACTCCTCATTCGACATAGTTGAAGGTTTCTTTGTTGCCCCTCAAGAGGTAAGTAAAGATCCTTCTGGTACAAGTAATCCTCCATCTACATCTTCCAGAATTGAAAGTTTTGGCCATTGAATTTTTTAACTCTAAACCTCCCTTCTTCTGTCATTGCTCCCACTTGATCAGAAATTCTCCTTCTATCAAGTGCACCCAACAAAATAAATGCTCTGATACCACTTGTTAGAAATTCACTATATAAAATATAGAAGAGCAATCTCAGTGTTTCAAACTTAGCAGAAGAATAAACAAGAAAAACAAACACACAGTAGAAGATATTGTGATTTAACGTGGTTCATCCAGTGGGCTACATCCACCAAGAATTTTTAGTCCTTTTATTTAATCAATCCAAGCAATAGAGGGATACAACCTACAACAAACTCCTGCTGTAATTTCCTCTCTATACTTACAAGGAATCCACACACAGTAATATCACATACTCTATTTTTTTTCTCACAACTATATATAAGAAAAAATAGGAAAAACTACTATTCTTAATAAATGCATCCGGATACAATCTACAGCCAAAGTCATGCACTAAAATCTGCCATCAATCACAATTACTGATTACATTCCAAGATTAACTCTGATGCCAAGTTTCTAGCCACTAATTGTGGGTTAAAAAATAAACAGAGTTTATCCCCATTAAAATTTTCTTGGCTATCATGTTGTAAACCCAAAAACTGTCAAAGTAGACTAACAAACTCTAAATCCCAAAACTTTTCGTGTTTAGCCATCTCATAATTAAGCTCCACTCCTAACAATATACACACATTATACTTGCACACTTACATGACACATGTTTTTTTTTTTTTTTTTGTACATTATTACATTACATAAAATATTTACTCACACTCTAATTATCCTTGTCTAATATTTAAACGATGTACTATAAAGATACCATAAAATACATTAACATATATCAAATAATTAAATATACTCCAACGCAATTCATAAAAAGGTAAACCTAATGTACCAACCTTTTCAACCTAATATCATAACTTTAATTTCTAAGCTAATATATTTTTTGGGCTCATAGTTCCGTAATTTAAAAAAGAAAAGCTCTAGTAAAAATAAACAGTCCCATGTCTATCAAAGGCATTACACTCTACTAATTGTTTGTAATCAATCCCAATGAATGCATGTTTCTAATTTCCACTTCTCATGGGATCGTGTGTTTACTTATTACACTCGTTTGTAATCAATGTCAGTAAATCCATGTTTCTTCTTCTTACTTTTTGGACGTTGGATCATGTGTTTGTTTATTTCAAAGAAACTTCAGCTTTCCAATAACGTCTATAAAGGTGGTGAATAAATCTTAAATTCAAAACTCAATAAGCTAGTCCCCTCCATTTTTTTTTTTTTTTTTATATATAAAGACGTGTTTTGAAACATGGCATCACCACTTTATTATAACTTTAATTAATATATATGATAGTGTCTATGGGTTTAGTGGATTGGTAAGTTGGGACGTTTATCGAGAGGAGACCTAGGTTCCAATTCCACGAGCGTACTCATGTATAACTAGCAGCCTAATACGATTCTTTTTCGTATTGCATTTGATTGATGATGGCGATCTGGTTCTTGCTTGTCTGACGGTTCCTTTCACGCCATGTGTTGAACCAGATCGACGAAGACAGTGCGAACCCTGTGCATCCGATGGTCCCCATCTCACGTCGGGTTACCATTAATGAGACACCTGATTGATGACGGCGATCTGTTTCCTGCTTGTCCGACGGTTCTCTTCATGCCATGTGTTGAACCAGATTGACAAAGACAGTGCGAACCCTGTGCATCCGGTGGTCCCCATCTCATGCCGGGTTACCATTAACGAGACAATGGGTGTGTTGGAAGCCTTCGCTGATAGTTTGAACTTTGCCAGCTACGCTGACAGTTACTAAAAAAATTGTAAACCAGATTGATAAAAACAGTGCGAACCCTGTGCATCCGGTGGTCCCCATCTCACGCGGGTTACCATTAACGAGACAGTGGATGTGTTGAAAGCCTTCGCTGATAGTTTGAACTCTGTCTGGCAATAAAAAAATTGTAATTTTAACCAATTCATCTATGTGGCCTATATATATATTTTAAAAAAAATTCATTTCAAAAATAATTTTTTATTGGAAATGAAAAACTAAACTTATCAATAAAAAAACTAATAATAACTTCCTAACTTATATATTATGTTCACATGCCCTTACATGTGAACATAATATATAAGTTAGGAAGGTTTGACAACCTGCATTTCCTCTTGGAAAAATGCATTGTTTGTAACTCATGCACTTAGTAATTATTTTCAGCAACAATAAATATAAAAGGTACAGCATACCTCTAATTTGAATTTAATTTAATTTTATTAATTATTTTTTATTTAATAAATAATTATATTTATTGAATTATTATTTTTTATTATAAATAAATAATTAATAATTATATTTATTAATTATTTATAATTATATTATAAATAAATATTTTATAAAAAATTTAGTAATTTATATACATTTATAAAGTATATATTAAAAAAATATTATAACAATAATTAAAAATATTTAACTAAAGGCACTTGCTATGAAAAGGTGATAATATTTGGTAGTTTTATGTTCTTTTATCAACATTTAAAAAAACATTATATAGTAGATAAAATGTATTAATTTTTGCTAAAAATTTAAAACATAAATAAAATAAAAATAAAATATATTGTGTTTGATCTTTCAGAGCATTCTTTTCAGTTTCAAGAGTGTTTTTGATCTTGCTTTTGTGGTTGGCCTCGGTCATATGTAAGAAGTGCTCCTGTAGGATATTCGTCCCAACCCTCACCAGTCAGGAAACGACCTAATGTTGACATTGCTTGTTCGTCCCGTTCGTCCCGCCAAGTTGGAGGTGGGATGATGTTCAACCAGTTTCACATGGGCCAGTTGTTGGTTGGAGGGACGCGGGTACTGAAGACCTTAATCGCGGTGCAAAAAGGTGGATTCCCATCTTATAATTACTAGCCGTTTATACAAGACAACATGTCAGGACACATTACTTCATATGATATGCTTTCTTTGATGTAATGATCATCAATGATCATGATTGGTAAACTTGTGTTTTGTTGGCGGCTTTGTTTCCTAACCCTTATCAATGAGGGTTAGTTTGATTCCCCATGGAATGTGTTAACCCACCCACTTTTTTATTGTAAAGGCTTTTATCTTAATTTAATGTAAATTTGTTTTTTTCATATTATATATATATATATATATATATATATATATATATATATATATATATATATATATATATATATATATATATGCTTTTCATTAAGAATAAGTAAATCATAATCAATATATTTATGAGGAAAGTTTTTTTTATTTGTTAAACAAATATGTCATCTCTAGTATCAAATTAGATTAAATTTTGAAAGAACCGCTCAAAAATTTAAATATCCAAGCAATTTTGATCAAATAATTAATTGATAAGTTTGCCTATAACTTTCCAAATATTTCACTTTTTATGGATCTACTTGATAGGATCAAACTAGATCAAATTTTGAAATGAAATGAAAGATTTTAATTACGTCCGTGAGACCCAAACATGGCCTATGGGACCCCAAATATGGAAGCACGGTTATTCAAATCATATGACCATTAATATCCTTGAGAAGGTTGTTCCTTCTAGTGCTGATTTGGGTTAGCAACTCCCCAACTTTTTTTATTTTGTTGTCTTCAAATAACTCTATCATAAACCCTTTTCCAAACGTTTCTTTGTATTTGCTACGGATGTTCGAAAAACTCGAGCATTCATAGATGAAATGTTCCTCTGTCTCTATTGTCCCTATGCTGCATAGAGTACATATCCTTTCTTTTCATTGTTCCTTGGACGTTGTCCATCTCCTTGTTTCACATCCAAGCCTATGAATTTGAGCAATGAGGATTTTTTCCCTCCACTTGATTTTAGAGCCTATATATGATTTTTCCTTGTGGTTATATGTTGGGTTAAACTTTGCAATATAGTATTGTATTTTTTTGCTTGCATTTTTTTGACATTCCACTTCTAAACTTTTTTTTCACATAGTTTTTTATATTATTTCCCAACATTTCATCATTTTTTATTTTGTTTCATTCATGTGTTCTTCCACCTATGCAGCTCTTCATCCCTAATTGCCCTAAGCCATATGTTGTTTTTCATGTTTTCTATTTTTTTCAAGTAACATAACAATTGAAAGAACCACTCAAAAATATAAATATCCAAGCATTTTTATACCAAATAATTAATTGATAAGTTTGCTTGTAACTTTTCAAATATTTTACTTTTACAGAATCCACTTGGCTAAAATTTTCTAATCAAAGATCTACTCAAATAATAATTCTAAAAAATTAGAAAAAATAAATTATAGGTAAAAACTCCTCTCTATGCATCTCTTGATGTGAATTGTAGTAGCATCGAGAGCTTATTGGCAAAATATGAGGGGGAGAGTTTGTTTGAGAGATAGGCTTTGTGCATCGCCCTTGGGGTTTTGCTTCATCGAGGCTTTAGAGTCTTTTTACTAATAATTTATGTCAATGCAAGAACGACAATTGTGGGTTCTTCTACTTGCTCTACAGGCTTTGAATGTGGGGCCACAATTGTCATTGTTGTTGGCTTGGGTTGCAGGACTTTGGAAGCCTTTTTGCGACATTCAAAGTGGTCCAACTACGCTCATTGGGTTGGGTGAGTGGATCAAACAAACTATCTTGAGGGCCAATACCCTTATTATGAGGCAGGTCCTTGACTGGACCTTATGGTGGGACACTTGACACCGAAAACAAGTGTTTGGCAATGGCAAGTTAAAATATGCAACTCGTTGATTAATAATGTTATCACCAACCTGAATCTAGGTGCCATTCTTGAGGTCTTTGGCTAGATCCACTACTTCAACATAAACTATCTTGTGAGGATGCATGGAAATAAAATGGATGTGGTTCAATAAAGGATCTAGTACCTCCGCTATACAATTCAAAAAGGGCTAAAGGGAAGGAGAAGTCCAGGAAACTCAAGTCATACCGCTCTCCTGAAATCGAAAAATCACGGGACCATGGGGAGAAAACCAGTAGAGAACTCCTCATGAACTAGGGCCATGTTCATATATTGCCTTAGCAAGGAAACAAAAAATAACCTTTAGTTAGGGCTTGGATGAACTCAAGCTTGATTCCGTGAGGAGCCCAAGTAAAGTTCATCCAAGACCGTAAGGTAACTGCGGTCTACAAAGTAACCCACTAAAGTAAACGACTCTAGCCACTTGCATGCATTGTCAAACTTTGACAAGGGCAAAACCGCATAAGAAGAAGAGGCTTCATTTGGGATGCGGTCCACAAAGTAACCCACTAAAATAAATAACTCTAACCACTTGCATGCATTGTCAAACTTCCACAAAGGAAAAGCCACATGAGGAAAAGAAGAACCAATACAAATTTATTGGTCCATTTGAAAGGAATCATCCTCGCATGCCTTACCACAAGTGTTGCTCTCCCTTGCCTGGGTTGAAGATCATGAAGCACCCTATGGAGAGGGAGGACAAAGTAGACTACACAAACCCTACTCAAAATAATGTGACAAAACCCTAGCAAAAAAACTTTAATCTAACACAATTTTAAATAGCAAAGCCTCCTAAATATATATTATAATAATTATTTAATTTTTTTTTTTTTTATTAAAGTAGGATATTTATAACTTCAAAAATTTAATAAAAAAATAACTACTACATCCATAAACATTAAAAGTAGATTTATTAATTTCTTAAAAAAATTTGAGGATAAGCATTTGCTAGTAAAAAAGCCTCAAGATTGATAGTTCAATTTTCATGTTGTTATGTATTTATCAAGAATGAATAAAACTTATAATATTTATCAAGAATGAATAAAATTTATAATATCTTTAAACAGACACATTGTCTAAAATAAAAATTAGAGTTGTACATATATTGCATGTGAAGAAGATAAGACACATATGGTTATAAAATTTAACAACTTGCATCACGGATTGGACAAAACTTCCACAGCCTTTTGTGAACATAAAATGTACATTTCACCTTGAACAATGTATTGTTTATGTGTATAAGAACAAATATGCACATGTAGTAGTATAAAGGAGAACCTTACTCTGTCAGGAACGATTAGAAATCTTCAATGCAATGGTATCCAATGCTCCTACGTGTCCATAGTTTCCACACTGCATTTATATCCATCAAGACAATTACCAGGCTTACAAGGATCTGCCATAATGGTATCCAAAGATGACTGAAACACAGGATTTTCTCTTCAAACGTCACTATAATATATATATATATATGAAAGAAATTGGCAGCATATTATCAGGCTGCATTAGGTTGTAGAACATGCATAATAACAATTTGCAAATACTTGGTGAATATGCATTTGAGATGTGTCCCTTTCTAACAGACATAAGCTCACAAAATAGTCCTTTACAGACTTGGCTGGTCCCTTTAGCATTTGAATTTAAAAAATATATAAAAAAAAAATTAGAATTTGGGTTAGACGTAGGTTACAGGATGTTTTTTTAACTGAAATATCACGGGTGGTACAACTGGAGGTTATATTTTTTGGGAGCATAGCTGGAGACTAGGGGCATAGTAACAAGAGACCTTTCTTTTCTTATTTTAACTCAGGTCATAAAGATGAAACACCAACAATATACATGTCATTCCTACAAAAACTAATTTATTGTCATTTATTATATAAGTAAGAGTTATACAATTCCAACATTTTATTTTTGAAAGTTATTTATTTTATAAAATACAGTTAAGTATTTTGTGGAAAGATAAATTTAAAATTTTTTAAAGATAATTTAATAATTTGATAAATATAATAATAATAATAGTGATTGTATTTTTTAAAATTTTATATAAATTGTTTTTAAACCTTTAGGGTGGAAAGGAAGAACCAAGAACCTTAGAAATGAAGAGTATAAAGAAGTTAAATATCATAGGTAGATTCAAACTTAGGACAAGGCAAATATAGTTCCACATGCTTGTTCATTAGATTAAGATGTTAATATTCACCTATGGAATTGATACCTTGATTTATGGTATTAAATTCATGGCTTCTCATTGTCTATTCTAGATTTTTTGGACTATTATTATTAATTATTATAATGATTAATTTTAATTTATATAAAATTATATATTAAAAAAAAAAAAATTATTTATTTAAATTAACAAAATGTGCATTTTAACCCCTCATGGGCAATACACTTTTGAGCCAATTGCTAAGAATATAAAGGTGATATTTCTTTTCATTATGAGATCTACTCCTATACATACAACGCTATACTTTCGTTACATACAACCTAAAAATACTAAACAACAAATCAAAGCAAAATATTCTTCAGAAACTATTCCTTAATTTGATGCGACCACCACCTAGGGGAAAATTTATAGCACATGATATCGCCTTTACCTAGAGCCCAATTAGTTGATGCATTCAGTATCCTATTCTCTAGGGATGTGTGTTAACTCCACAGACTCCAATTTGGTCAACTGTGATTAATGGTATATCTTACTCTTTCAAGTCTCCAATCCTTCCCTTTCTTAATCTTTCAATTCTTCAATATGTTGATCAACATCTATGAGTCTCCAACCTACCTTGAAGGCTTCTTGGATTCATTTAATTTATATAAATTTATTATTATGTCTTATACTTTCTTTAATTGGTTATGTGTGATTAAAATGGCCTTATCCATTTTACGTCATGACCACAAAGTAGTTTTACAACATAGTGATAACTATACATATATCCCTTGGCAAGATTCAAGCCTAACTCATGTCTCTTCTTTGAAAGTCTAAAAATTTAATCAATTAAACTCATGTCATTTGATATTACTTCAAATTAATTATAATTAATTATTTTCTTCTTATTTTATTTCATTTAAATATGCAATTGTCATCTTCCATATACTCTAAGATGATTAAATCTGAATTTTTTTTTTTATAAATTATATAATTAAAACTATTGATTTACCCAGGTGTTGTAGGTGAGTTGGAGAGGAGAGGGCAATCCTCCAAGGGAGGTCCCAGGTTCAAATCTCCACCCTACCAAAAAGCTGAAATTGGGTATACAAAATTCAATTGATAATGTTGGTGCCGGCAGGGTGCGACCCCCAGGTGACTTTGACGGTGTAGAGAGGGTTCTCAGACCAAGGCGGTTCCCCAAGGGGTTTTTCGCTTTTAAAAAAAAAAAAACTATTGATTTTTACAACACAATTAATAATTACAATTAAAGAACAAAATAAATTTTATTATTCTTAAATTTTTATCCTATTTTGATTTTATTATAACAATGCCTTAAAAAATTTGATAGGTTATGCAAAAAAAGATATTTTCTTAGATATACTTTTATTTTATTTTTTTAGATTAATTTTTTTTATATATTCTAGATTATATGATTTCAAGAGGCATAAGGAATGGTGGTAAATAGAATAACTTATACACACTAAATGAAGGCTTTTAATGTTTAAGTAAAGCTCTATAATACATGTATTTTAATTTGGGAATCTTGTTTACTAGCAAATCAAATTAACTATAAACAAATTAATTGTAAACAAAGTAAGGATAGACATAGTTTTTAAAATTTTGTTTATTAAATTGTGCATGTTATTTACATGAATTATCTATGCAATATTTTTGTTATATTATTGTCTGTATATATTTTTCTTTGGTAACATATTATCTATGCTTCCTTTTTAGAAAAGGTAAAAACTTTATTTAAAAAAACTCAAGTTATACATTTACTTTTGATAATTTGTCTTTTTTGACAAGGCTCAAAATATGGCTACTATCCTGTCCAATTCTTGCTAGATGATCCATTAAAGTGTTTTATTCACCCTCTCCTTTATAATCCTTAATTTTCATCCTAATTCTATAAATCCCTGTTTCTATTCTTATCCTCTCTTTCTTAGTTCTCATATTGTAGTTTCTTCTTGAGTTGTGTCCATATATATGCTTCATCCTCTCCCATGTGAGAGTTCTCCTAAGTTCTAGCTTTCACTAGAGTTCCCCAAATTCTTTCCTATGTTCTAAATTCTTCTCTAAAAATCCAGTTGTTACGTTCCAACCAAATTTTTAAGTAGATGAAACTCAATCCCAAATCCCAAGCTAATTTAAGGTCTTTGATTTAAATCTATTGGTCTTGCAATAGTCTCAAAAATTATTCTTAGTGGAAATGGATCTTTTGATTGGCAAATAATGTTGTACCACAAACTCCATACTGTTTGGGTATAGGGGCTCACAAAAATGAGGTGACCCATTGTTTCCTCCTCTTGGTGACACATTACACACCAGTTGGGTCCAATAATTCATGTATTCTCAAGTTATCCTGAATCAAAATACTCTTATGTACAACCAACCACATAAAGAGTTTATCTTTGGTCATCCTTTGGGTTGCCATAATTTCAACCAGTGGAGTTGTGGACCAATTTGAGTGTTGTGGATAATTTTTTTGTAACCTTCTTTGATAATGTATTGGCTATACCCCCAACCTAGTTGATCAAGTACATTCCTCCTTGACCACTTCCTTTTGTCCAAGATTTCTTTTAGTTCTCTTTTCTCCTAAGTCCATTCTTCCCTTAGCCCCTTCTCTAGGACTTGCCACTAACCAAGATTGGCCTATGATATGCCACCCTCCTCTAGGACTTGCCACTGACCAATATATTATCTATGCTTCTTAGACTCCGTAATATCTTTGATTTTTTTCCTTGGGTGTTTCTGAGAGAATTTTTGTATGCATTTTTCATATTATTTAAAAAAAATAAAACATCTATTATTAAAATCTACATATATTATAGAAGAAAAATATTAATATAGAACAATATTTCATTGTAGAAATATATTAATAAATCAATAGAATTCATAATAATCTTAATAAGATAAATTTTTAGCCTCCAATGACATATCTTATGGAATTCTCCCATAACTTTATGAGAGAAATTGAGCATCTACAATTTTGTGTAGTTAGTGAAGATGATGAGGAAGGGCCCTATGAATTTGTTGTGAAAAAATATAAATTATTGTGGATTTGTGAGGCTCCACATGACAAAATCAACTTCTATGAAAAGCAATGCAACAATGAGATTGAGTGTAATGATAGATTAGGATATTCCATGTCACAAGAACAAAGATTCATCAAAAGGGTTTTAGATAGAAAAATCATGGGATCAAGACATAGCAAGTGTACTTTTGCTTATTGTTTAATGGTTGATTAAACATTAAATTTTGATATGTATGTAAAGATTATTCAAAGATAATGAAGTTTGATCATTTTTAGAGGATACCACAATTGTTTTCTAGTTGAAACCAATGGGAATTGGGATTTAGGTTTAAATAAAAACTCTTATTTTAAATCATTAATTTTCTCTTTTTATATATATTTTTAAGTGTAGTCTAGTTACTTTTTGGGGGTTTTTTTTTATGAATTTTCAAGCATTGGTTAAAAAAAAAAATGAATACAAGAAGGAAAAATGAGTATGAACATAAAAGAACAAGATGAAATGTTGGACAAATGTAGATATGTATGGTTGAGATGAAATGGGATAAAACATCATATAAAGGTGTTTACCTAGCTACTCTGATTACTTCAAGATCCACAATACAAAGAAGGATTTTAAGGTAAAAAAATGTAGGATCAAACTTGGTTCCTTTTGAAATCACATAATTGTGTAGTGAAGAAGGAAGAATTGCCCCAGATTTTCCAAACTCAAAATTAGTGGATCAAGCAAAGGATTGAGTATAGATAGTTGGATTTTATAATACTTTCTAAAAATAAATTGAATCAATGCATTACCTAGAAATGGAACAATTCATAAAAAGAAGACAAAGTAATATGAAGGGAATCTATAGGCAACCAAATAATCCCACAATAGGAAATAATAATACACCAATTTATAATAAAATGGTTAGTATCAAGGGGTTATAAATACTTTATTACATATGACCTTTAGTTCAAGGTAAAAAAATCAACTTAAATATTTTAAATAAAAAATCACAGGAGACTCATCTATGCAAGGTGTATAAAGGCTCAAATAGCTATACACTAATTATATCATAAAATTGTATTGTGGCCTCAACTAAACACCCCATATTACAACATCCTCACCTAAGTTGAATAGGTGACAATAAGAGAGGCTCTTATCAGTTATACTCCTTTGAGGGACTCTCTCCTACTCCAAAATACTCTTGAACTTGCATAAAAAACACCTCGGACATGGACTTGGTCAGGATATTTATTGTCTTCTTTGTTGATAACATATGAAATGGATCAAACATCCTATTAACATAAATTAATTGAATATATTACATAAAAATATCAATGTGCTTAGTCCACGATTGAAACATAGAGTTGTAGAGAAGCTTGATGAACACTAGTTGTCATAATAAAAACTAATTGAAAATAGCTAAGAAATACCCAACTACTCCAAAATTATGGGCATCAATCGAAGGTATTTAACATCCTCATTGATAATACAATATTCAAATTTTGTAGAAGAATGATATATGGTGAACTATCATCTACAACACCAAGAAATTAGTCCAAATCCAAGATAAAAAGCAAACCCATGGAGCGCTATTGGTCCAAATAATTATCCCAGTTTGGTTTTTCTAATCCTACCAAGATCAGATGTGTTCTAATTCAATAGTGAAAACCCGTCTAGTATGTATCTCTACTATAATGATATCTTTGGTTGCTATCTAGTGACTCTTATGGTGTGTTTGGGCGTACCTGGGATAATAGTTGACTATAAAAACAATATATAGTCAAGTGGAGGTGAGATAGAGAAGACCCTTGATAGGAAATTAGTATAAAGTAACATACATAAAAGGATTATTATAATATACTCATAGCTACAAACGAAAAGCAAAGGGAATTTGAGTAGGTTTATAGTTCTCCATCTTAAATTGATAAATAAGATCCAAGATATATTTAGTCTAAGAAATAATGATCTTGAAAAGTGAAGAACACTCAAGTTTCTCATGTCAAAAGTGACATAAATTTGTGACTTCATCTCCTAAACCAAGGATGTTGAGCTCTTTGTGATGAAAATATCATCAACATATAATACAATTACCAAGATCTTATCATCTTGATGCTTGATGTAGACATCATACTCCATATCATACTATCTAAACCCACAACTAAAAAATAAAAATAGATCTTCCATACCAAACACAAGGATCCTACTTAAGCTTATATAAGGATCCATTTAATTAACATGCCAAGGGAAAAAAACCATCAAACTCAAAACCAAGTGGCTACCACATATATATCTCCTCTTGGATCTCACTATGAAGAAAGACACTCTTCACATCCATCATATGTACCTTCCATAAATAAGAAATATTAATAGAAAGAATAGTTTGAACAAAGTCTCTCATCAAAATTGAGACAAAGGTATAAGTAGGCAATTCCTTTCTTCTAAGAGAATCCCTTAGCAACAAGACAAATCTTGTGCTTATCTAACTAATCATCTAAAGAATAATGACTCTCACATCCATTTACAACCAACAATATTATTCTCATATAAAAGAGGAACATGATCCTATGTTTGATTTTTCATAAATAATCCATACTTAGCAAGCATATCATCCTCCCTCTCTAGAAAATCCTTGACTTAAGAATAAATGGGTGGTCTATAGTATCATCAAACCTTAATACTAAGGTCTGAGAGGGAACCTTCTAAAGATGGCCCTAAGAAATAATGGGATGAGCATGCTTAAGGAGAGTCTAAACCCACTTGGGAATAGGAATTAGCATTAGAATAATATACTAAAGTATATAATCCAATCTCACTATCCATCACCATCACATAAGATATAGGAGGATCAATTTCATCTACTCTAGGATTTTAAATTATGTGTTGGAGAGGAATATGAACGAAGAGAAGGTCCTATTGAAGTATATTCATTATGAAGTGAAGAAACTAGAATAGCTATAATTTTCGATAAGAATATCTAAGGGGTTATGAGGATCCACTAGGTGAGTCATGAAATAACGGTCACCAACCAAAAAAATAGGGAGAGGATTAGAATAAGCAAATGAAAGAACCTTATAAAACATCCCATTTCTCCAAATTAGAATATTTCATCTTTTTGGATCTTATAAGCATTAAGGCTTGGAGATATTATAATTGCCCACAAAATAAAATGATGAATATTTGTTTCCACCTTCTTTCATGTATCTTTGGATATATGGACATATACAATGGATTTAAATATATAGAATCAAGACACATTAGGCTTATCACATGTCAATATCTCAAGAGGATTCATAGCTAAATCAATTAAGAGTTAGACTAATGATATGTGTTGCACAAGTCACTAATTCACCTTAAAACTTGGCTCCATCTACTTGACTTACAACAACATCTAGCAATCTACATAATAACCTTGTTCTTCCACTCAACTATCCCATTATATTATGGGGTATAATGTATAGTTATATGAAAATAAATACCACAAAGAGTCAACAAATTAGTAAAGGCATGACTTGCACACTCATCATCCACCAATATACAAGCACTTAATTTTCTTCTTCAACTGGTTCTCCATAAGAGTCTTAAATTCTTTGAATTTTCAAAAGGTTTCATCTTTAGTATAAATGGTGTACATCTAGACATACGTACAGAAAGCATCAATTAAGATATTCAAGTACTTATTCTTGGAGGATATGGTGCTCCATGGATTGAAAAATATCACAATGAATAAGCTCCAAGGGTCATATAGCATGCCCTAGCAATCCCTTATAGGAAAGAATCTAGTCTCTCAATGATACTTCCCAACATGCACCCCTCAAAATCATTTTTATGAGGAGATATAGAAGGGATATTACGAATCAATTGATATCGACTCATGTATCTCAAGTATTTATAACTAATATATCTATTTATGATGCCATGGATTGATAACATCATGTACCTATGGCACTATATCTTCAAATTCTATCTTCCTGACAGAGGAAGGAGAAGTCAAACAAACACCAAGCTTATGCATCCAATTACACTCATCATAATATATTGAGTTAATCATCTTAAAATCATCATGAATATGTTTAATCACTCATCAATATGGACAAAAAGTAACCTTCTTATTCATATGATTCATGTGATAGATCAAAAATATATTAGCATATACACTATGAACATAAAGAATTTTATTAAGTTAAGATGAAAAAATTTTCACCTCACCATGCCAATAGGTTCTTGGTTCAATGGTTGAGACAAATAGTTATTATAGCCTACACCAAGTTTCAAATATCGACAACACCAAATAACTCAATGTGACTAAATTGATGTAAAAGGGAAAGGATAACCCTTTCGAAAAAAAAAATTGTCACCTCACCACATATAACCACCTATAAAGAGGAATTATCCCCAATATATATATATATATATATATATATATATATATTTATATATATATATATATATATATATATATATATATATATGTTCTCAAAAATATATTTATACAAGAGATGGCAATGCTTAGTCATATGTTGAGTTACCCCTTAATTTAAAATCTACTCTTCAAAAGGTATGGATTTCCAATATGGTAATTGAACATCTACATATGCTTATGAGGTCTCACCATCATGATCATTATAGGTGGATGTCCAATATTCTAAGTGAAAAACTACATGTGCCTATGATATTTCACCATCATGATCATCCTCACATCAAACATAGAAAAGAGCAATATCAACATATATTTTTTGGTTGCCTCTTCAATATTATTAATCCTTAACCAACAAAACTCTACCTTATGACCTTCCCTCTTGCAAAAAGTGTAAATAGGATGTCAAAAATGATTCTTGGATTTTATCTCTCCTTGATTTGTCTTCTTGTCAAATTTTGATTTTAACCGTTTTCTTTGCATGAACCTGAATAGTTAGAAAGTCACTTTTATGCCTTATCATCAAACCCAATGATGAAGAAGATACTTGAGCATATCATAGATAAGGAGTAATAATATTGGAAAAATACATATGAAGCATCTCAAATATAATGGCAACTATTTGGAAATTTGGATATCTTCTTCCACCTTCTTGAACCAATTTATATGCTCATCTATGTTCTAAAAAATCTCCACATTTAAAGTATCAAGTTCTACCTCCAATCTATGGATCTGTATAAAGTAAATATAGTCACGCATGTCTTGGAACTACTTCAATAGATCCTTTGGATTTGAGGAGCTATTTATATGGTTGTCATCAATCTTATCAATATGAAAAGCAACCACATAATGATCCTCCTCCTTCTTATCCTTGAACAACTATTTTATATTAATAGAATTAATTTTTAGGGATACCTCATTCACATATTTAAGGGTTCCTTTACTATATAAAAAAGTTCAATATTGAATTTTCAGGTCTCATAATTAGTTTCATTGAGAAATTTTGCATGTTGATCAATGGAATCCCTGTCAAAATATAATATCTCACATACAACTCTAACAAAAATAACATTACCATTGCATAGATCTCAAAAAAATGTGATTTAAGGAAAAGGGTCTCAAAATGCTTCTATATGCAAAAGTTATGGCCTCCAATAGTTTGGCCCAAATCACACAAGGTGCCACTAATACATTTCAAAAATTTAACAAAAATAAAATGTATCATAAATGAATGAGGAAACATCATCTGTGACTAACTAGATGGTTGTAGGAATTCCAAATATACACTAGTTGAGCAATTTTTTAGTGAACCAATTGCCATAAAGTGTTATTAGAATGGATAAGGGATGCCACTTGGATGCTAAGTGTATAGGCCATTGGGAAAAATGTTGGTGAATAGAATGCTACCGCATGTCATTTTTATATCAAACATAGTGTGTCAAATTTGCTCCTAGATGTGAATACCATTGAATTAATAGAAAATTTGAGCTTGCAATGTGGTTGGATAAAATTTTATAAAATGGTTTATATAGCAAGGATATTGTTGAATTGTCAAAGCCACATCAACAACCTATACCATGTCAGCCAACATCCTTAACAAAAGGTATGGGATATGTTCAAACTATAGACATCCATGGTATTATTCCTTAAAGACCACTTCATTATCCATCAAACAACCAATTTATTTAATGCTCAAAGCATCTAGTGCTGTATAACAAGAGGAAATCATGATCCTCCTAAAGAATTTTCTTTAATATTCCTTCCAAGTGCCACATTCCATCCAAATAAGAAAAAGAGTTAGTATTTCAACCCATGACCTATGGAACCTAATGGCATCACACATGCTTCCCATTCCATCAAGCCACTAGATAGTTCATGTTCCAATGGAAATACCCCCTTATTATTTATGAATTAATATGCTTAGGGGGTATGTGTGATCCATGGGACCCCCATAGCCTATCAAAAAAGGAACTCCTCCTCCCAATATGAACCCAAGACATGGGATTTCCAAGATACAAGAAAATTACCAACAAAGCATAGACTCTAATGGAATTAGTAATAATATTATTTTGAATCAATCCTCATACCCAAGTGAAGAACCTCAATTCTCAAATACTATCCACCATTTCCCCCCTAAACCATAAAAAATTTACAAGAATATATTTTTTTAGAATTCAAAAAAATAAAAATGGAGGCTAGGATGTTTTTTTTTTTTGAAGAAAAAAAGAAAATGCCTGAAAGCATAATGAAATAATTTTCAAACTAAAAACCCCTCTGAAATGTCACAAATAATCCAAAAATGTTGATGGTTCATCCATATCTACCATATTTTTTCCTATATAACCTTTTCTGGAATACAATGAATCAAGCCATCCTCTCTTGCCAATGTAGTAATAATGTCATCAGACCATTTTAACAGCTTTGTCAAGTGGCTCAAAACTCTTTACAATGCATAGAATTTTATTCATAAATTCTTTGGCATACAAAGGTTGTCAAACGTTATTCAATATATTTTTTCCTTCAATAATCATGTAGCTTGTCCTCCCATCTATGTAGCATCAAATCCATAAAATCCTAAGCATACAAGGAAATAGTTTTTTTAAGTCCATAAAATATAATTAAGGGTTTCACATACCCTAAAAGAATTCAATCTAACAATAAGTTCATTCATCTCTTTAGAAAAATAATAAATTGAATTGAATACCATGAGATGAATAAGAACTTATTAGTGAATATTTATCTTGACATCAAAATTTTTATAACATAATAAGATTCTTGTGATCCAAGTGTCCCTAGGATTTTGTCATAAAACCCTAAGAATTATTGGTAACACAAAGTTTCACGAACTATTCCAAAAACATTATTGTTGGAATGACTAAAAGCTAGAGATTGAGTAATGGAGACTCACATCCACTCTAATACCATCTAGGATTTCATAGTACTTTTAAAAAATGAACAAAATCGATACATTACCTAGAAAGGAAACAACTCATAGAAAGAACACCAAGCAATATAAAGATTGTTTGTAGACACCAAATTAATCTCACTAATAGGAAATAATAACACTTCATCTAGTAATAAAATGGTTGGTCTCAAAGGGTATAAATACTCAATTACATGTGATCTTTAAACCAATGTCAAAGAACAAACCTTAAGGCTTATTAAATTATTACAATAAGCCCACCTATGTAAGGTGTACAAAGGCCCAAAGGGATAAAACAAATATATTATAAAATTTGATTGTGGTCTCAATTGAAGAATAATGTCACATATTCTGATATAGATTACTAGTAGAACCTCTTGATATTGCACACTATCATTGTTTTGGTACATATAAGGAGGTTGACCATTATCTTGCTCATGTTATAAGCTTCTTTAGAAATGGTTAGAGGAAGGGAGGAGGAATAAGGAAAAAAAAAAAGAGAAATAAAAATACAAAGCCAAACAATATTTCTTATACAACATTCTTATTTCTATGCTTATGTGGAAGAATCTCATTATGCTTTGAAAAAGAAAAGTTTAACACAATATATCACAAAGGCCTTGAATAATGAGTAAAGAGGATGATAGTCCATTATGATATTTCTCTAGAGGTTTTATAAATGATAGCAACTATGTGACCTTTGGAGTTTGTTATTTTGAAGGAGTGTTAACAATAACAATAATCTACAATCGTAGTTAACAAAGGTAGAAAATCAAATATAAAAGCAAAAGAATGAGTAGGAAGAGGAAACATATGCAAGAAGACAAATCAATAGATTTTTAAATAAACTGGGATCATACTGGTAACCATCTCTCTTCCATATTATTTGTAATGAATAGAAATTTTCACATGAGAGTGTGCGCATGCTAATCTCCATAATTTAGAATTTGTTATAAAAGTTGCTATTTTTGTTCAGTCAACCAAAATTAGATATTAATAGATAGAGTAGTGATGCACACTCACTTAAAAATGTTTGACTTGGTGACTAGTCTAGACAGTGTTGTATGCCTATGTTGCCTTGACACCAAGAAAATTTTCATCTATTCAATGGTTTAATCAATACATATACAATGTCCCCTTGTCTATTGAATTTAATCAACAATACTTCACCTAATTCCACCACTTATCTAATATAGTAAAAATTTACTCTAATACGATTTGTCATAGAGTGAAACTTAAGATTCATTGTTAGATCAATTATACTTTTTTTATCATGCCATAGAGTAATTTATCCTTGCTTGAAATCCATATATTTATATAGAAGATACAACCATTCAACTTATTTTTATACCTCTACATTAAAAATATACTTCACTTTAGTTGTTGATTCTACAACCACTTGCTACTTCTTACTCCTCCAACTTACTACACCATAAAATAATATAAATATGTGTGCACTTGTAGATATTTTCTTATCCACACCTCTTCTAAAATAAGATTTAATTAATCCTTATAATTGATTGTTTCAAAGTCTATTATCCCATATAAATATCTTAATATTATCTTAAGAACAAATTAGTTTTGCATACATAGATTGGATATGAATCTACTCGCAATTCCCATGACATCGTTACACACTATTGTATACATTATATTTCCAACTATACTAGCATATGGCACACTTTTCTTTCTGTTTATTCTTAGGACTCATTTCCTTTGACAATGCAATTATCTCTTGAGGTGGAGTATTTATTGGAATATACTTATCCATTTTAAAGACTTCAAGCAAGTATTCTTTGTATCTTGTTTGGCCTGTCCAAAGCTATACACATGTCTTCCTTGAGAAGTCATCAATGAAAGTAATGAAGTATCTTGATCCTCACATTGAAGCCACTTTCACTAGCCCACAAGTATGTGAGTATATTAACTCAAGGATCTCTTTGGTCCTACATTCACTTTATCTAAATGGAACCCTTTTTTGTTTTCCCATAACATAGGATTTACAAATATTAATAGAACAAAACTTTATACCTCTCAAACATCATATAGTCTACTTGGTGCACATGCCATATAAGCTCTTCTCTCCAAGATGTACCATTCTTCTATGTCATAGCATAATACTTGACATTTTTGTAAGTTCCTTTGGTTTTCTATTCTCTATTGAGGTTGTATTTGTATTACTAATATCAACAGAGGTTACATCTAAGATTGTACAATATTCTAAGCCTTATATCTTTAACCAAAACCATGGCTCCATGAACCAACTTGCAACCTTCTTTATTGAAAATTCTTTTCACTCTAACATTTTCCAATTAAGAGTTAGATTTTTCATCAAACCTAAAATATACCTTACATCAAGTATGCACTTGATTCTTACATCACTATATTTGATGTTCACACTACCTTTGTTGGTAATTTTAAGGTATTAGTTATCACCAAGGAAGACTTTGCCACTCTTATTGTCTCTATAATCTTTGAAAAACTTTCTATATGATTTTTGAGCATTTGCTTCTCCATTTCTAAGTTTTGAGCATTTAATTTTTCTTTTGGGTCCTTTAGGAAAAATATTTTGGAGGCCATAACTTTTGCATACAAAAGTTTTTTGATCCTTTTTTCTAAACTACATGATTTTTCAAGCTCTATGTAATGGTGGCATCAACTCATGGACCTATTATATTGTTAGGGGTTGGATTGTGTAAGATGGACCATAATACCCTAGTTACTTATCTTAATGGGTAAACTTATATTATATGGTCAACTCATATGGTTATTTTTCTATGAAGCAAAAATTTGTGGTGTATATTTTAGGAGGATAAAGTAGCATTTCTTGATGATGAATCTCAACACCAAAAGAAAGAATCTCTAGGTTTGTTTTCCTTGCTAATTGAACTAGAGTTACTTTTACATATCAAATAAGAGAGTGACCCTATCAAGGTATGGTCAAAATTACATGAATTTTTTGGAAAGGTTAATACTACTAAAGTAAATCACATGGAATTAGAGCTTTATTCTCTTAAGATAGCTAAGTTTGATAATGTTGAGGACTATATTGTGAGATTCATGGCTTTGAGTATAAATATTATTCTTTTGGAGGTCAAAAAATGATGTATAACGCATTAAGATGGAATCCTAATTAAAGGAATTGCAATCTAAGGAGGCTAAGACCCAAGGGCCTGTGGCCAAGGCTAAGTCTTCAAATAAAATGAAGATAACTTATGGATATTGTGAAAAGGACAGACATCCTACGAAGAAATATTTTCTAAACTTTTATAATATTGAAGCTAAGTTCCTAAATCAAGGTGGATGTCTTTCAAATGACGAGGAAGATTCAGATAGATTTACCTCAATTATAGAGGTTGATTAGAGTATCCATTATGGGGGGAATATATTATTGTCATTAATGTCTTTTCTCCATGGCCCCTTAATTGAGATTATAAGGGGTGTTGAATTTATAATTGAATTCATTGCCAAGAGATAATGTTGCGCAATGTATTGGATAGGCCTAAGGGCACATCATTGCAATGTATTTAACATTTTGTAATAATTTATTATGTAAGCCTAATGGGCTATGGTTAACCTTGTCATGGTTAAACCTTATTTAATATTTGTAATTAGCCTAAATTCCACTTGTTATGTCAACTTTGATTAACCTTTATGACATAATTTAGGGTTTTGGTATTGCTATAAATACCCTTTGTCACACTCCTCATTTAGTATCGAAGTGTTATGCTATAGTATATATAAATAGCGATTATTTATGGTGCTTATGAGCACCCCATTCTATTTCATCTCTTTCACTTTTTGTATAATATTTGAGTGTATATTTTGCTTTTGTTTATTTCTAGAAAATGTTATGAATCCTATCAATTCATTACTAAGAATGTAGTAGCCACATATAAACTCCCTTTACTAGTAAATGGAGCTGCTAAAGAGTCTTCTTTCTCCTTAGAAAAATTAACTTTTCACTCATTCTTCATGTGCCCTTTTTGCTTGCATTTCTAGCAAACAAGTTCTTGTTTCCTTTCATTGCATATCTTTCTCTTGATTTAGATTATCTCCTAGCCAATCCATCAATTTTTTTCTTTCTCTATTGCATCCTCTTGCAACCAAGGCCTATAAATTCATGGTAGGCTTAAAGTTTTTTTTTTAAGTTTTGGTGCTCCAATTAATTGCAACAATGAGCTTATTTCAAGAATAAGGTATGTTATAAAGTAGCAATTACTACTCTATATATTTAACCTCATCATCAAAAAATCTTAGTTGGTTTATAAGAGTGTTAATTTAGATGTTCATCCATGCTCTCTTTGTCAAATATTTGAAATGTGTACAATTTATTTCTCAATAATTTCATATTCATGAGAAATTTTGGCTTCATAAAGATTCCCCAAGTTATACCAAAGGTCCTTTGTTGTCTTGGCTATAATGATATTTATCAAGATGGAATCAATAATATTAAGACCAATGAAAGCAATAGTTTTTGCACTCATATTGTTCTAATCATCATCATTAATAGCAACTAGCTTTGTATCCCTTATAACCACCTCCTTCAAACCTCTCTCAACAAGTAGATACTTCACTTTTAGCTTTCATAAATTAAGGTTTGCCCAACAAATTTCTCAATGGTAGGCTATGTGTTAGTATTATTCATTATTTATTGCAAATATTATCATAACCTCTTATTGAAGCTAGATGCTCTCTAACATATAACACAACACCACAAACTGCTCAATTGAGCTCTTCAATTAGCTATAAATACACTATTGAGTTTTCTCTACTTAACAACAACTCTTTGTGTTGTCAAGAAGCTTTGATACTAATTGTTACCATGGAAGAATGTTGACAATACCAAGAACTTGTACACATAGTTAACAAAAACAAAAGCAAAAAGATAAAAAATAAGAAGACAACAAAAATATTTAAAAAAACCATATTTTTTAAAATTGAGATCATATTTATAATCGCATATATTCCATCTTATTTATAAAGAAGAAAGAACCAATAATATAAAAAATCATTTTGCATGAAAATTTCTTACTAATATCTTTAAATGAATGACAAAAACTATTAATTTTTTCAATCACCAATAATTAACTATTGACTAAAGAAGTAGTTATCACTTAATAGTATATACCATAAGACAATAATAAATTTTAATTATCTGAAAGAAAGGTCCCCTAAAGAGTATATCAGCAGTATCTTTGATGGGAATCAGTTGGTTTGTGATGTTGAGAGAATAAAAGAATTATTTCATCAATTTTACTCTCACTTGTTCTCTTCGGAAGACAATCCTTCTCGGAGGAAAGATAGAGAAAAATGTTGTTCTCTTATTCCTAAAAATATTAATGAACAGGAGGCTGAGTTTTTGGACAAAGAGATCACTTGTGAAGAAATTAATCAAGCTATAAAAGTTATTAGCAGCGATAAAGCACTTGGACCTGATGGCTTGCCTATTGAATTTTATAAGAAATATAGTTCGTGGATTTGTGAGGACTTAAAAAAGGTTTATGAGGAGGCCTTTGAGTTAGGTTCTCTTGGTAATGTTATCAATTCAGGTGTTATCAAACTTATTCCTAAGGATGGGGATAAGACTCTTATCAAAAATTGGAGGCCTATAACTCTTTTAAATATTTCATATAAGATTTTGGCTAAGGTGTTGGCTCTCAGACTGGCTGATATTCTGCCTAAATTCATTAATTTCACTCAAACAAGATTTATTAAAGGCAGGTATATTTTGGAAAATTTGATAACAGGGTGGGAGGCCATGGATTGGGCTCATAGGTCGGGACAGAGGATTGGAATGATCCTTCTTGACTTTGAGAAAGCTTATGACAGAATAGAATGGGGATATATTTTGGCTGTGTTGTCTGCTTTTGGCTTTCCAAGCAATTTTTGTCGGATGGTTAAAACTCTTATGTCTGATGCAGTGACAAGGATTGAAGTAAATGAGAGTTTATCTGATACCATAGCTCTGCAAAGGTCTATCAGGCAGGGTTGTCCCCTTGCTCCGGCATTGTTTGTAATTGCTAACGATCTTCTTTATTATCTGTTGAGAGATAACTCTCTTGGCCCTGTTGTCCGTGGTGTTAATTTACCTTCAGCTCAGGATCTCATTAATATGCAATTTGCAGATGATACTACTATTTTTGTGGAACTGGTTGAGGGTAATTTTATAAACTTGTTTCATAAACTTGACTTATTTTGTAGTGCTTCTAGAGCAAAAATTTCCAAAGCCAAATCTAAAATCTTGAGCTGGGATGATAATCCTCCTACTTGGATTAATAAATTTGAATTGCAATGGTGCGGGCCCAATACTCAAGTTAGATATCTTGGGATTCCTTTTGTTGTTCAACCTAATCTAAGAAACATGTGGAGTTGGATCAAGGAAAAAGTTGTTTTAAAACTTGAAAAATGGAGAAAGAGACAACTTTCTTTGGCTGGTAGATTTCAGATTTGTCAAAAAATTCTATCTTCTTATACTGTTTACTATGCTTCTGTTTGGTCTTTTAATGCTAATCAAATTTTTGAGATTCAGAAGTATGTCAAACAATTTTTATGGGCAGGTGATTTTGGTATAAAGAAAAAACATATGGTTAAATGGGATTGGGTTGCTTTGAATAAGTCTAAAGGTGGGTTGGGGTTGATTGATTTGCGTAAACAAGGAATGACACTAGCTATCAAATGGATTTTGAAAAGTATTAATGGACAGGAGCCATGGAAAGCTTTAGTTAGGCATAATATTTGCAATGTTGTTCCTAACAGATCTAAGTTTTGGCGTGGGCTGCATTTGTTTGATATTCTTTTTGGCACTTTTGACAGCAGGCCTTCAGGTTCAGATGTTTTTAGAAGCCTTTAGAAGGCTTGGTTACAGGTCAGATCTAAAGTTGAAGGTTGGTTTCAACCTATTGGTTCTCAAATGAGAATTTTTAATAATTGTTCTATATGGTGGAATCTTAAGCATAAAAATAAGGTCCTAGCTCGTGTATAGGGTTTTTCAGCTCGTAAATGGGCTCAAAAGGGAATTATTTCTTTTAACCATATTTTGTGTGCTGTTGGGTTAAAGTCTTGGGATTATTTGAAGCAAAAATTTAGTATTTTGGACTCTCAATACAAGACTTATTCCATCATCCAGAATAGTTTTAGAAGGCTGGTTAATCCTATTTTTGTTGATAATGAACAACAGGTTATTGATTATATTTGCTGGAAAGATGGCTCCAAATTTTTGCAGTCCAAGCCTAAATAGATTTATATTATGCTTACTACTACGGATATTATTTTTGACCATATTAATCATAAATGGAGTATGGATTTATCTCCTAATTATTATGCTCATACCCTACAACGCATTTGGTCCAGACATCTTGAGCCTAAAAAGTGTTTTTTCAGATGGCTATTGTTACTTCATAGGCTGCCCATTGTGGCTGATCCTAGTATGGTTGTTATATGTTCTTTATGTCGTGTTTCGGATACCATTTCTCATATTTTCTTTGAATGTGTTTATGCTAAGGAGATTTGGCTTATGTTTTGTTCCAATATTCATGGTTGGGACTGCAGTTCTGCTTTGGGTAAAATGCAAATATTATGTGGTCATATTCAGCAGTTGCATAAGTCTTATAATATGTTTTGGTTATTTCTTTCCACTGAGATTTTATGGACGATTTGGAAAGCTCGTAATGATGAACTCTTTCAGCAGCATTACAGGTTCCTTACTGAGTCTCATTTGAGACTCATACGATTTAAAATAATTTTGCAGGTTAACAGGTTGATATGTGGACTTGAAGATCGGTTAAAGCCTAAGAAGATGCATGAAAATTTGATTCAGATAAAGGACAATATTTGGACTGCTAGTTCTTTATTTCAGGACATTAAGGAGTCTGATTTCTTCCTTTGGTTTTGTAATTTTGTCACTATATGTAATGACTTGCATATTAAAAACAATTTTAGTCATGATGGTCAGTCTTTGTAGTAGTTGCTGGAATTTTTGTTGGTATTCCAGCCTTATAATGCTCTTCTATATGTGACTTATTGTATTATGTTTCTGGTTTTTTATTTATAATATAAGTATAAGATGTTCAATTCAATAATAAATTTTAATCTCCTACTTGTCAATTAAAGTCTTCCCTAATCCTAAAGTAGTTATCACTTAATAATATATACCATAAGACAATAATAAATTTAAATCTCCTATTTGTCAATTAAAGTCTCCCCTAATCCATTAATGGACTCGGTATACGAGCAAATGTTTTTATTTGTTAAAATACCAAAACAGAACGATAATTTTTTAAGACAAACTGGTAATTTGTTACAATTTTCAAAGTTTTTTTTGTGGGGTTTGAATTCTACTCCTTGTTACCACTATAAATTTTGGGTAAACCGGTAATTCGTGGTTCAAATCCTACTCCTTGTTGCCACTATAACCTTCGGTTACATAGTTACATCGGGTAAACGGATAATTCATTATATTTTTCAACTCTTTTTTGTGGGGTTCAAATCCTACTCTTTGTTGTCACTATAACCTCCACTGGGGTTCGAATCCTACTCTTTGTTGTCACTATAACCTCCAGTTGCATTGGGTTGGCGGCACTGATGCGATACACCTTCAGGTTTTACAAGGTGACACTGGTGTCACACACCTTCCAATTCTACGAGGGCTGAGAGATTTGAACTGTGATCTCCATACTTTCAAAGAAGAGCTTTTTACAAACAGGCCAGGCCCTTAGAACGGAAGGATAATTAACCTTGAGGAACTTTTCTTTAAATACATAGAAGGGGATGATCTTGGAGACTCCACATAGTTATCTTTGCTAATTACATGGGTAAACTGAAGCCACTAGAATAATTAATTTACTTATGAAATAATTTTTATATATAAATTAATCGATAATATTATTGAGTGTTGTTATTATAAACTTTAGTAAGTTAATAAGACCTCTATCTTCTAGGGTATAGACTTGGGACCGCTGACAAACACTATCATTCAACATATTCCTTTGTGCCCTCTAAGGTGTAGACCTAGGACACCTAGGATAGCTAACTAACAAACACTACCATCCAACCTATTCTTTTTAAGAACCTTGCAGTTTAAACCTTTAACCTTCCAAAAAAAAAAAACTAAAACCCTAACCACTAATATTTTTAACTTCTTTAAAATTACAACGTTGGAGATTAAAGTATCTTCAAAATTTCAATTACAATTCAAAAACAATATCTTAATAACAAAACTACCATATAAAAACAAAAAAAACTTCCTATCACATAACTTTTACTAAATATAACTTACTTTTCCGCTATAAAACAGTACCCAAAAAAAAAGTTTCTACACATTAATGTATCTCAACAAAGACATAAAATAACTTTTAAAAAGTCACGATCATAAGGACTTCCGTGTGTTTAATGTGAAGAAGATAAGATCCAGTTGGTTGTGAAGGTTGACAACTCGCATGTCATCTTTGGCTTTATATGTTGTACATTTATATTGTTGTTGTTTTATGTAGATGTACACTTAAGCACGGAAACAAACATGCACATGCAGTGTAGTGGCTTGGTTTCTTATCTTACTCCACGACGTTAGCTTACAGAAGAGTACTTTACTCTTTTAGGGCAATTACAGATCTTTCATATAATGGTATCACAATGATGCTACACATCCATGGCTTTCAACACAACATTTATTCTCATAATGACAAATTGTACAGTTTGTGAATTCCTCTAACAACAGCTTAAAAGCTTAGGTTTTGGATCTTGATTTTTTTTTGTCTAAGGTTTAAATTGTGCAGCTCTGTTTTAATGGTATTCGTGTTGATAAACTCTCTAACAAAAAAACAAGTTTTGATTCTTCTTTAAAAGATCTAAAGTACACAGCTTTGTTGTAGTGGTATTCATGCTAATGAACTCTCCTAACAACAAGACAAAAATTCAAACTTTAATTCTTCTTTCAAAAATCTAAAGTTCAAACAAGAAAATGTGTAGTTTAATTCACCAATACCATTTATAATAGCATTTAATAACAGATACATACAATAATGTAAGAAACACTATTACAATTTGCAGGTGTTTTGGTTAATATACATTAGAGATGTGTCCCTTTCCATTAGACATAAGCTTGCACAAAATGATTCAAGTTAATTAATAAATAAAATAATTATAATAAAAATAAAAAATAAACTTAATTATTTAATTCAAAATTTTAAAATAATTTTAAGGTTTTTAATTAAACTATAACATAATCATTATGAAAGTATTTGTAAATTTGCAAAAATTAGGTAGGCATTGCAAAGAACACTCTAATACGACATATTGATGAAAGTGAAAGCATATCAACAGTAATATTAATCATTTAAAAATATTATTTTTAAGTTTTAATGTAAGTTTAAATTATTAAGATAAAATCATTTTTTTAGGATTAATTAGGATTATTTTTTTATATTTAAAAAAAAAAAAATTGTATAATTTATAAAAGTAAAGCAATTACTTATTGACCATATTAAATTATCGTTATTTATTTAATAAATAATTAAATTTTAATTATTAAAATATGGTGTTTTATTAAATTCAAAGTTTTATTGTTAAACGACTTAAATTGTAATATAAACTAAAATTACATTTTCTATCTATATCGAAATCGGTAGCCGCCACGAAACCGGGTAGACTATCCAACTTTTATAGCCGCCACAGTATTCTTCGTTGTTCACCTCGAAAAGTGCTACACAGATCTTCGCGCAGTTAGCCCCTATAACCGCCATGCCACAATCATCCGCTGAAAGCACCAGGGACAAATTAAAGTTTAAACCCACTTAAATTATAATATAAACTAAAATTACATTTTCTATCTATATAAAAATTAAATTTTTTAAACAAACTATTAAAAAATATATTTATCTTTATTTTTTAGTTTAAAAGTAAGGTTTCAAAGGAGTTGTCATTTCCCTTTTACATTGATTTAGTGACATTGAACTATTTAAGACAGATGAGATTTGAACCTTAATATAAACTACATTAACCATTAATCCCACCAATTAAATCAAAGACCATTTAATTTTTTTATTAAAACTTTATAGTCATTAAATCTGTAATATATTTTTTCATATATAATAACCAATATAATCTTTCAATGAATAATGAAATTTTAACCCCCAATCAAATATTCTTTTTATTATATTCTAAACTTTAAAAAATAAATAAAATAAAAATACTACTAAATAAACCTTACAGTATAGAATTGTATCTAATCCAACTATAATTAATCTCTCAAGTAATTGATTTTTTTAAGAGATACATTAAAAGAATTGTGAGTACTTCCAATTAGATTTAAATTTGTTTTATAATTAATAATATTTTTAAAATAATTTATTTAATGTTTTGTATTGAATTTTTAATTCGTGTAAGGTAATGATAGTAAATTGAAAAGTTTTGGAGTATACACTAAGGGTATACCCTCACTTTTAGCAAGATTAAGATTAATATTATAAGGGCGTTTTTCATAAATAATACAACTCAACCTCTTTTAATAATTAAATTAATATAGATAAGGTTCGAGGTGTAGAACAATTGGTTCATCCAAACCCCACAAAGGGGGCGAAGGTCCAAGGTTCAAATCTTGGGCTTCGTCGGACTGAACGCTTGTTCCTTTCTTGTGCTTTCAACGGCGTAAAAGGTTTAAAATGATTGTGGCATGGTGGTTATAGGGGCGGACTGCGCGAAGATCTATGTGGCGACTTTTGGGGCTTACAACGCAGAATATTGTGGCGGCCATAAAAAGCTGGACAGCCTGTCCGGATTCGTGGCGGCTACCGATTACACCATGTAAATTCAAAAAAAAAAAAAAAACATATTTTTTTATAGTTGAAATAGTATAATTCAATCTATGAATAATATTAATTGATAATTGATAAATTTGTTTAGTAAAAAAGTGTAATTATTGTATTTATAATTGATAAATTTGTTAAGTAAAAATGTGTAATTATTGTATTTAAAAGTATATATTTGATAATTATAATTAGGTATTAGGTATAAGTTTAAGGTAAAATAAATATTTATGATTATGTAAAGGAAAATGAAGCACTTATGTTTCAAAAAGGAAATTAACAATCCAAATCTAGATTATGATAGCACAAAGTTTTGGAAATATCACTTTACTAATCTTAGTGCGTAGACATTAAAAGTGGAGTTTTGGTATTGTGAAGGCACTATAGAAAAATATCCAGAAGAAGGATGTTGATTTTTCGAGTATTTGTATTTACAAAAAAGATTGAAGAAATCCAAAAAATAAAAATCAAGAATTCTGACTTATTATGAAAAAGGATGTAGGTATCTAGCTATAACAACTCAATTGAAATAAGAATTGAATTTGTTTCGAAACTCTCAAGGTCTAGGAAATAATAGTGATTTGTCAATGGTGGGAGACCTAAGTACAACCCATTTTCTCTAAAAACATAAAAATAAAAATAAGGCTTCACCATTTAAATGAAATATTACAATTCAAAAAAAAATCCATTATCTTTGTACTAAATCAAATTAATCCAATTAATAAAAAATAAATAATCTAGACTTTTACAAAATTAAACTTAATTATTTATTATCAAGGAGAGACCTTCCCTACCAACATAGGATATCATAATTAAAAAACATAACACATGAGGAAAAGTTGCTCTGCTAGGGTTTGGGTCTGCCGCCATTCATAAATTCGATTGCTTTGGTATTGAATATTGTTACTGCCACTAGTTAGGCGGTTGATCTCCTTCTTATGGCCTCGCCATCCACAGATGTAATGGTTGTTACAGATAGTGGTCTTCATGGCATCAAAGCAAGCTCAAAAGTTTATTTCAAAAGTAGTGGATGAGGTAATGAGTCTTCTCCAGATGTTGTACTCTCTCTTGATGCTATTTCTCCAGTTGTAAAATGGTATGAGAATCACTATCTTATTGCTTATTTTGTTGGTCAAATCCCATCGCAAGAATATCTTCAGAACTGGCTTAAAATTCACTGGGAAGCTCATGGCATTGTGGTTGTGGGTATCCGCAATCTTACCAAAGTTTTTTTTGCTTTCCTTTAAAGAACCCTCGCAAGTGCAAATTATGGTTGCTAAGTCTAGTTGTTGGTTTGTTCACAATACTTTGATGGTCCTTTCTCCTTGGACTCCTTTTCGAGTTTTGAAACAAGTTGCCTTGAAAGTCTTGGTTTGGCTTGAACTCCTTGGTCTTTCACTGCCCTTATGGGTGTTTATTGTTGATATTGTCAAACCCATTGGTCGGGTGATCTATCAGGAAGAAGAATATTTTTTCTCGACATGGCCCAATAAGAGAATCTGTGTTGAGGTTGACCTCGCACAGGATCTCAAAGAATTTGTGGACATTCAGGTTGGTACAGAGTATTTTATGCAAAAAAATATTTACTTTAACTTACCTAATACTTGCTTTCGGTGTCAATCTAATTCGCATCGTATCAAGGACTATTCATTGGTTGCTCGAAAACCTTCGGTGGTTGCCCTTGCTCCTCCTGTTGCGCTTGCACCTACCAAACCCTCTATTGAGGGTGATTGGATCATGGTCTCTAATAAGAGGGGGTGACCAACCCTAAATCGATGCTTTCTAGTAGAGATAGGGTTATACAGCCACCATCTCAGCCTCCTATTGTTCTCATGCATCTTGTCTCGGCTCCTCAGGCTCCTCCTACTGAGAAACCTCTAGAGCGTAAATCTACCTCAAAGGAAGGGAAATCATAGACAATACCTCCACCCTCTAGGCGTTCGCGTAGTCCATCTCGGGATGGCTCGCCATCACCGAGGGGAGGTCAAGAGGCTAAGCGTCATCCTTCGACTATTGGTGATCTATTTCACCCTTCTCAGACCTCTCTATTTAATAGTTTCTTGATGTTGGCTGACAATGCGGGTAGTCCTTTGGGAGATGGCTCCTTGGATATTCTTCCTCCATGAATTTCCTTTCATGGAATGTTCGAGGACTTACAGAGTCCTCAAGAATTTTTTTGTTAAATCTGCTCTACAAAGTATTGGCCATGTTGATATTATTTGCTTACAAGAAGTTAAAATCTTTGGTTTTTTGTTAGATGTTTCTCTCAACTATATTGCAGGATCATTTGTGCACTTCACTACTCACCATGAAGATGGTCGGGGTGGTGCTTCTATCTCAATCTCCTCCAAATTTGAGGATTGTCTGCTAGGGTTTGGTGAGGATCCCTCTCATCATGTGATTTGGATTCTATTGAATATTAATGGGAACACCTTGGGCATTACCAACATTTATGCACCTAATGATGGGCCCAGTCATTCTGCCCTTTGGTGGTACCTGGCTGATCACTTGCCAATGGTGTATTGGCTTATTTGTGGTGACTTTAATATGGTTGAGCATGTTGAAGATAAATTTGGTCGTCTCTCAATGCACTGGTGCATTGGTGAGCGTGAGGCCTAGTTTTTTCTTAAGCATAGATGGGGTCTTTTTATCCCCTTTTTTATCGATGCAAATGCATACCTCCACCTTGGTTCACGTGGTCCAATTTTCATGTTGGTAATGATAGATTCTGTAAGCACCTTGATCGAGTTATGATGTCAGAGCAACAATTTTTTTCCTTCTCCACCACCAATAATAAGATTGTGATGATCTAGGATCAATTCCTACTATCGGATCATTTCTTGATTTCCTTCCAGATTGAGTGGAGTGGCCACCAATTCAATTTTTTATGCAATCAATTCTATTTAAATACTTCTTTATTACAACACCTTGGCATGATTTCTATGATTGAGAGAATCTAGAATTTATTACCTCGACCTCCTCATTTTGTTAGTTGGATTTCTTGGTGGAATGAGGTGATTGTTTGTACTACCTCTTTCATGTGATATTTTGGCAAATAGGTGGTACATGTCAAAAAGTATGCTCATCTGGCTATCATGAAGGAGTATCAATAAAATTTATCTTTGTTGGAAAATGATCCGTATGATCGATAGTTGCAAGCTAGGGTTGTTGGTTTTTACCACCAACTTATGCTCCATGAATGACATGAAGCTAGGGGGCTCAACTTTGGGCTCATCTACATTGGTTGAGGGTGGGTGATCACCCATCCAAAGCCTTTTTCAAATCTCTTCATTCTAGGTAGGCCAAAATCTAGATCAAGGCTATTCAAGTCTCTCATGATAGGTTGACTTCTCTTCTTGATATCGTGTCGACCTTTGTGGATCATTATAAGCTTATCTTTCAAGCGCAACAAGATTCTCTAGAATGTCAGATGGCACTCCAATAATGTCTTGATGTTGTTCCTGCTAAGTTGTCTGCTTATAATAGGCATCTGTGTGAGGCTCCTCTTTCACTTGCTGAGCTTCATAATGCTCTTATGACTATGTCGGATGATAAGTCCCCTAGTCTTGATGGCTTTCCCTACGAGTTTTATAAAGCCACTTGGAAGTTTACTGGGCCTGATCTGCTCAATGTCTATAATGAAGTGTTAGCCAATAACTCTCTGGGTAGTATTATCAATCATGGAAACATTAAGTTCATTCCCAAAGTGGGCAATCCTGAGCTTATCACCAGTTGGAGACCTATTACTCTACTTAATATTTCTTATAAGATCTTGGCCAAGGCTTTAGCTCTTCATATTCAAAATATTCTTCCTATGATTATTAGACCAAAGTAGATGGGTTTCATTAAAGGGTGTTATATCTTGGATAATCTTATTGTTGTCTAGGAAGGTTTAGAATGGGTGCATGTCTCTGGCCAAAAGTCACTTTTCCTTAAGCTCGACTTTGAGAAAGCTTATGATCGTATTGAGTGGCCTTTTATTCTTGCCATGCTCAAAGCTCTCGGGTTTGGGCCCTTTTTTATTAAGGTCATCAATATGTTGTTTGTTGATGCTTCAACCTATCTTACTATTAATGGGCATAAGTCAGAGGATTTTGGTTTATTTCATTCTATTCGCTAGGGTTGTCCTTTGGCCCCCTCACTTTACATCCTTGCAGTTGAAGCTTTTGGTTATCTTCTTGCCAGTCAAGCATCTAAGGGGTTGATCAAAGGTATTATTTTGCTTGATATGTCCACTCAACTTATTAATGGGTATTTTGCAGATGATTCTTTTCTCACTATTAGTGAGGATGAGGTTTCTATTTCAACTACTTTGGCTTGTCTGGACACTTTCTGTAAGGCCTCTGGTTCCAACATCCAATGGTCTAAGTCTCTTTGTTTTCACCTTGCTTCTTCTGATCTACCTGCTTGGCTTAGATATTTCTCATGGCATTGGATTTAGAGGGGTGAGTATTTTAAGTTCTTAGGAATTCCCTTTGCTTTTGATTGCTCGCCCTCCGAACTCTGGCAATATGTTATTGATAGAATTGAAAAGAAGATTTCTTATTGGGCCTCGCATCCCCTTTCTCTTGCTGGTAAATTTTAGGTTTGCACTAAGATTCTTGTTGCCACCCATGTTTACTATTCCTCCTGTTGGGCCCCTTCTAAGAATTCTTATAATAAGTTGGCCAGAATCCTTAGGGATTTTCTTTGGGCCAAGGGGAAGAATTTGTGTGGTTTTCATCGGGTTGCTTGGGATATTTGTTGCATGCCTACTGATAAGGGTGGGATGGGTATCATTGACATCTATAGGTAAAGCATTTCTTTGTGTGCTAAGTGGGTGGTTAAAGCTATTGAAGGCCTTGAAGCCTGGAAGGTTTTAATTCACCATTGTATCTCTTCAGGGTTGCCTTATGGGCATAAATCTTGGGCTAATATTGGCCTTCACACTCTTATCATTACTTCTACCCTGGTTAAGATTCAGGGTTCCTTTGTTGTTAAAAGTATTTGGTGGGCTTTTGAGGTGGTGAAACCTCATCTTCGTTGGATTGGTGATGGTTTTCGTAATGGTATTTCATTCAATTCTCAGAATATCTGGTGGTCTCCTATTTTGTCTAACTCTTCGGTTCTTCTTGTTGATATGCTAGGGGTTAAAGCTTTGAGGCTATTTCGCAAAGGCATTTGCTTTATTAAATATTTAGTGCATTCTTAGGATTGGATTCCTTGGCCTAACCTCAAGCATAAATTTAATCTTCAAAACTTGGATCTTCCTTCTATTCTTAAGATCCAGGAGCTTATGCCTGATGTCATGTTGCATAAGCTCAACCTTCAACCCCCAAGTGCCTGGTGGAGGGATTGGCATTGGAATGTAGATACTCCTTTCAAGAACTACTCTTCTTCCTTGCTTTATCAACTTCTTAGTCCTTTTTCCTCTAGTATTGACAAGCTTAATGAGAGATGGCAGACTCACTCTACCTCCTATACTTGGATTGCTCATTTGAACCGTATCTGGCATTCTAATCTTGAACCTAAGATCACCTTTTTTCTCTGGTCTCTTATTTATCAAGGTCTTCCTATGGGAGAGAGGCTCAGTAGGGTTGGTCTTCCTAATCCTAAGTGTCCTGCTTGTGGTCATTTTGAAACATTTAAGCATCTATTTTGGTTCTTCCCTCATGCTCAGTCTACCTGGGCTTGGATTCACTCATTGTTTAAACCTTTTCATCCCAAGTTCTTTAGATGGCAGATGATTTTTTTTGTGATAATAGTTGTTGGCCTGCTTATATTGCTGCTCTGTGGAATTTCTTTCATGCGATTATTTTGTTTTAGCTATGGAAAGCTAGGAATGTTGCTATCTATTCTGGAGATTTAATTTCTTTACAATTTTCTATAAATGAAAAGATTACGGTGCTTTCTATTGTTACTATTCAGATCCATTCGTAGGCTTCCAAGGTGGTGCATGAGTTGGCGCATTTGATGAATCTTATCGAGTATTGGCATGAGGCTCCATGCACTATCAGTAGGGTTTCACCTGACCTCCCTCCGCCTCAAGGTCCCTCAGTTTCTTTGAGGCCTCGATGTAGTAGGTCGAGGGGGTGACATTCTCCGGCCTCAGGTCATTCTACCAGTGCTCACAGTAGGGCTCGATCTCCTCCCATATCTCACAATAGGCATCATTCACGTTCACGCTCTCCATAGCGTGGTTGGAGTCCTATGCATCGCTCGACTGATCATGGTACTGGTTGGAGCCCTAGCCCATCTCCTCGATCGGTTACTTCTCCTCCTGCTCCTGCTCATTCTGCTCCATTACCACCTTCAGCTTTGATCAATTCTACTCCCCCTGGTTGGGGTATTATGGTTCCTTTGATGAACATTGTTGCTCCTGATAACTCTTGGTCTATCGATCTACCTGTAGATAATCCTCATGGTTTGGGCTCTTTTGGGCCAAAGAATGATCCTCCTCCTCCTTCGAGAGTGGCTCCTTGTGCTTAGTTATGTTGTTTGTTCACCCTTTTAAGGGTTGGTTTTGTATTTGGCCTCGGCCTTGTATTCTAGTTTCTCTGGTTGTTCTCAAACTTTGGTTTTGGTGCCCTATTTAGGGTTTTGATCGTGTGGGTGGCCTTGGGCCCCGAGCTGTGATCTCTCCAGCTCCTTTTTTATTGTAACCTCTTTTATTTAATATAATTGTTGGTTCCAATAAAAAAACATAACATAATTATTTCCATTATCTTTATATTAAATCTTATCCATCTCAATAAGTTAAACTTGTCTCCGTAAGATTAGACTTTCCTATTTATTGTCAATATATATAATTTATTAAGATTATTTTTTAAATTTATAATTAAAACAAGTTGTCCTCTATGAACCAAACTCAAATTTAAGTTCTAGTAAGCATAGAGGTCCTATGTATGATTGGTGAATATTTGACCTCAAAGTGGATTTTTAGTCTATTAAAAATTTACTATTTAATTTTTCATTAAAATAAATAAAAAGGAATTCAAACAAATAATGTAATGACACGTCATTAAGTTAATTTTATGTATTAAATAAAGGTTGTATAGAGTGTGTGCAAGATAATATTATATAATATTTGTATGGGCCTTCCAAATTGGTGTGCGCATGCATAAGGATATGTAGCCTAAGATATGTGAGGATACAAAAAGGTTAAGGTGCATACTAATATATTTGGCTCAGCATCAATACATGCAATACATTATTCAACATATCACTAAGATGTGATATGCATAGCCAAAAACTTAATATAGGTACTAGATTTTAATGTGATCCCAAAACTATAATTTTGTGTATTTAATTAATGGTTGTATATATTTGAGTTCTATAAATTATATTTATAATACAACATATTCATTTTAAAAGATATTTTAGACATTAGGGACAAAAATTATATATTCTTTTAATTTATAATAGGGCATTCATTCCACATGGATGATCCACTTTGATTGACTACTTAACAACACAAGAAAATAGTATTACATAAATAGGGTATTTTGGAATTACAACTAAATTTCTAGAGTCTCTTTATTTGCCTATTTTCTTCTCAATTAATGATGTAATTAGAAAGGGATATTCATAAGTCTTGAGATTAAGCCATGAAAAGCTAAAATTTTCACAAAATGATTATAGATTAAAATTTAGAATATATTGTGGCTTTAAACTGTATAATAAAGAAGTAAAACCCTAACAAAAAGTTTAAAGAAAGTACTCAAAAATATTTTAACATTGAAAAAATAAACTCTAATCAAAGACCTTGTAACATATGGTTTGACGATAACAAGAAGATGAATGTTAAGTGCAAATATTTATGATAGCACAATTGGATAAAAGAGTGCAATGAACTCTTATGGAAAAAAAGAAATTATTCATTAAATTAAAAGGATTTAATTAAAAATTCAAAAGTGAAAGGAGCTACACTAGAAATTACAAGAGATGAAAGAGGAAGAAATGATCCCATGTCTACAAACTCTATGAAAAATAATGTGTGGGAAGTAATTAGAAAATATTTTTTCTATCAATAACCCTGAAGTTATTTCAAAAGATAATATAAAGATATATATCTAGCATCTTGATAACGGAAAAGTACATGACCTAAATGGTTTGGTGGCTAAGATGATTCAATAGGGAGGTCCTTCACAATTAAGTACTCCAAAGGATATGTGTGATCAATATAAGAAATTATTCTCATCCAAATTGCTTAGTTAGCATGGTCACACCTATCTAAAAATTGAAGATATAAATAATAAAGAAATTATAGAATGATCATGATGAGTAATCTTCTTGGCAAGTTATTTGGTCTATTTTAAAAATAGTCAATGGATAGAATAAAAAAGTAGGGGCTTCTTCTTAAGTTATTTTTTTTATGTAAGCACTTTATGATTTAATATTTGATTATTGTTAAATGCATTTTTTTATTGGCTGAATTAAGGGGTTTTGAAAGGGTCCTGTTGGTAGTTTTGCACCTTGCCACATTGGGGTTTTGATATAATTTTGCAAAAGCATTTTTTATTGTAATACGACAAAATATGTTAATCTGATAATATAATATTTTGACCGAATTGATATATTGCAGTTGTTTTATTTTTCTTTCTTTGTTTTTATACACCTTTTTGGCTTGGAAATAATGGGTGTTTAAGAGAGAAGGTTGGAAAATTGAATTGGAGACTTTGGTTCGCGTCGTATGTAAAATCGCTAAGGAAAAGTGCATTGATGAAAAATTCGCTTTAAAAAATGAAGATGTGTTCATCCCAACCAAGGAGCGAAAGGCCCTACGCAACCCTCGTTGAAGTGGAAGGAAAAAAAGAAAATGGTAAAATGGTGAAATATTTAAAGTAATGACGATGCCCGAAGATGAAGCTTGGGAGAATCGCATTCACCCCAAAGTTGGGGTGAAGGCTTCATTCACCCCACTTTGGGGTGAACATCCTTTAAAAATTAAAAAGACGCCCACTTCTACAAGGAAAATAGGTTCGACGAAAGGGGTGCGTTCACCCCAAAGTTGGGGTGAAAGCTCCATTCGCCCCACTTTGGGATGAACATCATTAAAGGCACGATGTTGAAAATTCAAAATTAGGTTCACCCTGGTTGAGGGGCGAACGCTCCATTCGCCTCTCCTAGGGGTGAACGTCCCCTAAAAATAAAGTCGCGCGAACGCACTATCAAAAACAAATTCGGGTGAATGCATTATGGAAGTCAAAGTCATACGAATGCAAAGTGACGTTGAAAATTCAATGTCGCGTTCACCCCAAAAGGAAGGCGACGGCCTCTTTCACCCTTATTTCGGGTGAACATAATTTTAAAAAGGAAACGACGCGACTGTTAAGAGATTTTTGCCTGGGATAAGAGGAATGATTGTCACCATGGTCAAAGAAGGGATATAATCCATCAAAGGCGTATTCTCCACTAATGCATGAGTTTTCTAAAGGCGCCCAGAGCAGGTTAATGAAAAGCATTAAATAATGGAGGCAAGGAGTAACTCAAATTGTGGATCTCGAGCAAGGAAGGCAGCAGTATTAAAAATGCAAGATGATTTTCATGATTTCCAAAGTAGGAGCACATTTTCAAGATGGCGAACGTCTCCAGTCAACAACCAAGCCTTATAATTTTCTGTGCACCAAATCCAGAAATGCAGATTTCATGAAGGAATTTCCTTAGAAGTCGGATCACTATTTCAAGAGGATGTATTTTCAATATTTCCAAGGAAGAATTTTCTCATATTGGTCTCTGATCTGTAAACATCCTGTCTCCATGTGCATTTAATGAAAGAGGTGAAATCCTCTATAAATACTACTCAATTCTCATTGTAAAAGGAGGTTAGACATTCTACGAGAAAACTATTCAAGTTCTCTGCATCAATAGAAGATACAAGGCTTCTGAATTTGCAAGTGATCTTGTGTGTGATTTCCTTCTATTTTATGCATTTCTATCTTATACTCATATTCATTATCTATTGTTTAATTTAAATTCTGCATCTGAATTTGAATATTGTTGGTGAGGAAGTGAGTTCTGGAATGCAATCCTGGAGGTTGTTTATGCAAGGTTATAAGTAAATTCTATTGCTTTCTTTTATTACATGTTGTTTCCATGCTTGGGTGAATTTCTTGCTGCTAGTCTACCCCAAATCCTACACTCCGACCTGTGGCCATATTTCCCTTTCTTTCTATCATTTCCAATTTCTTTCCTGCAACTCTAGTCTTAAACCTGTGTAGGATTTAGTAAGGGAGCCAACCCTCTCTGGAGATTGGCATGGAGGACATTCCTTTCCTCTGACCTTTCAATGTTGGCCATGTCTAGGGTGCACAAACATAGTTTTGTTAATTAGGCAGATATTTGACCAATAATTTTTGGCACGCCTGATGGGACCCCAAAAGTTCCACTTTCAATAGTATCAAGGTTTGATGTTCACCTTCATGTTGTATATTTAGAACATCTGGCGACTCAATTATACCCAAAAACCTCCAAACGTGAAGGCAACAAAAGTTGTGCTTCATGATTACGAGATCGAAGGCCAAAAATTCTAAAAATCCTATTGAGTTCTATGAACTTGATACCCAAAGGCTAGGAGAGCATCCTCAACTAGTCACTTTACGTCGTACATCATCATTACCTCATACATCTCATACAACATCCATAACATCCTCATGATTAGCTGGTGTGTTTTCTGCCCCTACAAGTCCGGTTAGTACTACTACTAGCATTCCTCAAGCTCAACCACACACACCAGTCCATATGGCTCAGAACCCACCACCACAATAGCAACAACCTCCAAGGCAATTCCCAACATGGAATAGCTCAGGAGCCTTGAATTTACAAGCACAAAATCCAGTGCCTCAAGCAACTTTGAAGGCTTTGCCTACCTATGATGGTACTGGTAAAACTGCTTATGAGCATATTCAGGATGTGGCTTCTTTGGCTACGATCCATGGCATAGCTGATGAAGATATTATGGTAAGGTTGTTGGTGTTATCATTGAGAGGAAAATTGTTGTATTGGTACCGATCATTGCAACCCAATACTATCACCACATGGGATCAGTTGGTGGAACTATTGATCAAGAATTTTCATGAACAAGTTGACCCATTCTCCTTGTTGCATCAGTTTACAATGATTCAAAGGCATCCATAAGAGGAGATAGTTGATTTCAATGTCAGGTTCACCCAAAGTTGGCAAAGGGTTCCTGATGGTCTTCAGCCTACACATGAACAAGCTGCATTCTACTATCTTAGAGATTTCAACTCTGATATTGGCATGGTTGTTCGGCAAACCAATGTGAATACCTTCCCAGAACTATACACAAGTGCAAAAGGTCGAGTCAGATTTGATCACTATAGGCAAGCTTCCCTCAAAAATGACCATGCCTATCCTTCCCGACCTTCCACAACATTTATATTCAAATACATTTTTGTAACCCATGCCCTCTATGTACCCAGTTCCCTCATGGAGCTCGGGTCCACCTCAAGTCACTCCGATTCCTATCCCACAACTTCCTGCTCCAAGCTTTCCATAGTTACCCACTCTAGCAATACCATAATTGCTAGCACCCATTCCTTTCCCAACATTGCCAGTGCCACCGGTTCCACTACCATTACCTACCCCATCAGTACCTCTACCTTTATCGGTACCTCCTACACCCTCCAATCTTGATCCTTACACGACGCTATTACAAGAGGTGAAATCTACTAATTCAGCTATAAGGACAATGTCAAATGAACTTACAATAGTGAGGAAGAAGCAAGTTGAAGCTAATTTTTGGTCAAGAAGATTTCAAACACCACCAATCACCTAGGAGCAAGCAACCACTAGCAAGGGCCTTGAGAGGAACACAATAGTGTTGGAAAATGAAGAAGCTAGCACGTCCAAAAAGGCGTATTGGTGCTCAACGTGCAATGATCCTCATGGAGAAGACACATGTATGGTGCATTTGAACTATGTACAGATGCTAGCAAAAAGTTCTATCGATGGCCAAGTCAATATGATAATGGAGGCCGATCATAATTTTATGGTACCTTCTCTGGAGCAAGTTTCAGTTCTCACGAGATCTGGAAAGAAGTCGATGACTATGAATCCAGTAGAATTGGAGCCTTTGAAGGTTCTTATAGAATCGAAAGTGCAAAATGAGAAAGTGAAGCCACCAAAAAAGCACCTGATGTGATGGTGAAACAATAAGATCCTATCTTGTTGAAGGATTTACTACCCAAATAGGCAAAGATGAAGGTACTAGTTACACAACCTGTAGTTGCTCCAGAATAGAATGAGGTAAAAGAACAAGCCAAGGAACACCTTCGCTACCCATCATTGACTAAGCGACAAAGAGTGGAAGCTACTCAATAATATCAGGATAAATATGAGCGGGTTGTAGAAGAAAAGGCTCCTGGTGTTTCTAATTATAACATTGTGGAAGAGATGAAGAAGATACCTATAAAAGTGAGCTTATACGATGCTTTGCAGTTACCTAGACAAGTTGACTTGCTACAAGAGTCTCTCAAGACTATGAAGGAGCAAAAGAAAAGTCATTCTCAAATTGTGTTGGCTCAGACACTCCCAACTTCTGCCACTAGAAATAATAGGCCACCCTCATTCTATTTGTCACTCAGAATGGAGGGATGGATTGTGCACAACTGTATGATCAATTCTGGTGCTGCAACTACTGTCATGCCAAAGGTAGTATGTGAAGTCATGGGGATGGAGTACACAAGAAGTAGCCCAGGAGTATTGCAGCTGGATGGGACTCTAGTCAAAATAGTGGGAGTAATCAAGGATATCCCCATCGTTCTACATAGTATGCCATAAATCACTGTTATCCAAGAAGTAGTGGTGGTTGACTTGGAGCCATACTTCAGCATGTGTCTCTCAAGGGAGTTCACAATGAAATTGGGAGGTTACCTTTCCTTGGACTATTCACATTTGGAGATTCCATTCAAAGGAAAGAGAATCCATATTTATAATGAAAAGCCATCAACTTTTCATATCGAAAAGTTGGAAGAAGAAGAAAAATCTCCAGGTGCAGTCAACATGATGACTGAAGAATTAGAGGAAGTTGACTTGATGGAAGAAGCACTTGGTGAACTCCATCTTGAGGATGAATTCTCACTCATGGATTTCAATGTGATGGTTGAAATGGACATTGGTTGTTATATGATAACCAAGCCTGAGCAGATTGAAGAAAAAATCCCGAGTCCCCAGACCCCGTTGAAGATCAATTATGGAAGTTATACTTTGATGGTGCTAGGTGTAAGAATGGTGCAGGGGCTGGTATTATTCTGATTTCTCCTACAGGATTACATAAGACCTATTCTTATAGATTAACTTGGAGTTGCATGAATAATGCAGCCGAATATGAAGCATTGTGTCTTGGTTTGAAAAAGGCTAAAAAGTTGGGCATTAAACAGTTGTAAATTTTTGGTGACTCTGAGCTTATTGTCAATCAGACCACCAACAAGTGTGTGTCTAAGCAACATTACTTGAAGGCTTATCGCAACAAAGTATGGGATTTGTTTGAGTCCTTTACAACCTTGAACATTCAGGCAATTTCTCGAGAGCAAAACAAACATGTAGATATTTTAGCCTCTCTTGGTGCAAATTATTCTCTTGTGGAGCAAGTAGTCAGAAAACCTAAGACTGTCAGGGTGATCTATAGACCCTCAGTCCTTGATAAGAACCTCTATTGGCAAGTGTTCGATAATGATGAGCAAATAGTCAACTTTTTGATTAAGGAAGCTACAAGCGTAGATGATAGAGTACTTGTCGAAGAGGAGATGGAGGGGATGATTCAATTGAAGAATAATCATATTCCTAGGGGACTGATTTCATTGGAAAGCTTATTTGACCAAAATGATAGGGTTGAGAAGCATAAAATCAAGGTAGATGCGAAGGAGTATAAGGAGTTGCAGCTCGAACTTGAGAAGATCATCAAAATTGAAACTGATTGCATGTCGAAAGAATTAGAAGATATCAAGAACTTGTGTTATGAGTTCCCTGACATTGTTGCATGGAGCTATCAAGATTTGAAGGGATATGACAAGAATGTGATCCAACATACCATTGAGCTGCAGGAGGGAGTAAAACCTTTTCGATAGAAACAACGGCCCGTCAATCCCAAGATCGAGGTGCTCATGAAGGCGGAACTATTAAAGATGTTGGAAGCAAAGATAATATATCCAATTAAGCACTCAACATGGGTGGCGAACCTGGTGCTAGTATGAAAGAAGAATGGAGATATCCAATTGTGCATCAATTTTTAGAACCTAAACTAGGCATCACTAAAAGATCATTACCCTCTGTCACAGATTGATCAGATCCTTCATGTGGTTGCTGGAGCACAAATATTTTCATTATTAGATGGTTTCTCCGGTTATAACCAGATCTGGGTGAAGGATGAAGACCAACACAAAATGACGTTCACTACCAAGTGGGGCATGTTCGCCTATCAAAGGATGCCATTCGGTCTCTCAAATGTTGGCGCTACCTTCCAGAGGGCCATGGACATCGCTTTCGATGAGTTATTAAATAGAATTATTGTAATCTATCTTGATGATATGACTATGTTTTCACATCGTAGAGAAGACCACATTTCTCATTTGAGGTAGGTGTTCAAAAAATACCATGAGTTCAGGATTTCTATTAATCCAAAAAAGTCAATATTTATTATCAAAGAAGGGAAATTGTTGGGTCATGTGATCTCACAACAAGGATTAGCTATTGATCCTACAAGAGCTGAGGCACTCCTGAAGCTACCATTGCCAACCAACAAAAAGGACTTACAATATTTCTTTGATCAGATAAATTTCATTCAAAAGTTTATTGCTGACTTTGCTCAGGTGGTGAAACCCATGACCGAGCTCTTGAAAAAGAATGCATATTTTAAATGGACCGAGGCAAGAAGATGAGATTTTCAGGAGATCAAGGAAAGAATCACCCAAGCTCTAGTGTTGATTAATCCTGATTATTCAAAGGACTTCATTCTCTATGCAGTGGGTGAGCAAGAGAGTTATGCTGCAGTTTTGATGCAGAAGCAAGAAGATGGAGATGAAAAGCCGATTGCCTTTCTGAGCCAAGTTATTGCACCTCATCAGGAGAAGTATAATTTTATTGAAAAATAGGTGTATGCGGTGATGAAATCTTTGAAGAAATTCTGGCACTTCGTCTCACAGAGTAAAATGATCATTTATGTTATACACCCTGATGTCCGAAACTTCATTCTCCAGGGAGAACTAGGTGATAAAAGAGCAGGTTGGGTCTCAAAAATTCAAGAATATGATGTGGATATCCGATCGACAAAGCTAGTTCATGGATGAGCTCTCTGTCAAGAATTGGCCAAAAGTGCAACATCCGAATCATTGGATATGATGCAAGAAGAAGATATTAGTGAAAGTATTTGTGCAAATTTTGCTATGACAGATCATGATTGGATAGAGGACCTTGTTGACTTCTTTACTTCTGGGAAGTGTCCACCACACCTTGATGCTTCATAATATTGAAGGTTCAGGTTGCAAGCACTCAAATATGTTTTGTTGCCTAATGGGCTATTTTATAAGAATATTGATGGAGTTCTCCTCAGATGTGTGAAGGAGTCAAAGAAGGAGAAAATATTGGAAGAATTTCATTCTGGTCTATCTGGTGGCCATTATGCAGGAAGGCCCATGGCCTTGAAAATCATTCGAGCTGGTTACTTTTGGCCTACTCTGTTCGTCGATGCTCATAAAGTAAGTCAACACTATGATAATTGTCAACGGTATGTTGGCAGAACTAGGAAAGGAGCACTGCCCCTTCGCCCAATTCAAGTGGAAGCACCCTTTCAATAGTGGGGCCTTGACTTCATTGGAGTCATTGATCCACATTCCTCCATAGAACATAAATACATTTTAATGGTGACTGATTATTTCACTAGGTGGGCAGAGGCTATTCCTACCAAAAAGGTAGATCAAGCTACTGTCATCTCTTTCCTGGAGGGACTCATCACTCATTTTGGTGTCCCAGACTCTATTGTGATAGATAATGGAACTCCATTTATTGGGGCTAAGATTACCGAATTCACCAGTAAGTATGGGATTTATCTTAAGACGTCATCCAATTATTACCCACAAGGGAATGGCTTGGCCGAATCTACAAATAAAAACTTGTTGCGGATCTTAAAAAGGACACTGGGAAATAATAAAAGGAGTTGGCACTTGTTGTTGAACCAGGCTCTTTGGGCAGACCGCATATCCATGAAAAAATCTATTAAAACCTCTTTGTATTCTTTGGTGTATGGAAAAGAAGTAATCTTGCCTACTCATATTGAGCTTCTAGTGCTCCAAACATTGCAGTTATTTAAATATGAAGATGAGGAGTATGATCCGATGAGTGCGAGGTTGGCACAATTATTGCAGTTGGAGGAAGACAGAGAAAAGGCTTATCAAGCATTCATCGATCACACTAAAGTAATGCAGAAGTGGTTTGGAAAGAAGACAATCGAGCACAGGTTTTAGGTGGGAGATTTAGTTCTTAAATGGAATGAGAACAAGGCCAAGCCAGGGAAACACCACAAGTTTGATGCGATCTGGGAAGGCCATTTTCAGATCTCTGTAGTGAATTCAACAAATGCATACCATCTTCGGGACATGGATGGTTGGGATCTTCCTATTTCGGTAAATGGCCTTCATTTGAAGGCCTATATTCAATGATTGGATTTTAAGAGGTACCATCTTGTAAATATGTACATATTTTCTTTTTAGTATTTTATTTACTTTATATGGTGATATATATAAAAAAAAGAAGAGAAGTGTTCTTTTTTAAAATTAGTTTCGCTCCAAATTCATTATTGTGTTGAAATATTTTGGCTAAAAGAAACAGTGTTACAAAACTCCTAGTGGAGAATGGGCCTTTGGAAAACAAAGTTGTACATGATAAGAAGCGAAGTACTTTCGCCCCCTCCGAAGAGTATGATCATGATTAAATGAAAAGGCCCTTTTAGGCGTTTTCGCCCAAGGGAGGAGCGCAAGGCCTTAGGCGCCCCTTTGAGAGTGAATGAGCAAAGAAAAATTGGAGCACCTGGTCAATGCGCTATTAAAATCGTCAAAGTCGTGTTCACCCTAGAAAAGGGGTGAAATGACCGTTCGCCCCTAATTTGGGTGAACGCGTTGATTAAAGTGCATGCCTCCGAGCTAAAAGAAATCGTAAGAAGATTAAAATTGTTTTTGGAGACAGAGGATTTAATATATAAAAACACATGCACTTGGTTTTATTGGTAGAAGATTTTAAATATTAATGCAAGGCACCCTTAAAAAAAGAAAAATCTAAAAAGAGGTAAAAGCCCTAAAAGCAATTGTGTTTTTTTAGAAAATCAGGTTTTTCTAAATCTGGGCAAAAAAAGAAGAAAAATGAAGAAGGCTTTAAGAGAAGGTCATTCATCGTGGAGTTGTACCAAGCGAGTCAAGGGCATTTTAGGGAGCAAAAGAAATTTAAGTGCTCAAAATGTTTCCCCATTGATTTTGAAAGCAGGTGATTTCGAAAGCACTCTTGCAAAGGATTTTCGCTCTTGAACATGTGGTAGACATTGGAAAGTGTGCATGCAGGTCAAAGAATGTTCTAAAGTCATTTAATTCAAACGTGCACCGAATTTGTGTAGGAGGAAGATTTTGTGTTCTCGAGGAGCAAGAATACACATCATTGGTTTCCAGGTGGCCGATTTGTTTTTCCAAGTAAGCTTCGATAGCCAAGGCATGTTTTACAATAAACTTATGTGGTAAAGGAGGGCACACTTTCCAAGGATGATTTGGCAATGAATAAAAGATGATACCATTAAAACATTGGAAGTAGTGTCAGATGAGCGAATCAATGCACACATTCTTTCGAAATCATTCAAGAGGAATTCAAAATTTATTACGGTGGTTGGTGGGGCACTCTATATAAGGCGCCAGGTAAAAGCTCTACAGTTTATTTTTAAATTTTACTATTTTTTTCAATCGTTGTTGCAGAATTTTTTAGAGAAAATTTAGAGCACTCATCGAAGAGAAATAATGGGAAAGTGAAGTAAAGAGACTATAGAGGCTGTAGAGCCTAAGAAGTCGAGGAAAAGAGGAGGGTCTAAATCCAAGAAGGCCCAAAGGAATGAGAATGTTGATTTGGACCCATATGCCGACACAATGGCAGAAATTGGTGACTGTGTAATTACCCACAAAGGCGTGGAGAAATTATGCTAGGATGTGGAATTTACAGTGAATCAAGGGTTGACATCAGGAAGTTTGTTGATAGTGCCATATCACTCATAGTTATTTTGGTACCTGTGTCCACCCGTACACCCTTGTCCAGATTTGGTGTAGCTTATTGCTCAATTTTATGATCCATTTACAAGGATGGTGAGGAATGCAAATAGGGAAATACTTTTTACCATTACCCCAGAAGAAGTACGAGAAGCATTCGCTTGTGGGTTAAAGCCTCCTTCTTATGTGATTACTAAGAAGTTACATATTAATGAGTAGGAGGATAGATATGTCTCCACAGTAATGATGCATCAGTTCATGGAGATGTATTGATTAAAGAGCCATAGATGGGGCAACTTTCGAACTTGTCGAGGCCGCTCATAGAATTTAAGAGCTTAGATATTTACTCCATGTTGGCATGGATTGTGGGTTTACCTATAGATTCTACCATTCATAAGTGGTAGGTGGCCCTAGCATAATGCATTTTTTGGGTTGAATTTTACTCTCCACCAGCTATGAGGCAAGGCACCAATCCGATTTTCTTCGATTGGGCTGATTTTATTTCTCGAAGGTTGAATTTTCAGCTGGAGAAGTTGCAAATTGGGGAAGAGACGTCATTCAGACACACTTCTTTTCTGGTATGGTATTTCTTTTTCCACCTACAACAACACTTCCCTTTCATTGTAGTGAGGCAAATGGATGAGAGGGATGAACTTTTATCGATGTATATGTGGACTTCCACTTTGTCAAGCAGGGAGTCATTTTATAGTTTTAATAGTTTATTTTTGGGACCCGCCATAGAATTACTTTGTGGTACATGTGAAAGAGTGCCACGAGAGTTGAGAGAAGTAGTAGTTGAAGGAGAAAAAGGAGATATTTTTCTGCTTACTCAAGGCGTGGTCGTGAGAATTTTTGGCTTTATAGGTAAGCCTTTCTTGCTACCCTATTTCGCCACCGAACATGTTTTTGCTATGGAGGTGGTGCACCAATCAGACTATGTGAATGATGTCTATGGAGTAGGGTATGGAAAGAAGATAACTTGCAATATGTCATTCAAGTTTGGTAGTATAGAAGTGAGCTAGGTAGGGCAAAATCGGCTGCTCACAATGACGTTGCAGGATTTGGGGTTGATAGAATTACCATAGCGTTGGAGGTATGACCCATTGGGAAAGTTTTTAGAAATTGTAAAGGCCAAGTCATTTCACTGTTGTCCATGGCCCGACATTGAGAAAAGGTGAAATAATTTTGATGGACCCGACATGGATTGGCATATTGAAGACATGACGACGCTCCCACCTTGGCATGACTACTATGAATAAGAGGTTGAATATAATCTGATGAAGTATAAAAATTAGATTCCTCCACCTGGATTATTTAGTCAGGTAAAAGAAAGTCAGCCCCTATGGTCTGAGGAGAAAATTATAAATTGGTGGATAATGCGGGTCCACCGAGGAAAGACCACGTCTCCTTATGGGTTGAATATGGATGAGGTATTTTTGGACACCTATGATGAGTTTGTTGATTCCTATCAACCCATCGCTTTCACTAAGATCTTGCCCCAAAGCTTCCAACATTTTGATAGTGGCAAAAGTGGGGACAAAGGAGAGCACCCTTCAGTTGAAGAAGATATCCCAGAAGAGGAAGAACAATAGTATGTGTTTAGATGAAGATCATAATGGATAAAGCAAAAAATTGAGGAGGCACCTACGTCAGAGAAGCAGAATGTTCGAAATGCACCTCCATTTTCCAAAGCTATGAAGAGACCAAGGACTGGTACTATTTCCTCCTCTACTACTCAAGTTTTGGTGATTGTAGTTCCCATAGTTCTAGTTGTTTTGGTAATTATTATTTCTTCTCCACTAGTGATAGAGGCTCTGATGATGGTTGCATAGATGTTTCCAATGATTCAAGAACAAGGGGAGGACCAATAGTTAGAGAGCTCTCAAGTGGAGGTCGTGGACATCGAAGAAAATGTAAATGTTGAGGAGAGAGCGAAAGAGCAATAGAGCAACAAGAAGAAGTTATTTCATAGTCGCTCCCATCACCACATCACATGATGTCCATGCTCGAAGGTACATCTTCTCTTCCTACTTCTTTTTCTTCAGAGCATGTAGTGACTACCGATTCACTCCCATCAGTTTTTGTCTCTCCACCTTTTGGTATGCCCTCCATTTCCATTTTGCTTCCCTCTTCTTCCCTTCCCAAAGTCACTACTGCTCCTTCTTCTCTTCCCCTTTCTTTGGCCTCCCTTTCTTTCAGTTCATATGCATCAGGGCTGAACCCATTTTTGTGCCCTTCCCCTTCCATTCCCACCACCACTTCCACCAAGGCTGTAAGTACGCAGGCTCCTCCTAGAGTGAGCGTAACTGCAGCTAAACTCGGTTCCTCCATCCATTCCATCATTTCGGTCCCTCCTCTTCTAGCCATCTCATCCACTTCCTTTGAGCCTGACCGCTCAGAATTTTTGATACCATTCACACCATTTTTGGAGCTACAAGCACTACCCAACGTTCAGGTGGCACCAAAATAGCCTGACGTGGAGAAAATCAATCGGGCGCACCTGAGTTCATCACAGTGGTTGAAAAGCAAGAGGTGAAAAGAAGCTATGGCTCCAGCTCGACCGCTCAAGAAGGTTGCCTTTGATCCAGTCGCCATGGAAGCTCACACGACTAAAATCACTCCCTTGGTTCAGAAGCCACAAGGAGAAATGTTGTCGAGTGATTATGTTTGTGAGACTATAATAGAGGACCTCACCAGGATTGATCCTATGGAGAATATGGGCAATATACAGGTTGATATGAGTTCGGTATACTTGCATGGCGAGTATTACAAGCAAAAATATTTTGATCATGAGAATAAAATTATCGAACTCGAAAATGCCTTGGCTAAAAGCAAAGCGCAAGAGGAGAAGACAACCATAGAAAATGAACACTTGCATCGACAGGTAGGAGTGCATTTGAAGGAAAGAGATGCAGCAAGGATAGAAATGCATTCACTCCAAACATAGCTAGAGGCCATACAAAATCAACTAGCGGAGAAGGTCGCACAAGCTATAGGTTTTTCTCCAAAAAGTATTAAGGAGGCATGCCTTCGCTCAACCTAGAACTATGAAAAGTTGGTCGCACAAGCAGTTCAAGTGTTGCATTATTTATGGGTGGCTAGAATATAGATTCATATGGGGTAGTAGTTGATAGATACTACTGAGGAGATGTTGGAGCCATATATGGAGATGGCTGTAAAAATTCAAGCTTTGGCTAATTCCAGCATACACATTCACCCCTTGAGCGAAATGGATCATGCTTGGTCAACTGCAAAAGTCACCTTGCATAGTTATTTTTAGAGGATGGACCTGGTGAGAGAAGGCCAAAAAATCCTTAATACCATCGAGCGAGAGCATACTATTTCCATGACTCATTTTGACACTCTTGTCGATTTGGGATTTCTAGATTTCATTGATGAATGGGGTGAACCTCTATCGAAAGAACAATTGGAAGTGGCTTGGAAGAAGTTTATGGAGGATACCTCAAAGATTGATGCATGGGAGGAGCCCATCATAGAAGCACAGGTGTTATCTCTTATGCAAAAGTATACCCGCATGGAGCTTTCATTGTTTGAGCTAGCTCAACGAGCGAAGCGCCTCAGTTTGGAAGATGTCCAGAATATTTGCTTTGTTTATGAGTCATTGAGTACTCCTTGCTTATTCACCACTCATGCTTGGGAGGAGGTAGTCATAGTTTATGAGGTAACCTCTGAAAGCCTCAAAGAGTAGGAGGAGCGAGCAATAGTGGAGCACGCGAGGAGAAGGTAGCAGAAGAAGCAGAGCGGGCCGAAGTACTCAAAGTTGCAGTTGAAGTTGAAGTCGTAGAAAAGGTAGAAGAGGAGGCACATGAAAGGCATCCACATCAAAAGTGCTAGCCAAGGCAGTTGGAAAATCACCTCTATAGCAGCCCAATGGATAAAGGCCTGGGATCGTTTGCATCCATGGAGTTGGATACCCCGTGAGTCACCAAAAATATTGGCAGTTTTGCACCTTGCCACATTGGGGTTTTGATATAATTTTGTAGAAGCATTTTTATTGTAATATGATAAAATATGTTAATCTGATAATATAATATTTTGATCGAGTTGATATATTGCAGTTGTTTTATTTTTCTTTCTTTGTTTTTATACACCTTTTTGGCTTGGAAATAATGGGTGTTTAAGGAAAAAGGCTAGAAAATTGAATTGGAGACTTTGGTTCATGTCGTATGTAAAATCACTGAAGGGTTAAAAAGTGCTTGATGAAAACTTCTTTAAAGAATGAAGACGTTTGTCCTAACCAAGGAATGAAAGGCCCTACGCAACCCTCATTGAAGTGAAAGAAAGAGAAAAAAATGGTAAATGGTGAAATATTTAAAAAATGGCACTCAAAGATAAATTTTGGGAGAATCGCATTCACCCCAAAGTTGGGGTGAAGGCTTCGTTCACCCCACTTTGGGGTGAACGTCCTTTAAAAATTAAAGATATGCTCCCTCTACAAGGAAATAGGTTCGGTGAAAGGGGTGCGTTCACCCCAATGTTGGGGTGAAAAATCATTGCCAACTTGGAAAAATCATTAAAGCACGATATTGAAAATTCAACATCAGGTTCACCCTGGTTGAGGGGTGAATGCTCCATTCGCCTCTCCCAGGGGTGAACGTCCCCTAAAATATAAAGTCGGGTGAATGCGTTATGGAAATTAATTGGGGAATGCATTATGGAAGTCAAAGTGATGAATGTGAAGCGACGTTGAAAAGTCAACGTCACGTTCACCCCAAAAGGAAGGCGATGGCCTATTTTACCCCTTTTTTGGGTGAACATGAATTTAAAAAGGAAACGATGTAGTTGTTAAAGATTTTTTCCTAGGGATAAGAGGAATGATTGTCGTCATGGTCAAAGAAGGGATATAATCCATTAAAGGCATATTCTCCACTAATGCACGAGTTTTCTAAAGGCGCCCAGAGCAGGTCAATAAAAGCATTAAATAATGGAGGCAAGGAGTAACTCAAATTGTGGATCTCGAGCAAGGAAGGCAGCAGTATTAAAAATGCAAGATGATTTTCATGATTTCCAAAGTAAGAGCACGTTTTCAAGATGGCGAACGTCTCCAGTCAACAACCAAGCCTTATAATTTTCTATGCACCAAATCCAGAAATGCAGATTTTGTGAAGGAATTTCCTTAGAAGTTGGATCATTGTTTCAAGAGGATGTATTTTCAATATTTCCAAGGAAGAATTTTCTCATATTGGTCTCTGATCTGTAAACATCCTGTCTCCATGTGCATTTAATGAAAGAGGTGAAATCCTCTATAAATACTACTCAATTTTCATTGTAAAAGGAGGTTAGACATTCTGCGAGAAAACTCTTCAAGTTCTCTGCATCAATAGAAGATACAAGGCTTCTGAATTTGCAAGTGATCTTGTGTGTGATTTCCTTCTATTTTATGCATTTCTATCTTATGCTCATATTCATTATCTGTTGTTTAATTTAAATTTTGCATCTGAATTTGAATATTGTTGGTGAGGGAGTGAGTTTTGGAATGCAATCTTGGAGGTTGTTTATGCAATGTTATAAGTAAATTCTATTGCTTTTCTTTTATTACATGTTGTTTTCATGCTTGGGTGAATTTCCTGCTGCTAGTCTGCCCCAAATCCTACACTCCGGCCTATGGCCATATTTCCCTTTCTTTCTGTCATTTCTAATTTCTTTCTTGCAACTCTAGTCTTAAACTAGTGTAGGATTTAGTAAGGGAGCCAACCCTCTCTGGAGATTGACACGGAGGACATTCCTTTCCTCCGACCTTTCAATGTTGGCCATGTCTAGGGCGCACAAATGTAGTTTTGTTAATTAGGCAGATATTTGACCAACAAGTCCATGAACCTTTTACAAGAAGAAAATGCCCTCAAAGAGGAGCTAAATACATGGTCTTGAATGGAAACCTATAGATCAAACTCCCAAAGAAAACTAGAGACTAAACTAAATAGGGGAGGACCCCAAAACACCATAAACTAAAAACCAAGAGATAAAGAAACCACGCAAGGGGTTTCTCATTAGGATTTGACTCACCTTACATTTTTCTTCATGGAAGCAAGTAGCTCGTAATCCAAGAGGGGATCTTCAAAAGCAAGGATATGTGTATCTTTTTTTTGAGAAATTGAATCGATGTCATGTCTCTTTTTCTTTCACTACCAACCACTGTATTTTATATGAATCTAGAAATAAGGAAAAGAGAGGTATTCTTGCTACTAGAATTTTATTCTGAGATATTTGGATTTGAATCTTGCGAGCATAGGAACTCTAGAACAATTGGGATTGGGGATTCCCTAAAAAATAAAATAGATAAAATTGGAGAAATAAGAACTTCCTGGTAAGGTTTCACTAAAGCATATAAGATAGATAATGTCTCACCCACCAGAAAAGCAAAAGGATTTACCTATAGGGGAGATATAGGAGGGCTTACCAAGGCCAAGGGATACCAAGAAAGTTGAGGGACACGAGACACAAGAACAAGATCCTAAAGACAAATGACTTTAGAGGACAACTTCTAAGGATAGATCATGGTTTCCTGGATAGGCATCAATACTTCCATTGTATATTGTTGGACAACATCAACACTAGAATCCTAAAAAAAATAAGGTCTCTCGAATACTTCTTCGATGAAGGGAATCTATGAGCGAGGTTTCCCTTAGACTTATAAGATGAGAAAAAAGAAGACTTGAATTTGTATTCAATCTCTTGATTCCAGCTAGATATGTTCAATATAAGCTCAATAGAAGGAGGGAGTAAACCATGACACACATTCTAGCATATACCATAAAAAATCACTTTGGTGGTAGTATCAAAGGGTATTAAATCCCCTATAGCTCTCACTATCCCCCTAAGGATATATTCATGCCAAAACTACATCAATAGACCAAGTAGCCTAACCAAAAGTGAAGCAAAGTTGATGCTTTGGATATTTAGATTAAAATCTAGACCCCATTTGCTTGAGAAAAGACTACGTCTATCATAGAACAAGGTCCTCCTTCGATTGTTCGGGTAGTATTTAGAGTAGAGTAGCTTGATGAGGAAAAAGCCTTTGGAGAGTGTCATAAGCTCCATATGAACCTGGGTTTTCCACTTCAATAAAACCCACCTTCTAATGGGATCAAGATCTGGTTGAGAGCTAAGGAATTTTCCAACCAAAGATTTAGCTGAGGGCTATTTAAAAATTCATGAGCACTGAGGGCATGTTGAGTTTTCCCTTGTTAGAAAGAAGAGTGAACAGACTGCTTTTTCCAACTGATGAGGATGAGTTTTTATGAATAAATTTTGCAAAGGAAATATGGTCCAAGCGCTCCTCTTGAGAAACCTTGGGAGGTCCAGAGATGCCCCTCTCGATTCTAGAACCATAGGTTTCCTTACTTTCATCTAAATTCCCACTCAAATTTGAATTAAAATTTTGAAAATAATTTCCACCCAACCCATGAGTCACAATATTAGGGGTGGTAGGATCCACCTCAGATCTAATTGGATCCTTTCTTGATTCAAAATTTTGAAAATATTTGCCCCCCCTAAACCTAAGGTTGAGGAGGGGATATCCAACGAGGGCCTCCTCAAAACCTCAATATCAGGGTTTTTAGACAAGGGCTTTCTAGGGTCCTTTATTGGACCCAAAATTCCAAGATTTTTTTTAAGGGTTTCCCTGGAATCACACCCATGGAATTTCATTAAGGTCTTTCCCAAATATAATATCTCATGGGTTTCCTGCAAAGGCGTCTCTAGAGCCTTGATGCCAGAGATATCCCATGTGGGCTTCCATGGATCCACACATAGGAATATTTGGTAGGGGCTTTCCAAGGTCCATGCACCTAAGAGGGACTAAATCAACCCCAAATCTTGGATGATCTATGCTAGGGGGTACTAGCACACCGATTCTAGTGGGCTCCAACCCATCTGGATCAAAAAGTCTTTCTTTGAAGTTGGGACTTAGAAAAATTTCTTGTTTCCAATTGGGATTAAAACTTGAGAAGAAATTAGAGACACACCTTGGCCTCATGGGAACCACCCCTCTTTGCTCTCTCCCTCTTCCTCGCCCTCTCTCTATCTATCTCTTTCTCTCTTGTTGTATTTTTAATATAATATAAGGAAATAATAACATCACTCATATTTGCTTCATGGGGTTTTTTAATGCCTTTATGTTGACCTATCCTAGATGTCAAAAACTAAACTTAAAAAATTTAGTTTCCATAGTTTAACAAGACTTTAAAAGAAATATATAATACAAGTATAGGAAGATGATCTTTGATTACAATAGTAAAAAGTCACGCACTAGCAAGCCCATCTGAAACTTACTTCCTAAGGTTGATTTTAAGTACATGGAGGGTTGATATAGATTTTTCATACACTCTAAAAAAGCATCACCTTTGTGCTTATCTCTTATTATGATATTATGCACCAACGAAGTTTCATACGCTTAAAGGTCTAGATTTATGACTAGCTTTTGGGAATAATTTGTGCACAATGTGAGTAAGACATCTATTGAATTTTCTTATTTTAAGGTGAACTAGTTCTTATGATGTCCACCCATATTCCACCATTATTAGATTTGCATCAATATTTCCAATGGTGATTTCTCCTTCATGAATTACAAGAATAGGTAGTATAACTAGGGCTTAATCAACCATCTTGCACTAGGTTCTACATGCAATAACAAGGAAGGATCCACAAACCCAACCCTCACAACCCTTTCCTTGTTACCTTGATATATTGATAGACTGAATAGCTTAGCTTTATCTTTCTTATCTCTTTGGATTTTATCACAAAGTAAGCTAACTAAAGTAGGTATGGTACCAATGCAATAATTATTAACTTGCACTCATCAACAAATCACAAGCCAAAGAGAGTTGTAACAATATTTTCTCTTGCTTTTGTGCTATTATTTTTTAAAACATAAATAATAAGAGTAATTTCCCTAGCCATAACTATTGGTCCTCTATTGTTTTCATAAATAGAAAATTATAAAAATATGTAACAATATATTCTTATGCTCTTACATTTTATGTGGACTAAATATGAAGTAGCAATAGCCTCAATCTTTGCTATACAATATTTGTTTTCAGTGTTTCTTTTTACAAGGAGGTATAATTTACCAAGTTTTGCTCTTTGTTCCTCAAGTGTCCCATGTGATAGCTTTTGGAGAAGAACATCTATGGTTTCTCAATCATCATCGTTATCCAAGGATAATCCACCTGAGTTACTATATCCGTTAGATCTTGATATCTTTGTTAGTTTAATACCATTTGAATCACAACACTATGCAATTAGACTTAGCAATACATAGTTTAACATCAAAACTATTTGTGGTAAGTTGTGTTGTGTTTTACAAGTTCTTTTTCTTGAATATAACAATTTCCATATGTAAGCCCACTCATTTTTCATCATGGAAATGGTAACCAACACAAAGAAAATATAAAGACTAAAGATAAATTAGAATTCAGTATTTTTTGGGTATTTACTTTACCTAAAGAAATAATAAATAAAATGTGTCTAAAAACAACCCAAAAAAGAAAATGTCAAACATGTCTTGTAGCCACAATAACAAGGGTCTTTCATTTGTTTAAAAGACATGGGTTCTAAAAATCATCAAGAATAAACAAAGAACTAGATTTCTCTATAAGACCACTATAGGTATAGGAGTATTTCTCATTGTTAGAAGCATTGATGTCCAGTTCTTTGTCAATGTGACATCCTTGAACCTTATTAGAATACTCGAAATCTACTATAATATCTCTCCACCATCTCCCTACTTTCAATAACTAGAGTGTGTAATGCCTTTGATTATTAATTAAGATCAATGATGGTTTTGAGTTACAACTTGTCTACTAATCTGCTAAGAGTTACTTATTCAACATCTTTGTCCACAACATGGTAGAAATATCATCATAAAGTTTTGAATCCTATGTGATTATCTGTTCTTATGGTCTTTAAAGGTTGAACATCCACAAGTTCAATGTTGAATAACTAGTTTTTATGACAAGGAAGCTTTATCATAATCCCAAAGGATGGACAAATTACTAATTATATAGACCTACTTTTTGAAGTTTAGTCTTTTTCCTTTTTGTGTGTAAGATAAATTATGACTAATTTACAACTAGCCATAAAGTTAAACATAATGAAGTCTATCATATCTCTTGGAGTCAAACATGTGAAATTAAAACATAATTTTTATGGGTGAAATTATTAGTGGAAACATGTCCCTTGATATTAAACATGTGAAATTGGGACTTAATTTTTTCAAATTTAGGTATTCTCTCGTGTTTCATGCATGTAGATTTTTATGGATTAAACATTTAAAACATGGGATACCATTTAATATCTCAAAATTTGAAAGTGGACCTAGAACAAAAAGAATGATGCATAATAGTTAAGCATGAATTAGAAGTGGAAGATAAAACTTGGAGTTTTTTGGTTGTTCTTAAACTTCATCTATTGCACCAATTTTTTCTCATAATAATGCATTTATAGCTTCCTCTAAATGTGTAGTAACATCTTGGAGTGTGCTTGTAACTTTATCTCCTCCTAGAAAACTTCAACAATATGAATGCTATCAGTATAGGGAAATGTTTAAAATATTTCTTTCCAAAAATACTAGCACTTTTCAAATTCTCCTAAAAATATTTGGTGCATAAACAAATTCAAAAATTTTACTATCCGTAACCAAGAGAACATGCCATGGATTTCATGGTGTACTTCAAATAGGTATATTCAAAACCAATCCAATCTCCATCCCACTCTGTATTAAAGTTTACCAAATAATTTCTACCAAAATATAATCTCAAACATGTCATTAGGCATTTTCAATACCATCCCTACTTTGCTAAAAATATATTTTCTTAAATAAAATTAAAAGAGAATAAGCACAATACATGCTCCTTAATTCAATCAAGATTGTATTTTCCCTACAAATGTAAAATATTAATTGTAATGTTATCACTACAAGTTGTTTTGAAGAATAAAATATCATGGCAATCAAATTTCAATTTATAAAAATTAGACATGTATTTTGAATTCCAATTACATAAGGCTCTTCAATTATGTAAGGCTCTTCATGGATCTTCATACTCTTTTTCATTCTTAGAATAAATTAGTATGTCATTGAGAAAAGCTACAACAAATTTATCTAGAAATTTATGAAATGTGTTGTCATTATACTCATAAACACTTTATTAGTTAACCCAAAAGGAATAACCATGAACATGTAATATGTGTAGTGAGCTATGGATGTTGACTTATCGATATTAGCCTCCTTGTTGCACAATTGGTGATAGCCTAATCATAGATCAATCTTTGAAAAGATTATTGCTTCTTGTATTTGATCAAATATGTCATCAATCTGAGCATGAGGGTATCTAATATTAATGTTGACTTTATTCAATTATCTATAATGAATACAAAGTCTCATGGACCTATAGTGATAAATCACTACATATTTTAAAAGTAGAGAATGAGTCACAGACAAGTACATAAAGAAAGGCCCAATCATAAATGCCTAAATCAAACAGAGTCTAGATCTCATGAGCAAGAAAAGTTTGAATGTTGAAATTTCTTGAGTTGTGGATAGAAGGAAATAACAAAAAGTTCCAACAAGGAACTGAATGCAGAAAGTATCGAAGATCTAAATACCAGTGGTCTCAAAGGATGAAGAAAAACTCTCGAAGAAGAAGATGCATACACCTCAAAATTCAAATCAATAAAGTGCACATTATTTGAGGAAGATTGTCCTTCCTACAAAATATATTTTGTATCTCTAAGAAAGGACAACAACAACATGGAACCACAAAAAAAGCAACTCAAATATCTAGAATATTAAATTAAAAAAATCTTCTACACCCAGGTGATGGGAATCCCTGTAAAATGGGTAGATGGAATTAATGTGATAGTTTCTCATCTAAGGACCAAGATTGACTAACATTCATATCTTCAAATCTAGAAAATTCTAAAGGGATAAACAACCAAAAAAGGATATGATTAAGTATCTACAATGACAACCACCTAGATATCTTTACATGAGATTTGGAGGGAAAAACCTCCTTTGTAAATTTATAAATAAGAGTAGTATTAGCTTTGTAAAGGATCGACAAGTTTGCAATTCCAAGTATTTGTAGGCTTTCATTTCATTTCTCTCTGTAAAAATAGTTGTGGTTCCTAAGCGACTTGTGGGTAATTTTGAACCCCTGCTTCTGGAACAATCTATGTAAAAGTTTACCTAAATTTATATATACATGGAAGCCTATGTATTTTTTGGCCTTTACCTATAGACCCATTGATGTGTATGTGTTTGTGATATTTTGCATGAATATCAGGTTTGCTAAGTGTACATGTGTGTGAGGGGCTTGTGTCTATTTTTATACTGAGTCACTTATTAGGTTGGCTCTCCTACATGACATGCCTTCTTATACATGCTTATAATTGGTAGATCTTGAATGCTCTTAATTGTATTGAGGAGAGGAAGTTTTCAACACTATCACATAGCATTCAGGCCTATTTTTACAGGAAGATCTTAGTGGATCTCTAGGCACATCACCCATTTTTATTTTTACTTGATGTGCTTATTTTCTTGCATCCCTTTTTCCTTGGTAGAGTAGCAAGTGCCTTGAATATCACATCTTAACAAGGATTTGTCCTTGTAAAAACTCCTAGAGGCCCTCAATTGAGACAAACCCCATGATCTCAACTATGATCCATTGTATTTCCAATACAAGGTGTGATTATCCCAGGCAGGGACAATTAGAGATGATAATAGGACCCATCCTTCTTCTTTATAAAAATTACAAGCATACCCTGGTAACACGCAAGGGCAAATCAGCCCCTTATCCAAAAAATATTGAAGTTATATACTTAATTCACTCATTGGTCATATTATAATATGCCTTGGATATTTGGTTTAGTTCCAAGCATGAGCTCTATTGAGAAGCCAATCTCCTTGGTAGGATTTTACTTTGGAAACTCCTTGGGAAAAACATCTCAAAAAATTAAGGACCAAGTGGGAATACCTATATTTTTTTATCACTTTACCTAATTATCTTGAATCATTATAGTAAACAATTGGCACAAATATCTAAAACTCCCTTTAAGTGTTAGATGATATTACATTATTTGATAAACATGTGTCAAGAAAGAAGGCTAAGAGTCTTCTATGCAAGTGGTAAGTTAAGAATTCAAAGGTCATATGGAAAGAATATGAAAAGTCATTTTGTAAATCTATATCATGGAGATAAATCTCCATAATTTGTATCAATCTTGATTATTCAAAGTGAAGAAGAAAGTGATATTATTCATTGTGAGTATTTGTCTTAGTTTTCTATTATTTAATATTCATATTACATTGTGTCTATTTCATATTGGATTCTGTGTGATATATAATGTGGTAGTATAAGGCTTCTAATGTTGTCAGTGGTATCAGAGCTACCACTGAACTCTATCCATATTGATAGGGTTCATTTATTAAGCCATTATTATTAATTGATTTTATCCATATTTGATAAATTCGATTAAGAGTCTATCCACTTTGAATGCAATGAGACTCGGACTCTATATTTGAAGGTCTTATTGAGTAGAGAGGTTCAAGAAGCTAATATCATAGAGAAAGAGTCAAGAATGATATCATATTGGAACATTGGCCAACATAAGGATAGAAATATTGGTCATTAGCTATCATAAGGGAAGAAAAGAATATTGGCTATCTATTTGGTAAACATAAGAAGAAAATATATTCATTTGGCCATCTAAAGAAAAGAGTGGTCATAAAGGAATAGTACAATAAGAACCAAAGTAGGATAAAATTGGGCCAATGTAATAAGGATAGTGATCATATAGGTCAATGTGAGCATTATAGTGACTATCCATCTAGGATAAGCTATATTCAAAGAATAAGTATATTCCACACATCAGAAGAAAGGATAGAGATATTTTGCCAACCAGGATAGAATAGAGCTCATTTGACCATATAGAGAAGATAGAAGGTCATTCAACGTACATGGGGAAAGGATAGAGAATCTATCCTGATTGCATCAACATATAGAGAGGAAAGCTTTGGTAAAATTGTGAAAAATTAAAGTAAAAATATATAAATAACTTAGGGTCTACACTCACAACAAGAATTCAGTGATTCAACTACAAAATGGAGCACATATGCAAGTTAGTGTATCAAATAAAAATAAAAGGTACATTATTTTTTACCAGTAACATCAATGTTCTAAGAGTGCTTCAGTCAAGATCATCTATGTTATATCAGAGAACAAGACAACAACTAAAGGTATCAATATAATTGAATACAACAAACCAAGAAGAAGGTTTACCACTCTAAAGGTAAACCAACACAAAGGAAATGTTGCAGTGTTTCACATAGAAATGAGAAGCTTCACTAAGGCTTCATAGCATTTCACAAAGGAAGACGAAGCATCACCATGTTCATCAAGGAGAATTTGTAAGCATTTGGTGAATGCAAAGACATTAATTGGAAGCAGCAATGTGGTAGCCAAAGGTCTCAACAGTCATGCAAAAGTAATGTGCATAGATTAACTCATTGAAACATCTTTTTCAATAGCCAATGTTTCTAGGTAATAAGTGCTTGTCATATTTGTAGAATGTATTCGAATTCGGCATTTTATTTAATTCTTGGGAAGTATAAGGTTGTGGTTAACATATTTATTAATAAGTTCATTTTTTAAGATAGGGAGACATAAGAAATTAAATATTTTAACTTAAGAGTGTTGTAAATAAGAAATTATTGGAGATATAAGGTATTTAATAGAACCTTTTAAAAACTTTAAAATTATTAGAAGTTTTAAAGTTTTCAAATTTTGCAAATTAATCTAGGGAGTTTAAAGGTTTTCAACAACAAAGGTTAGAAAAGAAAAATTTACAAAATTTATATTTGAACTAGGGAGTCATAAGGTTTACTACTTCATAAAAATTAAATTTATAAACTTTATATTTGATTCTTATGTATTATTGGTATATTGACTCTGGAGAAAGTAGGCATATGATAGGAAATAAACATTGGTTTAATTATATTCAATAAAAATATGAAAAACTAGTTTTTATAGCAAATAGTATGATGCAGTAGGTTAAAGCAGTAGGAAATTTCTTGATTGACCTATCAAATGGAACAAAAATAATTAGATATGTACTATATGTACTAGGATTGACTACTAATCTTCTTTCAGTATCTTAGTTTATGGATCTGAACCTCATAGGTGAATTCAAAATCATTAAAGACAAAAATATGTGTCTTATTATCAAATAAGGAAATATTATAGCATCAAGTTCATATAAAGATAGTTTGTTTACTCACATTGTCCAAAAAGGCTCTATCTGTGAAGATTACAAAAACTAGATAACTTTGGAATAAAATATTAGGACATATAAGTGCATCTTCGTTAAATGAAATGAGTAAACATAAAATGGTTAAAGGATTATCTAAGCTTTCCTCGAAATCCACTATATGTCCAAAATGTCTAGCTGGAAAACAACCTAGATTTCCTTTTGAACTCAGTTAGTATAGAACTCAAGAACCATTGGAACTATTATATACTAATCTATGTGGTCGAATGAATGTCACTAGTATTAGAGGACAAATATTTTTAGTTATTTGTTGATGATTACTCCAAAAAATGTGGGTGTATATATGAAATTTAAGTTTGAAGCATTCAATTTTTTCAAATAATTCAAATTTTTAGAAATAGGTAAAACAATAAAAAATATTCGATCAAATAAAGGAAGAGAATTCTTATCAAAATAATTTATTTATTTTTCTTAAAACCAATGGTATAAAAGGTAACTTACTATAACATATACGCCACAACAAAATGGTATTGCCGAAAGAAGAAATAGATCAATTATGAATATGGTTCATAGTATGTTAAAAGAAGTGCATCTTGATCATCAATATTGGGCAGAACGATTAAAACAATAGTCTATTTACAAAATAGATCACCTACAAGAATATTGAAAAATGTTACTCCTAAAGAAATATGGATAGGACAAAAATATACAGAAGAATAACTGAGAATCTTTGGTTGTAAAGCATATATGCATATTCCAAAGTAAAAAAGAACAAAACTAGATGTAAAAATGACGTGCAAAATATTTCTCAGCTATGATGACGATTCAACAGGATATAAAAAAATTGATCCAATAATGAAGAAAAGTCTACATAAACAGATATGTAGTATTTGATGAAGGAATTAAAAATATAATTAAAGAACAAAAATATGATTCAAAAGCTATTCTAAAGTTTTCAGATGAAGATTCATCAAGTGAAGATTCAAAATTAGATATACAGGATGAACAAAATGAAAGTATAGAGAATACTGTAATCTTACAAATAAAGGAACCAATATGCCTAAAGATACACTTAAAGATTCAAAACTGGAGCAAATTCTAGATCTTACTACAATATCCCAAACTTGTGGAATAACTAGAATAAATAGGGGATTGATAATTTTTGTAATAGAACCTACAACAACGCTACATGCACTAATTCATCTAAAGTGGAAGGTAGCTATAGAATCAAAATATGAAACATTGATGAAAAAAATATGGAATCCAATTGAATTACCTCTAGGAAAGAAAATAGTCAGTTGTAAATGGATCTACAAAATCAAATATAAAGTAGATGGTTCATATGACAAATACAAATCTAATATAGTTGTAAATGGATATACTCAAACATAAGGAATCAATTATGAAGAAACTTTTGCACCAACAACAAGAATGACTACTATTCGAACAATTTGTGCTTTGGTAGCACATCATGGATGGAAACTACTTCATATGGATGTAAAAAGTACATTTCTTAATGGTGATCTTGAAGAATTATATATGGCATAACCAAAAGGATTTGTGATTAAGGGACAAGAACACAAAGTTTGCAAGTTAAGCAAATTTTTGTATGGTTTAAAGCAAGCACCAAGAGCATGGTATATAAAAATTAATAATTATTTATTACAATATAATTTTAAAAGAAGTCTGTCAGATCCAAATCTCTCTACAAAAAAGGTTGGAGGTGATCTAATAATACTTGTGGTGTATGTTGATGATATAGTAATAACAGGAAGATCAAAAAATCTGGTAAATGAAGTTAAAAAGGACCTAGAGAAATATTTTGAGATGATAAACTTAGCACTCCATTATTCTCTTGGTCTAAAAATTAATCAAAATGTAAATTAAATCATAATAACACAAAAAAAATATGCAAAAAAGTTACTTGAAAAATATAGAATGAAAGCATGTAAACCTAAAGATACTCCAATGGAACCAGGATTACAATTATCTAGATATGATAAGACACCACTGGTCTCAACTACTATTTATCATTAGTTAATAGGAAGTCTTCTATATCTGAAAATTACCAGACCAGATATAGTTTTTTCCATGAATTATCTTTCAAGATTTATGCAAGAACCCGAGGAAATTCATTGGAAACTTACAAAAAGCATATTACAATATGTTAGAAAACTATAGAATATAGACTAACATATAAAAAGGACAATGGTGAGCTTTGTTTACAATGATATTCAGATTCTAATTATACAAGATCTATAGACGATAGAAAATCTACATCACGGTATGTGTTCTATCTTGGCTCTAGACCTATTTTATGGTATAGTAAAAAACATGTAGTAGAATTCCCATCTACTAAATCAAAATATTATGTAGAAAAGATGATGTATGTGAAGCACTATGGTTACAATATATATTATCATATATGGGCATTATGAAAACTCCTGTACAGATAAATTATGATAATCAAGGAGTATTTAATTTGATCAAAAATCCAATTGTTCATAAAGAACAAAATATTTTGAAGCTCAATGCCATTTCATCAAGGATCATGTTCAATATTATCATATCCAACTCAAGCATATTTCTATTGAAGATAAAATTGCAAATATTTTTACAAAGGCACTTGGTCAAAACAAATTTCAAATATTTCAGAATCTACTATGTCTATCACAAAATATCAAATAATGTAATATGGGGGGATGTTAGATGATATTACATTATTTGATAAACATGTGTTAAGAAAGAAGGCTAAGAGTCTTCTATGCAAGTGGCAAGTTAAGAATTCAAATGTCATATGGAAATAATATGAAAATTCATTTTGTAAATCTATATCATGGAGATAAATCTCCATAATTTGTATCAATATTGATTATTCAGAGTGAAGAAGAAAGTGATATTATTCATTGTGAGTATTTGTCTCAGTTTTCTATTATTCATATTACATCGCGTCTATTTCGTATTGGGTTTTATGTGATATATATTGTGGTAGTATAAGGCTTCTAAAGCTATCATTAAGTTGTATTACAAAAATTATCCTCAATGATAGTGAGCACTCTACTCTTTTAATCCTTAATTTTTCCTCCAAATCATAGATGCATTCAACATTTTTATAACAATTAAATTTCACTCTAAGACTACTTGTTGATCCATGCCAGTGATGATATCATAGGACCCCAAGGATGTTACCAATAGATCTACACAAGTGGTCCAACTTCTAAATTCCACATCATACTTCTTAACTTCACTTTTAATGGCTTGTAGATATCCTAATTGCTAAAGTTTTCTTAGACCTTACTCTATAAAAGTAAGATTGCCTACCACTTTAGAGTTAATAAAGGAAGTAGAATACCTATAGTGTATCAAAATAAATACTTCATGATCTAAGATATTACCTAAAGTTTTGATCACTATGGTTTGGTCCTCAGCTTGGTGGTTTTCCATAGCTACATACACCCAATATTGATTTGGTTCATTGCTCCCCATTTGGGTAGATTGTTTTTTTTTCATTTCTTTTCTTGACCTATCTCTAGCCCAAGTGCATTCTCTAGAAAAGTGAAGGTCCCAAATATCCAACATTATCCCTATGGTCCCACACTTTGAGCACTAGTAGTGGGCCTATTCTAATTTTTTTATGAGATTTTAGATTGGAAAGTAGGGGTTCACTAAGAAGGTGGAGGTATTGGAGGTAAGCCTTGATCTATAAATTGTACTCTAGATTGTCTCAATGCCTACAATCCCCAAACTTTCTTAGACTTTGTAAAAATTAGTAAGGCATAGGCTTGGCTTGTTGATGTTGCTACTATGAGGGCTTGTAGTTGAGGTCAAAAAAGATATATATAGATCCTTAGAACTTGTTGGTCCCCTACTAGTGGTTTTTCTCTTTTCTCTCTGATGGATTATCAAAGCCATCCTCCATGAATAACACTTATTGATATACCTCCTACCAAGTAAGTATATTACTCCTAACAGTTTGAGCTATTGTAGGTTGTAACTCCATAAAAATGAGATTCACTTGTATAAATTTATTTCTAATTGATGTTATCTCCATTAGGAGTTCTATAAAAATTTTCTTATACTCTATAATTTTTATTTTTCCTTATTGGATATTATAGGACTCATGAGTTCTTCATTGAATATATAACCAAGATACATACTTGTTTATATATATTTTCTAAAATTTATCTTAGGTTACATCAATTTCCCATACCCCATTATTAGTTATTTATTATGCAACATAGAGTTGTGAGTCCATCCAAATAAAAGGTTGTAACTCTAGCATTCTCTTGATTGGTGTAGTTATCCACCTTAAAATATCATTGTATCTCAATAAGTCATTCCTTGGTTGGTTTCTTATTAGTAGACCCAAAAAAAATTGGTATATTTAATTCTTTAGATTCTTAAAGGCATCTCTATGACCAACTCCTTGACCAAATATAAATAAGTAAAAATTTGGTTGTGTAAAAATATACCTTAACCTTTAATGATCTTACTTTAGCTTGAATCTTTGTCCAAATAAATAATGCCTCAATATTATTAAGACATGCAAAATTATGGATAACACATAGTTATGGGTAGGGTAATTCACTTCATATGCCTTGAATTTTTATGACACATATGCTATCACATCCTCATTGTGCACCAAAATACCCCCGCATCCTTCCTTGGAAAAATTAATGCACACAATAAAGGTTTTGTTAGGGTTTTGGTATGACCAAAGTAGGTGTAGTAGTAAATAGCTATTTCACCTCCTAGAATGATAGCTCATACTTTTATCTAAACAAAATTATTATCCTTATCATATACATGTGTAATGGGATTAACTATTCTATATGAGTCCTCAACAAACATTTGATAATACCCTACCAATCCCATGAAATTCCTTATCTTAGAGGTAGATAATGGCTAATATAGAATGACCTTAATCTTTTATGGATCCAATGATATTCCTAATATTGATATAATATGACGTAGATAAAGTATCTCTTTTTGAAAGAAGGAACATTTTAAATTTTTTACATATAGATTTTTTCTCTTTGAGGTATTGCAAAATTATCCTCAAGTTTTCTTCATGCTCTTGTTTATTCTTAGAATAAATTAGTATGTCATTGAGAAAAACTACAACAAATGTATCTAGCTACTTATAAACCACATTGTTCATTATATTTATAAATATAGTCAATGCATTAATTAATGTAAAAGTTGTTGGGACTTAACAATAAGGCACAATGTATTGATCAAGTATGGTACAATATATAGGCATCAAGCCTATGAGTGAGATTTGACAAGTGTCATAATCTCCACTCCAAGTGTCATGCAGAAGACACATAACTCCAACTCAAACTGGAAATAAGACAAGTGGTAAAACTGAAGGAAGACATAGTGCACATTAAAATAATATTCTAACATTCCCCCTTAATGTTGACTTTTGTTACATACATAGAACAATTTGCTAAATTGAGAAAACTTGTCTTGCCCAAGTGACTTGGTGAAGATTTCAGCCACTTGATATTGAGTTGGTACATACTCCATGTGTATAATGTCTTCTTGGACCATTTCTCTGATGAAGTTATGATGGATCTCAATGTGCTTTGTTTTAGCATGGAAAACTATATTCTTGGTCATCTTGATGGTACTTTGAATGTCACAATATATATATGTGTGTGTGTGTGTGTGTGTGTGTGTGTGTGTGTGTGTGTGTGTGTGTTGGACCATCTATGAATAGCCCAATATCCTGAAGTAATTGCCTCAACCAAATTGCCTCCTTAGTTGCCTCAAATGCTGCTCTATATTCATCCTCTATTGAAGATAATAAAACTATGTTCTGCTTCTTTGTGCTCCATGAAATAGAGCCCTGGCCCAACTAAAAATAATAACCTAATGTGGATCTTCTAGTTTCAGGACAACTAGCCCAATCTAAATTTGTGTACCCAATCAAATAAAAATCATCACATGATATGTACATAATGCCATGATGTGGGTTGGCCTTGAGGAATATCAAAATCCTCTTAGCTACTATCCAATGGATCTTCTTAGGATCTTGCATGAATGTGGAAACAAGGCCAACTGAATAGGAAATATTTGGTCTAGTTGAAGTTAAGTAGATCAAATTTCCAACTAGCTGCCTGTAAAGGGTGCCATCAACCTTTTCTTCATCATCACTATTAACCAATTTCAACTTGGTTTCCATGGGAGTGAGGGAGGGATTACACTCCTCCATGCGAAACCTCTCAAAAATAGATTGAATGTATTTAGCCTGTGAGATAAAAATATTACCAGGTTGTTGCCATACCTCTATGCCTAAGCAATAGTGGAGGAGGCCTAAGTCTATCATCTCAAAAATTTTACATAAGTCCTCCTTGAGAAATATTATTCCTTCTATGTCATCACCTATAATGAGAACATCATCCACATACAATGTAACCAAAATGATACGGTTCCTCCAATGTTTCACATAGAGAGTGGATTCTGATGTAGATCTAGTGAAACCAATGTTGATGAAATAGGATTCAATATTTTTATACCAATCTTGGGGTGCTTGCTTCAACCCATATAGAGTTTTCTTCAATATGAGGAATTTGTTTTCTTGGCCTTCAACTGTGTACCCTGGTGGTTGGTTCACATACACTTCCTTCTTCAAGTTACCATTGAGAAATGCACTTTTGACATCCATATGATATATAGGCCAATACTTTTGAGCTTCCAAAGCAATAATTGTGTGGATTGTAGTCATCTTTGCCACATGAGCAAAAGTCTCCTCATAATCAATTCTCTCTTATTGCTTGTAACATTGAGCTACTAGGTGAGCCTTGTAGTAATCTAATGAGCCAACTTCTTTATACTTTGTCTTGTACATCCATTTTGTCCCAATGGTATATCTACCTCGAGGTAAATCAACTAACTCCCAAGTGTGATTCCTTTCAATGGAATCCAATTCTTGATACATGGCAAGGACCCATTTAGGATCACCGAGTGCTTCTTTTACATTAGAAGGTTCAGGTTGGCTAATGACTTTGGCCATGAGGGCATAATTCACTTGGTGTCTTAGGGCTGAAGGTTATTTACCTATATAAGTGGGCAAATGACTTTGGGCTTCATCTATGGTGGCTTGAACCCACTTAGGTAAAGTATTGGATGATGTGGCTTGATCATTAGATGGAGGAGTAGAAGGAGATGGAGGACATGGATCATTTGTGGGGAGTTCTTCATGTGGAGTAATTTCTTGATTTATGAGTGAAGAGGAAGGACTAGATGATATTGTATGTATCAATGTAGCAACTATTTCATTAGTTAATTCTAAAGTGGGGGCCATACGAGAAGGATTAGATGGGGGATACTCAAAAGGTAACACCCCTAGATAAAAATATTCTCTTGGAAATAGTTTCATACAACTTATAGGTATTGGCACTATCACTATAGCCATCAAAGAAGTATTTTTGGCTCTTATAATAAAACTTCTTCCTTTTATTATGAGGAATGTGAGCATAGGCATCACATCCAAAGACTTTGAAATGGCCCACATAGGGCGTCCTTCCACTCCATGCAACTCTTGTAGTCGAATTCTTCAAGATCTCATGAATGAGCACCTAAAATCTTGTTGTGTTGTTGTTTGTCTCAATTGTGCGTGAGGGTCGAAGCAGTGGTTTGGCGACCACGTTATTGCTACCTCGATTTTGACATCTTTAGTAGATCATGGTTTGGATGAAGAATTTTGCAGCAATAAGTTTGATTTTGATAAGACTGTTGCGAAAAATATGTGAAACTGCTAGTCACACTACTTGATAATACTGATATCAATGACATAGTTGAAGGATGTAACGTCTGCATATATTTCACTCTTCCAGTTTTTGGTCGTATATCCGATGGTGAACCCACTTTCTCATTGTTGATGGCAAAGTATTTTAACTTTTGTTGGTTCTCAACTTGGTGATAGTGCACCGTCATTTCTAGCTACGACATGATGGCAAGGATGAATCTTGTGTGGAAGGAGACAGGTGATCCATTGCACTTCACTGCTATGTGTATTGCCATTCTGACTGGAGAAGGCAAATTAGCATAATTTTCCATGTAACTAATAATGGTGCGGCTCACCTGTGGTGGAAGAAGATATCTTAGTTTTTTTTGTGGCCCATCCTAGAGCAGTAACTCCACTAGCTGGGATGATTAAGTTTATTCTTTGTTCAATTGTGGCACTAGTTGGAGGCTATGCTATTACTTGCTTCAACCATGGTGGATGTTGTTAAAATAATGGATGTATATTTTTTTTGGGGCCCACAAAATCTCTTTCGACTACAAATATCTATTCTTCCTGTGCCACCCATCCCAGTGTTGTTGTTGCGCTCAAATCTTGGATAAATTTTTTGAATGTGAATCTCTCGTATTTGATAATGGTGGCGATGTTTTGTCTATTTGGAGGTGACAAAATTACAAGATCTATAAATAAAGGTGGAAGAGATAAAGTCATCCTAGTCTGCGGTGATGGAACTGCTAACAGAACGAGTGTGCAAAGTGAAGTTTTTTCTATGAATGGGGTGTTTGCCAGTATTCCAGATCGAAGCGCATGACTTGCAATAGAGGTGATATCGATGATAGAATATTCAACATGGACACTAGTTTCAAGCGAAGCTCGGATAACCACAAAATTATGGCTACTGATATAGCACATAAATATTCAATGCATTATGTAAATGCATAAAAGACGCAATCGCCACCCATAAATTTAGTGCGATGATCAATATTATTCATGATTTGGATGTGATAAAGGATGTTGTCCAACTCTAGTTCTTTTTTGAAGAGCAGAGGTTTTTTCGTCCTCATCGAAGCTACTATTTCTATGAGAGTTTTATCAATGCGCTTTGAGGCAAGATCGTAGTCGACCCAAGCATGGATGTTTTGGCTATCTTTTTGTGTTATTTTTGCTTTTTTGTATTTTTGCCACATGCTAATCTTTTAGAGGTCCTACATGATGTCCAACGATGATGGTTTCGAAGATCGTGGAGGCAGTGGGATCGAGAGTTCCTCTATCTTTAAATTATTTTCTACTGAGAACAGTTCCTTTTTCTTGCAAGAGCTAAAGTGTGGGAAACATCATATTAGGGTGATAATTGTTGCTGAACGTTGTTTAAATAATAGATGTTCACCTCTCTCTACATTGGCATCCATGGCAAGGAAGGAGGTTTGGTAGTGTTTTCTCTACTTTCACTATAGATGATTTCCTGAGAATCAGTTGAGGTGTGGGGCTATGCCCTTGATGAAGAAGGAGGTGATGTTTTCGTTGCTCTTAGTTTTAAAAAATGTGCATAGATCTCAAAGATCCAGGAACCCATTGTCTATAGTGGGATGAAGGAATGCCATTTTTTTTGGAGGGTATTGTGGCACCTCAAAAGTAGCAAGAAATATTTAGCATTTTTGGTGTTTTCAGATGGAGTTTCACTAGACCACTACATTTTAACGGGCACTGGAGGTTTCCCTAGAGCGTGTGGTTACTTATCCAGAGTTTTTCTTCACTAGTGTGATGGAGGGGCTACTGTGCTACGCTATTTTTGATGCAAGAGAAGGGGGGCCAGATCTCCTCAGATTGATGTTTTATTTCTAAGGTGACGCCAGCCTAGGTATTTTGCTTTGCATATAAGACGATATTGTTTGCTTGACGGTGCAAGCATCACCCCAAGAGATTTTTTATCTAAGCATCATTGGGAATCGAAACACAAATAGTGTGATTTTTTCTAGCAACTGCCCCCCTAAATGGATGACCATTGAAAAATAAGATTCTGCCTACGCTATTTTTTTTTCTGCCGCTAGAGTTTACTTTGCTACGATATGGTGTCATGATAGATGGGAAGAGTACAAGTATTGTTGCATATCATGAAGTTGGTCATACCATTTGTGGCACATTCACAAAATGTCACATTAATAACCATTTGGTTTGTTTATGAGGACTTAATATTTATAACATTAGCCAATCATATGCATTTTTTAAAATGCGTCTCAATTTTGCATGTTTTTTTAGCAAAGGAGACAACTTTATATTATATGGGAATTTTAAATGGTTATGCCCATGACAAATATTGGGTATTTTTTTACTATCCCACATGGATAATGGGTGAGCACAACATTTTATGTAAACCCACATTTATCTCACATTTATAGTGGGTGGGGTACATTATTTTTCAAGTATGCATTTTTAATTAGAAAGCATGTTATAGAACCTTGGTTTAGTTCGGAGTGTGTTCCAGTACTCACTTGACGGCCACATAAAGCAAACTCTTAACATCGCCAACCAAAATTTTAACATGCCCAAATGACCCATGTAATACCCCTGCGAGGGAAGATTGAGAAGTGTTGTGTTTTTTTCGTAAATGATGGCCCCATTAAGAATGGAACATAGGGGTATTTATAGTCGTCGAAAAGTTTTTTCTGCGACGGATACATTGGTGGTGTCATATTTATTTTTTAAGGCAATTCTAAATGTATTTTTTAGCCTCAAATATTGTTGTATTCTAGAGTGCATTTTTGGTTGAACCCGACACTCTATGTAAGTGAACCTAGTATCTAGTATTATCCTCTATCATACTTGGCAGATGCAGTGGCTGGTTACCCATGCATTCCTGTAATATGAGGTAATTGCTATAAGAACACCTACTCTAGAGACTACAAACATAGACACCCTAGACTCTATCCAAGGACTTTTTCGGATCAAATTTTGAATACTATAGATGAAGATACTTCAAAAGATTTTATTTCTTCTTTCTTCTTCTCCTCCACATTTGGATTCTATGGCTCATTTTTTTATTGTATTTCATGGCTCGTATTTATTTTGTATTAAGGTGTATTTTTGGTAGAGATCGACACCTTCTAGATTATGTTTCACCATGATGGGGGATGATATTCATGGTGAACCTAGTTAGTGACCTATGAGAGGCAACATACCTAGAGGATGACCTGTAGAGGCAAAATACCTAAGAGGTTGACCCTGAGGCACCCAAGATGACCCTAAGGCATTTAGACAGCTGACCCTGAGGCAATAGACCGAGATGTATACACTGTTGATCTAGCATTATTCACATTTGGAGAGCCAAGCGCAAAGAGCATGAGCCTAGACCAAATCATGTAATAAAGGAGGATGATAGGGTTCTATTTTTAGAAAAGTACACATTAAGGGGGAATGTTAGAGTTAATGTGTACTTTGTCTATCAATTATGACATGTGTCCTTGACACTTGTCATGTTATCATATAGGCCTCTTGCCTATATATTGTAATCTTATTTGTATCAATATACATCTCATATTTTCCCATTTCCAATAAAAGTAACAACCATGCACTTGTAATATCCATAGTGAGCTATGAAATGTTGTCTTATGGACATTATACTTCTTGATGCATAATTAATGATAGCCTAATCTTATATCAATATTTCAAAATATTGAGCATTGCTCCTTGTATTTGATCAAATATATTATCAATGTGAGTATGAGGGTATCTATTCTTCATGATGGATTTGTTTAGTTATCTATACTCAATAAAAAGTCTCATGTACCTATCCTTCTTAACAAAAATTACATGGACCTACATGAAAACATGCGAGGGAAAATCACCTCCTTATCAAATAGCTCTTGAAATAATATATTTATTTCACTTAACTTAACAGTGGTTATCCTATAATGTGCCTTGGATGTTGGTTTAGTTCCAAACATGATTCATATTGATAATTCAAGATCATTTATAGGATATCACCCTTGCAACTCCTTAGAAAAAACATATCTAAATTCTTTAGAATTGTGTGGGAATTACTATGTATTTATATCTCTTTACCTAATTATATTGTATCATTATAGTAAATATATGAAAACCCTTTTTGAAGCTTCCTTTAAATTTCATTACAAATATAATCCTTAATTATATTGATCAATTTGCTCATTTAATCCTTAACTTTTCCTGCAAATCATAGATGCATTTAATACTTTTAATATAGCAATCAAGATCCACTTTATAACTACTTTTCAATCTATGTCAATGATAATATCATAGGACTCCAAGGATATCACCAATATATTTACATAGGTGGTCCAATTCTAAATTCCATCTCACACTTCTTTACTTCACTATTAATGGCTTGTAAACCCATCCCTACTTGCAAAAGTTACCTTAGCTCTTACTCTACTAGATCAATATTATCTACCATATTGGAGTTAATAAAGGAATTATAAGATCTAGGATGAATAAAAATAAATACTACTTGATCCAATACATTACCTAAAGTTTCAATCACTATGGATTGGTTCTCAACTTGGTAATATTTCATAGATATATACACCCAATGTTTACTGAGTGTACTAATCCCTATATGAGTAGGTTGTTGATTTCCATTTTCTCTTCCTACTCCATCTCTAGACCAAGTTAAATCTCTAGCAAAATGAAATTCCTCACATTTCTAACATCCTCTCTTTGGTACCACACTCTAAGCTCTAGTAGTGTGCCTCTTCTAATTTGATTGTGGGTTCTAGATTAGAAAGTAGGGTTCATTAAGGAGATATAGAAGGTTTAAGATGTATCAATGGTATATATTTCCCTACAAATCCTTCTCTAAATTTTCCTAGAGGTTTATAATCCCTAAACATCCCTATAATTTATTAAAATTGGTAAGGGTTAGGCTTGGCCTATTACTATTATTGTTGTGAGGGATTGTGTTCGAAGTTAGGACTGTTATGTGCAAACCCTTAGAACTTGTTGGTAATGTTTCTCTTTACTCTCTAGTGGACCATGAAGCCCATCCTCTATGACTGAGTATTTTTTATATACCTCCTACCAAGTAAGTAGATTTTTCCTCCTAATAATTTGAGCTATCATAGGTCTCAACTCCATTATAAAGTGATTCACTTGTATAACTTTTCCAATTGAGGGTTTATTTATTAATAGTTCTACAAAATTCTACCTATATGCTATAATTGTTCTATTCCCTTGTTGAAGTTTATATCACTCTTGGACTCTTCATTGAATATATAACTGAAAGATATACTTTCTCCTAAAAACTTAAATGAATCCTAGGTTCCATCATTTTTTGCTACCTCATTATTAGTTTTTTATTATGCCATCATATAGTTGTGAGTCCCTCCAACTAGGATGTGGAAATTCTAGCCTTCCCTTTTTTGGTGAAATTATCATTGTATTTCAATGAGCTAGTCCTTGACTGGTTTCCTATTAGTAGACCCAAAAAAATTTGGTAGCTCTACTTCTTTAGATTCTTAAAGGTATCTCTGCCATTAAATCCTTGACTAAGTAATTTTACCCCCACTCCTATTGGGCGTCATCCCCTCCTTGAATTTTTTCAACTTCATTTAGGTTATTTAAAATTTTATTTATCATAACAATGATGTAGATAACATCTAGAACTTGCTCCATTTATCGAGTTAGCCACTCCTCAAGGCTTCCTACTTATGATCTATTATGAAGGCCTCGTGACTAATTTTCCTCTACTACTCCATAGAGTTATTACTCTCTAGATATACTTCCCTCTACCTCATCTTCTTCTTTCTCTTTCTCTTTCAACATTTACTCTACTAGGATGAGTGTCTATCCATCCTCTTTTCTTGGACATCATCTACAATAGAGTAGCTAAATTTATGTATTTAATAGAGGTATACCCATTCAACCTTAGCTTTAAGAGTTATAACACAAGCTTTTATACCACATATAACACCCACTCTCAAGCACTAAAAATCATATAGCTTGAATATTTTTAAACATATTTAATTAATTGCTATATTTTTTTTTATCATTTATTGTAGCACCATGAATATAATTTTAACATTATTACCTATGATGTCCAACATGAATTTAAGTTGACATTACTAGGTTTACTATTTATGAGTGGTCAACTACTATATGCATTAATAGCATGACAATATTCAACTATGGAAAAAGTTTTATAACTTTTAGGTTTCATCCTAGTGAGGGTGACTCAGCTAAGGTAAGGTTTTTTTCAAATTTTACCCAAGTTTTGTACTTGGGCTTCATCAATGACTTAACTTCTTATGTGACCACAACAAAAATTACAAAGAGGTAATATGCCCAACCCAACCAAACTTATTTATGAATGATTTTATTTAGTTACGATTAGATATTATAAATAGGAACATGTAAGTAGATGGGTGTAAAATTAATTCTCCTCAAGTCAATCAAATATGACCATGAACAAGGCTTCACTTCATGCTATTGCTTGAGACATGTCAGGTTTATGTTTTGGGTAACACTATGCTATTTTAAAAGATCCATAATATTATTATTACTTTGGATTCAAGTAGCATATCTTGGGTAAGATGTATATGTGTGTATGTGTGGTGCTACCCAAGTTCCCAATTTTAGAACCCAAATAGGAAAATGGATAACATGTATTATGTGTAGTGATACCTAAGTTCCCAACTTGGGAAGCCATCTTGACCCCACATTTAGTCATAAATTATTATTATGTGTTAATCTTGAAGTCTCATAGTCCAAAGGTTAGAAATCAAGAATCAAAGTCTAAGCTTTAGATAACTAATAATGCATTAATATCCATTATTACTTCCTAGTTTAGATAATTATGCCATGACCACTTATGGCATGACAAATATGATGCCAACTTCACCTTGGTGCCATACATTTTTGTTATTTGGTATTTTTAGTCAATTAGCACTAGTGATACCCTAAGCATTAGATCCATTCTAAGTAATGGTGATATTTCTACCATTAGTGCCAATCCTTTTGGGTCTTGGTATCATTCCTTTTTTGGTGTCAATATAAATTCCATTCCTAAATCTATTCAAACTATTAGTTCCAGCTCTAACTTTACTAGGAAGAACCTATAGGCTTTCTTTAAACCACTACAAGCCTTGGCAACAACCTATGGACTTGGAAAAGGCATATTATCTTGGCAACATCTCGACTAGTACTTTATGATACTAGCCCATATGGCGTCAGGTCATTTAGCACATGCAAACTTGACATCCAAGAGGTAACAATATTATAAGAAGTTTATTTGAAGCTAGGATAAGACACATTAGAAGGATAAAGATATAGGGGTTGTCTAATTTGGTATACTATAAGATGGCATTCATCCAATGATTTAAATATGCTCTAGTAGCATTTGCTCAAGTCAAGTGGAACTAATTCCCCCATACTAGAGCACATTCATGGAACTCCATAGCAGGGCTACATAAACACATAAAAATAACCACACTGCAACATAGGTACTAATTGCATGAAGATCTACACTTAACCATCCTCATAGTGGGATTAGCACTTGTGAGTCATTACCTCACCATACCAACATTCAATGACATGAAACCCATAGAGTGTTAACATAAGGACCAAATAGGAACCTTAGTGCAACACACCCATGCATGACTTTCACAATATAGCTATAACATGAGCACATACAACAATTTTACAATCTAGTCATCCATACTTACATATTTATTTTTCTCATATGGATCACATCCTTTTTTGAAGAAGCCACACTTACTCTATTTTTTTTCAAATTTAGGAATCACACCTAACTTTATAAAAGTCACACTTACTCTAGCATTAAACACAAGATGGAATTTAAGTAAAACCCAAATGTATACAACCCAATTGCGTTAGTATTTTAGCTCCAAATATCCTCATGGATTAGGTTGGCCAATATGGATCACATCAATATTTATAGAAGACACACTTACTCCTTGGTCATAAATATCCTCCTTATCCACCTCATAGATATTGCACATGCTTAGAAATTTATTTTTAGGAAGCACTCCCTTACCTCCTCTCGTATGATATCCAACATGGAGAAGCTACAACTCTTCACTCCATGCTGATATTTGGTAGCTTATACTACCCTTTAAAATAGCCCCCTTGTTTGGAACTCTAATGACTTACATTCCAGGTTCTTGCATTGCATAAAATTTCTATGTTTTAGTAAGCAGTGGGACCACATAAGTCATACCATACATTTAATAACCCATTGGTTTAAAATTTGTGCACATAATCTATAGTCTAACAGCAATGATACTAGGTAGGTTAGACTACATATTCAAAAACTTTATGATTCAAAAACACTTAGACCAATAAATAATAGTTGATGGTTAAAATACCAATATTTATATCCATGCATAACCTCATAGTTCTAGGGTAATCACAAACTATTTAATTTTTATCTAGTCGTAAAAATAGCATATAAACCACAAGACCCATCACAAGTACATGATATAGATGTTTATAAATAAGGAGAGGAATATAAATTTTAGTTTTGTTATCATTATTTTTATTATGGTTATTTTGTTCAGTCCATGAATGCATACATCTGAGTGTTATCATTGTTGGTTTCTTGCACCTTCTAGAACAACTCTTCTCCATATCTCTCCCATTTTTTCCATTTTTTTCTTATTTTCCCATGCCTTCCTTTTTTCCCATTTTCCTTCCTTGTCTCCCTTAGGATCCTTCCTACTAATTTTTTTATCTACAAATCCCTTTTGGAAGTAATCATATCATCCTTTCCACTACCCCTCTACTAATCCAATTTTGGGCAAGATGGTGGAACAATTATGTCATATCCTATTTTGGAAAGCAATCACATTGTTCTTGCCCTTTTGAACTAGTTAATTGCTCTCCCTTTTAGGTAAATATCACCATCTCTCTGTAGATCCAATTTTATATCAAAATAATGGGATGAATTATAGGGTAGTTTGAATTTTGCCTTTATTATTTCTTTATTTTCTTTTATTTAATTATAAGTTTAAAAGTTTGAATTTGGTGATAACTATTGGTTGACACTAAATCCCAATACCTTTCTTTTTTAACCTTTGGAATTCACTATGCTTACATGCTTGTTAAATTTAAATAAAGTAATTAAGTTTATTGTTTAGATATAATAGTTTGCAATTATCCATTTAATTTTTCTTAAATATAACCTCTCCTTGACAATATAGGATTCAAGAAAGCAAACCCATACTTGACCTTCAATATAAGACAAATTACATATACAGTCTAGTTCTTTAATTTCAAACAATTATAGAATTCAATAAAGATAATATATAAACCATGTAGATTTTTGAATTTATTTATCTGGCATCTATTGTGACCTATATCACTTGTAAAATATAAGAACACTTTATTTTCACATAGGATTAATATATCCCATACAATTATAATAAAAAACTCTAACCTACTAGAGGGAACAAATCCCCATCTTAATATTGGTTCTGACTGGTCAATGTATGGACTTGAAGTTGTTGACGGTTCCTTTTGTTGTGGGTGTTTGTATGTTATGTTCATATGGTTTTTACTTGTCCATGATGGTTAGCAATAGTTTTTGATGTTATTATGTCTAAATTTTGGTTCTGGTTTATGATGCTATAAGGTTCTATTTTTATACTTTTATGTAAAAGGGATGGGGCCCTTTCAATCCCCTTCTTAACCTATAACAATAATAATAATAATAATAACTCTAACCTACTAATATCATACCTTAAAATAGAAAACATAAATTTATTACAAGCAATATCACATTCAATTTGATAAAATATCTTAAAGCATGGTTCATCACATTATTAAACCCTAGTCATTCATTATTTTATAACCTATATTATATTAGTCTACATTGACTTTATAGTTATTTATAAGCTTAATTTTATAAAGGGGTCAAAAAGACATGCATTACAACATCAAAAGCATAAACCAAGAATTAGTTAAGATAAATTTATGTTAGAGATTTGACAAAATCTATCTATATTTTTTACTTAATTTGAAGTCAACATCCCTATATAAATTATTAGGGTTTTCTAAATCTCAATGACTTAGCTTTTCATTTTTTATAATGATTTTTGCTAGCAATTATTTTAGAATCTTTCATACATAAATGGCATATAATTGAATCTAAACATTTTGATGGCGTTAATATATTTATTGTTGGAATATGTGTTGGTTAAGCTTCTCTTTAGGCCATGACTAATTTTTTTATTGTATTGTTCATATAATTCCTTTGGGTCCTTGTAAACCTTGAAAATATTTTTTGTAATATTTTATTATTTTAATATTTAAGATTAATTTCTTAACCTTGACCTAAAGGTAATTTGTATTTGGGTATAAATAACTTATCATACCAATAATTTCTTTATTGGTTGGAGTATAATTATATTCATTAATAGTGATATTATTTGGTGTCCATGAACACCCCCATATACTATGCGTGTTTCATTTTTAGCAATACTAGGTAATGTGTGTTAGCTTTTGAGGATGTATATTAATGTAAATGCAACCACAAGATATGAAATAAGTAAGCTATGATAAGTATATGATAATGGCACTATAATATGCAGGAAAATAATGAGATAAAATTTTGTAATAACTCAATAATATACCATTAATGAAAGCTCACAAAATAGTACAATGCAATATAATGGAAGACTTGAACACTTTAAATTTTTGAATGAATAACTACATTGTACCTTCTCACTACTATAATATCACTCTCTATAGTCCTTTTGTTCTCATACTCTTAAGGCCCATATATAGGAAGATATGGTCCTTGGCCTTTGCTCTACCCATGACTCTTCACCTACCTATCCTATGACTCATGTACATATGGACTTCATGCACATTTACATCATTGCACATTCTAACACTTGTGCATTTTTTACTTGCTTGAATTAACTACTCAAACCTTACTCTAAAGTAAAATCCTACTACCCAAGGTGGTACATTGGCATGTACCAAATAATTATACTCTAACACCTCATGTATTACATTATTTGGGCATTGAAGACTTTAGTCTTCTAAATGGATCTTCATATAGTTTTGGAATTTGTACTCTCATCTGCTTTCTTTATTCTGCTCTTTGTCTATATCATGTTCAAGCAAGTAGTTAGTGTCTTCATAAAATACTATCTTTGTTGAGAGAGCTTTAACTTCATGTTCCTCTATAGATTCTTCCAGTTCTTGAATTTCTTAGATTTTATGAACTAAGTGCTCTTTTTATTCCCTTATCAATATTACAATTGAGGATAATTGTATTTATTATGAGAAGGATATGAATGCTGAAATTGTTGTTGATGTGGACTATATTGGTTTCGATATTGTCTTGGTTGGAATATCTTGTTTAGTTGACTTCCATAGTTTGTCTAATTTCCTTGATATTGATTTCTAAGATTGAATATGTATTAGTTGGTACTATGTTCCTTCTTCTTGTAGACTTGACAATATAAGTTATTCCATGGTCTTCATAATTTTGAGGATGAGGTAACATTTCCCTGTGGATTATCTTTTGAAACTAATACATTTTTTTTTTTTTTGGTGGTGGCCACAAGGGGTAAACAGACTATGACCATGAGGGAACCATTACATAACATATCCGCAACATGTGAGGCGAGAGATTTGAACCTGGGCCTCTCAGCAACTAGAGAGGTTTAACTACCCACTTGCTCTCCAACTCCTCTACATGGGTGGATACTAATGCATTTTTTGTCATTTCATATTTAACTATATTTTTCACCTCATATTCTTGAAGAATATTGACCAACTCATCAAAATAAGTATCTTTACTTAGGATTTGTAAAGATGTAACTAAGTGCTTGTATTTGTCTAGAAGTGCTCTTAGGGTTATTTGAATAAGGAACTTATCTTCAACCTTTTCTCCTAAGGTTAATAATTTTCCTTTTATATCCGCTATTTTCCTTAGGAAAAGTTCTATACTTTCACCACTATTCACTTTCAGAGAATGTAATTGAGTTTGAAGATTTAAGATAGTGGCTTTATTCTTCCCTTCAAATATTTTGCCTAAGGTTTTCCATGTTTCTGTAGATGTTCCTACTAAACTAATGTAGGATTGTATTTCACTTGTAATGGAAAAAGTTATTATCATTAATGCTTTTGCTTCATTTTATTCAAAATTTTGAATCTCACTATCACCTAAAGTAGGTTTGTCTTTTGTTCCTTTGACTATATCCCAAATTTTTTCAACTATCAAAATTACCCTTACTTTGTTTTTCCATGAAGAGTAATTTGGACCTCTAAGTAGTTGGGATTCAGTGAGAATGAATTTATTTGTTGTCATGATGATATTTGTAGACTACCTTATACCTCCCTAGTTTTAAGTATATGCTCAACCTTACTAAGAACTTTTCAATTTTGCAAGTTTTGTAAAATACCTTCTATCTAGCAAGTGTTTAATTATACTATGAACCTTGATAGTATGCTTAGCTTTCTTAGTTTGAGTTGAATTCCTTTTGTCTCCCTAATGTTCAACTTCACTTTCTTGCCTTATGTCTCCCTATTGATTAGTAAGTAGAAAGCTAAAGATAAATGGTGATGCACCTTCAAGTTTTAATAAGGTTATTTTCCTTCAAGACCTTTTAGTTGGATTAATATCTCATAAATTAATGTAAGAGACTAATGTAAAATACAATTTCCAACTTTCAAGAAATTAATGGTTTTGCTCTTTTAACCTTCAATTTTCAATGATTCAATTTTCTAAATTTTAAGTAACTAAAGTATGATGTATTATTCCTTATAACTCCCTAATTTGGAATTAATAATATTTACAAACTAGTATTTCAATATTTCCAATGTTGAAAACCTTATATCTCCTTAATTAATTATTTGTAAATATTTTAAATTTTTGAATCTAGTGCAATTTAGTAATATCTTTTAAGATATACTCCCTTTGTTAAAATTGCATTATAAATCTCTAAGTTTAATATTTCAAAGCATTAATAAATAACTTTCAACCTTATATTAAGCACCTTATAACTCCCTAAACTTAATGAAAGCAAATATTAAATAATATAAGTCTTTTACCTTCCTTGCAATGTGGAATATGCGTGTTGATTGGTCTATGGTGTGACTCTTCAATCCAAGTGTTGTATTTCTTAGTCTATTATGTATGATAGATATCATTTAATGCTCATGGGAGCCTTCTTCTCCTCCTTAATTGCACTTTGACTCCACTCTTAATGGTTGACTATCACTACACCAAAAAAAGGCATTAACGATGGTTATTAACCGCTTGAAAGGCCTTTAATGGTGATTATCCAGTCGTTGTCTATGAGGGCATCATAAAATATCTACGATATATGATGGTGGCTAAAAATCACCTCAAAAATATGCCCTCTTAGGGTATAATATGACGGTTTAAAATCGTTGTCTTAGACCCTAAGAGGGTGATTTTAACCACCTTCTTAGACCTAAGATGATAGTTATGAACCATCATATTAGGGTCTCCCCTAAGACGATGGTTTAGAACCACCCTCTTAGACCTACGATGATGGTTATAAACCACCATCTTAGGGCCTCCCCTAAGAGGGTGGTTTATAACCATCATCTTAGGTCTAAGAGGGTGGTTAAAACCACCCTCTTAGGGTCTCAAACGATGGTTTTTAACCACCGTCTTAGGATCCCAGATGACGGTTGTAAACCACCCTCTTAGGGGAGGCCCTAAGAGGGTGGTTTATAACCATCGTCTTAGGTCTAAGAGGGTGGTTAAAACTACCCTCTTAGGGTCTAAGACGATGGTTTATAATCATCATCTTAGGGCCTAATAGGGCGGTTTATAACCATCGTCTTAGACCTAAGATGACGGTTTAAAACCGTCATCTTAGACCTAAGAGGGAGGTTTTAAACCGTCGTCTTAGGGCCTCACATAAAAAAAATCTCACCTAAAATTTGGATTATCAACCATTCACTTGATAGGTTCATGCTAAGTTTAAACTACATGTGAGGACCACTTTGTCCACAAAATGATTTTGAAATTTTACATGAAAAGGGAAATATAACAATGCAACTGAGGCTTTATCTTGAATGGGCAATGAAGTGGGCCAAGTGGCTACTTAATGCAATTTTGTAATTATTCTTGAATGGTTTAAAAATATTTGAGTTGAATATGTAAATATTGAAGAGCGATATATATATCAATGTCATTTACAAGTACCATCAATTCATTTCAAAATAATAAAATAAACATTATTTTGTAGATCAAAAATCAAATGTATTTACCTTCAACCCTGAAGTTTATAAAAAATGCTTTGGAATATGGTCATGATTCTTGAAGCGCAGGTTGGGCATTTTTTTCAAAAATATGGTATGTGAAATGAATGAAGTAATAGGTTTTCATAGATATATGAATTAATGAATAGGAAGGTTGTTGGTTAGTTCAAAAGGGATGATGAAAGCATTTAAAAACTGATCAAAGTGTTTACAAAATATGCTTATTAAATACTATGAGATCTCTCAACAACAAAATCAGAAATAATCAAGCATTTGTAAAACTAGTCAAAGCATTTACCAAAATGCTTGAGAATTATATGAAACAATTGAACAATATGAAAAGAGAAGAAATACCAAATATGTATAAACACTAATGAAAGCATTTAAGAAAGAAAAAATAATGCTTCATGAATGATATGAAATATTTGAACAGAAAAATGAAAAGATCAGAAGAGTCCATATAAATTCCTTTTGCATTCTTATCCATCAGAAGGCTAAGTTCCAAGAAACACAACCAGGTCTCATGTTGCAATAAGAAATCTATTTTTGCTTAAAAACCATGAAATCTATAATCAAAGTTTTTTTTTCAATGCTTGATTAATGCTATGAAATGTTTGAACATAAAATGAAAAGAGGAGTCCATATAAATTCCTTCTGCAATATTATGCATTGGAAGGCTTATTTATGAGAATGCAGACCTGGGCTCATATTACATCATGAAATCTATATCTTCTTTGAAACCATGAAATATTTTTTTTTTTTCTAGAAACCCTGTTTCTTGGGGCATTAGTGTGTTCCTTGCTCAAGAAGAATGTTTCTCTAAATAGTTGGACTACATGTTGCGCCATTCTCACTCCATCTCAGGTTGTTCCCAAGCTGCTTCAGGGCAACTCACTCCATCCTAGAAATGGGTAATACAAAAAATGTTTGAAACCATTCACTTGATAGGTTCACAGGATCAAATTTTTGCCTTGAATAGTCATATCAGTTGTCAACCCCATAGATAAAATATTTGTACAAAGACCATTGGAAGGCTAAACTAAGTGTTTGCCAAACTATTTTAACTTCTATTTGAATCATATTGCTATTGTTCAAGCTTTAGGTGCTGGTCAAGACCAGATTTTGAACATAAAATTTTTTATCTTTTAATTATGTTTATTTTTACATTATGATAGCAATATATCATTTCCTTAAAAATAATTTTCTCAACAAGTGTACAGGACTTTAGAAATATCATTTTACTAGCTTCAAATGCATACATGATACCCTACCAATATCTAAATTTATTCATCATCAATAGAAAAATATTTGTAGATAGAAAGTTAGAAATAAACCTTGCTTAAGAAACAAATTGCCAAAAATTTGTAGTCCAATGGTCTACAAATTTAAGAACAATAGAGATGTATTCACAAGAATCTAATCAAAATTCTTATTTCAAGTGCAAAATTAGTTATGATTATATATGTAAATGGAAAATTTCTTATTTCAAGTGCAATTCTTATTTACATATATAGGTGAATGGACAACCTGAGCCCTCCATATAATGGGTAGATGTCTAAACATCCCTACCCACCCCAACCATCAAAGATGAGGTGAGAGGGTATCCTGAGACTTCTATCAGATACATAAATATCCATCTATGCAAATCAAGTATTGTTGCTAAGGACTAGGACTAAGAGTCAAACATGAAACATCAATTTTATAACTAACACACACTCAACACAATAAACCTTCATTTCAACATATTATAACATGCATGCATGATTAGACTTTTAATCCTATGCCCTAGCAGCACTTGTATTCTCTCTTCTTTTTTACTAAATTACCTTCTCGTATCTGATTGGCCAACCTCATGCTTAGGATACCTGCTCACCTCACTCCTAGCTTGGTTGCCCATTAATTATCTACTAGCATTTTCTAAAAATAGAACAAAAAATATCTAACAACACTCGTTAATTATTTCTATTAATTATAACTACTTTTGAAGTATAGTAATTAGGCTTCCAACCATGTACCCTCACATTCTTCACGAACATATTGAATGTTGTCATTGTTTGCATTTTCATCTTGTGCAGTTTGAGGTCCAACAAAATTTATTGCTCTAGAGACACTGACATATTCTACCTCGTATGCTTCAATGTCTTTGATCCTTCTTGGAGGTGATGTGAGAACCACATACCAGCTGGTATCAAGTGGATCATTTACATAAAATACTTGTCTGGCCTATGATGCTAGGATAAATGGATCATCTTGTAGTCTATCTCGACCAAGTAATCTGTTCATGTTGACTAGTGTGAAGCCCATTTCATCCTTTCTACATCCATTCCTCATATCAAGAATATTTACCCAATCACATTTGAACAGGGGGTATCAAAACTGATAGTAATCCAACAAGATTATTTCCCTAATAACACCATAATATGTGACTGTTTGAAGCACTAGGTTTGTGTCTTTTGCACTTGCTCTGCACAAAGTAGTAGCATCAACACACACACCACTATTTTGAGTTGTTATTTGGTCTTATTTATCTTTGATATGAAATCTATAATCATTGATCAAATAGCCCGAATGTTTGGTTGCAACTTTCCTCGGACCATGTGCCAACCATTTTATTGTGTTGGAGTCATTGTCATTATGTTGTATTTCATATCCATGGAACTGAAACAAAGAAGAATAGTTTAAATATGATTGCAGAATATTATATGATGTTCAGTACATGACACTCAGTATATATGTCAAAGATCATATTCAAGAGAGCAAACAATAACCTGATCTCATAGCCAAGTGATGAATGTTTGATTATGGATTTTTTGCAACACCCCTTCATCTCTCGCTGCATGGGTGTTGGATTCCTTGATACTCTTCAGGTGCTTCCTGATTTGGCCCAAAGTTTGTCAAGCTTAGTTGGATCTAATTAATATTCTGCCATATATAAAAACAACAAATAAACATCTACTTACTCTACCCAAGGCTGAACTTCATCCATGTTAAAGAGAACACATCGATGGACTTGCTCATAAGAAGTTTCATCCAAATCAAAGTCTTCACCACTGGACAAAGGCCTCCCATCAATTATAGTTTCTTTGTCCTCATCACTCCATACCTCATTGTGACCAAGGTGATCACCAATTGCTTTCGTACCTCTCATGTAGTCCACACAAAATGAAACAGATTCCTTGAAAAGATAATGTTTGACAATACAACCTTCGGACCTAGCTCGGTTCTTTACATACCCCTTAAAAATATTCATAATTCTAAGAAAGGAAACAAACAATTTTGATTAGATGAGACACTACAAAAATTAGAAAAATGGTGGTTTATGAAACTGATGAAAGCATACAAACCTCTCGAAAGGGTACATCCATCGATATTGTACAGGTCCACATAGATGAACCTCCTGCACCAAGTGAAAAGTTAGGTGCACCATGATATCAAAAAACAAAGGGGAGAAGTACTTTTCAAGAAAACATAATGTCTCCACAACCTCTTTCGATAATTTCTCTATTTTTATGGGATCCACCACTTTAGCACATATATCCTTGTAGAACATGCACAACCGACAAATGGTTTGTCACGTTGTCTTATCAAGCAAATATCGTAGCACTATCGAAAGAAGTTGTTGCATGAGAACATGGCAGTCATGTGATTTCAGGCCTTGGATCTTAAGTTCTTTCATAGAAACACATTTTCTAATATTTAAACTATATCCATCTAATACTTTCATATTGTATAGTGTACGATAGAACCTTTCTTTCTCAACCTTCGATATATTGTAGGGTGTTGGTGGAAGATATGTCTTGTTTCCATCCATTACTAGCCACAATGTGTTCCTAATACCCATATTTTTTAAATCCTCATGGGAGTTTTTGCCATCCTTTGACTTTCTATCGATACCTAGCAGTGTTTCAAATAGACTTTCATAGATATTTTTCTCCACATGCATCACATCCAAGTTGTGATAAACTAGAATATGTTGTTCATAGATAGCAATATCAAACATAAATTACTCGACATTGAGAGACATAACAATAGATACAAAAATAAAGTTGCATGTCATACCTCCCAATACGGTAGATTGAAGAATATAGATTTCTTCTTCCATACTGCTACCTCATCCATGTTGTATTTCCTTTTATTTGAGTTGCTCTTTCCCCAATTTGGTGGGATTCCCTGTACTATTTTCAGTATTTCCATCCCATTTAAAGGTTTGGGTGGTTTATCGAGCTCTTTTTTGCCATTGAAATATGCCCTCTAATGATGAAACAAATGATCTAGAGGAAGGAATATCTTGTGACCCATGTAAGTCATATTTCTACTACATTTAAGATATTCTGCAGAGGTGTTCTCCCCATATATTGGACATGCTACCTTTTTCCTTTGTCATACATCCTGACAGGTTTCCATAAGTAGGAAATTCATGGATAACCCACATCATTATTGCTCTCATATTGAATGTAGTATTGGAAAATGCATCATATGTATCTTCTCCTTTAGTCCATAGTTCATGCAAGTCATCAACCAATGACTATAGATAAACATCAATATCATTTCCTGGTTGCTTGGGGCTAGGTATTAACAAGGTGAGCATTGAATATTTCCTCTTCATTCACATCCATGGTGGGAGGTTGTAAGTGACCAACACAATGGGCCAACAATTGTAAGCAGTACTAAAGTCAGCAAAAGGGTTGAACCCATCGGTTGCCATTGCAAGTCATACACTACATGGATCATCAATGAAATATTTCCACTTAACATCTATAGTTTTCCATGGAGGAGTCAATTGGATGTCACATATTGCCATCTAAACTCTTGTGTTAGGAATGCCACCTCATATTCTCTGCAACCTTTGTAGAGCTATAGGAAGAAAGCAACTCACTTCAGCCGCATCTAACAATGTTGAAAGAAACAAACACAACAAAGCTAATGATATAATAAAATCCCTTACCTATACATTCTCTTCAACCTCGGTATAATAGGGAAATACCTCAACACCTTCGCAGGAACATTAATGCATACCTTTTGTGAACGAGGGTCAACTTTCCATCAAGATGCACCACATGTTGGGCAAGCTTACTTCTTTTCATGATCTTTCCAATATAAAATACAGTCATTGATGCATGCATGTATCATTACATAATCTAATCCCAATGGCCTCATCATTTTCTTCACCGCATATGTGGACTCTAGAATTGTATTGTCGATTGGGAGCATATCTTTCAGCAACTCTAGTAAGTCGCCAAAGCTTTTGTTTGACTAGCCATGTTTTTCTTTGAGATTATACAATTTAGCGATCACCAATAGCTTTGTGTACTTTGTACAGCTTGGGTATAATGGCAATTTGGCATCTTCGAGCAACCTATGATATTCATCAATAGGAACTGCTCCATAAGATGATTGGAACTCAACATGATCATGATCTCACAGTTCTTGTCCACTCTCTGAGCAATTATCATTGAACAATCCGTATGCATCATTGACCATTCCAATGATGTCATCTTGTACATATTTGGTAATTGGACCCTCATTAGTGGTAGAGCATATATCCGATGCATATTTATCAAAACTAGAGGGTTGTTCTCCATGCAAAATAAACTCGATATATGTCTTGTCAATCCCATGCCAAATCAGGTGGTCACGAACCTCTAAAAAACTAAGAGTTTCCATATTTGAGCACTTTCAACATGGACATCTAGTTCTTTTAGGGTCCGTTGAATTCTTTCTTGCAAAATCTAGGAATTGGTGAACCCCACGATAATAGTCCTCACTATTTCTACAAACAGACCCCCCAAAAATAAGAAAGTATAGTTATACAGGTAGATCTGATCAAAAGCACAACTTTTCTTCGTTAATGGAGATAACATAGTTGAAATACCTAGCTGCTCCTAGCCAAGCTTTGTCCATGATACTTGATGGACATAAAATATTGACCCAATTGACTTCACTAGATTTGGTGCTCTAAGTCTTGAGGATGATCCAACTATTAAAAGTAAAGACAATAATCCTATTGTCCAAGCACAACCTACACAAAATAGAAAGTGGTTCAGAGGGAGAAATGGGAGACACTAGGGTTTCAAATATTACTCTTTGTTGGAGCTATAATTGCTTAGTTTTCATTCAAAACCACCTATTCTATCCTAGATATCTAGTAGTATGTCATATGCAATGATGCATAGGCTTCTTCTATTATGTATACTAGGGACTAAACTACCTATGAAAGTTTCATCTTTAAAAACTCTATAGTGCATGGTTCTCTTTACCATATTCCATCAATCCCACATGTTAAAGAGTCATTGGATGTTCTAAATATCAGCACAATAAATGAGCTTATAGTATTTGCAGCCAAAGCAGATTGCCCCCATTAGTTCATGGAAACTGGCAACCTAAACTCTAGACCAGAAGAACTTTTTGAAGAAGACAAAAGACCAACCTACCAAGAAAGAAGAAGATTTCAAATCTTCTAAGTCCAAATTCAAGGGAAAGTGTTTCTACTGTGATATAAGGGTGTCACAATTAAATATTGTAAGCTTAATCATTGATATCAGATCTAGAAAATGAGAGAGTTACCTTGCTCTTCTCTTATTTTCTACAATTGGTATCAGAGCCTTGACAAAGTTCATGGTAAAATTAGCCCTGTCATGCTATCTTATCCAGGGATACAAGACAATCATAGAAATGGCTTCCAAGGGTCCATGAAGCATTTTAATGCAGAGGCACATCATGGAAGATCAATAGCAGGGCCAATACATGCACTAAAGGCTATCAATAGACACCATTCAGAACTAGTTTGTAGGTTTCATGCACCAGAGACTTGTAAACTTGTTCAATTCACTAAAGATGACAAATTTCCAACCATTTAAATATTTTCAAGTGCTTCCATTTGTTACCCAATTTCAAGAGTTGTTAGTCTAGTTCGAAGACACAAAGAGGCCTAAATAAGCCCAAAACACCAATAGGTAGGGTTACCCTCCAATAGAGAGGGATATAATGAGGAACCAAAAAAATTAACTTTAAATGGGTGAGGTAGCACAACTAGTAGCTAGCAAGAAACTCCTTTGTACCAAGGAGATGACTAGATGCTTTTATCACATCAAGACAAGAAGAGAGACTAGTGGTAGGAAGAAGAACCGAATCCCTAAAACATAAATTCTCATCTGAAGGTTTCAAAATGTTTCCACATCATCTCAAAATTCTTAAAACATAAATTCTTTAACTACAAGAAGGAATTGTATTGAATCCACTGGAAGCCCCCCAAAAAAGGAGCTTTTCTAGAATAAAACAGTCCATATAACTTAAAGTTACAACAACAAACAATATAAGAAATATTGCTCTTTTATATATAAAATTGGCCCCAAACATTACCAACATGTTACTAACAAATGAGCCCACAAATATTTTTAAAATTCTATAAGAAGGAATTGTATTGAATCATCTGTCAAAAGAACTTTGCCTCCTCCCAAAATAAAATTGGCCCCAAAAATATCTATCAACTAAGAGCAGAAAAGATTAACCTAGAGCATACATGTAAAGAATATGGCAAACAATTATCTCAATTAGGAGTGGAAAAGCTTATGTTGGAAAGTAAGTGCAAAGACTATGATGACCAATTATCTTGCAGATTACAGGAGATTAAAAATAAGTGCAAGGAATATGATGAACAAGTATCTCACTTGAAAGAAGAAAATATTAACCTGAGCCACAAGTGCAAAGAATGTAATGAACAATTATCTCAAGTGAGGATAGAAAATATTGACTTGGATCATAATAATAAAGAACATCATGAACAAATATCCCAACTGAGAGCAAAACATATTAACTTGGACCTTAAATGCAAAGAATATGACAAATAATTATCTCAATTGGGACAAGTACAGGCAAAAGAATTATGTCAATTGAGAGCAAAAAATACTGTGTTGAAGCACAAGTGTGAAAATCAAGACCAACAATTATCTCAATTGGAAGCAGAAAATATTAAGTTGAAAAATGAAATGAAAGACTATGTTGAACAATTATCTAAATTGAAATTGCTAAAGAATAACTTGGAACACAAGTGCAATGAACTTAGTATTGAAACTGAGTCAGCAAAGGCACGACAAAACCATGATAAGGGTTAAATAAATTCCCTTTCCAATGATAAAGCCCTTCTTGTACAAAGGCTTGAAGATACAAAAATCAAGATGGTAAAATTATCAAAGAATGTTTTGAAAATTCATCAACAACATCGAGAATGGGAGAAGGTGGTATTAGATCTTGAAAAAGCTCTAGCAATATTACAAGAAAGTGTTGACTCTAAAAAAACAAAGGCATTCTCGATAAACCCCGATACATGCTTCACACTGTAACGATCACAAACACTCTTCAGTTACAAACAAAACAAAAGCACTACACTACAACCCTAGACAACCTAGACCAAAAGACACATTTTATCCTAATTACAATAATTCAAGCCCATTTTTCTAGCCATTCAAACCCTAATCAAACCCTTGAACCAAAAAAATCTAGTTTTAAAAAAATAAAAATAAAAACTTTAGCATGCATCAGCTTTAAAGTTCCCCCTTATACAAAATATCTGTCAAAAGAACTTTGCCTCCTACAAAAATAAAATTGGCCCCAAAAATATCTATCAACTAAGAGCACAAAATATTAACCTGGAGCATATATGTAAATAATATGACAAACAATTATCTTAATTAGGAGTGGAAAAGCTTATGTTGGAAAGTAAGGGCAAAGACTATGATGACCAATTATCTTGCATATTACAGGAGATTAAAAATAAGTGCAAGGAATACGATGAACAAGTATCTCACTTGAAACAAGAAAATATTAACCTGAGCCAAAAGTGCAAAGAATGTAATGAACAATTATCTCAAGTGAGGATAGAAAATATTGACTTGGATCGTAATAATAAAGAACATCATGAATAAATATCCCAATTGAGAGCATAAAATATTAACTTGGACCTTAAATGCAAAGAATATGACAAACAATTATCTCAATTGGGACAAGTACAAGCAAAAGAATTATGTCAATTGAGAGCAAAAAATATTGCGTTGAAGCACAAGTGTGAAAATCAAGACCAACAATTATCTCAATTGGAAGCAGAAAATATTAAGTTGAAAAATGAAACGAAAGACTATGTTGAACAAATATCTAAATTGAAATTGCTAAAGAATAACTTGGAACACAAGTGCAATGAACTTAGTATTGAAACTGAGTCAGCAAAGGCACGACAAAACCATGATAAGGGTTAAATAAATTCCCTTTCCAATGATAAAGCCCTTCTTGTACAAAGGCTTGAAGATACAAAAATCAAGATGGTAAAATTGTTAGAGAATGTTTTGAAAATTCATCAACAATATCGAGAATGGGAGAAGGTGGTATTAGATCTTGAAAAAGCTATGGCAATATTACAAGAAAGTGTTGACTCTAAAAAAAAATAAAGGCATTCTCGATAAACCCTGACACATGCTTCACACTGTAACGGTCACAAAAACTCTTCAGTTACAAACAAAACAAAAGCACTACACTACAACCCTAGACAACCCAGACCAAAAAACACATTTTACCCTGATTGCGATAATTCAAGCCCATTTTTCCAGCCATTCAAACCCTAATCAAACCCTTGAACCAAAAAAATCTTGTTTTAAACAAATAAAAAAAACTTTAGCATGGTTATTTAAGTATTTATCTATCCATATTGTATAACCCTACCTCTTTGAACACATTTAGAGATTCAAACACTATACACCTCTTTGAATGCATATAAATAATCAAAAAATTAACACACTGCTACCTTTAAACCCTAAAAAATTCCTTGACAAATAATAAAATGCGTTCAACCTCAATTACAATAATTTAATGAATATTTTCCAACCATTGTAATCCTAAACAAACCCTAGACCAAATGAAACAAGAAAATATCAGCACTTTGGGTTTGGTGTGTGACCTACAAGTAGGAGTAAAGGCCCCCGATGTTAGAATAAGTAATTATTCTCTTAAGTTCTACTAGGATAAGACTTACTTGAGTTACCACTCCTCCATGAGTCAGGTGAACTCTCAGTATAGTCTAGATCAGATTTGATGAGTTGTTGTAATCCAACGACTCTCAATGATCAACTTTGCTATTTATACAAAGTTGATCCATGGAATAAATCAATCAGTTCTACTCTTCTCTTCATATTTTGTGTAATGCTTTGCAAGTCTATTTTGGGAAATTCTAACATGGTATCAGAGCAGGATAGATTTTGCTAGCATTCTCTCTTGAAGGTTCTAGGAGCTGGTTCATTGTATCTTTTGTAGACTTCTCACCTTTTTTTTGTTCAAGTCTACAATAAGCTTTTATATATAGTTTTTTTTCTAACTATATTTTTTTGAGATATATGTAAATGGGTTATTCTGAATAATATTTGTCTTCTTCTCAGATTCAAACAAGGGAAGGGAAACTTCACTACTGCTTTAGTGAAAATCAATTTTTATTCAGCTAAAAATTACCCATTTTTCATAGATCTGGTTCATTTTTTGGGTAGCTCTTTGACTAGCTCACTTGATTGAAAATAGTCATATGTTATTATCCATTAAAATATTTTTTGCTCATTTTTATTTTAAAAAAAGGGGCACTTTTTTTCAGCTAATATAAAAGTTGTTTCTTTTAGAACCTCTTTAATTTTTAAAGCTTGAAAAATATAGGAATTTTTTTTTCCTATCTTTAGTTTTTCCTTTGCAGGTGAAGCTCTTCATCGCTGCTTTATCATTCCTGCACTCGAATATTCTCTATTGAAGGCTCACAAAACATGCAAAGAGCACCCATATTTGGGCACCTCTTGAGTGCATTTATTTTAGAACTAAGCATCGTTGTTGCTCCTCGTGAATCACCTCTCTTCGTGCCCCCCAAAATCGTGTTCGATATCTCCATCATAGGAGATCTTGCACCATCTCTTGCGAGCGCGCTCTCTGAAGCGTACGTCTCATGCTTCCTACTTGGTGCATCTCATACAAGCTACCATCACCCTAAAAGCGTGCTCTCATCGACATAGTTTGAAGTCAACAACTACAGTGTTAGTAAGGAATATTTTTTTAAAAATGTTTGGCTCTCGTGCACTATAATCAACGACGTCCTCTTCAGTTGCACTGCTCTCATCAACGAATTTCAAACCAAAGTGCCCACTTCTACTGGAGATATCTTCAGTTGGTGCCCTCAGTAGAACAAAGACTCGTCTTCTTCATTGGCGATTATGATAACGACTATCCCTATCTAAATCTCCTATTTAACTAGCTCGAGCCTTCTCCATTTGCATTTTGAACGTCTTTATTTCTGCTCAAGGATATGCTTGATTAATTTTTTTGTCCCTTGCTAGGTTCTCTCTGCGATCAAGCTCCATCTAAGCAAGGAGGCGTACTACGATTGGCGCTCAACAAATGATGCGACTCAAAAAATCTATCTTTTTTTCTTCAAAAAAATAGATAAAATTATTTTATTAAAGACATTTTGCTAAGTATCTCAGCTTACATTTTTTCTTTTACGCCTCTTCTATTATCTATTTCATCTTCAGGTTGAAAAATTGAGAGATTGCCCTCCTTCGAGTTTCGTCGATGACGTAGATACATGGTGCAAGAATTTTTTAAGATCGATCGCTCCAAGTTGTTGTTATGATTGCGATTGCACAACAAAGAGGAGAGGCCACCATTGTTCGAATCACTCCATAAAATTTCTTTTTGACACATGCTCCTACATAGTAACAACATTCGTCATCTCTTTCAAACGGTCACCTTCGACGTTCTAGCAAGCTTCGGCGCCCTCGTTGGCTTTCCAACGTGCTTTGCAAAGAAGTCCTCTTTGGTGGTTTTTAATTACCACGCTGTTGATTAGATAGTATTTGAGGGCATTCTTTTGAGATGCTTAATGATGTTTTCTCACTTATAATCAACCTCCTTCTTTGATTCTATTCAAATCCTCTTCCATCTATTCTAGATCAAAACTTTGTAAAATTAACACCTTTTTTGCTCCTCTCACTTTTTTTAAAGCCTGTTCCAAAGAAGGCTTCAAAAGTGAAAGGCACATTGTAATTTCTAAATACAAAGTTCTTTTTCCGAGGGGGGTGATTGGTGCTGATTCATGCACCATTTTTTTTTTGGATTCTTTCAGGGGGGTGTTCTTGATGGTGCTTGCATTATATCTGATCTTGGCTTACTCTCAAAGGTTCCTTTTCCACCATCTCTTTCACTAGGTAGATTTAAGAAGACAAATTTGTGGTGCATGCTATTGGTGGCAATTTGTAGGCCACTTTCTATTATATCTTCATTTCAAAATCTTCAAAAGATCTCAAGCCAAACTATTTTTAACAAAAAAACATCTATGAACATCTCATATAAAGCAAAGAAGAAAGAACTCACAAACTTCTTATAATCACCTATGTTCCACGTATTGGATTTCTCTAAAACTTATAGTTTCCCTCACGTAAGGGTGAGTTATTGAGATATTCGATATAGAGGTCTGGATGATTATACTTGCATTAAAAGCCTATGTTCCACGTATCATTTCTCCTCATTACTTATAGTTTCCCTCAAGTTAGGGCGGGTAATTGAGAAGAATAGATATAAAAGCCTGGCCTTTTTTTTGCTTGCTTCATAAGCCTAATTCAATATATCAAATCTCCTCAATTACTTATAGTTTCCCTCATGTTAGGGCGGGTAATTTGAGAAGATTGGTATTTAATCAGGCTTATATTTCCTTCTTTAAAGCTCAATTGTTTCTCTAAAAAAGAACTTGAAGTTAAAGGGGGAATTATTGGTTCACTTCAATTTTCTTTGGCAAAATGAATACAATTGATCCACTCACCCCTCATAACTATCATACATGGAAACCCAAAATATTAAATCTCATTTCTCAAAAAGGGCTCACACACTTGCTAGAAGAGAAGCAACCTGAATTTGAAAAGGAATATGAAGTATTTGTTCATAAAGGGAAGATGTATGAAACAATGGGTATTATAAGCACTAATGTAAATGAAAGCTTATGGTTTCACATTTCAGATTGTAAAACTCCATATGAGAGTTGGCAGAAACTAAAGAACTTGTTTGGGAAAGTAGATCAAATAAGGTCAATGCAACTAGAGGTAGAATTAACAACATTATCTCTTGAAGACTTCAACAATATTGTTGACTTTCTCACCAAATTTAAAGAAGTCCTTACTCAATACAAAGGTAGTGGCAAAAATAAAATAGAAGAAGAATGCATCTATCTAATTCTTTCTAAATTAAATGGTGTATTTCAAATTTTTGCAACCACCTTTCTATCTACAAAAGATGCTCTTGGTGCAAGTTTTAAAATGCCCTCCTTAGAGGAATTTTGTGATAGGCTAACTAGAGAAGAAATAAAACTTGCAAAGTATGAGATCTCTTCCTCTTCCTCAAAAGCCTTAGTAGCATCCACCTCTACTAAAGAAAAATTTAAAAAGAAAGAAAGAAGTCCCATAACTTGTACTCACTGCAAAAAGAATGGTCATTCTGTGAACAAATGTTGGAAAAGACTACAACAACTAGAGGCAACAATGAAGGATCAAAATATAGACACTAAGAAATAGATAGGAAAAGCCTTAAATGTTCAAGGCAGGACTATAAAAACTTCATCAAAATACTGGGTTCTAGATTCAGGAGCAACTCATCACATGACTTCCTCAGATGAGTCATTCACTTCAATCTCCTCAAGTTCAACATGTAGCATAGAAGTTGGTGACTCATCCTTTATCCCAGTCAAAGGAAAGGGTGACATATCCATTGATGGTGGTTATATCAATAATGTTCTCTATGTTCCAAATATTGCAACAAATCTCCTCTCCGTCTATCAGATTTGTACTTCTGGAAAAGGCAAAACAATTCTCTTCTCACCAATAGGAGTTGAGATAAGAGACTTTCAAGACCCAAACTCTCTCATAGAAAAAGGAGATATTGATCACAACACTCACCTATTTCACTTCAAAGGATTCAAAAATTTAGAAGGGGCCTCCTATTTTGTTGCACATGGAGATATTGAAAGCAAAATTTGGCATGAAAGGTTTGGACATCTCAGTTATAACTACCTAAAGAAATTGAACACCCATGATATGGTAACAGGATTACCACAAGTCTCTTCTATTGATGGAGTATGTCCTGGATGTGCTCTTGGAAAGCAACATCAAGATCCTTTCCACCCAAGTGGTTCTCTAAAAGCCTCATCACCTCTAGAGTTAATCCATAGTGACTTGATGGTCTTCCCAGAGCCTTCTTTCAAAGGAGCAAAATATGCTTTAACCTTCATTGATGATTTTTCTAGAAGAACTTGGGTCTACTTCCTAAAATACAAAAGTGATGTTCTATCCCACTTCAAAATCTTCAAAGCCTTAGTTGAAAATCAGGCCTCTTGCAAAATCAAGCAAATTCATACAGATAATGGGGGGAATACTTCAATAATGAGTTCTCAATTTTTCTATCAAGTCATGGCATAATTCATCAACATTATGTCTCCCATAATCCATAGCAAAATGGCATTGCAGAGAGGAAAAATAGAACTTTAAAGGAAATGGCAAACTGTATGCTCCACTCAAGAGATCTTCCAAAAATTTTTGGGCAGAAGCAATTAACTGTGCAAACTATATTCAAAACCGCACACCTCATAAAGCTCTTGGCCATTTGACTCCCGAGGAAGCATGGACTGGCTCAAAACCTGATGTCTCTTTCTTCAAGATTTTTGGATGTACTGCTTGGGTGCATATCCCAAAGAAGAAAAGGAAGGCTCTAGATAAGAAAAGCAAACAACTCATCTTTGTTGGTTATTGTGAGGAAATGAAAGCATACAGGCTCCTTGATCCCGCAACTCATGAGGTATTTTTTCATAGGAATGTTGAATTTGATGAAACATTCCCTCATAAAGATCCTCAACCATCCTCTTCCACCATTGATTCTCTTGAGCCATCTCCAATGTTAGAGCCTCAATATAATGAAGAACCCACTTTAGAGATTAATGATCAAAATGACCAAGATGAGGATCCTCTACTCCAAACTCCAACTCAAAGTCCTACCACTCCAATTACTCCTTCCACAATGCCTAAATGGGCCCGCACCATTGTTGAAGAAGCAACTCCATACATCCAAAATCTTCCATCATCCAGATTAGGCAACTCCATAGGCTCTGGTCTTGTCTGTCAGTCCATTTCCACAGATCCTCAATCCTTCAAAGAAGCAACTGGTATTAAAGAATGGGATGATGCCATGGAGAATGAATTCTCTTCCTTAATAAAAAATAAAACTTGGGATTTAGTTCCTCTACCTAAAGGAAGGAAGTTAGTTCACTGTAAATGGATTTACAGAATAAAATATGGACCTAATGGAGAAATTGACAAACACAAAGCTCGCCTGGTAGCCAAAGGTTTCTCTCAAATTGAAGGGATTGATTATTCTAAAACTTTTGCACCAGTTGCCAAAATGGATTCTGTTAGACTGGTACTTGCTCTAGCTGCTTCCCAAAAGTGGCCTGTTTTTCAAATGGATGTAAAAAGTGCTTTCTTACATGGGGACTTAAAGGAGGAGATATTCATGGAACAACCTATTGGATTCACTCAAGACTCCTCCCTTGTTTGTAGGCTAAGGAAATCTCTCTATGGCCTCAAACAAGCTCCTAGAGCTTGGTATGAAAAAATGGACTCCTTCCTTCTTTCCTCAGGTTTTTCTCATTGTGAGTCTGATGCCACAGTCTACATTTGGAGAGATGAAGAAAAAATCACCATACTTGTTCTCTATGTTGATGATCTACTACTCACTGGTAGTGACATCACTCACATTCAATCTATCAAGGACTCCCTTTCTAAAAAATTTGAAATGGCTGATCTGGGTTTAGCTCATTACTTCCTTGGGATTCAAATAAATCAAACAGCTGTAGGAATTTCATTGTGTCAATAGAAATACACTCTAGACCTTCTTCAACGGTTTAAGATGACTGATTGCAAACCCTCATCTACACCTTTTCAGTCTGGAGTAACTCTAAGTACTTCCTGCACATCCCCTCTATGTGATGCAACTCTATACCATCAGCTTGTAGGGAGTCTATTATACCTTACTCATACTCACCCAGATATCTCATATGTTGTTGGCTTGATATCCAGATTCTCACATCAACCTCATTTCAGTCATTGGCAAGCAACAAAAATAATCCTCTGCTACTTGCAAGGAACTACTCACTTTGGGCTCTTATATGAGGGAAAATCCATGGATATCATTGGTTACATGGATTCTGATTGGGCAAGTTCAATAGAAGATAGATGTTCAACTTTTGGCTATGTCTTTTGTCTTGGTTCTTCACCAATTGCTTGGTCATGCAAAAAACAACAAGCAGTGGCTTTATCATCTATAGAGGCAGAATACAGGGCAACAGTTTTGGCAAGTCAGGAAGCTCTTTGGCTTCATCAGATACTAAGAGAATTTGGTTTTTCCCATGACAAACCTATTACTCTTTGGTGTGACAATCAGAGCACAATTCATATTGCACACAATCCAGTTGAGCATCAGCGCACCAAGCACATTGAGATTCACATGCACTTCATTCGACAACATATTCAAAGAGGGGAAATATACTTGGACTATATTCCCACTGAAAATCAAATTGCAGACATCTTCACCAAATCATTTCCTTCTCCGCGTTACATTCAGTTGCGAGAGAAACTTGGGGTAAAGCAGTTGCATTAAAAGGAACAAAGGTTTTCACCTCTCCTTTCTTCTTATTGTTCTTTACTTTGGAGGATGGTTTTTTCCCATGTGGTTTTTTTTATCATCTCTCCTATATGTATAAATTGTACATGAGTACCTCATCAGGCCAAGTTGTCGGGACTCATTCTCTTTTTTTCATGAGGACAATCTTCGCCATCCGAAGACATGCCTCTTTATTTATTTTCTGATAGATGGTTTTTTCCCAAGTGGTTTTTTCACCATCTCTCATATATGTAAATGAGTACCTCATCAGGCCCTATTGTCGGGACTCATCCTTTTGGTCAATGAGGACAATATTCACAAACCGAAGACATGCCTCTTCATTTTTCTTTTTGAAAGATGGTTTTTTCCCATGTGGTTTTTACCATCTCTTCAAATAAGAAATCATTATACATGAGTACCTCATCAGGCCCTATTTTCGGGACTCATTTGTATCCAACACCCCTAGTATCACTTAAGGGGGGTGTTAGAATAAGTAATTATTCTCTTAAGTTCTACTAGGATAAGACTTACTTGAGTTACCACTCCTCCATGAGTCAGGTGAACTCTCAGTATAGTCTAGATCAGATTTGATGAGTTGTTGTAATCCAACGGCTCTCAATGATCAACTTTGCTATTTATACAAAGTTGATCCATGGAATAAATCAATCAGTTCTACTCTTCTCTTCATATTTTGTGTAATGCTTTGCAAGTCTATTTTGGGAAATTCTAACACTCGATACATTGAAGACATTATTAATGTCATTGGGTTTCAGTATCCTTGTCCAATGTATTGCACCAAAAGAGAAAGTGAATGCATACAATCAAAAAATTGGATAGAAAAGTAGGTCAAATAGTTACTTACTCGAGTGAGAAGATCCAAAAATCCTATAAGTTGCAATTCTCACTACATGGGCGCTTTGACTGCCATTACCTTCACATAGTGCCTCAAATGTATGTGTAAATTTCATGTAAAAGTTGCAACTCTCATTGCATGGGTGCTTTGACTGTCATTTCCTTCATAGAGTGCCTCAAATATATGTGTAAATTTTACGTGAAAGTTGCAACCCTCACTGCATGGGCACTTTGACTATCATTCCCTTCACAGAGTACCTCAAATGTATGTAAATTTCATACAAAATTTGCAATCGTCACTGCATAGGGGCTTTGACTAACATTCCATTCATAGAGTGCCTCAAATGCATGTGTGAATTTCACACAACATATTCAATATTACTCTGGGTGATTTTTGTATAAATTAAATTTCACAACGTTGGTAATAATGATATTTTGCATAGCCAATACAATGATATTATTACAAATGTTATTTTTTTTATAAGTAACTAGAATTTTATATACAAATTAGGTTTTTTAAGAGGATCCCAAAACCTTATAACAAAAAGGGTCATAGCACCGAGATTTAAAGCAATTATTTAGTACATGAAAATAAACACAAACTGAAAGGGAAAGGGCCAGAAACAACCCTTGATCCAATAGAAATACCAGATTCTAGAACCAATTAGTGAGACCTACTTTGCCAAAGTATCATCCTACCATTGCTGGCAGTCTGGGATCCTCCCAGGGGTGGATACAGCAGTCTAGGATCCACCTGGCGGTGGATACAGCAGTCTGTGATCCTCACAGGGGTGGATAAAGTGCATCTTCCTAGACATGTGTAGGAAGAGCGGGAAGGCCAAGAATAGCCTGCAACCAAAAATCCTACCCAAAAACCCAAAGCAAGGAATTATATAAAATTTGAGAGTATCCTCATCCAGGGATGGCTCAAGATGCAATCTAGGGTGTAGCAGGGCAGTAAGCAGCTGCACGAGCAAAGCAGCTAGCAACACTGGGATACAGGCTAGGGATTAGTAGTGGGACAACCTAGGAAATGGTATCAGGGTCTTTGATGAAAAAAATGAAAAGCCTTTGCTTGAGCCTGTAAAGAGGAACAACACTATTGGGGATATCTATAGGCCAATATATCCTTATGCATAGCAAGGAGAAATATGAGGAAGCTAGAAGGATCCAGGGAAAATAGCAATAGGTTCAAATACAGGATCTCGAAAGCCAAAATTGAAAGAGGGAGAAGTGACCATAGCTGCAAACACACTGATCTTCCACCAGACCAAAAAATATAGAAGGAATCCCCCACCACTCTAGCATAAAGTCCCATGAACCACCATCCTTGCTCATGAATATATCCAGGGGACTAGCACCAGAAGCCCCAATAGGAACTGGAATGAACAACCTGAGGATCCTAGGCAGGAAGCGGCAATAGGCACAAAGATGGGATCCTCAGAAGCCTAACCTGGGGGAACCTGGGTCTACATGCACTGATCATGGGTCCCCCCCCCAAAGATCCAGACATGTAATATAAACCCTAGGAACCCTAGAAGAAGGGACCAAGAACCCCCCATCCTTGCTCATGGAAGCTTCAGGGAACTGGGAATGGGGTTGGGAACAACCAAGTCAAAGGAAGAGGCCCACCCCGAAGGCCAACCAATGCCCTGGGTATCCACCAAATTGTAGATCCAGAAAGAAGAAGCCTTCGAACAGGAAACCAAAAAGGTCCCTACCCAATGAGATGGGACCAAAAACAACCACATGCATCCCAGAGAGAAGTCACTGGTAGAAGAGGAAATTGTCCCCCCCTGACCAACCCTAAAGCATAGAGGACCTCACGGGATGCACAAAAAAGCAATCAAAAACCCAACCTTTCACCACCATCGATCGAGGAAGCCCTGGGAACCATATCCAAGCAAAAAACTACAAAAAACCCCAGGGGGAATCCTGAGGGAGATCGGGGAAGGGATCCTGGAAGCATGCAGGAAACCCTAGGATACCCCTAGGATGCAACAGACCCCAGGATCGGGAAAAAAAATGCTGAAAATGTTGGGAAAGGAGCTTAAAGTGGATAATGATCTCCCCCCAAGGAGATCATCTGCTACAAAGAATTCCCAGAGCGGGATGATCCGAGATGAACCAGGGACTCGACAAGAACCAGGAGAGGAGGAGCAGGGAGAGGGAGCAGGACCCTCCCTCTCTATTACAAATGTTATTATTACCACTATTTTTTTTTTTTTTTTTATGACAGCAGTTATAAACCACCCTCTTATCCCTAAGACGACGATTTATAACCATCATCTTAGGGTGAACCTAAGATGATGGTTATAAACCGCCCTTCTAGGTGACTCTTAAGAGGGTGGTTTTCAACTGTCCTCTTATCCCTAATATGGCAGTTATTAACTGCCCTATTATCCATAATATGACGGTTCATAACCTTTATCTTAGGGTGACCCTAATATGGCAGTTATCCTAAGAGGGTGGTTTTTAACCGCCCTCTTAGGATCTATTAAGGCAGTTTTTACCACTGTAAAAAACTACATTTAGTGATCGTTAAATCCTATTTTTGGTGTTGTGTGTGTGCTTCCAATTATCTACACTCCTCTTCAACTTTGGATGCTTAAATATGCTTTGATGCTCTTTGAGACTCTAGCCACATGTTACTTTTGGAGTTACATTCTTGATGAGCATTATTTTAGGTGTCTTTAATGCTCATATCCTCATTTAAAATGATGGGAAATAATGATTATGCCTTATTACCTTTGAATTATGCTTTCAACACTCAAAGATGAATGTTACTTTGTCATGGGTGCTTCTTTATTATGCAGGCATTATAGAAAATATATGGGCTCCTTCTTTTGTTGTGCCAAGTGGCACAAGATACCTTAGCTCTAGACTGCAAGTGGCACTTCATTCCCTTGCATGTAAGGATACCTTCATCATATTTTATTCCCTAAATACTTATTTCCAACGAATGCACTATGGGTCTTGTCTTCAATGATTTCTCTCAAGTGAATGGTGATGCTATTCTCCCATGAAGTTGGCTCCATTTTTTGTGGTTCTATGGTGCTCCAACATTGCCCTCTTAGGTGACGATTCTTCTTAGCCGACGTTTCATCTATTGCTTGGGTAATGCACCTTTTTTTCACCTTGTTTTTTTTTGTAACTTGTTTCTTGCAATACGTTATCCATAGCGCTATCCTTCTTGCTTTACATATATTTGTAATGGATGTGATGCTCCTTATGTAGAATCTTGATGCTGGAGGTTATACTATTGTAGGTATTGGATTTTGGTGTCTTTAGACACCTTGAAACTTGGCTATTTGAGCCCTTCATTGGCTCACTTTCTTCACTTGAAGTTTACTCCTTTAATTTGATGATATGGCCACTTTGTATATGTACTTTGCCAATTTTTATAATGTCTTTGAGACACTCTACCTTTGTCCTATTTTTCTACGTAGGACAAGATTAATATGGTGTAATAATGTAATGCAGATAATTATAATAAAATATATTAACTTGCACCTATGCCTTGAGATCTTTAAATCTCCATTTTTCAATATTTCTCTCTTCCTTGGTATGGCGGCTCCTTGCTCTACTTCTTGAGAGTAAATAATGATATAATGTTGCCCTCCTTACTAGAAAAATATCTCCAATAATTTATTTGCTTGGTTAACTTTTTAATAATGAATCCAAGCCTTTAATCATGCAACTAATATACCTTTTGAAAGGTTTAACTTTGTACTAATTTTCACTTTAACTTGAATACTTAATGCACCTTAAATAACTAGTATGATGCAATAGTAATATCTCCTTATTGCTCCTTTAAATGAAATCTTAATCTATGCAACCTTCACTTAAGAGTAATGTCTTCTTTATTTTTAGTAAAAGATAGGATGTTGATATTTTTCTTTCTCTTGAAATATATCTAACTCCTATTTTTGATGTGCAAGTTTTAACCTTATAATAAACTATCTTCTGCACTCCCTTGAAGACTTTAATATGCAAATTTCCTCTTTACAACTTTTAAAATCTAACATGGTGCTAAATGAAACCTTAATAATGAATCAAAAATCTAAAGTTCAAGTAATGAACCTGTTGGTCACGAATCCGCCACGAGGAAAGGATTTTGTCGTTATTGCACCCGCTTCAATAGCTCCCTAGCAAACATTCCCTACAAGGAACTAACAGCAGGGGATCGTATCAATCACCAGATACGTACACTGATAGGGGTAGAAAGTAAACCTAGAGATGTCAGAGCCAGGTATATGTGTTAGGCAGAGAGTTTAACCGCACAGCTTCAATGGCTCCCGCAAGGAGCCGGCCTTCTCCGGAGATCGGCCCGGAAGGCATCCCTTCCTTCTGGCCTTTCAATGTTGGTTCACGGGTCCAGGGCGCAATAACGACAAAATCCTTTCCTCGTGGCGGATTCGTGACCAACAGAACCTTTTGCACCAAAGTTGCTTACCTTAATGACCTTTGTAGATGATGGATATCTTGGTGATTTGAATCACCTAATTTTTGCCTTGTAATGGATGAAATTGTAGCTCTTCCTTGCTATCCAAAACAGCTCTTTAGCTCACCTATTTGCAGCTTTAAAACTCCTCTAATTTGCTGCCCTAAAGTGTGGTTTGGTGCTTTTAATTCTCCTTCATGATGCTCTATTGAAATTTGAAACTTAGCAGCTAATAATGCTGCTCAAATTGCTCCTTTATTCTTGTCTTCAAATCTAAAATTTTTATATTGTAAAGAAATCAATTTCTCCTCTAAAGTGTTGACCTTGAATCTCAAAAATTTGGTAGAAAACTCCTCCAAATTGCAGTTGATATTTTCCTTTAAGAAACCTTCACTTTTTTATTGTCAAACCAACAATCTCCTTTCTTAGAAATAGATTTCAATGGCAATCTCCAAATCTCTCAGATTTGGTGGCTTCTTCTAACTCTTTTCTCCTTCTTTCTCCTTGTCAAGTTATGACTTCAACCTTGGCCTAGCTAGTGGCCTTCTTCTCAAGAATCTAAATGTCTTGAGGTCTTCCCTATTCTCCTATAAAATTTGGCCAACTCCTTGCCAAATCCTTCTTTTAGGCTTTTTGTTGAATGGAGACAATTGTACCAAATTTTGTTCTATTAGGAACTCCTCTAGCTAGTAAATTTCTCCAATGAGTTCTTGTTGGCATTTTTGCCACATTGATTCTCATTGATTAATGCATTAGTGTATTATTGAAAATCTGACCTTTAATATCAGCTTTGATGCAGCTTTGGCGAAAAAAGAAGAAAAAATGAGCAAAAAATAACTAAGTCTAAAAACTGCAGCGATTCGCTGACATGTCGCGAAATCGCGGTCAACGCAGTCAACGCAGGCAGGTTGGGCGGAACCGTCGCGATATCGCGACGTGTTCCAGAATCGCGGGTTGGTCGGCCTCAAAGACACAAAGTTGAAAACTTGCAGCGCGTCGCTGACATGTCAGCGAATCGCGACACTGGCGGCTTCGAAGGGGCAAGTGCCAAAACTTGGAGCGATTCGCTGCATGTTCGAGCGGAGAAGAGTCCAAGGCAAAGATGCAGCGCGTCGCGACGGAAAATGGCAAAGGGTACGGAGAAAGAAATGCGTAGCGATATCGCTACCCGTAGCGAAATCGCGGGTTTTGACCAGAAAGACAAAGTACCCGAAACATGTAGCGATATCGCTACATGTTCCGTTTTCGTGCGGTGTTTGGCAGAGAAGACCCAAGGTTAAAAGTTGCAGCGACGCGCTACCTGTAGCATTTTCGCGATGGCAAAATGGCAATTGGTACGGAAGGAGCAAAACGTAGCGATATCGCTACATGCTTCAAAATCGCGGCCATTTTGGTCCAAGAAGCAAAGGAGCAGAAAGTTGTAGCGATTCGCCGCAATATCAACAATAAAGCCAACTGACATGAATATGCAGCGAAATCATGCAAGGGATGAAAATTGATAAAAAGCATGAAAATGGTTAAGTGCTCAAATTGGTAGCGAAATGGAGACAAGGAAGAATTGAAGACATTCAAGTGCAAAAGGTGTTATGTTTTCGCGGACCGTCTTCAAGGCCGTACAAGGTGCCTGAAACATGTAGCGATATCGCTACATGTTCCATTTTCGTGGCGTGTGGCTTCAAAGGTTTCAGTGTTCAAAAGTGCAGCGATGCGCTGACTATTTTCGCAAAAGGCATAAAAAATGCAGCGATTCGCTGCAAGTTCTGGGCGACAAGGCGAGTGCGGTGCAGCGATGCGCTGACTGTTTTCACAAACGGTATAGAAAATGCAGCGATTCGCTGCAAGTTCTAGGCGACAAGGCGGAGTGCGAAGAGAATCATGCAAAAAGCAAAAGGCGTCGCATTTTCGCGACCCATCCAGGAGACCGTACAAAGTGCCGAAAAGTGCAACGATGCGCTGCATGTTCCGTTTTCACGGGGCAGGAAGGAAGGAATAGCCAAAGGCCGCAATGCGTAGCGATATCGCTACATGTGCCATTTTTCGCGGAACAAGCTAGCGATAGAGAAGACATTGAAGCCGAAGATGTAGCGACATCGCGACAGGGAGCATTTTCACGGGTGTAAGTGACAAAAGTGTACGGCATGAAAATACGTCGCGATTTCGCGACCCGTCGCGTTTTCGCGACCTGCGACAGTTTCCCGCCAAAAAATAGTATGAACGGCCGAGAAGGTTTTTTGAGTTTCCGATGATTAAATGCTGCCCCAAATTAAATGTTTTGTGGATTTCCAAGGTAGTCAAAGTAAAAGACGCGCCCAGGCCACCGAGATTGAAGATTTAATGCATTCGAGGCTGTTGTTCGTGGATTGTCGTAACGGTTTCATGCACATGTTCAAAGAATCAAATTTAATGAAGGACCGCGAACGTTTCATTGCATTTAATTTTTGTTTCTTCGAGGCTGTAATCAAGGGGTCGTGTATGTAATTTCCAATGCACAATTGTAGATCACGAGGAGGATGGTGGCAAACATTTAATGTTGTAGAGAGGACGGACCTCTATAAAAACCAATGTAATTCTCATTTCAAAAGGTTGGGAAAAATTCTCTGCTAGAGACTGGAGATGCATTTGCAGGAATAACAGAGTTGGCTTCTAATTTGTCAAGCGGTTGTATGGGTGATTTCCTTTCTGTTCTATTGCATTTCTAATAGCTTTGTATTTCTTCATGGCTGTTGCATTAAAATTCTGCATATTGGATTTATGTACCGCCGTGAGAGTATGATTTCTGGAATGTAGTTTTGGAGGGTTTCTCCGCATACATCGTGCGAAGGTTTAAGTTAATAATTTTTATTACTTGCTGTTGTTGCATTTTTAAGTTTCCTGCTGCTATTTTCCCGGTCTTATAACTTCGGCCTGTGGCCATATTTCCCATTTCTTTCTGCAGTTTTTAAATCTCTTTCCCGCAACCCTTATCTTAAACCAAGTCTAGAATAGTGAAGGGAACCAGCCCACTCTGGAGATTGGTCTGGAAGCCATTTCTTGCTTCCAGCCTTTCAATGTTGGCCAGGTCTAGGGTGCACTTGTAAAATCCTTTCCTGTGGCAGATTTTGGACCAACAGTTTTTGGCACGCCCGGTGGGACAGATTTTATTTGTCTCTAAAAGATCCCATAGGGTCGAAGGTTTAATGTTCGCCTTCAGACTGTAAATTAGAGCATTTGGTGACTCTGTTGTTTTTGGTGACCCTGCTGAACCCAGAAATACTTCATGTTCACAAGATCACAGTCAAAGAAATTTGGCGATCTTGTTCAGTTTTTTGAGCTTGATAGTTCAAGAAGTGGTGAGCATTCTAGATTAGTTTCCTCATCCCTTCCATCTTCTGTGTACAAATACCCAGTATTGTTGCTAGTGTTGCACCCCTACAAGTTCCACCAATGGCACAATTTCCTCCACCCAAAAAATTCTTGGCATGGAATAGCACTGGAGCCTTGAATCTGCAGGCTCAGAATCCAGTACCTCAGGCTGCACTGAAGGCTTTGCCCACTTACGATGGTACTGGTAAAATAGCCTATGAGCACATAAATGATGTGGCTTCCCTGGTTGCTATCCATGACATTACCGATGAAGATGTAATGATCAAATTGTTAGTGTGTTCTTTGAGAGGTAAACTGCTGTTTTGGTACAGAACTCTGCCTCCCGGCACCATAACATCATGGGATCAGTTTGGTGATTTGCTGGTGAAACATTTTCATGAACAGGCCGACCCTTTCTCATTGTTAAATCAGTTTACTGTCATACAGAGACATCCACAAGAAGAGATACCTGATTTTAATGTCCGGTTTACCAGAACTTGGCAAAGGATTCCCGATGGTATTCGGCCTCGTTGATGAATTAGCTGCGATGTACTACCTCAGAGCGTTTCACTCAGATATCGGCTGGGCGGTTCGGCAGTCTAATGTGGTAACGTTTCCAGAAATATTTGAACAAGCAATTAAAGCAGAAGCTGATCTGGTTGCTGTAGGAAGACTGCCTCCAAAGGTAACTATGCCTCTTATTCCAGATTTGCCTCAATATTTATATGGTTCACAACCACACCCCATGCCAGCTATGTATCCTACACCATCATGGAGCTCTAAAGCACCTCAGGTTGCAACTGTTCCAGCTCCTCAATTGCCTGCTTTAACTCCTTTACCGCTCCCTGCACCCAACATTCAACCATCTCCCGTTTCCACTGCATTTCCAGCTTTGCCAGCACCACCAGCTCCTTTGCCCTTACCAACACCTCCTGCACCTGCAAACCCTGATCCATATACAACATTATTGCAAGAGGTTAAGTCTGCAAATTCTGCCATTAGAGCCATGGGAAATAAGATCACACTCATTGAGAGGAAGCAAGCTGAGAGAGATTTCCAGCCAAGGAGATTTCAACCTCCTCAAATTACTAGAGATCAAGCTGCCTCCACAAGCAAAGCACCTGAAAAGGGCTTAGCTGTTCTAGCAAATGAAGATGCAGCCCATGCAGATGGAGTATATTGGTGCTCGACTTGTAATGATCCTCACGGAGAGGATACATGTATGGTTCACTTAAATTATGTGCAGACCTTGGCGGCCAGCTCTTCAGGTGACCATGTTAATATGATCTCAGAAGCTGGTCATAGTTTGATGACTGCAGTGGAAGATCAAGTTTCAGTTCTAACAAGGACTGGAAAGAAGCCTATGAATGTTGATCCTGCTGACTTAGAGCCGTTAAGAGTACCGGCTGAAGTGAAGAGGCCAGTGAAAGCTCCTGTGCCAGCTCCAAAGTCTTTGCCCAAAGATCCAACTTTTAACAGAGTTCAAGAAAAGGCAGCAGCTGCACCAGTAAGATCAGAAGCAGAGGAGCAGGCACGTGAAAAATTGAAGTATCCATCACTGACCAAGAGGTTAAGAGTGGAAGCTACACAACAGTACAGAACCAGATTTGAGCAACCTGCTGAGACGAAAAATTCTGCTGCAGTTTCATACAACATTGTTGATGATCTTAAAAAGACCCCTGCTAAGGTAAGCCTTTATGACGCTTTGCAATTACCTGGTCAAGTAGACTTATTACAAGAGTCATTGAAATCTGTGAAGGAGAGTGAAAAAGGGCCTACCCAGACCGTCTATGCCCAAACTTTAACCACCTCTCATATCTTGGTAAGAACAGACCTCCTCCTTTTTACTTGTCATTGCAAATAGAAGGTTGGGTTGTACACAATTGTATGATTGATTCCGGAGCCGCAACCACCTGTCATGCCCAAGGGAGTCTCGTGAAGCTATGGGAATGGAGTATACCCGGAGTAGTCCCGGAGTTCTCGCAATTGGATGGTACGCCCTGTAAAAATAGTAGGTGTCATTAAAGATGTACCCATTGTCCTGCATACAATGCCCCAAATCACTCGTTATTCAAGAAATTGTTGTAGTAGATTTAGAGCCCTATTTTAGCATGTGTTTATCCAGGGAATTTACCGCAAAATTAGGGGGTTATCTGGCATTAGATTATTCCCATCTGGAAATTCCTTTTAAGAATAGACGTCTCAGAATACAGAATGAAAAGCCTTCCCCTTTTCACATTGAGAAGTTGGAAGATGTTGGAAAAGACATGCAGTCGGTCCATATGCTCACTGAAGAGTCTCGAAGATGTTGTTTTAATGAGTGAAGTTTTAAACAATCTTCAGTTGGAAGACCAGTTTTCAATGCTTAACTTCAATGCCATGATGGAGACAGAGATTGGCTGCTATGCCATTCGAAAACCTGAGACTGAGACAAAGCAGGAATTGTCTAACCCAGTTGATCAGACTGAGGTTACAGATCAGTTATGGCAACTGTATTTCGATGGAGCTAGATGCAGGAATGGTGCCGGAGCAGGTATTGTGTTAATTTCTCCTTCTGGTGTACAGAGAACTTATTCATATCGGCTTACATGGAGTTGTACTAATAATGCTGCTGAATATGAAGCATTGTGCTTGGGTCTGAAGAAAGCAAAGAAGTTAGGAATAGAACAGCTCAATATTTTTGGTGATTCCGAGCTTATTGTAAATCAGGTCACAAATAGATGCATCTCAAAGCAGCATTATCTGAAAGCATATCGTAATCGGGTTTGGGATTTGTTTGAACTTTTCACTGCGCTTAATATTCAAGCTGTTTCCAGAGAGATGAATAAACATGCTGACTTATTAGCATCTCTTGGAGCTAACTTTTCTCCTGCTGATCAAGTTGTGAACAAGCCCAAGACAGTGAGAATGGTATACAGACCCAGTGTGCCAGATAAGGAAACTTTCTGGCAGGTCTTTGAAACCGATGAGCAGATTGTTAATTTCCTGATACATGAAGCTGCAGCTGTTGAAGGCAGAACTTTGGAAGATGAGGAAGCCGAAGGTCTTATTCAATTAAGGAATAACCATATTCCAAAGGGTCTAATAACTCTGGAGAGCTTGTTTGACCAACATGATCGTTCCAGAAAGCCTCGAATGGAGATTGATAGAAAGGAATACATGGAGTTAGAGCTTCAGCCTGACAAAGTGATTAAGGTTGGCACTGACTCAACCCCAGAAGAACTGCAGAAAATCAGGCAGCTCTGTAAAGAGTTTTCTGATATTATAGCTTGGAGCTATGAAGACTTGAAAGGTTACAACAAGCAGATTATACAGCATACAATTGAACTGGAAGAAGGAGTTAGGCCTTTTCGGCAGAAACAGAGACCTGTAAACCCAAAGATTGAGGCGTTGATGAAGGTTGAACTTGTTAAAATGTTGCAAGCTAAGATCATCTATCCGGTCAAGCACTCCACATGGGTCGCCAATCTGGTCCCCGTCCGTAAGAAGAATGGAGATATTAGATTGTGCGTTGATTTCAGGAATTTGAACCGTGCTTCATTAAAGGATCATTATCCTTTGCCAAGAATAGATCAAATATTGCATGTTGTGGCTGGTGCACAGCGTTTTTCTTTGTTAGATGGATTTTCTGGGTATAACCAGATCTGGGTAAAAGATGAAGATCAGTTTAAGACAGCATTCACCATGAAGTGGGGTACTTTTGCATATCAGCGAATGCCCTTTGGACTGTCAAATGCTGGAGCTACCTTCCAAAGAGCAATGGATATTGCTTTCAAGGATTTATTGAATAGGATCATTGTAATATACCTTGACGACATGACAGTCTTTTCACATAGAAGGGAAGACCATTGTTCTCACCTGAGGCTGATTTTTGAGAAATGCAGAGAATTCGGAATCTCCATTAATCCAAAGAAGTCTGTGTTTGCTGTAAAAGAAGGTAAGCTTCTGGGTCATGTGATTTCTGAAGATGGATTAGCAATTGATCCAGCCCGTGTTGAAGCCTTGAAGAAATTGTCACTCCCTGCAAACAAGAAGGAACTTCAATCTTTCTTTGGACAGATAAATTTCATTAGAAAATTCATTGCTGATTTTGCTCAGGTTGTTAAACCAATGACCGAATTGTTGAAGAAAGATGCAGTTTTCCAATGGACAGCTCAAAGAAAGGAAGCATTTCAGGAGATCAAGGAAAGAATAGTGCAGGCCCCTGTCCTGATTAATCCTGACTACTCCAAGGATTTCATCTTATATGCAGTTGGAGAAGATGACAGTTATGCTGCAGTTTTGACGCAAAAGGGAGATGATGGGAATGAAAGGCCCATTGCTTTTCTGAGCCAAGTCATTTTACCTCACGAAGCAAAGTACAATTTTATTGAGAAACAGGTATATGCTGTGATGAAATCCTTGAAGAAATTCAAACATTTTATTTCCCAGAGCAGGACATTTGTTTATGTGCTTCACCCAGATGTGAGAAATTTCATTCTTCAAGGAGAGTTGGGTGATAAACGTGCTGGCTGGGTCACCAAGATCCAGGAATTTGATGTAGAAATTCACCCAACTAAATTAGTGCGTGGTAAAGCTCTGTGCCAGCAGTTAGCAAAGATGGCAACATTTGATGTATGCGAAGATCAGGGAGAAGCTCTTGCTGGTAATGACAATTTAATGAATTTCTTAATTCTGGAAAAGGATTGGACAGAGGACCTGATTGATTACTTCACAACTGGAAGATGTCCATCACAATTGACTGCTTCTCAGAGGAGGAGATTTCGGTTGCAAGCTCTGCGGTATGTTTTGTTTTCAAGATGGTTTATTTTTTAAAAATATTGATGGTGTTCTTTTGAAGTGTGTTAAACAAGCGAGACAAGGATAGGATCTTGGAAGAGTTCCATTCCGGTCTATCAGGAGGACATTTTGCAGGAAGACCGATGGCCTTGAAAATCATTCGAGCTGGTTACTACTGGCCGACCCTGTTCTCAGATTCTTTCAAGATTGCACAAGCCTGTGATAAGTGTCAAAGATATGCAGGAAGAGTAAGGAATGCAGCTCTGCCTTTGCATCCAGTTCAAGTTGAAGCACCCTTTCAGCAATGGGGGTTGGATTTTATTGGAATAATTGATCCTAATTCCTCACCTGGTCACAGATACATCTTAACTGCCTACAGATTATTTCACCAGGTGGTCTGAAGCCATACCTACAAAGATGGCCAATCAATCTGTAGTGATTTCTTTTGTTGAGAGTTTGATTACACGTTTTGGTGTTCCAGACGCCATCATTACGGGATAATGGGACTCCATTCATTGGAGCTGAACCGGCTGAGTTTGCTAACAAGTTTGGCATTTTCCTTAAGACATCTTCCAATTACTATCCACAGGGAAATGGCTTGGCAGAGTCAACGAACAAAAATTTGCTCAGAATTTTGAAGAGGTCATTGGGAGAGAACAAAAGATCATGGCACTTGTTATTGAATCAGGCGTTATGGGCAGACAGGATTTCCGTCAAGAAGTCCATTAAAACCTCACCATATGCCCTAGTCTATGGCAAAGAAGCAAGGTTGCCGGTTCATCTTGAGTTGCCAGTATTACAGCAGTTGCAGTCTTTTCAAGATGATGAGACAGACTGAGTTCCTTGGATCTGCGAATAGCACGGTTGTTGGAATTAGAGGAGCAGCGTTCCAAAGCATATAATGAATTTGACAAGCACACGCAAGGGATTTCGAAGTGGTTTTATAAGCATTCTACAGCCCGTCCATTCAAGACAGGAGATTTGGTGCTGAAATGGAATGAGAATAAAGCTAAACCTGGCAATCATAAGAAGTTTGATGCATTCTGGGAGGGTCCCTTCCGCATTTCCAGCACAGGTGCAGCTAATTCTTTCTATTTGGAAGACATGGATGGTAGCCCACTTCCAATTTCAGTTAATGGCTTTCATTTGAAAGCCTACTTTTCATGAATTCGCAAGTTCAATTTGAGTTTGTATATAATATAAAAAAAATATATATATATATATATATATATATATATATAAAAAAAAAGGAAGTGAAGAAGAAGAAAAGAGTATGTATATAGGTTTTGCCTTTTGTTGTCACCTTGGCTCTTGTTGCTTGTGGGCTGTAGGTGTTTGTTTCCCTTTTGTCCTTCCTTTCCCGACAGTTTGTGGCTTCCAAAGAATTCTTCTTTTCCCTCCCCTGCTTTCTATTTCCTTTCTTCATCTTCCTCTTCCTTCTTTTGTTTCTTTCTTCTTGCAATATAAAAAAACAAAAAGAATAAGCCACGACTGTTGTTTCTTCTCCCCTTTTCTATTTTTCCCATTTCTTCTTATCCCTTTCTTCTCAGTTTGGTTTTTGTTTTAAAAAGCATTTATTTTCCAGCTTAGTTCATTTTCATTTCACGCTTCAAAACTTCCATTTCTGTTCCATCCATTCGTTCATTCCATCTATTGCCGCTGGTAGTGTAGCAACATGCTGTTGTTATGTCTACTACGTCACTTTTGCTCCATCATTTTATTATTCACACCACTCCATTGCAGTCACCGCCTGCGCAATCGCAGGAGCTCACTTCACCATCACATTCCATTTCTTCAGTTTATAACCGCTTCTATGCAGGTTCTTCCGGTTCTAGTTTTCAGCAGCAGAAGAAGTTTTGCAGCAGTCCTCTGACATGTTTTGCAGCAGCCAACCTTACTGTTCTGATATGACTCTGTGCCCAATGGACTAAGGCCTGGATTCTTGCATACAACAAGCTGTATACCCCGCGAGCCGCCAAGAATGTTGGCATTTTTGCCACATTGATTCTCATTGATTAATGCATTAGTGTATTATTGAAAATCTGACCTTTAATATCAGCTTTGATGCAGCTTTGGCAAAAAAAGAAGAAAAAATGAGCAAAAAATAACTAAGTCTAAAAACTGCAGCGATTCGCTGACATGTCGCGAAATCGCGGTCAACGCAGGCAGGTTGGGCGGAACCGTCGCGATATCGCGACGTGTTCCGGAATCGCGGGTTGGTCGGCCTCAAAGACACAAAGTTGAAAACTTGCAGCGCGTCGCTGACATGTCAGCGAATCGCGACACTGGCGGCTTCGAAGGGGCAAGTGCCAAAACTTGCAGCGATTCGCTGCATGTTCGAGCGGAGAAGAGTCCAAGGCAAAGATGCAGCGCGTCGCGACGGAAAATGGCAAAGGGTACGGAGAAAGAAATGCGTAGCGATATCGCTACCCGTAGCGAAATCGCGGGTTTTGACCAGAAAGACAAAGTACCCGAAACATGTAGCGATATCGCTACATGTTCCATTTTTGCGCGGTGTTTGGCAGAGAAGACCCAAGGTTAAAAGTTGCAACGACGCGCTACCTGTAGCATTTTCGCGATGGCAAAGTGGCAATTGGTACGGAAGGAGCAAAACGTAGCGATATCGCTACATGCTTCAAAATCGCGGCCATTTTGGTCCAAGAAGCAAAGGAGCAGAAAGTTGTAGCGATTCGCCGCAATATCAACAATAAAGCCAACTGACATGAATATGCAGCGAAATCATGCAAGGGATGAAAATTGATAAAAAGCATGAAAATGGTTAAGTGCTCAAATTGGTAGCGAAATGGAGACAAGGAAGAATTGAAGACATTCAAGTGCAAAAGGTGTTATGTTTTCGCGGACCGTCTTCAAGGCCGTACAAGGTGCCTGAAACATGTAGCGATATCGCTACATGTTCCATTTTCGTGGCGTTTGGCTTCAAAGGTTTCAGTGTTCAAAAGTGCAGCGATGCGCTGACTGTTTTCGCAAAAGGCATAGAAAATGCAGCGATTCGCTGCAAGTTCTGGGCGACAAGGCGAGTGCGGTGCAGCGATGCGCTGACTGTTTTCACAAACGGTATAGAAAATGCAGCGATTCGCTGCAAGTTCTAGGTGACAAGGCGGAGTGCGAAGAGAATCATGCAAAAAGCAAAAGGCGTCGCATTTTCGCGACCCATCCAGGAGACCGTACAAAGTGCCGAAACGTGCAGCGATGCGCTGCATGTTCCGTTTTCGCGGGGCAGGAAGGAAGGAATAGCCAAAGGCCGCAATGCGTAGCGATATCGCTACATGTGCCATTTTTCGCGGAACAAGCTAGCGATAGAGAAGACATTGAAGCCGAAGATGCAGCGATATCGCGACAGGGAGCATTTTCGCGGGTGTAAGTGACAAAAGCGTACGGCATGAAAATACGTCGCGATTTCGTGACCCGTCGCGTTTTCGCGACCTGCACAGTTTCCCGCCAAAAAATAGTATGAACGGCCGAGAAGGTTTTTTGAGTTTTCGATGATTAAATGCTGCCCCGAATTAAATGTTTTGTGGATTTCCAAGGTAGTCAAAGTAAAAGACGCGCCCAGGCCACCGAGATTGAAGATTTAATGCATTCGAGGCTGTTGTTCGTGGATTGTCGTAACGGTTTCATGCACATGTTCAAAGAATCAAATTTAATGAAGGACCGCGAACGTTTCATTGCATTTAATTTTTGTTTCTTCGAGGCTGTAATCAAGGGGTCGTGTATGTAATTTCCAATGCACAATTGTAGATCACGAGGAGGATGGTGGCAAACATTTAATGTTGTAGAGAGGACGGACCTCTATAAAAACCAATGTAATTCTCATTTCAAAAGGTTGGGAAAAATTCTCTGCTAGAGACTGGAGATGCATTTGCAGGAATAACAGAGTTGGCTTCTAATTTGTCAAGCGGTTGTATGGGTGATTTCCTTTCTGTTCTATTGCATTTCTAATAGCTTTGTATTTCTTCATGGCTGTTGCATTAAAATTCTGCATATTGGATTTATGTACCGCCGTGAGAGTATGATTTCTGGAATGTAGTTTTGGAGGGTCTTCCTGCATACATCGTGCGAAGGTTTAAGTTAATAATTTTTATTACTTGCTGTTGTTGCATTTTTAAGTTTCCTGCTGCTATTTTCCCGGTCTTATAACTTCGGCCTGTGGCCATATTTCCCATTTCTTTCTGCAGTTTTTAAATCTCTTTCCTGCAACCCTTATCTTAAACCAAGTCTAGAATAGTGAAGGGAACCAGCCCACTCTGGAGATTGGTCTGGAAGCCATTTCTTGCTTCCAGCCTTTCAATGTTGGCCAGGTCTAGGGTGCATTTGTAAAATCCTTTCCTGTGGCAGATTTTGGACCAACAGTTCTCCTAGGAACTCCCTTAATGATCTTCTTTTAAATCTGCAGTGAGGCTTTCCTAGCATTCTCCTTCTTTCTCCTTGAGACCTCTTCTCTAGGGTCTTCAAATTTTTGTAGCTTCTCTAGTCTTCTTCTCAAGACTTCAATGAGACCTTCCTTGATCTCTTCAATCTATTTCTTCACAAATCTAGAATAGGGCTTTTTCTAGTCCTTCTCAATATTCAGTCTTCCAATATTGGAAGTTATTCAATGGTACCTCTTGTGGGTCTCTTTAGCTTCTTGAGCTAATTTCTTCTACTCCTTTAATCTGCAATTTTTAGTCTTCTATATTCAATGGATATCACCAACCTCCAATTTTCTCTTGGAATATTCTCTAGAGTCTCTTCTTCCTTCAATCTACAATAAGGCTTCTTTGGACTTTTCTCTCTTATGCAATCTACAGGTCTACAATCTTGCAATGGGATATTTTCCTTAGGTCTCCAAAATTTTGATCTTTCATTTGTTGCTTCAGCTACTGGATTGATTCTAAATAAGATATTCTTCCTAGCTCTTGTAGGAAGCTTCCCAACTTTCTTTGAACCTCATTTTCTTGCAATAAAGTATTAGAAATTGAAATGCTAAATATTTAACTCTAGAGATTAGTGAATATTCACTAGTTGACTTATCAAACTGGTGGAATCAATGTTGATTCCTAGTCTTCATGGGTTTTTCTGCAACCCTATGGAAAGACTCTAGCCAAATGTATTTTCAAAAAGTCTAAAAATGATATTTTTAATCTCCTCTCAATCTCACTTGTGGCTCTTCCTATTTCCTATAGATCTAATGTGTGCTATGATACCATTGTTAGCTTTTGAGGATGTATATTAATATAAATACAACCACAAGATGTGAAATAAGTAAGCTATGATAAGTATATGATAATGACACTATAATATGCAAGAAAATAATGAAATAAACTTCTGCAAGAATTCAGTAATATACCATTAATGAAAGCTCACAAAATAGTATAATGTAATATAATGGAGGACTTGAAAACTCCAAAAAAATAATGAATAACTACATTGTACCTTCTCACTACTATAATCACACTCTCTCTATATCACTCTCTATAGTCCTTCTACTCTCATACTCTCAAGGCCTATATATAGGAAGATATGTTTCTTGGAATTTACTCTACCCATAACTCTTCATCTACCTATTCTATGACTCATGTACATGTGTACTTCATGCACATTTATATCATTGCACATTCTAACACTTGTGCATTTATTTCTTGCTTGAAGTAACTACTCAAACCTTACTCTAAAGTAATCTCTTACTCTAGTTATGTACCAAAGGCGGTACATTGGCATGTACCAAATAATATAATATACTCTAACAATGTGTTGATTCTATTCATTTTGAAAAATTTTGTGAAATCTAACATGGTATCATAGTGGACGTGAATCTCCATTAATCAATTGATTGTTGTTGATAATTTGGATTCTACAACATATCTCAAGGGAAACTATGTTTGAAGTAACCAAGACATTTTTGTAAATGTAATATTAAGACTTGAAGAAGGATTTTTAATAAAAATCCTAGGTGGACTTGGATCATGAGGATCTCATTGGATTCAACAAATTTTCTCTAGGTAAAATATCCACCAATAGGTTCTTTTGTTCCTCTCATTGAAACTCAATCCTCTTTTATTTCTTTTGATTTCTAACTAGATGGATTTCCTAGTTTTAGGATTAAGGTTTTTAGGCTTATTGAAAACCTTATTTGTCTTTTATGATTTTAAAAAATAATCTATTTCCTTTCTCTTTTAGATTCTTGCATCTAACAACAACACATAGGAGATGATAAATTTTTGGCCATCGTGAAAGAAGAAAACAAGAGGCTAAAATTATTTAGACAGACCTCTAGTGCTAAATAAGAAATAAATAGACGTTTGTGTTTGGAAAATACCTCTGAGCCACTTGACAAACTTGATAAAATGGTACAATTGTTTTGCTACATAGGCATGAGAAAGGTCCTGATCGGTTGTGTTCAAAAAAAAATTCCTCATATTGACCTATAGATGATGCTATGGTTGGACCACATGTGCAAGTTAGAAGAAAAGCCCATTTCTTATGTTTTTCTCCTAGGAAGAAAGACTTTGTTGCTATGGTTGTACATGTAGATGATGAAATTCTCAAGTGGAATCATAGGATTCGATATCCCAACTATGGATCCTTGAAATACATGAGTCATTGTCAGATGGTTATTGGACTTCCACATATATCCTATCCATGTGGTGTGTTCAAGGGATGTATTCTTGGAAAGCATCATAGGAAGACGTTTTTGAAAGGGACTACAAGACAGTTTCTTGACCCCTTAGAGATCATACATAGTGATATTTGTGGATATATGTGTACATTTATTTTTGAAAAATAGGTATTTTTAATTTCTCTAGATATGTGTGGTTGTATACTATTCACACTAAGGATGATGTCTTTGAGAGATTCAAGACCTTCAAAACTCTTGTAGAGAATTAGTTGGATAGAAAAATTAGATGTCTTAGGACAGATGCAAGATATGAGTACATAAGTCATGTTTTTCATGGTTTTTTGGCTCTTCATGGGATTGCATATTAGATGACTAACCACTATACTCCTTAGAAAAATGATATCATTGAAAGGAAGAATAGAGCAATCATGGATGTGGCACAATGCATGGATGGAGTACAAATCTTAAGGTGAAGTTATCACTTGTCTAGCATAAATTACCAATAGGGTTTACACAAGGGTAGTTTAGGGTATGACACCTCTTAAGAGGTTGATAGGAGATAATATTGATGTCTTATTTTTGTATATTTGGGTCTTTAGCATGGGCTCACATACCCAAATATATTCATAACAAGACAATAAAAAATCATAGATGCATCTCAATGGGGTATTTAGGTACCTCAAAGGAATATTTCCTTGATAACCCTTAGAGCCATGAGATTTTAAATATAGATAGGTGTCATATTTTATGCAATCCTTCTAGGTGCTCTTATTCCATCACCTAAGATTTTGGTAAATGACTCTTCTAATCCTTTGACTGATTTAGATTTAGTTGTTCCTTTAGAGTTTTTAATAGGCTTTATTCCCATTATAGCATCTTCTTTATATTCATCTTTGAGTGGAGATCACTTTCCCATTAAGTTGACCCCTTCATAGGCAACACCACCAATAGATTTAAGGCATGTTGAGCAAGACATATTAGTTTAAAATACTCCAACTTTGCATGATGAGGTAAGAGGTGATTTTGAATTGGATTCTTTAGTGCTAGCTTCTAATGCTCCTTTGTCATATATTGTACATGATTTTTCTTCAATTCATTCAACACCCAAGGGGGTTAGGAAGATTTTAAAGGATGCTCAACTTATCTATCTCTATAGTGATATTGGAAGGCTCCTTCTCAAGCATTGCTCTTGAAGGTTGCTCATTCTCATATTCTCTTACATATCCTTTAGCTAAGGGTTATCTAGAGTGGGAAGATGTTATGCTTATGAAGTGTGAAGCCATGATGAAGAATGCAACATGTGAGTTTGATCCTCTTCCAGAATGGATGAATGTAGTCAAAATTAAATGTGTCGACAAGATCAAGTATACTTTAGATGGTAAAGTGGAGAATCTCAAGGAATTCCTTCTTGAGAATATATTATTTCAATAAGAGAAAGTTAATTATTCTAAGATATATGCTCCAGTGGCTATGATAGACTCAATCAGGATGATTCTATCTATAGTTGTCTCATATGAATAAAAGGGACACCATATGGATATGAGGAGTGCCTTCCTATATGAGGATATTTAGGAGGAGATACACTTACAAAATCCACCTAGGTTTAAGCTTGAAGGCCCTACCTCTCTAGTTTGTTATTTGACTAGGTCCTTGTATGTACTTAAGTAGAATCCTCATGCATGGTATGATAAGATTCCTTTTTATATAGTTATGGGTTTCAACAATGTGTGGCCAAACATGATGTTTATATCAAACATTAGGATGGGGAGACTTTTGTATGTTGATGATCTTCTCAGTATATCTATTTCTCCTACCTTGATCTAGGATATAAAGGCATGGATTTATTCCATTTTTGAGATAATAGATTTGGGTATTCTACACTACTTTTTGGGGATTCACATTAATCAAACAAATTCTAGCATCACCATTTCATAGCCTAAGTATGCTTTGGATATTCTTTAGAATTTTAAGATGGATGATTGCAAGTCTTCTTAGCTTAAATATTTTAGTTGACCATACTACTCCATTGATGGATGCTATGTTGTATTGAACTCTTGTGGATGGACTTCTCTACCTCACTCATACAAGACCTGGTATAGCTTTTGTTATCAGCCATTTTTTGAGGTATATGTTGGAATCTTAAGAGATTCGATGGAGCACAACCAAGAGGATTGTTAGATACATCTAAGGGGTTTATTAGATGGTTATTCAGTACTTAGTTGGCACCCCTCTAATTCTAACAAGATATTTAGATGTTGATTAAGCCATTAATTTGAACGAGTGATGATTCACCACAGACTTTATGTTCTATTTGGTTTGGATTTATTTATTGGTGCTCTAAATGCCAATTCACTATATCTTAGTCTTATATATAAGCTAAATAGTATATTACCAATGAGGTAGCTAAGCATTACAATTTTATTATTTTAATCCTTAAGGTCGATCTCTTAACCTTGACTTAAAGATAGCTTGTTTTTTAGTACAAATACCCCATCATACCAACCATTTATTTATTGGTTAGAGCGTAATTCTACTCTTTGATATTGAGATTATTTTGGTGTACACAAACACCACCATATACTTTGTCTATTTTTTGGTGTATATTTATTTTTAGCAATACTGAATAATGTGTTGATTCCTTTAATTTATTGAAACTACTATAAAATATAATATTTATCTTGCTAAAGAAAATATTAACCCAACCCAATGAATCTTGTATAAATTGTTTACTTTTAAGATAAATGGAAATCCATAAGAACATGGACTTTAATAAACTTTTTTATTCTATTTTGTGTCCATGTTATGTTTTATTCTTTTCTAGCATCTTATTTATGGTCAAATGTGAAATAGAAGATGAGATAATATTACATCTCAAACTATGTGTTAGTTTATCTGAAACCTTCTTGTCATAAAGTAAGGAATCCTTAGTTTGTACTACATTTACAATATTGTTTTTGTGTTTGCTATAGTTCCTTGAAGTAATTCTAAAAGCATTTTCTATTTATTTCACATAATTATCATACTTTCTAAAAATATTAGTTACTATTATGATCATAAATATTTTTATCTATAATTATTGTTACTATTGTGACATACATTTTTAGAACAATTTATTTTGTTGAGAGATGATATTATTTAAAACTCATGCTACTATGGTGAGGTATTAGTTAAAACTGATTAGGTAAAATGGTGAGAATAAGAAGTGGCACAAAACATTAGATAACATAAAATTAAGTTAATAATAAAATAAATCATAAACAAACTCAAAAATGGATATTGGATCAATTGATTAATGGATGTATTGATTTTTTAGCACAATTTTGCATATCTATTTATTTTAATGGTTATATATATATATGAATGATAAATGCTTTAATGAATTGCATTCAATAATTATATTTGTGAGTATATAAATCAATTAATTAGTTAATGTCATCAATGTTTAAGTGGTTTAATATTCCAAGATTAAAGTGTTAGTATTATATCTGTAAGTAAGTAATGTAAAGGCTCTTCATGTTATATTTTTTTCATATACCCATATTTTTTTAAATTGGTTATATGGGATTTAAATAGGCCCCACCCATATTGTATCATGACCACATAGTGGTATTACAAGCTTGGAAAATATGTATGTATAGCTTGGAAAAATTCGAACCTTGGTATCCTCCTTGAAATTTGAGGAATCTAACCAGTTGATCTAATGTTATTTGATATATACCCATATTGTTATTGAATAACAATTCAAAATTAAATATATTTCAAGAATTTTTTTTTGATAGGTAGCAAAATTTGTATACAGCGGGTTTTTGAAGGATCCCAAAACCTCATTTATAGTAGAAGCCGCAACTTAGATTTGAACCAATAGAAAAACAAAAAATATTGGGGTGTGCCCCTAGATCAAAACCTTGGGCCTTGAAACCCAGCCCCAGGTCATCAACCCGAACAAAATTAACCCATCCTGCTAATAAAAAAAGCAAAAACAGGGGTGCCAAGGTCCCTGGGACCAAACCTGCAGAATACGCTTGCTGATTTGAACAAAAGCTAAAGATTGGAAATAAACCTCCACCCATAGCAGCTCGGGAGCCCTGGGCCTAAGTAGACCAATTACCATCCCTGCCCGCCCTGCTGCATGAGGTGAACTCCCAAGGCAACTCCGGGCGGGGGCCCCGCACTAGGGAACTAATTCTCGTCACCATCGGGACCATCCCCCAGCCTGCGTCGGAGCTCCTTGAAGGCATTGACAGTTGTTGTAGTCACATTGGTAGTCGAGGTGAGTGAGTTGATCACCATGTCGAGGAGGATCCTAGTCGAGAAGATCCAAAACTTGTTCTCAAAATCTGAGCTGATCTCGATGGTTTTTGGGGCATCAACTTTGGGCTTCTTGAGTTTGGTCGAGGAATTGCTCCCATTAGGGATCGCCCCTCTTGCATGTCTTGCACCGAGGGTTGAAACACCGCCAGGGACCTGAGATGATGCCTTGCATTTTTGGGTAGGCATGCACTCTCTAGGGGATGGGAATCTTCAGGGTCACTGGGAATGTCCTCTCTGGACATAGAAGCAGCAGGGGAGGCAGTAGTCTCAGTGGGTAGGACATAGGCCAGGGGGAATACTCTGTAGTGGGGGTTGATGGGCCAGAGCATGGCAGTAGAGGATGGCCATAAGTCCTTGGTGGAAAGGGTGGGAGTGGTTTTTTTGGGCTCTGTCAATGGCAAGGCCCAAGGAGTAAAGCAAAAAATGGGGAGTGCTCAGCAAGGTGGCGCCACGAAGGTGGTTAACGAAACTCAGATGGAAACTGAATAACTCGTATTCCAATTCATCACATGTAATAAATTGCATCACGAGAACCAGGGCTTCATCAAATGGTTTGGGGAGGTCAGTTTTGAATAGAGTCGTCCTGTCCCAATTCTATTTCGGGAAGCGAGAGAGCTCCTCCTCCCAATTGTGTTTATCTCGACGAATGAACTTCCCCTTTTCCTCATGATGTAGACCAGTGACTTCAAATAGGAACTCTCTGGTGACTTTGAAATGCAACCCTTTCACCTAGACCTCACCTTCATCCCAGGTGTCCAGGAAGCCCTGGGTGATATCCTCATCAGGCCCAACAATTTTTATCAGAAAGGGGGTATACTCCTTGGCATCAATAAATACCCTAGCAGAATTAGATAGACAGAGGGTCTTGGGCTCGATGTAAATGGCCTTGGGAGTTGACATGGTGGGTTTGCAAATCACCCAGGGTAGAAAGTGCCAAAAGGAAGTGGGGCCGACAGGGGAAGAAGCTCGCCAGGAAAATACAGTAGGGATGGGGCAATGGAAGGTGAATTTGACAAGCCTCAAAGGGATATAAAGGCATGGGGAGGAAGCTAAAGAGGCAGCAAGGTATCGTATGCCTCAAGAGTCAATTTCTAGGGTAGGGGAAGACACAAGCAAAGAATGACAGGGCCAGCGAGGCGGATGGTAGGTTTGGCAATGAGGGGAAAGGGGCCTAGGGATGGACTCAACATGGTGTGCCAATAGAGGTAGCACAGAGGGCTATTCTTGCATAGGCAACAACCACACTCGGATTGCTAGGTCAGCGTAATTCTAGGACGTAAAGTCAGTAGCAAGACACTCGACTTGAGGTGGCACAGGCCCACACGTTGTGCTGACTACGAGCCCTATTGGAATGCTAATAAAAGGGGAGGTTTACGAGATGCCTTTGACATGGATGCTAGGGAGGAAGACACCTGGTGCTGCACACAACCTATTGGTCACCTTGAAATGACCATGATCATGGATGCCATTGGGAACTACCATCACGAAGAGAAATGTAGTAAGGTCAACGTCCCACATGCGATTGTGCCTGACATGGAGCCAGGTCGTCCAGGCACAGCACCAGGGGAGTCTAGGAGTCTGGAATGGCATCGATATTAAGGAGATCTTGGGACGCTGCTTGCACCAACCCAATGAGAAAATCCTTGGTCTAGATGTTGAGCCCTTTCGAAGAAGTTACGAGATTGGCCAAAAAATTAGCCACCCTATTTCCTTCTCTGTAGATGTGGTGGATGGAATGTTGGGGGAGCCCTGGAAGGATGGCCCAAACCTCTTGGATAATATTGTAGATGTGCCATGAGTTGTCCCCATTACTGAGGGTGACATTGATGATTTTAAGGGATTCACCCTCGATGATCACTTTACTAGGGGCCTTCTGGAGGGCGAGGATCCCGCGGAGTAACGCTGTTGCTTCTGCAAAGTTATTGGTTTGTGTGTCGAGAGCCTCAATGTAAGCCAAGATCAGGGTTCCAGAGTGGTCTCGTATGGCCCTGCAAGCTCTCAAGGGGTCGAATTTGCCCTTGGAGGCACCATCAAAATTGAGTTTGACCCACCCGAGAGGAGGGGCAACCCACCTGGTCACAGCTCTAGGGGAGGGGGCAAGGGGGGATGAACTCCAAGGTTGGTGAGGATAGAAGCCTCACTCGCCTTCCAAGGAGGGCTACTAGGGGGGAGGGAGCGAGAGTTCTCAAGGGCAAAGGCCACGACCAACCGAGGGTTGCAGGTCGGGGAAGAGAAGGCTCACCCGTTATGCTCAAGCCAAATTTTCCAAAGCAGGTGGGGAAGGTAGAACGCCCAAAGGGAGCGAAGGGTGGGGTGGACGAAGGGATTGGGCCATTGGAAAAAGAGGTCAATGATGGAGCTGGGGAGAATCCACTGTATGGAAAATAGGGTGAGGAGGTGGCCCACGGCCTCGAATATGAAGGGGCAAGTGAGGAAGAGATGATTGGTTGATTCCTAGGCAGCACAGCAAAGGAAGCATCTGTTTGGGATTTGGAAGCCCCTCCTAGCCAAATTCTCAATAGTAAGGATCTTATTCTAGATGGTTGCCCACATGAAGTAGTTGATCTTAGGGATCACCTTTTTGGCCCACACCTGCTTGACCATGAAAGGAGCCTCCACTGGGTCCCTTTGGAGGGTGTAAGTGGATTTTATCGAGAAATAGCCACTACTAGTGCCATGCTAGACACATTTGTCCTCCCCCCCATCGAAAGGGATGATGGTAGTCTCGAGGAGGTGTTGGAGCTTGACAGCTTGAATCGGGTGGTGGGCATTCAATATGGGCCTCTAGGTGCCTTTCCCTTGATCCTTGACCAAGTAGTCTGACACATTAGGCCCTTTGGAGGCTACCAGGCCCGATTTAAGGACTCTGAGGTCGTTGTCAGCACTCAAGGCCTCATCTTGGATCCACCTATCCTCCTCAAAGTCGATGTTGGCCCCATCACCAAGTATCCATTGGGTCCATTTCCTAATAATTTCCTTTGTGAGGGTCATGGATTTCCAGAAGGCCGATCCATCTCTAGTCTGGAAGTTGCTAAGGAAAGGGTGTTGATGGAGATATTTTATGCGCATAATACTGACCCATTCATATAGGGCATTCATGAACACCTTCCACGCTTGCTTGCCCAGAAGGGCTTTGCTCATAAGGGGGACCCACCTAAGCCCGATCTCTCCATCCTATTTAGGCCTATAGACAAGGGGCCAGGAGACCAGGGGGATCCTCTTCTTATCTTCACTACTAGACCACAAAAACCATTTTTGGATTTGTTCAATATGGGCTGCAATTGAGGCCAATATTTTGAAGATAGACATGAAGTACATTGAAATAATTTGGAGGATAGCAGACGTAAGGGTGGGCCTACCCGCCTAGGAGAGGAGGTGACCCTTCCAAGAGGCCAATTTTTGCTGGACCCGCTCGATCAGCCCACTCCACAAGGCCTTGGAAAAAACTCCTGTGAATAGGGGTAGCCCTAGGTAGGTGGATGGAAGGGTGTCAGGGGTGCAGCCCAGGATCTGCCTGATCCAGGCTTGCCTAGGTGAAGGAAATAGATTTTCTTTTATGGAGATTGATCTTCTGCCCAGCTGCCTCTTCATACAAGATCAAGATATGCTTAATTACCTTGGCTTGAGGGACCAACATAGAGGTGGCAAGAATGGTATCAACCATGAATTGTTGATGGGACACTAAGGGCAGCTTAGGTGCAAGTCTGATCCTAGATATGAGACCACAATAAGTAGCGCTCGAGATGATGCGGCCCAGGGCCTCAGTCAGGATAATGAAATGAATCGAGGATAGGGGGTCACCTTGACGAAGGCCTCTATAACTATAAAAGAACTCAGTCAGGGAGCCATTGATCAAGACAGAGAACCAAGGGGAAGACACACAGTTATTGATGAGGTTGACCTAGGAAGGGTGGAACCCAAACTTGAGGAGGACGCTAGAGAGGAACTCCCGGTTGACTCTGTCGAAGGCTTTATTCATGTCAAGTTTGAGCAAGAAGGACAGCTTATTGGAAAGGAGGGCGGAGTGAAGGACCTCATGGATGATGATGACCCCATTTTTGATAAGCATTCCTTTGATAGAGCTTCCCTGGTTAGGGGAAATGATCAAGGGAAGGATGTCTTTGAGTCTAGTTTCCAGGGATTTGTTTAGGATTTTATAAAGGACGTTGCACAGGTTGATGGGGTGAAAGTGGGCTAGGGATCTGGCCGCTTGGGACTTGGAAATTAGGACAATGAAGGTAGAATTGATGCCTCTAGGGATGGAGCTAGCAAACTAGAGGTATCAAATGGATGCACACACTTCTTGGCCAATGAGCTCCTAGAAGGATTGGAAAAATCGGGGGGGAACCCGTTCGGGCCTAGGGCAAAATTTGCTTTCATGGAAAACACAACTGAGTTGATTTCTTCATACGAGAGGGGTCGAAGAAGCATCTCATTTGAATGGGTCGGTACCAAGGGAGAATGTGCTCCAGCAGGATCTCCACCACCAAGGGAGACAATTGAGGCTCATCATCGAGGAGCTCTTGAAAGAAACCCACAGCTTTGGCCCTGATATCCTCCTCCTCTTTGGTTACCCTACCATCACTATAGATAAGCTCAAGGATTCTATTTGAGCTCCTATTTTTGAGGATAAAGGTGTGAAAAAACTTAGTATTAGCATCACCATCAGCCATCCATAGGGCCCTCGACTTCTGTCTCCAGAAGGTTTCCTCCCTGGCTAAGACATTGTGATACTCGGCTAGGACTGAGCACTCCTCTCGTGCTCCTGGGTCCTGGAACCCTTCCTAAAATCTGAGATCAAAATATTCTAGTTGTTTCTTAAGGGTTTATTTTCTCTCGAAGATGTTGCCAAATACCTCCTTATTCCATATCTTGAGCTTGTCTTTTAGGAGTCTCAATTTTTGGTAAATTTACTCAGCAGGGTGCCCTAGGACTGGGCAATCCCACTAGCAGGCCACCTGGGCCCTGAAATCCGAGTGGTGGAGCCACATGGACTTGAAGTGGAAGGGGCACTTATAGGAGGTATGCTTACCAACTTTAAGGAGGATGGGGTTATGATTAGATCCAACTTTAGGAAGGGCCAATAGAGTTGCGTCAACGAACAAGGGGATGACTTCCCTAGACAGGAAAACTCTATCCAGTCTGACCTGAATGAGTTGGGCTCATGCTCTTCTGTTAGTCCAAGTGCACTTGGATCCTTTCAGGTGAATGTCCATGAGCTTGTTGGAATTAGCGAAGGCCCGTAAATCCTCCATACTTTTAGTTATCGTCACTAGACCCCCACTCTTGTCAGAGGGAAAGAGGGTACTATTGAAGTCGCCCGCAAGAATCCAAGGGAGAGGAGCAAACACCCCCCTCATGATTTTGATTTCATTCCATAATGCCACTCTTCCATTCAGGCTATTGGGGCCATAAACATTGGATAGAATCCAGGACTGCCCTGACTTTAAACAGTGGATCAGGATGTTGGTGATTCTGGGGGATGATGAAATTAGTCTCACCTCAAAGAAGCACGGGTCCCAAAGACATAGTAGCCCTCCAGCTATGCCCAAGGCCAGTATGGACAAAAAATCATTGTTCCTCCATATAGCTTTGGCGACCCTCGAGGAGGACACTTCATCAAGTTTGGTCTCCTGAAGGAGGAGAATAGTCAGCATGTGGTCCTTGCAAAGCTAAGCAAGGATCCTTTTCTTGGGGGTATCATTGAGCCCCCTCACATTCCAGGTGATGAGCTTCATTTGACACCCTTGGGGAGTCTCTTGCCTCCCTTCCCATCCTGTGTGGGGGGTTTGTATCTCTAGGAATCAGCTTTCAAAAAACTCATAAAATAATCAAGGAGGGTCGCTTGGGAACCGCTAGCAATATCGTCCTCAGTGAGCTTGTTACGCTGGTCACCAAGGGTGGGACGACCTCTCTTATTTTTTCTTCCAAATTTAGTGGTAAAATTCTTGCTATGGGTCTTTTTGGGGCTAAAATCTTTAGGCTCGGACTGGGAACTTCCAGGATCGGCCTTCATAGACCTCTCAAAACTACACTCTGAGGAAGGGTGGGAAGAGGGGAAATAAGGAATGGGGGGAAGGGGATCGAGCTAGGGGTACCGGGGGGGTAAGGGGCACCCCACCCACCAGGGGCAAGGGGGAAGGGTGGGGGTTTGGGGGACTGACAACTCGCAAGTCAGGGAAGGGGCTTCCTCAAATCAGGCTAGGGTGAGGTCGACCTACGGGCCTGTTTGGAAAATAAGGGTCGTGGTGACCTCGAAGGATATTTCCTCTACACACATTAGAGGTTTTGAAATACTGACAAGAGGGGGTTCAATTTTAATACATACCTAGGTATGAGCACCCAAAGTATTGGGATCCACCTGGTTTTCCTCAGTAGTAGTAGAATCTATCTCTTTTGTGCACCATCCTAGGGTGTTGCGATCGTCGTGTGGGGACCCACAAGAGGGGGCCCTACTGGGTCGAGGAGGGGGGTTCTCACGGTGCGATGCACTAGCCTTCTTGGAAGAGGGGCATTGGTGGGGAAGGTGCCTCTGTGTGCTACACAAGGGGCAGAAGGTGGGTTTATTCTCATAGATCAGGTTTTGACTCCAAAATAAGGATCCTAAAGAAATAGTAACCATTGAAGGGAGTTCAAATTTGAGGTTTGCATTGATGCAGAACCTGACATGGACCATGTGAGACCCTGCCTTGGTAGCAATATCGAAGGCAACTAGTTCACCAACTACTTGCGCAATGAGCCTCAGGACGTCCTCCTACCACAAATAAAAGGGGAGTTCAGGGAGGTGAACCCAAATCAAGGCGATATTAATGCTTTGGGTGTTGGGATTAAAGTCAGTTCCATAGTGCCTGAGGAAGAGGCTTTTGCACCCTAGGAACCAGGGCCCGCCAGAGAAAATCTTGTTGGAGTCATCACTATTATTGAGCTTGATGAGAAAGAAACCCTTGGTTAGGACCACAAGCTGCATGTGCCCTAAAATTTTCCACTTGGAGGTCACCCAGCGTCGGATGGTTTCCATGTTCGGGCGCCCTCCTATAAATTTCCCCACCAAGGAGAAGGAGAACCCTGACACAAATGTCGAGTAGACATCATCCTGGATGGAGATGTGCATCCCTTTTAGAGAAATCCCCGAGCCCAGATCCCAGGGCTAGGCGCTAGCCCCAGACAGGATCTGCTAGAAAGAGGGTTTGGGCCTCCCTGGGGCAGAACCCTGACCTTTGTCGAGCGGTTTTTTCCCAAGGCCTACACTCGCATCAATGCTTTCGAGGGGCCTAGCACCCATAATACCATCCCCACCTTGCTCACTTGCCTATCCTAGCCCCACGTCTGGCCTAGATCCCGTAGTAGAACCTGCAGGCCCAGACTCAGAGGTTGCACCCACTTTCGATCCTGCTCCCTCTCTTGCGCCTACGTTCGCTCCTGATCCTGCTCCGTTCGCTCTTGCTCCTGCTCCTGCCATCTAATTTCCTCCTTGATATCTATTTCATGAAATTTTTATACATAAAAGTTATTTTATTTTATTTTTAGAAAATACACCCAAAAAAAATATGCGTTAAACATGTGTGATACATATAATTATTGTTAGTCTTAAATTATTTTTCTATATTTATACATATAACCAATATAAAAACAATATTTTAGCTTTCTAATCTCAACCATAGTTGCAATCCCTTTTAAATAGAGTTTCAATTACATTGTAGATCTTTTTATATAGTTATAGCAACTTTGGTGCTAATGTGTTGAGAAATATAACATGGAAAACTCATAGTATAGACTTATCATTATGTCAAATTGATTGCAACTAATAATTAATTGTATTTGTTCTACTACATCTACAATATGTGCCTTCATTATCCTTGAAAAACCATATTTTTCCTTACTAATTCTTAATATTTATCATTATGACATTTATATTCCTAGTAATTCAAGACTCCACCCTCTCCTAAGAAATCCACGTTTGTTCCAAGCTTTGCACATTTCATTCTTTATTCTTCCTATGTCAAGCATAAATAAAACTAATGATAATACTGGTTACTTCCAAAATACAAGAAGAGATTGCATTATTGTTGCAAGGTAATTATATTAGTTTGATTCTTATTTTTTAAAATATTTTATTAATTTTTTTCTAAAATCTTACTATATCTTATGACAAGCATCACCATCAAATGGCCTTATTTCCTAGACACAATTATTTTATATATAATAGTCTTCATAAGGAATTGATGTTTATATTTGAACTTGGCTAGCCTGGATAACAGTCCAACGACATACCACTAGGGTATACCTCTGGGACATTGATGTTTATATTTTCTTGTCAAATTTATGATAGTAGTTAATATAATTATTACCCAAATTATTAAGTTTCTCACTTATATTTATGATTTCATCCAAATTTCTATAATATTAACTAAATATTTTTTCAAAATTAAGCAAACTTTTCTTTAAATTTTAAATTATTTCATGCACAACTTGCATCTATAAATGATGTCCCATCTAAAATAATGGTATAAGTTATTATTTTTGGATTAAAAAAATCTAATATTTAAATTATAAACTATTTTCATTGTCAAAGTTCTATTATGTGTATAAGAAAATATTGATAAAAAAATAATTAGACTAGACAAGCGTTGAAGTCATAATGATGCAAAAGTATTTTATAGGTTAAAAAAAGTGCATAGAGATAGTTTATAGCAATGAACGAATTATGTCTAAGGTTTAGATGATATAAGAGATCCATTTAATATGGGAAGATATTTAAATTTACAACTTGATACATGGGGTAATTTGATGTGATCAAAGCTAACAATTATATTGTGTATAAATTACCCTTGCTTCATTCCCTATTTAATATTATGTATTCCACTATGTACCTTTGACTAAAATCTATGTATTAATGTTTCAAATACCTCTGATTGATGATCATTGTATATAAAGGACTTAAGGACGCTATATTTGGTTTCTATTTTGAGCATTATAAAGCCACTTTGAGAAACCAAGACATCTAACCATGCAAGGTTCAATGTGAGTAATACTCCAAAAATAATATTATGTAGAAATATGAGATCAAGTTATTGAAATTTCCTTAGCTATTAAAATCTCTAAGATGATGTTTTATTAGGAAAAAAAAGTCACATCCATTTCGCATACCTATTTATTTTATTTTACTAAAGCTAATCAATTGATTACTAGTAATCTAAATTATTGGCTTGTTAATTTGTAAATATTCTTAATAGTTAACTTCTTCATTTAAGAGATCTTTCATGGCTATTCAATATATTAAAAGTAAAATATAATAAATAATAGTAATAATAATTTTAAGGAATTAACAAATATTGGGGATATTTCATTTCTTGTTATGCATGGTTGCTCGTTAAAATCATCATTACTTATAGTTATGGATAGGCATCCAAATTGATGCAAGTTTAACTACTCACACTAAATTATTTTATTTAGTGAAGCTTCAATTATGTTTCAGGTGTCTATGAATTTACATCGAGTGAAGTTACATCAATGGTCAACATGTGATTTTATACAAAAAGTACTAATTTCACAATGCATGTGTTTGTCATATCCAATTTCTTCATGTACTTGCACCATTAGATAGTGAATAGAAGAATCACTTCTCTGGAAGCTCAGAACATGGGATATCTAGTTAAAGTGATGAATGTAGTGTGTTTTGGAGACTACAAAGTTTTTAATACAACTATATTTAAAGAATATTTTGTTTATTCAATTTTATTTCCCTTGAATTACAAATTGAAAGAATACTTGTTTACTTTTAATATCTTATAATTTTTGAATTTATGGATTGAATTAGAGATATTGCATTTGGCTTGTTACTTGCTTAAAAAAATTTCATATGCTACTTTTTAAAGATATGTCTCTATTTCATCTTCAATGCTAGATTTATGTTTGGACTCCAATGAGTCATCTTCTTTTGCTTTTCCATCTCTTTTTGATGAATGAAACTATACATGATTTTGTTATATGGGGACATTATTTTATATCTACTAGGTTTTTATTTAGAGAGTATTCTAACTAGATTATACCCTTGGTATATCCTTTCATAATTAAGGCACATCCTTAGAACCATAATTAATTATTATATAGGGTATGATAGACACATAATCTATATAAACTATGGAAGATATGCTTCAAACTTTATGAACTCTTTATGGTACATTTTATATCCATTCATCTTGTACCTAAAGTATATTTTCTATTTGTTTACCTTATAACTATGACTCAACTAGACATATTTATATTATTAATTGTACATATATTGTTGGTCTTTGTTTGAGAGTCAAGGTTTTTTTCAATTGTATTGTATTATATAATTTTTAATTGTTGATTAGAAATGGGTTATAGGTTTTGAGGTTGTGTTGTTAGAGCTACAATATTGGTGATTGTTAGGGTGATTGACATCACATAACATGTAGTTTTTTCTTGAGAATAATTTCCTATCAAAGCAAAAAATATGTTTCTTTATATTTTAACTTCATCCTTAATCTCCTCTAATTCATATTTTTATCTACAATGTCATTCATCATGATTGTAAGATCCAAATATACTACAATATCAATTTTCACCTCTATCTTATTTATAGAATAGTGAAAAGAGATGAAAGGGAGTTTTCCTATGCAATCTAAAAATGTGATAATATTATTGGGAATTTGCATTCTTATTTAGATGGTATTTCCCATGGTGATGTTTATCTAGTTTACATAAAAAATGTTATATTTCCATTAACTAAAAGGTTCAAGCACCTAACTTGGCTCTAAGACCTATGTCATGATGACTTGTTTTGTAATATAAAATATTTTATATGGGAACTTATTTTTTAATACTCCATTGAAAGAGTGTGAAATGACCACCAGTCTTGGTATTCTAACCTCATTATAAATTTTAGATGTTAAGGCAAGAGTGAAACACCTTTACATCATCCTCCTTTTTAAGGAGGAATCTAACCTTATTGGGGACCACTTGATTATTTGCTTATATTTTAGAGGATCCTATAGTATTCCCTTAAAATGTTTGAACATGTTCTCAAATTCCTGTAGGATTTGCTTAAATTCTCTCTATCCTTATTTCAAAAAGCGATAATTTATTTTAAAATATTCTATAATTTCTACCTAAGTTTATTTATTATTAAATTATATTCACTATTGTAAAAAATAATTCATAAATATCAGGGGGTTTAGAACAAGTTATGGGAATGAAGAGTTACACACCTATTGATTTAGAGAATTAGTTTGACTTATATTTTAGTTGATGTTCCCCTAAATCCATGTCTCAACAAGGTTGGAAGGGTTTTCCATAGGCTTTCCCTAAAATCTAGATTTAGTTCAACTCCCTATTATCATCACTTTGAATCTAATCTAAACTAACTATTTACATGAAATTAAATATACACATTAAAGTAAATACATAAATTAAAGTGTATAAATTAAAATGCATAAAGTAAAGTGCATAAAGTAAGTGTATAAAGTTTTTTTTGAAAGGAATGTAAGCAAATATTATTGTTACATTGTAGTGACGATAGCATATAATCAATCAATACATGAGAACTTTAATAACATGACCATTCATTCATTTTATTATAAAATTGATAAGCAAATGATAATATGGTCTAGAAGGGTGGTACCCAACCATCATGCCCTTAACAAACCACAAGGTGGTGCCTCTAATGGGATGCAAAGGACTTGCCAATTTATTACAACCTCATGAGTACAAAGCACAATATGGGTTTCATAGAGTGTAGCTCTAAATTATCAAGGCTAAAAGATGAATACTATGAGGGCCCTAGGATCCTATTTATAGTAATAATTTACCCCTAAATTACCTAGGGTGAAAATAATTACTTCTAGTAAAAGTAAAGATTTAGGGGTAACTTTAGCAAATTTTTGTATCTCCAAATGTTACATGCCTCTAAATATACCTCTAATAGGGTTAGAAGCCTCCAAAAATTCTTAGTATGCCACAAAATGATAAAAATATTACTGTCTAGAATATTTTCCTCAAAATTTGTACAAATTTTTACTTTGGTACCTCTACTGAGTGATTCAATCATCCTAATAAGCAATTCATTCATAGCGTTGAGTGAATTTATTTCACTAACAAGTTAAATGAATCACTCCTTAAGTGATCCAATGTATTTGCTAAGGCATTGCTCTTTCAAGCCAATTGCTAGATTCTTTGAGAAAACTACATTTCTTTCAAAACTCAATAAAATTTTAGGATTTTGAAGGGTTTTCTATTGTTTTATCCTCCTCTACCATTGTTTGCTTCAAAAGTATGCAAAATTTTATGAATTTAGTATCGAGGTACTACATTTATGGTAACTTCATGGGACGTCAAGCTTGATTGGCATAGAATCCCAGACCTACCTATATCCTTTAGGTACAAAGTATACAAAATTTGGATCTTTTCTACAAAATTTGACAAAACTAGTATCTCCATGGCACCTTAATCCCCTTAATTTATTTTGAATGGAAATAGGCTCAACATTTTTTCCACTCACTCTCATTAAGTAATTACACTATTCTGAGGTCTTCTCCTGCTAAATCTTCAAAAGGGTTCTCTAATAATTCATCCCCCTTGGTATCCAACTATTTCAATTTGGCTAAGATTGGCTTTAATTTTTTACATACTTCAAAATAATTCCCTTTATTGAAATTATTATTCTCTTCTTCAATCATGGCATGGATGACATCATCATCCAAGATGTGTTTCCTATTAGCAAAGAATTTTGGTAATCCTACAATGACTACCCCTTGCATTGTTTTTTCATTTCTTGAACCTAAGCTGTTAGAGATGACAAGTTGCCTTTGTAGGCTTACATATTCTTTGTACATCCACGACCCTTCTGATCTTCTTTACCATATTTTTTTTATCTATCCTATGCTATTGTACATGTTCTTGGGTCATTGATGCAAGAAATTTCAGGACCTCTTGATGTCTACCTCTTGTAGAGAGCTATTCTTCTATTTTTCTTACCATATTCTTGGTTATTTTGAACCTCCCTCTTATAGAAGATATGATCCTATTATATTTATAGGAATTTTTTACCTCTTTGATGTGATCCCATGTGTCCTTGGTTGTTTGGATCTCTTATACAATATTTAGGTCAACCTCCTTTTCTATGGGTCTCAAAGATTCCAAATACTTTATTTTGTTGGTCCTTTTCCACATCTTCTTGTAATATACTTTGCACTTTGGTAATTTCTTGAATGATTTTTTCAGACTCAAAGAGTTGGGCTTTGAGGTCTTATACCTATTTATTCAAGTAATCCTTTTTTACTATATTTATCTTAAGTCCTTCATTCTCTAGTCATAGTAGATCTCTCTCAACCTTTACCATGATCAATTCAGCCTCCAATATTTTATTCTTGAGTAACTTTATTTCATTATCAAGTGCTAGTTGACCATATTTCATAACCACACCTAGTGTAAGTCAGTTTTCCAACTAATTTATTTGATAAGGATCTAATTTTTCCAAGTCTAGTTGTGATACCCTAGCAATTAAGTTAGTAGGGTTTTATTTTTCTTTGATAATATTGACCTATAGAACTTCAACTCAATATATTAGATCTCATTTTGCTAACAACTATGAGTAGAGGATCATGGAAGCTCTAGAATTTTTCTTGGTGAGTCTCATATACTCCTTCCATATCTTCTATTTTATAAAAAGCACATCCATTTATTTTGTTGTTTCATATTCTCTAACCTTGAGGACATAAATGGCCCTAGATCCTTATATCCTTTTGATAATATGAGAGGCTCTTGTAGACTCAGATCCTTGGGTAGGGAATATGGGTATCATCGCCTACAAGAGAAGTTTTTTGGCCTATGATGGATGGAAAGTAGATGTGGTGGACACAATGGGTGGATCAAAATACATGGTGGCAATGGGAAATGTTGTGGAATTAGGAGGAGTGGGTTGTTACACAAAATCAATTAAGGTTTGAAAGAGGCATAATGGTTTACACAATAGTAGGGCAATATTTAACTAGCTATAAAATTTGAGTGGTGATGAGGGGGGTGGAGTACCCCTTGGTGACATATGGAGTGAGTGACTTTTATGAGGAGATACATGGGTTGTGTTGGTGGAGGATGAGAGAAGAACAAAACAATAGGAAAGAGGAGGAGTAGGGATAGGAAAAAAAAAAAAGAGGTAGGAAGAGATAGGGGAGTAGAAGTAGAATAAACAAAAATTATAGAGGGAGAACGTGGAAGTGGATGGTGAAACTATATAAGGAGGCATGAAGGTAGTCATGGGCATTGGATTGACTAGTCCTTGGCTTAGATGAGGGCTTCCTCATAGGATTTTCTCTTCCTCCACCTAGGCATCCTAATATTTGTATTACCTTTCTATCGTTGTGGTCGCCTCTCTAACTTTGATCATCGTTTGTTGAATAGTTGCACTAACTATTGCTATAACTATTGCTAAAGTGGAATATGTGGTTGATATAGAATTTTTTTATGCCAACCTATTTCTTAGGTTCTATATCTATGGGGCTAAGGTTCTTGCTATTATTTTTGCTTCTATGAATATATTTTCTCTCTTAGTTCCTTTATATTGTGCCCTTTCCTAAGTGGCAAAGAGCTCATCAATGAGTGGACCATCCCTTATGGTTTTAATCATTAAGTCAATTTCATACCACATTCTCTACCAAACTAAGATATTCTTGTCAAAATATCCCATCTTTTGGATAGCCCCTAAAATTTGATGATTTGGATTAATGTGTAGATTGAAGTAATCTTTTACTTTAAGATAGAAGACATACCAATCTCAGACATTATCATCCCTTTGCTAATACCTCAATATTCCTTTGGTTAGTAGTCTAAAGCAAGATTCTTATAGGAGAGGTTTTGCAAATAATAGGAGATCATGGACCTTGCAAATGTGCCTTGTGTGAGAAGAACATAGAAACATTATATTATCTACTTATTCATCGTCCCTTTGCCTAAACCATTTGGGGCTACCTTTTCAAAATGTGATAATATAAGATCCATTGATACTAAAAAATTGATGATATATCGGATTAATTATTATAAAGCTAAAGAATTATGTATTATACATTGGATTGATCATGGAATTATTTGTTATAATTCATGGATTGAAAGGATTAATAGATATATTTAAATTAAATCTCAAAATCATACCCAAGTTTAGAAATGTATTATTGTCTTTCTTTCAAAATATTTATAGACATAGTGCTCATCATGAGAATCAAGTGTGTAAAAAGAGGTGCTAGCCTTTTGGTTACAAAATTTTATTATACATGAAAAGATTATATGCAACAATGGGGATTAACACAAAGGTTATGCTTTGATCTATGTAAAATATAAATTTTTAGAAATTGACTATATCAAATTTAATTTTGATAGTGATTCTAAAGAAGATCCTAAAGGATCTAGTGGAGGTGGTATTTTTTGAAATAATAAAAAATATGTTCTCATTTACTTAGAATCAAATGGAACTTCAACTAACAACCATATAAAGGCTAGGACACTTTTTATATGAATAAATATTATAATTGAAAAAGGATGAAAATTCATATCAATTGATGATTATACATAAATTATCATTAATGCTATCAATAAAAATAGATATGGAATTTGGATTAAAAATTAACATTATTGCTAATATTCATCAACTATTGTTGGAGGTATTCTATTGGAAATATAAGCATATATAGAGAGAAGGAAATCAAGTAGCAGATAATTTAGCCAATTGCGATGTTGATATTTGTCTCAGCAAAATTTGATTTTAGAAGGTAATTGGTTGAGTGGGATTTTATCTCTTAATAAAAATGATGTCAAGAAGCTAATTTTGGAAATACAACAGTTTGAGGAAAATAAAAAAATTATTTAATAGAAAAGGAAACAAAGAATATCTTTGATAATAAGTAAATTTGGATATGATTTAAATGACCTGGCAACAAATGTAATATGTTATTATTTTGATGTGAGTGACCCCTAGTAGAAACCACACATAGATTGTTAATAAAACATCATCCATAAAAGTGCATGTAAATTATTGGGTTTTAGACTCATCATTTTTAAATTCATCCTCTTTCTTGAGTATTGTCTAAAATAAACAAATACTCAATTTTATCTATTGTATCTCAATCAAATATAGATAGACTATTTAATGGTATTATTAGAGTTCTCCCAAAGCTCGATGTTATTACTATCTTACTTTCTAGTAAAAGAACCTTGGAATTCAATTTGCTTTTATTAAGAAATTACTCTTTTCCTTATGAATTGGCACTTCGGGATTCTTGCTTTTGCCTCTTCTTAAATATGCATCTAATAAACATTGTTTGAAAAGTCCATGCAACTCCATATTAGTAACTATTTTTTGTGTTTCCTTATTAACCTCTTTTTATTTTGATTTTTGAATATAATCGATCATTAGTTTAATCATAATCCCCCTTCTTTTTAATCCCATATGAGGTGTCTAACTAGAAAAAATACTAAATGCATTATAGAATGATAAGAAGGATTCCATTGGGATAGAATTCATATTTATGAGTTTAATATCACTTTCTACTGGAATTATCAGATGTCAAAATTATATCCCGTACATTGTAATTTATTTTATCACTATTTTCCTCAAGTATTTGGATTAATTCCAAATGATATCTTACCTAATTTTAATAAAAAGAGGCTCCTTATAATATTTGTATTCATTTTTTATTTTACTATTAATAACAAATAATCTTAACCCTCATGCTAATTGTTATCATCTCATATCATCTCAGTCAGAACAATCATACCTTATGAGGAGCAACACAATAGGGTCGCATTAAAGAGCATGGGATTTGTCTCAATCGAGGGCCACCAAGAGTTTTTACAAGGTCAACTTATTGTTAAGATATGATATTTGTTGTGCAATTGCACTTAAAATGGTAAAGTAATACGAGGGAAAAAATAAACAACTCAACAAAATAAAAGGGGGGTGATGTGCTAAAATATCTGCTAAGATCCCTCTGCACAACAAGCCTGAATGCTATGTGCCAATGGTGAACTCTTCCACTCCCCAACATATTTAAGCACAAATGAGAGTCATTAATGTAGGCATGCATAAAAAGGTGGTTTAATAGGAAGCCATAGATGGTTGATCAAAAAATTGAGGGGCCATCAAAAAATTAACACAGGTCCCTCACATACATACGTCAACAAAACCCAACACAAGTAAAGACTACAAGTACACATACAATATAGAAATAGTTTTGTAGGAATTCATAGACAACTAATCCAAAAATTGATGCAGACCTCCATATATATATAATAGAAAGGGTTTAATTTACCCATAAGCCGCTTAGGAACCAACTAATATACAAAAGTAAATGAATGGAGAGCCTACAAAATAATACAATTGTAAACTTTTTGATCATTTATAAAGCTAACACTACTATTTATAGATTACAAAGAGGAGGATTTCCCTCCAAAACTCATGTAGAGATTTTAAGATGACTACTACTTCTAACATTGGGTCATATTTTATCTGAATTGTCCATCCCCCAAAGGTTCTCTAGATCTGGTACTTTAAATGCAAGATGATTCTAAGCCTTCATATCAACAACTACCACAATTATTTTCACATATCATTTTTTGGAATCCTCACAATCTAGGTGTAGAGGATTTTTTCTTTTAATGCTCTAAATTTGAGAGTGGATTCATCATGGATTTTTAGCTACCATTGTCCTTTCTAAGAGGTATGCAACATTCCTTTTGTAGTAAAGTATAGTACTTTCTAGAAGATTGCACACCTAAAAAAGTATTAACTTTTTAGGATGTGGCACCTTTCTTTGAAAGTTTTCCTCACCATATGACCTCTAAAATTTTCTTAACTTAAGACTTATAATCGTCAAACCCCTGATATCAAAACTTTTACTATCTCCTTTTTTATCAGACCTAATAAAGGTTTGATCTTTGGTATTTTTCTTGACTAACCCTCCAATACTTAGAATTTCAGTCAAAGGTTATCTTTTAGTGCTAGCCTACTTCTTGTACTTTTCCTTTATTTTTGAAATATATAGTGAGAAATCACTACAATTTTGGCAACTTAAAGGGGATATTTAGGTTTCTAAATATAAGGAACCCAAGGATATTGGTACCTTAGCTCATTGGTCATGGAGTTGGGAAAGACTCTACTTGGCAAAGTTAAGGAATTTTAGTAGTATGTATGTCTAAATATCATCTCTCCAATTGTTAGGACTTCCATCATCCCATGATTTTGGGACTACTATGCTACATATGATATATATACAAGGTTTTATGTAGGTAGTCTTTATCCATTGGGCAAGGAGTCAAAAAGGCCTCCCACTAGCTTCTTAAGTCCTCTTTTTCTTTTTTCTCTAGTTTCTTGGGTGAAAGATCATCATCCAATAAAATTGGGACTTCTCGACAATTTTTTCGATGCAAATAGACTAGTACCATGGATAGACATATTTCTTGGTGAAGCAGGATTGGTACCAGTATGGACTTCCTCTTTGTTTTTTACCCTATTAGCATGCACATTCCACATCTAACTCAAGTTCTTTGCCTCTTCTTCACTTCTAAAGGGGTGGATTGCTTCCTTCTAGCTTGGGGAAGTGTCCAAATCTACTTGCTTAGACACCTTCTATATAGTGGATTCCACTACCTTAGTTATCCTCTAGACCATTTGATTATTTATTTGGCCTTGGGGCCTGTCAAGAATTGCTACTTTTGTCTCCATGTACTTCTCATTTTTCAAATTGGTGTAATATGGTCAGGAGTAATAAGTTGTTAAGTGAGAGAGGATTTTGGAGTAGCAAATTGGATAGCTAAGGTTGAATGCTCTATCTCCTTAGATTTATTTATGAATAAGACAACAAGCTACTCCTATTCAATAATTGATTGCAAAGAGAGGGAGTAGAACCCCTTACAAGCTTTTACTTTGAATGAAGCCACAATCAGCCTTAGAGCTATTTTTTGCTTTATGATATTGTGCAATTGGTAGAAGTAGATGATATCTTATAGATGCTCTCATGGGGTTGATAGTCCTTCACCATCATAATATGGTAGACTTTGAAGTATAGACATCGAATAGTCATCCTAAACATCTGATGGCACTGGAGGTCATAAAAGGCTTACTTTGCTCCATGTTGAAAAATTTACTAATAAGGAAGCATTCATATTCTAGCATGCAACCTCCACGATGGAGCTTTCATAGCCTTTTAGGTTCTTTAGTTCAAGTAGAGTCACTAAGTGAATGTAGCATGTGCTCTAGAAGCAGATAGATTAAGGCCTTCATCAAAACCTTAATTTCATATCTTTAGCAATGGCTTCTTTTGATATTATTTCTAGATCAAAGTCACCAAGTGAATGAGAGACACTTTAATAAGCAGGGATAGGCTCAAACCCTCACCAAGTCCATCCTAACTTGTTGTTGTGATTACAAGACTAATGATGTATCATTAAGATCCCATTACGTGTGCCATTAAATTATTGTCATCTTCAATTGCCCTGGTCAAAAAAATCACACCTCGTGAGGAGCAACATAGTAGGATCATAGTCGAGATCGTAAGGTTCAATTCAATTGAGGACCTTTAAGAGTTTTTTACAAGGCTGACTCCTTGTTAATATGTGATCTTTATGGTACAATTGGACTCAATAGTGGAAAAGGGATGCAAAAGAAAAAATAAACAACTCAACAAAATAAAAGTGCGATGATGCACCAAAATATCTGCTAATATATCTCTCTACACATTAAGCCTGAATGCTATGTGCCAGTGGTGAACTCTTACATTCCCCAATATAGTTAAGCACAAATGAGAGTCATCAACATACGTATGCATAAAGAAGATGGATCCATAGGAAGCCATAGATGGTTGGCCCAAAAATTGATGCAATACCACATACATACATCAACAAAATCCAAAGTACGTAAAGACTACAAGAACACACATATATAGAAACAGGTTTGTAAGAATTCATAGATGATTGATCAAAAAATTAACACATGCCTCCATATATATATATATATATATATATTCAAATAGTATAATTACAGAGATTGTATCGAAAGTGGGGGTTTAGTTTACCTATAAGCCACTTAGGAACTGAATGCAATACAAAAGAAAATGAAGGGAGAACCTACAAAAGAATATAATTGCAAACTTGTTGATCCTTTACAAAGATAACACTAATCCTATTTATATATTACAAAGAGGAGGATTTTCCTCCAAAACTCACATAGATATTTCAAGATAATTGTTGCTTCTAACATTGAATCATGTTTTGTCTAAATTCTCTATACCTCTACAACTTGTATTTTAAATACAAGATGATTTTGATCCTTAATATTAGTAGCTACCACCATTATTTCCACCTACCCATTTTGGAAATCTTCACAATCTGGGTGTGGAGGATTTTTGCTTTTAATACTCTAGATTTGGGAGTGGCCTCATCATGGAGTTTTAGCAAGAGTACGGATAATCTAGTGTCTACAAGGATGGTAGACAAACTTGGGTTGTAGAAAAATTTAAATCCCAATCCATATAATATTTCATGGTTGCAAAAGGGACATAAAATTTTGGTGAGTGAATAATGTATGGTAGACTTCTAAATTGATTATTGCAAATATGAGATACTATGTGATGTTATGCTTATGGATTTTTGTCATGTCTTTTTGGGAAGACCATGGTAATTTGATAGAAAGGCACTACATAACGATAGTATGAACACCTACACTATTGAAAAATATGAATAATGTACACATTGAGTCCATTGAAGGATAAAAGAGAAAATATGGACAATAGTCCTATAGTGTGCTTGAGTATGAAAAATTCTTGAAGGGTTATGAAATCAAGTTGAAGGGAGAAAAGGCAGTGTTGAGAGAAGTTATAAAATAAATGGTTGAAAATATAGAAACAAGCAATATAATAAGCATGGGTAAAAGGCCAAATAGCCTAGGTCGCCAGTAATAGTGATGATGAATATTACAGTGCAACAATTCCTATTTTAGACAACCAGAAAGAGAAAGAGAAAAGAAAAGATAAAGAGACAATAGAGGAATATGAATCTCATCAAGTTAGTGATGGTTATTATGAAGGCCATGTTTTTGAATAATAGGGTAGGGATGAAAATTTTGTGTGCTTTGAAATGTACACCAAAAGTATTGGCTCCAAGTTAATGAGAAGAATGGGGTATACTGATAAAGGATTGGAAAGATATGGGCAAGGTGTGAAAATACCCATAATGGTGGATATAAGATCAAATAATGCATGTCTTGGATAACAGTCAAACAATAAGTAATAAGACTATATTTATGAGAAGAGAGATTAGTGTCGGGGATGAAGATCCTAGGATGGATTATTGCAGCTAGTGTGGAAGATATAGACATGTAGAAAATAGGTCTTAGAACTTACATCCTTGTGATATTTGTACAGGAAATTATCATTCTAATAGAATTTATTGGCACCAAGAGAAAGTAGTCAACAAGATACATGTTGATTGTGGTTGTATGGATGTGATGACATGGGACATAATGAAGTGAATGTTGAGTGGATTCCACCAAAGAATATTGTGTTCTTAGATGAAGGCAAGGACAAGACAACAAAGGTGGCCTTGTGAAGACAACCAAGCTAAAATGGTGATATCTTGGAAAAGTGATTCATGTTCATGAGCTAGAGCTCATGGAACATTTCATATTAATAAAAGAGCATGATATGGGAGAATCCAACATGATGACAATTATGAATGAGTCATTTTAATAAATGCTAAATTTATTTATAACTTCCAACCTCATGTATATAAAATAATAAGAATATGAAGAGGAAACAATGGGGTGTAAAAATAAGAGGAAGAGAGAACGACATGTAGGGTAAGAGTGCAAGGATTTCCACAAAAACGGGGACAAAGGCAATATTTTGTATGTGCATCCATTTAGCATTCATGCAATAAAATTTTTTATTCACCTCAAATTTTCTTTTGTGTGTGTTTGAATGATAAGTAAATTGTGCTATGTAAGTTGTATGTTGTAGATCGCTTAGACTAGTGCGTATAAGATTGTAGGTGTAGGGGAATTTTATAATTGTCCATGTAAATACTTTGTTCAATGGGAAGCAACTAGAGATCCATTCTAAAAGAAGGGAAATTTTCATCTAATTATTGTCGTCACATGACTCCATAGATGCCATTTAAAGGGAACCATCAAGTGAAGTAAAGACAATTGTTATCCTACAATTTATCATCATAAATAGTGTCATCTTCAAAAATCTACATCTTGAACTTGATTGTCTCATGCAAGGGAAGATTATCATCTCATTATATTATTGACTTAAGAGTTATCATCATGAATTCTAAAGAGCTCCAATCTTGAAAGTGTCATCATATGGTTCTTGTCATCTTAGAAGTATCATCTTGAAAGTGCTAATGTGATAAGTGACGTTATGCAAGACACAGTCATGAAGGGTGACATCATAAGGGAGCCATCCTAAGGAAGTTTTCAATGTAAGGAGTCATATAGTAGTGCAATCAAGAATAAATATTTATGGTTGCCAACATATATTTTCCATCATATGCTTGCCAATACCTATGTTGTCGTCATCTGCTTATCGTCACTTGGACTACCATCTGAGACAATTGCAGAAGGAACCATCTATAGGCAAGTTATTTAGGAATATTTTCAACTAAGGGATGAAGTATTAATATACCATCTAGAGCATGTAAACCAAAACAAAACCAAATCTTACACTATGGGTAATACTAAACCATGAATCCTTTGTTTCTAGGGGAGGTTGTTATTTAGATGACCCCCTATGTCTAGTCTACATCAACATGAAGACAAAAAATATAAATAAAGAGATAAGTGAAATGATATGAGAGAAGGAATAAAGGGTGGGATTTCATGGACATCCCATAATATTTTTATATATTGGACTATATTCCAAATGATTGCACATTGAAGGTTATTTATAGTGATACTAGAACCACTAAGATGTTAACCTTAGGTGGATATTAACTTAACCTTGAGGTTAACCTTACAATAAAAAATAAATTACCCTTTAAGAAAGGTTATCCATAAATATGGATTAACCAATACCACTAAGGGTGAATACATGAGAGTGCCCTTAGGCTTACATATATATGCCCATAGGCTTACATAAAAAATTGTTAATAGGCTTACATAGAAAGATGCCTATAGGCTTACATCAAGATTCCCATAAGCTTACATCAATATGCCCAAATGCTTATATAGCACTTGCTTCTAAGCTTACATGAAGGTGTCCATAGGCTTACATCATGAATACTGAAGGCTTACATACCACTTGGCCATAGGTTTACATCAAGATCACCTATAGGTACTTCACCAATATTGACCTTGGTGTAATAAGTTCAAATTATAAATATTTTAATACCCTCTCATAATCTGAACAAAGACACCAAGGAGTAAAGATATTATATATTATACATCTCCCTCCATAATGAATGCTTATATGGGCCATTGGAACCTGCTATCTTCTCTTTCCCAAAGGTACATAAACTGGATCAACCTCTCCTAAACATGAAGTTGTAACTCCACCTCCTGGATCAAGATGTTGAGCTTCATGTGAGAAGATCTTTAACATGCACTATGGTGACCATAATCTATCCCCCAATCTCAAGAGAAGGCAACTGAATCATGAAGCAATAGGCAGGTCTTTGAATAATCAACCCTAATGGTTCGAAAGGGCCCATAAACATAAGGGATACCTTACACTAATCATCTAAAATCTACTTCTATTGTAGGACAAAGTTTTACTAGTCATTGCATTAAAGGGTTTGTTTGATTTATAGCAAACATCCATTATAAGAAAAGAGAAGGATTATACATTATCTTTATATGAATAAACTGCATAGTAAATTTTATATAGAAAATAGTAACAGGTCCTTGAACTAATGTCACCAATTGTAGATCTTAAAAAACTATACAATTTTAAAAAAGGGCCCAAAATGCTTCTAGATGAAAAATTTGTGACCTTTAGAATATTTGGTTTAGTTAGTACTCAAATTAGAAAAAAATCAAATGCCAAACCTTAGAAATTTTTTGTTGAATTAGTTGTTATGACTTGTCACCACTAGATTAATTGTTGCATCTGCAAAATAGTGTTTGACACTTGGTTTGATATGATTGGTAAATTAACTTCATATATCTATATATATATATTTTGAATGGTTATAAATCCAATGGGTCTCTAACCTGATACCTTGCCCAAGACAACAAGCGATATTCCCACTACACCATACGTGCACTTTGAAAAGGAAAGTCAGCTTTGATTATTTGAATAATACATTGAGTCATCAACCTTAGGAAAAATGAGCATTTTATAGAAGGCCTAAGAGCATACTAAATAAGATGAATAATAGACATGAGTACTAGCTAGAACTTTAGAACAAATCTAGAATGTCCCATCTAGTCAGAGTGGTTTAGGCACTCACTTCTCCAACTTGGATGCAATTTTCTCCATCACAGTACTCCATAAGGTTGAGGGATGATATTCAAAGGCTAGAGGAATTCCCAACAACTTAAAAATTTTGTCTAGTTTTAGCTAGTTCTAATCTCTAATTTGTAGCCATTTGGGGCATTGGACCTTTACTAGTTTTTTAGGCACAAACCTTACACCATTGGATCATGGATCCCAAAGCTTTATAGTATATATCCATTCATATTTCACTTATTTCAATATAGTCCTAATTTTCCTCAATAGTCAAGAATGTGTCATCAGCGAAACAACCATAAATAAACAATGTCAAATATTACATGTGTATGTGATCCCTTGGATTTCTCTTCTTTCTGTCTAAATCTATAATATGTATCCAAATGCATTAGCCAGTAAGAATGAAAAGTGATGGTGCTAGAAGGCAGTCTTGACAAATGAATTGTGTTAAATATTAGCTACTAGGCCATTGATATTCAAGGTTGCATTCACATTAGCAAACAAAAATAATGTCTCATAGTACAAAATGCATGGCTAAAACACAAGGCTTACATTATTATGGCAATGAATTCCCATTCAATTTTGTCATCTGCCTTAACATAGTCTAACTTATGAAAAATTATATTGACAATAATGCTTGATGCATAGTGGAGCCCCTCCCACATAACAAGTATATTTTAAAGAATATATCTACCTTTCACAAATCTCATCTATTTAGAATGAATGACATCTAGTAGTAGATTGTGCAACATTAAGGCTAGAGTTTTAGCAATAATGTTGTAAGACACTTTGAGGAGAGTGATGGACCTCCAATTTATCAAATCATCTTTATTTCCCCCTTTTAGAATGAGCCTAAAAGGCCTTGATTGATCCACTCTCAAAAGGATCCTCACATTAAGGATTCTTTATACACTTAGTAAATATGGTCCCACAAAGTCCCAAGTGACCTTGTAAAATTCAATAAGAAGGCCATCCATATTTGGAGCTTCATCATTGGCCATGTTAAAGGATGTTTTTTTTTTTTTCTTTAAGAGTGAATGATTTAATATTCATAGGTAGAATTAGTCATGATAATCTATTTTTAGCTTCACATTAGGTACATGCATAATTTAATTAGGAACTTAAGGGCACATATTGATCCATATGAATGTTAATTAGTTGAAGTTAAGTAGGGATCATGATTTAAGTGACCAATGTGACTTAATTATTATAATAATAATAAATCGTATTTGTCCATTGTCAAACTCATATTAAGCATAGTGTTATTGACATAGAACAAGCATGTCGTCCACAATCACTTGACCGCTATAAATATGAGTTCATAGTAAGCCATTCTCATCAAGTTGTTGCCAAGCTTCTTAGTTGCTTGTTCTATGTTTCTATAAAATTTGATTATAATCACTTGAGCCAAGAGTTCACTTATTATATCATACATATCCAAAAAACATAACCTTTACTATCACATTTATTTTCTATGCTATGCAAAGATGAGCTAAGGTTTATCCGAGATTTCTTTGATAACTTTACCTTTGAAATATAATGTATTATTTTGTATCTCTAAGTTCTTATGCTTTTTATCTATGTGAGTAACAAAAAAAAAAAATCTTTAGAACAAAACAAACATTTATTTCTCTTACAATGTATATTGGAGGAATGATAATCTAGAAATTAAATTTAATATAATTGAAAATATTTAATGTGATAGACTTATTTATTATATTTAAATATAAGATATAAATGGTAGAAGTGAATAAATGTAGCCAAAAACATTTAACATAATATAGATACTGACTAGAAATTTCATAAGTGTTTTGTCCAAATGACAATAAATAAATCTATTTTTGTCTCATATTCCCAATGTTTGCATTTACCAATACTTATAACATTATATAAACAATATTATTTTCCAAATTTTATTATTTATTACTAAAATTATTAACATGACAATTAAATAGAGTACTTTTAAATAACAAATCAATAAGGAGATTAAATTTGGTTTTAAAGGTTGGATAGTTGCGATGATAATAAGGACTAGAGACTATATTTTGGTTTTGTCCCAATGTGTAACATTAGAGTTTTATCCTCAAACTTGACTAAGCAAAGTTTATGAGTTGTTTATGACTACAACACAATTAAAAAAAAAATTGTTGACATATGTTCTACCATCCCAAAGTTTTAGTTAAATTTTTATAAATCATTAACTATCCACCATTATCTATATTTTTGTGAAACTTAAGAATTAAAGTTTTGTGCATGTTTTATGCAATATTACTTTGACACTTCATTTATGTAAGAAATATATGTTGCATATTTGTCATTTGCAACATGTATTGATTATTTGACTATTTTTCATATGAATTTTTTACAAAGCTTTTTTTTTACATCACATACTTTGACTGCTATATTTAAATTCTAAGTTGGAAAGGATTTATACTAGTTTAGAAAACTAATAAATATGCAAAATACTAATTATCTTACTTTGTAACGATAATCATATTTATTGATCCTAAGGAATTTTAGTATTTGTATTATATATCCTTAAGGAATATTTCAAGTCACATATTGAGAAGTCTAAATTTCCTTTCAATGAATTTGGAGGTGGATTTCATAGTGAAGGAAAAAAAATGAAGTTAATCCAAACTTGCATAGAGAGAGAGAGAGAGCATATACTACCTTTCAAGTCCTTTGACGTAAGAGCACAAATTTTAGTACCTTTTTTAATCAAATTTATCATAAATAAGAATGCTTGGTTATGTTCTATATATATGTACTAATAGAGTTACCTTTAAGGCAACAATGAAACATGAAAAATTGGATCCTTAGACAAGGAAGTTAAAGAATTCTTAGAAAGCAAGAAGAAAAACATCCTAAATACATCTTAAAATTCTAGGTGATTAGAGGTTTTGCCACCAACTTTGATCATATTTTTGTAAAACTATTCGCTTTGGATTTGCTTTATACACCACATTAGATTACCTTCCTTCCTCCAATAGTTTCCTAGAAAATGCCAACGTTCTTGAGTAGCTTGGTTTTCTATAGATTGCATTAGTAAATCTACTTAAGGTAATATATATTCCTCTTTATTATTTCCCCATGCTTTCTTTTTTTCATGAGTTTAATATACCAATTTGAGTTTTATATATATTTCTAGCTAACACATTGAATGGGTTATCTTCTATTTTCATTCCTCCACTAGCTATAGAGAGTTTGTTTGAAACCTTAATTCTCTATAATAGTTTTTTACCCTTAATTTAAATTTACCTTGGCTATTTTCTTTTATCCTTTTTTTCTCATATTATTATTTGTAATCCTATTTTTTCCATATGCATATCCAAGGTTTTAGGTTTTGGTATTTAATGTAGGATCTACAATTAAATGGAATAGTCAATCTACTACTACAATAAGTATTCAAGGAATATAATTTTGATAAATGCTTGTAAATATATTAAAATGACAATAACCATACATAATTTTTAGTATGGGCTAGTGTGTTTCTTTATATATATATATATGAAGGCATTTGATATGTATTTAGGAAATATTTAAATTTGCAAAAGAAAATAATCCATGTTAGAACAAGCACTCAAATGCCATGCCACCATAGTAATTAGACCATCTAGTGAAATGAATCATCCCATGTTAATAATCCATACTCTTGTGTAATGCTCTATTGATATATATTTTGTATTAGAAATTTGGACAACTCATTGATATGAGAAATATATTTTTGCTAAGTATGGAATTGAAGGATTTCTCAAATGTATGGGTAAGGGGGGTTTGAACCTCCACCTAAATCTAACCCTACCTCACACTCTTACAAGTGTTCTCATTAGGTCATTATCATTGTATGCTATCAACATTTCAATTCCGTATGAACAACATTAGTTCTAGTTCCCATTTCAAGTTATCTCTCAACTCTATTAGCATGGCTACATGGCTTATTTTATTCTAAGTTCCCTTTTGCCTTAACTATACAATTAAAAAAAAAAAACTACTTATATTTAATGGAAACATTCTAACCATATTTTAAATAAAAATTTAACTTAGAAACAAAAATCAGAATAAATTATTTTAAAAATAATAAGAATCAACTTTAGATATTTTCTATCTAACACATAAATTTGATGTATCAATTGTCATTATTATGTTGCACTTTAATAACAACACCTACTAATTTACTTTTATTTATATATATATAAAAGCATTGACACCATGTGGCCTTGTTATTATAATAAAAAACTCTAATATCTAAGTGCACATTTATAAGAGACAAGTTGACATCATATATAACTTTAATTTTGATAGTTGTATTAATTTATCCAAGTTTGACATAAAATTGTTGAATAAATGTAATATGAAGACTCCATTTTTGGTATTTATTTGTATAATCATGTTAATTTATCCACATTTTTATGTTTATTATTTTATTTTTTATTATTATTATTTTTATGTTTATTATAAAAATATTATGTTAGCTAGATATATTTCATATTTAAATAAAAATATATATTATAGTTAAATTTGTAATTTCCTGTACATAGCATATTCGCAGCATGTGATAATTGGGAGAGATGAGGAGCGGTGGAGGAAGTGGAGGAACCGGAGGAGGAGCAAAAATGGCAAGAAGGAATTTTGAACCAACAGAAGGAGAAGATCCAGAGATAGGGCAGAATACTATAGCTGGAAAGGAAAAGGATTCCCTGTCAGCTCAGTTCGAAAAGGCTAAAGGTACAGATCCTCCTAATAAACCCTTAGAAAAAGGGTCCCACTGGGGTTCAGGAGCTGGCAACAAGGGCCCAACCTTTTTGGAAATGTTGAAAGAGAAAAAGAAGGAGCCAGTCAGTGAACTACCGCCCCTAATACCAAATAATAATAGGTTAACTACACCAGTGGAGATTATGGAAATATTCTTGGATATGGAGGCATCATCCTTAGTTGGCAAGTTTTTGGGAGGAAGGCCGGATATTGAGACTATTCGCTCATGGGCTGCGGCAAAGTGGAAAACTTCAAGAAGCTTAGAAATCATAGTCATGTCAAGAGGTTTTTTTATGATAAGACTCAACAACAAAGATGATCCAGAGCGCATCTTGACAGGAGGACCCTGGTTTCTAGGAAGGCGTAGCCTCTTTCTGAGGAAGTGGGGGGAGGATTTCAACCCCGAGAAGTAGAACATTAATATAGCACCCATTTGGGTCCCGCTTACCAAACCTCCCAGCCTAGTTTGTTAATGAGTACTGGCTTAGTGGCATAGCAAAGACGATAGGAGAGCTAGTGGCAATAGACCATTCAACCCGGGCAAGGACTAGACTGACGCATAGCAGGATTTGTGTAAATACAAACTTGGATTCTGATCTACCTTCTCAGGTGGAACTAGCATATGGAGAGTTTCTAAGGATTCAGCCTGTGGATTATGAGAACAAGCCAACATTTTATAGCATGTGCAAAACCCAGGGCCACCTTCAAGCCCAATGTATGACAATAACTACAAACAAGAAAGCCACAAGCGAAGGTTTTTTGGGGAAAGCTAATGGGAGAGGGATTCCAAAGTTTCAAGGACCGTGTCTTAACTTGGAAGGATACAGACAAGTTAAGAATAACCAGGCTGACCAAGCCAACACAGAAGCGGCAAAAATCCAGGAGAAATGAAAGCAACATAATGAGGGAGGCAAAAATCATAAGGTATGTAATAAAGATCCCAACTTGAACATGTTTGATATCCTAGCAAATCTAGAAGTTGAAAAATAAAATAGTAAGGATGATACCATCAGTGTCAAGTTTCCTGAAACCCTAGACTCCCCATCCAAATCGGGACCATCCACAACTATGACAAAAAGCCCCAAAAGCTATGCTCAAAATGAAGAAAAATTGCCAGGTCATTTTAGTTTAAACATGGAAAAAATAGAGTCAAGAGTCAAAGTTGTGGAAATAAGAGCCAAGAATGTAGCTCCTAATCCGGTAGTGGAGCAAATTATCCCTTATCAGACGAGCCCAACGGTAAAAGGCTCCTTGAAGGAAAGCCCCCTGTTTAGGAACCAGATAAGAGAGGTGAACCAAAACAAGGCTGAGGATGAAGAGGGAATTGAAAACCCCCAAAATGAGGAAGAAGGTTCAAGCCCTAGACTATCATAGTATCTGCCCCCTCATTTCAATCCAAAAAATACTAGAAGTACTACCAAGCCTCCGATAGATTATGGAAGTGAAAGAAAGAAAGATAGAATATCTACAACAGAGCACTATAGAATGAGAATCAATGAATAAATTGCAAACGGAAAGCAAAGAACATTGTTACAGCAAGCTATTCCTGGCCAGGATAATAGAAAAATTGACAAACCCCCTTTGGATCAGGGAAGGGGGCGGGGAAAAATATCAAACAGTCTAAATGAAGGTTCTCTCGTGGAATGTGAGAGGCCTAAACGGCCCACCAAAATAAAGGATGGTGAAGTCTATAAGGAAGGATTGGAATCCTACTATTATTTTTCTTCAAGAAACCAAAACAGATGCAGCACAATCAACACTTATAGCTAGAAGGATTTGGAAGCAAGGGGAACTGGCCTTTCAATAGGCGAGAGGAGTATCTGGAGGCCTCATGATCTTATGGGATCCTATTAAAATAGAAGAAAGTATTATTCAGGCAAATGAAAGAGTCTTAAGTGTATTATTTCATGATTTTGATACTAATAAGAATTGGATTATGTCAAATGTTTATGCCCCCACCTCCGTCCAAGGGCGGTCTGAATTGTGGGAGTTTTTGGGGCATTTGAGCCAAGCTTTTAAATACATTCCTTGGGTGATTGGGGGAGATTTCAATACTCCCCTTTACCCATCTGATAAGAAGGGAGGATCTGGGTTACCCTCAAGGAGCATGGAGGACTTCAATGAATTCATTAACACAAATGAATTGTTGGATGTAAGACTAAAAGGAGCCAAATTTACATGGAGTAACAAGAGGATAGGAAGTCAGCTGATTCAAGAAAGGTTGAACAGGTTTTTTTTATCCAAGTAAGCTACAACAATGTTTGGTGATTCAACATTACAAGCCCTTCCTAAATGCACTTCATACCATAATCTTATTCTATGGGAGGCATTTTAGGCTAACTCCTTTAAAAAGCCATTCAGATTTCTATCAATGTGGGGTAAACATCCGGAAATTAAGAAACGAATAGAGGAATGGTGGCAGCAACCTATCCAGGGAAGTGCTTCCTTCAAACTATCTCAAAAACTTAAGATGGTGAAAAAAAACTTAGAATATGGAATAAAGAAGTCTTTGGAAATATTTTTGAGAATAAGAGAGCAGTGGGGGAAAAACTGAGAATAATAGAAAGCAAAATCCAAAATGGAACCTATGATGAGGCAACAAGGACTAAAGAGAAGGAAACCCTTTGTGAGTTTTATAATATTTTAGCTTGTGAAGAGATGTATTGGAGGCAAAAATCAAGGGCATTATGGCTAAAGGAAGGGGACTCTAATTCAAAAAATTTCCATGTTACCACATTGAGCAATAGAAGCAACAATAATATTAGAAATTTAACTAAGGTAGATGGATCCTCAACTCAAAACATTCAGGAGATCAGGGACGAGGTCGTTAATTTTTTCAGTTCATTATTGGGTGAAGAATGGGTTTGTAATGCCCAAGCAAAGGACTCTCTCCTTCAATTCATTCCACAACTCATTGATGAAACAATTAACGAGTCTCTTACAATAGCTTTTTTAGATGAAGAGATCAAGGAGGCTTTGTTTAACATGGATCCTAACAAAGCTCCTGGGCTGGATGGGTTTTCACCGTAGTTTTTCCAAGTTTGTTGGGATATTGTTGGAGCAGAAGTTATTGTTGCAATCAAGGAGTTCCAAAGTTCAAATCATATTCCAAGGGGTTTCAATTCAACTTTCATTGCTTTGATCCCTAAAGGCCCCAACCCCAAGACTATGGTTGACTTTAGGCCGGTTAGCCTGTGTAATATATCCTATAAAATTATGTCCAAAGTTTTAGCCAATCGTTTGAAGAAAGTTCTACCAGTTATCATTGATCCAAGTCAAGGAAGTTCTATACAAGGAATATCAATCTTAGATGGAGTTATTACTATTCATGAGGCTCTTCATACAGCCACTCAGACAAAAAAAATAGTCATGGCTTTAAAGTTAGACATGAACAAAGCTTATGACAGGATAAATTGGGAATTCCTAGAGGCAGTTTTATTAAAATTTGGCTTCAACATGAAATGGGTCAAGTTAATAAGAGAGTGTATTTCTAAGCCTTGTTTTTTAGTTTTGGTTAATGGGTCTACTACAGGTTTTTTCAAAGTAAATGTGGTCTAATACAAGGAGATCCCATAAGTCCTATGTTGTTCATCATTGTAGTTGAGGCCTTGGGAAGAACCATTAAGGCAACAGCGGTAGATGGACTCATATCAGGTATCAAGGCCACATCGCTAACTACCCCGGTGACACATCAGCAATTTGTTGATGATACATTGCTACTGACTTTGGCTTATGTGGTTGAGGCAAGAAGGATTAAAAATATTCTCATAAGGTATGAAGAAGCAGCTAGATAGAAAGTGAATTTTGATAAGAGCAAACTTTATTTCATCAATACCCCCATTCCTAGGCAAAACAGCATAGCAAGGATCATGGAATGTCAGATTGCATCCCTTCCCACCTCCTATTTAGGTCTTTCCCTATTTACGAGGAAACCTGAAGGATCAATGTGGAACATAGTTCTGGAGAGGATACAAAAAAAGCTAGCAGGTTGGAAAGGACATTTATTATCTCAAGCATGCAAAGCAGTTGTAACTATGGCTTCACTTCAAAGTATACCCATTTACTTCCTATCAGTCTTCAGAGCTCCCAGCAAGGTGTATCACAAAATTGAGCAACTTCAAAAAAAAATTCTCTGGTTAGGGACTGAGGATAAGAAAAGGATCCATTTAGTAGGTTGGAACAAGGTTTGCAAACCTAAAGTTGATGGGGGGTTAGGATTGATGAGAGTTGCTCATCTCAATACAACTCTGTTAGCCAAACAAGCATGGCGGTTATTGACTAAGGTCGATAATGAATGGACTGCCATAGTTAGGAGGAAATACCTCCAAGGTGTGAACTTCCTTAATGAAAACTTAGCAAGCAGGGGGTCTACTTTTTGGAAGGCAATCCTCACGAGCAAGGATTTTGTCAAGAAAGGTCTTATATGGATTCTAGGATATGGGCAAACAATAGAATTTTGGAAGGATCAGTGGGTGAAAGCTGAGGAGTTATCCCAAAATCCTCTTTTGGCTAGGATTCAAGAGCATATGGAGTAGCATATTGGGAAGAAGGTTGCAAATTATATGTGGCAGGATATAAATATCAACAGGTGGAAACACATCAGAGTATAGGGTTTTGAAGCGGAGTTTGAAGAGCTTTATAACATTTTAACTCAAGCAAATTATTCCCTTTGGAGAGGATGAAGATCACATTGTTTGGGCTGAGACTAAAAGTGGTGACTTCACAGTTAAGTCCGCCTATAATTTGCTTCTCAATGTGGAAGGTCAACAATTTCAACCGAGTTTGGTTTGGATCAAAGGCTTAATTCCTAAAATATCCTTTTTTTCATGGTTGGTGATTCAAGGAAAAATCCTCACTATGGCCAATATGTTATCCAAAGGTATGGTTATTGCTAACCATTGCTACATGTGCAGGGCAGGATGGGGGACAACCCAACACTTGTTTCTGGAGTGTCTGGTAGCGGAGTCCATCCTGGATGAACTTTTCCAAGCCTTTAGGATCTCGTGGGTTAAGCCTGCTCTTATATCCAAAGTGTTCCATCAATGGCCTCAACCCTTTGTTAGCCTAAAAATTAAGTACCTATGGAAAATCTGTTGGCATCATTTTCTCTGGAAAATTTGGCTAGAAAGGAACCATAGAGCCTTTAAGGATACCATTCACAACCCAAAAACCATCCTCAACAGGATTATTGTCTTTGCGAAAGAAAACCTTAGCACCTTAGTGGATGAGAACCATTCAATTCTTCCCCAAGAAAAATAATTAGCTCGGGCATTAGGTATTGAGGACAAACCTTCCATTCCTTTGCCCAATCCCAAAAATGGGATTTCTTGGGAGCCACCCCCCCAAGGTTGGTTTAAACTAAATTTTGATGGTGCAGCCAAGGAGAACCTAAGAAGAGCTGGAGCTAGAGGAATAATCAGGGATCATCAAGGAAATCTAGTCAAGGCCTTCGTTGAACCATTGGGAATCAGAACTAATAACAAAGCAGAAGCTAGAGCCCTTTGGAGAGGGTTGCAAGTAGCCCAAGAAACTCAAGGTAACTTGATGATTGAAGGTGATTCTATGAACATCATCAACCTGTTAACCAATGGAAAAAAACCTCCATGGAGAATCGAGGGAGTCATCCATGAAGTGAGGATCCTTTTTGCGGCAAGACAAAATAGGAGGGCTCGTCATGTGTACCGTGAGGCCAATAGGTCAGCTGACAAATTAGCCAACATAGGTGTTGATATTGGTAGTTTGGTGATATGGAAACAAGGTGTGCCACGTGAAGTGGAAAACATTATTAGTCATGAAAAGAAACCTACCCAGTAAGGAGAAATATGAATGGGTGTTCTTTCCCCATGGAGTTGGTAATAACTATGGGGTTTCCCTCTAAATCATACCAAATTGGAAATGAAGGTAACAGGGTGTAAGCCTTGGAAGATTTCGACAAAGAATAGGAAATGGGCAAGCAACAGGTTTCACAAGTGCAAAGTTCCAAACTTCAATTCCTTTCAATGTAAGTAATGTTTACAGTTATGTTTAGGTATGGGGGTGCTTTGTTAGTATGGTGTTGTAGGGGATTCAACACAATTTCTGGTAAGAAAATTTCAAGGATGACTAGGATATACAATCTTAGCAGAAGGTTGGATATTGTAATAGGTTTTGGGTTAACCTGCAAAACCCGATAATTAATGAAGACTTTTATTTACCAAAAAAAAATATTCGTAGCATGTGAGGGGAGAGATTTGAACCTGGGGCCTCCCAATTTCAACTGGAGATAACTACCCACTTGCTCTCCAACTCCTCTACATGAACGAATTATTATAGTTAAATTTAAATATAATTATATATAAAATTTAAAAACTATAATATTATAATCATTTAATTTGATGTATATTTTTTATATTATATGTTATCTAATTCTTTAATAAGCTACATGCAACTTCTAATGGGGGGCACGCCCATAAAAAAATTATGGTTGTTATTAGGTTAAATAGGTCATATCTAGCTTATCCTTCTATGAAAACCTTTTACATCTCTATCAAATTATTATTTTTACTCTATAAAATTCTTGATGTCATTTTCATTAAGATATAGAATTTTCTTGGCTAGTTGCCTTCTAAATTTAAATTTCACTAACATGAATATCAACCCTATCATTGGCTTAATTTTTTGCCACCTTATTTCCTTGTTTATAGATTTGTTATCAATTCTAAGACACCACCTCTATTAATAATTGATGGACATCTAGAAATAATGCTATTATTAATTGAATCCTTGAATAATTTTTTTATAGTATAAATAATATTTTTTTTGAACCATCTTCAACTAAAATATATCTCTATATTATCCGTGTGATATGGTCTACCGGAAAGGATGCCACTTGCATTATCGGTGATGTGACCCGGGTTCAATCCCCATGGTGGATATGTATATGTATAAGAAGTATTTACTCAATAAAAAAATATGTATATCTTCATTTTTCCATGGTTGTTTTGATCTATGTAAGAAGTGGCCTAGCCTTTGTATAGTTATTTTTTGAAGTTCCATATGATTATAATATATGAGATTTCTAGTGGAAGCACCATTAAGATTTTGATGAATCCAATATTTGGCCATTTATATTTTACCATGAGTGCATGTAGATCCTTTGTATTAACTTTATTATTATAGAATGCATGTAGATTTAAATTCCACATCTAATACTTTCCATGATGTGTACCATGCTTAAAAATATTTTCTAAGGGGGGCAACAATATGAATTTGAACTTAGATGTTCTTTTTGTTAGATTTCACACCAATTTCTGGTAATAAACAAAAGCAATCCATTTAGTAAAATCTTATTTAGAAAGTAAAAAGAATGAATGAAGAAAAAGTGATTGACATAAATGATGGGTTTTCTAGAGAATCAAATAATCATTGTATTATATAAAGATAAGGATCACAACACTTTCATATGATATATGGAATGAATGGAGGGCATATCAGGGTTATCCATGGCGACTATTTATCGCCAAATTGGCTAAAATTAAGATTTTTGAAATTTGGAATTGGCTAATATTTGGGACCCTTGACCAAGGCCCATTAGCCAAAAAACATTGGGTGCAATTTTTTTTTAGTTGATTCACCCCAATTTTATAATAATTTGACCATTTTAAGTTTAAATTTCCAACATTGCCCCTAATAATAGTGAACCTTCTACATGTGTTTGGACACTATTCGCCTGGATTTCAAAATTGATTCGCCAAATATTTATAAATACATTTTGGGGTTGACACCTTATGCATAACCCTAGGGGTATTTATACCAATACCTAAACACCAAATACATAATTCCATTAATCTAAGTCAATATAACAAGTAGGCTTATAGTTATAAGTTAAATGTCTAATTATGATAAGGTTAACCATGGGCCCATAAGGGCATACATAAGTAATAAATAAATACATTGTACAATGATTGCACATAGTCTCACACAAGAATACATTATACATTGCCACCTTTGCCATTAAGTTAGATTATAACTTTTAACTCTTCCTTATAGTCTAAATTGAGGGATCAAGGAGAAAAGACATTAATGATGACAATTACATATTTCCCCTAATAATGGGTGCTCTAATGGGATTTTGCAATTGAGGAATACTTGGTTGAACTCCCCTTATCGTCTATAAGAGAATCACCCATATTATAAAAATTAGCTGCAATCCCTTACAACTTCAATGGATAGTTCTTAGTGAGATGTCCTTCTTTCTTAGTATCCACAAATGGTTATTGACTTATTCAAAAAATTACCTTAGAACTTGATCCGCTAGGTCTTTCTCTCCTTAGGATTTAAATCCTTTGCATGATCATGTATCTAGGAAGAAGCACCACAATATATCATAGCTTTCTAAAATTAAAATAGAAGAGAGAAAACTTGATCAAGGGTTAGAGTTTGTTGTGTTTTCAAACACATTGGAACCATATGAACCATTAGTCCAAGAATTTTTAAGAAAGAATAGAGATTATTAAGGACAATATTGACACATTAGACATCATCTTTCTTATTCCTCTAAATTATGGACTATCTACTCTCAAAACCTTAAATTTTATAATATACTCCCTGATATTATTAAACTTAGCCATTTTATGGAAAGCAAGCTCGTGTTCCAAATGAATGAGTTCAATTGTATTCACTTTTTCAAATAAATCATACAAATTTCTCCATAACTTGATAGGTTTATTTCTAATATGAAATTTTTTTTGGTATAATCAACAAGGAGAACAAACAAAGAGCTTATTGTTTATGCTAACAAGTTTCATCATCATGGGTTGTTGCTTTCTCTTCAAGGAAAAAGCACCAAAGGTTATTGCTTCATAATACGTTTTCCATTTGAATTGACCATTTGTTATAAATATTTTTATTAAGATAAGAAACATAGGCTTGAGGATCAATCTAACACAATTTAATCTCTTACACTATGATAGGTCCTTAAATTGATATCACCAATGTGAAGAGCTTAAAAAATCATTTAATTTGAAAAAAAAGGATCAAAATGTTTCCATATGTAAAAGATATGCCCTTAAAAAGTTTTACCCTAAAGATACCAAAAAGATCAACCTCTTAAAACTTAGGATTATTGTATCCCACTAGAATTTGCCACTTGGCACCCACTAATTTATTGATGAATACCACCAAGAATTCACCACTTGTTTGCCACTAGACATTGAGAGCAAATGAAATATTAGCACATATCCAGGTTTGATTCATCAATTAGATGTATAAATAGTAACAAAAATGGTTATGTGGCATAGTATATTGCCATGATGGCTACAAAATCAACCATAGTTTTATTCAACATTTTGAATTTTCCAAAAATATCACTAATTTTTGAACCCAAGTCTCCCACAAACAAAGCATCTTCCACTAACCAAGGTATTGGTACTAAAAAATCCTTTCTATACAAAGGGTATTATATTCAACTGTGATTCCTATCATCCATCTAAAACCTTGCATTCTTAGCATAATTAGTCAATCCAAGAAATCTATGATGAAGGAATTTCTAGTGTCTCCATAAATAACACCATTTAACTCCCTAAGGGTATTTATGTATGAACAAGAAAGGAGAGATCATGGTTCAAATACAAAATATTTCTTCCATAGATACCAACACCATTTTCCTCTAATCAAAATACAATATATTTATGCTAGGATGAGAAGAGAAAATATATCATTTATCCTCTACCACCTTTTCCACCAAGTAAGCAAACAAAAGAATAACCACAAACTTGAAGTCACAATCAAGGGGTAAAATATCCTATGTAAAACCCTTCTATCAAAATTAGCATCATGTTTTATTAGAAAATAATACATGCCCTCTCCTTGAATGAGGATGTTAACTGTGATAAAGAAGGGTACAAAAATATCAAAATGGCACAAATGCATGATTTTGACCTAGGCAATAATGAATTATAGGATTTTATCTTCCTTCTTCTAGCCAAGGTGCTATGACTCTTGAGTGGGTATAATAGACATGATTCTCCCTTCTTTTTTTCTAGAATTCCATATCATTTTAGTGAAGGTAATATGCTAATAATGCTCCATAGAGAGAAGCACCTACCCTTTTGAGAGAAATTTTACAATCTTGTTGATGGAAAACATGAGCTAAACATATGTAAAGAGAATTAAAAATACCCAAATGATAACATAATAGAATTTATAATAAACACATATTCTCTAAGAACTTTGAAATGATTAATGATAAGGTATGCAATAAAATCCTCTCATTGCCTCTTATGTCAAAAAGGGTTATGAAGCTCTAAGAAGTATTTCACCCTAGAATTCAAAAGAAGGATTAGAGGATCCAAACAAAATTTTTGTGTAACCAGTCAATGGTGCTCCAAACTCGCTCTAACACCATGTTATATTTCATACCAATTTCTAGTAACAAATAAAAGCAATCCATTTAGTCAAATATTATGCAAAAAAGAAAAAAAAAAGTGATAGACATAAATGATGGGTGTCCTTGAGGGTCAAAAAATAACTTTATTTTTTGTCAATAGGATTGAAACACTCTAATAAAATGGATAGAGTGGATAGGGGGTATTTATGTCAATATTTAAACCCTGAATACATAATCACATTAACCCAATCCAAATAACAAGTAGGCTTTAGGTTAACTAAAAGTTATAAGTTAAAAGTTTAAACAACATCCCATAGGGCATACATAAATAATAAATAAATACATTGTACAATGATTTTCCATAGGCTTATACAAGAATACATCATATAATATCACCTTGGCCATTAAGGTAGATTATAACTTTCAACAGTTTTGATATTTGTTTTTTAAAATTTTTTTTTTTCTTTCAATCCACAAATTCCAAAAATAATGATAGGATGAATCCTCTATTAATTTATTATTGTTTTAGCTTTGAAATAACTTATCCAACATATTATTGACTCTTCTAATGTTAAAGGGTCAATCCAATAATTTTTTAAAAGTATCCCTAAATGGTGGAAACAAAGAAACTATGAAGTAGATGATCTAACATTTCTAGCTCCTCCTAATAAGGTACAACTAAAAGTTCCATGATATCCTATTCATTATAATTGTTACCGTAGAGGATTTTATTTTGGATTATTAACCAAAGGAATGTTGAGGCTTTAGGAAGGGTCTCAAGTAACCAAACACCCTTCCAAGGGAAATCCTTATAATAAGAGAGTTATAATTACTCTTAATACTTATATTCCAACTTGATAGAGTATCTACAGTAATTTAATATATTTTAAACCAACTCATCCTTTAATGGGAAAATGGTCAAGTAGAAATATTGAAACAACTTTTAGAGTTCATTAGCTACTTGTTTGGGGTCCTCTCCTTTAATCAAACTTCCAATAGAAATATGAGATCTAAAATTGGTGCTCATATCAACATATTTTTTAAAAAACTGAATCTCTATAAGTCACACATTCCCAATCCAATCATCACTATTATAAAAAAAAATGAGAGAATAACACTTTAACCAAGCATAAGACTAAAAAATTAAGAATCCACCTTGTTTAACAACCACCTGATTTATTTATTTTTATTAAATGTAGAATCTAATATGAAATTCCATGTTGGTGAACTCAAAGGCAAGGATTGCTTCCTTAAGAATTCAATTATATCCATAGAATGTGAATATATATATATATATATATATATATATATATATATATATATATATATATATATATATGAATATGAAGTCATAAATTTTTCCTAACTCTTTCATTAATATTTGAATAATTTTCATCCAAGTTGTTCCTTTGATGGAAAACTTATAAATTTACAATTTAATAAGCCTTTCCAATGCAAATCTCTTAAAATTTTATCAAATTTGAATGCTATACTTGCTAGTAATATGGAAAATTATCTATCTATCTACATGTGTGTGAAGATATATAGATAGTTGAAGTCTTCTAATCATGACTAGGATCTTACCTTATGAACTAGGTCTCAAAGCTGCTATTTTTTGTTATCATACAAGGGAAACATAGATATGTTGGCGGTAATTTTATAATGTTAAACCTTAAAATATCTAAATAATCCATTATAAATCAAGGGTAGTTTTGATAAAAAGGATCCCATCTTTTTTTCATATTAAACAGCTATCCAATAAATTTCTTATAATATAATAATATCGATATAAATTTCACGACCTCACTAGTTGAAGAATGACATAAGAAAATTGTCATCAAAAACTTCGATATGATATTTAAATGGAACAATTGTAGCTACATGAATACCTTTGATTTGTCCTTTCACATTTGCCTTTGAGGAAGCTCTTCCCAAATCATCAACAAGAATAATGAAAAGATAATTATGTAACTGGTCATGTTGGTATATAACATAAGATGATTAAAAATATGCATAAGGGGATTCATTATAAAAATAGGATATTTTGGTATTGCAAAAGTGTCTAATCCATTATCAAATGATATCAGTTCAACTGCCTCAACTTTCAAGGAGAATACGAGGTTCGTGTCTTGCCAAGTTATATGTGTATAATTGCCAAGCTTGTTGTAATACCACCATGTGGTCATGATGTAATATAGGTGGGGTCCATTTCAATCCCATATAACCAATTAAAAAAAAACAAAAAAAAACATCTAATCCATTCACATCTACTTTTTTTTTTAATAATATCATATAGAAAACTCAAACCAACCTTATCATATATTTTATTCATATCCAATTTTATAAGTGTACTTAGATTTTCATGAATTGAAGATAATGCATGACCTCTTGTGTAATGATTATACCTTCAAGAATTTTTTTATCATCAACAAAACCACCTTATTCCTATGAGATAACAAAAATTTAGAATGTTTTAAATTTATTTTCTATATTTTTAAAAATAACCTTGTAAGTTATGTTATAAATGCTTACTAGAAAAAATTATCAATAAATTCCTTCTAATTTTTCATACGAAACACAATAAAGATGGAATTAATTTCACTTATTATAACTTTCTTTTTCCTAGCCTGTTCAACTACAACTAGCATATCATTCTTTGACATATCCCAAATTTTTTGAAGGAAAATTAATAGAAATCTATTAAGGCTAGGAGTCTTGTTACAATGGAAAGAGTAAATTATGACCTATAGCTTCTCCATCGATATCTTTCTCATCAAACATTCATTCTATTTTTATCTAATAATTGGTCTAAAATATTTTATAAAAGCTCACCTTGAACCTCCTTAAATCCTATTCAAATTTCAATAGCATTTTTAAAAATAATATTTGCTTCCTTTCCAATCTCTTCTTCTTCCTCAATAAGTCTTTGATCTATAGTTAAAATATTTTTTATCTATTAAAAAGACAAATATGTTTTGGCAATGACATTAAAATTTTGGAATTTCTATCACCTTTCTTAATCCATCTCTTCTTGGATTTTTGGGTTCAATATGACTCCTACTTTTGTAATATGTTAATATGATTAGAAAGTTTTCTTGCACTTAAGCATATTATCGCATTCCATTGATTTCCATTATCTTTTATAAATCCTTGAGCTTAGATTCACTTCATTATTTTAAATATGTTACCAAATGTTTTGATATTCTCTTCATTTGCCTCTTTAGATATTTCATCTTTTGAGCAAACTTGTACATACATGATCCTTTGAACTTTTTAAAATACAACAATTTGAAAGATATCAAGGTCTTAGAGCCACATAAATGGATTAAGATGCCCATTATTTAAGTAGATGACTTCTCAAAATAATTGGTTTGTGATCTACTACTAATTAAAAATCCTAAAGAGTTTGTTTACTTTACTTATATCCAACTATTATATATTAGAAACTTGTTCACATTTTTGTCACGTGAGATTGAAAGCTTGAAGGAACAACATCCCAAATGGAATTGAAAATGAAAAAGAAAGAAAAAAGCTCCATTGAAACCAAGAGTACAACAATGTTTTTAAAGGAAATAGAACTATGTTAGAGTATCCTTCAAGAATCCAAATATTATAATTATAAATCATCATTAAATTTGACATGAATTAATTGAGGTTCTTCGAACATCTGTCTTGAAGAGTGGTTGTATTTAGAGCAATATATTTACAAATGGAATTTTTATGTTTTCCTCTTTTAGTGTAACCATATTACTTCTTACTTCCAGGACTTTCCCATCCCATTTGTGATTGTCATATACGTCACAATACCACACAAAGCTACCATAATAAAATTTGCTAGGCAATCTCCACCTTTAAATGTTTTAAAATACTTTTTAAAATTCTCAATACGTATTTTTATATCTTGTATTAAAGTAAATTCAAGATAAAAATGATAGATTAAATCTTTGTTAACCCTTTTTTGGGGGGTCATATTCATACCCCAAATATTTCAAGATAATGTCACCATTATTACTTTATTCTTATTTCTAGGATTAGCCCTAATTTTAGTTAATGCTTATGATATTTGATTTTAGTTTTCCAAGACAATAGCCATTCAGGCTTCATTATATACCTCTTTTAAAGTTTTTTCTCTCCTTTTTCCATTTCCACCAATGCTTTCACTCTTATCGACCTCTTCCATTTTTCTATATTATTCATAATTAAGTTATCATCTGTAGATTTATATTACCTTGGATAATCTCACATGCATAGAATAAAGTTGAAATTGTAATTTTTTTTTTTGCTAAGTTAAGTTGATATACAAATTGGTTTTTTTAAGAGGATCCCAATACCTTATAACAAAAAGGGTCATAGCACCTATATTTTAGGTAATGCCTTAGTACATGGAAATAAACATAAATCGAAGGGGAAGGAACTAGAAAAAATCCTTGATCCAACAGAATACCAGATTCTAGTACCAACTAGTGAGACCCACTTCACCAAAACACCATCCTCCCGTTGTTGTCAGTCTGGGATCCTCTCAGGGGAGGATACAACACACTTGCCCAAACCTGAGTAGGGAGAGCGAGAAGGCCAAAAATATCTTGAAACCAGGTATCCTGACCGAAAACCAAAAGCAAGAAATTTTAGAAATTTGGAGAGGATCCTTGTCCAGGGATGACCCGGGATGCACCCTAGGGTGTAGCAGAGCAGCAAAAAGCCATGCGAGCATAGCAACAAGTAGCAACAAGATACAGTCCAGGGTGCAGCAATGGGACAACCTGGGAAATGGTATCAGGATCCTCATAGAAAAGTAATGGGGAGCCTCCACTTGAACCTATAAAGTGGAACATCACTATTGGGTATATCTACAGGCCAAGGTATCCCCGTACACGACAAGAAGAATTACAAGGAAGCTAGAAGGATCTAGGGATAGCAACAACAAGCGCAAAGAAAGGATCCTCAAAAGCCAAAACTGAAGGAGGAAGGAGGGACCACAACTGCAAACGCACTGGTCTCTAGTACCAGATCAAAAAATATAGAAGAAAGCCCCTACCACTCCAACAGAAAGGCCCAAGAACCCACCATCCTCGCTCATGAACAGATCTAGAGAATCAAAACTGGGACTGGGAACAACTCAAGAACAGGAGGAGGCCCACCCCCAAGGCCAAGAACATGCTCTGAGAGTCCACCGAGAAGCAGGACCAAAGGTAGAAGCCCCCGAACAGGAACCAAATGAAAAACCTATGGATCCCAAGTGAAAGCGACAACAGACACAAATATGAGATCCTCGAAAGCCTAACCTGGGGGAGCCAGGGTCTGCATACGGGTCCCCTCCCCAAGATCGAGATATGTAGCATAAACCCTAAGAACCCTAGTAGAAAGGACCAGGAACCCCCCATCCTTGCTCACAAATAGCTTCAGGGAATTGGGACTGGGACTGGGAACAACCCAAGCATAGGAAGAGGCCCACCCCCAAGGCCAATAAATGCCCTAGGTGTCCACCAAGCAACAAATCCAGCAAGAAGAAGCCTTCAAATAGGAAATAAAAAAGGGCCCTACCCAAAGGGGCAGGACCAACAGCAACCAAAGGCATCCCAGAGAGGAGTCACAGGCAAAAGAGGAAATTGGCCCCTAGACTAACCTCGAAGCCATGATGACCTCACAGGATGCACCAAGAAGTAGTCAAAAACCCAACCTGCAACCATCGTCGACCGAGGAGGCCCTGGGAACCGAATCCAAGCAAAAAAACAAAAAAAACCCTAGGGGAAGACCGAGGGAGATCGGGGAAGGGATCTTGAAAACATGTAGGAAACCCTAGAAGAACCCTGGGATGCACCAGGCCAAGGACTCAAGCAGGGAAACCCTAAAACTACTAGGAAAGGAGCAAAAAGTGGGGAAGGATCTCCCCCCAAGGAGATCATCTACTACAAAGCATTCCCAGAGTGGGATGAGCTAGGGACTGGGAAAGAACCATGGGATGGGGAACAGGGAGAGGGAGCAAGACCCTCCCACTCTCCCTTCCAAGTTAAGATGAATATATCAAGTTGAAATTGTAATTTGATTCATGGTCAAGGTTGACATTGTACGATGTATTGGATAGGCCTAAGGGCATTGTATTATATAATGCATTAATTATTTACAATATTTTATTATATAAAGCCTATGGGTTGTGATTAACCTTGTTAAACCCTCTTTATAACTTGTACTTAACCTAAAACTCTCTTGTTATGTCAGCTTAGGTTAAACTTACGATGTAATTGGGATTTTGGTATTGCTATTAATACGTCCCTCCCACTCCATATTTTATTATTGGAGTGTTGTGTAATATTATCTATGGATATAGTGATTATTTATGGTGCCTACGAGTGCCCACCATATCTCTTTTTTTTTGTCCTTTGTTTTGCTTTCTATATAAGATTTAAGTGGATGATTTATTTTTGTTTGTTTCTAAAAAGTATTGTGAAACTTAAATAAATTCTTGTTTATGCTATCCTAAAAATGTTAAAGCATTTGAGTAAGCTTCATAGTACATACTTTCTTATATTACCAATATGTAATCCATCTTATATATAATACTTTCTCTTTTATGCTTCGTTAAAAACCATAAAGTGCAAAGGATAACCTCTAGACTACTTTTATTTTTTATTCTAAGAAATAAATTTCTACTATATAAAAAAATTGGTGATGATTACTTGGATGAAATATAACCTTTTCCACCTTCTTCACTTTGAAAGCTAACTCCATGTATTCCTTTGCAATTGTAATTTATTCTTAATTTTAGCTTGCATACTACACTTTCTCATCCTATTCATCCTTCTTTTTTTTAAATGTTTGCTTTGAATGCAATATAATGGCCTTGTCCATCTCACGGGGAAGAGGGGCAATGTTTTTAACTTTTTGAAACTAAATTATCCTTGATCGACATCTTCAACTATAATATGATCTTATTGGGTTTGTCTCATGACCAAATATTTTCATCTCTTTCTAAATCATTTTCACTTTGTAATCCCTTACCACATATCTAGTATTAAACATTTACAACATCAAAATAAAATATTTTTATAATCTACTTGTTGATCTCATTCTTTTGATTTAAATTTAATATAAAATAGACTTTGGAAAAGGTTTTGAAATATCCATGATAACATATATTCGAGTATACATTACATGCTTTTATTACTCATTAATTATTCTTTCCTAAATAAACTTCCCTAGAGTACCACAGATATTTTTCAATACCTCCTTATCGATAAGTTAACATGGTAGTTTGAAAAAAACCTAACCCACACTAAAAGTCTTTTAAAAGTTTTTGTCCCCATACAAAAAATCTCAATCCATGATCTTAAATACAAGCCAATTGTCTCTCTAAACCATGGGTCAACATCTAATACTTTATTTCTTATTTTTCAATTAAATAATATTACAAGGAAAAATCCTTTTAGAAGGAGATATATTGAATAATTTGATGTTAATGCCCACTTTCATTTAATTGACTTTTTAATCTATAATAAACTTGACTAGCATTAATTGAACTTGTATATCAACTTTTATCTTTTAAGAATTTGTATATTAATGCTTGAGTATCTCATCCACATAATCACTTTTGATGTATCATTTACCACATGTGTACATATTACTATAAATTCCTTCTTCATTTTATTATTGATTAGCAAATTATTACTTCTTCCAAATAGGATATTCTTACTTCCAACTAGGGCTCCTTCAGACAACAATTTTCCTTATCACTTAGCATTTTCTCATGAGAATCTTTTGTTATTTAAATTTCTTTAAAACTTTAGACCAAAAATTTTGAGGCCAAGACTTGCTCCTTCCTACCAATTATTTATAATATTATTTAAATTTAATATTTTTATAATTATTATTTTTTTGTTGAAATAGGATGCAAAGTACAATTAGGGACACAATGTGGTTACTCTCCTTGTGATTCAAACTTAGGTCTCTTTGATGAAAGTCACTTATTATTTTTAAAATTCATAATGATATTATAATGATGCATCATCTTCATATCTAATTATATGTATAATAATAAAAATAATGTGATAAAATGATCCTATTTGTTTTAACTTTTTTATAGAATAAAAACTTTAAAGGTCCTTGATGGAACTCCTTTATATATTATTTAAATTTTAATATTTTTATAATTATTTTTTAAATTTATAATTATGTTACAATAATACACCATCTTCATATATGTTAAAAATATAATAAGAATAATTATATACAATAAACTAGTATTTTTTTTTGTGAAAAACACCTCAATTTGGATGCCACTTTCGAGTAAGTCCCAAGGAGGCAGGGATATCTATTCTGCCAAAAAATGCCCAAGGCTCACACCTGGACTGCCCCCTTTGACACACTCAAAGAGCATATCTAAAATTAAAAAATAAAATAAAATTAAAAACACAACAAAAACAACAACCAAAATTAAAAAATAAACTAAAATTAAATTAAATTAAAAAACAAAAACAAATGATAGCATAAGCAACAAAAAAACACAAAACAAACACAAAAACAACAAAAATCATAAAAACAACAAAACCCACCAAAAACAACAAAACACAAAACACAAAAAAAAAAACAACAAAACAACACACAAACACAACAACAAAAAAACACAAAACACAAAAAATACAAAAACATAAAAAACACCAAAAACCACACAAAAATAAAATAGAACGAGAACAATACAAAACAACACGCACCAAAAAATGAAAAAGAAGGAAAAAACAGAAAACAAATTTGTCCTATCTAGACCAAAAGGCTATTTAGGCAAGATTCAACAGATGAAACATAAATATGATCAATCTGAGCAAGGGAACTAAAATATCCTGACCAAACCAAAGAGAAGCAAAAATAAATGTACCTTTAGTATTAGAGTCATCCAAAGAAATGATAGAAATAAGAGCTTCCCTTATTTGTGAATCCCACCATCTGGGAGGGTGGTCGTAGTAAGTAAGATCACCTTTGTCCAAATCCCAATTAGCTAAAGCATCAACACTCTTGTTCTGTTCTTTGTCCACATGATTGTATTCAACTCTCAAAAAGCCCATCTGGATTAATTGAATCTTTTCAACAATTCTTTTTATTCTCTAATCAACCTTATGATTCTTGGTAGTCTTCAACAGATTAATTATGACTTGAGAATTGGATTCAACCAACACCTTTTTCCATCTAACCTTAGCAGCCTCTCAAAGGCCTCTAAGGATACCATACCCCTTAGCAAGGTTACTGGAAAGGATATCCAAATTCTCAGCAAAAGTGAAAACCAGGGAACCATCTGAAAAGTCTACCAATTTCTCTTGTATTAGCTTTTCTAGGGTTCTCCCTAGAGGCTACATCGGTATTGACTTTTCCAAAATACTTAGGAGGAGGTTGTCAATTCCTTGTTTTATCCATGTTTTGATTACTCACATTCCTTTAAGTTGGTTGCCCTTAAAAGAGTTAATCTTCAATATTTGCATCACTTGATCCCATCTTTGGTGGAAGTTCTAGGGGTGTTTAAGGAGTTGTTGGATTGATTCAACTAAGTTGATAATGGTCTTTTTCCATATATAGTGAATTTCCTTCCTTTATTGATTGAAATCCAGTTGTTTCTTTCCTTCTAGATATTCCAAGGTAGAATGGTAGAATCCATCCAAACTAGTTGCCTAATAAAATGATCAACACCCTCTTGATTAGGCCAATCCCTCCAAAGTTGTTCAAAAGTAAAAAAATTAGACCATTGTAAGCCAAGTAAGATGGTCATTCTCCTTCATAGGTCAAAGGCTAAGGTACACTCAATAAAAATATGGTTAAGAGTTTCCACATTCTCTTCACACATCTCGTATCTAAATAGGCCATGAAAACCATATTTCATAAGTTGCTCACCAGTAAGCAACCTACAATGCAATAAAATCCAGTAAAGAAGCTCACCTTAGATCAAAATATTTAGGCCCACACCTAAGTAAATATGTCATTGAAATATGCAAAATGCAACACTACAAGCAATGCTTTGAACAAAATAAGATGCAAGATAACACAAGTTTGCACAAGAGAATAAATTATTTTATTAATGGGGGGAGCCTAGAAACTCTTTTGTTACAAGCTTGGATCCTTGAATCCTTTTTGATACAATGATACAACAATTTAGGGTTCTCTGAAACCCTAAGAAGGAAGGTTGTGGTGTCTTCAATAGCATCTTGATCCCAACAAGGTTGAGTGGGCTTTTCGGATATCCAAGGTTGGGCCACTCTAGATGCTGATGTAGTGCTCTTGATCTACACACAATGACACTGAAAATAGTTAGTAGTATATGAGAGGGCTCCATAGCGTGAGGCCCTCTATAAGAAATAATAAAAATACAAATTTTTGTAAATAAAATGGACGGAAATAGAAACACATGCAATGAAATAAATAAATTTAGGGTTGATTTGTTTTACCTTCTTACTGTCTTCTGATGTGTGATGTCTGATGCAGGTGGTTGGTGCGGTGATGCCCTAGCGTTACCCGGAGGCTAGGGGGACTTCAGGAATGGGAGCATAAAATTCCCGTGGGAACCTAGCGACTGTAAGAAACACCCGTGGGCACCTAGGGCTTATGGGGAGGCACCCGTGGGTGCCTAGCGATTGATGGGAAATTATATAGAAGTAGATTGGGTGAGGATGCAGGTTGCAGCGATGGATATGGCAAGCAAGGGAGGTGAAATACGATGAATGGAATGGGGTTAGGGCACCAAAGGCTTGATATAAGACTCAAGCACTTAGGGAACTCAGGGAACTTAGAATCAAGAATCAAGAAATCAGGGTATCAAAAATTCAGGGGTTGAGCCATCAAAATAGCTCTTATTTATAATCTACCCTAAGACATACTAGGGTTTCAATGATACTAATCGTGTGGTTGAGATTAAAGCATATCCAAGGGTTGACAATAAATCTAGGGTGTGGCACAGATTGATGTAAATGGATGGTTGAATATATAATAATAATTATATATAAATAAATATGAATAATGATCGAAAATGGTGGGAAAATAGGAATAGTGGGCAAATTGGCTAGGATTAGGTGGTGGAAATGGTGGGAAGGAAAATATGGAAGATGAATGGCTAGGATTTGGTGTCTACAGATGCCCCTTTTTGTACTGTGTTGCATGAAACACAATGCAGTGCAAAAACATGAGATACTTTTTTTGGCCAAGTACATAAGCAACTTCTCTCTCTTGTTGGAATACGAGCTTGAAGACAAAAGAATAAAAGAATTCGAAGTTTTGCGTAGCTTACCCCCTCAATTGGAAAATGAGACTATGAATGAATGTCACGAGCCAATTGAAAAATCTGTGCAAATGAATTATGGATAATGTGATACCATTTTTACCCCAACGGTGGGAAGGGGGTTGGTGTAAAATGTGATATGATGTGTCTATTTTTGCCCCAACATATGAAGGGTTTTGTGAAAATGTGAGGTGATCAAGATGATAGGAATGATGTAAAAGTTGATACCATTTTTGCCCCAACGGTGGGAAGAGGGGTGGTGAAAGATGTAATATGATTTGTATGTTTTTGCCCCAATAGATGAAGGGTTTTATGCAAATGTGAAGTGATGAGGATGATATGAATGATGTAAAAGTTGATACCATTTTTGCCCCAATAGTGGGAAGGGGGTTTTTTCCAAGTGTAGATGCCATGATCATGTAAGATGTATCCCATTGTGGGAAAGTCATAACAAAAAATGGTTGTCCCCAAATTTGGGGTGATTTGATGTTGTTGAAACACTTTACCTTTTCGACGTCATTGATATGCAAAATGATGATGCAAAAAGAAAAAGTATCAACCTTGGATGGCCTACTAGTGACTGTTTGGATAATTCCCACAATTGGAACCAATCATCCTAGCTAGTACCTATCTCTAAGGTGTTAAGGAGATTGTGAATGATGAAATTTGAGTTTTCCATGTTTTAAGCCTCACGAACTAGGCCATCAATGACAACGATTGTGCAAATTGTTCTTGGCAATGTTTCACTCTAAAGATGAGGAAATACCAAATATGATTGTAATTTCGATCAAGGAGATAAGTGATGATGATCATGACCAAGTGTCCTTATTGTAAGCTATTCATCTTACCGAATTGCATGGACCCAAATCGCTACAATTGCCAAGTGTGTAGAATAACTCACTAGATACAAGATTCACTTGTTTGTTATGTGAGCTTGGAAAATATGGAAATGATGATATGGAATGATGTGGAGATGATGTATGAATAATGACATGAATGATGATGGTCGTTTTGTGAATATTTGGGTCGTTTTAGGCGCTTTTGGAATTGATTTGGTTAATTATGGTCAATGTGGTTGTAAATAAGATTTATGCGTCCAAAGTAGTTATAATCTTCACAAAACTTGATAAAATGATGGAATGCATTGGTGAGTGAAATTTGGAGTGATTTTGTTGGGGGCAACTACTGTTTTGGGCTGATTTGGCTTTTGTCAATTTTGACGCGAAATACCCACGGGTGCTTACGGTCTGCAGAAACATCTGGAGGTTCTTCAACGTGCTAGGAAACGCCCATGGGTGCTTCAAAGCGCTTGAAGCAGCTATAAATAGCTTGGGTGAGATTGAAGCTCATTTGTGCATCTGCAAATTTTGAGAAGCTGCGTCTGAGGAGTGAAGGGTGAGTGAGGAGTGAAGTGAGGTGAGGTGTTTGGAGCGCGAAAGCTATGGTGGCGGAGGGAGCTGGTGTGGAGGTCGGGGCTAATGCTAGGGTGAAAATTTTTGAGGTAAGGCATTGCTTATTATGTATTGTGCAAAAATTTTGTTGTGTTTTTTTTTGAATTATTAACAAATATTTTGTGTTGTGCTATAGCTTAGAGTTTTGGAGGCTCGGCACCATTTTTTGCCTTACATCCTTGGGATGAGGAAGGTGATTATGGGGGATGAGTGGGAGCTACTCAGGGATGTGGGGCTAGCGGAGGTAGCCCAATTGGATGTGGTTAGGGTGGATGAGGGGTACCTCTCTGCCTTGGCAGAGAGGTGGGATGCTGATAGGGGGACGTTTCAGCTCCCCACGAGTGAGGTGACTATGACCTTGGAGGATGTGTATCGCATCCTCAAGGTGTCGATGGAGGATCTTCGGGTTGAGGTTGACCTCAATCGAAATATGGAGATGATGAGGATGTTTGGGGATGCCTGGGAGGGGGTGAAGGTGGAGAGCGAAGGTATACCCTATTTGTCCATGTATGTGGACAAGGAGTTAGATCCCCTCTAGGCTTTGGTGATGCTAATGTTGACAAACATTGTGGCCTCTAACAACACTAGGTGCAGGTTCCCTTGGAACCTGATAGGGGTGGTGAGCGATATGCTCACCATGAGGCAGGTGTATGCATGGGCTCTCGCCTTATTGGTGTAGGTGTACTAGGAGCTTTATGAGGTGACGAGGCGGGGGCAAAAGGGATTGGGGTGCAACCTACTACTACAATGTTGGGGATGGGAGCACTTTAGAGTTGCTCAACCAAAGGGGTTACCTATGGAGGATTTTGGTAGGGAGAAGCCCTACGCTAGATGATGGGCTTTGGTGGAGGAGGTATAGTCAAGTCATCTCGTGAGGATGAGTCAGTGGTACAGGGACTTATGGGTGGGATTGACATCCGCCCAAGTGGTATGGAGGCCATGGTTGGGTGCCCAATGGACTAGGGATGGGGAGCATCTACGATGGGTGTGGTAGGGTAGGTGGATGATTGGGAGGCATAGGAGTGAGGTGGATTACTTCTAGTTCTCTCGAGTACTCCACCAAATTGGGTTGAGGTAGGATGTTCTCGATGTGCTAGTGTGATATAGGAGACATCAGGAGGAGGCAGGGCTACCATGTATGGAGCCATGGAGGGTAGCCTTGGAGGATTATGAGGATGTGGATATCTCAGATGTGGAGGACATGAGGATGACCATAGAGTATGATGCATGGTTTGTGGCACAGCCACCATGGGTGCCACCTTGAGAAGCGATTTATGGCGATGGCGATCGAGAGGCTGGGGGTGAGGAGACCCAAGATGAGGGTGTCCTAGAGACATAGGGTGCAGGGACCTAGGATGCCCACAAGAGGTAGCGGTACCTTTTCTCTGACAGTCAAAGGCAGAAGGTGAAGGGTACGACATAGCAGGCACCCGAGGTTGAGGGAGATGGCAGATATGGGGAGATGGAGGAGGTTCCAAATGTACCCCTAGGCCAGAGCGAGGAGGAGCGAGCACAGTTGGAGCAGTAGGTGGCAGAGCGGGATGCGAGGATTGTAGCTCTCAAAGTAGAGCTAGCGGAGTGGGAGTGATGACACAAGGTTAACATACAACACCTTTGGTCTTGGCATAGATACATTGAGGCATTGGAGGATAGTTTGATGGAACATCATATTCCACTTTCGGATCCTCCAATCTCATCTATATCTGAGGGTGCTAGGCATAATCAGTCTAGGTCTAGGGCTCCTACTAGGTCACAGGGGTCTTCTTGGAGGATGTAGATAGTGCTTAGATGCACATTTTGTATATGAGCCTTGGTGCTCCATTGTATGTAGCCTTTTGGCATTCATTGATATATATATATATATATATACATGGCTTTTACCTTTTGTGTTATATATTTGTGTGAATGCTTTTGTGGAATGCTTTTGTTGAATGCATGTTTATGTTTATGATTGATGCATATGATATGTTATGGATGACTAATGCAAGATGGCATGTATGGATGCTAATGATCATTTATGGTTTAGATCTTTGTTTTGGTCATTTTCTAGCATTGTTGTTTAATCAGGGGCACCAAACTTGGTGGCATATGGGGTGAATGACTCATGAAGTGACATGGATGTTGACATGGAAGAAGACATGGATGTTGATATGGAAGAAGATATGGATGTTGATATGGAAGACTACCTATTTTGCAGAGACTCAAACATCCTAGTGGCATCAAACAAACTCACTAAAACTGCCTAATCCTTCTAGGACCAAATGTGTGTGCAGTGAGTTCATTTACCGAATCAAGAGTAAGGTAATGACCCTAGACAATCAAGAACCAATGTGTGTGCAAGTGAGTTCATTAACTCATCTTGAGTAAATTGGGTAAACCTATTATGGATGAAACCAAGAAGCTAGCTTGTCCGTATGAGCGGTCAGAGGTCTCTTTTAAAAGAGACATGTCACCACACATGAGTGTACTCCACTATCAATCAAGCATCTATAGCTTTGATGGAGGCTAACTCCATAGTCCATGACTTTTGTTTTTGATCTTTTAAGTTTTGGGGATGACTACCTAACCGTCTGACTGGAAATGTAGTATGTTCCTTACAACCCAATTGATCAGTGGTGTGTGATAAAAATATTTAGAGTTTCTTTTATTTTTGGAATTGTGATAGTGGTGAGAACCACTTTTTTTATGGACTATGTTGCATGATGAGACTAGCAAGGATGACCCTTTTCACTTCAAGGTTTATACCAAGTATGGTGTTATCCCTTTTTGACACAATATGTTTTTAAGATGTGAAAGTTGTGCTTGGTTCAAGAATATTTTGGAGTCAATTCCCATAACTCAAGATTTTTTTAGTGTGTATGTGTGATGGTCCTAAAAAGAACTCGACATGTATTTTGGAGGTTGCTTAAAACACTAGGAGTGGTTGAGTGATTGAAAACACCTAGGAGTTTGTGAATGTGGCTTGTGTGGATGACAATTTAACTTTGTGGAATGTGTGGATGACTTTGTGAAGGTGTCCCCGATTAAGGCAACATAACTTTTGTAGGACCAATTAAGACCTTGAACTTAATAAATGATCCCTAAATATGAAATGCAAAATGAATGCAATGTATGATGTGCAATTTTGTGAAATGTAATGTGAAATGTGGGTGAATGCATTGTTTTGAATGAAGTGTATGCAAGTGAAATGCAATGTTATGAATGAAGTGTGAAATGTAAGGTGTAACATGCAATATGTAAAATGAAATGCAATGTTATAAATGACATGTATGCAAATATTTTTGTGTATTAGCCATGTATATATAATAATAAAATCATGCATGGAATGCTCTGTATAACATTAAGTGGTTCGGATTCTTCCTCTCCCTCTAGACTGGAAAGCCTATAAGTACCATTACCCACTCTTTGTGTAACTATGTATGGACCTAACCAATTAGCCATGAATTTATCACGAAGATGCATCAATGCGTTGGTGTTTTGTTGGTTCTCTTTAAGGACAAGATCTCCTACTTGAAATTTGCGTAGATGAACTTTGGCATTGTAAGCACATCTGAGGCGGTCTTGATAAACTCGTAAATACTCTAAAGCATTGACTCTCCTGTCATCAAGAAGTGTGAGTTGGTCAAGATGTTTTTTTCTAGCAGTGTCGTCATCTATGAATTCCTGTAAATAAATTCGTAAGGAAGGGATCTCGAGCTCAAGAGGCATGATTGCTTCGGCTCCATAGACCAATGAAAATGGTATTGCCCCTGTAGGTGTGCGGATGCTTGTTCGATAAGCCCATAATGCCAAGGGAATTTGTGTATGCCAATCTCTATGATTTTCTTTGACAAGTTTCTTGAGAATAACAAAAATGTGTTATTGGAAGCTTCAACTTGTCCATTTGCTTGTGGGTAATAAGGAGTCGATAAACTATGTTGAATGTTATATTTCTCGCAAAGTGCTCGAACATCCTTGTTCTTGAAATACTTACCATTGTCTGAAATGATTTTTGAGAGGATACCAAAATGATAAATGATGTGATGAAGTATAAACTCCATAATTCTAGGTCTTGTCGTGCTGGTTAGAGGAATTGCCTCAACCCACTTTGTAAAGTATTCAGTAGATGTGATAATGAAAGTATGTTGTACCAAGGAAGGAGGTGAAATTTTGCTAATTAGATCTAGGCCTCATTGAAATATCCAACCGTGATCACCATTTGCAATATGCAAAACACAACACTACAAGCAATGCTTTGAACAAAATAAGATGCAAGATAACACAAGTTTGCACAACAGAATAAATTATTTTATTGATGGGGGGAGCCTAGAAACTCCATTGTTACAAGCTTGGATCCTTGAATCCTTTTTGATACAATAATACAACAATTTAGGGTTCTTCAAAACCCTAAGAAGTAAGGTTGTGGTGTCTTCAATCACGTCTTGATTCCAACAAGGTTGAGTGGGCTTTTTGGATATCCAAGGTTGGGCCACTCCAGATGTTGATGTAGTGCTCCTGATTTGCACACAATGACACAAAAAATAGTTAGTAGTATATGAGAGGGCTCCACAACATGAGGCCCTTTGTAAGAAATAATAAAAATACTAAGTACTATAAATAAAATGGACAAACAAAAACACATGCAATGAAATAATAAAATTTAGGGTTGATCTATTTTACCTTCTTGTTGTCTTTTGATGTGTGATGTCTGATGCAGGTGGTTGGTGCGACGATGCCCTAGCATCACCTAGAGGCTAGGGGGACTTCAGGAATGGGAGCATAAAACACCCACGGGCACCTAGCGACTATAGGAAATGCTCGTGGGCACTTGGGGCTGATGGGGAGGCACCCGTGGGTGCCTGGCGGCTGATGGGGAATTCTATAGAAGTAGATCGAGTGAGGACATAGGTTGCGACAATGGATATGGCAAGCAAGGGAGGTGAAATGCGATGAATGGAATGGGGTTAGGGCACCAAAGGCTTGATATAAAACTCAAGCACTTAGGGAACTCAAGGAACTTAGAATTAGGAATCAGGAACTCAGGGCATCGAAAATCCAGGGGTTGAGCCATCAAAATGGCTCTTATTTATAATCTACCCTAAGACATACTAGGGTTTCAATGACACTAATCGTGTGGTTGAGATTAAAGCATATCCAAGGGTTGAAAATAAATCTAGGGTGTGGCATAGATTGATGTAAATGGATGGTCGGGATTAAATGAAATTTTATGGCTGAGATTTATTCACTTAAATAAATACATATATATATATATATTAAATATATATTAAAATATAAAAAAAAAGTATATTTAAATATATATACAAAATAAATATATATAAATAAATGTGAATAATGATCGAAAATGGTGGGAAAATAGGAATAGTGGGAAAATTGGCTAGGATTAGGTGGTGGAAATGGTGGGAAGTCAAATATGGAAGGCGAATGGCTAGGATTTGGTGTCTACAGTCATATGAGTGAATGAGATTTTTATGGCATAAGGTCAAATAACCTTGAGCAACTGAATAATCATCCTTAGTAGTGTTGTTCCATCCAAAATAGTCTTTATCATGGGACCAAGAGAGAGATATATTTTCTTTGACTTTCTAACAAAAAGGGTTTATGGTAAACTAGTGTGATTTAAATTGGAGTTGCATGGATTCGCACCATATGGATCACGTTTCTCAACTAGTTGTCTCACACCAACTCGGCTACGCACTCACCCTTAAATTTTAATTTCATTTTAACTTTTTTATTTTATTTTATTTTAAGGACAATCCTAATCACTCAACATAGAGATCAAGGAAAGAAATGGGTAAAACTATTTAGGTTCTATTGATACAATGAATTATTTAGAAAAAGAACCTTACCCAAAGGATCATCAATATCAAAATTTATATTAGATAATTTGCAATTGATTAAAAAACATATTAGATGGTCATTCAATGAGGGGAATTATGCAAATTATTAGTTTGATGTTTGGTTGAAGCCTTATCCTCTTATATTTGATTCAAAATGACAACCATTGATTTGGGCATGTCTAATTTGTGAAGGTCCAAATGTCAAAGACTATATTAATATGAGCAACAACTCCAGATCATGGATTTCTATTAGTAACCTAGTTGAAGGAGAGAAACTCAAATAAATTACAAATGAACTTCAAAATATGCTTCAATAGTTTTATTTGTCAACTTTACGCAAAAGGATGAGTTGGTTTATGATCTATCAAAAGATGTTGAATACTTAGTCAAGTTAGGATTTGAGAATTTAGAATAATAAAAAAAAATTACTCCCAAACATTTTCCTTGGAAGAATGTTTGGTCACTAAAGGCTCTCCCTAAAGCCTCAATATTCCTTTGGTTAGTAGTTCAAAGTAGGATTCTTACTTGAGAGAATCTACAAAGAATACCATAAACCTTTCACATGTAGCTTGTGTGAGAAGGATTTATAAACATAGACCATTTACTTTTTTATTGTCCCTTTGCTCACACCATTTGGGTTTACATTATAAAAAATATGAAAATATATTTGCTAGTTCCATCAACAATGAAAGAGTTGATGAAATGTTGGGTTAATTATTTCAAAGCTAAAGAATTATCTATTCTATGGAGAATTGGAACTGCCATTATGTGTTGAAATATATGGCTTGAAAGGAATAATAGAATTTATAGAAATATATCTCAAAATAATGATGTATTATTGTCTCTCTTAGAGAATGCTTATAGATATGTGCTTATCATGGGAAGTCGTAAGTGCAGAAAATGATGTGGTAACAACTTGGTTATAGGATTTGAACATGCATAGAAGAGTCATCTATGACAATGATATTAAAACAAATTATCTACTTCTATCTAAAGTAAAATAAAAATATCCTGAAATTGGGTTTATCAAAATTGATTTTGATGGTGCTTCTAAAGAAAATCAAGAAAAAATCGATGAAGGTGGTTTGTTTTGAGATAATGAAGATAAAAGTATCCTCATTTACTCATAATCATATGGAACTTCAACTAACAACTATGAAGAGGATTAGGAAAGTTGGTGAGCAAAAGGTTCAAACCATACTAAGAGGATTAGGAAAGTTTACTCATAATCATTTACAAATACTATTTTTAGTAACTGACAAGCACAAGGTTCAAACCATAGGTGTTGCTCCCACCAAGCCTATTCCACCTTGTTGTTGTTGACCCAACTAGCTTTGCAAATACTATTTAAAAAAAAAAATCATTTTAATAAGTCTCAGGGAACAGTGCAACGGTTCGGGCTTTGGCTTTTCTTCGAAAAATTCAAGTTTCAAACCGCAACATGGGTGAGTGTGTGAAGAGGTGGGTATGTGGTGGTTGTGTGTTAAATTCCCTATTTGATAAGCATAACTTTGGGTTTTACTAGGGGTCATGGTTGGGAGGAGACTACTTAACCCTTGCATTGGTCATAGGGGTTTTTCACACTAACCAAATTAAAAAAAATTAATAAAAACTATATATAACTTATTAAAAAATCACTTAAATTGTTTTATAAACATTTCAAAATTTTCTACTTTAATATATAATATTTTTTAATTATAACTTTTTAGGGGTTTCTCACTCTAACCAAATCATTTTTTTTAATAAAAATTATATATAACTTATTAAAAAATCACTTAAATTATTTTATAAACTCTTCAATTTTTTTTACTTTAATATATTATATTTTTTAATTATAATTTTTTTTTATTACATAGAAGAGTTGGTTACAACCACTATTTTTAGTAACTGGTCAGCGCAGGATTCAAACCACATGGATTGCTTCCAACAAACCTATCCATCTCATTCTTGTTGACCCAACCACATGGATTGCTCCCAACAAACCTATCCATCTCATTCTTGTTGACCCAACGTGAAATGGAAACCATCGATCGCTCAAGATTCATATCGTTATCATTAATCCAGTGCACACTCAGAGGATTCAGAGTAGACTACTACCTTTGCAAAGGGTTGACTTTCCCCCAAGGTTTGAACCTAAGTCTCTTCTTGGTAAGTACCCAACCACACTTATACTTACCAATCCACCTAACCCTTGGAAATATTTTTTTTAATTATAATATAATTATATATATAAAACAAACTTGGTTAAGATTTTTTTTAAGTATATGCTTTCCATTTACATTTACATAGTGTGCTCTCATCCATGCACACTTTTAATTGGTTTTAAAACTCTTATCTTTGAAGGTTTTAAAACTTTTATCTTTCTAAAATAAAGGTGAAGTACAATGGGTAGTATAAATGGACCCACATTTTAATGGAGACTTCTTTTCCTGATTTGAATTTGGGCACCTTAGCAAATCCAACTATATTTACTAAGGTGTTCTTGTAAAACAAACTCTTATCTTTTTAAATAACTTAATAACAATATTACCGTTGTGATTAGTTGAATTAGTTTTTAAATAACTTAATAACAATATTACCGTTGTGATTAGTTGAATTAGTTTTTACATGGGTTGTATTATTTAACAAGATTTTATTTTAAATATTTTTTTACAATTAAAAAATTTAATGGATTATAAAATATAATATTATAATTAAATTATTAAAAAAACTATATATATTTTTATTTTTAAGTTTTAAATGAGATTGAAACAAGTTTTTCTTAATCATATATAATAATATTACAACAACAATTATACATCTATTTTTTTTTAAAGTAATATTTATTATACATCTATCTTTAACAAGATTTAAATCTAATATCATTTATTTTATATATAATTTTATTTTTTATTATTTATTTATTTATTATTTTTTGAAAAAAATTAGATTATATTAATTTATTAACGAAATATTATTATTAATTTTATTTATTTATCTATTATCTTATAAATAAAAATACCTATTTAACAATTATATATTTTAAAAATTTAATACAAATTATAAACATAATAATAAAAAATTAGTTTAAATACATGGCCAAAACATTACTCATAATTAAATTAAAAAATTTATAAATAATTATACATATTTCTTTCTTTAAATAAATTATATTTTTATTTATTTATTTTTAATTAAAATTTACATTATGATTATATATCAACTAACTTAATTTATTACTTTTATTATATAAAAAAAAACATTATAATTATACATTCATGGTTTCATAAGATCTGAATATGGATCTCAAAATTATAAAATAAACAACTATATATACATTATTTTATAAAAGTAAATTTTAATATAAATATTATTATTTATCTCTTAAATTTATATCATTTCAATATAAATATATTTAATAAAATTGAAAATAATAAAAATTTATATTTATATAAAAAAAAAAAATATATATAATATTATTGAACTAATTATAAATTATCTTTAAAAATTTAGCATACTATCACATACAACTAATAATAGTTATGAGTAACATTAAAATTTAATTTTATACTATATAATTATATTATCATGAACGTTAAAATTATTTTAATTTTAAATAATTAATATAATTTTATATTATATTAAATCAATTTTATAATATATTTTAAAAATAAAATATGTATACATGGTTCATTATGTTACTTCGTTGTTGTTGATTTATTTCATCTTAAAGAGATCATTGGTGGCTTAGGATTTGTACCCTAGCTCACACTGGTGGAGTGGAGCAAGGTTAAACTACTACTTTGCACAAACAAGCATACTTCTAAAATTTAAACCTAGGTCAAAAATAATATAATTTTACATAAATTCTAAAATTTTAAAAGAATTGTAAATATAATTTTTTCATATAAATGTAAAGTATAATAATAATACGTATGAGATCATATTTTTAAGTATAGTAATACAATTATATTTTTTTAAAGTAAATTTTAATATAAATATTATAAACTTATATTATTTATTTCTTAAATTTATATCATTTTAATATAAATATATTTGATAAAATTGAAAATAATAAAAAATTATATTTTTATAAAATTCCTTTAAAAATTTAACATACTATCACATACAACTAATAATAGTTATTAGTAACATTATTATTGAAAGTTAATTTTATACTATATTATTTTAATTTTAAATAATTAATATAATTTTATATTATATCAAATCAATTTTATAATATATTTAAAATATATATATATATATATATATATATATATATATATATATATATATATATATATAGGGTTTATTATGCTATCTCCTTGTTGTTGATTCATTTCATCTTAAAGGGATCATTGGTGGCTTAGGATTTGTACAGTTGTTGTCAAGCTAGCTCACACTCACTGAAGTAAGGTTAGACTACTACTTTACACAAACAAACATATCTCTTAAGTTTAAACCTAAGTCAAAAATCATATAATTTTATATAAATTTTAAAATTTTAGAAGAATTGTAAATATGATTTTTTCATATAAATGTAAAGTATAATAGTAATATACTTGAGACCACATTTTTTAGGATATAGTAATAGGAGACCTCCTCCCTAGTAAGTCATAAATTAAAGTTTTTTTATCCTGCAACACAGAACTAAAATCACCTTTACTTGCAAATCATAAACTGGACATGCATATGAATTTTAACTCTGTCAACTAGCAAGCAGTATTTCTAAGAACAGCAAACTCAACGCCCACACAAAACTAGTCCAAATTTAGTCCATTGTAATCTGAAATAACTCGTTTTAATTTAAGTATTTTTTTAATAATAAAGTTGGTTTAAGGTTAAATTTTTAAAAGTAAAGTTTTATATATAATTAAAAAATTATTTGTTTAATAATAAAGTTGGTTTAAGGTTAAATTTTTAAAAGTAAAATTTTATATATTATTAAAAAATTATTTCAAACAATTTTAAAAATAAAAATTTAAATAATATTATTAAAAACTATATTCCTTTAAATAAATTAATATCAACATCTTCCCTTCCTCAACATTCAAACCATAATCCATTAAAAAATTTACCGTCCTCCAACCAAACTATGATAAATTACTTAATTCTTTTGGCCTTATCCATGAAAGTGACATCTTAATTGAAGCGCGTATGCCTTGGGCAAGGTAAAGTTTAGTTGTCAACCTGGTTGACAATTGTAAGTCTACATTTAGAAAACTTAACATTACCAACTTTAATTAAAAAAAAATTGTTATATTTTTTAAATATTTGTGGCTCCAAAATCCATAGTTGGTATAGTTGGCTAATCAAATAAAACCTAATAATGGCCAATTATGTAGCGCTGGCCTTAAGCGGCTGGCATGTTGACGTGGCCAGAACGATTTAGGTTGTCCACGTGGAATGAGGTGGGCACTAGTTAACGGAGGTCCCCATTGGAAGGCCGGCGGAACGTGAGTTAAATCCCTCGTATTTTGGGAAGCCCTCGGGGCGTCCATCTGCAAAACATTCCATGAGATGCGCACGGTTTAAGCCCGGCCGAAATCGACGTTTAAACACCTAGCATTTCGCCGTCCGACACACGGTAAGCCAACGGGTCTGATCGAAGGGCGGGAGGGCGATAAGGTTAAAGGCATGTTGGGTTAGGGGGAATCGGAGGGTCGAGATTGTTTCCTAGGGTTGAGGAGCTCACGTTTTAAGGACCTTTTGTTGCGAGACAGTAACGCACGAGCGGTCGACGGGGACTAAACTCCTTGCACCGCCAGGTGCGAGCTGTTTAGTGACGTCACGCGCTCGGGAAAAGAGAAAATTTGGCGTAATCTGAGCCGCGGAGTTTCTTGGTGGCCCCGATCGACGGCCCGGAGGGCGGCGAGACTCCAGGAGATGCGCAGACGATAACGCTTGACCGGGTTAATCCGCACACCCGGAGGGCTCGCGTCGCCGCCGATGTTAGAGGGCGTACGATCCGACTGTCCGTGGTATCTAAGGTGCTCACGGGTTAACGGCGCCGTGAAATATGGTCGGATCCATGGTAGTTCGGCGTGGGGACGGAGCAAGGGCCTTCGGTGCCTTCTTATTTGGCCCCAGAAAGAATTTTTCAGCGTAAAAACTGGACCCAGATCGAGTTTTTCCCACCCAGTTTAGCAGGCCTATGGACCCAGATTTAGCGGGTCTCTTTTTTTCACATTTTCTTTTGTTTTGACTGGCTTTTGGATACTGGGCATTGCAGTTTCCATCTCTTCTACCTTCTGGCCCATCTGGGTAGTTGCCATTTCATCGCAAAAAGAAACTTCAATCATACTTCTCCCACAAGGCCAGGTATCATAAGCCAATGGGATCCTCCGCCTAGGAATCCAAATCTTCAAAACTGTGTTTTTGAGGCACTAGATCTGAGTTCTTGAATGCTGAATTGGTAATTTTTGGTTTTAGGAGAGAGACCCAATTAGTATTGCTTTTGGGTTTTTGGTTTTTGAGGTTTGTGAGAGATGCCTGGATTAGTGTCAGGGGATGCCATGGAGGAGCAGGGGAATCAGGGGAAGAGCATGAAATCTGAGACCGAGATTGAGTCCCCCAGAAGCCCATTGAGCCCTCCAAACAACAATGGTGGTCCTGCTCAGCAGGAGCACAATTCGGTGAATAACAATAACAAGCCTGAGAATGGGTCTTCTGCTGGGGCCGGAGGAAATGAGAAAGTTTCTGCCAGCTTAGAAGAGCTGTATGAGAATGTTATCCAGATGAAGAGCTCAGGGGAGCAATCCCCATCAAGACAAAGCTTCTCTGAGGAATCTGAGGTGGAGGATTTGAGAATTGAATCTGAGCTGCAGCAGCTGGTTGCAGGGGAGAAACCATCGTCATCATCATCTGCCCCTGCAGAGAAGCCGCTGAAGGAGGATGGGAAGACCAAGCCTACCAAGGAGGGGAAGGCTGCAACTCCTCGTAAAGTTTCCAGCAATGGAACTGCTGCTGCCGCTGCCAAGTCCGCAGGTAAGGAAATCCAAGCTGAAACCAAGAAAACTGGTAGTGCAGAGAAGAATAAGGCTTCCCATGACAGGCCCATTAAGCCTCTTTCTTCCGTCCAATCTAAGAAGAACTCAGCCAAATTGGTCATCAGCTCAGATGTGCCTCCCAAGGCCAGGATTAGTCCTGGTAAGGTCAGTGGCAGGACTACCCCCAATACCCCTACAAAGAAGCAGCAGCAGCAGCAGCAATCCAAGAGCTTCCCAAATGAGAATTCTGATACAAATCCCAATCCCAGTCCCAATCCCAATCCCAATCCCAGTCCCAGTCCCAGTCCCAATCCCAATAGTGCTGATAGGAATCCCACCCCCAATAACGATGAGAGCTCCCCTGCGACCCAAAAGAAACTCTTTGAGAGCCCAGATATGCCCCCCAGGAGGCTGAGCTCTAGCCCCATGAGGAAGAAGAGGCTGAGCTCCCCTGCTGTTGTGAGCAAAGCCAGCAAGGAAGCCGATGAGACCCTTGAATTAGGCCTTGACAACCCAGATCTTGGGCCTTTCCTGCTTAAACTTGCGAGAAGCATGATTGCCTCAGGGGACAATCCCTACAAGGCCCTGGAATGTGCCGTGAGGGCATCCAAGTCCTTTGAGAAGTGTGCTGATGGGAAGCCCAGTTTGGAGCTGGTGATGAGCCTGCACATCCTGGCGGCAATTCATTGCAGTCTGGGGCAATATGAGCAGGCAATTCCTGTTCTAGAAAGATCCATCGGGGTCCCTGCATTGGAGGAAGGGCCAGAACATGCCCTTGCAGCATTTGCAGGACATATGCAGCTGGGTGACACCTATGCCATGTTGGGGCACCTTGAGAATTCCATAGAATGCTACAAATCTGGCCTGGAGATTCAAAAGCAGATCTTGGGGGACATGGATCCAAGAGTTGGGGAGACTTGCCGATATCTGGCAGAAGCCCATGTACAGGCAATGCAGTTTGATGAGGCTGAGAAGCTCTGCCAGCATGCTTTGGATATACATAAGGAACACAGCACCCCTGCGTCTCTTGAAGAAGCAGCTGATAGGAGGCTAATGGCATTGATTTGTGATGGGAAGGGAGACTATGAGGCTGCCCTTGAACATTTGGTCTTAGCAAGCATGGCCATGATCTCAAATGGTCAAGAAACTGAGGTGGCTTCGGTGGATTGCAGCATTGGGGACACGTACCTGTCTTTGGGCAGATATGATGAAGCTGTTTTCGCCTATCAAAAGGCTCTAACTGTTTTCAAATCCACAAAAGGTGAGAACCATCCTTCTGTTGCTGCAGTCTTTGTTCGCCTCGCAGATCTATACTACAAGACAGGAAAAATGAGGGAATCCAAGACATACTGTGAGAGTGCCTTGAGAATTTATAATAAGCCTATTTCAGGGCATCCTCCTGAGGACATAGCGAGTGGATTGACAGAGGTTTCTGCCATATATGAGGCGACGGATGAGCCTGAGCAGGCGCTTCGCCTTCTCCAAAAGGCTCTCAAGATTTTGGATGATTCTCCAGGTCAACAGAGTGCAATAGCAGGCATTGAGGCACAAATTGGAGTGATTTATTATGTGTTAGGGAAGTATGGTGAATCCCACGCTGCTTTCAAAAATGCAGTGACAAAACTGAGGGCAAGTGGTGAGAGGAAATCCGCCTTCTTTGGTATAGTCTTGAATCAAATGGGTTTAGCATGTGTGGAACGTTATGCCATAAACGAAGCTGCAGATTTGTTTGAAGAAGCCAAGAGCATATTGGAAGAAGTATGCGGTCCCTATAATCCAGATACTCTTGCAGTTTATAGCAATTTAGCTGGTACATATGATGCAATGGGCAGGTGAGCAGATTTTTTTTCCTTTCTCTTTTTTAAATTTTTATTTGTTGTAGATGTGGGATCTGACTTGATATAGTTTGTTTTTGCATGTCTCTTCCGAAAGTCTGTATTGTAGTTCGCCGACCTTTCTAGGGTAGATTGACTTCTCCTCAGATCTATTAGGTTCTGAGTCTTTTTGTGACATGTCTATGGGTTTTTACACCTCTGAATGGTTAGGTCTATTCTGGATGATGCTTCTAGACAATGGATAGATTTATAATTGAGTGGTTCATAAAATTAATAGATTGGGGTGGATTGAATGATGATATATTCACTATCTATTTTTGACAAGCATAGAAAACTAGCTTGATTGTGAGTCTTTGTCTGTGTATATGGGTTGGTTGGTGCCATCTTTGGTGGTTAACCTTTTTTTTTTCCCCAAAAGTGATTCATACCGCCATCCTGTTTGTGATGATATAATGTACATAGTGGAATGTATATTCTTTTGAGCTTTGTCAAAGTTTTCTCCCCAAGCGTTTGACTCTTGTTTCAATGTTCTTTGGGATCAGATCACTAACTGGACAAGCTCTCGCTGTATGTGTGCCTTTGATTTATGACACATTCTTGAGTTTCTGAAAATTTGATTGAGAAGTACACCTCCTTGCTCTGTGGAGAGATGAGGCGATGCTTTATATACTGTTTTGAAGTTCATTGCGTTGTTTTATCTCTAGTGGGCTTCATTGACCGCTTCATAGCCCTGCTTATGCTTCCTCCCGTGCAGAGAATGGCTGTTGCATATCCAAGGGTTTTATAGTTCTCTTACTTTAGTGATTCACATATAATCACAATTGTTTTCTATTGGGAATGTGCACTGGTGGTGTTAAAGTAATGAGATTCTATAATTATTGTTTAACAAGTAAAAGATGTGGAATATTTCCCTTCAAAGTGATGTTCTTTAGTATGTTTGCTGTCTGATTGGAATCTATATATCAGTTTAGGGTGTTTGCTATCTTAGTTCTGTGAACATCTACTTTCAAATGTACATGCATGATTTCTCCAAATGGATTGTTTCATTGTCTCTATAACAGTTTGACGTTTTCCCCTATCTTAAAATTGTTTAAGGGGATTGATTAGAGGTGTCATGTGTTTTGAATTTCTCACAAGCTGCTTGATAATATTTTGTAAGGTGGATTGCAAACCAGAATTATTTGTTTTTAATGTCTGACCTGGATGATTGTTTATGCTATGGTTTGACTCTTCAGCCTTACTCATCCAGCTTCAAATCTGCCATCCTCAATTTTATCTGGATTGATTGGATGACAAACTTTATGGTGGTTGCAACTTCTCTTTGTCTATTTTATATCAATGTAAAGTTTATCCACTATGTGCAGGTTAGAAGATGCAATTGGAATTCTGGAGTATGTTGTTCAAATCAGAGAAGAGAAACTTGGCACAGCAAATCCAGACGTGGATGATGAGAAGAGCAGACTGGCTGAGCTCTTGAAAGAAGCTGGCCGAGCCCGAAGTAGGAAGGCTAAATCACTTGATTATCTGCTTCAATCAAACTCCCAAAAGAAGAAAAAGGAGAAAGAAAAGTGATTACAATGTAGATGTGAATAGATTCTTATAAAGTTTATGGTCTGAGTTGGAGCTTGTCCAGAGCAGAACAGGTCAGTCTGATAGGACGGGTCAATCTGCATTGTTGTGTCAGAATTCTTTGAACACGAGAGAAGTACATTAGCAACATTAAATCTGTCTTAGATGCCTGCTTGCACTATATCATTTGCAACTTGAAGGACTAAGTGAACATAAGTGCTGTGTTATGCCAAGGAATCTGCTAACCAAAGGTTTGGCAAGAAAGAAGATTTCTTAGCTTTCTGCAACTATGTTGGGTGGGTTAGTGATTTCCTGTTCAGAGTTCACAGTCGACTGCATGTTGCCAACCATTGTTCTGTAAAATATGTAAAGGTCAGGAGGTAACTTAAAGATGATTTATTTCAGTTTTTTTGTGAAAGTTGTGTGTTTCTGTCTTTATGCCAGCAGTGATAAATGAGAATCAGAAGCATTTCATTGGTGCAAAGCTTGAATTGTTACAGAACCTATCAACTAAATGTTTTGTCCCCATTCGATGATTTATGAATTCATTTGAAGTTCTGTAGGTTTAGGGAAAAAGTAATAATCTAGCACTGGATCTGTGTGCTTAATCTAGATTTCTGAGCCCGAGTGGATACTTGTCCAAGAGACCTATAGCTCAAACATACGACTGGAATTTGCATCATGTCAGGGCCTCAGATAGTAGTTTTCTTTGTTTCAGTGAGCATGCGCAGCACTCAGAGCAATTGCACATCACTGACAATAATCTTTAATCTTAAAGTGATTTTAATTATTTATGTTGCACTCCTTGGGACAGCCATTTATCAGATTCATGTGTATCTTCATTTTGATTGTTGGCATTGGCATGGATTCATAAAACCTGTATCAGATACAGGAACATTGTATTTGAAACATTCTATTTAATTGTGGCCTCATGGTTTATTGTCATGTTTCTATATTGAGGTATTGCTTTTGTTTAGCACAATGGACAGTTTAGTTCTACATGTCCAGGCCCATATAGATGGTTTTAGAGAGCACCTAAGAAAATTGTCAATACATATGTAAATACACTTGTGTTACATATCCACTTCATGCTGCATGACACATCCATATAAACAGTTTTGAAGGAAAATAATTTGTAATCCTTTATTTAAATGAGCTATGTGTCATTCCAAACACATCTGGGTTTTGCGTTGCACTGTGGATTATTTTACGTAGTATAGATATGGCCATCTTGCAAATGTAGTGCCTGAACCTCTTTGTCACGTGTTCTATTGTCATATGAAGTTGTCTAGTGCGTACTTGTTTAGTTGCAAAGGCCCAGGATGCCTTAGCAACTTTGCGTTGATGTGTTGTCATTCTAACTAGTCTTTTATTTGGTCTGTTATGAACAGCGTGCCTATTGTTATCTGCTGATCAAGATATTTTGATCTCAAGATCTTTTTGTAATTATAACAGACTCTAGGCCAGAGTGAGGAATGAAGCATTGAACAAAATTTGGTGATTTGTTGATACCTCAGAACTTGCCATGGAAAGAACCTGGCTAAAAAAATAGCCAGGAAAAATGTTTGCCTTTAAACAATTCCTTTGAGATGTTCTTAAAATGATTTGTCTAATCCAGGGTAAGGTGAAAGTTTTGTTCGTAGAAAATATTCTGATCTTGCTGTCTTTGATCATGTTACTTCGATGTATTATTTGAAGGTGGTCCAGTATCCAGAGTTTGGATGCATGAGGTTGCTAACATTACTGTCTTATAACATTAGTTTAGTGTGTACCATTATAATTTACCCCAAGCGGTGCACTCAGGTGGGTCACTCCTTGGAAGTCCATGCTGTAAATTTGACCAATTAACCCAGATTACCCATATGAGTGAGCCATTGTTGAAAATATGTGCAGGTAAAACCTAGGAGTGAGATACTACATTTCTCAAAGAAGCACATCAGTGGATGCAAAAATTTAGCGATGGACAGCTCAAGCCTTTGGATACTTCTTGGTGCATTGTGAAGTCCATGTCTAGGCAATCTGTATAAGTTGTCTCTCTTTTCCTGGTTAATTTTCTATGTCCACAGCATCTCACTGCAAAATACAAAATACATGACTTTGTTATTGCACACTGTTCAACATCCAAAATGCATGGGAAAGACCAACACAAGATAATGACGATAAGAGGATGGCAGATCACAAATGGGCCATACGTTACCAGCATTTGTCATAATCGTATTTCAGGGTATTATCCTCTGTTGTCTTCAAGATCATGCCAGCTGTTGAGAAGAAGATAAACACTGACAATTGAAGTGTACGTTTGACAACTACATCACAGTGGCATCAAAAGAGATTACTGGGCCTGCAGTGCCTGCTCTCTCCACCAAGATGGGGACGTTGTTTGTATTTGGATTTACATTAGAAGCAGAACCTAGAATCTCTTCCTTGTGACATATGATGCCAATAGTTTCAGTTCTCCACTTTGCCAAGGAAGAATTAAACTGAGCAACTTAAACTAAATGAGCAATAATAGATTGACCACACTTTTACATAGCAAGAATGAAATATAGATGTCAATGAATACAATGAAAATGTAGGATAACCATTATTTCAATAGATATTTGATTTCATTTTCTTGTAGTTATGTTCTTCCCTCAATAATGTCTATCCATTATCTTTTATCTTCTTATATTTATTAAATAAGAATAGAGGTGACATGCACAAGTCATCTAGAATGTCAGGCTTGTTGTTTAATTGTACTAATACTAATAATAGTTTTTTTAAATGCTAATCATTGAACTTTGTAGAGTTGGTAGAATAGAAACTATATTTGGAATGTGAATATCTTATGTTAGTTTAATATAATTATTAAATTGAATACCAACGTATAGATAGAGTCTTTACTCTAGAGATGTAGTGAATGTCAGGCCTTTGTCGTTTAATTGCACTAATATTAATTATAGTTTTTTTAAATGCTAATCATTGAACTTTGTAGAGTTGGTGGAATAGAAATTATATTTGGATTGTGAATATCTTATGTTTAGTTTAACGTAGTTATCAAATTGAATACTAACATATGGATAGTTTTGGTGTTTTTTTTTCGTTCTTAGGAAATTGTTTTCTTCACTTTTCTTACAGCTTCATTTATGAAATTGGTTGATGTCCTTTGATGGTAATATTGCTTGATGCTCTATGTGTAATAGTAATTTCCTCTTTAGTTATTTATTAATATTTGAGCTTGATCTTTGTTTAATTTAATCTAGAATGCAACGTGCAATTGACATATTTAAAATAAAATATAATCTTAACATGTCAGTAACCTGAGTTGTTATTTTTGCATGATTTTAATCCGCAATTAAAACATGACCTTAAAAAAATATAATCTTCACAACCATAGCGACATTAATAATTGTAATATGAATCTTCCTTCAATGTTCAAATCTTGGCATCTTGGCGTGGGCGAGAGTGTGTGAGGGGTGGGTGTGTGGTGGCTTTGTGTTAAATTTTCATTTGATAAGTATAGTATAGTTTTCTAGGTTTTGTTGACTTCAATTCAATTTTTTAATGCATTAGGTCTGTAGTTTAATTTCCTAGAGCTTCAAGGTTGTTTTGGTTTAATTTTTTAGACAATCGTAGTTTTTGTTAACTTCAGTTCGACTTTTTTAGAGCATTAGGTCTTGCTGATTGTAGTTGGATTCCATAGAGCTTCAAAGATGTCATTGTTTCTTTTGACTTAATCTATAAGTCTATAGACTAAAATTTATAGAAGTCACCTAAAAAACATTAATAATTTTAATATGAATAACTCTAAACCATAAATATTAAATACCTATCACATCTAATCTTAGCTCTTTAATGATTATTTAATTCTTGACCTTCAACATTAAAATTAAACTTATAAAATAATTTTATATAAGTTTAACTATTATTTCATAGGTATCTAATATTTAACTACAATTCATTAATAACTAATTAATAATTAATTTTAAAAGGTCTTGCTGATTGTAGTTGGATTCCATAGAGCTTCAAAGATGTCATTGTTTCTTTTGACTTAATCTATAAGTCTATAGACTAAAATTTATAGAAGTCACCTAAAAAACATTAATAATTTTAATATGAATAACTCTAAACCATAAATATTAAATACCTATCACATCTAATCTTAGCTCTTTAATGATTATTTAATTCTTGACCTTCAACATTAAAAATAAACTTATAAAATAATTTTATATAAGTTTAACTATTATTTCATAGGTATCTAATATTTAACTACAATTCATTAATAACTAATTAATAATTAATTTTAACATTTTAAGTGGAAGATTATTTGTAGATCGAAACGGGAAGGTGGTTTGGGTCTTCGTTTGACTTTTCTTTCTGGTCAGGTCTTGGCGACCAAGCTTTATTGGAGATGGTGCATTTCTCAAGACTATGCTTGGGCTAAAATTATTTCCTTTAAGTATCTTACTAGGGTTGAGGGTTTTGAGATATCTAGATACAGTTTGTTTGGTAAAAGCTCTTTGATTTGGAACATCCTTGAGAAGGGGGCGACTCTTGTTAAGCAAGGATTGTTCTGGATTTGTCTCAAAGGCTCAAAGGCTCAAATTTGGCATGATTCTTGGGATGGTTTCCTTATAATTTTATCTATGTTTCCTCATTTTCAAGAGCTATGTAATTGTTTCTTGGCTGTTGTTGGTACAGGGTGATGGATTATAAAGTTGCCAAAAGAGTTGGGCAAGTGGAGGTAGTTCAATGGAAAGATCCTAGAGATTGATCGATAGGTGGTTTTGTTCATGATAGAGAAGAGTTGGCTCGTATTTTGGCTACTAGGGAGTGCTCTTCTTTACAGGATGATGATGTTTTGGCTTGGAGTCCAGATCCTAGAGGGCTTTTCTCGATGGCTTCTGGTTACTGTATTTTAGATAGGTAGCATTTTGGGAATGAGGAGGTTCCTTGGTGGAAACAGGTTTGGAATAAATTTCCTGGCCCAAATGCAATTTCCATTTGTGGTTGGCTACTAGGAACAAATGTCTTACCTAGGATAATATCCAAAAGAGAGGTTTTCAGGGCCCTTCATTTTGTTTCCTTTGTGAGAATAATGACGAATTTTTAGGGCATTTTCTCTTACAGTGTTCGTTTGCGTAGGAAATTTGGCATCTTTGGTGGAGGGTGTGGAAACAGTCTTTGTTCTCATGCCTCTTCTCTTGTTGAGTTCTAGAAGAGTTTAGGAAGACCTGCTAAGACTTTTTTTCTTGAAGTTGCATGGAGTATTGGGTCCTCATGTATTATATGGCAGATTTTGCTTGAATTAAACCGAAGAATTTTTCAAGGTAGAAAATTAACTATTTATCAGATTTGGTAGAGAATTATTGGTATGATCCAAGAAACTGTTTCTTCTAAATGTCAGATCAGTCTTCCTTTGGAGCAGTCTGAGATTTTGATGATGTAGACCTGGGTTTAGTGGAGAATGGCCCTCGTCCTTCTTTATCGGTCGGGAGGAGAGGCCTCAATCAAAAAGTGTAGAGATGGCAGATGACATCCTCCGCCTTGGGGGATGTTTAAGATTAATACTGATGGCTCTTCTAGAGGGAATCCTGGGTATGCAGGTATTGGTGGTGTTGGGAGAGATAGTATTGGTGCAAGTCTTTTCATTTTCTCATGTTATAAGGGGAAGCAAACTAATAATTATATGGAGGCCCTTGCTATGCGTTTTGCTTTGAAAAAAGGTTATGCTCTAGGATGGCGGAAGATAATCTGTGAGTTAGACTTCTAATGTTCATTGGTAGCTAGCGTTAGTGGCTCGACAAATCATTCAAATTTGTCGGTATCTGGAGTTTAATTCCTTTGTTCATATTCCCAGGGAATGGTTGAGATTAAGCATGTTTACAGGGAAGGAAATAGATCGGAAGATTTTTTATCAAACTTAGGACTTTTGTAGGAAAAATGCACAATTTGGCAAGAGGATTTCTTAAATGGATTAAATCAAATAGATAATAAAATCTTGAGGAGATAATTTGTGTTTTCAAATGGCTCTGATCTGCGATATTAGGGATCCCCTGTCCTACTCAACTAGCTTTGTTGTTTGTCTGTTTTGTGATCCTTCTTGGTTTGTTATGTTGATATCTTTATTCATTGTTTTCAGTTGATTGGTTGATCAACTCTTGTAAAAGGTTTGGGGCACCTTTCAAAAACCCCTTCATCCATCTTATAAAAAAAAATTATTTAACATAACTACACAAAGTCATATTTTTAACTTATCATAAGGAAGAGGCAATCACCATCTCATACCATTGTTCATTATACATATCTTTTTATATTTACAATAACTATTCAACATCATAGAAATGAAGGATTACTTATAAATTTAAATATCAAGTATGTTAAAAGTTTTATTTATTTAAGTTTTTCACAAATACCAACTCTCAACCATATTGGTAAAATAGTAAAATAGTGCAATAAAAATAACAAACTTGGATCTTATTATAAGTTAAATAATAAATTATATGGTTTATTTATAGATAATATACCAATAATTTTGTTGATTTATGTTGGTTTTATAAGTATAATATCAATCATTTCAAAGATTTTTTAATCTAACAATTCTTAGTCCTAACTTATTGCCCATCCTCTTTTGTCAACAATTTATCAATTATAAATCATCCATCATCTTTCATCATGTACTTATCAATTATGAGTTAAAGTTTGTGTATAAGTATCAAAAGGTAAACACTAAAGATAGTCAAATGATGGAGCAATAGAACATGAAAAATAACTCTTCTCATTTAAAGGCATTTCCTTGGTAGGCAAGGCTTCTATGTTTAAACTTGATTTTAAAGAGCAATAAACAATAAACTGGTAAAGAGATTGGGATTCCACTTGAAGGAGCAAAGATGCAAAGTCTTCTAAGTCTTCATGCATTGAGATTAGAAAGTATAACTTAAGGTTATGATTTAGCATCTTTATATGGCGTTAGCCTAGGCAAGGTGTTAGGCAAGTATTCATTGCCACCAATATTGAATCCTAACCAATAATGCATTTGAAGATTATAAAGTTAGACAATTCAATGATAATAATAATAATAATAATAATTTTAAACTTGAAATTATTTTTTTATTTATTATTTAGAATCATAAATATATAGAAAAATAAGTTTGCTATGTTAATGTATAAAGGTAAATACGTGAGTGCAGCTGGAAGCAAGCGTAAGTCGGGAGTGAGTGCAACCAAAAGCAATTACGAGTGCAAGTCAAAGAATGAGTGCATCCAGAACCAAGTGTGAACATGAGCCAGGAGTGAGTGCATCCAAAATCGATTGCGAGCGCAAACCGGGAGTGAGTGCGCAAGTCGGAGTGAGTGCAGTCAAAAGCGAGTGTGAGCATGAGCCAAGAGTGAGTGCAGCCAAAAGCGAGTGCAAGCAGAGCCAAGAGTGAGTGCAGCCAAAAGTGAGTGCAAGCACGAGCCGAGAGTGAGGAGGAAGTGTGAGCAAGGAAGCAAGAAGTAGAAAGCAAAGTGTGATCAAGGAACAAGTGCCACTTCTTGTTCCAGATCTTAGGAGAATTTAAAGGATTCATTTGAAGAAAATCTAGGTAACATGGAAAGAAAGTCATTTGTGAAAGTCCTTACTGAAAGTATGAATGGCCAAGTTGGAAGTATGGATGCCCTAGCTAGCAATAAGAGGAAGAGTGAATCTATGGCAAACCTAGTCTAGGTAGCAGATTCTACACCAGAAGTGATTATCAAGGATGAGATGATTGAGCATGATATAATGGTTCTTAAAACCAGAGGGTTAATATGTAAGTTTCATGGATATTGGCTAGGTTTTTCTGAGATTCAAAATTGGATCAAGTGGAAGTGGGGATTGAATTCAAATTACTCCATGACTTTTCTTCCAAAAGGATTTTTCCTCATTATTTTCTCTAGTTCAAAAATAAGGGATAAAATAATGGATGGAGGCCCATGGTTTAGGGGTAAAGATGCATTATATTTAAGACCTTGGAGTGAGAATTTTTTATGGACACAAAAACTATTAAAAGGCTTCCGGTATGGATTAGGCTTTTTGGACTTCCTTATCAACTCATCAATAAGGAGGTTTTGAAGAATATTGGTAATACTCTAGGTGAATTCATCTAGGAGGGACCAACTACTAAGGAGAGAAGGCATGTTGTATACACTCGAATATGTGTTGCCATGGATATTTCTAAACCTTTACCATAGTCGATTAGGATTAAATCTGAATCAAGAGAATGGGATCAACAAGTGGATTATGAAAATATTGCATTTCGATGTCGCAAATGTCATGAAACTGGGCACATGGCAAGAGACTACAAAGTGAAAATGGAGGAAGAGATGGAAATTTTTGGGCATGAGGGTAGCTTCAATTTGAAACAAGGAGATCATATCATAGGAGAAGCTAGGTCAAATCAAGGATTTTCCACTCCTAAGAAAGTGGCTAGAAAAATCCCTCTACATCATCAGATGGCAAAGGCCATTATAGTTCACTTGAATCAACCATTAGAAGAAAAAATGATATGGGGGATGAGGAAGTACAATGTGCAAGTTCAAATATAGAGGAGCTAAAGGTGGAAGGAAGAGGGAAGGAAATTTTAAAGCAAAGGAAGATGGGAGATAATTTTAAAGCAAATGAGGTGAAGGAGGTCAAGCTTAATCTAGGTAAATCACCTTTATTATCCTCAAGTAGCATAAAATATTCTCCTTACAATAAAAATGAAAGTAGTATGGAGTGTATTCCTTGCACTTTAGGATTTCAAGAGTAGTATAGTAAAGAAAATCTTATGGAGGATATCCAAGGAAATTTAGGGTTTCTAGGCCAACATAAGAAAGTAATGACTATGGAGGATCATCTATGCAGTTTAGAGTTTTTAGGGCAACATAAAGAAGAAAATGCTAATGAGGCTATTCCTTGCACTTTTGACTCTTTAGGGCAACATAAATCTTTAGAAGATAAGTCTCATTATGAACAATATGAAAAAATAGAAGAGATTGATGAAGATGAGAGTGTTGGTGGGAATGGAAGAAGGAGAGGAAGGCCATCAAAGTAGGAACAAAGAGAAAAAGAAACTCAAAAGGATATTGATCTGGGAAGCCAAATAAAAATATCATAGGTGTTAACAAGAAGTGGGGCTAAGCCCACTAATAAAAATAAAAAGTGTTGATGATGAAAATGATATCATGGAATATTAGGGGTATGAATAAAACCCCTAAAAAAGAGTTATTAAGGAATTAATAGGTTGTTATAGTCTTGAGTTTATTTTAATACAAGAAATAAAATTAAGTAGTGAGGAATGTAAGGATGCTTTTAAGAAGATTTGGAAGATAGGTGATTGTTTAGCAGTTTCTTCTATAGGAGCTTTAGGTGGTATTGCAATAATATGGGACAAATGCAAATGGGATGGACAATTATTAGAAGCAAAAAGTAATTGGGTTGTTGGATTATTTTGTAGGAAAGAGGAAAACATCAAAGTTGGGGTTATAAATGTATATGCTCCAACTATAGTTACTCCTCGTGAAAGATGTTGGAAGGACCTTAGCATATTTTTGTCAAATACAATGATGATTCATTGTGATCTATGGATTCTTGGGGGTGATTTTAATATTGTTCTATCTCCTTTGGAAAAGAAGGGTGGTATTCTAGGATGGTCTAAATCAATGCAATATTTTGCTTCATTTGTCAATTCAAATGACCTTTGGGATGTTAGTCCTTCAAGCTTTCAATATACATGGGATAATAGATACATTGGGAAAAATCATATAGTAAAAAGATTGGATAGATTCTTGTTATCCAATAAATGGTTGCAAACAAAGTATACAATCTCTTCAGATATTTTATTATGAGCAGGATCAGATCACAAACCCATTCTTTTGACTTGTGAGTTACCTAATAATGGTCATCCAAAGCCATTTCGCTTCTAGTCTATGTGGCTCCAAGACCTTGATTTTTTCTATATGGTTATGTTATGGTGGGATGAATCAAAATTTGAAGGATCATGTATGTACAAGTTTGTTCAAAAGTTGAAATATTTAAAGGAGCAAATGAAGATATGGAATGCCAAATATTTTGGTAACATTTTTAAAGAAAAGAAAGAAATTGAATCCAAGCTCAAAAATTTACAAGAGATAGTAGAAATTAATGGAATGGATCAGGATTCTTATGTGAAAGAAAAACAATTACTTTTTGATTATCATAATGCATTGAAAAAGGAGTCATATTGGTTCCAAAAATCTAGAGAGAAATGGCTCAAGGAAGGAGATAGAAATACAAAAATTTCATGCTACAACAAAAACAAATTTTTTGTTCATCATATCAAAAATATTATAACTCTAGATGGAAGAAATATTGAGGACGAAGAAGATATAAGGAAGGAAGCAATTAATTATTTCAAAAATATTTTATCAGATTCTAGGCAAGATAAGGAGGCACAAGAAAAACTTCTGCAAAATATTCCATCAATTATCACTCAGGGACAAAATGAAAGCTTGATGAAGAAGATATCTATGGAGGAGCTCCATGAAGCAGTTTTCTCTTTCCATCCTAACAAGGCACCTGGCCCCGATGGATTTCCTACAATTTTCTTTCAAAAATTTAGGATTTATTGAAGAGTGATATGTTAGTTGCGGTTGAAGAGGCCCAAAAAAGGAAGGCTATAATAAGTGAGATCAATGCTACTTTTATTACCTTGGTTCCCAAGAAAGGCGACACAAAATATTTTGATAATTTTCGTCCAATAAGCCTTTGTAATATGATTTATAAGATCATTTCAAAAATTATGGCAAATAGGTTGAAGGGCATTCTAGGGTGTCTTATCTCAGAGGAACAAGGTGGCTTTGTTCATGGTAAACAAATTCTTGATGGTATAATTATTGCACAAGAGGCCATACATTCTCTTCATTCCATGAAAAAACTAGGTATGCTTTTGAAATTAGATATGAACAAAGCATATGATAGGGTTTCCTAGAATTTTCTACATGTTATTCTCATAAAGTTTGGCTTTGATTATAGTTGGTGTGAGTGGATTAAATGTTGTTATAGCACTGCAAAATTTTCTATTTTGATCAATGGTTCTCCTGTTGGTTACTTCAAGTCATCTTGTGGACTTCATCAAGGTGATCCACTTTCTCCTTATCTATTCATTATTCTAGTGGAAGCATTAGGGAGAGCCTTTTCAAAGGTAAAAATGGAAGGAAAAATCAAGGGTATTCAAGTTGCAAAAAATGGTCCCTTTGAATCTCATCTCCAATTTGTTGATGATACTTTTCTTTTGGGTCATCCCTCAGTCAGTGAGGCCATGGAGTTTAAATCAATATTATCATGCTATGAGAAGGCTACTGGACAATTGGTAAATACTACAAAATCTAGGATTTTTCATTAATACTGCCCTAGATTTACAACAAATTATTGTGAATATTTTAGGGTTTAAAATTGAAAATTTTCCATCAACCTACTTGGGTATTCCTTTGTCTGATAAAGGAAATAAAAAGGAGCTTTGGATCTCTTTTTTGGATAGAATGAAAGCTTGCTTGGCAGGTTGGAAAGGTAAGTTCTTAACCATGGTAGGAAGGCTACAACTCATAAAGACTACATTGCAATCCATCCCTATTTATATGATGTCACTTTCAAGATTGCCAATAGGTATTGCATCAGAAATTGATAAAATTCAAAGAGACTTTCTATGGAAAGGTTGTGAGGAAAAATTTAGGTTTCCTCTTTGTAAGTGGGATAGGGTTTGCAAAGGAAAGAATATTGGAGGAGCAGGCTTGCGGAATTGTAGACTTATGAATTTGGCATTAGGAGCAAAGCTTGGGTGGAGATTATTCAGAGATCAAGGAAAGAATTGGGTAAAAATATTACTTCAAAAATATATAGGTTCTCTTGATGCAATGAAATTATTTAGGAAAATAACTCTACCCAAAGGATCATCAACATGGAACTTCATATCAGAGAGTTTGCAATTGATAAAGAAACATATTAGATGGTCAGTCAATGAGGGGAGTTATACAAATTTTTGGTCTGATGCTTGGTTGAAGCCTTATCCTCTTATCTCTGACTCAAAATGGAAACCATTGGCTCAAGCATGCCTAGCATGTAAAGGTCCAAAGGTCAAAGACTATATTATTATGAGCAACAACTCCAGATCATGGATTTCTTTTAGTAACCTGGTTGAAGGAGAGGAACTCAAACAAATTGCAGATGAACTTCAAAATATGCTTCAAGAGTTTTATTTGTCGATTTTTACACGAAAGGATGAGTTGGTTTGGAATTTATCAAAGGATGGTGGATACTCGGTCAAGTTGGGATATGAGGATTTAGAACAATCAAAATTTCCTTCTCCCAAAGATTTTCCTTGGAAGAATGTTTGGTCATTAGAGGCTCTCCCTAAGGCCTCAACATTCCTTTGGTTAGCAGTTCAAAGTAAGATTCTTATAGGAGAGAGTCGATGTAAATCCAATTGCAAGAGGTCAAAACAAAATACCTCCCATCACATAAAAATTACGATAAATAAAAATAATATGTAAAACCCTCCATTTACATAAAAACTGTAATAAATGGAAATAATCAGTAAAACCCTCCATTTACATAAAAACTACAAGACATGGAAATAAACCAATAAATATTTTCTTTTCTCATTCCTGGATTCACTTCCCCCTTTTACAATGCAATACCAAGGGAATATATATCCCCAAAGAAACCCTAAAAAAAACCCTAAAGATTGAAACCCTAAAAGAAAACCCTAAAGCTTAAAGCCCTAAAAATAAAAAAAATTACTATTTTCGACAAATTGATTTTTTCATCAAAAACTGTCTTTTTAAGTAATTACTATTTTCGGTAAATTATTTTTTCATCAAAATTTGTCTTTTTTAGTAATTACCATTTTCGACAAATTATTTTTGCGTCAAAGAATTCCATTTTGAGTAATAAAAAAATTATTTTAAAACTTAAAAAAAAAAACCCTCTAAAGATAGGCTCCTGCATCATTCTCCTCTGGTTGAAAAGAACTCTGCTCCTACGAGTTCCTTTGATCAAACTCATAATTGCTCTCCATATAGGGCTACACATCTGCAAGTACTCCTCAAAGTACCAATATCCTTTCGAGTTTCTATATCTCAAACCTCTTGCAAGCACTACACATAGTGTCAATTTCTTCCTTCGAGGTTTTACATGAAAAAAATCCTCTTGTAAACACTACACAGAATGCCAATTTATTTCTCTAAGGTTTTACAAACCTTCTGCAAGCACTACACAAAGTGTCAATTCCTCCTTCTGAGGTTTTACATAAGAAAAACCTCTTGCAATCATTACACAGAGTGCCAATTTATTTCTCCAAGGTGTTACAAACCTTCTGCAAGCACTACACAAAGTGTCAATCTCTTTCTCTAAGGCTTTACATAAAAAAAACCTCCTGCAAGCACTACACATAGTGCCAATTTCTTTCTCCAAGGTTTTACAAACCTTCTGCAAGCACTGCATAGAGTGCCAATTTTCTTGGAGCCTCTTTGCTCTCCTCTCCTTTTCTCTTTTCTTCTCTTCTTTTTTCTCCTCCCAACAAGATCCAACTTGCTCTGATACCAAATGATGTAAATCCAGCTGCAAGAGGTCAAAATAAAATACCTTCCATCACATAAAAATTACGATAAATAAAAATAATATGTAAAACCCTCCATTTACATAAAAACTACAATAAATGAAAATAATCAATAAAACCCTCCATTCACATAAAAACTACAAGACATGAAAACAAACCAATAAATATTTTCTTTTCTCATTTCTGGATTCACTTCCCCCTTTTACAATGCAATACCAAGGGAATATATATCCCCAAATAAACCCTAATAGAAAACCCTAAAGCTTGAAACCCTAAATCTTAAAGCCCTAAAAATAAAAAATTATTATTTTCGGCAAATTGATTTTTCCATCAAAAACTGCCTTTTTAAGTAATTGTTATTTTCGGCAAATTATTTTTCATCAAAATTTGTCTTTTTTAGTAATTACCATTTTCGGCAAATTATTTTTACGTCAAAGAATTCCATTTTGAGTAATAAAAAAATAATTTTAAAACTTCTTTTAAAAAAAAACCCTCTAAAGATAGGCTCTTGCATCAGAGTCTACAAAGAAGAGGATATTATGGACCCTTCAAATGTGCCTTGTGTGAGAAGGATTTAGAAACATTAGACTATTTACTTCATTGTTTGTTTGCTCACACCATTTGGGATTATAAAAAAAAAATATGAAATTATATTGGGTAGCTCCATCAACATTGAAAGAGTTGATAAAATATGAGATAAATTATTTCAAAACTAAAGCAATATGTATTCTTTGGAGGATTGACCCTACCATTATTTGTTAAAATTTATGGATTGAAAGGAATAACAAAATTTTAAAAAATAAATCTCAAAAACATGCCCAAGTTTGGAACCGTATTATTGCCTCTCTTGTAGAATTTCTACAAATATGGTGCTCATCATGGAAAGTTTCAATTGCGAAAAAGAGGTGCTAATAACTTGGTTACAATATTTGAACATACATGGAAGAGTCATATGTGACAACGAAATTAAAACAAAGGATCTACTTTGATCTATGGTAAAATGGAATGTCCAAAAATTGGGTTTATCAAAATTAATTTTGATGGTGCTTCTAAAGGCGATCCAGGAAAAGTTGGTGGAGGTAGTGTTTTTAGGAAAAAGTGAAGGCAAAATTTTCCTTATTTATTCAGAATCATATGAAACTTCAACTAACAACCATACATAGGCTAGGGCACTTCTTACAGGGAGTAAAATTGCAATAGAGAAGGGATGAAAATATATTTCAATTGAGGCTAGGGCACTTCTTACAGAGATTAAAATTGCAGTAGAAAAAATATGGAAATATATTTCAATTGAAGAGGACACAAATTATCATCAATGCTATTAACAAAAATAAGTGTGAAGACTAGAGAAAAAATAATATTATTGTTGATGTTCATCATCTATTACTAGAGGCAATCTCTTGGTAGTGTAAGCATATTTATAGAGAAGCAAATTGGGTAGCAAATAAATTAGCAAATTATGGTGTTGATCTTCATCTCAATGAAATTCAAATTTTAGAAGGCAACTAGCCAAGTGAGCTTTTATGTCTTAATCAAAATGATGTGAAGGAGTTGATTGTGGAAACATTGCACTTTGAGGAAGTTGAAGAATATATTTAAAAGAAAAAAGAAATGAAGAACTGTAATAAAAAGTTATGTTGTAGCAAAAGTAATATTTTGGTATTTTTATGGGAGTAGCTCCCAATAGAAGCCACATATAACCTATTAAAAAAAAATCATAGAAATGAATAAAAAAACTAGATATTAATTAATGTATAAATGTAAATAATAATAAAATGTTAATTTATGAGATGAAAATTACATTGAAAAAGTGATCATATTTAAAACTCTTTAAATGATTGATTTCAACTGCGAAAATTCCAAGTGAATGAACGAGTAAAAACATTTATATTTCTGGAAAGCTTCCTACTACTTTCCCTACCTTATTCCAACTTACCTTCAACTCATAATATATATATATATATATATATATATATATATATATATATATATATATATATATATATATTATATATTATTTTAAGAAAAAAATCCCTTGTGGGGCCACCTTGGTCTGAGAGACCATGACCAGGGGATTCTACACCATCAAAGTCATTCGGGAGTCACGCCCGGTCCTACCCGCACCAACATTATCAATTGGATTTTGGGTACCCAATTCAACTTTTTGGTAGGGTGGAGATTTGAACCTAGGACCTCCCTTGGAGGATTACCCTCTCCTCTCCAACTCACCTACAACACCTGGGTGTTCAAATCATAATATTTATGAAAAGATAAAAATAGTACTTTTTTACCTTAATTAAAATATTGATAACATTAATACAATAAAAAAAAATAATCAATTTTTATGGGTACTTAATAATGACCAAGTTAAAATATTTTAGTCCTTTATTTATAGTAAAAACAATCTCCATTCTATATTATATATATATATATATATATATATATATAATCACCCACAAACATAAACCTTCATTTTGGGTATTGAGTTTTTTTTATTATATTTTTAGATTATTTTTCTTAAAAGAAAATATTTATATTTATTTTAAAAAAAATTATATGTTTTGTTGTTCTATTCCAAACTAGCAGATGTGCTTTGGTTGGAGCTAATACAAAATTCTAAGAGCCAGTAACAGATATATTGATATAGATTTTCATAGATTATAACTATTATGCTAACCCAAATTCCTAACAAACTTGAACAAAAACTAGATGAACTTATACAAAAACTAAATATGTTGTCCTAAAAACTTAATAGGCTTGAACCTTTGATGCAGGAGCATCCGGTGTCGGTGTGGGCAATCTTGCCTCCTCTAAATTTTTTTAGTTTTCGAAGTACTTTGTATTTTATTTGGTCCCAGCTTTATCCCAAGGGGGGAAGATTTGTAAAGGGATCGGAGAGTTTAAGCTTTGTAAAGAAGTGGGGGAGTCTCGGAAAAGTTTGCAAAGTTTGGGCTAGAGTTGGAGTGAGGTCGCGAAATCGTGACCTCAGTAGCTTCGACTTTGGCAGGGGTCGGCTTCGTCGCGATATCGCGACGTCGCGGTATCGCGACATTTCTTAGCAGCTGGAGTGGGGAAGAGTTTCTGTCGCGATATCGCGACGTCAGTGGAGCAGCAGTGCACAAGGGTGTCAGCTGGTCGCGGTATCGCGACGTCGCGATATCGCGACTTATTGAAAAGGCAAGGGGCAGAGGCAGTTTGGGTCGCGATATCGCGACGTCGCGATATCGTGACGGTTCAGCGTTCAGAAGCAGAGCGGTGAGTTGGGTCGCGATATCGCGACCAGGCTAGATAAGACCAAAGAGAATGAGCCGACGGCCATGCAAGGCCGAATTTTGCCACGTGGCAGCCACGTGTATCAACTATGTTACAACAAGGAAGAGGCACGGCCAGATGGCCGCGTAGAAGAAAACAAAGATGAGGGTCAAGGAGGTGTTAAGGAAGGTGTCGGCCACGTATTTTTATTGTATTATTTCTGGCAACACAACATTTGCAGGAAACGGATTTATGAAGGAGACATCAGTGCGAAGGACGGTCAGAGCAAAGCGGCCGATGCAGGGAGGCCATTAATGCAAGCTCAGGGGTAGATCGGGCAGATGGCCATTTATGACAAAATTTTGAAAACCCGAAAGGGGGGGGAAATTTGAATTCGAATTTTTGTTAGGTGGAGGCATTAATTGCCAAGAGGATCGGGGGCCCCGATAAAAACCCAAAAAATTGGTAATGGAAAAGAGATGGTGGGACCGGAGAACAGGGGAGAGACAGAGTGGAGAAAATACCAGAGCATCTCTGGTTAATGTATGCCTGCGGGCTGTTTTATTTTGGGAATGCATGTAAATATTTTTCTGCAAATTTTAATGAAAAGTTGAATTTGTAAGGTGCTGGTTTTTCCGGTCCCCGTCAGTGGTATCAGAGCGGGAGTTCCTGAGCGTACAACAGACCGCCGAAGGAGAGGCAGTTGTACCAGGACTTGTGGGAGGGCTTGAGATCAGGTGAAGATGCCTCCGAGAAGAAACCTCGTGGGTGGAAGAGGCATGGCAGCAGAAGATTTTCGGGCATTGCAGCGGCAAGTTCAGGCCCTGCAAGAAGAACTACGTAGAGGACATGAGCCGAGAAGAGATGCAGACAGTGAGCATGAAGTGGATGAAGAGGAGAATCAGTTTGAAGAAGAGGAAGAAGATGTAGATCCGGCACAAGCCAGACTTTACAAGGCCATATCTCAGATCGGGAAGAGGCCGAAGTTAGAAGTTTCTACGTATTTCGGGAACTTGAATCCGAAGGAATTAATAGATTGGATAAATGATTTAGAAGAGTATTTCGAATATGAGGAGGTTGAAGACCCTAACCGGGTCAGATTTGCTAAGACCCGACTGAAGGGTCATGCTAGCATATGGTGGAAGGGAGTACAGCTGGAGCGGAACCGAAGAGGAAAAGAGCGGATAACAAGGTGGGACAGAATGGTGGAGAAATTAAAAAGACAATTCATCCCCGTAGATTATGAACTGGACCTGCTACGTAAAATGCAGAGTTTGAGGCAAATGAACAAAACTGTTCAAGAATATACGGAGGATTTTTATAAAATTTCCATCAGAACCGGACACTTAGAAGCCAGTAAGGAAAAAGTGGCCCGTTACATTAATGGGTTGAGACCCAGTGTTCAGGAGGAGTTGAGTTTGGTTCGGGTAAGCACCATTGAAGATGCTTACCAATTTGCTTTAAAGGTGGAAGAAAAATTGAACCGAAAGTTTGAGAGCAAGCAAAGAGTAAAAGGACCGGGAGGAAAGAACGGTGGAAAGAAAGAGGAAGGAAAGGAAGAGAAGAAAGAAGAGGAGAGCAAAGAGCCGAGATCAGAAAGAAGATGAAGAATCCAAACCGCAAGTTCAAAATGATGGCTACCCGAGAGGAAGAGGTAGATCTGGACGCGGGTATGGAAGAGGAGTATTTCGTGGAACATGTTTCCATTGTGGTGAAGAGGGACATCGGGCATTTGAGTGTCCACAACACCGAGAAAGAGTAAACAAGAAACAAGTGGGTCCTGCCAGAGCAGTTGTGGCAGTTGAAGATGCTGACTCAGAACATTCTGAAGAAGCTGAAAAGGGAGAAGCAATGATTGTGAGGAGGACCATGCTGGTGGAGGAAGACAAATCTGAACAGAGGAGAAGCCTGTTCCGCACCCGATGCAAAAGTGCAGGCAAAGTCTGTAATGTTATTATAGACAATGGGAGTACAGACAACTTAGTTTTCGAGGAGATGGTTTCTAAGTTGCAGCTGGAGAGGAGGAGGCACCCGCATCCATACCGGATTGCGTGGTTGCGGAAGGACCACAGAGCATGGGTCCGGGAACAGTGTTTAGTCACGTTCCAGATTGGGAGATACCAGGATGAAGTCCTGTGTGATGTATTCCCCATGGATGCTTGCCATTTGCTGTTGGGAAGGCCATGGCAGTTTGATCGGAGTGCAGTGCATGATGGTCGTGCAAATACTTACACCTTGAAGAAAGATGGAGTGCGGCACAAGTTGAAGCCATTGCAGACCGAAGATGAGAAAGTGTGCAGTAATGCCAGAATTTGTCTGGTAGAAGGCAAAAATTTTTGCCAAGAAACGGAACTTGAACAGGTTGTAAAGGTTGATGGGTGTTCGGAAATATTACAAAGGACGCGGACCGAACAACCTAGAAGTGAAGGTCACTTCTCTTGTTACCCCGGGTGTCTGATGCAGGAGCATCCGGTGTCGGTGTGGGCAATCTTGCATCCTCTAAATTTTTTTTGTTTTCGAAGTACTTTGTATTTTATTTGGTTCCAGCTTTATCCCAAGGGGGGAAGATTTGTAAAGGGATCGGAGAGTTTAAGCTTTGTAAAGAAGTGGGGGAGTCTCGAAAAAGTTTGCAAAGTTTGGGCTAGAGTTGGAGTGAGGTCGCGAAATCGCGACCTCAGTAGCTTCGACCTTGGCAGGGGTCAGCTTCGTCGCGATATCGCGACGTCGCGATATCGCGACATTTCTTAGCAGCTGGAGTGGGGAAGAGTTTCCGTCGCGATATCGCGACGTCGCGATATCGCGACGTCAGTTGAGCAGCAGTGCACAAGGGTGTTTCCGTCGCGATATCGCGACGTTGCGGTATCGCGACGATGTCATAAAGACGAAGGCGCGGAGGTAGCTGGTCACGATATCGGTCGCGACGTAGCGATATCGCGACTTATTGAAAAAGCAAGGAGCAGAGGCAGTTTGGGTCGCGATATCGCAACGTCGCGATATCGCGACGGTTCAGCGTTCAGAAGCAAAGCGGTGAGTTGGGTCGCGATATCGCGACCAGGCTAGACAAGACCAAAGAGAATGAGCCGACGGCCATGCAAGGCCAAATTTTGCCACGTGGCAGCCATGTGTATCAACTGTGTTACAACAAGGAAGAGGCACGACCAGATGGCCGCGTAGAAGAAAACAAAGATGAGGGTCAAGGAGGTGTTAAGGAAGGTGTCGGCCACGTATTTTTATTGTATTATTTCTGGCAACACAACATTTGCAGGAAACGGATTTATGAAGGAGACAACAGTGCGAAGGACGGTCAGAGCAAAGCGGTCGATGCAGAGAGGCCATTAATGCAAGCTCAGGGGTAGATCGGGCAGATGGCCATTTATGACAGAATTTTGAAAACCCGAAAGGGGGGGAAATTTGAATTCGAATTTTTGTTAGGTGGAGGCATTAATTGCCAAGAGGATCGGGGGCCCCGATAAAAACCCAAAATTGGTAATGGAGGACGGGGGACCGGAGAACAGGGAGAGACAGAGTGGAGAAAATACCAGAGCATCTCTGGTTAATGTACGCCTGCGGGCTGTTTTATTTTGGGAAGGCATGTAAATATTTTTCGAAAATTTAATGAAAAGTTGAATTTGTAAGGTCCTGGTTTTTCCGGTCTCCGTCAACCTTGGAGCCTCCATAAAAAATGAGCAAGATACATTATGTTGGGTAGACTAGCTTTGATTTTGATGTCATTGGTTTCCAAAAGATCTTGGAGATCCATCTTTTTCAATAATATTGTTTCTTTCTTAGTCAGGCTACTGATGCTATGTAAAAATAGAGTTTTCCTAGATTCTATACCCTTCAGTTTTGATTGCCTGCTCTCACAATTTTGTCGCTAGTATATACATTATATGAATTTTGCTGATCTCTTAAAAAATTTAGGTAGTTTTTCTTCAAGGGACTACCTAATCTCCTTTTATTCCAAGAAATGACCACCATTATTTTGTTGTCTTTTTAGTCTTAGAAAAATCCAAGATTGTTTGAGTTTTATTTTGAATTTCCATATTAGCCTGTTTTGTTCTTGTCTCTTGATTTGTCTTCCTGTCCCTTGTCATGGATCTAGTTGTTGGAGTACCTCCAGGGGTGAATGCTACAACTTGAGTCTCCTCTACTTCTTCCTCATTCTCATCTTTTGGGGGGTCATCCTTTCTTGTTTGTGTCTTGAACTTCCTTTTTAGATTATGTTTTCATTGGGGCTTTCTCTTTGTTTTGTGTTGTGATGTCTTTAGGGGATTGTTGTTCTAGAGGAGTCTCATCTTTTGATAAAATAGAGTACCTATCTATGTTTTGTTTTTATGTCTATTTTGGTTTTCTCCTTTAGCTTATAGATCTCAAATATCTTCTTCTAACAGTTTAAAATTCTTGTCCCTCTGCTTTCTTTTCTTATTGAGCTTTGGCTAGACAATTCCTAGAGAAATGCCCATGTTGATGACAAGAGATACACTTGAAGGGAATGTGCTCATAGTCCAATGGATGTGTGTGGATCCAATCAAGTACTTTGATTCCTATACTCTCTTGTAGACCTTTTTTCAAATTCACTTGTACACACATTCTAGCACAAACTATTTTATTAGCTTTTGGGGGAGCCCAATCTACAAATGTGTCTATTGTGTTGCCTATAAGTTCCATTGTTTGATTATTCCATAAATGTAGAGGTGGGAATGAGAGCTCGACTTATATAGAAACCTCTTACGGTTCTTTTGCCTGTGGATCAAATCTTGTGGACCATGGGGTCATGTATAAAGGGTTCAATCCTAAAAGCCAAGGCTCTCATTGAGTTTATTTCCTCCGTTGAGGAGAAGATGACCACAAAATAGCCTCTTCTAGCCATCATTAGCTCATAGTTGGAGATTTTAGATCCCTAGGTAGATGCTATCCATTTCTAGATGGATGATAGACATGACCATATACCCATAAACTTGCATGCAAGAGCTTGTGTTGTTAGTGTGAGGATCAAACTTTGGATAAAATCAAGAGGGACCTCAACTATAGGAGCTTCATCAAGCTTAGGTACAAAGGTGTTCCTTGTACTTACAGGTGGTTAGATTGCACATCTTGCTTTGAACACTTGAACCATATGTTCCAGCTTCCCTTGATCAAACAAAGGCGACTAGAAGAGAAACAAAAAAACTCCATTAACAAGGTTCTTGACAATGAAACAATAGTTATAGCTGCTCCTTCCCAAAGAACCAAGTCTCAAGTCTTAACCTTCAAACCACTTAAGTTGTACCCAGGTGTTGTAGGTGAGTTGGAGAGGAGAGGGCAATCCTCCAAGGGAGGTCCCAGGTTCAAATCTCCACCCTACCAAAAAGCTGAATTGGGTATCCAAAATCCAATTGATAATGTTGGTGCGAGCAGGGTCGGGTGCGACTCCCGAGTGACTTTGACGGTTTAGAACCCCCTGTTCGTGGTCTCTCAAACCAAGACGACCCCGCAAAGGATTTTTTCGCTTAGAAAAAAAAAATCCCTTAAGTTATAAAAACCACTTAAAATATTATTAAAAATAAAAAACAAGAACCCTTTAATTTTTATACTTGCAAAAATAAGTCAACTTAAAACCTTTGCTATCTAGGGTTTTAATTCTTACTTAAAAGCTTTTCCCCAAGATTCAATTTCACCTTCTAAAATCATTAGCTTTGTATCATATACTACTAAAAGTGACTTAAAATCATTAGCTTTGTATCATATACATCTAAAAGTGACTTAAAATCATTATCGCACATAAACCCTCTTCATTCCACAGCGAAGTTTCTCTTTTACTACGTAAAAACATTTTAATTTTATTTTATATTTTTTATAAAATAATAGTAATTAAGTTTAGAAAGTGTGGATCCATGGAGGATGCGCGCCAACTGTTTGACAAAATGACTGAATGAAATGCGGTGTCCTAACATCAGTGATTGCAGGGTATGGAGTCAAAGAGGACCTGAGACTGTTTTCCCAGATGATTGAACTAAAACATATAATGGAATGAGAAACATGGCAGAAAGAACATTTGTCACTTAGAGATGTAATATCCAATATCCATTTAAGACAAGTCATTCAAAAGAGGAGAAAAGGAGAAAAGGAATTGCTTGGATAATTCAGCAACGGGGATGATATCCCTGTCTACCGCTACTACGCCAGGGAGATTCTACCGGCAACATGGTCAATTCAAACGAGTTTCCTTTACTATGGTTCATGGTTCTGTAAATCAAAGATATTTGCCTTTCCTTATTGCAAGGCCTGGAATTTTGGATTGAATTTTAAATTTAGACATAAAAAAGAAGTCATGGTTATGGTTGAAGCTTGCATGCAAAACTCCATTGATAGCAAATAAAACATTTATCATGGTTATTTCTAGCATCAAGGATGGTCTTTCACTTCAATAATATTAACAATTATGACCAGTGTTACAAGATTTCTGTTTAAGTTTAAATTTGGATTTTATAGGTTGAAATTTTCAAATGGAGGTGATGAGTGTATGGTGTTTTTCAAAATCTAGGATTCCTGAAGTCATTATGATTTGAGGATTTAGTTGTTTCTTTGCTTTGCTTATTTCTCCAAGATGAATTAAGGGGATGTTAAGGTTTGATAGCCTTTTTTAAAACTTTAAATTGGATTGTTTTGTACCATTCACATGTTTAGATATTTTGAGGTGGTTTACTGGTAATGGATGGGAGTATCTCCTTGGAGGCTTATGATATGTTGCTCTTGGGAAGAGCTCTTTCTTTCAACTTGTGGTATGTTGCTTTATAGGGAGAATTCTTTCTCTCAAGTTGCATACCAAAATTGTGCCTGGACTTTATATATATATATATATATATTTTTTTCTTTGTTTTTATGGATGAGAATGTGTGAAATTATGCTTCTTGTGTATAATACTTTTTTTTTTTAATGGTAAAATATTTTTAAATAGCTAGGGCATATCTTTGGCATCAATATGAATTGTTTGTTAGAACATGATGTACATCTAAACATTCTATAAATAGAGGTAAAGAAACTTTAAAATTCAAAACTCTTGAGTGTATGGTTTGTGTTTCTTCATCTTATACTTAGGGCACATTTTGTGCATGCCAGGATGTACCTAGGAATCAACTAAAGACTTCATTGTATTTCTAATTAGATACACAATTTGTTGTTCCTTCTTAGAATTTTTAACTATATTTAAAAGATATACTTTTTTCTTGCTAAGTATGGTTTGGTTGGGAGGATTCTTTCAAATGGATATTGATTTTTTGTATAGCCCTTTAGTGACACATGCATATTGTGTTATGTTTGGTATGGGATCTAGTCACAATCTTATGTGAAGTACACAATATTGTTGTAATTTATTTATCATACCTATAGCTTTGTTATTGGGATTATTCTTGTTCCTTATAGCTAGTACAATCATAGAGAATCCCAGTCTTTTAAGGTATTTATCTCAATACACCATTCTTTGTAACTACATTCTCATATAATTTCTAATCCATTTCATTGATTTCTATGACTTCACTTGGTATGATCTATTCCAAGTTTAACTGAATATAAAAACTTTATTATATTTTTATTTTACTTTATTTATTTATTTAGAAATTGGTGTTGGTTATTAAAAATATAGTTGGAAAAGGATAAGAAGTTAATATCATTTAAATATTAAATGTTATGTCCAAGTTCTTTAAATCCATACCTATCAACCACGTGAAACATCCTCCTTACTCAATAAAGGAGGTAATTTATGAGAGATCAAACTATTAGTCATGAATACATGTTAAGTCTATAACATATTTAGCTTGTAAATCATGAATATAGTATTTACAAGGTTTCATTTTTAATGCAACTATCAAGTTGGACAAAGGTCATGCTTAACATCCCTCTCTTTTTATCAAACTTAGCCACTGAGTCTCTTATATTTCTTCTCGTATAAAGCAAATCATTAACATTCATTCTAAGGTAATTTTGTTTATACCCAAGATTAAAATATTTTATATTCATAGGATACACTTTAAAGAGCGTCATATTCACTTTCATAGGTATATATGCTATGGAGTTTCATTTTAACACCGTTTTTAAAAATGTTTGACTTATTCAAATAGAAGATTATTTATTCCATTCCATTTCATATGAGTGTAATAACATTGGTTTTTCTTACTAGACTACAAAAGTAACTTTAGTATAATAGTAAATATTATGCTCAAGTTTGAATATGGTTTAACTTTGTAGTCTTGGGAAATCCACCAAAATCAAAAGATTCTCTATTTATCTTAACATGACATTTTTTGGGGTTGAGGCCCCATCAAGGATGCCAAGTATTTGCTTATTGAAAGGATAGTTAGGGTAACAACAATAGATATGCTTGAGCCAAAGTTGGATCATATAAGGGAGGGAAAAAGTTGATATGATTTATTTAATGAAGCATTTTAAGTGCACATTGCAAGTAGGTTTTAAATATTATTGTTAAAAAATATTCAAAAATCACTCTTACAATTCATAAATAAAAATGTATCATGTCTTTGGTGCTTGAAGGTGGTGTTGATTTTTTTTATATTAAATTAAGTGCCTATCCAAAGAGGTAATTTTATTATCAAGTGGAATTATCTCAATTAATTATATTCCTCAACTTTTAAGGAGGAGACCCATGTTTGAATCTTGCCAAGCAATACATGCATATTTGAAAAATTATTGTGATACCACTATGTGGTCATAAAGCAATATAGGTAGGCCCCATTTCAATCACATATAACCAATTAGAAAAGTAGAGGTATTGTTGTGGAGTGCCAAAAATGAATGCCCCTCCAGAGGCACTCGCCTCCAAAAGTTCTCTCTTAAGGGTTGACCCACACTTGGACAAGAAAGCCCTGTTGGTAATTCGTCGTTATTGCACTACAACTTTGGTGAGGGGTTTTGGGTTCACCAACAACTTAAATATTTCTCTAAATGTAGTTTTATATGTTTATTTTTATAAACACCTAGGTTGTTTTTTCTACCCTAATGTTTAATATGCAAAAATGCTAAGGATGCAATGCAAGTGAAACAAAGGTGCATAAAACAAAATGCTAACCTATGTGCAAGTTTGGTTTTTGATGAATGCTAGTCCTAAAATTACGAGAATATATATATATATATATATATATATATATATATATATATATATATATATATATTTTCTTCTTTTAATTTAAAATCAAGGGTGTAAGAAGGATGCAAAGCACACAAACTACCCTAATGCAGAAGCTACATACATTTCTAATTAAATGCCTAAGGAATAGAAATAATAATGCTAAGCAAAATGGGAGATTATTTTTTATTTTTCTCTTTATATGTGCTATCTAAAGATAAAAACAAAAGAATATAGACACAAAAAACAAAAAACAACCTATTCTAATAGAAAAATAGGAGGAGAGGTTATACTTACCTATTTTAGTGTTTGTTACAAATATGCAATCTAATTTTGAATTTGTTGTTTGACAAATACACCACTTGTAGTTGGTGAATTTGCTAAACCTGCAATATTGATCAAAATAAAAAGGAGAATCAAATTTTGGGGTCCTACCAAATAGTTGAAAAGGTAAAACATCTTGTTTGGCACAATCAGACCCCATATTTTATTAAAAAAGGTAAAATTGACCTTGGAAATGGATGTTGTAATACCTATGATGAATTTGTTACCTAAAATTTTATAACTGGTGGATTCATTAATGTAACAGAGATAGATTGACAAGAAGTAAAAATAGAGAGATGGGTTATTATGGATGACAACAAATTGCATAAGGGTAGATTAAACATGATGGATGTTGAGTTGTTAAGGGGATCTAAGGCTATGTGGGTAGGTGATGAATCTGTTGCTTAAAATTATTATGGGTGGTAGATTTGCTTCTATGATAGGAATAAACCAGTGGGTTCTAGATCGAAATCTTGAGATTTTGATCATTTAGAGCGAATACGCAACTTGAACATAGTATAGGCGATGAATTCATTTTTAGTAGAAGAAAACAAAAAGATCCAATTAGTAGAGGATGGAGGACACTACTAAGGATGCTCAAGGAGCCTTAGGTATGATCCACTATCCCACAAACCTCTTGATATGCCTATAAAATGTTGATTAAACACTTGATAATACAAAAAGATTTATTAGATGCATATGAAAATGCAAATGAATGAATGTATAAACAACTAATATAGAAATATAATGATGAATAAAGGCTAAGGTAAAAAAGATGAAAGTGATATCACTAAAATCATAAATGCAAGTTACCTCATTTTTGCCTTTGAAGATCAACCAATCGCTTGTAGACGACCTCATGGGAAAATTTTAGCAACAATTTGTTACTGTGAGAAATATCTATAAAATTTTGGCAACAATTCGATGCTCGAAGTAGTTCCCTCCTAATGTCACCCCAAGAAACCAATTAATAGAAATGACCCTCTTAGTATATTTTCAAATGGGAAGAGTGAGGCATATTGCTCGTGGGGCTGATTTAGGGCTAATTAAGATGACTAGGCCGGTTAAAAGGAGAAAAATTATTTGCCTCCATGATTGGTGCATATTTAGGAAGGTGGAGAAAAGTTATCCACCTTCCCCTACCTATTTATTTACTACAATAGTAGAGAGGATTGGTGGAACTAATTACACCCTAATTGGTTGTTGTAGGTGAGACTCAAATACTAGTTACACATTTGACATGAATGCTGTCATCAAAATATTTTAGCCAATGAAATCATGGATTTGATCGTTGCAATTCAAGTTTGGAAAGGTAGGTTAAAAAATTAGATAGGCGCAAATTTTTCAATTGAGTAGATTTACTGTTGGAAAATTCTCTCTGAGATGGCAAATTTGCTATTGATAGGTTTTGGCTATAAAATTTGGATTTGAGGTAGTCAATATGGTCAGGTTCATCATTATGTGCATTAATGGAAAAATTGGTTCAAGTTGGGTGATCTAATTTTAGGTTTCTATGTTTGTCCCCTTTTTGATGTATTTAAAATTAATAAAAGCATAAAAATAGATGTAGATGCCCCTAGTTTTTAGAAAAATAGGGTTGTTAGGCTTTGATTGATCTATACAGGGTGGAACGTAGAAAAATCCATTTTGCAAAATGTAAAAAACTACCCAAGGTTTTCTTGGGTAATCTTTATGCCATAGTTAAAATTTTCCCATAGCCTGAGTGCCACCTCAAGTTTTTTGTTAGCTTTTGATGAATGAGCCATGAGAGATAACAATCACAAGATGCAGAATAACATGCAAGAAAGTAAATCTGCTAGATGACTGAAGTATGCTGAAATATAAAACATATAAAATATTACAATGTAGCTATGGAGGAAGTGAGCACTCCATTAACAAAGCTACAGATCTACATCATATCCATCACCAATAAATGGTGTGGAACATAGAACAACACAATCCACTAACCTACGCTATCTGATGATGTCCCCCGACTGTCCTATCTATCTATCTAAGAGGCCATCCTTATATATGCAAAATAGGATGCTTGCCCAACACTCTATCTAGTTGTGCATAGGACACCTTGCACATGTACAACTTGCACATTGACACTTGTCCATTTATTACATTGCATGAAGTCACTAGATAACTTGCACAGGAAGTAATCTAGGTATGTATCTTGGAGGATACATTTACATAACCCAAATGATGGAATAGACATTATTTCCAACACCCCCTGTATTACATTATTTGGGTATTGAAGGCTTTAGTCTTCAATATGGATTTTCTTCATCTTCTTCTGCTTGGTCTTCGTAGTCTTCTTCTTCTGCATTCTTTGTATTCAGGTTCAGTAGGTAATTTGTGTCTTCATATGATGCAGAGTAAGTTGCAGCTAGGCCTTCTATTCTCATTGGATAATATTTGACATGTTCAGATTCATCTTCTATCCAACCACCTTTGTAGTCCTCCTTGCAAGTATCTTCATTTGATTCTGATTGTTGATGAATAAGTAGGGCATGATGCAATTGTCCTCTCATTCTTCTGTGCTTGCCTTTTTGGTGTGCTGGTTTTTCCTCTGTTGATTTAATCTTCATGTCTTGATTCCCTTTTGTATGTCTCTTCTTCTTTTTCCTTCTTCTCTTCCTATGATTCTGCTTTGATGTAGGTGAAACCTCAACTTTAAAACAAGTTAGTCTATCATCACAAAAGTATTGTTCTTTAACATCAACTTGTTTCTTGTGTTGAGTAAGTACGAACACAATTAATGATAGATAAATCATCAGACATTCTTCTAGAGAAAAAATAACCAATCTTTGTGAGTTCCACCATGCTATGAAGAGAATTTCATGAAGATAGTTAATCAAGGCAGTAAAGCTACCTTCTTTGGCTTCCTTAAGAAATAAGGAGAATTTCATCTTATCATTAGAAGATAGATACTTGTATCCTTCTAAAGTATCTATTAGGTTTTGGGAGTAGAATTCCACTTCATGGAATAGTTCTTCATTATTGAAAGCTTTCCTCAAAATCTCATCCATAATGCTTCTTTGGAATTGAAATTTGATAGGACCTTAATAGTCTTATCTTATGGCTCCCTAGTGATAAGAGTATGATGTAGTGCTTTTTGTAAAAATATAGTTCAATTTTGGTTGATTTTGTACAAGTTTTGCAAGAATCAAAAATCAACTTTTCAACACCTTATTACTCCTAATTGAACTAAGCACTATTTCAGTTTTGAAGAGGTTTTGATGTTGGAATTCTTTTGTCCCCTTTTTAGAAATTTGAGACAAGTAAAAATAAATTTATCCAACCTTAATAAAATCCCTTAATAACCTCTTTTATATCCCTTGGATTATTTCTAATTTCCAAATAAAATAAATTTGATGGAGTAATCCTTATGACTCCCAAGTTTGGAAAATTAGAGAAATGATAATAATATTTGCAATATAGTTTAATCCAAGTTGAATTCCTTATTCCTCCTAAGTAAGATTGCAAATATTAAAATAATAAGATAAGTCACCCCTTTAGCTTTCAAAACCTAAGTTTTAACCTTAGTTTATAATCCTTATAACTCCAACTTATGAAAGCAATAATAAATGGGATTTAGACCTTACCTTATGGATGCAATATCTCCTCAATATTCGATGCTTTCTATGATTGAGTATAACAACGTATAAGAGGTACCTTGAGCACTCGATTTAATGGAGATTCGATGGAATGGCTTGACGTGAATGTTGTATGTATGGCGTTGAATGTTGACCTTCTAAAATGGGGAGCTTTTAATGCTCCTTCCCCTTATCTTCCATGTTGCACTTCGAACATTTCTGCTGCTTCTCTCATGCCTTGACTGTGCTACGTTCCTCCTTCGAACGTCTTTGATTGCGCTTCACTCTTGCATGTTGATCTTGGACTTAAGATGCCTTTTAAGCACTGTTGATCATAGGCATTGTGACAAGTGTCACGTCCATTACAAGTGAGCACTCCTTTCTTCACGTAACGCTCCAAAACCTTTGTTCAACGCTTCTTGGATAAATTTGATAATGTATGGGCACTTTGTGTGAAGTTGGTGGAGAATACCAAGTGGCACGTCTTTGCTTGTAACTCCTTCGTAGAAGTCTCTAGAACGTTGAGAGGAATGATGACTAGAATGCCAAGTGTCATTTTTGCATGGAGACCATTCTTGTAACACCTTCGAAGATGGAGATTATAACTCCATAACCCCTTTGCTTTGCAACGTTGCTTGGGCAGCAAGCAAGCTTTCTTCTCTGTAGGTGGATGGGCGATGCGCTATGGAGCTTGGATGACAGTTCGACGCTTCCTTTGGTGAGTGGTCTTCTCCAAGATAGAGACCATGAATGTAACACCTTTCCCTCTTTCTTTTATGCCTCCAAACGTATTGATTTCCCTGTTGATATTTTGATGTATTTTTTGAGATTGATATGCACTCGCTTGTCTACGTAAATGTGGCTCATGGATGATCTGAAATGAGCTTTGATTCTGTAGGTACGTACGTCCAAGATGAGCCCTTGAATGGCTCCTTCTAGCTTGGGAGGAAGAGTGCTGACGTCCGACCTTTGTTGGCTGTTCTTTTCCCTATAGAAAAATGTGCCCTAATGTGGCACTTCCAAATCTGCTCTTATGCTATCAAAAACCAGATTAGAGTAGTGCAAGATAATGTATTATATTTTGTACAATAAGGCTTTTTAATATACCTTCTTTTGCACTCTATTTCCAGATCTTAAATTCTGGTTTTGTGGCAGATTTCTTGCAATACAAGGGTTTGAGGTTGTCTTTAAAAATAGACACACCTTTCCCTTTTTACTTGGACACTTTTGATAACAAGTCCAAGCTTCAATAACAGTAGATAGAAGCTTTTTTAATTGATGCAAATTTTCTGCATTCTTTTTCCTTGCATTCAACTTGTAATGCTTTTGATTTTGAGACTCACCAAGTCTCACTTTCATAAGCTTCTATTTCTATTTTTGGTTAGTTAAATTCTTCTCCAATATACTGGAGGATTCTAACCCTTTTGGTGGCTTCTATTGGCCACTTCAAGTTGCAGATTTTTGTGCTTCAATAGTGTCTTTAGACACTTGATACAAATCAGACTTTGTGCCTTTCAGGAAACACAAAACTAATTTTCTTTTTGAGAGTGGTATAATAGTACAAGTTTTTTACTTTTAATGCACTAATATTACACCTTATCACTCCAATCAACTCTCAAAGTCATGCACTAATAATCTACTACAACTAATCAAGAATAACCTAAAATGAATCTTTAGGAGTTATTCTGCAATTTCACTACAATCAATGTTGTAGGACTTAGTCTTCTTTTTTCAAAAATAGATAATAGGTAGTTGATAGAAACTAATCTGAAATCTAATCAACTCCTAATAAATGTGCAATTGAATCCTTAAAAAGAATCTATTTTCCTTTGCACTTTAGAAGACTGTAATCTAATTTCCTTTTTGCAACTTTAATCCAATATACAGGTGCTCTAATAAATCTGATAAATAGTTCAATTTAATGAATATTTTTGCACCATAAGTTGCATACCTTTTTCTATAGCTCTTCTCCCGCCTTTGTAGAGGATGTAGACCTTGGTGTCTAAAAACACCAAGTTGCTACTTCAAGTAGGATGTCCTGCACAACTCCTTCTTCACCAAATGATGGTCTCAAACTTTCTTTTACGAGCCTAGGATTTGGTGGCTTGTTCTCCTCTTGTGTTCTCCTCCTTCTGCTATATATTTGGAGAAGTCTATGTCTCTAGGGTGGTGCCTTCTTTCTGTGAGAGGTAATCTTCAAATATCCAATATTTGGTGAGCTTCTTCTGTCTTCAAGTCTTCTTGTCGAATTTTGACTTCAAGCAGGATCTTCTTCTAGGGTTTGGCACTCCTTGCCAAATTCTTCTTCTCATATTTGGCACTCCTTGCCAAATTCTTCTCTTGGGCTTGTTGTCAGATGGCGACAATTGTCCCAAGTCCTTCACTATCAGGGACTTCACCTAGATAGTGGATTTCTCCAATGAGTTCTCAAAGAACTCTCTTGATCTTCAGCAAGGCTCTCCTAGCCTTTCTTGGATGCTCGATGAGACCTTCACAAGGTCTTTGATCTAGCAGCTTCTGATGGTCCTCCTTGAGACCTTTTCTTCAACCTTCTACTTTTGGAAGTGTTGGTGGTGAGATCTTCTCCTGGATCTTCTGATTCTGCTACTTTTGGCTTCGAGCAGGACTCTCCTAGTCCTTCTTCTTCTTCCAATATTGGAAGTTCTTCAATGAGATCTTCTCCTGATCTCTTCTCTTTTGCTTCAGGATAAGCTGATTTTGAAGAAGATGCTCTTCCTAACTTTCTTGTAGGAAGTCTCCCAACTCACTGAATCTTTTGTTCCTACAACAAAGATATTAGTACTAAAATATTTAGTCTACTTCTGAATCAGATATTCTTCTCGAATTCTTCTTTAGGATCAAGGCTTCTGTGGCCTATTTCAATGTCAAGGCTCCTATGGCCTTTTTAGTACCAAGGCTCCTATGGCCTTTTTAATATCAAGGCTTCTATGGCCTTTTTAGTATCAAGGCTTCTATGGCCTTTTTAGTATCAAGGCTTCTATGGCCTTTTCAGTATCAAGACTTCTATGGCTTCTTCTTCAAGGCTTCTATGGCCTTTCTGTATCAAGGCTCTTATGGCCTGTTCTTCAACTATAGAATTTTACAATCTAATAATGGAGATCTTCAGTCTCCTATCTTCACCATGATCCTTCACTTAGAAGTCTTCTTCTACAGTATTCTTCTCTTGCATGATGAACTAACCTCTACACTATGAGGGCACGTTGACCATCGGGCAATGAAGTTGGAGTCTCCTAGATTTCTATCGTAGGAGGAGTCCCAATCCTCTGAGGATTAATTTCCTACAACAAAAGAAACTTTAGGCACCAATTAGAAAATTCTAGATGACCTAGATGATCTTCACTAGATGATTTGTCAATCTAGTGGATTGAAATGTTGAGTCCTAGTCTTCACGAGTTTTCATAACAACTCTATGGAAAAGACTCTAGATGAAAATGATCTTAATATTTTTTGAAACTGAGATTCCTTTCAGTCCTATCTTTGTGACTCTCCCAAAATCTACCACCTAGATACTCCTAAGATATTTTGCTAGTGGTTGGTCCAATGGCACATCAGTTTGACAAAACTCTCAGGTAAACCAACAATGGTGGTTTCCCTATTGACCTACATAGACTAGATCTACCATGGCTCTAATACCACTATTAGCTTTTGATGAATGAGCCATGAGAGATAACAATCACAAGATGCAGAATAACATGCAAGAAAGTAAATCTGCTAGATGACTGAAGTATGCTAAAATATAAAACATATAAAATATTACAATGTAGCTATGGAGGAAGTGAGCACTCCATTAACAAAGCTATAGATCTACATCATATCCATCACCAGTAAATGGTGTGGAACATAGAACAACACAATCCACTAACCTACGCTATCTGATGATGTCCCCCGACTGTCCTATCTATCTATCTAAGAGGCCATCCTTATATATGCAAAATAGGATGCTTGCCCAACACTCTATCTAGTTGTGCATAGGACACCTTGCACATGTACAACTTGCACATTGACACTTGTCCATTTATTACATTGCATGAAGTCACTAGATAACTTGCACAGGAAGTAATCTAGGTATGTATCTTGGAGGATACATTTACATAACCCAAATGATGGAATAGACATTATTTCCAATATTTTTGAGGGACCAAATAATGTCCCAATGGAACTCAATAGGTTGGGTAAGAGATTGGAGAAGAGGAAATAATTTACCTAGACAGTGTAAAATAGAACAAGGATAAAGAGAAGAGGTCATTTTCATCATGTGCAAGAGGAGCAAAGAGATCTAAGGAAAATTCTAGGGCTTGACAAATTGACATAGTAGAGGTAATCAGTGCATAGAATAGACCTATTACTAGGTGGAGTAGAACCAACTGGGGCCTAGGAACAGGTATGAGTTAAATCCATTAATTCAATTTTTGTAATTTTGCTTTTTAGTTTTGGGATGCCATGATCGATGTATTGGCACACATGATGCAAATATACCATGTAGGTGGCATATTCACAAATCCTTGGGTATCAAAAAATTCATAATTGGGTGGTAAATATATGCAATGTTGATGAATTTATGAAGGGATAGGGAGGTATTTAAGATTAATGATTATTTAGAGAAAGCTAACTCTGCTTTTGATCCTTTGTGCATGCTAGTTTTGAATGTCTTAGAGTGTCAAGATAGACAATCATAGGCTTTGTGGTCTACATTGGAAGTTATAAAAATGATAGACAAGGCTATTATAGATGTTTTTGGGCTAGGGTACCTTGTGACAATGCCCTATGTTGAGCTAGATCATGTTATCTTGAAAACCTTGGCAAAATGATAGTATTTCAAGTATGCCATATTTCTCCTATCGACAAGGGAGATGTTCGTCATATTGGAGAATGTTTAGAGGATCCTTAAGATACCATTACAGGATGCCCTATTATCATGAGTTAGGATCAAGTTCATGCACTATAGATACTCACAAGTGATACATAGTTTTGGCTAAGGTGGTATGATATTGACATCAATATCGTTATTTAGGTAGGACAACTAGATAGGTTGATGACTATATTGTGTGTCATGGTTTTAGGCTTGTTGGTAGAGTATACCAATAAGATATTGCTACACTTAGGTGGGTCGAAATCATCACTTAGATGATGGATGAACATGTGCAGTTCACATGGGGCCTATTTATTTGACATAGGCTATACCAGACCCTCCATTAGGTTATAAAGAAGGAGGAAAAGAGTCTAGTATGTTGCACACTACTATAGGTATGGGTGTGGAAGCATCTAGCTATTATATAACTAGTTGGACTACCTAAAGATGTAGAAAATGCATAGGCACCCACAAGATTTAAGTGTGATCATACCCATAAGATAGGTTGAAGGCCTTTCACAAGCATTTTGATGGAAGCTCAATGGATTATTGATGACCTACAATATGAAAAGGTAGTTTGGTATCCATGAAGGGGACACCTTGAATGGACTAAGGATGGATTCCAATAAGCCTACGTTTAGAGGCTCAAATGGCTATGGGGAGCACAAGAGGAGTTCATGCATTATAGACTAGACTAGATTTTATGCCAGTTTGGACTCCCTTAAGGTATCCTAATAATGGGAGAGTTGTGGTTCCAATGAGTCACACGAGAGAGGGAGAGATTTTGGATACCTCCCTAATATTGAGTTATTTTAGGAGGAAATGAATGATCATCCAGTTGTATATCCTAGAGTTGATAATAATGGGACTATCTTTGGATATTTGCAATGGTATCATCAACTTTGTTCAACAAGCGTGACTCCAAAACTTTGATGATCGTAGATTAAAGTCTAGGCCAATATTATTGCATGATACCACCTTCAAGATATGTGAGAGAGATTGAGGCAAAGACTAAGGGATGGGTTGATGATAGGACAAGCCTTGGTTGTTCCTCCAATTAACACTGAGATAGGCCTAGGTAAGATAGCAAAATAGGGGGATCAAAAATATAGGGATGCTATGGCGAGAAAGCTATAACTACTTTAGACCCAATTGGACTAGGACTTGGCAAAGTGGGATGCATCCTAGTCTAAGAGAGATCAAGCCAAATCCAAGAGGGATCAGACTAGGGTAGAGAGAGATCAAAGGGACCAAATAATTGTATGGTTGAGGCAAAAACATGATGATGTCATAGTGAGGGCCATAGTAGTAGGGTATAGGAGCAACAACATGGCTATAAGGATTATGATAGACCAATTGTACCAAGCACATGCCTAATTGGTAGTAGAGGTGGAGAGGAGTGGCCATAATAGGGCTTTATACCATGCATACCAAAGACATCCATCATCATCTAGGATCTGATCTTAATATCACTCCTTGATGAGGTCAATGATTAGGGTTTCTTAGGAGTCTATACATCTTCTAGTTTTCCCAATGAAGAGCGGGTATGAGAGTTAGCCTCAACTATTTGGGTTTGGTTGAGGTTTTTGGTATCTGTGAGTGGCACGAGGTTACCAAGTTTCATTGTTAGGTACCTTAGCCATATGGCTTAATATGATCGTACTATTTTGAGTGATTATGGTACACTAAATTTATGTACAATGGATGATTATTATATATATCAATTATTGTTTCATTGATGTGTGATGTGTATTTAATTAATGTGATGTGAAATGTTATGTTAATTTGATGATTGAGCAAATGAGTGTTGTGATGTTACATAGATTTTTAATGATATATATGGTTGGCATATGCGCTTGCATAGTTGATTTTGGATTTGATTTAATATTTTAAGCATATTATTTTGATTTGAACAAAAAAAACCTAAGTTTCCAAGGACTAATTTGATTTTGGCAAAATTTCAAAATGAATTTATGCCAGGTGAGAATGAAAAATATAGGTGTGATTAGATAAATGTAGGTTGATAAAAAGGTTTGAGATTGATTTAAAAATTTTAGACAATGTTTGACATGATTTTGGGAATTTTTATTTTGTTGCATTAATGACAATTTTGGCTTTTGGAATAAATTAATTAAAAATTAAAAATGATTTGATTTTGTAATTGAAGGTGTGGGATATGTTTATGGATATGTAGGAATGTATTTGGGGTGAATTTTTTGAGGTTAAGAGGAGGAGAAGAATTTTTTGTATAGTTCTTTTGTTTGTGAAAATTAAGGTTGTTACATGCATCCAATTTTGCTTAGTGTTGTTACTCTTTTAAGCAAGGTTATCAGAAGGTGTAAAAATATTATAATTAAAGAACATATGTTTATAGATTTTATTTAAAAGCATCTACAAAACTGATATTATTTACTATTTTTGTGTCATTATTCCCTAGGTAGTGGCATTTAGCCTGATTATTAGACAAGCGCTTAGATGAGTACGACTTATTGTTGTTAGTCTATGCTTTTGGATAGGTCATATCCATAAAATATTTGGTTGCTCCTAAGTAGTGTCTCTTCTAGCTTGATTAATGGACAAGCACTTAGATGAGCATGGTTAATTATTTTTAGGTTGTCTATGCCTTTGGACAATTTATGCCCTTAAAAATAAATTCTCTAGAAAATTTATCCGTATAATAAATGCTATGGTACTTTTTGCTTTGGATAATCTATGTCCATATGATTAATGCTAAGTACTTTTAATTTTGGATAGTCTATGTCCATATGCTATGGTACTTTTTCTTTTTGGACAATCTATGTCCATATGATTAATGGTATATTTGCTTTTGGAAAATCTATATCCATATGACTAATACTATGTTCTGGACAATCAATATCCTTATTGCTTTTTTTTTTGGGCAAATATGTTGCTAGTGCTATGTTTTGGACAATTAATATTCTTATTGCTGTGTTTTGGATTGTCAATGTGATTATAGTTGTGTTTTGGATAGTTTATGTCCTTATAATAGATACTTTGGATAGTCTAAGTCCATATTGCTTTGATTTTGTTTAATGTCCCTAGTTTAGGGGCTTATTCAAACAACCCTTACTAGCTTTATAGGAGACCTTACCATCAATGATATTGATGTCATAGGATATTTGTCATCTGGCGCATTTATAAGGTTGATCATTACAAGTACTTTATCTAGGTTTTAAGAAAATAGATTTCCTTTGTCCATCCCCTTGTAATTGAACAAAGCAAATGGGAAAAATTTGTCCAAGGTTTTGCTTGAGCCCCTCATTAGGGCCCATGAGGGAATGGGGTCTACTTGTTCCATCACCTAGTAGGTACTAATAAGAGGGCTCAAGTGAAGAAGTTAAGATAATTGAGGGTTAGAGGTTAAATCCATCCTTTCCTATGACATAAAAAAATATAGACATCATTTGGCAAGAAGGTAATAATTTTTAAAAGAATATGATTGATTAGTCTTTTTAGGGAATATGTGTGAAATGGAAGTATGCAAAGTTTATTATCTTTGAGAACTATGGACTGATTTTAATCAATGGCAAGCACATGTACATAATACACTAGTCAATAGTTAAAAATAGTCCTAGTTCTCACTATCAAGATATGAATGCTAATGGATACATGAACTGACCTAAATTGCAAATACAATGCAAACAATCCATGCAGGTATGAAAACAAACAAGATAATTTGTAGTTTAGGAAATTGCCTCTAGCGTTCAATACCCCATGTATATAAATTTATGCGTAGTTTTGGTTTCTCTATTGCATTCTAATGGCCTTTAGAAAGGATTTAAAGAAGAGGATTATGGTTTTATGCCATGGTAGTCTATATGAGAAGATCAAGATCATTTCAATGACAACACGTTAGCATCACAAACAAAGACTATATGGGGAAACCATATTAGGAAGTAAGGAATATCATGCAACAATCTCAATGCTTTTACCTAATGCAAATGCAATACAAGTATGAGGTAAGCAAGTTAATGTTATCATTTATTTTAGCAGTCCCTTTGTGGCCAATTTTCTACCATGGCAACTTTTTTGTGAACATAACAAGACTTCCCTATATTGGCATCATGTCATTTTTAAAAATTTTCTTAGGAAAAAATGGGTTGAAAAGGATTGATTTAGGCCATGATTTTGTCTCCTAACAACAACTTGATTAGGAAAGCAATATGGTACCAAGATTATGAGGGTGTTACTTGACTATCCATTATCTTGTATGTGTTATCAATGTTATGTCACCTTTATCAAAGCTATTGTAGGGGGAAAACTATGGAAACAATCATTGTATACGATGCAAATGTGTAAACAAGAAATCATTCATGAAAAAGGCATGTAAATTTATTGTCATCACACAATCCCAAAGCTCTAAGGGTGGGGATCCACTAGCATTAGAGACCTAGTGCAAGTGCAATGCAAGTGTAAGCTATCCTAACTAGTTGTCATCATTACATCATTGCAAAATCCCCTAATTCTAAATGCATCAGGAAAGCAAGCATACATTGAACATGCAATCATGCAAATTGTGTAGGCATTCATCATGTAGGTGAGATTATCAATAATTAGGAAGAGTTGGAACATTTTTGTTTGGTTTTTATGATTAATTTTGGATAAAGAATTTGATAATATAGGGTTTTCAACGTTTATGCTTCATCATATTTCCCTAATTTGGCAAGAAATGGAAGTCATATGAGAATTTTGAGTGATGCTTATACCCAAGTAGGATGTTTGACTAAATTATCCAATAATGTTGGTTGAACAAAACACTTGCCATGTATTAGGTAATCCTTTCATTCATCCTACTTTAGTAATAAAGGCGAATTCGACAAAATATGATGTTGTGTTATTACTTAGGATTTTTTTATAAACCCTTATATTAAGGAAGGAGGTTTGATAGAATCATTCCTTGCTTATTGGGTGTTTGATTGTGCTAAACAATTGATAGGCATCAAATAATTCTACCATACCTTCTTTTTTTTGTATAAGGATGAATCCAACTATCAATTGTTTGGAGATGGTGCTTTATGAGGTCTAATTTATCTCATGCTTGTCTTATTAGACCAAACAAGATGGTAATAATCCTATAGATGCATTTATTAACATGCATTTTAATTTTTATTACAAGATTGGAAATCATTAAATCTATAATATTAACCATCTTGAGTGGTTTAATAGATAATCTCAAGCATGTAAGATAATGTATTTGATGAGAGATGAAAATCCAATGATTGATGTATTCCTAGATTTGTGATATACTTATAGTGATGGAAAGATTGCTTGATCACCCACTCTCCCTAGCTATTTAGATGAAGATGACAAGGAATATGCTAGAGATGATATATGAGATGAATAGAAATTTTTGAATGAAATTTGCTAGCAAAAACTACCCTTTTTGAATGCCATGTATAAATTTAATTTGTAGTATCAAAGTCATCAGAGAGTGCTAGCAAGTTGCAGGAAAGGATATTTAAATAGGATAACAAATATGTTTGAGAAAGAAATGAGATATACATTTATAAAGAGTCTTTAGAGATATTTTCTATCTCAACTACCTAGTTAAAATGTATTCTATCACTCACTATATCCTACTAGGATATAAGAGCACGATGAATCTGCGATATATATAGTATAAAGGAATGAAACCAATTTGATATTTTAAAATCTAACTAGAGGCCATACATTTAAATATAGGAACACGATCTACCAAATATTTTTGAAAGAAACTTGCTAGCAAATACTACCCTTTTTGAATGCAATTTATAAAATTTTCTTTGTAGTATCAAAGTCATCATAGAGTGCTAGCAAGTTGGAGGGAAGGATAATGAAAATAAGATAATGGATACTTTTGAGAAATAAATGAGATATATATATATTTATAAAGAGTCTTTAGAGAGATTCACTACCTTAGCTACCTAGCTAAAAATACAATCTATGATCCAATCTATCCTAACTATGATCAAGGTTCATCATGGATCACAACAAGTCTCTTTACTCTTAATGCAAGAAGCAAACAAGCAACAAGCATATGAACATAAGCAAGTGAATTATCATTTAGTTATGCAATAAACAGTTGGTGTGAACAAGCACATGATCAAGCAAGCATTGTTCATCAGACATGCAACCCTCCAAACATTTTGGAATCTAGAACTAGAGGCCAAGCCATTGATGTAAATGTAGGCACACAATCCTCTAAACATTATGAAATATTAAAGGAGAAGTTGAGGTATTGAAGTGTAGTTGTACTATGATTGGCGATTGCTTGTAAGAATTGTGCCATCAAGACGTCACCTTCCTTCTAGATTTCAAAAGATTAGAAGTATGAGGATGGATTTTGAGGAATTACCAAGGAGATCTGCTAGCTCAGTGACCTACTACAAATACAATAAAAATGACTCTATTTTCTAGCTAGGATCATCATCACCTCTTTGTGGGCTCTCTCCTGAGATTATGAGATTAATAGGTAAACTCAGGAAATCATGCAATCAAATGAGATCAAGAAAATGTGTTTTACAAGCAGTCATGCATGCAATCAACCACACAATCAAGCACATAAGCAAGCAAAATAATACAAATTCAAGCATAATATTTTTTAATATGCATTATATTTATAGGCTCTTTATGTTCTTTACCATCTAATGTGGTTACATGATATGTGCTTGATCCATATTTAATAGTTACTATGAATGGTCCTAGCCAATTAGGCTTGAATTTACCTTTTAGGTCTTCTTTGACATTAGTGCTCTTTTGGTTTTCTTTGTGAACCAGATCACCTATTTTGAAGGAACGAGGTTGCACTCTTTTTCCATATGCTTTTATAAGTCATCGGTGATAGACTCGTATGTGCTCTAAGGCATGGATCCAATTTTCATCAAGCAGTTCAAAATGGCTAAGACATGCATGATGATACTCATCTTCCATAAACCAAGGTAAACTAGTTCAAAGAGAAACTAGTTATAATGCAAAAGGGAATACAACCATAGTTCCATAAACCAAGGTATAGGGTGTAGCACCAGTTGGAGTTCTAAATTTAGTACAATATACCCATAAAGTAGGATATAGTTGCCAATACTGAGTTGTTTTGCTAATGAGCTTCTTTAATACCTTTATTAAAGTTTTGTTGGATGTTTCAGCCTAGTTGTCAGAATGATATGGTGTTGACCATTTATGATAGATTTTAAACTTTGTGCAAATCTTGACAACATCCTTATACTTAAAGGGAGTGTCATTATCTAAAATAATCATGTTAGGTATACCATATTATGATAAGATCTGGTTTAGGATAAACTTTCAAACTTGAACTCTAATGCAGGAGGATAAGGGCATAGTCTCTACCCACTTTGTGAAGTATTCAATTGATAATGAACTTATATCCATCATATGACATAGGGTTTATCTTACCAATGATATCCAACCTCCAAGTAGAGAAGGACCTAGGAGCTATCATAGATTGAAGGTCTTGCAAAGGTGCATGGATAAGATTGGAATGCTTTTGGCACTTTTCACATTTCTACATATAATCACATGTGTCCTTTTCCATGGATGGCTAGTAATATCCCTTGTGGTAAATTTTCTTAGCAATGACACTTTCATTGAAGTGATCACCATATACTCCATCATGAGCATTTTGAATGAATCACTTAGCTTCATTTGCGTTTAGGCACCTAAGAAGGATGTCATCAAAAGAGAGCCTATACAAGATGTCTCTAATTATTATGAACCTACAAGCTCACTATCTTAGGTTCTTTTATTTGTTTTGATTTATACCCTTCGACAAAGCGTTGCAAGGTATAATATCCTTATACAAAGTGTTAAGGATATGAGCTCACTTTGTTGCAAAGATTGTCAGGGGTTCTTCACTTGACTGCAAAGTTGTAGGTTGCTTTATTTGGTGAATGACAATAGTTGCCTTTTCATCCTACAATTCTAGAGTTATGAGAAAGATAGTGGCAGCCATTGCATTTGCTTGATGATGACTAGAGAGTGGAATTGTATCAATGGTGAATTTGTCAAAGGCAACCATCAACTTATCCATAATATCCTTATACAGTTTGATTTTATCATATTTAGTTTAATAAACTCTGTTAATCTGATTGATGATTAACTATGAAAATCCAAATATGGAAAGGGTTTTCACCTTTAAGGCTAGGATTGCTTGTAATCCTAAAATAAGCACTTCATATTTGGTCATGTTGTTGGTACATGAAAATTAAATATTAAAGGATAAAGGGATGATAATTTATTGAGGTGATACTAGGATGATTCCTACCCCTGCACGTTTAACACATCTCATGCCATCAAAGTAAAGGATCTAGGAATCTTGTTGTGCTACCTCGAGACTACATATCATTTCATCAATATATTCGATTATTATGGGGTAACTCGTAAGTAGAGGGGTTTTTGCCAACTTATAGACTATCACTTGTCCTTTTAACAATTTTTGGCCAATGAATTCAAAATCAAACTCATTTGGTTGTCCTACTTGAAAGATAGGGCTTGGACATAAGGTATTGTAAAGGATCGATTTTAGGTATTATAAAGGTTTTGTGACATAACATGTAATGTATTAGCTTTTGAGAAGAAAAAACTACTACCAAGCATAGTTTCTCTATAGGGGTTTATCTAGTTTCATAGCTAACAAGGGTTACACTAATATAGTAGATTGCCTTTTCCCTATGTTGATCATCATATTGTGCCAACATGGCACCTAAGGTATGAATGGTTTTTTCTATGTATAACAACAATGGTTTAAGGGAATTAGGTGGGACAAGCACCAACAGATATAGAATATATGTCTTCAAAGCATCAAAGGTCTTTTGACATTCTTCATCCCAAATGAATTTAGTTCCCTTCCTCAAAATTTTGGAAAAGGGTTGACATTTTTCTTCCAATTGAGAGATAAACCTCTTAATAGCTTGCAATCTACATTGTAGGCTTCGAAGTTGGGTTAGGATTTTAGGTGGTGGTATTTTAGTGATAGTAGATATCTTGTTTGGGTCTACTTCAATGCCACATTAAGATACTATAAATCCTAATAGCTTCCTTGAAGTTACTCCAAATATGCATTTGGAGGGTTTTAGGTGGACTTTGTATTCTTTGAGTCGCTCAAAGATATATCTTAAGTCTCTAACATGATCTTATTTTATAGATCATCCAAGAAAATCATCGACATAATCCTCGATGATATCATGCATCATATCATGGAATATATGTGGCATTTCATATTGATAAGTTGCTCTATCATTCTTTAAACCAAAGGGCATGACCTCATAGCAAAAGGTCCCCTAAGGGGTAGTGAAGGTTGTCTTAGGTTGGTATTTTGGCACAATTTGAATTTGATTGTACCTAGAAAAACCATCCATTAAGGACAACATTCCACAACCTATGGTGAAATCAATGATCATGTCTATGTTTGACAGAGGAAAGTCAACTTTGGGACAACCTTTATTTATGTCCCGAAAGTCAATGTAGACATGCACAACACCTTCATTTTTAGCTATGGGTACTATGTTGGAAATCCAATCAGAGTAATTGATTGCCTTAATAAATTTGACTTCCAAAAGTTTTTGGAGTTCCTCTTTAACAAGTAAAGCAACTTTTGGGTGCATTTTCCTTAATTTTTGATTTACTAGTTTAGCGTCTAGCTTAACAACCAAATAATGGACTGCTAAGGATATATCCAATATTGGAATGTCTACATAAGACCATGCAAAGACGTCATGGAATTTGATCAAAAGTTTTGTATACTCTTCATGCTCTTCTAGAGTTAGGAACTTTCTATAACTTTATAATTTTTGGATTGCCTTGGGAACCTATGTTGATGTCAATAGTTTCCTCTATCAAGATGTGAGATTCATATTCTAACTATGGAGGGGTGGGTAACACCCCTAAGATTTCAATCTCTTCAGGTTCTAAAGTCCATTGCTCAAGGTTTGATGACTATGAGGGATGTGCAATTAAGGAAAGAGACCCTTCACTAGGGATTCCTCCTTGGTCAAGAAAATCTAAATGAGCATCCCTAGAAGGGTTGTGTGGTAAAAATTTCACCTCACAATCATTGATAGTTGCTAAGGGATTTTCCATTGGTTGAAGGGGAATGCTATCATTTGCTTGAGTCAAAGTTGACTCATTCTGATTACCAATACTACTTTCAAGGATTTCATGGGACCCTTAGCTATTCTCGTCAATAATATTAGGATGCATGATGCTTATCATGTTTATGTGAGAAAATTTTGAAAAGAGGTCAAAAATTGAAAAGGGAAGGTTCACTATCCTCCTCCTCATCCCAATCCAATAATTTTATCAAGGTGATCTCACTTTGGGGTTTTAGGGAGAAGAGGCATGCCTCATCATCACTACTATCCAAAGAGGGATAAAGTGACATTTTGTTGGAGGTAGGGGTATATCCTAGTCTCTAGCGTCTTGGCCAAGCTTCAAGCTCCAAAGGTTATTTTATACCTTTCTCACGAGGACCTAGTAATTTTCCTTGATAACAAAATTTACAAAGGATCTAGTTGGGGATAGGGTAAATGTTGGATAGATAACACGAGGTATACCTCCATTCTATTGGGTATGGATTGGTTCCATATATTCTTTCCTCATCGGTTGTCCCTGTAGAAATGAAGGTGCAACTTCCTATTTGCACCATTATTCCTTTTCTAGAAGGAAACACTAAAGTTCGAGGTGACGTGGGTAGCCCAACTAGGTCTAAATCTAGTAACTCATTATGCTAATAATTGAGGTTTATATGATTAATATCTTGAGCCTCAAATTTTTCTTTACCCTTTGTTATAGGTTGGCTACTAGTCTTTGCTCCTTAGCTCTTACTTATTACCTTAGGGGGAACAAGCCTTAAGATATCATCTATGAAAGGATGAGAATCATTTATCGAAAGGTAAAGGTGAGCCCTTGGGTTTTTTGGCTAGATGGCTTGATAGTAAGCAAAATAATCTTTGTTTGTTATAATGTTATATGGATTACCCTAATATTTAACTTTTAAATATTGATAGTAATTTGATGGGGTAACTTGGATGGCATGGATCCAAGGTTACCCTAAAAGGATGCAGTTCAGATCATAGATGTAGTTCAAATCATAGGGAAACACATAAAACACAGTGTTTAGTATGTGAGAACCCACTTTCAATAAAGGTTATGCATAAGGGGTTGGAATCAAAATGTAAATGGTGAATCCTAATCAAAATCAAGGTAAATCAAGGCGAATCCTAAGCAAATCAAATCAATCTTCACACTAAATTTTTGGAGCAATTGAAGCCCTAAACATTAAGGTCATATTTGGGGAATATTTTGACCTATTAAATCATCTTATAACTCCATAAAAACACCACCATTAGATCAGGCTCAAAAAGAACTTTCCAACGAGTACAAATATGCCTATATTTGGATATATATTGTGGCAAATTGACCCTAAGAAAAAATTTGTCCTAAAAATTTTAGGTAAATGGGCCAATGTCGAGGGTCCTCATATTCACCAATTTCCAATTTTGAAAATCCTAATATTTTCCCAATTTGCAAATATTCACCACTATGCATAACCTTGCTTTCAATGGAAGAACTACAATTCCAGCAGCTTCATGTTCCTCATTGTCATAGGCTTTTATGATAATATCGAAATTTTCTAGATCTTCTTTGTTAAGCCATTTATGGTTTATCCATTTTCAACAAGGATCATTTTAATGCATTGCTCAATGATGTTACATGTGATGTACAAAGAGAGTTCTCCTAAAATAGAAAGGTGTGGAATATCACCCTTAAAGAAGGATATAGTCATGGGGTTCATTCTAAGGGATCATACTATTGAGGAATATTACATTATTTGTTACATGCTAATGTACCCCCTGGTACCTTTATGGTACAATTATAAATATGTAATAGATTAGGGTTGAGTCTATAGTTTAGAGTGTGATTTATATTTCCCTTTTATGTAAGTGTCAATGTGCAGGAAATGCACAAGTGTCATGTAAGAGTGCAATGTGCAGGAAATGCACAAGTGTCATGTAAGTTAGAGTGCAAGTGTATATTGAGAGAATGTACACAAGTGTCATGTCTGTAAGAGTGTAAATATGTAATGTGAGGATGTGCATAAGTGTATTAGATAGAGAGTGCATGTAGAAGTGCAATCTTCATGTGCAAGTGTCTTAGAGTCTAGTTTCTATGAAAAGTCTTGTATGCAAGTGACACGATGATAAACCAAGAGTCATAGTACTTATCATATGGAGAGAAATAGTCAAGTACTTGAAGATTCATATTACTATGGCTATAGTATGAAGACAATTATCCATAAGAAAACAATTAAATGTAACAAAAATCTCTGATTACAAAGTTGTAATAGGAAGAAAAGGAATAAAGCTTGTATATAGATTTGAGCAATTAATATTGTAAGTTTTATTCATGCATAGTTCATGAATGATTCAGACCATTTACATTCATATTTTAGTATATAAATGAATGTTATTTGCTTTATTATATAGGCCTTGATATACATATTAATTTTCTCATATATTATTCTACTCTTATATTATTATTTTGACCTTTAATATTGTGGCTATTTTATATTGGGACCTATGATATTTTTTGGTAGTAAGGCTTAAAAAGCCAACAATGATATTAGAGCTACCACCCAACTCTACATTTTTGATAGAGTTTATTGAGTCACCAATATTAAATATTTCTACTTTTGATAAAATTAATTTAGATTCTATCCACTTTGAAGGCAATGTAAACTTGAACTCTAATTTTTTAAAGGTCTTATTGAATAGAATATTGAGAGGACAAGGATTCAATCACCCTGATTTATAGGCTAGGATATTTTCACTTGGCTGAAGGAAACCAATGAAGACTAGGATTCAACTATATTGAAGAAGAGGGTTAACTTAGAAGAAAATTTGGACATTGACAAAGAAATCCAACTTAGAGAAAAGTTGGATATTGAGATTTGAAGATTGAATATTGAGGCAGAATCAAATAAGAAGAAACTTGGTCATTTAGGGATAGAATTGCCTTGACATTGATATTGATATTGGGTTCTTTAGTAAGGAGGAAAATCATATTGGGTTCTTAGGTGTAACCTAAGATATTGAAAGTTTTAGATTGATAGTGGAGAAGTTAAGCTATAGAGCTTGATAAGCTTCCTATAGATATAGAGAAGAATTTTAACTCTACGTGAAACATAAGAATAGAAAGAAGCATAAAATAGAGAGAATAGAAGAAACAAAATAATTAAAGTTGCGACATATTTAGAGGCACTCAAAGCTTCATAAGTACAAAGATAGAAAGAAGAAGACAAAAAGAAGAAGAAAAAAGTAGAGATAAGAAAGTAAAGAGGAGAAAAAGAAATTAGAGAATAGTGAAGTATCAGGTCAAATTGACCTTTACATATTTGAAGAAGCATAATATTATAGAGCCAAAAAGAGAGAAGTATCTTCCCATAATACATTGAAGAACTAGGTTGTCTAAATATATCTATATATCATTTCAGTCTTGGTCGCAGATCACTTTTTGAAGTAGGTTCTTCAAAGTAGATATTTTTGTAATAAAGTAGAGAGAGGTCCAAGAATCCCATAGAGAAGAAAGATGTCCAAGAAGCTCATAGAGAAGAGAGAGGTCCAAGAGACCCACATAGAAGAGAGAAAGACCCAAGAGGCCAATGTAGAAGAGAAAGGCCCAAGAGACCAATATAGAAGAGAAATGCCCAAAATGCTAACATATAAGGAAATGATATAAGAAGTTAAGATAGAGGAAAAAGAGGCCCAAGATATTATAGCAAAAGAAATAGGCCATTAAGCTAGCATAAGAAGACACCACAAAAGAATGAGGTATATTTGGCCAATGTAAGAAGTCGATATAGCAGAAAGAAAGAGGTTCATTCAACTAATACACAGAAGGTTAGCAGTTAATAAAGAGCTAATATTGTAAATAAGGGAAGGCCAATCAAAAAATATAGAGAAAAGTAGTAGGTAATATTGTATTCAAGACATGCATAGTGTAACAAAGGAAAAGTGAACTAGTTTTCTAAATAAGCTATGCAAATCAGAAAGTAAACTAGCTACAACAAGGTACAATGAAGTGGATCAAAATCTAAAGGAACCAAAATCTAGCAAGGTGAGAAAAGCATTGGTTCACTATAGAAGCAAGGCAACCAAAAGGTTACCTAGAACTTGTTTTAATAAACCAAACATATTAAGAGATGAAATAGAGCTGTTTGAGAATGATCCAATTGGAAGAACCAAATGTGGAGCCGCTTGAGAACTATTCAGTCAAAAGAACTAGATGTGGATTTTCCTGAGAACTATCTAGTTGGAGGTACTTAAAGGTGAAGCACAATAACCTTAGAAAATTCCATCTAAAACCACTTGAAGGAGAATCAAAGTCATCTAAGTATTCTCCAGTCGAAGGAATCAGAGGAATGGATATGCCAAGAGCTGCTCATGCAACATGGGCACAAAATGAATTGAAGAATACGAATGGAGAAGACAAATAAATGTTCATGCAATCAAAGCACTGAAGAAGGAATGCTAATCAGGCATTACAAAGGAGGACAACTACATTATCGCTGATGAGTCCTTAGGTAATTATTACTGTTGCCAACATGTAATTATTTGGAGGGAGTAGATTTGAATTTAGTACAATGTTTATAATAGTGGAGATATAGTTCTAAGTTAATTGCACTTTTAATATTTAAGGAAAGGTGAAAAATTAAAGAAAAGGAGAAATAAGGAGATAATAGTTTTTAATTTTTTTATTTGGTGTGATTATTGAAGTTTTAAGTTTTTTGAGAAATTTAGAATTTTTTTAAAGTTTTTAATATGTTTGATATTTTGAACTTGAAGTTTTTTGATTTTTTTTGAAGTTTTAAATTTTGCAAATCAAATTAGGGAGTTAAAAGGTTTTCAACATCAAAGGATTAGAAAATTTAAAATTTGCAAATTTCATATTATTTTTGAACTAGGGAGATATAAGGTTTTCTACTTTGAAGGAATTAAATCATAGAATTGATTTATTGAATTGCATATCATGGAAGAAATTATTAGAAATTCATTCAATGAAGATAGTGAAGAAATGTTGAACAAATTAAAGTTTTGTTTTTAAAACTTGATAGATGATATTGATAAAAGGGAAAAAATAACAAGATCACTAAATACTCTTGAGAGCTCAAAATTAGATCTTGTTGCTACTAAATCTCAATTTGATAGAACATCAAAAATAGATTCTATCATAGAACCTATATCTACTCAAAATGTCATAGATTATCAAATCTTGCAACTTATTTATAATGAACATAAAGAAAAAGTATTTAATTTAGATTTATTTTTATATAGTATTTTTTTTCATTCAGTTTTTTTGGTTCCCTAGCTCATTCTTTTCTTTATTTTGTTTCCTCTGTTGATTCTTGCCTTAATAGTCTTCTAGTCTAGATAGGTCATTGTTTTGTTCATTTTTTATTTTTTATTTCTTTTTTGTTTTTTTTTGTTTAGTTTTTTAATGTGGGTGGGTTTTTTTATTTTGTTTTGTTTTTGTGTTCTTTGTGTTGTTTTTTGTTGTTCTTGTGTTTTTGTTGTTGTTTTTTTTTTAATGTTTTTTGTTATTGTTCTTGTGTTTTTTTCATTCTTGTTCTTGGGTTTCTCTTTGTTTGTGTTATTTCGTGTTTTTATGTGTGAGTGTTTTCTATGTTTTTTGTTTTTGTTTATTGTCTGTTGTTGGTTGTTTTTTATTTTTATTTTTATTTAATTTTTTAGGTTTTGGTTGTATTTATTTTTCATGTTTTTTTTGGGTTGTCTTTGTAGTGTTTTGTTGCTTTTGTCTTGTTTGTGTTTTGTTATGTGGTTCTTGTATTTTTCTATGTGGTTTGTGTTGTGATTTCTTTTATCTTATTGTGCGTGTTTGGTTGTGCTTTTGTTTTTGACACACTCAAGGAGCATGTTTTTTATTTTATTTTATTATTTTTGTTGTTATTTACTTATTTTTAAATTGGTTTTGTGTGTTTGTTTGCTCCTTGAGTATGTCAAAGGTGGTAGGCCAGGTCCGAGTCCTAGGCATTTTTTGCGGAATGGATACCCCTGCCTCCTTGGGTCTTACCCGAAAGTGGAATCCGTTTTGGGATGTTTTCCACAAATAAAAAAAAAAATATAAAGAAAAAGTAGCTTTGGTTGTGCATAAATGGTTATGTTGTGTTCTTAATAAAATAAAAGAACTTGAAACACTAACAAGGAAGCATAAAACCCAAAAAATACATTACATTTAGATAAAGTGTAGTTATTGTAATAGAATTGGTCATGAAAAAGCTAAGTGCTGGAATCTTTATCCATGTAAATATTGTGGAAGAAAATCTCATTCTCCAACATTTTGTTGGTACAAAGAAAAATATTGTGGAATATTTGAAAGGATGTTATTGTTCAGATTAGGCAATATTTTTCAAAAACTTATTTTTGAAGCAACATCTAACAATAGAACAAAGTGTTCAATTTCTAAAATGTAGAAAGGAAGAATATTTTATGATTTAATGTTTAGAAAAAAATAAAAAGGAAAATGGATCAATTATGGTTCAAAATTATCTTACAAAGTAATCAAGAATGAGCCATATATATCAAAGTTTGAATAAGAAGTTCCATCTATTCATACACATGAATATGAATCCAAATCATAAGCAAATCATAAAGATATAAAGATTGAGAATGAAGGTGAAGGAGAACTCAGAGCAGAGGATGAACTCAAGATTCAAGATGATAAAGAAGACCTCGAAGCTGAACTCAAAGAAGTTGAAGATGAATCTCAAATAGAGATTCATGAATAGTGCAAGGTCACATGAAAATTGAAGATAAAGACAAAGGCCAAGATTGAAGACTAAAGTCTTCAATAACCAAATAATGTAATACAGGGGGATGTTGAGGAATATTACATTATTTGGTACATGCTAATATACTCACATGGTATTGTTATAGTACAATTGTAAATATATAATAGATTAGGGTTGAGTCTATAGTTTAGAGTGTTATTTATATTTCCTCTTTTATAAAAGTATCAATGTGTAGGAAATGCACAAGTGTCATGTAAGAGTGCAATGTGCAGGATATACACAAGTGTCATGTAAGTTAGAGTGCAAGTGTAGATTGAGATAATGTGCACAAGTGTAATGTATGTAAGAGTGCAAATATGTAATGTAAGGATGTGCACAAGTATCTTAGATTAGGAGTGCATGTAGAAGTGCAAGAGTCATGTGCAAGTGTCTTAGATTCTAGTGTCTATGAAGAGTTTTGTATGCAAATGGCAAGATGATAATCCGAGTCATAGTACTTGTCATATGGAGAGAAATAGTCAAGTACTTAAAGGGTCATATTATTATGGATATATTACGGAGATAATGCTTCATAAGAAAGCAATTGAATGTAACATGTATATCAGATTACAAATTTGTAACATGAAGAGAAGGAATAAAGCTTGTATACAAATTTGAGCAATTAATATTGTAATTTTCTTCATGCATAGTTCATGAATGATTGAAGCCATTTACATTCATATTTCAGTATATAAATGAATGTTATTTGCTTTATTATATAGGCCTTTATATACATATTAATTTTCTCATATATTATTCTACTCTTATATTATTATTTTGACCTTTAATATTGTGGTTATTTTATTTTTTATTTATTTTTTGTTTTTTGTTTTATTTTACATGGTGGAATTGATAGCCATCACAAATCCGGGTAGGCTATCTGGCTTTTATGGCTGCCATAGTATTCTGCATTGTTCGCCCTAAAAGCCACCACACAGATCTTCGCACAGTTCGCCCCTATAACCACCATGCCATGATCATTTTAAACCTTTTACGCTATTGAAAGCACCAGGAAAGGGACAAGCATTCAACCCAATGAATATTGTGGTTATTTTATATTGGGACATGTGATATTTTGTGGTATTGAGGATTAAAAAGCCAATACCTACCATGTTAGCTAGATCATGGAGGCAATATTTTGGGTACAATTTTCTCACTTAATATCTTAAATAGGCAGGTCCAAGGTGTAGACCAATTGGTTCATCCAAACCCCATAAGGGTGCGGAGGTCCAAGGTTCAAATCTCGGGCCTCATCGGATTGAACGCTTGTCCCTTTCCTGGTGCTTTCAGCGGCATAAAAGGTTTAAAATGATTGTGGCATGGTGGTTATAGGGGCAGACTACGTGAAGATATGTGTGGCGACTTCTGGGGCAGACATCGCAGAATACTGTGGCGGCCATAAAAATTTGGACAGCCTACCCGAATTCGTGACGGCTACCGATTCCACCATGTAAATTCAAAAAAAAAAAAAAATCTTAAATAGGCTTTCCCTACGACTTGACAAAGTTCTCCCCAATTTGAGTATAGATATTTTGGTTGGGGTGTCCTCCAATTTTTACTAGAGGTTGAAGGCCCTCTTATCTTTATCTTTGGGATTTAGAACCAAAGGTGGTTATTTAGAAGTAGCAACATGTTTAGGCCATAATACCAAAGGGAATTAGAGAGTGGCTTTGAAGGTTGACCTTTTTATTTAGCTTGTTCTCTAGTGATGGTGCCAGCTTGAATCATCCCTGCCAACTTTTAATCTGGTGGGGAACATTCCTATATTAAAATATTATTGGTAGTATTTTTCCCTTGTATAGGTAAGTGTAGCACCCTAAAATTGGCGCAGTAAAACCTTAATAATTACATTTACTCTAGTAAATAATTCAAATTCAAATTTTAACCTCCCAAACCGCCCGTTAACCGTCGTGTAATCCGTTTCCTCCTTTCCCGCACCATTTTTAGAGGTTGTTTTGACCGTTTGACGATATCGTCGCCGATCAGACGATATCGCCTCAGATCGAACGATTTCGTCTGGGCTAGGACGTCCAGACGATCTTGTCCCAAAACTGATTTTGCACAATTAGCTTCTGTTCCAACGACGTCTCTAATCCGGCAGAAGCGTGTCTGCGCCGTTAGAGACCCTTCCCCGTTGGAGATCTCCCAAATAGGGATGATCTCCAACCTCCTAACCTCCCTCCTAAGCTTATTTAATCCTAAGCCCTCCCCTTAGCACCCCCCTGGCTGAAATTCTCTGAAAACTGACTTCACACGCATTAAGGCATCCTAAATTGTTATTTGCATTAGTTCTATTCAAATTTTGTTGCAGGTACCTTAGTGTTTTTCAGCCGGAGCAAGCTTACATCGTCGCAGACGATCCTGTTCAGATCGGAGGCGATCCTGTCGAATCAGAGATGATTTCGTACCAATGCGAGACGATTTCGACTGCAGTCAACATTGAGGCAATCAGTGCCCAAAGTTTGCATTTTCCTCTCTTCAATCTGCTGTTTTGTTCTGCAATTAGCTAGTTTATTTATTATTTTATGTTATCTTGCATCTTGGAGTTCACCCATCTAGATCAAATGCATAATTAAGTCATAATTATTATTTAATCAGTATGATGCATTCATATTTCTGTTCACAAGTTTTAGTTTGATGTTCTTATTGTCATTTTACATTATTTCCTCTCGTTAGCATAGTTGTATTTTCTGTGTTTTGCACCTATTTCTCTCGTTTGTAGGTCTCTGACGAATTCGTCTGACGAATTCGTCAGATCTCAGACGATCTTGTCTGATAGCGTACGATCCTGTCAAATCAGAGGCGATCCTGACTGCTTCAAGAATCAAAATCTTCATCAGACATCCGGATCAGGTATGATTTTTAATCTTGCTTAATTTCTCTATTTTTCTGTCCTAATCTGCTTTTCTGTATTCATTTAATCTGCATCTTCATATAGAATAACTTAGACGCATTTTGGCCAAACCTAGGACATGGATGTTTAAGGATAAAATTGAACACATAAAACACATTCCCAACCTAGGCGTGGAAACTGCCATTAAATGTTTCCCTGGTGAACCCACCATCCGTCGAAAAATCACCATAATACACCTCCCTTGAGAGGCGGGACCTTCGCAAGGCCTCTCAGTCCGAGGTACCACGCCATCCTTTTCCCATCCTCCTTCCGGGCATGGATCCTATAGCCTGAAGGTAGGGATGTGAAAAATTTGGAGCGATACATTTTGGTGAACCCGACGTGAATGCATTTTAAACCTTTTGAAAACAAAAACAAAATAAAAATAAAAACAACCAAAACATAGATGCATTTCAAATCATTTAAAATTAATAAGTTGCATGTCATGTTTAGATGGTAGCTCCTAAGAAAATATTAGCAAGTTACTATAAATGTTGAAAACCAATTGGCAGCCATAGAAATCAATTATGTGCTTAGTGTGCCTGAAACAGATAGAAATCAACTCTTGTGGGACGAACTTGATAGAAGACTTAGTGTCATTTCATCTAGGTCAACAAAATTTAAACAAATCAAGAGGCTAGTCCTAGATAGAATCCTGGATCCTCATCAACTCATCTTTTATCATGAACTTCGTAGAGCCTGCCATAGATGGTTAGCTTATAGGAGAGCTCTTGTATCTTCAAAATTGTTCACCTTCGAGGAATACCTCGAGAACGCAGCCATTGTACACCAGTTCCTAGGTCGTGTAGAAGACCAAGAGGTTGTTCTTATGGATAGGGAAAGATGGAATAGAGTTCCTCGAGCTATGTTATATCGAGAGTATTGCCACGAGCTTTACTTCTATCAACCAAAATCTAAGACAGATAATATCACTATAGCTCTTTTCATTAAATTTTTGAAGGAAAACTTTCAATTTGAAGAAGAACACTTCATGACTCCTGAAGAACTCGAGCCCATTAATGATATTTATAAATTGTTTATAGAAAATTAGATCATTATTTTCAAGTATTATTTCTTGCATATTGTGTTATTTGTTATCTTTACAATATTATTTCAAAAACAAAGAAAAACTAAAAAACATAAAAAAAAAACCAAAACCTTTCATTTTAAATATTGTAGTAGGTATATAATTAATATATACCTCTTAAGCTTGTTGCATATATATATATATATATATATATATATATATATATATATATATTGCTGAAATCTAAAAATTAAGCACAATGCCTAAACTTAGGAATGGTAAACAAACCGAAGGAGAAGAAGAAGATTGGTTAGAAGATAAAACTGGAAACCCAAATGTCCTTCCCGAAGATCCAATTCCGAAGGAGAAACTCTAGATCAACCAGAAGATGACCTAGGTGAAGACAATGAACAAGAAGAAAATGTTAAAGAGGATGGATCCTCATCCCCTAGAGTAGCTCCAGATGGAACTATTGCTTTTGACAACGTAGATCATTTCTGGAAATTTTTCCATAATAACATTGGTGTCCTTAATATGGCAGTTCGTATGGATAAAGGGCAAATTAGTGACACTCAAGCAGCCATGGAACATATGTTTGATGTGCGCACTAATCCCTTGTCTTTCATTGATCAAGAAAGTGATAAGGCTGGACCATCCAATACAGATATGGTCACTATGATTCAAAACATGTCAAAACAACAAGTTACCCAACCTCCTAAGGAACCTGTTATTCAGCCCAAAATTATTCCCACACAAAAGAAAACTTCCTTCACCGCTTTACTTCGCCAAACTATTGATCAATATGCTTCAAGTAAACAAAAACCTAAAATGAAGTCAAACACCAATTTTCAACAATCTGGAATACAACATAATACAACTTCAAAATTCCTTCATAACACCTTTCCTACCAACAATTTACACAATAGCAACATAGCATCTAATCTTCATGTCCCTCCATCATATGCTCACAAATCCCATATCAATGCCCTACCGAACCAATATGGTGGGCAAACTAGTAATCTGGAAGCCATGGTGAAATAGTTAGCTTCACGTATGGACCAGATAGATCCTTACCGTCCCTCGTATAATTATCGAGAGATATGTAGTCAACCTTTGGATCCCATAGTTGTAGCACAACCATACCCTAAGCATTTTCCCATGCCTATCTTGCCTATATATAAAGGAACCGAAGATCCCATAGAGCATCTTCGCATGTTTAGGATAGCATGTCATGATATATCACATGATGACTTGCTATTACTAAAAATGTTCCCAAAAAGTTTAGGTGGAATGGCATTAGAGTGGTACTATCAATTGCCCACTCATTCCTTGAGAAACTTTGAAGAAACAACTGAATCTTTTGTCCATCAATTTAGTGCCTACATCGAGAGGCATGTAACCATTAAAGATTTATACAACTTAAAACAAGATAAGGATGAATGTTTTGCCGATTTCTTAGCTAGATGGAGGCAGTTGATAGGAAAACTACACTTTGTGCTACCTTATAGGGAAATGTTGGACATTTTTATCAATAATTTACAAGAACAAATATCTTATGAGCTATCAATAGCTACTTTAACTACCTTCGATCAAGCTATAGATTTAGCTCGAAGAGTAGAAGATGCCCTCATTAGGAGAGGCCAACTTAGGAAGAAGGATGATGAGAAAATCTCCAGAAATCAATATAAAAACAAACAAGTTGTTGGTGATGGAGTCACTAACAACAAAAATGTTGCTAATATCAATGCAACGAAAACAACAAAAAAATTTATATTGAAACCTCCTGATAAACCTCCTCGAGAATTTACTAGATTGAATCAACCGTTATCAACTATTTTACCTCAATTACTCGAAAGAGGTTTGATCCAATTACCACCTATCCGGGAACCTTATCCAACTATACCCGGATATAGAGCCGACTTACACTGTGATTTCCATAGAGGACCTGGACACTCTACCAACGCTTGTAAAAGGTTGAAACATAAAATACAGGATCTAATTGATAATAATGAAATGGAGGTGCAAGCCTTCCAACCTAAACAAAATGCTCCTAATAATCCTCAAAAGAACATTCCCCAAAATCAAAATCAAAATGCTAATCAAACATTAGACATATTTCAACACCCTTTACCAAGACATGGTAAAGAGGTGGCCAATCAAATCGAACATCATAATGTTCCTCCTCCTACCCGATATGTAGGAACCATTAGCGGACAATTACCTATTCAGGATCCTCAAATATTTGACACAACCTTATCCCTGGTTACGACCAGGCCCTTACATAATATTCCAACTTCAGATTCTAGTGATATAGAATCAGATACTGAAAGTGAGATAGACATCACTTCAAACCAATCGAATAGTTCTGAAAATGAATCAGATCCTATTCAACCCATCACAGATGCTATGGTTCCAGAAGAACCATTTCCTAGAAGAGTTACTACTCGACCTTCTTCTAATCAATTCCTCCCTGATGAACAAGCCATAAATGCTCGACCGAGACCAGTTCAACGTCCTCAATATAACATTGTAGGTACCATTGGAGTCGTTACCCGACAACAGGCTCAAAATTCTCAACAAGAACCAAACCATAATGATGGATCAGCTCCATTTGTTTTGAAAAATCCCAATAAAGGGAATCATGCTTCCAATGTTCAACCTAAACCCCCTTACAATATTAATGAGCAATTATCCAATACTACAACCATAATTTCCCTTTTGGATTTGTTAAGATCTTCTCCCACCCATAGGGATGAGTTGATGCTTACATTAAGCCAAATGATGGTACCTCAAAACATTCAACTCGAAGCCATGGCCAATACTATCATCACTCGAGAAGTTGATTGTATTGACTTCCGGGATAAAGATATCCCACAACACAGTTTACATAAGGATAATCCCTTATATATTACCGCTCTAATTGGAGATGTAGCTGTTAAACGAGTCCCGATTGATAATGGTTCATCTCTAAACATTTGCACTCTTGACTTCTACCAACGATTTGGCTTTAGAAGTGATGAAATGAAGAAAACTGACATGATTATCAAAGCTTTTAATGACGAAACACAAGAAACGTGTGGAGTTATTACCATCCCATTGCAAGTTGGTCCTCGAACTCTAGATACCACTATGTTTATTGTACATTGCCCCGCATCGTACAATATACTCTTGGGTCATCCTTGGATCAATGCAATGCGGGTTGTCCCATCAACTTTACACCAATGTGTTAAATTCGAATTTAAAAATCAGTTGGTCACTATCCATGGTGACCCTAGACCCTTTGATATGTGTGCTTTGGCGGAACCTGTTGGAGTGCAATTTTGCCCTCGCTTCGTCATCCACACATCCTAACTCTTATTTTTCATCTAAAACTAGTGAAACACACACCCATAACTTCACCTATTTCCCTCCATTAATTTCATCCTCCTATATAGATCAACAATCTTCTAAACAAACCACTCTAGAACCTCAAAAAGATCTTCAATCTACAACCAATCCTTCATGTTCTATCCCTATAATTTCAAAACCTATAGACCCATCTATTAACACTTCCACATTATCAACATCTATCATACCTTCCACATCTAAAGATATAGGGAATGATCCTTCTACATCTTATGCTCTTTCTGATGAACTTTTACCATATTTATCCACAATCTTAATATCAAAAAAACAAATGCTTTCATGCAAGATTCAATTCTTTTAAATAACTTGCCACCATCTCCTCGTACTTTGGGCCTCCCACAACCTATGGGAAGTACTTACCAAGTCGGGAGTTGTGCCTTCATTTATAAAGGATATGACTGGGGAAGAATCCATCGGAATATTAAAACTCATCATGAGGGATATGCTCGATGTTATTTTACCAATGAATATATTAAAGCTAAACCCATAATGCTTAAAATGGGATATAAAGGGAAAGGCTTGGGACCTTTCCAAAATGGCATGAAAGAACCTTTCGAGGTAGAACCGTGGCCTACCCGCCGTGGTGTGGGCCTATTTCCTAGTAAGGGTCAACCCTTTCCTTTTGAAGATGATGATCAACTCATATGTTATCAAGATTATTTGGATAGGTGTGATGATTTGCCTCTAAAAAATCAGCCATTTACATGTAACATGCTATCCATAACTTACCCCGAAATGATTGTTGACTCCGATGAGGAGTTGGAAGGAGATATCTTCCACGACGTCTCCGTTGAAGAGATGTTACACAATGGATTTTATTTTGATGGTTCTATACCAACTATAGCCCAACTTGAGGCCACTAATCCTCAAGATGAATTATCCAAATTAACCTTACAAGAATTACAAGAATTGGGCGTTTCACCCGCCCCACCTAATTTTGAAAGAGATCTACACATGGAGGTAGAAAACGTCATTAAAATTAATATTGGAACTGAGGATAGTCCTCACATAATCAATATTGGATCAGAATTAAGTCAAGAAAAACAAGAACAATATATTGCATTCCTTAAAGAGTATGAAGATGTCTTCGCTTGGACATATGAAGATATGCCAGGTCTAGACCCTTCTGTAGTCATGCATCATCTAGTGGTCCATCCGGATGCTAAACCCGTTAAACAAAAACTTAGAAAAATGCATCCCAAAGTGGCCCTGTTAGTCAAAGGGGAGTTAGAAAAACTCCTAAATGTTGTTTTTATACAAGCTATTGATTATGCTGAATGGATCTCAAATGTAGTTCCAGTTACCAAAAAAGAAGCCACCAAAGTTAGGGTTTGCACAGATTTTAGAGATATTAACGCCGCATGCCCTAAAGATGATTTTCCTCTTCCAAACATGGATCAAATCATTGACTTTACTGCCGGGAGTGGGATGATGTCCTTAATGGATGGATTCTCTGGTTATAATCAGATCAGGATAGCTCCTGAGGATCATGCTAAAACAACCTTCATTACCCCCTGGGGTACCTTTTGTTGGAAAGTGATGCCATTTGGCTTAAAGAACGCAGGTGCAACATATCAACGAGCTATGACTTATATTTTTCATGATATGATGCATGATATCCTACATGATTATGTAGATGATATTATAGCCCGCTCTATTAATGAAGATAATCATTTAGATGATTTGAGAAAAGTTTTTAATCGATTACGAGAATATCTTATTCGATTAAATCCAACAAAATGCATATTCGGAGTTAAGTCCGATAAACTATTAGGGGTTTTAGTTTCTTTACGTGGTATCAAAATTGACCCTCTCAAGATTGCGGCTATCACTGATATGCCCGCACCTACTAATATATCTGAGTTACGAAGTTTACAAGGTAAGCTTCAAGCCATCCGTCGCTTCATCGATAAGCTAGCGGACAAAACCGGTCCCTTTCTTAAACTTCTTAAGAAGGATGTCCCTTTTAATTGGGACGACGAATGTAGAGAAGCTTTTGAACTTCTCAAGCAATACCTCCTTAATCCACCCGTGCTTTCACCACCTAAACCTGATCTCCCATTCCTCCCGTATATTTCAGCTTCGTATTCTCGCTTTAGGAGCTATGTTAGCTCACCTTGATGATGAAAAGAGAGAACGTGCTAATTATTACATTAGCCGAACCTTCATCAGTTATGAAACCCGCTATACAACATTAGAAAAACTATGTCTAGCAGTCATTTTTGCTACGCAAAAATTATGCCATTATATGCTTAGTCAAAAAACTTATGTCATTGCTAAATACGATCCCTTAAGGTATCTCATGAGTCGACCTTATTTATCGGGTCGCACGACCAAGTGGGTTCTTGCTCTAAGTGAGTTTGATCTCACATTCATAGGACAGAAGTCTCGTTAAGGGTCAAATCATAGCAGATCAATTAGTTGCCGCACCCTTAGAGTCTACCCATCCCCTCATCATTGAATTTCCTGATGAATGCCTTCAATTAGAGGCGTACTCATATTGAACAATGGTCCTTATACTTTGATGGAGCCCGATGCATGAGTGGGGCTAGTGCGGGTATTATTTTAATATCCCCACAAAAACATCTTATTCCTCCGTCCTTCAAGTTAACATTTGCTTGCACCAACAATACTCGTTGAATATGAAGCTCTAATCCTTGGATTACGAGCTGCCTTGGCGCTAAAAATTAAACATCTCGTTAGTTTTTGGTGATTCTCAACTGGTTATAAACCAAATTAATGAAGTTTATCAGACTATAGATGATAAACTGTGCCCATATAAAGCCTATGTTTTACAATTAATGTCTCTATTTGATCAAGTTACCTTGGAAGCTATTCCTCGAACTTGCAACCGTGCAGCTGATGCTATGGCCGCAGCCGCATCTCTCCTCCCCTTGGAGTTAGATGACGAATATGCTACTATCATTATTCGTCGACTCCAGGAACCCGCTTCAAATAAATCATGCTTAGAACCTTTGGATGTGTTTCTAATCAATGAAACTACTCCCGAACCTTGGTATACGGATATATTTGATTTTCTCCAAAATGGGACTTTCCCTGCCAATTCTAATAGAAACCAACATTGGTTATTACGTAGACAAGCAAGTCGATTTGTAATAATTGGCAATACTTTATATAGGAGATCTTTTGAAGGTATCCTATTAAGATGTTTGAATTTAGAAGAATCCAAATCAGCCTTGAGTGAAGCCCACGATGGATCTTGTGGAGGACACTTCAGTGGTAGTGTCATTGCTAAAAAGCTCCTTCGGATAGGATATTTTTGGCCTACCATGGAAAAGGATGCACATGATTATGTGCGCCATTGCGACAAGTGCCATAAACATGCTGACCTTGTCCATGCACCCGCACAAGAGCCGCAAGCTATTTCATCTCCTTGGCCCTTTTCAAAATGGGGTTTAGATATTATTGGCAAAATTAATCCCGTGTCATCCGATGGACACAAATTCATCATAACCGCCACCGAGTATTTCACGAAGTGGGTTGAAGCTATGCCTTTAGCTTCCCGCACCGGCACACAAGTCTCTAAATTTATCTTTAATCAAATCATTTGTAGGTTCGGAATTCCCGCAAATCTCATCTCCGATAATGGAACTTGTTTCAAAAATAAAGATGTTAAAAAATTATGCCAAAAATACAAAATTCAACATCGCCGGTCCACTCCCTATTATCCTCGTGGTAATGGTCAAGGGAAGCATCTAAAAAAACCTTAATCAAAATCCTTAAAATATTGGTCAATAAAACTGGCTGTGACCGGCACATTCAGTTATATCCAGCCTTGTGGGCCTATCGAACTAGTGTTCGAACCCCCACGGGAACTTCACCATTTGTTTTGGTTTATGGTGTTGAAGCCGTTTTTCCCTTTGAATTAGAAGTTCCTTCTTTGGCTCTGCTACTTCAAGATACCGAAGTAGGAGATGAATATCGAGCTGGCAGACTCAGTCAGCTGGAACTCCTAGATGAAAAATGCATCAATGCTTTGGAGCATCTCCGTGCCTACCAAAACAAGCTTAAAAGATCATATGCTAAAAAGTTCGTCATCGATCCTTTGAGATCGGCGACCTTGTTTTAAAAGAAAATAAAAAAAATACTAATGCAACTAAGGACCTTAAAGGTAAATTTGAGCCCAACTGGCTTGGACCATACATTATCACTGCTAAATTTGAATTCGGAGCATACAAATTATCTACCTTAGATGGTAAAGAACTTAAAGAACCCATGAATATTTTGCATCTTAAACGTTACTATGTATAAATTTGGTCATTTCATCCTTGTATATATTTGTTTAAAATATTTCAAAATCACTATCTTGTATTTCTTTCAATTTATAAATTCAAAAACACCAAAAACATTCAAAATCATCAAAATCCTCAAAACTATTTGTTGCATTTATTTATGGCACTTGTTAATTCTTTCAAAAATAATAAATAAAAATCAAAACAACAATATTCTTGACTCTTTCGAAACCAAAATAATATAAAGAAGAAAGAGAGAGTCAACATTCTCAAAGCTTCTCAAAAACAATATTTATTTATATATATCTGCTTACAAATGTTGCAATTATATGTTTCAAATTATTTTGGATAAATTAGCATTTATTTGGAATCCCTCACTTTCACACTCACAAAAATAAATATCTTGATTTTATCTGGCATGATTACTAATCTCTCTTATATCAAAGTCCACAAAATTCAATTAAATAACGTTTGAGCACAGAGAATTGATCTTGTTATTTACTTAAACCAAGCACATCTTTTCACAATAAAATGATTATATTTGTAATTTCCATGCTTTGCTACATAGTAGAAGTGGTTTCTTGAGCGAAAAGTTTCCCCTGCTATCCTATCATGCACATGGTCTAGAATCTTTGAGAATTGGCAAAAGGACAAGCTCACCCCTACCTGCAATAAAAATCCCTTGCTCTACAACCTAATCCGAGCAAGTATCCCTAGTATAGAACAAAAAAACAAAAGCAAAGTTCAAGAAAAAAGAGAAAAAGAAAAATGTTATTTTATATCATTACAACAATGTTTCAAGCATTATCTCAAAAATCAAGCAAAAATACAAAAGAAAGAAAAAAAAAGCAAAAGAAAAGCAATAAAATCCCTTTCCCTACCCTTTGAAAAGAAAAGAAGGGTTGATGAGCTTGAATCCTTGGAATTCTCAATTATTCGAAAACTGTGAGGTAAGCCCCATAACAGGTGGTTTGTGCCCAACCCGCTTGGCCTTGGGTAACTCCTAGCGTGGCGATATGTCCGTCACATTAGCGACCTTCTTTTGTACAGACCTATGTCTCGCTTATGGATTAGCTAGCTCTTGATAATCCGACCTACATAGTAGTCTAGTATGGTTATATGCATCTACATCATGGTTAATGAACACTTCTTTGGTTCATTCAAATCACTTGTATCATAGTACCTTGCTCAAACCGGTAAATGAACAATGCAATTGCACACACATTTGTATTTGAGAGATTTTGTGTATCATTATGATAAATCAAGATTGGAAATGAATTCACATATGCACATGGGATTCCTTATAAATCTAACTTTTGTCTTTAAGATACTTTGAAATATTTTTTTGCAAATTGTTTGGAATAATTCATTTTCTTCTTTAAAAATACAACTTGTTTAGTATAAAGACAACTACATACATAATCAGAAAAATCAAAATTTCTTTCAAAACCATACAATCAAAACACACATACATATACAAAAAAAAAAAATATATATATATATATATATATATATATATATATATATATATTATTGACTTTCACGACGATGGTATAGTTCTAAAACCAAAATTGGAATTTTATGCCTAGCGCAAGTCTTCCTCTTCATATTTTCTCTTTATCAAAAATCAATCATGCAATAAAACTATCTTTTTTTTGATTTCGCGATGATGGTATAAGTCTATACCTACATATTCTATGCCTAGCGCAAACCATTGTAACAATTTTTATTCCCCATCTATTTAAAAATCATGAAAACCATATGACTTAAATCATTCTGTTATACAATTATGTTTTCAAAACAAAAAAGCAATGCACATTATCACTATTTCATGTCATTATGTCAACCTTCAATTTTGTAATGATGGTATAATTCCTAGGGAATTATCCAAAAAATTTATCACACTTAGGAATTTATGCCTAGCAAAAATCATTTTAACATTATTTCATGCATACTATTTTTATGAAAATCTGAAAACAAACCATCATCATCATCATTTGCACCATTGCACCAAAGTCTTAAGACAGCCTCTTAAGCACTCTTTTACTTTTTAACAATATTTCTATACTGGGATTAGCTTGACGACCGAGTGAGCGGCGACTCCATGAAATGGTCTATAATAGCGACAATGTCCTTTGAAATTATTGTTAGAAGTCTCTTTTTATCTTTTATCACATCACATCACAAACAACCAATTTGTTACATCAGATTATTTCATTTAAAATCTTACAGCATGACATTCAAACCATAATATTTCCAATGACATAATTACATGAATCATCAAATCAATCAATCAAAACATTAAAAGCATCATAAAAGTACATAAGACACAAGTCATATGATCAAAAACATATCTCATCTCATATATATATCAACAGTATATATACATCATATCAAAATTGGATTGGTATGCCACAATCTGTACCTCGGCATACTCAATCCTCTATATCAAAAAATAATAAATGCTATCATATCAATCTATACAATGTCATGCAGTAGTCTAGCCTCGAGAACCCCTCGAGCTCTCAGCCTCATCTCCTCCCCCGCCCTGAGGTGGACGAGGTGGCCCCATCGCAGTATGAGTGGTACTACGAGTCCTAGTCGTCGATCGGGACGAAGTCCTCGATGACCCGATCCGGATCGGATCTACGATGTTAGCTGGCAGTGGTAGTCTATCCTCCTCTGGCACCATCTGATAGTATAATGTCTGGTAGAAAGTGATTTGGGCAATAGCCCGTGCCAGCTCCCCAGTGCTCGCCCCTCCGCCCCGTGCTCTGAGGCATGCAATCTCATCTCTAAGCTATGTCACCTCAGCTCGATGTCGTGCAGCCTCCTCCTGTAGGGTCTGCACCTATGCCTGGAGATGGATTGTCTCCACTCGAAGAGTCACTGTCTCGCTACTCTCCCTAGTGTCAACACCCTTGCCCTTATCGAGCGATGGTGGCCTCTCTCTCTATGGAGAAGGGGGTCTCTCCACCCTCCTCTCCCACCGCCGCGGCCTCTCCTGAGCCTGTGGCCTCCTTAGCTCTCTCCCTCCATGACCCTAGGCCACCTCCATAGCCGCCCGGCACTGCCTCCCTATCCGATGCACAACCACGTGAATCATACCTAGAGCCCTCATCATCCGAGGAGGGCGGATGCCTACGTACTATGCATCGTAGCCATCGGCTACCCCTGCATCATCCCCATCCACTAGCTGAATGGGGGCATCGTCCGAGTCCTGACTCCAGAAGCGCTACATATCTGGAGCCCCACTCACTGTGGTGTTATCCCGAATAGTCCGAGAAAACTCGTAATCCCTGAGAGATGGGATCCCCTGCTGTAGACCGAACTATCACAAAACTCGGTCGTAGCGATGGAGCTCCACCTCTCCCCTCTCCATCCTCAACCAGCAAACTCGCCTGATGCGAGCCAACTCCTGTCCATCCTCGGCCCACCCTGGGTGCTCTCGCCATGGCCTCCAGGTGATCTGGTCTGGGACAAGGTCATCCAACAGTCTTCGGGACATCGATAGGTCAATCCACCACCGTGACCCTCTCTCGGAGCCACCAGTAGAAAACTCGGGGCCTCTCCCCATCAATCCCTATCAAAGGAAGCCCTACCGGCCTCCGCACTACAATGTGCTCCCAGCACCAAACTCGTAGAAGCGATGTCATAACCAGACATCGACCGCCCTTGTACACGACCCCATGCAAGATCCTGTACAGTCGACATAGAACAAAACTGCCCCAAGAGAATCTGTAGCCATGGTCTCGCATGTCGCAGATCACATCTGCTAGCACCCATGGTACCCTGCACCCACTCTGGTGGCACAACAGAAGTCCACCAACTACTCCGACCAAAACTCGTGTGAGTCTAGATGCCCCAGGCATCTGACGCAGCGCCTCGATGTTAACTCCGCCCTTCTCCAGGGCGAAGCTCGGGTCACCACACAACCGCATCATAGCATGGCCCTAATTGGCCGTAGGAGTGATCAACCATCCTTGTATGGGGATTCTCATAATCCTCCATACATCCTCCCAGTGTGGGAGTCATCTCCCTTGTCGGTAGCCAAAAATAGGAGAAGACCCGGATACCACCTCTCTCGCTAGGGTCGTCAGTAGCCCCATGTCTCGTAGACACTTGTGGCATTTCGCCACATGCCGTAAGCCGGCTTGTGCCAGCTCGATCCCGCTCTCCCGTGTTAGAGCGGCCAAGTCATCTCTCAGACCCCCGTACTTCCATTCTCTCGCTCTTTAGCAAACCTCTCTCGCAACATAAACAACAATAAAAAACAAATCATTAATAAAAACTCATTAATTAATAATGCAAGTTAAAATAAGTTCAATTTTATACAACTGATGATATCGTCCACAATTGGACTATATCGTCCCCAATTTGAGCATAATCGTCTCCGATTTCGCAAGCCGAAATCATCCCTAATTTGATGAAATCGTCCCCCTTTCGTCGATTTCGCCCTTAGACGAAATCGACGAACTTGAGACGATTTCGTCCCGATGACGTCGACGGCCCAAAAATGGCCGCGATGCTCAAAAATTGATCAAAATTCACCTAACAAGCATGTAAATTCAAATTCAAGCATTCTAAGCTAAGTTTAGACTCTTACCCGTAGCCCGCGCCGGACCTCTGTCGATCTGTGCGCTGTCTCCACCATTTTTGCTTGCAGAGCTCTAAAAACCAAAAAATGAACAAGAAAATGAATTAGGGTTTTACCCTATTTTTCTTAATTTTATTCAAAAATAATTAAAAATAATTAAAATTTTGTTTTTCTGCGTTTTTACCTCAAACGTTCGATTTGGGTAAAAACACGGAGGGGGCACCATAGTAAGTTGTCGTACGATTCGACCAAGAATCGTCGCCTAAAAATGGGAATAATTTTTTGCTTTCTCGTAGATCGAGAAGAACTCATCTTTAACGCATTTTCTTCAAAAAATTCGCTAAAGAGGGGGCAAAATGTAGCACCCTAAAATTGGCGCAGTAAAACCTTAATAATTACATTTACTCTAGTAAATAATTCAAATTCAAATTTTAACCTCCCAAACCGCCCGTTAACCGCCGTGTAATCCGTTTCCTCCTTTCCCGTGCCATTTTTAGAGGTTGTTTTGACCGTTTGACGATATCGTCGCCGATCGTACGATATCGCCTCGTATCGGACGATTTCGTCTGGGCTAGGACGTCCAGACGATCTTGTCCCAAAACTGATTTTGCACAATTAGCTTCTGTTCCAACGACGTCTCTAACCCGGGTAGAAGCGTGTCTGCGCCGTTAGAGACCCTTCCCCGTTGGAGATCTCCCAAATAGGGATGATCTCCAACCTCCTAACCTCCCTCCTAAGCTTATTTAATCCTAAGCCCTCCCCTTAGCACCCCCTGGCTGAAATTCTCTAAAACCGACTTCACACGCATTAAGGCATCCCAAATTGATATTTGCATTAGTTCTATTCAAATTTTGTTGCAGGTACCTTAGTGTTTTTCAGCCGGAGCAAGCTTACATCGTCGCAGACGATCCTATTCAGATCGGAGGCGATCCTATCGAATCAGAGACGATTTCGTACCAATGCGAGACGATTTCGATCGCAGTCAACATTGAGGCAATCAGTGCCCAAAGTTTGCATTTTCCTCTCTTCAATCTGCTGCTTTGTTCTGCAATTAGCTAGTTTATTTGTTATTTTATGTTATCTTGCATCTTGGAGTTCACCCATCTAGATCAAATGCATAATTAAGTCATAATTATTATTTAATCAGTATGATGCATTCATATTTCTGTTCATAATTTTCAGTTTGATGTTCTTATTGTCATTTTACATTATTTCCCTCTGTTAGCATTGTTGTATTTTCTGTGTTTTGCACCTATTTCTCTGTTTGTAGGTCTCTGACGAATTCGTCTGACGAATTCGTCAGATCTCAGACGATCTTGTCTGATAGCAGACGATCCTGTCAAATCAGAGGCGATCCTGACTGCTTCAAGAATCAGAATCTTCATCAGACATCCGGATCAGGTATGATTTTTAATCTTGCTTAATTTCTCTGTTTTTCTGTCCTAATCTGCTTTTCTGTATTCATTTAATCTGCATCTTCATATAGAATAACTTAGACGCATTTTGGCCAAACCTAGGACATGGATGTTTAAGGATAAAATTGAACACATAAAACACATTCCCAACCTAGGCGTGGAAACCACCATTAAATGTTTCCTGGTGAACCCACCATCCGTCGAAAAATCACCATAATACACCTCCCTTGAGAGGCGAGACCTTCGCAAGGCCTCTCAGTTCGAGGTACCGCGCCATCCTTTTCCCATCCTCCTTCCGGGCACGGATCCTATAGCCTAAAGGTAGGGATGTGAAAAATTTGGAGCAATACGGTAAGGGGTCCTAAAAGATCTCCATGTCTTTATTAGAGGATGTTTCTTGTTCAAAACTACTAACCACAAGATGACCTTAATTGATAAGGTCTTACACCACGTGCTTAAGAGTTATACATTTGTTCATATGGTGACCATTCATGTGATGGAAAGTACATTGTTGGTAATCCTTGAACCAAGGAAGATTCTCCATTTTAGGGTCAATAGGCCTAAAATATGGTAACTCTATCATTTTAGTGTTTAACAACTAATCTAGCACATATTATAAGGATTGGTTTAACTTAATAAACTTTCTCTAAGGATTTTAAGAGCCTTAGCTAGAACTAGTTTCTATAACATAGTGGCAGTATTAATGTTACCTACTTTAGCATTATTGACAAGGTGAGAGTCAGTTACACCATTGTATACAAAATGTTTATTCTTGAATTGTTATTTTGTGTTTGAAGAGGAGGATTTTTCCTCCTCTTTCTTTGTCTTCATTGCCCCCTGCATTGAAGGGAAAATTTTGCTTGTTTTTCTAGGTCTACTACATATTCAAAAGATATGTGAGTAATTTCTAATGGGTATTAAAGTTACTCATGAAAATTATGTATGAAAATATACAGTAAATCTATTTGTGGTAGGGTAAATGGGATTTTCCTAACCAAAGCATTCCATTGACTTAAAAAATTGATGAAAGACTCAATTATACCTTGGTTAAGTTGATATAAATTATCTACAATCACATAGGCAAATAATTGTTGGATAAACATCTCTACCAAATCATCCAAGTTCTTGTTTGAGTGGTGAGATATATGAAAGTACCTTTCTAGGGCCTCACAACCAAAAAATGTAGGGAATCAATTTAATAAAAATTCCTCATCATAGGTGATGTCATGGTAGGCAACTTGGAAAGTTCTAAGGTGATCTATTGGGTCATATTCTCTCTTATACATGTGAAACTTTGGTGCTATAAAATTCAAAGGATAAGGTCAACTAGATAAAATGGGATCTATATGTTGGCTGTAGTAATCCTTATAGGAATACTTATTTTTTGTGGCTCCTTGGATAGAAGCCAGATATTGTTTAAATTTTGAATTTTCATTAACCAACTGTTCTAATTTAGTATTTATATATTGAAAACTAGGATAAGGAACTGGTGGCATCACAAATTGAGGTTGTGAATTAACCAATGGATAGTAATGAGAATTTAGATAAGACGATCCAAAAGGGATCATCATGTTATTAATTCTAGCATTATTTGGTAGAAAAGGGTTAGTAGAGGAAATGTTAACATGAATGGGTATGCTAAAGAATGGACTAGAAGAAATTACATTTGAAGCACTTAGGATAATGGGAAAGATATCCACATTTTTAACTTTGGAAAGATAGCCTATATGGATCTATGTTTGGAGGTATGGATCCCTATTTTCTATAGGAAGATGGGATATTCGATGGCCTCCCTTCTATAGTTATTGTAATGATAGAGTCCCTTTGCTGAAAAACTCATGGAATTGGATCTAGGTTAGCACACAAGATCTAAGAGAAGGCTATTTGTAGAAGAAATAGGCACGTTATCCACCCTTAACATGGTTTAAACAACTTCCCTATTTCCTCCTAGGATAGTAGCTAGATGGTCCATGTATTTAAAAACTACTTCTCCTTGTTCATTGTGAATAGGAGAGTGTTTCGAAAGGAGGATTTTCTTCCTCTTCTTCATCATAGGTTGGGTATTCAATCATGGGTTGATTCTCTGGAAGTTTATATGAAGAACTCATATTATGTGTTAATTGTCACACACCATTCCAAGAAAGGTAAGGGGGTTCCAACATGGTCAAAAGAAGGAAGATTCAATTTTATTATATTTTTATTTTCAAAGTTGCTTAGAGAAGAAAGATAACATATTTTTATAATACTTGTATCCAAATGAGAACAACCTGCCTTATGAATCCCATTAGCTCATCATAATATACTTACTAAGAGATATATCCCTTAAGGCTCATACATCAGTTTACTTAAGGGGTTATTATACTTCCCCCAGTAGGATTAATAATCTGTTATGTTATTATTATATTTATTTAATATGATTTACACTATACAAATAAATTAAATGGTTTTAATTAGAGTGTAGTTAATTTTATGTTGATTAAAGGTAAGGTTATATGTAAAAAAGAGTTTTGGACCTACATGGTATTTCACATTGGGTTCACCAAAGATGTAGGACACCAAAAAGGAATGCTCCTATAAAGGCATTGACCTCCAAGAGTTCTCCCTCAAGGGTTGGCCCACACTTGAACAAGAGAGTCCTATTGCTGACTCGTTGTTATTCCACTACAAGCTTTTATCTTTGGTGAGGGGTTTTGGGTTCACCAAGGGCTTAAATATTTCTCTAATTCTAGTTTTATACATTTAGTTTACCGAACTCATAGTTTTTTTTACCCTCATTTCTAATATGCAAATATTCTAAGGATGCAATACAAGTGAAGACAAAGGTGCATACAATAAAATTCTAACCTACATGCAAGTTTATTTTTTGATGAATGCTAGACCTAAATTTACAAGAAAATAAATTTATATTTTTATTTTCATTAAAAATCAAGAGTGCAAGAGGGATGCAAAATACACAAATTACCCTAACATAGAAGCTACATGCATTTTTTATTAAATGACTAAGGAATATAAATAATAATGCTAAGCAAAACCAAAGATTGTTTTTTATTTTTCTCTTTATATGTGTTATCTAAAGATAAAAAAAAGGAATATACACACAAAAAATAGCAAATAGCCTATGTTACTAGTAAAATATGACGAAGAGGTTATACTTACCTATTCTACTGTCTATTACAAATGCGTCACCTATTCTTGAATCTGCTTCCTGACAAATATGTTGCCTAGAAATCTATAGTTGGCGAGTTCACTAAACCTACAAAATTGTTCAAATGAAAAATGGGAGTAAGCTTTTTAGGGCCTATAAAATAGTTAGAAAGATGAAACTTCCTGTTTGGCATAGTCAAACCCTCTATTTCATAAACAAAAGAAAAATCCATCTTGGAAATGGATGTTTTATTACTTGTGACAAATCCACCACCTAAAATTTTATAGTTGGCACATTTGTTAATGTAATAAAGATATATTTAATAGGAGGTAAAAATAGATAGATGGATTATTAGGGGTAACACAAAATTGCATAGGGGTAGATTATATAGGATGGATGTTGAGCTACTAAGGGGATCTAGGGCTATGTAGGTAGGGATGAATCTATCACCTAAAATTATTATGGGTGGTATATTTTCTTCTATGATAGGAACAAGCCAATGGGTTCCAGATCAAAATCCTAATATTTTGACTGTTTGGAGAGAATACGCCACTTGAGCAGAGTATAGACAATGAATTAACTTTTAGTAGATGAAAACAAAAAGAGTTAATGAGTAGAGGATGTAGGAAAATATTGAGGATGCGTAGGGAGCCTTAGGGATGATCCACTATCCTGTAGGTCTCCTAAAATACCTACAAAAAATTGATTAAATTCTTGATAATGCAAAAAGGTTTGTTAGATGCAAATGGAAATGTAGATGAATGGATGTATAAATAACTAATCTAGAAAGATATTGATGAATGAGGGCTAAGGTAAAAGATATGAAAATGATATCACCAAAATAATAAATGTGAGTTATCTCCTTTTCCCCATTGAATATCAACCAATCACTTGTAAAAGACCTTTTTAGAAAATTTCAGTAGCAATTTGTTACTTAAGCAAGAAATATATATGAAATTTTGGCAACAATTCGAGGCTTGTACCATTTCCATCCTAATGCCATCCCAAGAGGTCAATTTATATAAATGACCCTCTTAGAATTTTTCTAAAGGGGAGGTATGATGTGTCCTTCTAATTGGGATTATTTGGGGATGGATAGGCTAATTAGGAGGAGTAGAATTAGTTGCCCCTATAATTAGGACTAATTTGGAAAAGTGGAGGAAGTTGGAGGAAAGTTAGCCACCTTACCCTACCTATTGATTGCCTGCAACAATAGAGAGGATGGGAAGAGTTATTTGTGCTCTAATTGGTTGTTGTAGGTGAGACTAGAATGTTGAATTATCGTCTAACATGAATTCACTACCTACAAATACACTACCAGTAATTTTTTTAACGAAAAAATCATGGATTTGATTGTTGCAAGTCAAATCTAATAGGGTAGATTGAAATTTTTGATAGGGTGTGAATTCATCAGCTAAGGAGAAAATATGCTACTGGTGAATTTTCTCAAATATGGAAAATTTACTACTTATGGATTTTTGCTGCAACATTTGGATTTGAGGTAGTCAATATGGTTGGGTTGATCATTTTATGCATTTATGAAAAAATTGATTCAAGTTGGATGATCCAATTTTATGTGTCTACAATTGCATTACTAGAACACACATTTCATACTTTTGAAACTAAACTTATTACACTCATCCCAAAATTAACAATCTATAGTAATTATTTTAACAAGTGTGCTCAATTTTGAGCATTTTCCAACTCTTTTTCTCACCCTAACAGTAACGAAATACAAGTATGTTCTCCTTATATGAAGATATATCTAGAAGAATAAATATAGGTCTTTTAGCTAATTATAATTTAAAATATGATTTAATTTTTTATAAAATCTAATTTTATTTTAAATATTAACCACTACTATGGAAACAATATCATGTGTCTTTGGTTTTGGAAAGTAACTTCACATTCATTATCTTCTTTATTGAGAAAGGAGGATGGTTAACTTCATAGGCATGTGTCATTTTAGAACTTGGATATGACCATCTTTCCATAGAAGAAACCTTGAATATTTAGGAATCATAATGTCTAATTGATGTATTTTTAAGCCTTACTACCACAAAAATATCATAGGTCCCAATATAAAGAAGCAACAATATTAAAGGTCATAATAATAATAATGAGTAGAATTATATATATGAGCATATGTATATCAAGGCCAATATAATAATGTAAATAACATTCACTTATAATATCAAATATGAATGTAAATGGCCAAAATCATTCATGTACAATGCATGAAGAAAACTTACAATATTAATTGCTCAAAATTTGTATACAAGTTTTATTCACTTTTCTATATCTTCCTCTTTACAATTGGATAATTGGATAATCATATATCTTTTCATGGAGTTTTATCTCCATGATATAGACATGGAAGATGCCTCTTCATGTTCTTGACTATTGCTCTCCATATGAAAACTCCTATAACCTTTGGCTTATCATCTTGCCACTTGTATACTAGACTCATCACTTTATTTATACATGTATACTTGAATCTATGAAACTTGCACACTTCTGCATGACTCTTACTCTTCTACATGCACTCTTAATACAAGACACTTGTGCATTTCCTGCACATTGATACTTACATGAAAGGGAAAATATAAATCACACATCTAAACTAAAGACTCAATCCTAATCTATTACATATTTACAATTGTACCATGAAGGTATCATGGGGGTACATTAGCATGTACTAAATAATGTAATATTCCTCAACACCCCTTGTATTACATTATTTGGTTATTGAAGACTTTATTATTCAATCTTGGTCTTCATATTCAATATTGAATATTGAATATTCAATATTCATGATCTTCTGCTTGAGATCCATTTTCACCTTCTTGTTTCAATCTATTTTCTTTAGGCCTTTATCTGAATCTTCAATAGATAATCCTTCTTTAGCTCTTGATATATGTCTTATGTTCTCCTTCCTTTTGTATTTTCCTCTATTCTTCTTCTTTGATTTTATTTTCTTCATCTTTAGTTGTGATGTACCTAATGGTATGCTTTCTAAATATTGGGTTAGTAAATCATCACAATAATACATTTTGGATTTCAATGATTCCTCATTAAAGCTAACATAGGCTTCATTCAAATTATATGAGTCATCATTGTCATCTTTCTTTTCTTGACCTTTTTCTTGAAAGATCTCAAAGGTAAGTAATGATAAATACATCATTAAATATTATTTTGAGGAAAATATAATGGTGTTTTGTGAATTCCACCATGTTCTAACAAGTTTTTCATGAAGATAACTTATAAGAGTTGTGAAATTTTCATATTTTTCATCCTCGAGAAAAAAAGATATATTTTTTGACCATTTGATATTTAATTCTTTCCATAAAAGTCATCTATGAAGTTTTGAGAATAAAACTTTAACTTGTTCACCATTTCTTCACTATCTTCATTGAATGCATTTCTAATAATTTCTTCCATAATAGATAATGGTTGCAATTCAATTCTTTTTTATGTAGGAAACCTTATATCTCCCAAGTTGATTAGATTGCAAAAGAAATAAGAAATTTGTAAATTTTAAAATTTATAAATATTTGAAGTAGAAATCCTTTTAACTCACTAAATAAAATTTGCAAAACTTCAAATTTCAAACTTTCTCAAAAATTCAAATAACTTCAAAAATTTCTTATCTTTAAAAATCTCCAAACTTTAACCTTTAGAAAATCAAATCCAAAATAAAATTTTAAGTAGAAACCCTTATTACTCCATACTTTAAAAAATTCAAAAAATATTAAACTACAAATTTCAAACTATAGTTAAAAATTTTATAACTCCTTTAATCAAATTATAAAAATTCCTATAAAACCTTATTAACTCCTATAAAACCTTATTACTCCATATAAAACTTGTGACTCCTTAATTAAATAATAAAATTAACTTTGACATCTTATAACTCCAATATAAATTTAATAAAGCATTAAGTCTTTAATATCCATGATAAGGTAATAAGACATACCTTATTCCTTTAACGTCTCCTACGATTGTTGCAAGCTTGTTGATTCAGTTGACACCTTACTTAATATATAACTTCTGTAAGCAATTATATATGCATAAGAATTATTAGGGTAACATTATAGGAATTGCATGGAATTTTACAAACGTGTTACATTAGTTGTTTCATTATCCTTTGGTTTCTCTTCCCTAAACTCAATCTCTTGGATTTTTGTTTCACCTAGCACTGCTCTTTGAATGAATTCTATTCCTTGGGATGCTCTAGTTATCATTTTACGTGACAATGCTTAACATACTTACTTCTATTTCTCAAAACATTATTCCTTAGATGTTTATTTCTTAGAAGAATAATCCTACACTTTTTATCAGGAGTACTTATGTATTAACAGGGTTTCGCTTGTGATTCTACTATTTAACTGGATCTAGCCACTACTTTGCACTTTATGAGTGTATCTCATGCGCTTTACCTCTATGAGTAACTCACTATTATCATGAATGCTTTAATCACTATAAGTGAATGCTGTGAGTGATTCTATGTTGCCACCTAATATTACTCTTTGTAAGCAATTTGCTATCTAAGAGTGCACTTCATGACTCTACGCTTGAGAATGATATTTATTTGCTACCTAACATCATTATTCTTGAGTGATTTTATATTGTTTTTCTGTAAAAATTCTTCATGAGTGCTTTTACATATTTTAATATGCTTAAGTTATGAGCACTGCAATACATCATCTGGTATATTCATCATACTCGACCTCTTATTTTCTTCACTGGGCCACTACTTGGCTTAAGAACTATTGACTAAACTCTACCACTTATCTTAAACACCTATGTTGGTCAACTCGAGTGCTTGACCACTTCTATTTCTTGCTTGATTTAGATGCTTGACTTCTTAGCTTTTTAACTTCTATTTCTTGCTTGATTTAGATGTTTGACTTCTTAGATTTTTAACTTTTATGTTTGATTCAGATGCTTAAATGCTTAGTCACTTAACTTTTATGCTTGATTCAAATGCTTAAATTATTATCTACTTAACTTTTATGCTTTATTATGTTGGTTTAACCAAACTCTCTGTGCTTCATCTTTGTGCTTAGATTGAAATAGAATTGAAAGTATTCTTCTTTACTTAGGCATGCCTCTCCTGACTACAAAAAATTTGATGTGATTCATTTTTTCTTGGGCATACCTCTCTATATCTTAGCTTCAATCTTACTTAGCTGCAAATATTATTTCAATACTAGTAGGAAGTTCTATTTTTCTTCTTTCTTCCATATTTTGAATTCTATCCGAGTTATCTTAATCTTTGGAAGCTTATATTTGTTCTCGATCCTCTGAAGCTATAATGTTTATTAATCATATGAGAGCTTTGATGCTCCTCAATCCAATAATTTCTTAGGTCACACCTAAGAACCAAAAATAATTCTCCTCTTCTTCTAGAGAATCTAATATATTATTAGGGTTATTATGAATGTCCTTGAATGACCAACTTTCTTCTGAGTTGGATTTCTTCTCAATTTTCAATAGTGATTCTCCTCTTCTTGTATAGAGAATCTTAAATATTATCAAGGTGGCTGTGAATGTACCCGAACTTCCAACTTTCTTCTAAGTTGGTTTTCTTAATCAATCAATGCCCAACTTTCTTTTGAGTTGGCTCTCAATCAATCTTAGCCAAGTCCTAGTCTTTATTGGTTTTCCTTTAGCCAAGTGGAAAGACTCAATCATTCAAATCAGGATGACTAATCCTTATACCCTTAATCTCTACTCAATCAGACCTAAAATAGAGTCAGTCTTCACTACCTTCAAAGTGGACATGCTCAAATATAACTCTATCAAGAATGAACAGAGTTAAATGATGGTGATGGTGGCTAATATATGTAACTCTATAAAAATGGATAAATTTAAGTGGTAACTTTGATACCATTGTTGGATTTCTAAGCCTTACTACCACAAAATATCATAGGTCCCAATATAAAGAAGCCACAATATTAAAGGTAAAAATAATAATAATGAGTAGAATTTTATATATGAACAATCTAATATGTATATGAAGGCCAATATAATAATGTAAATAAAAATTAATTATAATATCAAATATTAATGTAAATGGTAAAAATAATTCATGCACTATGCATAAAGAAAATATACAATATTAATTTCTCAAATTATGTATACAAGATTTATTCACTTTTTTGTATCTTCCTCTTCACAATTGGATAATCGGATAATCAAATATTTTTGCATGGAGTTTTTTCTCCATAATATAGATATAGAAGATGACTCTTCAAGTTCTTGACTATTGCTCTCCATATGACAACTCCCATGAACTTTGGCTTATCATATTGTCACTTGTATACTAGACTCTTCACTTTCTTCTTACATGCATACTTAACTTTATGACACTTAGATGAAGGTACCATTAGGGTACATTGACATGTACAAAATAATGTAATATTCCTCAAATGATTTTAAATCCTAATTTCCATATACGTATACCTCCCTCCCTTGGCTATTTTTAAAGGATTAATGATATGTATGCTCTCTCCTTGAGTTCTTAGGCCCATATGAGGGCCCCAAATCATCCTCATAATCTAGCCTTTGTATATACCTAAATATTCTCTTGAATTCCAACATTGAGTATGACATCAAGGTAAAGAATGATGACCCAAAGTACAATCAGATCTTATGAGGACACATGACAAGTCATCCATTGAGCTTCAACCAATAGATCCCATGACTAAGGGACAAGGTAAGTCACCTAGATTTGCTCTTCCTATTGATTTTTTGCTTTGTCTAAGGATCTAACTAGAAATATAATAGTTGTTTTTGATCCTTGTCAACATCATCCTTTGTAAATGGATTAGGTTCTTTTAGAAAATAGGGTATGGTTGGTTGGTTGAATCAATTAGAGTCCTTGAAAAAGGCTATATTTCTATAATTTCCTTGACCCGTTACATGTCCAAACAACTTTATATTGTGATGTATTTTCTAAGGCTCAATATATAGTGTGGATTGAACTCCATTTTTTGAATCTATATTTTACCCATTCTTATTGTCAATAGTCAAAAAACTAGGGTGAGTGATCTGGAGTAGATATAATAAAAACTATTCTAGTCTAAGAATGCATCTAAGAGTATTTATATAAATGAATATCTCTAGCACCTTTCCTTTATCAATATTTTTTTGGTCTTGGTGTCCCTATTTATCAACCAATAACTAGCCTCAATCTTCCTAATGCATATTTTTACAATCACAAAGTTGGATAGCTCATTCAAGATTTTCCTAAGAATATTGCTAAGAAATTATATGGAGGAAAATACTGCAAAAATCATGAGTATTAATCAAACCTTGTTATCTCTCCCACCTCATAGTCGATTGCTCCTCTTGGCAAAGAACCTTCTAAGTCATACAATTTAGATCTTAGTAACAAGGAGAATATATTGCAAGTAGCCATTAGCAAATATCAATTCTATAACACTAAAATGGTAGAGGGATGGTGTATGAAAAAAAATATGGTCGTTTCTCACCCTATAATATGTTGAAATATTTATAATATGAACTTATTAGGACCATACCAATAGTGATGAAGTACCTATAAGTGCTATTTATTTAATACTATTGGCAAGCTCTATGTAAGCCTTCACACATCTTGATGTAAGCCTACAGGTATTATATATGTAAGCCTACAATCAAATTTATATACAAGCCTATGGACATTCTTCTATGTAAGCCTACAAGCATCTATGTATAAGTCTACAAGATTTTTAATGTAATCCTAAGGGTACCTGTCATGTATTTATCCTTAGTGATATTGGTTAATCTACCTTTATGGACAACCTTGATAAAAGGATGTAATTTATTATGAGTTGTTGTCAAGTTAATGTTAGCTTGAGATTAACTACTCATTGGGGTTTTTTGGGTTCACTATAAATAACATCCAATGATTGATTATTTATATTATAATGTGATATATAAAATTTTTGTGGGGGTTCCCATAGGCACCCACCCCTTATTCCTTCTCTCAAATAATTTTATTTATCTATTTCCTTATTTTTCATCTATACACTCTTCTATTTTGCTCTTTCTTTTTTGCATATGGTTGTGGTGAATAAATATTTTAAGATAGTTTTGGAAATTATTATTATTTCAAACATGGTATTAGATCCAAAACAAAGAAACTTTGCTCAATCACTCAAAAATACTATATAAGGCAAACCATAGGAGAAATGAACAAACCCATGGAATACAAATTTGAAAATGTTGATCTCATGGATGAGTAAGAAGCTTTCTATATAAACATGGATTCTTCACAAAATAAACTTCACAAATCACCATATGAGTTGCAAGGTCCTTATCAAATGCATATCTTAGATAGTATTGATTTGTTTTACTAATGATTCTGTGAATGTTACTAGCTTAGGAAAACATAATTTAAACTAAACACAAATCAATCACACAATATAAAATGTTAAAACCATGACAATGATCGATCATTGACTTATTCATGATACTAAACCTACAAACATTCTTGGTATGGACTAATTAAAAAATCACTTAATGCAAATAAAACTTTACATAAATCACAAAATTTCAAGTGGGTCCCAAATTGGGGTACGTTGTGTGATGACAACAACAAATAGTGACTCTGCTAGAAAATGCTCCTAAGCATTTTGAATAAAAAACCTAGTCTGAAATAAATAAAACTAAATATTTGTAAAATATAAATCATCCAATAACATCCAAGAAATATGAAGTTAAATAGCTTCAATTGAATGTAAATACTTCATTTGCTTTAGCTTAGTGTGTGTTTTGTGAATTCATTCTCTATTTTTAAATCCATCAAAATTTCATCTTCTATTTTGCAATTAGGGTATGAAAAATGTTACTCATAAAAATTTACCTCTGCATTGCTCCACTGCTAGTCAAGCATCCATAGGTCCAATGGAGATGACCTTGATCTCTTCTAGACCTTGTTGTACTGCCAACCAGGCATCTATAGCCCTGGTAGAGATTATCTAAATCACTTAGGCTTCTGATTGATTTACTTTTTTTATATGAGAATTTGTTTGCTTTACAAGTATCACTATGCCTATTGGATTAGAGATCATCTAAGGCTTAATATGGATTATATAAAATTTTTGCCTAATCAACAAAACATAATGTTTTCATCCTTTAGGATAAAAAATATCCTTTTAATGTAGTGTTACATGTGAAGCTTCAGCAAAATGTCATATTACTTCAATATCCACTATTCTAATCCATAATTAAAAATAACCACTAAATAATCCAATCTCCTTAGCTTCAATTTCATCTAATTTCAAACAAGTTATTCATCTTCCATGACTAAGAAATATTTCCAACAAAGTGACAAGTTTATCACAACTACACAACTATACCAGATTCTAGAAAACCAAAACCAAAACATGCTGTGAAAGTGAAGAAAACAAATACGAACATAAACCAAAACACAAAATTTTACATGAGCCTGCATTGTTGAAAGATAAACATGCAAACACATAAAATTTCAAAAATGGAAAAAAAAATAACAAAAAATAAACAAATAAGTGATAACTGTAACGAAATGGTGTGTACAAACATAAAATTATGTATAAGCGAATGCAAAATAAAATAACAAAGCGATGTGCAAGAAAGTTTGTCAAATCAAAAACTATGTACAAAATATGAATATATACAAGTGATGGATATGATTTCTATCTCAGGGATGGAAATAGTGCTTTAAAAACTGCCCATTGATAGGCAAAGGAATGTTCTCTCCACTTAGATTCTGCAATCTAAAAGTATTTTTCCCAAGAATCTCATAAATTTGGTAGGGGCCTAACCAAAATTTGTCAAATTTATTATGATCACCCTTCTTTTCATGTGCCTTATCCCACAACAAAACCAAATCAGTAATCCTAAAGGATTTGACCTTAATTCTCTTATCAAACCACCTTTTAATAGCCCCCTAATGCTTACTAAAATTTTGTAGGGCATATTCCCTCTTTTCATCTAGACTCATTAAGTGAGTAAATATTGCCTCTATTTTATCATCAGTTTCAAGATAATCTTTCATAAACTAAAGAGTCTACAATTTCAAGTTAGTAGGAAAAATAGGCTCTTGACCATAAAATAAATGATAAGGAGAAGTACCAATGGACCCTTTTGATCTAGTTCTATCCACCCACAAAGCATATTTCAACTTGTTATGCCAGTCTCTAGGATTCATTTCCAACAATTTCTTAATTATGGATAATAAATTTTTATTAGTAGATTCTACTAAACCATTACCTTGTGGGTAATAATTTGAAGAAAGCTTTATGCTTACCTTATTTTCGTAAGCCCATTTTGAAAACTAAAGTGAAGTGAAGCAGAACCATTGTCACAAACAATAGAATATGGTATACCAAATCTAGTAACAACGTGTCCTAAAAATTGAATAACCACTTTCGAGGTACAATTTTTAGTGGGAATGGCTTCCGTTCATTTAGTACAATAGTCTATGGTGGTTAAAATGTATTTGTATCCAAGAGAAGAGTTTGGGTTTATAACTCGTACGAAATATAAACCCCATTGTACAAATGGCCTAGCCTCAAATATGGGTTGTAAAGGTATGGTGACATTTCATTCTTTTTTTGTAGTAATAACACATGTATGGCAATAATGAACATAGGCACGGGTATATTTGAAAATGTGGGGCCAAGAGTAACTAAATATTAAAATTTAGTGCACTGTGGCATTAGTTGATCCATGCCCAATTCCATACTTACCATGAAAATACTTAAGTATTTGCATAGACTCATCCTTATTCAAACATCTAAGGAAAATTACTTCGTGATTCCTTCTATATAACACACCAACTTTAATCATAAAACTAGGGCTTTTTAAACGAACTAGTCTTATTTGCGTAGCATTAAATGATTAGGGCACTTACCATTCAAAATAAAATACACAATGTAATTATACCATTCATCTGTGGTGATGCTTTCTACAGTGTATTGCTGACATACAATTTGAGGATTGATTTGGCTAGAGACTTTGTCAAACCTTTTAATCTAACAAGATTTCTCACATGGATCTCTAAATAAAAATCATGCAAATTAGTGAACCATTTACCTCTCCTTTCTCCCAGTTCGTTCTGCATCAACATTGTTTTAATAGTTGGGTCAAGTACTATTGCAAAAATTCTAATGTAAAAAAATTTATCAGTTTTGTTATATTCAATAATCAAATCCTTGAGTCTAGGTTCTCTTTCAACTCTGATTTGGTTAGTGACACACTTCCATGGTAGCCACATAGACGAACAATCGATGGTCATGTATCCGTTTAAGTTACTAGACCAATATCTGCTCAACAAAATTCTATACCTATCACGTATATCAATATACTATTGTATCCTAGGTTCTGTGACCACCAAGGAAGCTCACACCCGCTCTAACTATCACAATCAAAGGGAAACAAACAAATAGGTATACACAATTTGATAACAATAAATAAAGTGAATATAAGGAATTCTTTATTATTTTTGATGAAATCAAATTACAGATTCGTCCCTCTTAGGGATACCCATTTGATACATTAATTACAATAGGGTTTAATCCCTATCAAGGGTAGGTTTGATCAAAATGCCCCTCAAGGTGACACGAACTGCTCTAGGGTGTCGATGACCCTCTTCTTAGCAATGGGGAAGGGGTTGGATGATTTATCTCTCCTTTAGATATGTTTTCTATGGTCAATAAACAACAAGAATGTCAAAAATATAGGTAGCCTCTCGTGATGAGGCCCTTTTAGGTAAAATATATAATGACACCATTAACATGCATAATCAAGAAAGCATAAAGAAAGCTGCTAAACTATGCAAAGTGAATCAAGATTCATGTAATAGCATAAAGTAAAATAACATCTACACTATGCATGGATCAAATATAGGAAATGAAGCATAAACATGCATAAAGAAAGCATTCTAATCCTAATTGAAACATAAGCATAAAATGTGAATCTAGCCTAGTTATACGGTCAAAAGTCTTCTAAAACGCTATTAAAAAAAAATGGCTAATATAACCTAACTAGCTGGACATAAAAGAAAAGAGTAAGGTGATCTGTAACCTATTGCAAACCATAACTTTGGTGAGCGGTATGCACTGTGAATCACGATGGACAACCGCAGTTTGACCTCTGATGAGTTTACCCTCAAAATCAGGGGCAGTGGGATCAATATCCTTGTCCAAATTGATGTTCAAGGGTCGCCTTCATTGTCCTCAAAATGATTTGGCGGTCAATTCGATGTGAAGGGCCTTCGTTTTCCTGAATTTGTATTTCTTGATCCTCCTAAGCACCTAGGACATCCATAATGCAATTCATCATGAATGGTGGCAAAAGGGTTGGGAATTAAGTGCAATATCTCTATCTCTTAGTATGCTCAATTTGAGTATACAATTCGCCAGGGCTTCATTGCTCAAATCTCCAATGCTTGCTCTCTTTTTCTCCCCATTTGGTGGGGGTATTTATAGCATGCCCCTAGGGCTAGGGGTGGCTTCATGGAGAAGCCAAGACTAAGAAGATTGGTTAGGATAGTTGGGATGGAAGCCTCTGGAATATTTCGTCCTTCAACTGCATCCTTATAGATATCTTGGCCATTCCAACCGATTTGGCTCGGATGGAATGCCTAATTGTGACCAAGAAATCATGAATGATTGATGAAATGAAATATTTGTATTAACCATATAGTTTAGGAACTATAGTTTAAATAGGTTACAAAATAGGTAATCAAACTGAATGAACAGGAGATCACGCCAAACAATCTGCCAAGAGGAAGAGAGTTTGGTTTAGAACTCTTCCACCTAGGATATTTAGGAAAATATCCAAAAGGTAAACAATAAATAGTAAAAGGTAACTAACCTAGTAGTAAAAGTAAATACTAGTGGTAAAAAGTAACAAGCTACTTTTTACCATGCAATAAATAAAATCTACCTAATGTAGGGAAAGGGTAAAATATCCAAATGATGGAATATTTACTCTAACATCCCCCCTTATTACATTATTTGGGTAATACATACATATCCTCTAATACAACAATATTTGGGTAAAGTATATAACTGCCCCAATACAGTGAAAAGGATGTCGATCTGCTGGTTCTTGCTCTATCACAGTACTCTGGCTACTTCTAAGCAAAAAAATGGGTCATTCCTCACTTTGTCTTCACACCAACGAATGTCCTTATAGTAATCACATCATCCAACCGAATTGCATGGGTAACCAGCCGCTGCAATCGCTAGGTGTAGTAGAGTAGATCACTTCATACGAGATTCATTCATTTTACAATATGAGTTTGCAAAAGATAAGGTTGCTAAGGTGTCGGTCGCAGTCGAAAATGCACCCTTATAAGTTCCCCCCTTCTCGTTGCAAAACATGTTGTATCTAATTTCTGAAAGAAGAGTGACTAAGGTGTCGGTCATAGTCGAAAATGCACCCTTATAAGTCTTCTTCCCTTTTTACAAAAAATTGTGAAGAAAAGAAATGTATATCCCCCCTTAATTGCAAAATATGTGCAACTTAAGAAGCTTTGTGAAGGATTTTACAAATATTGCCTCCTAGGCAATTTTACACCAGAAAATTCCCTCCTTTTGTTACAAGAACTTCAAACAATGAGAGTTTGCTATTTATGAAGCCAAAAAGAGGTACAAACACCCCTTTATTACAAGTACTTCAAACAAAAACTTATGCTATTTATGAAGCCTAAAAAGAGAGAGAGGAAATGGTGCTTTGCTTAAGGTGACAAAATGTGTTTTCCCTCTACAATATTGTCTTAGCAATGAGCACTCTGTGTGCTTTCTCTGAACCAGAATCAGAATCTGAATTAGACACTTCACTAGCAATGTTGCCTTTGTTTTGATTTTGTGTTGTGCCTTTGTCTTTCTTGTTTTGCTTGTTTTTGAAACCAACACTGAATGGTGTCATGGTTGTCATTTTTACAATTTGTGCAAAACTATGCTTTCTAGGCAATTTTATCAAAAAATTCACCAAATCATCCTTCCTTATTGTAAGAACTTCAAGCATGATTGCTATTATGAAGTCTAAAAGAAAAGGTATAATTTTTATGACTTCTACTTTTATGATTGCCTTTACAAGTTTTATCTCCCTCTTGTCAAAAATCTGTGTTTTGAAGGAAGAAAGGAATTATCCCCCCTTAGTGCAAAGGATTGCAACTTTTTAAGGTTCCTTATTTTCAAAAACTTGTTCTTTCTTTTGATTACCCTAAAAGAGTACCAAAAGATAATTCACTCAAACAGATATTTAATGGCACTTGCTTGAAAATCCTCTTGAAGAGGAATAATCAGTTTGAGGAAATTAAGCCAAACAAATAAGAGTGAATTAGGGGTTTTGATTTAGGAGAGAATATCAATTAATTTTGGCTTTAAATCTGTGCAAGGATTTACACAAATTTGTGAAATTTTGGGGTTTAGTGTGTTCTTGATTCTATGACTTATAATTGCAAAAAGAAATAATGCAATAATCAAACAAGAATGCCCACAAAATTCTTATCACCTAGGTGTCGGATGCAACCGAAAATGCACCTAATTTGCCAATGAAGGTGTCGAGTAAAATCGAAAATGCACCTTTTTAATTTTTGCAACAAAATATTAATGTGTGTTGTGCAAAAAAAAAATTGATATTTTTATGTCTCCTACTTTGTTTTACAATTTTGCAAAAGAAGTACAATATTGTCTTCCCCCTTTTATTTTGCAAAATGAACAATATGAGCACTCCTTTCAAGACAAGTCGACACACGACCCGCGTTTGAAAGGCTTCCAGACCAGTCGACAAATGACTTGGTTTTGATGGGCCCAAGGTTACAATTTCTTCTCAATTTTTGCAAAAAAGAATGTGCAATTTTATGTCTTATATCCCCCCTCGAAGAAAACAAATGCACACTTTGCCTTTTGAATTTTACAAAAAAATTCAGTCTCCTTGTTGTCTAATTTGCAAAAAGAATTCAAGTTTGATCCTTTCTTGTATGCTAAATTAACAAGGTTGAGAAGAGTTTTTATGGCTTTCTAATTTGCAAGAAAAATAAGTGCTCTTCTATGTCTTATATCCCCTCTTGGAGAAAACAAAAGCTCCTTTTGATTTGATTGCAAAAATAGATCCTTAATTCTCTATTTTAATGCAAAATTTTAATAAATCTAATCATTATTTAATCAATAATAAAATTAATTTTGTAAAAAATCAATGTAATTTATGAAAAAAAAATTGATTTTATACAAAAGATATTAAATTATTAAATAAAATGATTAAAAATAATTAAAAATTTACAAAAAATATATTTTTTTTTTTACCTTTTAATCAAAGTTTTGGCTCCTTGTGGCAAAAGGTTTTGGCGCCGAAGGGACTCGAAACCCTGACACCCCCGCCTAGGGCCTTAGCCCGACCCGATCAACCGGTCGGGCTAGAGGGCCCGACGTGAAGGGAAGGGAATGATATTCCCTTTCCCTTCTTTCCTCGCGCGGGTGGGGAAAAATGTGGGAATTATCCCACATCGCCCGCGTGGGGGATTTTGTGGGGAATAAAAGGGCTTTCAAGCCCTTAGCTTATTGACTGCCTTCGGGCAGTCACCCTCGCCCTCCTTTTGGTCGCCGCCACGTGTCGTGGCTGTCAAGCCGCCACGTGTCACGAAAAGTCTGGTCGGGTGACGCGTGGCTATCCGCCACGTGTCGCCTAGTGTCATGTTCAGTCTGGGTGGGGCGTGGCCTGTCTGCCACCTATCGCCTTTGTGTCAGTCGAGTCCAGTGGCTTTCTGCCATGTGTCTTGTCGTTGTTGGCTTGCCCTCCGTGCTGGCTCCATCTAGGTTTCCAACGTGTGAGGTTAGGTGGCTCGATCTGATTCGGCCACGTGTCCAGTTTAGGTGTCTTCGGGTGGCGCCCGATGCGCTGCCTGCCAGGAGTGTGAGGGCGCTCCTGCCCTCGATGCACTCCCAGTCAGGGAGGCCACGTGGGAGCGTGAGGGCGCTCCTACCCTCAACGCATTCCCGCTAGCCGTCTATGGGGGCGCGGGCCCTGTGGGCCGATGCGTTCCACGGGGATGCGGGCCCTATGGGCTATCGTAGGCCTCGAGGACGCGATCCCTTACGCAAGTCCCTTGGGCCTATGAGCTCAAGGATGAAGCTCGATCGTCGATGATAGCTGAGATCTATCGGGCGATCGGCTTCGTAAATGGAGCCTGGCCGAGGAGATTGACCTGGCCAGTCAAGCTCCTACTGCGGGCCCTCTCCTGCTCGCCTGTTGAGGTGGGGTAAGGTGGCCCAAAATGATTGGGAAATCTCCACCTCCTCTGCCTCCGGGATTAAATAAATCATTAATCAAACATTAGGAACTTTAGGAAGATAGGAAAAATAAATTAAAGTCACCAAATGAAAATGGTGCTTCCTCCTGCGCGATCGCCTTCGCCTTCTCCAGCGGAACGAAGATGTCTCGTTGCACTTCCTCGCCTTGTCCAGTGGAATGAAGTTTCGTTGCGCTTCCTCCCTCTGGCTCCCTCCAGCTCTGATGCCAATGTGACCAAGAAATTATGAATGATTGATGAAATGAAATATTTGTATTAACCATATAGTTTAGGAACTATAGTTTAAATAGGTTACAAAATAGGTAATCAAACTGAATGAATAGGAGATCACGCCAAACAATCTGCCAAGAGGAAGAGAGTTTGGTTTAGAACTCTTCCACCTAGGATATTTAGGAAAATATCCAAAAGGTAAACAGTAAATAGTAAAAGGTAACTAACCTAGTAGTAAAAGTAAATACTAGTGGTAAAAAGTAACAAGCTACTTTTTACCATGCAGTAAATAAAATCTACCTAAAGTAGGGAAAGGGTAAAATATCCAAATGATGGAATATTTACTCTAATACTAACTAAACTTCAGTTAAGACTGCAGGTCACAGCTGCGGTCTAGTTTAGACTGGAGACCTCAGGTCCGAGCTATGGTTTAGACTTCTTAGATCAAAATACCTAAATTGATTGGTTAGAACCATTGCTCTATCTTGGAGTCTATCCAAGATCCTCCATATGGTCTTGTAGCATGTCCATATGAGTAGTCACCCTCGACATGACACATTTTAGGTGTCTACATATGCCCATGTTGATATGCGTTATGAGATTGAACAACGCTGAGCAAAAATATACATCCTAAAATGATGTCTAAGGTTCTATGATGATCATTAGTCATATCAACATTAGATGCCCCAGGTCTAGCAAAAAGATGTGCATCTTGGAATCATTACTTCCAGCTTGTGAAAGGCTTACATTTTGACAAGTTTGCCCTCGTCATCAGACGTTCGGATAACACCAATGCCAAGTATGGGTATCTTCTGATCCATAAATCTGAAGGATGAGAGTTGCAAACCAATTATCGTATTTGTTGTTTGCCCCAAGCAAAGGGGAAGCTTATGATAGCTGTTGACAATGATTCACAAGAATGAACACAATTTTGATAAGATCAAAGGATCTACGATCTCAGGTATCTTCTGCTGACTTTGATTATGATTATGAAATTATGACTACCCCCTCAAGCGACAAGTCGATGAGGGTGATGACAATGTATGAAGTGACAAAATTGCTTGACCATAATGAATGATCTTGAACAAATTAATATTTAAGCCTTTTAATGCCTTGTCTAGGCCTAGTTTAGCTTATGATTGCAACTCTTAGTAGTATTGGCACATTTCTATCCCCTGGAGCAGTCAAGCTACAATAGCCATATTAAGGAATCAAAATGATACAAATGCAATTAGACTTGTGTTGAATCATATTTGTCGATGATTTGTTGAAAGATGTCATAAAAGAAATGACAATTTTACCCCAAATGTCCTTATGGTGATTTACTCATCTTGCCGGATTGCATGGATCACAACTCGCTACAACCACCAAGTGTATAGGATAATTCACTAAATACGAGGTGCATTTGGTTTTTAATTATTTGATTTTTTTAAATTTTGCATTTATTTGATTGATCCTGGTGCTTTTAACATCACCAAACTTACAATTTTAATCATTGATTTTGAATTTTTATTCGATGGAAGTCAGTAAATTGCTCTTTTAAACCTTCCCACGATGGGTTTTGAGTGCATTTAATGCTAGTTACGGATCGCAAGTATGGTCCATGGTTTATATTTCCAAATTTTGGGAATCGCAGGTCAGACCTGTGGGTGAAAAACCCTAGTTTCAAAATCGCAGGTATCATTTGCAGTTCTTCGAGACTAAGAAAGCCTATAAATTGAATTCTCATTTAATTTTTTTCATTATTTCATAGAAAACACTAGCAATCTGAGAGCTTTGAGAGTGAGAAGACCCTTCTTGATCAAAAATGCTATCACACTCTACCTTGATTACACTCCTCGATATCGATGATGGATCCTAATCAGCCATATACTAGCCAGGTATAGGGTGTGGGCAAGGTAACTCGAAGCTGAGACCACACACTCAATACCAATAAAATGAACTACATTAAGTAATGTAGAAAATGAACCTCACTAAACTGCTGGTAATGAACCCCACTAGTTTAGGCTAGCTTTAGGATTTTAATTTTATGACTTAGTGGTCTAGTAGGGTACCCAAAATGGGTGCCACTCCTAAAATGCAGCTGGTAGTTGCGGTTCCCAATTGGAAAATTAGGGACCACAGGTTTTAGTTACGGTTCCAAATTTGCAAATTGGGGACCGCAGGTTTCGGCTGCGGCTTGCTGTTATTTTTTTTTTAAGCTCTAGTTGGCTAGAGTTTGTCTTAAATTGTACTTGTTATTCCAAAGATTGACTTCTACAGCTCAAGAGTTGGATATTCTGAAGACTCTTCGTGAGGCTTTATCCAATGTCGATCGGGATTGGTTTTTAACTGTTAGGTTCATATACGTCATGTATCTACCCACTATTAGGGTATATCAAGCCTACCAGACTACGTTGGCCTGGTGCTAGAATGTACGGACCAACACATTTCACCTGCCTATAGGTGAAATGACTATGACTCTAGAGGACGTTTACAGGATCTTCAAGATCCCTATTGATGGTGAGGCCATTGTCTCCTCTACCTCTAGGGTAAAGGAGGCTATTTTTGACACTATATTCGATGACTAGAGCGAGGATGCTCAGGACACGATAGACCATGATGAGGTACACATTGGCAAGTGGTATCACGAGGATGTTTTCTCTACACGAGAAGCCCTCTTTATGCACCTCATAGTTTAGATTATGCTTCCAGAATCCTCGAGCGTGAGGATTCCCTAGAACCTTCTGTCCACCACCTAGAGGGTGTTATAGAGCTCTAAAGAGGCACATTTACTTCTAGCTTGGGGGAGCACCCTGCTATGTTAGCTCTACAAGGAGTTGTACCAAATTATAGAGCATAGTCGTAAGGGCCTCAACTGCAGTATTCTATTACAGATCTAGGGGTGGTAGCACATTCGGATCGAGTGTCCTTCAGATCTACCCCTATGGATTATTGCTATTACTGATGATTGTTAGTGTTATATTGCCTGCTGGCCTCATGAGGAGGAGGGTAACCACAATAGGATCCATGCTAGTGATGTCCAACACTACATTACTCAGTTTGTGGCACTTGGCCCGAATGATGTTCAATGGCGGCCCTATATGGATTGCCAAAAATGGCCAAAGGAGGGCCAGTGGCTGAGACAGGCATGCCATGACAGATGGTTTATCGATCGTAAGGCCAATATTTGAGAGTACCAATTCTACTCTTGGGTCCTACAGTAGTTTGGGTTTGTGCAAGATATTCTATATATCCCCCTCAGGTACCGATGCTTGGTTATAGAGCATGATCTATAGTGGATCATTCTAGAGCCTCTGGGAGATGCTGTTGATGACTACCAGGAGACTAGAGTCGAGACTGCTGGGACTATTCCAGAGTACGATGGGTGGTGGTCCATGTTCATATGGTACGACATAGGGTATTTATGTTGGGAGCTAGACCAGGTAGAGGCAGAGGCAGATCCTAACGAGTGCAAGGTGCACCAATAGACAAAGGGTAGTTGGGGTGCAACAGTCACCATCGAGGAGGCTCCTGAGGTTGACCCCGATGATGAGGCTCGAGAGGAGGGTGAGGTCCCTCTTGATAGCATAGAGGGTAAGCTCTTAGCTCAGGTGGTTGACTTGTAGAGTTAGCTAGGGTGATTTCATATGCAGAAGCTAGAGTGAGACACTCCTATCGCCACTCTGGAGGCGAGAGTAGCTGATAGGGATAGGCACATTACTAAGGTGCAAGATTAGATACAAGGTTTGACTATGCAGACCATAGATGTAGAGGCCCAAACTTAGAGATTGTAGACTACTTTAGAGTTAGCACAAGCACAACGAACTACAGTAGAGGTAGAGAGGGATCTCCTCCAGGTATCGGGGGTATGCCACCTCCTTAGGCTACTATGGGGCCTCTGACAGCACTAGTGGTAGCACCAAAAGTTGCATAGGATTCAATGACTGAGGTAGAGCAACTGTACAGTATGGTCATGAGGACCAATGAGATGCACGTAACCTAAATTTCTCATATTGTTCAGCTAGTTGGTTATATAGAGATGCATGGGCTACAGGTTCCTAAGGATCCTTTCTCCTTAAAGTCTTAACGTACTAGGTCTAGGACCTCAGGGCAGTCTATGGCGAGCTCAGGTCATAAGACTCATAGGATTGAGAGGACACATAGGTCCTCTAGAACACATGGGGTGACATTTCATGCCAGAACTAGGGATACAAGGTAGATTTCAGGGGTCGCTTGTCAGGGGAATAGCTTATTGTAGTTACCAATTTCTCATGTGTTGGGTGCCTTAGGATTTGGAGGTAGGCAGGATCCACAATAGGACCCACCATATGTGCCAGCATAGATAGGAGATCAGGCTCCATAACACAGTATTGAAGTAGACGATGAGAGTTTTGGTACAGGGGGAGCAGCCTAGACCTGGGCTCTGCTAGATGCAGACTATGCTTTTGCTATGTTGTACTTATTTTGAGTGTAAGGTCGAGGACCTACACACTTTGTAGCCTATGGGAATATTGATGCACTACCTATGTACTCAATTGGACACACACACACACACACACACACACACACACACACACACACACACAATATATATATATATATATATATATATATATATATATATATATATATATATATATATATATATATATGACTTGATCATTTTGGCTCATTATGCGTATCTGATGTTTAATTTTTGATTTTATGTTTATTTGATGCACATGGATGCAATGCTTATGTGATGCTATGTTGATATGATGCAATGTATGGATGACATGCACTAGATAGCTATCTGTTTTATGATGATGATGTTATGCAATGATCTATATGATTATATGTGCTATATATACTGGATGCAAATGGATGCAATATTTATTTTGAACGCATATTTATTTTTACTTTGTGGGCATGCATTTATTTTTATGAAGTTGTGGCATGCTATGCAATGTATGGCAATGCATTATGTACATAATCGTAATCTAATGGGAATGAACCTGTATGCTTTAATCACTTAAAACATAAATAATGAATGTAACTGTGTATATCAATTTTAAACTGTGACACCACATAATGTATGACAATCATGCAAGATAATTGATAATTCTCATTACAAGAACTTAATCAATTAATCACCCATATATGAAATGTAGTGAAATGGATTGGTATAATGCTAATGAATGAATATGCCATTCTGTATATTTCTTTGTTGCACTATATAGTCAGTGGCCGTCTAAACATCATTTATGATATTCATGTGGTATCTATCCTATATGTTTGATTGTGCTTTGTAAAATGCATTCTGATGAATGAATGACTAGTATTTTTGATGTTTAATGATATTTGGTATCTTGTTGCTATTGGAGAATTTTTTTTTTGTTGTTTTTTCATGAGACTCAAACACCCTAGTAGACCTCTCCAAAAATCACATACTAACTGTACAAGGCTTTTATTGGATAAGGTTTTTTCCATGATAAACCTAACTATTCATCATCCCTGTGTGTGCATGTGAGTATTTTTAGATAGATCATAAGCATACCCCATATGTCAGTCAGGACTCTTTCAACCCATATGTGAGATAGGGTTCCTCATACGATCGTACCATCCTTGTTTCAAATTTTATTAGACTTATACAACTAGACAATCCTAGGTACCTAGATCTACCTCATCTTACAAATTGATCAGGGCTACCCCTCCAAATGTAGGTGAGACTCTTTCAACCCATTGCTACATTTGGGGATCACCCAATAGAACTACCCCTATGATTGCAGGCGGGACTCTTCCGACCCATTGCTGTGATTGAGGATCACTCTATGGCTTTTAAAAGGTGGACAATCTAGGGATTCAAGTTATCACCCTTATTACTTGCTCATATGTAGTGATGAAAATCACTGTTAGTCCACGTGTTATCGTTTTCTTTGAGAAAGGGATTTTTATAGTGCTTTTGATTCACTATGTCACTTTATATTTTGAACTTAAAATTTGTACTTTTGCACTTTGTAACTTGGGATTTAAACTTTGTGGCCTTGGGATTTATAGGGGAAATTCTTGTCCTTCTGCCAAAGTATACCTTTCTAAGCCGACTATTTGCAAGATAAGCAGGCCGTGAAATCCATCTCTCTTAAATACTTAAGATTGATTTCGTAACTTTCATCATCTCTCGTCTTAGCAGGATTTTATATTGTTTTGCTTAGTGACAGGATTCTGATATGTTGAAGCACTATCCCAACTAATGACCTTATCTATAATCGTAAAGTAAGCTTTCTACAATATCTAAAGAACCCACTAGGTATGGCTAAGTTACAGGAAAACTTTATATACATACGTGGTTCTTCGCAACAGGTATCGTGTATGAATGCAATGAATTATAATAAATGCAAGGGTGCATGATTGAAACACAAACGTGCAATCATTTGTAAGATTTTGATAGACACACTACACTCTACTATGGAATACAATGGATGACAAATGCCTAAATGTAATATGATGAGGTGAATGCATGTATGAAAATGCAAACTGCAAAAGCAAATGTTTTTGGATTTTATGCTTTACAATTTTTTTTGGAATTTTATATATTTTTAAATTTTTATACATTTTTGAGCTTTCATATTTGACCAAACGACGAGTATATATGCCTTTGGAGCTCTTTATGGTTGACCAAGTGATTTTTAGAAATCTTTGGAGCATTTTGAATTGACAAAAGGTCTTAGAGCCACCTTTGGAACCTTTTAGTTGACCAAAATATCAGTAAGAGGGCGTGGAGCCTTTTATGATGATCGAGAAGCTATAGGAACTCTCGAAGCCTTTGGGTTGACTAAGCAATTTTTAGAAATACTTGGTGCCTTTTGGGATGACCGAGTGACTTTAAGTAGTCCTCGGAGCCTTTGGGTTGACCAAGCAATTTTTAGAAATCCTTGGGGCCTTTTTGGGATGACCGAGTGGCTTTAAGCAACCCTCGGAGCCTTTGGGTTGACCAAGCAATTTTTAGAAATCCTTGGTGCCTTTTGGGAGACCAAAGGGCTTATAGATGCCTTTGGAGATTTTTTTGACATGACCAAATCACTCGAATGAGAGCTTGGAGCCTCTTGGGATGATCGAGTAGTTATAGGAACTCTCAAAGCCTTTGGGTTGACAAATTTTTTTTTAGAAATCCTTGAAGCCTTTTGGGATGACCGAGTGGCTTTAAGCAGCCCTCAGAGCCTTTGGGTTGACCAAGCAATTTTTAGAAATCCTTGGTGCCTTTTGGGAGACCAAAGGGCTTAAAAATGCCTTTGGAGCTTTTTATGATATGCTTTCTAAGCATAGAACGCCTTAAGATGGATGATGTTGAGAGTCTCAGGCTCTTCAACACCCCCTAGCGACATCAAGCAATAGGTACCTGGACCAATATTTTTAGATATGATATAGGGTCCTAAATAATTAGCCGTAAATTTGTCTCGCATATCGGGTGACAAATTCAAGTTCTGTTGGTTTTATTTTAGCACAAGATCCCCAACTTCAAAGTCTCTGGTGGAATTTGATATTGTAAGCTCGTTTGAGTCACTTCTGATAAATGTGAAGAGCTCAAGTGCATTCACACGACGTTCATCGAACATCATAAGTTGATCTATGTGAGCTTTCCATGTGGTCTCATCATCGATGAACTCTTTCAATGTGACACGCAACATTGGAATTTCCAACTCTAAGGGTATAATGGCCTCAACACCATATACTAGTGAAAATGGAGTTGCCCCAGTGGGAGTCCAAATGCTAGTTCTATAAACCCATAATGCAAGCGACAACTGTGTATGCCAATCCTTATGGTGTTCTTACACTGTCTTTTTCAAGATGGCTACCAAAGTCTTGTTTGAGGCCTCATCTTGCCCATTTGCCTATGGATAATATGGAGATGCAAAACTATGTTTGATACGGTACTTAGAAGTTAAGGCTTGCACAATTTTGTTCTTAAAAGAAGTTCCATTATCTAAAACTATTTTGGATGGTACCTCGAAATGACTTATGATATGCTCCATTATGAACTCAACTATGCGAGATCCCATGGTCATTGTTAAGGGAATGGCTTCCACCCACTTTGTAAAATACTCAGTAGTCGTAATGATGAATGTATGTTGGCCTAATGACGGAGGAGAAATCCTATCAATTAGATCAAACCACCACTGAGCAAATGGCCAAGCCGCTTGAATGGTTTGTAAAGCCTATGATGGCAGGTGCATTATATTAGCATGATGCTAAAATTTAACACACTTCTTGACATACACATTGCAATCCTTCTCCATAGTGTGCCAATAATAACCCATTCGAATGATGCACTTGACGATGGCCATGCCGCTGAAATGGACATCACACGTACTGTCATGAGCTTCTAAAATTGCCCAAGATGACTCTTGGGGTTCAAGACAACGAAGGAGAACTCCATAATAACTTCAGTGGTACAAAATGTCTCCCATAAAGACAAATTTAGTCACTTTTTTTTTAAATGTGCATCTTGCGGCATGTGATAGTCCCTCTGGGACAAAACCAAGTCTTAGGAAGTCTTGAATCTGTGACATCCAATTCTGATGAGCCTCAGCTTCGACCGCTAAGACAACATGTACTCCCTATGTATTTACTTTTGCAAATGCATACTGTGAGACAACCTTGTGGTAAATGGCGGTGTCACTCCCCACAGGACTCTGGGAGGTTAAAGACCCCTTGGGTGCTTTCTTGAGAAAGTCTTCAGCTTTGCAGAACCAATCAAATTTTGGTTCCATACTAATCATGTTGACTGATTCTTTGTTATCAAAGGCTACACGCTCTACTACAGGATGTGAGAGCATCTTGACATGGATGGTAGTGAAGTCAGTAGATGGATTTTGAGGGATTAAAGATCCCAAAGAAGCCATGGTGTTCGTAAATCTATTTAACGAATGAGGGATCGCCTCGATGTCGTACCATTCTAGTTTAGCTAGATATGTGACAAAAAGATCTTTATAGGCTTTCAGTAATGGACATCAACACTGAAATAGTCCCTTCACTTGGTTAATTATGAGTAGAGAATCACCAAAGATGTTTGGTCTCTTGATATTCATGGTGACGGCTATATGAAGACCCAAAAGTAGGGCTTCATATTCAATATTATTGTTGGTGCACGGGAAGTCTAGTTTGAATGACAAGGGAATTAGAGCTCCTTGTGGCGTGAAAAACACTATCCCAATGCTAGCTCCTTGCTTGCACTTTGAACCATCAAAGAATAGAGTTATATCAGCATTGTTCTCTGGTTCTTCAGGTTCGGGAGCTTTGAATATTACAAAAACTACATCATCCAAAAGCTTGATTGTCAGAGGCCTACTGTTGGATAATGGCACCTTAGCTAATTGATCTACTATGACCTGTCCCTTAATGGACTTCTAGATTACAAATTCCAGGTCAAATTTTGTCAATAGCGTGATACACTTTGCAGGAGGGACTCTTCCAACCCATTGCTGTGATCGGGGATCACTCTATGGATTTCAAAATGTGGACAATCTAGGGATTCAAGTTCTCACCCTTCTTACTTGCTCATATGTAGTGATGAAAATCACTGTTAGTCCACGTGTTACCATTTTCTTTGAGAAAGGGATTTTTATAGTGCTTTTGATTCACTATGTCAATTTATATTTTGAACTTGAAATTTGTACTTTTGCACTTTGTAACTTGGGATTTAAACTTTGTGACCTTGGGATTTATAGGGGAAATTCTTGTCCTTTTGCCAAAGTACACATTTCTAAACTAAATATTTGCAAGATAAACAGGTCGTGAAATCCATATCTCTTAAATACTTAAGATTGCTTTCGTAACTTTCATCATCTCTTGTCTTAGTAGGATTTTATATTGTTTTGCTTAGTGATGAGGTTCTAATATGTTGAAGCACTATCCCAACTAATGACCTTGTCTATAACCACAAAATAAGCTTTCTACAATATCTGAAGAACCCACTAGGTATGGCTGAGTGACTGTAAAACTTAATATACAGACGTGGTTCTCCACAACAGGTATAGTGTATGAATGCAATGAATTATGATAAATGCAAGGGTGCATGATTGAAACACAAACATGCAATCATTGTTGGCAATTTTGGGTTTGAGATCCTAGCTTCTTGTCTATGAGTTGTCATTGATGTCAAAAGGAAATGGCATTAATGTTAAGAGGATGTGTTGGCTTCAAAGGTGGAAGATTCCAAGAGAATATTTTTAAGAGAATCCGGAGAGATTCCATTGGCAAGGGTTTTTCATTAAAACCAAACCGGTTTTTATTAAAACCAAGTTGGATAGGGTTTTTATTAAAACCAAGTTAAATGGTTTTTATTAAAACCAATGGAGGTTCTCTTTATTATTTATTTAATTATTTTTTAAACCCTTTTTGAAAAGACTTTTGATTAATTTCGAAATGGTCTTTATTTCCGTCGACGTCAAGGTGTCTTCGAAGAGACTATTTATTCTCCAACTCCTAAGGTTGGAAGGCTAATTAATTCGAAATTCCCGAATGCAATTTGCGGTGTTTGTGCTCTGTATTGGCTGCGATCGAAGGAAGACTTAGAAGCACGTGCGGTTGAAAAGTCTTCGGGAGTTTTTTCGAGGGTGAAGTGGAGGGAAGTTCACTTGTGAACTTCGTAGCCCACGTGGGCTAGTGGCAACGAAGGCTGCTGTTGGGCGCTGCATTGGCGGAGGTCACCGTTTCGAGTCTCGCGGGGGTGCTTTGCTAGAGTAACACACGTTTTTATTAAAACGTCTTTATGCCACGAAATTCGGAGTTTCTTGGACAGCGATTTATAAGGTGTGATTAAATTTTATGAGTTTTGGCTTTTGTGATTAGCATTGAATAAAAGCTTAGGAGAAATAAGGGCATATTTCTTTGGATGTATTTTTAAGATTATTCTTTGCTATGCTAAAATTAAAAATGGAGGTATAAGGTGTGAGTCTGTGATTGTTGATTTATTGGCATGTTATGGTGGTTGTGTTTAAAGAAGTGGAGCTAAAAGGTGTAATAAAGGAAGTTTATATTATTGCTCATTTCTTTTTATTCTAACCCTAACTTGGTTGGAAGTTTGAGAGTTGTGTGTGGTGACAGCTTGAAGGTTCAATTATCTTCTACTCCAATAAGGTATGGGCACATTCTTCTTATGAGTATGATTGGTGTATGTTTTCTGAAATAAGGTTGGAGTGAAAAGGTATTCTACTAGGTATCCTTTGGCTAGGTGTAAATCCTATTTTCTGGTTTGTTGAAGACTACTTATGCATTGTTATCCTTAAGGAGAGTTTTTGGTGAATGCATAATTTTTGGTTTGAGATAGTGGAAGCTTTGTGCACTAGGGTTTATATTTGTGAGTCTAGCTACTTGCATTGAGTTGGTGGAACCCTTGGTTGGTTGTTTTGAGTTTGATGGTTGAGTTGCTTCCATAGAGGTTGTTTGATCAAGTTATTGCTTTACTTGATTCATGATATTGGGCTTACTCCATTGAGTTGATTTGAGCAAGTTATTCTTTGCATTTGGTGATATTGTGTTGGTGGCTATTTTGTTCAAATATCTTTGGAGGGAAAAGGATTTCTACTTGTTTCCTTTTCTTGTGATGATTGGTTGAATGCTTCAAGGTTGATGTTGAGTTGAATGGTGTTGGTTGACTAAACCTTGTTTGATGAGCATTGTTGTTGAAACCCTAATTGATGGTGAAAAGAACATGAGTATCATTGTTATGTGATTCTTTGCATAGTTGGCAATTGTTGGGGTTTCATGTTCTTGAAAGAAAACATTCTATCCTATCCATTTCAGATATTGAGTTGAGTTTTCAGATTTGAGATTGAGATTGAGCTTGAGTTGATTTGAGTTGAGTTTTGAGATTGGGATTTGAGTATAGAACATATTGAGTCTCTAACAATTCTCTTTATGCTTCTATGAGTTTGACAAATCACATTGGGTCTCTAACAATTCACTTTGTGATTTCCTACTAAGAAAGTTTTTCTTGGTGAGCTTGCTGAGTTTTTGGACAGGTTCCAGTGGGGACTTGTGAGCAATTTTTGGACAGGTTCCAGTGGGGACTTGTGAGCATTTTGGATAGGTTCCAGTGGGGACTTGTGAGCAGTTTTGGATAGGTTTCGGTGGGGACTTGTGAGCAGTTTTGGACAGGTTCTGGTGGGGACTTGTGAGCAGATTTGGACAGGTCCTAGCAGAGGACTTGTGAGCTGAGTTTGATAGTTCTATCAGAGAACTTGAGGACAGAGGTGCATTGGTTCTATGAGAAGAACCTGAGGACAGTTGGCAAGTCTTTGAGAAGGCTTGTATGTAGAGGATTGATTTGTTCAAGAGTTGGACAGATCTGAGAGATAGAGGAAGACTTGTACTAGACCGATTGACTGTGTTTGGTACAGGTTGCTGAGCTGCTGTGGACGTGATCATAGAAGGCAGAGGTCTCTTAGGCTAAGCATTGAGGATAGGAGGTCTTCGGTGGAAAGGAGTTCCACGTGCTGGCAAGAGGTAGAGGCAGTTGATCTTCTGAGGGATCATTTCTAGAGTAGAGGGGAAGGTATCTCCTTTGAGCAGAGGCTCATAAATTTTGATTGGGGGAAGGTATCTCCTTTGAGCAGAGGCTCATAAATTCTGATTGGGGGAAGGTATCTCCTTTGGGCCGAGGCTCATAAACATTGTAATTGGGAAGGATTCCCAAAGAACTTTGAGATAACTTTTAGAGAAAAGTTTTGTGGACGTAGCCCAACCATTCGGGTGAACCACGTTAAAATTGGTGTCACTTTGTGGATGATATTGTGCATTGCTTTGATATTGCTTTGGGTATATTGCTTTACTATTTTGAAGTATAAAGGAAAAAGTAAAAAGAGGTCTTATACTGTTCACCCCCCCTCTCAAGTATAAGCTTGTGTTCTTCAATTGGTATCAGAGCAGGTGCCTTCGAAAAGTTTAACAACTTGAAGGAAAAGCTAGTAAAGAACACAATGGATCATTCAAGTGGCAATGCAACACCTATTCTTGATGGGTCAGATTTTGGTCTTTGGAGTGCAAGGATGAAGGTTCATCTAATGGCACTTGGGAATGAGGTTTGGGAAGTGATTGAAGATGAGTACACTATTCCTGAACATGGTCCTAATACTAAAGAAGAAAGGCTCCTACATCACAACAATTCAAAAGCAATGAATGCAATCCTGAAAGGCTTACAGAAAGTAGATCTCACCAAAGTGATTCACTGCAAGACAGCTAGTGAAATGTGGAAACAGTTGAAGGTGGTTCATACAGGTGATACAAATGTCAGAAAGGCCAAGTTGAGACACTTCAAAGGTATGTTTGAACAACTCAAGATGAATGATGATGAAAATATTAGTGACTACATGCTTCGTATGGATGAGGTTGTTAACTCCATGAAAGACTTAGGTCTTGAGCTTGCTGAAAATGATGTTTGTGATAAGATTTTAAGATCTCTTCCTAATAGATTTAGTGAAAATATTTCTGCTATTGAGGAAGCTAAAGATTTGGATAAGTTGAAAAAGGATGAGCTCCATAGTATACTTGCAGCATTTGAGTTGAGAACTCAAGTGAAGGTTGATGTCAAGAAAGAGGCAGATTTCAAGGCTACCAAGAATTCCAAGGGTAAACAACTTCAAGATAGTGATGAGTCTTCTAGTGATGAAGAGGCATATTACGACAAGAAAGGCAAGTTCTCTAGAAAGCACAAAAGTATGAAAAATATAAGATGTTTCAATTGTGGAAAGTTTGGTCATTATGCTACTTGATCGTACTGTTCCCAAGAATGAAAGTGATGAAGATAAACAGGATTCTAAGAGCAAGGATTCTGAAAAGCACAAGCATCACAGGAAAAACAAAGATGAGCACAACAATCAAGGAAAGAGGTATTCTCACAAGCACAAGAAGAGTTTCTACCTAGACAAAGCAAGTAAGTGTTCTAGTAGTGATAGTGAAAGTTCTTCAAGTGATAATGAAAATGAGATGTTGTTCATATCAGAAAAAGAGGAAGAACCGAAACATAGATTCATTATCATGAAATGTCTTAGATGTGGAAATTTTGGTCACCTTGAGGATGATTGCACAAATAATGATTTGGTTTCTAGTATGTATGAGGATGCTTCAGAAAACTATAAGGAAGATGCATGTATGGTTTTTGAAAAGGGTAGCACCTCTAGTGATAAGAAATCTGAAAAAGGCTTTGATGATTCAAAAAGCAAACAAATAGAGGAAGATATAGAGGAAGGTGAAGTAGATCTTGAAGGTGAACTTATTAGTGCTCTTAGTGCTTTGAAAAAGGAAAGAAAGAAGAATGCTAGACTCAAGGATAAGTTAGATGAATGTTGTATGGAGAGAGATGATCTTATAGAAAGTCTTGACTTCTCTATGGCTAAGACACAAGAACTCAAGGATGAGTTAGAGTCTAAGGTTCTTGAGTATAGTGAGTTAGAACAGAAAATGGCTTCTTTGAAAGAGGAAACTAAAGAGTACAAGGATAAGCTTTACAGGTTTCAAGATAGCTCCAAAAAGGTTAAGTCACTCATCAAAGGTCAAAGAAAGACAACAGATAAAACAGGCCTTGGTTTTGTTAAGCCACACAAGGAACAAGTTGGAGAGTCTAGTAAGAGACTCCAAAAGGAAGAGAGTTCTGATGAGGAAAGTATTTCAGAAAAGGAGTCCTTGAATGATAGATGCACAAAAACAGAAAACAGAATTCAGAATGAGAAGAAGAAGTTTTCAGAACCTAAGAGGTCAATTAAAGGAAAGTTTCAAGGCAGATGTTTTGCTTGTCACAGGTTTGGTCACATGGCTTCACATTGCATGGCTCAAGTGAAGGAGGTAAATGACAGTTTCAGAAGTGCTAGTTACTTTCAAGGGTATTGCTACTCTTGTCAATAGTTTGGGCACAAGGCAGTTTATTGCAAGGCAAATAACAGAACAGGTTTGGTCAGAATAGGTTTGGCTAGAACAAGTTTGGTCGAAACAGGTTTGGTTGAATCAGGTTTGGTCGAAGCTGGTGGATTCAAAGATCAGGTTTACCTCAGAGAAACAACATCGTCAAGTGTTTCAAGTGCAACAATGAAGGTCACACAATCGAGACAGTGTAGAGCTGAAATTGCAGAATACAAGAACATGAACAGGTGGCATGATCAGGTCCAAGGATCAAGGCATGGACAAGAACAGGGATGAGAACAAGAACAAGAACAGTGACAGGAATAGGAATATGGACAAAGAGTTCAAGAGAAGGCCCAGAAAGGAAGTTATAGATGCTGATGATGATCAGTGCCTAATGGGAGTTTTACTCCCACCCAAGAATTAATCACCTCATCAGGAGGTGGGGGAGGGACTAAGCTAAGAGGCTCATTCTTAGTCCCGAGCCCCAAAGGTGACCCTTTGCCATTGATGACAAAGGGGGAGAGATTTGAGTAAGGGGGAGAGCCTCAAGACAGGGGGAGCTATTTATGTTGAGTTTCTGTGTTGTTGAGAAGCATGGTTTGCCATCAATGACAAAGGGGGAGATTGTTGGCAATTTTGGGTTTGAGATCCTAGCTTCTTGTCTATGAGTTGTCATTGATGTCAAAAGGAAATGGCATTAATGTTAAGAGGATGTGTTGGCTTCAAAGGTGGAAGATTCCAAGAGAATATTTTTAAGAGAATCCGGAGAGATTCCATTGGCAAGGGTTTTTCATTAAAACCAAACCGATTTTTATTAAAACCAAGTTGGATAGGGTTTTTATTAAAACCAATGGAGGTTCTCTTTATTATTTATTTAATTATTATTTAAAACCCTTTTTGAAAATACTTTTGATTAATTTTGAAATGGTCTTTATTTCCGTCGACGTCAAGGTGTCTTCGAAGAGACTATTTATTCTCCAACTCCTAAGGTTGGAAGGCTAATGAATTCGAAATTCCTCGAATGCAATTTGCGGTGTTTGTGCTCTGTATTCGCTGTGATCGAAGGAAGACTTAGAAGCACGTGCGGTTGAAAAGTCTTCGGGAGTTTTTTGAGGGTGAAGTGGAGGGAAGTTCACTTGTGAACTTCGTAGCCCGCGTGGGCTAGTGGCAATGAAGGCTACTTGTTGGGCGCTGCATTGGCGGAGGTCACCGTTTCGAGTCTCGCGGGGGTGCTTTGCTAGAGTAACACACGTTTTTATTAAAACGTCTTTATGCCATGAAATTCGGAGTTTCTTGGACAGCGATTTATAAGGTGTGATTAAATTTTATGAGTTTTGGCTTTTGTGATTAGCATTGAATAAAAGCTTAGGAGAAATAAGGGCATATTTCTTTGGATGTATTTTTAAGATTATTCTTTGCTATGCTAAAATTAAAAATGGAGGTATAAGGTGTGAGTCCGTGATTGTTGATTTATTGGCATGTTATGGTGGTTGTGTTTAAAGAAGTGGAGCTAAAAGGTGTAATAAAGGAAGTTTATATTATTGCTCATTTCTTTTTATTCTAACCCTAACTTGGTTGGAAGTTTGAGAGTTGTGTGTGGTGACAGCTTGAAGGTTCAATTATCTTCTACTCCAATAAGGTATGGGCACATTCTTCTTATGAGTATGATTGGTGTATGTTTTCTGAAATAAGGTTGGAGTGAAAAGGTATTCTACTAGGTATCCTTTGGCTAGGTGTAAATCCTATTTTCTGGTTTGTTGAAGACTACTTATGCATTGTTATCCTTAAGGAGAGTTTTTGGTGAATGCATAATTTTTGGTTTGAGATAGTGGAAGCTTTGTGCACTAGGGTTTATATTTGTGAGTCTAGCTACTTGCATTGAGTTGGTGGAACCCTTGGTTGGTTGTTTTGAGTTTGATGGTTGAGTTGCTTCCATAGAGGTTGTTTGATCAAGTTATTGCTTTACTTGATTCATGATATTGGGCTTACTCCATTGAGTTGATTTGAGCAAGTTATTCTTTGCATTTGGTGATATTGTGTTGGTGGCTATTTTGTTCAAATATCTTTGGAGGGAAAAGGATTTCTACTTGTTTCCTTTTCTTGTGATGATTGGTTGAATGCTTCAAGGTTGATGTTGAGTTGAATGGTGTTGGTTGACTAAACCTTGTTTGATGAGCATTGTTGTTGAAACCCTAATTGATGGTGAAAAGAACATGAGTATCATTGTTATGTGATTCTTTGCATAGTTGGCAATTGTTGGGGTTTCATGTTCTTGAAAGAAAACATTCTATCCTATCCATTTCAGATATTGAGTTGAGTTTTCAGATTTGAGATTGAGATTGAGCTTGAGTTGATTTGAGTTGAGTTTTGAGATTGGGATTTGAGTATAGAACATATTGAGTCTCTAACAATTCTCTTTATGCTTCTATGAGTTTGACAAATCACATTGGGTCTCTAACAATTCACTTTGTGATTTCCTACTAAGAAAGTTTTTCTTGGTGAGCTTGCTTGAGTTTTTGGACAGGTTCCAGTGGGGACTTGTGAGCAGTTTTTGGACGAGTTCCAGTGGGGACTTGTGAGCAGTTTTGGACAGGTTCCGGTGGGGACTTGTGAGCAGTTTTGGATAGGTTTCGGTGGGGACTTGTGAGCAGTTTTGGATAGGTTTTGGTGGGGACTTGTGAGCAGATTTGGATAGGTCCTAGCAGAGGACTTGTGAGTTGAGTTTGATAGTTCTATCAGAGAACTTGAGGACAGAGGTGCATTGGTTCTATGAGAAGAACCTGAGGACAGTTGGCAAGTCTTTGAGAAGGCTTGTATGCAGAGGATTGATTTGTTCAAGAGTTGGACAGATCTGACAGACAGAGGAAGACTTGTACTAGACCGATTGACTGTGTTTGGTACAGGTTGTTGAGCTACTGTGGACGTGATCATAGAAGGCGAGAGGTCTCTTAGGCTAAGCATTGAGGATAGGAGGTCTTCGGTGGAAAGGAGTTCCACGTGCTTGGCAAGAGGTAGAGGCAGTTGATCTTCTGAGGGATCATTTCTAGAGCAGAGGGGAAGGTATCTCCTTTGAGCAGAGGCTCATAAATTTTGATTGGGGGAAGGTATCTCCTTTGAGCAGAGGCTCATAAATTTTGATTGGGGGAAGGTATCTCCTTTGGGCCGAGGCTCATAAACATTGTAATTGGGAAGGATTCCCAAAGAACTTTGAGATAACTTTTAGAGAAAAGTTTTGTGGACGTAGCCCAACCATTCTGGGTGAACCACGTTAAAATTGGTGTCACTTTGTGGATGATATTGTGCATTGCTTTGATATTGCTTTGGGTATATTGCTTTACTATTTTGAAGTATAAAGGAAAAAGTAAAAAGAGGTCTTATACTGTTCACCCCCCTCTCAGTATAAGCTTGTGTTCTTCAATTGGTATCAGAGCAGGTGCCTTCGAAAAGTTTAACGACTTGAAGGAAAAGCTAGTAAAGAACACAATGGATCATTCAAGTGGCAATGCAACACCTATTCTTGATGGGTCAGATTTTGGTCTTTGGAGTGCAAGGATGAAGGTTCATCTAATGGCACTTGGGAATGAGGTTTGGGAAGTGATTGAAGATGAGTACACTATTCCTGAACATGGTCCTAATACTAAAGAAGAAAGGCTCCTACATCACAACAATTCAAAAGCAATGAATGCAATCCTGAAAGGCTTACGAAAACAGATCTCACCAAAGTGATTCACTGCAAGACAGCTAGTGAAATGTGGAAACAGATTGAAGGTGCTTCATACAGGTGATACAAATGTCGGAAAGGCCAAGTTGAGACACTTCAAAGGTATGTTTGAACAACTCAAGATGAATGATGATGAAAATATTAGTGACTACATGCTTCGTATGGATGAGGTTGTTAACTCCATGAAAGACTTAGGTCTTGAGCTTGCTGAAAATGATGTTTGTGATAAGATTTTAAGATCTCTTCCTAATAGATTTAGTGAAAATATTTCTGCTATTGAGGAAGCTAAAGATTTGGATAAGTTGAAAAAGGATGAGCTCCATAGTATACTTGCAGCATTTGAGTTGAGAACTCAAGTGAAGGTTGATGTCAAGAAAGAGGCGTCTTTCAAGGCTACCAAGAATTCCAAGGGTAAACAGCTTCAAGATAGTGATGAGTCTTCTAGTGATGAAGAGGCATATTACAGCAAGAAAGGCAAGTTCTCTAGAAAGCACAAAAGTATGAAAAATATAAGATGTTTCAATTGTGGAAAGTTTGGTCATTATGCTACTGACTGTACTGTTCCCAAGAATGAAAGTGATGAAGATAAACAGGATTCTAAGAGCAAGGATTCTGAAAAGCACAAGCATCACAGGAAAAACAAAGATGAGCACAACAATCAAGGAAAGAGGTATTCTCACAAGCACAAGAAGAGTTTCTACCTAGACAAAGCAAGTAAGTGTTCTAGTAGTGATAGTGAAAGTTCTTCAAGTGATAATGAAAATGAGATGTTGTTCATATCAGAAAAAGAGGAAGAACCGAAACATAGATTCATTATCATGAAATGTCTTAGATGTGGAAATTTTGGTCACCTTGAGGATGATTGCACAAATAATGATTTGGTTTCTAGTATGTATGAGGATGCTTCAGAAAACTATAAGGAAGATGCATGTATGGTTTTTGAAAAGGGTAGCACCTCTAGTGATAAGAAATCTGAAAAAGGCTTTGATGATTCAAAAAGCAAACAAATAGAGGAAGATATAGAGGAAGGTGAAGTAGATCTTGAAGGTGAACTTATTAGTGCTCTTAGTGCTTTGAAAAAGGAAAGAAAGAAGAATGCTAGACTCAAGGATAAGTTAGATGAATGTTGTATGGAGAGAGATGATCTTATAGAAAGTCTTGACTTCTCTATGGCTAAGACACAAGAACTCAAGGATGAGTTAGAGTCTAAGGTTCTTGAGTATAGTGAGTTAGAACAGGAAAATGGCTTCTTTGAAAGAGGAAACTAAAGAGTACAAGGATAAGCTTTACAGGTTTCAAGATAGCTCCAAAAAGGTTAAGTCACTCATCAAAGGTCAAAGAAAGACAACAGATAAAATAGGCCTTGGTTTTGTTAAGCCACACAAGGAACAAGTTGGAGAGTCTAGTAAGAGACTCCAAAAGGAAGAGAGTTCTGATGAGGAAAGTATTTCAGAAAAGGAGTCCTTGAATGATAGATGCACAAAAAGAGAAAACAGAATTCAGAATGAGAAGAAGAAGTTTTCAGAACCTAAGAGGTCAATTAAAGGAAAGTTTCAAGGCGGATGTTTTGCTTGTCACAGGTTTGGTCACATGGCTTCACATTGCATGGCTCAAGTGAAGGAGGTAAATGACAGTTTCAGAAGTGCTAGTTACTTTCAAGGGTATTGCTACTCTTGTCAATAGTTTGGGCACAAGGTAGTTTATTGCAAGGCAAATAACAAGAACAGGTTTGGTCGAACAGGTTTGGCGAACAGGTTTGGTCGAGAACAGGTTTGGTCGAACGAGTTTGGGAAGCAGTTTGGTCAAAACAGGTTTGGTCAGAACTGGTGGATTCAAAGATCAGGTTTACCTCAGAGAAACAACATCGTCAAGTGTTTCAAGTGCAACAATGAAGGTCACACAATCGAGACAGTGTAGAGCTGAAATTCTAGAATACAAGAACAGGAACAGTGGCATGATCAGGTCCAAGGATCAAGGCATGGACAAGAACAGGGATGAGAACAAGAACAAGAACAGTGACAGGAACAGGAATATGGACAAAGAGTTCAAGAGAAGGCCCGACAAGGAAGTTATAGACGCTGATGATGATCAGTGCCTAATGGGAGTTTTACTCCCACCCAAGAATTAATCACCTCATCAGGAGGTGGGGGAGGGACTAAGCTAAGAGGCTCATTCTTAGTCCCGAGCCCCAAAGGTGACCCTTTGCCATTGATGACAAAGGGGGAGAGATTTGAGTAAGGGGGAGAGCCTCAAGACAGGGGGAGCTATTTATGTTGAGTTTCTGTGTTGTTGAGAAGCATGGTTTGCCATCAATGACAAAGGGGGAGATTGTTGGCAATTTTGGGTTTGAGATCCTAGCTTCTTGTCTATGAGTTGTCATTGATGTCAAAAGGAAATGGCATTAATGTTAAGAGGATGTGTTGGCTTCAAAGGTGGAAGATTCCAAGAGAATATTTTTAAGAGAATCCGGAGAGATTCCATTGGCAAGGGTTTTTCATTAAAACCAAACCGGTTTTTATTAAAACCAAGTTGGATAGGGTTTTTATTAAAACCAAGTTAAATGGTTTTTATTAAAACCAATGGAGGTTCTCTTTATTATTTATTTAATTATTTTTTAAACCCTTTTTGAAAAGACTTTTGATTAATTTTGAAATGGTCTTTATTTCCGTCGACGTCAAGGTGTCTTCGAAGAGACTATTTATTCTCCAACTCCTAAGGTTGGAAGGCTAATGAATTCGAAATTCCTCGAATGCAATTTGCGGTGTTTGTGCTCTGTATTCGTTGCGATCGAAGGAAGACTTAGAAGCACGTGCGGTTGAAAAGTCTTCGGGAGTTTTTTCGAGGGTGAAGTGGAGGGAAGTTCACTTGTGAACTTCGTAGCCCGCATGGGCTAGTGGCGATGAAGGCTGCTTGTTGGGCGCTGCATTGGCGGAGGTCACCGTTTCGAGTCTCGCGGGGGTGCTTTGCTAGAGTAACACACGTTTTTATTAAAACGTCTTTATGCCATGAAATTCGGAGTTTCTTGGACAGCGATTTATAAGGTGTGATTAAATTTTATGAGTTTTGGCTTTTGTGATTAGCATTGAATAAAAGCTTAGGAGAAATAAGGGCATATTTCTTTGGATGTATTTTTAAGATTATTCTTTGCTATGCTAAAATTAAAAATGGAGGTATAAGGTGTGAGTCTGTGATTGTTGATTTATTGGCATGTTATGGTGGTTGTGTTTAAAGAAGTGGAGCTAAAAGGTGTAATAAAGGAAGTTTATATTATTGCTCATTTCTTTTTATTCTAACCCTAACTTGGTTGGAAGTTTGAGAGTTGTGTGTGGTGACAGCTTGAAGGTTCAATTATCTTCTACTCCAATAAGGTATGGGCACATTCTTCTTATGAGTATGATTGGTGTATGTTTTCTGAAATAAGGTTGGAGTGAAAAGGTATTCTACTAGGTATCCTTTGGCTAGGTGTAAATCCTATTTTCTGGTTTGTTGAAGACTACTTATGCATTGTTATCCTTAAGGAGAGTTTTTGGTGAATGCATAATTTTTGGTTTGAGATAGTGGAAGCTTTGTGCACTAGGGTTTATATTTGTGAGTCTAGCTACTTGCATTGAGTTGGTGGAACCCTTGGTTGGCTGTTTTGAGTTTGATGGTTGAGTTGCTTCCATAGAGGTTGTTTGATCAAGTTATTGCTTTACTTGATTCATGATATTGGGCTTACTCCATTGAGTTGATTTGAGCAAGTTATTCTTTGCATTTGGTGATATTGTGTTGGTGGTTGTTTTGTTCAAATATCTTTGGAGGGAAAAGGATTTCTACTTGTTTCCTTTTCTTGTGATGATTGGTTGAATGCTTCAAGGTTGATGTTGAGTTGAATGGTGTTGGTTGACTAAACCTTGTTTGATGAGCATTGTTGTTGAAACCCTAATTGATGGTGAAAAGAACATGAGTATCATTGTTATGTGATTCTTTGCATAGTTGGCAATTGTTGGGGTTTCATGTTCTTGAAAGAAAACATTCTATCCTATCCATTTCAGATATTGAGTTGAGTTTTCAGATTTGAGATTGAGATTGAGCTGAGTTGATTTGAGTTGAGTTTTGAGATTGGGATTTGAGTATAGAACATATTGAGTCTCTAACAATTCTCTTTATGCTTCTATGAGTTTGACAAATCACATTGGGTCTCTAACAATTCACTTTGTGATTTCCTACTAAGAAAGTTTTTCTTGGTGAGCTTGCTGAGTTTTTGGACAGGTTCTAGTGGGGACTTGTGAGCAGTTTTGGATAGGTTCCAGTGGGGACTTGTGAGTAGTTTTTGGATAGGTTCCAGTGGGGACTTGTGAGCAGTTTTGGACAGGTTTCGGTGGGGACTTGTGAGCAGTTTTGGACAGGTTCTGGTGGGGACTTGTGAGCAGATTTGGACAGGTCCTAGCAGAGGACTTGTGAGCTGAGTTTGATAGTTCTATCAGAGAACTTGAGGACAGAGGTGCATTGGTTCTATGAGAAGAACCTGAGGATAGTTGGCAAGTCTTTGAGAAGGCTTGTATGCAGAGGATTGATTTGTTCAAGAGTTGGACAGATCTGACAGACAGAGGAAGACTTGTACTAGACCGATTGACTATGTTTGGTACAGGTTGTTGAGCTACTGTGGACGTGATCATAGAAGGCAGAGGTCTCTTAGGCTAAGCATTGAGGATAGGAGGTCTTCGGTGGAAAGGAGTTCCACATGCTGGCAAGAGGTAGAGGCAGTTGATCTTCCGAGGGATCATTTCCAGAGCAGAGGGGAAGGTATCTCCTTTGAGCAGAGGCTCATAAATCTTGATTGGGGGAAGGTATCTCCTTTGAGCGAGAGGCTCATAAATTTTGATTGGGGGAAGGTATCTCCTTTGGGCCGAGGCTCATAAACATTGTAATTGGGAAGGATTCCCAAAGAACTTTGAGATAACTTTTAGAGAAAAGTTTTGTGGACGTAGCCCAACCATTCTGGGTGAACCACGTTAAAATTGGTGTCACTTTGTGGATGATATTGTGCATTGCTTTGATATTGCTTTGGGTATATTGCTTTACTATTTTGAAGTATAAAGGAAAAAGTAAAAAGAGGTCTTATACTTTTCACCCCCCCTCTCAGTATAAGCTTGTGTTCTTCAATTGGTATCGGAGCGAGTGCCTTCGAAAAGTTTAACAACTTGAAGGAAAAGCTAGTAAAGAACACAATGGATCATTCAAGTGGCAATGCAACACCTATTCTTGATGGGTCAGATTTTGGTCTTTGGAGTGCAAGGATGAAGGTTCATCTAATGGCACTTGGGAATGAGGTTTGGGAAGTGATTGAAGATGAGTACACTATTCCTGAACATGGTCCTAATACTAAAGAAGAAAGGCTCCTACATCACAACAATTCAAAAGCAATGAATGCAATCTTGAAAGGCTTACAGAAAGCAGATCTCACCAAAGTGATTCACTGCAAGACAACTAGTGAAATGTGGAAACAGATTGAAGGTGGTTCATACAGGTGATACAAATGTCGGAAAGGCCAAGTTGAGACACTTCAAAGGTATGTTTGAACAACTCAAGATGAATGATGATGAAAATATTAGTGACTACATGCTTCGTATGGATGAGGTTGTTAACTCCATGAAAGACTTAGGTCTTGAGCTTGCTGAAAATGATGTTTGTGATAAGATTTTAAGATCTCTTCCTAATAGATTTAGTGAAAATATTTCTGCTATTGAGGAAGCTAAAGATTTGGATAAGTTGAAAAAGGATGAGCTCCATAGTATACTTGCAGCATTTGAGTTGAGAACTCAAGTGAAGGTTGATGTCAAGAAAGAGGCAACTTTCAAGGCTACCAAGAATTCCAAGGGTAAACAACTTCAAGATAGTGATGAGTCTTCTAGTGATGAAGAGGCATATTACAGCAAGAAAGGCAAGTTCTCTAGAAAGCACAAAAGTATGAAAAATATAAGATGTTTCAATTGTGGAAAGTTTGGTCATTATGCTACTGATCGTATCTTGTTCCCAAGAATGAAAGTGATGAAGATAAACAGGATTCTAAGAGCAAGGATTCTGAAAAGCACAAGCATCACAGGAAAAACAAAGATGAGCACAACAATCAAGGAAAGAGGTATTCTCACAAGCACAAGAAGAGTTTCTACCTAGACAAAGCAAGTAAGTGTTCTAGTAGTGATAGTGAAAGTTCTTCAAGTGATAATGAAAATGAGATGTTGTTCATATCGAGAAAAGAGGAAGAACCGAAACATAGATTCATTATCATGAAATGTCTTAGATGTGGAAATTTTGGTCACCTTGAGGATGATTGCACAAATAATGATTTGGTTTCTAGTATGTATGAGGATGCTTCAGAAAACTATAAGGAAGATGCATGTATGGTTTTTGAAAAGGGTAGCACCTCTAGTGATAAGAAATCTGAAAAAGGCTTTGATGATTCAAAAAGCAAACAAATAGAGGAAGATATAGAGGAAGGTGAAGTAGATCTTGAAGGTGAACTTATTAGTGCTCTTAGTGCTTTGAAAAAGGAAAGAAAGAAGAATGCTAGACTCAAGGATAAGTTAGATGAATGTTGTATGGAGAGAGATGATCTTATAGAAAGTCTTGACTTCTCTATGGCTAAGACACAAGAACTCAAGGATGAGTTAGAGTCTAAGGTTCTTGAGTATAGTGAGTTAGAACAGAAAATGGCTTCTTTGAAAGAGGAAACTAAAGAGTACAAGGATAAGCTTTACGAGGTTTCAAGATAGCTCCAAAAAGGTTAAGTCACTCATCAAAGGTCAAAGAAAGACAACGAGATAAAACAGGCCTTGGTTTTGTTAAGCCACACAAGGAACAAGTTGGAGAGTCTAGTAAGAGACTCCAAAAGGAAGAGAGTTCTGATGAGGAAAGTATTTCAGAAAAGGAGTCCTTGAATGATAGATGCACAGAAATAGAAAATAGAATTCAGAATGAGAAGAAGAAGTTTTCAGAACCTAAGAGGTCAATTAAAGGAAAGTTTCAAGGGAGATGTTTTGCTTGTCACAGGTTTGGTCACATGGCTTCACATTGCATGGCTCAAGTGAAGGAGGTAAATGACAGTTTTAGAAGTGCTAGTTACTTTCAAGGGTATTGCTACTCTTGTCAACAGTTTGGGCACAAGGCAGTTTATTGCAAGGCAAATAACAAGAACAGGTTTGGTCAGAACAGGTTTGGCAGAACAGGTTTGGTCGAAACGAGTTTGGTCGAACGAGTTTGGCGAACAGGTTTGGTCGAATAGGTTTGGTCAGAATAGGTTTGTCAGAACTGGTGGATTCAAAGATCAGGTTTACCTCGAGAGAAACAACATCGTCAGGTGTTTCAAGTGCAACAATGAAGGTCACATAATCGAGACAGTGTAGAGCTGAAATTCTAGAATATAGGAACAAGAACAGTGGCATGATCAGGTCCAAGGATCAAGGCATGGACAAGAACAGGGATGAGAACAAGAACAAGAACAGTGACAGGAACAAGAATATGGACAAAGAGTTCAAGAGAAGGCCCGACAAGGAAGTTATAGACGCTGATGATGATCAGTGCCTAATGGGAGTTTTACTCCCACCCAAGAATTAATCACCTCATCAGGAGGTGGGGGAGGGACTAAGCTAAGAGGCTCATTCTTAGTCCCGAGCCCCAAAGGTGACCCTTTGCCATTGATGACAAAGGGGGAGAGATTTGAGTAAGGGGGAGAGCCTCAAGACAGGGGGAGCTGTTTATGTTGAGTTTCGTGTTGTTGAGAAGCATGGTTTGCCATCAATGACAAAGGGGGAGATTGTTGGCAATTTTGGGTTTGAGATCCTAGCTTCTTGTCTATGAGTTGTCATTGATGTCAAAAGGAAATGGCATTAATGTTAAGAGGATGTGTTGGCTTCAAAGGTGGAAGATTCCAAGAGAATATTTTTAAGAGAATCCGGAGAGATTCCATTGGCAAGGGTTTTTCATTAAAACCAAACAGGTTTTATTAAAACCAAGTTGGATAGGGTTTTTATTAAAACCAAGTTAAATGGTTTTTATTAAAACCAATGGAGGTTCTCTTTATTATTTATTTAATTATTTTTTAAACCCTTTTTGAAAAGACTTTTGATTAATTTCGAAATGGTCTTTATTTCCGTCGACGTCAAGGTGTCTTCGAAGAGACTATTTATTCTCCAACTCCTAAGGTTGGAAGGCTAATTAATTCGAAATTCCTCGAATGCAATTTGTGGTGTTTGTGCTCTGTATTCACTGCGATCGAAGGAAGACTTAGAAGCACGTGCGGTTGAAAAGTCTTCGAGAGTTTTTTTGAGGGTGAAGTGGAGGGAAGTTCACTTGTGAACTTCGTAGCCCGCGTGGGCTAGTGGCAGTGAAGGCTACTGTTGGGCGCTGCATTGGCGGAGGTCACCGTTTCGAGTCTCGCGGGGGTGCTTTGCTAGAGTAACACATGTTTTTATTAAAACGTCTTTATGCCATGAAATTCGGAGTTTCTTGGACAGCGATTTATAAGGTGTGATTAAATTTTATGAGTTTTGGCTTTTGTGATTAGCATTGAATAAAAGCTTAGGAGAAATAAGGGCATATTTCTTTGGATGTATTTTTAAGATTATTCTTTGCTATGCTAAAATTAAAAATGGAGGTATAAGGTGTGAGTCTGTGATTGTTGATTTATTGGCATGTTATGGTGGTTGTGTTTAAAGAAGTGGAGCTAAAAGGTGTAATAAAGGAAGTTTATATTATTGCTCATTTCTTTTTATTCTAACCCTAACTTGGTTGGAAGTTTGAGAGTTGTGTGTGGTGACAGCTTGAAGGTTCAATTATCTTCTACTCCAATAAGGTATGGGCACATTCTTCTTATGAGTATGATTGGTGTATGTTTTCTGAAATAAGGTTGGAGTGAAAAGGTATTCTACTAGGTATCCTTTGGCTAGGTGTAAATCCTATTTTCTGGTTTGTTGAAGACTACTTATGCATTGTTATCCTTAAGGAGAGTTTTTGGTGAATGCATAATTTCTGGTTTGAGATAGTGGAAGCTTTGTGCACTAGGGTTTATATTTGTGAGTCTAGCTACTTGCATTGAGTTGGTGGAACCCTTGGTTGGTTGTTTTGAGTTTGATGGTTGAGTTGCTTCCATAGAGGTTGTTTGATCAAGTTATTGCTTTACTTGATTCATGATATTGGGCTTACTCCATTGAGTTGATTTGAGCAAGTTATTCTTTGCATTTGGTGATATTGTGTTGGTGGCTATTTTGTTCAAATATCTTTGGAGGGAAAAGGATTTCTACTTGTTTCCTTTTCTTGTGATGATTGGTTGAATGCTTCAAGGTTGATGTTGAGTTGAATGGTGTTGGTTGACTAAACCTTGTTTGATGAGCATTGTTGTTGAAACCCTAATTGATGGTGAAAAGAACATGAGTATCATTGTTATGTGATTCTTTGCATAGTTGGCAATTGTTGGGGTTTCATGTTCTTGAAAGAAAACATTCTATCCTATCCATTTCGGATATTGAGTTGAGTTTTCAGATTTGAGATTGAGATTGAGCTGAGTTGATTTGAGTTGAGTTTTGAGATTGGGATTTGAGTATAGAACATATTGAGTCTCTAACAATTCTCTTTATGCTTCTATGAGTTTGACAAATCACATTGGGTCTCTAAAAATTCACTTTGTGATTTCCTACTAAGAAAGTTTTTCTTGGTGAGCTTGCTGAGTTTTTGGACAGGTTCTAGTGGGGACTTGTGAGCAATTTTTGGACAGGTTCCAGTGGGGACTTGTGAGCAGTTTTGGATAGGTTCCGGTGGGGACTTGTGAGCAGTTTTGGATAGGTTTCGATGGGGACTTGTGAGCAGTTTTGGACAGGTTTCGGTGGGGACTTGTGAGCAGATTTGGACAGGTCCTAGCAGAGGACTTGTGAGCTGAGTTTGATAGTTCTATCAGAGAACTTGAGGACAGAGGTGCATTGGTTCTATGAGAAGAACCCGAGGATAGTTGGCAAGTCTTTGAGAAGGCTTGTATGTAGAGGATTGATTTGTTCAAGAGTTGGACAGATCTGACAGACAGAGGAAGACTTGTACTAGATCGACTGACTGTGTTTGGTACAGGTTGCTGAGCTGCTGTGGACGTGATTTTTAGAAATCCTTGGAGCATTTTGAATTGACCAAAGGTCTTACAACCACCTTTGGAACCTTTTAGTTGACCAGAATCTTATTAAGAGGGCGTGGAGCCTTTTAGGATGACCGAGAAGCTATAGGAACTCTCGGAGCCTTTGGGTTGACCAAGAAATTTTTAGAAATCCTTGGTGCCTTTTGGGATGACCGAGTGACTTTAAGTAGTCCTCGGAGCCTTTGGGTTGATCAAGAAATTTTAGGAAATCCTTGGTGCCTTTTTGGGATGACCGAGTGGCTTTAAGCAACCTTCAAAGACTTTGGGTTGACCAAGCAATTTTTAGAAATCCTTGGTGCCTTTTAGGAGACCAAAGGGCTTACAGATGCCTTTGGAGATTTTTTTGACATGACCCAATCACTCGAATGAGAGCTTGGAGCCTCTTGGGATGATTGAGTAGTTATAGGAACTCTCGGAGCCTTTGGGTTGACCAAGAAATTTTTAGAAATCCTTGGAGCCTTTTGGGATGACCAAGTGGCTTTAAGCAACCCTCGAAGCCTTTGGGTTGACCAAGCGATTTTTAGAAATCCTTGGTGCCTTTTGGGAGACCAAAGGGCTTACAAATGCCTTTGGAGATTTTTTTGATACGCTCTCTAAGCATAGAACACCTTAAGATGGATGATGTTGAGAGGATTAGGCTCTTCAACACCCCCTAGCAACGTCAAGTGATAGGTACCTGGACAAATATTTTTAGATATGATATAGGGTCCTAACCAATTAGCCATAAATTTGTGTCGCATATCGAGCGACAAATTCGAGTTTTATTGGTTTTATTTTAGCACAATATCCCCAACTTCAAAGTCTTTCTGGTGGACTTTGATATTGTAAGCTCATTTGAGTCACTTTTGATAAACACGAAGATACTCAAGGGCATTCACGCGATGTTCATCGAGCAACATAAGTTGATCTAGGCAAGCTTGCCATGCGGTCTCGTCATCGATGAAATCTTTCAATGTGATGCGAAACATTGGAATTTCCAACTCTAAGGGTATAATGGCCTCAAAACCATATACTAGTGAAAACGGAGTTGCCCCAGTGGGAGTCCAAATGCTAGTTCTATAAGCCCATAATGCAAGCGACAGTTGTGTATGCCAATCGTTATGGTGTTATTGCACTGTCTTTTTCAAGATGCCTACCATAGTATTGTTTGAGGCCTCAGCTTACCCATTTGCCTACAGATAATATGGAGATGCAAAACTGTGTTTGATATCCAAAACTATTTTGGATGATACCTTGAAATAACTTATGATATGCTACATTATGAACTCAGCTATGCAAGCTCCCATGGTCGTTGTTAAGGGAATGGCTTCCACACACTTTGTAAAATACTTAGTAGCCGTAATGATGAATGTATGTTGGCCTGATGACGGAGGAGAGATCTTTTCAATTAGATCAAACCACCACTGAGAAAATGGTCAAGCCGCTTGAATGGGCTAGAAAGCCTATGATGGCAGGTGCATTATATTAGCATGATGCTAAAATTTGAAGCACGTCCTGACATACACATTGTAATCCTTCTCCATAGTGTGCTAATAATAACCCATTCGAAGGATGCGCTTGACGATGGCCATGCCACTAAAATGGCCATCACACATACCGTCATGAGCTTATAAAATTTCCCAAGATGACTCTTGGGGTTCAAGACAATGAAGGAAAACTCCATCATAAATTTGACGATACAAAATGTCTCCCATCAAGACAAATTTAGTCACTTTTTGTTTAAATGTGCATATTTTGACACGCGACAGTCCCTCCGAGACAAAATAAAGTCTTAGGAAGTATTGAATTTGTGACATCCAATTCTGATGAGCCTTAGCTTCGATCGCTAAGACAACATGTACCCCCTACGTATTTAATTTTGCAAATGTAGACTGGGAGACAACCTTGTGGTGAATGGTGGTGCCACTCCCCGTAGGACTCTGGGAGGTTAAAGAACCCTCGGGTGCTTTCTTGAGAAAGTCTTCAGATTTGCAGAACCAATCAACTTTTGGTTCCATACTAATCATGTTGACTAATTCTTTGTTATCAAAGGCTACACGCTCTGCTACAGGATGCAAGAGCATCTTGACATGGATGGTAGTGAAGTCAGTAGATAGATTATGAGGGATTAAATATCCCAAAGAAGCCATGGTGTTCACAAATCTATTTAACAAACGAGGGATTGCCTTGATGTCGTACCATTCTAGTTTAGCCAGATATGTGGCAACAAGATCTTTATAGGCTTTCGGTAGTGGACATCAACACTGAAATAGTCCCTTCACTTGGTTAATTATGAGTAGGGAATCACCAAATATGTTTAGTCTCTTGATATTCATGGCGAAAACTATATGAAGACCCAAAAGTAGGGCTTCATATTCAACATTATTGTTGGTGCACAGGAAGTCTAGTTTGAATGAAATGAGCATTAGAGCTCCTTGCGGTGTAAAAAAAACTATCCTGGTGCTATCTCATTGCAACGTAAAAAACACTATCCTGGTGCTAGCTCCTTGCTTGCACTTTGAACCATCAAAGAACAGAGTTATATCAACATTGTTCTCTGGTTCTTCGGGTTTGAGAGCTTTGAATATTACAAAAATTGCATCATTTGAAAGCCTGATTTTCAGAGGCCTATTATTGGACAATGGCACCTTAGCTAATTGATCTACTATGACCTATCCCTTAATGGACTTCTAGATTACAAATTCTAGGTTGAATCCTGTCAATAGCATGATCCACTTTGCAATACGTATATTATGATATGTCTTGCTCATCATATACTATAGAGAATTTTCTTTTGATATCACATATTTCGTGTGACTTAACATGTAGTGCTACAATTTCTTGGTAGCGAACACTATTGCTAAACATAGCTTTTCCACATATGCATATCCTAGCTCATAACTCACCAAGGTTCGGCTAATGTAATATATGGCTTGTTCTTTGCCTTGTACATTCTTTTGGGCCAACATGGTCCCTAATGCAAAGTCTGTTGCCGATATATATAGTAGAAAAGGCTCTTCTGGCCTTGGTGGAGCTAACACTGGTGATGTTGCCAGGTATTGCTTTATCTCAACAAATGTTACCTTGCAGTCCTCGTCCCAGTTGAATGGGACACCCTTATGTAGCAGTCGATTCATGGGTCAACATTTATCCTATAGTTGGACGATAAATCGCTTTATCAAAGCTACCTTGCCTTGGAGGCTCCTTAATTCCTTAATATTAATGGGAGGATACATTTCCAAAATGGCCTTGACCTTCACTGGGTCTACTTCGATGCCTTTCTTAGAGACAATGAACCCTAACAACTTTCCAGAAGTTACTCCAAATGCGCACTTCTTAGGATTCAACCTGACATTGTGCTCTATCAGGCGATCAAAGACTTTTATCAAGAACTCCACATGCTCTTCTCGTAGCAATGAATTGGCTAGCAAATCATCGATATAATCTTCTAGAATTTTGTGCATATAGTCATGAAAAATGAATGTCATGGCCCGTTGGTATGTAGCACCAACATTTTTGAGACCAAATGACAACTTTGTAGTAAAATGTTTCCCATGGTGTTATAAACGCAGTTTTGTGCTAGTCTTCGGGCTTAATCCAAATTTGATTGTAACTAGAAAAATCATCCATTAGGGAGAGCATTTTATGACCAGCAGTAGAATATACTAGAGCATAAATATTGGGCAACGAAAATGAATCTTTGGGTGTTGCCTTGTTGAGATCTCTAAAATTCTTACAAATACGAATCCTTCCATCTGGTTTTCCTACAGGCACCATGTTGGATACCCATTATGGATAGTCAATGGAAATGATAAGTTCTACATCCAATAATTTATGCAATTCATCTTTCACCATTAAGGCTACTTTTGGATGCATCGTTCTGAGCTTCTTCTTGACGGGCTTCTTGGACAGGTCTAGCGAAAGGTTGTGAGTAACCAACTTTGGGTTTAGACCAGGCATATCTTTGTATGTCCAAGAAAAAAGGTTAGGTCTCTCTTTCAACAGAGGGATGATGCTAGTGCGCTCATCAGGAGTGAGACTCATTTCAAATTTGACCTTCTTTGGATTGGTGGGGTCGTTATCGATACCCACTTCGAAGGTTTCCTCTATTGATATATGAGATACCTCCTCAAGCTGATGAGACGTAGGGATCAAATGGATGTCATCAGCTGGATTTATAGGTTCTTTTATGGAAGTATTTTTAGCATGATAGACATCATAAGCGCATCCTAGTCCAAAATGAAATGGTTACAGCATCTCTTCATTTAGGAAGAAATCTTCAGGCTCTACTGGCGAATCAACACGATCCCAATCGATAGCATCCATGTTTAGATGCAATGGCTTGGATGGATCTACTAGATTACATAGTGGAGTGGTCAAATAAATGGAGACCATGTTGATGGAATGAAATTGATCTCCAAGACCACACAGACTAAACTCTACATCATATGTGTAGCTTCCATACCCAAGATATGGCTCAGATGGCATAGGGATGGAAGGGTCCTCCCTATGGGATGCCCGAACAACTAGATCCTCTTTGTGCAATGACTACAAAATGGGATCTCTCATGGGATCTCTCAGCTCAAGCAGCTTGGCATAAGTAGACGGCTGGGGAAAGAGCCTTTGATATTTCTCTTCTAGATTTATTCTTTCCCTAAGGCGACGCTAGATATTTATCTCTTGATGCAAACCCGCAACTGTAACAGGTGGTAGACCCCTAGGTGGATTCTGATTACGCAGGTGATGAGGCCCCAAATAGGCCATCTTTAATGAATTCTCATTGTAAATATATAATCTTTCACTTCCCCACATATGCAAGGGATGATCTGCCAGATGTGGCTCCATGTACCTAATTTTGTGATCGCTATCATCACTATCTAGATAGACCAAATAAAATGATCGTATATACAACATCAATGCAAAAACTAGTTCTGCTTCCTCTTGAGAGCGATCTACATTAAGAGGCACCTCTTCTATAACATACTTCAACTTCGTAGGCAATAGATGTAGCAGATATACTAGCCTTAGATCAGTCATCTCCACCTCATCACTATGATTGCTACTATGAGCAGACCACTCTGTCATGTCCATGAATATTGAGAGATTAGCTGGATGAGGCCTTAAGTAGGTCTACTCTGTCTCATCTTCATAATAACTATCAACCATGAAATTCTCTTGTATCTCATCTAATTTCTCTCTAGGCAGTAAATGGCATAGAAATACCGAAGCCACGAAGGCTCGGTCAATTTCCTCTTCGTATTGATTATCTTTTGAGGACTCGCCATCTGCATCATAACTTGGTCTACTCATTTTGGAGGTGGACTCCTCTACATATTCACTACAAAGATCTCCTGAATCGAGATCACCTAGAATGATGGGGTTGTGCCCTTGCATATCGGTATCATCGATTGTGATATGATTTTGATGACCCAGGCTACCTCTGGGGTTCTTCTTCGAGAACTATTCATGTTCAATATCTAGTCTCTCAATGGTGATGACTGACACCATTGGGTTGTTGCCGCGAAGGCTAGACATGTTAGGATGATACAAATTAAAATCCACATCGTCCCCCAGACCCAAGTACAAATGATCCAATAACATAGTGAGTAAATCATCATGTCCCTAAATCTACAATCCCAATTCGAACCTATCAGTTGCCAACAGATAACGTGGTTCAAGAGGGGTTCTTTGTCCTTGTTTGAAAAGACCCAAGCCTTATCCATGCCAATGATAAAGCTCAAAAATGTGCATGGTGTACTCTAGATTGGACAAATACCAAATGTTCACCATGAACTATTCATCATCATCCACCCCCATGGGTGCTTACATTGGAACTTGATCCAACCTGGCATAAATGAAGTTTGTTTGGTTGGGTGGCTCACCCAACGGTACTATGGATCCAACTGGGTATCTATGGGCTATCGGTCGATCCATGTCTTGTGCAGTCTCTAAAATAGGACCGAAGGTCACATTTTGCATAAGATATTCACCCAAACCTGTGTTGGCTAGGTGAACAGTCACCTGGGGTGTAGATGACCCTGCTGACGAAGTAGAAAAAATAGGCTGAGGTGCCTCCTCGACTTGATCCTGGGCTTCCTACACCTCCAGGGGAGTGGCATCCTCAGTGGTGAATGGTTCGAGTGCATTCTTTGCTTCTTTCCTACCCAATTTCACCTTTAATTTCTTGTTGTTTCGATGCATTGCCGATGCACTCGGTATTAGAGAAGTGGCAGTGGTATGTTCAGATCTGTTTGATATAGATACCAATGGTTGAACATGCACCGCCTATTTACCTCTTGGAACCCTCATCGACTATTTGGGTCGTATGTCCAAGTGTGTTGACAAGATCATGAAACCCCTTGGCAAATTTTCTAAGTTCACAAAATTGAATGGTTCTTCATCTGATGCAACCACGTGAACTTGTCCGTCGTGTATATGATTGACACACTGATGCAATATCAAGGGAACACAATGCATTTCATGAATCCAAGACCTCTCCGATAGGATGTTATACTACAAGGCACCTTCTATCATGCGACACATTATGGGAATGGTCTTTAGTCCCACCTGAACAGGTAGGACAATCGTACCAACCATAGAGCATAGTGCATCATTAAACGCTCGTAATGTAAAGGTGGTTGGCACGACGATTTATTTAGGCAATTTCAAATGGTGTAGTGCCTTAGTCATGATTATATTGATCGACAAACCAGTGTCAATCAATAACCTTTTGAATGGCACATGGTTAACACATGCAATGAGATGTAGTGGCGGATCAGCCATGCTTGCAAAAACCACTTTCACTTCGTGATCGTAGAATTGGATCATTGGTTCCCGGCACTGTTGTACATGCCCCACGAAGTTCATGAATGCCTGTGCTTCCTAGGATTGTACCTTAATGGACCTAAAAATATCCATAAGAGTATCCATGTGCCTAGGGGACTGCTGTATAAGATCATATATAGACAACTTCGTAGGATTCATCTGCAGGTTTTTAACCAGCCTACTCCTAATGGTCACCATTGATCTCGTTGGTGGGCCTAGAATATTTTGTGCCTACCGCTGCTGGGGCATGGCTTGTATTTGAATGGGAGCATGAGGTTGATTCGGCCATTTGTACCTCCCATGTATGGTAATAACATTGACCATTCTAACGAACCCCTAGGTAGGTGGTTTGACTTGTACTTGATTGATGTGGCTAACGTGGTTACAGAGGGCCTCATGGTTTGGTAATGAATTTTTGAAAATCCCCATGTTTTGGTTGTCTGGAACTTGGGGATTGCCTAGTACTACAAACTCTCCCTTTTCTATCATATTTTATACAATGTGTTTGAAGGACCAAAACACCTCGATGTCATGGCCTTTCACTTTATGAAATATGCATAACAACTCTTCCTGATAGTCTTTGGGCTTGGGCTAATTTTGATCAACCATTTTGACTTCGGGTAATCTTATTGCCTTGGCCTCATAGAGCTGATGAAAGATCAATGTCATTGATTTCATCAATGACGTAAATATGCAAGGTGGGAGTTACTATTTGTTTTTGCGTTGGTCGTATTACGCAGGAGGGGGATGAGCTTGATAATTTTGTTTCTTTGGCCCCTTATCCTCATTTTGGAGATTCAGTAACACTTGATTCACATGGGCCTGCTTACCCTGTTGCTTTGAGGTACTCTTATTATATCCCTCTTTCCTAGTTTTTAGCTTCAATTTGCCTTCCTACAACTTGATATCCTCAATTACCTTGGCTTGCACCCAAGATTCTTCGAATGTGGCATATTTCTGTAGCTGCAACAGTAGCGAGATGTGCTTGGCACAAATATTTGTAAACATTCAGGTTAATTCTATGGCAGGGATCAGGAATGACAACTTTTCCATTAATCTCCTCCACCTCTTTCCATACTGTTCTATTGGCTCGTCGTCATGCTGAGCTAGCACAACCAAATCAAAAAGGTTGACCTGTTTCTTAATGTCGAAGGAATAGCGTTCAAGAAAGGCATCATCTAATTGCTCAAAATTTGTTATGTTGTGCTTCTTTAGCTGATTAAACCACTCTCGGGCCAGCCCAGAGAGTGTCATGACAAATGTATGCAACAACAGTGCATCGTTGTTCTCTATCTAGAAGCAAGCGTCCAAAAATCTCATGACATGTTCTTGTGCCTCTTCATCACCCTTAAATTTGTCCAACCTGGGCATCTCAAAATGCTTCAGGTATGGGGGCATAGGTATCGAGGGATCTAAAGGTTCATTGTGAATTTTCCTCAGTGTCAGCTTTTGGACAACTGCACCCTGTCTCTCAATTGCCTTGACCTTCTCAACCAAAGCTTTGTAAGCCTCAGAAGATAGAAAGTCCTCCTTCCTAAGTCGACACAGAGGTGATCTAGGAGATACATTCCTCTTCTATCAAGGTGGAGGGCATTGCTCTTCCTCCTCATCAGCTTGAGAACTCTCAGGATACTATTGGTTGCATATTTTCCCCTCTTGCTCTTCATAATGTTGCTGCATATGATTGTCAACCGAGGGTGATCACTCTCTATGATGGGCAATGATATGAGTATGAACGCTTGCGTGCTCATGGTACATGTCGGTTTTTAAAAAAGCCTTCTTGTGCACCTGATCTCTATGCTCGTCTTGAGAGTATAGGCCGACCCTAGACAACCTATCTTCCTGCTCTACATGCTCCTTCTGGATGAGGATACGCTCCTTGCGCAAGCGCTGCTCATACAACCTTTGTCTAGTAAGCCTTTGCACCTAAAGATCTTCATCTTCGATGCGTTGCCTCTCTAGGCGAGCATCCTCCAATTGATCTTGGAGGAGTTGGCATTTTTGCTCAGAGGCCAGTCGATATAATCTTTCGACCTGGTCAGTCGTCAAAGGCCTTTGATATGCTTGCTCTGTACGAGTGACCCTGTGGGTTTTATACCCATTAGACTAATGTGCTGTGCTTTTGCCTTTGTCTATGAAGATGACATCGACATCATATTATGTCCTATGTTGTGTGCCACTATGCAAGGATGGTGGATGCAAGACATGAGGGCACTTAGAAGCCTCTCCATGCTCTCTAGTAGTTCTAATGGTGCTCCCGCTATGCTCACTTAGAGCATGAGTGGGCAGAGCCGAAGGCTTGTAGCCTAGCTACTCTAGCACACTACCTAGACCATCTAGCTGTCTAGACCTCCACATCTCATGGGGTGGTGTTCTATTAGCTCCCACCTTCGACATATCGATGGTGATCTTGCATGCTATAGTACACGTGGGAGTATGGGTAGACTTGCGCTCATTAGGGATCCTGTCTACTTTCCCCTAAATAGGTGGACCTCTATTACTTCTATAATCAGAATTTGGGGGTATAGTACACCCTGTAGACTTAGTGTGGATGGGTACCAATCTGGTCCCCTACATAACATACTCTTCGATCGATCCTGTAGATGTGCGTGCACTACAGTCTCGATAATGGCTTTCAAGTTGAGCACCCTCGAGCTGAGAAGCCCCATGCTCTAATCTACGTCTAACAGTATGCACTAATGCTAGTCTATCAAAGGTATGCTCAATGGGATCCCATCATGTCAATTTGTCTCCTCTAATGCTCACTGAACGTCGTTTGGTTTGCTCATGTGGTTGAGGACTAGACACGTGTAATTATGAATTGATTGGGGCTTGGTCATCGACCTCAGGCTTGCGCCTTTACTAACCACCCTGTGTATCCACCATAGTGTACCTAACATCTAGATGTATCTTTTATTATCAAACAAGGTATACAATGATGTTTATCTTATTTTTAAATTTTACAATGCGCCCTAAACTATTTGATGTTGTTACAAGATGTGTTGTATCAGTATGAGAAACTCTCGCGTGTTTTGTAAAATCGTTGGATTTTATTCTTAGTTTAATTGGCTTTCACCTATATACTCGCACAAGCCGAATATGGTAATGAAGTCCATACTCAACGAAGTAGCATAGGTACTACCAACCCTCACCCAACACACCGTGCACAATGATACACCCTTTCGAAGATGAGTGTGTGCTATTTTGCATGGATAGGACAGTTCTTGGGTCAGCCTTGGCAATGAGTGGGTCTCGATAATACAATTTCAAATGAGCCAACCAAGCGGTAATGACATCCACTGTTGGTCTCAATCAAATGGGTTGGATGTGAGAGCCCAATGCCACTGATTTTTACAATGAAACGTGGTGTGTGTGGTTCGTTTTACTTTGCATAAAGACAAATGCATAAAATAGCATTCATATGATCATTCCTATATGATATGCATAAGAAGGAACATTTCAAATTCACAAAGGTATGCATGCTATGTCCTACATGATGTTATGACAATGCAATTACGATGACATGGCCTCTAATTGGGCCTCACGCATGCAAACAACCACACAATTTTTATCAAGGTCACTGTATTCTAGGGTGAACTGCAATTAGAGGTCCACTGTTCCTAGTAGCGCCTTTCTAATGGAAAAAATGCGAAAGCAAATTAAGACTTGTTCATTAATCCTTTTCCTTTAATGTTCCTAATTTGCCATTGATTTACCACTTACTATAAGAATACAGAGGAGAAAATATAGAACATAGGATGGAAATAGAACCTACCTCAAATCCTGCTCTGCTACCAAGTGGTTTCTCTGTTGTTTGCTACTTTTGTTATAAACCACAACTCTAGTCTGGGAGCTACAGTGTAAAATGCAGGTGACAACCGTAGGCCAAAAAATAATCGTAGTTGTTAGCTACGGTTAGCACCTGAGATGAAAAACCAAAAATGTCAATACTCAAGGGCTAGAAATATAGAGTTTCACCGTGATCACCATCTGTGACCACCAAGGAAGCTCACACCCACTCTAACTATCACAATCGAAGGGAAACACACAAATAGGCATGCATAATTTGATAATATGAAATACAGTGAATATAAGGAATTCTTTATTATTTTTGATGAAATCAAATTATAGATTCATCCCTCTTAGGGATACCCATTTGATACATTAATTACAATAGTGTTTAATCCCTATCAAGGGTAGGTGTGATCAAAATACCCCTCAGGGTGACACAAACTACTCTAGGGTGTCGATGACCCTCTTCTTCGTAATGGGGAATGGGTTGGATGCTTTATATCTCCTTTAGAACCATTTCTTGCGATCAAGAAACAACAAGAATATCAAAAATATAGGCAGCCTCTCGTGATGAGGCCCTTTTAGGTAAAATGTATAATGACACCATTAACATGCATAATCAAGAAAGCATAAAGAAAGCTGCTAAACTATGCAAAGCGAATCAATATTCATGTAATAACATAAAGTAAAATAACATCTACACTATGCATGAATCAAATATAGGAAATGAAGCATAAACATGCATAAAGAAAGCATTCGAATCCTAATTGAAATAGAAGCATAAAATGTGAATCTAGCCTAGTTTTATGGTCATAAGTCTTCTAAAACGCTATTAAATCAACAAAATGGTTAATCTAACCTAACTAGCTGGACAAAAAAGAAAAGAGTAAGGTGATCTGTCACCTGTTGCAAACCACAACTCTGGTGAGCGGTAAGCACTATGAACCATGGCTGATAGTCACGGTTTGACCTCTGATGAGTTTACCCTTAAAATCAGGGGTAGTGGGCTCAATCTCCTTGTCCAAATTGATGTTCAAGGGTCGCCTTCATTGTCCTCAAACTGATTTGGTGGTCAATTTGATGTGAAGGGCCTTCGTTTATCCGAATTTACATTTCTTGATCCTCCTCAGCACCTGGGGCATCCATAATGCAACTCATCATGAATGGTGGCAAAATGGTCGGGAATTAAGTGCAATAGCTCTATCTCTTAGTATGCTCAATTTGAGTATACAATTTGCCAGGGCTTCGCTGCTCAAATCTCCAATGCTTGCTCTCTTCTTCTCCCCCATTTGGAGGGGGTATTTATAGCATGCCCCTAGGGCTAGGGGTGGCTTCATGGAGAAGCCAAGACCAAGAAGGTTGGTTAGGACAGTTGGGATGGAAGCCTTTGGAATCTTTCATCCTTCAACTGCCTCCTTCTAGATATCTTGGTCGTTCCAACCGATTTGGCTTGTATGGATGGCCTAACTAAATTTTAGTTAAGACCGTAGGTCACAACTGCGGTCCAGAATGCAGATCACAGGTGTCAACCATGGTTTAGAATGGAGACCATAGGTCTGAGCTGCGGTTCAGATTGCTTAGGCAAAAATGCCTAAACTGAGTGGTTAGAACCACTACTCTATCTTGGAGTCTGTCCAAGATCCTCCATATTGTCTTGTAACATGTCAATATGAGTAGTCGCCTTCAAAATGACGTGTTTTAGGTGTCTACAGGTTCTAAGGCTAGCTATATGTGAATATTCTTAAGCATTCCAACCACATTAACTTCATATTTATCTAGTTGCATGACTATTTTGTTAGAAGTGATGGGTTCCAATTCCAATTTTTGACAAATAATATGAGGCATGACATTACCGGATACTCCTAAATCAACAAGACAATTATGCAAATTTTTTCATGAAATTCTTATGGTAAAAAAAAAGGGAGGAGCTTCTCCTTTATTCCTTCATGAGGTAAATTTCACATCCATGACTTTATGGGATTCATTTTTGCTTTTATCACCAAAATCTTGCATCAAATTTTTTTGCTGATTAGTCAACTTAGCAACATCAAATAAAGATATATTTGCTTTTGTTTTCTTTAAATCCTCCACAATATTATATGCAATTTTGTCATGTGGTGGTTGATGTATATAAACTTTATATGGAGGTATGGTATTGTTACTAGCTCGTGTGTCAGGAGGAATGATGGTGTCATTTGGGGGAGTAGAAGTAAATGGAGCTTTAGTCTTACTCCTAAGCTTGTAATTATGATTTCCTTTTTTAAATTATCTGAAAGCTTGAATTTCCTCTTCTATAGACCCATCATACCCTTCTTCATATTCTTCAATTGATTCAAATGTTTCAAATACTAGCGTTGTTTCTTTCCCTTTGCTAGTACTAGACTGTTGGGAAGGATCTTCATTTGAAACAATTTCCATGTTATCCATCTCTTTTTGTAGAATATCTAGTGCTATTTTGAATTCAGGGCACTCATTCTCACTATGTTGGGTCGTAGAATGTACCCTACACCAATTTTTTAAAGCTAAATACATTGGTTTTATTGGAGCGAGTGGTAGCTTTTTTCTGATTAACAATGGGAATAGGTACTCCTCCATTGTTCGGATGAGTATTCCATTATTTTCTCTAAAAACTGAAATTTCTATTTTGATAAGAATTTTGAGGCAATTGTTTCTACATTTGGACCATGTCACTATTGAATTTTTGGACAATCCACTATAGGTTGTCTACCTAAGAATTAGGTTCATTATTTTTTCCTACAATAGTTTGACTGGTTGTGTTACTCATGGTGGTAGTGGGATTTTGGAAATTTGGTAAACTTGGATTTTGGACAACCTATGGAAATATTGTGTTATTTTGATGAAATGTTGACGTATTTGGAGTGGGTGTTGTATTAAATAATGTAGGTATAGATTGAGCATTTGTTTGAGCCATTTTATGAGTGGTGAATTGATTTTCTAAATATAGTGGAGTGATAGGATAAGTGGGCGTGATAGGTGGATTGTATGGCAAATTGAAATTGTTGAATGGCATGGCATTCAACATAGGCACTCATTGTAAAAAAGCTTAATTGATCATAAGAACTTAGCTATCCTATGGAATGCAACTATCCTATCCCAAAACCTTGTGGTATGAACTATTGTTCTACAGTCAAAGCTTCACTATATGCTATGGGAAGGGTAGTTATTTTAGGATATCTCCTTACAAACATAGATGTTAAAGGGTCCAATACCCTAAATTTCATCTGTATGGCAATATTTGCTTGAAGAGTATAAGGAGAAACTAATAGGCTATACAACTTATGGAAATGAGTATTGAATAATCTCAAAGGTTCATTAGGCTCTCTCTTGGCTGACGCAAACTGATGATAGATTACAATAGGATCTATGGGTAGCCTAAATTGATTCACAAAAGCTATTTTCAATTGGGCCCAAGATGTAATGGAATTGGTAGGCAAACTAATGTATCAATCATATGCCATTTCATCTAAAGTAAGTGGAACTATTCTACAAGCAACATCCTCATGTTTAACTTGTAGTCTAATCATTGTATCCTTGTAAGCTTGAATATGTTCTTCAGCAATTTTAATTCCATCATGTTTATATTTAGGTAAATACTTTTCTATGTTTTTGGGAATGTCATGGGCCACTCCAAAAATGTTTAAAGGACTACTATGAGCAGATAACAAAGCTACAATTTCTACCATTAGAACTACTGGTGGGGAACAAATGGGATGATGAGTAGCGATGAACTGATATTGGATGGAATAAAAATTGTATGACTCTTAGACCTTATGATTTTCTTTGTAGGAGAAATGCTATGGAAAATAGTGTCTTCAAAAACCTTAGATCTTGTGATTATGACTTTGGGTTCCAGATTTGATAATGAAAATAATAAGTGTTTAATACTCTTTAAGTGAAAAGACTTCTAGCTGGTACATCATCATGTTCATTATAATGCATCAATTAAACCATAACAATAAGGAACATTCTCAAATTTGTAAAAAAGTTAGCATAAATGCATTATAAATTAGAGAATTTCCAACAATGAATGTGAACAACTTAAAACAAAAAACTTCATAAATAAAAGCAAATACCTTCAGAGTAGGCCCTCCTTCTAGCTCCAATTCTATTGAGTGATATTTTTGTCCAATCACAATAATATACTCACAATCAAGATTTTGCCTGGATATCCTCTCTTGCAAGAAAATATTTATGATTTCCCAAAGGTTCTGTTTAATGTGTTAATCTGCTTGTGATATTTAGTGCAAATGTGAAATACCAAAAGCTAATTAGATACCCTAGTGTTGCATATACCTGTTAACAAGGGACCTGTTTTAGGTTGATTTGATTTGCAATGATTTTGTTGTTCATGAAATTTATGAAAATGTGAAATTATTGCTAAAACTATTTATTTTGAAATAACAACCTTTAAAATGTAATAAACATTTGATTTTAACCTTTAAAATTTTGATTTTAATTGATTTTATCTCAAATTGTTAATCAAATTTTATCTTTGATTGTTAATCAAATTTTATCTTCAATTGTTAATCAAATTTTATCTTCGATTGTTAATCAAATTTTATCTTCGATTGTTAATCAAATTTTATCTTCGATTATTAAGATTTTCTTGAGAATAAAAATGAAGTGATTGAATCTAACTTTGCAATGTAAAAACTTTGGAATATCATATTAATTATTCACTTTAATGAAAATTTGAAATTTATTGAAATTTCAATTTTACGTAAAATGAGATTAAATGATTATTTAAAAACTATGCAAAGTTTAACACTCCAAATTTTCATTAAAACAAATGTGAATTTACGTAAACATGAAAGTGGGAATTTTAAATTCTTGAAACCGACGTATTTCTTTTTGGGGTTTTAAATATATATTTTTTATTTGATGAAATTAAAAAAATGTAAAAGCTAGGGTTTGAGAAAATAAAATGAAAATAACAAGTCATTGTAACTTCTAAAATTTCAACCCGAATCTACATAAACAAATATTATGAACTAAAATCAACATTAAATCAGTCAATCTTCACACAACCCAGAATTAATGTGATGTAAGCTTCTAAGGGAATAACACAATATATTAAAAAAATGAATAAGTATACCATCCACATGCATATAACTTATTAAAAATTCCAATACATTGCCAAAATGGAAGATATTGAATTCATGTTCCTTCAGAATACCTTGCTTAAATCAATTACAATGGGTGAAATTTGGTGCAGTCCAACAACCAGGGAGGAGATGCTTCTTCCACAAAATCAAGTTTCCAACATGCACTTGCTGCCAATATTCTCCAGCTTTTTTCTAAGAGTTTCAATGGATATTTAAAAATTAAAAAAATCCTTCATTTAATTTTTCGGTGGTTTGGTTTCCTAACACTTCAACTCGGAACCATTGCTTCCTCCACTTATTTAAAAACTCATTCGATAATGCTTTTGTAACTGCACCCAAATCCATCAAATGTGTGTTGCTTGTTCTATGTAATCTAGCATATATAATGCATACCAAAATATTATTAACGTGCCATCAATCATGAGGAAATTCTCCACCATACTTATATCAAATTGAAAATAATATTTGGCCTAAAAATGTAACAAAAACAACACCCACCCTTGCATGTCTGTACAGTTATATTTTCATTCAACTACTCAATATGCTTTTTTGTTCATTTTTTATGGGATCACAATCTAAACTACACTTATGGTCTCTGCTCTGCTAAGTAACCTTGCTTAAGAGAGGATGATGGAACGTGTGTCACATGGGTAACATCTATTTTTTTCTTAAAATATGTTAGACCAACTTCTTCAGCTTTCAAATCTCCATTTAACTAAAATAGGTAGACGAACAACAAAAAGTTTCTTCGGAGAGTGCTCCATCAAGCTCATGTCATGATCGAGCTATGGACGTGTTAATTTCTAAAACAATAGCGTGCGTCCTCAATAGTGAAGCAAATGAACACACTTATTAGGCCAAAAGAGGTTGATGCTATGTACGCATTTTTTCTGTCTGACTCTATGTTCTCAGCTTTTGATGCCTATCCCAATGATTCCATCAATGCTAGTTTCTCTAGCTTTGGTGGTTTTGGCTTCACGGGTTTCTTCGTATTGATCTGAAAAAATAGACCACCACATTATCCATAACATAACTTGAAAAAAAACAATCATTGGATAGAACAACAAAGAAAAAGAATTCCGTATAGGCAATGTTAATAAATAATTTATTCACACTTCGTTTAATGCATTCCTAATTGTATTCGATATTATCATAACTCTTATGTCCAAAAACATTATACCCATACATGTGTTTTTTTTTTCTTTTTTTTTGGTACATAGGTGAATTGATTACAATCACAATTTGTAGTAACTGTCAAGCATTGTTCCAACCATCAACGACTACATTCAAAAAACCTATCCGTCTCAATTTAATGGTAACCCCACGTGATATGGGGACCACCGGACGCATAGAGGTCGTACTGTCATCATTATTATGGGTCAACACGCGGTAGGAGAAGGGGACCACTAGACATGCAGTGAATGGACCACCATCGCCAGTCAAACACAACACATGGAGGATTCAGATAGGACTACTAGCTATGCATGGACACACCCGTGAGATTGGAACCTAGATCTCCTTTCGATAAGTTCCCTAACTTACCAATCCACTAACCTAACCTCATGGACTAGAAAAGCATGTGTCTAATGTGTAAGTATGAATGAACATTTGTTGCTGCTGTTTTCAATTTCACTACTTCAAATACTTTTATCGTTTTCCTCCTGAATTATGGGTGCTTATTTATTTTCGATGGTAAAGACACATATTTCTTTATCTTTAAAAAAAGATATTATCATCAACCTCGAGGCTAGCATTCAAATGTGCATTATTTTGTATTGGCCAAAGTATCTATGGAATAGAACTTTGAAAACATCAATCTCATGGAAGAGTAAGAAGCTTTCTATATAAACATGTATTCTTCACAAAATAAACTTCACAACTTACCATATGAATTGCAAGGTCCTTATCAAATGCATAGCTTAGATAGTATTGATCCATTTTACTAATGATGCTTTGAATATTACTAGTTTAGGAAAACATAATTTAAACCAAATACAAATCAATCACACAATATCAAATGTTAAAACCATGAAAATGGTAGATCATTGACTTTATGATAGTAAAATTGCAAAAAATTTTGGTATGGACTAATTAACAAATCACTTAATGTAAATAAAACTTTACATAAATCATAAAATTTTAAGTGGATCCTCAAATTGGGGTATGTTGTGCGATGGTAACAACACGACCGATAGAATAATAACTAATGATAAACTAATGGTAGTATAATAAGTGATGATAGACGATTGATAACATCACAATTTACAATAGATGATCGGTTGCATCACTAATAATGCTCGATGACCAACAACATCATAATTAATGATTGACGATCAATAAAAACATAGTTAATATTTGACAATTAGTAGCTTTATATACAATGACGAATGCATTAAATGGTTTAGGTTTTAGGGTTGCCACAAAAGTTTCACATATCAAAACCGCATTAAATGCATGCATATAGACAGTTATAACAATGCATGTGCATTTATTTTTCATTCAATTTTCATAGTAAAGCACACCCTAAGCCTTCCAAACTTACCCTAATACATTATTGTTGTTGGTATTATGCTCTTAACCTACACATAATGCGATTTGGTGAATGAAAAACCCTCAACACTAGGATTATGCTCTTCACTTGCACATTTAGGATCTAGTGAATCGAAAACTAGTTTATGTATTTAGAGTACTGATATACCATGTTTCATTTTCACATATACCCTAACCTCTGAGCCTTCGAACCTTATAGAAGTTTCCAACATTATTGCAACAATGGTGAGCTCTTCCTCCCAAGTTCCTCCATCCAAAATTATTTTCAAAAATATTGTGTGCCCATAAATTTCTAAAATTCTTACAACATTGGGATACAATGCTTCTTGGGTCACAAACTCTGGTCTTCATGGATTAGTATCAATGCCCCAATACAACATGAATTTCATTTGTTTTCTAGAATTGTGACCTCGTACGACCATGAGCGGTCGATGGTTAACATGACAATCAACAAAAAACCTCTATCTTTCACTGTGAAACCTACAAATATCTAGAGATCGACAAGCCTCCCATACAAGGGTGTTTAACCAATCAGTACAAAGTACACTTTGATAGATGACAAAATATATTTGGAGACCAAATTTTGTCTTTGATCAAAATATTTAACAAGAAAAAGTCTCACTCTTTTTGAAATCTTGTTTAAAGATCAAATTCGTTGTATTGTATAAGTTTTTGAATTATTTTTTAATTTTATATTATAAATATTTTTTTTGCAATTCACTCCAATCCATTAGGAAGGGTCCCACAAATTTTAGTAGTTACAAGCAATTTCCTTAAATTTATCATCAAATTCTTCTAAGCAATAATTTTTTTGTAAGGAAGATCTATGAACATTCCCTTCTAGGCATTGGCCTATATGGTTCATTGTCTTGCCCATAACAGATTTGACTAGAGTTCTTTCATTTCCAACTGCATTAGTTGTGATCTCCAAAATGCCCAAACAAGGACAAGTGCCTATGTGTCAACTAATTTTTACTTAGTTTTTTTTATGAAGCTTTTTATAATGTACATAATACTACAATACCAACCTTGTTACACCCAAACATGCAAACAGTTGGCTTGACAATGGAACAGGTGTAGGTAAAATTGAAATTTTGAATAAAGTAATTTTTATTATCTTTAAATACAATTTTCATTTTTTATTTTTTATTTATACTTGAATGTAGAGAAGAGCATCTTCATCTTATTCTAGAAGGAAAGCTGCAATAAGAGGTCATATGCAAGAATCCAATGCATATTCTGACACAGTCAAATCAACAATGATATTTAGAAGATCTACTAAATGGTTTAGGTCTTCCACATCTCCTATATCTTGTGCTCCTAAACCAACACAATCAATGCCTATTGCATCTGCTTCTACAAATGCACGTCCTATGCACATCGATATCGATGAAGTGGAACAACCCACATGTATGATAGGTAATCTAGTTATTTTAGAATTAGGTTCAATGTCATATAATACATTTAGTTAAAATTATAACTAGTTAGTTTTATTAAATATTTTTGTATATGTTTTCAGTGCAACACCCCATCAATCCACCAATTTAGGTGGAATCAACTTTATAAAATACCCAAGTAGCCCAATAGGTCACATCTCCAACATCTGGTAAGTGGAATTGTAAATTTGTAAATTAAATTTTATTGCATCATATTTTTTCCAATATTTCTTAATAAAATTTTATTATAATATTTTATAGGGGCATTGGGACAATCATTACATCAAAGACAACAAATGATACCATCACCACCTCCACCATAGCCACAGATGATGAGGGGTCAACACATGAGAGGGAAACAATTGTTTTATATACCTATAAGGGGTTAGGGATGAGTATTCAATGTTAGCTAGACTTTTTTATTCCTTCCAAATGTTTATCTTGGAAATTTTTCTAGTGTGCAAGGATTTTTAGATTGGATAATCCTCCACTTGATGAATATTATTAGTTTCAAGGTAGTATTCTTGAGGAGTTCAATCCAAATGATGTGCTTTGAGGTCCACAATAGCATACAAAAGCACAAAAAACTATAGATTTAGCTACCCCTACTTAGAGCTCATCCCCTCCTCACCCAATTGACAACCCTTGTCCGCTAAGTAAGGAAGAACGGTTGCATTTTTCAAAAAATATTTTACTATCAAATAATTGTGAGCAAACCATTAAATATATGGTGCTTCAAGATATTTATAGCATTAGAGAGTGGGAGTATTGAACAAAAGTTCTTATAACGGAACTTAATGCCCGATACAATATTTTTTGAAAAAGATAATATTTTTTATTTTGTGGAGCATGAACTAGAAAAGCTTAATGTTTTATTACATGAAACTAAATCTGGTAAGGTAAAGGTCAACACTGTATACAACGATGAGGTTTTAGATATTGTCTTGAATAGGTTAGATAACCTCAATGTGGAAGCCCAGACATACTATAATCAATGGACTCTTGCTAAGCAAAGAGTTGATCTTGTAGAGGTAGCCAAAGATGTAGCTGAATTAAGTGATTGTAAATTTATTTATTCATTTTATTTATTTTTTTAATACATATATAAAATGAAATACTTTTTCTTTTCTCTTATGCAGTCTAGTTTTGATAATTTATAGAAACAAGTGAATAGCCTGTATGTTTATCTTAAAAATGTCTAAAAAATATCCAAGGTGTTAAATTGAAAGAAATATTACATGTCACTATCAAAGAGAACAACACTTTCAAGAGAATTATAAAGGAACACAATCTAAATCTTGAGATTTTACTAAAGCAGAAAGAAAAAAATTCATTTATCATCAACTGAAGATCCTAGCAAAGAATAAAGGGTGGTGTTGGAAAGTTTGGACTTAGCTCAAAAAGGCCTGATGAGAGCTGATGTGCTATAGGGGCATACTGGTGAGGAAAGATAAACAAGTTACAATTTAAAATAGTCAACCTCAACGTCCAATACAATCAACATCTGCTTCAGACTCTCCAAAAAAAGTTTAAAAATAGTAAACACATGGTTCATTAGTTGACTATAGATTTTGTTGTATGGTAGTCAACATTTTTGTAAAATGTAATATGTTTTTTTTGGATTAATAAAAAATTTATTTTCAAAATTTATGTCTTATATTTTCTAATTATTATTTTATTTTATATTTGTGTATAGTTTTCATAATTTATAATTCTTATTTATTTATTAACAAAGTCAGTAAGAGTATTAACATTGATAAATTTATAAATAAACAAAGCCAATGAGAGAATGAACATTATGGATTAGCCTCATAATCCAATAGACAGATGTTTACATCAAATGATAATAAATATTACCACAAATACCAAACTTTTCAAATGTTGCAAAAATCACCTTGGAGGAAGTTGAAACAAAGACTTCTTAGCTTACCCAAAATCACTTGTATGCGTAGCTGATCTATGTGTCTCCACAATATGATCACTACAAGTATCATTATGCTCATTATCCTCATTAGCATAAGAATTAGTGATACCTATTCTGTTTGTTAGAGATTTCCAGTATGCCAAAGCTCTATCATAAGGATACCTATCCACCTCATAAAATGAGACATATTCTCAAATAGTTTTCTAAATTTTTATCCAACCTATTACAAACTTTAGATTTCACAAAAAATAATGCACTAAAAACCCTTTCACCTTTCACAGATCCCAAAATCTGAGAATTTTAAGGTTTGGTCATATGCTCCCATGGATTTGGAAGAGATTATAAGAATTCATAATGAAGCTAGCAGATAAAGATGTAGGGTTATGCATAAGGAGTCCGCCCCAAAATATATTTATAAAAAATTGGCAAATCAATTTTGAAATCCAGATGAATACTTTACAAACACGTTTAGAAGGTTCACTATTAAATCAAAAATTAAAATAGTCAAATTATTATAGAATTGGGGCAAATAAACCCAAAAATAAATTTGCACCTAGAAATTTTTTTCTAATGGGCCATGGTCAAGGGTCCCAAATATTAGTCAATTCCAAAATTTGAAAATCCTAATTTTAGCTAATTTGGAAATAAATAGACACTATGCATAATCCTGTAAAGAGGGTAGAGCAAATCAGGATACTTATTGGGATCATGCAATGAAGTATTTGAGCACACTAATTTACATTGTTGTTAGAAAGCATTGAGCACTGCATAAGCCACTTCAAATAGAAGGATAGCAGAAGGAATATTATTTTAGCTTCTCCATTAGCAGGTTTAGACCAGGTTTTATTATTTTACTAAGATAGGGCTATATTGTGTTTGTATGATCTTCTCTTATTTTTTCCTGTACATCTTTCGAGCGCTGTGTGAAGGGTCAAGACCCTTCAACCCCATTTTTTATCAATACAAAAAAAAGAAAATATTCACTCATTGTACATTATAAAACACTACTGGGATACATTTTTTCCCAAATATGTAATAGAACCTAGTTCATGAGGGTTAATTAAATATGAAATTTGATAAACCATTATCATGCCAAAATGGCTTGATTGATTTGTCAAAAGTGTTAGCTTTTTTTTTAGATGAAAAATCCATTATATTAATAAAATAATGTCTAATCATACAAAAAAAGGGTGGGTGGGATTAGCACACCCCATAAACCAACACACTAACCACCATGGTTAGGAGTACACAAGAGTGTCAGAAATAGTCCACAAAAATCTAGATAACAACCACCAAAACAGTGTCAAATATACATTCAGAAAGAAAGAAGCCAAGAAATCACTGCTAGGTGGAAGGCCTAAAGTTTTCCTCCATAAGGTCATAAGTCCATACAACGGTTGAAGAAGTCGGATCCCCCCAGCCATCAGCATAAGTACCAATAACTTTACAAGTCTGTGCATTTGGTACAATTTCACCCCAACCAGGGGCATCATCTTGTTGAGGAGACTGAACATCCCAATGAACGATCGGGCGAGATGGACCTCCAACTCTAGATTATCCAAATTTGTGTTGCAGGGGGGCTGGTACCAGTGTCTGGTAGCAGAGGGTTGTGGTCGATGATGGGTCCCTCGATGAGTCGACAACCGAGACCTAGAAGGGGAAGTAAGAGGCACACAACTCATAGCGCAAGGTGCATTCCCCCAATGATCCATGAGGGTACGTAAGTACTATAGCTCCACATGTACTTTTTTAACTTGTACTTGAATCTGTAACCAGCAATAAAATAATATAGTATATATATCAACAAAAAAGAAGACACGCCTGACACATTACTAAGAAAAATAGCTATATTTCAGGACTTCCAAAGATAAAACAAGGTACTAATGCTAAAAATATTCCAAACAACACCCAAGTTGAAGGAAAAAGCTATAGTATCACCCAAAATAGCATGCACCCAGGTAAAATCCTCTTGCATAAAAGGTCTAAAAAATTCAAGAAGACACTCCCAGGCCAGGCCAACTGAGCCCAATCACAAAACCAAAAAACATGCAATGAATCTTCCACCTGTCTGCAAACCGAGATAATGGGATTATGAACACCTAGATGCTTGAGTCTATTACCAACAGGAAACCCCTGGTGCAAGAGACTCCAAGAAAAAAAACTCTATTTAGGTTCAATATAAGTAGCCCAAGCAATCCAAAAACTCTTATTCCATAGAGAGGTAAGAGAGACTAAGTCCCATATCATAGTGAGCTTATCAACCATTGGAAATTGAGGGGTGAGCCAATTGTAACCTAGATGAGCTTTATATTGCAAAACATGAAGCTCCCTAGGCCAATACCAATCTTACCACCAGGGTTTTTAAAAATACTTATGCAGTTTGTACCAAATATAAAATGGAATACTATAAATAAAGTATCTCTATCACCAGGATTTAAATTATGATTTTGATAAAAAAAATTTAGGGTATCCAAATCTTGGTATGTCGGGAGAAAAAATAAAAAATGTAAGAAATACCATACTTATAGAACCTTTGCGCTCTGATCCACTGCACCAGAGCCAGTAGAGAGCCCTACCAAGTGATAACAAGAGACCACCAAATATTCATGGAAGGCAAAGAGGTACCTGCTTTACAAAAACTCCCTTTCCAATTGAGCCAAGGTTTGAAGGCCTCCCATGATAATATAAATACTCTAAATGATAAAAGAACCTTTAAATTTAATAGGGATAGGGGCAGTAAGAATGGATTGCAATCCCACCCCTTTCTAAATTTTGTTCCCCTGAAGCAAACCAGAATAAATGCAATGCCTGACCAACACTTTCCAAGATTCATCCCTAATTAAATATTGGTTGATCCATTTAGCACAAAGGGCAAAACCTTATCGGTGATAATAAAACAAACCCATGCCTCCGCAATCCTTGAGAAAATAACAAAATTCCTAGGCTACTTGATGAAAACCTCATTTGATAGTCTTTGGCCCACAAGAAATATCTTAGAAGCTTATGCTGATTTTTATAACAAGATTTGGATGGAACCCAACAAGACAAATAATGTAGCACCCTAAAATTGGCGCAGTTAAACCTTAGTAAAAGATTAAAATTTGAATTTTAACCCAAACCGCCCGTTAAATCGCCTGTTACCCGCTTTCCTCATTTCCCATGCCATTTTTAGGATTTTTTTTGACCGTTGGATGATATCGTCTAAGATAAGACGAAATCATCCTAGATCTGACGAATTCGTCTGGAACAGAACGTCTAGACGATTTCGTCCCAAAACCAAATTTTCATAATTAGCTTTTGTTTCAACAGCTTCTCTAACTTGGGCAGAAAGCGTGTCTACGCAGTTAGAGTCTCCCCCATTGGAGATCTCCCAAATTGGGATGATTTCCAATCTCCTAACCTCTCCCTAATCCTATATAAACTGGGATTTTCTCAGTTTATCCCCATGAACCCCTTTGAACCCCTAGTTGACAGATTTATCTGCAGAGTTAGCTCCTTGTGCATCCTCATACTATTTTTTGTATTTGGTATTTCAAGTCTTCTTGCAGGAATCTTATTATTTTTTAGTCGAAGCAGGCTCGAATCGTCTCTGATGATTCCAGACAATTACGGACGATCCTGTCACAAATCGGCGAAGATCTCGTATGATTGGAGGCGATCTTAACTGCAGTCCAGATTGGGGGCAATCAAAGCCCAAAGTTTGCATTTACTTATCTTTTCTCTTCATTTTCTTACGCATTAGCTTGGTTTATTTTATTTTTGCATCCTGGATTTCACCTCATTTAGCATAGATATATGATAAAGTCAAGATAAATTGTCAAATTGATACATTTCCTTTTAATTTCTATCTAGATCTACCATTTAGGCAAATTCATTGTTACTTCTATCATTTCCACTTGCTTTTGCAGTTGCATTATTGGTATTTTGTATCTGTTTTTGTGATCGGCGACCTTGTCTTAAAAGAAAATAAAAAAATACTAATGCAACTAAAGATCTTAAAGGTAAATTTGAGCCCAACTGGCTTGGACCATATGTCATCATTGCTAAATTTGGATCGGGCGCATATCGATTAGCTACATTAGATGGTAAAGATCTTAAAGAACATATGAACATTATGCATCTTAAATGTTATTATGCATAACATTTGGTCATTTCATCATTTGTATATATTGTTATTTTGCATATTGTTTCATTTTCGTCATCCATGTAAAAAACAAAATAGTAACAGTATTTATTCTTTCTTTTCATCACTCAAAATAAAAATATAAAAACATCAAAATCTTCAAAAACATCTTTTATTTTCATACTTGTCAAATCATGAAGTATTGCAGTTATATTTTCAGTTATTTTGGATAAATTAGCATTTATTTGGAATCCCGCACTTTCACACTCATGCATAAATGTCTTGATTTTATTTGATATGATTATTAATCTCTCATATATCAAAGTCCATAGTTGAATTAAATAAAGTTTTGAGCATAGAGAACTGATCTTGTTATTTACTTGAACCACGTACATCTCTTCACATTAAAATGATTTCATTGCAAATTCAATATGATGTTACATAGTAGAAGTGGTTTCTTGAGCGAAAAGTTTCCCCTGCTATCCTATCATGCACATGGTCTAGAATATTTGAGAATTGAAAAAAGGACAAGCTCACCCCTACCCGAAATAAAAATCCCTTGCTCTACAGCCAATCTGAGCAATTATCCCTAGTATAGGAAGCAAAAGAAAAAGTCAAAGAAAAAGAGAAAAAGAAAAATATTATTTTATATCATCACAAAGAATATTTCAGCATTATCTCAATATCAAGCAAAAATACAAAAAAAAAAGAGAAAATATAAAAGCAAAAGCACAAGCAACAAAATATTTTCCCTACCCCTTGAAAATAAAAGAAGGGTGAATGGGCTTGAATCCCTGGAATTCTCAATTATTTGAAAACTATGAGGTAAGCCCCATAACAGGTGGTTTGTGCCCAACCCGCTTGGCCTTGGGTAATTCCTAGCATGGTGATATGTATGTCACATTAGCGACCTTCTTTTGTATAGACCTATGTCTGCTTATGGATCAGCTAGCTCTTGATAACCCGACTTACATAATAGTCTGGTACGGTTACATGCATATAAATCATGGTCAAGGAACACTCATTTGGTTAAGTCAAAATTACTTGTATCAAATTTTCTTGCTCAAAATTGGTGAATGAACAATACAATTGCACACATATTTGTATTTGAGAGATTCTGTATCATTATGATAAAGCAATATCGGTAATGAACTCACATTTTCACATGAGGGTTCCTTATAAATCTACATTTGTCTTTGAGATAATGTAAAATATTTCTACAACTTTTGGAATAATTTTATCTTCTTATTTCTATTTAGTATAAAAACAATTATTGTTTTCAAAAATCACAAAAAGCTTTCAAACAACATATGACACACATATAATCAATAAAGTCATGTTCATATTATTATTTTCTGTTTATCAAAAACCAAAAAATCAATCATGCAATAAAACTACAATATCAATTTCTTCTTCAAATTTTGTGATGATGGTATAAGTCTATACCTATAATTCTATGCCTAGCGCAAACCATTGTTCTAATTTTATTTTTCATTCATTTTAAACAAATTCATAAAAACATATGACTTACATCATTATGTTACACATTTGAGCTTTAAAAACGAACGAACACTTATTCTATTTCATGTCAATATGTCAACATTCAATTTTGCAATGATGGTATAGTTCCTAGGGACTTATTCAAAAAAAAAAAATTTATCACACTTAGGAATTTATGCCTAGCAAAAATCATATTTTCTTTTAATGTCATGCATAATATTTTTTATGAAAATCTGAAAACAAATCACAAACCATCATCATTTCCATCATCACAACACAAAAGTCTTAAGACAGTCTCTTAAGCACCCTTTTACTTTTTGCAATATTTCTATACTGGGACTAGCTTTATGACCTAGTGAGCGACGACTCCATGAAATGGTCTATACTAGCGACAATGTCCTTTAAAATTATTGTTAGAAGTCCCTTTTTATTTTCATCCAATCACACCACAAAAACAACCAATTTATGCACATCAGATTATTTCATTTACAATTTTATGCCATGACATAAAAATTATAATTATTTCCAATGACATAATTACATGAATCATCAATTAATCACAAAATTCAAAATTAAAGCATCATACAACATATACACAAGTCATATCATCAAACAAAAATATAATCTATATATCTCAATCAATTATGTACATCATCTGGATTGGTATGCCACAATCATACCCTGGCATACTCAATCCCCTCAAAAAGTGATAATAATACAATCTGCCCTCTGTAGTAGCTAGCCTCGAGAAGCCCTCGAGCTCTCAGCCTCATCTCCTCCCTCGCCTTGACGTGGAGGAGGTGGTCCCATAGAGGTCCGAGATGTGTCTCGGGTCCTCGTCGTCGATCATGAGGATGTCCTTGACGATCCCATCATGATCGGCTTCGCAATAGGGGCTAGCAGTGGTACCCTCAGGTTTTTTGGAACCACATGATAGTACAACCCCTGATAGAATGCAGTCTAAGCAATATATCATGCCAGATCCTAAGTGCTCACCCCTCCACTTTGAGCCCTGAGCTAGGTAGCCTCGTCCTGTAGTGTCTGCACCTAAGCCCGAAGATGAGCAACTTCAACCCGGAGAGCCACCGTCTCACTGCTCTCCCCTACCTCGACACCCTTGCCCTTATCGGGTGATGATGGTATCTCCCCTTGCTGAGAAGGGACTCCCCTCTCCCTCCTCCCTATCTCCTGAGGTCTCTGTGAAGCCTGACCCACCCTTTGGCATCTCTCCTATGGAGACCGTCGCTGCTCTCTCCCGTTGTGACCACATGCTGCATCAATAGTAGCCTGGTGCCACCTCCCCATCCGGTGCACCACAGCGTGCACTAGACCCTACGCCCTCATCATTTGAGGAGGGTGGATGCCTGCATACCAGGCATCGTATCCATCTATGACTCCAGTGTCATCGCCATCCACTGGCTGGATGGGGGCATCATTCGCATCCTGACTCCAAAATCATTGCATCTCTGGAGCCTCGCTCAACGTAGTACTATCCTGAATAGTTCGAGAGTACTCGTAATCCCTGAGAGAAGGGCTCCCCTACTGTAGACTGAACTATCGTAGAACCTGGTCGTAGTGGTGGAGCTCTACCTCTCCCCGCTCCATCCTTAGCTAGCAGACTCGCCTGATGCGAGCCAGCTCCTGCCCATCCTCTACCCACTCGGGGTGCTATCACCATGGCCTCCAGGTGATCTAGTCCAAGATGAGGTCGTCCAACAACCTCCGTGACATCGGTAGATCTATCCGCTACTGTGACCCCCTCTGTAGCCACTAGTAGAAAACCTGGGGCCTCTCCCGGTAAACCCCTATCAGTGGGAGCCCTATCGGCCTCTACACCTCAATGTGCTCCTAGCACCAAACCTACAATAATGATGTCAAGACCAGACATCGACCTACCTTGTATATGACCCCATGTAGGATCCTATACAAGCGACATAGTACAAAGCTGCCCCATGCAAATCTGTATCCATGGTCTCTCATGTCACAGACCACATCTGAGAGGAGCCATGGTAGTCTGCACCCAATCTGGTGGCACAACAGTAAGCCACCTACCATCCCTACCAAAACTTGAGTTAGCCTAGATGCCCTAGGCATCTGCCTTAGAGACTTGATGTTCACTTCGCCCTTCTCCAGGGCAAAGCTCGAGTCTCTGGTCAATCTCCTTGTATGGGGATCCTCATGATCCTCCATACGTCCTCTACTATGGGAGCCATCTCCCCTATCGATAACAAAAAGTAGGACGACCCCAGATACCATCTCTTTGTTAAGGCTGTCAGCAGCCCCATGTCTGTCGATACTTGTGGCATCTCTGCCACATGCTGTAAACCGACCTGAGCTAGTCGATCGTGCTCTGCCTGATAAAGTGCAGCTATGTCATCTCGTAGCCCATCATATTTCCATTCCTGACTCTTTAGTAATCCCTTCTACAAAAACAAACAATAAAACAATGAAATTTATTAATAAATCAATCATTACAATCAAATTAAATACATTTTAATCCAGCTTAATTTCTTTAAAAAAATTATAAAAAAAAGATGATATCGTCCACCATTGGATGATATCGTCCCAAATTGGGAAAAATTGTCCTTTGTTAGAACGAAATCATCTCCTATTTCACAACTTGGGGATTTCCCCTTGTTGGACTAGATCGCCCCTAGTTCGTTGATTTTGCCCTCCGATGAAATCGACGATTTAGGGATGATTTCGACAGAATAGGGACGATTTCATCCCGACGTCGTCGACGGCCTAAAAATGGCCGCGATGCCCCAAAATAGTCTAAATTTAAAACAAAAAATTGCACAAATTAATTTCAAGCCTAATTTACTAGGATTAGATCCTTACCCGTAGCCCGCGCCGGACCTCTGTCGCTCTATGCGTTGTCTCAACCATTTTCTCTCTACAGAGCTCTAGAACAGTAGAAATGAACAGTAAAAATGAATTAGGGTTTTACCCTATTTTTCTTAATTTTATTCAAAACCAACAACATTTTTAATTTTGCTTTTTCGCGTTTTTTTACCTTAAACGTTCGATTTGGGTAAAAACACGGAGGGGGCACCATAGTAAGCAGTCGCACGATTCGACCTAGAATCGTCATCTAAAAAATTGAGTAAATTTTTTCTTTCTCGTAAAACGGGAAAAACTCATATTTAACGCATTTTCTTCGAAAAATTCGCTAAAGAGGGGGCAAAATGTAGCACCCTAAAATTGGCACAGTTAAACCTTAGTAAAACATTAAAATTTGAATTTTAACCCAAACCGCCCGTTAAACCGCCTGTTACCCGCTTTCCTTGTTTCTCACACCATTTTTAGGATTTGTTTTGACCATTGGATGATATCGTCTAAGATAAGACGAAATCATCCCAGATCTGACGAATTCATCTGGAACAGAATGTCCAGACGATTTCACCCCAAAACTGAATTTTCATAATTAGCTTCCGTTTCAACAACTTCTCTAACTTGGGCAAAAAGTGTGTCTACATTGTTAGAGTCTCTGTCGTTGGAGATCTCCCAAATTGGGATGATTTCCAACCTCCTAACCTCTCCCTAATCCTATATAAACTAGGATTTTCTCAGTTTATCCCCCTGAACCCCCTTGAACCCCTAGTTGACAGATTTATCTATAGAGTTAGCTCCTTGTGCATCCTCGTACTATTGTTTGTATTTGATATTTCAAGTCTTCTTGCATGAATCTTATTATTTTTCAATCGAAGCAGGCTCGGATCATTTCTGACAATTCCAAACAATTATGTATGATCCTGTCACAGATCGACGACGATCTTGTACGATCGGAGGCTATCTTAACTGCAGTCCAGATTGGGGGCAATCAGAGCCCAAAGTTTGCATTTACTTATCTTTTCTCTTCATTTTCTTACGCATTAGCTTGGTTTATTTTATTTCTACATCTTGGAGTTCACCTCATTTAGCATAGATATATGATAAAGTCAAAATAAATTGTCAAATTGATGCATTTCCTTTTAATTGCTATCTAGATCTACCATTTAGGCAAATTCATTGTTACTTCTATCATTTCCCCTTGCTTTTGTAGTTGCATTTTTGGTATTTTGTATCTGTTTTTGTGATTGCAAGATTCTGACGAATTCGTCAGATCTCAGACGATCCCATTTGATCTCAGATGACCGACTGTGATCTAAGATGATTCTATGAAATATCAGATGATTGTGTACGATTCGAGACAATTTGGACTGCTACAAACTATAGAATCTTCATTCAGACATACGAAATCAGGTATATTCTGTCTTAATTAGCGCATTCTCTGTGTTCAACATTTATTTATGTTTTCTGTATCCACAAAAAAATTAGCATCGACATATAGATTAGCTTAGATTAATTTTGGCCAAACCTAGGAATTGAATGATTGAATATAAAATGAACACATCAAACCTGTCATCAACCTAGGCATGGAAACTGCCACTTAAAATTTTCCTGGTGAACCCACCATCCATAAAAAAATTCACCCTTATACCCATCCCCCGAGAGGCGGGACCTTCAAAGGGCCTCTCAGTCTGAGGTATTATCCCATCCTTATCGCATCCCCCTTCCGGGCGTGGATCCTATAGCCTGAAGGTAAGGATGTGAAAAAATTGGAGCGATACAAATAATATACATGGGTAGTGGCTAAAACCTTAGAACAAATATGAAATTTTCCTACCAAAGAAAGTTTCTTACTAGTCTAGTAAGAAAGCTTCTTGTCCAATTTCTCAATAACATACTACCACAATTGAGTAGAGGAACCATGAAACACAAAAGGAATTCCAAGAAATTTAAACACCTCACCCAACTGAATCCAAGTCCATTGGAAATGATGCAACCAACATGGAAGCTGGGATTGAGATTATCGAAAGCAGGGGTTTTTTCCATTGAATAGAAGAACCAACGGCTAAACAGAATACCCCTAAGAAACTAATATTTGATGAAAGGGATTTCTCATCTTCTCGAAGCGTTAAAAAAAATCATAAAAAAATGACCATTGACCAACTGACGATCAGAATTGGGAAGAGCAATACTCCTGATTAATCCTTGATCCACCTTATGGGCCAAAAAATAGCCAAAAGACTTTGTAGCAAGAATGAAAAGAGATGGAACAAAAGGGCACCCCTGTATTACAGAACGACCAAGAGAAATTGGCTAAGATTGACTATTATTCAAATTAAGAACAACTGAAGCATCTTGAAATAACATAAGAATGGTGCTCACAAACACTAGTCGATAGCCCAAAGACTGAAGCATGGCAGTGATGAAGTACCACTCCATATTATCATAGGCTTTCTCAAAGTAAATATTAATGAATAAAAAATCTTGTTCGGAATTTCTTGCCCACTCCATACCTTCCTAAACAATAAGAACATTATCAAGAATATATCTTCCCTGAACAAAGCCAGTTTGTTCAGGTTTGACAATCAAAGGTAGGAGAGATTTAAGCTTAAGTAGAAGGGCTTTGGCAATAATATTATAGACCACATCAAGTAGGGTGATCGACCTCCAATTAGTGATGAGATCAGGGTCTCTAGAATTAGAAATAAATTTAACATTACCTTTGTTAATAATGGAACCCAGTGAACCACATTGCAGGGCTTCAAGATACACTTTGTGGAGATCAGAATCAAGCATATCCCATAATTCTTTATAGAATTCACATGGTAATACATCAATACCAGGTGCTTTATCATTGGCCATGAGTGACAAGGCATTTTTTAGATCTTCCAGAGAAAGAGGAGTGTTACAAAATATCATTTGCTTAGGAGAAATATTATTGGGGACAACAATGGTACAATCAGCAAGAGCTTACCTTCTAGAATCATCAAGGTATTGAGAAGTAAAAACACCTTGATAATGTGAAACAAAGGCTTTGAAAATGTTAGAATGTTTGTGAATCTCTTCCCATCAACTTGAATGGCTTGAAACTAGGAATATTGGGTAGGAGGTCTGAGGCATTGAAAAAATATTTGGTCACTCTATCCCCCACTTTGAGCCAATGCATTCGAGCACATAATTGAGCACCCTTGGCTTCATACAAATCAGATTTTTTTAGTTCATGCTAAATGGAAGAAACTTAGGACTGAGAAAGATAGCTGAAAGGAGATAATTCAAGCCTGAGATAGGCTTTGGATATCTCACTCTGCAAGGTAGACATAGTATGTTTATGCCACTTTGCAACTTCAACACCCAGAGTTTGCAACACCTTAGTGGTTCATTGAATGGCAACATTCCACCACTCAATCCTTCTAGAAAGACCATCAGGTCTAGAAATTAAATTCTAAATGTGGTATATATGAGATTTCATGCTAAAACTATGCAAAAAATAAACATTCAAGTAAAACTATGAAGATCTGGGTTGAAATTTTAACTTTACCACTACTGATAAAATAGGTGAATGATCAGATAGTGTAGTAATAGGTAAAGTCAGCACATACGATGAAGAAGGCAAAATATGGGAGAATTGAAAGTTGTCACAATAAAAAATCATGGCTCTATCCAATATTTCCAAAACCCTAGCAGAAGCAGCCTAGAAATTGGACCAGGTGTACCAAAGATCCTGAGGGAAGTTAGAATGCAAGAAGCAAGAATTAGGGTCATAAATATGAAGCTTTTTTTCATAAAAAACCAATATTCCCTTTCACCTAAGCACCATCGCATCGGGGCATGACTGACCTTGTCAGAAGCTTTCTCCACCATATTAAAATCTCCACAAAGCACCCAAGTGGAAAATGGCAGATTCATGGCAAGCCATCTCCACAGATCACATTGATCAAGAGTAATATTTGAGGTATACACATTAACCATCCCAAATAATTTTCCATATATATATGGAAAAATATAGACAACTTGATTGGATGGGTCAACACCCCAGGTCACAACATTATTCTATAATCGAGCTAAATACTAAAGATAAAATAACCCCAAGATCTAAAATAAGGTTACAATATGAAACATAAGATAATGGCAATATTCTAAATGTACAAAACTCATAAATAACTCCAATAATAACTCATAGAATTTCCATTAACAAATGCTCATGAAAATTGTATCTCCATTGAATAAAGATCTCAAGTATCCATACTTACAAACACTCTCAACAATAATACATGTATCTTATACACACACATAGATACATATATAATGGAATGTGACTCTTCATATGGTGCACCCTTGGCCTTCACTCTCCTAGAGACTCTTCATCTTCCAATTCTATGGACTCATGTGCACATGGACTATTATGCATGTTTACATTACCAAAATACTTTGAACACTTGTGCATTTATTACATTGCATAAAGTAAATTTCACACTCTATCCTATGACACTCTCCTAATATAAAGATGTACCCAAGGTGGTACATTAGCATGTAACAAATAATGTAATATATTTCAGCACCCCCTTGTATTACATTATTTGGTTATTGAAGACTTTTAGTCTTCAACATAGATCTGCATCTCTTAACTCACTTTACACTATATGCCTCCTTGATCAGATTCTTTCTCTTCTTGCTTGTCTTCATCATTGATGTCAGTCTGTAATATTTCTAATGATATCACATTGTTATTTGATTCCTACAAAATTATTTTCTCTTTGTCTTTGTTCTTCATATCACAAATCTTCTTTTTTATAGAACCTTCTGAGCATTCATTTATAGAATCATGATAGGACCCTAAATTAGATGAACTTAAACCATAAATATTGCATGAGGAATGAAATACTTTTTCTAAAAATTATTCATCCACTTTTGCTTTCTTCTTAAGGGATTCAATTGAATCCTATTTCAAATTCTTCTCATTGTAATATTTGAGTGTAAGCAGTGCCATGTATATTATACTAACAATGTTTAAAGGAATCATAACACTGTCTTTGTCATTGTCAATTGCTTCAAACATTCTTGTATGCAGATAGTATTCTAATGTTTCAAAATTTTCTTCTAATGCTTCTTTATAGATGAAACTTGAAACTAAGTCTAACTTCCCTTTAGATTTTTCAATCAAATTTTTGATTCCATATCTTATAACTTTTACTCTTCCTTTTCTAATTTCATTTTCCATTTCTTTATTCAATGAAATCTTTGGAGTAGACATCCTTTTAGCTCCTTAGTATTGAGTATAGAAAATAATTCTTGAGAGAATTTTTATTTTCAAAAACTTTGAGGTTGACTACCTTATGACTCCCTAGTTTTGAATAGTAAGCTAAAGACAATTTTGAATGCAATTTCAAAATATCTAAACATTTATTTTATCTTAATATTGGGTGATAGACTAAGAATAAAATTTCAACTGTTAATCTTAAATTTGACAACCTTTTATCTCCCTAATATAAAAAATATAATTTATTTTAATTCTAAATTTATCTATCTTATGTTGGTGTTGAATTCCTTATAACTCCAAACTTAGAAATTTAGAAATTCCATAAAAAGATATTTGCAAATTTTATATTCCTAATTTGATGTAGAAAACCTTATTTCTCCAATGTTATCAAATTGTAAATATTTCAAATTATTTTGTAAACTTAGATAATCAAATTACAAAACTTCAAATAAATCCTTTTAATTCTTCAAATCAAATTTCAAATCTTCATAATCTTTCAAATAGTAATAATCAAGTTTCTAAGGTTTCAAATATTATTCAAATTCTTATCTCTCCAAAATAAATAGCTTCTATTTGACCTTAGAAAATAATATTTGTGTAACCTTATTCCTCCTATATTAAGCATATAAATAGTTTTAAATGAAATGAATTACCTTCTCTCTTGAATGCGTAAATTCTCTTGGTCAATAGTGTTTGACCACCTCCTAATTGGAACTCCTCCTTCTATGTTGTACGTATTAAGATATTGATGTACTTTTTCTTGTCTTGGAAATATTACTTTCTCTCTCTTTGATTGGTCAACTAAATTCCAACCTTATAAAGGTGCTCTAAATAATACGTTATCCCTATTATTTGTATTTTAAATACAGAACTATTTTTAGTCAACTCCTTTGTTGTACATATCTTGAATGACTCTCTTGCATAAGTCGAATGGTGTAACTCCTCTTAATTGCACTCAGACTTCAATGAATGCACTTAATTGCATTCCCTCCTATTTTCAACTTGCTCTGAAATCAACCTTATGTTGTGCTATATTTGGCACTTTAAAATCTGCTTTAATGTATCCTCTTTGAATGTTTGATTGCTTCAATGTTGTTGACCTTCCACTTCTCATGTACCACTTGGAACTAAAACTCTTCTATTACTTCAAATTTGCTTCCCTTGTTCTTCGTAGGTGCTTATAATGTAACTCTGCTCAGTTTGGTAAACTTATGACACAGTGGGTGTTACACTTTACAAGTGTCTCTCCAACAAAATTTCAAATATCTCCTTTAGTGTTGGTTCTATATTCCACTTGGAATTTATCCTAGCTTTTACTTCCAATGCTTTGTCTTCTCCACATGCATCCATTCAATAGCTTTTATATTCCTTCAATATTTAATGCTTGGATTTTGCCCTAGTTTTCCAATACTCTATCTCCCTTACGTATATTCCTTCACTATATTTTATATAAACATCTCAATTACATTTTATTGACCTCCTTGAGGTGATGCTATGGCATTGGAATTTCAGCTTGGTGGTTTTATTTCACTTTTCTAGTGGTGGCTCTTCCTTGAGAGGCGGTGGCTCTCCTTGAGCAATAGTGGCTCTTATTTGAACTATGGTGGCTCTTCCTTGAGAAATGGTGGCATTTTTCTAATACATGATTAAGCTATAGATGAGAATATTTTACATATTTCTAATACATGTCTTGTTGTATGCATATAGTCTGATGTGTGGTTGATAGATTTTGGAGCATCCTTCCATATGACTCCCCACAAGGAGTGGTTTGTAGAATATGAAGAAGTAAACTATGGTAGAGTTTTCTTAGGTGATACTTTTAGCCATAAGTGTTTTTTGTAGAGGTAAGGTTATAATCAGACTCGAATATGGGAGTGTTAAGTGTATACTGGATGTTAGACACATCCTGGTATTAACAAGAAGTCTACTATCAATGAGTCATATAACTGAAGTAGGAATGGAGATTACATTCAACAAGGATGATTTTATTTTAATGCATGGAGTCATTACTTGGGCAAGTGGAGTAAAACTTGGAACATTGTATAAGTTGGATGCAACATGTTTTAATGTTGCATGCGCACATGCAGCCACTATGGAAATAAGTAAACTCTCATAATCAAAGATGTCAAGTATGATGGTGTGACATAGGATATTAAGACATCTTGGTGAAAGAAGCCTAAAAGAGATGTGTTCAAAGTAGATATTACATGGATTGGAGAAAGACAAGTTTAGTTCTATGGGATTCTATGAAGCATGTATTTTAGGAAAGCAAAAAAGAGTCACTTTTACCTCTAATGACTATAGAACCAAGGAAATATTAGAATTGATATATTTTGATATTTGTGGGCCTTTTGAAGTTGCTTCATTAGGAGGCTCCAGGTATTTTATTACTTTCATTTATGGTTTCTCTAAAAAATCATGGGTTTACTTTCTTAAACAAAATTTATGGATCTTGTTTCTTTCAAAGAGTTTGTTGCTGCAATTTAAAGACATTGATAAGAAAGTGAATATTTTGACAAGTGATAATGGTGGAGAATATTGTTCCCAAGTATCTAATACATTTTGCAAGTTGCATGGTATTCCAAGGCAAAAAACAACTCCATATATGCCACAATAAAATGGAGTTGCAGAAAGTCTCAACAAGACACTATTGGAGAAGGCAAGAAGCATGAGAGAGAATGTAGGTTTGAATAATTTGTTTTGGGAAAATATTTATAATAAAACTATGTGAAAAATATGTCACCTAGTTCTATTCTCAATGGGAGAACACCAAAGGAATATTGGAGTGGAGTCAAACCCTCAATTTCTCATTTGAGAGTGTTTGGGTGTGAAGTATTTATTATTGTACCCAAGGAAAATAGGAAAAACTAGAAAATAAATCTATTAAAGGAGTACTCATTGGATATGGTGATGGAATCAAAGGTTACAAAGTATGGATACCTTCATAGCATCATCATGTGTTCAGTCATGATGTAGTATTCAAAGAAGACATCCGCAACAAAGAAGAGTCCATGGAAACAACCCCAAACATCCAACAACAATTTGATATAGCTAATGGTTTGAGAAATAAAAAAGCTAAAAATTAGCCACCAATTGTTCCACCATTAAGTGTAGATCCCATTTCTAATCCTTTGTTATAGTTACCACATGTTAATAATTAGTTTCGTACAATTTGCAGCATCAACAAGATAATGATATTATTATGGAAGATTCCAATCAGACTCAAGTTGTTGAAGAGTAGCCTAACATGAGGAGCAACTCTAGATTTTGACATTATTCAAGAAGTAAAAATTTTGAGAAGTCAATAACAAAGGAGTGCACCAATCAAATTTTGTTGTGATGAATACAATAACTTTGAATTATATTCCATGAGTGATGAGCCTATAGGTGTTAAAGATGCTCTCACTAGTGATGAAGCAATTCATTGGAAGAAAGCTATGGAAGAGGAAATACAATCACTAAAGAAAAATAAGACTTGGGACTTGCAAGTGTTGCCTAAGGGTAGAAAGGAAATTGGTTGTAAATGGGTGTTTAAAAGGAAATACAAGACTAATGGTTCAACTGAGAGATATTAGGCTAGGTTAGTATCAAAAATATACTCTTAGGTTAAAAGGCTTGACTTTGTAGAAACATTTTCTTCCATGGCAAATATTGCATCTATTATATTGCTCTTTGCATTGGCTATTGCAAATGACTGGGAAATTGAGTAGATGGACTTGAAGATGACTTTTCTTCATGGATATCATAATGAAGACATTTACATGGAGCAACGATTTGTATTTGAAATAAGTGGCATAAATATTATATGCAAGATGAGAAAGTCATTGTATGGGTTGAAGCAATTCCCAAGGTAATGGTATAAAAGGTTTTATACCTATGTGATTGGAAATGGTTTTATGAGAAATGGTGTTGATCATTGTATCTATCTCAAGCATGAAGACAATCACTTTATAATTCTGGTTTTATATATAGATGACATTCTTCTTTTTAGCAATTCAAAGGATCTTGTGAAGAAGACCAAGTATGAGTTTTCAAAAGAATTTGACATGAAATACCTTGGCCCATTACACTATTTCTTGGGTATTGAAGTGAAAAGAAACCATGGTGATAAGAAGATGTAGATTAGCCAAAAGAGATATTTTGCATACTTGCTTACTCTTTTTAGAATGGACCAATGCACTCCTATAACTACACCTTTTCAGGTTGGAGTTACATTGTCAAAAGATATGTGTCCAAAGGATGATGATGAGAAGAGTGTCATGGATAAATTTCCCTATGCAAGTGCAATTGGTAAACTGATGTATGCAATGGTATGTACGAGACTAGATCTTGCTCATGCAATTGGAGTTTTGAGTAAATTTATGTCTAATCCTAGTAAGCAACATTGGCTTGTAGTGAAGAGAATTATTGAATATTTGAAAGGCACCGATAAATTTACAATATGTTATGATGGCAAATAAAATAATCATCTACAAGATTTTATAGATTCTAATTATGGCGGAGATGTAGATACTTCTAAATCTACTAGTGAATATGTGTTAACACTATTTGGAGTTATGATTTAGAGAAGTAAAAAGCAACAAGTGGTGGTTCAATCAACTACAGAAGTTGAATATATTACTTCTGCAAAAGCATACAAGGAGACAACATGATTACATGTAGTGTGTAGAGGCATTGGTTTTCAACAAAGTTCAATTACTACAATTGACTTGACTATGAATCCTAAATATCACTCTCACACTAAGCACATTCAAGTGAAATTTCATTATATCAAAGAGATGGTGGAATATGGAGAAGTTGAGTTGCAGAAGATTGATACATATGACAATGCAGTAGATACACTAACAAATCCATTGGATAGTAGGAAGTTTATTTGGTTTAGATATTTGATGTAAGTTCTATCATTTTGATTAGTAACCCTACAGAATAAGGAAGAAGATATTTTTTGTTTAATTACTTAGTCAAGTGGGATATTGTTGGATGTGTGCCAAAAATATTGGATTTGTGGTATTGGAAGTTTCTAGACATGTGTTGAGATGTTATTAGTTGATTTCCCAACTATGGGCAGGAAAATCCTAAACATGGTACCTCCATGTGTGTATTTGTTTTGATAGATGTTACTCTGTAATAAGTATGTGTGAAGAAAGGTGAGAGAAGAAGATCTCTCAGATGTAATGTTGAATGTATTATGAATGGAGTTCCTCTTCTATTTTTTTGTATGTGCTCTTTGGCATGTCATGTATAAATGTTTATTGGTAAATTGTTCTTTTATTTTCTATTAATTGCTTATCAACTACACATTATTTTCTTCATTATATGAGTTTATTTCATCCTTTATTTGTTGTTGATTTGTTTGGCTACACATTATATTGCACCAACATTTTTTACTTCATAGTCTAATGGAAGAACTAGCTTAATTCCTCATGATGAAAGAAGGTTCCAAGAGTCATCACAATGATGTCATGAAGCACATTGACATGTGTAGACTGAACACATCTAGTGTTTGATAATGAAGTGTGAAATATAAACATCATATTGTGATTATTCATATGTTGTAGTAATAATGTGATGAAAACAAGAACATGTTGCATTAATCTAAATACCATGGCATTAGGCTATGATTGGTTGAATAAAAAAATAAATTAAAAAACTAGGATTGTCACATAAATAACCAGATTTGAGAAATTAGTGCCAATGCTAACAAAATTTAGTTTAATTAAAATACAATTGTCATTAACTTCAACAAAGAGCTATAAAAGGATGTATAAGGCCACAAAATGCATGTAGTTTTTACAACCATTTTGTGTAATCATACATTCTATTGAAGCAACAAAGAGTCAAATGACATCTAATAACATAGAGGAGGTCTACTTGCATATTTTTATGAATAAAAAGATAGCAAATAGAAAAAAATTGTTGAGCACTTAGAATATTTGCCTAATGTAGTATGCACAGGTTAACATTCACCTAAAGCTACTACTTTGGATGTGAAACAACATTCAACTATAGTGAAATATGCTCATGAGGTTTTTTGTTTTGTTGGAGGTGCTTGCACACAGGTATCTCCATTTCCTCTTATTTCTTTTCTTTGGTCTATATTCACTTTGTCTTCAGGAATACACACCTTTTTCACCTGTATATCTCACCACCAACATCAGCCACTCCATTTTCTAGTACCATTCCTGTTCCTACATTTTGTCACTTACTTCCCGTTTTCCTGTAAGCTTTGCCTCTCCAACCATACCCCTAAACTTTAAATTTTCACAAACCTCAACCTTCTCTTCCTCTATATGATAAGACTCAAATCCCACTTAGATGGAGATGAATGATAGAAGATATCAATACTCTAGATAAGAGTACCGTTGATGACTTCGGTTTGACCATTAGATTATGGTTGAAAAGTGGTAGAAAATTTAAGAGACACACCTAAGAGTTTCCACGAAGAACACCAAAAATGACCAACAAACCGAGAATCATGATAAAAAACAATACTAGTTGAAAGACCAAAAGAATGTCAAACAACATCAAAGAAAAGTTGGGCTAAGTCGATGACAAAACAAGTTTTACATGGGATAAAATTAGCCATCTTACTAAAATTATCTACAACAAGAAAAACACAATCACACTAATAGATAGTCATAGGGAATCCATTGACTAGATCTATAGAAATGCTCTCCCAAGGATGAGAAGCAATAGGTAAAGTCATGTTGAGTCCTAGATTCCCATTAGCTGGCTTAGATTGAAAATAAAGGGCACATTGTCTTAGGTACTTCAAAACATCACGTTGCATGTGGGGCCAATAGAAGAAGCACTACAAGTGATGGAGAGTCTTTTGTTTGCCAAAATGTCCACCATAGAGATTAGAATGTACCTCCTTCAAAAGAGATGGTTGATGCTCATGGGGTATACAAAGTTTATATAGACAATAGAGCAAACCCTCCTTAATAAAATAGTCCTAAAAATGGGTAAAATTAGAGGATGAAGGATGCTAGAGACATTGGTAAACCTATGCAAAATATTGATCATGAGCATACTCAGAAGGCTAAGACTAAAAATCCAAGTGCAAAGTGGTGATAATGGTTAAGGCATGGGATGACGGAGGACAACCTGGAAAATAAACCACAAAATATTTACTACCCTTTTTATACTTAATGACTAGGTGAAATTGTTGAAGATAAGAAGCCCATTTCATATGGTGAGCTTCTTGAATCTTATTTTGAGACTAAAGGAACTGGAGAGGTAGATGGTCAGTATGGACAATGGTTTCTTTTCCTAGTAGGTAGTGGTGCTAGTATTTGATGGCTTGGACTAAGGCATACAAATCCTTATCATATATGGAATAATTTTGCGATATTAATTTTTTTTTTAATGATAATTTATAAGATGACCATTTTGTTTTAGAAAAACACCAAGGATAGATTCAGAAGGATCGGTTCCAATCTCAAAAGATTTTTGAAGATCAGGGATGACCAAAATAGGAGCGTAATATAGCTTATGTTTAAGAGTGGAAAAGGCATGGGCATGATTAGGAGTCCAATAGAATATAACTTTGGCCTTAGTCAACTGATGCAAAGGATTAGCAATGGTTACCTTAGGATAAACTTACGATAGAAGTTAGTTAGACCAAGGAAACTCTATAACTCAATGACATTGGTATGAGTGGGCAAATTAAGGAGGACTTCTACTTTGATAGGATCCACCTGAATACCTTGCTCATTAATGATGAATCCAAGGTAGGAAATGGAAGTTTACCCAAAATAACACTTAGGCAAATTAGCATAAAGTTGATGCTTCTAGAGGGTAGAAATGACATGCTCAATGTGCTCCAAGTGTGTCTTCCATGTAGGAGAAAAGATAAGAATATCATAAAGGTAGATAATGAGATATCTATCCAATAACTCTTTGAAAAATTTATTCATTAGCCTCATAAAAGTAGCAAGAGCATTTGTAATACCAAAAGGTGTAACAAGCCACTCAAATAGACCCATATTATTTTTGAAAGCAGCTTTCCATGTGTCCTTAGTTTGAATATAGACCTGATCGTATCCACTCTTAAGATAAATATTAGTGAAAAACTTAGCACCTTGAAGTTGGTCTAAGAGATCATCAATTCAGGAGAGTGGATATTTATTTTTTATAGTAATTTTATTAAGTTTCTAAAAATCAATGCAAATACACCAAGCACAAACCATTTTTAGAACAAGAAGAATAGAAGAGGCACAAGGAGATATGTTGGGTTTGATGAATCCCTTAGCTAATAGGTCTTGAAGTTGCTTTTTAATTTCATCATATTGAGGAAGTGATTGTCTATACATGGGTGCATTAGGGAGAGGTGTTGTTGGAATGATATCAATGTTGTGATTAATGGCCCTCTCTAGAGGTAAATAAGTAGGCTTCTAAAAAACACATTCATGTTTTTGAAAATATTTATCATGTTGTGGGTCGAGTGGGCTTAGGGACTTGTGTTGCTGATTGCTTATGTTGTGGGTATATGAAAATGAGTGCAAGTACTTGTTCTTGATTTATTGCTTTTCTAGCCTATCTGCAACTAAGCAATAAATTAGAAGTGTGCTTGGTGGATTCAATGAGAGAGTGCTTATTATCCTATTGGAGTGTATATGTATATTTGTAAGAATTATATTAAGCACGCCTATCATATTGATAAGGCTTACCAAGTAACAAACCACAAGAATCCATCGATGTCACATCACAAGTGACCTTATCCTTGAACTCAGTACCAAAAGCAAATTCAATGGTGCATGTGTGTGTGATCTAAGAAGTGGTCTCACTATCCTTCCATCCGAGAGAGTAAGGATGAGGATGTAGGATAGTAGGGAGATTAAGCCTATCGATAATGGACTTCAAATCAAGTTATTTTGTGAGAAATAATTGATGATAAAATCAACCACAAAATCATGAAGTGAGCACATGTGACAAACATATTGTTAGGGTCTCCTACAATAGAATGAATATTCATGAAATTTACATGATTTATTTTTCCCCTTAACGCTTCATAAACCTAATTCTTTCCAGTAGTCTTTTTGGGGTTATCACTCATTTGTTCATCGAACTATACAAGCAAAGTATTCTTCTTATAATTTTTTTGTTGCCTACATTTATATCTATCATGCCCTTTCCTTTTTAAATTATTATAATATTTTGAAACTTAGACTAAGAAGAAGAAGAACCATGAAAAGTATGCTTAGAAGTAGAGGATTGATGAAAAGTAGTAGGAGAAGAAGACAAAGTGAAGAAAGTAGATCTCTTTGGTGCCTATTTATGTGGATGAGGTGGTGGCTTGGAACCTTTTGCAAAGCATAAAGTCCCATTGTTTTGTGAACTTCTCCTCGAAAAGCTTGATTAAAAATGACATCAAGAGTAGTACAAGAGGTATATTTAAAATCTCGATTCCATCTGGGCTATCCACCTAGATGGAATCAAACTTTGACACCCCTTGTCCTTATCTCTTTTCTACCTCAAAAATTGAACCAAACGAATTTCCCTTCTCTCTCTTTTGCGATTCGATCGATGAACAGGGTGAATGGTATATCGATTATTGGAACACCTTTTCCACCTTAGTATTTGTACTATTTATATGCCTTTTAAGGCATTCACCTCCAACATTGACGCATTTTAAAAATCAAACTTTGGCTTTTGATTTATATTATATTTTAATTATAATTATTTAAATTCAATGAATTTAAATATTATAATCTAAATATCAAATTTCTTTTTGGGCCTTTCATTAATTTTAAATATTTAAAACTCCTTTAGGCCTTTTAAGGGAAACATTTTTCCACCATCACCTTAGCAAAAATTCATAAAATAACATTATTATTTTTTCCAAACACCATGAAAATGAGTTATCTTTTTATTTGCTACCTTATGGCTCATGTGCCATATCAACCAACATGGACATCAAACCTCTTTAAATTAATTCCATCACGTTAGGACATCAAACCTCTTGACATCAATGACAACAAAACATGCTCAAATTTCCAACAATATCCCCCTTTGTCATTGATGGCAACCCTTTATCCTTAAGCATTCCTTTTACCTTTTCCAATTTTGCTCCCCTGAGAAACTTCTCCCCCTGACTGAATTCTCTCCTCCTAACTCAAATCTCTCCCTCTTTGACATAAATGGAAAAGGACCACCTTTTGGGCTAAATATAAGACTCTGTTGGCATTTTTGCCACATTATGTTGATTATTGATAATTCATGCATAAAATGTTGAAGTTCTCACTCCTTTATAGGTTTTGATGCAAAAAAGCCTAAGTCCGAAGACTGTCACGAAATCGCGACAAAAAACAGCATGGAGAGCCAAAGTTGAAAACCGTCGCGATATCGCGACATGTCGCGTTATCACGGGTCTTTTGAGGAGAGAGAAGCAAAGTCGAGAACAGTAGAGATTTTGCGACATGTCAAAAAATCGCGGTCAATGCAGTCAATGACAGCAGGGGGTAAAACCATCATGATATCACGACGTGTTGGATTTTCGCGGTCAAAGTGGTCAACGAGGGCAGCGCAGCAAAATTGTCACGAAATCACGACATGTCGTGTTTTCGTGACATGCGATGATCAGGGAGCATAATGTTAGAAAAGGTTGCGAAATCATGACATAACCAAGCAAAGGGCGATGACAATGAATCTTGTCACGATATCACGATAGAAAGGTGAATGACGCACAAAAGGGCGAAAGACGTAGCGAAATCGCTACGTGTTGCGTGGTCGTGGCAAAGTGGAGACAGAAAGGCTTAAGGCATGAATACGTCATGATTTTGTGACATTTGTGGGGATGAAGCCAAGCAAGAAGAAGACATCGCGATATCGTGACAGGAAGCGGCTATGATGAAGAAGATAAGAAAACGTCACGATTTCGTGACATTTTTGAAGATGAGGGCAAGAAAGAAGTTGGCGTCACAAAATCGCGACATATTGGAGTAGAAGGACCAAGTGTAGAAAGTCATTGCGATATCGCGACATGTCATATTTTCATGACATAGAAGCAAATACTGAGCAGCAGAGAGAAAGGTGTAGCAAAATCGTGCATTGTCGCATTTTCGCGGTTCAAAGCAGCGAAGAGAACAACATGGATGACGAACGTAGCGAAATTGTGCATTGTCATATTTTCACAGAAATAGAGCAGAGAAAGAGTATAATGGTACAAAACGTCACGATTTTGCGACGCGTCGTGTTTTCGCGGTTCAAGGTAGCGAAGGAGCCAAAGGAGCTGAATACGTCACGATTTCGTGACATGGTTGATTTTCGTGGTCTAAAAGGAAAAAGTGTACGGAGCAGAGATACGTCACGATTTTGTGACATGTCACGTTTTTGCGACCTGTTACAGTTTTGGACCAGAAAGCAGTTCAAACGGCCCGATGAAGTTTTGTGATTTCCAATGATTAAAAGTGCTCTACTATTAAATGTTTTGCTGCTTTTCGATGCGAGCAAGGTAGAAGAACGTGTCCAAACCACCAGAATTAAAGATTTCCATTATCCAAAGCTGTTATTCATGGTTTTTCTAACAGTTCGAGCATGTTTCAAGAACGACCATTTAATGAAGACGACCGACTCCTCGTTCCATTCAATTTCTGGTTTCTTCGAGGCTGGTTTAAGGGGATGATTTCCTTTTTTCCGTTGCACATGTTGTAGATCTTGAGGAAGTTTGTTGCAAGTTTTAAATGTTGTAAATAAGCAAGACTTCTATATAAATCAATGTAGATCTCAGAAAAAGGGATCGGGAGTTTGAGAGACATTTTGCTGGAAACATTAAAGTTCTTTGCATAAATAAGAAATACTTGGCCTCTAATTTTGCAAGCGTCTTTATAATGATTTCCTTCTATTCCATGTATTTCTCAGTTATGCTCGTCTTTCCAATCTGTTGTTAGATTCAAGTTCTGCATTTGAGTTTGAATATTGCTTAAAAGAAAGTGAGTTCTGGAATGCAATTCTAAAGGTTGTCTGTGCAAATTCGTAAGTGGATTATGCTGTATTTTGAAATTATATGCTATTTATACGCTTGAGGTTAAATTCTTGCTGTGTTTCTTTCCCGATCTAACAAATTCTGCCTACGGCTATATTTCCCATCTCTTTCCATGTATTTCCTATTTCTTTTTGCACATTTATAATTCCTTTCCAGTAACTTTAATCTGAAATCAAACTTAGTTTTAGTAAGGGAACCAGCCCTCTCTGGAGATTGGTCTGGGAGACATCTCTTTCTCCCAGCCTTTCAATGTTGGTTGGGTCTAGGGTGCATAGTTTTTAGAAAATCCTTTCCTGTGGCAGAATCGTGACCAACAGTTTTTGGCACGCCCGATGGGATAGACTTCTTCTGTCTCAAAAGATCCATAATCGGTGAGACTGATTGTTTCATTGTTTAACACCCGGAGGTATCAAGATTTTGATGAGCTGTCTTGACCTCATAGCGGAGATTTGTAAGTTCATCTGGCAACTTTGCTGAGCTGAAGATCCGAATTTCTTGACCGTAGATGCCTTTTCAAGCTGAAAGAAGATACCCCGAAGGAATTAAGGTTTGGTGAGCAGCCTTGACCTCAAAGCGAAAAAAAAAAATGTTTACTTGGCAACTCTGACTTAATGGCAATAGCCGTGATTTCATAGACCACTGCTATAATGGCGAGGGTATGTCCTAGATGGGATGATCCTGGCCCTTTGAATCTCCAAATCCGGCATGATATTCCCAAAAGTGCCCTGAAGGCCCTAACAAAATATGATGGCATCGAGGGCATGGCCCGAGAGCATATTGAAGATATTGCCACTTTTTTGACCTTCCATGATATAGTTCACGAGGATGTCATGATCAGGCTTCTGGTTCTGTCTTTGGAAGGATGGGCATTGCAGTGGTACAGACTGCTCAGACATCAAAGCATCAGCTCATGGGATGACTTAGCGGGAGCACTAATCAGAAGATTCGACGAAGATCCCTTTAATGGATCTCATGATCCCTTTCAGCTTTTAATGTACATCACGAGAGCACCTCTAGAGAGCATAACGGACTTCAATGTCTGATTCTCAAGAAGCTGGAAGAGAATTCCATAGAGGATACGACCGACACCCACCCAAGCCCACCTCTTCTATGTTCGATCTTTCCATCCGGACATAGGCCTCCTCTTGCTGCAATCAGGTGAACGAAGGTTCCCTCAAATCTTTGAGGAAGCAGTGCAAGCGGAGCAGCTTTTGCTCCTATCAAGAAAATTACCGTGGGGAGAAACTCCATTACTTTCTCCGGTAGTTCCTGTTTCGGTCTATCCCGCACAGTATTTTTCACACCAGATCCCTTATACTATGCAGAAACCTGAGATGCAGCTGTGTGGAATTCAAGAGGCAGCTTTCATCCAAGACCCACAATGGGCATATGCAAGCATTGTCCCAGCAAAAGATAATATGGTTGCTTGCAATTTCTATCAAGAGGATATAAGCGAAGAAGAAGAACAAACTCAGGTTGTAGAACCTGAGCACAAAAAGGGCATACCCATGCACAACATGCAAGTATTTGGCCAGAACCTATTGAGCATGCCGGATCAAAAGGTTGAACCTAAGGAAATCTTGAAAGCATATTTAGCATCAGCAAGGTTCTGTGATCACATCAAGGAGTTGGAGGAACCCGTTCTCAGTCCACAACCAGGGGACCCTTCGAGATGGTGGTATTGGCTTTAGTCGTTACTACAACTGGTACCTACAGGAGTGTTCCATGCGGCAAATCTCTTTGCTACATTATTTGTCAACTGTATGAGTACTGGCATGCAAGATAATTTGCCTATGTCTACAACATGGAGAGCTTTAGGAAGAGGTCATCCCAATTTCAAGGACCGACTCAAGTATGATCAAATCTGGTCGGGACACTACAGATTTACCGGATAACCCCCTGAGCTGGGTTTCTGGTGGCGACATGCCAACCATGTCGTAAACTATTGTACATAAAAAAAAAAAAACACAGAAAAGCAAAAAAAAAAAAGTATTGTTTTCCTATGTCCACTTCGGCTCTTTTTGCATGCGAGCCCGCAGGTACGTGTTTCTCTCTTTTTTCTTCTTCTTTCCCAGCAGTTAGTGGCTTCCTCTTTATTTCTTCCCTCCCCCTTTTCATTCCCTCCTTCTCCTACTCCTTTTTCCTCTGCAAGTAATCAAGCCACTGCTGTTGTTTATTTTCCCCTTTTCTAATATTCCCGGTTCTTCTTTTCCTTTTCTTCTAACTACATTGTTGTTTTAAGCATTTATCCACAGTTCATTTTCCCATTCCATTCTCATTCCATAGCCTACACATTTGCTGGTCATAATTCTGTTTATTCCATTCACCTCCATTTCCCTTTCATAGAATCTAGTAGCACAGAAGCACTCTGTTACTGTATCTACTGCATTACTCCCTCCATTCCATTATTCCATCATTTATCATTTTCATTTCATGGTCAGCTAAGCCAAATACAGATTTACTTGAAGTTTTCATCATTCAACAAGAGTTGTTGTAGCAGTCCGTCGAGATGTACCCCATCAGCCAGCTTTCTATTCTCAGTTTTTCTTGACTGTGTTGCCCAATGGATTCATGCCTGGGATTTGTGCATACAACAGAACTGTATACCCCGCGAGCCACCAAGAATGTTGGCATTTTTGCCACATTATGTTGATTATTGATAATTCATGCATAAAATGTTGAAGTTCTCACTCCTTTATAGGTTTTGATGCAAAAAAGCCTAAGTCCGAAGACTGTCGCAAAATCGCGACAAAAAACAGCATGGAGAGCCAAAGATGAAAACTGTCGCGATATCGCGACATGTCGCATTATCGCGGATCTTTTGAGGAGATAGAAGCAAAGTCAGGAATAGTTGCGATTTCACGACGTGTCAAAAAATCGTGGTCAACGTAGTCAACGGCAGTAGGGGGTAAAACCGTCGCGATATCGCGATGTGTTGGATTTTTGTGGTCAAAGTGGTCAATGAGGGCAGCGCAGCAAAATTGTCACGAAATCGCAACATGTCGCGTTTTCGCGACTTGCGATGATCAGGGAGCATAATGTTAGAAAAGGTCACGAAATCACAACATAACCAAGCAAAGAGCGATGACAATGAATCTTGTCGCAATATCGCGACAAAAAGGTGAACGACACACAAAAGGGCAAAAGACGTAGCGAAATCGCTACGTGTTGCATGGTCACGGCAAAGTGGAGACAGAAAGGCTTAAGGCATGAATACGTTGTGATTTTGTGACATTTGTGGGGATGAAGCCAAGCAAGACGAAGACGTCATGATATTGCGATACGAAGCGGCTATGATGAAGAAGATAAGAAAATGTCATGATTTCGCGACATTTTTGAAGATGAGGGCAAGAAAGAAGTTGGCGTCGCAAAATTATGACAATTGGAGTGGAAGTACCAAGTGCAGAAAGTCGTCGCAATATCGCGATATGTTGGATTTTCACGGCATAGAAGCAAAGACTCAGCAGCAAAGAGAAAGGTGTAGCGAAATCGCGCATTGTCGCGTTTTTGCGGTTCAAAGCAGTGAAGAGAACAACATGGATGACGAACGTAGCAAAATCACGCATTGTCATATTTTCACAAAAACAGAGCGGAGAAAGAGTATAATGGTACGGAATGTCACAATTTCGCGACGCGTCGCGTTTTCGTGGTTCAAGGTAGCGAAGGAGCCAAAGGAGCTGAATACGTCATGATTTTGCAACATGGTTGATTTTCATGGTCTGAAAGGAAACAAAGTGTACGGAGCAAAAATACGTCATGATTTCGTGACATGTCACGTTTTTGCGACCTATTACAGTTTCACGCCAGAAAGCAGTTCAAATGGCCCGATGAAGTTTTATGATTTCCAATGATTAAAAGCACTCCAGAATTAAATGTTTTGCTGCTTTTCGATGCGAGCAAGGTAGAAGAACATGTCCAAACCACCAGAATTAAATATTTCCATTATCCAAAGTTGTTGTTCATGGTTTTTCTAATAGTTCGAGCATGTTTCAAGAACGACCATTTAATGAAGACGACCGACTCCTCGTTCCATTCAATTTTTGGTTTCTTCGAGGCTAGTTTAAGGGGATGATTTCCTTGTTTTCATTGCACATGTTGTAGATCTCGAGGAAGTTTGTTGCAAGATTTAAATGTTGTAAAGAAGCAAGACTTCTATATAAATCAATGTAGATCTCAGAAAAAGGGATCGAGAGTTTGAGAGACATTTTGTTGGAAACATTCAAGTTCTTTGCGTAAATAAGAAATACTTGGCCTCTAATTTTGCAAGCATCTTTATAATGATTTCCTTCTATTCCATGAATTTCTCAGTTATGCTCGTCTTTCCAATCTGCTGTTAGATTCAAGTTCTGCATTTGAGTTTGAATATTTCTTAAAAGAAAGTGAGTTCTGGAATGCAATTCTGAAGGTTGTCTGCATAAAGTCATAAGTGGATTATGCTGTATTTTGAAATTATATGCTATTTATATGCTTGAGGTTAAATTCTTGCTGAGTTTCTTTCCCGATCTAACAAATTCTGCCTACGGCTATATTTCCCATCTCTTTCCATGTATTTCCTGTTTCTTTCTGCACATTTATAATTCCTTTCAGTAACTTTAATCTGAAATCAAACTCAGTTTTAGTAAGGGAACTAGCCCTCTCTGGAGATTGGTCTGGGAGACATCTCTTTCTCCCGACCTTTCAATGTTGGACGGGTCTAGGGTGCATAGTTTTTAGAAAATCCTTTCCTGTGGCAGATTCGTGACCAACAGTTTTTGGCATGCCCGGTGGGACAGACTTCTTCTGTCTCAAAAGATCCATAATCGGTGAGACTGATTGTTTCATTGTTTAACACCCGGAGGTATCAAGATTTTGATGAGCTGTCTTGACCTCATAGCGGAGATTTGTAAGTTCATCTGGCAACTTTTCTGAGCTGAAGATCCGAATTTCTTGACCGTAGATGCCTTTTCAAGCTGAAAGAAGATACCCCGAAGGAATCAATGTTTGGTGAGCAGCCTTGACCTCAAAGTGGAAAAAAAAAAATGTTTACTTGGCGACTCTGACTTAATGGCGATAGCCGTGATTTCGTAGACCACTGCTATAATGGCGAGGGTTTGTCCTAGATGGGATGATCCTGGCCCTCTGAATCTCCAAATCCGACATGAGATTCCCAAAAGTGCCCTGAAGGCCCTAACAAAATATGATGGCACCGAGGGCATGGCCCGAGAGCATATTGAAGATATTGCCACTTTGTCGACCTTCCATGATATAGTTCACGAGGATGTCATGATCAGGCTTCTAGTTCTGTCTTTGGAAGGAAGGGCATTGCAGTGGTACAGACTGCTCGGGCATCAAAGCATCATCTCATGGGATGACTTAGCGGGAGCACTAATCAAAATATTTGATGAAGATCCCTTTAATGGCTCTCACGATCCCTTTCAGCTTTTAATGTACATCACGAGAGCACCTCTAGAGAGCATCACGAAATTCAATGTCCGATTCTCAAGAAGCTGGAAGAGAATTCCAGAGAGGATCCGACCGACACCCACCCAAGCCCACCTCTTCTATGTTCAAGCTTTCCATCCGGACATAGGCCTCCTCTTGCTACAATTAGGTGAATGAAGGTTCCCTCAAATATTTGAGGAAGCAGTGCGAGCAGAGCAGCTTTTGCTCCTATCAAGAAAATTACCGTGGGGAGAAACTCCATTACTTTCTTTGGTAGTTCCTGTTTCGGTCTATCCCGCACAGTATTTTTCACACCAGATCCCTTATACTGTGCAGAAACCTGAGATGTAGCTGTGTGGAATTCAAGAGGCAGCTTTCATCCAAGACCCACAATGGGCATATGCAAGCATTGTCCCAGCAAAAGATAATATGGTTGCTTGCAATTTATATCAAGAGGATATAAGTGAAGAAGAAGAACAAACTCAGGTTGCAGAACCTGAGCACAAAAAGGGCATACCCATGCACAACATGTAAGTATTTGGCCAGAACCTATTGAGCATGCTAGATCAAAAGGTTGAACCTGAGGAAATCTTGAAAGCAGATTTAGCATCAGTAAGGTTCTGTGATCACATCAAGGAGTTTGAGGAACCCGTTCTCAGTCCACAACCAGGGGACCCTTCAAGATGGTGGTATTGGCTTCAGTCGTAACTACAACTGGTACCTACAGGAGCCCTCCATGCGGAAAATCTCTTTTGCTACATTATTTGTCAACTGTATGAGTACTGGCATGCAGGATAATTTTCCTATGTCTACAACATGGAGAACTTTAGGAAGAGGTCATCCCAATTTCAAGGACCGACTCAAGTATGATCAGATCTGGTCGGGACACTACAGATTTACCAGATAACCCCCTGAGCTGGGTTTCTGGTGGCGACATGCCAACCATGTCGTAAACTATTGTACATAAAAAAAAAAAAAAAAAAAAAACACAGAAAAGTAAAAAAAAAAAGTATTGTTTTCCTCTGTCCACTTCGGCTCTTTTTGCATGCGATCCCGCAGGTACATGTTTCTCTCTTTTTTCTTCTTCTTTCCCTGCAGTTAGTGGCTTCCTCTTTATTTCTTCCCTCCCCCTCTGCATTCCCTCCTTCTCCTACTCCTTTTTCCTCTGCAAGTAATCAAGCCACTGCTATTGTTTCTTTTCCCCTTTTCTAATATTCCCGGTTCTTCTTTTCCTTTTATTCTAACTACATTGTTGTTTTAAGCATTTATCCACAGTTCATTTTTCCATTCCATTCTCATTCCACAACCTACACATTTGTTGGTCATCATTCTGTTTATTCCATTCACCTCCATTTCCCTTTCATAGTAGTTGGTAGCACAGAAGCACTCTGTTACTGTATCTACCGCATTACTCCCTCCATTCCATTATTCCATCATTTATAATTTTCATTCCATGGTCAGCTAAGCCAAATACATATTTACTTGAAGTTTTCGTCATTTAGCAAGAGATGTTGCAGCAATCCTTCGAGATGTACCCCATCAGCCAGCTTTTTGTTCTCAGTTTTTCTTGACTCTGTTGCCCAATGGATTTAGGCCTAGGATTCGTGCATACAGCAGAACTGTATACCCCACGAGCCGCCAAGAATGTTGGCATTTTTGCCACATTATGTTGATTATTGATAATTCATGCATAAGATGTTGAAGTTCTCACTCCTTTATAGGTTTTGATGCAAAAAAGCCTAAGTCCGAAGACTGTCGCAAAATCGCGACAAAAAACAGCATGGAGAGCCAAAGTTGAAAACCGTCGCGATATCGTGACATGTCGCGTTATCGTGGGTCTTTTGAGGAGAGAGAAGCAAATTTGGGAACAGTCGCGATTTTGCGACGTGTCAAAAAATTGCGGTCAACGTAGTCAACGGCAGCAGGGGTAAAACCGTCGCGATATCGCGACGTGTTGGATTTTCGCGATCAAAGTGGTCAATGAGGGCAACGCAGCAAAATTGTCACGAAATCGTGACATGTCGCGTTTTTGCGACATGCGATGATCAGGGAGCATAATGTTAGAAAAGGTCACGAAATTGCGACATAACCAAGAAAAGAGCGATGACAATGAATCTTGTCACAATATCGTGACAGAAAGGTGAATGACACACAAAAGGGCGAAAGACATAGCAAAATCGCTACGTGTTGCGTGGTCGCGGCAAAGTGGAGATAGAAAGGCTTAAGGCATGAATATGTCGTGATTTCACGACATTTTTGGGGATGAAGCCAAGCAAGACGAAGACGTCGCGATATCGCGACAGGAAGCGGCTATGATGAAGAAGATAAGAAAACGTCATGATTTTGTGACATTTTTGAAGATGAGGGCAAGAAAGAAGTTGGCATCGCAAAATCATGACATATTGGAGCGGAAGGACCAAGTGTAGAAAGTCGTCGCGATATCGCGACATGTCGGATTTTCGTGGTATAGAAGCAAATACTGAGTAGCAGAGAGAAAGGTGTAGTGAAATCGTGCATTGTCGTGTTTTCGCGGTTCAAAGCAGCGAAGAGAACAACATGGATGACGAACATAGCGAAATTGCGCATTGTCATATTTTCACGAAAACAGAGCGAAGAAAGAGTATAATGGTACGAAACGTCGCAATTTCGCGACGCATCTCGTTTTCGCGGTTCAAGGTAGCGAAGGAGCCAAAGGAGATGAATATGTCATGATTTCACGACATGGTTGATTTTCATGGTCTGAAAGGAAACAAAGTGTACGGAGCAGAGATACGTCACGATTTTACGACATGTCGCGTTTTCGCGACCTGTTACAGTTTCACGCCAGAAAGCAGTTCAAACGGCCCGATGAAGTTTTGCAATTTCCAATGATTAAATGCACTCCAGTATTAAATGTTTTGCTGCTTTTCTATGCGAGCAAGGTAGAAGAATGTGTCCAAACCACCAGAATTAAATATTTCCATTATCCAAAGCTGTTGTTCGTGGTTTTTCTAACAGTTCGAGCATGTTTCAAGAATGGCCATTTAATGAAGATGACCGACTCCTCGTTCCATTCAATTTCTGGTTTCTTCGAGGTTCCTTGTTTCTTTTGCACATGTTGTAGATCTCGAGGAAGTTTGTTGCAAGATTTAAATGTTGTAAAGAAGCAAGACTTCTATATAAATCAATGTAGATCTCAGAAAAAGGGATCGGGAGTTTGAGAGACATTTTGTTGGAAACATTCAAGTTCTTTGCGTAAATAAGAAATACTTGGCCTCTGATTTTGCAAGCATCTTTATAATGATTTCCTTCTATTCCATGTATTTCTCAGTTATGCTCATCTTTCCAATCTATTGTTAGATTCAAGTTCTGCATTTGAGTTTGAATATTGCTTAAAAGAAAGTGAGTTCTGGAATGCAATTCTGAAGGTTTTCTGCGCAAAGTCATAAGTGGATTATGCTGTATTTTGAAATTATATGTTGTTTATACGCTTGAGGTTAAATTCTTGCTGAGTTTCTTTCCCGATCTAACAAATTTTGCCTACGGCTATATTTCCCATATTTTTCCATGTATTTCCTGTTTCTTTCTACACATTTATAATTCCTTTCCAGTAACTTTATCTGAAATCAAACTTAGTTTTAGTAAGGGAACCAGCCCTCTCTGGAGATGGTCTGGGAGACATCTCTTTCTCCCAGCCTTTCAATGTTGGCCGGGTCTAGGGTGCATAGTTTTTAGAAAATCCTTTCCTGTGGCAGATTCATGACCAACAGACTCATAGCTTAGCTCCCTCCCCACCTCCTCTCCTTTAGGTGATTAATTTTGGGGTGGGAGTAATACTACTCCCAATTTTCTTCTGATATATTCAAAAGTTTCTTTTGGAAGTGGCTTAGTGAAAATGTCCATAATCTGATCCTTTTTAGTAACATATTCCAACTTGACTTGCTTATCTGTCACCTGCTCTCTCAAAAAATGATGTTTGATTGAAATGTGCTTGGTCCTGGAGTGCATAACTAGATTCTTTGAAATATTTATAGCACTTATATTATCACACAGTATGGAGATAGGTTGATCATGATATATCTTGAAATCCTTTAAAGTTCGCTTTATCCATAACACTTGTGTACAACAAGAAACTACTGCAATATACTCCGCCTCTACTGTGGATAAAGATACTGATGCTTGTTTCTTTCTTAGCCAAGAGAATAAATAATCTCTAAGAAAGAATGCTTTTTATATCATGAATGTTGTAAGTCCAATATGTATCTGTACATGCTATGAGAGTGAAATTATCACTTTTGGGATACCAAAGCCCAAAATCCATAGTACCTTTTAAATAATCGATAATAATTTTTACTGACATTACATGTGTTTCCTTTGGTGCTGCTTGAAACCTTGCCACTAGTCCCACTGCCTGCATTATATATGGTCTTGTAGCTGTGACATATAGTAAGCTGTCAATCATAGATCTATACAATTTCTAATTTGCCTCAGGAGATTAATCATATTTACTTAACTTGCATCCTGTAACCATGGGGGTACTTACTGGTTTACAATATTCTAACTTGAATTCTTTAGCATCTCTTTTATATACTTGGTTTGTGAGAGAAATACACCTTTCTATGATTGTAAAATCTGTAGTCCAAGAAAGGACAACTCACCAAGCATTGAAATTTCAAATTCATTCTACATGCTATTTGTAAATTTTTGACACATCTTATCATTGTTGCCTCCAAAAATGATATCATACACATAAACAACCACAATTAGTAAATCATTTCCTTCATTTTTGATGTATAAGTTACTATCCACTATTCCTTTCCTAAAACCCTATTCCTGGAGATACTTATCCAATCTTGAATACCAAGCTCTAGGAGTTTCCTTTAGTCCATAAAGTGCCTTCTTTAATATGCATACATAGTCTAGTTTATTAGTTAGGTTGAATCCCTCAGGTTGCTCAATGTAAACCTCTTCTTCCAAGACACCATTGAGAAAGGTTAATTTAACATCCATTGATATACTTTGAAGTTTTTGAAGATTGATAAATCTAAAAATATCCTTATGGCCTCAAGTCGTGCAATCGGAGAAAATGTCTCATCAAAGTCAATCCCTTCAACCTATGCATAACCTTTGCATACTAATCTTGCTTTATTTTTGACTACCTAACCATATTCATTTAACTTGTTTCTAAAAACCCATTTAGTGCCAATCACATTATTACCTTTTGGTCGTGGGATAAGTTCCCAAGTCTCACTTTTTTCTATTTGATCTAGTTCCTCATTCATTGCCTTGATCCAAAACTTATCTTCTCTTGCCTCATTGAAATATTTGGACTCAATATTAGATAACAAAGAAAAAATTTGCATGCTCACTCGTTTCTATTATCTTCTTTCTTGTTTGTCTCTCATCTGGATTACCAATTATTAGATATCTTGGATGAATTTTTTGCACATACCTGGATGGAGTTTTAGGTAGCAGTCTTTGTGTTTCTTCTTCTTCTAAATCTTCACCTAACTCTTCTTGGCAACTTTCTTCTTCATATACAATTTCTCGAGCTAGTTCTTTTGATATAGTTTGCTCATCAACTATCACATTTATACTTTATATAATTCTATGTGTCCTCTTGTTATAGCATTTATAGGCTTTTCTCTTAGTGGAATACCCAAGGAAAATACCTTCATCACATCTTGAGTCAAACGTACCCTAATTTTTCTCTTCTTGTCTTATGTAACATTTGCTTCCAAAAAAATTAAAATATTTTACTGTGGCTGGTCTCCCTTTCCAGAGCTCATATGGGATTTTGTGGTGATTTACTCTCATTTGAGATCTATTAATGATATACACTACTGTATGTACTACCTCTTTTCAAAAACCATCTAAAATCTTAGACTCATTTAACATGGCTTTGACCATATTTTCAATAGTCCTGTTTTTCCTTTGGTTTGATAGCTACTGAATATTATCTTTTAATTCCATGTTGTTCACAAAAGTATATAAATTCATTTGAAGTAATTTCTCCTCCTCTATCTGATCTTAAACCCTTAATCCTTCTACCTGTTTCATTTTCTATTAATTATTGATTAAACTTCTCAAGAGCTTCTGACTTTTCTTTCAAGAAGACTACCCAAATAATTTTGGAATAATCATCTATAAATAATATAAAGTAACTTTCACCTTATAGAATATTTGTCCTTGTAGGACCACATAGGTCAGTGTGCACTAGTTTCAATGGCTCAAATGACATAAATCCTTTTGACTCGAAACTTGTTCTAGTTTGTTTCCCATGCTGACATTGTGCACAAATTGTGTTTTATGGCCTTTTTATCTTGGGTAAATCTCTAACTGCCTGCTTGTTGATTATTTTTACTATGTTGTCAAATTTCAAATGACCCATTATTATATGCCACAACCAACTCTCATATTCTTGTGATAAGAAGCAATTTTATCCCTTAATATCGCTCAGAAGGTAGAGATTGTTTGTAGTTCTATTTGCATATGCAATGAGCTTTTCAATTTTAGATTTTCTAATATCACATCTATTTGGATAAAAGGTAACTGTGTGTCCCTAATCACAGAGTTGGCTTACACTTAGTAAATTGTACCTCAATCCCTTGACATACAATACATTCTCTGTTCTTGTTTTTCCATTATCTAAATTTAAAGATCCTTTCCCACAATTTTTTGTTGAACCATTATCACCAAATTTAACTGATCCTCCATTGATTTTTTTAAGTACAATAAATTTACCTTTTTCACCTATCATATGACTAGAACAACCACTATCAAGGAACCATTGTTTACCTTTATCTTGTACATGAAGGGTTGTTTGTACTAACATTAAATTAACTTTCTCTTGCTCTTTTCTTTCTCTCCTTACTGTTGAATTTGTATTCTTTTTGCTTGGTTTAGGAAATACCATTTTACACCAATTTGCCTTATGCCCAAAATTATTGCATTTGTAACATATGATATTGTCATTCATAAGAGGTGCAAAGGAATTAAAATTTCTATCAACATCAACTTTCATATAACTAGCACAATGTTCAGCTCTATGACCATATTTGTTACATGAAAAATAATAGCCATGGAAGAGATTTTGTAACCTGTATTGAGATTCAGCAACTATTTATTCATACATCAGAGTATAAATAATACAAATGCATAATTAGTTGAGTTTGATGAAATATGGAACCAACTCAACTAACCTCCCCAACTATCCGATGGTAATATCTCATGTATGAAAAATGAGATATAATAATGTAATATATGAACCTATTCTAACATCCCCCCTTATTACATTATTTGGATATACAAAGTTGTTGGTGAAACAAGTCAAATTTGACACGTGCAAGTGCCTTGGTGAGAATATCTGCAACTTGTTCACTAGTGGGAATGTACTGGAGCTAAATATGGTGCTTTGGAACCTCATTGTGAATGAAATGACATTGTGTGTCAATGTGTTTGGTTATTTCATGAAAAACAAGATTCTTAACAAGTTACAAAACACCCTAATTATCGTAAAATAAGTGGATTTGAAGATTCTTTGGAAGACCCATACTTGTAAGAATGCGACTCAACCATATGACCTAACAGAATGCATCATGAGCTATGTGGTATTCTGCCTTTGTAGAAGATAAAGCAACCATTTTTTTCTTCTTGCTATGCCAAGAGATAGGTCCAAATCCAAGATGAAAAATATATCCAAAAGTGGATTTTCGATCATCAATGGATCTGGAATAGTCAGAGTCCATGTATCCCTGTAAGAAGAATCTATCATTCTTCTTGAACTTTAGGCCATAGTCAGAACTACCACAAACATAATGCAGAATATATTTTTCTACTTTCCAATGACTCAATTTAGGATCCTGCATGAACATTAAAAGATATCCAATAGCAAAATTTGAGATCTTACCTAGTATTTGTCAGATATGTGAGACTCCCAATAAGTTAATTATAGAGAGTTCCATATACCTGAGGTGAAGTATCATACCATGATAACTGAAGCCCTGGTTAGATTGGAGTTGCTTTTGGCTTGCAATCAGTCATGCAATATTTTTCTATCAATGTTTTAGCATACTTCTTCTGTGTGATTATGATATGATGCTTCATTTTTTCACTTCTAAGACAAGACAATAGTGAATAAGTCCTAGATATATCATCTCAAAATATTATTTTAAATCATATTTCACTATATCAATCATGCTCTCTGAACTTCCCGTGATGATAATATCATCCACATAGAGTACTAAGATCACTATGTCAGAACCGTTGTTATTGATATAGAGATTAGCATCTGAAGGACTTCTTTTGAATCCATGCTACAGGAGGTGACTATCAATTTTTATATACCAAGCTCGTGGAGTTTTTTTATGTCATACAAATATTTGATCAATTTGCAAACCTTCTGTTCTCTGCCTTTAACCTCAAATCCTTCTGGTTGTGTCATATACACTTCTTGTAAATCACCATTCAAGAAGGTACTCTTAACATCCATATGATGTAATTTCCACCCAAATTGAGTTGCAATGGCACAAAATACTCTGATGGTAGTCATTCTTGTTGTGGGTGCAAAATTTTCCTCATAATCTATGTCTTCTTTCTGTGCATAGCCCTTTGCAACAATTAGGGCCTTATGCTTATCAATAGATCCATATGCCTTATATTTCACTTTGAACACCCATTTACAGCCTATGGGTTGCTTTCCTATTGGTAGATCGACTAGCTTCTAGGTTTTATTTTTCATGAGAGATTTATGTTTTGAATCCATGGCAACCTTCCACTGTGGATCACCAAGTGCATCTTGAACTATTGTAGGTTAATTCTCATCCAATGCAAATATATAAACTCTTTCATAATCCACATATTCTCTATCATCCTCTGCATTGATAGATAAATCATCAAACTATTGGTAAAGCTTGTCAACCTCTAAAGTTGATGTCTCTCCTCTCATATGTTGATTCATACTACGAGTACAAGGTCGATCTAGAGTTAGATCTGGAAGTAATGTCAATTTGGAATCTCTTAATGTATTGGTATACCATTTTGGAATCTTGTTTTGTGCAGGTGGAACCTCTTTCTTAGGCTCATATTCCTCAAGGTATACAACTATAGAAGTGTTATATGATGTGAAAGCTTCATAAAACACCACATCTCAAATTATATGTGTTTTCTTGGTCATAGGATCTATCAATTGATATCCCTTTGAATTCTCATCATAACCAAGAAAAATACATTTCAGGGTTTTCTCATCAACTTCTTCCTCTTCTATTTGGGTATGTGCATGAATGCCTTACATCCAAAAACTCTTAGATGAGAAATAGAGGGTTTCTTACCACTCCATGCTTCTTTTGGAGTCTTTCCCTATAGAGCTCTTGTGGGTGCCCTATTCAGGAGGTATGATATTGTATTCACTGCTTCTACCCAATATTATTGCTCAATATGTGCCCCTTAAGCATACATAAAACCATTTCCACAATGGAACAATTTATCCTTTCAACAACTCCATTTTGTTGTAGAGTATAGGTAGTTTTTATTTATCTCTTAATCCCATGTTCACTCAAAAATGATGAAAATTCTGTGGAGGTATATTCCCCCCCTCGATATGAGTGGAGCATTTTTATGGAACATCCTGACTCCTTCTCAAAAAGCTTCTTGAACTGTTGAAAGTATAGAAATGCTTCTAACTTCAATTAAAGAAAGAAAACCCACATATTCCATGAGTAATCATCAAAAAACAATTGAAAATACTGCTTTCCACCATAGCCGTTGGCATAAGACTGCACATATCAGTGTGTACCAACTTCAAAGGTTTATGAGCTCTTGAAGAGCTAACTTCAAATGGTACCCGATGCTACTTCCCAACTAAGAAATCTGAGTAGACTGACAATGTGTATGAAAGGTTGGGAAGACCTCTCACCATCTCATATTTGCTTAGCTCAAGAAAATATCCAAAACTTAGATGCCTATATCTCTTGTACCATAGAGAATTAGCCTCCTTTGTAGTTTTTTCTAGGGCAATATGAGGTGTGGAAACGACATCTAAAATGAATAGGCCATGCTTGTATAATCATGTTGCTACATATTTTCCTTTTCTAGTGATAAAACATCTATTTTTGCCTACATATTTTCCTTTTCTAGTGATAAAACATCTATTTTTGCCTTTCTCAACACTGAACATAACATCCATATCTCGATCCAAGATCTGAGGGATTGACAATAAATTATTAGCCAATCCAGGAACATAGAGTACCTTCTCAATATGGTATTTTCCATCTGGAAGAGTGATGGAAACATCACCTTCACCATTCACTTGGTAGTTCTGGTTGTCAACAATTGTTACTGGCTTACCTTCCTTTTCCTTAAATATCTCAAACCACAAGCTATTACCAGTCATGTGTTTACTAGCACCAGAATCAATATACCACACTACATTTATTTGTTGAGATGAAACGTGAGTCGTGAGTGCCTTGTGTGCTTGCTCAGAATCTAATTCTGAGTTGGATGTGGCAGAATATGATTCTGAGTTTTATTCGGTATAAGAAACATTCCCCTTGGGTTGGTTATGCTTCTTATGTGGTTTGCATTTCCTTTTACTCTTCTTCTTGTGATCTTGATCATTCTGTTGTTTGTTCTTAAACCAACACCTGTTGGTATCATGGTTATTCATATCACAAATTTTACAATATTGTTTGTCTTTCTACTGATGTTGTTTCCCTTTTTATTTTGATGAGGATCCTCCCCTTTTAAAATTACCTTATTTCTTACCCCCTTGTTTGATGTAGAGGGCATTATATAGCACTTCATCTTTCTGAAAATGATTTGCCTCCTCATTTTGAAGCAAATTTACCAATTCCACGAAGGTAACTTGTCTACCAGACATACGAAGAGAAGTGATCAACATTTTATAGGATTTTGGCAAAGATCTCAAGATGACTGAGGTCAAGAGAGCATCGTCCACTGTCTATCCCATAGTATTCAATTTTACTTTTAATTCTACCACTATGCATAGGAATAGGTCAAATGTCTCACCAAATTTCATACTGAGTTTATGTAGTTGAGTTTGAAGGTTTAGAATAGTAGATTGATTCTTTCCTTCATAAATGGTAATCAAAGCATACCAAGATTCCTTACTAGTCTTAGCATCACAGATATGAGATTGGACCTCATCTGTTGTAGCAAGAAGAATAAAAATGAGATATATTATATCCTTTTTATCAAAGGCCTCTTAATCTGGCCCTGCTGTTCTAGGTTGTTTTGTAGTGCCAATCACTACATCCCATAAATATTCAACCTGAAGGATAGATCTCATCTTTGTCTTCCATGGTGCAAAATTAGAACCTTTCAACAACTGTGAATATAATAGATATTTGTGAACAGTGGCTATTGTGAAGGTTCCTTATAATACCAAATGGTCCCTCTTTCGTTATACATACCAAGCCTTTATACCGAACCTTCTCAAGATACCCGCACTTACGTGAGGAAGATTATAGGTACTTTGAGAGCAGAACGATAAGTGGTACTTAGGCAAACTGAAAGAGAATTAAATCATATTTATGGCACCTACCTCAAAATCCTCAAGAAAAGGATGAGTTGGAGGAGTTTAAGCCAAACAATCAGAAATAATTAGGGTATAAAATGGAGTGAATATCAAAACTAGTTTGCCTTATTTCTCCTCGACGATTTATAGAGAACAAGCTCAGATGTCATTGTTGCAACTATGTTAGGTGGCGGATTTAGGCACCCGAAGCATGACAACATTACCTGTAAGTGTGGGCTAGATGCATCGCAGATACCGAACACTGTCGTGCAAATGAATTGCACAAATAGGTAAAATTTTGGGGTCTTTTCTTTGCTTGCTTGTTAATTTGACATTATGATTGAAATGTAAAAAAATAGGAAATTTAAATGCAAAAGCAATCACAAGAACCGATAAATTTAAACACTTAGGTGTCGGTTACCACCAAAAATGCACCTATACCAATTTTAAAATATGTCGGTTACCACGAAAAATGCATCTTTGTTACAATGATTTTTGCAAAAAAAATTGATATTTTTTTTACTTTGCAAAAATAATGATATTCAAACTCACAATTTCAAATTTTGCTTTCAATTTGCACAATTTCACAATTTTCTTCCCCCCTTTGTCTTAGAATTTTGCAAGATGAGAAAATGTTTTGTATCCCCCCTTTTTCGAGTGCAAAATAAACAAGAAGGAAAATTTGTGCTTTACACCCTTCCAAAATTGCAAAAGAAACTTATTTTCCTTATCCCTCCAAGAAAAAAAAGAGTTTCTTGTGTTGAGAGTGTGAGTGGCAAAACAAAACATATGCATTCTTATTCTTGGAATGAAATCAACAAAAGTAAATGAAGACCTTATCCCTCCAAAAGAAAACTTGTTTGTGTGAAAAAATATGCCACTAGGAAAACAACAAAACCTTATGTCTCCAAATAAAAAAATGATGGTTTATTTCATGGAAAAAAATACCAAATGTGTTCAAGATGTGCACATCACGAGTGTCTTTTTGTTGTTTCGTTTGATTACACATTGTAAATTGCCTTATAACTCCAAAATGGCAAAAAATTGAAAGTGAACTCAATCCCTTATTACTCTGTCCTTTTTGTTTTCAATGTGCACTATTGAAAAATAAAATTTTGAAAGAGTAATGACTTGTGCATTCAAAATTATAACATGTGAAAAATACCTTTGAAAAAATATTTGGCGCGATTTGAACCCACGCCTCCTCAGGGGTAAAAACTTGAGCAATCTCATGTGACCAACTCAGCCACACTAGGATGTGAAACTCCAAGGGCACTGAGTGCGTATTATTTCACCTGTTGAGATGTGTGTGTGGGGCACCACGTCAACACTCCAAGCCGGGAATGATTACTGCAACTGGAAAAATGAGGGAAAAGCAAACAATGTGCCAACAATTGGATAAGACGCCAATGTTTTTCTGGCCTCTAAAACCAAAATATTGAACCTCCTCCATGTTTAACGGCTTTTCAATCATGAATTATTTTCGGCCATGAATCATTTATGCCTCACACACAGCAAGGTTACAAAATATCTGCCTCTGATTTTCTGCCTCCTCAGGCACAAACATTAGGGCACAACTAGGACGACCAATAACCAATCACATGCTAGTGGTGTATTGTCCCTCCAATAACGGTGATATTGTAATGTGTTATTTATAAGAAAACTTTAGAAAATAACACAAAATTACCAAAGATGACATAGAGTTGACATTAATCATGCAGATCTTCAAAATTACACTGGTCGCCTATGTGGAACGACTCACGTGCAGGTTGAATAGGACTTGCGAAGGATATTCGAGATAGTATGCCAATATGTACCTCCTCGTCTCTATTAGGGTGCGCGTCTCATAGATAAATGGTCTACAAGAAATATTGTGGCTATTTGATGCAGGGTCCACACAACGGTATATTACGACAAATATGCCTCTCCGTGCACGTAATTCTCAAACCCGGTTCCTTCAAAATAATGGTATTGTAGATAATGGTTGAACAAGAAATAGATCATGAAATGTAGAATGTCAGTGCCTATCATTGCATCTTGTGCATTCTAGAGTAGATCAGGGTATTGGCCTATCATGGAAAAAATAGGAACCTTGACTACATTGCCTAGAACAATACCAAATTTACAAAGAACAATATCCAACAAAAATTTACAAAGACACTGATACCATATTAATATTTAGCAACTATTTATTCATGCATTAGAGTATAAATAATACAAATGCATAATTAGTTGAGTTCTATGAAATATGGAACCAACTCAACTAACCTTGCCAACTATCCGATGGTAATATCTCATGTATGAAAAATGAGATATAATAATGTAATAACTATGAAATATATGAACCTATTCTAACAACCTGTTGGAGTCCCTTGAATAATATGGTTGTGTGCTTCTTCTTTTGTTATTCTTGTAATTGACTTTTTTCCATGGATCTTATTTACTTTCTTCTTTCCTGATGTTTTTTCCTTTTAGTGCATTAACATAAGTCATGGGTTCTTCTCCTTTTGATGTCTTCATTTCTTTGAAGCTTGACTCCTCTTTTTGTTTTCCTAACCTTATGTCTTGATATAAGTTACCCTTAGTATTTTCAACTTCCTTCCTTAGAGAGACAATTTTTTATTTCAATATTTCATATTCTACCTCTCTTGCCTTTAATAGTTATGTCATATCTTGTTCAATTTTATTTACCTCTTCAAATTTTATCTTGATTTTTGTGAGATTTTGTAGAAGTTTCATCCTTGCTCCCTCATCCTGTTGAATTTGATCTTTCAAACTTGAGTTCTTCTTTCTAACCTTTTCCAATTTTGTGAGAGCAGCAAAGAATGATTCTTTTATGTCAAGCATAGTATCTTCTCTATTTTCTAAGGTCATGTATGTTATTATGGGATCTTCCTCCAGTTTTTTAGGATTTTCATGAAGGAACCCGCTTTGATACCATTTGGAAAACATAAGCTTATACTGAGGGGGGTGAACAGTATAAGATAACTTTTTAATTTTCAATCCATATGATAACATCAAAAATATCAAAGCAATAAACGTTGCACAAATCATCACACACATGAGATATATGATTTAATGTAAATCACCCAATGTGGGCTACTCCATGGAGAAAATATTCCTTATAAATTTTCTTAATGAATTATTTTGGGAACCAATTCCCTATTACAATGTTTATGGACTTTTGTCCAAAGGAGCCACCAATCCCCTTCCTATGGTTCATGGAACTCTATCCATAGGAGAACTCTATCCCTTCTGCTCTGGATGATGATCTGCTAGAAGACTTCTGCCCCCATTACTCTGGCATGTGGATATCTCTCCACATAAGGCCTCTATCCTCACTACCCTGGCTAATGGATCTCTATCCACTAGAGACTGTTATCCTCTACTCTATCACCCCCAAAGTCTATTCTCAAATTTGTCTCAAATCTACACCAAAATATGTATCAAATCTGTACTAAAATTTTTCTTAAATTTGTACCAAAATCTGCTTAGATCTACCCCAAGCCTTAATACATAGCTTGAATAAATCAATCAATCATAGTTGCTTAGATCTTCCCCAATCCTTAAAACAAGGATTGAACAAATCAATCTCGCTCTTAATGTTGTTTCAAGTCTTCACAAGACTTGCTCAAACCTGCCTTCAAGTCCTCTCAAGAACTTGCTCAATTCACAAACATACTCAAACCAATATTCAAAAGTTTCACTCAATAATTCAACCAACACCACTTGCTCACAAACCCCAAACAAGTGTTTTCATACTTCTTCAAACAAAGAGCACAATGTGGGTCTCAAACCCTAACTCAAATAATTTTCAATCTCTATCTTAAATGTTCTCAAAACATTCACCAATGAAGCATATAGAACTTAATCAAATATTTCCAACAATGCTTATCAAACAATCATTTTCACTCCACCTTATATTTCACAACATTCATTCCAATAAACATTTCAAACCAAATATGATGTGCCCATACCTTTTGTTTTGATGGAGATATATCTTCAAAACATGTCTTATAATCATCCAATATTCCTTGTGCCACTCAAGGGTTAGATAGAAATAATTTATTTCAAAACATCCACAAAATATTCCTTCCAAAATGTGCTCAGTGAAATCTAAAAATATACTCTAGAACCCTTCTTTTGATCTCAAGGAAAATGCATTAAAATTTCATCATAATCCTACAAATACTCTTTTTCATAATGCAAAAGGTACAATAAAATTCAAACCAATTGTACACCTTATAACTCCTAATATTGCAAATTAAATCAACCCAATAGGATCACAAATTACACAAATAATTTTTCATTTATACCTTATATCTCCTACTTGTCATTAATGCATTTCCAAAATAAATATAACCACCATTCAAAATAATATTCCAAGGCACTTAACAACTTAACTAGATCAAAAATCAATTTCTTTCAAACCCCTTTTCACGGCAAAAATAAAAACAAATTTTATAACCTTATACCTCCCAAGTTAGGTGCATACCTTGTAACTTAGGACCTTATGCATCAATTTAATTAAATAAAAGTTAATGCCTTTGCGCGTTGCCTTTCGCAAGAATCAAATTCTCACTGCGTCTGTTGTCACGCATTAGCCGCATCTTAAATGCCACGTGAGCTAAGTGCTTACACGAGATCTATGTTGTGCCCACTCTCCTTTGTCCCTTTTGTTGGCGCTAAAACCTTTTAAAATAAAAACTTCACTCTCTGCAGTCACCGTGTCTCGAACCCAAGACCTCCCCGCTGCTACGACCTAGCACCAAGGGAACCACCGTTTGGGCTATCCGCCTAGATGGAATCAAAATTCGATGTCGTTTGTCCTTATACCTTTTCTGCCTCAAAAATTGAACCAAACAAATTTCTCTTCTCTCTCTTCCATGATTCGATTGACGAACAAGGAAAATGATATATCGATTATTGGAACACCTTGTCCACCTTAGTATTTGCACTATTTATATGCCTTTTAAGGCATTCACCTCCAACGTTGGCACATTTTAAAAATTAAACTTAGGATTTTGATATGTATTATATTTAAATTATAATTATTTAAATTCAATGAATTTAAATATTGTAATTTAAATATCAAAATTCTTTTTGGGCCTTTTATTAATTTTAAATATTTAAAACTCTTTTAGGCCTTTTAAGGAAAAACTTTTGCCACCATCACCTTAGCAAAAATTCATCAAATAACCTTATTAGTTTTCCCAAACACCATGGAAAGTAGTTATTTTTTTCTTTGTTGCCTTATGCCTCATGTGCCATATCAACCAAATTGGACATCAAACCTTTTGATATTAATCAAACCTCTTGACATTAATTCCATCACATTAGGACATCAAACCTCTTGACATCAATGATAACAAAACATGCTCAAATTTCCAATATCATACAACTCCAAGGGAAAATCGTACGATTCAACCAACCATTGTACAATCTTGGTGAAATCGTTCAACGCAACCCTAACAATCGTTCAATCTATTGGTTTAATGATTCAGTTGTACGATCCTTCCTTGATTGATGCAGCTCACCGCACGACTAAACAATTTCAACCCGAACCCTAACTACGTAGTCTTCTTCCATGAGATTGAACAATTTATTTATGTTCACGACATCCAAGTGGAATCAAATTTTAGTATGCCTTCTATTAGGTTAAAGGATTATTTCATGATTTGTGACCTCCAATTTCCTTCATTTTAGTTTGGCTTCAAAATGAATCTCAATTCTCTCTGTGCTATACAATTTTCTATGCCTCGATTTGCAAACAAATATGAAGTTCTTGCCTATGGGCTATCTTCCGATGGCTTTACTATTCTTTGTCGTTGGTGTTTATCTCCACTATGTTTCCATCCTTCGTTCGCTTGAAGGGTCCTCAAATTCTCAAGTCTCCACCACGATTCTCCTTTACTTAACTGCAATGCATCAAATGATTGTTGGATTTTGCACAATAAGAAACAATAGAACACAAGAACTCCGAAACACACAATTCACAACAATAAGCCTTGCAAGAGTTAATGAATAAAATAGTTTTTATTTATGTGTTGGTATTACAACATCCAGTTGAGACCTTCATTTTTTCCCCTTGCCAGCCCACATTTAAATAAAACAAACAATTTATAATCATGGTTGTACCAGAGGCGATCGGTTGCCCTTTCAACTCCATAACCGTTCAGTTTTTGGGCATTTTCAAGATGCTCCCGTATCATATAATCGGTTGAATTGATGGATATAGTCCTGCATGGATGTGCGTTTTCCCTATCTAAGGCAAAGCCATTGGTTAAGCAAGTCATCATCATAATTGGACGACTATAAGATGGCCTTCAAGGTGATAACCAACTCATCCCAAACAGTGATGGGGTTTTGAGTTCCTTAGTGTTTGGTGATGAGAACCTTAGCTATGCCAAAGAGTTTGAGTTTGGCGAAAGAAACTTTCTCATCATCCAATGTTTCGCTATATGTAAACCAGGTCTCAATTTCTAAGATCCAACTATTAAGGATGTAAGAATTCCTAAAACCTTTGTAATTTTTGACTTCACACTTTGCATGAGAATGACTAAAGAAAAACGAAGATTGAACTTTGAGATCTTTAATGATATCAACCAAGAAAATGACTAATGAAGTGATTTCATCCGATTTATCTACTGAGACTAAATTTGTGGCCATGTTTCTTTGTTGAGCTAGGAGTAAAAATTAAATTGGACCAAACTAAAGTGCTTTTTATAATCAAATCGAAAAGTAGCTTAAAAAAAGTAGCGTATGAAAGCACTTTAGTTCGAGTTTTAATCGATGAGAAAGGCAACAATATATGAGTGGACAATCAATAAAAAGAAAAGCTCCGGTTAAACTTATGAAGGCTAAAAATGAAGTAATCTAAAATGCATAGATTAGACTCCCCTCTGAAACGATATTTAAATAGAAACGACTTTTATTCAATGGCCCACCATAGAAAAGCAATACTGAAGCAGAACGCTAGACGCAAAGCTATTGTCAGCCAATAGGTGTCTAATCTTCTAGTCATCACGTATTTAACTTTTAGCCAGGCCAGCACACCACTAGAAGGATTTTGAGACATTTCCAACTTTACCAGTGGCAGATCGACTGAAACAAAAATGTCCTTCGAATCACAAGCAGTTGTTAATATAGTTGTACGTCATTAAAACTAGCTGTCTGCCTTGAGTTATCAGCTAACAGGGAATATTTTCCTTGTTCAACCAATTTCCGTTTTCTAGTTGTGTGCCTCGTAAAATTGAGCAATGCTCCACGTTGCCATCGTAGGATTTTTTTTGTCTCCAAAGTCATCCAGAGAACGTTGCGCTGCTACATGGACGGAGGCTCTTTGGCGTGGCAATTCATGGACAGATTTCGTAAACAACAAGTTGGTTTTGTAATATGTTCACTCCTTCCTCTTGAGGGTCGCTCGATCTTTTCTTTTGTTGTTGATCTAGAGCTGAGCTAACATCTGAAATTTATTTATGATTGGATAGAGACAACAATGTTGGCATCGATGTGGGTAGGAGAGTCCAGGTTTTTTTATGGTTCCTTCAATCTTACTCTAAGGAGCTTGCCCAAAAGGAAATCAGGAGCAATGTTGCTATATCTATAATTTCTTCATCGTTCGTAAGAAATGGATCTAGAGCTTTTGGAATGCTCAGCATTGAATCAAAGGCCACAATATAAAAGCGACGTATGAAAGCAAAAATTCAATAGGCCAAAACAATAGCACTATTTTATGGAATTCTGGACATTAATCTACATGAGAAAATGCACCCAGATTACTTAAAAAAGTATTAGGCTTGATAAGGTATAGGATATGGAAGTTAGAGGCCTTTTCCATGCAGACTCAGAGAGACTTTCGTACATAGTCTCAACCTAGGTTGAAAATTCTTTAGCCAGCTGGTGGAGATTTCTCGTTCTTCTTTTAAACAAGATTACTTGAAGGAAGAGGATGCTTTCTATCAAACCAGTTTTACTCTGATAACAAACTGATATAAGAACCCACAAACTTTCTACCAAACCAGTTTTACTCTGATAACAAACTGATATAAAAACCCACAAACAGACTTAATTTCACCCCTGATATAAGAACCCACAAACAGACTTAGAGAAAGATTTGACAATGAAAAACTCTTGAAATGCATTGCAAAATCCGTTATAAATAGAGATTACACCTTATATTAATTAATCATGTCAAAAACCCTATTTGAATACTTACCTAGTGACAAATAATAATCAGGTAGGTGGCCTACAAATAAAATGAAATATTATTTGTCATCCTATAAATGCGATATAAAATGTAATAAAATATGTTAATGGCTATTACGTTCACATGCCAGATTTAGGAAAAATGGTTTTTAGATTTTAAAATTTGAGCTAACAATAATATGAATCATATTAATATTTGGGAAAGATGGAAGAGGGGTAGATTTAAATTTGAAGCTCTTCATATCGGGTAGAAGCTTGGTTTAAAATTTATTTGATGGCAATTATAGTTAGAGAAAAATGGCAGAATTTATAGAGAAACCTTTTCATCCTTAGATGGTGTCTGGCATGTCATTTTGAGGAAAGTCACAAAGAAACTGTGGTGGTGTATTTTAAAGGGAAAACTTAGGTTGATATAGGGATGATAGAAAACGAAGCTAAAGTGTAGGAGAAGTTGGACAGAGCTAGTTGGAAAACACCCCTAGAAGGTTGATTAAAATTAATACTGATGGAGTTGGAAAAGGAAATTTGGGTGGAGCTAGAATTGGAGTGGTCTGCAAGAATAATGTTGGGAGAGTGCTCTATTAGGAACTACAGAGCCTAGGCAAGGCCATAAACAATGAAGAAGAAGCCTTGGCTATCAAATTCGCTTCTATCTAGGAAGTAAGACAAGGTTATAAAAGGATAATCATATAATCAGATTCTCAAATCTTGGTAGGAGATTTGGATTGCATGAGGAACTTTGCTTTGAAGACATGGAGGTTGAGGAATATTGTCACCCAAATTAAGAATGTGTGGAGAGAATTAGATGATATGATCCTCATTTATGTGGGTAGAGCTTTGAATACAGTGGCACACTTCTTGGCTAAGACAGGTATCGAGGAGGAGGTAGGGGTTTAGTGGTACAATGATATGGCCATTGAGGATGAGAGGATTAGGCAAGTTGGTGAGAAAATTCAGCATTTGGCTAATTTGGAAAACCATTACAAATATATAGTTTAGGAGATTTGACTCGAGTGCAAATTTACTTTTAGTGTTTTAACCAAAAGTGGGTAGTTCTTAGGATCTTAGGCTTTAGAGTTGTGGAATTTTTTTGGAAAGTTAAAAGAAGGAAATGAGTGCTCTTGTTGGCTAAGGTTGGGAGGAGTCTCATCCGATCTGGTAAATAATCTTTGTTTTAATGTAATTTTTCAAATTATTATTCAAAGTACAAAGCTTGCAAAATAACACAACATTACATAATGTTGTTTTAATATAATTCTATCATTCATTGTATAAGATGTCTATTTGAAATATATAATTAAAGGTGTTCATAAAAATAATGATTTAATAGTTATTTATATATATTATATTTATTAGTAAATAGACATATTAATTTTAAATATATATATATATATATATATATATATATATATATATATATATGTTATTTTCTAATGGATTATTACAAATTTTAGTTTATCATAGGAATAAAACAAGCTATTTGGGATCAAGCACATATCACTCACATATATTAGGTCTTTAATCTAGTTAATATTTGAACTTAAGATTTGTTTTCATGAAATATAACTCCTTCCAAGTACTTGTTTCAAAAGATTAAATATTAAAGTTCATCCACAAATTAAAACCTTGGTTTGCAATTCAAAACAACTCATTCCTAATTAATTGTACCAAATCTAGAAAAATTTATTCATTGTATTATAACTTGCATTATTTTGAATTGATTTTATAAGATTGGAATAGGCCTCACCTATATCCCATCTAGTTCATATTTCAACAAACCTTATACTAGTATTATTTTTTGAGTAAAAAGGTTAAAATTCTATTAATGAAACTCAGAATACATTAAAAGGAAAAGAATTCTCCCTTTTTTAGCAAGGCCCAAAATACAAATAGGTTTTCTTTTTGCATATACACCAATATAGCTAGGAGAGGATTCCTTTTGGATTTCTCTTTCCATCTTCTTGTTGTTATCTCATTTTTATCTGTAGAAGGTACTAACATGTTTTATCATCTCCATTCGGTGCCCTATTATCTATGGTATCATGTTGACCTTAGATCTAAGTCACTTGTGTTGCTCCTCTCCTTAGAGTGTTCCATATTACATCCTCCTCTTCAGGTATCTAATATTCTTTCAGCATTTTTGCCTCCAAGGTTTCCGTTAGCTTCCTTGTTAAGGTGTTCCAGGTTCTCTCCATTGGTTTATAGTATTCTCTAAAATTTCTTCCATTTCTCTCCAACCACAATTACCACAACATAAAACCAATACCTAGATCCTAGGCACATTTGATTTTTTGGATGTGAATATGTTTGATTTCTAGTAGTTCCAAAAGGATTCCATGGTTGGAAGTGAGGTCCCTTGTTGGTTGAAAATTTTGAACTATTTGTGCCATATCATTTTGGCATATGGGCATGTAAAGAGAAGGTAGGGTATTGTTTCATCTTCACTATTACACATTATGCGTTGGTTCAAACCTTTCAAGACTCTCTTACACAAGTTATCATGAGTCAGGATACTCTTGTGGGCTGCCTCCCAAAAGAAATCATTGATATTTATCCAGCCTTTGGGTTGCCACAACTCTAACCAAGGGAAATATTTAGGGCATTAAGGGGTAGAAGATATGGATATATAACCCTCTTAGACTGAGTAAATAACAAGGATTCTAAAACCCCAGGCTATTTTATCTTATTCTACTTCCTTCACCCAAGTTCTCTTGGTCATGATTTTCTTTAGTTTTGCCTTCTCCACCTCCCATCCTTCACATGGATATTCCTCTGGAGGGCTCCATAGGTGGTGTCTCAAAGATTGTTTTTTTAATGGTTTGAGGTAGTGGTCCATATTGACTCAACCATATTCATAGAATTCTAGTTTTAGGATAGTTAGATGGGGATATTACATCCATGGGTGGTAGCATTCCATAGAGTCATCTCAAAATCTGGCTTTACTTCTATCTCCAATTCTAGAAGCTCCTTTCTTTAGTGATTTCTAGATTTCTGAACCTTCCCCTATTATGGGGAGTTGGGAAAGGTCAGATCCTATATGGTATGAGTAGTAAATTTCTAGGAGAACCTTAGACCAGAGTGGGTATGGGTGGGATAACAATCTCCAATAGAGTTTGTAGTTAGAACTTGGTTGTTTGTTGTCGCTCACATTCCAAGACCTCCACCATCTTTTGGATGATAAGTTTTTGTCTAGGTAATCAAAGCTAATTTTTAACTTCCTTTAACATCGAACCATAAAAATATTTGCATTATTTTTTCTAGGTCCTTCAACACACCTTTGGGGCTGCTATGACTGAGAATTTGTACACGGGCATTACTTGAAGGATTGATATTAGAAATGTAACTCTACCTCCAAAACTTGGCCATATTTTTATCTAGTGATTTATCTTAGAGAAGATTCTATCTTTTATTGTTCTCCAATCCTTAGCTTTTAAAATTCTTCCTAAGATGGGGATTCCTAGGTATTCCAAAGGAGGAGAAGCTTCATGGAATCTTAGGATTTGGGTAATCCTTTCCCAAACTATCTTTGTAACATTGAAGAAAATAATTTTGGATTTATGGTCATTGATGAGTTGTACAATGGCCTTTATATAGCAATCAAGGAGGTTTTTATGAAAACTGCTTCTCAAATTATAGCCTCCCCACAAATTTTGGTATCATTCACAAATGGCAAGTGAGTAAGATCCAAATAAGCTTGATACTTATTCCTATAATGATATTCTCTACCTTATTATGTTTGATTTATCTCCCTAAGCCTTTCGCATAAATAATGAATAAGTATGGTGACATAAGGTCTCCCTGTCTAATATTCTTGGAGGCTTGGAAGGGTTGGGATGGAACTCCATTGATGAGGACTGAGAAGGAATTTGATGAGACACATTCCAATACCCATAAAATCCATTCTCTTTCAAAACTGAATTTCTCAAGAATTTTAGCCATGAAGTCCTAGCTTACCCTGTCATAAGCTTTGGAGAGATCCAGCTTTAGGAACATTCCTCTATTCTCTTTCTCAATGAGGGTGTGGAAATTTCTAAACCAAGATGTTGCCATATAGAATCCACTTTCCTTGCATAATTCCTCCTTGTTCAGGAGATATGATTGCTAGGAGGATTTTCTAAACCTTTCTACCATCAACTTGGTGAGGATTTTGTAGATCACATTACAGAGAGCAATGGGGTAAAAGTTTACAATGTCCTCCATGTCTTCACCTTTCAGAATAAAATATAGGTGGGTGTTATTGAGGGCTTTGAATATTTGACCATTGGATCTGATATCTTCTAATACTTTTGTAACAACTTCTGCTATTGTATCCAAGAAAGAATTGGATAATTTGATAGGAAGACCATATGGTCTAGGTGATTTGCTAGTTTACATATTAAAGATAGTTGATTTGACTTCCTTTGTACTGATTTCCTTGAGAAGTTCCTAATTTTGGTGTTGGGAGACCAAAACTGGGATATTGTCCAAAATCTCTTGCTAGTGGGTTGGAGATAAATTTGGATATACAATAAAAAAAAGCATTAAAAAAATTGTAAGTTATTTTTTGCATACTTGAGGTAGTGTCTTGTCTAGAACCTTGGTCATCGAGAAGAGAATCCATTCGATTATGATGATTGTAGGGAATTTGTAGAGTAGTGGAAGAATTTGGTATTTTTTTCTCCCTCTCAAAATCATGTTATCCTTTCCATTTGTTTCCAATAAGCTTATTCCTTATGGTCTATATCCTCCTCTTTATTCAAAATGGCTTTCTCTTAAGAAAGAAGCTCTTTGGATATCACCCCTTCCTAATTTTGGTGACCACCTCTTGCATTTCTATTATGATATTTGTCTGTTGCTTTTGAAAGTTAATGCATTGGATCCGACTCTAATCTTTCAAGTTTTTTCTTATGTGCTTGAGTTGTAAGTGGAGTTAGAATTGGGTTATCCCATGGGATGGTTTCCCTTGTTGCCATCATTAATGAATCAGATTTGGAAGGTCTTAACTTTGAAGTCAAATTTCTCAAATTTAAAAGGCCTTTTAGGGTTATGCTTTCTTTTGTCTATGGATATACTAACCGGGAAGTGATTGGAGGCTAGGTGATTAAGAATATTTTATTGACATTGCCATCGATGAAATGCTTACTCTCCTACTAGGAATCTATCTAGCCTAGATTTTATTGTGGCCCCCTCTTTCCTCTTATTTTTCCAAGTATTAGTACAACCTGGAGGAGGAATATCAATAAGCTCCAATTGATTTTCTTGGGTGATGAGGTGTCTATCCTTTTTATTCAACTATGCTCTTCACCCTTCCTGATCATTCATCATTATTTTTGCATTCATATCTCCACTACTATCCAAAGTTCATTTAGGTAGGCTTCTCTAATAGCTTGAACTGCTTTCCTTTGGATTTTTTGATCTCTGATATCCTTCATCCCATAAATATTAATAATAATCCATATTTCTCTTGTATACCTATTCTTAAGTCTTATCATGAGAACTCCTTTGGTGACTGTCAAGATGATTTATTGGAAAGTATGTCGATGCCAAAAGATTAGAGAGCTTCCTAAAAATCCTTGGGAGGCTTAGGTAGTGTAGTCATATTACTTCTAATTTCTACTTGATATGGTTCTTATTGATTCGAGAGAGAGGTGTTGGTTTCTTGCAGAAATATAACATCCAGTTTAGTTTCTAAAAGCATTATTTTAACAACCAATTATCTAGGGAGGCCATTGAGTCCACTCACATTCCATGTGTGTACTATCATTAGGAATCAATGTTGTACAAAGTCGTTATTGACTTGACCAATCTTGTTTCTCTCAGTTATTCTCCTTGTTGTTGAATCTTTTCTTTGATTTTCTTCTTTCTCCCTACGAAGTTGCATTCTTCTGTCTCTTCTCAATTTTGTTGATGTCGAGAGTTGGTTTTTCTTAGCAAGTCTCGTAATCACATCCTTTGGCTAGTGATGGTCCTGGTTATAACCATGATGGTCTTAGGCCAATCATGGGTAGATATGGGATGGGAGGGTTTTTTTGATCAATATGGAAATAAATCGATTGAAGTGGGTTATTGGGAGGGGGACAAAGGGACTGACTGCGGTCAACTAAATCTACTAGATTGGAATCCTTTGATATTGGAGAGGAGGGAGGGTTTGAATAAAGGGAAATCTATCAAGTCTTCTTTATCCATTGGGTCATAGGGCCTAAGTAGCTCATATTTATTTAATGGGGCTCTCCCATTTGAGTGATTTTTTGGGTTACTTGCTTTTAGTTGGCTTCTTCCTCTATCTTGGGTGTAAGATTTTGTATTTCTCCTTGAGATGGTTATGAATCCTTCTTGATTATTTGTTTGTGTTGTTTGGGTTGTAGTTATTGGGTTTGGTTGACTTTATTACTCAGCCATCATTGTTATATTTGGGTATTGTCTCACTAGGTGACCATATTTATGATATGCTCTGCATATGAAGGGGATTGAATCGTAGTCCACCTATTACCTCTATGAAATCCTCCCCACCCTTAGCTCAATTTTAGTCAAAATTGGTTTACCCATATCCATCTCAACACAAATTCTAGCATACATTGTTATCACCTATCATCTTGAGGATGACATTTCTCTAAAATTCTAGGGGTAGGATGAACAGTTTGAGCCAAATGGGCATTATAGGTGGCTCAATGCATGGGTCAAAATTCAGCTTCCAAGGTTGCATGAAAAGGTCTGCTAGACCAATATTATAAGCCCTCCCCTCAAAATCCTTTTCTCTATATGTAGGTATAATGAATTTTACCATAAAATAACCATCAGGTAGCGAAATTATTTCAAATTCTCCTTAAGGATCCTAATATTTTTTATCCCAATTATAATGGAACTTGTTTGAGGGTCTTAGACCTATAAAATTGGAACTAAGTGCATGGTTGGATCTATAAACAATGTCATTAGCAATTAGTTTCTTAGCTATCTCCAGAATATGGGTAGAGTCGGTTTGGGGAAAACATCCATTTTGCCTCACCTATTCTAGTCCCCTCTCTTTTTTTTAATTTCTTACATAATCTTATGGGCTTATTCTTTAGTATTAACCATTTTTTTTTTGGTGCCTTTAATTGCCCCTGCAAAATTTGGAGCAACTAAAGGGTTCTAAATCACTAGTATTTCATCCTTCATTACTCCCCTAGAACACACACACTCATGTTTTGTACCTTGTGAATTTCCATCAGTAAAATAATCCTAGGGTCAACCATATACTAGTATTTAATAGTTATTATCCAGGAAGATTTGATAATCTATCTTCACATTTGACTTCTATTTGTATTAGTCTAATTAAATATTAAATTATTTTAAACATGTATTTAATTATTTAAAAGTAGAATTGTGTATTATTTTTTCATCTTTTGCCAAAATAACTAGGAAATGAAGATAACCAAGTAAGTTAAATCATTAATTTTATAATGAATTATTTAAAAGCTTAAAAAAACTATATATAAAATGTGGGAAATGAAGCAATTAATTACCATTTCTATAAAATATTAAAGCTTTAATTAATAGTTAATCAATAAATAATAAAACTTTGTCATATTAATTTTTTGGTCACAAAAGTAAATATAACGAAAAATATAAATATATAATAAATTAATCTTATCGAAAAAAAACTATATCTTTTTATATTTTATATCAATTAAAATTAATCATAAATAAATTAAAAACCCACTTAAATTATATATAATTTTTTTCTCATTTTTTTCCATCAAGTTTCCTAATAAAATTTTTAACCTTAAAGGTACATAGTTGTATAAAACACGGTATAGAATCACTTTGGAATCTATTATTGCTTCTACCTCATCCTATTCCTTTTTTTGCAACTGTTGTACCCCTCTTCCATAGGGAAATCTGAAATTATATTTTCATTTTCACTTTTTTTACCTCATGATAAGGATACAAATAAACTACACTAAAATTGGTGATATATTCACTCTTGGGATTTCAATCGCATAAGCATTGGCTACAAATTATTGCAAGATCTTACAAGGTCCAATATTTTTCTACTTGAGCTTGTTATAAGTTCCATGTGGGAACTTTCCTTTCCTCAACTGATTTAAAACCATGTCTCCAACCTAGAATTTGTGTTCTCTCCTTTTAGGAAGGGCTTTTGCTTGTACTTCTATTGATTGACTTGTTATATGCAAATTCAGCTTGTGCTAAGGTAGTATCCCATAGGTTTGGTTTCCTTCCAACCAAGCATCTCAACAAATTCCCAAGGTTTCTATTAATAATATATATTTATCCATTGGGTTGTGGATGATAGGATGAACTAAAACCCAACTTAGTATCCAATTTATTCCATAAAGTCCAACAAAAATGGCCAACAAATCTAATGTTTCTTTCTAAAATAATACTCTTTAGAAACCCATGTAATTTCTCCACTTCTTTGAAGAACAACGTAGCAATATGAGTAGCATAATTTATCTTCATATAAGATTTAAAATATACCATCTTTGAAAATATATCAACAACAACAAAAATAGACTCATTACCTCTTTATGTCCTTGGCAACCCAATAATGAAGTCCATGCTCACATCTTCCCAAGGTCTTTCCAATATAGGCAATGGCTGATACAAACTAGTGTTTTGACTTCTTCCTTTGGCATGTTGATAAAATTTGCAACTTTGCACAAATTTCTTCACATTCACACCCATCCTTAACAAATAATAACTCTTGAAAAGTTGCTCTAATGTCTTATTAACTCCAAAGTCTCCAACTAGACCTCCACTATACTTGTTCTTTATCAAATTTTCTAGCATAGAACCACGTAGTATGCACAATTGTTGCTCCTTGAACAATAATACTTCTTACATGAAATAGTTCAATCATGGAATCCTATTTTTCTTGGTTGGGTTGTTGCAAGATTCCCAAGCCGCCTTATAGTCTACATCATCCACATATAGCCCTCTCATGGAATCAAAACCAACAATCTCTATTCTCATCTCATGCAATAATAAATATCTTTTACTCAATGCATTGGTGTAAGGTACCTAGGATAGGAACTGGATATTATAATTTTGTACTTAATGCTATAATAATTATTTATCTACATGTGTAAATAAGTAGTAATGGTAGATAGTTGAGTATTATTTAATGTAGACAAGAGATTCACATGAAGGCGAACATTATGAGTATTTGGATATCATATTGAGATATAGTGAGGAGTGATTTCCTTCAAATAAGGAGCATTATGGTGTTTCCCTACCTCAAGGATTCGATTTATCTTTTAAAAATATTGGAGTAATTTACATATTTTATCTTATATGAATTGTTCATGAATCCATTTATTTGTTTTCTAGCATATCTATGAGTGCTTTTATATTCATTGATAAGTAAAGTTTTTAATATTTTTTCAACTTGATATTGATTCTTGTGGATTAATAAAGAGGTTATTAAAAATTGACTACCTGATTTATGATACCACTTTTATGCTTCAAAACAAATGAATAACCTTGAAGAAATTCTACCCACTTCATATGCCTTTGGTTTAACTTACCTTGGTTTTTAATGTATTGCAAAGCATGATGATATATGAATAGAACAAACTCCTTCGATAACAAATAATATCTCCACTTCTTAAGAGATTGAACAAAGGTATAAATCTCCTAGTCATAGACCAAAAATTTCCTCTTTGATTCACTTAAATTCTTGCTAAAATAAGCAATGGGCTTATCCTCTTGGCTCAAAATTCCACCTATACTTTTTCTTGCATCACAATCCACTTGGAAAACCTTGTAAAAATCTAGAAAAGCTAGAATAGATTAGTCTATTACCTTCTCCTTCACAATTTGAAAACTCTTTTCTATTGCAACCATCCATTTGAACTCATGCTTACCACCCATGATTGTTTTTGTGATTGGTGCACAAATCCCACTAAAATTTCATATAAAATTCTTGTAAAAACATGACAATCCATGAAAATGTATTTTATCAAACATACCTCTTGGTAGTGGTCAATCCGCAATAGCTTTAATTTTTTTGAGATCCATCCACAAGCCTTATTGTGAAATAACAAAGCCAAAATAAACTCTCTTTCTTCCTAAAGCTACATTTCTTCAAGTTGACCAATAACTTTTCTTATTTTAATCCTTTCAAAATAAATATTAAATGCACCAAATTATATTCTTTACATTTTCCAAATATCAAAATATCATCTAAATAAACAACAAAAAACTTACCAAGAAATGGCTTCAATACCTCATTCATAAATCACATGAAAGTACTTGGTGCATTGGTCAATCCAAATGGCATGACCAACCACTCATACAATCCATCCTTTATCTTGAATATGGTCTTCCACTCAACCCCTTATTTAATCTGGATTTAATGATAGCCACTCTTCGAATCTATCTTTGTCAAGTACTCATCTCCACTTGAGCAATCCATCAAATCATCCATGTGGTAATGGAAACCTGCACTTTATGGTTATCTTATTAATGACTTGAGAATCAATACACATACACCATGGTCCATCCTTCTTGGGTGTTACTACATATAATACTACACATGGGCTTAAGCTCTCTCTAATCATCCCCTTGTCCAATAACTTTTGGAGTTCTCTTTATTTTCTCATTTTGCATAGGTGTAATTCTATAATCTACCTTATTCGGTAAGCCCAATTCAAGAACAAAATTGGGCTTATCCAATATTCCTTATATGATGAAAAATACTCCTTATATGTGTCAACCCATCTGAAAAATCCTCTAAAATAATCTTCTCATATTCCTCCCACAAATCCTTCAATTCATGTGTAATTTCAGTCATCGTGTCTATTGTCCCATCTTCTATGGGTTTAACAATGAAAGCCAAACATAATTCCTTTTTCTTTATTCCCTTCAATAATTGTTCTCTTGTGATTAATAACATTCTAGGATTGTTGTTCACTTCTTCTTTGTACTTAAATGGATTAAATTTGTATCTCTTGTTATCCTTCATAAAAGTGTAGGTGTTATATAACAACCCTCCTTGGTAGAACTCTTTATTGACAATGAACTATGTACCAGTGTGAATATTTAATTGTATAGCTTAATTTAATGATGTTTATATGATTGAATGATTGCATTATTTTGAGCTTGGAATATGGTACTATTGACGTACTTATGGGTGCAATACCATATGCTCTCTCTAGTGGGAACATATGTACCTATAATGAGAGATATTTTATGAAATGATGATGATGACTTATTCATCGATAGCTTAGGGTAACAAAATACCCTTCAAGTAGATGCATTTGCATTTTGTCTATTTTGATATTCATACCATTGGGTTGATAGGTGCTTGTGCAATGAGTCTCCTTAATAGGTTGGTGATAGCACTAGAATATCTTAAAGGAGATCACCTACTTAAGGATAAAACAATGGTGTGTAATATTATTGGTGTGAATCTATGTTGTTTGTGGTATGCATAGATTTTTGTTGGACAAGAATTATTAAGTATTAAGAAATGGTGGTTTTAATACTTTGGAGAAGTAAAGTATTAATTTTGTGACATTAATATTTGGAAAAGGAAAATAATAATTGTGTTTGTACCAAATTTAATATTAGTAATTGAAATTATTAAGTGAATTCTTGAAAATTCTTTTATTATAGCTTGACCTCTAAGGTTTAGTTTCAAATTATATGGCTTGCAATTCAAATTCAACCTTATTTTTTTATTTTGTGCTTGGGTGGCATCTTTATTGGTATAAAGGTGGTGTTAGAGGTAGAGTCTTCTTATGCTTGAGAAATGCAACCTCCTTCATGCAAAGAGAGCACCTTATTCTTTTTGAAAAGGGAGTGGAATGCATGAAGATGGGGGAATTTTTTGACTTTGGGAAGTGAGAGGAAGGATCAAAGGTAGAGAAAAATGAGTAATTAGGAAACAAGATGTCAAACCAAGAGACATTGGATAGATCAATTTTGTTCATGTGCTTTATATAATGTAGGTTGGTGTATGCTATGCTTAGCTTAGTCCTCCCTCATGTGGATATTATTTGTGCATTATTGTTGTTTTATTTAATATTCTCTTGTGCTACCAAGTTTAACCTACATGTTGCTTGGAGGGCATATTGAGTGTTGCTTCTATTGTTTATCCCCTTCTATGTTGAACTTAGATATTGTATGGTCAGTGGTGTGTGTTGTTGTGCTAATGTTGTTCTTGGTTTGTGGGTAGTGGTTATTTTCCCTTCACTCTACCAATCCCTCATTGTTATATCATCAGATAGATTTGTCTTAATTGAGTGCCTCCATTTTACCTTAGCATGTGTGAAGTTCTAAGTTTTAAATCCACATATCTTGCTTTTGGTTGTAGGATGTTGGCTTGAGTCACATTATTTAGTCTCCTGGATCCACCTAACCTATGTTCGAGTTTCGTCTTGCATTCGACCTGTAGGCGTATATTTTGTTGGCTAGGAAACATTGGTGCCATAGCTTAGTCAAGTTAAGTCTTTTAGTTTGAGGCTTTTAAGTTAATCATTTATAAGATTTGTGGAATATTTTTTGGTTTGAAAGTTTGTGTATTATGTTCTCATTTAAGTTTTTGCTTTATTATGGAATATAGCTTTAAGAAAAGATAGACCTTTCTTTGATTGTTTATGCTAAGGTAGATGTGGCCTTAAAGTGGTAGCTAATTATTTGTTTATGCTTTAGTTCCATTATAGTCTTGAAAATAAATATGGGAACCTTTGCTTAGTAAAGAAAATGTTGTTAAGTGCAATTTGAAAGTTGAATTTATAAAGGTTTTCTTTAAGTTTTATGCTTGGATTTTAGAAGTGAATTTTCTATGATAATGGTTATTCTCTTCTATAAGTTGGTTTATTGTATGTTGGTTTTGAAAGAGAAAATATGAAATGAAACCTGAGATGTTTGTGAGTTAAGAGATCATTATAAAGAAAAGTATGATATTCTCTTTTATAAGATGAATTTCTGTATGATGTTTTTTGGAAGAAAAACTATATAATGATTCCTAGGACTTTTGTGAGTTAAGGGATCATTATAAAGAGAAGTATGAGATTATCTTTTATAATATGGATTTTTGGATGATAGTTTTCAAAGAGAAACTCTATAGCAATTCTTGAGACTTTTGTGAGTTAAGGAATCATTATAAAGAGAAGTATGGGATTCTCTTTATGTTGGCTTGTTTATATTATTTTTTTATGCATGGTTATTTGTATAAATAGAAAATGGTATGGTTTAAGTTGCATTGCATTTAGAGTTGTCCTGATCCCAAAGTATTTATCATGAGTCATGGGTGGTTCCCTATCATAAAGAAGCTTGCAAATATATGGATAACTTGAAGATCCTTGGTGGATGGCTTCATAGAACTTTGAATGTATAGTTGTTGTGGAAAAATAAACGCTATGTAAAAGAATATTTTGTTCAATGAAGTATTGTAAACTTGATTATTAAAAAAATTGAGAGATTATGTTGCTTTAATGATATCTTGGGTTTTTTACATTAAAGTGATTTTAGTAATATTTTATTTGGATAGTTAGTATAAACTTCAATCAATTGTAGGAATGCATCTTTATGTTAGATACTTGGTTTATTATGTTATAGCATTTATGTTATAGAGAGTGCATATTTTGAAGCTTATACCAAGCATTTGAGTTAGCAAAATGTGGCTTTATTTAAGAGGTATCCTTGTTTGTTTCTAATAGCATTTTGAATGAATGGATTATGACTTGATTTAAAGTGCTTTTGATATGATGTGATGTTGTGCTTTACTTTAGAATTTTGTTTTAAAGTACAAGAATTATTTAAGATAAGATTATCTTGGGGTGGTTAGAATATCTTATGGACCCGATTCAAATAAATTAAAGTCCAATCTTGGTAGGAATGAATGCAATACCTAGGTAGCCATGAGCCTAGAAGAAGTTGCAAGAATACAATAACTAGGGACCCATTAACCTAGAAAGAGTTGTGTGCATTCAATAGCCATTTTTATTATGAATTCATTGCACCTTGAATGAGAAGGCTCAGGTGTACTTCAACTAAAAGTTGTGGAACCACTCATAAGATAACAATGGTGATACCTTGAACATGTAGGATCAGGTGATCATGTTTATTGTTAGTGAAGTGGTAATGACCCTAGTTAGCCCATGGAGGTGTGGTTACTAAGCACCAAGTCTCTACACCTTATTAACCTACCTAGATGTATTTAAAGTAAGGTTAGGAAATCCATACATTATGGTAACATTATCCTATGATAATGAGGGTATGGGAAATGTGGAGGACCACTTTTGACCTCCTAAATGTGTAGGTTTAGTAAGGGAAACCCAATAAACCATTAGATTTGGCCACTACTACCCACTAAGTATCATCTATAGTGACTTGGAACTCAAATGTGGTGAAGCCTTGTATGCTAGAAATATAAAAGAAGGGTTTTCCCCTTGTGAACCTTTTCTTGTAATAATTTTTTTTTAAAATGGATTGGTAGTTTGGGTTGTTATAGTTGGTATTAGAGCTCTAGGTCATAGGGCTAGAAGCTTTCATGGAGTGTGCCTAGGTTGAGCCTTGACTTGATGTGAAACTTTGGGTTTGGCACCTTGCAGGAAGGTAAGTGTGACCTTGATCATTATCAATTGAGTGATAATATTTATGTTAGTTCATGAGGAGAATGGGCCAATAGATTGTAAGTAAAAATTGAGGGTGAATTTTAAATTTCTTAACTTCTTTTTATGGATAGAGATGACACTTTTTCAAAAAGGAACTCCATAAAAGAAAATCAAGATGGTTGTACAAGGAGTAAGTGCGGTACAAAAGCTCAAAAAAATTAGGGACCCTAGTAAAAAAACTAGGAGAGAAGTGACTCCCAGTAAGAGGCTTGAGATGGAAGTAAATCCTAATAAGAACATCGAGAAAATAATTGGATCTAATGGGAGAGCAGAATATCTCTCCTCCATAGTGAAGTTGCTTCAAGAGTGATTAGAACAGTAACAAAAATTGATAGAAAAATTGATCAATAAGGAAGCTAGTGCTAGAAATATAGAGGGTAGGAAGGAAGAGGACCTTGTCAGAAGAGGTCAAGAGGGCAAAGCCCAAATAGAAGTTGAACTGATGAGAGACCTTAAGAATGTGAAAGTAACCAAATTTAATGGAAAAGAAGGGGATATAGTCGAGTTATGGCTGAAAGAGTTAGAAACCTTATTTTCCATGAAACGTTACTCCTCTAAAACATAGACTATATGGGCTACCCTTCATATTCAGTGTAGCTCTAGAATGGTGGGACACATTTATTACAAGCTAAAAAATCCAAGCTACAAAACTTAAGTGGGATGATTTCATGGGGGCTTTTAAGAAAATGTTTCTTTTAGAACAATTTTATGTAGATAAGTTTGAGGAATTATCTATGCTTCAACAAGGATCACTATCAATAGAGGTGTATTTCTAGAGATATGTGAAACTTTTGAAGTATGTGCTAGAGTATGAGAACAATGAACGCTTGAAGGTGCATAATTTCATTCTAGAGATATATCCTAAAATAAGGACAGTGATTAATCTGATTAAACCTTAAACTCCGCAAGAGGCTTATGACTTGGCTAGACATAAAGAAACTAATATCCAAACCAAAAATTATTTCTTCAACTTGTAGACATGAAAATGCACCATGCAAACAAAATTAAAAAGATATGACCAATGTGTATTAATCAATGATGAGTCTTTTGAGTACAACACAATCCTATTAGAGAGCTTTAACAATGTATAGAATATTTGAATACAAAGGGGGTGACCCCATTTTACAAGCAATCTTCCTTGGTGCAATCTCTTTTCATACAATAATCAAGTTGTGGGTGTGTTTGTCTTGTGCTCCTCGAATTACCCTAGTGTTTTTCCAGCTACTTCACACCTGTGCATATGCTAAATAATATTGGATTAGTAACATTTGAGGGGTTTTCATTGCATCAGACCCTTGCCAAATCCAATGCAATAAAACATTACAAAACTCATGAAATGACCACAAAACATCAATGAAATTTTACAATACTAAAAAATGTAATGTTTTATACCTTCATTTACCTTCCTGATGTCTAGATGCTCTATCTAATATATCTCTAGGTAACAGTCAAAGACGGTTGACACTATTTAACCAGAGGTGATGGTTGATATCATGTGGTAGAAGGGACAAAATGCTTTTGTTGGAGGGTTCTGGTGGTGTCCTAGGGATTCCTTGGTGCAGATGTGATGGCAAAATTTCAACTGGTCTGAGCACAGTTACTAGTCAAATCTTGTTTGATCTCTCCAAGAAAACTCCATGGCTTCCATGGCTGAACTCTTCAAGATCTATGGTGATGGAAGATATAATCTCTAAAAGTAGTAGGAAAATTTGGTAAAATTTTGGCAGCATAATAGTGTCTTCTCTTCCTCTCTTGCTAATAATGGAAATGGAGGATATTTATAAGATTTTGGTTAGACGAGGAGTAGGTGACATGGAGGGGATGTGGCAGCCATGTGGGTGTGCAAATGCCAAGAAAATATGGGGGATTCCACTTGGAAGAGTGTGCACCCTCCAAATTTAATGGCTTTGGGTGGAGTGAACTCTCACCCACCCAAATATCATAAATTGGCCTAGGAAAGAGTGAGGGACATGGGGACATGTGTGCCTTGGGAGCTGCTCATGGGATTTTTAAATTTCTAAAAAGGTGACATGGAGGGTGAGGAGGACTAACCCATTAAATTAGCCAATTTAATTCCTTTTGACTTGGAGTTTTTTCTTGCATTTTTAAATTACTCAAATTTGGAGGGAAAGTGGGTGGGGAGACAAGGTGGATTAAATGAGGGCTGTATGTGGGGATTTTGGGCATACCTAGGGATTTGGGGGAGATTTTTAAATTAGTGTGCATATCTCCTAGGGATTTGAAGGAGAGCTTAATATGGTATTAGAGGCAAATGAGGGACTTAATGGAGGAATTAAATAAATAATAAGGATTATGAGAACTTTGAGGGGAGGAATAAATAAGGGGAATTAGGTATAAATTAGGATATTAGGGAAGCTAAGAGAAGGATTAAAGGAATTAAGCAAAGTAGGAGAAAATCAGGGGGAAATTAAGGGAGATTGAAGAATTTAGGAAATTAGTGGAAAAGGGGAAATTAGAAGAAAATAAAAGATTTAGGGAAACCTTAGGAGAACCTAGGGGAATTTTAGAGGAAATAGATAGAATTAAGAAGGCTAGGAGAAATTTAGATGAAATTAGGGAAATTAAGAGGAATAAGAGGGAAATAAGGGATCCGAGTCAACTAGAGAGGAGAAAAGATAGATCCAAAGAATTTAGGAGGAATTAGAAGGAATTGAGAGGAAATTTAGAGGAAAGAAATAGAAATTAGAGGAATTAGAAGAAATTTGATAAGATTGGAAATTAGCAGGAAAATGGAAGAATTTGGGGAAATTTAGACAAATTAGAGAGGTGAAATGGAAATTTAGGGAATTTGAGTGAATTTGGGCGAATGGTGATGGTTTTGTGACAATTTGGGGTTTTTGGTGGTTTTGTGGAAATCTGATTGCAAATGACTAAAATTTGGTTTCTACAGATGCCTCCTTTTGTACCACGTTGCATGAAACACATTGTAGTGAAAAACAACAGACACCTGATTCATTGGATGAACATTTTTTTGTTGTCCCAACAAAAAGGAATTAAATAACCTTTCCAAATTTTAGATTTTTATACCCCCTCAATCAGCGAGCTGGAAAAATATAGAATGGAGGATGATGGGGAGTCGATTAACAAAATATGGATGAAAAAAAAAGGAATATGGTGTGGAATAATGGAGAAGTGATTACAAAATGGGGGTGGTAAGTGAACTTAAGGAGGGACAATTCTCTAACTGTTGGCTAACCATCAACACTAGTTGGTGATACAATAGGCTAACTATCAGCTACAGTTGGGAGCACACTATCTAATTGTCACTAATAATTATAGGTATGCAGGTGACTGACATTGACGGTTGGAGGTGGGCAGATGAATGGGGGCTATAAATAGGTGTTACGGGTACTATTAGATCCATTTGCACCTAACGGGAAAAGGAAAAAGAGCAGGAGCAAGGTGAAGAAGTGATATGGTAGGGGAGAGCTCAGCATGAGAGTTAGACGGAGTACAAGGAAGGTATGTAGCATGGTGCCATTTTTTTACGTTGTTTAGATACCTTTATTTAGATATGAGAGTGTTTTGTTTTGTATGTTTTTGTTGTTTTGTTGTTTTTGTAGGTTTTTTTTTAAGAAAGGAAAAAGAAGAGGAAGGGAAAAAATTGAAATGAAAACGAAGGGGAAGGGATTTTTTTTTTAAATTTTTCGGTAATATTTTTTATTGGTTTTAGTTTTTTTATAATGTCTTTTTTTAAATGTTGATGGTTTTGAGAGTGGTTTTTTTATATTTTGATGGTTTTTTTATACTTTTGTGATTGATTAGTTTTGATGTTTTTTTAATTTTTGGAATGTCTTGATGTGGATGTGGTGGGATTTTTAAAATTGTGGTATGATGTCATGGGTGGATGGTTTTTTGTGCAGTTGAAAATATTGCAGGTATGATATCGGTTTAGCCTAGATTTTCTTGAGATTAGGGATGATATGAGTGATGACGACTAGGAGTGGTTGAGGGTGATTGGATTGGATAAGGCAGCTCGGTAGAGACCGTTTGGATAAATATAGCTTTTTTATCAGCCCTTATGGAGCGATGGGATCTTGATAAAGGGATATTCCACCTCCCTATAGGGGATATGATGATGATGCTAGAGGATATCTCCCAGATATTCTAGTTATCAATGGAGAGCCTTCTTATTTATGTGGCAATGGATAGTATGGATGTGATACCTTTGGTATATGGTGAGGGTTGGAGGGATGTGAAGGTGGGCCATGGAGGAATCCATACTTGGAGTAGTACGAGAGGGAGAGGCTAAGATTGAGACATGTAGTACTCATGTTTTTTATCTTGAATGTGGTTTTACCAAATCCTTAGGTGGAATATTCCCATGGAATCTGATAAAGCTTGTTTTTGACCTGGTGGAGACACCAATAATGTATGCATGGGTACCAGTATTACTAGCTTAGATATATGATGAGGTCTATGAGGTGTGATGACAAGGGTAAAAAGTATTGGGATGTAGCCTTTTACTACAGTTATAGGATTGGAAGAACTTTAGCATGTATCACCCCAGATTATGTGGGAAGAAAACTCAAGAGGTAAACATAAGAATGGCACAATGGATGTTAATTGCATTCAAAAGAAACATATTTATAGGCATGTCTTCAAGGAAGCATTTAATATGCACGATTCGTGTCAATATTAAATGTAATACATGATCCGTGTCAATATTAAATGCAATACAATACTAATCCCTATCATTCCTCCCCACTAAGGAAGCATTGGTTCCCAATGCGTACAAGTGTTGAAGAGAAATATGAAAAGCAAAGGAGTGGTGGGTGCACCCAAAAATGCACTCCTGTAAAAAAGAGAAAGACCAATGATGAACTAGAGCAAGTCTTCAAAAAATAGAAAATAGATGCTAGCACTGAGTCGGGCTCGGAAGAACCTTTCCAATGACTGTAAATATTGCTATGCTGGTGGATGGCTGAAGAGTCCCTTGATTCGATAGGAGAAGAAAACAGCAGGTGATGTGGCAAAAAAATATCAGTGCAAAAATTAAGTGCAATGGAGCGGAATTTGAGGCAATGGGTAAAGCAAAAATTCAAGGGTAGTGGTCAACACAAGGTGCAAAAATCAGCGATGGAAGTTATGGATTAAATTTAATTTAATTATGGGTTTATGGATGATTGGATTAAATTTAATTTAATTTAATTTAATTATGGGTTTATGGATGATGTGAATGGGCAACGGTCAATGGAGATGGAAGTGATGGATTAAATTAAATAAATAATTATGGGTTTATGGAAGATGTGAATGGGCAATGATCAATGGAGAATATTTAATTTAACGCATAATTATGGTATTTAAAAATAAGTGTGATATTAAATATTGTAATTTTAAATTTAATTTAATTTAATTTAAAAATTTCTCCAAGGGAAAGGGAGCAACGACTATTGTGGAATGACAACGACTAATTTGATGGCAACATGGGCAAGTGGCAAGTGGCAGGCATGTTTGACTAGTGATAACAACTAGCAACCAACACGGGGTGAGAGGGGGAGGCCATGGGGGTGCATAGGTTGGGGGAGGCAGATTGAAAACCCAATAAAAACCAGTGGCTAGAAGGATGGAAATGGGGCCTAAAAATGGGTAGTTGGTGCTAAAAATAGAAATCCATTGTCAAAATGTAGGAAAGACAAACGAGTGCCATGGGGAAGGATCTTGACACTGTGGAATCTTGTCAAAAAATAACAGATTAGTGGAATCTTGAGAACAGTGCTAAAAACATAGATCCGGAGACCAAATAGGAGATGCATCGAGAGTAGCAACAATGGTTGGAGCTTCGTTGTTCGAAAAACTTTATGATTGTTGACCTTCTTCATCATAGAGATACTAAAATTTTTTGGCATATTCTTCTTTCGAAAGATCAATTGTATACAAAAATTCAATATTGTTAGCAAAATCGTCTGAAAGTTGAACAAGTTTTCCTTTAGCAATTATTTGAACAATATCTTATTTCACAGCATGAACATGAGCAACAGTGGCCATTTTAGTGAGTCTTAGCTAGTGTGCTTTGTTGGCAAGAAGAATTTTATCAGTAACAATCATGGCAAGAAGAATTTTAGCTTGGATCTATTGGATTTCTGCAAAGAGATCCCTAAGTCAGCGAGAGACCTCATTGAGTGAAAGCTCGAGGTTTGACATCATGGTGTTGAACATGAAAACTATAAAGAATGCAGATCAAACCGAGTAAAATTTAAAAGACCACACAATAGTGTGAGCTGAGGATCGAGGATCAGAGAGACCCCAGCTATGAATAGGATCAAGTACATCAGCTGAGTAGAGATGTGGATAGCAATGGTTGTGGAAAGCAAACAGTGGGAAGATTGACCTCACTTGTGTTGGAAACTACAAAAATAAATATAGATCAGATCAAACAAAATCAAAAAGACTACATTGTAGTGTGAGCTAAGGGTTGGGAATTAGAGGGACTCTATCTACCTAAGCTTTAGGAGTCAGAGGGACCCTAGCTAGCTAAGGGTCAGGAGTCAAAGGGAACCCATCTAAGAGTTCTCAAAAACATGAGTGCTCAAAAGTGTTCATGATAGGAGAAAGAGCGTTCTCCCATAAAGATCCAGGGGTTGGATTTCTCATTCCATTCTAAACCAATATGGTCTCAGGAAGAGGATACTTTCCAAAAACCCTTGCACCTTGCTCTAATACCAATGATGTGGGAAAAACACTCAAGAGGAAAACACGAGAATAGCACAATAAAAATTGTTAATTGCATTCAACAAAAATATATTTATAGGCATGTTTGCCTTTACAAGGAGACATTTAATATGCACGATCCATGTCAATATTAAATGTAATACATGATCTATGTCAATATTAAATGTAATACAATACTAATCCCTATCACCAGAGGATTAACATGTGAGAGAGAAGCAGGGAAGCCTTATGCTATACGATGGAAGAATGACAGGGAGGCGATATATTTGATCACATCGAAGATATGGAGAGTACTATAGGGGCATGCGGGTAAGGTTAGGGGCTAACCAGGTGATATGGATATTACTAAAGGAGCATGTAGGTAGAATGGTTAAGTCATGGGATGAGTATGGGGTGAACTTGACTTGTATGAGATAGGATATATTGGTGATAGGATAACATCAGTTAGAGTGTGAACTAATTCAATTCACACATATTATGAGATAGTTTGGGCTGACACAAAGGTACAAAACCCACCTATGATTTATAGGAGGTAGGGTGATGAGCTAAATTTTATGGCACCATAGATAACACCACTAGAAAAGGAGGTAGATGAGGTGATGGATATACCGATCATCAATGATGAAGGGACAACTACATATTATGGCACCTGGTGGATAACAAAGTGGTAGGAGCTAGCTACATGGATGGAGGAGGTAGTGGGTGGGGATGGAGATGAGGGGTAATCTAAGGAGGTAGAGCTTGAGGAGATCAAGGAGCCACTAAAATAATGAGTGCATAGTATGAATAATAGTGGAGCAAGGACCTCAATACAGGATGAGGAGGACACGGGGGTCATGGATGGTGAGATGGGCTTAGAGGAGGTCAACATCATGGAGGTTGTGGAGGAAGTTGAGATACTATAGGAAGAGCCCAATATATGGTGAGGGTGAGGCAAGGAATAGTAGGTGACACTCCAGGAAAATCAAGACAATCTAGAGAAAAGTGGGTATAGCTTACAATAGAAAATATATGATGACTTAACTTCTAAAGTAGGTACAAGAGGAGCAGATGGTTGGGGCTATCGATCAAGAGGATTTGTAGTCATGGATAGATGTGATGGTAGCAAGGAGGAATCATGTATGATAGGATCAAGATGTAGTATATGCAAAGAGGGATGAGCTACAATTAGATCTAGAAGAGTTATAAGAGCAACTGAAGGAGCTTTACAAGTAGTAGACGAAGAGGGGAGATGAGGTTGTCATGAACACACTACGAGCAAATATTGGAGTGATACAAGAATAGGTAAGGATGATAGAGTACCAATTTTATTTAGAGATAGCATACATGAGGGTCTTGGAGGATCAATTGATGGATATGAGGATAGTGATACCAACATGTCCATCTTATTCATGGATAGAGTTCAGTCAATAGAGCGAAGGTTTGAGGGTGATGCCAGTACAATAGTAGGTGCCACACTTTAGGTAGCCCACAACTTCACAAGCATTAGGTGTTTAATCTTTGAATAAAAGGTTGAGGGAGCATCGAAGCATGAGTGAGCAGTAGCATGAGGGGATGGGGTGGAGTGACTAATTGAGCAACTAGTGATGTGATTGTGTATTTGGAGGGTGACAAGTAGTGTAGCAATTTTGTATATACGATGAAGATGAGCTTAAGGGCTTAGTTATATATAGTCTGTAGGAAATATTATGGCAATGTACTCTTATTTGAAAGATATATATATGATGAATTTTTATTAGTTATATGTGTGTGATGTGTGTGAATGAATTGATATGATGTTGTGATTTGAATTGGTAGTAAATTATGATGTAGGATGATGGTATATGGATTAGATGATATATATGGTATGCATAAAATTACATTATTAAGAAACAAAAATGGATATATCTATGTGTATTTGATGACTATATAAGGGATAGATAGATATGGATAGACTTGTTTTTTGGTGCTTAATCAAGGGCCTCAACATGGCCGTACTAACCTTATTGTGAGACAAATGGTAACGTGGGATGCAAAATATGGATAAATGAAATGAAAGAATGAAAAATACATATGAGACCACTTGTTAGTTCCTATGTCCTAAAAATGAAGGATATAAATGTGCTTTCAAGAGACTCAAGCACCCTAGTGACCTTAATCAAACTCATCTAGTAATCAAGCAAACCCACAAAGATACTAAAACCACCCTAGGGAGCCAAGTATCTCAAGGACCAATTGTGTGTGTAGTGAATGTTCATTATCGATTTTGAGTAAGGTTGGATTAATCGCTTGTGATTTACACCAATAATATATCTCACCCATGAGCATACATAGGTCTATATAAAAGGTCGCTAATGTGACTGATATTTCACCACATGGAGGGTTTACTCCACTGCCTGTCAGGTGTCTATAGCCCCAATGGAGGTTAACCCCATGATCTAATGACCTAAGAATTCTAGGGATTCAATATTTTTATTTGCACTCTTTTTAGTCTTTTTGCACTTGTCCTTTTTCCAATTCTTAGGGTTAGATTATATGCATCATAGGGTGAGCACGAAAAATCATTTGCTTTATGGCAATATTGACTCATGATTTTGTCTTTCCTAAGAACCAAAATTTGATTAATGTGTGATACATGTGCATGGTCTGAAAGGGAAATTGAGTTAACCAGGAATGATCTATAGCTCTTCAAGACTAACTGATGTTTGATAGAGGTTGATTGAAACACTAGGAATGGTTGATTTACTGAAATAACTTGGAGATTCTTTGAACCAGATATTGCAAAAAACAAGGTATCGTATGATCGATGAAAGCATATACATAGTGATGATAGTGAGTAGATGTGAGCAAAGTGAGCATTGCGGGAATAGAATTGCAAAAATTCAAGACCACTATGACTAGGAATACACCCTTGATTAATGCAATAAAAGCTAACCAAACCAACTAAACAAAAGTGAGGCAAATGAGGATTGACGCATGTGAAAGTAAATGTGCGAAAAGGTGGAAATTATGGCTATGAGTGCAAGCAAAGGAGAGATAAAGGGTGAAGGAGAAGAAGAAAAGGAAGACAAAAGAGGGGAAAGCAAAAGTGAAGGCAGAAGGAGAACACATCGGTCTAGGGTACGTAGCTACTTGAAGCGTGATCGTACAACAAGGAGTGATGTGCAAAGGAAGAAAGTGAGAATAAATGAAGGGGGAAGGGAAATAAATGCAAGTGAAATGTGTGCATGCATGAGTGCAATTTTGTTCTTCTCTTCTTATTTTTGGGATGAGGGAGATTCGATTGATATTCTTTATTTTCACCTTACCATTTTTCAATGTTCATCAGAGTGTATTATGAGATCTCCAATACTGTGTGCGTGTGTTGATATCATATCGATACTTGTTGCCTTGTAGTACTTTGAGGAATGGTTAGATGAAAATAAGGATTGATAGTTATGATAGGTGATGAGTGATCTGGTTGCAAAAGAGAAAGAACAAGAGTCAATGGTCATATTTAATGTTCAACCAACTAATATACAATATCTACTAGTGCTTGTGTTCATAACTCCAGTATTATGTTGTTTATGGAAGACATTGGAGATGATTTGGATGAACACAAAGGATGGTGAAACCTCTATTCAAAGTTGAATATCACATGCAAGTAAATGAGAAATTAATTGTGTGTGGCTTGTGGATGTGATGAGTGAATTTGTGTGATTTTTTATTTTTATTAATTTTTTTTAATAGATCATGCCTAGAAGGCTCTCAAGTGAACAATTTTAATGGGCTTAGGCTCCTCAACTTTATCTAGGGTAGCAACCTTGTAGGCTCATGTCTTGAATTTATGCTTAACAATAAATGGACCTAACCAGTTGGCAGTAAACTTATCATTAAGATGCGAAGGTAGATGAGAGTTTTGTTGATTTTCCTTGAGAATGAATCAAGGAAATCATGTCATGCTCACCCGCTTGGAATTTGTGTAGATGAAATTTAGAATTATAGGATCACTTAACCCGATCTTGATTAACGTGAAGATAATATAGGGCATTGATTCATATTTTATCAAGAATAGTAAATTGATCAAGTCATGCTTATCGAGCTCAGTCATCATCCATGAATTGTTGTGAAGAAATGTGCAAGAGTATCTTGAGAACAAGGGGCATGATGGCTTCAGCTCCATAGACTAAATAAAAAATGGTTACCCCTGCCCAAAATAATAGGAATCTGAATACACACTTCTTAGGATTAAGTCTCATGTTGTTCTCAAGAAGTCGATCGAAAACTTTGCGTAGCATGTCAAGGTATCTAAGATGAGTTTTAGACTTTACCAAAAGATCATCCACATAGTCTTTGATAATATTATACATATAATCATGGAAAATTTATGTCATAACATGCTAATAAGTAGCTCCCATGTTTTTTGGTCCGAATGGCATGACCTTGTAGAAGAATGACCCCCAAGGTATTGTAAATGATGTTATATGTTTGTTTACAGGACTAACACGAATTTTATTATATCCTGAGAAGCCATTCATAATGGAGACTATTCATGGACAGAAGTGGAGTCTACAAGTGTGTCGATGTTAGGCAAAGAAAATTCATCTTTAGGGTATACTTTATTCAAATATTGAAAGACAGTGCATACACAAATCCCTCCATTGGGCTTACTGAAAGGCACCATTTTTGAAATCTACTCTAGATAGTCAATAGTTGAATGAAACTCACATCCAAGAGTTTTTGGAGTTCTTGCTTGACCATAAGGGCCACAGTAGGGTTTTCATAATTTTTGGTTAATTGGCTTAGCATCAGGTCACAAGGTAAGATTGTCGCCTAGACCAGGCATGTCCTTGTAAGAAGAAGCAAATACTTTCTTATATTCATTCAAAAGGGTAGTGAATTGTCCTCTTTATTTGAAAAAAATGCCTTTGCCAAACTTTATGATCTAGGGGTTCAAAGGGTCTGTGCTAAAGTCTACATCGATGGTGTCTTCAACAAAAAAATGGGAACCTTCTTCTAACTAATGCATAGTGGGAATAATATGGATGCCATTGATGAGGTTAATAGGGATCAGTTGTTCAGAGTCAAGGTTATCTTGTAAAATGGACAAAGTGAGAGGGGAATGAGGAATGTACTAGTTGGATTCATGAATAAGTTGGTTAGAAATAAAGAAGTTAGAGTGGGAAATGGGGAGGAAAGGCAGTTGAAGATGATGAGACTAGGGTCAAGTTGAATGAGGTTAGAAAGGTGATTGGGATCATAGAGTGAAGCAAAGAGGTCAATGGAAATCATGTTAATATGAGGGAGAAAGTAAGGTGGTAGATTAGAATTTGAGTTTCCATTCTCACAAGGGAGAATTTGGGTTGTAATCGAGGGATGAGGATGAGGTTGAGTTTGTGGTAATTGGATAGGTGGGTCTATGCATTCCAAATGGAGGAGGATAGGAATGATCGAGTGAGGGATGGAAAATATATGTAGGTAAAAGTTACCATCATCTATGGGATCTATTATGGGAATGATGGGGGATGAGTCCTCTTAAGAAGTATCAAAAACCACTAAAAGTTTCTCAAATAGTTCATCAAGTTCATCTCTTGAAGCATCCAAGGGGATAGCATTAATGGTGGTGACTTGGGGAGCATCATCAAGTGAAAGGTGTGTGGATTCAAAATTGAGGTAATCCTCATAATTATTATTCTCGATATTGAGAGTGATGCATTGAAGCTCATCTACAAGGAGGATAGTTGAAGAAGAATTATTGTACCCTAGACTAGATCTGTCAAGAGAAAATTGGTAGTGGGGCTCATGAATTCCATGAGTGCCTTGCTTGTAGCAACTAAGACTGTATCCTTACAAATTAAAACATTGAAATTATAACATGGTAAAGGATGGGTTCAACAAAAAGTTTGCATTGCCACAAAATGGTGATTTATATTCTCAATGAGAATGTGGATCGAAAGTAGTGTCAAGTCCCCCATATACAAAATTAATATGATTAAGGTAATAACCCATAAAATAGACCGCACCTATGGCTATAGGAGGGTCTCATGGATGACCATAATCTCTAACTAACTCTATAATCACTGTGTGAAAGTGAATTTTTGAATAAATACTCACCTATACTAGGATTAGTCATGTGAATTACAACTTGAGTAGGTGAAGGTATAGATGATGAATGGAATGGTGTTTCATCGATGACCAGGAGTAGTGGCTTAGATAAAAGAAGCAAGAAATTTGCATGGCAATGTGAGTGCCCTCAAGGATGGAGAGGTATGGGTGAGATACATCTAGAGGATGTGGAGGTTCAAGTTGGGTGGAAGGAGAAATGGGTGAGAGAAATGGTGGTGGACACCAAAAGGGAAGATGATATGGTAGGGGCTAGGTGAAGTGATGTGGTAACTTGTCCAATGATCAAGGATAAAAGTGGATTAGGTTGTGTTGTAGGGGGAGTGACTTCAAAAGTCATCACTATGGGGGGAGTGGTGGTGGGGTATAAAGTGTTGGATGTGTCTCATCCTTTGCAGAGGAAGTACTATATGGCAGGACCCTGCTTCGGTGGTCCCTCTCAGAATTTTTGGGTCCTATTTTTCTAGAGATATTATCAGAGCTATTTTTAGAGGTGTTGGTGGGATTCCCATGATTTGTGGGTATGGGTGGTTTTATTCCATGGTATTATAATACCATATTGTGGTTTAGGGTTGTAAGAGCTTCATTTATATTGATTGTAATGTCCCATTATGGAAAAGGAGTAAATAATAATATCAAAGGAGGTGTGGCTCTTGTTTGCTGGATTAGCCCATATTGGGTAAACCAGGGTAAATCGCGTGTGTTCTATGTGCATGATTTATTGTGAGTTGTTATTTTCTTCTGATTTATTTATTTATGTATTAATTATTCTAGAATAAGTTTGGGTAGAACTCTTCATAAAGGTGGAGTGGAAACTGGTATACTGGTTAATGATGGAGGTATAGAGGCTGAAGTGATAGGCCTAGGATATCAGGTATCAATGGAAATAGATCTATGGTGATAGGGAGCAATAAATATGGAAGGATGCAATGTAGGGTAGAACAACATGGGCAAGAGATGAGGGATAGAAGATGAGGTTCTAATAGTAACGACAAATATGGAGGAGAGATGAGGCTAGGCAAAGTGGTCTTGAGATGGTGAAGGTTGATGGGAATGAAGGGACTGAGAAAAAATGGGAGGATTGTGATGATGATATGGGTGTTGATAGGGAGGGGCATAGATGGAAAGCAAAGAGGAATTATGGGATGAATGTGAGGGAACAAATGGAGCTTGATGCACCAAGGATTATGAAGTATGGATGGACTGATTGATGGGATAGGGAGTTGGTTGACAGGTCATGATAATGATGGACAAATAGGTGGAAGGCAAGGGGGGCTCATATGGTTTGGAGATCATATTGCGAAACTTAAATGGCTCATCATCAGTAGGGATGCAATAAATGTGATTCTAATGGACATATTTAAGGCAATGGTGTAAGGTTAAGGGTATGCATCATATATCCCCGATCCATGATTTGACAAGATGCATATTGTATTGCATATCTCCCTCAAGGATATTAGATAGCATGTGAATGGTCTTCACACCAACCTAGATAGGTACAATAATGGTTCTAAGCATTTACCACAAGACATCATTGAATATTTGAAGAGTGAATGTGGAAGCGATGACATGGGAGGGTGGAAGATTGAGGTGTTGGAGAGAAGTCAAGGTGGTGATGTTGATGAAGGAGCCAATGTCAACCAACACATGTTTAAAGGGCTTTCGATCTATGTGAGCCAAAATATGTAGAGTTAGATTATATAATTCAATTTGAATAGCTTTAATCTTATCGTCATAAAATGTAATTGATGGCTTCATACATGTTTGAGTGCTCCCCACAAAATTAGCAAAGGTATTTGAGTCATGTGTTTGACATTTTATGGACTTGAGGATGTCCATCAATACCTCTCGATGCAGGAGAGACTGTTGAATAAGTCTATAGATCAAAATTTTGGTAGACGTCAGTTTGAGGCTATGGGTGAGATGACTCAATAAAATGATTGATCATGGAGGGGGCACTATGATATGAATTGAAGGAGGTGGCATGAGTTGTGCTAACAATATTGGCTAGGTAGGAGGCATATTGGAGGGGTCACTTGGTTGTTGTGGTTGATCAGAGTATCTTTGATTTTGAGTGGCCACATGGATCATACCCAAAAAACCTTGATAGTATGGGATATTGTTAATATGATTTGCATGATTAGGAGGCATAGTCAAAGTTTACACCCCACTAGTCGGTTGTATTGTCCCATACTAAAGCAAGGGAGTTTGATAAATACCAAGTTTTTGGTTAGGGGGAGCAAGAGGGTTATCAACTTGAATGGTCCTTTTCAATTAGATCTTGCACCAAGTGTTTTAATAGAATGCAATCATTGATATCATAACCCCTATAGCAATGAAAGACACAAATGTGATGCTCCTTAAAGTATCTAATTTTAATTTTGTTAGGATCCTCTAGCCTAATTTGTTAAGGAGATCACTTGTATCTCAAAGTTTTTGGAAAATGGTCGAAAGTGACTTAGAGAGGGGTGAAATTACGAGGGGGCTAGGGGTTGGAGGGTATTACTCACTTATCAGCCTGATTGAGGTTTTGGATTTTGGTGGGTGGCAATATGACTTGATATGTTGGCTGAGATGGTGGATATAAGGGTTGTTGAGAGGGTTGCTATGATTGAAGTTCTTGATTAGAAGGGGCTGACATAGTCAACACCACTTGATTAACTTGAGTGGGCTTGGATTGCTTATTAAAATTATCTTTAGTATTTTTTTAGGCCACTATTTGTTCTTGATCTTGATCTCACCTTCTTGTATTTTTATGTCTTCAATGATTTTGGTTTGGGTTAAAGCTTCCTCGATTGTGTGATATTGTTGGAGTTGCAATAATAAAGATATGGATTATGAGCAACTTTGTGTAAACATTCAAGTTAGCTTGGTCATGTGAAAGGTGAAGATAAATTTGGTTATCATTGCTCTCCACCTAGATCCATAATCTAATATGGGTTCATATTTGAATTGGTGAAGACTATAGAGATTTTTTAATGTGGTCTTCTTTTTGACATTGAGCAAGAAGCATTCCAAAAAGATATTGGCCAATTTTTTAAAGGTAAATATGCTATGATTAGGCAAATGATTATACCATTCCAAGGCACCACCCCAAATATTTTTAGGAAATATTTGAAGCATGAGTGGATCATTGTCTTGGATTACAAAAAAAGCATTCGTAAAAGCACTTACATGCTCCTGAGGGTCTTCTTCCCCTTTAAATTTGTCAAGCTTAGGTACGTCAAACTTGGGAGGATATGGTGGAAAAATTATTGAAGAGTGAATGGGGTGGTTAATAAGTTGGCAAAGAGTGGGATTTGGATACCCAATACCAGTTGATTGCAACTCTAAACTATCAACGTGATTGGCCAATAATTGAAATGCATTTGACGAGGGTTGAGAACTTAGGTAGGATGCCGAGAGGTATGAATGTGGTGCATGGGTTTGAACATATGGAGGTTGACTTTGATATGTAGAGGACACTTGGTGGAAGAATGGATATTTTTTGGATGTGGTTTTATGGGTTGTAACTACTGGTAAATAGGGGTCGAATGTACAAGATGTGATAAGGTCTAGTACTGCACATGAGGAGGTTGTTGGTTTGAAGGTGGTTGGCATTGATACTATGAGTGGTTGGATAGTTTTTGGATGCAGTTTTATGGGTTGTAACTACTGGTAAATAGGGGTCGAATGTACAAGATGTGATAAGGTCTAGTACTGCACATGAGGAGGTTGTTGGTTTGAAGGTGGTTGGCATTGATACTATGAGTGGATAGTATGTAGATCAAGTGGAGGGTTTTGGTATGAGATGAAGTTATGGTGTGGATAGGTTGGAGGATATTGGTCATATGCCTTGTATTCAGGAGGTGGTTGCATGGAAATATGGGATGCTTGAGGGGGGTTAAGTGGGGGTTAGTAATGGTTTTGATGATATTGTTGATTAGGTGATGGTTTTTGGTGATTAGGAGGTGGTTTTGGATAATATTATTGGGGTAAAATTTGAGCTTCCATTAGTGGCCCTTGATATGCATGTTGAAGGGGGATATTGGTGGTTGAATTATGATAGGGTGAGAGGTCCATGATAGATCTTGGGTAAAAAATATATTTTGATTTGACATGGGAGGAGGGGGTATATTGGATGATGCGTTGTCATTATGCACATCATTAATTCTCAATGAATTTGTCAATCCAGGGCAGTGTACAAGGCTATTTGTGGAAGAAGGAGTGAACACGGATATAACTTAGGTCATTTGGGAGCAACAGGTCTTATTGGTGAAATCGATTGTGTGGGGGATTTAGGACATTTTTATCTATAAATTGCATAAATTGAACTTTAATATAATTGCAGGAATGAAAACTAATTACTAACTACATAAATGAAATTCTAGTTACAATTACAGAATGAAATCTAGTTATGTTGCAGAAATAACTCCCTAGTTACAGTTGCAAAATTAGAAATCTAATTATGATTGTAGAAAGAAAGTCTATTTACTTTTGCAGTAATGGAAACCTTATTATAACATGGAATTTATTCAAGAACATAATTACAGTATTGCTGCTAAAAACCCTATTACAGGACTGTAACAGTCACTTTTCTACTATTTTCTTATTATTATACTTCTTGCTTATCTTCCCATCTACCTTAGCTCAACTTGTATGGGAGCTATCTATTTATAGATATCCTAAAATATCTTTACAAACTAAGAATATCTCATTCTTATCTTACAAATCTATTCCTATTATGCTACAACATTTCCTAGGTTTATCCTAGAAGAGGATCAAAATTGATCTTTTACATGAATGGTGGCTTTGGACGACAAGGACGGTAAAGTCATATGGAGATATTTTCCTTTAACCTTTTCAAACTTCTTTTCCTTTTTCCATCATCAAAAATCAGTCAACAAGTCAAAAAGCGCTTTCTGTTCTCATTCCGAAGATAAGTGGCTCATTTCGAAGATGTCCGCTCATTTTGAAGATGTCTGCTCATTCCAAAAATCTTTGGAATGAACAACTGTGTGCTCTTCAAGTGATTTCATTTGCATTTCTTAGGTGGGTTAGCTCTCAGGATCATATTGCAATAGCCTTCATCTCTCTCCATATGTGAATTCCATGCCTTGCCATTCATTGGCAGTTGGCTGGAATTTACATTGGAAAACTAGTTTCTGCTGCATAGTAATAGTTTGCTTGCACTATTTGCTAGATTTAGATAAATAAATGCTTGAAACATATCAAAACAAAACTAGTGAAGTGTTGCTATCAACCTAAGCATACTTCTCATTTATCAAGTCATGACAAAGTAACATAAAACTATGCAAAAACTATAAAAATCATAATATAGTATTTCTAACACATTGATCATGCAAATAGTTAATACATAGCATATTAAATCAACTTAACTAGCATATCATATTAAACACAAGAGTTTTTAGGTAGTTTCAATGTTCAAAACATGTTATGATTGAGGCATTTCCAGGACTTATCATTTTCCCCCCAACTTATATTAATGCATATCCTCATGCATTCTTTTGGGCTATAGAATCACATATATCCATATTCAAATTCCATGATCTGTAGAAAAATTTGGTGCCTATATAATATCCCTTGTTCTCCTAAAGGTTTCTGAGTCATTCTTCAAACTGATCATCAGGTTGAGAATCTTCTTCAAAATATAAGGGAACTGGATAAATGATGGTTGGAGGCCTATATTTGAGACCTATCAAGTGATGTTGCATGATTTCAATCAGCTGTATCACTCCTTCTACCCTTATTCTAGACCATTCTAGGTTAATGGGGGAGATAGGTTCCCTTTTCTATAAAGAAATGAAAATTTCTACCCATCTGTTTCTGCAAAATGATAATGCTGGAACAAAACTATCATTATAGAAATTCTAGAATTTGGTCACACAGTCCCTCAAATTTCTCAAGTACATCCCTTTTACATCTTCCCTATTCATCATGGTGAAATGTTGTCTAGTGATAAGTGGATGATTTGGCTGAACTGCTCTGACTAAAAATTTAGCTCTTAATTCAATTTATTTATTTTATCTTTTCTCTTGGTCCCAGTAAAACTGATTTTGTAAAGTGGACATGAATGCTCTTAGTTGAACATCTCCTATGTAAATTTTAGAGTGAAACTCTACCTCTTATGGAATAAAGAAGTTGTGTAAAAATAATTCACATAAGAGATTTTTCTATTCTACAGGGCTGTCAAAATAGGCTTCTAAGAAATCTGCAGTTGTGTCCAATTTGTATGGGAGACCTGAGCTAATCCTCATGACCTGCCATCTGAGATATTTCTCCTTCAGAATGAGACTGTAAAATCTGACCAATCGTCTGAATTGGACCAAAAACTCAGCAATCTGACATAAATCAGTCACTTTTTCATTCAATGCCTTGATTTCTGTTTCTTTTGCTTCTAACTGTTTACATTCCAATTTAAAATTTTCAACTTTAGTGGTAATTTTTTCATATCTGATCACCCAACTAGTTATATCTGTATTATATTGCTATAGGGATACAGTATTGGGTGGTCTAACTACAGGTGGAAATTTGGGTAGCATATCTACCTGAACCCCTTTTTCTGCTACTTCCACTGATTGGTCATCTGATAATAATTCTACTTGTATCCCTTTTTCTGCTATTTCCACTGGTTGGTCATCAGACAGTAATTCTACTTGTACCCCCTTATCCTCTACTGTTATTGAAGGTATAACAGTTTTAAATACAGAAATCTCATTTGAAGGAGTACTTGAACAATTGCATTTTTTTGTTTAAACTACTCCTGTGCTGGTGTTTCCTGCTGTGACTCATCTCAAATATTCTTTTCTATGATTTTTAGCAATTCTAGAGCATCTTCGAAATGAGAAGGCAATGCTTCAAAATGGAAGGACACTTCTTCATAATGAAATGGTGCTGCTTCAGAATGAGCACCTATGTCTTTAGTCAAAGTTTTAGATGCCTCAATCAAAGTAAAAGAGCCATCTTCCCTAGATAATACTAGAAGTAACTGAGCCAAATTATCCTCATAAATAGATACAATTGGCTATTCTTCAGACTGTGACAACCTCTTCCTCAATTCTGCCACTTCCTGTTGTAATTCTACAATCTTATTTTCTTGTATTTCAATGATATTTTATTTTTCTTCAATCCATTTAGTTTGTGTTTTGATAACACTTTTTACTACTCTTAGTTGTTATGTGATGTCCACCTGCTTTGTTTCTGATTTAGAATTTGATGCAGATAAATCATCTGTAGTTTGTTGCTCAAAAACTATCTCATCTTCTACTTCAGTTGTCTGCTCTTGTTCAAGATGTTCCATGAAACTATCTATGATTGCATCCACATCTTTTGTGGATTGTTGAACTGTAGAAACTTCAAAATTGTCTTGTCCAGTCTCTTCCTCAATCATTTGTTCAGGGTATTCTAAAAAATCTTTCGGGGCTGGTTGCACTTTTGTAACATCCGAAATACCTTGTCCACCTTCTTCTTCTATCGCCTATTTTTCTATTTCTCTAAGTGGAGTCTTGTAGACCTCCTAGTTCCTGATGCAAATTTTTTCTTCTTGCCCTATTTTTTGGTGATAGTAGGGTATGTGGGGACAATTTCAAATTCTGGTGGAAGTGCTTCTATTTCCATTATTGTCTCTTCCCCTATTTTTCTAGACACTTCACTCCCCTATTCTGATAGATCAACATCTTCAAAAAAATGAACTTTCTTTTGTTTTTCTTTTTGACTGCTGGTTCCAGGCCCTCTCTTCTTTTGTTTCTTAGCTTGTGAGGTTGAAGGTTCTGGAGAAAGGTGCTCTATTGCTTCTTCTGGGTGTGTTTCCTCCTATGCAATAGCATCTACTATAGCATATGTTTCTTCTTCCTCCTCATCCTCTCTTCCAAAAACTACATCATTCAGAGTAGAATAAAACCTATCAAAGATTTTAGGGTTTCCTCTAAAATGATGCTGACAAACTAATTTAATAAGACCATGGTGGTGAGGGCTCCATTTTCTTTATTGATATTGTTTTGCTATTTTTTTCAACTCCTGGTGTAGATACAGGGGAATATTTACCCTAACTTATGGCTGTTGCCTACCATGTCTTAGGTGGTTCAAAATTTTGAAATGATGCCTTGATAAAAGTACATGTTGCCCTTCACAGGTTAAAAATTTTATTACCCATGTGGCCACTTCATTCCAGGGTTCTTGTAGGCTGGCCCTTTTTACCCCCTTGCATACTTTGTTGTGTATTAAGTATTCTAGCTCCCTATCATTTTCTTCCAAAAATTGATTAACGATATTTACCAGTGTATTTTTGCCAGTTCTAAAAATTTGAATACCCTCTAATGGAAGCTCAGTAATTTGACTTAAAACTTTAGGGGTTCCCTCAATTTTCATGTCATTAATGTGTGCCCAGTTATTTTTGAATGTGTGAGCGAACATGCTAACCAAATCTTCAGAGGACCCATTAAATTTGTTCAAAAACGGCATAAGCCCTCCATCTTCAAAAATTTGTAGCACTTCTAGATTTTCTCGAAGGTGGGTGGTAGCTACTGGTTCCATATTTTTCTTTCATCCCATTTTCCTATTTTGATATGTTAAGAACTGCTCACCTTTGCTTCTATTCTTTCGTTGGATCACTAGTTTCTAGTTCTTGTAGACTTGCAGGGTTTGTTTCCAGATTCTCAATCAACTTATTTGTCTTCTTCAAAATGAACTACAATATCGACATTGTACCTCGTAATCATTTTGAGTTAGAAAATATGTATTCAGAATTAAGGGTGGCACGCATCTCTATTTCTACTCTGAACACCTATCCGCTAATGATTGCATATATGTCCTTTCTATCAAATCAATCTTACTTATTTTTAGCTCATCTATTTTGCCCACAGATTTCTCACGTGTATGGTTATCAGCGTTGAACAATGGTGGCATGTTGTTGGTCACTTCTCTATGATTTTGGTACTTCCTTAATGGGTGCAAGATAATACAAATCACATCTCAACTGACATGTGTCATTTATCATATGCAATCAAAGAATTCTACTGATCGTATATTTTCCCCCTCCTTGGATGCCATGTGGAAATATCATGTTGAATGCTCATTTCGAAGATTATGCTTCATTGCAAAAATAATTCCTCATTCTGAAGATAAAGTTTCATTCCGAAGACAAGTCCTCATTTCGAAGATCATGCTTCATTGTGAAGACAATTCCTCATTCCGAAGACAAAGCTTCATTCTGAAGACAAAGTGCAACATTCATTCTACTGTCATTTCGAAGACAATTTCATTTCGAATATAAAGTGCAATAGTCATTCCGAAGACAATTTCATTCCGAAGACAAAGTGCAATATTCATTCTGTTATCATTCCGAAGATAATTTCATTTCGAAGACAAAGTGCAACAGTCATTCTAAAGATAATTTCATTTTGAAGACAAAGTGCAACAATCATTATACTATCATTCCGAAGACAATTTCAATCCGAAGACAATACAACAGTTAATCTGAAGAAAAATTTAATCCAAAGAGGATATAGTAGTCATTCTGAAGAAGATAGCAGGCACTATTTTTGGCATTCTCATTCTGAAGATTAGGCAGAAACCGATATTCTCCTTCTCAAAACATGTTTTAAGTATGCCAACTCTTATGGATACCTTTTATGTTAATGGTTAATTGTTATATAATACATACCAATCATTTACAATGAAGAAATGTAAGAAATATATACCTGATTAAAACAAGTTAATGCAAGTTTTGAAGAATGACTACTTTTGTTGATGTTTTGTTGAGATTTTTTGCAATATTTCAAAACAAGTGTAGTTGGTGAATTTGTACAATGATGATTTAGAAATTTTCAAGGTTATGCATGCCAGAAAACTAGTTTTCATGCATACCAACTCAGTAGTGTCTTAGGAAAGGTTTTCACTGTTGAGCTATTCATTTTTCTCTCTTTTTTTTTTCTTTTTACCTCTCTTTTTCTCTCTGTTTTTTTTTATTATGATTATGCCAGTGAAGGAATTCATGATTTCCCTAAAATAATGCCCATGAAGGAATTCACAATCAGAATTTATTCATCTTTTTTTTTCTGCTTTTTCTGATTTTTTTTTATTTTTTTGCTTTTCTTGAAATCCATGATCATGCTGATTTTATTGAAGTGGAAGAGGGAATCTCTTCCACCTGTTGTGCATCCAAACTGTCAAGCTACTACAATAATTCCTCTTTAGTCAGAGGTGTATGGTACACCCTGAGGCGATGCCCATTCACTACCAACTTTCTCTGTGACCCATCAATAGGAGATAGACGAGCTACTCCATTGTCAAATACCTCTTCAATATATTAAGGTCCAAGCCATTTAGTTCTTAGCTTTTCATTGATGTCCTCATAGAGAGAATCAAATAGCAAAGCCCAATCTCCTTGCTGAAATTTCCTTTGCTGAATGTGACTGTCATGCCACAACTTCCTCTGCTCTTGAATTACTTCAGTTTGGTGCAGAGCATCCAACCGAAGTTCATCCAATGCATTCAGTTGTAGAATCTTGTCCATCTATGCTTGTGACAATTCAATCCCAATTTCCAATGTTGTGTGCAATGTTAGTAGCTCAAATTCAATAGGTAGGAGGGGCTTTTTATCAAAAACTAGTTCATAAGGTGTGAATCCAGTAGTGGATTTCCAAGTTGTATTGTAAGCCCAAATTGCTTCAGGTAATTTATCTAGCTAGTTTCTCCTATGAAAAGCTACTATTTTTGTCAAGATTCATTCCAGTTCCTTGTTTGTTACCTCAACCTGACCATTTGCTTGTGGGTGGTAAGGTGATGATTTCCTATGTTTGATTTCATATAATTTGTAAAAGCCTCAATGACTTTAGATGCAAATTGGGGTCCTTGGTCTGTGGTGATAGACCGTGGAGCTCCAAATCTCTAAAAAATTTGAGTATACGAGAAATCGATGACCTTCTCTTCATGAGCATGTTTGAAAGCACGCCCCTCTACCCACTTTGTCAGGTAATCAATGCATACTCGAATATGCACCTTTCCTTGAGAAGGTGGATCAATAGGTCCTAAAAATCAAGCCCCCACCTCTCAAATGGCTCTAAAACCAATTGAGGTTGTAGTGGCATTTCATTTTTATGAGTGGTTTTCCCCATTATTTGGCATGCATCACAATGCCTGATGTACTTTTTCACATCCTTGTTGAGCGATGGCTAATAATATCCTGTCCCTAAAAATTTTCTAATTGTGCTTTTTACAGAATAGTGTCCACCTGAGGGTTCATCATGACAAGCCCTAAGGATATCATATACCTCATCCTTTCGGATGCACCTGCGTAACACATGGTCAAGATTGCACTTAAAAAGTATACCCTTAATCTACTCAAAGGAAGAACTCTGTTTGATCAATTGTTTTTTCTGTTTTGAAGTGAAATGTGGAGGAACTTTCCCTGTGACCAAATAATTGGTTATATCTGTAAACCAAGGTGATTGGACAAATATAGCAAATAATTTTTCATCAGGAAAAGTGTCCTCAACTAATTCCCCTTCCTCTGTGTTCTGCAACGTGGACAAGAAATCTGCTACAACATTAGTTTTTCCTGGTTTGTTGATTGTTATGATATCAAATTCTTACAGCAACAGTAACCAACGCATAATTCTTGCACTTACCATAGGATTATTAATCAAATACTTAATGGTTGTGTGATTTGTGTGAATGAATATTTGATAACCTATGATGTAATGCCTAAATTTTTTGATGGCATAAATTACTGCCAAGAATTCCTTCTCAACTGTGGTATAATTTTTCTCAGCTCCTATCAAAGTCTTGCTAATGTCGTAGATGGCATAGTGTTCACCATTGTCAATTTGTCCTAATACTTCTCCAATTGTAGTATTGGAAGCATCAGCCTGTATGTGAAATGGTAAGTCCAATTAGGTCCTATTAACATGGGTGGAGTTACTAATTTCTCTTTCAGAGCTTCAAATGATTCCTGACACCTTACAGTCCAAGAGAATTTGGAATCTTTAGTCAATAGGGAAAACATGGGATTGGCTATTATGCTAAAGCCATGAATAAACCTGCAGTAAAAACCAATGTGTCCTTAGGAAGCTTCTGACTTTAGTCTAATTTTTAGGAGGAAGAATATTCTTGATAATTTCCACCTTCTTTGGATCAACCTGGATTCCTTGAAGAGAGATGTTATGACCAAGAACTATTCCTTCCTCCATCATCATAAAACATTTGTCTGGATTCAAGGATAACTGGTATGTTTCACAACGAGTTAAAACTCTGTCAAGGTTTTCTAATGTAAAGTCAAAAGTCTGTCCACATATTGTGAAATCATCCATGTATATCTCAAAACTATTGGTAGTCAGATCAAAAAAAATTGCTAAGACCGCTCACTAAAATTTTGTTGGGGCATTACACAAACCAAAAGATAAAACCCTATAGGAAAATGTTCCCCATGGACAGGTAAAGGTTGTTTTCTCTTGATCTTCAGGTGCAACCTGAATTTGATTATACCCACTAAATCCATCAAGAAAACAAAATTATTTCTTTCCGGAAAGGGTATCTAACACCTGATCTATGAAAGGTAATGGAAAATGGTCTTTGTATGTCACTTTGTTCAGCTCTCGATAGTCTACACATACTCTCATTTTTCCATTTTTCTTAGGAACTATAACCAATGGAGAGACCCATTGACTATTATAAATTGGCTAAATGAATCCTACCTCCAAAAGTTTTTCAATTTTTTCTTTTACAATATCCCTCAAAGCAGGATTCAGTATTCTCTAGGGTTGTCTTACTGGCTTGACTTCTTCAATATAAATCCTGTGGGTGCATATATCAGGGTGAATCCCTGACATATCTTTGTAGCCCCAAGCAAAAACATGAACATGCTTCTGCAAAACAGTTATCAATTTTTCTTCCTCTTCCCTAATAAGCCAGCTGCTAATGTTCAAAAATTTGCCTGGCTGGACTTCTATTTGTTTTGTATTTGGAAGGACTGAATTCACTTCTTCATACTTAGTGATTAGGGAGTTAAGAGGGCAATGATGAGATGGGAGGAAATAAGAAGTTTTTTTTTATTGATTTCTAATGGAAGCATATCCTATATGGAACAGTGAGAAGGTAAAATCAGGTGATGGTGCCACCCATGTGGTAGTGAAATAGATGTTTAATGTGATAGTACAGATGGCTCACCTTTAGAATTTTGGTTCTCCTCATTCCCTAACAACTGATGGATATTTACTGCTTCCTCTTTTAACCCTTATTCATGTGAAACATTCATTAGGATAGTTTCATTCTCTAAATTTTTTGTGTCATGGAGGTCTTCTGTGTGTTCCCTTACTACCAAGGTGGCTAGTGTGGAAATAACCTCTTCTAGTTCTTCATCTGATTCAGGAACCATAAATGACCTAAAAAATTATTGGAGGGTCCTACAGGAGGATACAGAGAAATCTGTTTTAGATCAATACCATTTGAAATGGTCATTTTTCCAAATCTGCAGTCTATGAAGGCTGTTGCAGTTGCAATCCAAGGTCTTCTTAGAATGATGGGATATCCATGTGCTAAATTTCTTGGTTGTAAAACCAAAAAATCTATAGGGAATTCCCAATAAGAGACTTCTATAGGGACATCTTCAATGATACCTTCAGGTTTTACAACTGACCTATCAACCATTTCTAAAACTGTAAATGTGGGACTAAGATGTTTGAGTTGTAATTGTTCCATTATATCCTTGGTCATGACATTTATTGCAGCTCCTAGATCTATGAAGAAATTTGATATTGGTACTGAGCCTATGGTAACTATGAGAACTGGACTCCCTGGGTCACTATACTTTGGAGGTACTAGTTTTTTGAATAAGAGATCAACTATCTTTCCTTCAACCTGAACAGTCTTGGGAAATGCTTTCTTTTTTCTTCCTACTCTTATAATGCATAAATCTTGAATAGTACTTTTAATCACTGGTATATCCTTAATGGCTTGCAATAAGGGAAATGATATAGTTAACTTTCTAAGTTCCTTGACCAGGTCTGACTCAAAATTTTTTGTTGTGGTATTGAATCTTTTAGGATATGGAATTATCCTTGATGAAGGTAATTGTTCTGCCTGTGGTTCTATTTTTTCTTCTTTCTCTGTTGTTGGTTTAACTCTAACTGGTTCCAAAGGTTATTGCTTTTCATTTTCCTTGATTTTAGTTGAAAAAGGTTCAGGTACAACTTTTCCCGAATGAAGTTGGATGTTACTACAATCAAGAACATTTATTTCAGCATTTTCTTCAGCTTCAACCACATATACAGGGGATGCCTGTATCATGTTGTTTGGATTAGTGACTGGTTGAGTTGGAAGTTGAGGTTGTTTCACCTGTTGTGTTTGATGTGGTTGGTTTTTTTTTTCTTGAAAATTTTTATTAGGTGCAGGCAGTAAATACTGAGTTTGACCTTGATTTATTTGCTGCCTTGGATAGGACTGGTATTATTGACTCCACTGTGGTTGATTTTGCATCCGATGTGGATTAGTCTGATTCCGATTCCAGGGTGGGTTGTTTTTATTCCATGATGGGTTATTCTGATTCTGATTCCAGGCTAGATTACTCCAACTTGTTTATGGCCATTCTTGGGAATTTTTCCATTGAGAATAATTCCAAGGATGTTGGGGTGGTTCTGATTGTCCCCAAGACATAGTCCAAGGATTATGCCCCCAATTTGTAGGAAAACAAGGGAGATTTTGGTACTGAGAGAAATTTCCCCCTATTTTGGTCCAACATATTTGAGTTCCTCAATCTGAATCTCTAACACAGTTTTGAGTTGTGGTAGTAGGTGGCATTTATCAGTCAAATGCTTCTTCGAACAAATACTACAAATGGTTGAGATAGATGTTTTATTCAAAGGACACTCCTACAAAGCATGTTTATTTTTACATCTTGGGAAATAAATTGCCAAAGGTTTTGTGGTTTTTACTTTTGCAGCCATTTCTCCCAAATTTGTGTTCAATTGCACCAGAATATCAGTTTTAAAATTTGCTAGTTCCTCTATTAGGTCCTTCACATCAGTTCCATTTGTACTCTTTTTTCTTCTTCCCTGCTTGGTGTGAGAGTAATTCCTGCAAAGATCCACAATTTCCTCAATTCTATGAGTATTTACGTCCCCTTTTCCCATCAAATCCAATACTTCTCTAGATTCATCTTGTAATCCTCTCAAAAATATGGTTTTGCATAACTCAGGTTCTACAAGTCCACATCTCCTTTGAACAAAGGAGAATCTATCAAGATAGTCTTCTAATGTTTCATCATCTTCCTGATTAATCCTAAATAACTCATATTTCTTGTTCCTTACATGGCAATACTCCTGATATTTGTCTAAAAACATAATTTCCATTTGATCCCAGGTTCGGATGGAATTTGGCTCTAAGCTCATGAACCAACGTAATGCTGATTCCTTGAGTGTTGAGGGAAAAACCTTAAGTTTTTTATTGTCATTTACATAGTTATAGGTTTGACACACTACTTTGAATTCAAATAAAAATTTATTAGGATCTTTAGATACAACACCTCGAAAGGTTGGAAGTATTGAAGGTGAAATGGTTTTCATGGGGGAGTTTTGTGTTGGATTCAAATGGATAAGATATTCAAATGTTCTGGAAGGTTGGGGCATATCCTGATCATTTCCTTCATTATGGACATAGCCATGTTGGCCATCCCCATCTAGATTGCCTCTCTCTACCATAGTTTCATGTTCCTTGGGAACAGTTAAACCTATCCAAATTTCACTCTTAAGATGTCCAGAATCCTCTGTTGATGATGAGTCTAATGATTTTTCTTTCTCGAGATGTTCTAATGATAATGAAGCTGGTGATTTTTGTTTCAATTTTCCTAGTAGTTCAAACATAGGTGATTCACCCCTTAGGCATGAAGATCTTCTTAATGGAACAAGCCAGGGATCCTTTTGAGTAATTTTACATTTTTAATCCCTAGGCTTACTCATTCATGTTTACTCTTGAATGACATAAATTATAGGTCAATAGTTGTTACTTTAACCAGCTGTATATTCAGATTTTATCCTGAATTTTCATAGCTCGGTCTAATTAACAGCTATTGGACTGTTGTCACCTTCTAAAAACACTATTCCTTATCAATGGCACCAAAATGATGCATTGTCATTATGCACATCATTAATTCTCAATGAATTTTTCAATCCAGGGTAGTGTACAAGGCTATTTGCGGAAGGAGTGAACAGGGCTATAACGTAGGTCATTTGGGAGCAACAGGTATTATTGATGAAACCAATTGTGTGGGGGATTTAGGAAATTTTTATCTCTAAATTGCATAAATTGAAATTTAATCTAATTGTAGGAATGTAAACTAATTATTAACTGCATAAATGAAATCCTAGTTACAATTACAAAATGGAATCTAGTTATGTTGCAGAAATAACTCCCTAGTTACAATTGTAGAATTAGAAATCTAATTATGATTGCAGAAAGGAAGTCTATTTAATTTTGCAGTAATGGAAACCTGATTATAACATGGAAATTAAGTCATGTCAATGCTCTATAACAAAAGGTTGTCAATATTTTGTGCAGGGATTGACAACAAAACATAAAATGCAGTAAATTGCAGAAAACAATAAATTTTGGAAATGATAATTTGTAGTAATTTGAAAGCTTGCTAAAAATGGAGATTACAACCAAACCTATCATTAATCACAATATCATCCTAATCATGAAATAAACTAAGATTGCAAATACTATTAGGTGTTTACAAGAAAATGAAATGACAAGTTTTACAAATTATTATGTTGCAGCAAAATCAGAATAAAAACCTGTTGTTAGTCCTCCTCCTAGGTTTGGAAGTGGCCAACCTCCTTGTCCAGAAGAAGGTATGAGTCTTTCTCTCTCTCTAGATCTTACTCACACTCATTCACAACAACATGAATAGAAAAATTAGTGCACTTTATTTATTCAAGAACATAATTATAGTATTGTTGCTAAAAACCCTGTTATAGTACTGTAATAGTCACTTTTTTGCTATTTTCTTATTATTATACTTCTTGTTTATCTTCCCCTCTACCTTAGCTCAACCTAGATGGGAGATATCTATTTATAGATATCCTAAAATATCTTTACAAACTGATAATATCTCATTCCTATCTTACGGATCTATTCCTATTATGCTGCAGTATTTCCTGGGTTTATCTTAGAAGAGAATCAAAATTGATCTTTTACATGAATGGTGGCTTTGGACAGCAAGGATGACAAATTTAGATGGGATATATTTTCCTTTAACCTTTTCAACCTTCTTTCCCTTTTTCCATCATCAAAAATTAGTCAACAAGTCAAAAAGCACTTTCTGTTCTCATTCCGAAGATAAGTGGCTCATTCCAAAGAGACTGTATTTCTCATTTCAAAGATATCCACTCATTTCGAAGATGTCTGCTCATTTTGAAGATCTTCGGAATGAACAACTGTGTGATCTTCAAGTGATTTCATTTGCATTTCTCAAGTGGGTTAGCTCTCAAGATCATATTGCAATATCCTTCATCTCTCTCCATGTGTGAATTCCATGCCTTGCTATTCATTGACAGCTGGCTGGAATTTACATTGGAAAACCAGTTTTTGCTGCATGATAATAGTTTTCTTGCACTATTTGCTAGATTTAGATAAATAAATGCTTGAAACATATCAAAACAAAACTAGTGAAGTGCTGCTATCAACCTAAGCATACTTCTCATTTAGCAAGTCATGACAAAGTAACATAAAACTATGCAAAAACTGTAAAAATCATAATATAGTATTTCTAACACATTGATCATGCAAATAGTTAATACACAGCATATTAAATCAACTTAACTAGCATATCAGATTAAACACAAGATTTTTTAGGCAGTTTCAATGTTCAAAACATTCTATTATTGAGGCATTTCCAGGCCTCATCATTGACCACTTGCAGTAGTTGTTAAGGGATGTAAGTGGTATGTGAAGGGTGAGCATGTAGGTGAACAATGTTGGTAGGCACTTGTTGCACAGAAGAATAGCATTGAGAGAGAGGGCATTGAGACTAATAATTTTTTTGGGTTAGAATTGAAGAGGTAGGAGGAGGATTAGAAGAATAAAAGGTAGAAGGTTGTGTAGCATTCATGCCAGCAACATGAATGGTGGTGGATGAGGGATAGGTTGTAAGAGGAATGGGGGTGGTTATGTGGAAGGAAACATTGAATTGAGCTAAGTGGTATTGATTATGATCAACGTCCATGTAATATGAAGATGTTGAGGCATGGTGGATTTGTGATTAATGAACACTATAGGATGAAGAATGTTGATTTAGATCAAGGACCACCAACTTGATGTGGGTGTCATGTTATTGAGGGATAAGGCTAGTTCCTTCAAATTGAAATAAATTGGATGGCATGCCAGGAACTAGTACATTTAAAGTGGGGTCAAGATTGATGACTTGAGTCTCAAAAGGAGGTGCAGTTATAGAGGATGCAGGAGGTTGATAATATGTGTGTGTATAAGTTCATTCTTGATGAAGGGGATGACCAGTTTGAGATAAAATTTGGAAAGGGAGAAAGGATGGTTGTGGTGCGATAGGTTAGGTAAAGGGACTAGCATAAAGGTTGAAAAAGCATCAATGTTAATGGGGGTGATGAGGGGGTGAGTAGGAGATAAATTTATCCCTATACTCAAGGATTCGAGAATGGTAGCATGGACAACATAATGCATCATATCTAGATCATATGTAATATGCCACTCCTCAGGTAGGTATGGAGTGTGACAGAGGGCTTGTTGGACAAGTTACCATGGTAGACTTGAGATACATCCCCTTAATAAGTTGAAGGGGAAATCGAGGCATGGGAGGTTTGATGGGTATGGTCCATGGAGTCTTGGGCTTGAGCTAGGGCTTGACTATGAGTCAAAACCATGGGTTGAGGGAAATGGGAGGGTATTTGGTGATGAAGGCTTTTAAAATGGGAGTGAATGAATCAAATTTTATAAGGTTCACATAATAACATGCTATCTAACTAAGAAAACAAAGCAAACAAAAAAAATTAGTGTTTTTTTTTTTTTTGATTTTTGTTTGATTTTGATGATTTTTTTTTGAAGGTTTTGAAGTTTTGATATTTTATTTATTTATTTATTTTAAGGTTTGTGTGTTTTATGTCCCTATATCTAGGAACTATACAAGGGTATGTGGTGGAGTGGAATCTAAAAGAGGGTGTATTCGAACCCACCCCCTTTTCAAGGAATTAACCATGAATTGTTGATGCAAATTCCTAGGATGGAATATTGGTAATGGGTATCCTAAGGGGACAAAGAGCACCTCTCGAAAGAAGCCATGATATCTAATATCGACCTACCCAAGCTTTCACTTCACCCTCGATCGATCTTGGACAAAAATGGTAGCTAAAATCCACTAATTATTAATCCCGATGGTTAAAGGGCATCTAACCTAAAGATTACCCTGGGCTAGCTCAAAGGGTAACTAGATTTTCAGCGATGAAGTCCAAGAAGATATATGTGCTATTTATGGTGATTTAGGTCTCAACCAGTGGTTGGGGATGAAGTCCATCTCATCAGGAGGTTTTCCTTGCACAAAATGTATATAAATAGTGCAAAATTAAAAAGTGCAAAAAGTGTGTGAAAGGTTTGACTGTGTTTCTCTCTTTTTTTTTGGAGTGGTTTTTGTTTTCTATGTTTATATATTTTTTATGAAAGGGAATTAAATGCAACTAAAATTGTCAAACTACCCTCAAAATGATTCAAAACTTGAATGCAACTATCCTAAGATGCAACATACAACTTATGCCTAAAATGCTAGTTTAGGACCAAGTGCAAGATACTAAAAATATGGTGGGTACCTATTCTAAGGAAAAATATGATAAATGTTCCCTTCCCAAAATCCCTAAAATGGATATGAGTCACAAGACCAATCATAGCTGGTGGATATCAACCGTCGGTGATAGTTAGACAACCCAATCGTAGGCTAGTGGTTATCAACCGTTAATGATAATTAGTAATCATTAGTAATAGTTAGAAACTATCAATTATAGTTACATAGACTTAACTATCAGCGATGGTTGAACTTGTGTGCCAAACATAGTATATGGACAAAGAGGAGGTAATTTTAAAAATTGGAAAATTTGCCAATAAATATGGTGTGGTAGATGTTCTACAAAGGCTAGGGGTCCTATGGTTGAAGATGATGCAAAGCAAAAATCTACCCTAAGGTAAATGTAACTAACCTATGCTAAGGATTCTAAAAATGTCACCTATTCTAAAGACCTAAATGAAAATGCCTATAATGCAATTGAACTAGCCTAATGATAGTAGGATAATACTAAGAACAAATAATACACTAATTTAAATGGGGCAATTAAGTGAACTACTTTATGTTAGGCTATTTAAGCCAATTAAAACAAAAGAAAGGTAATATAAAAGAAAAGCAACTACATTGAGGAACAATATTTTTATTTTCTTCTTTTTTTTTAAACTTATGCAAGTAAAAGAAATCTATTCTAGATGAGGTTTTATTTTAGTCAGGGTACATAAAAGAAAACCTAAGCTAATGTGCTTTTTTTTTCTTTTTTTTTAGAAATGCAATGTAATGAAAGTAAACATAGTCTAACATGCTATCTTTTTTCTTTCAAATAGGAAGGACTATGAGAAGTAGGGAGGCCTAGGACTAGTCTATAGAGGAAGGAATTCTAAAGAAATTTGGGAAGAAAAATTTACCTACACTAGAGAGGAAGACAAAATAAAGGAATGAATGCAGGGAGCCTATATATATCTTCTTGAGAGCCATAAGCTTATAGATTGGTCTCTATGTTTGGTGTTTGTCTGAGTAATTGTCAGCTTCAATTGAGGACATTCAGTGATGGTTGAGACTGCAAGACCGTTAGCTTTGGTTGTTGACCATCAGTGATGGTTGGGAATGATTAAGGGTTGGATGTAAAATCCTCACCATAGCTACTTGTGATTATTTGGAACCTAAATTCAAAATAGAGGATAAAGCATCATTAAAACAGCCAAATGGAGGTACAAAACAATAATAAAAACCATCAAAATACAACATACTAGGCATAGAAGACTAAGAACAAAAATACTTGTTATCTTTATGCTCTTACATAAAATAACAATACCTAATGAGTTAAGGGTGAGGGACCCAATAGGAATACCATTTTTTAGATATGAAAATGCACCATGCAAATGAAATTAAAAATATACGAGTAATGTGCATTAGTCAATGATGAGTCTTTCGAGTACAACACAATCATGTTCGATATATTTAACAATGTATAATATCTTTGAATACAAAGGGGGGTTGACCCCTTTTTACAAGAAATATTGCTTAGTGCAATCTCTTTTCATGCCACAATTGAGTTGTGGGTGGATTTTACTTGTGTTCCTCGGACCACCCTGGTGTTCTGCCAACTACTTCACACCTACACACATGCTAAACAAGATTGGATCAGTAATAACTAAGGGGTCTCCCTTGCATGATACCCTTGTTGGAAATTTTGAGTCCCTAAGCTAAAAGTTGTCATTGATGTCAAAAGGACCTATGTAAGTAAGCACTATGATTTTTCTCCACAAAGAGCTTCATGAGAAGCAAAGGTTTTGATCAAAGTTTCAAGAAGGGATGCATGCCATTTGGTTCCAAAAGGAGCTTCAAGGGAATCTTAGCAAAAGGTTTTATGAAAACCAAGGAAGGCTAGGAAAGATTTTATTTAAAACTATGGATGGCAGATTTGAAATGGGTTTTTCTTAAAACTCAAGTTGGCTTTTTATTTCATAGAAAAATGTGCCCCGGTGATGGAGAACTTTAATTTTAAAGGTTTAGTTTAAATTTTAATTTATTTAAAATTTTAATTTTAATTTTAAAATTAAATAAAAGAGTTTTCCTGCCATGTCCATCGACGTTATATATTTTATCATGCAAAGTTTTAAATATTTAAAGGGGTTTATTTTATCAACCAAGGAGGACACAACAATATTTTCGCATTAGATTAACCCTTCCTTCGCAATTGTCAATTCCCCCCTTTCGATTTCGTTTGTGCATTGCACATGGAACAAGGGAGCAAGTTTCAAGGCATAGGTGGAGAGGATGGAAATATAAGTCTCAAAGGCTTAAAGCCTCCACGTGGGAGGCCTAGCCCACACGGTGGGCGGAGAGTGAGCTAAGGCACATGACAAGGAGGAACGCGAGGTCGAAACCACCCGAATCCATTTTGCAAGGTATGCTATAATTCGATCGCCAAAATTTTTGGGTGCATGAAATATTTTAAATTTTGCTAAGGTTGTGTTAAGTTTCGACTTTCACGGAGAGTATAGTGGATTTAATTTTTGCATATGGCTAAGGTTTTATATTTGATTAATGTGGGATATTGCCTAAGAAGGCTTAGTGATTTTATTTTTAAGTGCAAAAGTGTTGAAAGGAAGGATATAAAATATTTGAGTTATTTTATGGTATAAGTGGTTTTTGGAGTGACAAGGTTATGCAATGTTTTGATTTATTTTATTTTATGGTACAAGTGGTTTTAGGAGTGATAAGGAAGTTGTGCATTAATTCTTAAGAAGGTTTTCTAATTAAAATCCTTGGTGAATATTATTGTGAAGTGGAGTAATGTTGATTATTTTGTGATCTTCTAACCTTTGTGAGGATTGGCAAAAGAATATTGTGTTGTGGCAAATTTCCAAAGAGGCTTCTTCATCTTCATAAAAGGTATGGGCACATTCTCCTATTGATTGATTATAGTGGTTGATTATAAAATACCTTTGGAGTGAAAAGGATTGATTGTGGTTTCCTTTTTGAAAGTGATTGGTTAAATGCTTCAAAGTTTTCTGGTTTGAGAGTTGTGATTAAACCTTGTTTTATAAGCATTGTTGTTGAAGCCAATTGGTTATACAAAGAACTTGAACTTGAGTTATAAAAGAACATGAGTATCATTGTTATGTGAGATTTGTGTTAGAGCATTGTTGGAAACATTTTGAGTTGGTTGATACATGCTTGGACTAGGGTTTGTGAGAAATGGTTGTTCGTTAAGGTGATTGGTTGAGTTGATTTTATTGAGCCTAGTCAAGTGGATGCATGTGGTTGTTCAAGTTCCATAAAACAAACTATTCTATATTCTGGATTTGAGTTGATATTGAGATTTGAGTATAGAACATATTGAGTCTCTAACAATTCTCTTTATGCTTCTATGATATTGATTTGAGTTGATATTGGTATTTGAGTATAGAACATATTGAGTCTCTAACAATTCTCTTTATGCTTCTATGAGATTGATTTGAGTTGAGATTGGGATTTGAGTATATAACATATTGAGTCTCTAGCAATTCTCTTTGTTCTTATATGATATTGAATTGAGATATTGATTGAGCATTAAGTATAGAACATATTGAGTCTCTAACAATTCTCTTTATGATTCTATGAGATTGGACAAGTTCTGTGTGAGCTTGTTAAGCAGATTTAAGACAAGTCTTTGATAAGGCTTGTGGACTGATTTTGAGTAAGCTTTTGTGGAAGCTTGCTATGTAGATTTGAGCAAGTCCTAGAGAGGACTTATTGAGCAGATTTGGATAAGTTATGAGTGATCTTGTTGAGCAGATTTGGACAAGTTTTGAGTGAGCTTGTTGAGCAGATTTGGACAAGTTCTAAGTGAGCTTGTTGAGTAGATTTAAGAAGGTTTTGTGTGGACCCATTGAGCAGATTTGAGCAGGTTCTATGTGGACCTGTTGAGCATATTTGAGCAAGTTTTGTGTGGACCTATTGAGAATATTTGAGCAGGTTTTGTGTGGACCTATTGAGCAGATTTGAGCAGGTTCTGTGTGGACTTGTTGAGCATATTTGACTAGGTTTTGTGTGGACCTATTGAGCAGAATTGAGTAGGTTTTGTGTGGACATATTGAGCAAATTTGAGTAGGTTCTGTGTGGACCTATTAAGAAGAATTATACTATACCAAATGTATTATGTTTAGTGAAAGAGATTGAGAAAATTTATGCTAGACTGACTGAACTGTGTTTACTATAGTATTGAGACAGAGTTTTGGAGGTGACAGAGTATAGAGGACAGAGCCTCAGTGGATAGATATCTAGTAGCCAGGACAATTGAATATATATTTGAGTGAGGAGTCTTCAAGTGGAGAGAGATCTACCAGTCAGTGCAGCAGAGAGACAGAGTGTTCTAGAAGATCACTAGACAAAGTAGAAGGGAAAAGAGTTATCCTATGGAAGAGATCCATGAACTTGATATTAGGGGATCAACATCTCCTTTGGACAGAGGTCCATATACATTGTAATTAGGAAGGATTCCCAAAAGAGATTGATTGAGAAAATTTTAGTTAAAGATTTTCTTCGCAGAGTAGCCCATATTGGGTGAACCACGTAAATTGTGGTGTCTCTATTGTGTATGGTGTTTTCTACATTGCTTTGATTACTTCTACTGATATTGTTATCTATACACTACATAATATTGAATTGAAATAAAAAGTAAAAAGTGGTCATATACTATTCACCCCCCTCTCATTATAAGCTTGTGTTCTTCAACCCTTGCCAAATCCAATGTAATAAAACATTACAAAACTCATGAAATGACCACAAAACATCAATCATTTACAATATTGAGAAATGCAATGTTTTATACCTTAATTTACCTGTTTGATGTCTAGATGCTCTATCAGTTAAATCTCTAGGTAAAAATTAGTAACGGTTGGCACTATGTAACTAGAGGTGGTATTTGATAACAATCAGTGATGGTTGATCTGATGTGGCAAAAGGGACAAAATGCTTTTGTTGGAGGGTTTGGTGGTGCTTAGGGATTCCTTGGTGCAGATGTGGTAGTAGAATGTCAAATATTCTGAGCACAGTTATTGGTCAAATCTTGTTTGACTTCTCCAAGAAAACTCCATGGCTAGCATGAATAAACTCTTAAAGGTCTATGGTGATGGAAGATTAAATCTCCAAAGGCAATAGGGAAATCTAACAGAATTTTGGTAGCATAACAATAGTTTCTCTTCCTCTCTTGCAAATGATAGAAATAGGAGGGGATTTATAGGATTGTGGCAAGGGAAGTGGTAGGTGACATGGAGGTGACATGGAGGGGTTGTGGAACCCATTTGGATGTGCAAAAGCTAATAAAATATATAGGATTTCACTTGGAAGAGTGTGCACCCTCCAAATTTAATGTCTTTTGCTGGAGTGAACTCTCACCCATCCAAATACCATAAATTGGCCTAGGGGAGAGTGAGGGGCATGGGGACATGTGTGCCTTAGGAGCTTCTAATGAGATTTTTAAATTTTTAAAAAGGTGACATGGAGGGTGAGGAGAGCCAACCCATTAAATTAGTCAGTTTAATTCCTTTTCACTTTGATTTTTTTCTTGATTTTTTAAATTACTCAAATTTGGAGGGAAAGTGGGTGGGGAGACAAGGTGGATTAAATGAGGGATATAGGTGGGGATTTTGGGCAGACCTATAGATTTTGGGGAGATTTTTCAATTAGTGTGCATATATCCTAGGGATTTGAATGAGATGGGATTAGAAGCAAATGAGGGGCTTAATGGAGGAATTAAATAAATAAGAAGGATTATGAGAACTTTGAGGGGGAAGGGAGGAATAAATGAGGGGGATTAGGTAGAAATTAGGATATTAGGGAAGCTAAGAGAAGTATTAGAGGAATTAATCAGAGTAGGATAAAAGCAAGGGGAAATTAGTGGAGGTTGAAGAACTTAGAAAATTAGTGGAAAAGGGAAAATTAGAAGAAAATAGAAGATTTAGGGAAACCTTGGGAGAACCTAGGGGAATTTTAGATGAAATAAATGGAATTAAGAAGACTAGGGGGAAATTAGAGTAAATTAGGGAAATTAAGAGAAATAAGAAGGCAAGAAGGGACCCGAGTCGACTAGAGGGGAGAAATTATGGATTAGAAGAATTTAGGAGGAATTAGAAGGAATTGAGAGGAAATTTAGAGGAAAGAAATAGAAATTAGAGGAATTGGGAGGAATTTGACAAGATTGGAAATTAGCAAGGATATAGAAGATATTGGGGAAATTTAGACAAATTAGAAAGGGGAAATGGAAATTTGGGGAATTTGAGTGAATTTGGGTGATTGGTGATGGTTTTGTGACAATTTTGGGGTTTTGGTGGTTTTGTGGAAATCTGATTGTAAATGACTAAAATTTGGTGTCTACACAACTATGCAAGGTTGACGAAGTTAGAAAGGAAAGAACTAAAGAAAAGAAAGAGTGCAAGATTTATGAAATGGGATAAGGATCAAAATAAGAGAAACAAAGGCAACCCAAAGTTCAATAGTAGGAACAATGGGAACCCAAATTAAAATAAAAAGAAATTTTAGAAGAAGGATAGTTCCAATCCTCCTCCAAAGCAAAATGAATCAACACCAAGAGAGGATATAGGGAAGAAAATTTGAGAAATATCCCAAGCACCTAGGACTAGTGCTACATTTGTGAGGGTATTCATTATGCCAAAAAGAGTTCCCAAATATTAGAGTTAAGTCATAGAGCAGAGGAGTTATCACATTGGATATATGTCGCTATTGGGAATTAGAGTTTATATGGACAAGCTACACCGATGTTTCTAAATAGTAAGTTGTTTTATAACGATGTAAAAGTTTTAATAGATAGTGGGGCTACAAATAGTTTTATTTCCACTAGTATTATCGAGGATATGCTAAAAATACCTAGATATTTGGCACAAGGATGGAAATTCGAGTATGGTTCTAGTCAAATCTCCTCAGAGGATCAATTTTTTTCTATAGTGGAGATAAATCTACCCAATGGATCCATTATATGGCACTTGTATTTGGCACCCTCTATGATTTTGATATTATCTTAGGGATGGATTAGTTGAAGGCTCATGGAGCCTTAATCAAATTTAAATATAGGTGGATGGATTACACTAACAAGGATAAGAGGAGAGTATGAGTACAAAGTAGGTAAAATTTTTCTCAACCTCACTTGATTTTAGCTATGTAGTTAAGGAAATCCATTAAAAGAGGTGGTATACTATATGTAGAAAATATCAATGAAAATACCGGATAAAAAATAGATGAAGAAATATTCAAGAAGCATCCAAATCTCTATGATTTTTAAGATGTATCTCTTGAAAATATTCTAGGTCTACCCCCTTGATGAGAATTTGATTTCTCTATAGAGGTAATGCCCAAAGCTAAACCTATTTCTAGAACACCTTATAGAATGATCCTAATTGAGTTGCAATAACTAAAGGTACAACTCTAGGATTTGTTGGAAAAGAGTCTAATCAAACCAAATGTGTCACCTTGGGGTGCTCTAGTGCTATTTGTGAAAAATAATGATGGTTCCTTAAGATTATGTATATATTATAGAATGTTGAATAAGTTAACCATTAAGAATAAGTATCCTCTATCAAGGATATATAATTTATTTAATCAGCTAAAGGATGTTACCATATTTTCAAAAATAGATTTAATATTAGGGTATCATCAGTTAAGGATTCAAGAAGAGGATACTCATAAGACAAATTTTAAGACCAAATATGGGCATTACAGGTTCACAATGTTGTTGTTTGGGCTAACGAATGTGCCAACAACTTTTATGAATCTAATGAATAGTGTGTTCAAAAAATATCTAGACTGGTTTGTCTTGGTATTCTTGGATGATATTCTAATATATTCTCTTACTAAAGAGGAACATGACCATCATATTTGGTTAGTGTTGGAAGTACTAAGGAAGAACCAACTATATGGTAAATTGTCCAAGTGTGAATTATATACTTCACAAGTATAGTATCTAGGGCACATCATCTTGGTAGAAGGTATTGTTGTAGACACAACGAAGATTAAGGCTATATTAAGTTGACCTTCACCAACAAATGTGATATAAGTCAAGAGTTTCATGGGGTTCACTGGCTATTATAGGTATTTTGTGAGAGATTACTCTAAATTTACCTATTCAATTATCAATCTTTATAAAAGGGAAAAGAGTTCAAATGGAAGAATAAGTGTGAGGGTACATTTGAAACTTTAAAAAATAAGAATCTAGATCCTTATGGGAATTTTACCATGTGTGTAGATGCTTCCCTAGAAGGTTTGTGTGGGGTATTGTCTCAGGAAGAGTATATAGTAGCCTATGAGTCTAGGAAATTCAATAATAATGAGGTAAACTATGCTACACATAATATAGAATTGGTAGTAGTTGTGCATGCCCTAAACATCTAGAGATATTATTTGTTGAGCAAACCATCTAAGCTAAAAATAGACCATAAACGTTTGAGGTATATTTTTACCAAACCTACATTGAACGTAAGATAGAGAATATGGGTAGAGTTCTTAGTAGAATACAAATTTGGTATTGAGTATATCAAAGGGAAAGAGAATAATATTGTTTATGCCTTGAGTAGGAGAAGGCACATAGTCGTATTGACCCAGATCCATATAGATTTGATGGATAGGGTTAAGGAGATACAACTACAAAACTCGTATTGTATAGAAATATAGGATAAAACCAAGGAAAATCCTAAAGAGAAAAAGGATTCAAACATAAAATATAGGCTTCTATGCTTTAAGGATAGGGTATTTATACCCAAAATTGGTGATCTAAGGAGATTGATTATGCAAGAAGCATATAATTCTCTCTATTCTGCTCATATGATTGGTTCAAAAATGAGGGAAAACATGAAAAAGACTTTCTTTTGGGATGGAATGAAGCAATATATTACTAGTTTAATTGTGAGACGTTTAGAATACTAGAAATTGAAGGAAGAACATTAAAACCCAGCAAGGAAATTGTACCCACATGATGTACCTATGCAAAAATGGCAAGTAATCTCTATGGATTTTATTGAAAGTTTATTGAAGACTAGGTACCAATACAATGTGATCTTAGTAGTGGTGGATAAGTTGACCAAGGTTCTACACTTCATATCAAGGAACATCAAGGATGATGCACCAGTTGTGGCAAACAATTTTGCCAAGTTTCACATCAAAATTTTGGTAGGCTCTACTCTGAGCAATAGGTACTAAGCTGAATATTAGTTTTACATATCATCCTAAAATAGATGGCTAGACTGAGAGGTTAAACCAATTTTTGGAAGACATTCTACGCATGTATTGCATGGACCAAAATTCAAATAGGGAATACTTTTTACATCTTGTTGACTTTACATATAATTATGGGTGCCATGCATCATTGGGGATGGTCCTGTTTAAAGCCTTATACGGTAGAAGATGCATAACACCCCTATTGTAGGACAATCCAAATGATCGAGTGATGATCATACTAGACATTGTCCAAGATATGGAGGAACAACTTAGATCAATATGGCTTAGGCTCAAGGAAATAGTCAATCGCCAAAAGAGCTATGCAAGTCTGAAAAGATCACTAAAATAATTCTCTATGGGGGATAAATTTTTCTTGAGGGTAAGACCCATGAAAAGTGTCAAGTCAACCAAGTTGGATCCTTGCTATGTTTTACCCTTTGATATCATTGGTAAGATTATCCCAATAGTCTATAGGCTCGCTTTACCACCCAACCTATCAAAGATCCACAATACTTTCCATATATCCCTACTTAGGAAATATGTTGTTGATCCTCCTCACATATCAAATTTTTATAACTTGAAAATGGAAATTTTCTCAGCCATTGAGGTAAGACCAATTAATATTCTAGGATTTCATTCCAATATATTGATGAAATGGACCCTAGATCAATGTAAGATCTAGTGGGACCAATATTCTAAGAATTGTGCTATATGGGAAAATGTCGAAGAAATGAGACAACAATTTCCATACTTATTTGAATAAAACAATTGTTTACTCACTTGCAGGAAACATAAAGGATTGTGTTTAGTCCAAGGGGGGAGTATGTAGTATCCCTCCTTGGAAAAACTCTTTATTGACAATGAACTATGTACTAGTGTGAATGTTTAATTGCATAACTTCATTTAATGATTCCTACATGATGGAATGATTGCATTCTTTTGAGCTTGTAATATGGTACTATTGACATACATGTGGGTGCAGGACCAGGTGCTCTCTCTCTCTCTCTAGTGGGAACATATGGGTTGTAGAGGGGAAAAATTTCCCTACCGTGTATGATTCTCATTTGGATCTATTGGGATTCAAGGTGAACTATGAGGTTATGTTATAACTCTACGCTCATGTGGGAAATCGGGGGAAGGGTTCACCAAGAATGGTTTTAGGACTCACTATAAGTCCAATATGGAATGTGTTTGGATGTGTCAATTAAGCATACACCTATGTTTGGGCTTTCTAAAACTACACTATGAAAAGGGAAAGGATATTAGACACCTAAAATTCTTAATCACAAGGAGACTCTTCAAAATATCTCCTTCTAACCCATCTAACCTACCTAGGGTAGCATTAGGGCTACTTGGTGCCTTTTCATAGCAAAAGGGCACTTTTCCCCCATGGGAAGCATGAGCATCTCATCCAATACGGTCTCCAAGTCGAGCTCATCTCAACATGACATGATCATGCATAGACAAAGAATAAAAATAAATAAATGGCACAGTAAGTTGCATTTCAATGTGATGGTTGATTTTCTATTAGTGTTATATTACCTACAAGCAGTAGATATCCCCCTACCACCTATAGTCTACTAGAAATCATAAAAATGTATCCCTTGATTACCACTTATCCCTCCTTGGCTGTATGCTTAGAGGGCTATAAAATGGAGGTTTTTCTCCTCCATTGAAGGAACCCAATTTTTGAATGCTTACCTCCACAAAGTGCTACTAAATCTGCTCACCAATATTTCTCATTTTCATTATGTTGTCGTATTGCTACATGAGCTTCAAAGTTACCTTCCATCGCCTCGCTTGATTAACCCAACTAATCCAGATCATCTAAATTAGCAAGTTCACATCCCCATCCATGATAAATTCATTGATAAAATAATATTTGGATCACCCAACACCACTAGACTTTGTTTTCAATAGTTGTAGGTTTGTGAAATTTATCATCTTGCCCTAATATGGTCCATATACAGAGATCATCTCGCTCAATACGATCCCTCTCAAGTGACCAATTTTCACAAATTGTTTGCATGATAGCTTAGATTACATTTTGTATATTCATTTCATTACTAGATCATCTCATTATGCATGTTATCTTGTTGTATTAGCGTATATTTTTACTTTTATCACATGCAATCCTTGTTTATTTCACTCCATTTTGATTTATTTTAAGATCAATACGAGTCCAACCTGAGTGGGGCCCAAATATGCTACTAATCTCACGTTTGTTTATTTGCATACATATTACAAGATCAAATATTGTGAAAGACTCTCAAATTCAACTCTCATGTGGTGGTTGCTGAAACCTACTCTACGAAAATTATTGTGGGCAAGAGAACCTTTTCATATTGCACCAAATAAAAACTTTATTTGATGAGAATGATATATTGATCCTTACTGTAATGTTTTATCATCAGTAAAATCCCTAAGAGGGATTCAATGTAACATTTTTCAAGATGATTAATATGATTTAATACAGAAGGACTTATCATCACTTTGATCTCTTTTGCATTGTATTTTTGTGCTTTCTCCTATTTTGTTTACGGTGCATGTTTTCATGCTTTCAAATGGTGATCACGGTGGTACCCCTTGTGGGTCCCCCTTTTTCATCATTTATTGTTTTGATACATCAAAATGACTAATTTTTACATGTCTCAATGATTTATAGGTACACAGTCAAAACCATTTCAAATTATCCCTCTACTGTAGTGACTATCTTAGATGGCCCCTATTCTACAACCATCTCAAGCGATATGGTCCCTAATAATAGATAAAATGACATAGATTTACGAGGATCGACATCAAACAAAAGGAATCCAAGTTACATATTCATACCTTAGGATAGTTTTTTTGTAGTTTTTACAGAAAGAACTAAGAAAATAAGGAAAATACATCATTTAGTTGCATTCATGTTTCTATCCTTTTCTAGTTTTAAAATTGCCAAACTATGATCGTCTCAAGTCTAGACGATTTTGGGTTTGTGATCATCTTAGTCGATATGGCCCCTTTTTGGTAGCCATCTCAGTCCAGACAGTCTCTCTCATACCACTATTTTGCTGCAATATTGTTTCATCAAAAATATAGATCATCAAGTAGCAAAAATAGATGCATTTTATTTTATAACTTGCATTAGTTAGAGTCATTTGTGTGCTCTTTGTTTCCATTATTAACAATAAAAGGAATTCCACATGCGTACGTACAATTTAATGATTTCATCACCAAGGTGAGATTGTATTTCATCACCAACCTCCAATCGAGAATAATGATGTTGAATTTCACCTCCTTCTGCTAGCTTACCCCTTTAAACTCCATAGAAGCCCCCACGAGTGGTTTCTTGGACTTCATCACCAAGAAGCCCCGTACATTTAGGTGCATCCTAAGGTAGGTTAGGTTTAGATGCCTCTTAACCATAGGGATTAATAATTTGTGGAATGCAAATATCATTCATATCCAAGAACACCCGAGTGTGAAGTGAAAGCTCAATTGGGAAAGTAGCAAGATTTAGATAGTGCAACCCCTCATTGGGGGGGTCTTTTCTTCCTATAGCAGTACCTATATCCAATTCATCCTTATAGGAAGCCATTTTTTTTCATTTGTATCACATCCCTCAATAGAGGATGTGCACAAACCACATTTTTGTAGCATTCTCTTCATTCCCCCTTAGTCTTCTAGGAGTAGAAGATCTGAAAAATAAAATACACAAAAATCAAATAAAAAACAAAAAAATAATTAGAAAAATTATGAAAATAAAAAACAAAGAGTGTTTTCTTGTTTGTTTGTTTAATTTGTTTTCATAGCTTAGATAAGTTCTTAATAGCATTGTCATGGTTATTTACGCATCATTTTACTAGAAAATAGTCGTAACATGTAGCCAGGCTCACTCGTGAGCTCACATTATTGATCCATCGTCTAGAACCATGGACTCTCTTTGGATCAAGCCACATGACCTCATCGTTCCTGAATGGTGATGTAATATTCTTGGTTTAAAGGGATCCCTCATTCCACTAACCTCAAAACATCAAACTTCCACATTCACAACTTGCCTACTGGTATTGACTATGATCAGGACATGGATTATCCTGATTAGGATACCTTGCATACCTTTTACAAGGTAATCATAACCAAACTGAAACATCCAGGAGGTACTTACCATGCATTAGTATCCCAACTCAACCTATTACTCCCCCATATTAGGATTAGGAGTATACCCCACAACAAGATAGGGATGTTCAAGCTACTCTAGTTGATCATCCTTGGATGAGTTGCAAGTATGATCACCTAAACATGTACAATTGTTAGGGTAATAACAATGCCATCACATCAACTCAAGCATTTTTCATTTCACCTTGTGGTCCCAGGGATGGTTTTTTTCATCCTCCTAGTACACCTTATGACATGCAGTATGATCAAGGACGGTGCACTTTAGCACTCTTGATTACATGAAACCTATCCTGTGACCATAGTATCAAGTTAATGCAGCCTCTCATGGCCCCAAAAAACAAATTATCAATCTCTCTCAAGGTGAATCACAACACACACCTATTCATACCACTCACACACATATGCATAGGCCACATAGCATCGACCTAGAAAATTGAATCCAAGTGCCTAGGACAACCTTGGATCATTGATTGCAATGAGATATGCATCAAATATTACCCACACCTACATAATAAGGGCAATTGGCACAATGGAATCTAGGGCACCAAGCACAATATCAAAACATTCCACCACAACCAAATCTAAATCTTCTACCTCATCCATACCCAAATTCAACTCACCATAAGTAGCTTAGACTGTCACCCATCCATCATCATCAATATCTCTCCAAAATTCTATCAAGCATACGCTTATCAACAAGACCCTAAATTCTACGAGGAACAACAACCTGAGTATCAAGATCCAATTGATACTTATCCTTAGGTAACATATGGTGACATAATTTTTGATAACACTCACCACCACTTCATCCATAATAAAATATTTAAACTAATTAAGGCCAAAGGTGATACAATACCATCATCTCGCCTAAAGCCTATAAATGGTTGATAGAATACCTCAACTCATTAGAGAAGCAAACATTAGGTTCAGGTTACCAGAAACCTACCCTACGATAGCTTACCAACTAGCCTCTACACCCATAAGTTCCATCACCACCCTACCCTGAGCATTTTGAGATGCCTAAACTCAACAAGTTCAAAGGTGATAAAGATGTACAAGAGCATGTGACAAGCTTCATCAATATGTGCTTTCATATTCAAGATAATGACTCCTTTATGTTAAAGACATTACTTATAGCATTGGTTGGAGTGATTTGGAATTATTTAATCATCTACCATGCCATAGCATATACACCTTTGAGCAATTAGCAAATGCATTTCTGGAATGCTTTTCCTTTAGTGTTAGGAAAAAGGTAAATATGACGAACTTGTCTAGCCTTCATCAAATTGATGATGAGCCAATCATGGAATATGGAAACAGGTGGAGAATGATTATGTCAAATCTACCCTTCACTTTACCCATTATAGAACTTACTTGGATGATCACACGGAGTTTCTCAAAACCGATACCAATTTTATTGCAACTCCAACAATAACAAACTTTCGAGAAGGCTCTAGCTCAAGCCAAAGTCATTAAGGATATAAAGGTCCAAGAAGAAGAGATTAAACTCTAAAAAAATAATGGCCAAATAATAATTCTAAATGGAAGAAAATGCAACCAAAAGCATCTCTCATTAATTAGGTTGTTTTGAGTGTCCCCTATCCATCAAATCAAACTATGCCTCTAAAACCCAACTACCAGGCACAACCTCCACACGTGTAGTATCATTCACAATAGATGTAACAACCACAAAAAAACTACAAAATAAAGTGTTGCCCACCTTACCAGTACACACCATTGCCTAAATCTTTGGCATTGATTTTTAATTGACTATGTGAGGCACAAACCATCACTCTTTCTAAAATTTATCAAATGGACCCAAATCGGCCAAAATCCAAGAATTTTAGGGAAGATCAATTCTACAGCTACCATCAACAAAATGGACATGACATACAATGATGTTATACCTTCAAAAATATAGTGTAGGATATGATCGAGAAGCAAGAGATTCATATTGATAATCCTCTTGCTTCAAATAATCAAAACATAGGAGTCTACCAAGATTCCTTACCCCAAAAAGGGATGAACACAAAACTTGCAACCATAAAAAAGCAATGCAAGTAGATAAATTTGATGAGCAAGGTGCAACCAAAGTATTGTCATTGTTGTCAACACAGTCAGGTTGATCAGTTGATGCAATGGACAGGAATGGATAGGAGTTGATTGATGAGCAAGGTGATGGACAGGAGTTGATTGATGAGCAAGGTGCAGCCAAAGTATTGTCATTGTTGTCAACATAGACAGAGGATCGGTTGATGCAATGGATAGGAGCACAAAAGTCATTAGATAGATCGGTTGATGAAGTGAACAAGAGTACAAAGATCATACAGAGCATGTACAATGATTCTCCAAGAAGACAGAAGTGGCCCATATGCAAAAGCTCAAAGAAAAAGACAAGTAAGAAAAGTGTCGCGATATCGCGACATGTTGAGCAAGCATGAGAAACTGTCACGATATCGCGACATGTTGAGAAGCTGAAAGAGAAACTGTCACGATATCGTGACATGTTGAGAAGCTGGAAAAGAAACTGTCGTGATTTTGTGACATGTTGGAAGAGAGAGAAAGCGCAAGAGAAACTATCACGATTTTGTGACATGTTGGAGGAGAGAGAAAATGCTGGCAAAACTGTCATGATTTCATGACATGTTGGAAGAGAAGAAGCCAAGTGGAAAAACTATCATGATTTCGTGACATGTTTGGAGAGAAGGCGCAGGAAAAGAAAACTATCATGATTTCGACATGTTTGGAAAGAAGGCACAAGCAAAGAAAACTGTCATGATTTCGTGACATGTTTGGAGAGAAGGCGCAAGCAAAGAAAACTATCACGATTTTGTGACATTTTGCAAGAAGGATGGTACAGATAAAAATGTGTCATGATTTCGTGACATGTTTGAGAGAAAGAGCTTGCAAGGAAAAGTGTCACGATTTCATGACAATTTGCAAGAAGGATGGTACGGATGAAAAAGTGTCATGATTTCACGACAGGTTCGAGAGAAAGAGCTCGCAAGGAAAAGTGTCACGATTTCGTGACAATTTGCAAGAAGGATGGTACGGATGAAAAAGTGTCACGATTTCGTGATAGGTTCGAGAGAAAGAGCTCGCAAGGAAAAGTGTCACGATTTGTGACAATTTGCAAGAGGAAGCGCTAAGGAGAAAAAGTGTCACGATTTCGCGACATGTCGTCGTGATCCGATGAGAAGAAAAGCGCTAAGGAGAAAAAGTGTCACGATATTCATGACATATTGGAGAGAGAAAGCGCAAGATAGAAAAGTGTCACGATTTTGAAAAGAGAGGAAGACTCGAAGGATGAAGTGTCACGATTTCATGATAGAAGCAAAACGAAAGAGCATGGAAGCAGAAGCGTCATGATTTCATGACAAATTCAAGGAGGAAGAGCTCAAAGGCGAAAGCGTCACGATTTTGTGACATGTTCCGTTTTCATGGGTGTAAGGCAGAGAAAAGCACAAGGCAGCGAAAGTGTCACGATTTCGTGACATGTCATGTTTTCGCTAGTGCTTGCGAAGAAGAGTGTACGAAAGTGAAAGATGTCACGATTTTGTGACATGTCATGTTTTCGCTAGTGCAAGCAGAGAAGAGTGCAAGGAAGCGAAAGTGTCACGATTTCGTGACATGTTCCGTTTTCATGGGCCAAATATAGAAAAGGCACAAGGAAGCGAAAGTGTCACGATTTCATGACATGTTCCATTTTCACGGGCAAGAGACAGAGAAGATCTCAAGGCAGCGAAAGTGTCACGATTTCGCGACATGTTCTATTTTTGCTGGTGGAAGCCAAGAAGAGTGTACGAAGGCAAAAAGTGTCATGATATCGCGACATGTCATGTTTTCATGGGTGCAAGCCGAAGTAAAGTTAACTGAAAGAAAATGACAGTTACAGATGCAGTTGTAGAAGAAAATCATGCAGCTAGAACATGAACAGTTAACTGGAGTCAGAACTGTAGTTGTAGGGGGTGTTGCAAAGACAATCATGCAGTTAAATAAGAATAGTGAACTGAAGTAATTACGGTAGTTACAGGGGCAGTTATAGTGACAGTAAATAGAAGTCATTACTGTAGTTACAAGAGCCGTTACAAAGAAATATCATGCAGCAGTGGTTACTGAAAGTCATCAGACGAAGACCACGAGTTGGACAGAGAAACGTCTCGAAGCCCAAACAAAGAACCGCTCTATTAATAAGGTTGCATGTGAGAATAAAGAAGTCGTTACTATTAATAGGCTGCATGCACGAATATGGAAGTTAAGAATAGAAACAGAACATCGTTATAAAAGGAGATTTGCATGAAGTAGTGAGGTTGAGCTCCGTGCGGGAAGAGAGAGCAGCGTGTTGAAGAATAGGGGGAAAGTGCTACAAAAAGAGAATAGAGAGAGCGTTGCTGTGAGGGGAAAAGAGCCGTCGGATAGTGAGATAGTGCTACGGGCTGTAAGAGAGTTGTAAGTGAGAAGAGAAAGCCAAACACAGGGGCTGAAAGAAAGCAACAAGAGTGAGCCATAAAATAGTTGAGCTTTGTGCGGTAAGAGAGTGTTGTGCTCTGAACGGGGTGATAGAGCAGTGTGTTGCTGTATAGAGGGATAGTGCAGTGGGCTGTTACAAAGTTGGAAGAATGTTGTAAGAAGTACAGAGTTGTGAGAGCTGCAAGAGTAAGCTATAAGAAAGGGCTATAAGTGTGCAGTAAGTAGAGCTGTAAAAGAGTGTATGCTTCCATGAGATTGATTTGAGTTAAGATAGACCAGTGAGGGTCTTGTAACACAGAAGGCATTTTTATGTCAATCAAGATTTAAAATAGAAATCCAAGTTGGTGCTTGGAATCAGGGGTTGGTGCTCCTTCTAGTTGGTGCTGGTAAATTAGGGGTTGGTGCTCCTTCCAGTGGATGTTGGTAAATTGATTGTAAAGTTGGTGCTTTGCAATGGCTGGATTTGGATGGGAGTCCAAGCAGTCTATTTTTGAGGAGTAGCCAAAACTGGTGAACCTCGTTACATCTTGTGTTATGTGATGCTCTCTTGTGGTACTTGTTGTTTCTGGTTTTAAGCTTTCATTAGTTTTGGCTTTAAGAGTTAAAGATTTAAGTTTTTAATTAGCTGCACTGATTCACCCCCCTCTCAGTGCCATTGTAAGACTAACAATTGGTATCAGAGCCAAGTTCCCAGTTCAGGCTAAATCAGTCAGGGTTGATCTTGGATTAGTACACAATGGGTAAGAAGAATAGATCCTCCTCCAAAAAGGCATCTCAGCCAGTTTTAGTTCATGTGGAAGAGAAAACTGAACTAGAGAAGGTAGAAGAAGTGGATTCTAAAGTATGCAATGAAAACCTGGAGATTGAAGTAGATCTAGAAGGTGAGTTGATAGCCGCACTTGAAGAGTTGAGTATAGAAAAGAAAAAGAACAAAAGAATGTCCAAGAAGTTAGAAGAATATGGGGATGAGATTGAAGATCTCTTCCTACAAGTTCAAAAGGCCAAGAAATCAGAAGAAGCCTTGAAGACACACCTAGATGATGAGGATGATGTATGCAGCACAAGTGAAGAGGAATCTAACAAAGTTATTGTTGATCTAAAGCTACAAGTAGAACAATACAAAAGGATTGAAGATATTCTCAGGTCTCAAATCAATGAGAAAGAGACTGTTTGCTGCCAACAAGAAGAAGAGATTGTTTCATTGAAGAAACAAATAGAAGAGGCCAATATAAATCTCAAATTTGAGAAGAGCACAGAGTTACTAGATACAATGATAAAGCAACAAAGAAGCTCCACGGCTAAGTTTGGTCTTGGATATGAAGCTGAACAACCTTCATCTTCCAAAAATGCAGAGAAGAAGTTCATCGTTGAAGGATCAAAGAGAGAAATTAAATAAAAAAAACTTTAAGAGAAGAAGAAGTTCAAGGTTGAAGCTAAATCTTCAAAAGGAAGAAAGTATCAAAGAAGATCTACAGCAAAGCAACCACAACAAAAGAGGTTCTCTCACTCTCACTCTTTTAATAATAATGCTTTTAATGGCTATTGTTTTAAATGCAACCATTATGGTCACAAGGCAATTTATTGTGGACTGAATAATAGATCAAAGAGTTATGCTGATAAAAACACATCTGCTTTCTTGAGTGAACACCCTGTGCAATGTTTTAAATGTAATGGCCATGGGCACATAGCAAGGTTTTGTCCAAGCACTTCTGTATCCAATCTAAGGCAAGACCATAGATTTCATCATACACACAGAATGCAATACAGACAGGGAATAAAACATGTGCAATGTTTTAAATGTAATGGTCAAGGGCACATAGCAAGGTTCTGTCCAAGCACTTCTGTATCTAATCTAAGGCAAAACCCTAGATTTCATCAGACACAAAGAGGGCAACACAGACAAGGAACATATCATGTGCATAAAAGAAAAGAAAATAATCATCCATCAAGAATGCACAAGAGACAACCCCGCAAGAGAAATGTTCAAGTTCATGAACAAGGGCAAAATAGGGATGTAGTTGAAAAACTCAAGCCCAAGTTCAGGAAAGTCTGGAGAAAGGTAGAAGAAAGGAAATCGTGTCTCCTTGGACTGAAGGAGACTACTCCGCCATTGCTCTAAGCAACTCCAGGTGGCACATCCTCAGGGGGAGCAATATTAAAGTTTTATTTTAATGCTCCTATGTATTTGTTTGGGTATCTGAGGATGAAAGACCAGTAGTCGAGATATTGTTGTATAGTTGTCAAAGTGTGTTGTCAGTTTATGTAGTGGTTTGTGGAAGTACCATGAAGGGTTGTGATTAAATTGAGAGTTGGCACCCTTGGTAGTTTTGATATTTGTCATTGTTATACTGTTGATGATTCTTCTGCCACTGTTCAAAATTATGGATCATAACAGTTCAGATTTTTTGGTTTAATGAAAGAATGCGTGCGTGCCCTAGCTGCGTACTTGTGTTTTGATAGCAGCATGTTGATAGGCTTTATCTCGAGATATGAACATGTAGCATAGAGATGCTGAGTCAAAGCAAATAGTGGCACTAGCACCAGTTCTTCAAGAGTGATAAGATGGCACATGCAAGGCTGAGACATTGAGAGAATAGTGCCCAGGTGGTGAAGTGTCAAGGAGGACAAGATGCCTATGCACCTAAGAAAGTCTTGCATTATTTGAGGAATGCGAGATATTGCCTGAGGAAGTAGAATACCAAGAGTTGATGACTGGGCGCAGTAGTTTGAGGTTCCAACGCTAGAGGTAACGGTCCAGAAGTATGAGTTTGAGTAAGGTGTAAAAGGATATATTGTTTGTATGCTTTATATTTTTTTGTAGTTGACTTCTAAGGATTGGAGTCATAAGGTGTTTTATGGAATAAATATGTTTGTGGTTACTTTTATGATCTAACCCTAACTTGGTGGCAAAGTTGAGGGTGGTGTTGGTAACAGGTTGAAGAACTATTCTCTTCTTCCTCAAACAAAGAGGAAGCATTTTGCACTAGGGTTTATGTTAGCAAGTCTTGCTACTTGCATTGAGATGGTGAAACCCTTAGTTGGTTGTTTTGAGATTGATGGTTGAGTTGCTTTCATAGAGGTTGTTTTGATCAAGTTAATGCTTTACTTGATACATGATTTGGGCTTACTCCATTGAGATTGATTTGAGCAAGTTATTCTTTGCATTGGTGAGTTATGTTGGTGGCTGATTTGTTCAAATACCTTTGGAAGGAAAAGGATGTCTACTAGTTTCCTTTTCATGTAGTGATTGGTTGAATGCTTCAAGGTTAATCTTGAGTTGAATGATGTTGGTTAAACCTTGTCTATAAGCATTGTTGTTAAAGCCCTAATTGGTTGAGAAAAGAAAATTGGTTGTGGTTGGGTGGATTGAGGTAGTCTGCTAGATTCTCATTGCAGAGAAAGACAAACAATGTATTGGGTTTCATGCTTATTGAGAATATCCAAGATGCATGGTGGAGATGTATGCAAATTTTGTTGGCATTGCAGATCAAAAATTTGTCTATATAAGATTATTGTATGCCTTCACTAACAGTGGACAAGTTTGAGTTTGCAAAGCAACAGAGGGTAGTTGCACAGAAGATCATGTTATTACACATGTTATATTGGTGATGTTGACGGTGATGGTGTCATTCACTAGTTATTGCTGCTATTCACATTGTTGATTTTGTTGATGCCTATTATGCTTATCATGATGTTGTCAATCAGTGAAATGAAGTGGTATTGGACTCAGGGGGAGCATTTATGCATTTGTTTATCTTATTGCTCATATTTATGCTTTTGCTAACTGTAATAATTTTTGCCTAAGAATGTTGTGCATGGACTCAGGGGGAGTTTGCAGCTGCCCTTTGGTATTATTGTCAAAGGGGGAGAAGAATTACAGGTAATTGCACGCAATTACGTGTGTTGCCAACAATTCCAAAGGGGGAGATTGATGAGCAAGGTGCAACCAAAGTATTGTCATTGTTGTCAACACGGTCAGGTTGATCAGTTGATGCAATGGACAGGAATGGATAGGAGTTGATTGATGAGCAAGGTGATGGACAGGAGTTGATTGATGAGCAAGGTGCAGCCAAAGTATTGTCATTGTTGTCAACATAGACAGAGGATCGGTTGATGCAATGGACATGAGCACAGAAGTCATTAGATAGATCGGTTGATGAAGTGAACAAGAGTTCAGAGATCATACAGAGCATGTACAATGATTCTCCAAGAAGACCGAAGTGGCCCATATGCAAAAGCTCAAAGAAAAAGACAAGTAAGAAAAGTGTCGCGATATCGCGACATGTTGAGCAAGCATGAGAAACTGTCGCGATATCGCGACATGTTGAGAAGCTGAAAGAGAAACTGTCATGATATCGTGACATGTTGAGAAGCTGGAAAAGAAACTGTCACGATATCGTGACATGTTGGAAGAGAGAGAAAGCGCAAGAGAAACTATCATGATTTCACGACATATGGGAGGAGAGAGAAAATGTTGGCAAAACTATCATGATTTCATGACATGTTGGTAGAGAAAAAGCCAAGTGGAAAAACTGTCATGATTTCATGACATGTTTGAAGAAGAAGCGCAAGTAAAGAAAATTGTCACGATTTCACGACATGTTTGGAAAGAAGGCAGAGGCAAAGAAAACTGTCATGATTTCGTGACATGTTTGGAGAGAAGGCGCAAGCAAAGAAAACTGTCATGATTTCGTGACATGTTTGGAGAGAAGGATGGTATGGACAAAAAATTGTCATGATTTCGTGACATGTTTGAGAGAAAGAGCTTGCAAGGAAAAGTGTCACGATTTCGCGACAATTTGCAAGAAGGATGGTACGGATAAAAATGTGTCACGATTTCACGACATGTTCGAGAGAAAGAGCTTGCAAGGAAAAGTGTCACGATTTCGTGACAATTTGCAAGAAGGATGGTATGGATGAAAAAGTGTCACGATTTCATGACAGGTTCGAGAGAAAGAGCTTGCAAGGAAAAGTGTCATGATTTCATGACAATTTGCAAGAGGAAGCGCTAAGGAGAAAAAGTGTCACGATTTCGCGACATGTCAGGTTTTCATGATCCGATGAGAAGAAAAGCGTTAAGGAGAAAAAGTGTCACGATTTCGTGACATATTGTAGGAGAGAGAAAGGCAAGATAAAAAGTGTCACGATTTCGTGACAACAGCAGAGAGGAAGACTCCGAAGGATGAAGTGTCACGATTTCACGACAGAAGCAAAACGAAAGAGCATGGAAGCAGAAGCATCGTGATTTCGTGACAAATTCAAGGAGGAAGAGCTCAAAGGTGAAAGCATCGCGATTTCATGACATGTTCCGATTTCGTGGGCATAAGGCAGAGAAAAGCACAAGGCAGCGAAAGTGTCACGATTTTGCGACATGTCATGTTTTCGCTAGTGCTTGCAGAGAAGAATGTACGGAAGCGAAAGATGTCACGATTTCGTGACATGTCATGTTTTCGCTAGTGCAAGCAGAGAAGAGTGCAAGGAAGCGAAAGGTGTCACGATTTCGCGACATGTTCCATTTTTGTGGGCCAAAGATAGAAAAGGCACAAGGCAGCAAAAGTGTCACGATTTCGTGACATGTTCCATTTTCGCGAGCAAGAGACAGAGAAGAGCTCAAGGCAGTGAAAGTGTCACGATTTCGTGACATGTTCTATTTTCGTTGGTGGAAGCCAAGAAGAGTGTACGAAGGCGAAAAGTGTCATGATATCGCGACATGTCGTGTTTTCACGGGTGCAAGCCAAAGTAAAGTTAACTGAAAGAAAACGACAGTTACAAATGCAGTTGCAGAAGAAAATCATGCAGCTAGAACACGAACAGTTAACTAGAGTCAGAACTGCAGTTGCAGGGGGTGTTGCAAAGACAATCATGTAGTTAAATAAGAATAGTGAACTGAAGTAATTACGGCAGTTATAGGGGCAGTTACAGTGACAGTAAATAGAAGTCATTACTACAGTTACAAGAGCCGTTACAAAGAAATATCATGCAGCAGTGGTTACTGAAAGTCATCAGACGAAGACCACGAGTTGGACAGAGAAACGTCTCGAAGCCCAAACAAAGAACCGCTCTATTAATAAGGTTGCATGTGAGAATAAAGAAGTCGTTACTATTAATAGGCTGCATGCACGAATATGGAAGTTAAGAATAGAAACAGAACATCGTTATAAAAGGAGATTTGCGTGAAGTAGTAAGGTTGAGCTCCATGCGAGAAGAGAGAGCAATGTGTTGAAGAATAGGGGGAAAGTGCTGCAAAAAGAGAATAGAGAGAGCGTTGCTGTGAGGGGAAAAGAGCCATCGGATAGTGAGATAGTGCTACGGGCTGTAAGAGAGCTGTAAGTGAGAAGAGAAAGCCGAACACAGGGGCTGAAAGAAAGCAGCAAGAGTGAGCCATAAAATAGTTGAGCTTTGTGCGGTAAGAGAGTGTTGTGCTCTGAACGGGGTGATAGAGCAGTGTGTTGCTGTATAGAGGGATAGTGCTGTGGGCTGTTACAAAGCTGGAAGAATGTTGTAAGAAGTACAGAGCTATGAGAGCTGCAAGAGTAAGCTATAAGAAAGGGTTGTAAGTGTGCAGTAAGTAGAGCTATAAAAGAGTGTATGCTTCCATGAGATTGATTTGAGTTAAGATAGACCAGTGAGGGTCTTGTAACACAGAAGGCATTTTTATGTCAATCAAGATTTAAAATAGAAATCCAAGTTGGTGCTTGGAATCAGGGGTTGGTGCTCCTTCCAGTTGGTGCTGGTAAATTAGGGGTTGGTGCTCCTTCTAGTGGATGCTGGTAAATTGATTGTAAAGTTGGTGCTTTGCAATGGCTGGATTTGGATGGGAGTCCAAGCAGTCTATTTTTGAGGAGTAGCCAAAACTGGTGAACCTCGTTACATCTTGTGTTATGTGATGCTCTCTTGTGGTACTTGTTGCATCTCGGTTTTAAGCTTTCATTAGTTTTGAATTAAGAGATGAAGATTTAAGTTTTTAATTAGCTGCACTGATTCACCCCCCCCTCTCAGTTCCATTGTAATACTAACAAAATTAGGTACATGCTACCCCACTCAATCAAGGATTTTTAGGGATGATCAACATAGTGACACATAATAGATGTTGCCCAAGTCAACCCACACCAATCGTGGATCCTTTGAATGTCCCTTCCATGTCACAAGTACCCCCACACCAAAATCCAAGCATACCTACCCCACCTCATTCGATGCTAACTTTAAGAAGTAGACTTACCCAAAGTCTAAAATTTGCATCGGTAAGGCTCTCCATCTATGAGCTAATCCAAAAATCAATATCACATCGGGAAGCCTTGATGGAGATCCTAAAATAAATTGACTTGCCTTCACAAGACCCCAATGCCTTCTCTAATTTTATGGGGCAAGTTCAAAATTATAGTGAGCCTACAAAAAAATTTCATGATCATGATATGAAAATAATCCCTATTGAGATACCTGATCCTCCCTTGCACATCGTAGCTAATGTGTATGGTATACCCTATAAATAAGTTTTGATCGACACTGGCTCATCACCTCATTTGCCCTTGCACATCTCAATATTTTTCCCTATCATATCACAACATCCATATTCACCCATTGATCCTTTAATGACACACTGTGTTCCACCATTGGAATGATATTCCTTCTTGTTCAGGTTGGACACAAGACCATTCACATAATATTTCATATTTTGGAAGGGGCCATGCAATACAACTTGTTGCTTGGCCGACCCTGGATCAGGAATATGAATTGTGTATCTTCAATTCTCCATCAAATTATTAAGTACATGCATGAAGATCAAATGCATTGCATCCCTACTAATTTGGAATAATTCTAGTTCTGCAACCTAGTCTCACATCCTTATGAGTACACAATACCATTGTTGGTTCGACTTTTATACACACCCTGTGAAGAATGAGCATGAAATCCCGATAACACTTATAAGGGATAAATCCCACTCACTTTAGGATCTTGTTGGATATCCAAGGTGTGAGTTACAGAGTTGGGTCGAATGTCTATTCACTCTTTTCCGCTTCTGGAATAGTTTCAAGTGGACTGTCTGTTACCTTACAACGGGTTCTGGACTTTAGTTCAAGTAATGTTTTTGGAATTGGTTATCTTTGTGGACACTCAGATTTACAATCGGTTCTTTGATCTAGCTCTTTATGTTTTAGCAGATTTAAATAAAAGACAAATTCTAAAGAAAATAAAAATGGATCATTCAATCGGTGGAACAGAGAGAGTAGAGTAGGGCAGAAAGAGAAGTTTACCTAACTTAGCTGCAAAACCAAAACTACCAATTTTAGTTATACCAGTTAGCTTCACAATAGAACAAATCAAAGAGGAAAGTGTCCAGCTTTCTAAGATCACCTTCCACTAAGAGCATAAGACAGAGACAAAATAGATCTGAAAGAAAATCACAAACAAAAGGAAAGTCAGTTGAAATTGGTATCTCTCACCAGCAGCTTAGCTCGCACAGTGAGGACAGAGCAATTAGAACAGGCTTGAACCTTAAATCTGTAATTTTCCCTAGCATACAATAAAAAGAATGAAGCCTAGTAGCATACCCAATCTTTGATAACACAGATCTACAACATAAATTAAATAAACCTTAATGAAACGAAAACAAAAGAAGATGAACTTATCGCAATCTAAAAGAGATTAGGCTCCTGGCCATGCTATCACAGAAAATGAAAATACACCAACTCCAGGTCCAGAACAAAGCATTCAAACAAGATTTGCAGGAAATTGCTCCAATAGCTTTTTATTCTAAGTTTTCGCCTCTGGAATTTACATCCGGAAGAAGTATATATAGACTCAGGACAAACCCTGATCTTTTTAGAAATATCTTCTTCCCAAACCCTAAATCTTATCATCTAAACCCTACTACCCAGGTTTTACAATATAAGGCCTTTTAAAAATAGAGTTTTGATAAAACCTAACCATTCTACAAATCTTAGTGCAGTTACTTGCCATAAATGGAGAAGGCATGATCTGATATTATTCTCATCCATCTATAACTGCAAGTAAATATCTTCGTTTTTTGGCCGGTCGTCGATATATTCCATAAATGGGCACTGCGTGTGAAGGTATCTTCATCTTTCTGGTGCATCTGTCGGGAGCGTCTCATTAATTCCTTAGAGAAATTCGGATGAGTCACCGGTTTCTCTGACATTTTATCTTCGCAGAGCCGCCTCTGAGTTGAAATTCTCTGCACGCCATTACTTTCACCATAAATTCTCTCGTTAAATGCGTCCATCGGCAAATTTCGGTAACTGTGTGTAGATATTTTCATTTTTCGGTCAATTGCCGACATATTCCATTAAATGAGGCAGCTGCTTAGTCACCGTAAAGTCTCTTTGCGGCCAGATCTATAAAATATGGATGGACCAAAAATTCTCGGCATCTCACATTTCCATCTGACGGCCTTCGCTTGATCCGTGCTTATTTTGTCTTTTTCGCCATTACTTCCGCTAGTATGCAACTGCCAGATGGCTTTCTGCAAAAGACAAAACAAGGATTAGCATTTTAATATTATTAAATTAAACCCTAATGTTTATTACATGTCGGCTTGATTTATTTTGACACGTGTCGTGATAACGCGACGTTTTCCAAGACTTGCGCCTTTCAAATAAAACATGTCATGATTTCGCGACGTTGCGATTTCATGACGTTTCTATGCCTTGGCCTTTCTTCCAAATGCGTCACGATTTCGTGACGTCGTGATTTCGCGACGTTCTGAGCTTGGCCCTTTCTACCAAATGCATTGCAATTTCATGACGTTTTTTAGGCTTGGCCCTTTCTTTGCCAAACGCGTCGCGATTTCGTGATGTTGTGATTTCATGACGTTCTGAGCTTGGCCCTTTCTTTGCCAAACGCATCGCGATTTTGCGATGTAACGATTTCGCGACATGTCGCGAAATCGCGACATTCACTTGGCCTTCTCAAATATGTCGCGATATCGCGATGTTTCCAAAATGACTTCCACTTTGCAAATTTTCCAAAAATTGTAGGTTGACTCCAATGAATTTATTCATATGTATCCTGCATTTTTACATATTAGTGAAAGATCTTCTTTACTCAGAATGATTCTAACATAAAAAATAAATTCTAAATTGAAATCAAAGCCATATGCAAGCCTACTTAGATACTTTGGTATATGCAAAACTTGAAGAAGAAGGAGGCAAGCAAAATTTGGAATTAAAACCTGAAAAACATCAAGAGGGTCCCTATGGCAAAATGAAAACTAAATATTTTCAAAGGATGGAATTTCATTTTTTTAGTGGGGGTGTGTTGCTTCTCAACAAATGGCGATATCTGCAGGGAAAATAGTAGCACTATTTTAGAATCCAGGACTCTAGTTTCAAAACAATATAGACCATGTACCATGCTTTGCCACAAATATTCTTCAAAATAATTTAACTACTACTTGATAGTTGTTAAAATTTCCCAAGGACATACTAGGTTGAATCACTTAAGGAAGATTTCTGATGTGCAATTATAAGCGTATAACTTTCTTCAAGGATGACTGGGCCTTCGAATGTTTTACTTTGGATTGATCAGCTTTTCTAGATTGTGAAAGGGGAAACCGAGTAGGGCTCTGTTTACTAGTTTAGCCTTTTACAGCCCCGACAGAGTTACTCTTTAGATTTTCACGACCCTGATCCACAACTATGAGGTGGTATCTACAACTTGGTAAAAGAAAACATCTTCTGGAGCCTTGGCTATCTCTTTCATTACAATAACTTCTTCTTTCTTTTTTTTTTTGTGTAGAAATAAAAGAGTGCCAGTTTTATGTTGCCTTGCTCAACTTTCACCTTCTCTCTCTCTCTTTTGAAATATACCGAAATCTGGAAAGCCTTGCTAAAAACAATTTTTTTTTATATTTCATCGATCTGGAAAGCCTGGGTACCGATAGCCTCTATGGACACTTAAATAATTTCATGAATCAGAGTCCCCTCTTACGACCAACTTTTCTTGGATTCCCTGGGAGTTCTCCAGCCAAACAGTATAGTAGTTTCTTTATAATTAAAATAATTGTGGCAAGCAAGACACAAAATCCAATTATCTTTCTACTATTGTTCTGAATAACAAAATAGTTCCACTGTTCAATTTAAGCAGACTATCTCTTAATTAGAATAAAACAAAATGAACACTAGATTTTGAACTCAGAATAAAAACAATTTTTAAAGGTTGATTCTTTCTTTGCTGCCCAGGCAAAACTTAAAAAAAAAAAATTTAAAAGCTAAAAGAAATTTGTACAGACCCCAAAGGATAAAACACATAACTTTAAAATCAAACAAAATAAAATAAAAATAAAATAAAAACAAACTACTTCAAAGCTTATTTACAATATATACACATGTTACAACGTCTTTGTGATTTATTCAAATGATGTATTGGATGGAACAACTGAGAAATAATGCTTTAGGTATTGACCATTAACAGGAAGGTTCAAAAAATTACCCTCGAGGTCCTGTAGATGAAATGCATTATTACCTAGGATCTCGGCAATCTGGTATGGCCCTATCCATAGCGGTTGCAACTTTGTGTGTTTACCTTTCTTTTCATGGGCTTTGTCCCATAGAAGCACCAGGTCTGCGAGTCTGAAGGCCTTCACTCTGCTCTTTTGTCAAACCAGCGCTTGACTGTTTCTTGGTGCCGACTGAAATGTTCCAGGGCTTGAAGTCGTTCATCCTGCAAATTAGTTAAATCCAAAATACGAGCCTCTGCATCTGCTTGATCCTCAAAATAGTCTAAAACAAATTGATAAGTGGGCAATTTCAAAGAAATAGGAACAATGGGCTGAATACCATACAACAAAGCAAATGGGGAAGTCTTAAGAGCTACTTTATGTCTTATCCTGTCAGCCCAAAGTGCATATTTCAATAATGTGTGCCATTGTCTGGGTTTGTCTGCAGCAGACTTCTTAATGGCATTCATCAAATTCTTATTTGTGGACTCAGCTAGTCCATTACCCTGGGGGTAATAGTTGGATGCAAATCTGATGACTATCCCCATCTGGTATGCCCACTCTGCAAACTCTAATGATTGAAAGGTTGGCCCATTGTCGCACACCAAATTCAAAGGAACTCCAAACCTGGTTATGATATTTGACTCTAGAAATTCGATCACCTCATGGGTTGTACTCCTCATGGTGGTTGCTGCTTCAACCCATCTTGTGCAATAATCGATGGTTGTTAGAACATACTTATGCCCTGCTGATGAATTTGGGTTTATCACACCCACAAAGTCAAGTCCCCATTGCATAAAAGGTTTGTTTATTACAATAGGCTGCAATGGTAGAGCTCGATTAGCCTCTTTGGATGCAAAATTCTGACACTGATGGCAAGTTCTCACATGTTGATGTGCATCTTTAAACAATGTAGGCCAGTAATAGCCTGCTCTCAATATCTTGTGTGCAGGAGCGGAACCTGAAGAATGCCCGACCCCTAACTTCTCATGAAAACTGGACATCACCTCATTGACTTCATTCTGAGAAATGCATCTTAAGAATATGCCAGCATAATTTTCTCTATACAAGTTACCTCCTTTGAGCAGAAAATGAGCAGATTTCAACTTTAGTGCTCTTCTCTGGGTTCTATTCAGGTGAGATGGACAAATTCCAAATTGCAACAAATGAATGATATCTCCATACCAATCATCGAATCCAGAATCCAGCTGATTAATTTCTCCTTGTATAGGTACTTCAGCAATATGTCGAGACAACCCAAGTCCTCTGATTAATTTTGTAGGCCAAATTTCTAAGTCGTATTCCTGCAGTCTTGTAACCCAATTACCTCTCAGCTCACCCAATTCGTCCTGGCTTAACAAGTATTTGACAGCTGGATCAGGAACTATAGCATGGACTTTGCTTCTTAGTATGTAGTGCCTGAATTGCTTAACTGCTCTTACTAAGGCATAGGCTTGCTTATCCAAGCGAGAGTATTTGAGCTCAGCCCCCTTTAAGTTGGTACTCTTGAAGGCAATCGGATGCTCCCCTGTTTCTCTTCGTTGGGTCAAAACCGCAGCAAGTGTGTGTTCTGAAGAAAAAGAGTACAAATAAAAATCTGTACTGAAGTCTGGGCTCACCAGCACTGGAGCTTGTTGGATGGCAGATTTGATCTCCTGGAATGCTGTTTTGGCTTCTGTTGTCCAAACGATCTTAGCAGTTTCCTTCAACATGTCATTCAGTGGCTTGACTATTTCTGCGAAGCCGGAGATGAATTTTCTGACAAAATTAATTTTCCCAAAAAAGGATCTTAACTCTTTCTTAGAGTTGGGAAAGGGTATCCCGGATATGGCTTCAACTCTGTCAGGATCCATGGAAATGCCATCTTTGGTGATCAAGTGTCCAAGGAGCTTTCCTTCAGTTACACCAAAAACACACTTCTTCGGGTTCAAAGAAATGCCGAACTCCCTGCATTTGTTGAAAACAGACTCCAAGTGCTTCACGTGGTCAAACCGAGATTTAGAGAAAACTGTCAAGTCATCCATGTAGACAACGATGCACTTACCCATAAGGCCTTTGAAAGCATGATCCATTGCACGTTGAAAAGTAGCTCCGACATTAGTCAATCCAAATGACATTCTTTTGTAGGCGAAAGTTCCCCACTTGGTTGTGAAGGCAGTTTTCATCCTGTCTTCCTTTTCAACTAGTATCTGATTATACCCTGAGAATCCGTCTAAGAAAGACATCATTTCCGAACCATTGACAATTTGTAGCACCTCATCCATGGAAGGCAGAGGATAATTATCTTTCTCAGATGCCTTGTTCAAGTTTCTAAAATCCACACACAAGCGGATCTCTCCATTTTTCTTTCTGACCGGCACCAAATTGGCCACCCAAGTAGAATGCCTAACGGGAAAAATAATGGCGGCACTCAATAATTTTTCTACCTCCTTCTTGATGAGGGGCTCTAGCAAAGCGTTGACATGCCTCTATTTTTGCCGAAAAGGTTTGCAAAACTCTTTTAAAGGTATAACATGGGTGTAAACTTTCGGATCAAAAACCTTTAAGTCTTTGTAAGACCAGGCCATAACATCCTTGGACCTGTGAAGAAATTCAATCATATTTCTTTTTATTTCAGGGTCACAAGTTTTAGCCAACTTAAGGTGCCTGGGATCTTCTTCAGTCCCCACATTCAGGTTCTCAGTCTCACTGTTTGTTACACCAATAGAATCCCCAGAACTCACCTTTTGCTTAATTTGGTCAACATCAAACAGTCGCTCCAGTTCCACCATCCCTTTTGGAATTCTGTTATCTTTCAACCTTATTATTCCCCTTTCATCGTCTAACTATTCCAGCAGAGTATCCCTTTGTCCATCATCGATTATAGCATTTTCAAACGCATTGGTACTCTGTAAAAAGTTTATAATCTGTTGGTCATCAGAGAAAACCTGAAAATTATCTACATTATTTGGGACCGAAGGACAAGGGACTAACTCGATCAAAAATTTGTTCCATTTGAACTCTTCCAGTGGCTTCAGACTTGCGGCTGATGAAGCTAAGACATCTGCACGTGAATTCTGCTCTCTAGGTATGTGCGTTAAATTAAAAGCATCAAAATCTTCCACGAGATCCCACGCTCGGTGTTTGTATCCTTTTAAGTAGGATGCTTTGCACTGAAATTTACCTTTAACTTGATTAGCCACCAACTCTGAATCTGTAAAAACTTGGATATTTCTTACACCTCTGTCCAAAGCAAATTTCAATCCTAGCACCAGTGCTTCATACTCTGCTAAATTATTTGTGCAAGGGAACTGTAGGCGATAAGACATAAAATATGTCTGACTCTCAGGTCCTTTAAGAACTGCCCCTATACCAAAACCCTGTTTAGATTTAGCCCCATCCACATGAAGCGTCCAAACTTCATTATTATGAACAAGATGAGCTTTACTAAGCTTCTCATTTTGTCCCGTTGTTAAATTATAAACCCCAATATCTACATCAACAATATTTACAGTCTCATTTTCTGCATTATATTCAGTGATCGTATGTTTGTATCTAGGTTCTCTTTCAACCCTTAATTGGTTTGCAACTCCTTTCCACGGCAACCACATATGTGAAAAATCAGTTGCCAAGTATCCATTCAAATATTTTGACCAATCCCTGCTCAGAAGCATCCCGTACCCCACAGGAATATCTACCACCTGAATTTCAATTCTGTGTTGTGCCCTTGGCTCAGATGCTAACTGGATATGAATATTCTGAAGTTCACCTACTACTTTAACCTCTGATTTATCCAATTGGACAACTCTTCTTTCAGACTTCATTGGGGTTAAACCCAACTGTTGACAAATGGCCAAAGGCATAACATTAGTTGAAGCACCCGAATCTACCAGACAGTTGTGTAAGTTTTTCCCAAATATACGAACAGTCAGTAGAAAAGGCGGAACTTCAGTCTTCTCTTTATACATGGCCACATTTGCATTTGCCATCTTCTTTCCCTTGTCCAAAGATTTGGTAGTAGGCCCAGAGTATGTTTTAATCAAGTTATCCCTCTGTTCCAAAATTTGAGCTAACTCATGGAGAGTGATATTAGCTTTGATCTTCTTCATGTCCTCCACTATATTATATCCCTTATTGAGTGGAGGGACAAATGCATCTGGTCCTCTTGGATTTCCTCCCTTGGGTGGAGATGGGTTATTACTTGAAGATGGATCTGGAGGAACATTGTGGGAGTTGTTCGGAGGGGTAGATGTAGTGTTGGGCTCTAGATTTCTATTTCTGAGGTTGTAGTTGTCCCTCCTGTATTGTTGAAAAGCCTGCACCTCATCCATAGGCATCTCCACTACATTCTCAGACTCACCTGGAAAAGTGAAAGAATCTAAGACCATAGCTGCACTATGGCTGGATGAACTTGGGCCATCCGCATTTCTTTGATGTTCAGGAGAAATCAACTCACCAGATAAAGCTTCAAAGGCGTTACAGAATTCCAAACAATCCAATTCCCCGTGCTGAGAAGTAGCATGTATCCTGCACCAGTTAGGCAAAGCCAAGTCACAAATATTTACATCATGCCCTTTACCTTTATAATCCTTATTGGGTTCGTATGGGGGCTGAGTGAATCTATTCTGCTGATAGGAAAACCTGTTTGAGTTCTCCCTAGTAGAAACCTGCCTTTTAAAACTTAAAAAGTCATTTGCCAACTTTTGGACTATTTTTGACACTTCCTCGACTCTTGTGTTATCAGCTTCTTTACCTGGATTCTGTACATTTTCAGCAGGTGTTACAGCCAATGGATTTCCTGATGGTGGAGTTTGACATGCTGGCAACATCATCTGATGTGGTATGGGATTGAAAATAGGGGTACCTTGTGTCACCAAAGGAATTTGATGAGCATTTAAAGGTTGAGGTCCCAATTGTCTTTCCAGAACTAGAGCTTCTTTGTAAGCCTCTGTTAGATTGGTAATAGAGGCATCTCTTTTCAAGAAAATAGAAGTCATTGGATCTAGAGAATTCCTAAAAATTTCTAATGCCAGGTCTGCATTTGGCACATAATAACCAGTCAATCTACCATAAGCCTTCTGAAATCTGACATTGTAAGATCTGACAGATTCATTTATTTCTCTTTTAATACCAAAAAATTGTTGATATAATACATTGGGATCTATCACTTCACCAAACTGCGATACAAAAACCTTTTCCAAGTCATTCCAACTAGTAATAGAATCGTTAGTGAGATTCAAAAACCAGTCGTATGCTCCCTCCTGGAGAGTGAACGGGAACAATCTGCAAGCCACATCTTCATGTTGTACATTTAACAATTTTAGAGCATTCTTGAATGCTACTAGGTGTTCTTCTGTTGTCCTAGTTCCATCATGCTTGTATCTAGGAAGATATCTCTCAAGATTTCTAGGTAGGTCATGGGCTGCACCCGGGATATTTAAGGCAGTGGAACCCAACCAGTTTGCCATTACTACTTGATTGACGATGATACTTTCAGTTGTAGTTGGAGTAACTACAAGTGGTGACAAAACTATTTCAGACAAGGACTTGGCCCTTCTGAGGCTGCTTCTTCTTGGGGTTTCTAACTCAGGCACAAGGAGCTCTCCAGCTCTGGAGTGGGACCTTGTTACTCTATAAGTAGAATCCAACTTTTTCACCAGCAACTTACAACCTTACAATCCTTAACAAACTAGTGAACTTTAGTTCAGGCCTCCTTCTAGCACCAATTTTAAATGTTGGTTCGACTTTTATACACACCCTGTGAAGAATGAGCATGAAATCCTGATAACACTTATAAGGGATAAATCCCACTCACTTTAGGATCTTGTTGGATATCCAAGGTGTGAGTTACAGAGTTGGGTCGAATGTCTATTCACTCTTTTCCGCTTCTGGAATAGTTTTCAAGTGGACTGTCTGTTACCTTACAACGGGTTCTGGACTTTAGTTCAGTAATGTTTTTGGAATTGGTTATCTTTGTGGACACTCAGATTTACAATCAGTTCTTTGATCTAGCTCTTTATGTTTTAGCAGTTTTAAATAAAAGACAAATTCTAAAGAAAATAAAAATGGATCATTCAATCGGTGGAACAGAGAGAGTAGAGTAGGGCAGAAAGAGAAGTTTACCTAACTTAGCTGCAAAACCAAAACTACCAATTTTAGTTATACTGGTTAGCTTCACAATAGAACAAATCAAAGAGGAAAGTGTCCAGATTTCTAAGATCACCTTCCACTAAGAGCATAAGACAGAGACAAAACAGATCTGAAAGAAAATCACAAACAGAAGGAAAGTCAGTTGAAATTGGTATCTCTCACCAGCAGCTTAGCTCGCACAGTGAGGACAGAGCAATTAGAATAGGCCTGAACCTTAAATCTATAATTTTCCCTAGCATACAATAAAAAGAATGAAGCCTAGTAGCATACCCAATCTTTGATAACACAGATCTACAACATAAATTAAATAAACCTTAATGAAACGAAAACAAAAGAAGATGAACTTATCACAATCTGAAAGAGATTAGGCTCCTGGCCATGCTATCACAGAAAATGAAACTACACCAACTCCAGGTCCAGAACAAAGCATTCAAACAAGATTTGCAGGAAATTGCTCCAATAGCTTTTTATTCTAAGTTTTCACCTCTTGAATTTACATCCGAAAGAAGTATATATAGACTCAGGACAAACCCTGATCTTTTCAGAAATATCTTCTTCCAAAACCCTAAATCTTATCACTTAAACTCTACTACCCAGGTTTTACAATATAAGGTCTTTTTAAAATAGAGTTTTGATAAAACCTAACCATTCTACAAATCTTAGTGCAGTTACTTGCCATAAATGGAGAAGGCATGATCTGATATTATTCTCATCCATCTATAACTGCAAGTAAATATCTTCATTTTCTGGTCGGTCATCGATATATTCCATAAATGGGCACTGCGTGTGAAGGTATCTTCATCTTTCTGGTGCATCTGTCAGGAGCGTCTCATTAATTCCTCAGAGAAATTCGGATGAGTCACTGGTTTCTCTGACATTTTATCTTCGCAGAGCCGCTTCTGAGTTGAAATTCTCTGCACGCCATTACTTTCACCATAAATTCTCCTGTTAAATGCATCCATCAACAAATTTCGGTAACTGTGTGTAGATATTTTCATTTTTCGATCAATTGTCGACATATTCCATTAAATGAGGCAGCTGCTTAGTCACCGTAAAGTCTCTTTGCGGCCAGATCTATAAAATCTGGATGGACCAAAAATTCTCGGCATCTCACATTTCCATCTGACGGCCTTCGCTTGATCCGCGCTTATTTTGTCTTTTTCGCCATTACTTCCGCTAGTATGCAACTGCCAGATGGCTTTCTGCAAAAGACAAAACCAGGATTAGCATTTTAATATTATTAAATTAAACCTTAATTTTTATTACATGTCGGCTTTATTTTTTTTGACACGTGTCATGATAACGTGACGTTTTCCAAGACTTGCGCCTTTCATTTGAAACATGTCGCGATTTCGCGACTGTCGCGATTTCGCGACGTTTCCGAGGCTTGGCCCTTTCTCCGCCAAATGCGTCGCGATTTTGCGACGTCGCGATTTCGTGACATTTTGAGCTTGGCCCTTTCTCTGCCAAACGCGTCGCGATTTCGTGACATTTTTTGAGGCTTGGCCTTTTCTTTGCCAAACGTGTCACGATTTCGCGACGTCGCGATTTCACGACGTTCTAAGCTTGGCCCTTTCTTTGCCAAACGCGTCACGATTTCGCGACATCGCGATTTCGCGACATGTCACGAAATCGCGACATGCTCTACACTTGGCGCTTCTGATCCAAATATGTCACGATATCGCGACGTTTCCAAAAATGGAAACCACTTAGCAAATTTTCCAGAAATTGTAGGCTGACTCTAATGAATTCATCTGCATTCTGCATTTTTACATATTTAGTGAAAGATTTTCTTTACTCATAAATGATTCTAACATTTGAAAAATGAATTCTAAAATAAATCAAAGCCATATGCAAGCCTACTTGGATACTTTGGTATATGCAAAACTTTGAAGAAGAAAGAGGCAAGCAAAATTTGGAATTAAAACTTGAAAAACATCAAGAGGGTCCCTATGGCAAAATGAAAACTAAATATTTTCAAAGGATGGAATTTCATTTTTTAAGTGGGGGTGTGTTGCTTCTCAACAACCATCAACTCATTTGGATGTCCAACATAATCATCCCACCACACATTCACATCTTTCACAAAGGTTTTACATGCCTTTATCATCTCAACCATATTCATTATTGCAACCCTCTTCCTCATTGCAACCACTTTCATTGTCATACCTCTCATCATCATCGCAACCACACTCATCAGCTCCTTTGGGGACCCCTTCTCATCCATCATATATTCCCAAAAGAAATCCAAATAAGGTGCCCATGCAACCAAATTCACCCCCACCATCATCTCCACCATCTCCATCTCCTCTTGAGGCTATTTATTTTGATTGTGCTACCCTTCCATAGTCACTTTCCGAGTTTCTCCCTTCTAAATACATGTTATAACCATTCCATATCTCATCGCATTCTCATTTAGCTATATTATAAGCTAATATTGAACCTAACAATGTATCTGAATCAATCAATCCAACTTATGACATTCACTTTATCCCTACTCCTCATCAATTGGAAGAGGGATTGCATATGTTAATAGAATATACTGTTGATATTAACATCAGTGATGATATTGACCATCCCCAAATTCTCAAATTGGGGAAAGGTCTTTTAATCAAATAACACACCACATTCTTTACTCTTCTAAAGAAGTATAAAAAAAAATTGGTTGGTCCTACAGGGACATGCATGGTTTGGACCCAAATCTATTTGTTCATAATTTAATGTCAAATCCAGCAATTAAACTAGTAAAGCAAAAACTTCGAAAGATGCATCCAATAATTACTCTCATGATTAAAGATGAATTACAAAAATTATTGGATGTACGATTCATCCAACCCATTTACTACCCTGACTAGGTGTCCAACATGGTTCCTATTAGGAAACAAAATGGAGGGATGCACATATGCATCAATTTTTGTTATCTAAATAAAATGAGTCCTAAGGATGAATTTTTAATTCCAAACATCGATATGCTGGTACATGCTACCACGGGCCTTGAAATGCTATATCTTATGGATGGCTTCTCGGGATACAATCAAATTTGAGTTAATCCAAAGGATCAAGTCAAAATAGCCTTCACTATGCCTTGGGGAACCTTTTGTTACAATGTCATGACCTTTGGCTTAAAGAACGTCGACACTACCTACCAGCAAGCAATGACATATATCTTCCACAACTACATGCACAAGATTGTCAAAGATTATATCGATGATATTGTGGCTAAATATTTATTACATCAAGACCACATCAATGTTTTAGAGAATATCTTTGATAACCTTCTTGAGCATATTGTTTGATTGAATCCCAAGAAGTGTGTCTTTGGAGTCACATCTAGAAAACTATTAAGGTTCATTGTTTCAAACCAAGGCATTGAAATCAATCCAAAAAAGGTTTAATAAATCTTACAAATGCCTCCCCCCACCAACCTTAAGAAACTTGACAACTTATAGGGGAATATACATGCCATTCGATGATTCATCACGCACATATCGAACAAATATTGGCATTTCAATCATATTCTACAAAAGGGGGTGACTTCTCATTGGAAAAAATATTGACAAGAGGTATTTGCATATATTAAGAAATACTTGGCTTCTACACTAGTATTGCCTCCTTTGATACCTAGTGCACCATTTTTATTATACATCTCAACCATTGAATTTATCTTAGGGACCATGTTGGCCCAAAAGAATGAGGTAAGTAAAGAGTAGGCCATATATTATATCAGTCGTACCTTGGTCTTGTATGATGTCAAATACACCTATGGAGAAACTCTACCTAGATATTTTTTTCACCAACAAAATACTCCATCACTACATGATAAATCAAACGATCTATATCATCTCTAAATGGAACCCTTTGCGGTATATGATGAGTCATACTTATCATAATAGTTGTACCGCAAAGTGGATCATGCTCTTGATGGAAGTTGACCTTGAATTTATTGGAAAAAAATCTATCAAATTTTAGGTCATCATAGATAAGCTAGCAAAAATACCTCTATAGGATAATAGGCCTATGAAAATTGATCTACTTGATGATTCTATCTTCGTAGTATCTAGCTTAGACGAACCAAAAGAACAAGAACACAAAGTTGATTTCACATTGTTCTTTGATGGTTCCAAGTGAGAGCAAGGGGGTGGTGCCAGAATCATGTTTTTAATACCACAAGGGGCTTCTATTCCCCTCTCATTTAAACTCAATTTCCCATGCACTAATAATAATGTTGAATATGAAGCCCTTCTCTTAGGTCTTCAAACAATTATTTCCATGAATGTCAAAAAATCAAAATCTTTGGCGAATCCTTGCTCATCATTAATAAATTAAGGGAAATTTACCAATGTGAATACTCAGTATCGAAAGCTTACAAGACCATCATGGATAATTTGCTTACAAATTTTGAATGGTATGACATCGAGGTGATCCCTTTTTCTTCAAATTGTTTTGTGGATACAATGGCTTCCTTGGGATCCTTAATTTCATAGAACCCATCAAAATATGTCACAAATATTCATGTCAAAATGCTCTCATAAGTTGTGATATCGTGAGATATTGCTAAAACAATTTAAATCATCCATAAGGTACAAATTGAACCATGCTATGACTGGTTTTCTAAAATTTAAGATTTCTTGCAACTTGCTTCTTGGGAGTCCTTGATCTCACAAGTTCCTTATGATAATATCACAACCATATATCTCAAGGTTCTCTCTCAATCTCCATTTGTGCAAAATAATTCTCGAGAGAAGCAAGGAGTCCATTTAGTAAAAGCTAAGCAATATCAAAATTGGTTCTCCTATATCAAATATTTCTTAAAGCTTGGTAGCCCTCCTATGGGCTTGTCGCATACCACCAAACGAACATTCAAACAAAAAGTGACTAAATATATCTTGATAGGGGATATATTGTACCATCAAGGTTATGATGGCATTATTCTTCAATGTCTAGAGCCCTAAGAATATACTTGGACCATTTTGCAATCCCATGATAGTAGATGTGGTGGCCATTTTAGTGGTATGGACATCATAAAGTGCATTCTTTGAATGGGCTATTACTAGCTTACAATGGATTGGGATTGTTTTGCATATGTCAAAAGGCGGTCAATGGGTGATCTATCGCATGTCACAAGCGCTACAACCAATTCACTCGTTGTGGCCTTTTTCTCAATGGGGTTTTAATCTAATTGGAAAAATCTCACACCCGTATTCAAGCCGATACACATTCATTCTAACAACCATTGAGTATTTCAAAAAGTGATTGGAATATATCCCACTTACCAATATGATAGGTGCACACATTATGGGGTTCTTAATCCATAATATCATCTATTATTTTGGTATCTCATCCAAAATAATCTAGGATAATGAGCCATCATTCAAGAATAAGGATTTCTGAGCTTTGTGCAAAAAGTATCATATCGAGCACATATTTTTGACCCCTTATTATACAAATACTAACAGGTAAGCTGAGGCATCAAACAAAATGATTATCACCATCCTCAAGAAAATATTTAACAATCATCACAAGGATTGGCATATTCATCTACCTCTGGAACATTGGGCTTGTAGGATGAGTATTCGAACACCAATAGGGGAAACCTCATTCTCGCTAGTATATGCCACTAAGGCCATTATACCCTTGGAACTTTAAATCCCATTGTTGTGCATCTCACTTCAAGAATCCATTACTGATGATGATGCGTGATAGGATCATCTCAATCAACTTACGCTTCTTGATGAAAGATGAGTTAATGCTCTTGAGCATCTTTGTGTTTATCAAGATCATATTAAACGAGCCTATGATATAAAATTTCATCTAAGGGAGTTCCAAGTTGGTGATCTTGTGCTCAAATAAAATCAGTAGAACTCCAACCTACCTAGCCATTTGCATGATAAATTCACCATAAATTGGTTAGGTCCATTCAAAATAAAGCAAAAGGTGGGACTGGGAACATATCGGTTAGCTTCACTTGAAGGTTTTGAGGAGCCTAAACCCCTAAATATCCTCCACTTGTGGGTATTTCATGTTAGCTTTTGAGGATATATGCAGTGGGAGAGATCTAACATAGGTCCTAATAAGATGCAAAAAATATGAGAGAAAGTGATTCTGCAATATGACTAAAATATACTATAAATAGAAAGTGGTAAAAATACAATGCAGTATGGAGGTGATGGTCACTCCATTAATATAAGCTAAAGAACTACATTGTACTCCATACAAGAGTTCTACCACTATCTACTACTCTCTACTATAATGCACTTGATATGCTTGATATGTACTTGATATCTCTATGAGGCCCTTTATATAGGAAGATAGATTCCTTGGCCAACACTCTACCTAGTTGTACAAGGGGACACCTTGCACATTACAACTTGCACATTGACACTTGTGCATTTATTACATTGCTTGAAGTAAGTAGCTAACTTCCCCCTAAAGTAATATCCTACTCTAACTATGTACCAAAGGTGGTACATTTACATGACCCAAATGATGTAATATACTCTAACTCTAACACCCCCTTGTATTACATTATTTGGGTATTGAAGATTTCAATCTTCAATATGGATCTTCTTCTTGGTCTTGGAGTTTGTATTCTCCTTCTCTATTTTTTATAACCTATTCAAGCAAGTAGTTAGTGTCTTCATAACCTATTGTTCTTGCTGAAAGAGCTTTGACTTCATAACCATCTGTAGGTTCTTCCAGTTCTTTGATTTCTTCTATCCTTTGAGCTAGGTGTCCTTTCTGATTCCCTTTTCGATACTCCAATTGGGGATAATTGGTTGGACGCTGAAATTACTGTTGATGAGGATTATTTTGATATTGTCATGGTTGAAATTTGCTTCCATTGTTCATCTGATTTCCTTGATTCTGATTTTTGGGATTGAATCTGCAATAGTTAGTACTATGACCTTTTCTTTTGCATATCTGATAATACCTGTTATACCATGGTCTTCATCCTTTTGATGATGAAGCAATATTCCCTTGTGGATTGTCTTTTGATGCCAATGCAATGTTAGTCATTTCATCTTTAACTATATTCTCTACCTCATATTCTTGAAGAATATTGATTAGGTCATCAAAAGAAGTATCTTTACTTAGGACTTGTAAATATGTAACCAAATATTTGTAGTTGTCTGGAAGTGCTCTCATGGTTACTTGAGTAATAAATTCATCTTTAGTCTCTTCTCCTAGGGTTAATAATTTCCCTTTAATATCTTCTACCTTCCTTAGGAATAGTTCTATGCTCTCACCACTGTTCATTTTTAGGGAATGTAGTTGAGTTTGAAGATGAAGGATAGTGGCTTTATTTTTCCCTTTGAATATCTTCTCTAAGCTTTTCCATGCTTTTGTAGATGTCTTTGTTGAACTAATATAAGGTTGTATTTCATCAGTGATAGCAAATGTTATTATCATTAGGGCTTTTGCATCATTTTCTTCAAACTTTTGAATCTCAGTATCACCTGTGCTTGGTATTTTTGTTGTTCCTTGAGCTATCTCCCAAAGTTTTTCATATACTAAGATTGCTTTTACCTTATTTTTCTAGGAGAAATAATTTGGACCTTTAAGTAATTGGGATTCTACAAGAAAGAATTTGTTTGATGCCATGATGATCCTTGTGGTCCTCTTTTAAATTCCCTAGTATTGATTTGATGATACCTTTGTGAAATTTATGTTTTGTAGAATACCTTATGACTCCCTAGTGATTTTGGATATGCTATATGAGTGATAAAGTGATTTTGGGAATAGTAGTTCAATTTTGGGTTGATTTTGTAATGTTTTGTAAATAGCAAAAATCAACTTTTGTTACACCTTATTACTCCTATTGAACTTAAGCACTTTCTAATTTGATGAGGTCCTAATGGTTGGATTTATTTTATCCCTTTAATGTGGTTTTGAGACAAGTATACCAATTAATTTCCAACTCTTGATAATCCTTAATGAACCTCCTTTTATAGCCTTTGATATTTGATATTTAATGTTTCTAAATTCCAATAATTTATTTGGTGTAGTATTCCTTATAACTCCCTAATTTGGAATATTAGAAAACAATAATATTTGCAATAATAGGGTTTTAATTTCCAAGTTGAAACCCTTATACCTCCTACTTTATTATTTGCAAATATAAATATTCTTGAAATCTGCTTGCTTAATATATTACTAATGCTAAATGGATGATTGCAATAGTAAATATAATGTACCCTTATAACTCCAATATAACTTTAGTTTATAGCAAGCAATAAATAATATGAGATTTTACCTTAATAACCCTTCTGGATTATCTTGCCTTGATGTTGTGAGGTGGTAGATTTGAAACCTTCTAGAATGTGGTGCTCATGGGCAATCAATGCCTTCTTTGATCGGCGTTGGTTTCTCCCTTGAGTAGCACTTCTCTCCTCCATAAATGGCATTGATATTCTCCTTAAGGAATGCTTGGTCTATGACAAATATCTTCCACAAATGGGGCGCTGGTATTTCTGGTCTATGACAACTTCTTAAATGTAGACTTACACCTTTGAATGGCACACAAGCTTGAATTAGCCTCCTTCCTATGAACGTGCTTCACACCATTCAATGCTTGACTTCCTTTGACCTCATTCTTCCTCCTTCTCCAAAATGGGTACCTTAAATAGGATTATTTCCTTGCATATTGTGGATAAGTGTCACTTGGGCATTACTAAGTAGGTGATGATATTCCTCCAACGTACCTTTATGCAATGATGAGTTTGGTGGTAACCTCCCAAATATTTGTAACTCCTTTTTAGGTGAGCATTGGATTATTCATGAATGTTGGGGCACTTAGAACTCTTGTGCCAAGTGGCACTCAAGGCTTGTGCATGTAAGCCTTTCTTCTAATGCTCCAAGGATGAGCATTGTAACCCTATATTTGCCTATATCTTTGTATTGTACATTGGCTTGCTATGTTTCTTGGAATGCAAGCGTTTCCTCTTCTCCTTTTGCATGTTGTCTTGATGAGGATAATGGGTGGCTCTAGCTATAATGCTCCAAGGTTCTATGGTACTCCTAATGGTGGTCTTGTGGTAGCTTTTTGTGCTCCTTTTTGGTGGTCATTCTCTCCAAGTAATGGCCTTGGGTATAGCACTTTTTCCCTTATACCTTGATGCTTGTAATATGTTGTTTGTGTAGCTTTTGTAACCTATTTGAATGTTGATTTGTATCCTTTGTAGTAGCCCCTTGTGCTTAGCTTGATAGTGCTATTCCATGTAGATAATCTCCTTCTGTATGTTATCCTTTCTCTACGTAGACTCGGATGATAATAGCCTCTTGTAATGGCTCCAATATTGCAGGTGAAATGCTTGCTTCTAGGGCTAGATTGGATGTGGAGAAATGGTGTTTTTAAACACCTTGATTTTTGAGAAGTGTGAGCTCTTCGGTGGCTCTTTCCTCTTGCTCGAACTCTACCCTAAAACCTGCTGAGATGATGGTCATGTTGCTTCCTATAATGAGAGATTATTTTGTCCTTTTTTGAAGGAACAAAAGAGGTGCTTTGTAATAGTTAGATTTGCACCAATATGATGGACCTTTTTTCTGAAATCCTTTTTTATTTTGATGAGGCAGCTCCTTGCCTTCACTAATCCTCTTCCTTGGATAATTTAATAAGAGTTAATCCAAGCTAATAAGATACTCTTAATATGCTGATTTTAAAGTAAGGATTTCTGCACTTTGCACTTAAATGAAACCCTTATATATTCCTTGAATCTTGAGACTCACCAAGTCTCGATTTGAGGCTTCCTTCAAGGACTTTAATGGTGGCTTCCTTCTCCACCTTTTGACTTGTATTGGTGGCTTATTTTGGCCATGAAATGTTGTAGATTTTGTGCTAGTTTTGTGCCTTTAACAATCAAAACATAAACTAATTTCTTGAGAGTAACTAGTTAAAGATCAACTAGTATAGTGCTAATGGATTAATAATGCACTTTAATGGTAACAATAATCTCACCTTATTGCTCCTGTAAATAAACTCTCAAAATAATTTCAAATGCACTTAATAATCTCTGCAACTTTTAAGAGTAATCTATAAAGAACCCTTAATGAATAATCTATAATTTTCACTACAATCAATATTGTAGGATGTAGTCTTCTTGCTTTCTAGATAGATAATAGGTAGGTGATAATTTTATTTCTTTCAAAAAATATCCAACTCCTATTTAATGTGCAAATATATCTTAAAATGAACTCTCCTTTTTGCACTTTCTTGAAGACTATAATATGAGCCCTTCTCCTTGCAACTTTAATCCAAATATGGTGCTTAATGGAATTTGATAATGAACCCTAATTTGAAGTTCAACTAATTGCACCCTAGTTGCTTACCTTTAATGGATTCTATAGTAGATGTAGATCTTGGTGTTTTGATTCACCAAGTTGTTACCTTGTAATGGATGAATTCGTAGCTTCTTGTTGGCTGTCCAAAATAGCTTCTTGCTTCACCAAACTGTGGTCTTGAACTTTCTATCTTGAGCCTAGGGTTTGGTGGCTTGATCCTTCTAGTGATCTTCGATTTTTTGTAGTAGGTTTAGAAAGTCCTTGCTTCTGAAATGTGCCTTCTTGCTATGAGAGGTAATCTCCAAATATCTTGGATTTGGTAGGCTTCTTCTATCTGAATCTTCCTTCAATATTCTTGTTGAATTTTGACTTCAAACAGGATCTTCTTCTTCTCAATATTCTGAATGTCTTGAGGTCTTCACTAGATTCTTCTTCTAGATTTGGCACTCTTTACCAAATTCTTCTTCTCTTGGGCTTGTTGTCGGATGGTGATAATTATCCCAAGTCCTTCACTATCAGGAGCTTCTCCTTGGTAGTGGATTTCTTCAATGAGTTCTTCTAGGAACTCTTTTGATGATGCTTCTATGAGCTCTACAACAAGGCTCTCCAAGCCTTCTTCTTTTCCTCCTTGAGACCTCTCCAAGGTCTTCTATCTTGCAGCTTCTTTGGTCTTCCAACTGAGACCTTTTCTTCAACCTTCTGCTTCTGGAAGTGTTGGTGATGAGATCTTCTTCTTGGATCTCTGAAATCTACTGCTTCTAGATTCTAGAATGGGACCTTGTTGGTCCTTTTCTTCTACAATTTGTAGGCTTTAATGGAGATCACCAATCTCCTATTTTATGGACTCTTCTCTGGAGTCTTCTTCAGGAACTCTTCTCTAGAGTCTTCTTCTAAATCAAGAACTCTTCTCTAAAGTCTTCTTCAAAATTAAGGCTTTTGTGGCCCTTTCTTCTAGATCAAGGCTTCTATGGCCTTTTATGCTTCTACACTCTATAGGTATTGATCTTGAATGGAGATCACCAATATCCTATCTCCTCCTTGACTCATCTTCTAGAGTCTCTTCTTCCTTGAGTCTTCTATAAGGCTATTATGGCCTTTTCTTCACTTCTATAATCTGCAGGATTGCAGCTCTTGTAATGAGACCTTTTTTTGAGGTCTTTGAAATCTTTAATCTTCTCCTTGTTGCTGCAAGTGTTGGAATGATTCTAAGAAGATATTCTTCCTAGCTCTCTTGTAGGAAGCTTCCCAACATTTTTTTAAATCTCCTTTTCCTACAAGTTGTTAGAAATTGGAATGAAAGAATTTATAATTCTGGAGATAATAATCTTCACTAGTTGATTTGTCAATCTAGTGGTATGAATGTTGAGTCCTAGTCTTCACGAGTTTTTTTGCAACTCTGTGGAAAGACTCTAGCCAAATGTAATCTCAAAATTTTTGTAACTGAGATTTATTTCAGTCCTCTCAATATTTCTTATGACTCTCCCTATTCCTATTGACCTACTGGACTTCTCTTATGATGACTTTTGCAAGTGGTGGTGCACAATGGCGAGTCCGGTTTGCAAAAATGCAAAGAGGAACTATGATGGATGTAGGCCCTCCTATTCTTGATTCACCATGGCTCTGATACCACTATTAGCTTTTGAGGATATATGCAGTGGGAGAGATCTAACACAGGTCCTAATAAGATGCAAAAAATATGAGAGAAAGTGATTCTGCAATATGACTAAAATATACTATAAATAGAAAGTGGTAAAAATACAATGCAGTATGGAGGTGATGGTCACTCCATTAATATAAGCTAAAGAACTACATTGTACTCCATACAGGAGTTCTACCACTATCTACTACTCTCTACTATAATGCACTTGATATGCTTGATATGTACTTGATATCTCTATGAGGCCCTTTATATAGGAAGATAGATTCCTTGGCCAACACTCTACCTAGTTGTACAAGGGGACACCTTGCACATTGACACTTGTGCATTTATTACATTGCTTGAAGTAAGTAGCTAACTTCCCCCTAAAGTAATCTCCTACTCTAACTATGTACCAAAGGTGGTACATTTACATGACCCAAATGATGTAATATACTCTAACTCTAACATTTCATGCATACAAAAAATAAAAACAAAAAACCAAAAAAATTAAAAAAATAACAAACAAAACAACAAAAAGTACAAAAATATAGCATCTTATCATTTCACTATGCATTACATCTCATTCCACATCATCATTTATTACACCATGCATTTAGAAGTCTTCATTTTTGCATTTCATAGTGTTTAGCTACACTTGTCATCATGCTGCATTAAGCCCTTGTAACAATACACTTGCATTAGTCTTTTCTTGTAAGCACTGAGAATAGCACCATGTCTTTATGATTATCATTTGTCTTTTATCCAGCTCTTTCTATTGTCATATTTTACACATTTTCTTGTGATATTTTGATTATTAATCAATCTACATAAAATAGGATAGATACCGTATGACCATTAGCAATGGTATTCTTATGACCAATGACTATTGTTTTATACCTACTTCTTAATTTATGAAATTTCATAAGGAAAGCACTCATTTTTCATTTATTATTACATATACCCCTTTCTTTATGGTCTTTTGATTATTAAACAGTCCACGTAATATAGGATAGATATCGTATGACCATCAACGATGGTGTTCATCTGGCCACTAATTAGTTTACACATACCTCTTAATTTTTGAAAGTTCACAAAGAAAACTCCCCATCACACTGTTCATTACCATCCACATCATCCTTTCTTGATTTTTATATTTTTTCCAAGTAATTTTTCATAAGGTGTTCAATAGAGTCTTTCGGTCATTCAATTTTCTCTATTTTTCTTTTCATATTTTGTAGAAAGCCATCTTGATTTATAATAGATAGAGTCTTGCATTGATTGTACCTTGCTTATCTCAAAATCCCAACACAAAATTCACACTCTTAAATATGATTTTGAACAAGTAACAATTAAACTATAAAGTGGTTCTTGCTTCAAAAGTGAAAAGTTTCCCTTGCTCTCCTATTATGTGCATGGTCTAGAAAGCTGAGAATTGACAAAAGGACAAGTTGTCCCCCTCAAAAAATTCTCCTTTGATCTTCTCCAAAATGAGCAAGTTCCCAAAAATCAAAGCAATAAAACTCCTTTCTCCTCTCCAAAACAAGAAACCCCTTCAAAAAAATGAGCAAAACCCCCAAAAGCAAAGCAATAAAATCCATTTCTCTCCAAAACAAGCAAGTATCCCCCCCAAAAAAAAACTACAAAGAGATGGAATCCCTAGAATTCTTAGTTTTTCAACAACCATGGGATGATCTCCATCACCAAAAATAGGCTATAGATGTTTGCCTGGTAGTGTATTAGTCTTACATGTGATGACATGTCTGTCACATTAGTGACCTTCTCTTCTATAGGCCAATGTCATATTACGAATAAGATATATTTTGATGGCTTGCATTACATAATAGCCAAGTCCAACGCATACAAAATCAAGATAATGATGATTGTAATGTGATATCCATTATAGCAATGGGCTATAAACATTACCCTAGAAATGGGGTAGCTTTATGCATGGTAACATACCTATCTCATTAATGAACTTAACTATTCACACAAGGATATTTAATATCTTGGTCTTCATAGCAGAATTTTATCTCTCAAGTTCTTGCATGGTCAATATACAACTTTTGACTGGTTAACTAGAGTGTTTTAGTCTCATGGAAAGTCTTATTTTTCCCTTGTGATTTCTTACTAATCAACATCCATTACATTTACACATTATCAATACATATTTTATGTTCATTTGGCATTGATATTAGTATATACTTTAAATGAAATTATTTCAATCTTGATTCGTGACATTCATACATTCAATGGTGCTTACACTTAGTTATTGCATCTTAAATTACTTTATTTTATTATTTGCACATGCATTCACATTTCATAATATCACATATCATTAGTAAATCCACATATCTAAGTCTATGCACAAATAAATAATATATCTAGGTACCTATCTCACACATATGCATCATCATACCTACAAGTCTAGGCATAAATCCATAATCATCCCTCATATCATAATCACCATCATCACATCCATAAATGCACAATAAACACATGATAACCATCAACAAAAATAATGTCATATATATATATATATATATATATATATATATATATATATATATATATATATATGTATATATCAAATTTCATAAATACATCATCATACTAAAATACTCATAGGATACAATAGTAATTGGGTCCTCAAACCTCACATCCAAAAATAAAGCTAGTACAATATCCCTACTCAATGTGGCCTTGTGCCATAACTATCACTGCTACCCTTAGCCTCATCTCTATGAGGCTACCTAGATCTATAGGACCCTGATGTCTATGAGGTCCCTAGTGCTATTAAAATGGACACTCGTGGTATCACAGATGGTTTCCCTATGGTCTCAATACAATAGCTTTTATATAATTGGGAATGAGATGACCCTGATCATCTTGAAGGCAATCGATAACCAAGTATATCCACCTCATTCTCTAGGTTGTAAACATAAGTTCACTCAGCTTGGCATTGAGCTTGCTCACCAATATAGCCCTCAACTAGACCACCTCTATAGCCTATCATTTTGGAACTCCTCCACCCTGAGCTCACATAGCATATCACTTTGCTATCACCCTATCTAGATCCTCTTGTAGGCTCACCACCTGAGCATGTAATATCTCTCTCTCCTCTGACTAGCTTCACCATATCTACTTGTTAGTATCATACCAGCTTTGTATAGAGGTATGTATTGTGTCCATGTCACTAAGCTAATATTGGAGGATTTGAATCTACTCCCTTAGCATAGTCATCTACTCCTAAGGGTCATCTGGGTTTGGTCCCTCGGCTCTCTCAAGTGTCTCAATATTCCTTGTACCTCCCTACGAGTTGCTTACCTTCCTCCCTATCTAGTGATATACCCATCGTTGCACAAGATATATAACTATCACTCCCTTAGATGAAATTATTTTAATATTGATTCATTACATTCATGCATTCAGTGGTGCTTACACTTAGTTATTGCATCTTATATTACTTCATTTTATCATTTGCACATACATTCACATTTCATAATATCATATATCATTAGTACATCTACATATCTAGGTCTATGCACAAATAAATCATATATATAGGTACCTATCTCACATATATGCATCATCATACCTAAAATTCTAGGCATAAATCCATAATCATCCCTCATCTCATAATCACCATCATCACATCCATAAATGCACAATAAACACATGATAACCATCAACAAAAATTGTGTCATATATAGATATCAAAATTCATAAATACATCATGATACTAAAATACTTGTAGGATACAATAGTAAGTGTGTCCTAAGACCTCACATCCAAAAATAAAACTACTACAATATCCCTATTTAATACGGCCTTGTGCCATGGCTGTCACTGCTACCCTTAGCCTCATCTCTATGAGGATGCCTAGATCTACTAGACCCTAATTTCTATGAGGTCCTCGATTCTATGAAAATGGGCACTCATGGTATCACAAATGGATTCCCTAAGGTCTCAATCCAATAAATTTTATATAATTTTGAATGAGATGACCCTGATAATCGTGAAGGTAATCAATCACCAAGTATATCCACCTCATTCTCTAGGTTGTAAACGTAATTTCACTTAGCTTGGTATTGATCTTGCTCACCAATCTAGCCCTCAACTAGACCACCTCTATAGCCTATCCTTTTGGCACTCCTACACCCTAAGCTCACATAGAATATCACTTTGATATCACCCTATCTAGATCATTCTGTAGGCTCACCACCTGAGCCTGTAACATATCTCTCTTCTCTTACCAGCTTCGCCATCTCTACTTGTTAGTATCATACCAGATTTATGTAGTGGCATGGATATCCATGTCACTGAGCTAACATTGGAGTATTTGAATCTACTCCCTTAGCATAGCCATATACTCCTAAGGGTCATCTGGGTTTGGCCCCTAGGCTCTCTCAAGTGTCTCAATATTCCTTGTATCCCCCTACGAGGTGCTTGCCTTCCTCCCTATTTGGTGACATACCCATCACTGTACAAGATCTATAACTATCACTCCCTTAGATGAAATTATTTCAATCTTGATTTGTGACATTCATACATTTAGTGGTGCTTACACTTAGTTATTGAATCTTAGATTATTTCATTTTATCATTTGCACATACATTCACATTTCATAATATCATATATCATTAGTACATCCACATATCTAGGTCTATCCACAAATAAATCATATATCTAGGTACCTATCTCATATATATGCATCATCATACCTACAATTATAGGCTTAAATCCATAATCATCCCTCATCTCATAATCACCATCATCACATCCATAAATGCACAATAAACACATGATAACCGTCAACAAAAATCGTATCATATATATATATAGATATAAAAATTCATAAATACATCATGATACTAAAATACTTGTAGGATAAAATAGTAAGTGGGTCCTCAGACCTCACATCCAAAAATGAAACTACTACAATATCCCTACTCAATATAGCCTTGTGCTATGGCTATCATTGCTACCCTTAGCATCATCTCTATGAGGCTTCTTGGATCTACTGGACCCTGATGTCTACAAGGTCCTTGGTGGTATGAATATGGGAATTCATGGTATCACAGATGGCTTCCCTATGGTCTCAATCCAATAAATTTTATATAATTTTGAATGAGATGAGCCTGATCATCATGAAGGCAATCGATCACCAAGTATATCCACCTCATTCTCTAGGTTCTAAACGTAAGTTCACTCAGCTTGGTATTGAGCTTGCTCGCCAATCTAGCCCTCAACTAGACCACCTCTATAGCCTATCCCACTGGCGCTCCTACACCTTGAGCTCACATAGTATATCACTTTGCTATCACCCTATCTAGATCCTCCTATAGGCTCACCACCTGAGCCTGTAACATCTCTCTCTCCTTTGACCAGATTTGCCATCTCTACTTGTTAGTATCATACCGGGTTTGTGTAGTGGCATGGATTGTGTCCATGTCACTGAGCTAACATTGGAGGATTTGAATATACTCCCTTAGCATAGCCATCTACTCCTAAGGTTCATATAGGTTTGGCCCCTCAGCTCTCTCAAGTGTCTCAATCTTCCTTGTACCTCCCTATGAGGTGTTTGCCTTCCTCCCTATCTGGTGATATACCCATCGTTGTGCAGGATCTATAAATATCACTCCCTTAGATGAAATTATTTCAATATTGATTCGTGACATTAATACATTTAGTGGTGCTTACACTTAGTTATTGCATCTTATATTACTTCATTTTATCATTTGCACATACATTCACATTTCATAATATCACATATCATTATTACATCCACATATATAGGTCTATGCACAAATAAATCATATATCTAGGTACCTATCTCACATATATGCATCATCATACCTACAAGTCTAGGCATAAATCCATAATCATCCCTCATATAATAATCACCATCATCACATCCATAAATGCACAATAAACACATGATAACCATCAACAAAAATTGTGTCATATATATATATATATATATATATATATATATATATATTTATATATATATATATATATATATATATATATATTATCAAAATTCATAAATACATCATGATACTAAAATACTTGTAAAATACAATAGTAAGTGGGTCCTCATACCTCACATCCAAAAATAAAACTACTACAATATCCCTACTCAATATGGCCTTGTGCCATGGCTATCACTGCTACCCTTAGCCTCATCTCTATGAGGCTGCATATATCTACTTGACCCTGATGTCTATGAGGTCCCTGGTGCTATGAAAATGGGCACTCATGGTATCACAAATAGCTTTCCTAAGGTCTCAATCCAATAGCTTTTATATCATTTGGAATGAGATGACCCTGATCATTGTGAAGGCAATCGATCGCCAAGTATATCCACCTCATTCTCTAGGTTGTAAATGTAAGTTCACTTAGCTTGGTATTGAGCTTGCTCATCAATATAGCCCTCAACTAGACCACCTCTATATCCTATCCCATTGGTGCTTCTCCACCCTGAGCTCACATAGAATATCACTTTGCTATCACCCTATCTAGATCCTCTTGTAGGCTCACCACCTAAGCCTGTAACATATCTTTCTTCTCTTACCAGCTTCGCCATCTCTACTTGTTAGTATCATACCAGATTTATGTAGTGGCATGGATTGTATCTATGTCACTGATATAACATTGGAGGATTTGAATCTACTCCCTCAGCATAGTCATATACTCCTAAGGGTCATCTGGTTTTGACCCCTAGGCTCTCTCAAGTGTCTCAATATTCCTTGTACCTCCCTACGAGGTGTTTGCCTTCCTCCCTATCTGGTGACATACCCATCGCTGTGCAGGATCTATAACTATCACTCCCTTAGATGAAATTATTTAAATCTTTATTTGTGACATTCAAACATTCAGTGGTGCTTACACTTAGTTATTGCATCTTAGATTACTTCATTTTATCATTTGCACATACATTCACATTTCATAATATCATATATCATTAGTACATCCACATATATAGGTCTATGCACAAATAAATCATATATCTAGGTACCTATATCACATATATGCATCATCATACCTATAATTATAGTCTTAAATCCATAATCATCCCTCATCTCATAATCACCATCATCACATCCATAAATGCACAATAAACACATGATAACCGTCAACAAAAATTGTATCATATATATCTAGATATAAAAATTCATAAATACATCATGATACTAAAATACTTGTAGGATACAACTAAAATACTTGTAGGATACAATAGTAAGTGGGTCCTTAGATGTCACATCCAAAAATGAAACTACTACAATATCCCTACTCAATATGGCCTTGTGCCATGGCTATCACTGCTACCCGTAGCCTCATCTTTATGAGGCTTACTAGATGTACTGGACCCTAATGTCTACGAGGTCCTTGGTGCTATGAAAATGGGAACTCGTGGTATCACAGATGGCTTCCCTATGGTCACAATCCAATAGCTTTTATATAATTTGGAATGAGATGAGCCTGATCATCATGAAGGCAATCGATCACCAAGTATATCCACCTCATTCTCTATGTTGTAAATGTAAGTTCACTCAGCTTGGTATTGAGCTTGCTCGCCAATCTAGCCCTCAACTATACCACCTCTATATCTTATCCCACTAGTGCTCCTCCACCCTGAGCTCACATAGTATATCACTTTGCTATCACCCTATCTAGATCCTCTTGTAGGCTCACCACCTAAGCCTGTAACATCTCTCTCTCCTATGACTAGCTTCGCCATCTCTACTTGTTAGTATCATTTAGGCATTGTGTAGTGGCATGGATTGTATCTATGTCATTGATATAACATTGGAGGATTTGAATCTACTCCCTCAGCATAGCCATTTACTCCTAAGGGTCATCTGGGTTTGGCCCCTCGGCTCTCTCAAGTGTCTCAATCTTCCTTGTACCTCCCTACGAGGTGCCTGCCTTCCTCCCTATTTGGTGACATACCCATCACTGTGCAGGATCTATAACTATCACTCCCTTAGATGAAATTATTTCAATATTGATTTGTGACATTCATACATTCAATGATGCTTACACTTAGTTATTGCATCTTAGATTACTTCAATTTATCATTTACACATACATTCACATTTCATAATATCACATATCATTATTACATCCACATATCTAGTTCTATGCATAAATAAATCATATATCTAGGTACCTATCTCACATATATGCATCATCATACCTACAAGTCTAGGCATAAATCCATAATCATCCCTCATCTCATAATCATCATCATCACATCCATAAATGCACAATAAACACAAGATAACCATAAACAAAAATCGTGTCATAAATATAGATATCAAAATTCATAAATACATCATGATACTAAAATACTCGTTGGATACAATAGTAAGTGGGTCCTTAGATCTCACATCCAAAAATGAAACTACTACAATATCCCTACTCAATATGGCCTTGTTCCATGGCTATCACTGCTACCCTTAGCCTCATCTCTATGAGGTTGCCTGGATCTACTGGACCCTGATATCTACGAGGTCCCTAGTGCTATGAAAATAGGCACTCGTGGTATCATAGATGGCTTTCCTATGGTCTCAATCCAATAGCTTTTTTATAATTGGGAATGAGATGACCTTGATCATCGTGAAGGCAATCGATCACCAAGTATATCCACCTCATTCTCTAGGTTGTAAATGTAAGTTCACTCAACTTGATATTGAGCTTGCTCGCCAATCTAGCCCTCAACTATACCACCTCTATAACCTATCCCGTTGGAACTCCTCCACCTTGAGCTCACAGAGAATATCACTTTGCTATCACCCTATCTAGATCCTCCTATAGTCTCACCACCTGAGCCTGTAACATCTCTCTCTACTCTGACCAAATTTGCCATCTCTACTTGTTAGTATCATACCAGCTTTGTGTAGTGGCATGGATTGTGTCCATGTCATTGAGCTAATATTGGAGGATTTGAATCTACTCCCTCAGCATAGCCATATAATCCTAAGGGTCATCTAGTTTTTGCCCCTCGGCTCTCTCAAGTGTCTCAATCTTCCTTGTACCTCCCTACGAGGTGCCTACCTTCCTCCCTGTCTAGTGACATACCCATTACTATGCAGGATCTATAACTATCACTCCTACTGGTTGTCAAGTCTCCTTGGTCTTCCACCTATAAACCAATGGGTCTTCAGGTACATCCTATCTAACTCCTAGTTGATGAGTCACTCTCAAGTACTAGAAGTACTCATTCTCTATTCTGTGGCACCCTATCAGTTATCTGACATGCCTCACCCACATTAGGTGCACCCCATATTCATCCTAGCTTAGAGCTCCTAGCCATGGTCATCATGTCATGTCCTTTGACTGTAGTCCATCAAAGCTATCAGCATAGTGCTAGAGTGTGTCCTACCATGGGTAGATCCTACCTCACTCTTGATCATGTATAATGCATGGCATAGGGAATCCCCCTATCCTTCATGTCACTCCTCGCAACCCATGGGAGTTTGAGATATTGATCAACGTTTAAGGACTCCCAACCCTAAACCTATAGAAGGAAGTTGCATTCCAAGCCCAACCTCTTGCACTGGTGCATCTCATACAACTCTCTATAGAGCTATGCTATATATGTGGGGCCCTATGCCATAACCTATGGCTACTCCACTAGGTCCTGAACAAGATCCAATAGGTTCCAAGGGAACCTATATCTAGATGAATTTGGAAGAATAAAGTATGACATGAGTGTCATCAACACCACATGTCTGGTTGTTAGGAGATGGGTGTTATATCCTATCTCCATGTGCACCCCATCATTGGCCATGTCCTAGTCTACAACATCCCACTAATATTATACACTCAATTCAAAATTGTCTCTCTTGATCATCATAGATGTAGTGATGGGTGTCCCCTCGATGGGAATCTACAATATCTTATAGACATCCTCAAGGGTGACTATGACCTCTTCGATAAGCATATAGAAGATATTAGTCAGAGTATACCATATGTCAATCAAGACTGTCAGGTAGACCTGATCGACATGCATGTCCTCTAGCTACATTGTATATGTTGAAGGTTCAAAACCTTCAATCAATCATAGTAATCGATGTCATTAAGCAATGTCATATGAAATTCCTTATAATGGTTTTGGAATTGGTGTTGTGCTCTAATAAGCTAATCAAATGCACATCACAGAATCAAAATCAAAATCAAGTCAAAGAAAAACAAAAAAGAGTAACATATTTTTTGCACACATCATGACCTTATCGCTTTGAGATGACCATGGAACAAAGCCATATCGATCGAGATGATCACATCACAAAACCATATTGATAGATATGGTCACAAAAATAGAGTCGTCCCAATTCAAGACTACCCCCAAATTAAATACAAAAAATAAAACAAAAACAAAAAAAAAGTCTAAATTGCAAAAACAAAAAAAACAGCCAACCCATATTTCATTTTTTACCATTAACATCCACTATTTTTTCCACCCTGTTCATTTCATTTCAATTTAATTTAATTTAATATCTTTTTCATTAAAATAATGAACGGTCAAGTTTTTTTGTCCTCACCTTTCTCTCTTCGGCTCCTCCACTCATGGAAGTACCACCCGATTTCATGGTGTTGGTTGGGCTTCATTTGGAAATCACTTCATTGCACAATTAGCTCCTCCCCTCCTTGTCTTCCCCGTTCCTCATTTCATGTGGTGCATAAATGAGGGTCTCCCTCACAAATTTTGTTATTTATAGCAAAAAGAAATGTTAGAGAGAGCGCTATATATATATATATATAGTAATTCATTTAGATAATAATTAAATCTATCCTTTTGAGACGTTGTATCCGTCTACTGGCTCTATTCATTCTCTCTAAATATAGGATGATATGAGAGTGCTTGGGAACTGCCAAAGCATACCGGGTTGATTCCATAAGTATCCCTAGACAAATGTTCTATTTTTAACTTCTTCCTCTCGTATATACTATACGGATAGATATATTCATTTGGATGCCGAAGAGTAACAAAATAACTATCCATTTTAAAATCCTTCAATAGATACACGCAAGAAACGGGCTAATTCGGCAGCTTTCTGTTCCATTTCACGTAAAGTAAAATTATCCTCAGTACGAGTTAAGGGAATTTCTTGTTGGCCTTTTATTTCCATATAAAGAACACGACGAGGAAAAAGACCTTCTTGAACTTCCATTTTGATCGCCTGAATATCTTTTATAAGAAATTGGAGGAAAATACGGCGATTTCTTCCAGGAAATCCCCAACGAAAAAGACATACAATTCCTTCTTTTTCATCAAACTTATTGTAGCCACTACCCACATTACACAAAATTGTACACCACAAATAAGAGCTAATGAACAGACCTGCAATACCATAAAAACACATTACAATTCCTTGTGGAATAAAAAGTATTTGCTGAGATGACAATAAGGGTATAAGGTTCCTGCCGAGGTAACTTGAAATTCCAACTAAGAAAAATCCTAGTGAACCCAAAAAAAGGATACAAGCCCAAAAAAAATTACTAATTTTCCGAGAAGCCATGAGATTCTCATTAACTAAAGTAAACGAATAATTAAATATATTTATTTATTTCAAATAAGTCGTATATTGCTTAAACCAATGAATAGGACTAAGGTTAAAATTAGCGAAGCCAACAAGAAACCGAAATAACTAATTATAGTAGGCATGGAAGGACTCAATAGAAAAAATCTGATTGATACATATCTTTCTAAGGCAATTACCTGTATTTTTCTTCTTTATGAGATACAATCAGAATGAAAAAGATCAATTGTCCAACAAAATTGATACCAATTCAGAATTCTATATCTAACAATATGAGTGTTATGAGCAAGTATGGATGGAAGGAAATATATAGCCTTCCAAGCTAACGATGCGGGTTCGATTCCCGCTACCCGCTCACATTCCTTATTCAAAATCTTTTTCGTGGACAATCTCTCATTCAAAATGAATGTTTGATTTCCATGTAACATATCTTCTATTCTTTCTTTCCTGAACTTCATTAACCTCATTTTGGATGGATAAAAAGGGGATTTGTCCTCGATAAAGTATCCTAGAGAATAATGAAAAAAAAAAAGAGTGTCCATCGTCTAATGGATAGGACAGAGGTCTTCTAAACCTCCGGTATAGGTTCAAATCCTATTGGACGTAATACTCTCTCTTCAATATAAATTGTTCGAGATTGTTTTGCTCAGAAATGTAGCAAAAGAAATATATGAATAGAGCTCTATTCATTATCTTTATAAATAGCACCAATACCAACTGTGTAGTGTAACCCCTTCATGACTTGTGGAACGTAGATCCTAATATCTAAGGTAATGGATACGGATGAATTAATTTGGCAATTATTCTCATCGGATCATCTGGCATTATCTTTACCAGTTCGTTCAAAAGATTGGAACGGAAGAAACTTCTTGTACAGTCAAGGAGAGTAAAAGTTAATTTCTTACATTTAGGTGTAAAAGGGAGATCTAATACTCAAATCTATGATTGTTTATGTCTTGAGCATGACTACTTAAGAAAATGTGATGTAAAAGGGAGTAAGAGAAATGGCCGATACCACTGGAAGGATCCCTCTTTGGTTGATAGGTACTTTAACTGGTATTATCGTGATTGGTTTACTAGGTCTCTTTTTCTACGGTTCCTATTCCGGATTAGGGTCATCCCTATAGTAATGAAATGCACTTCATATCTATGAGGAATACTGTATACGCGAAAACGAAAACTCAAAAAGAAAGATAAGACCTTACCCTTCTTTGAGTTCAAAGAGGGGTAAGGTCTTATCTTTCTTTTTTAAATCTCTTCCGGGATTGAAAACTAGAAGTTTCATACAAATCCCACAATTTTTTTATTTACTCCCATTTTTATAGTAATGATGATGAGCCCATTTATTCTTCTGCCTCTGATATGTATTATCAAAGAATTGGATCGACCCAGTTTGAATGTTCCTCCGAGCAGAAATCCATTAACAGATTCTTCTGCATAATATTTATTACTCCATATTTGTTCATTTCTCCAAAATGAGATTCTACAAATCTCACATGTTTTTATGTAAGTAAAAGTCTGAACTAAAATCCGTCCGATCCGAATATGCAAAGAATAGACAATTTTATTTTTTACGGCCAAGCCAAAAGAAAAAAAAACCTTTTTTTCTTTATTTTTATTAGAAGCCTCTTATTCAAACGTTTGCTGTGCAAAGTAGGCCCCCATTTTCTCCATGAGAAATATTGCCCTTTACTCGTCTGCTCCTACTTTTCTCAAAAGTTCGTTCAGTAGAACGTGGATGAACGGAATTGGGAAATTAATAAGTTCCTCTTACCTCGACGAGACAAGATAGCGGAAAATCTATTTTGACCTTTTTAAGGAGTAGGATGAGAGATAAGATCAGGCAGGGAGAATAGTAAGGAAAGATTGCTTAATTCTTTCCTTACTTCTATTCTTGTTTTAATCGTCTCTCTTAACTATGACGGATGAAAATCAAAAATAAATGAAATTACTACTCTGGAAAAATATATAAAAGATCATTGGGCCAAGCGGGCTCTCCATAATAATTATGCCCCATACCTTTAGCTAATTTAGCCCTTAATACAGGATCATTCAAGTCAGGTTTCTTTGTTATTGGGATAAGTAGACCCTTATGAATCTATCCCCCGAAGGAACCGGACATGCCAATTTTGATCATCCGGCTCGAGCAATAGCTAAACTCAAACTGATAAAGGGTGTATCGTCAGAATAATAACCAAATGTACCTATACCCTTATTGGTAATTTTCTTATTTCAGATTAAATGCTCAGTACCCAAGTAAGCTTACAAATTCGATCATGATCAACATGCCTTTTGGATCATCTTATTCCTTGTAACCCGTGTTTATCCCCACGAATAGATCTCAAAAGCATACAAGGTATTGACTTGTTACTGATCTGGCCTTTCTCCTTCCTTAGATCCCTTCTTTTACTCCGATAGTTTACCTTATTGAAATGCAAGGGAAATGGATGCATTTTCATACTATGAAAAGCAAAGTATAAGTAATATGTTATTTATTATGGTACACTATTACCCGGATCTCACGGAGCCCTTCCTAATTTGGATTTGATCATAGAAATAACTCTCTTGGAACAGAACAAATCAACCGATGCCTTTTACCCAGGTTCTAGACTTCCTATTTCTGATAAGAAAATTGGGGCAGAGACACTTTTATTTTTATAAGGCAAATTGAAGAATGTATAATCACACTTTTACCACTAAACTATACCCGCCACGATTTGATTGTAGCATACAGATCGATCTTTTGTCCAACAAGAAGATAAGGGGTTATGAACTTCTAGTGAAAATGTAGTGCAAGTTCCTATCAATGCATTTCTGGATTTCCATCCCCGGGAATTCCATACAATACTTGAAAAGTATTGAATTGAATTCCCGGAGAGGGCCCGTAACGGGATTTAGAATTCCGTTACGGTAAAGTGCTAATAGAGCAATTAAAAATGGGCCTGACTCATGATCTCAATAACCTTTCAAATCATGTTGTTTTACCCCCCCTGTCTATAATCCTATTGACTCAATAAAATTTTCATTTCTTAATGAAATATTGTTAAGAATCAGTTTGCACAATTCTCTTATTCTCCATATTTATTTTATTCTTTCAAATATATTTTTTTTTTATTATCCCAATCTGATCTGTCCAGTCAGTTTAAATCAAAAAAATCCCGTCTAGATTCTAGCCTTGAGCAGCTTTAATTATTACAATAAAAAAAAAAAATAGAGAGCCCATTCATGTATATATTGACAAAATGAAGAAAAAAAGCGGGAGAGGAAATGAAGAGATGATATCAGATGGTCAAATTGGGATAGCCCTTGTTGCTGCTTTTATAACAATTCTTTTAGCTTTCAGGTTAGGTAAAGCGCTGTATTAATGATTCGCTCGATTCTTCTTATCTACGAAAGATAATGGCCTGGCCAAATATTGGCCGGGCTAGGGAAAGCGAAGAATCATTTTGAATGGAATGAAGAATAGGATTAGATCCTGGTCATCTCATATGAGCGTGTCACATGGCATGCTGGTTCAAGATGACAGACATTTTGACCATACAAGATGGTCACAACGACCATCTGAGATGATCTAGCAAAAAAATTAATAAAATAAAAATAAAAAACAATCAAAAAAAGAAAATATAAAAAATAAATAATAAATAATTTAAAAAAAAACAATTTTTTAAAATCCAAATGATACTTTTTCTAAAAATACAACCATGCTAACAAAGTCATTCTTGTCAAGTACCTTGTCACTATCATTAATTTTTTATCTCCTTCATCGACTCGTTGCTCGAGGAGGCAGTCAATAACTATAGAATTTACATTTCAAAATCAACTCAACAATCAAACACTCAAAAATGAAAATTGCGTTCGTTCAAGAATCATTGCCAAAGACTATCATAAGCCCTTTTTGTTGGATAAAACAATAAAATTTTAAATCAAACAAACATTTGGTATACCTAAAACCTGAAGAGTAGACTAAATCTTATCTACCCACGGCTAAAGGGTTACCAAAATCAAATCTAATAAAATTCATCAATGTGCTAGAAACAATGATTTAAATATGTATACACTTTTTATTATTGGGATATCTCACATTGAATTTTTCAATTAACATCATCCATCATCAACTCAACCATTTTAGGTCATTTATTTTTGCTCCACATTGTGCTTAGGCACAAAGCGTTCCAAAAAGGGGCATCTGTAGACACCTAAAATGCATAATCACAAGGAGACTCTCCAAAATATATTCTTCTAACCCATCTAACCCACCTAGGGCAGCCTTAGGGCTATTTGGTGTCTTTTCACAACAAAATGACACTTTCCCCCATAGGAAGCATGATCATCTTGCCTGAGATAGTATCCAATTTGAGACCATCTCGACACGAGACAGTCGCATGCATGCAAGAATAAAAACAAATAAATGGTGTAGTAAGCTACTTTTCAACGCGATGACTAATTTTTTTCCAGTGCTACGTGACCTGCAAGAAGCAGATTTTCCCCTACCACCTACAATCTGTTGTAAATAGCAATCATGAAGCCCTTGATTGCCACTTGTCCCTCCTTGGTTGCATGTTGAAAGGGCTATAAAATTGAGGCTTTCTCCCTCCGTTTAAGGACCCCAATTTTTGAATGCTTACCTCCATGAAGTGCTATTCAATTCGCTCACTAAGCTTCCTTGTTGTCATTATGTTGTCATATTGTTACACGAGCTTTGAAACTACCTTCTATCACCTTGCTTGATTAACTCCAATGCTCTATATCATCTAAATTAGAAAGCTTGCATCCCCATCCACAAGGAATTCATTGATGAAAAAATCCTTTGGATCACCCCCAACACCGTCGAACCTGATTTTAAATAGTTGCAGGTCTATGACAATGACCATCTTGCCCCAAGATGGTCCATAGATAGATATCGTCTTGCTTAAGATAGTCCCACTTAGGTGATAAATTTTTATAGATTTTCTACATGATAGCTTAGATTACATTTTGCATGTTCTTCCATTACTATATCATCTCATTACGCATGTTATCTTACTACATTAGCGTATATTTTTACTTTTGTCACATGCAATCCCTTTTTATTTCACTCTATTTTACTTTCTTTTATGATCAATATGGGTCTAGCCTGAGTGGCCCCACAAATGCTACTAATCTCATGTTTGTTTCTCTGCATGTAGATTATAGGATCAAATATCATGAATGACTCTCATATTCAACTCTCACGTGGTGGTTGTTGAAAAAATGCTCTCTGAACATTGTTGTGGGTGCGAGAATATTTTCAGATTGCATCGAAGAAAAACTTTATCCAATGAGAAGGATATATTGATATTTATTATAGTTTTGTATCATCGGTAAAATCCCTAAGAGGTATTCATTGTAACACTTTTCACGAGAATTAATATAATTTAATACACCATGATTTATCATCACTTGATCTCTTTTACATCGTATTTTCATGCTTTATCCTATTCTATTTGTGATGCATATTTTCATGCTTTCAATAACAATGAAAGATACAAGATTTAAGAAGACAAGAGCCAACCCTGGAATGATTCTTTACTTGAATGATTTACTAACCTAGGATTTACAAAGCAAAACCTTTAAGCAAGGGTCCAAGAGAAATGCACAAACAAGGTTAAAACCCTAGATGCACACTATATGCTTTTATCCTTTCAAATGCCTAGAAATTTAATCAAATGCATTTCCTCACCTAATATTTATATTTTGAATAGAAATGAATAAAAGGGAATCAAAAAACAACCTAGATATCTACTAGCGCACTTATCTGATTTGGTGGTTGTTCCAAGCTTTATCTTACCTCCAACAATATCTCACTTCTTTCCTATGAAATAACTTCACAAAATCCTCAAAAAATATGATCAGCATTAGGGGGGCTTCTTAGGCCATTGTATGACTATACTTAGAGGTGAAACAATCAAGACCCCTAGGTCCTTTTAGCTGACCTTTAGAATACAAAAGCGAAAGTTGACCTTTTTGGAAGATGAACAAGCAGAATACAATCCAGCAAAACAGAATGATAAAAAAATATAGTTTGTGTAATTATGCTCTAAATATATCATAAAATACAGATCTAGGATTTGGGGGTGAAATTTTGCCCCCAAGCTTAGTTTTGGTAAAATTACACCCTATACGAGGTGACCATGATTTCACTTCTAACAAAATTATTTCCTGTAATTATGGGATGTGATTTCACAATAAAATAAAAACACAGTAGAACAATGCAAATAAACTATCAGTAAATTCAAATTTAGCAATATATGAAATGCAAAAGAATGAATGAATACCTCCAATATGGTAGACTCCTCCTTAGGGATCCAACACTTATCCACCAAGAGTAGCAACAAACAGTCAAATGTAATAGAAGAGATATCCATAAAATCTATAAAGCTTCAAGAGAATATTGTTAGTACTTTCATCAACACTTGTAGGTAACTTGTTAGATTGCTTCATTTAGAATTCATGATTAGAAGATATCTATAACATCAGATTGCTTGGGGAGAAAAATAAAGCTTCAAACCCTCTATTTATAAGATATTTGAAACAATAATGGGTGGGAAAATTGAGGAAATGCCGATGCCAAAGAAGGTTAGGCAAAATGTTAGAGTTTCCTAAGAAAAATGCTAACTAGGCAAAATCGTGCCCCACAAGAACCGATCGCGATTGCACTGGAGCAAGGAAAAAAAGGGGAAAAGATGGGGAGAGAGGCTCAAACTTGCTTTGGGCAAGTTGGAGGGTCTCTCTAAGGAACTAGGGAAAATAACTCACTCAAGTGGGTCAATTTTCTATGTCTACATTTTGTCCCCTCTTTGATGCATTTATGGCCTAATAAATGCATCAAAGAAATATGTAGACACATAAGGATAAAGGATGAGAAACAACAATAGAAAAGGAGTGGCTAGTTTAGAAGGAAGGAGTGGTATGAAAATGGTGTCATTCCAAACACTTTCATGTTTTACATGCAAATTAAGGTATTAGTGACATTAATTCCTCTCAGGCCAGGGTGCCCCCTTGAGTTTTTGGAGGCAAAATTCTTGATGAAAACTCAAAAATAGCAGGTGCAGAAGAAAGGAGATCAAAATGAATAGGAAAGAAGATAGGAAAAGAGAAGTAGCAAGTAAGCAACAAGAAAGCGAGAAAAAGCATAAGTGTGTGCTCATGTGTGATTGCTTCTTTATATATATATTGAACACATGCATAATGGATGCAATGAACCTATGTTAATGAGATGGAATGACATGAATCTAACTAAATGCAATGTATCTAAAATGCAAGCCTAAATGAAATGCATGGGTGAATGAAAACAAAGCTCCAAAAGACCAAAAAAAAAAAAAGCCTTATGAGGGTGTATGCTTGCAAATGATTGATATGGAGGCTACCCCTCATGTGTGGCCATAAAGCTATCCTATGAGGGTTGTAAGTTTGCAAATATGGATAAGGTGGAGCTAAACCCACTATGGGTGTAGTGCTCGCTAAGATGGTCATAAAAAAGAGATATACCCACTAGGATGTATGCTTGCAAATGGTCGAATGGAGGTTGATCCTCACTGGTGACCATAAAACTATCTACTATGGGTGTGTTGTGTGCAATAAAGTAATGATCGAAGTGAGCACTACCCTATAGGGGTGTGGTGTGTGTAATAAAGTGTATGGACATGGCAAATGGATCAAAATGAGAATCAAATCCCTTAACCTAGATAGATATAAGCAATGAAAACTTTCAAGATAAAGGAATAGGGAAGAGGTGAGATGGGTTTTTGAAATGATGGAAATGCATGAAGGTGAGCCCTAGGTTGGGGATTCGCTAGGAATTAGAGTCCTGGTGAGAGTGCAATGCATGTGATATACGACCTAATAGGTGTCATCATGTGCCATTTTTGTGAAGTACCCATAAACTATATGAACAAGCAAAACTGTAGTTTATGACAAGCAAAAATGCAAACGGAATAGAATACCAAGTAATCATGCAAAATAGGACATGCAACCATGCAAAATGATTAGGAAAACAATGATGCTATATGAAAACTATTCTAAATGCAATATCCAATGTAGATGATTGATCATGCATAATATTGTTTTAGATGTATTTTATTCATTGGTTCTTTAAGTTCTTCACCATCTAAAGAAGCTAAATGATAGGAATCTAATCTAAACTTGGTTGTTATGACAAAAGGCCCTAATCAATTGGCCTAGAACTTTCCTTTAAGATTATAATGAGCATTAGTGTTCTTCTGGTTTTATTTGAGGATAGGATCGCCAACTTCAAAATAATGATTGTAAACTTTATTAGAATAATATTGCTTAAGCCTATCCTGATAGGCTTGCAAATGCTTTAAGGCATGAATGTGCTTTTCATCCAACAATTCCAATTGGTGTAGATGATCTGAGCAATACTCATCATTGATTGAGGCATATAGCAACAAGATGTGCAATGAGGGAACCTTGAGCTTGAATGGAAACACATTATCAAACTCATATACTAATACATAGAGTGAGACACCTATGGGAGCATGCATGCTAGTACGATAGGCCCATAAGGCAAGATAAATCTAGATATACCAGTCATGATCAGTCTTACAAACCAACTTCTTTAAGATATTGATCAAAGACTTGTTGGATGCTTCGAATTATCCATTACCCTGAGGGTAATATGGATTTGACCACCTGTGTTGAATCTTGTACTTAAAATATAGTTTACAAATATCCTTATTCTTGAAAGGAGTATCGTTGTCATAAATAATCACCGAAGGAATCCCAAACCTACAAAGAATCTAGTTGAAGATGAACTTAGAAACCTAATTTTCAATCATTTTGGCTAGGGGTATGGCTTCACCCCATTTAGTGAAGTAATCTATCACTGTTATGATAAAATTATGACCATCAGATGACACTGGGTTAATTTTCCCTATAATTTCCAATCCCCACATAGATAATGGCCAAGGAGAAAAAATAACCTGAAGGTGTTGAGAAGGAGCATGGACAAGGTTATCATGGCATTGACACTTATCATAATATCAAACATAATAATATGCATATTTCTCTATGGAAATCCAATAGTACCCCATCTGAAGGAGCTTATTGAAAATAGAATTGCCATTAAAATGACCTCCATATGATCCTTCATGAGCCTCACTAAGAGCAAGTCAAACTTCATTAGAGTTAAGGCATCGTAAGAGGATACCTTCAAAAGAACATCGATACAAGGTATTTCTGATTATGATGAATTGACATGCTCTTTTGCATGAAAGCTTACATTTATTGTGATCTAAACCATCAAGCATAAAACCCTCCTTAAGGAATTTAAATATATCGGTATACCATGGCTTAGATGGGGCATCTCTAATGGTCAAAACATCTAACGGGACAAGACAAGAACCAAGTGATGTGGGCTTTTGGAGTTGTCTAATGATAATTGACACTTGATCATCTTCTAACTCCAAAGAAAACAAGGATGCAATAGCAACCATAGCATATACATGGCAATTTGAGGATCTAGGGACAAACTCTATGGTTACTCGATCGAACGAGTATAAGAACTTGGTGACAATATCCTTGTAAGGTTTTAGCTTATCATCTCAAGTTTTATAAGCATCGTTAATCTAATTGACCACAAGTTGAGAGTCACCAAATACCAAAAGGACTCTAACCTACAAAGCTAAGGTTGCTCTAAGGCCAAGGATCAAAGCTTCATATTCTATAGTATTGTTTGTGCAAGAGAAATGAAGCTTGAAGTATAAGAGAATGAGCTATTTTTGTGGGGTAACTAGAATGACTCCAGAACCAGTGCCCTTCATGTAGTGGTCTCCATCAAAAAACAAAGTCCAAGACTCTAGTTCTTCAACTTCTACGTTGAAGCACTCATAGAGAAACTCAACAACCAAAGGATAGGCAACTTCTAGGGGAGCAAATGCTAACTAATCAATGATTACCTGAACCTTGATATCCTTCTAAACTATGAAGGTCAGGTCAAACTCACTAAGGACTAAAACCCGCTTAGCATATTGACCTAAAAGGTGAGGCTTAGACATTAAGTAGCGCAAAGGATCAAACTTTGCCACTACCAATATCTTATGGCTTAGCATGTAGTGTCTTAGCTTCTGGAAAGTGAACACTATGATGAGGCAAATCTTATCTAAGAGGTTGTACTTGGTTTCATAGCTAACCAAGGTTCTATTGATATAGTAGATAGCTTACTCTTTGTTTTGATCATCATGTTGAGCCAATAAGGCCCACAAAGCATGATTTATGGCTACTATATAGAGCATCAAATGCTTACCATGCATGGGTGGAACTAAAATAGGTGGGGAAGTGAGATATCACTTGAGGTCATCAAAATATTTTTAACACTCATCATCCCACTAAAAGACAACATATTTCTTAAGAATCTTAAGAAATGGTTAGAACCTATTATCTAGTTGGGCTATGAACTTACATATAGTCTAAGGCTTACCATGTAGGCTACATAGCTTGATCAAGGTGCGAGGAGGATGCATATTAGTAATAGCCACTCTCTTAGTAAGATCTACTTCAATACCTCACCTAAAAATGATGAAACCTAATATTTTGGCAGATGTGACTCCAAAAACACACTTAGCAGGCTTAATATGAACCCTAAAATATTGAAGCCTTTCACAAATCCACCTTAAATCATGAACATAATCCTTTGATTGTATGGAGTGACCTAAAATATCACACACATAATCCTAGAGAATATCATGCATCATGTCATGGAAAATATAATTCATAGCTTATTGATAGGTTGCATTGGTGTTTTTCAATACAAAAGACATGACTTTTCAATATAATATACCCCATGGAGTGATGAAAGTTGTCTTGGCCTGATCCTCGGGGATAATCATGATCTGATTGTATCCTGAGAATCCATCCATGAGAGATAACATCCCACATTTAGCAGTCAAATCTACAATATGATCTATGTTGGGTAGGGAACCATTATCCTTGGGACATGCTAAGTTAATGTCCCTAAAGTCGGTACATATTCTAATTGTTCCTTCCTTCTTAACCATGGGAATTATGTTGGAGATCCAATCAGAATAGTCGATAGCTTTTATTAAACCAATGACAAGGAGTTTTTGGAGCTCCTCCTTGATTAAAAGGGTAACCTTATGATGCATATTCCTAAGTCTCTACTTAACAGGATTAGCATTAGGGTTAACTACCAAATTATGCATAACAAAGGAGGGATCAAGCCCTAGCATGTTGACATATGACCAAGCAAAAATATCATTAATTTTTTTTTTAAATATTGGTCAATTACTCCTACTCATCCATGGACAAGGCTTTACCTAACTTAAGGATTATAAGGGCTTCCTTAGAACCTATGTTCACATCTATGGTCTCCTCAATGATAATGGATGACTCATCCTCAAGAGGACGTGGGGCAAGAATTACTCCTAGTTTCTCAAGGTCCTCGAGAGATATAGAACGAAAGTCCTCTTGAGAACTAGAAGACTCAACCTACACTGTGCAAGGGACTAACCCGTCAAAGTAGATGATGTTGGAAAGTTGAGCACTTTGGTTGTCATTGATGTCAAATTTGCATGGTCATTGATGTCAAAGGTTAATGTGCTATGAAAGCAAGGCAAGGTTCTCTCCAAAGCACTTGGGACCATGGGTTCTAAGTTAATGGATAAGAGGTTTGAAGGAGGCTTGAAAGCCCAAGTTTAAGACTATGTGCAAGAGAGCAAGTGAAAAAGGATAATATTATAATATTTTAATATTATAATATCTTGGCCATCAGGGCCTTTCAAAGAGGAGATTGGATAATGCATTGGCCAAAGAGTTTATCAAGGAGCTAAGTATATTATTTAACACTAAGGTTAAATAATATAATTAATTAATATTTAACCCTAAGGTTAAATATTAATAAAAATAATAATTAAATTTGAAGCACCAATTTCGAATTGCAAGTGAGCCAACGTCAAATGTAAAAAGGCATGTGTATTTATAGGCTAAAGTTTAGCCTAAGCCAAGTGGGTGTTCGAATTAATTTTACCCCTGAATTATTTCCTTGCTCGATTTTTTTTCGGACACGGTGGAGGAAAAAGACAACAGCTTTCATGATTTTTGGAGCAGTGCATTGGTCAAAGTTTGGAAGGGGTTTGTCCCCACCCGAAGTGAGGTGGTAGCCAAGCTGGCAAGCTTGGCTTATGCAGTGCATGGAGGGCAGAAGGAGCGATGTTCGATTCACGTGAAGGCCCTTTTCTTTTGCGTGGTCGGATTTTGTTTTTAGCATCGATGGTGGAGAATATCAAGGAGCTCGTGCTCCTTTGGTTCACGTGGGCAGCTAGCCCACGCGGTGATTGCCCTTGTGTTAGGGCACGATGGCCAACAAGGTCATGGGTTCGAGCAGCAATGATAACGCTTTGAGGAGGATTAATTTTTGTTAAGGTATGTATTATATCCTTGGTTTGGGAGTCATAAGGGTTGATTAAATATTTTTGATGTGCTTGGCTAGGGAGTTATAAGGGTTAGATAATATTTTTGTGTGAAATGGTTAGGGAGCTATAAGGATTAGTAGGGTATTTTGAATATTATTTTTCAAGGGTTGAAAAGTGAAAATTCAGATTGCTAGGGTTTTGATGATGTGTGTGTTTTTTTTAAGAAGGAGTATAAGTGTTGTGAGAGAATTTATGTGTGAGATTTATGGTTTGGTTGGTTGAGATTTTATTATGAAGATTAGGAGTAATAAGGTGTCTTAGTGGTTGATATTTTATTGTATTCTATGTATGGTGAAATATCTTATTGAGGTGAAAATTCATGTGGATATTTTGAGATAGAATATTGCTATTTAACCTTGAAGTGGCACAAAGTGAATTGGTGTTGGTGAGACAAGTTTTGAAGATATATCTCCATCAAAGAAAAAAGGTATGAGCACATCAGTCTTTGTTTAAAGTGTTGTTGTTGAAGTGAATGTTTGGAACATAAGGTGGAGAGAAAAGGATTGTTTGATAAGCATTGTTGGAAATACTTGAGTTAGGTTTTGAAATCCATATTGTGCATCCTTGTTGAAAGAAAGTGGAAACACTTGTGTTAGGGTTTGTGAGCAAGTTGTGCTTCATTGGTTGAATGATTTTGTGAAACATCTTATACATTGGTTTGGTTTGATTTGAAAGAGATTTTGCAAGTGATAAAGATTGATTGGTTGAGTACATAATTTGTGAGTGTGAAACATATTGAGGTTTTGATAGAGCATATCATTCTCTATATGTTCTAGAGGTTAAACAAATTTTGAGTAGAATATATCTGTTTGAAGAAAGAATTTCTGAAAAATATATAAGTTATGTTTGTATGCAAAGTTGGAAATATTTGGTACAGTTTTTGTGAGTAGTATTGAGGGTATATTTGAGCAAGTCTTTTGAGAAGGCTTGAAGGTATATTTGAGCAAGTATTTTGAGAAGGCTTGAAGGCAGATTTGAGCAAGTATTTTGAGAAGGCTTGAAGGCAGATTTGAGCAAGTCTTGTGAAGACTTGAGATAGATTTGAGAGTAGGTTTAGTTGTTGATTTGATCAAGCTTTGTGTTAAGGCTTGGGGATAGATTTGAGATAGATTTTGGTGCATATTCATGAGCAGAGTTTGAGAAAATTTGTGCTAGACTTGGGATAAATTTTGGTGTATATTTGAGATAGAGTTAGAGAATATTTGTGCTAGACTTGGGATAGAGTTTGGTGCAGATTGAGATAGATTTGAGAGCAAGATTTGGAGGTGATAGATTAAAGAGGATAATAGTCTCTAGTGGATAGAGATCCATTAGCCAGTGTAGTGGGGATAGAGGTCTCCTATGGAGAGAGATCCACAAGCCAGAGTAGTGGGGGTAGAAGTCTTCTAGAAGATCACCATCTAGAGTAGAGGGAAAAGAGTTCTCCTATGGAGAGAGATCCACAAAACTATAATAGAGTGGAGTGGTGTCCATAGAACTAGAGCAAGGGGAAAGAGTTCTCCTATGGAGTGTGATCCATGAACCAACTAGGAAGATAGAGTTCTTCTATGGAGAGAGATCCATGAACTAGTTGAGGAGATAGAGTTCTCCTGGATCAAGTTCCACGAACCAGAGAAAAGGGGAAAGAGTTCTCCTGTGGAGAGAGATCCACAAATCAGAGCATAGGGGATTGGTGTCTCCTTTGGACAGAGGTCCATAAACATTGTAATAGGGAATTTATTCCCAAGAGATTTATTGAGAAAATTTAGTGGAAATATTTTCTTCATGGAGTAGCCCACATTGGGTGAACCACATAAAATTTGTGTCTCTCTTGTGTGTGATGATTTGTGCATTGCTTTGATTACTGCTATTGATATTGCCATTGATAATATTGGATAATATTTTTTGGGAAAGAAAAGTAAAAGTTGATCTTATACTGTTCACCCCCTCTTAGTATAAGCTTGTGTTCTTCAATTGGTATCAGAGTCGGGTTCCTTCGGAATAGTCTAACAACTTGAAGGAAGAAGTTACAGGAACACATATGGCATCTCAGAATGGATCTTCATCAAATAAGGCACCATTGTTTGATGGGAACAATTATGCTTTCTGGAGCATAAGAATGAGGACTTACTTGATGTCACAAGGATATGAGACATGGCAAGCAGTTGAGGATGGGTTCACACCTACAGCTAATCCTCCCACAGATAAATATGGTAAGCTCTTACATGTGAATAATTCCAAGGCTATGCATGCAATCTTGAGTGGATTACGTGAAGCAGAATTTGTGAAAGTTATGCATTGCAAATCAGCAAAAGAGATTTGGGAAAAATTGAAGCAAACCTATGAGGGAAATAAAAAGGTCAAGTTGGCAAAACTTCAAAACCACAAGAAAAGGTTTGAAGATTTGAATATGGAAGAAGAGGAAGACATTGCTACATACTTACTTCATGTGGATGAGATTGTTAATACCATGCGTGGACTTGGATTTGAAGTTGAAGAATCCAATGTTGCTCAGAAAGTTTTGAGGTCACTTCCTACAAGGTATGATGGAAAAGTTTCAGCTATAGAAGAGATGAAAGATATTGAGAAGTTGACTATGGATGAGTTACATGGAATTCTCATAGCTTATGAGATGAGAATAGTAAAGGATCCTAACTCCAAGAAAGAGGTAGCCTTCAAAGCATCAAAGAAGACAAAGGATAAGAAACCAGAATCAAGTGGTGAGTCAAGCAGTGATGAAGAAGCTAACTATGGTAGAAGAAACAAGGACTCAAGAAAGCACAAAGGTATGAAAATAGTGAAATGTTTCAATTGTGGAAATTTTGGTCACTATGCATCTAATTGTCCAGAAGCTGGAAGCAGTAGTAGTGAAGAGAAACATGATCATAATAAAAAGGAAGGAGGAAAATCCAGGTATGAAAAGAAAAATAGGTATGGGCAAAACAAGCATGAAAATAAGTTCTTTCAAAGGCACAAGAAGAGTTTCTATGTTGATAAGGGAAGCAAGGCTTCAAGTGACAGTGATGGAAGATCCTCAGATAGTGAAGAAGAAGAAATTCTATTTTTGGCAATAGAAGAGGAAGAAAATGCTTCTGTTAAAGGTAAATTTGAAAAGTATGAAGATGCTCTTGAAGACCAAGAAGTAGAAAAAGATTCAAAAAATGAAGAGGAAGGCACAATAGATCTAGAAGCAGAACTTATTGCTGCTCTTAAAGAATTGAAAAAGGTTAGAAAGCAGAATTCAAAATTCAGGGCTCAAGTTCAAGAATGTGATGAGGAAAAAGAAAAGCTTATACAAGACCTGACAAACTCAATAGCTAAGACAAGGAGATTTAAAGAAAATTTAGAGGTAAAAGTCTTAGAATGTGAAATATTAGAACATGAGGTAATTTCACTAAGGATGGAAGTGAAAGTGTCTAAGGACAAGCTACACAGGTTTGGGAAAAGTTCAAAGACTTTGGATAATATTATCAATGCACAAAGATCTTCATCTATCAAAATAGGACTTGGTTTTGAAGAAGGACAAGGGAAACAAGAAGAAGGGTCAAGCTCAAGCTCAAAAGAGGAAGAAGTTTCAAAGGAAGAGAGTGAAGGAGAAAGTGAGACTTATGTGAATAGAAGCTTCACTAAGAAAGGAAACAATGCACAAACAAGGAACATGGATCATCACAAAGAAGAAAGGACTAAGAGACCAATGGGTTCAAGGCAATATTTCTTCAAAGGATGTTGCTTTTCATGTAACAAGTTTGGTCACAAGGCTATGCATTGCAGGACTCATGAAAAGAAGGAATATGGTTTTACTAAGAGGAACTTCAAAGATGGACATCTCTTTCAAGGGTATTGCTACTCTTGTAATCGATTTGGTCACAAAGCAATCCAATGCAGGGTTCATGACAAAAATGAGTATGGCTTCACCAGGAGGAACTTCAAGATATTTGTACCTTCTATGAACTACAATATTAAGTGTTACAAGTGCAATAATCTAGGGCATAAGGCCAAGTGGTGTAGAACAGAGTTTCCAGAGCTTCCAGAGACAAGCAAGAATAGGGACACTCAAAAGGATCAAAAGGGTATGTTGAGAAAGAAGGTTGACAAAGAAAAAGAGCATTGTATGCTAGGAGTAGAAATACTCCCACCCCAAAATTAATCACCTCAAGGAGAGGAGGTGGGGAGGGGGCTGAGCTAAGAGTCTTATATTTAGCCCCAAAGGAGTCCCTTTGCCATTGATGTCAAAGGGGGAGATATTTGAGTAAGGGGGAGAGCATTCAGTTAGGGGGAGCAGTTTCTCAGGGGGAGCAGATTTGGAAAAGGAAGGAAAAATGAACTTTTAGAAAAGGGTTGCCATCAATGACAAAGGGGGAGATTGTTGGAAAGTTGAGCACTTTGGTTGTCATTGATGTCAAAGTTGCATGGTCATTGATGTCAAAGGTTAATGTGCTATGAAAGCAAGGCAAGGTTCTCTCCAAAGCACTTGGGACCATGGGTTCTAAGTTAATGGATAAGAGGTTTGAAGGAGGCTTGAAGGCCCAAGTTTAAGACTATGTGCAAGAGAGCAAGTGAAAAAGGATAATATTATAATATTTTAATATTATAATATCTTGGCCATCAGGGCCTTTCAAAGAGGATATTGGATAATGCATTGGCCAAAGAGTTTATCAAGGAGCTAAGTATATTATTTAACACTAAGGTTAAATAATATAATTAATTAATATTTAAACCTAAGGTTAAATATTAATAAAAATAATAATTAAATTTGAAGCACCAATTTCGAATTGCAAGTGAGCCGACATCAAATGTAAAAAGGCATGTGTATTTATAGGCTAAATTTTAGCCTAAGCCAAGTGGGTGTTCAAATTAATTTTTCCCCGAATTATTTCCTTGCTCGATTTTCGTTCGAACGTGGTGGAGGAAAAATATAGCAACTTTCATGATTTTTGGAGCAACATGTTGGTCAAAGTTTGGAAGGGGTTGTCCCCACCCGAAGTGAGGTGGTAGCCGAGCTAGCAAGCTTGGCTTGCATAGCGCGTGGAGGGAAGAAGAAGTGGAGTTCGATTCACGTGGAGGCCCTTTTATTTTGCATGGTCAGATTTTGTTGTTAGCACCGACGGTGGAGAATATCAAGGAGCTCATGCTCCTTTGGTTCACGTGGGCAGCTAGCCCACGCGGTGATTGCCCTTGTGTTAGGGCGCGACGGCCAGCGAGGTCACGGGTTCGAGCAGCGATGACAACGCTTTGAGGAGGATTAATTTTTGTTAAGGTATGTATTATATCCTTGGTTTGGGAGTCATAAGGGTTGATTAAATATTTTTGATGTGCTTGGCTAGGGAGTTATAAGGGTTAGATAATATTTTTGTGTGAAATGGTTAGGGAGCTATAAGGATTAGTAAGGTATTTTGAATATTATTTTTCAAGGGTTGAAAAGTGAAAATTCAGATTGCTAGGGTTTTGATGATGCATGAGATGATTATTTTTAAAGGAGATATAAGGTGTATGTGAGAAATTTATGTGTGTAATTTTTGGTTTGGTTGGTTGAGATTTTATTATGCAATATTAGGAGTAATAAGGTGTTTTAGTGGTTGATATTTTATTGTATTATGTGTATGGTGAAATATCTTTTGAAGTGAAAATTCATGTGGATATTTTAGAGATAGAATATTGCTATTTAACCTTGAAGTGGCACAAAGGGAATTGGTTGTTGGTGAGACAGGTTTTGAAGACATATCTCCATCAAAGAAAAAAGGTATGAGCACATCAGTCTTTGTTTAAAGTGTTTTTGTTGAAGTGAATGTTTTGGAACATAAGGTGGAGAGAAAAGGATTGTTTGATAAGCATTGTTGGAAATACTTGAGTTAGGTTTTGAAATCCATATTGTGCATCCTTGTTGAAAGAAAGTGGAAACACCTGTGTTAGGGTTTGTGAGCAAGTTGTGCTTCATTGGTTGAATGATTTTGTGAAACATCTTATACATTGGTTTGGTTTGATTTGAAAGAGATTTTGCAAGTGATAAAGATTGATTGGTTGAGTACATAATTTATGAGTGTGAAACATATTGAGGTTTTTATAGAGCATATCATTCTCTATATGTTCCAGAGGTTAAATAAATTCTGAGTAGAATATATCTATTTGAAGAAAGCATTTCTGAAAAAGATATAAGTTGTGTTTGTATGCAAAGTTAGAAATATTTGGTACAATTTTTGTGAGCAATATTGAGGGTAGATTTGAGCAAGTCTTTTGAGAAGGCTTGAAGGTATATTTGAGCAAGTCTTTTGAGAAGGCTTGAAGGCAGATTTGAGCAAGTCTTTTGAGAAGGCTTGAAGGTAAATTTGAGGAAGTCTTGTGAAGACTTGAGATAGATTTGAGAGCAGGTTTAGTTGCTGATTTGATCAAGCTTTGTGTTAAGGCTTGGGGATAGATTTGAGAAATTTTGGTGCAGATTTGTGAGAAGATTTGTGCTAGACTTGGGATAGATTTGGTGTATATTTGAGATAGAGTTAGAGCAGATTTGTGCTAGAATTGGGATAGAGTTTGGTGCAGATTGAGATAGAGTTGAGAGTAATCTTTGGAGGTGATAGAGTAAAGAGGATAATAGTCTCTAGTGGATAGATATCCATTAGCCAGTGTAGTGGGGATAGAGGTCTCCTATGGAGAGAGATCCATAAGCTAGAGCAGTGGGGTAGAAGTCTTCTAGAAGATCACCAACTAGAGCATAGGGGAAAGAGTTCTCCTATGGAGAGAGATCCACAAAACTAGAATAGAGTGGAGTGGTGTCCATAGAACCAGAGCAAGGGGAAAGAGTTCTCCTATGGAGTGTGATCCATGAACCAGCTGGGAAGATAGAGTTCTTCTATGGAGAGAGATCCACGAACCATTTGAGGAGATAGAGTTCTCCTGGATCAAGTTCCACGAACCAGAGAAAAGGGGAAAGAGTTCTCCTATGGAGAGAGATCCACAAATCAGAGCATAGGGGATTGGTGTCTCCTTTGGATAGAGGTCCATAAACATTGTAATAGGGAATTGATTCCCAAGAGATTTGTTGAGAAAATTTAGTGGAAATATTTTCTTCATGGAGTAGCCCACATTGGGTGAACCACATAAAATTTGTGTCTCTCTTGTGTGTGATGATTTGTGCATTGCTTTGATTACTGCTATTGATATTGCCATTGATAATATTGGATAATATTGTTTGGGAAAGAAAAGTAAAAGTTGATCTTATATTGTTCACCCCCCCTCTCAGTATAAGCTTGTGTTCTTCGGATGCCACCATGGAGAACATCCTCATGAATCGTATCATGAGGAATTTCACCTTTAGCATACTCCCTTGGGGTTACAACTAATAGAGAGGGAGAGGGTGGGCCCTCATCCTCAACATTCCAATCCAAACCTTGATGAGATATCCTCAAAAGAGGATCTTGATGAGAAAGATTGACTTGATCCTGTTTTGAGATATTAATTAATGATTCATCTCTCACGTTTATATTTTTATATTATATAGTTGTGTGAGGTGAGGGATCTGATGGGTGGAAATCAGAATAATCTTTTTCAACTAGTGAACAATATTCAAATGGTTGAGGATCACCCAAGATAGTGACCAATTGTATTTTAAAATTAAAATTTTAAACATTGGTGAAAGGTAGAAGGGATAACCCACATCGCGTAGATCCAAGGTCATTTGAGAATTAGATTAAAATATGTAGGGCAATATACCACATGGAAAAAGGTATCTAATATTTTGGGCCCAACCTTAAGGGTGAGGGAGATAATACCACAATATTCTTGGGACTCATTTTTGAAGGTGTTAATGATACCATTAGATTTAGTTAAATCTTCCTCTTTTAATCCAAACTTTTAGAAAAATTGATAAGTGCATAAATTGAGGGAAGAACCATTATTAATCAAAACCCTCTTGATAAAAAATTTCCCAATAATTTTTGTAATGTAGAGAGAAGAATCCCTATGAGAGTCTGAGGAAAAAATATCATCATTTGATAATGTGATACAATGTATCCCAAGAGAGCTTACAAAATTAGTCATAGCACTAGGGTAAATGTTTGCAAGGACAAATTGTTGTCTTAGAATTATTAACAAGGCTTTCCCATGAATAGGGGAGGTTTACAAAAGTTCTAAGAGAGAAATATTGGTTGAAGAATTCATATCTTGTTGAGAATGTTGGATCTAGAAACTCTACACTTGTTGCCTCGAAGTTGCTGCTATCATAAAAACCATATTATCATAAGGAGGTGGCACATTCTGATATGACACTTTATTAGATGCTTGCCTTCCATGCTTAGGTATGGGATCTTGGAAGATTCCCATGTCTTTATTAGTCATAGCCTCTTTTTGAGTAGGATATTGATCCCTTTATGGGCGATAACCTTCTATAAGTAGACATCCTGCATCAATCAAATCTTGAACCACATGTTTTAACTTTTTATAAGAATTTGTCTAGTGTCCTTCCACTTTGTGATATGTGCAATGTTGACCTACCTTGTACCAAAGTTATGGTATCAAGTTACCTTATGGTAGGTAACTCAATCATATTAGCTTCCAAAAGCTACTTCAAAACCACTTCCATAGGTATGTCAACCTTATGAAATTTCTTTATAGAGGTTTTTGAAGTACTATCTTTTATAGGTTATTAATAATACTATTAATAGGTATACTATCCATTACACCATCACCTACCACATGCTTATTTTTAGATTGTGACTTAGTGGTCCTATCTTATTTTACTTTAAGTTATCCTCTTATGATAAGAGCTTGTTCCACTTTCCTTTCTATCTCGATCACTTGATCAAAAGATGTTATAGTTGTAGTTTCCAATGTATAAGATAGTTGTTCTTGTAAATTTCAAATAAATATCTCAAGCATGTCTTGAGGAGGTAAAGTATATCTCAAGTGTCCAACTAGACTCCTCCAATGAGACAATAATTTTGAAAAAATTTCCTCTTTACCTTGCTTCAAATTATAAATATCTTTCATGGTTAAGTTCTTCTCAACATAAGCACCAAACTGTTGAACAAATAATTCAATTGTTTCTTCAAAATTCCTCAAAGAATGATTGGGCAACCAATAATACCACTCTAAGGCCATGTCACCAAGGCTCCTAGGGAACATCTTTAGTAATAGCATGTCATCATATATGATATCATGGAAATCTATCCTAAACCTTATTAAATGCTTAATTGTATCATCCATCCTCTTATATATAGGTAAAATTGGCATGGAAAAATGCTTAGGATAAGGCTTCGCGATAACTAGAGGGTCTAAAGGCTGATTGCACATTTCTCTATAACTATAGGTGAAACTAGGGGATTGAATCATATCCACTCTTGAAGCTAATTATTTCAACATATTAGTTAAACTTTGCACCTCTAGATTATTTTTATGCAATGCCCCTAGATTACCCAAGGGATAGGTAGGTTTTTGAATGGGTACTTCACCCACATTGAAGGTATTAATACTGTTATGATATGTGGTATCTTGGTGGAGAGGATAACTATTAGTTAGTGGAATAAAATCAAAAATATTGAGATTAGTAGATCAAGGAGGAAATTGAACATAATCATGATATGCACTACTAGTTGGAGGGACTTGTAGATTCCTTCCAAATTTGGTGGTTATAGTAGTGGCATAAGTTGGGTTATGAACAGGATTACCATGATGTAAATATTCTATCAAATATTGGTTATGAATATCTTGAGGAGAAGTTATTTTATGATGAGATGTTCCAACGTCCTTTATTTGGGCTTCCTCTTCCATAACTTTATCCAAGGCATCCTTGTGATGCTTGTAAAAGCTCCAAACATATTCAAAATATTTTAAGGTAAGGTTCCCATTGGATCTCCTAGTAGGATCAAGGCTATTCTCAATCTCTTCATTTTCTTCTTCTAGATTATAATTTTCTCTATCAATCTAATCATCTTCTAGGAAAATCTCATCAAAATCTGAAAGCCTTCATCCACTTCTAAGGTTTGGAGTCATTAGGAGAGAGAGAAAGGATAGAGTGGAAAAGGAAGAAAACTAGGAGCTAATAGAAGTACACAAGAGATTATAAAGATGTTATTAAATATTTTTGTATATAAAAAAGCATAATTAGTGGTCTTATTTAGGTTTTCAAAGTAAAAGAAAACAAGGAAGAGGATTCCTAATTTGGCCACTAAGACACACGTTCACGTTAGGTTCACCAAAGATGTAGAGGGGGAAAACTATCCTACCACATACGATTCTCGATTGGATTTGCTAGAAGCTGAGGTGAACCATGGGGGTATTTTATAACTCTACACTCATGGGCAACCGAGGGAAGTGTTCACCAAGAATTTTTTTAGGACTCGCTCCAAACTTGAGGTGGAATGTGTTTGGATGTGTCAATTAATCACACACCTATCTTTGGCCTTTATAAAACTACACTATGAAAATGGAAAGAATAATGCAAGATACAAGATGCAAGAAGACAAGATCTAACCCTAGAATAATTCTTTACTTGAATGATTTACTAGCCCTAGGATTTGTAAAGAAAAACCTTTAAGCAAGGGTCCAAGAGAAATGCACAAATAAGTTTAAAACCCTAGATGTACACTATATGCTTTTATTCTTTCAAATGCTTAGAAATTTAATCAAATGCTTTTCCTCACCTGTGATTTATATTTTGAACAAAAATAAATAAAATATAATAAAAAAATATCCTGGAGATCTACTAGTGCGCTTATCTGATTTGGTGGTTGAACCAAGCTTTATCTTGCATCCAACAATCCCACAACTTCTTTCCTGTAAAATAAATTCACAAAAATCTCAAAAAATATGATCAACATTAGGGACTCTACTTAGGTCATTGTATGACTGTACTTGGAGGTGCAATAGTCAAAATCCCTAGGTCCTTTTAGCTGACCTTTAAAAGACAAAAGTGAAAATTGACCTTTTTGGAAGATGAATAAGCAAAATACAATGCAGCAAAACGAAATGATAAATAGAATGTAGTTTATATAATTATGCTCTAAATGTATCATAAAATTTAGATCTAGATTTTGGGAGTGAACTTTTGCCCCCAAGATTAGTTATGATGAAATCATGCCCTATATGGAGTGACTATGATTTCACTTCTAACAAAATCGTGCCCTGTAATTACGGGATACGATTTTGCAATAGAAGAAAAAAATATAATAGAACGATGCACATAAACTAGCAGTAAATGAGAATTTAGCAATATGGAAAATACAAAAGAATAAAAACAACCTAGTGGTAGCAAAAAAGCAATCAAAAGGATGAAGACCTCCAAGATGGTAGACTCCTCCTTAGGCCTTCAACACTTATCCACCAAGGGCAACAACATACAATTAAATGTAGCAGAAGAGATCTCCACAAAATCCATATAGCTTCAAAATAATCTTGTTAGTACTTGCATCAATACTTGTAGATAGTCTGTTATATTTTTTCACTTAGAATTCATGATTAGAAGAGATCTAGAACATCATATTTCTTGTGGAGAAAAAGAAGGCTTCAAACCCTCTATTTATAAGATATTTGAAAAAATGGCTAGGAAAATTAAGGAAAATTTAATTCCAAAGAAGGTTAGGCAAGACATTAGGGTTTCCTAAGAAAAACCCTAACCAGGCAAAATCGTACCCCATAAGGGCTGACCGTGATTTCACCAAAGAAAGGAAAAAAATGGAAAATAGTGGGGGAGAGGCCCAAACTTGCTTTGGGCAAGTTGGAAGGTCTCTTTGAGGGACTACGAAATATGCCTCACTCAAGTGGGTCAATTATCCATGTCTACATGGGTAAACCACCTACAATGAGATATTTTGGTAAATTATGGTGATGACTTGTTCATCGATAGTTCATGGTAACAAAATTCCCTTCAAGTAGATGCATTTGCATTTTACTTGTTTTGATATTCATACCATTGGGCCAATAAGTTCTTGTGTAATGCGTCTCCTTAATAGGTTGGTGATAGTACTAGACTATCTTAAAGGAGACCGCCTACTTAAGGATAAAATAATGGTGTGTAATATTATTGGTGTGAATCTATGTTGTTTGTGGTATGCATAGATTTTTTTTTGGTCAAGAATTATCAAGTATTAAGTAAATGGTGGCTTTAATACTTTATACTAGTAAAGTATTAATTTGATGACATTAATATTTTAAAAAAGGTAAATAATAATAATGTTTATACCAATAATTAATATTAGTAATTGATATTATTAAGTAAATTATTTTATTATTGCTTTCCCTCTAAGGTTTAGCTTTAAATTATATGGCTTGCAAGTCAAATTCAACCTTCTTTTTGTCTTTCATGCTTGGGTGGTGCCTTTATTGGCATAAAGGTGGCATTAGAGGTAACATCTTCTTGTGCTTGGGAAATGCCACCTCCTTAATGCAAAGAGAGTACCTTACTAGTTTTGAAATGGGAGTGGAATGCATGAAGGTGGAGGAATTTTTTGACTTTGGTAAGTGAGAGGAAGGATCGAAGGTAGAGGAGAAGGAGTAATTAGGCAACACAACATCGAACAAGGGGACGTTGGATAGATTACTTTTGTTTGAGTGCTTTATTTAACATAGGATGTTATATGCTATGCTTAGCTTAATCCTCTCTTAGGTGTATATTATTTGTGCATTACTGTTGTTTTATTTAGTATTATCCTATGTTTTTTATTTTAACCTGCATGTTTCTTGGAGGGCATGAGTGCTACTTCCATTTTTTATCCCCTTCTATGTTGAGATTATACATCGTATGGCTAGTGGCATGCATTGGTGTGCTAATGTTGTTCTTGGTTTATGGGTAGTGGTTATCCACCCTTTGCTCTTATTTTTCCTCATTGTTGTCTCATAGGATAGCTTTGTATTAATTGAGCGCCTCCATTTTACCTTAGCTTATGTGAAGTTTTGAGTTTTAACCCTACAAACCTTGCTTCTAGCCATAGGATGTTGGCTTGAGTTGCCTTCTTAATTATCCTAGATCCATATAACCTACGTTTGAGATTTGGCTTGTGTTCAGACTTTAGGCATATGTTTTTTTGGTTGGCCATTGTTGGCACCATAGCTTAGTCAAGTCAAGTATTTCAGTTTGAGGCTTTTCATTTAATCATTTATAAGTTTTGTGGAATATTCTTCGGTTTGAAAGTTTGAGTATTATGTTTTCATTTAGGTTTTTGCTTTATTATAGAATATAGATTTAAGAAAAGATGGACCTTTCTTTGATTTTTTATTCTAAGGAATATGTGGCCTTAAATTGGTAACTAGTTATTTGTTTATGCTTTAGTTTCATTGTAGTCTAGAAAATAAATATGGTAACCTTTGCTTAGTAAAGAAAATGTTGTTAAGTGTAATTTGAAAGTTGAATTTATAAAGGTTTTCTTTAAATTTTATGCTTGGATTTTAGAAGTGAAGTTTCTATATGTTGGTTTTGAAATAGAAACTATATAATGATTCCTAATACTTTTGTGAGTTAAGGGATCATTATAAAGAGAAGTATGGGATTCTATTTTATAAGATGATTTTTTGTATGATGGTTCTGGAAGAGAAACTAGATAATGATTTTTGAGACTTTTGTGAGTTAAGGGACCATTATAAAGAGAAGTATGGGATTCTCTTCTATAATATAGTTTTTGTATGATGGTTTTCAAAGAGAAACTCTATAAAAATTCTTGAGACTTTTGTGAGTTAAGGGGTCATTATAAAGAGAAGTATGTGATTCTCTTCATGTTGGCTTGTTTTCATTATGTTTTTATACATGGTTGTTTATATAAATAGAAAATGATATGTTTTAAGTTGCATTGCATTTAGAGTTGTCCTGATCCCCAAGTATTTCTCATGAGTCATGGGTGGATTCCCTATCATAAAGAAGCTTGTAGATTTATGGATAGCTTGAATATCCTTAGCGGATGGCTTCATAGTACTTTGAATGTATAGATGTTGTGGAAAAACAAAGGCTATGTAAAAGAATATTTTGTTAATGAAATATTGTAAACTTGATTATTATACAAACTAAAATATTATGTTGCTTTAATGATATCTTGGGTTTTGTATATTAAAGTGATTTTAGAAATATTTTATTTGGATAGTTAGTATTGAGTTCTATCAATTACAGGAATGCATTTTTATGTTAGATACATGGTCTATTATGTTATAGCATTTATGTTATAGAGAGTGTGTCTTTTGAAGCTTATGTCAAGCATTTGAGTTAAGAAAAATATGGATTTATTTAAGAGACATCTTTGTTTATCTATTATAGCATTTTGGAATAATGGAGTATGACTTGATTTAAAGTGCTTTTGATATAATGTGATGTTTATGCTTTACTTTAGAATTATGTTTTAAAGTGAAAGAATTATTTAAGATAAGATTGTCTTGGGGTGGTTATAATATATTGTGTACCAAATTCAAATAAACTAAATTCCAATCCTAGAAGGAGTTACATGAATGCAATACCTAGGTATCCATGAGCCTAGAAGGAGTTGTGAGAATGCAATATCTAGGGACTCATAAACCTAGGAGTTGTGTGAATAAAATAGCTAGTTTTATTTTGAATTCATTACACCTTGAACAAGAAGGCTTGGGTGTAATCCAACTAAAAATTGTGGAACCATTCACAAGACAATAGTTGTGATACCCTGAACGTGTAGGATTGGGTGATCATGTTCATTGCCAGTGAAGTGGTAATACCCTTAGCCCATAGAGGTGTGGTAACTATGCACTAAGGCTCTATGCCTGATTAACCTACCTAGATGGATCTAGAGTAATTTTAGGGAATAGGTGTCTCCCTTTGAGTGTTATGGGTCTTAAAGGATAATCCCTATGTCATAGTCACATTGTCCTATGTTAGTGAGAGTATTGAAAAGGTGGAGGGACCACTTTTTACATCCTTCTAAATATGTAGATTTAGTAAGGTGAACCCAAGAAACCATGGGATTTGGCCACTCCTATCCACTAAGCATCATCTACAGCAACTTGGAACTCAAATGCGATGAAGCCTTGTATGCTAGAAAGATAAAATAAGTGTTTCCCCTTGTGAAATTTTTCTTATAATCATTCTTTAAAAAAAATGGGTTGGTAGTTTTAGGTTGTTATATATTCACCCTACCATAATTTAATATATTTCTATTAAACTACCATGGTCTTCCCAAAAAAACATGACAAATATCCATAGGCATAATATCACATTGTATCTCATCTTTGTAAGAACCAATTTAAAATTCATCATACATTTTTCACTTACCAGAAATTAATGTCCCTTTTGCAACCATTAGATCTTATACGAATTTGGGTGTTCTTTCCTCTTTAACTCAAGCTTTTCTACCATCTCCATAGACATTGGATAATTTGTACTCTTTTTGTCCATAATGACTTTGCAACACTTGCCTCCCAATTTGCATATGGTTCTAAAAAGATTTCTTCTTTGTACTTGGTTCATGCTCCTCTTTGGTTGGTTTCAACAACACTCTCTTCATCATGAGAGATTCTCCTTGTTTTGGTTCCTCCATGTATTTTGGTGAGGCAATATTTTCTTCATCTACTTGTGCAATATAATTCCTATTTTCCTTTCCTTTACCACTACCCTGCTATAATATTGGACATTCAAATGCCCAATGACCAGCTTCTCCACATCTAAAGAAACTTTTGGGGAATACTCTACCTCTTCCTCTTCATATATATCCACTTTCTCTAGTGCTCTAACTGAAATCAATTTGAGAAGTACTAGATTCTCCCTCATGCCTTTGTTTCCCACTTCCACTATTGGCTTTTCCTCTTCCTTTAGATAACCATCCTCTTCCTCTAGAATTATTTTGTTGCCTTCAAGACAACTTCTCTACTTTCAAGGCACATTGATAGGCCTCTTCCATGGACCTCAACCTGATCATACCAAATTCATCTTGAATAGACATGCAAAGTCCATTGACATACCTCAAAATATTCTCTTCATTATATTTTATATATTTAGCTCAAATGGTAAGCTTGTAAAACTCCTTCGTGTAGTCATTCATAGTCATATCCTTTTATTTAGATTTGGAACTTCTTGAAAATACCTATTTGATAGTTTGATGGAAGGAACTTGGCCTTCAACTTAACAACCATTCTATCCTAAGTCTTGATCTTTTTTCCTTTTCTTTGCTTCTTCATTTGGATATGATACCACCATAAATATGTATATCCTTTCATCTCAGTATAAGAAAATATCACCTTCTTAGGATCCTCCATTGATTTAAATTCAAAGTATTTCTCCATGTCTATAATCCAGTCTATGAACTCCTTCAAAGTAAAACTTCCATTGTAGAATAGGGTTTCCAAATTTGGCTTACTAATTATCTTTGTGATTATTCTCAAGAGTCTACTTTGTGATTCATCCACTTGGCCTTCTTATATCATGGCATTTTAGCTAAATTTAATCATAGGTCCTAATATCCAGGATCATAATCAATCACATTATAAAATCTTAAAATTCTATTACCAATATGAATCAATATAACCTTAATGAAATAATAATTTATTATGATATAAAAATTATAATATTATTCATGAATCAAATATACAACTTCAAATTTTATCTTCGATACAATACATGGAGCTTTGTCTCCATAATATAATCTTAGAAGGTGACTCTTCAATACTTGACTATTGCTCTCCTCACATATCCGGGAGATGCATCCTTTCCTATTCCTCAAAGCTCTCATGACTCTTGACTTTACATCTTACCACATACCATGTGACTCTTCACTTGTATATTTGATACCTACACACATGATTCTTGACTTACTTACATGGCACATTGCACACTCGCACTTTGCACACTAGCACACTCTATTACATGATACTTTGCACAATCTTACACTTTACCCACTATAACACTTGGACTCTTCTTACATATTAACACATACTTTAGTTTAAATATAAATCACAGTTGCTAGTCTAATATTTATAAATGTACAATTGTACCATGGGGGTACATTAACATCTACCAAATAATGTAGTATCTCCAACACTTTAGGCTCTTGAACTAATTACTCTTCCTCATTATCACTAACATCCTCAACATGTGCTTCCCTTATTTGTTTTGTCTCTATGACATATAACATGGTTGTAATTCATCTTAACATCTCAATAATATCAGCATTCCTAGCATTTCATGGTGTCTATGGTCTTCCTATGTGTGCAATATCTTCTCTAACCTTGGTTTTGATACCAATTAATGCAGTCTAGATGAGAGGGTCTAATGAAATACAACCTCTTATAGAAATTCAAATATCTCACAACAAATTCACATAGCCAAAAATGAACAACAATGTAATTGCATTCAAAACAATTATTGACTAGCAACTATTCAACATCTATTCAACATCTAAAATTAAAACTAGCAATAAAAAGTGCAATCACTTAGAAAAACTTCCTTGCTGATGAACTGAAAATTGCAGTAAAACTCAAAACTTCATTAAATTGCTTCCCTTACCATTAAATTGAAAATTGAAGCAAAATTCAAAAACTTTATTAGATAGTTTCTCTTGCCTATAATTTGTAAATTGGAGCAAAACTCAAAAATATCATTAGATATGTTCTCTTGCCAATAATCTAAAATTGCATCAAAATTCCCAATTTATGCTTTTCCAACAATGGGAACAAAGGGAGGATATGGAAGGTTAAAATTCATGTCCCATCTTCTTCTCTTGGAAACTAGAAAGATCTTCAATTTTTTTTAATTATTATTTTGTATTCCCATATGCTTCTACATCACCTACATGGAGACCATCCTCCATTTATTTTGCTTTTATAATTTTTCCCAAATATTCTAGTCTTTTCTCGATCCAATTTTTTCAAGTCTTTAGATCTTGTGAAAAACATCACTTTTAGGTTTTACCAAACCTATATTTGAGTGATCTGTATAAGAAACTTATAGTTTGATCACCCTAAACATATTTGTAAGTAGATATGTCAAGGTGTGCTTATTGGTTTGATGCCTCCTTGGAGATGTTTTCCTCAAAATTACTATTGGATTTAATCTTACAAATATCAAGTATTGATAGGGATGTGCATAATCTGGACATAAATATGGATTTAATTATGAACAATCTAGAATATTTGCATCATCAAAAATATGCATAGGGGGAATTGATTTCAAAGGTGGTTGACCAATTGGCTAAAATTTCCACCTCTATTCATAAAATCCAGTTTTCTATTGCTTATGTGGATCATAGGACTTTTCTGTTAGTTGTGAATCTCAAGAGCAACAATAGTCAATTAGTTTGGATCCCCATTAACAAATGAACATTATTCTACATGAATACATTTAAATAACATGGATTTCCTATTTTTTTTTTTTATTATTGTAATACAATATCATTCTATTGTAAGCATAGCATTAAGGTTAGATTTTGTCCTCTTTTCTTGTTATTGATGGGCAGTAAACTTTTGTAGGAATTGTACAATTGTTTTCTAATTCTCCTTTTGAGTAAGAGATGAATATAACACACATAAGAGAAGAGGTCATGTTGATTTTGTTGGAGGTAACTTTTAAATTAGAATAATACCTCTTAAAATCACCTAATGGCAGAAATGTGTCTCATAATCTGTCAACCAATATATTTTTATACTAATGTTGAATGGTATTCTATGTAAAAAAGAAAACAACATCAAAAATATAATAATTTTTTTAAACATGTTATTTGCATGGTTTTTAATAAGGACATTTGTCTTTGGGTACTAAGTGGATATTATAAATCATGTGAATTCTCAAATAATATATATGGGCAATAAAATGATTGGAAATTTATGTGATTAGTCAAAAAGGAAATTTAAAGCAAGTGAAAATGGCTAAGACCTTTTTTCATTTTAATTAGTACCATCTTCTTTGATATCTAACAAATACACACAAGTGTGATGGTAGGCTTACAAATTGTTATGGTATATCATATGGTTTCCAACGAGGACATATGGATTCAATAAATACATTATATTTACAATCATCCCTTAAGCCTCTTAATAACAAAATATATTTCTATATGCACAACCATTGGAGCCTCTTCTTTGTTCTTATTGTTAGCTTTTGATGTAGCATGTAATGGGAGAGAGCAATCACACAATGTAGAAGAACATGACATAAAGTAAATCTACGATATGACTAAAAATATACTATAAATAGAAATTATGGAAATGTATATAAAGTAGCTATGGAGGAAATAAACACTCCATGAATAAAGCTACTACTCAAGAATGAGCTTTGAGCATATCACACTCCATCATATTACATCATACTCTACGACATCACACCATACTATTCTACACTACTTCCTACTACTATATTATGCTCTATATCTATGGCCCTTTATATAGGAAATTAGGTTCCTTGGCCAACACTCTACCTAGTTGTGCAAGGGACAACTTGCATATATACAGTTTGCACATTGACACTTGTGCATTTATTACATTGCATGAAGTAACTATATAACTTTCCCCTAAAGTAATCTAATTTCCTAAGTATGTACCAAGAAAGGTACATTCACATGATCCAAATGATGTAATATAATCTATTTCTAAAACCTCCTTGTATTACATTATTTGGATATTGAAGACTTTAGTCTTCAATGTGGATCTTCTTCTTGTCCTTGGAATTCTAAATGTTCTTCTTTGTTTTCTGTAACTTGTTCAAGCAAGTGATTAGTGTCTTCATAATCTATCATTCTTGTTGAAAGAGCTTTGATTTCATAATCATATATCGATTCTTCTAGTTTTTAAATTACTTCTATCATCTGAGCTAGATGTCCTTTTTTATTTCTTTTTTGATACTCAAATTGGGGATAATTGGTTGGACACTGGAATTATTGCTGACAAGGATTTTGATATTATCATGCCTAAAATTGATTCCCATTGTTCATCTGATTTCCTTGATTCTAATTTTTGGGATTGATCCTGCAATAGTTGGTGTTATGAACTTTTCTCTTGCATATCTGACAATACCTGTTGTACCATATTTTTTTATCTTTTTATGAAGAAGCAATGTTTCCCTATGGATTTTATTTAGATTCCAATGCAGTGTTAGACATTTCATATTTAATTGTATTTTCCACTTCATATTCCTGTATAATATTGACTAAGTCATCAAAATAAGTATCTTTACTTAGAACTTGTAAAGATGTTACCAAATGTTTATAGTTGTCTGGAAGTGCTCTCATAGTTACTTGAGTAAGAAGTTCATCCTTAACTGTTTCTCCTAAGGTAAATAATTTCCTTTTAATATTTGTCACCTTCCTTAGGAACAGTTCTATGTTTTATCTATTATTCATCTATAATACATGAAGTTGAGACTAAATATGAAGAATGATTACCTTATTCTTTCCCTCAAATATTTTCTCTAGGCTTATCCATACCTCTAAAGATATTTTTGCTGAACTGATATTGGGTTGTATTTCATCAGTGATAGCAAAGGTTATTATCATTAGAGCCTTTAAATCATTTTCTATGAACTTCGAGATTTCAATATCATATGTGGTATGTATTTGTGTTCTCCCTTTGACAATATCCCAATTTTTTTCATATACCAAGATAGGTTTCACTTTATTCTTTCAGGAAAATAATTAGGACCCTTGAGTATTTGAGATTCTGCTAGGAAGAATTTGTTGGAAGCCATTTAAATTCCCTAATATCAATCCTTACATTTTGTGGAATGCCTTATAACTCCCTAGTATGTCCTGGCTAATATATAGTACTTTTGTAAATTATAGTTCAATATTTGGTTGCTTTTGTAAACTTTTGTAAAAAATCAACTTCTAATATCCCTTATTGCTCCTATTGAACTAAGCCACTTTTCCCAAATTTTAAAGAGGTTATAATGTTGGATATTTTATCTGCTTTTAAGAAGTTTGAGACAATAATTTTATAAATTTCCAACCTTTGAAATACTATGATAAACCTCTCTTTTAAATAACCCTTTGGGAATTAATTTTAAGTGTATCTAATTTCCAATAAATTAATTTGATGTACTAACCCTTATGACTCCCTAATTTTTTGAAAAATAATACCACGATAATATTTGCAAATATTTAATATTTATTCCAGTAGAAACCCTTATTACTCCTAGGTTTTATATTGTAAATATTATTTTAGCTTGGTAAGTTATCTCCTATGACTTTTGCTTTCATAATCTCAAAATTTATCCTTGATTTTAAACCTTATATCTCCTTTATTTGAAAGTAATATTAAATGAGATAAATTACTTACCTTAGCTCCTTTATCACCACACTTGAATGGTTCTGATTTTTGTTGGATATAATAGCTACAATATGTAACTTTTGGTGCTTGAGATGATGAGTGTGGATTAGGTCGGCCTTGTTTTCAATGCTAGAGTGAAGAGTACTACATATTTGAGAAGGTTTGACCTTATTTTCTAGGAGCCTTTAATGCTTCTTCATTCATTCCATGTTGTGCTTTAGACGTGTTTCACTATGCTATTCTCTCTCATATTCCTTTGACTATGCTATTATCTCTTATTCACCTTGTTCCACTTTGTGTTTAGATGTCTTCTAAGGTGGTTAAGGCTCTGACAAGTGTCACTGAGCGTTACGTACAAGCTCTCTCCTTTGTAATGTAAAAATATTTTAGTAACACTCTACTAGCTTCTTGGTCACCTTGTAACACATGAACACTTGTGTGAGTGCTTGTAACTCCTTCGTGAGTTTTCTTGGATGTTAAGAAATGGGATGGCACCTTAGAGAATTTGTGCCAAGTGGATTTCAACCTTTTGCATGGAGTAATTTTTTTGTAATGCTTCCAAGGAGAGTATAACTCCTTTTTGTATGTCTCTTCTTTGCTTACTACGTTTCTTTGAGTGTAAGCAACCTCTTATGTTGTTGGTCGATTGTTGAGGCAATTTTGGAGCTTTTAATGGCATTGTAGGTGACTATTTTGATGGATAGTATTTACCAAGCTAACAACCTATGAATATATCACCTATTCTCCTCGCTCCTTGTTCCTTTCAATGTGCTCCTTTTACATTGTTTGTCCACATTGATTGAGGTAGAATCTACCACCTTTTTTCTTGTAAAAGAGAGATCCCTTTCTGTCTACGTAAATATAGGTTGATGATCAACCGATATATGTATTTCCTATTTTAGGTTCATACATCCAATATGTGAAGTTTGAGCCCCTTTGAATGGCTCCTTGTGCTGTGTATGAGGAGTGTTTGACGTTCGACCTTTCTTGCTTGACGTTCGGTATTTCTTAGATGGATTTTCCTGTATTTTTTGTGATTTTAGTGGCACCTTCAATCTGCCCTTTTCCTACGAACAATATAGTGCAATACCTTGTAATATTCTATGATAATAAAATGTTTTTATTACACCTTTTTTCAACTCCTTATTTTAGGTCTTGTAGTGTAATTTTGTACCAAATTTTGAATGTACAAATGAGGGTTTTGAGAACGTCCCTTTAGATAGAATCCTTGCCCTCTTTGCTTGGATATTTAATGATAGATCCAAGCTTTACAAATGCTATAGATAGAATTTTTTTTTTGCTATACATAACCCTGTAGTGCTTTGGATTTGAGACTCACCAAGTCTCAACCTTTGAAGCTTATTTTGGTTAGTTTTTATTCACTTGTACTAACCAATTTCAGTGGCTTCTATTGACCACTATGAGTTGCAGATTTTTTGTGCACTAATAGTGTCTTCAGACACTTTGAAATTTTTTGTTTTTGTTCCCTTATCATGAACACAACAATAATATTTTTGAGATCAATATAATAATGCAAATTAATTTAATAATATTTTACTTTTAATGCACTAACAATTTCACCTTATCACTCCAATCAACTCTAAAAAATAATGCACTTAATCAATCTACTGCAACTAATCAAGAATAATCTAAAATGAATATTCAAGAATTATTTTGTAATTCTCTTATAAGCAAGGTAGTATTCTTTTACTTTACAAAGTAGATGATATGTAGTTGATAGATAGTTTGAAATTCTAAAATCTAATCAAATCCTAAAGTACAAATGAACCTTAAAGAAATTTTTCTCTTTTTGCACTTTTGAAGACTGTAATTCAATTCTCCTTATTGCAAATTTAATCCAAATTAATGTGCTTAAACAAATCTGATAAGTAATCCACTTTAATGAATCTACTTGCACCAATAGTTACTTACCTTTTTTTGAAAGCCCTTTTTCACCACTTCTGTAGAGGATGTAGATCTTGATGTCTAAGATCACCAAGTTGCTACCTTGAGTAAGATCTTGCAGCTCTTTTTAGGCTGCCCTGAACAAGTTCATCTTCACCAAGAGATGGTCTTGAACTCTCTTTCACAAGCCTAGTATTTTGGTGGCTTATTCTCCTCTTGTAGTCTTCTCATTTTACTGTATATTTAAAGAGATCTTTGTTTCTAAGGTGGAGCCTTCTTTCTGTGAGAGGTAATATCCAAATATTTTGAATTTGGTAGGATTCTTCTGTCTAAATCTTCCTTCAAGCTTCTTGTTGAATTCTGACTTCAAACAGGATCTTCATCTCAATATTTTTAATGTGTTGAGGTCTTCTAAGATTTGGCACTCCTTTCCAAATTCATCTTCTTGGGCTTATTGTCGAAAAGTGAAAATTGTCCCAAATCTTTCACTATGTCCAATAGTGAATTTATCCAATGAGTTCTCCTTGGAACTCCTTTGATGATATCTTCAGTAAGGCTCTCCAAGACTTTTATTGTATGCTTGTAGAGACCTCTCCAATGCCTTTGATCTTGTGGCTTCTTCTACTCTTCCTTGAGATCTTATCTTCGACCTTCTACTTTTGGAAGTGCTGGTGGTGGGATCTTCTCCTAGATCTCTGATTTTATTGCTTCTGGATTCGAGCAGGACTCTCCTAGTTCTTTTTCTTTTTCCAATTTTGGAAGTTCTTCAATGATATCTTCTCCTAATCTCTTTTGCTTCAGGTGTTAGATTGATTTTGAATAAGATACTCTTCCTATCCTTTTTGTAGGAAGCTTTCCCAACTCACTAAATCTTCCTATTCCTACAACAAAGTATTAGTACTAAAATCTACTTCTAAATTAGATACTCTCTTTTGGAGTCATCTTCAGGATCAAGACTTCTATGGAATTTTTAGTATCAAGGCTTATGTGGCATTTTATTCAATATCAAAGCTTCTATGGCCTTTTCTATTGGATCAAGGCTTCTATGGCCTTTTCTTCTCAATTAAGGCTACTACGGCCTTTTATTATGGATCAAGGCTACTATGGCATTTTTTTATTAAGGCTTCTATAGCCTTTTTACTTGTGAATTTTCCAATCTAGAAATGAAGATATCATGTCTCCCAACTTCACCACGATTATTCTCTAGAAGTCTCTTATGTAGTATTCTTCTCTTGAAGCAACTAATATTTGTACTATGAAGGCACTCTGACCTTCAGGAAACAAAGTTGAAATATCCTAGATTTTTGTTGTAGGAGGTGTTCCAATATTCTGAGAATCAATTCCCTACAATAAAATAAAATTTAGGTAAATTTCTTCAGATCTCTTATATGAGCTTCACTAGTTGATTCATCAAACGAGTGGATCAAATGTTGAATCCTAGTCTTCATGAGTTTTCCCTTGTAAATCTGTCGAAAGACTCTAGCCATATGCAATCTCAGTATTTCAAAATTTGAGATTTCTTTCAGTCCTTACTTGTGGATCTCCCTAATTATACCACCTAGACTCTTTTGATATTTTTTGATAATAATTGGTCTAATGGCACGTAAGGTTAACAAAACTTAGGTTCAATGATAATGGTGGTTTTCCTATTGATCTACTGTAGCTTTGATACCACTGTTAGCTTTTGATATAGCATGTAATGTGAGATAGCAATCACAAGATGTAGAATAATATGACATAGAGTAAATCTGCAAGATGACTAAAAATATACTATAAATAGAAATGATGGAAATGTATACAAAGTAGCTATGGAGGAAATGAACACTCCATGAATAAAGCTACTGCTCAATAATGAGATTTGAGCATATCACACTCCATCATATTACATCACACTCTACTACATCACACCACACTATTCTACACTACTTTCTACTACTATATTATGCTCCATTTCTATGGTCCTTTATATAGGAAAATAGGTTCCTTGACCAACACTCTACCTAGTTGTGCAAGAGACAACTTGTATATATACATCTTGCACATTGACACTTGTGCATTTATTACATTGCATGAAGTAACTAGATAGCTTTCCCCTAAAGTAATCTAATATCCTAAGTATGTACCAAGAAAGGTATATTTACATGATCCATATGATATAATATAATCTATTTCTAACACTTATTAATGCTGCCACTAGAGCAATAAGTGTAGAATGATAAAACCATAGGCATTGTGAGACGAAAGGATGATACAACCTCATACATTTTACAATCACAATCATGTTTGAGTTAAGGATGAAAGAAGTGCATTAGGAAATACAAATTAAATAAGAAAAAGCTCTTTTGTGCCTTAAACACCAAAGACTCGAATATAGATGGATGTATACAAAACAATGTCATTTCAAATGTGAATTGAGAACAACATGGGTGAAAACTAGATACATAATTTATATTTATCCAAGAAACAAAAGCAACAAAATAAATTAACATCAATATAAACATCTTTATTGACAAAAAAAACTTATTTTTTTCTTATTTAGGGCACTTACAAACATAATGCAAATATATTTTAATTTAATAATACATGTTTTATTTTATTTTGATTAGATGGTAGAAGAGGTTTTGAAAGGGACCCCAAACCTTTTACAAAAAGAATCCAACTGACCTTCCCAAAGAATATAGGAAGGTACAAACATTAAAAAAAAAAAAAACAAAACCTAAACCTACCATCCTAGAAACTAGTAGTTTCCATGGATGTGCAAACAAAACAACCCAGACACAAAAACACTAGGACCTAGATCAAGGCATAAAAAATAAATAGGCCTCCCATGCATAGGAAGGGCAACCCACTAAACAAACCAAAATAGAGATGACACAAACCAACGAAAACACATGCAAGGATACCCAAAATCAAACTTTCATCTTGTTGGGCCTAGCACCATTATCATCTTCTTGGTCTTACACCTTCCACTGCTCCCAATCCATGAGAATCAGGATTTCATCTGCACAGGAGATAGTTGTCTGCATGGAGTCATTTAAAAATTTATATAACTTCAAAAGTGTTTGCTTGAATGACTTGGAGGCAAAATCCAAATCCTAGACCTGAGGTTAGAGCACCTTATTAGCACTACCCACACCTAGCATCAACTTTTCTTTCTTTGTCGGTTGGGTGAATTTCTTTGAATATGAATCCTCGACACATAAAGGGGCTTTTTCCATATTTTCACTCTTAGCCACTAGGCACTTGGACTGTCTAGCACTTTCTTCACTTTCTTCTATCCCTTTGGGGGAGAATCACCACCTTGGCTCTAGACACCAAAATGGGGGTAACATTAACAAATTTGTGGTTCATAGATACACTACCTTTCAATTTGGAAGAATCCTAATAATCCACACTAGGATTTGACACTCTTGTAAGGTAATTTAGGATGTCCTCCCCTGATAGACCTTTGATCTTGACCACATGGTTGAATAGGATTTTAATAATCCCTGGTGGATTGGATCAGGGGCTACTCCTTTTTTTACTCTGCTCATAGACCTAGATAAGGATTGGAAAAGGAACGAAGGAATTTTCATCAACCTCTTATGACAAAGATGATTAAAAAATATAAAATGAAAACTTTTAGAATTTCTTGATTCTCATCAAGCGTAAAGTATTGCATTACTATTAATGCCACTCTATCTGAGGTTGCTTTCAATGAGGATCTCTTGAACCCATTTTGAATTCTTACTAGCTCTTCTTCCTCACCCAAAAATATTTGGGATTTCCTAGTAAGAGAATGTTTTTCTCTATTATGCACAAATCCATCTACAAGAAGGCTCGTCACCTCGATGATGAGTGGAATATTAACTTCAAATTATTTCTTGATGATTTTCCTAACATCCTAATCCACTATTAGTGAGCTTGGTTCTAGAATAAGGATTCCATTCTTTCGAGAGAACTCCTGACATAGGTTTTAACACTCTGAAATAAACTCCTACCACCAACCAAAGCACCACCACCCCTAGAAACTTTTGCTTGAAAGGGGAAAACACTCAAGGGAAACCAATAAATCTGATAAGGATTATAAGTGTAACCATACCCAACATCCCGTGGCCTTGGATACTCATGAAACATCTTGAGAAGCAAAGAAAACAAGGTATTTTTCCAACCATACAGATAATTGGGATGGCAGGGACTACTATATCCAAAGTGACCAATTATCTACATGCCATCTCTCACACTGGGAGTTACACCACATAAAAATCACCAAGGTAATTTTTCCAAAAATTATTAATATCCTTAAAAATAAGGAAATGAATGTTCTAGAGTCCTGGCACCTTGCTCTAAGTAGAAGGATGGAGATAATCATGGATCTATGATACAACTCCTTGTACATGCTTGTAGAACAATAAGAGGGAGTAGGATCAGATAGGGAGTTCCCATCATTACCAAGATATTTGGCCTTCAAATTTTACACCCAACTTATGTTATCATTATGGGCCAATCTCCATCCTTGCTTAGTGATGAGTGCTTTGTTCATGATTTTTAATCTCCTCAATCCCAGACCCATAGATTCTTTTCAGTTGCACACTTGGTCCCACGCTACCAATGAAAATATTTTCTTCTCTTCTGAGCTATACTAGAGGAAGTAATATTAGGTTTACTCGATTTTGTAAAGAATATTTCTTGGTAACTTGAAGAGGGAAAGGAAATAAATTGGCACACTTTGGAGAGTGGACTTGACCAATGTGGTTTTTTTGGATTGACTCAAAAGAGCACCTTTCCATCTAGCAAGCTTCCTCTAAACTCTTTCCACCACCAAATCCCAAAGATATGCCTTGATACTTCTTTTAAACAAAGTCATTTCCAAATACACAAAGGGAAGGTAGGTAAGCTCACAACCCAAAATATTAGCTATTCTTCTCTTCCTAGCAAGAGGGTTATTGAAGAAAAAATCTTACTTTTTAAGAAGTTAACTTTTCTTCTTTTCCTAGGAGGGGTATTGAGGGGTATTAGTAATGTATATTTTATTACTTATTATAATCACCATAGATATCATTATACCTCTATAGCATAATATCATTGTTTTTATCATGTCAAGTAAACTTTCAATTTCTTTTTCTTTTTCTTCATACAATTATAAATTAAAAAGTGAAATTTATACAGAAATAAACAATTAGATCATTTAAGAACCAAAATATATCCTTACCTCAGCAAAACCCTCTCCTTTAAACTCGTTGTCTTTGTATCTATTACATTATTCTTAATATTTTTATAATTATTATTACTACTTAATAGAAAAAAGTTTTAAGTTCCTCTAAATCATTTTTTTAGTGCAAAAGTTAAATTTCTATTAATGGAGCTCAAATTACATTAAAAGGTAAAGAATTCTCCATTTTTAGCTAGGCTTAGAATACAAATAAGCTTTCTTTGTTCGTACACACTAATACCAAAGAGCCTTATAGCTAGGAGAGGATTCCTTTTGGATTTATCTTTTCATCTTGTTGTTATCTATTTTTTATCGGTAGAAGGTACTAACATATTTGATCATCTCCATTCAATGCTCTGTTATCTATGTATCATGTTGACCTTGGATCTAAGTCACTTGTGTTGGTCCTCTCCTTAGAGTGTTCCATATTGCTTTCTCTTCTTCATGTATCTAAGATTATTTTGATATTTTTACTTAGGGTTTCTGTTAGCTTCATTGTTAAGGTGTTCCAGGTTCTCTCCATCGGTTTATAATCTTCTCTAAAAGTTCTTCCATTTCTCTTCAGCCATAGTTGCCACCATATAAAACCAATACCTAGATCCCAAGCACATTTTATTTTTATGTATATGAATATGTTGACTTTCCAGTAGTTCCAGAAGGTTTCCATTGTTGGGAGTGATGGCCCTTGCTGGTTGAAATTTTGGAACCACTAGTGCTAGATTGTTTGGGTATATGGGCATGTAAAGAGTAGGTGGAGGATTATTTCTTCTTCACTATTACGCATTATGCATCATTTCAAACCTTTTAAGCCTCTCTTACATAGGTTATCTTGAGTCAAGATACTATTGTGGTCCACCTACCAAGATAAATAATTGATCTTTATCCAACCTTTGGGTTGTCATAGCTTTGACCAAGGGAAAGGATTGGGAGATTGAGGGGTAGAAGATATGGATCTATAACCCTCTTGGATTGGGTAAATACAAAGGGTACCAAAACCCTAGGTCATTTTATCTTGTTCAACCTTCTTCACCCAATTTATTCTGGTCAGGGTTTCCTTTATTTTACCTTCTCTACCTCCCATCCTTCACATGGACATTCCTCTAGAGGGTGCAATAGGTGGTGTCCTAGGGATTGGTTATCCAAAGGTTTGATTTAGTGGTCCACATTGACCCAGCCATGTTTTTAGAATGCTAGTTTCAAGACAATTATATGGGGATATTGAACATCCATGGGGGGAATCATTCCAAAGAGCAATACCAAATTCTAGCTTTGCTCTCGTCTCCAATTCTCTAGAATGAGCTCTTCTTAATGATAGGATATCCTTTCTTCATTGCTTTCAAGATTTTTTAATCTTTCCCTATTAGTAGGATTTGGGAAGGTCAACTCATGTGTGACATGGGTAGTATTGAACCAGGAGAACCTTGTACCAAAATTGAGTTGGAAAGGACAACCATATCCAATAGATTTTGTTAGTTAGAGCTTGGTTGTTTGTTGCTACCGCTTGGATTCTAAGACCTCCATCCTCTTTTGGATGATAATTTTTTCCAAGGTGATCAAAGATAATTTTTTGCTCCCTTTGACACCAGACCATAAGAATTGTTGGAACCAATTCTTGCATCCATAGGATTTGATTGTAACACTCAAAAAAATTGTTTGAAACCAACGATCTATTACAGGCTCTGGTCAACCTGCATCTTTGTTCTGATAAACATGAATATTGCTAAAAGAAAACTGCAAAATGGGTAAGGAAACCCTAGCGGTAGTTCTATGATAAAAAGTTGATTACACACTCCAGATTAATGTAACATTATATTTATTAAAATGACCAAGCAAGAAAATAACCATTTGTTATGCCTTATGTAGATCGATGCCTAGATTCATTGGGTTGTTATAGCAATTTAACAACAATTTTAACATGAACAGAGAGAAGGGGAAAAGAAAATTGGTGCTCTTAGACTTATTTGAATATCGTAATAAAACTAAAATTTAACCAATGAAATAAATGTATATAATGCATTCAAATAATATAATCCATTATACTGTGACACACAGTACCAAGACAAAGATATAACAATAATAAAACTCAAAATTGTATTGATTTCACAAAATTTTACATGCAAAGTGGGCAGAATACCTTTTAACTCTATTTTTCTTAAAGAAATACATCAATACAATGAATAAGACTCTGTTCAAATAATGTAACAGGCCTCTCCTACTCTCCTTGTTCCAATATGGTAATAGTAGAGTCTCTGAATCTCAAGCTCAATAGGACAAGAAATAATCTCAGCTTCTTAAGCACTTTCCTATCAAAATCCTGCACAGTAAAAGGAAGAAAGAAGAATGAATCAAAAAAATAGACACAAAGCGGAGATACAATAGCACAAATCTAAAGGGAACTCAAGTATACCTCTTAGCAAAAATATTATTCTCTAATTTCTTGATGTTGAATCTGAACCTGTCTGCTTCCTTTTATAGCTATTGGTTCTTGATTCTGTTATTTTTGGTTTATTTTTGGTCTTACACTTGTCAGCGTCTAATTTGATCTTCAAAACTGGTAGAACTATCTCTCACTATCTTTTTTTGTTTGGGTTGTACCTTCTCTATTGACATTTTCAAACAATAGCTTATTTTAACCAGTGATGGTGGAGTTTGGAGAATTTATTTTTTCTTCCACTACTTCTTTTACAACTGTTTCCTTTTCAACCGCTTCCTCTTGAACTGTCCCCTTTTGAATACTTAGCTCTTTAACTACTTCGGAGACTTTTTCTATTGGCACAGGTCCTTGTTGTGCTGAACTCACTTCCAGTTGTTGAATGTAAGTTTCAACCTCCCCTTTTTGACCTTGTTGTAGCCGCTTTATTTCTTCATTGATTAGTCTCCAAACTTCTGTATCAAAGGCTGCAGCAAACCTCAGCATATTCATTTCCTACAATATTTTGTTCTTCTGTATGGTAAGAATGGGTTTTTTTCTCTCATATTGGATGAATAGCATCTCCATGGTATTTACCAAAATGGTGGACTATCTAGTCATTTTTGACTCATCATCTGAATCACAATTAAAACTTTCTATTGTATGCCTGAGTAGCTCTTCTACACTGGGGGCTTCCAAGAATTGGTCTAAGGACAAACCAATATCCACCATTTTACCTGTTGCATCTTCTATCAGATTATCTATTTCAGTTACAACACCGATCCATATTTCCTGGTTTACCCCAAACATGGTTGCTTTCAAGAACTCAATTTTGAACTAGATTTTACTGCCATCATGGGTTATTATCTCTTGACCCTGTAACTCTTCAAAATTGTCTCCTATTAAATCAAGAGTAGGACGAATGACTTCAAAGTCTTCTTCCTTCTCCTGTATCAAGGTTTGTATTTCTCAAGCAGTAATTTGAATCACCCTAATCTGCCTAAACATCTCAGTGAGCCCTTTGGCATGAGCTCGTATTTTTATTGACATGTCTTTCTTCATTGCATCCAGATAATAGGCATGATTCTGAATCTTTACCACTGAAGGGGGTTGTGCCTTTGGAGTGTATTTTTGTGCCAATTCTTCCTATTGTTTATTTATTAATGCTCTCATTTCAGATTTTTCCTTTTCTTCTTTTTCAATTGATTTCTTAACTCTGTAATTTTCTCAACCAGTTGGTCCATGGTTTGATTTTGCATTGCTTTGATGACTTTGACCATTTCACCTTCTTTTCCCAGTATTTATGAGCCCTCGGTCTCCTCATTGACTCTGAATACAAGTGGATCTTGTAGGGTAGGAAGAGTTATCTCTGCTCTATCTGATACAGTTGTTTCTAATAGTGATTCATCTATAAGTTGTTCTCCTATATTCCCCATCTCTGCCACTATCTATAATTCCTGCTCATTTGCAGCAGTGAAAGTAGTTTGTTCATCTATCCTTTCTAGCAAAATTTGTGTAGAAGGTAAAGATAATTTTAGCTTCTTCTAGTCTGTAGTGGTTATATTTGTTTGTCTCTTTACTTGGTGAATTTGGAATAGACCCCCAAATCCACCAGTTCTTCTCATATTCATCCTTACTACTAATGGAACTTTAACCTCTTGTCCTTTTATTTTTAAAGAGGTAGGGATGGCCATGGATGTCAATTTCTTTACACTTGTTATAGCTAATACTTTTTTAGAAATAGAAATTATAGCCTGCTCTGGGGGAGAATATTTCTAAATAGGTGTGGTCACAATTTCTTTCCCTTTAGCTACACGGGTTTTTGGAAACCTCTTGGGAAGTGTTTGGTTTTGCCTCTATTCTAAGATGATCATCTACGAGAGGTCTGACCTGTTGTTCTATTATATCTATAGTATTTATAGTGACCCCCATTTGATCAATCCCCTGTTCTTCTATAAAATCTAATAAGGGGTCTTCCTTGCTTGCTTGAGCTGCTCCTAGTAGAATAGGTGCTACTGATTCTACTGAAATTTCTCGAATCCTTCTCAATTTTGTAGGGTAATCATAGGCTTCATGAACCTGTGTGTTGCCCCTTTCTTTAAGAGGGAAATAATCCCATACAACCTGTAAATCTATCCCATTTTCCATGGCTTCCAATAATTTTTCTTCATAAGCATCCTTTCAATGCTTTATTTGAGCATACTCCCATTTTTCCATCATTTTACTATATATTCCTTTTGGATCATAAAACCTCCAAGTTATCTCATTGAAGTCCATAGTATCTAAATCAAACATACCTTTGAGTAGTGCAGGGTAGCCAACAAATATATAGTCCCCAAAACAACATGGGACATTGAGCCAGGGGACTTTACCATGTTTCTTCACTAGTCTCATCTTGGCTTCCTCTACCACTTGCCTACATAACTCCAGAGTTGCTAGGGATAATGGACAATACATCGGTAAGATCTTAGGGGGAAATTTGGCCTCATAGATTCTGATATAAGTGAACCCTTATGAGAAAAAGAAATCCCCAATATCCTTTTCTTTGATAAAAGATCTTACTCCTAGTCCTAGCCTCTCAAGGAGTACGCCAGTTAAAATCCAATGGATTTCTACCATAAAATGGTCACAGAACCAACCCATGTGAGTTCGACCTTCATGTATTCTCCAAAAATTGGTTTGGACATAGGGGATTTTAACGACCTCTACTCTTTTTTAGGCCTCTTCTCCTAATTTTTCCACTATCAAGTGGATGAAAAATGAGTATTGTGAAAAATAGGGTATCTCTTATCTTTGTTCGAAAATGGCCCTTTTCAATTCTACCATTTGTTCATGTATTTGGTTACTCAATTCTAATTCGCATGCATAAATTGGGGTGTTATATGCCCGATTGCACTGTGCTACTAAATACAAAATCTTTTTGTCCACCATATTGAGATCTTGTACTCCTAATACTATGTTTATCATATCACAAAAGTCTTGGACCCATGGCCTAAAAGCAGTCTTCCTAATTGGGAATTGTTTAACTATTTTCTTGTGTGTATCAAACAAATATTTAAAAACTTCTAATCCTGTGAACATTCGAGATTGATGTTCAATTACCTTTTTAACTAAAAAGGTGGTATACTCTATTAAATTGAAAACTTACCTGATATGCTCGACTTTGGTGCTGAATACTGGTCGATCCTTGTTATCTTGAAATGTTTTGGTCCTTTCGTCATATTCTACTGCTAACCATGCCATTAAATTTGAGAAGTAAACCTTTGGACATACCAACTTCCCAAGGTTACTGTTCCATCCGTTACTTCTAGCGAAACCCTTGTATTGTAGACTCTAGACTTTATGAAATAGGTCAGCAATTATCCATGGGGTCCTGTTATCGTTCTCCATCACATGAGCAAAAATTTTGATACATGCATTGTCGATCTCATACTGTTGTGTTGGAGTAGGTTTCTTGTTTGCTCCACACTTCTGTGTGAATTCATACATTGTGCTTCCAGGTACAAGCGGTTCAAAAATATTAGAGTATGGTGACCAATCTGTAATAAATTTTATTGCTTCTCTGGTGTCTTTGGGTGTAAAAACGTCTCCCCAAGATGCCATTGTGCTCACGGTTGTGAGTTTAGTTCTTCTGAAACAAGGAAGCTCAAAACTTTTCTTCTCTCTGTACTTCTTGTGTACCAATTTTTGCTCTTAGATTACCAGGGTGGTAAATTTTTTGATTTGGTGAGCTCAAATACTGGGTGGTGAAATGAGTTTGATATTCTCACATATTTTATCATTAATACGATGTTACCAACTACTTTTCAAAATGGGCCAAAGGAAATTTGCCAACACATTTCTTTCGAGGTTGGGCTTTGATGGTGGGTAAAGCCCATCATCCTATGTGTTTCTAGGTTATTTGGTTTGTGTACCTGGAATCATTTAAAGCTTTGCTATTGGTCTCTAAATCTCCTCCCTCTCCGATGTGGTACTATGATGTGTGATAGAGGTGACCTCCATTTTGAACCTCATGCCACCTTGGCCCGGAATGATAATTAAATCTTAGAGATCGATTATATTTTAATTGGGGCAGCAATCGTCCTAGGGATCCCATAAGATTTGGTTCTTTGTGTGAGTGCCTTTCGTTGTCTTGGGTATCTTAGGTTTCCTTGAGTAATCACGATCGAGCGCAACCATCAGATCAACCTTAGTTCCATTACTGCCTTGGATCTTTTATAACCTGCAGGTTAGATAACCTAAAGAACATGCTTCGAAAACTCCCTTGTTTAGTATTGACTTAATAAAAATAAAGGTGTAAATTAGTAATGTGTTAGGACCCTTGTTAAATGTGTTTAAAATTTTAATTAATAAAGTGCCAGTTTAAGCTTATCATTTGATTTACCTTTGAAGTGTGTGTCGTCGTTGGATTCGTCGTATATGAGCAAGGTTTAGCAAAAGGAAGGGGGAATATTATCCTTGTATCAACCTTATAAAACTTTATTAAGGGCTTTTATTAGCCTTGATAATCCATTTAATCGATTATCTAATCGAAAACTTTTTGAATTAACCTTTGATCATTTTTAACAATGCGTCGTCGTTGGATCCGAGCGAAGATGGGTGCTGTTGTTAAATCTTTGCATTATTTCATCCCTTTGTTTGACTTTGACTTATTCACCATCGTTAGATATTGACAAGGACCTTCACATACGTTGATCCCCTTTTTACTTTAAATCTTTGTATGATAAAAGGAAATCGTAGAATAGATCGCGTTCGTTGATATTTGAACTTGTTATAGCACTGTCGTTAGATCTCCTACAAGCTACATACTCGATAGATGAAAGGGGAACGTAATTACATTTGATTAATCTTGGTTTAAGCCTAAAGGGGGAAATTAGCAATGTATTATACCCTCACTAATGCATAATTAATCTTGGCTTTACCTTTATTTTTCTTGATATCTTACCATTTCCTTGTTTGGGCCTCGATTTCGACGTGATCGTCGGATCTCGATCGATGTTGGCGTGGTCATTGATCTCGATCAACCTGCAGGGTTAGTTACCAAGGGACACATGATTTTAAACTTTGATTAAGCTGAAAAGGGGATGATTATCCGATGTGTTAGACCCTTACTAATATTTTTTAATAGATTTAATTAATCTCATGGGATCTTTTACCTTTTTGATGTGCCTTTAATGAGAGTGCCACTGTCAGATTAGATCTTGATCGAGTGCTATCATCGGATTTGGATCGATGTGCTTGACGTTTATGAGGGCGCATGTTCCTTGGCTTTTAATATTTCTATTGAAACTTTAGACCTTAGTTCTTTCGACTGCATCATATTAAAGGGTTGATTAATTAAATTAATCGCATATATTGGATTTTATTTAGATGAAGCGCTATCATCAGATTTACGCAAGGTGCTCGAATTTTAACGCAACGAGGTGCATACCCTCATGGTTTTAATTAAATATTGGTTTTTACCTTAGGCTCACATATTTGACTTTCAAAATTTAGACCACGACAGCCTTGATAATTTATTTTTGGACCTTAGGACTTAATGATTTATTAATTGAATTAGGCCCAAGGGGAACTTTATTTTTAGGAAGATCGGAGTTTGGTTTGTTTAATAGTTTGATTAATAAAAAAATTTCATAACTCTTATCAAGATAATTTAGCATTGTTAAAAGGGGCACACATTATTAATGACCAAGGTTTAAATTTATCAAATAAGCCCATGAAAAATCAATTGACTCACATCGACTAAAATAGTGACCAGCATTAATAAGTATTTTGATTGAAACCAAAAATTTTAAAATTGGGGGTTACAAATTTTGAGTCAACTTTGGCTCCAACAAGAATATCCACATTATTTTCTTGAGGTCCTTCAACACACCTTTTACGGTCGATAGGACTAAGAATTTATACACAAGAATTTCTTGAAGGACTGCTTTTAGTAATGTAACTTTTCCTCCAAAACTTAGCCTTCTCTTTGTCTAGTAATTTAGCTTAGAGAAGATTCTATATTTTATTGTTCTCAAATCCTTAGCTTTTAAAATTATTCCTGAGAGGGGGGTTCTTAGGTATTCCAAAGGAGGAGAAGCTTCTTGGAATTTGAGGATTTAAGTAATCCTTTCCTAAACTTTCTTTTTAAAATTGAAGAAAATAATTTTGGATTATGGTCATTTATGAGTTGTTCGATGGCTTTTATATAGCAATTGAGGAGGTTTCTTATGCTAACTGCTTCTCGAATTATAGCCTCATCCCAAATTTTGGTATCATCTATAAATTGCAAGTGAGTAAGATCTAGACCAAGCCTAATATTTAATCATATAATGACATTCTTTGTCTTATTTTGTTTGATATATCTCCCAAATTATTTTGCATAAATAATGAACAAGTATGGTGACATAGGGTCTCCTTGTCAAATCCCCTTGGAGGCTTGGAAGGATTGGGATGGAACTTTACTGATGAGGATTGAGAAGAAAGTTGATGAGACACATTCTAGCACCCACAAAATACGTTATCTTTCAAAACTAAATATCTCAAGGATTTTGACCATGAAGTCCTAGTTGACCCTATCATAAGCTTTGGAGAGATCAAGTTTTATGAACATTCATTTATTCTCTTTCTTGATGAGGGTGTAGAAATATTCCTGATCTAGGATGATGTCATATAGAATATGTATTCCTTGCACAAATCCTCCTTGTTAGGAGATATAATTACCAGGAGGATTTTTAAAACCTTTTTACCATCAGCTTGGTGAGGATTTTGTAGATCACATTACAAAGAGCAATGGGATAAAATTTTGTAATGTCATCCATGTCTTCGTCTTTTGGAATCAAAGCTATATGGGTATGATTAAATACTTTGAGAATCCAATCATTGGATATGATATCTTCTAATGCTTTGTAACATATTCTACTATTGTGTCCCATAAATCTTTGAAGAACTCGACAAGAAGACCATACGATCCAGGTGATTTTCTAATTTACATACTAAAGACAATTTATTTGACTTCCTTTGTACTGATTTTCTTGAGATGTTCCTCATTTTGGTGTTGGGAGACCAAAACTATGATATTGTGCAGGATCTCTTGTTGGTGGATTGGACATAATTTTGGATATGTAGTAAACAAAGTACTAAATAAATTGTTAGCTATTTTTTGCATACCTAAGGTAGTGTCTTATCTAGAACCTTGGTCATCAAGAAGAGCATCTATCTGATTATGAAGATTATGGGCAATTTCAAAGTAGTGAAAGAATTTGGTATTTTGGTCTCCCTCCCACAACCATGTTATTCTTACCCTTTGTTTCTAATAATTTTCTTCCTTCTGGTCTATTTCCTCTTTTTTATTCAAAAAGGATTTACTCCTAAGAAAGAATCTCTTTGGATACTACCCCTTCCCTAATTTTAGTGGCCACCTCTTGCATTTCTATTGTGATCTTTTCCCGTTGCTTTTGAAATTCAATGTGTTGGATCTAACTCCAATATTTCAAGTTTTTTATTACGTTCTTGAGTTGTAAGTGGAGTTGGAATTGGACTTGTCCATGGGGTGGTTTCCTTTGATGCTACCATTGACGAATAATATTTGAAAAGCCTTCACCTTGAAGCCAAAAAATTTCAAATCTAAAAGACCTTTTAGGGTTATGATTTATTTTATCCATTGATAGACTAATTGGAAAGTGATCGAAGGCTAGGCAGTTAAAAATATTCGACTAACATTGTCATTGATGGAATGCTTCCTCTCCTACTAGGAATCTATCTAGCTTGGATTTTAATGTATCCCCATATTTCCTCTTGTTTTTCCAAGTATTGGTACAACCTGGAGGAGGAATGTCAATAAGCTCCAATTGATCTACTTGGGTGATGAAGAGTCTATCCTAATCATTCAATTATGCTCTTCTCTCTTCTTGATCATTCATTGATATCTTAGCATTCATATCTTCACCCACTATCCAAAGGTCACTTGGGTAGGCTTATCTAATATCTTGAACCACTTTCCATTGGGTTTTTTATCTCTGACATCCTTCATCCCATATATGTTAATAATCATCCATATTTCTCCTATATTCCTATTCTTAAGTCTTATCATAAGAACTCCTTTGGAGGCTATCAAGATAATTTCCTAGAAAGTATGTCGATACCACAATATTAGAGAGACTCTTGAAAATCCCTGGGAGGCTTGGGTTGTGTAGTCATATTGCTTCCAATTTCTACTTGATATGGTTCTTATTGATTTGAGAGAGGTTCTAGTTTCCTACACTAACATAAAATTTGGCTTAGTTTCTAATAACATTTTTTTAATGGTCAATTGTCTAGGGTGGTCATTGAGTCCCCTCACATTCCATGTGTATACTATAATTGGAAATCGATGTTGTAGAAAGTCATTATTGACTTGACTGATCATGTTTCTCTCAGTTGTTATCCTTGTTGTTGAATATTTTCTTTGTTTGATTTTCTTCCCGATCCTTGTGAAGATGCATTCTTTTGTCTCTTCTCAATTTGGCTAATCTCAAGAGTTGTTTTTTATCTATTTTTCTCAGTCAATTTTATAATCACATCCTTTGGCTAGTGATGATTCTAGTTGTGGATCACGATGACCTTAGACAAATCATGGGGTGGATATGGGAGGGGAGGGTTTGCTTGATCAATATGGGAAAAAAATAGCTAAAGTGGGTTATTAGGAGGGGGACAAAGGGACTGGTTGGGGTCAACTAAATTTTTTGGATTGGAATCCTTTGATTTTGGAGGGAGGGAGGGTTTGAAGAAGGAAGGCTAAAATCTATGGTTGTCAAATCTAGATTGGAAGACAAGGGAAACTTTGTCCAGTCTGCTTTATCCATTGGATTATCAAGCCTAAGGAGCTCATATTTATTTGATGGAGCTCTCTCATTTGATCGGTTGTTTGGGTTACCTACTTTTGATTGACTTCTTTCTCTGTCTTGGGTGCTATATTGTGTATTTCTCCTCGAGATAGTTTTGAATCCTTCATTATTTTCCTTTTGTGCTGATTGGGTTGTAGTTCCTAGGTTTGTTGACTTTGTTCCTTGGCCCTCATCTTTATATTTGAGAATTTTCTCACTAGGTAACCATATTCATGACATATTCTACATTTAAAGGGGATTGATTCGTATTCCACTAATTGCCTCCAAGAAATCCTCCCTACCCTTAGCTCAATTTTAGCCAAAAATGGTTTGCCTAGATTCATATCAGCACAAATTCAAGAGTATATTATCGAGCCCCTTCTATTATTTCTGTAGACAACCTTATGTAGGTTCCCAAAAGATCACGTATCATCTTAAGGATATCATCTCTCCAAAATTATAGGGGTAGTGAAATAGTTTGAGCCAAATGGGTTCTATATATGGCTCAATGTGTGGGTAGAAATCCAAACTTTAGGGTTGCATGAAAAGACCTATTGGACCAATATTATAAGCCCTCCCCCTCAAAATCCTTATCTCTATCTGTAGGTATAATGAATTTTTCCATAAACTAACCATTGGGTAGTCAAATTATTTCAAATTCCCCTTGAGGATCCTAGTGTTTCTAGTCCCAATTATAAAGGAATATGTTTGAGGGTCTTAGACCTATGGATTTGCAAACAAGTGCATTGTTGGATCTATATACAATGTTATCAACAATTAGTTCCTCAACTATCTCTAGAATATAGATAGAGTTTGTTTGGTGTAAACATCCATTTCACCTCATTTGTTCCAGTTCCTTCTCTTTTATTTTTTAGTTTCTTGCATAATATTATGGGTTTATGCTTTAGTATTAGTAATTTGTTTGGTGCCTTTAACTGCCCTTGCAAAATTTGGAGCAACTAAAATATTCTTAATAATTGGTATTCGATCCTTCATTACTCCCCAGAACATGTACACTCTTGTTATGTACCTCATGATTCACCATTTGAATCCTTCTCCTAGGATACTCCATGGGTGGCATTGGCAGTTGCCTTCTCCCTTGTAGCAATAAAGCAAATCAATGGGTTTCCAGGGTTGGGGGCCATGGAAAATCCCAAGAACCTTAACTCAAAGCAAAAATAAAAAGTAGATTTGAACTGTGATAATTATGTGATAATATATAAAAAGTAAAAATTACCTATAGTTTTTATAAGTGTTGGATATGAATAATGTCAAACCTAAACCCCACAATCCTCATCAATTCCACCTTATTGAGGCTTCTACATGCAATGGTGGCGGTATTGTGTGCAAACCCTAGCCAAAAAAATCATCATAAGTTTTACCACTTAAACTTGTGAAATTCTACAACGTTCAAGTTCCTCTAAATCACTAGAAATCAGATTTTTTATAAATAAAAACTTGTATGACAAGTAGTAAATTTAATACAACTCAAAATTAATTACATATACTAAGAAATATTTTATAAAATAAAAATAGTTTATTAATTATGGCCAAAAAAATTTATGGGAAGGAGCAAAAGGAAAGAGGAAATGGGTATTTGTAGACTGGGAGAAAGTAATCCAATCAAATGCAAAGGGAGGTTTAGGCTTGAGGATATTGGAGCTAAATAACAAAAGCATTGGTTGGAAAGCTTTACTAGAGGTGGATCTCCCAACAAAATTATTTATTCAGTAGAGTTTTAACTAGTAAATATTTGTAACAGGTGAACATGAATGAGGTGAGTTGTTTCTCTTTTGTATGGTAACGGGTCCCTAATGTAGCATGCTCTAAAGCTAGGATCTCAAGTAGTGAAAGATGGATTATTTTGGAAAGTGGGGAGAAGGGAGAAGGTATAATTTTAGATAGATTCATAAGATCAATTCTCACTTATCATTGTTGAATTTCTAGGACTACGACTAGTAAAAACAACCATAGAAAGTAGGGGTTGGATCAATATTGAAATATATTTTAATACCAGTCAACTAGGAAATTAGGGAATTATACATTTAAGCAACTTAAGAAGTTGGATGAGTGGATAATTCTAATCCTTACAGAATTAGCACCTATCATGACTAAAATCTTGGTAGAAAGATATCTCACAAGTAGGGATGATAAGGATGAACTAACTTGGAGCTATGAGAGCTTTGGAGTCTACATATTGAAGGATGGATATGAAAAGATCCTTCCAAAACCTCCTTTTCATGCTTATCAAGTTGAGGATTGCAGAAATATTTGGCAGTCCAGGGGTTGGTAGAAAGTAAACTTCTTTACCTGGTAGTTCATGCACAATGGAATTCTTACTTTTGATAATCTAAGGCATAGGGGAATAGTTGGCCCATCCTAGTGTGTTTTATGCTACAAAATTGAGAAAACATATTACCACTTGATGTTTGAGTTCTTGTTCACATGCTAGATCTAAGAGAGATTGTTTTTAGCTTTTAAAGTTTGAGCCAACAGTGATCTGAATTAGATTAATATTTGGGAAAGATAGAAGAGGGGCAGATTTAAATATGAAGCTCTTCATATTGGGTGGAAACTTGGTTTAAACTTTATTTGATGGCAATTATGGTTGGTAAAAAATGGCTGAATTTTTAGAGAAACCTTTTCATCCTTAGATGGCACTTGGCAGATCATTTTGAGCAAAGTCACAAAAATTGTGGTAGTGTATGCTAAAGGGGAAAATTAGGTTGATATAGGGACTATAAAGAAGGAAGCTAAAGTGTAGAAGAGGCAAGACAAAGCTATTTGGAAAAAACCCCTAGAAATCTAATTAAAATTAATACTGATGGAGTTGCAAAAGGCAATTTGGGTGGAGCTAGAATTGGAGTGGTTTGCAAGAATCATGCTAGGAAAATTCTCTATTGGGAATTACAAAGTCTGGGCAAGGCCATAAAAAATGAAATAAAAGCCTTAACGATCAAATTTGCTTCTATTTGGGCAGTACGACAAGGTTATAGGAGGTTAATCATGTAATCATATTCTCAAATCTTGGTAAGAGCTTTGGATTGCATGAGAATCTTTACTTTGGAGACGTGGAGGTTGAGGAATTTTCTCATCAAAATTAAGGTGTGGAGAGAATTGGATGATGTGATTCTAATTTATGTGAGTGGAGCTCTAAATACAATAGCAAACTTCTTGGTTAAGACACGTATCAAGAAGGAGGTAGGAATTCAGTGGCATGGTGGTATGGCTATTAAGGTCGAGAAGATTACACAGGTTGGTGATCAAATCCAAATTTTGGCTAATTTAAACAACCATTGTAGATATATAGTTTAGGATATTTGGCTCCAATGTAGATGTACTTTTAGTTTTATAACCAAAAGTGGTTAGTTATTAGTATCTTAGACTTTAGAGTTATGAAAGTTTATTGGAAATTTAAAAGGAGGAAATGGGTGCTTTTATTGGCTAAGGCTGGATGGAGTCTCGTCCCAACTGGAATATAATATTTGTTCTAATATAATTTTTCAAATTCTTTTTCAAAAAAAAAGAAGCTTGCAAAATAACTCAAACATTATGGAATGTTATGGTCCTACTAAAAAAGAAGACTAATAATGATCATATAATTCTTACATTGTATAAGATGTCTATTTGAAATATGTAAATAAAGGTGTTCATAATGATTTAATACTTATTAATATATTATGTTTATACTCCCTTGGAAACAATGGTTCGAGCTTTTGCTTTTCTTAGGTAGGTTCAAGGTCCAAACCACAACGTGGACGAGTGTGTGAGGGGGTGTGTGTGTGTATGGATGTGTGTTTGACCCCTATTGATAAGCTCAGTTCCTACACTTATTAGAGGTCATGGTTGGGATGGGGATGCCCAGCCCTGAGCGTCAATCGTAGGGGTTTTTCACACTAACCTCAATAAAAAAATATAATATATTATGTTTATTATTAAATAAACATATTAATTTTAAAAAGACATATTTATTAAGTTATTTTTAATGGATTATTAAAAATTTAGTTTATCACATGAATAAAATAAGTTATTTGGGATAAAGCACATATCACTCAATATTAGGTCTTTAATCTTGCTAATTTTTTAACTTAATTTTTTTTCACCAAAGACTACTTTTTTCAAGTACTTAGTTCAAAATATAAAATATTAAAGTTCATCCATAAGTTAAAACCTTGGTTTGCAATTGAAGAATTGAGGCGAGGATGGAGCGAGGAGGAGGAGTGGTAGCACATGGGTGTGGAAGAGGGAGATAGGGAAGGAGCAAAAGAGGGTGTTTTAGGGTCTGCTCCATCTGGAGATGCTCTCTTCTGGCTTGGTTCTCTAAGGTCAGTTCTTAAACTTTGCTTTCGGTTGGATTGGAACCTATTGGAATCAAAGTAGCAAGTTTTGGTTTACCTCTGCAGGATCTTCCCTTGGATTTTGGTAGGGCTTTCATCAGTTTTTTTTTTGTGTTGAAGGTTTCTTTAGGAGACCCTTACGACGGATTTCCTATTGTGTTCGAGGGTTCTTCTAGAGGACCTTTCGTCAGGTTTTAAGCTATTTTTGAGGATTATTTTAGAGGCCCTATTAGTGGGTTTTCTACTATGTTCGAAGGTGCTTCTAGAGGACCTTTCATCAGATTTCCTATTGTGTCCATGGGTTCTTCTAGAGGACCTTTCATCGAATTTTTAGCTATGCTCAGGGTTCTTCTAGAGGTCTTTCAGTGGGGTTTCTATGATGTTCGAGAGTTATTCTGGAGGTCCTTTCTTTGGGTTACCTTCTATGTTCAGGGGTTCTTTAAGAAGGCCATTTTTTCATCTCATTCTTCAAGGATTTTTCCACAAAATCTCTTCAGGGTCTTTCTTGAAGGGGCCTAGTTAGCTAGTTCACACCTTTCGCTGCTATCAAAAATCCTTGTGGGTTTCACCTTTTTTCCTTTATCAAGGGTCATGAGGATCCCCTATCTTTCGATGAGGGTGCACCATTGTTCTTCCATCTTGAGAGGGAGGATCTTGTTGATGTGTGCATCCTCAATCCCCTATTTTGTGGAGTTTCACTAGGGACCAAGATAACCCCCTGTCTTCCTTCAAGGGTGTGGACACTTTTTCAAAGGTGTTTGGTTCACGGGTTTGTACCTTCCAATGCCATTGAAACTCCTCATGGGTTTCACCCCTTTTGTTCCACTAGGGAACAGGAGGGCTCCCTATCTTCTAGTGTGCATCTAGAAAAAGTTGAGGATGCTTCCTGATGTTTCTCCAAGGGGAATAGCTTTTTGGCTCTAGGTTTTGACTGTTGGATTTTAGTTTTCAGTGTGCTCCTCTATCTTCGTTTTTCAATGTGCTTCTTTGGGTTGAGAGGATTTAAAGTACTAGAATTTTTCTTTATATGTGCAACAGTGTTGGGAGCTGGAGAGGTCTCACCTAGTTTCCATAGGTTGATTGTTCTTGAGGAAACCTCCTCAGGGAAGGAGAAAATCTCCAAAAAATTTAAATTTCTTGTTTGAGCAGGATTCCCTTGCTTAAGCGAGAAAGTTTCATTTCTTATTTTGATATTTTACTTGTTTGGGACTTCCTCACCTTGGTGCCTCTTGTGCAGGTCCCAATTTCCCTTTGTTTCTTTGTCTTTTTATGTGGCAACTTTCATTGAGGGGCCCTTCGATGGGACCCATTTTTTCATTTGTCCTTCGTTTTTAGTGGTGGTCCTCTCTAAGGGATTTCTCTCTTTGTAAAAGGTTTGGGGACCCTTTCAAAATCCCTTCATCCAACCAATAAAAAAATGGTTTGCAATTCAAAAGAAGTCATTTCTAATTGATTGACCCAAATCTAATAAAAAGTATTCATTATATTATAACTTGCATTATTTTGAATTGTTTATATAAAATTGGAATAGACGTCACCTATATCACATAAATTCATATTTTAACAAACCATAAATTAGTATTTAATAGTTATTATTTTAAATTGATTGTAAAATATTGGAATAGACCTCGCGTACATTTCATCAAGTTCATATTTCAACAAACCATATACGAGTATTTGATAGTTAAGTTCATATTTCAACAAACCATATACGAGTACTTGATAGTTATAGATTGATAATAGGTCTTCCTATTGAAAGCCCAAATATTTAACTATTTGAACTTGTAACATTTGATTATTATTTGTAGCTGTCTAATTAAAATATTAAAGGTATATATATATATATATATATATATATATATATATATATATATTTTTTTTTTTTTTTTTTTTTTTTTGGTGGCTTATATCAAATTATTTGCAAGTAGTATTATGTGTATTGTTTTTCATCTTTTCACCAAAATAAATAAATATGAAATGGATATTACTAAGTTAAATCAATAATTTATAATAAATTATTTAAAATCTGAAAAATACTATATAAAAAATTGTGGAAAATGAAGCAATTAATTATCATTTCTTTAAATGACGAGAGCTTTAATTAATAATTTATCAATAAATAATAAAACCTTGTCATATTAATTTTTTGGTCATGAAAAATAAATATAACCAAAAATATAAATATATAATAAATTAATGTTTTAAAAATATATTTTTTTTAATATTTTATAACAATTAAAATTAATTATAAATTAATTAAAAACCATTTAAATTATATATAATATTTTAACATTTTTTTTTTTAACATCAAGTTTTCTAATAACATTAGTATCCTTAAAGTTATATAGCTATATAAAACATGATACAGAGTACTCAAATTAAACCTCTAATATTAAGGTATGCAATTGAAAGGGTATGTGTTTTTTTAGTAATTTTTTTTAATAATATTTTTATATATATTGGAAGCTATAATGTAAATGGTGTACTTTTACATTGAAAATTATCTTTCCTGATTTTTATTAAGAAAATCTAATATATTTTATTGTTAGAATACATGCATATGAGTTCAAATATCTACTAATACATTATTAAGGTATACAAAGTGCACCCAAAATTTGTGCTAATTATACATTATTAAGGTATGCAAAGTGCACCCAAAATTTGTGCATGGATGCAAATCTTGCATTTAACTAAACAACACTAGTTTTTAATTGCAATTGTGTTATATTTATATATTATTTCATATTATTTAATTTATTAATTTTATTATAATATATTTATTAAATGTTATAAATTTATTTGTTTTTTTTAATTTTATATAGTGGAATCGGTAGTCGTCACGAATTTGGGCAGCTTGTCATGCTTTTTATGGTCGTCACAGCATTCTGCGTTTTCCGCTCCATAAGCTGCCACACAGATCTTCGTGAAGGCCGCCCCTATAACCGTCATGCCACAATCATTTTAAATATTTTACATTGCTAAAAGCACTGGGACAAGCGTTCAGTTCGATGAGGCCCGAGATTTAAACCTTGGACCTCCGCTACCTTTACGGGGTTTGGGAGAACCAATTGGTCTACACCTCGGACCTAGATTATAAATGTATTTGTTTTTTTTTTTTAAGCGAAAAACCCCTTGCGAGGTCTGCCTTGGTTTGAAAGACCACAAAGAGGGGGTTCTTCACTGTCAAAGTCACCCGGGGGTCGCACCCGACCCTGCCCGCACCAACATTATCAATTGGATTTTGGATACCCAATTCAAATTTTTGGTAGGGTGGAGATTTGAACCTGGGACCTCCCTTGGAGGATTGCCCTCTCCTCTCCAACTCACCTACAACACCTAGGTTATAAATTTATTTGTTGAAAGTAAACTTAATTTTATTAATAAAAATAAAAGTATAAATTTAAAAACAAATGTGAGTGGTATGGAAGCACACCCTAAGGCCTATACAAGAAACTAACCTAAGAATAGATCACCAAGAGATATTCCTAAGGCCTATACAAGAAACTAACCTAAGAATAGATCACCAAGAGATATGTCGTTTACATTGTAAAACTAAAAAAAACTAAAACAAAAAAAGCCTTAAATTGTTCAAGCATCTTGTTGGTCTGCTCATATTTCATCATCCTACTTCTGTTCAAGCAATGACAACGCCCCAAAACTGTTGAAACTACTGGGTTTGGCACTCGCCCACCAAGGTTTGAATGGGTGAAACCATTTTTTGGGTAGACTATCCCCATCTTCTTTCCCTGAGGATTGCAAGAACGTCAAAATCACACAAAAGGGAAAGGATCTTCAAATTTTGCTTCCTCCTTAGGAAATTTTGATTTCATCAATGATAGCTCTACATCCAGCAATATATCATCGCTAAGATACTCCAACACATTGTTATAAATTTAATTAATTTTTTTTAATTTAAAAAATATATTTAAATCTTATAAATAATATAAACATAATTATTATAATATCATTATATAATTAATAGTATAAAATAGATAAAATCTATTTCAATTTTATATATTAATTTAAAATGAATATTAGATGATCGTCTAAACTTGACTGCCTAAAATATAGTAGAAATGGCTTAAAGAAGAGGGTATATAGTAGAAATTAATATTATTAAAATATAAGAAGTCTACTAAACAATTGGTTAATACTTTAAAATTTATGATTTTTTCATTTACATTGTCCTAGAAGAGTTTAAAATTAAAAAATTGTTATCAATGTATTTAGGTATTCCTTTGTATAATAAAGGAAGAAGAAGGGTATTCCTTTGTATAATAAAGGAAGAAGAAGCACTCTGGCTCATTTTTGGGTAGAACAAAATCTTGTTCGATAGGTTGGAAAGGTAAGTTCTTAAGCATAGAAGGATGACAACTCATAAAGACTATATTACAATTCATCTCTATATATGTCAATCTCAAGCAAAGAGTGTAGGAAGAAAATCAAACTAGGAGAAGTTGGCTAATGAGAGAGACCAGCTAGTCATCCAAAGGAAGGTCAAGCAAATTGACACTTACTGGAATCCAAGTTCCCAATGATTATCCAATATTGGAATATAAGAGGCCTAAACAGCAAACCTTATCAAATTGTTGTTCAAATTTTAATTAAAAATCATCATTCTGACTTTATTCTCCTTCAAGAGACTAAAGCTTCCATTTAGAAGATGGATATCATTGTTAAGAAAATTTGGAGAAAGGTTGAGTACATGGCGGTTGGATCCCAAGGGGCTTCAAGGGGAGTGGTGACTTTATGGAATCCTCTTATCTGGACGGCTTTAGATCACTCTGGAGAGCTTTTATTGATTTCCAATTTCTATGGTGCTATGAATTTTGTGGAGCAACAGCACCAATGGTCAGTTTTATAGGGTAGTAAAACTGGAAAAGAGGAAGTGAATTGGATAGTGGCAGGGGATTTTAATGCTAAACTTGCTCTTAGATATCAGGAAGGGGAAAATTCTTCTTTGGACCAGGGGATAGATTTATGATGTCCAAAATTAATCACGTCAATTTAATTGATGTTCAACATGCGGGATCTTCGTATACATGGACAAATAAACAAGTAGGATCGATAAGTAGGAAATTCAAGCTTGACATATTTTTTATTTCTAAAGAGTCCTTTCTTCGTTGGTCTTTTAGGATGGATATTATTAATCGCACTGACTCTGATTACTTTTCGATTCTTCTAGAATGAAATCCTGACCATAATCCACCCCCAATACCTTTTTGTTTTGAGAATTGTTGGATGGAAAAGGAGTATCTAAAGGAAAATTCTCCATCTAGTGGGAGGAGGGTCGCCCTTCCTATGGGAGAGTTATGTATGTTTCATTCCAAACAAATATAATATATCAAATTTTACCTTAAATTCTGGAAAATAAGTAGCATATCTAACTTTTAGTCCCTAAAGGCTCCTTTTTTGGTAAATATGGAGGAGCTTGCCACCCTCTTTAGGACCAAAACAATCACAGAGGATCTAAAATATGAAGATGAACTGGTCATAAAATAATTAGACTCCATCGATAATCAAGAGGAAATTTATTGGAAACAAAGAGCGAGAACTGCTTGGCTATTGGAAGGGAATCGAAACACAAGTTTCTTTTATTGCTCTGCATCAGCAAGTAGATAATGGAATTCTTTGACTTACCTTCAGTATTCTGATGGACATGTTATGGACACCATACCAGGTATAAACATGCAACAAATAATTTTTTTCAAAATATGTTTATTGCACCTGCTATCCCTAATCTTGCGGTGCAACAAGAGATACTTAATTGTATCCCCCAAATTATTTTAGTTGAGCAAAACCAAGCCCTTTTCAAACTAGTGGATAAATATGAGGTGAGGAGCATAGTTTTTAGCATGAAATCAAGAAAATATCCAGGGCTCGATGGTTTTCCAATTGAGTTATTTAAGGCTTTCTAGGATGTCATAGGAGAGGATTTAACCCAAGCTGTTGAAGAATCTCATTCAAACAAAACTATGCTTCGAGCTCTAAATCATACTTCCTTACTTTAATTTCTAAAGTGGGACAAGCCACCAACCTTGGATATTTTCACCTGATTGCTCTCTGCAATGTGATCCCTCGACCCCTTTCCATGCCTCCATGGGTATCCGTTAAGGAGATCTTATTTCCCCATTTCTTTTAATTATTCTAGTAGAAGGATTGGGTAGATTCGTTCAAATAAATAAGCAATAAGGTATTTTGGAAGGTGTGAAATTTGGTAAGGAGATGTTAACTCATCTTCAATTTGTGGATGATACAGGTCTCTTTGGGGGAGGCTAGCATTTGTGAGGCTAGAACTTTGAAATGCATTTAAAAACCTACATGGATGTTGCTGGTCAACAGGTGAATGCAGTCAAATCCAAGGTTGTTTTCTTCAATACAAACAAAATAATCCAAGAACAGATATTATTTATTTTGAGCTTTGCCCAGGGTACCCTTCCACTTGATTACTTAGGTATTCCCCTTCATTTTAAGATCCTAAGTACAACTGATTGGAAAGCTTTAATGGATAGAATTGTTGCTAAATTTAATCATTGGACTCACCATTGGCTTACCTTTGGAGGAAGAATGACTCTCATCCAATCGGTGATCCAAGCCATGTTTGTTTATAAATTCTTCATCCTAGCTTCCCCTATGATACTCCTAAAAGAGTTGGATTCACTTATGAAATGTTTTTTGTGGGATGGTCCAAGGATGGGTAAGAATGGGGCTTTGGTGAGTTGAGATAAAATATGTCAACCTAAAGCTCGAGGGGACCTTGTTTTTCATAAAGCGGCTCTAAATAATCAAGCTCTTGTTGGGAAGCTTTATTGGAGATGGATATCCAACAAGGAGACTTTATTCAATAGAGTCATCACTAGTAAGTATTTGGATTCTATTCCTTATCAAGAAGCTTGCCGCATTCCTCTAAGGGATCCTGGCTCCATTATTTGGAAGGTCTTGAAAGCTAGTGAACAATTGGTAAAATCTAGACTTTTTTGGAAAGTAGGTAAAGGAGACAAAGCTAACTTTTGGAGTGATTCTTGGGACCAGCATCCCCCCTTAATCTATGAGTTTCCAAAGTTACATCCCTTGCAATAAAGCCTTGAGGGTTGAGGATCGATAAATATGGCTTCATACATTACTTCCTGACAAATTGGATATTTCTCTTTCTTTTAGTGGAAGAGGTTAGAAGAATGGCCTATTCATGTCCCTCTTCATCAAAGGTTTCTTATTGATAAGATCCTCAAGCAAAGGTGCCTTACAGGGAAAGAGGAAGAGGATAGTATTGCTTGGGGCCTTGGTACTCTAGGTGTCTTCACTATTCGTGATGGTTATAATATTTGCTCCTTCCTCCATTGATCCTGCAGGATACCCCATGGGATAGATTTTGGGTGGCTAAGGGCTGGCCTAAAATCAATTTCTTTTCTTGGGAAGTGATGCATAGGAGTTTTCTCACCTATGATAATCTTATGAAGAGAGGTTTGTATGGCCCTTACAACTGCATCATGTGTAACTCCCAAGAGATGAAACTTGATCATCTGCTTTTCCAGTGTGCATTTGCAAATGAGTTATGCAAAAGGTGGTTAGACATCTTTAAGGTTTACCTAAACTTTCAGGTGACTCTTTATAATATATAAGAGATTTTAAAATGCATAAAATTCAAGAATACCTCCATTCAGCTAGGCTGGTCCTTAGGCCCGAGCTTCATCTAGTGGCACATTTGACTGGAAAGAAATTCCAAAATTTTTAGAGAAGAGTTTAGTCCAATGGAGTTGGTTTGGCATAAAATTGTTACCGAGATTTCTAAAACTGTCAAATCTCACTTTAGGTATAAGAAAACCCAGGTGAATGAGGGGACTCCCAATCCACAGAAGTTGGGACCATGGTAGCCTCCACCCCTAGGTTGGGAAAAGAATAATTTTGATGGTGCGGCTAAGGATAACCTAGGGGCTGTAGGTATCGGTTTTCTCATAAGATATTTTAAGGGGAAGATTCTCCATTGGGATCTAGAGGGTCTTGGAAGGGCTAATAACAATGAACCTTAAGGCCTAGCTATCATACAAGGTTCTCTTAATTCTTGGGAGAATGGGGTTAGAAAGATCATAGTTGAGTCTGATTCACAAATTATGGTGGGGTTTCTATATGCTATTAGAAATTTTAGACCAAAGGCTTGGAGGATAAGAAACATTGTGATACAAATTAAGTCCATTTGGCAAGAGTTCAAGGATGTCATACCGGTCTATGTTGATAGATAAAATAATACAGTGGCTGACTTTTTGGCTAAACATGACAGTGAAAGTTCGGTTGGATACATGTTGAATTCTAATCAGGATAGGGACACTTCTTAATGGAGGGAGGTGAACCAAATGGTTCTTAAACTGGCTAGCAAAGACTTAGATAAGGATGAGGATAGGTCCAGAGTCCACTAAGTTTTGTGGATCAATGGAGGATGAACAGTTATTTGTTAGGGTTTTTGCTACCTCTTGCAGCACTCTTTGGCCCTTTTTGGGATAGCATGAGTAGTGTTTGTAGGATTGTCAAGCCTGCTACATTTCTTAGGATCAATGTAAAGTAGAAATGAGAACAGGTTCAATATTTTTGCTCTGTAGATAGTACTCAATTTTTTTTTGTTGTTGGAGATGTTAATCCGAGTTTTATTCAAATTTTAGGGCTTATAAAAAGTGGCAGACCTATGTCTGTAATTTGATTCTTGTACTATCAATATAATTTTTTACCTTTTCAAAAAAAAAAGATTGCCAACAAAGTATGATACCTAAATTTGATAAAATTCAAAGAGATTTTCTTTGGAAGGGATATTAGAAAAAATTTAGGCCTCCTCTTTACAAGTGGGATAAAGTTTGGAAAGGAAAGAATATTAGAGGAGTAGACTTCAAAAATTATAGACTTATGAGTTTGGCATTTAGGATAATAGTTGCTTGGAGATCATATAATGATTGAGAAAAGAGTTGAACAAATATTTGACTTTAAACATATATGTTTTTATTTATGCGATAAAAGTGTTCGAAAAACTAAATTTACCTAGAGGCTTAACAACATAAAACTTCATATCAAATAGTTTACATTTGATTAAAAAACATATTAGATGGTTTGTTAATGAGGGGGATTCTACAAATTTTTGGTCTATTGCTTGGTTGAAACCTTTTCCTCTTATTTTCATCCAAAATTAAAATTGTTGGTTTGGTCACATTTAGTTTGTAAATGTTCAAAATTCAAAATTAATGTGAGGAAAAATTCTAGATCATGGATTTCTATTAGTAACTTGGTTGAAGGAGATGACCTTAAAAAAATAGTGATTAAGCTTCAAAAAGTGTTTTGAGAATTTCATTTGGTTATTTTTATACAAAAAAATGGATTGGTTTGGAATCTAATTGAAGACGTTTAGGATACGAGGTTTTAAAGCATTTAGAATTTCCTACTCCATGATATTTCCTTTGGAAGAATATTTGGAAACTTGAGGCCCTTCCTAAGGCCTCAACATTCCTTTGGTTAATAGCCCAAATCCAATTCTTATAGGTGAGAGTCTTCAAAGAAGAGGATATCTTGGACCTTTTAAGTGTGTCTTGTATAAAGAGGATCTAAAAATATTAGATTATTTAATCTTTCATTATCCCTTTGCTTAAAACACTTAGATTGTTTTTTTCAAAAATATGAGCATATATAAGGGTAGCTTCATCAACATTAAAAAAGTTGTGAAATTTTAGATTAATTGTATCAAACCTAAAGCATTATGCATTTTGTGGAGGATTGATCATGCCACTAATTGTTGGAATTTATGGCTTAAAAGAAATCTCATAATCATGTTTAAGGTTGGAATTTGTATTATTACTCTTTTATAAAATATTTACAAGCATGGTATTCATCATGGAAAAGTATGAAAAAAGAGATGTTTGTCTTTGAGCTATAGGACTTGAATATACATACAAGAGTCATATGAAATAATGGATTTAATGCAAAATATAGACATTGATCATGCTAAAATAGAAATATATAGAATTTAGATTCATTAAAATTAGTACTAATGGTGCTTCTAAAGAAAATTAAGAAAAACCTAACAAAGGTGGTGTTTTTTTAAATAGTAAAATCAAATTTCTCATCACTTACACATAATCATATGGAAATTCAACTACCATCTATGCAGATCCTAGGTTATTTCTTATAGGGGGTCAAGATTTTTATTAAAAAAATGAAGATATATTTCACTTTTGAGGGTTTCCCAAATTATTATTCATGCTGCTAAGAAAAACGAATATGGAGATTGAATAAACAATACCATTATTTTTATGTCCACCAACCATAGAGGCAACATCTTGGAGATGTTACCGTATATATGACGAAGGAAATAAGGTAACAAATAATTTAGCCAATCCTAATATTGATCTTTGTCTTGGTGAAATTTAAACTTTAGAATAAAATTGACAATGCGAGATTTTTTTACTTAATGAAAATGATATCAAGGAGTTAATAGAGAAAAAATAATAATTTAAGAAAGTAAAAAAATAAAAGTAATATGAATAACATATATGATAAAAAGATAAGTTAGATATGATTTAATTAATAGGACAACCAATTTATTGTTTTGTAGTTTTGGTGGGAGTGGACCTTAATAAAAACCACATATAGCTTGTTCTTGTCTGACTGACTATTCTCGTTGCTATATGTTTCATTCTCAAGGTAGATTTATACTAGACATTGTTCTTACAGTTTGGGAGACAATGGAATTGGCTCAAGAAATAAACCAAAAAGCCTTGTTTTTGAAGCTAGACTTCAAGAAAACCTAGAATAGGGTGGATTGGAGTTTTATTCTAAATATGGAGTGGTTGGGATTTAGTTTAGAAGAAAAAAAAAGAACACAAATTTTTTTCTCAAATGCATCAGCTAAAGTTATTGTGAATGGATAGCTCTCAGAATTGATCAAGCTCTTCAAATCAATTAGACAAGGTTATCCTTTAGCACCCTATCTTTTTGTGCTTATAGCTGATGCCTTGGGCTATTTGTTGGAATCTAATATGAAGGCAGGTTTTATCAGAGGAATCTCTATCCCACATGGAGAAGTCATTAATAACCATTTTGCTGATGATTCTCTTATCTCTATTCAGTTAGACCAGCAATCTTTAGAGAACACTCTTAAGGCTCTTGAGCAGTTTTGTGCAGCCTCTGGAGCCAAGATAAGTGATTCAAAATCAGAATTTTGGCTCGTAGGAGAAGATTCCTTATCGGATGGATTTTCTCCTACCTAGAAACAGGTTGCAGATGGTGAGATTGTTAGATATCTTGGTATACCCTTTGGGAAACATGTCTCCTTGTCTGATATGTGGAACTGGTTTATGGAAAAAAATTTAAAAAAGCTTAAGTATGGCCTAATAAGTTGTTATCCTTTGCTGGTAAATTGGTTGTGATAAGAAATATTTTGCAAGTATATCACATTTATTATTCCTCATGATGGTTACCTAATACTTCTCAGTATATGAAGTTAGAAAAGTCCATTCATGTATTCTTATGGTCTAATTTTGATGGCTCCAAAAAACTACCTTTAATAGCTTGGAAATATTGCACTATTCCAAAAGTTGATGGAGGGTTGGGTCTTGTGGATATTCAATCGCAAGGTAAAGTTTTGGCTGCCAAATGGGTGATTAGGTCTTTGACAGGTAATGAAAATTGGAAACTTTTATTGAGACACGGGATTCAAACTTGTACTCATGTTGACGATGTTAAAGGGACCTTTCACTTGGAGGATATAGTGGGAAATCCTTCCAAATTCAAAATTAAGGATTGTATTCTCATCAAATGAATTTGGGAGGCATGGAAAGTGGTAGCCAGAATGATTCAATGGGAGATTAATGAAGATAGCAATGGTTGTGTCTTGCCGCATCGATCAATATGGTTGTGGAAGGATAATGGAGTCTATGCATCAGATCGTCCAATATTACAAGCAAAACGGTTAGCTAAAAAAGGAATTAATTGTTGGGCTAACCTGTGGAACATTGAAACAGGTACATGGCATTCATGGTCTGTACTAAAATCTACTTATATGCTGAAATATTCTGACCAATATGCAATCACTCAGATTCAATCCATGTTACCAAGTAGTTTTCTCCCTAAGTTGAATAATGGTGTGGCTGGTCCTGATTGGAACACATGGAAATGGAAGTTTGGCGGCCCTTTGCCACATTTCAAGTCTTATAAGATATATAAAGAAATGCTCATACATATCCCATTAGATACTGTTCTCAACCAGTGTTGGGGTATTCATTGCATGTACAAAAAATGGAAAAATAGGTTGTCTAAAATCTGGCACTTCAAGATTTCAGCTCAATTGCGTGTTTTTGCATGGACTTTGGTGTTTCAAGGGCTCCCTTGCAAATCCCGCCTGGCCAAGATAAATATTACTTCAAACAATTGTATGACATGCAACAAAGAAGAGACAATTAAGCATATTTTTTGGGACTGTCCACATGCAAAAGTAGTATGGCATAATTTTGATCAAACTATTGCTCTTTTTGTTGGAAATCACATATGGTGGAATGTAGCTCTCCTGGGTGACTCCCATCATTGCCCCTCTCATCTAGTTGGAATATGGCATGTTGTTAGAGTTTCAATCATATTTGGACTTTGGAAGGACATGTGTTTATCGATTTTAAGTGCAACATCAACTACAGTTCTTGAGGCTACTTACAAAATTTTGAAATGTATCTCAGAGCAGTTACAAGTCTTTAGTCGAGTTATCATGAGTGAGCTGAGAAAGACATCTGACATTAAAAAGTCAAAATATCTCCAATTGATTCATAGACTCTCTTGATTGTTGTATTAATTTTATTTTAATGAAATAGTAAGCAGTATTTCTACAAAAAAATTCAAATATAACTTAGTTTTAAAAAAGGATTTGAAAACTCATTTTGAGATACTCTTATGGTATTTTTATAGAAATAAAAACAGCAATAACAAAATATTACCATCAAGAACTATTCATAAAGATAACATGTGATGCAACTTACAATTCTTGTTGCTTTTTAGACAATGCACCAAACAAGATAATTAAATATTTAGATGATGTCGATCAACAGTAATATTGGTATAATCATATATGGAGACTCTTGATTAATAATGTTTTTTTAATATAATGCTCATGATTAGGAATTATAAATTTTTATTAAATTTATAAATTCCATCAAACAATTAAATTATAATTTTATATGCTAATTTAATATATTAGTGGTTTGAATATTACAATTAAAATTGTATATTACATAGCATGCATTATCTCTATATAGAGCTCATGTTAATAATAATTTTATTGTTGTTTATTTTCTATCTTATTTCTATTAAGAGTTCATGTTGTTAATTTTTTATTATTTCTTTATTTTTTTAAGGATAAATTTTAAAAATATATATTTAAAATGTAGAAACTTTTGTTGATTAAATCAACTATTTATTTGATTTTTGGTTACCTTACTTTACCTAGTCACTTCAAATTGTTAATTTATTTATTAGGATTAATCATATAAATCATTCTTACTTTCCATTATTTCTCAATAAAAATAATACAAATAGAATTATTATTTATAAAAAATTATTTTATAATTTATTTTGATATTTATTTAACGGAGAAATTGATTTCTCATTATAAAAACCAAGTCAAATCATAATAGTAACACAACTCTAACCATTGTCCCAACCAAAACAAAGTATAATATTTTAATGCTCTTATTTAAAATAATTTTCCCTTTAACATCCTTTCCATATAAAATTATCTATATATATATAAAGCGATAATATTTTTTTACTACCAAACAGGTTCAAATATAAGATTTAAGCAGCCCGAAGTCGCTCTCAATCCAAGCGTTGCTTGGAATCGCTTACGACGATGAGCAAGAGCGAGCGTCGCTCTAAAAATTAGCGACCGCGGGATATAGAACTAATAACTTTCAAGAAGACAACAATCGCTCTCAACAAACATAATTTTGGGACTTTGCAATAAAAATGAGCGATGGAGGTCAACTTGTACGGCGATCGCTATCAAGCATAGTAGTCAGACTCTTTTGGACTCCTGAGTACTCGACCGAGTCCGAGTGTGCTCGGCCGAGCCGAGCCCACTCCTACTCATTTTTTTAGGACTCCTCCGAGTCCGACCGAGTCCTGGGCCGAGTCCGAGTCTGACACGGACTCCCGAGTCCCGACGTCGGAACTCGACTGGCCCAAAAAAAATGGAAGTTTAAAAAAAAAAAATTACATCTAGGGAGGTTAAGTGTTGATTATGCTTCACGACTTAAGCATCCACGTTGGCCAGTGTGCAATCACGAACAAGACGTTGAAATCTTTGTTTATTATATTAACGAGAGAATGTGCAATTTTGCTTCTCAAAACTTCAGAATGTTTATCTCTCAATTATAATTTATTTTAATACAAATATATCTTTCTTCAATGGATACATCATCTGCGTCTTGTTTGGGAATGAGAACCGCTTCAGAATGCACGTATGCATGTCCTATGGGGTGTGGCGGTTCGGGCGGAGAATGACATGAGTTTTGGAGGTGTTCGATCAAGGAAGGCTTGAGGTCGCCAGTGCTGAGACCTCTTCTAGAAAGTTCGTTGCGCAGTTCTTGCACCTTCATTTTCTTCCATTCTTTTCTCTCCTTCAATGCACCCTCTCTCATCGCCATCACTGCCACTGTCGCCAGTGCAGCCAATACACACCACCACGCGGCAATGGAAAAAAATTAAAAACAATAATTTATTTCGCTTTGAAACCCTCGATCGCCCCAGAATAATGAATGTTGCTTCTACCTTAAATTTTGGTAACCAGTTTTAAAAAACGGCTTCCTATTCTAAAACCGAAAAAACAGCTAGGATTAAATATTAGCTTTATTAATATATGAAGAATTTTTTTTCAATTTTTTTCTCAGGAACCTTTTAATAAAAGTAAAGTTAATAGATCCCAACCAACCATCTAGGAAATCGAATCTAGACAACCCACCGATTATAATTAACCATGGTATGTGAATTATTTTATTTATTAAACATGGTGGACTAAGTTAGGGTGATTCGGTCCCATGGTTTCTCCATTAAACATGGTATTTGAAATTTTTATTTATTAAACATGGTGGACTAAGTTAGGGTGATTTCGTCATATAGTAAAGTTTATTATTATTTAATGTTTTTATTATTATTTAATGTTTTGTAAAATATTAATAATGTTTTTGAACTTTATATATTAAGTTTTATTTTATCATTATATTATTTATTTATAATTTTATAAACCAAAGTGGTCATGCCTGCAAAGGTCATAGTTTGTTCCGAATCCTCTAAGTGCACGTCAGATTGACAACGATGGTATGAATCTCGAGTGACTGGTGGTTCTCTTCATGCCTGGTCATAAAATAATGAGGTGGTATAGGCTTGTTGAGGGCAGTCCTTGTAGTTTGAACCTTGCACTTGGCAGTTACTAAAAATAGTGTGAATGTAACCAACTCCCTATGTATCCAAAAAAAAAAATTATAAAACAAAATTATTAGCTTGATATTAGAATATGCTCCTTCCTCTTGTTAATTTCTTATTTGTATAATATTGAATGTTAAGTGTGTTAGAATATACTAATAAGTAATATGCATGAAAAACTTATTTTTAATAAAAATTTGTATTTTTTTTCATTTTTTTCTTTTTTTCTAAGTTTTAATCGAGTCTTGCCAAGTTTTTTTGCCGAGTCCCGAGTCTGACTCCCGAGTCAAACTTTTCGAGTCCGATTTTTACTACTATGCTATCAAGAATAGCGATTTCGATACTTGCAATTAAAAATGAGGGAAAGAGGTTAAGAAGGTTTTTATGCTACCAAAGGACAAAAGTCTCTAGAGACGATGATCGCTGACTACTTTCAACGATTCTCTGAATCGCTCTCTAGTGGAGTGACTTTGGGAGTCGCACATTAGGCGAGTGACTCTTGGGGTCGCGCGCTAGATGGAGCGAGGCCCGAGTTCGCTCGCTGGCAACAACGACGCTTGGAGTCGCTCACTAAGACGAGCGACTCTCAGATTTTGAAAGCTATCGAGCGAGGATGGGCAGGGAGATTTTACGAAGTTAAGTGACCGATGAGAGAGCTTTTCTAAGGTTTTTTTAAGGTTCGCTCCACTAATAAAGAAAACTGAGGTTTGCTTGAAATGGAGGAAAGACTATAGTTTGCCTTAAGATTTAACACCAAAAAATATGGCAGTCTAATATTTCAATAACAGCAAACAAAATATTATAAACAACCCTTTGCCAAGGATTTACAACCGTCTGTAGTAAATGCAGGATACACAAGGAAAATGACAGCTACTGTTGTATACTACTACGGCTGTTCTTACCGTTTCTTTTGCTCCTCTTCTACTCTGCACAACAAAATGCCAACCAAAGCAATATATATAGCTGGGCTTCAATATGAGGTGGGAAAACTTCCAACTACCCACATGCAAGAATTAACAATGACGTCAAATCACCTATAGGCAGGAAAACTCTTTAAACCATCGCACGTTGGAAATAACTGCAATGTCAAATCACGTGAAGGCGAGAAAGAAACCTTTATCGTTGTTTAATCATGTGATTCCAGGAATTGCTCCTTTCCTGAGCAACTCCCAGGATCACTGTGGGGAGAAAGCGATCTCCGAAATCGCTCCTTTGCTTGAACGAATCCCAGGATCGCTGTAGGGAGTCAGTGATTCTCGGACTCATTGCTTGTTCGAGCAATCGTGATCAGGTTTATTTTCAACACCCTCCTTTAAACCTAATTTTCCAAGGGTTTTGACACCCAACCTTTCACACAATTTGCTGAAGTCCTCCTCCTTCAAAGGCTTGGTGAAAATGTCAGTTACCTACTCCTTGGATCTGCAAAATAGTAGCTCGATGTGCTTCATCCAGCCATGAAACACTGGATCCTTCGACAATGCTATGGTATAATTATTGTCACAAAACACGGTTGTCGTCCCTTCTAATGGATGGTTTAGTTCACCCAAAACCCTCCGTAGCCATACTTCCTGACATGCAGCTGATGTGGCGGTGAAATACTCTGCCTTGACAGTGGACAACGCAACAATCGGTTGCTTCTTGGACGACCATGACACTAACCCGATCCGATATGGAAAGCATACCTAGAAGTGCTCTTTCGATCATCAGTGCTACCAGCCCAGTCGCTATTTATGTAGCCTACTAGTTCCAGCTGGTCTCGTATGACATTGAAAATGCCATGGTTTCGCATCTTGTTGACATAGCGCAAGATCCACTTGTCTGCTTGCCAATGCGTGTCCTTCAGAGTCTCCATAAATCAACTGATCAAGCTCACTCTGAACATCAAATCTAGTCGAGTTGCAGTTAAATACATGAGACTGCCAACTAGCTACTTAAACAGAGCTGGATCAACATTCCTACTGGAATCCAACTTGCTCAGCTTCAGACCTGTGGCAACAGGTGTGATGGTAGGTTTGTTGTCCTCCATCTTGAATAACTTCATAACATCCTTCGCATACTTACCCTGAGAAATGAAGATGCCATTTGCTAATTGTTCAAATTTGATGCCGAGAAAATACTTCATCAGCCCTAAATCAGTCATCTCAAACTCCTTCTTCATGGTTGTTTGGAACTGGTCAAACAACACATCATTGTTGCTAGTATAAATCAGATCGTCCACATACAGGCAGATGATTATCATCTCCCCTGCAGCATTTGTCTTCAGGTACAGGGTGTGCTCATATGGGCATTTAACAAACCAATTCTTTTGAAAGTAGTCGTTAATCTGGGTATACTATGCCATGGGTGTCTGCTTCAACCCATACAAGCCCTTCTTAAGCTTTAGAACCTTGCCCTCTTGTCCTTGCAACTCATAGCCTGGTGGCTGGTCTATGTAGACCTCCTCTTCCAACACACCGTTGAGGAAGGTTGACTTGACGTCCATCTGGTAAAGACTCCAGCCCTTCTGAGCTGTCAATGCCAGGATCATCTTGACTGTGTTAAGTCAAACTACAGGCACATACCTCATGGTAGTCAATGCCTAACTTTTGCTTGTAGACTTTCACCACCAATTTGGCCTTATGCCTGTCCACTTCTCCTTGGGCATTGAACTTTATTTTGTATACCCATTTGACCCCAATGGTCTTCTTCCCTACTGGGAGATCAGCTAGATGCCATGTCTCATTCTTCTCAATGGCTTCTCTCCTCATCCATCACCTTCATCCACTTCTAATTTTGACTTGCATCTTCAAATGAAACTGAATCACACTCAGTAAAGAATGCAAATTTAGAGTGTTCCTCGTCTTCATGATTTTGGGTTACCTCATAGATGTCTTGCAAGCTTCTCGTCTTTGCGGGTGTCCTTAAGTTGGGAATCCTGCTTGCAAGTGGAGGCAACCGATATGGTGAGGTTGTGATCCTACTGGCACCACCACTGTTGCTTGAGGCTACAGGTGGCTGCACAGTATTCTCTTCCAAGTCCACAGACTCAATAACTGTTGGCTCAAGCTAGCCAGTCTTCGATTTCGAGCTCCAAGTTTCATCCTCGAGGAACTTCACATCTCGACTGATGACAAGCTTCTTCGTCACAAGATTATACAAATGATATGCCTTCACCTACTAACTGTACCCTATGAAGATGCACTTCTCCGCCTTGTCATCCAACTTCTACCTCTTTTCTTTTGGAACGTGTGCATATGCTATGCATTGAAAAACTCTCAAGTGATCCACTTTGGGCTTCTGATTGCTCCAAGCCTCTTGAGGGATCTTGTCCTTCACACTTTTGGTGGGACATTTTTTCAACAGATAGATTGCACAGGTTACAGCTTCTGCCCAGAACACGTGTGGAAAATCCTTCGATTTTAGCATACTCTGTGCCATCTCTATGATGTTATGTTCTTCCTCTCAGCTACGTCATTCTGATGCAGTGTGTATCTTGTAGTAAGCTGCTTTTGAACTCCATTTACCTTGCAAAAATCTTGGAATTCATTGGAGATGTATTCACCTTCGTCGTCTGTACTGAGGGTTTTCACCTGGTAGCCACTATGTTTCTCCACTAGAGCCTTGAACTCCCTGAACTTGTCGAAAGCCTCTGATTTTTGCTTGATGGGATATACCCATGTCTTGGCTGAAGTCATCAATGAAGGTCAGGAAGTATTTTTTACTGACAAATGTGTTGGTCTGCATCGGACAATAGATGTTTGAGTGCACTAGCTCCAATGGCTGTGAAGCTCTCCAAGATTGCCTTAAAGGGAATGAATCCCTATGCTGCTTGCCGACTAAGCAACCCTCATAGATCTGATTCGGTTGCTCAATAAGGGGTAAACCCTTCACCATTTTCTTCTTGTGTAGCAAGTCAGGCCACTGAAACTCAGGTGACCGAACTTGAGATGCCATAGCCAGGGAGCATCCTTCATGACTACATTCAGAGACATTAGTGATTCATTATGAATCTGCAGCAAAAACATTTTGTTTTTCGTCCTGGACATAGTTGCAATCTGACCATGTTCTCTGTCTCTGATGGTGCAGACATCGTCCTTGAACTGAACAATGTTCCCCTTCTGCACAAGTTGTCCAACACTCAGCAAGTTGTGCTTCATACCAGGCACGTAGTAGACGTCACAAATCTGCTTCCTTTCGTTGTGCTTGGTGTGAATGAGTATTTTTCCTTTGCCCTTAATAGGAACCTTGTTGTAGGAATTAAGCAAACCGAATTTGCTCTCCATCCAAGCATTGCTTCGAATCGCTCACAGCGATGAGTGAGAGCGAGCGTCGATCTAAAAATTAGCGACCGCAGGATCTAGAACTAATAACTTTCAAGAAGACACCGATCGCTATCAACAAACACGATTTTGGGACTTTGCAATCAAAAATGAGCGATGGAGGTCAACTTGACTTGTACGGCGATCGCTATCAAGAATAGCAATTTCGAGACTTGCAATTAAAAATGATCGAAAGAGGTTAAGAAGATTTTTATGCTGCCAAAGGAAGAAAGTCGCTAGAGACGGCGATCACTGACTACTTTCAACGATTCGCAGAATCGCTCTCTAGCAGAGCGACTTCGGGAGTCGCACATTGGGCGAGCGACTCTTTGGGTCACTCGCTAGATGGAGCGAGGCCCGAGTTCGCTTGCTGGCAACAATGACGCTTGAAGGCTCGCTAGGACGAGCGACTCTCGAAATTTGAAAGTTGTCGAGCAAGGATGGGCAGGGAGATTTTGCGGAGTTAAGTGATCGATGCGAGAGTTTTTCTAAGGTTCGCTCTAGTAATAAATGTTAGGTTGTGGAGTCTGATCTCGGTTAAATATGGAAAAAACAGTTTTTCTCTCTGTTTGATAACTAGTTGAATTATGCATGGAAACTTTCTAAACTGGAAAAAATCAATCCAAAATAATCCATAATTGATGGGTCTATCCTTGATGTCTAATTCCAAGATAGAATCTATAAAATTAATGGTTGCATAGAAATCAGTCTGATTTTTTTGGGTGTGATTTTTTGGGTTAATTATAACATGCTTGTTTTTTAGAATGCATGTAACTGGATTTCTCTATTTATGTAATACCTCCGATAGAGAGGATTGTATCTTGTTTATGGGAAAGGCATAGGATTTTGCATCTCATTTAGAGAGATCAGGATGCTTGGTGTAGAGCTTGATGCAAGGGTGTTTGCATGTGCATCTCATGTAGAGAGATCAGGAAGCTTGGTGTAGAGCTTGATGCAAGGGTGTTTGCATGTGCATCTCATGTAGAGAGATCAAGAAGCTTGGTGTAGAGTTTGATGCAAGGGTGTTTGCATGTTGAATTATTGTTAGAGTAATTTTGTGGAGATGCTGGTGTTTTGAAGAGGAATTTGCAACTGGTTGTGTTGCAGGATTACTCCCTTCAGAGATTGTATTGGTGTTAATACAAAGGACTGGTGTTGGGTGAACCACGTTATATGCTTTGTTTTATCTTGTCTTGCATGTTTATGTTCGTCTTCTGTGATGGTAATAGTTTCTGTTGTTACTTATTAATTTGTTTGCTTCAAGAATCTCTGCATGTTTATATAGTGAATCTTAACAATAAAGAAAACTAAGGTTTACTTGAAATGGAGGAAAGACTGTAGTTTGCCTTAAGATTTAACACCAAGAAAGATGGCAGTCTAATATTTCAATAACAGCAAACAAAATATTACAAAAAATCCTTTGCCGAGGAGTTAGAACCGTTTGCAGTAAATGTAGGATACACAAGGAAAATGACAGTTGTTGTTGTATACTACTGTGGCTGTTCTTACCGCTTATTCTGCTCCTCTTCTACTCTACACTACAAAATGCTAGCCAAAACAATATATATAGTTGGGCTTCAAGATGAAGCGGGAAAACTTCCAACTACCCACATGCAGGAATTAACAACAACGTCAAATCACCTGCAGGCAGGAAAACTCTTTAAACCACCGCACGCTAAAAATAACTGTGACGTCAAATCACCTGCAGGTGAGAAAGAAACCTTTATCGTTGTTTTAATCACGCGATTTCGAGAATTGCTCCCTTCCTGAGCGACTTCCAAGATCGTTGTGAGGAGCGAGCGATTCTCGGAATCGCTCCTCACTCGAGCGACTCCCAAGATTGCTACAAGGAACCGACGATTCCCTAACTCGCTGCTTGTTCGAGTGATCGTGATCAGGTTTATTTTCAACAATGACCCCTATTCAACTTCGTTGTTGTCCTTGTATAAAATGAACCATGGGTCGAGATTTACACTGCCCCATCACATGTGATATAACCCCTATTTCACTTCTTTATTATCAAGATTTGCACTGTGGTCACATGTGAGACTACTACCTTTGTAAACAAGTATGCATCAAATATAAAACTACTACCTTTATAAACAAAAGTGTTTTAAAATTTAAACCTAAATTTTGTAGAAAAACTTTTTATACTCATATTCCTTATGGAATGGTTGCTTCGAAAGACTTTCACCTCACATTCTTCTTAGAGAAAAGATGGCAGACTTCCTTAATGATAATTGATGACAGAAGTCAAGGAATCTTTCTTTTCCAAGACTATTAAAACCATGCATGTGTTTGTTGTGGCAGAAGCTTGACTTTCACTGAGCACTATTAAGTATAAGTCTTTGACAAAGTTATGAATGATTGCTTCAAAAAGACTTTCCACCTCTCCACATTCTTAGAGAATAGATGGCAGACGTCTTTAATGATAATTGATGACAGACCTCAACGAATCTTTCTTTTGAAAGACTAATAAAAATAATGTATGTTATAGCCTCCATTATATCTTGTGTTTGTGGTGGCAGAAGTCTGACTTTCAGCATGTGAAAACAAAGATAAGTTTATTAATGGTTGTTTAAAAGAATGGGTTAATTGTTAATGATTGAGTATTTGCTGTTTGGTTTTGCCTTGATTAAATTCCCACTTCATCCTTATCTGAATTAAGGTACTTATGTGCTTCTTTAAATCATCAAAATAATAATAAAAAAAACACATGCCTGTAGTATCAACTTCGTATTTCAGTTCCTCTCCAGTCATGAGCATCTAGTTTATTGACAGCTATCTTTCATCATTGCAAAAGGCCAAAATAGTACTAGCAAACCAGTTCCTAAGCATTGGTTAATTGCCAGTGGGTGAGACGATGTCACACTAAATGCAATCCTTCTGTTAATAGGAAAACGAGCCAAGGATGAAAGAAGTGCATTAGGAAATAAATGTTATTTAAGAAAAAACCGAAAAAAACTCTTCAATGCCTTAAACACCAAAGACTAAAATATGGATGGACGTATACAAAGCATTGCCATTTCGGATGTGAATTGAGAACAACATGGTGAAAACTAGATAGTATTTTAGACTTATTTAAAAAAAAAAACATTTTAATTTAATAATTACATATTTTATTACTTATTATGAAAACCATAATGTATGCCTCAATAACATAATATCATTGTTTTCATGATGTCAAATGAAATTTTAATTTTTTATTTGTAATAAATTAAAAAAATAAATAACTAAAAAAAATATGGAAGAACTAGAATATATCCTTATCTCAAATTGCATGCAAAACAAAGAACTTTTAATTTATTTATATTTAATAATTTAAAAAATAAAAAAACAAAACATATAGAAGAACCCAAGTATATTTTTATCTCAAATTGTATGTAAAATCCTCTCCTTTAAATTCATTGTCTTTGTATCTTTTCTATTATTCTTAAATTTTTTTTTTTTTTTTTAAGTTGAAAACTTTATTTACAGTGCAAGAATCAAATTACAAAAGGTTAAAAACTTTATTGACAGGGCAAGAATCAAATTACATTCATAGGTCTACCACTTTTGGCAAGCCCTAAAATCCAAATAAAACTTGGATTAGCATCTCCAAAAATAACAAAAAATTGAGTACCATCTAAAGAGCAGAGACTCTTAGCCTGATCCCACTTCTGCTTTATGTTGATCCAAAGTAACCTAGCAGGCTTGACAGTCCTGCAAACACTACTAGTGTTGTCCCAAAAGGGGCCAAAGAGTGCTGCAAGAGGTAGCAAAAAACCCAACCAATAACTATTCATCCTCCATTGACCCACAAGGCTCAGTGGACTCTAGACCTATCCTCATCCTTACATAAGTCTTTGTTGGCCAAACAAAGAACCATTTGGTTCACCTCCAACCATTCAAAAGTGTCCCTATCCTAATTAGAATTCAGCATGCATCCAACCGGACTTTCACTACCATGTTTAGCCAAAAATTCAGTCACTGCATTATTTTATCTATCAACATAGACCGGAATGGCATCCTCAAACTACTGCCATATGGACTTAATTTGGCTCACAATGTTTCTTATCCTCCAGGCCTTTGGTCTGAAATTTCTAATAACATCCAGAAGCCCCACCATAATTTGTGAGTCGAACTCAACTATGATCTTTCTAACCCCATTCTCCCAAGCATTGAGAGAACCTTATCTGATAGCCAACCCTTCAACTTCATTGTTAGTAGCCCTTCCAAGACCCTCCAACTCCCAATGAAGGATCTTCCCCTTGAAATCTCTTCTGAGAAAACCAATGCCTGCAACCCCTAGGTTATCCTTAGTTGCACCATCAGAATTGATCTTTTCCCAACCCAGGGGAGGGGGTTGCCATGATCCCAACTTCTGTGACTTGGGAGTCAACTCATTCTCCTAGGTTTTTTGGTCCCTAAGGTGAGCTCTAACAGTTTCAAAAACCTTGGTAACAATTTTATGCCAAACCAGCTCCATTGGACTGAACTCCTCTCTAAAAATTTTAGAATTTCTTTCCAGCCAAATGTGCCACCAAATGAAACTCGGGCCTAGGGACCAACCTAGCTGAATGGAGATATTCTTGAACTTTCTTCATTTCTAGATCTCCCAGATATTAGCAAGAGTCACCTAAAATTTTAGGTGAGCCTTAAAGAGGTCTAACCACCTTTTCCACAACTCTCTAGCGAATTCACACTAGAAAAGCAGATGATCAAGCATCTCCTCTTAGGAATTACACATGATGCAATTGGAGGGGCCATAAAAACCTCTCTTCATAAGGTTATCATAGGTGAGACAACTCCTATGCATCACTTCCCAAGCAAAGAAATTTATTTTAGGCCAGCCCTTAGCCACCCAAACTCTATCCCAAGGGGCATCCCATAGGATCAACGAAGGAGGGAGCAAAGCATTATAACCATCATGGACAATGAAGACACCTAGACTGCCAAGGCCCTAGGTGATCCTATCCTCTTCCTCTTTCCCCGTAAGGCACCTCTACTTGAGGATCTTATCAATAAGAAGCTTTTGATGAAGAGGGACAGGAACAGGCCATTCTTCCAACCTCTTCCACTGAAAGAAAGAGAAATCTCCAATCTGCCTGGAAGTAATGTAGGAAGCCATCTTAATCCATCCTCTACCTTTGAGGCTTTGTTGCAAGGGCTACAACTCAGGGAACTCATATATTAAGGGGGGATGTTGGTCCCAAGAATCAGTCCAAAATTTAGCTTTGTCTCCTTTACCCACTTTCCAAAAAAGTCTAGATTTAACCAATTGTTTGCCAGCTTTCAAGACCTTCCAAATAATGGAGCCAAGGCCCCTCAGAGGAGTGCGGCCAGCTTCTTGATGGGGGATAGAACCCAAATACTTACTAGTGATGACTTTGTTGAAGAAAGCCTCCTAGTTGGAGATCCATCTCCAATAGAGCTTCCTGACAAGAGCTTGATTGTTTAAAGTTGCTTTACAAAAACCAAGACCCCCTCGAGCTTTAGGTTGACATATTTTATCCCAACTAACAAGAGCCCACTTCTTACCCATCCTTGGGCCATCCCACAAAAAAATTCTCATAAGCGAATCCAACTCTCTGAGGACTCTCATAGGGGCAGCTAGGATGGAGAATTTATAAATAAGCATGGCTTGGATCATCGATTGGATGAGAGCCATTCTTCCTCCGAAAGTAAGCCAATGGTGAGTCCAATGATTAACTTTAGCAACGATTCTATCCATTAAAGCTTTCCAATCAGCCACCCTTAGACTCTTGAAATGAAGGGGAATCCCCAGGTAATCAAGCGGAAGGGTGCCCTGGGCAAAGCTCAAAATGGATAGAATATGATCTTGGATTCTTCTATTCGTATTGAAGAAAACAACCTTGGATTTGGCCGCATTCACCTGCTGGCCAGTAGCATCCATGTAGGTTTTTAAGATGGCTTTGAGCGTTCTAGCCTCTCGAATGCTAGCTTCCCCAAAGAGACCTGTATCATCAACAAATTGAAGGTGAGTTAGCATCTCCTCACCCAGTTGCACACCTACCAAAAGTCCTTGTTGCTTATTTCTCTAGAGGAATCTGCCCAATCCTTCTGCTAGAATAATAAAAAGAAATGAGGAAAGAGGGTCTCCTTGATGAATACCCTTGGAAGCATGGAAAGGGGCCGAGGGGGAGCCATTGATGAGAATAGAGAAGGAAACCATCGAGACACAACTCATGATCCACTCTCTCCACTCTTGAGAGAAGCTAAATTTCTCAAGCATTTGATCCAAAAATTGCTAAGGGACTCTATCATAAGCCTTAGACATGTCTAGTTTAATAAACATGCCTCTTCGACCAGAATGTTGCATTGAGTGGATAGCCTCCTAGGCTAGAATAACCCCATCTAAAATTTGATGCCCCTCCACAAATCCTCCTTGTTCCTAGGAGATTATGTTGTCCATAATCTTCTTAAGCCTTTCAACCATCAACTTAGTGATTATCTTGTAGGTCACATTGTAGAGAGCAATCAGGCAAAAATCTCCAAGGTTGGAGGCTTGTCCCACTTTAGGAATCAAAGCGAGGAAAGTATGGTTCAAAGCCCAAAGCATAGTTCTGTTTGAACGAGATTCTTCAACAGCCTTGGTTAAATCCTCACCTATGACATCCTAGAAAGCCTTAAAGAATTCAATTGGAAAACCATCGGGCCTTGGAGATTTCCCTGATTTCATGCTGAAAACTATGCTCCTCACCTCATCTTTATCCACCGGACTGAAAAGGGCTTGGTTTTGCTTGGCTGAAATAATCTAGGGGATACATTTAAGTATCTCTTGTTGTGCTGCAAGATTAGGGAGAGCAAGGGTAGTAAAAATATTTTCAAAGAAATTATTTGTTGCTTGTTGCATACCTGGTATGGTGTCCATCACCTGACCATTGGAGTCCTAAAGGTAAGGCAAAGAATTCCTTTGTCTACTTGTCGAGGTGGAGTGATGGAAGAAACTCATGTTTCGATCCCCCTCCAACAACCAAGCGGTTCTCGCTCTTTGTTTCCAATAGATTTCCTCCTGATTGTCTATGGACTCTAATTCTTTTTTGACCAGTTCATCTTCATATTTTAGGTCCTCGATGATTGATCCAGTCCTAAAGTGGGTGGCCAACTCCTCCATCTTTGCCAACAAAGGAACCTTTTGGGACTGAAAATCAGATTTGCTACTTCTTTTCCAAAATTTGAGATGAGATTTGACATGATGGATTTGTTTGGAAAAAATATACATAGCTCTCCCATGGGAAGGGCGACCCTCCTCCCACCAGAAGGGGATTTTTCCTTCAGATCCTCCTTTTCCAACCAAAAATTCTCAAAACGAAAAGGTCTAGGGGGATTGTGGCCCAACTTCCATTCCAAAAGAATTAAAAAGTGATCAGAGTCAGTGCGATTAAGAATCTCCATCCTAAAAGACCAACGAAGAAAGGCCTCTTCAGAAACCAAAAATCTATCAAGCATGACTTTCCTACTTGTCGACCCTACTTGTTTGTTTGTCCACGTATACGGAGACCCCGCATGTTGGACATCAATTAAATTGAGTTGGTTGATTTTGGACATCATAAATCTATCCCCTTGGTCCAAAGAAGGATTTCCCCCTTCCTGATCCCTGAGAGCAAGTTTAGCATTGAAATCCCCTGCCACTATCCAATTCACTTCCTCTTTTCCGGTTCTACTAGCTTGTAAAACTGACCATTGGTGATGTTGCTCCACAAAATTCATAGCACCGTAGAAATTGGAAACCAACAAAAGCTCCCCAGAGTTCTTGCTCTTGAAGAGAGAAGTGAGGATACCCCGACCAACAAAGTGATCTAAAGTCATCTAGAGAAGAGGATTCCATAAAGTCACCACTCCCCCTGAAGCCCCTTGGGATCCAACCACCATGTGCTCAACCTGTCTCCAAATTTTCTTAACAATGTTATCCATCCTCTGAATGGAAGCTTTAGTCTCTTGAAGGAGAATAAAGTCAGAATGGTGATTTTTAATTAAACTCTGAACAACAATTTGATGAGGTTTGTTGTTTAGACCTCTTATATTCCAAGATTGGACAATCATTGGGAACCAAGATTCTAGTAAGTGTCAATCTGCTTGACCTTTCTCTGGTTAACTAGCTGGTCTCCCTCATTAGCCAGCTTCTCCTGGTTTGATTTTCTTCCTACACTCTTGGCTTGAGAGTTTTTTAACCTTTTCTCCACTTGTTGGATCCCAAGGTCAGGTTTCCCTCTATCCTTATCTCTATATTTCATTGAAACATCACTATCCACCACAACCATTGCAAGGGTTTGGTTCTCTGGATCTATCAGTGCTAAGTGATAAACCTTCAAATCTGAATGCAAAGAAACATGATGGGCAGTTTCCTCAACCCTTACAGGGGGAAGGTTATCCTTCTGAGGTTCATCCATTATGGTGGTCTCCTCCTCCATATCCAGTAGAGAGTTAAGAATTTCATACCTGTTGAGATTTCTCTCTATCGACTGGTTGGAGCATGTTGTCTTGCTCTTTTTCTTCTTCTTTCTCTTTGGAGCTTCAAAACCCTCCTCAAGGGGATTAACATTCGAGGTTGTGGGTTGATCCTCTACTTTCTTCTCAACAAACTTGCTATTGGTGATGGTTTCCTTTGGAGGGATGGGGCTCTTCGTGATGCCCTCTAGGCAAAAGTGGGCCAGATGACCGTGTTTGTGGCAGATCCTACACCGGAATGGGATTGCCTCATAGTCCACCTGTTGGATCCATGATAAGTCCCCCATGTTAATTTCTATTTCAGCTAGGAGAGGTTGGTTGAGATCCATCTCCACATAGATCCAGGCATAAACAATAGAGTCTCCCCTCATCGTGTCCCTGGAAACTCCTAAATAGCGCCCCAAGAAGTTGCCCAATTTCTCAAAAATCGGTTCACACCAGTATTCCATGGGCAAGGCATAAAGACGAACCCAAACAACCACCGTAGAGGGCTCCATCCGAGGGTCAAATCCCAGCTTCCAAGGCTGAACAAAAAGGCTCGCAACACCATATGTTCTCCTCCCTGACTCAAAGGCTTTGTCTCTATCTGCTTGAGAAGAAAAACTCACTATATAATAGCCATTGCTAATGAGAGAGATTGAGGTGTCCCCAAGGGGCTCCCAATTTTTTGGATCCAAGAGGACATAAATCCTAAAGATGATCTTATGCCAATGAACTTACAAATTAGGTCATGATTACTTCTGTAGAGAATGTTATCCACCACCAGGGCTTGATCTATCACCAGTTTAGGATGGAGGGCCGCCTAGGGGAGGCAACCATTAACCCTTGCTTGGAAAGATTGCTTCTCTAGCTTCTTGACCATTGCAAAGAAGATAGAATGAAGGGTTGAGTCTCTAAACAAGATGTCCTCCATGTCTTGTTTCCCTTTAACCATATCTGCAAACGATCTCTTAGGGGAGGGGGGCCAAGGAGGGGGCCCAGAAGGGCCCTCATCGGCAGCCATAGGCCACTCCACAGCCTACACACAACACTTCGCCCGAAGGGGATACCTACAAAACTAAAAAACCCTAGGCACCAAGGCAAAACCAGCTCCACTCCAGATCCACAATTTTGGATATATTGCTCCTTAGGTAGCTAAGATTTTTTTAATTAGAATAAAGGTTTAGGTTCCTCTAATTCATTAGAAATTAGATTTCTTATAAATAAAAATCTTATGATAGGTGGTAAATTTAATACAACTCAAAATTCATTACAAATACTAAAAAAATACCATATAAAATCAAACATGTTTATTAATTAAAGCTTGAAAAATAAGGCAACATTATGGAATGCTATAGTTCTCCTTTAAAAACAATAATAATCATATAATTATATTTTACATGGTATAAGATGTCTATTTGAAATATGTAAATAAAGATGTTTATAATAATAATAATAATTTGTCTATAGAGAAGTAAATGGTGTGGTCGACTGGCTAGCCAACTGGAGAGTTCTTGAGAGGCAGATGAAATATGGATACCGCTAGATGGGATACATCTAGATGTCCTTCATTTAGTGGTAAAGGCAGGAGGATATTTATAAATTCAAGCCAAGAGATGAAAGTTCCTATATTTAGAATGTCTATAATAAAATATTTTTTGGAGATTTGTGTAATTGCATGTTGCGAGGCCATTTCCTTTGGATCTTCGTGATTTGTCAACTTGTAGCTATAAGAATTATGAGAGATTTATCTTATAAAGGTTATGTTTTTTTAAGATTTGTGTATGTGGATGGATCCATTTTCTAGAGTTCTATGGATTTGTTTGTTGAGGGCTCCTTTTCTGAAGAGCTATGGACTTGTCAATAAGCTCCATATTTTGGAGATCCATGGGCTAGCCTATTGAAGGATCAATGCTCAGAATGTTTTTAGACCTATCTATTGAGGGATTCATTCTCTAGAGATGTGTGGACTTGTGACTTTCTAGAATCATTATGAGCCCCTGTGAGAGAAAGGTTTCATTTTTTGGAGATCTATGGATATGTCTACTTAGAGTTCTATTTTTTGAAGATCTATGGATTTATGTGTAAAGCAATCCATTTTTTGAAGATTCATGGACTTGGCTATCGAGGGTTCCATCTTCTGGAGCTTATGATTATAATGAGAGCAAAGAATGGTGCATGTTTTTACACCAAGAATAAATTGAAGATAATTAATACTAAAGTTTTGGGAGTTTTGATGTAGCTTAAATAAAAAAAAAATAGATATGGGATGTTGTAAGAATGTATATGAAGATTTGTAAAATAGTTCAAGCCCTTTCAAAAACCTAATTTTACCAATAAAAAAATAACAATAATAATGATTTAACACATTATTATATAATTAGATTTTCTATTAAATAAATGTATTAATTATATATTTATTATGTTATTTTTTATTAATTATTAAAAATTAATTTATAATAGGAATAAAAAAACTTATTTACATATCATTCATCTATGTTAGGTCTCTAATCTTGTTAAAATTTGAACTTAATATTTTTTTAGAAAAGATTTTTTTCAAGAATTTGGTTCAAAACATACAATATTAAGGTTCATCTATAAATTGAAACCTTGGTTTGCAAATAAAAATATTCTTAATTGATTGTCCAAATCTAATAAATTTTATCTGTTGTATTATAACTTGCAAGATTGGAATAGACCTCACCTGTATCATAATAAGTTCACAAACCATATACTAGTATTTAATAGTTATTTTTTTAGGAAGATTTGATAACAATTTTTCACATTCAAAATCTAAATATTTAATTATTTAACCTTGTAACATTTGATTATTATTTGTATAAATCTAATAAAAATATTAAAGTACTTTTTATTTATATATCAAATTATTTACAAGTAGCATTATGTGTATTGTTTTTTCAACTTCTATCAAAATGAGTAAATATGAAATGGAGATCACCAAGTGAATTAAATCATTAAATTTATAGTGAATTATTTAAAATATTAAAAATAATTTATAAAGAAATGCAGGAAATGAAACTATTAATAATGATTTCTTTAAATGAACAAAAATTTTAATCAACATTTAATTAATAAATAATAAGACTTTGTCATATTAATTGTTTGGATATTAAAGTAAACATTATATAAATAAAGTTAATGTTATATAAAAAAAAAAAAAAATTATCTTTTATATTTTATATTAATCAATTTTAATCATAAATAAATTAAAAAATCATATGAAATATATATAATCATTTTTTACATCATGTTTCCTAGTATAATTATAAATCTTAAAGGTATAAAAATGTATAAAACATGGGAAGAAATTATGAATGGATAAAGGTAAGGCAAAATTTTCCCAAAAATAACTCATCTTTCAGGAGTAATATCTTTGCATAGAGTTGCCCAATTTAGACAATTCTTGCATCATTTTATACAAAATTTAAAGAGCTTTAAAATGAGTGGTCATATAAAATAATCCAAGCAGTATTGAGGGAGCTACTACCATGTGAGCACAGTCATCCAAAACAAGGGTAGTTTTAGGGTATTTTTTTTTCTAGAAATATCTCATCTTTCAAGAGTTATATCTTTGCAAAGAATTGTATGATTTAGATGATTCATAAACCAATTTATGCAAAATTTGAAGAGCTTTAAATTAGTTATATGAAGGAATTTGAGCACTATTGAGGAGATAAAACTATGTGAAGTCATCCATCCTAAACAAGGGCAATGGTGATTTTTCAAGTCGTAGGGAATGAAATTATAAATATTTATTGGCCAAGGTTCGAATGATGGGAGGAGCAATGGAGGGTTGGGGTATCCAAGAGGTGGGACATTCTATTTGGGTATAGAATTTTTTAGCTATATTTCATTTATCCCTTCATTATATTAGAAGTTTTGCATGCAGATTATTATAGGTTTATTTTCAAATAATATAATTGTTATAGGATATACTGGTAAATTTTAGTCAGTATCGAGTTATACTTTCCTTCCCATGGACTGATTTTCAGCTAAATTCTTAAATTAACCCTAGTAATAGAGGTTAGGGAGGACCTCATAGATCAATGATCCGCATTACTTAAAGATAAAGCAATCATTGGTAAATATAATGGGTCTTGGCCAAGGGCTTTGGCTCTAAGAAAATTGATTGATAGGAGATGGAAGTGTCCAAAAGTGAGTCTATCATTTATTCCCAAAGGTTTTTTCTAGTCATTTTCTATTCTAAAAAGGAAAGAGATAAAATCTTAAATGGGGTTCCTTGGTCTATGGGAAGAACAAGACTCTTCCTTACCCATTGGTATGAAGGCTTTACACCTGAAAATGTAAATCTATCCTTAGTACCATTCTAGATCAGGATGTATGCCTAGATATTGGTCATGATTGATATCAATAAACCTTTACTATAATTAATCATTCTTGAGTATGGGGGTAAGTTGTGGACTCAAAAAATGGATTATGAAAACATATATTTCATATGTAGAGGGTGTCATGAGATGGGGCATATTGAGAGATCATACCCTAAGAAGAGTCCAACATAAACATGTGTAGAAAACCACAAGAAAAACTTATAAATGGATATGGATGAAGATGGTTTTCAACTTCCAATAAATAGGTCTAGATAGATGAAAGTAAGTAAATAGTGGAGATCAGTAAGGATATTGGAATAAATACTAATTTTTTTTAGGCTTTATCCAATGAAGAGAAAGCATATTAGAACTTAGAGGACATGGTATAATAGGATCATAATATTAATAAGGAACCATCTACCCAGTATGATCCCTATTTAGGGATGAACTTTCTTGTTGAACCTAAGGAATGTTCCTCATTAGATTTTGAAGACTTTGTTAAAGTACCATGCATTATTCGGGAGAAGAAAAGTGGTAGATAAAATGTACTGTTAGATGTTTATACCACTACCATTAAGGAAAAAGTAAAAAATAAGCAAAATAAGTCAAACTTCCTTAGCAAAGCTAAGAGAGGATAAATCTAATGAAAATAAAATTTGTAAAAAAGTATTGAGAAATAGAATAATAAAACCTACTCTCGATACTGATAAGGCAAAAAAAATGAAAACCTTCAAATTACCAAGCGATATCTAGAGAAGAAAGAACAAACATAGATAAAGGAACATAATCTAAGTTGGTTGAACTTCTCTATACCGAACAACAAAATGATATTGGTAATTCCCAAAATGGGATAATAGCCCTAAATAATACATGATTACCATCTCATAGAATACAAAGGGTTCTAATGTCCCCTCAAAGCAGACGTGAATCAAGGACCTCTATTTAAGTAATAAGCCTTATAATATTTGTATCCAAGAAACTAAAATGATAAAGGAAGAAGTTTCAAAAATTATGAAAGCAATATGGACAAGAGGTGAATGAGATGTTATGGATTCGAAAGGAATGTTAGGGGTACTTCTAACATGTTGGAATCCAATTAGAACCTCCTGTGAAATCATTCATAAAACTAGGTGTTAGGTAGCATCATTAGTCACATGCTACTTTGCAGATAATTGTTTCATCATTATCAATGCCTATGGACCTACAACTTAGTCAGGCATATCAGAAGTATAAAATGGATTGAATCCTTTATGAGAAGTAAATACCAATAAACCTTATTCATGAGCATAGAATATTTACTTCAAGACTAATTTAATTAGTTGCTCTCTTCCTAGATCCAATTGTGAAACCATGGATGAGATTACTTCAATATAAATATGGTGATAGGATTTCAAACATTATGTACAAGGATTAGGAAAAAATATACAAATGGAAAAAATACTTTTTTATAAGTATACCAAAGATTGTTGCTAGGAGGCAGTTGAGAAAAAAGATAACAAGTTGATTTGGGAGCCAAGGAAAAGTTGATTTGGGAGTTGAATAGCTCATGGGAATACACAACAAGAAGTAGATATAATGTAAAGCACCAAAAATTTAAGAATACCACAAGAATATGAAGTGATGTTTGGGATAGCCTAAGCATACCAAAAGTCAAAATGTTTGTATGGCTAGTAGGTCATAGCAAAATTTTATCCTATGATAATCTAATGAAGAGGGGTTGCCATGGCCCCTCACAATGTGTTCTATATAAAAAGGAAGATGAAAGTATAGACCATCTGATGGGGAGCCAATTTTAATTAACACAGAAAAGACGCAATTTTATTTCGAAGCATGGAAAGCTTTACAATTCGTAACTATGGAAGATTACACAGTACAGAAAATGCCCAAAAGAAGCTGCAGCCTTCGTCTCTCTAGCCTCCGCAATCCTTCAAAAAATTCCTTTTTATCATCATAGGATCTTGCTGCAACCGCCGTTCGCAACCGTCCCTGTAACCGCTGCAACGGTTCCCTGGAACTGCCTTAACGACTTCTGGAACTGCCAACTGTCGTTTTGCAATAGTCCGCGAAAAAGTAACATGTCACATTTTCGTGACACCTCTGCATCTCGCTCTTCTCTCTCCTAGCCGGGTCGCGAAAATGCGACACTTTTTTCTCCATGTCCATCCGTCGCGATATCGCGACACTTTTTCGGCTTTTGGCTTTGTTTGCCAATGTGTCGCGATATCGCGACACTTTTGGTTTGCTCCAACTTTGCTCTAAGTCCGTCGCGATATCGCGACACTTTTGGTTTGCTCCAACTTTGCTCTAAGTCCGTCGCGATATCGCGACACTTTTGGTTTGCTCCAACTTTGCTCTAAGTCTGTCGCGATATCGCGACAACACTTGCCATTTGCGCCCGTCGTTGTTTCTGAGTTGTCGCGATATCGCGACAACTTTTGTGTCGCGATATCGCGACACTTGCCATTTGTGCCCGTCGTTGGTTCTGAGTTGTCGCGATATCGTGACAACTTTGGTGTCACGATATCGCGACACTTGCGATTTGCGCCCGTCGTTGGTTCTGAGTTGTCGCGATATCGCGACAACTTTTGTGTCGCGATATCGCGACACTTGCGATTGCGCCCGCCATTGGTTCTGAGTTGTCGCGATATCACAACACTTGTGATTTGCGTCCACCATTATTCTAAGTTGTCGCGATATCGCGACAGCTTTTATGTCGCGATATCGCGACACATTCAACACTTAGACTATTTTTTCATACTTAGAACTTTTTTTGCTTGTTTCTTTTGTTTTTCTTTTTTTTTTGGTGATGCAAGATTGTTGTGCTGCTCCTGGATGCTCCTGCATCAGACACCCGGGGTAGATTTTTAGAAGTGATCCTCACTTCTGGACGGTCAGAGGAAAACCCAGACGATCAACCTCTGATTTGGACAACCATGTGGCATCTTCGATAGGTCGGTTCTTCCACTTGACCAAATACTCCGAATATTGCCTGTTTCGGGTACTTCTGCCTTCGCGAGTGTCGAGTATGTCTTCAATTTCTTCTTTGTCTGGAGTGGATGCTGGAATGTTCCACAGATCCGGACTGGGTGGTTCGCTACAACTGCCTGCATGATATTCAACCAAGTCTAAAATATTGAAGATGGGTGAAATATTCATCTCACTCGGTAGATCTACTTCATAGGCATTGCCTGAATCTCGTTTACCTATGATCCGACATGGTCCAAACTTCTTCATTTTTAGCTTATTGTAGGTTTTGGTAGGAAAACGTTCCTTGCGCAAATGAACCATGACTTCATCTCCTATCTGGAATTCCTTGAAACGCCGCTTCTGATCTGCTCGGGCTTTGTAAGTAGCATTCATTTTATTGATATGCTGTTGTACTTCTTCATGCAAATTCTTCATGTGTGCTGCAAAGTCTTCAGCTTCAGCACTGCGCTTGTCACCCTTATCCATCGGCCTCAACTCGAAGCATTTCTCGGGTCGTTCCCATGTACTATCTCGGAATGGGGATTTACCAAGACTCATGATTGACAGAATTATTGTAAGCAAACTCTGCTCGTGGTAAAATCAGATCCCATCCCTTGGGTTTATCTCCTACCAGACATCGTAGAAGATTACCCAAACTTCTGTTGACTACTTCGGTCTGTCCATCAGTCTGTGGGTGGTACGCAGAACTGAATTTCAATTCTGTTTTCAGCTTCTTCCATAGGGTCCTCCAGAAATAACCCACAAATTTGGTATCTCTGTCCGAGACAATGCTTTGGGGTAGACCATGAAGGCGCACAACCTCCCTGAAAAACAAGCCTGCAATATGAACAACATCACTTGTCTTCTGACATGGAATAAAATGAGCCATCTTCGAAAACCTGTCAACAACAACAAAAATGGCGTCATTTCCACGTTGTGTCCTTGGCAAACCAAGAACAAAATCCATACTGATGTCCTCCCATGGTCTCTCTGGTACAGGCAATGGTTGGTACATTCCTGTATTCTGGCTGACTCCTTTTGCCATCTGGCACACTCTACAACCCTGCACAAATTTGGTCACATCCGGCTGCAACTGCGGCCAATGGTAATTCTCACTAACGAGAGCAATGGTCTTATCTCGACCAAAATGCCCTGCTAGTCCTCCGCTATGTTTCTCTTTGATCAAATTTTCCCTCATGGAACTGCGTGGAATGCACAACTGGTTCTGCCAAAACAACATCCCATCTTGGATCATAAAATCCAACCACTTAGTACGATCCACAGTAGTAGGAGACACACATGTCGTCCATGCCTCTACAAAATCTGGATCTGCTGGGTATAAACTCTTGAGTTCATCAAACCCAACAACCTGCACTCTCATTTCCATCAACAAATTATGCCTTCTACTCAAGGCATCTGCAACTCTATTAGATTTGCCACTTCTATGCTTCAGTACAAAGGTATAACTCTGCAGGAATTCAACCCACTTCAAATGTCGTTGGTTAAGTTTACCTTGACTATTTATATACTGCAAAGCTTGATGGTCAATATATAAAACAAACTCTTTGGTTAGCAAATAATGTCTCCATTTCTTAAGAGCCTGAATTATAGCATAGAATTCTTGATCATAAACAAAATATTTCTTGCGAGCATCATTCAATTTTTCACTAAAATATGCAACAGGTTTACCTTCTTGGCTCAATACGGCTCCAATGGCGCTGCCACTGGCATCACAGTCAACCTGAAACACTTTATTAAAATCTGGAAGTGCCAGAATGGGCTGTTCTATCACTTTCTTTTTCAATATGTCCATACTGGTACCTGCCTTGGCAGTCCACTTAAATTCTCTCTTATCCCCTCTCATAGTTTCTGTTAGGGGCGCACAAATACTGCTAAAGTCTCTAATAAATTTTTGATAGAAACTTGCAAGACCATGAAACGATCTTACCTCTGTTACATTTCGTGGGGCAGGCCATTCAATGATAGCCTTCACCTTTTCAGGATCCATTTTCAGACCCTCCTCTGAGATGACAAATCCCAGGTAAATCAACTCTTTCTGTACAAAACTGCACTTCTGTATATTAATTAATAACTGCTCCTCACGCAGTTTTTCAAAAACTGTTCGAACATGCATCAAATGCTCTTCTAATGTTTTACTAAAAATTAAAATATCATCCAAATAAACTATCACGAACTTTTCCAGGAAGTCATGCAATACCTCATTCATCAGCCTCATAAACGTACTGGGTGCATTAGTCAATCCAAATGGCATAACTAACCACTCATACAAACCCTCTCTAGTTTTAAAGGTTGTCTTCCATTCGTCACCCTCTCTAACACGTATCTGGTGATATCCGCTCTTCAAATCAATCTTAGTGAAGTATTTAGCTCCACTCAAGCAATCCATTATATCGTCCATTCTGGGTAATGGAAAGCGATATTTAATGGTAATTTTATTAATGGCTCGGGAATCAGTGCACATTTGCCATTCGCCATTCTTCTTTGGTGCAAGTATTGCTAGCACTGCACAAGGGCTCAAACTTGCTCGAATCAAACCCTTCCTCAACAATTCCTGAACTTGTCGGTTCAACTCTTCATTCTCTACAGGAGACATTCTATGGGCAGCCTTATTGGGTAAGCTAGATCCTGGCATTAAGTCAATCTGATGACTAATCTTCCTCATTGGCGGCAAACCCTCAGGCACATTGTCTGATATAATATCAAGAAATTCTGCTAACAGTTGTGTAACTTCTGCTGGAATGTCAGTAGTTTCTTTTCTCTTTACAGCAGGAATTAATGCATAACACATTGAATCCCTCTTTAGACCATCCAAAAATTTTTTGCCATCTACTAAACAAATTCTAGCATTATTGCATACCTTTTCCTCAACCTCCTTCAATGGCTTCAGTTTGTGGCGTACTCCGTCTTTTGTCAGGGAATAGGTATTTGCATGCCCATCATGCGCTGCACGTCTGTCAAATTGCCATGGTCTGCCCAAGAACAAATGGCAAGCATCCATCGACAAAATATCACACAGGACCTCATCCTGGTATCTTCCAATTTGAAACTTGACCAAGCATTGTTCACTGACCAATGCTCTATGGTCCTTCTGCAACCACGCAATCCGGTATGGATGCGGGTGTTGTCTTCTTTCTAGCTTTAACTTAGCTACCATTTCCTCAAAAACCAAATTATCTTGTACTACCATTATCAATAATAATATTACAGATTTTACTTGAACATTTGCACCTCGTGCGAAACAGGCTTTTTCGTTGATCTGGTTCCTTCTCTTCGTTCAACAAGGTTCTCCTTGTGATCATCACTTCTCCATGCTCTGCTTCTTCAGAGTGCTTAGATTCAACACCATCCTCAACAACCGCAGCTCTGGCATTACCTTCAGGCCTTCTGTTCGGTGTTTCTTGGTGTTTGGGACACTCATATGATCGATGCCCCTCTTCTCCGCAATTGAAACAGGTTCCACAAAATCTGCCTCTGCCATATCCACGTCCACCTCTACCTCGTCCCCTTTGATAATCATTGTTCTGATTACGGGGTCGGTAAGCATTCTCCTCCTTCTGTTCTTGGTGATTGTTGGTTTCACCAGTCTGCTTTTGGTCATCATATTTACCTCCACTGGTTCTTCCACCAGTTCTTCCACCACGACCTCTTCCTCTTTGCTTACTATCAAATCTACGGTTCAGTTTCTCTTCCACTTTCAGAGCAAACTGGTAAGCATCTTCAATGGTGCTCATTCGGACCAAACTCAATTCTTCTTGCACGTTGGTTCTTAACCCATTAATGTAATGGGCTACTCTCTCTTTATTTGCTTCTGTATGGCCGGTTCTGATAGAAATTTTAAAAAATTCCTCTGTATATTCTTTAACAGACTTGCTGGACTAGCGCAAACTCTGCATTTTTCTCAGCAGATCTAATTTGTAATCTGTCGAAATAAACTGCCGTTTCAGTTTTTCAACCATTCGATCCCACCTGGTGATCTTTTCTTTTCCTCTCCGATTTCTTTCCAGCTTGCACTCCTTTCCACCATATGCCAGCATGGCCTTTCAACTTTGTTCTAGCAAATTTAATTCGATTTGGATCTTCAACTTCCTCATATTCGAAATATTCCTCCATGTCATTAATCCAATCAATTAATTCTTCTGGATTTAAATTTCCAGAATATGTGGATACATCAATCTTCGGCCTTTTCCCAATTTGAGAAATAGCTTTAATCATTCGAGACTCTGCAGCACTCATCGCTTCTTCTTCTTCTTCAGACGGGTCTTCAACTCCGCAAGCTTCATCATCGCTTTGGTCTTCTCCTCTTGGCTCTACTCCTCTACGCAATTCTTCCTGCAGGGCCTGCACTTGCCTCTGCAATGCTCGGAAGTCTCCTTCAGGAACCACGTTCCTTCCAGCACCACGATTTCTTCGTGGTGGCATTCTGCTTCACTATTTCTCAGAACCCGTAACCCCAGATCCTGGTGCAAGCTGCCTCACGTTCGGCGCTCTGCTCACACACTCAAAATCTTACTGCTCTGATACCACTTGATGGGGAGCCAATTTTAATTAACACAAAAAAGACGCAATTTTATTTCGAAGCATGGAAAGCTTTACAATTCGTAACTATGGAAGATTACACAGTACAAAAAATGCCCAAAAGAAGCCATAGCCTTCGTCTCTCCAGCCTTCGCAATCCTTCAAAAAATTCCTTTTTATCATCATAGGATCTTGCTGCAACCGTCGTTCGCAACCGTCCCTATAACCGCTGCAACGGTTCCCTGGAACTGCCTTAACGACTTCTGGAACTGCCAACTGTCGTTCTGCAACAGTCCGCAAAAAAGTAACATGTCGTGTTTTCGCGACACCTCTACATCTCGCTCTTCTCTCTCCTAGTCGGGTCACGAAAACATGACACTTTTTTCTCCATGTCCATCCGTCGCGATATCGCGACACTTTTTTGGCTTTTGGCTTTGTTTGCCAATGTGTCGCGATATCGCGACACTTTTGGTTTGCTCCAACTTTGCTCTAAGTCCGTCGCGATATCGCGACACTTTTGGTTTGCTCCAACTTTGCTCTAAGTCCGTCGCGATATCGCGACAACACTTGCCATTTGCGCCCGTCGTTGTTTTTGAGTTGTCGCGATATCGCGACAACTTTTGTGTCACGATATCATGACACTTGCCATTTGCGCCCGTCGTTGGTTCTGAGTTGTCGCGATATTGCGACACTTGCGATTTGCGCCCGTCGTTGGTTCTGAGTTGTCGCGATATCGCGACAACTTTTGTGTCGCGATATCGCGACACTTGTGATTTGCGCCCGCCGTTGGTTCTGAGTTGTCGTGATATCGCGACAGCTTTTATGTCGCGATATCGCGACACATTCAACACTCAGACTATTTTTCATACTTAGAACTTTTTTTGCTTGTTTCTTTTGTTTTTCTCTTTTTTTTGTTTTTGGTGATGCAAGATTGTTGTGCTGCTCCTGGATGCTCCTGCATCACCATCTCTTGGGACACTTTTCAATAGTTTGGGAACTATAGCAATGGATTCTTAATATGTTTAGTAAATGCATGGTGATGAATGGTAGAATTGAAGAGTGGATAAAGAAATGACAAAGCACTTTTAAAAGTAAGGCCTTATAGACAATCTGAGATATATTGAAAGATACAATGCTTTGAATTGTATGGCTGGAAAGAAACAAAAGAATATTTAAAGGAAAGGAAAGCAATTTAGAGGTAATAAAAGGAATATTTCTTTAGCCATAGAGGATTCTAAACCAACCCTATCAACTCACCTAATCCCTAATATTGAATCAAAGATTCTTGATAGATGGAGTCAATTCATTAATTGGAATTATGATGTTGTATATATGAGAAACAAAAGGAATGCAAAGAATTTAAAGTGGAAACCATAAAAAATAGAATTTGTCAAATTGAATTTTTATGGATCATCTAAAGGAAATCCAAGATTAGCAAGAGGAGGGATAAATAGAAATAATAGGGGTGATATTTTGTCACATTATGTTTTAAATAGTGGATTTAATACAAATAATGAATTTGAAGCTTGGGCAACTTTGGGAGGGTTAGAAAGATACAGACAATTGAAATGGAACAAAGTATGGATGGAAGGTAATTCATTAATAGTAACATACAAGATACATTGTGGAAATACACAACCTTGCTATAGAGTTTGAATAAATCCGATCTACACATATGTTAAAGGAACGGAACAAATGTGTAGATAAGCTAACCAATAGAGGGGTTTAAATAGAGGATTGTGAAGTTAAATTCTCTTTACCATGGTAAGAGGAAGTAGTAAGTTCATCTGAAGCTGCCAAGAAAATGTTGACTATGTGAATCAAATAATGATTAAGATTTACTTTAATGTTTTTCATTGGTAATATTTGTTTTAATTTATTACATTAATTTATTTTCATATAAACAATTTATTTCAATTCTTATGGTTGCACTTATGTTTTAGGAAGGAAACTAGCAATCCAAATTTGGTAAAGACGAATATAATAGCACGAATTTTTGAAAATATTATTCCACTAAGATGCATTACATAGACAATAGAGGTGGAGTTTTGGTATTATGAATGTTGTTACAAGAAAATTTCAAGAAGAAAGATGATAAATTTTGGAATATTTGTATTTACAAAGAAAATTAAAGATCTATAAAATAAAAATTAAGAATTTAATTTTTTTATGAAAAAAGATGTAGGTATCTAGCTAGAGCAACTCAGTTGAAATGAGAATTGAATATGTTTGTAAACTCTAAAGCTCTAAAAAAGAGAGTCATGATTTGTCAAAGGTGAAGACCTGAGCACAACCCCTTTTTCTACTTATAAAAAAAAAAATTAACTATATAAAGAATGATATAGAATACTCAATTTAAACCTCTAACATTGAGGTATAGAAATAGAAGGGTGTGTGTATTGAAATACATGTATTTTGAGTTAAAGCATCTAATTGCACTTATGTCTCAATGTACATTATTAAGGTGTGACAAGTACATCCAAAATTTGTGTGGATGCACATTTTACATTTAACTAGATAATATGAGTTTATTTTAACTACACTTGTGCTATATTTATATTTTGACTCATATTAATTAATTTTTTTAATTTTATTATAATATATTGTATTTATTTATTAAATGTTATAAATTTAATTAGTTAATTATTTTTAAAAAGAAGATTCAAGTTGAAATTTTATAAATTATTAAATTATAATATCATTATACAATTACAATTTAAAATAGATAAAATATTTTTCAATTTTATATATTGATTTAAAATGAATAAAATTTAAATTATTTTTTGTAAATTTAAAACTTATATGAAAAAATAACTTATTTTACTTTTGTCCCAAAAATAAAATATAACAAAGAGAAATATTAGTGATATGTCCTAGAATTGTTATCCAAACTACCCAAGTCTAAATCACAGGGATGAAGGCCCCATTGTACTTCGAAAATGTGGCCCAATTGTACCACAATTTTTTTGTTAAAAAAAATCTTATTCAATTAAATCCAAAAAAAAATTACATCTCCTGCCATACCAGGCACAAAAACTTATGGCCCAAATTTTGACATCTGATATAAGAAATGGCTTTCTCAACTCTACTTTGCTACAAAAGCAATAAATCATGAAAACCAAAACAAACCAAAAGGACCTAGATACTTCCATTGTTACTATCATCTAAGGAAAGAATGGAAAATATGTCTTCCTTGAGATTTGAAGGCCACCAAATTGGAGGCTGGCCATAACAAAGAACCTCAACTCTATCCAAATCCCAGTTTGCAAAAGCATCAGCCACCTTGTTGAGATGTCGAGGAACATGTCTGAACTCGACAAGGTCAAATTTTTGCTTAAGGAGCTGTATTTTTTCCAAAACCCTCACTATTCGCTAGTCTATGGAAATTGTATGATTTTGCTCTGTCAAATGTTGAATCCAAATTCTAGAATCAAACTCTAATTGGATCTTCCTCCAACCTAGTTTCCATGCCTCTTGAAGACCCCTCAAAATTGTAGATCCTTCAACTTGATTATTAGTTGTTATTCCTAACCTTTCTGAAAAAAGGAAGGTTGTAGAACCATCTAAAAATTTGCCAATACCACCCATACAAGTAGGACCTGGATTTCCCCTAGAGGCACCATCTGTGTTGATCTTTCCTATACCCTCAAGGGGGATGCCAATGATCATTATAATTATATCTTCTAGATTGCGTATTTAAGGAATGAAAAGAAGGCAAGGACATGTTTAATCTTTGTAAAATCTGATCCCACCTTTGAGAGAAAACAAGGGGATGTTTCAACAGGTATTTAATAGATTCTCTTAAATTATTTAGAGTCCTTTGCCATATATAATAACTATCTTTGTAATTCTGATTGAAAACCCTGTTATTTCTTTCTTTCCAGATATTCCAAAGCAAAAGAGATACCCTTGCCCAAAGAATTTGATGAGAATATTTATCAAACTGAAAAATATGAGTCCACTCTCTAAAGGGCTGCTCCAAATAAGTGATTCCCAACCACTGAATACCCAGAAGAGTAACCAAATTCTGCCACAGTTTGGTCACTGTAGGACAAGTTAAGAAAATATGAGAAATTGATTCTTCTTGCTCCCAACAAAGCTCACATCTAAAGGGCCCATTAAAACCTCTTTTCATCAATTCTTCCCCTGTAAGAACTTTCCTATGAAGCAATAACCAAATAAAAAACCTGACTTTAGGCCATAAATTCTGATTCCAGATCTGCTTAAAAATATCTTTAAGAGGACTAGGCATTGGCTGGCAAAAAGAAAGATAACCTCTAGCCATTGTATACTCTCCCTGTTGTTGTCCTCCCCAAGCAAAGGTATCCACATCATTTGAACAGGATAAGGATCTCTTCTGAAGGATGTGACTCAGCTGAATTTTTTGGTCTTCATGCATTAGAACAGGCCATTCCTCAGGAGGGATCCATTGACGACCCACCTCCCAAGCCCTAGAGTGAGGCCTACAATAGTTAGCCACCTTTATCCAGTGAACCCTATGAAGCTCCTCCATCAAACTTTGGAAATTAGAGAATTGCTCAATTAAAGGAGGAAACCCATCCCAAGAATCCATCCAAAAATTTTCTCTTTGGCCATTATTAATCACCCAAAAAAATATTTTCTTAATAACTTCTCCTATTTTTAGGATAGCTAAAATAGGAGATCCTCGTGAAGGAAGAGGAAATCTAACAATCTGATCTGGTTCTTTATTCTTTGCATATTTTGCTCTCAACACCTTAGCCCATAACTGCATAGGGGTGTGTAAGAGTCTCCAATAAAGCTTCACCACCAAGGCTCTACCATTCTTCATAGTTGAGTGAAACCCTAAACCTCCATCATATCTATGAAGGCATAATGTTTCCCATTTGACCAAAGCCCACTTATTTTCATTTCTAACACCACTCCATAGGAATCTATGGCTGATTTGATCTAGCTCCTTAAAAATAGCTCTAGGAATATTCAAAATAGAAGAGGAGTAGATTGGAAGGGTTTGAAGAACCCCATGAATCAAAGTGACTCTACCCCCCATGGAAAGCCAACTATGGGTCCACTTTCCAAGCTTTTGTTTCACCTTATCAACTAACCAATCCCAATCCTTTAATCTACATTATTTTAAAGGGATGCCCAAATAGGATAATGGAAGGACAACCTTTTTAAAATGCAACTTATCTAAAACCATGGTTTCTTGTCTTTGTGAACAATGAAAAAATTATCTTAGATTTATCCTCATTAATTAACTGCCCTGTAGCTCTGGTAAACTATTGCAGCCTCTTACTAAATCTTGATGCCTCTTGAAATGATGCTTTCCCCATCAAAGTGGTGTCATCTACAAACTGTAGATGAGTAATTGGACCCACACCCTGTGCTACAGTTATGCCTTCAATAGCTCTACTAGCTCTATCTTTAGCAATAATTCTTCCTAAGCACTCAACCATAATAATAAACAAATAGGGGGAGAGGGGATCTCCCTGCCTAATACCCCTAGAAGCTAAGAATAATGGAGTTGGGGCACCATTCACTAACACAAAAAAAAATCGAAGAAATGCACCCCTCAACCCACTGAACCCAATCTGTTGAGAAACCAAATTGTTGAAGAACTCTCAGGAGAAAAGGCCAATCAACCCTGTCATAAGCCTTTGAAAGGTCAAGTCGAATGAACATAGTTGGCTTCTTCTGAAGCTGCATGGAATGAAGAGCTTCTTGAGCTAGAACAATCTCATCAAGAATCTGCCTACCAACTACAAAACCACCTTGCTCTAGCGAAATAATTTTATGCAAAAGGGGTTTTAGATGATCAACCATAATCTTTGTAATGATTTTATACAATACATTACAAAGAGCTATTGGAAAAAATCTAGATATATGCTCTACCTCTTGTACTTTAGGAACTAAAGCAATGAAATTTTTGTTTATCTCTTTGAGAATAACTTTGGTAGTTCTTGCTTCCTCCACAACCTCCAATAAATCTACATGTAAAATATCCCAAAACTCCTGATAAAAATCAATAGGAAAACCATCTGGGCCTGAGGTTTTCCCCTTCAACATTTTAAAGACCACCCTTCATAACTCCTCCTTGGAAATGCTAGCAACTAAAGCCTTATTGTCCTCTTTCATGATAACAAATGAAATCTGTTACAGAATCCCTTGTTGAGTAGTTATATCCAATGGTTCAACTGTAAAAAGTTGGGAATAATAATTAGTTGCAATATCATTCAAACCTTGTCGAGTGTAAATAGACACTCCCTCATCTGTTTTAAGGGAAGAGATATAATTGAAAGATCTTCTAGCCAAAAGGGACTTATGAAAGAAACTTGTATTCTTGTCCCCTTCTTGAAGCCAATGTATCCTAGATTTTTGCTTCCAAATAATTTCCTCTCTCCTTTCCCATTCCTCTAACAGATTGACAAGGGAGGACTCCTCCTTCCTTAACTCCTTTGACATACCCCTAGTATGAATGGATTCATTCACTTGCTCCAGTTTACTCACTATTTCCTTTTTCCTTTCTTTAACATTCCCAAACTCATCCCAATTCCATGTTTTAAGTTTAGATTTAATATAGCTTAATCTTCTAACAAAAGTATACATCTTGGTACCAAACCTAGGCTTACCTTCAGCCCACCACTTCTGAATGTGATCTCTAAACTCTGCATGTCTCAACCACATCAACTGAAACCTAAAAGGTGCCCAAATTGGCTGAGATTCCCACACTTCAACCATCACTGGCCAGTGGTCAGAGCCAACATTATTTAAAGTCTTGGCTTTTGGAATCTATCCATTCATCATAAATTCCTCAGAGACTAGAAACCTGTCCAACCTTTCCAAAATACAAGCTTGACCTTGTCTTCTATTAGACCAATACATCAAACCATTATCCGGTTTGACATCCAACAAATGAAGAGAGGAAATGTACTCAAGCATAAGGTCTGAGCTAGCATCCAACTTCCTATTTCCCCCAATATTTTCTTCCAAAGATAAGATAGTATTGAAATCCCCACCTACCAGCACCCCAACTTGTGGGAAGAGGTGAATAACATATTCTAGACTCCTCCATTGTAACCTCTTCTCCTCCAAAATGGTAGAGAAATAAACATTAACAAGCAAAATCATTTGATTAGATTGCCTACTCTGAACTAAGAGAGCAAGAATGCCCTGAGCTCCAACAGATTGAATAACAACCATCTCTTTTGGGTCCCACAAGCAAGCTATACCCCAAAAACTCCTTGGGAACCATGAGAGATTACTTTAGACCCTGGCCAAATTTTCTTGGAAAAGACATCCATCACTTCAGCTGAAACTTTTGTTTCTTGGAGAAAAAGCACTTGTGGGTGATTATATTTAATCATTCTTGCTATTTCATTAAGTTTTGAAGGGCAACCTTTCAGCCCCCTTATATTCCATGAGATGTACTTCATGAGGAAAATTGTTTAAACATTTGAGGAATATCCCTCACTTTGCCTGTTGAAACCAACTTATCCCCTTCTTTTTGAATTTGAACCACATTTGTTTTCCTTCCTGCCTTTTGGTTTGTATCCAACTTCATTTTTTTACTAGAGGTTTGACTAATTCCTGATGGCTCTAGATTTAAATCTATTTTTGTTGATTGAGAATACATGACTAAAGCTTGATTCATAGATCCCTAGGATCCTCCTTGAGAACTAAAGCCTTGTTTGACCTTCTCCTCCATTTTGTGTTTTTGTTGGTGAGTTTTCCCTTGCTGAGGATAGATCTCAGAATTACTGTTAACCAGACCAATGGCTTTCTCTGAGGAGTCTTTTACTACTTTTGGGTGGGGAATCTATGAGCTATCCAAAAACTGAGTTTCCAAAATCTTCGTCTCCATAGAATCATCCACATCCTCTAAATCATCTTCCACTACAAGTTTTGAAAACCTATTATCCGAAGAGGTTGTCTTATCTATAGGCTTCATTTTTTTAGTAACATGCTTTTTTTAGGAGCTTGAAATTCCTCTTGACCTTGATCCTGCTTTGTTTGCTCCAAGACTACATATTTGCAATATTTTACTAAGTGATCGTATTCATGATAGACCCGACACCTAAAGGGAATGTTTTCATAATCAACTTCTTGCTCCCAAGTTTCTTCCCCAAACTGCAAAGTGATTTTTTTAGGTAGGGGGTTATTAAAGTCTATAAGCACACAGATTCTAGCATAAATAATATGCTCAAACCACACTGTGCTATATGCTGTCATCATGTAGGTGCCTAAAGTGTTACCAATTGCTGAGAAGACTATAGGATTCTAGAATTTAGCCGGTAAACCAAAAAGTCTGACCCATACAGGTCCTACCGAAGGTATTTCCTCTTCAGCCTTAAATAAAGCATGTCAAGGTTTCATAAACAAACCAGCTCAACCAAAAAACCAAGGACCACCCTAGAATATTTGTTCTCTATCCTCTTCATTAGAAAATAACACCAAAAAATACCCATTAGGATAATTTGAGATACTAAACTCACCTGGAGTTCGCCATTGCTTCAAAGCCCAACTTTTAAAAGTAGGTAAGGATGGTCGAAAGCCCAAGAATCGACAGATCAACCCTCGTTGCTCCATTGCATCAATTCCATCCTGAATGTTAGATCATTGTAGATTAACAATTAGAGATCCATTCACTACTTTCATGCAACTAGAGTCTGTTTTCCTGGGATCAATCCTTGGCATACGAAGAGGTTGACGCTCAAAACCCCATCGACCATTTGGAATTGTTGGAGGTTGAGCACCCCTTAAAGCATCCTTGAAATTCATTCTACCCATAGTTTCACCTGGTCCCTTCCTTGCATCCTCCCTCCTTCCACCGACTATCTTCAAACCCTTTTGTATGTTTTTTTAGGAAAAATGAAAGTATATCTTTTCACAGTTATTAATCTAGTTGTGTGGCAATTAAATATATATATAATATGAGAAAGTATCAAAGAGAATGTGCTTGGTGTGCCTTTTTATTTATTAAGTTGAAAGATAGTAATTTTTTTCAACCTGATCTATTTCAATATTTAGCATGTACATATTCACGTTCAATCTTCTTTATTTTATTAGATTTTAAATTTTGAAGGTAAATATTAAGTTTAAGTGGGTTTTTGTTTATCTTAATTAGAACTCTTTTCATTTTTATTGAATTTTAATTTTAATGAATTTAAAATTGAGTATAAATGAATTTTGTAGTCTTGAAATCAGGCAAAAATGGCCAAATCTTCTAGTAAGTTTGTTGAAATAATAAAATTAGTTTTTGTTGTTATATAAAATATAACAATTTAAAAAATAAATTAAATAATTATATTAATTAAATAATTAAAATTTTATTAAGTATAAATACTATGTATGTGAAGGTGGGTGTTTGTCATCTAAGTAGTGATAGGGATTTGATTAAGTTTTTCTAAACTCATTAATACATTAAAATATAAATAAACATAAACAAACCAAAAAAAAACTATGAATATAATTTTTGTAATTTATTAATCTAAACTTAACTAAAGATATGGTAAAAATGGCTTAAGGGGACATATAGTAGAAATTATTATTATTAAGATATAAGAAGTCTATTAAACAATTGGTTAATAGTATAGAATCTATGACCTTTTTCATTTACATTGCCCTAGATCTATTTTAGATTTTAAAATTGGAAACTTGTTATAGTTGGTCGAAAATCCGCACCTAATGGAAAGGGGAAATTTTGAAGGTTTGTGCGCCCTACGAACCTTGACCAACATTGAACGGCCACGAAGCTAGAGGATCTGTGGTCGATCTTCGGAGAAGACCGGTTCCTTAAGTCTTAATTAAATATGGCTAGAAGGGAAAAGAAATAAAAGGAGGTCATAGCCAAAACTCACAAGGACGTGTATAGCCACATCAAGACACATGCTAGACAAGCAAACACCATTACTGAAATCACAAACCTAATACCTAACATATCAACCAACCTTACCCTCGATTACTATTTATTAGACTAGATGCAAGCGAATTCTAGAACCGATGAACGAAATGTAGAAAATCTAGATAGCAAAATTATTGCATATTCATTCAACAAACTTTAGCATAAATAAACCCACAACATTTACATATACATTCGAGAGTTAATTTGCATTATCAGAGTAGCAAAACACCTTACATATGAATTGTAATTGCTAATGACCACCCCTAGAACAGCTAACATTCCAGTATTTATAGAAACTTTTACAAAAAAAATGAATACAAGCATTAATGGTGTTAGGCAAGAAGGCATTGCTGCAACAGATGGATGCTTAGTTGGTACTATGCTCCTTGGGAGAGTGGTGGTTGTCTAGAAGGGGTAGATGCTTCTATGTAGATCTAAGCCCTTGATCATTCTGACAATCTTGTCGAGCCATAAATTTTCATCTACTTTACCCCTTCATCTAGACAAAGGGTCTAAAGTCATGCGAACGAGCAATCGAAGTTAATTACCAAAGAAATCATGCATTTCATATTACCACCTTCATGCCCATTGTCATCCCATACCTAGGCAACTGAGATCATTAATACTTTTTATTAGACTCCGAGTGGATATTCAAGCTTGCTCCTTTACTTGTCAACTTCCCAAACTTATGCGTGATGTGGTATTATGAAAGGGGCGGGCAATCAGGATTTAATTACCACATTCTCAAAACTTCGTCCAGCCTACCACCCTAAGCAAGGTAGGTATTTGGGAACATACCATCCCATGCTATTCTTTAGAACTTCCACCCTAGTTAGGGCAGGTCTTTTGCATGGTCTTATGAACAATGTTGGAGTCCCTCCTATCAACTGGGTGGAACCTTAGTTGATTCATTACTCCTTGTCTATTTTGGGATTTGGAAGTAGGAACTATTGTACTATTGTCCCATTCTTTCTCCCGATCATTAGGGTAGGGATTCAGGATTTGTCTTGAATGCTTGCCTGCCCAATTGTTCACCCGACCTGAGATTTAACCAGATTTTATCTGCCATGGTCATTTACCACTCTTCTATCCTTTATGGCCTTGTCAAAGGGTGGGGTTTTGGGATTGCTTCTCGCTTAGTGAGAACCAGCTTATCTTCCCATTCAACATTTGCTTTCGCCCTACTACATTTAGCATGAATGCCATCCGCCTTTAACTTCTAGGTCTGCCTCCACCATTAATGCAAGAGCCCATCATCTAGACTTCAAATCTTGGCAAATTTTATGGATCATCATCTTGTATGCAAAAAGAGTGGATGAAAGGATACAAAATATTACCCACACTCTTGGCTACTCATAGGGGATTTCCACTTTGTGAGAAAGGAAACCTAGAAAGCTACTTCTTGAAACACTTTCAAATGAAAAGACAAGTAAGGGCAAAGAGGAAGGGAAGAAAAGAAAGGGGGCTAGAAGCAGAAACAATAAGCAAAACTAGGAAATGAGAACAAGAAGGCACTAGAGGAAAGGAGAAGACACAGAAAACAACAAAGGCAAGAAGACGACAACCACTAACTGAAGAGTTTAGTGACAATAAACCAGAGGGAATAACGGAGGAAAGAGAAGGATGTAGAAAAGTAATGAAACAAAAGGGAAGTTAATCCATGGGACACCCCCACAGATTAGATTCCCATAAACATACCCCAATGAGGCTCAAAGAGATTCTAAAAGTAGACAAGATACCAAAGGTACATGTCTGTTATGCTTGAGCCTTTCTTTTTAATGTAGTACAACAAGGACCCATTTTTACTCATCATCATTCACCATGGGGTCATCCTATCTTAAATGCACTTTGCAAATACAATTCCTAATTAGATCCTGTATGGGGTATTATTTTAAGCATATTTGCCCTTGTTTTTTATAGGCTTAATATGTGTCAGATCGTGCGAAGGCTACATTAGCATGCGAGCCTTGATTCTTATGTCCATGTTCATATGATGTATTGTCATACTTACACAAGTCCATAGATTTTCTCCATGTGATCTTATATTTGCATGGACTACATGTGAAGCATCGGTACTTGCTGGTGTATCCATTGGGCTACAGGGTCACAACAATTAAAAAAAAAAAAAACAAACACAAACAAAAAAGAAAGAAAATGGGGAGGAAAACAAAGAATTGGAATGAAAATGCTATGTTTTCAAGGTAGACATGGAGAATCCTCCTATGTTCTTTTTTGATACCTTGACCAGCCGTTAATTCATCATTGGATCTCTTCTCCCTACAAGCGACGAACAAGATGATGACACCTACCAAGCGGCCATATACTCACCGTGGAGTTTTATTTACTTGTCACATTATTTACACAAAATTTAGGCGTGACTGGCACACCTGGGCAATAAATGCCACTGCAAGTCATCCTATGAATTGATAATATCTAGAACAGATGACTTCAAAATAGATTTGTTCTTCATATTGATCCTAGTATTGCCTACATCCTCTCTTAGATCTCACAAAGCACCACCTAGATCATGTACCTTCCCTTGGGATCAGTAGGCAAATGTCGTAATCAATTAGCATAGGGTGAGTGTCCATCCAATCAACTTAGGTACTTGAGGTATTCAAAGAGAGGTACCAAGGGTGCATTCTACTTGGATTCATTTGATCGAAGGCTCATACCTAGCTTTTATTTGCTCCCGTGATGTCCTCAATTATCATCCAACTGTTATAATCATCATTCATTAGCAGCATGGGGTTTGAGCATTGAGAAGTGATTCTTCAAGGGATGTTGAGGCAGATAATGCCTCATGTGACCTAGGTTGGGATGACCATGCTAACTATACTTCGTTAGAGTTCATGTTACCCCATGATTTGATCAGATATGAAGGAGATACTTTAAATAATATGGGGAGATGTATTGTACTTCTTTCTCCTTCCTTGGGATCATTGGTCAAGAAAAAATGTCTTTGTTGACTCATACAAGAGTGTGACAGTGATGAGGGCTGCAAGGGCACTAATCCCCAAGCACTCATGTTTTGCACTAGCTAAAGCGAGGTTGAGATATCTTGTTCATAGTGAAAGGCCACTTGGCTTGCATCTTATTTCACCAACTTCCAAGTCTCCTCCAATGCTCCTTGTTTTGTTAGAGGGGTAGTGGAGTGCATGCTCCTTACGACTCTAGCCAGGTTAGTTCTCACTTCTTCACAAGACAGGAACATGGTTGGGCTTACCAAAATTTGACATGAAGATGGAATACTTCTAGGTGGCAACTTTCCCACTTCAATCAGCATATTTTTGGCCCGAATGGCCTCCTGGTAAACTTGTGGAAATATCCTCTCTTTAGCCTGTTGAATAATCAGGCCTATATCCGAGCAGAAATCCCATGTGTAATATAGGTATGCCTGAGCAGGGGATGGTTGGAACTCATGGGAAATTCTTTTCCAATCTCTTTTGAAGTGGACGTCAGGGTCCTACTAAGCGTGCCAAAAACTATTGGTCAAAAATCTACACCTAACAGAAAGGGGAAAGTTTGAAAGTTTGTGTTCCCTATGAACCTCGACCAACATTGAATGACCACAGATCTAGAGGTTCACGATCGATCTTCAAAGAAGATCAGTTTCTTAAGTCCTAACTACATATGGTTGGAAGGGAAAAGGGAAAGGAAAAATAAAAAAGGAGGTTGTAGCCAGAACTCACAAGGATGGGTATAGCCACATCAAGACACATAGTGGACAAGAAATCACCATTATTGAAAGCACAAGCCTAACACCTAATAGATCATCTAACCTTACCCTCGACTACCATTTATGTAGTTATCAAAACTCTCCAAATAATGCAATCCAAAATAATAATAATCAAAATGATTATAATTTCAACATTAGGGTCCATTAGCATTGTAGCTGATGTTTAAATAAACTACAAAATAGTAAACCAAACCATATTCCCTTCATCCACGCTAACCAACACGTCAGAGGTAGTAGAGAGTTTGGTTTAGGTTTGTTAACCTAGGATATTTAGGAATTAACCTAGTTTACCATTAGATATTTGAAACAGTAAATATCTACATGGTAAGTAGTAAAAAGTAAATGTAATAATCTATGTAGTATAATGCAATATACTACCTATTTTACCCTAACATCCCCCCTTTATTACATTACTTTGATATACAAAGTTTACTTTGGAACAACTCAAATTTGACACGTCCAAGTGCCTTTGTGAAGATGTCAACAACCTGTTCATCGGTGGGAATGTATTGGAGCTTGATCCTGTGTTTAGGAACTTCATCACGAATGAAATGACAATCTGTGTCAATATGCTTTGTGCGTTCATGATGGACTGGATTCTTGACCAAGTTCAAAACACCTGAGTTGTCGCAAAACATGTGAATAGGAAGTTTCTTTGGTAGGCCCATGGTAGCCAAGATGCGACTTAACCATATCGCTTCACACACAGCTCCACGTGCAGCGTGATATTCTGCCTCAGTTGAAGATAAAGCAACCACCTGTTGCTTTTTACTATGCCATGAGACAGGACCAGATCCAAGATGAAATACATATCTTGATGTTGATTTTCTGTCATCTAGGGATCCAACGTAGTCAGAGTCAGTGTAACTCTGTAAGAAGAATGAGTTATTCTTCTTATACTCTAGACCATATTCTACACTACCCTGAATGTAGTGAAGAACCCTCTTAGCTGCTTTCCAGTGAGAGACCTTTGGTTCCTGCATGAACCGAGAAAGATAGTTTACAACATAAGTAATGTCTGGTCTAGTATTGGTCAGATAGATGAGGCTTCCAATCATCTGTCTATATAGCGTGCCATCTACCTGTGGTGAGTCATCATACCGTGATAATTGAAGCCCTGATTCCATCGGTGTTGCTTTGGGCTTACAATCAGTCATACGATATTTTTCTACTAAAGTCTTGGCATACTTTTTTTGAGTCACCCTAAGATGATTCTTCTTCTGTTCTATCTCAAGGCCAAGACAGTAGTGGAGAAGTCCTAGATCTGTCATATCAAATGACTTTTTCAAGTCATCTTTCACGACGTTGATCAATTTCTCTGAATTTCCAGTGATGATCAGATCATCTACATATAATACAAGAATCACTATTTCAGAACCTGTGTTCTTGATATAGAGATTTGCATCAGATGGACTTCTCTTGAATCCATGTTGTAGTAGGTGACTATCCATTTTGATGTACCATGCTCTTGGGGCTTGTTTTAGCCCGTATAATGATTTGACCAATTTGCAAACCTTTTGCTCATGGCCTTCCTCAGAAAATCTTGGAGGTTGAGTCATGTATACCTCTTCTTTTAAGTCACCATTTAGAAAGGCACTTTTTACATCCATCTGATGTAATTTCCATCCGAACTGTGCTGCCATAGCACAAAGAACTCGAATGGTGGTCATCCTTGCAGTGGGTGCAAAGGTTTCCTCATAATCAAGGCCTTCCTTTTGAGCATAGCCCTTCGCCACAAGATGGGCCTTATGCTTGTCTATGGTGCCATCTGCCTTATATTTGACTTTGTAAACCCATTTGCAGCCTATGGGTTTCTTTCCTTTAGGCAAATCCACCAGCTTCCATGTTTTATTCTTCATGAGGGAATTATGTTCAGCATCCATAGCTGCCTTCCACTGAGGCAGTCTAAGTGCTTCATCAACTGTAGAAGGTTCATTTTCATCATATGATGACATGTAAACCCTCTCCTCATCAATTTCCATATCATCTCCACTTTCTAAATCTCTATCAACATAAAGCTCTTGAAAATCTGCACAAAGATCATCAACTGAAGTAGATGCTTCTGCCTTTCTCTGTCGAGACATGCTTTGTGTCTGTGGGCGATTGAGAGTGAGATCAGGTGGTGAAGTGAGTTTGGAATCTTTCATAGTACTTGTATACCATTTTGGAGGCTTTTTCTATTGTGGAGGAGGAAGTGGTTGTTGCTCCTCATCATCTAGGTATACTGATGTAGTGTTAGATGTGAAAGCTTCATCAAACACTACATCTCTACTAATATGTATTTTCTTGGTGAATGGATCTATCAACCGATAGCCTTTTGAGAATTCATCATATCCAAGAAAAACACATTGTAGGGTCTTCTCATCTAACTTCTTTCTTTTCTCCTTAGGTATATGCATAAAAGCCTTACACCCAAATACTCGTAGATGAGATATGGAGGGTTTCCTTCCACTCCATGCTTCCTGAGGAGTCATACCTTCAAGAGCCCATGTGGGAGCCCTATTTAGAAGATATACTATAGTTGTTACAGCTTCAGCCCAGTAAATGTGCTCAATATTGGCTCCCTTAAGCATACATCGAACCATTTCCATAATGGAACGATTTCTTCTCTCAACAACTCCATTTGACTGAGGAGAATAGGTTGTTGTTAACTATATTTTTATCCCATGTTTCTGCAAAAATGAGGAAAATTATTTTGATGTGTATTCCCCCCTCGATCTGAATGAAGGGTCTTTATGAAACATCCTGATTCTTTCTCAACAAGTTTCTTGAACTGCTAAAAATAGTCAAATGCTTCAGACTTCAACTGCAAGAAGAAGACCCACATTTTTTGTGAGTGATCGTCTACAAACAATTGAAAATACCTTTTTCCTCCACAACTAGTAGACATAGGACCACACAAATCTGTGTGAACTAACTCCAAAGGTACCTTAGCTCGAAAGGAGCTAGGTTCAAAAGGTACTCTATGTTGCTTTCCTGACAAGCAATCTGAGCACACTGGCAAAGTAGATGAAAGAGTAGGCAATCCTTTCACCATTTGATATTTACTGAGTTCTAGTAAATACCCTGAGCTTAGATGCCCAAATCTCTTATGCCATAGAGAAGTGGCCTCTTTTGTGGTTACTGCCATTGCAGTATGTGGTGAGGTAATTGCATCTAAGGTGAACAAACCATGTTTGTAAGAACCTGTTGCTATCTGTTTTCCTTTCTGAGTGATAAAGCAACGTTTCTTTTCTTGGTCCACTTTGAAATTGACATTCATGTTGTTGTCCAGGATTTGTGGAACTGACAAGAGATTATTTTTCAATCCTGGTACATAAAGAACTTTTTGAATCTTACATTCTCCATCTGGAAGGGAGACAGAAACACTTCCTTCTCCCTGAACTCGATAGGTCTTATCATCAGCAATGGTCACTGGTCTACCTTCTCGAGCCTCAAATGTCTCAAACCAGGACTTATCGCCAGTCATATGCTTACTAGCGCCTGAATCTATGTACCACACAGTATCCTTATGAGGGGAATCTGTATGAGTCATGAGCACTTTGTGTGCTCGTTCAGAGTCCGAACTAGAATCTTCAACGATAGCAACATGTCCTTGTTGTTGCTTGTTCTTGTTCTTTGGTTTGCCTTTGCCCTTCTTTTGTCCTTGTTCATTGGGCGGTTTGTTCTTAAACCAACATCTCTTGGTTTCATGAGTGTCCTTATCACAAATTTTACAATACTGCTTCTTCTTCTTAATCTCTTTGCCTTTACCCTTGTCTTTGTTAGAAGAAGATCCTTTCTGTTGATTCCACTTTTTCTTTCCACCTTGCTTGTTTGAGAAAAGTGCATTGTTGGATGCCTCATCTCTTTGGAGTTGATTAGCTTCCTCAGTTTGAAGCAAATTTACCAACTCTACAAAAGTCACTGTCCTCCCAGAGACTTGTAGTGATGTGATCAACATTCTATAGGAGTCTGGAAGAGCCCTCAAAATGATTGAGGTCAGGACTTTGTCTTCCACTTTTTCTCCTAAGGCTTGCAGTTTTGTTTTTATATCTGCCACTCTGTAGAGGAATAGCTCTACTGTCTCTCCAGATTTCATATGAAGAGTATGAAGTTGTGTTTGAAGGTTAAGAATTGTTGATTGATTCTTTCCTTCAAAAATGGTTGCTAAGGCATCCCATGCCTCCTTACCATTTTTAGCTTCACTTATATGAGGTTGTATGTCATCAGTAATAGCTAGCAAGATCAATAAGGAAAGTCTTTTATCCTTTTTATCATATGTTGTCTGATCTGCTCCTGGTGATGTGGGTCTAGAATCGATTGCCATCCACTATTCCCCACATCTCCTCTACAGTTAAAATAGCTTTCATCTTAGTTTTCCAGGCAGAATAATTTGAACCTTTGAGCAGTTGGCTCTCATTGAGATACTTGTTGATCATGGCCATGGTGAAGGTTTCAAATTGATGTGACTAAGATGACTTTATCTTGCAGTATACCCTCAAAAGAGTATATGGAAGATTTTAATTTGCTCTTTAAGATATTTAATGGCACCTGCCTTAACACCCTTAACAAGGGATGAAAAGTTTGAGGAATTTAAGCCAAACAAATAGAGCAAATTAAAGGGGTAGGTTTTGGAAGACTTCTGATTTTGCTCTCTAGGATATTTAATGGCACCTGCCTTAACACCCTTCAAGAAGGATGGAAAGTTTGAGGAAATTAAGCCAAACAAAGAGAGTGAATCAAGGTGTTTGGATTTTGACCTTTGATGGGGAGTAAAAATTGACTTGTTTAACCTGTGCAAGGTGTAGCACGATTTTAGTGAAGTTTGGGTTTATGAAATGCTCTTCAATGTTCTTATGATTGTTTAATTGCACACAAAAAACATGATGGTTAGTGCAATAATAAAAAAGAGAGCAACCCAAATTATTATCACTATAGGTGTCGGATGCAACCGAAAATGCACCTAGTGTAGTCAATTTTAAGAAAAGGTGTCGAGTACAATCGAGAATGCACCTTTCTTACTTTGAAATATCCCCCCTTTCTCTTTACAATTTTGCAAAAAAATAGAATCACAAAATGTGACTTCTATCCCCCTTAATTTTTACAAAATTGAAAAATTCGAGCACTCCTTTCAAGACAAGTCGACACACGACCCGCGTTTGAAAGGCTTCCAGACCAGTCGACACACGACTTTGGTTTATGTCTTCAACACTCAAGCATGAGGATCAAAAAAATAGGTTCAAAATATTTCTCAAGTTTACAACAAAAAAATTGCAATTTTATGTCTTATATCTCCTTTGTGAAGGAGAAAACAAAAGCAATTTTGTTTTTGATTTTGTTGCAAAGAAAATGACCTTTGTCCTTGCCCAATGTTTTGAATCTCTTTGTTTTGCAATAGAAGTTTGAGTTTCTATGTCTTTTTATCTCCAAAAAATGTGTGAAGAAAACTATAGAACTTTGAGGATTTATTGCAAAAAAAATGTTGAAGAAATCCCTTGTTTTGCAAAATATGTGTTCCTATGTCTTTTTATCCCTAAATTGGAGAAAACACCAAAAATTGGTCCGCCACATCATATCGAGGTCCTACCAAAGTATGTCATGTGTCAAGCACAGATTCGACAAACAAGCAAATTTAGAAGGCCCTTGGTTATAGATCGCCTCGATCAGAGTACCAAAGTCAAATGTGAATGACCTCCAAAGCAAGAGGGCGCTCTTGCCCTCGCAACTCGAGCCTGGACAGTCGCTTGGAAATCTGGTCAGGGACGGTGTGCCAGCTCAACCTGATGGAGGTGTGGAACGCGCGTGGGCCAGCAAGGCCAGATCAGTCGAATGGGTGGCTGGTGGTGGTTGGGGAGTCGCACAGGGCCAACAGGGCCATATCAGCCGAAGGGGTTGGCTAGTGATGGCTGGGGAGTCGCACGAGGCCAACAGGGCCAGATCAGCTGAAGGGGTGGCTGGTGGTGGCTGGGGAATCACAGGGGATTGCAATGGAGGAGTCCAGGGATCAGGTGGAATGAGCGATAGCTTGTATTGTCCACCCGACAAGGATACCAATGTAGTTATCAAAACTCTCCAAATAATGCAATCCAAAATAATAATAATCAAAATGATTATAATTTCAACATTAGGGTCCATTAGCATTGTAGCTGATGTTTAAATAAACTACAAAATAGTAAACCAAACCATATTCGCTTCATCCACGCTAACCAACATGTCAGAGGTAGTAGAGATTTTGGTTTAGGTTTGTTAACCTAGGATATTTAGGAATTAGCCTAGTTTACCATTAGATATTTGAAACAGTAAATATCTACATGGTAAGTAGTAAAAAGTAAATGTAATAATCTATGTAGTATAATGCAATATACTACCTATTTTACCCTACAAATTTATTGGACTAGCTGCAAGCGAATTCCAAAACTGATGAACAAAATGTAGGAAATCCAGATAGCAAAATTATTGCATATTCATTCAACAAAATTTAGTAGAAATAAACCCACAACAATTACATATACATTCGAGAGTCAATTTGGAGACTAGAAAATAATAGGTTTGCATTATCAGAATGGAGAAAAGCCTTACATATGAATTGTAATTGCTAAAGAGCCACACCTAAAATAGCTAACATTCTAGTATTTATAGAAAAGTTTACAAAAAATTGAATACAAGCATTAAATACGTTAGGTAGAAAGGCACTACTAAAACGGATGGATGCTCAGTTGGTACTCTGCTCCTTAGGAGAGTGGTGATTATCCAGAAGGGGTAGATGCTTTTACATAGATCTAAGCTCTTGATCATTTTGACAATCCTCTCAGGCCATAATTTTAATCTACTTTGTTCCTTCATCTAAACGGAGGGCCTAAAGTCAGGCGAACAAGCTACCATAATTAATTACCTCAAAAATCATGCAATTTAGATTATCGCCTTTACACCCATTATTAGCCCATACCTAGGCAACTGAGATCATTAATACTTTTTCTTAGAGACTCAAGGTGAATATTTAAGTTTGCTCCTTTACTTGTCAGCCTCCCAAACTTCTGCCCGATGCAGTATTATGAAAGGGGCGAGCAATCAGGATTTAATTGTCACCCTCTCAAAACTCCACCCAACCTACCACCCTAGGTAGGGTGGGTACTTGGGAACAAACCATCTCATGCTATTTTCTAGAACTTTTGCCCTAGTTAGGGCGGGCCTTTTACATGGTCTTATGAACAATGTTGGAGTCCCTCCTATCACCCGGGTGGAACCTCAGTTGATTCATTGCTTCTTGCCTGGGGTGGGGATTTGGGAGCAGTAACTATTGTACTGCCATATCATTCTTTTGCACAGCCATTAGGGTGGGGATTCAGGATCTGTCTTGAATGCTTGCCTGCATGATTGTTCATCCGACATGATATTTAACCAGATTTTATCCGCCAGGGTCATTCATCACCCTTTCACCCTTTGTGACCTTGTTAAAGGGTGGGGTTTTGGGATTGCTCCCCGCTTAGTGACAGCTAGCTCATTTTCTCATTCAACATTTACTTTCGCCCTACTACATTCAACACGAATGTCATCTGCCTTTAACTTCTAGGCTCGCCTCCACCATTAATGCAAGAGCCTGTTAGTAAGGCTTCAAAACTTGGCCAATTTTATGGATCATCATCTTGTATGCAAAAAGAGTGGGTGAAGGGATACAAAATTTCACCCACAATTATCAATATATTTAGGTATTTCTTTGTATAATAAAGGAAGAAGAATGAGCATTGGGGCTCAATTTTGGGTAGAAAAAAATCTTGTTTGGCTGGTTAGAAAGGTAAGTTATTAAGTATGGGAGGATGGCTACAACTCATAAAGACTATATGATAATTTATCACTATATATTATGTCAATTTCAAGATTACCAATAAGTATTAACACCTAAATTTGATAAAATTCAAAGGCATTTTCTTTAGAAGGGATGTGAGGAAAATTTAGGTCTCCTCTTTGTAAGTAGGATAAAGTTTGCAAAGGAAAAAATATTGGAGTAGGCTTGATAAATCGTAAACTTATGAGTTTGGCATTAAGGGCAATAGTTGCTTGAAAATCATATAACGGTTGAGACAAGAGTTGAGCAAATATTTACTTCAAAATTATATATTTATATTGATGCAATAAAAGTTTTCATAAAACTACCTATACCTAGAGGCTTAACAACATTAAACTTCATATCAAATAGTTTGAATTTGATTCAAAAACATATTAGATGGTCTGTTTATGAGGAGGATTCTACAAATTTTTGGTCTATTGCTTAGTTGAAATCTTATCCTCTTATTTTTATCTAAAATGACAACTATAAACTTGGTCACATTTAGTTTGTAAATGTTCAAAAGTCAAAATTAATATGAGAAACAATTCTAGATCATGGATTTCTATTAGTAACTTGGTTGAAGGAGAGGACCTTGAACAAATAGTGATTAAGTTTTAAAATATGTTTCAAGAATTTTATTTGCTTATTTTTATATGAAAATATGGATTGGTTCGGAATCTAACAAAAGATGTTTGGGATGTGAGGCTTTAAAGCAATTAGAATTGCATATTCTCAAATATTTCCCTTGGAAGAATATTTGAAAAACTGAGGCCCTCCCTAAGGCCTCAACTTTCATTTGGTTAATAGCCCAAAGTCAATTCTTATAGGTGAGAATCTTCAAAGAAGAGGATATCTTGGACCTTTTAAGTGTGTCTTGTATAATGAGGATCTAAAAACATTAGATTATGTAATCCTTCATCATCCCTTTTCTTACAAAAGTTAATATTGCTTTTTCAAAACTATGAGAATATATTTGGTAATTGCATCAACATTAAAAGAGTAGATGAAATTTTAGATTAATTGTATCAAACCTAAAGCATAATGGATTTTGTGGAGGATTGTTCATATCACTAATTGTTGGAATTTATGGCTTAAAAGAAATCTCGGAATCATGCTTAAGTTTGGAATTTGTATTATTACCTCTCTTGTAAAATATTTACAGGCATGGTATTCATCATGGAAAATCTCAAATGTGAAAAAATAGATGTTTATCTTTGAGTTATAAGACTTGAATATACATGAAGAGTCATATGCAACAATGAAGTTAATGCAAAATATGGACAATGGTAAAATAGAAATGTGTAAAAGTTGGATTCATTAAAATTAGTTTTTATGGTGCTTCTAAAGAAAATTGAGAAAAAAACTAGCAAAGGTGTTGTTTTATATTTAAATAGTGAAGTCAAATTTCTCCTCACTTATACATAACCATATGGAAATCAAATTTCTCCTCACTTATACATAACCATATGGAAATTCAACTAACAACTATGCAGATCCTAAATCACTTCTTACAAGGGATCAAGATTGCATTTAAAAAAATGAAGATATATTTCACGTTTGGGGGTTTGCAAATTATTATTCATGCTGCCAAGAAAAACAAATATGGAGATCGAATAAATTATATCATTATTTTTAATGTCCATCAACCATGGAGGTAGCATCTTGAAAATGTTACCATATCTATAAAGAAGGAAATAAGGTAACAAATAATTTAGACAATCCCAATGTTGATCTTTGTCTTAGTGATATTTAGATTTTAAAAGATAATTGACAGGCGAATTTTTCTTTCTTAATAAAAATGATATCAAGGAGTTAATAGAGAAATATTAATAACTTGAAAAAGATTAAAAAACATCTTGATAAAAATATAAGTTAGATATGATTTTATATATGTAACAACAAATGTAATGTTTTGTTGCTTTGATAGGAGTAAACCCTAATGAAAACCACATATGGCTTATTTTTGAAAAAGGGATTTGAAAACTTACATTTTGAGATACTCTTATAGTATTTTTATTGAAACAAAAATAGCAAACAAAATAGTTACATTAACAATACAGCAATTTTTATTAATCCTTATTTTTGGTGCATAGTATTTTTATTGAAATACTCTTATAGTATTACATTAAAAATACTTAGTAGGGTCACATCACTGATAATGCAAGTGGCATCCTTACCAGTAAACCACACCATCATTATCCATATTTAAATAAAATATAATATTTTAATACTTCCATTAAAAATAACTTTCTTTTTACATCATTCACATGCAAAATTATCTTAAAAACTTCCTATACTTTGGTTACCTCAAAAGACTTTCCAGCTCGCATTCTTCTCAAAGAAAGATGGCTGACGTCTTTAATCAGAATTGATGAGAGCCCTTTGGAAAACTTCCTATACTTTGGTTACCTCAAAAGACTTTCCAGCTCACATTCTTCTCAAAGAAAGATGGCTGACGTCTTTAATCAGAATTGATGAGAGCCCTTTGGAATCTTGCTTTTGTAAGACTATTACAACCATGTATGTTACAACCTCTATCATATCTGGTCACGTTCACACATAGAGAGCCGTGTTGTCACATCTTCATTATAATCGGTTTTCCCTCCTAGTTTGCTATGATTTTTTTTTTTTTTTTCACTTTTATGATTTTTTTTTAGCACTGACCTCTGGTCTGTTCATGTGAAATCTCCGAAGAACATTACATAAAACCTTTAATCTCTTTGCAATTGGTCCTTTAACTGAGCACTCTCATTAACCACTACAGAAGACCATAACTCTTTGACGAAGTGATGAATATATTCATTATGATGTCTAGAAGTGTGGAATATAAATATTTGTTACCATATTTAAAAGGAATAGAATAATTGATATTTGTTAAGTTTTGCTGGTTACAATTTTTTCACAGAGGTCCCAAGTTGTTGGGTTATGATTAAGTTCCTGAACAGTCTAGATCTTATTAAAAAGAAACTAAGTTAAAGTACTTATGTGCTTCTTTAAATCATCAACATAATAATAAAAAAAACACAGTGCAATTGATGATTTTTTTTATTAAGCGAAGATCATAGCATGCATGCCTCTAGTATCAACTTCGTATTTCAGTTCCTCTCCAGTCATGAGCATCTAGTTTATTGACAACTATCTTTCATCATTGCAAAAGGCCAAAATAGTACTAGCAGACCAGTTCCTAAGCATTGGTTAATTGAAATTCCCATGGGTTAGACAATGTCACACTAAATGCAATGCTTCTGTTGGTAGGAAAAAGAGTACATGCAAGATTCCTAGATTCCACCAGCCTCCTGTTGTATCAAATTATTCGCCTTGCAATTTTACTAGTCCGGATATAATGGTATCATCAAAGACATCCTTATCCAAAACTACAGTACTTAGTAAAGTAGGTGTATCCATTTAAAGTGTTGTTTAGGCTTACTTAGTAAGGTTTAGATTGTCTTCTCTTATTTGTTTTTTATTCTAGTTGGGTTTTTCTGTCATGATAATTTTTTCATGCAAGTTTATAATTTATATAACTTTAAAACAGAGTAACAAATTTATAAATCCATGTTATATAGGATGGTTTTATATAAACAATATTCATTAATCCTAATATTTATTTGACTTTTAACACTAATTAAGCTGCAAGGCCTATTAAGTTACCCAGATAATAGTGTGATGACCCTTTCCTTAGAATGGTAAAACATCTCACATGAGGACCACAAGGGAACAGTAGCCCGGTGGAGGCCCCTGCTAATAAATTATTAAAGGTGGTGCTTTTCTCTACCGGAACATATTAACTAGGATATGACACATATAGTACTTACTCCAATCTAAAGGGTCAAAAGTCCGCATGCATTTCAATGCATTAGGCAATCTCCAACAAATTTCTAACTTGCCCATGGGACCACACTCATTTTCCAAAGGAACCACTCCAATTTGTAGTCATAAGTCGCTGCTGAAAAGAAGTTTCTGCCATGGGACCCTTACATTGCTTTTGTATGGGGAGGCATCCATCTAATACCCAATGTAATCTTTTAGTTAAGAGCCAAGATTATGCAAGGAGGAGGTCATGAGTTCAAATCTTCTACTTGACTCTCTCACTTCCTCAGGCTTAGCAACATTTGCAATACTAATTGTTTATGTGCTTGGTTTTGTTATAAAAAGGGTCACAAAAAGTAAGAAATATGCCTGCTCCCACAGTGAGGTTTCACATGGGGACCAGACATGCTGGAGGACAGGCTGGCTTGGCTGCATTAACTTTATTAATTTATTGATCTATTTTTAAATAATCACCCATAAGATGCCTAAGAGTCAGGCAATCTGGGAGTTGGCTTAGCCATGCAATTCATGAAATTTCACTGGTGGAATGTTGTGAATAGGCTCCTACATTAGAAACTGCTCTACTAACATTACCAGCAAATTCAAAATCATGCCTTTTTAATCATGTCGAGCTTATGACTTACTTATATAATTTACAAGCTATTTACTATAAGGCCATAAATAATGGCTTAACATGACTACCTGCTTTCAATTGTTTATGGGGATTTGGTAAGATGTTTAACTTGCTGTTTTTACTACACAGAGAACAAGGTACAAATCCCATGATACCTGAACATGGTTTTCACCGGTGCTTGGTTGAGTAGTGATTGCCTGTACCCCACATCTCAAAAGAGGGACCTCACCCTCTTGGAAAATGCCAGTCTACAACATACCTTATGACGATATTTGTCATCCATCACTGCCAAAAACAGCATACAAAGCATTTCAATACTATAAACCTAAGGAAGAGAATTGGGAAGGAGCATGTTCAACCCCAAGAGTCAGAATGCCTTTTTTTAAGAACATAAGTACAAGGAAAGTTCATAAAAGTGCCTTTCAGAAAAAGATGGGACTCCGGAAGCTGGCATGAGGATGCTCTAAGATGGAATATCTTTTTGACTAATAAAGTGCAAGAATACCTTCTCTGCCACATAGATTCAAACCTTGCCTTTTCTCATTCAACCAATTGTTGAAGGAGGGTTGCTTTGCTTAACAGAGAAGAAATGGTTCCCCCAGGTAGAAAGTTCTTACAAGCAAGAAATTGGAGTGAATAGCAGCCAGCATTGAATGATTTTATAATGTTGTCAAGAGGTCAAGCACGTAAAGGAAAGTTATCCACTATGCCTCGTCTCAAATCATGAATCTGACTTTTAGAAGTTAGACAATTATATTATACTGATTGTTATAATATTCTAGAGTTGATTTTGTCTATCTCTTCTTTTAACACACTCATTGTCATTTCTATAATAAACCAATAAATCGAGAGGAGATCTCCTCCAAACATATACAAAAAGAGGCATTCATATATAAAGAACTTAGTTGTTTCTATAACAAGCAAGCAAAGTCCTAATACAGAGGCACTCAAAGACAAAACATGGAGTAACACAGAAGTCTGAAAATTCCAAGCATGCCTTTCTTGACCCGAGAATCAAAGGTTGGGGTAGTAGCATGGGAATCAACTGACATTAGAATCCGTTGTCCTTAATTTTTGTCCTCCACTTTGATTTACGGCTATAACGTAAATGGCATACTGAACCGATAAATGACTGGGCAAGCACGCATAGATCAGGATGCATAAGAGAGATTTTCAATAGAGATAATATTGTGGGGCCTCAGAAATGGAGGACTGTTACCAGACTAAGATTCAGCGGCATATAAGGTCATGGAGGCTGAGATAATGATCCAGTAGAAGATAAAAAACCATACTTAAAGTAATTCCAAAGCACAAAGTACTAGGATGAGTAGGATCCAAGCAAATTATTGCAGTAAGTTGGGCCAAAGAGAATAGCTTGCAAAGCAAACTAGAATCATAGAATGACGTGGAATCAGGAATGTTTATGCACAAGACTAAAAACTAAAGAATTATGACAGAAGAAAAGCATATTGAAGAATGTTCGACTTGAAATGGTGATATCCTCATATATCATATTTAGGAATGTGTAAACTAGAATCATAGAATGACGTGGAATCAGGAATGTTTATGCACAAGACTAAAAACTAAAGAATTATGACAGAAGAAAAGCATATTGAAGAATGTTCGACTTGAAATGGTGATATCCTCATATATCATATTTAGGAATGTGTAAACTAGAATCATAGAATGACGTGGAATCAGGAATGTTTATGCACAAGACTAAAAACTAAAGAATTATGACAGAAGAAAAGCATATTGAAGAATGTTCGACTTGAAATGGTGATATCCTCATAAATCATATTTAGGAATGTGTATCCTAAAAGACACAGCACACAACCAGCATACTACAATCATATTTATCTAGTTTTTCAATAAACCCAGTACTTCTTTCATTAGCAAAGTATTTGAAAATATCATAATTCAGCCGAGCAAAACAATCAACAGACCAGAATGTAGAGTCCTGCAACTGTTATAAACTACCATGATTGTCCATAAAAACAAGGTACTTCAGCTATTGCATCAAGCAGTACCGTTCCTACTTCTAACAAAATTCTTTTATAATAAATATCTATGAGAAGAAACAAATTTCAAAATCAAACTGATACTTGAACATGTCAACCTCAACAAATAACTTCAAAATAAATTGTTTATCCACATGAATCCTTAGCTATGAAACATGGAAGCATTCCTCTTATGAAATGTATTTGTTATTTGAAATTTTGAAGAGTCTTTCTTAGCATTCACATGACATATCAAGAGAATCTTATCTCTTCTAAGGAATTGCTGGTTGATATTTTAAATTTTTTGCAAAAACAATTGCACTTATCCCTTTCATTTTACAGGCATGTACCCACTAGCAGGGGAACAATGTAACAAAATTAATCACTAAGATACACAATGCAGCCCTCACTGCAAGTTCAGGTACAACAATTAGTCTAGAAGCAGAGCCACAGCATGGCACAGGTCTCCTCCACTAATAAATAGATTCACAAACAAAAACTTTTGCTTAGTATACATATCAGGCTATAGTGATTCTAGTGGCCCATTTCCTCTGCATAGTAACTGAACAAAGTTGGGAGTATTTTTCTTCGATGAATCAGCAGCAATATTGAATACATTGAGAAATTAACACTTATGCATCTCTTCAAACTTGGGTACATAGCTTTAGGTTTGGTTTCTTGCCTTACAAGCTCATTTCTCTTCCCAAAAAAAAGCAAGAAGAGATACAAAGATTGGTAAATGAAAAAAAGAATGAATAAACTATTAAACTGTGGTAGATCATCAGTCAAGTATAAGGTTGGTCCTTGAAGCTAGTCGAGCAGCTGGACATCTGGCTTTGGTTACAATCAGAAACAATGTCCTGCAGACTCGTAAGAAGGTCGGATGGAAATGAAAGACTGGGCTTGGATCGAGGAACATGAGGGACTGGGGCCTCTCCACTCAGAATCTGCAAAACTTGTCTCATTGTAGGTCTGGTTTGAGGATCAGGATGTGAACAATGTAGCCCAACAAGTAGCATTCTCCTCATGTCTTTCTCATCAAACTTTCCTTCCAATCTCACGTCGGCAGCTTCAAGAAGCTTCCCATCTCTGTGCAAACTCCATACCCAATCCACCAAATTACTCTGTCGGGGCCCATCCTCCTTCTCAATAGGCCTCCTCCCACAAGCAACCTCCAAAACAACTGCCCCAAAGCTGAAAACATCAGTTTTATCTGAGGCCTTTCCAGACAATATATATTCAGGAGCTAGGTATCCCATTGTTCCTGCCATCAGAGTTGGATCAGGACTCTTGTTGTGCTCTGTAAGCCGAGCAAGCCCAAAATCTCCAAGCCTTGCATTGAAATTTCCGTCCAACATTATATTACTTGCTTTCACATCTCTATGAACTACCTGCTTCTCGCATTCCTCATGCAAATATGCCAATGCAGAAGCAACTCCCGTCACTATATAGCATCTGCGTTCCCATGACAACACAGGTCCTCCACCTTCTTGGAAAAGGACCTTATCTAAGCTACTATTTGACATGTAATCATAGACTAGAAGAATCTCCTCTTTTTCACAACACCATCCTTGCAACTGCATTAGGTTCCGGTGTCTAAGGCTTCCTATTATAGAAAGCTCTGCCTTAAATTCACTCTTCCCCTGAGTGTTATGGGTAGATCTTTTCACAGCCACAAAAGCTCCATTGTCAGGAAGAATTCCTTTATAGACAGTCCCAAATGCTCCACGACCCACTATTCTATCTGGGTGGAATTTTTTGGTGGCAACGCTGAGCTCTGCATAGGTGAATTGCCGAGGGAAATTCACAATATCAGAGCTGAAGGAATCTTTTCTTTCCAATCCTCTATACTTTCGATGGCAAAACCAAGCCAAAGATCCGGCAAGCAGTGTAATCATAGCTGCAACTCCTGTTGCAAGGCCTATGAACCACTTTGCATTCATACAGAAATTTCTATGGCAGCCTCCTTTTCGGCCCAATACCGGTGTGGGAGTCACGGGGGATTTCTGATGAGTGGACAGTGGAGTAAAGAATCCAGAAGGTGGAGGAGTACCAGAAAGTGGAGGAGTAACGAATCCAGAAGGTGGATAAACAGGAGAGTTTGAAGGACTCTCCTTGGGGCTTTGAGGGCCATAGCTTGAAAAACTCCACCACTCAACATTATGAAGTTCTGTGCTTCCTTCTGTGGAGGCAGAGAATCCTACATACATAAACTCATTGAAATACCTTGACAAGTCAATCCTCACAGACAGAACAGGTTCTAGAGGCTTATCATTGGAATAGCTCAAGCTCACATTCAAAAGCTCCTCTGTGCTGCTATACTCAATCCATGCTGTGATGACATTACCAGTCTTCATATCTATATTTATTGTACCCAAATCTGCCACCTCAATTGAGGTCATGTTATTGATGTCCAAACCCACATGGTTCTCATTGGGATCATGGAATTCTACATCCATAAATGTATCAAATTCCACAGCAATGGTGTTTTGATTTTCCTGTGGAGCCTCCACAACCCCAGTAGCAGCAATAGTGGGACTCATGGCTCCTAAAAACCCTCCAGAGCCCCCCACTGTCTGATCATTTGGGGTAATGATAAATGCTAGGCCAGCCCCAATTGAAACAGGAATAGGGGCAGGACCCACATTGGTAACAGAAAATGAAAAGCATGACTTAAAAGAAGCTGAAGTTCTTGTATAGGGGTCCAGAAATCTAACCGGTTGGCTGTATAGTGCCCTCCCTGCACTTGAAGTGGGTACTCCCAGCTCCCTGCTAAGACTTACTGTCCCATTTTTCAAGTGGGCATCTCCCAAAAGCTTCAGATTTCTGATATTGAGCACAGGAAAATCAAATGTTGTGGTCTGAGCAGAGCACTTGGGTGTGAAATGAATGAAAAACATCACAACCCATCTCAAGATTATCCTCGCGGTTACCATGGCACCAAGAATCAATCAACCTTCTGCATTGCCAATGACCAAAAACACACACAAATCAATCAATGATACCCTCCTCCAACACCCCCCACCAAAAACACAAAAATCCAGAGCTCCAAAAGCGTAAGCAGTTAACAATTCTATATGTTTGGCTCTGTACCCAACTGCACAAATCAGAAAACACAGAAATCAAACACAAAGAGGGTATCAACATTGCAGTCTAATAAGGTCTAGGCATAATCCAAAAATATTCAGAGAAAAGTAAGGAATAAGCAGGGTAACAGTGAGTATATACCCTCAAAGTCACATATTATGAATAGCCCAAGTTAGATAAGACTGTATAAGAAACACCCAACTTCAGAAAAACAAGGTGGACATCCACTGAAATAAAGAAGTTTCCAGATGCCAGCATTCCCACAAGATATGCAAGCAAATCCGCAGCAAGTGGCAGAGCTCAGAGTATATAATAATAATAATAATAATAATAAAGTATGCAGCTGCAGGAGCCTGATCTTGGGCAGCTCAGGGATAATGTCTAATGCCCCCCTACAACAACTGCACAGCAAAGTCAGCAATAATGGGGAAGCTGAGAAGCAACATCCCAATTGATTACAGCAAAAACAGTCATCATCCAAGGAGAAATTATGGGATTATGAGTGATTGGCAAAGTGGGAGGTGAGACAGCCTAGGTAATAACAGCGGTTAGGTAATTAGTCATATCAGGATTCTTGGTCTGTTGAATGCCATGATGGTTGGGGACGAGAATCTTGGGGCGGGCTGATGTCTCTTGGCAGAAAAGTAAAGGTGAGCTTAGTTTTAGTTATCAGGGAGACCAAAATGTTTGTCTGAAGCCATGGGGTGAATGAGATGCTTTCTTAAAGAAACAAAGAAGGAAACATGGGGATATGATCTAATGGCCTTGTATTGTGTATACAAGTATTTGCATAAGTACGATTGAAAAGTGTATATGCTAAAAGTATGATTTGTATTTTCAAATATTGAGTTTGTTGAATTTAATTTTTAATTATATAAATTTAAAATTTACTTCCAAATTACTTAATAAGGAGAAGATATGTGCATGGAATATTAATTTTTTTATTTATTAAAATTAAAAATATTTTAATTATAAATGGAAAAAATATTGAGGTTTAAAAAACTATAAAAAGAAAATCATTAATTATTTTTGATGGAAGATATATTAAGGACAAAAAATATATATTTTACAAGATAAACTTTTGTAAAATATTTTATCAATTATTACATAAGCATAAAATCAAAGCTTGTTGAAGAAGTATAAATGAAAGAGCTATATTAAATAGTTGTCTCTTTCAATTTTAACAAGGCACCTTTAATCATGGCTCAACATATAGGGGATGTCCTGAACTGATGCGCGCGCTCTGGCGATTTGGCGGGAAAACTTCTGAACCGGCGTCGGGTGCTGCTCGTGGGCCTCTGGCCCGACAGATCTTCCCAGAGCCTTTGTTTGATTGTTTCTGCACTACTCTGAAGACTTGTAAGCTGTTCCGGGAGGGCCCGATGGGGTCTCCTCCAGTCTCTTCTGCTGGAAAAAAGAGTTCATACGCTGAGATGCTGAAAGAAAACCCCTCGCCCTCCACTGGTGAAGCGCAGAGGACTACTTTCAGACGTTACTCAAGAACGCTGGCAAGGGTGCTTCCACACACCGAGTTAACGGTTGCCTTCCGCAATCAACTTCCAGACCAAAGATTATTATAGAACCGAAACTGGTCGAAGACACAATCTCCTATCGTGCTCATCACGACCTGATTTGCAAATTCATGGGTATCCGTCCCACTCTGAACTTTCTGCACACCTGGGTTAGACAAAATTGGGAGCCACTAGGTGAGTACTCCTTATGGCCTATTAGTAATGGATATTTCATTATTAGTTTCTCTTCTTTAGCAGATAGAAACAGAGCATTTGAATCAGAGAAGAGGAACCATGGCCCGACTGGGTTATTTGTTCAACCTTGGAGAGTGGGTTTTGACCCTCGTATCGAACCCACGGCAGTCCCGGTCTGGATCCGACTGTATGCTCTCCCGATGGAGTTCTGGGGTGAGCAGGTTTTAGAAATGATTGGTAACTCATTAGGCAGATTTATAGGAGTCTCCAGAGACACTATAGAGGGAAACACAGCTGTCTTTGCTAGGATCTGTGTTGAAATGGACATTAGCCAGCCTCTACCAGCCGAGGTGGAACTTGAGTTGACAGGGCTCTCCTGGATACAACAGTTAGATTATGAGGCACTACCTTTTAGATGCAGAGTCTGCCATAAGCACGGCCATCTGGCGAGGTTCTGCCCAAATATTCTGAGCACAAAAGTGGAGGCGCCGCTTGGAAATCCAAATCGCCCCAGAGAGGGCAAGTTTACCCCTGTCCAAGATCCATCTAGTATTCCTCAGGATTCTGATCTCCGTAAAGATGGTTTTGAACAACCGAAGCGAAGGAGAAATAAAAAGAAAAATTCCAAGGAGCAGGCACAACTTAAACCAACCAATCGGTATGAAATCTTTAAATCCCTAGTAGATCAAGAGGACCAAGTTATGGAAGGAGTGGATGGGAATGTTGAGGATATTAACATTCACTCTCAGGCTTTCCCTTCTTTTACTCCGGTCTTAGAACAGGTAATGGAACCCTCTGGGACAAGGCAGCCAGAGAACTCAGGGACACTGGTAATCCACTCCCCAGCACAACCGGTTATTAAGGACGTCAATATGGGAAGCTCTGAAAAGAACAGGGAAAGGCCGGTTCTAGGGATTACCCATGTGGAGAAGAGGTCTAAAAACAAGTAATTCCCAAGGAGCAGCAGTAAAATCCAATAAGGATCTACTAGCAAGACAAGGAGACAAGCCGATCAATGGAGGATCGGTGAGGCCAATTGAGTCTTATTGCTCACAAGGTCCTCAATGATTATTCAATCCTGGAATGTTAGGGGTTTAAACAGTAGAACCCATCAATCTGCTGTTCAAGGACTTTTAGGAAAATGTAAAACAGACTTTTTGCTCATCCAGGAGACAAAAATGTCTGTAGATCTTATGTGCAAGACTGCTAACATAATATGGCGGGGTGCTGATTATATGGATGTGGCTGCTCAGGGTGCCTCTGGGGGATTGTTACTCTCTGGAACCCTCAAGTATGGACAGCTTTAGAACACATAGCTTGGAGGGGTGTTCTCACTTCTCTGTTTAGAAACAATGCCACAACTGAACATGTTCTTATTACAAACTTCTATGGGGCTCAATGCTTTGATGGCCAGCGGCTCCAATGGCAAGCTGTACACAACATGAGGTCATCCCGGGAAGTTTTTGACTGGATCATAGCTAGGGATTTTAATGCCAAATTGTCTGTTAGGGATCAGGAAGGTGGTGCCCCAGTTTTGGATCCTGGGGACCGGTTCTTGATTGCCCAAATCCAAGCCTTTAATCTGGTTGATATCAAAGGCCCTGGAACCTACTTTACTTGGACAAACAAGAGGAGAGAGCCACACAGCAGGAAGGTTAAGTTAGACCGGTTTTTGGTTTCTGAAGAGGCATTTATTAAATGGAATCTTAAGTTCCAGATTTTGGAAGGTCCAGTCTCAGACCACTATCCCCTTTTGTTGGAGGGAGGGCCGATGACAGGTCAACACCATAAGCCATTCAAATTTGAAAATTTTTGGTTGCAAAAGGAGGATCTCCGAAGGAAAATTCCACAGTGGTGGGAAGAAGGCCGCCTACCCTTGGGGACTGCAATGTTCAAATTCCATAAACAACTCCATTTTGTCAAGTGTAAATTGAAACAGTGGAGACAAAACAATAAGTCGGACTTCCAGCTCCAAAGGGCCCCCTTGATGGCTAGATGGGAGGAGGTGCAAAAACACTTCAGGGAAGGTACCATAACTGAGCACCTTAAAGCTGAGGATGATGCTCTGCGCAAAGCGGTTGAGGACATTGATAATCAAGAGGAAATTTATTGGAAACAGAGAGCAAGAATCACTTGGTTACTAGAAGGCGATAGAAATACAAAATTTTTCCACCGCTCAGCCTGTGCAAGGAGACAAATGCATAACATGGAAGTCCTTCACGATGAGAATGGACACTCCTTTGATACTCTCCCTGGAATGCATTTCCACTCAATGGATTATTTCTCAAACCTTTTTAAGGAAAGTGGGGAACAAGATGTGGAAGCCCAAAATGAAGTTATTAATGTCATACCTTCTATTATCTCTCACGAAGAGAATCAGACTCTCCTTAGACCCATTGACAGTGATGAACTAAAGAAAGTGGTCTTTGGGATGAGCACGGGAAAATCGCCAGGTCCAGATGGCTTTCCTATAGAATTCTTTCAGGCCTTCTGGGATACTCTGGAGAAAGATGTTTTGGCTGTCGCAGAGGAGTCCAGAACTAATAAAAGAATGCTTAAGGCTCTCAATCACACCTTCATCACTTTAATTCCAAAAGGGGAGGGGGGGTTCATCTCTCTGATTTCAGACCGATTGCCTTATGCAATGTTATTTATAAAATAATCACGAAGATTATGGCTGAACGGCTAAAACCTTTTCTCCATAAAATAATTTCCTCTGAGCAAGGGGGTTTTGTTGAAGGAAGACAGATCTTGGATGAAGTGGTCCTTGCTCAGGAGGCAATCCATACAATGCAAACTTCAGGCAACAAAGGAATGTTCATAAAGTTGGATATGTCTAAGGCTTATGACCGGGTGGAGTGGGGCTTCCTGGCAAAGATGATGGCAGCCTTTGGCTTCTCTCAGGACTGGATTGATTGGGGCATGAGCCGTATCTCCACACCTTCTTTCTCTGTTCTAATCAATGGGCTCCCCTCGACTCCTTTTGGAGCCTCTCGGGGTCTTCGTCAAGGGGACCCTTGCTCTCCTTACCTCTTCCTCATCTTAGCAGAAGGATTAGGCAGACTCTTCCTGAGAAGACGACAACTAGGTGTGATAATAGGTATTAAAGTGGGGACAGAAGTTTTGACCCACTTACAGTTTGTGGATGACACAGGATTGGTTGGAGTGGCCAGCCTCAGGGAAGCAAGAGGAATTAGAGATACTTTAAACATCTACCTTCGGGCCTCAAATCAAGTCATTAATGATACAAAATCCAAAGTGGTCTTCTTCAATCTTGACCGAAGGTTACAGGAAAGAGTTACTGAGATCCTGGGATTTACTAGGACTTCTCTACCTGTTGTTTACTTGGGGGTTCCACTGCATTTCAAAAAACTGAAAATTGATATCTGGAAGGATCTTTTGGATGGCATCAAAGAGAAAATGAATCATTGGTCTCATAAATGGTTAAGCTATGGAGGTCGACTAACTTACGTTCAATCAGTTATTCATGCAATGCCAATATATAAATTCTCCATCCTGGCTGCCCCACATTCTATATGGAAAGAGCTTGACAAAATGGCCCGAAGCTTTTTATGGGAGGGTGCAAAAGGGAAGAAGAAATGGGCCTTGGTTGGATGGGATAAGGTCACCCAGCCCAAGGATAAAGGAGGGCTGGGACTGAGAAGCTCCAAGCTTAATAATCAAGCTTTGGCTGGTAAATTGTACTGGAGGTGGATTTCCCAGCCAACATCCCTCTTTAGCAGAATTCTTTCTAGCAAATACCTAGGCCATGCTCACCCCAATGATCTTGGACGTTTCCCTTTGGAGGGTAATGGATCCTTAGTATGGCAGACTCTCAAGCTGGGAGCTCAAGTTATCAAAGATCAATTGTTTTGGAAAGTGGGGAGAGGGGAGAAGGCCCGTTTCTGGACTGACTCCTGGGATCAGCACCCTCCCATCATTGCTGTGTTTCCAGAATTGCAACCCATTAAATCAGCCATAGAAGACAAGGGCTGGATTCATATTGAGAGTTATTTCAATACCAGCCACATTGGGGAGTACAAGTTCAAAAAGTTCAAGAGGTTGGAAGAGTGGCCAATTCCAATCCCACCGGAGCTGGCACCAATCTTAGAAAAAATTTTGAAAGCCAGGTTTCTTACTAGGCGGGATGAAGAGGATGAACTTGCCTGGGGCTTTGGGAACCTTGGGGTTTACACTGTGAAGGAGGGATTTAACCAGATTCTTCCAGAGCCCCCCCACACTCTTTCCCGGTCCATGTTTGGAAGAAGATATGGCACCCCAAGGGTTGGCCGAAGGTGAATTTTTTTGCCTGGCAACTTATGCACAATGGAATTCTCACCTTTGACAATCTTAGACACAGAGGCATCATCGGTCCTTCTCAGTGTGTTTTATGCCGCAAGCATGAGGAAACTGCTGATCATTTGATGTTTGAATGCCCCTTCTCACGGCAGATTTGGATGCGCTGGTTTTCCCACTTCAAAATTCAAGCCAACAGTGAGGTGACTCGGACCAATATTTGGAACCGATGGAAGAGAGGCAGATTTAAATCCAAAGCTCTCCGAATTGGCTGGGAGCTGGGCTTTCTTTTTATTTGGTGGCAGGTGTGGCTGGAGAGAAATGCCCGCATTTTCCGTGAAACATTCTCTTCACTTGATGGAATATGGCAGGTTATATGGAGCAAAGTGGTGGAAACAGTTGCCATCTACGTTGAGGAGGAACATCAGTCTGTTTCTGTGCCACTGCTTGATGGAGTTGTTGCTCTTGAAAGACAGGCTCAGGATAGATGGCACCCTCCCCCAGCAGGGCTGGATCAAAATCAATACTGATGGAGCCGCAAAAGGAAATCCGGGTAGTGCTGGTACTGGAGTTGTGTGCCGTGATCATGGTGGGTCCGTGCTTTACTGGGAACTGCACGGTCTGGGTCATGCCACAAACAATGAAGCGGAGGCCTTGGCTGTTAAATTTGCTTCTATCTGGGCTGTCAAGCATGGCCATAGAAAGATAATTCTTGAGTCCGACTCCCAAATTCTGGTGGGCGCTCTCGATTGCATGAGGAACTTTGATTTGCAAGCCTGGAGGTTGCGGAGTCTTGTCTCTCAGATAAAGGATCTCTGGAAAGAATTAGATGATGTGGTTCCCATCTATGTGAGTAGGGATTTCAACAAGGCGGCCGATTTCCTTGCTAAGATAGGTGCTGAGAAGGAAGTTGGAGTGCAGATGCATAGTGATATGCCTGTGGAGGATGCTGGGATTCGGCAAGGCCTTGAATGCTACCTATGATAATGTGCAAAGTTTTTGCTGCTAAGGAAGGTTTTTGTCACGATTTCGCGACATGTAGCGGCGTCGTGGCCTCTTGTTGGAAGTTGTCGCGATATCGCGACAGGTTTTGCCTTCTCAGCCTTAGAAAGGAACATGTCGCGAAATCGCGACATGTCGCGAAATCGCGACGTTTTTGGCGCAGGGATGATAAGGAGGATTATCGTCGCGATATCGCGACATTTTTGGTAAACTTGAGTAAAGGGCACATTTCGTCGCGATATCGCGACATTTTTGTCGATTGGAAGCTGCATGGTAAAATTGTCGCGATATCGCGATAGTTGGGGCACACTGGCGTCAATTGGATTTCTTGTCGCGATATCGCGACAATTTTGAAGACTGGCTGCAATGAGGATTATCATCGCGATATCGCGACTCTTTTGGTGAACTTGAGCAAAGGGCACATTTCGTCGCGATTCCGTGACATTTCTGTCGATCGAAAGCTGCATGGTAAAATCGTCGCGATATCGCGACAGTTGGGGCACACTGGCGTCATCTGGATTAATTGTCGCGATATCGCGACAATTTTGAAGACAAGTTGCAATGAGGATAACTTGTCGCGATATCGCGACAGTTTTGAAGATTGGGAACTGAAAGGAAAATTCGTCGCGATTTCGCGACACTTTTGGCACACTCATGACTTTGGTAAAAATTGTCGCGATATCGCGACACTTTTGCGGACTGGGAGTCAAGATGAGAATATGTCGCGATATCGCGACACTTTTGCTGGCTGGGCGCTTCGGAGAAATTCCGTCGCGATTTCGCGACCCTTTTGGAGATTTGATGCTTCCTGGAGTTCTTGTCGCGATTTCGCGACGCCTGGGATGATAGACCGTTGGAGGGAGTTTCTGTCGCGATTTCGCGACTTTTTTGGCGAGCGGACGCGGAGGGCTTTGTCTGTCGCGATATCGCGACATGTCGCGTTTTCGTGACTGATGGCGCTGCTGCGGCCGCGACGGGGTTGATTGCCGCGATTTCGCGACATGTCGCGATTTCGCGACATGTCGCGTTTTCGCGCCTTGTTGTCTTCTGTGCTCTGTGGGGGTTTGCGTTGCCTTTGTGCTCTCCGCTTGTTGTCTAGTTCTCTGCTGCTGGTTGGGATGAGTTTTCTCCCTTGTGTAATTGCCTTTTGTATTAATACAAGTTTTTCAAATTTTCAAAAAAAAACAAGGCACCTTTAATAGATTTCTTATAATTTTCTTTTAAAAAATTTGGGATTTATTCAAAAGTAATATATTAGTTGTGGTTGAAGAGGCCTAGAAAAGGAAGACTATAATAAGTGAGATTGATGTCATTTTTATTATTTTGGTTTTCAATAAAGGCAAGATAAAATATCTTGATAATGTTTGTTCAATAAACCTTTATAATATGATTTATAAGATCATATGACTGTCCAATAAACCTTTGTAATATGATTTATAAGATCATTTGAAAAACTATGGAAAATAGGTTGAAAGGCATTCTAGATTGTGTTATCTCAAAGGAATAAGGTGGCTTTATTTGTAGTAAACAAATTATTGATGGTATAATCATTGTAGAAGAGGCCATACATTCTCTTCATTCCATGAAAAAACCAGGTATGCTTATGAGATTATATATGAACAAGACATATGATAGGGTTTCTTCAAATTTTCTACAAAATATTCTCAAAAAGTTTGGTTTTGATTATAGTTGGTGTGAATGGACTAAATGTTGTTATAACACTTCAAAATATTCTATTTTGATCAATGGTTTTGTTGATGGTTACTTCAATTCATCTTGTGGACTCTCCCAAGGTGATCCATTATCTCCTTATCTATTCATTACTCCTGCGGAAGCATTAGAAAAAACTTTCTCATAGGTAAAAAGAAAAAAATCAAAGGTATTCGAGTTGCAAAAAATGGTCCCTTCGGATCTCATCTTCAATTTTTTGATGATACTTTTCTTTTGGATCATCCCTTAGTCAGTGAGGTCATGGAGTTTAAATCAATATTATCATGCTATGAGAAGGTTACTAAACAATGGGTTAATACTACAAAATCAAGGATTTTTTTCACTAATATTGCTCTAGATTTACAACAAATTATTATAAATATTTTAGGGCTTAAAATTGAAATTTTTCCATCAATCTACTTAGGTATTCCTTTGTCTCATAAAGGAAATAAAAATCAGCTTTAGGTCTCTTGTTTAGATAAAATGAAAGTTTGTTTGACAGGTTGGAAGATAAGTTCTTAATCAGAGTGAGAAGGCTACAACTCATTAAAACTACATTGCAATTTGTCCTTAATAATATGATGTCACTTCAAGATTGCTAATAGGTATAGCATCATAAACTGACAAAATTTAAATAGACTTACTTTAAAAATATTGTGAGAAAAAAATTAGGTTTACTCTAAGTGGAACGGGGTTTTCAAAGGAAATAATATTAGAGGAGTAGGCTTACCAAATTGCAAATTTATAAGTTTGGCATTAGAGGAAAAGCTTAGAGTGGAGATTGTTCATAAATCAAGGAAATAATTTAACTTCAAAAATATATATGTTCTCTTGATGCAATTCCTAAAGAACCCTACCCAAAGGATCGTCAAGTTGAAACTTCATATCAAATAGTTTGCAATTGATAAAGAAACATATTATATGGTTACTCGATGAGGAGAATTATGCAAATCTTTGGTATGATGCTTGGTTGAAGCCTTATCCTCTTCTCTCTGACTCAAAATGGCAACCATTGGCTCAAGCATGCCTAGCTTTTAAAGCTCCAAAGGTCAAAGACTATATTAATATGAGCAATAACTCCAAATCATGGAATTCTATTGGTAACCTGGTTGAAGGAGTGAAACTCAAACAAATTGTAGATGAACTTTAAAAGATGCTTCAAGAGCTTTATTTGCTATTTTTTAAACAAAAGGATGAGTTGGTTTGGAAGCTATCAATGAGTGGCAGATACTCAATCAAGTTGGGATATGAAGATTTAGAGCAATCAATATTACCTACACCCAAATATTTTCCTTGGAAGAATGTTTAGTTACTAGAAGCTTTCCTTAAGGTCTTACTATTGATTTGGTTAGCGATTCAAATATTCTTACAATAGAGTCTACAAAGAAGCGGATATCATGGGCCTTTTAAATGTGCCTTGTGTAAGAACGATTTAGAAACATCAAGTTATTTAATTCTTCATTGTCCCTTTACTTGAACCATTTGAGGTTGCTTTGTTAGAAATATAAATATATATTAGGTAGCTCCATCAACAATGAAAGAGTTGATGAAATATTGGATGGATTATTTCAAAGCTAAAACATTATATATTTTGTGGATAATCGGTCCTATCATTATTTGTTGGAATTTATGGCTTGAAAGGAATGATAAATTTTTTAAAAATAAATCTCAAAATAATGCTAAATTTTGGAACTGTATTATTGCCTCTCTTGTAGAATGTTGACAAATATGGTGCTCACCATGAGAAGTCTCAAGTGTAACTTAAATGATTTGAACATACATGGAAGAGTTGTATGCGATAATGGAATTAAAATAAATTATTTATTTTTTATCTAAGATAAAATGGAAATGTCCAAAAATTGAGTTGTCAAATTAATTTTGATGGTGCTTTTAAAGGAAATTCGAGAAAAGGTGGGATTTTTAGAAATAATGAAGGCAAAATTCTCCTCACTCAAAATCATATGGAACTTCAACTAACAACTATGCAAATGCTAGGACACTTGTTGCATTGATTAAAATTGCAATGAAAAGAATGAAATATATTTCAATTAAAGGGGATTCACAAATTATTGTTAATGTTATCAACAAAAATGGATGTGAGGAATGGACAAAAAAATAATGTTATAGTTGATGTTCATCACCTGCTAATGGAGGCAATCTTTTGGAAATGTGAGCATATTTATAAAGAAGAAATTTGGTTAGTAAATAATTTAGCCAATCGTAGTGTTGATATTTATGTTAGTGAAATTCAAAATTTAAAAGACGATTAATTAGGTAAGTTTTTATTTCTTAATCAAAATGATATCAAAAGCTAATTGTGAAAACATAACACTTTGAAAAAGTTAAAAATATATTTAATAGAAAAAGAAATGAAAAATATTTGTAATAAAAATCACAGTTTAGATATAGTTCAACTGAACTAATAGCAAATGTATTATTTTAGTTTTTGATGGGAGTGGCCCAATAAAAACCATATATAACTTTCTTTCTTTCTTTTTTTTAAATAAAGAGAAGATATCAAATATAAACAAAGTCATCAAATTCATATGTATACAATACGTTGTCTTAACTGTGGATGAACTTAAACATTAAACATACGCCATATTAAATATATAATACATTGTCTTAATTGTGGATGAACTTAAACAAGCAAAGAATAATTTAGAGGAACTCTATCCGCCATATTAAACATATAGATGAAAATAACAATCTTATGTGAAGGATAGTATATCATAAGAATGCTTTCACCTTATTATTATTTGGCAAATTAAGAATGCTTTCACCTTATTATTATTAGGCAAATTAAATGTAAATTTTATAGTGGTCCTTAGATAGAGTAAAATTTTAAATCAACAAAATTAAATTTAATGATAAACTTGTATCATAAAATTTTAATAACTAAGTTAAATAAGTATTTAATTAGAATAGAAGTAAATCTTATAATCAATTTTTATGGTGATTATTTAAAAAATATAAAAAGTAAAAAATAAAATTAATTTCACAATTAATTTTAATGATAAACTTTAATTTCAAAGATTTTAAACATCAAATCAAATCTCTTATGGCAAGCTACAACTAATTTATCTACAAGATTTTAAAAAGTGAAACAAGTGCCACTAACACTTAACAAATTTCACAACCAATATTGATAATAAATTTTATTTTCATAAAATTCAAACAAATCTTATTTTTAACTTATATACATTTTTATTTTACAATTTAAAAAAAATAAGCAAATCTCATTTAAATTTATACAAGTTTCTATTCCATAAGAAAAAAAAAATCAATCTACAAGATTTTTAGAAATAAAATTAGTACTAGACAAATTTCTATATTATGAGATTTCTAGAAATAAGGCAAACCTAGTTAGTAACTTAGTACTAGGCAAATTTCTATATTATAAGATCTCATTCGAATTGAGAAATGAGGCAAACCTAGTTAGTACTAGGCAAATTTCTATCGAATTGAGATACAATTTTATTGAAAAGAATTTTAAGGATTGAGATAAATTTCATGAAAGTAAAGGAAATTTTTCGACCAACTTTAATTTTCAATATATTAATTTTTTTTAATTTTTTTTTTTTTGTGATAATGTGAGAAATTTTTACGCCTAATTGAATAGTCTCCTCCCAACCATAAAACACAGTAAAGTTGACTAACTTTAATTTTCAATATATCAATTTTTTTTTTTTTTGATAATGTAAAAAATCTTTACGCATAATTGAATAGTCTCCTCCCAACCATAAAACACAGTAAAGCTGAAGGTTATACTTATTAATAAAGAATTTAACTACTTCCGCCCCCTCACATACTTGCCCACATCACAGTTTGAACCTTCAACCTCCCGAAAAAGAGCCAAAGCCCGAACCTTTGCGTTGTCCTTGTCCTTGTCCCTCGTAAAACACACGGTCAGTTTTTATTATAGGTCAAGCACCCTTTCTTTAAAAATACTATATATATACCGAAGTAAATGGAGCGAAATAATTTTATTATTAAAATTTTATAAATAATAAAAAAAAATCTTTTGAATACATAGGGGAGTTGATTACATCCACACTAGTCCTTAAAAATAAGGAGTTAAGAATAAGAAGATTATCGCTACAATTAAATGTTTCAATCTCATAAGATGAACCTCATATTTAAAGTCTTAAAAATTATTAAATAATAATAAATGAGAATTAATTTATAAGTTTTTTTTTTTTTTTTTTTTGCTTGATAAGAGAGTTGGTTTCAACCACACTATTTTTAGTAGCTGCCAAGCCCCAGGGTTTCGAACCACATGGTTGCATCCACCAAACTTATTTCACCTCGTTATTTTATAACCCGACCTGAAATGGACCACCAGATGCCTCGGAATCGTATCATCTTTGTCAGTCTGCGTGCACTCAAAGAATTCGGATTAGATTACTACCTTTGCAATAGGCTTCCCCTAAGGTTTGAACTTGGGTCTCTTCTTGGTAAGTGCGTAACTAGACTAGCATTTACTAGTCCACCTAGCCCTTGGAAGTAAAATCTTTGTTAAAGAAAATCTTTCCCCATATCCCCTGGGGGCAGGATTTTTCGTTCCACGGGATCTGTTCCATCTGGGTGAACCCCTCACTCTTAGGTTAGCTGAATTTTTTTTTTTTTTATCTAACACAAGCCTCCAGGCTTGAACCCTAAACTTTTTTTAAAGGATTGAGAAACTTGCGTTAAAATCCTTGCATATTTCAACTCCATAAAAAACTAATTTAAAATTTAGATATATATAATTAATATATATTAATAATACACAAATTATATATATATATATATATATATATATATATATTTTTATATATATATATATTTATTTATTTATTTATTTATTTATAATTTGTTAGCTCATTTTTTAAATCTCTTTTATTTTCATTAAATAAAATTGTTGGTTCCAATAAAAATATATATAATATGATTAAAATTTTAAAAATAAATACTTAAGTAATAAAACACAAGTATCTTTTAATGTTTTAAAAAATATATACTTAAAATTTAATAACTAAATCAATAATTTTACAATAAAATCAATAAGTAAAAACATGACTATGCATTGTACACTATTAATATTAAATTTGAAAAAAAAAAAAAAAACTTAATGTTAGTTAAATAAATAAAAATGTTTGACTCTAAAGTTTAATTTTTATAAATATATGGATATATGATTAGTTGTATTATTACAATTTTATTTTATTTTTTTATTTTTTTAAAGTTAGATTATATTATATCATTAATCGAAACATTATAATATTTTGGTGTTAGTATTGTCCACCAGCTAAAAAATAAAATGAGGTGGATCAAGAGTAAAGCATCCATAACTGAATATACATAAGAATAGAAGCTAATATCAATAAAAAGCTTATAGTTATATCTTGTTGCAATACACCAGCTATCAGCAGATATCAGCATTCATCTGTGGGAGAGTGTTATATGAAAAAATTCTAGGCATGTCTTTCGTGATATCTTCTGAAGTCTTCAAAGAAGAAAAATAAGTAATCAAACCCTGAACATGCTTATCATTGTCAACTATCTTCTTCTTAGTTTCCTGTTAGACTTTTTGAAGATCTTGAATCATATGAGAAAGTTGATGAAGTCTGTCAATAACATCTCGAGGCGTGTTGGAAGGTCAATAGACTTGGGAATGAATGTGTCCCACATGTAACAAAAGATCAAAGGTCAATTCTGCCAAAACTATATCCCATGGAGGAGCAAATCCAGTAAACACCTTTTTGCATTTGTACTTCCAAATATGCTTGAGAAGGATGAGTCTACAAACATCCCAGAGTTTAAGGCATTGATGCAGCTGAGAAAAACCAAGCAGAGAAATCTTCAAAAATCTAGTAAAAGAAGGAAAAATAAAAGAGTAGAAAATATCCCAAAACTATTTAGCCATGCCACAAAACCAAAACAAGTGAATAAGAGTTTCTAAAGCATTACAAAAATTGCATTGAGGGGGAATCCGTAAAATCATAGCCAAACTTTCAGGTGTTGACAATTTTTGAGTTTTTGATTCAACTGGAGCTTTCCAAATTTGAGTAGCAAGAAACTCCCATTGGGGATTGGTAAAATTCACTTGTCATTTGACATTGAGGTTAGAGTCTAAAGAAGGTGGACACTGAAGATTTTTGTATAACCAACTAGAAGTAATGGAAGAGATTCTATGACCATTAAGCCATCTCCAGTTATTCCAAATATTATGGGTAGTTGTTCCCAACTTCATAAGGACCTCACAAGGGATGGAAGCCACAATTAAACCATAAGACTCTTTGAACCTAGAGGGAAGGGAGCAATTATTGTAGATCTGGTTCCAAGTAAGAATTGAGCAACTACTGGGATCCTAGATATCTCTAATTATATTAATTCCTTTCTTCAAAAAAGCTAGCCCATGAATAACATTGCATAAAGCTAAAGGTTTATCATTATGGAGTATAAGTTTATTCCACCAAAGACTATTAAGACCGATGCTCAGACCATGTCTCAAGGAGTCAGACTTCCAAGCCAATACATGAGAAACCGATTGCCAAGCTTTCCAATTTTGGGTAACTGGAATAGAACCTTTAAATGTAAAATAAGGTGCATTAAGGACCTTATTCTCCCAAAGGGTTTCTTTCCATTTACGTTTGTGAGTAGTTAGAGAGATTATGTACCAAAATAAGTGTTTCCAATTTTCATCACCAATAATGGCTCTAGCAACCCATTTTGCAAACAAACTTTTGCTCTGGGTAAGAGGATCAATGATGCCTAAACCTCCTAAAGCCTTAGGTTGAGTATAAATTTTCCAAGAGATGAGTGTCATACCCACCTCTCCATCCCATTTACTCCATAAAAATTAATGAATGGCCTAAGTTAATTTATTATAGGCTACCTTGGAGACCATCCAACAAGAGGAGTAATAAACATGAGAGGCTACCATTATTTTATTCGCAACTTGAATTCTTCCTGCTAAGGAAAGAAACCGAGTTGGCCAAGCATTAAATTTTTTTTTGAAGTCTTTCCATAACCCAGTTCCACATATCCTTAGGAGAGATATTAATCCCAAAGGGAATTCCCAACTAACGCACAATCATACCATGAGGGATGATCTTCCACCCAATTAAGGAGTTGCATCCACGAGTAGAGGAAGAGGTATAGAAGACTTTAGTTTTAGAATTGTTAATACGAGAATCAATCACAAAACAATTGAACAATCTCTTTACGCACAATCATACCATGAGGGATGATCTTCCACCCAATTAAGGAGTTGCATCCACGACGAGAGGAAGAGGTATAAAAGACTTTAATTTTAGAATCGTTAATACGAGAATCAATCACAAAACAATTGAACAATCTCTTTAGCCGTTTCCACCTCTTGTTGGATATTTTAAAGAAAAATAAGGAAACCATCAGCAAAATGAGAGTTAAGAGCATGCTTATCCCCGGAAAGTTTAATATCCTAAAAGAGGTCATCAGAATGAACTTTATGAAGAGGATAACCAAGAACATCGGCAATCAAAACATATTAAAAAGAGCAAGGAGGCAACCTTGTCTATAGACCCATGAAAAGAGAATTAATATCAATTTTATATAATCAAACAATATAAATACATTGACATTATAAAATATGTTATAAATACATTATTTGTTGTATTATTATGAATAATAAATTATTTATACGAAAATACATGATTGCACTGAATTTTATGGAGTCTAGAAAAACAGTAATAATAACCCTAAGAGGACTTCACTTCTTAAGTACATTGGATAATATCACTCATGCTCGCCATTTAGAACAAAATCTCGAAACTTTCGCCTTACCCGTGACACTGCGTTTGTCGTATTGAAAAGAATCTCTCATAACCAGATATTATATAAAATATAAAAGAGAATATGTGCCAGCTGGAAGTGGTACAACTCGTTACATGTGGAAATCTAAATTTGACACCCTAATAAAAAGGATTTTGACAACAAAGCAAGAGGGGAGAAGAGTCTTGTACGTGTAGGTTAAGAATATAAAACAATAAAAAGCCAAAAACCAGACGTTATCCTTCTCCACACTTAAAACTTAATTGATAGGATCAAATTAAGTATAACTTTATTGAAAACATATAAAATAATAGCTTGCACTTTTGGTGTGGGGATGATGCTTTGGTTTCAAAGAGAGCTTTAGCAAAAGAATAATTCATATCAAACAAGTTAGGTTGCCCTAACAAGTTTAGGGATGCTTGGAGTTTTTAATCTTAACTCAGGGTAAGCATTTTAGACAAAACAATATTGTAGTCCAAGTTCTCTGATATTAACATTCCAAATCTTCTTGTAGTTGAGTTTCAAAGACATTTTGAAAGCTCCAACCAACTCAACATCCCCTTTATATATAATCCAACATCTCGATAATAAAAAAAATTGGAGCTTTTAAGTTTCTCATAGATGTATTTGAATTGTATTTGAATTCTATATAAGTTATATGTGGTTTTTATTAAGTCATTCTTATAAATGTTATAACTAAATTATTTATAGTTTGTTTGTTTATTAAAAATATTTTTCATCTTCATCCACGTGCGTTTGGTAAATGCCCTGGGTGCTGGTTGTGGTCTACCCAGGTTCCATTTCCACTGCTTCCACCCTGTTGGATATGTAGGCATAGCTGGTAAAATGTCCTATGTGCTGGTAGAGGCCGACAAGGCTCCATTTTCCCTATGCCCAACCTGTGGATGTATTAATAGTTCAATTGTGACTGATGCCATGTGGTATACCTAGATGGGACAACTACGATTGGCCATAGAGCTAGGTTCTTGGGGCTTCGAAAACTACCCAATTTTATAAGGTTCCATTTCTACTGCCTCCACCCTGTTGGATATGTAGACATAGCTGGTAAATGTCCTATGTGCTGGTAAAGGCCGACAAGGCTCCATTTTCCCTATGCCCAACTTGTGGATGTATTAATAATTCAACCCCCTTGTGACTGATGCCATGTGGTATACCCGAATGGGACAACTACGATTGGCTATAGAGCTAGGTTCTTGGGGCTTCTAAACTACCCAACTTTAAGGTGGAGGGAAAAAAGTAGAGAGAGGAGGGTCTCGATCCCTTCCCTGCTCCCCCTCCCCTGGTTCCTGCCCAGTCCCTGGCTCTTCCCAGGTCATCCCTCCCTGGGATTGTTTGTTGCAGATGATCTCCTTGAGGGAGATCCTTCTCCTCTTTCTGCACCTCTCCTAGTCGGTCAGGGTTCCCTTGTTTGAGTTTTTGGCCTGGTGCTTCCCAGGGTTCCTTGCTGTTTTCGGGATCCCTTCCCTTTTTTCCCTTAGGATTTCCCCTAGGGTTTTCTACAGGGTTTTGACGTGGATCTGGTTCCCTGCGGTTCTCTGGGTGGTGGGGGTGATTGGTTGGGTTTTTGACGGCTTCTTGGGGTTTCCTTTGAGGTCCTTACTGCTTTGGGGGTGGTCTGGGGGGGCCTCTTTCCCCTTTTTGCTAGTGAATCCTCTCTAGGATCTTGTGGTTGTTGTTGGTCCCGTCCCTGTGGGGAGGGCCCTCTTCGATTTCCCGCTTGGAGGCTTCTTTGTGCTGGTTCTGCTCCTTGGTGGACACCCTGGGAATTTGTTTGGCCTTGGGGGGGCTTTTTCTCTGCCTGGGTTGTTCCTAGCCTCAGTCCTAGTTCCCTGAAGTTTCTCCTGTGCAAGGATGGGATTCTTGGCCCCTACTGTTGGGGTTCTCTAGGTTCTGCTGCATTTTTCAAATCTTGGGGGGATTTGATCTATGCATGCAGACCCTAGATCCCCCAGGCTAGGCTCCCAGGGATCCCATCTTTGTGGTTGTTACCTCTTCCCTCCTGGGATCCCCAGTCCCTGTATCCCTGGTCCCTTAACCTGTTGTCTTTTCCTGCTAGTTGTCCTGGGGGCGGGATTCTCTTGGTGGTGCTTTCTGGCTGCTTCCCGATGGGCGGGATCTCCTCTTTGTTGGTTTTTAGCTGCTTCCTATTGGGCGGGATTCCCCCTTTTTTTTGGGCAGGATGGTTTCCTGCTGGGCGGGATGGTTTCCCACGGGGCGGGATTCTCCAAAACCGTTGGGTTTCCCGCTGGGCGGGTTTTTCTCATTTCCTGTTGGTTTTCTCGGGAGGCGGGATTCACTTGGTAGAGGTTTTTGTTGCTTTTCACTGGGCGGGATCTACACTGGGATGGATTTTTGTTGCTTCCCGCTGGGCGGGATTCACTCTTTGGTGGTTTTTCGACTGCTTCCTGCTAGGCGGGATTTATATTATAATGGTTTTTTGTTGCTTCCTGTTGGGCGAGATTTACACGATGGCGGTTTTCAGTTGCTCCCCGTTGGGCGGGATCTTCAAACTTACCTTCCTTTGAAATTGGTGGTTTCCTGTTGGGCGGGATTGTTCAAATTTACCTGTTCTCGCTGGGCGATATTTCTGTTTGTTTTTCATTTTCAGGGTATTGGTGCCTTGGGCCCAAAATTTTGTTGTAACGACTTATTATCGGCATGTTATTTCCAACTCTTATGTAATCAGGTTTTGGGATCCTAGTTAAAACCCGCTATAAATACAAACGCTACTTATCAAAAAAAAAAAAATCATCTTCTTCATATTAGTATATGTTTTTTAATTATATTTTTAATATTATTTTAACTATTATATATTTTATCAACTCCTAAATTATTTTTATTAAAATTTTTTTTTTTTTTTTTTAAATTGGTATATTATCAAAATTAAAATCTACTCTTTTAATATAAAAATTGGATTCAAAACTTTTATTTATTATGAGTGTTGATAATGTGGTTAAGATTTAATACTAGTGATACTAGTTTGGATTTCATATAATCAATTAAAGATGATCTATTTCAATGTTAAAAATGTTTTCGATAGAATTAAAACTAGGGCTGCCAATTTGTAATTTTTTATAAATAAATATATTGTTAATTTTTCTTGAATATTGTCAAAACATTTAATCTAAAAAATACAACTAACATCATTTTATTTTATTTAAAAAATAAAATTTAATTATGTAAATATAACTAGAATACAAATCATTATATCAAAATTATAATAATTCATAACAAGTATAATATAAATAAATATTTTAAATAAATTTAATGTTAAAATTTTAAAATAAATAAACATTTAAATAAATTAAGAAACCCAAGTTCAAACTATAACACAAGAAATAAATATCATTTCAAAAAATTTATGTTTTATCTTAAAATTTTATCTTGAAAAAGATATTGAATTAATATATCTTTAAGTTTTGATGAAAAAATCTAAATTTTATAAATAATAAATCAACTTTTATATAAAATTTTAAAATCTTAATAAATAAAAAATAAAAAAAATTAAAATCTCATTCTTTCCAATCATAGATAAAAAAAAAAAAACCTATTCTTTCATTTCATTAGGTGGCTCAACATTGACTTTGTTCTCAATTGTGTTTTTGTCATAATGCTTTTTTATTGTTTCATTCAAACACCATGTGCATGTCCTAAGTGGAATGATGGCAAACCTTTGTATTTAATGACATGTGACTAGATAGGTTTAACGGTCAATTTAACAGTTACATGTCTACCTTCATTGATATCTATAATTTTATACCGCTTATTTAACGGAAGTTTTTTACTTAATGAAAGTCTGCGCAGTATTACTAGTTTCAATTTTCGTGTATATAATAAATAAAAGTTGAATGATTTTAATAAGTTGAGAGTGAAGTGTTTAATTAATTAGATTTTTAAATTTTTTAAAGCAGATTAAGGTTTGGATTTTATCATAGGTAGGTTCATTCCAATCTAATATAACCAAATTCAAAATAAAAAGTTCTTATAAAATTAAAATAAATTTTGTACGTTTTTGTTTGGGGCATTGGTATATTGTTGAATTGTTACCTAAACTACCTTAGTTCAAACCATAAGAAAGGTCCTCATTGTTTCCGAGGGAATGTCGTCCAATACCACCATTCTAATTAACATTACTTAAAAGAAAAAATAATTTTATATATAATCGATTAAAAATTATATATATATATATATATATATATATATATATATATATATATATATATATATATATATATATATATATATTTATATTTATATTTTAACTTAATTTTTTGTCTTAAGAGTAGAATTTAATTCATTAACATAATATCATTTTATTTATTAGAATATAATATTAAAAAAATTAAACTAAATTTAATTTTTTTTAAGCGAAAAACCTTTTATGGGGTCGCTTTGGTATAAGAGACCACGATTAAGGGGTTCTACACCATCAAAGACACTCGGGAGTTGCCCCGGTCTTGCCCGCACCAACATTATCAATTGGAGAGACCACGATTAGGGGGTTCTACACCATCAAAGTCACTCGGGAGTCACGCCCAGCCCAACCCTGCCTACACCAACATTATCAATTGGATTTTGGGTACCTAATTTAACTTTTTGGTAGGGTGGAGATTTGAACCTGGGACCTTCCTTGGAGGATTGCCCTCTCATCTCCAACTCACCTACAACACTTAGATTAAACTAAATTTAAATTTAAAAAATATATATATTGAATTATTTTAACATAATAAAAAAATAAATTATATTAATTAAATTGTAAGAGTTCATAATTAAGTAAAATTGTAAGCTTACTTCAATAGTAAGGGCTATGACCTTTCTTTAAAGAGATCCAAGGTTCAAATCCCACTAAGTAGAAGGAAATTGAGACCTTTCATAAAAACTTGTATTTTTAACTCAATTTTTATTATCAACGACATCAAATAGTTCAATGTAAATAAATTGATGTCAATTTTTTTTTTCCAGCAACATCAAATAGCTCAATGTAATTAAATCCATGTCAAAGGGAAAAGACAACCTTTTAAAAAACCTTACTAAAAAAAAGTTCACAATTGCTCCTAAGGGCTAGGTGGATTGGTAAAGGCTTAACTAACCAAGTACTTGTCAAGAGGAGACCTATGTTCAAACCTCGGGGGCACGCTGTCAACTTTAGCAAAGGTAGTAGTTCGTGCGTGTCACCAATTCCCTCATATACAAAATAAAAAATCACAATTAAATACTTGATAAAGAAGAGTACTAATACAATATTATAATACATGTCAACTAATTTTAGTTTTTACCTTAAATTTTGTTTTTTTCAACAATATCAAATAACTCAATATAATTAAATCTATGTAAAAGGGAAAGGACAACCCTTTCAAAACTTTACTTTAAAAAAAGTTTTAAAAAATACTAATACAATATTATAATACACGTCAACTAATTTTAATTCCATATAATTAATTAAAAAAATTAATTAATTAATAAATTATTATTTTTTCATTTTTCACAACTGCAAGTTAATTTTTAAAGAAAATAATTATTACCATACAGTTGCTTAACCCTTTTTTAACCACTAAATAGTTAAAAGCTTTAAAATTCTAAATATTCAAAACATTAAAATGGCTTTTCAAAGAATCATAGAGTGAAGAGACAAATTTAAAGCAATCTCACCACAAATGACATGGTGCAAAATTCCGTGGAGGCTTTACAACCAAGCAAAACACATATAATTTAAAATAAAAAATAAAATATTGAGAAAGATGCTTCCATTGCCGCCTTTGGCAAAGAGTAACATGTACTACATTTATTCTTCACCTTTTAGGTTTGTTGTTGTTAGGGATAACTTGGTCAAATTCAATGTATATACATATACCTAACATATCGTTAAATGAGTTGAAAATATACACATCAACGTTTAAGGAAGTTGGTTCCCATATTCATGGACGTATACTCTCTCTTTAAGAAGGGAAGAGAAGGGGTCCACCACCCCTTTTCCCCTTTGCGTGTAACGGCCAAAGTAAATATATGGAAGTAAGAGCATTAGGTTTGACGCCAAAGTAAATATATGGAAGTAAGAGCACTAGGTTTGAAACGAGTGATAGGTGAGGCACCTGGAGAGGTCAATAATGTCAATGAACCTTAAAAGTTAAGGTATGGAAATATTTTGAAAAGTTTTTTTTTATTAGATATAGAGCAGGTAATGGTTTTATATAACATCGAGACAAAGGTTAAATTAAAATAATTTTTGTAAGAGGATGTTATTTATTTAATATATTTATTTAATTAAATTTAGGTTAGGTACATAATTTTATTTTTTTAACATAAATTCACACACCACGCTTTATAATGGTTTGAATTTGGTTTCCTAACAAAAAAAAAAAAAAAAACCAAACCCCAATAAAGTTGTACATAAATAAATAAATAAATATATAGTCGACAGGTAGTTGCCCTAGTGGCTAAGACGATGGTTGTTTCTTAAGTGGTCTTGTGTTCAAACCTCTTGCGGGTGGTTGCGGGTGGTTGTTGATGTAATTTGTAAATGTTCTCCTAATTAATTAATTAATAAATAAATAAATAAATATATATATATATATATAAATAAATAAAGATAAAGGAGTCGACAGTTACCTAAAGATAAAGGAGTCGACAGTTACCTTTCTTTTTTGAACAACTGGTCATAAGTTAAGTCGCATTGCCTTTGACCGAACCTCAAATCATGGTGCTACCACTATCTCGTCTCGGTAAACACAACCCGAAGTGAGGGAGACCCAATGGCTCGAGATTTGTACCGTCGTCATCAAGCTAGCGCACGTTCAGCGGACTTAAGTCAAACTACTACCTTTGCCCTAAATTGAACATGCCCGTCAATTTGAACATAGGTCTCCTTCTGGTAAGTTCTCAACTTCTTATCAATCCACCTAGCCCTAGGTCTCCTCCTGGTAAGTTCTCAACTTCTTATCAATCCACCTAGCCCTCGGTATATATAAAGCCGCCACACAGATTTCCACGCTTCGCCCTTATAACCACCATGCAACTATCATTTTAAACTTTTTTTGCAACTGAAAGCACTAAGAAAAAGGACAAGCCATGAATTCGGGTAGGCTGTGCGGCTTTTTATAGTCATCACAGTATTCTAGATTGCCTATCCCAAGCTTTTTATAGTCACCACAGTATTCTAGGTTGCCTATCCCGAAAGCACCAAGAAAAAGGACAAGCCATGAATCCGGATAGGCTGTGCGGCTTTTTATAGTCACCATTGTATTCTAGGTTGTCTATTCGAAAGCCGCCACACAGATTTCCACGCTCCGCCCTTATAACCATCATGGAACTATCATTTTAAACTTTTTTCGCGGCTGAAAACACCAAAAAAAATGACAAACGTTCAGTCTAACGAGTCCCAAGATTTGAACCTTGGACCTCCACTCTCTTACAAAATTTGAAGAAACAATTAATCTACACCTGAAACATGTATATAAATATATTATTTGATAAGATTTAAACTTAATTTTTTTAAAACATTAAATTATAATTATTTAAATTTATATAAAAATCATTAACTATAATAAATTTATAAAATAATATTTAAAAATAAAGATATTTAATTAATAATATTATATATTTAAAAGTGTTGGAACCTCCAATCTTCTCTTGCATATTTCTTCTAAGCATATAAATTTCTTGCATGTCCAAGTTTATTCCATTCGTAGAACCTTCAACATAAGTTTTTTTTCTTTAACTTTATTTATATATGATTTATTTGAGCCCTTTCCTTATGTGAATTTGAGTTTTTGAGAAGTTTATTTGAGCTGGAGAAAGTTAAAAGTTTTAAAAAAATATAATTTTTAATGTATAAATCTTTTTATATTTATATAATTTTTAATATAAATAAAAAAATTAAAATTACAAGATAATCTTAAACATTATAAAAATTTAAGTTTTTAATTTCTTTACAATTTATTTATCCAACAATTACATATAAACTTAAAATAACATTATAAATATTTTCAAAACGAAAACGAAAATTATATGGAAACTTTTATATATTTAAATTATTTTTAGAGAAATTTTTTTTTAAGATTTAGTTAGTATAAGAAATTTTTATGATTATCACAATGACTTCTTATAAGAAGAAAGTTGAACTTTTTAATAAAAAATTTAATACATAACTATATATTTAAACTTTAAACCATTTATTACATTATATCTCAAAACTATAAAAAAAATATATTAATTTTTCTTAAAATTTAAAAAAATTAAGTCACACTTAAGTGAAACAATGGCCATGTTGAATCATAGAAACTTTCTCACAGTTTCAATATATTCTTAACAATTCCTATAGACCATGTGACAACCTAGCTAAAAATAAGGAGAGAAAAAAACATAAAAACTATTGTAAAGAAAGATAACTTCGAACATAAGGAAACATTAAAAAAACCCTTATACGTGAGATAACACGATGCCCCGAGAAGACAAGGTTACATTTTATATGACTAAAAGTTACATATTAACAATTTAATGTTTATATGTTTTAGATTTTTTTTTTAATTTAGTTAAAAATTATTGTAGGGTCATTTTGGTATAAAAAATTAAGAGATTGTTTTAGGAGGATTGTCCTACCATCTTCAACTCCTTGTTTAAGGGAATAACTTAATACATATCTTCTATATAGTTGTGTGTTAAATTTTTATTGATAAACTCAACTTTTCCTTATAAAAGATTATGATCGGGTAAAAATATTTCTAAAATTTTTTTACACTAACCAATTTTAAAATAAATAAATAGAATAAAATAAAATTAAAAATCATAAAAAAGATTGCTGTTATGGCCTTAATTAAACCACCATTCTACTTCACCAAAACATTATTAGATGATCTTCACGTCAAGATCCTGCATGCATTTTATCTGGGAATCAAATGTTTGTGGCTAACCATAGGCCTTCTTTTGAGCATTTAATATGTAGGGCATCATATTTATTGTTTTAGAGTTTGTACTTGGTCCTTTCAGGACAGAAAGTTGAATTATTATATTAAGGTAACTACCAACTGGTTACAACTACATAAGTTGCAAATTGAGGTTATATAAAAATAATATAAGACAATTTTAACTATATTTTATAAAATAATATAAAATATTTTTAATTATATTTTATATGTTTTTTCTTTCAAATGTCATATGTCATTATAAAATTGTAGATGCATGATATATTTTATAAAATAATATAAAATATTTTTAATTATATTTTATATGTTTTTTCTTTCAAATGTCATATGTCATTATAAAATTGTAGATGCATGATAAAGAGAACAAATTTTATTTTTAAAAGTTAATTTTGAATTTTATTATATATTTTTTTGGTTTTCTTTTATAAGATGGTTTTTACTTGTCATTATTTTAAATGTTACATTAAGATATGAGAATGTGAGAGATTTTATTTAAAAATTTATATATTTATTATCTATTATTTGTTAATTTATTTTTTTATGAACACATATCCACCTCTCATTCACGCTACCCATGTTACGGTTTGAACTTTGGACCTCTCAAAAAAGAGCCAAAGCTTAAACCGTTGCGTTGTTCCTCGGGTACTTAATTTATTTTCATATTTATTAGTTTTTTAAATATATATATATATATATATATATATATATATATATATATTGGAGGTCCAAGGTTCAAATCTCGGGACTTATCGACTGAACGTTTGTCCCTTTCCTCGTGCTTTCAACGGTGTAAAAAGTTTAAAATGTAATGGCATGGTGATTATAGGGGTGGATTGTGCGAAGATCTGTGTGGCAGCTTTCACGACGAACAACACAAAATAATGTAGCGGCCACAAAAGCCGAACAACCTGCCCAAATAACTACCGATTCCACCATGTAAATTATATATATATAAACAAGAAAGTTCTTTATTAAAAAAAAATTAAAATTAAAATGGACTCTTAATATTATTTCTTTATTTTTTATTTTTGGATAAATCTTTATAGAATGAAATTTTTTCAAGTTGACTAATTTAATATGGTAAGTAGGGAATGGGACATTGAATATCCACGGAGTCTTGAAAAGGTATATTTTTCTTCCTCGAACTTGAAAAACTATTTATAGTATGATAGTATGGTACTTGAATAAATTGAAGTCAAATTTACAATCATCAAGATTTATATCAAAGTACTTGGAGTCTTGTTACCTCATATGGTTAAAACTTCAATTTTTAAACTAACATTCTTTTGATATTTTTGATATGGTGTAATTTAAACAACATAGGTAAGTAGTATTGGGTAAGTTTTGCAGCTTGTATTGAGGTGAATTTACCACATCCTTTATTAGATTTGATTAAGTTCATTTGGTTAATTTTTAAGTATTTAAAGTCTATAATCCACGTGAATAAACCTAATAGGTATTTCTTCTATTTAAAGGAATATTATAAATTACTTCAAGTATAATTAATAACATGTTATGACATCTTAGTTCATAATCAATGTTGACACTCAAGTAGCTAGTGGAATAAACCCTAACTGTAATAACCTTAGTAGTGATGGCCTTTGAATTAAGAGTGAGGGGAAATAATATGGGGTTCATGTCTAGAACCCCAATTGTTATTTGAATATTGGTTCAAAGTTTGGATCCAATTCTAATCCTCCTAAGTTCTAATATCAGAATGAGAAAGGTGCTTATTCACTTTATCCTTAACCTTAAAATTTCCCTATATAAAGTCTCCTCTATTTAAATTACACGGTATCAAACATCTAAAAAAATGTTAGTTTAGAAATTGAACTTCTAACCATATAGGGTATCAAGATTTTGAAGGTACTTTGATATATTTAGACTTGATGATTATCAATTTGACTACCATTTATTCAAATAACATTCTATTATGTTATAAATAGTTTTTTCAAGCCTAAGCAGAAATAAGTAAAAACATGTACTTTTTGAAGACTTCTTAGAAATTCAATATCCCACCCCTTACCATATTAAACTAGTCTATAAAAGAACTCTCGTTTTTAATAAGATCCATCTCAAAAATAAGACAAAGAAGCAATGTTAAGAGTCAAATATAACATCTAAATGTTTTTTTAATTAAAAACATTCATATCAAAATCTATATATTTTTCAAATTATTACAAGATTATTTATAAGTTGGGATAAGATTCCTTTTAGCCTAAGCCAATGAGAGCACTCGTTTCCTCATTTTAATTTTCCAACAAACTTCCATAACTATAAAACCTAAGATTCTAAGAACTAACCACTTTTGGTTACAATGCTAAAAAGAGATTTGCATTGGAGTCAAATCTCCTAAATCATATCTCTACAATGGCTGTCCAAATTAGCCAAACACTGGATTTGCTCACCAACTTGCCCAATCCTCTCATCCTCAATAGCCATGCCACTGTGTCATTGAACCCCTGCCTCCTTCTTAGTGCCTATCTTAGGCATGAAGTCTACCACTTCATTCAAAGCTCTACCCACATAAATCATAATCACATCATCCAATTCCCTTCACAACTCCTTAATTTGGGTGACACAGATCCTCAACATTCATGTCTCTAAAAAAAAATTCTCCTACAATCCAAAGCTCCTACCAAGATTTGAGAATCTAATTATATGATTATCCTCCTATAACCTTGTCTTACCGCCTAAATAGAAGCGAATTTAATAGCTAAGGTTTCTGCTTCATTGTTTGTTACCTTGCTCAAATTCTACAGTTCACAATAGAGCATTGTCCTAACATGATTTCTACAAACCACTCCAATTCCAACTCTATCCAGATTGTCTTTTATAGCTCCATCAATATTAATTTTAATCCAACCTTCTAGGGGTGTTTTCCAACTAGCTCTGTCTTGCCCCTCCTACACTTTAGCTTCCTTCTCCATCATCCCTATATCAGCCCGATATTCCTCTTTAGCATACACTACCATAGTTTTTGTGATTTTAGTCCAAATGACCTGTCAAATACCATCTAAGCATGAAAAGGTTTCTAAATTTTTTTACCATTTCTCTCCAACCACACTTACCACCAAATAAAGTTTAATCCAAGCTTCCACCCAATACAAAGAGCTTCAGATTTAAATCCACAACTCTTCCATCTATCCAAAATATTAATCTAGTTCAAATCACCAATAGCTTGGATTTTATAAGCTAAAAACCATCACTCCCAGATCTGGTGCATAAACAGACATTCAAACATCAAGTGGTCAAATGTTTCCTTAATTTTGTAGCATAAAACACATTAGGATGGACCAATGATTCCCCTACATCTTAGATTATCAAAAATAAGAATTCCATTGTGCATGAACTACTAGGCAAAAAGTTTACTTTTGGCCAACCCTTGGACTGCCAAATCTTTCTCCAATCCTCAACCTGATATGCACGAGGAGGAGGTTTTGGAAGGTTCTTTTCATATTGATCCTTCACTGTGTAGACTCTAAGGCTCCCATAGCCCCAAGATAATTCATCCTCATCTCTACATGTGAAAAATATTTTTGCCAATATTTTAGCCATGATGGGTGTTAATTCCAAAGGGATTGAAATTGACCACTCGTTCAACTTCTTAAACTACTTAAACCTATAATCCTCTAATTGACTAGTATTGAAATTACTATCATTCTTGATCCAACCCTTGCTTTTCATGGTTGTTTTTACTTATTGTAATTCTAGGAATTCAACAATGATGGGTGGGTATTGATTCCATAAATCTATCTAAAATTGTGCCTTCTCCCCTCTTCCCACTTTCTAAAATAATCTATCTTTCACTACTTGGGATCCTGACTTTAGATCCTTCCACTCCAAGGACCCACAACCATCCAAAGGGAATTGAATCACCTCATTTGTGTTCACATGTCCCAAATATTTACTGGTTAAAACTCTATTGAATAAAGAAGTTGGTTGGGAGATCCACCTCTAGTAAAGCTTTCCATCCAAAGATTTATTATTTAGCTCTAATATCCTCAATCCCAAACCTCCCTTTTCCTTGGGTTAACTTACTTTCTCCCAACCTACTAACATCCATTTCCTCTCTCCTTTTATTCCTCCCAATAAACAATTTCTAGCCATCTTGTCCAAATCTTTTGGGAAGCCGTCTGGACTTGGCATTTTTTCCTTACTCATTTCAAAGACTACCTTCTCCAAGTCCTCTATATCAATGGGTTTAAGCAAGGCCTATTTTTTTCTACATATATGATAGAGGGTATGATAGAAATAACTTCTTTTCGATCCTCTTTTTCTTGCAATATACCTTCCTTAAACAATTCAATAAAATAATCCATTAAATAGAAATGCAAGCCTATGATGGTATCAAAGGAGAGTCCATTCTCATCTTGAAGAGCTTCCATATTGTTTTTTTTTCTCCTAGCACAAGCTTCCCAATTGAAAATTTTGGTGTTTCTATCACCTTCCAATAACCAAGTGGTTCTTGCTCTTTATTTTCAGTAGATCTCCTCTTGGTTGTCAATATCCTTAATCACTTTATGCAATTCATAATCTTCTTCTTTGAGTTGCTCTGTAATTGTGCCTTCCTTGAAGAGTTTTTGCACCTCATCCTATCTGACTACCAATGAAGCTCTTTGGGCTTAGAAGTTTAATTTGTTAGCTCGCCTCCATTGTTTTAGTCGATCCTTGACATGATGAAGTTGTCTATGGAATATAAACATTGTTATCCCATATATAAGTTGTCCCTCTTACCACCACTCTTGGGTTTTCTTTCAAAGTTCCTCATTTTGTAAGTAAATAAATTTTTTTAAATCTAAATTGTTTATAGTGTTGCCCTATATTGATCTCCCCCTCAAACAGAATGGGAAACTAATCTGAGACTAGACCCTCCAAAATTTCAAATTTCAAATTCCATTTCACAAATGCCTTCTCTAAAACTAAAAAATGATCTAACTTCACCTTCCTGCTATGTGGCTCCCTTCTCTTATTAGTCCAAGTATAGTTGATTCCAAGACATTTAATATCCACCAAGTGTAATGCATGGACCTAGGCAATCATAAGTCAATCCCCTAGGTCCAAAATTTGAGTTCCCTTCCTAATATTTGCATGAAAATTTAGCATTAAAATCCCCAAAAACAATCTAGTCTAAATCCTCCCTCAAGATTCATATTATGCACCACTTTCCATTGACAAATCTGACCATATTGGTTTTGAGCCCCATAGAAAGTTGTAATTAAACCTCTTTAGTTGTCACATTATTGCTTAGATGCAATGTGAGAACACCCCTCCAAGCTATATGTTCTATTATTATCCATTCAAGAGAGTTCCAAAAGGTAACTATTCCTTCGAGAACCCTTGGGCAACCACTGCCATATGACTAGCACCCCTCCAAAGTCTATTTATTGTCTTATACATGAGATCCAAAGATATTTTTCTCTTCTAGATAAGCAAATAATCTATTTTACTTTTCTCTAAGAGTCTTCAAATAATAGATTGATGGGTTTTGATATTTAGACCCCTAATATTCCATGATTGTATAATCATTGATTACCCTAAGACCAATACGAGTCTATTGGTCTCACCAATCCCTTAGTGACCAGTTTATCTCCTTGAGATGCTATCAATTCCTTATTTGATTTTCTACCCACTTATTGAGAGCTAATATTCTTTGATCTCTTATCCACCTTACTTATCCCTAGATTTAGTTTTTTTCTATATTTTTTTGCCACACCCATGATGACATCCTTATTATCAGTTGCTCCTAGTTATGCACTATCAATGCCACTACAATCTTTGATTGTGGTAACTCACTGCATTATATTACTTGCTCTAGGATAGGAGGAGCCACAAAAGGGGCTTGAACAAGGTTGTTATTGTTTTCATTATTCCCATCCACTCCTTCCATGAGTTCTTATTTTTACTCCGTCAATGTCTTAAAGATATCATACCTATTTAAGGGCTTAGGTTGGGTTTGCTATTTACCATATTTTTCTTTTACCTTCTTCTTGTGGGTTGTTCAAAACCATCTCCTTATGTTTCTCCTTTTTTAAGAAAAATTGGTTGCTTTTTTATTAACTGTACACTTACCCTCCTTAGGAAGATTTGATATTCCTAGAGGAACCCCCATTTTTATGATCATATTGTTTGAACAGGACCAAGCCAAATTCCCATATATATGGTGAAATATACACCTAAAGGGAAGCACCTCATAATCCAGTTGCTAAATCCAAGATAGTCCTACAAGTTCGAGTTCCCCTCTATCGAAAAAGGTTGGCTGAGATCTATTTCAATGCATAATCTAGCATAAACGATTATCTCCTTTAATTGTGCCTTTAGAGACACCCAAATATCTTTCAAAAAAATTACCATTGATTTCCAATACTTGCTCGCTCTAGAACTCCATTGGGAGAGCATACAAATGGACCCAAATAGGGATAGCAATGGGTTCAATTCGGGGATCAAATCCCACTCTCTAGGGTTGAACAGAAAATTTTGTCAGGCCATGATTCCTCTTTTATAGTTTAAATACCCTATTTTTGTTGAAGTGAGGAAAAATTAACAATAAAATATCCATTACTAATAGATCATAAATAATACTCACCAAAAGGCTCCCAATTTTGTCAAACCCACAAATACAAAAAAATTAGGGTAGGACGAATACCCATAAATTTACATATCAAGTCATGATTGGCTATATACAAGACTATTTCTTCTATTATACTTTGTTCAATGATGATCTTTGGTCTTGATTCCAACTATGACAAGTATACATTGACTCTTTGAGATGTTGATATATTTCCAGTGACCACAAAGAATATTTTTAGTGTAGTTTTTTGTGCTTCTTTAATATTTGTTGGATATTTTTTCTTCAATAAATTTGTAAATGAACTTTATCTATCTAAGAGAGGATTTGGAGGCATCCCCATTGGGCCCTTCTAGGGTGTTAGCATAATGTTTTGCATAGGCTATATTACATTATATGGGATATAAAAATAGCGCTATCATAAGCACTCTCTAGTTCATGAGGTGGTTAGCCAACCACTTGAGGTGGTTCAACCACCTAAACCACCTTATAGTCTTGTATATAACCAACACATGAATCAATGATATTTGCTTCGGATTATTCTCTTCTTGAACGTTGTCTAAATTCTACATGGTATCAGAGTAGTGGCATGGAGATTGAGCAGACAGAGGATACCCATGAGGTCCAAGCACGAGGCCCAAGGAGACCAGACAGAGGAGATCCATGAGGTCCGAGCATAAGGCTCGAGGAGATCTTGACTTCTGACTAGGCAGCAGGCACGCAAAATGATAGGCCCACAATAGGCAGATCGAGGCACCAGACACAGATAGAATAAGGCACTAGACGTAGATAGAAGACATGCAAAACGAGGCAAGACAAGAGCACTAGACGCAGACAAAAGACACACGAAATGAGGCAAGACCAGAGGACACGTGGCATGTCGACATTGGATTGAGAGTGCACGTAAGGAGCCATAGAGGACAGAGGTTTGACAAAAAGAGGTTTTGGTTGCCCGAAGGCAACCAAAATAGTTAATGTGGTTTCATATTAATAAATCACCCCACAGTTGCAGCACAGCGCATGTGGGATTATTCATTTTTTTCCTACAGCGCGCTGCCTGCGGGTGAAGAAGGAGCTTCTCCTTCTTTGTTCTCATCACACCCTTTAGCGCACGTGGTTAGTGCCTTCGTTGTTTGGCAGGAGGTTCTTGGTTCAACTCTCTGCGAGTCGCTTTTGCTCACTTTGTGCCTATGCTACATCATTTGACGTCCGATAAAGATTTTTTAATGCTCGTTCATTTTTTGATGCCCGTGCTATGTCATTTGACGCCCGTCAAAGATTTTTTGATGCTCATTAATTTTTTGATGCCTGTGCTGCGTCATTTGGGCTATTGTATCCGCCACCTAATATAGCTGCAACAATGACGTCTGAGCTTGTTCTCTATCAATCGTCGGGGAGAAATAAGGTAAACCAGTTCTATTGTTCACTTCATTTCATACCCACATCGTGATTGTTGTTAGGCATAAATCCTGACGAAGGTTTTTCCAAAGTGTTTAGGGGAAGTTACGCCCCATGCATGAGGAATAAACTTTCTATGGTAGGTGTCATTAACAACACGATGCCCTTTCAGTATCACCTAAGTTCAATATATCATGCTTCTCATATGTACTTATAGTCTCCCTCACGTAAGGGCGGGTACATACTGAGTAGTATATTGTTCATATATACTTATAGTCTCCCTCACGTAAGGGCGGGTATATATTGAATGGTTACGATATAAATATATGGTAGGTATAAAGAAAGGGAGACCAATTGGTGATATAAGGAACCTTCATAATGGCCAGTGTTCACAAGTATATCTCAGATTCACAGTTGCTGAAAGGTCCTAACTTTGTTCCATGGAAGACAAAGATGAGAGCAATTCTTCAGGTGGAAGATTTATGGGATGTAGTGAATGGCACTACAAAACACCCTCAAACAGTAGGAACAGATCAAGAAGCTTGGGATAAGAAGGACAAAAGAGGTCTCATGTTTCTCCTGCTTGCTACTTCAGATGAGGTTCAACCTCATATCTGTGATGCCAAAACCAGTAAGGCAGCTTGGGATGCTTTGATTACTATGTATGAAGGAAAGAATCAGTCCACTATTCTAAACCTTCAAACTCAACTACATACTCTCAGTATGAATTCTGGGGAGACAGTTGATCTATTCCTTTGTAGAGTGGCTGATTTGAAAGCCAAATTGAATGCTATGGGAAAACCAGTGGATGATGATATCTTGAATTCTGTCATCTTGAGAGCATTGCCAGATTCCTACAAGATGTTGATCACTTCCCTCAACATTTTTGGTAGACAAGTATCTTTTGTGGAATTGGTAAATTTGCTTCAGACTGAGGAGGCAAACCAGGTTCAAAAAGATGAGGTGCCAGATAATGCCCTTTCCACCCAACAAAAGGGTAAGAAACAAGGTCAGTTTCAAAAAGGGGGTTCTTCTTCCAAGGAAAAAGGGAAACAAAATCAGCAGAAGGATAAACAATATTGCAAGATTTGTGATATGAATAACCATGACACCAACAGGTGTTGGTTCAAAAACAAGCAACAAAATGACCAACCTCATAGGAAGAAAGGCAAAGAGAAACAAAAATATAAAAAGAAACATAAGCAACCTAAGGGCCATGTTGCTTATGTTGATTCCAACTCAGACTCAGATTCCCCTGAGTCCAATTCAGATTCTGACTCTGAAAGAGCACACAAGGTGCTCATGACCCATACTTCATCTTCCTAGATAGATGTTGTTTGGTATATTGATTCAGGTGCTAGTAAGCACATGACAGGGGATAAATCATGGTTTGAAACATTTGAGGAGAAAGAAGGTAAGCCCGTCACAATTGCTGACAATCAAGTCTACCAAGTAAAAGGTGAAGGGGATGTTTCTGTCACTCTTCCAGATGGTAAATGTCAGATAGAGAAGGTGCTTTATGTCCCTGGACTAGCCAATAATCTGTTGTCTATTCCTCAGATGTTGGATAGAAACATGGATGTTGTGTTCCGAGTTGTGAAAGGCAAGAAAAGATGCTTTATCACCAAGAAAGGTAAACATGTTGCCACCGGCTCCTACAAACATGGCTTGTTCATTCTAGATGCTCTTTCAATGCCTCATGTTGCTCTGGCTGCAACTACAAAAGAGGCTACTTCTCTTTGGCATAGAAGATATGGGCATCTCAGTTCAGGATATTTGCTCGAATTACGCAAATATGAGATGGTGAGAGGCCTTCCCCATCTTTCATCCATCTTACCAGTTTTCTCGGATTGCTTAGCAGGGAAGCAACACCGAGTACCTTTTGAATCTAGCTCTTCCAGAGCTAAGAAACCTTTGGAGTTGGTACACACCGATCTGTGCGGTCCTATGCCAACCAGTTATGGTGGAAAGAAGTATTTTCAATTGTTTGTTGATGATTACTCTCAAAAAATGTGGGTTTTCTTCCTTCAATTGAAATCAGAGGCATTTTCATACTTTCAACACTTCAAGAAACTTGTTGAAAAAGAGTTCGGATGTTTCATCAAAACCCTCCGCTCAGATCAAGGGGGGAATATACTTCCAAATATTTTTCATCATTTTTGAAAGAACATGGGATTAAGCAACAACTGACAACAACCTATACACCTCAGCAAAATGGAGTTGTTGAGAGGAGAAATCATTCCATTGTGGAAATGGTTCGATGTATGCTAAAAGGAGCACATCTTGAGGATCAGTATTGGGCAGAAGCAGTAAATACAACATCATACCTCCTGAATAGGGCACCCACAAGAGCTCTACAGGGTAAAACTCCACAAGAAGCATGGAGTGGTAAGAAACCCTCCATTTCTCATCTAAGAGTTTTTGGATGTAAGGCATTCATGCACATTCCTAAACAGAGAAGGAAGAAGTTAGATGAGAAAACCCTAAAATGTATCTTTCTTGGTTATGATGAGCATTCAAAGGGATATCGCTTGATAGATCCTATAACCAAGAAAACACATATTAGTAGAGATGTAGTATTTGATGAAGCTTCCACATCAGATATCCCATCTACAGATGTATATCTTGAAGAAGAAGAGGAACCTAAGAAAGAAGGTACATCCCCAAAGAAGAAGGTTCCAAAATGGTATACTAGTACATTGAGAGATTCTAAACTAAATACATTTCCAGATCTAACTCAAGATCGACCTTGCACTCGAAGTATGACACAACAGAGAAAAGCAGAGACTTCATCTTAAGAGGTTGATGAACTTTACCAACAGTTTGATGATCTATCTGTAGATGCAGAGGAAGACAAAGACACATATATGGAAAATGAACAGGTTTATATGACAACATTGGATGAAAATGAACCTATAACAGTTCAAGATGCACTTAGTGAGCCTCAGTGGAAGGCTGCTATGGAGGCAGAACACACATCTCTCATGAAAAATAATACATGGAAGCTAGTCAATCTGCCTACAGGAAAGAAGCCCATTGGCTGCAAATGGGTGTTCAAAGTAAAATATAAGGCAGATGGTACTATTGATAAGCATAAAGCCCGTCTTGTTGCAAAGGGCTATGCTAAAAAAGAAGGCATAGACTATGAAGAAACTTTTGCCCCTACTACAAATATGACTACCATTCGAGTACTTTGTGCCATGGCAGCTCAGTTTGGGTGGAAGTTGCATCAGATGGATGTTAAAAGTGCCTTCTTGAATGGTGACTTACAAGAAGAAGTATACATGACTCAACCAGAAGGGTTTATGGTTGAAGGGCAAGAACAGAAAGTTTGCAGATTGATCAAATCATTGTATGGGCTCAAACAAGCTCCTCGAGCTTGGTACATCAAGATAGATAGTCACCTAGTGCAGCATGGATTCAAAAGAAGTCCTTCAGATGCAAATATCTATATTAAGAACAATGGTTCTGATATAGTGATTCTGGTGTTATATGTAGATGATCTGATCATAACAAGAAGTTCAGAGAAAATGATTGATGCAGTAAAATATGATTTGAAACAATATTTTGAAATGACAGATCTAGGACTTCTTCACTATTGTCTTGGTTTGGAAGTAACTCAGAAGAAGCATCATATCAGAGTAACACAAAAGAAGTATGCCAAGACATTAGTCGAAAAATATCGGATGACTAATTGTAAGTCTAAAGCAACTCCAATGGAGCAAGGACTTAAGTTATCTCGATATGATGAATCACCGAAGGTAGATGGTACTCTCTATCGCCAACTGATTGGGAGTCTCATATATCTCACAAATACCAGGCCTGATCTCAGTTTTGTTGTGGGTTATCTTTCACGGTTCATGCAGGAACCCAAGGTAAGTCATTGGAAAGCAGCAAAAAGAGTTTTACATTATGTCCGTGGTACAACAGATTTTGGCTTGGAATACAAAAAGAATAACAAGTTCTATCTACAAGGATACATGGACTCTGACTATGCTGGATCCATTGATGATCGAAAGTCAACTTCTGGATACATCTTTCATCTTGGGTCTGGTCCTGTCTCTTGGCATAGCAAAAAGCAACAAGTGGTTGCTATTTCTTCTATAGAGGTAGAATATCGCGCAGCTAGTGGAGCAGTCTACGAGATAATATGGTTACGTCGCATTCTTACAAATATGGGTCTTCCAAAGAATCTTCCACTTCATTTGTTTTGCGACAATCAAGGTGTTTTGAATCTTGTCAAGAATCCAATCTTCCATGATCGCACCAAACACATTGACACTCGCTGTCATTTTATTCACGATGAAGTTCCAAAGCACAATATTCAGCTCCAATACATTCCCACTGATGAGCAAGTTGCAGATATTTTCACCAAGGCACTTGCACGTGTCAAATTTGAATTGTTTCGCAATACCCTTGGTATTTGCCAATAATGTAATAAGGGGGGATGTTAGCATAATGTTTTGCATAGGTTATATTACATTATATGGGATATATAAAAATAGCGCTATCATAAGCGCTCTCTAGTTCATGAGGTGGTTAGCCAACCAATTGAGGTGGTTCAACCACCCAAACCACCTTATAATCTTGTATATAACCAACACATGAATCAATGATATTTGCTTCGGATTATTCTCTTCTTGAATGTTGTCTAAATTCTACATAGGGCAAAATTTTTATCTTCAATTTTGTAGCAACTAGAAAGTGCTTTGTCTACCAAGTTGATGCCTTGGTTTAATCGTTCGTTTTTATACACATTAAATGTTACTATACAATTTTTTGTTCATATAAAATGCAATCCTATCTTCTTAAGGCATTTAATGGTTATTTTTTAATGTTTCCTCATGTTCAAAGTTAAAATTTCTATGCAATATTTTTGTTTTCTTACTCCTTATTTTTAGGTAGGTTGTCACGTGCATTAAATGAATTGTTAACAATCTATTGAATAAGTCTCCATAATCCAAAAAAGATCTAGGCTTGCTTGGCCATTGTTCTACTTGCATGTAACCTAAAATGTTTTTTTTAATCTTCTTAATAAGATTATTAAAGTCCATGAAAATTTTTCAATATTAATAAGTTATGCTTATATTTGTGTTTTTACCCTTTTGTAGTATTTTATATAGTTATTTTAAGTTTATGAAGTTAAAGATTTAAATTTTAATAATATTTAATACCTTCCTCGTAATTTTAAGTCTTTGAAAATTTTATAAAGTTTTTATGAATGTATGAAACTTGTACATAGTTCTATTAAAAGAGTTATCTTTCATAATCTTAGGTTTTTAAGGTTCTATGAATGGAAGAAACTTGTACATGGAAGAAATTTATAGGCTTAGAAGAAATATGTAAGATAATATTAGAGGTTCCATGGTTGTTATCATTGAGTATAATCTAGGTTTAACATTTTCAAATATTATTTTATAGATTAAAGTTAGAGATCTTCAACATTAAATTGTGTTAGTTTAGATGGTTAAATTTTTAGCTTTCAAGAAGGAGACCTAAGTTCAAATCTTACCAATTAATAGTATAATTTGAGTGGCCTAACAATAAGACTTTAGAACTCCAAATAGGAGGTTTCAGGTTTTAACAGATGTAAAGTTGTATACCATACGTTGGTAACTGAAGTTTGGCTAGATAGACATATATTAGTCAAATAAAATCTTCTAAAAAGGTCGTTTCATATAACCTATGTTCTCTTGAATGCTAAAAACTAGTCTACCTTTACTTTTTACCATTTAATATAAAATTAAATTATGTTAGTTGAGGGATTGAAAGTATTGATCTTTGATAAGACATTAGAAGACAATATTATAACAAAACTTGCTTCAAATGGTTGCACTTATGGTTGCATTTAGAATGACAAACATTAAGTAATAAATATATCTATATATTTATTAATTTTATTGTTTTGTTGTTATCAAGTTATTAGAGATTTTGGTTATAATGAGACTCAAATAAGTTACTTGAGATTAAGTGTTCATCACTCACATATCTAATGTATTTATGTCCATAAAAATTTTAGCATGAGTTATTTATCTCAATCATTTAAGCTTTAATTCAACAAATAAATGTTAAGATTCACCTATGAAATTGAAACCTTAAATTACAATATGAAATTATTGTTTGTCTACCACTTTTCTTAAACCTCAAGCATAAATGTTAAAACATACCTCTAAGATTGAAATCTTAGTTTATGGTGTAGAACTCCTTTTTCATTGTTTGTTCACATACTTATCAATTCTTATGTTAAATAAATTATATTATATATCATTGAAGGCCATTCAATTTTATGAGCTATGGCAAAGCCAAAAGTTGTAATTATGTGAATCTTTGTTTTTTCTTTTTTAACAAAGGGGTTGTACTCAAGTCCTCCACCCTTTGTCATAATACGATTTTGATTGCGTCCTAAAATTAGTAACAATATCTTCCATATTGGGTGCCACTATAACTTCTAGTTACATCGAGTTATATAGTCCTTTTGGTGTCGTCGAGATTTGAAACTTGATGTGGTTTGTATCACCCATATGTCTAAACCATTGAACCAAGGCCCATTGACATGATTATATAACTCTTTTTTTGTCTTGTTATAATCTTAACATATTATGATTATCAAGCATTATAATTGAGAGTAGTGCATTTGAATCTATGGATATGGTATGCTTTTTCTAAAATTTATTTGTAATTATTAATTTGTTGGATTATGCATATGAAGAGTGTAAATAAGTGTTATATGAATGTGTCAATTATTTTGAGCTTATATCCATATGCTTAAGTACACATATTGTATATTTATGTTACATTAGATGTATTAATAACATTAGATATATACCTCATTTACTCCACATCCTTTCATTCTATGTGACTTTTGCATCTCACATTTGTATGCTTTAATTTTGAAGGTCTACATAAAGTATCATACCAACAATATATAGACCTACAACCATGCACTCATACAATTTCGACATAATTTCAATAAAATTTATTTTTAATTTGTCAAAACAAATGTATATATAAATATTTATTGAAATTCATTTAATTTAAAACCATTTAAATTAATAAAATTTAATTAAAAACTATTTCAGGTTATTACAATTTTTTCTTTATAATTATGTTAGAACAACTCACATTGGATCTAACATCCACCACTCTCACACATTAGACCATTAAGTAGTTTTTTTTTTTTTATGACATGTTTGAACCATTTGAGTTGAACCTTGATTGTAGTTAGGTTCTAAAGATCATAATTATTTGCCTTGTAAGCAATAAATGCCTTCATTGTCCAACCTGTTATCATTGATAATAATCTAAGCTCCCATGCTACAAAGTAAGACCTAATATCTACAATTTTATTTTGTTTTACCTCCTCTTGAAACTCTACATTCAAAGTATCTACTTGCAACAAGTTATTAGAAGAAAATTGAAGAGTTCCCAATATTGATAACCATAAGGTATACTAATCAAATGGTATTAGTTCAACCAATTAGATTCATCAACTTTTAAGGAGATTGAAGTTCAAATCTTGACAAATGATACATGCATAATTGTTAAATTATTGTAATACCACTATATGGTCATGACGTAATACGAGTGAGACTCATTTCAATCTTATATAACCCATTGAAAAAAACCATATAATATACTAGTTCATTTTATTGATAAAATTTTGCTATAAAACATAAGTCATGTTATATTTTATATTTATATTATCAATTTAAAAACCACTTAAACTAAGTACAAGAGATTTAAAATATTAAAGTTTATATGAAATTAAAACCTTGATACGATCAAATGGCATTAGCTGGACCTATTAGATTCCTCAACATTTAAGGACACTTAAGTTCAAATCTTACCAAGTGAATAGTTAATATCCAATCTATTTTGTAATACCACTGTATGATGATCATATAATACTAGTGGAGCCCATTTCAATCTTATAAAATTAATTGGAAAAAAAAAACTTGATATGAAACTCTTCATTCCTCATTCCTTATTTTCTCCAAATTTAATAAATAAAACTATTTCTTATATTATACTGAATTTAAAAACTCTTCAAAGTGTCTCCATAAATTAACTTTTAAGGTTCATTAACATTACTAAAGTCAAACCATTTCTTCTTATTTACTTATAATATAAGATTATTCTTTCTTCAAACTAACTTTTAACTCAATGGATGAATATAAGTGGGCTTAATGACAGAGACTTTGAAACTCTAAATAGAGATCCAAACTTTAAATCATGCACTAAGAAGGTTTTACGCCATACTTTCGAATATAGTTGGATAACCGTATATTACTTCCAAATCTTCTATAAGAGTTATATGGACTATAGCATTACATACGTTATAAATTTATTTATTTTTTATTTATTTAAAAAAATTAATTATACCTTAAAATGAAAAACTTCGTTTCTAAAATTGATTTTCATTCTTACAATCTAACATTTTATATATTATTTCTAAAATAATATACTTTAAAATGGCATCAAATAACATGACCTCAATTGGTTAAATTCCTCACCTTTCAAAAAGGAAATATAGGTTCAAAATCTTGTTAAACTATACATGTATAATAGCCAAGCACTCTAACACCATTATGAATAAAATCTTATTAATCTAATGCAAACAATTAAAAAATATATACTTTAAAATATTAATTCAAATAATTAATCATAAATTTATTTTTTAAAATTATATTAAATTTTAATTTAATTTTTTTATTTATAATAAATTTAAGTCATGGCACACTTTATGTTATGATCGAATAAATAATGAAACATAAGATTTAATCGGACTTTAAATAATGAATAGATTGTATATTAATGTATAAGTTTATATCACTTGTTTAAGTGCAGGTATTTAGGCATCTCTAATTTTAGATTTGTTTTAGGGATATATAAAACATATTGAATGCCTACCTGCACATATTACATTCTAACCATGTACTAAGTAATGTATTTTAGTAATACATAAATTTTGTATTATATATATATATATATATATATATATATATATATATAGTAGAGTTGGTTATATTTACATTATTTTAGTAACTATCAAATACAGGATTCAAATTACATGGGTTAGTGAATGGGTTAGTGTCAACAAGTCTATATCACATTATTATTATTGATCTGACATGAGGAAGACAAGTGATCGTTTAGAATCGTACAATCGTCACCATCGATGTAACATACATTCAAAAGAATCACATCAGACTACTACCTTTACAACAGACATGCCCCTCAGGTTTGAACCTAAGTCTCTTCTTGGTAAATGCCTAAGTAGACAACCAAACAGACAATTACCAATCCACCTAACCCTTGGGGACTCATATTCCTTTATATTAATAGAGCTTAAATTTGAAAATATACATCAAATATTTATATTTTATTTTTTATTTTTTAAATAAGTTGAAAAACTGAAACACATGAAGGACCATCTTCCTAGTGAATTGAACTTAAATCTTCGTTAAAATGGTGTTTGTCATTATAGTGTCAGTGTGCACTACTCATATATTGCTTATTAAAAGGTAGACATCTTACTATAAAATTGAACCTTAAAAAGCCTTCTACCTCATCCATTCACATACCATTAAATAAATCTAGTGAAGGAGCCTTCTACCTCATCCGAAGGGTGGAGGTCGTTGGCATTCAACATAGTGGTTAGGGTTTTAGGTTCTCTGTGAAGAATCCAAGTTCAAACCACAACATATTTAAAAAGAAAGAGGTCAATTGATAATGGAGAAATCCAAGTTCAAACCACAACATATTTAAAAGGGAATAAGTCAATTGATAATGAAATAATTGTTGGTTAACTACCACGATCCAATTTCTTGAAGGGTCAAAGTTCTATTAATACGAAAGCTATATCAAACAAAAGTGTTGAAATTGTAAAAAAATAAGGTTAACCAGGGTGGAGGTAGTTGGCATTCATAACCCCACTATGGTTACATGTACCATGTGGTCAACACAACATACTAATTAGAGTAGAACCACTTTAATATTATCTCTTTATCATAATTAAAATTCCGTTCACATATTGAATGTTTTAGGTTGATTTTATTCAACATCGAGAGCTTGCGAATAAGGTTTCATATTTTTCATATAAACTTTAAGAAGTCTTTTATCCTTAATAAGATTACAGCCACCTACATCGCATGGGAACCATTTTTTGTTTTATTATTATATTTCAAAAGCAAACTCTTCCTTGTCTACCATTCTCATACCTGTAAAGTTATTTGAAGGTAAATTTCTCTTTGAACCATTGTTTTATTTACCTTTTTATCTTATTACTTCTTATCCTAAATTTCACAAGCATACCGTACCTTCTTTTAAAATTCTTGTGAAGTGATTGAAAGGATCCATGTTCTTCAAGGAAAAAGTTGAAATTTTTTGTCGAAAGGAGATGGAGTGTTGAGCACATCTTTGGGAAGACTTCGATTCCACGTCAAATCAAAAAAATAGACACTTGGTGGATGCATTTATATTATTAATGTTCAAGTATAGACTATTTTATTATAAAAGTATTTATAAAAATACAAGCAATGTGAATTATGTTTGATGAAGCTACATCAGTGCTTCCTTAAACAGAGAGTAAAACTAGACGTACAAGATATAGAACAACATAAGATTCTCAACTCCTACAACAATTTATATAAAAATTTCTTGATTTAACATCATTTCAAACCAAAATAATAATTAAAATGTACAATTCAAATCTTAAATCTAATTTTAAGTTATTAAGTAAGGGACATATACAAAAGTACAATCTAAAAAGTTACTAAAGAGGTATGGTCTGTCTACTTTAAAGTTGATTTCACAAAAGCAAAAGATATTTACAAAAGCACAATCTAAAAAGTTAATAAAGAAATTAAGTGGTATGCCTTTATAGATTTCACAACTATAATAAATATCACATAAATTCTGAAAAAGTATAGTCTGAACTTATTGTCTAAGAGCTAAATTGTATGATATAATTACTTATGTAATTTTATAGGTTCATGGTTTGACCTTGCATAGTTAACATTTTTATATCCTAACCTTATGTTATGAAAATTGATGGTTATGTAATTCATTATGTAACAATAGATGTATATACAGCTCTTGACTGATTCATTATATCAATATGATATTTAATCATTTAATGTTGGGTGCTTAAGGACATTCTTTTATATTTATATGTAATCACTCTATCTTTTAGCTCTCTTAGCAAGGACCCAAGTTTAATTCATGGGAAGGGTGCTCCCCCAAGTGTCCTCGTTTTTCAACCTCTTAAAATTCATATGAAGGGCATGATTAAACTCTTAAGCATATCTGTGAAACCTGACAAAGTGTGTATCAAGACATGAAGCAGCTCAAATCAGTAGTGAAATGGTCACCATCTTACCATCTTTTCATTTCTCCTAACACTCATTTGCCATTATGAAATGAGACGAGTTTTAAGTCTCTTCAAGGTAGGTACACTCAAATTTTGTAGGTACACTCAAATTTTGTCACACGTGTTTTTAATAGAATTTAATAATATTATTTTGATAGAGAATTGATTAAATTTTTTTTGAAGATTTTAAAGAAATTAAATGAATTGAATTTTAGAAATACTTAATTTCTTTTACAGGAATTTTATGAATTGAATTTAAGAAATAGTGAATTTTGATGGATAGAGTCAAATCAAAATTATTTATTGTATTTAAGTATGCAATATTATTATTTTTAATCCAAATTTTATAATATATAGGTCTTGGAAGTAATTTTTCTATTTACAATTGTAAAAGGTATGAGACCTTTTTAAAACCATTTCATTTACAATAATAATAATAATAATTTGTTATAATGCGTCTTTGAGTTTTATATAATTGATATGAATATTTCTTTAAATATTTTTTTTAAAAAAATATGTTTTACTTAGAAGTAGGATTATTATATGATTCATAGAAATACAGAAATATGGTAGTAATATAGTTATGACATTGGAAAAATAATAATTAATGTAATTAGTTTATTTATTTATATAAATTATTTATTTTGAAAAATATATAATAATAATAATTAATTATTATTTTTTGTGGGGGAATTTTTTATTATTATTCAGAATCTAAAACAATACATTCCACAAGGATTTCCAAGTGATCCAAGCCAACACATCATACGAAATACAATAAATCCACCAAGGAAATCCATGGATCATTCTGACAACAACTTCGATAGGACACAACAACCCATGACAATCGGGTTCCTCCACCTTGAAATTATCTTTCCTGGTCCTCATGAATTAACTGATTAAGGAGTCTGGATTTCTCCTGATCAAGATCATTCCAGCTATCAACTTTCCAGTAAGGGAATCCTTCAGAAGCCCACTTCGCCAAACAATCAGCCACTCTATTCCATTCTCTTGGGATATGAACAAAAGAAATTTCAACAAAATTCCCAGCCAAGCTCAAAATCTGTTTCACTATTCTAGCCATAAACCAGGAAGCATCCTGAAAATGCTTGTTGTTCAGAAGAGACACCACTATCATGGAATCATATTCACAAATAACCCTTCTCCATCCCAAAGAAAAAGTTATTTCCAATGCATGGAGAATTGCCAATGCTTCCATATGATTATTCGAATGAATTCCCTTGTACACAGAGAAAAAGAGGTGGGCCACACCCTCACTATCACGACCAATTCCTCCTATACCAGCATTACCTGGGTTACCCCTGGAAGAACCATCCATGTTTATTTTGATAACACCCCTAGGGGGGACTCCACTTCCCAGATCTATTGACCTTCAATGAACCAATCCCCCTAACAGGGCCTCTATTTGCAGCTGGTGATGATAAAGAAATCTCCAATCTATTGATAATCTACCAGTCGAAGGAAGTAAGAGGAGAACTCAGAACACACTTGGCCTCAATAGTCTCCTTAACCATCCTTTTGACTCTGAGCCATACCTGTAAGGCTCCAAGTTGACATCCCTAAAAAATTCTTCGATTGCGTTCCAACCAAATCTGCCAAAATATGAAGGAAGGACCAATATCCCAGGCAGTTTGAAGACATGAAGCAGAGGTAGGGGGTCTACCCAAGCTTTCCCAAAACTCAAAAATAGAAGTAGCATGGATGATGGGCCTTTTCCAGATCTACCACCACAAGTTCCAGACCTCCAGGGAATATGAGCATTGGAAGAAAATATGGGGAATGGTTTCCTCATTCTTTCCACAAAGAAAACATAGTGAAGGACCCTGAAAACCTCTTTTCTGAATATTATCCCAAGTTGAACATTTCTTCTGACATAGAATCCAAAGAAAAAATTACATTTGGGCCAACCAAACTTATTCTAAATCTTCTTCCACTAGGGGGACACAATCTCCTCTCTTCTCTGCATAATAAGGGTTTGATAACCTAGAGCAATAATGTATTTCCCTTTCGAATTATGGTCCCAAGCAAGAATATCAGAGTCTTCAATAGAACAACATGGTCTCTCAGCCAAAATAGAAGCTAGAGTGTCACGATCCTCAGGATAACCACCCTCTGGCCAGCCCTATGAATCCCACTAGTAGTGAGTAAAAGAACTGCCAAGAGGACTTTATCGCTTGAAGTCAGCCACCTTAGACCAACCCGCATCAAAAAATATCCTAAAGAAGATGAAGGTGGGGGAAAGAAGAAAGGATAGGAGGATGATTATCCCAAGAATATTCCCAAAATAAGGCATTGTTTCCCTTATTAACAATCCAAAAGAGACCCTGCTTAATAAGCATGGCACCTTTTTTGAGAGTGTCCCAAACAATGGAACCTTTCCCCCTCAACTCCAATCTCGAAATCTCATCAGCTGGAGCACCACCAAAATATTTGAGGCTAAGAATTTTAGCCCAAAGCTGATCAGGATTACTGCACCACCTCCAATAAAGTTTAGCAGCCAAAGCGAGACTATTCAAATCAGATTACCTCAAACCAAGACCCCCCATCTCTTTAGGGCAACACATAGTATCCCAACTGACTAGGCTCCATTTATTACAGTCCAGGTTTCCTGCCCATAAAAATTTTCTAGAAAGAGAATCAAATTCTTTGAGAAAGCACTTAGGAGCAACCAAGATAGAAAACCTGTAAATAGGTAAAGCATGAAGGACAAACTTCAAAAGCGTTAATCTACCAACAAAGGATAGCCATCAAAAAGTCCAATGATTAACCCTTGATCGAAATCTATCCAAAATACTTTTCCAATAAGCCCTTCCAATATTTTTAGAAGAAATAGGAATCCCTAGATACTCCACTGGCAAACAACCCACCTAAAAATGTAGAATATTAGCAATCCTACATTGAATCCGACCATCCGTATTGAAGAAGATCTTTGATTTCTCTTCATTAATCATTTGACTAGAGGTAGATAAGTAAATATCTAAAGCCTTCCTAAAATTCATTGCTTCCTCAATTTTTGCCCTCCCCATCAGAGCAGTATCATCGACAAACTGAATATGAGACTGGGATAAAGAATTCTCCATCCAAGACCATCCCTGGATAGCACCACGATTCTGAAAACTCTTGAGAAGTCTACCCAAACCTTCAACCATAAGGATGAAAAGATAGGGGGACAAGGGATCTCCTTGATGAATCCCCCTAGAGGCCAAGAAGAAAGTGGATGGTAAACCATTGATTAAAATTGCAAAGGAGGCCAAAGTCACACAACTCATGACCCATTCAATCCAATTATATGAGAACCCAAAATCTTGAAGGATGTTCTGCAAAAAGGCCAGCTAACCCTATCATAAGCCTTGGACATATCAAGCTTAATGAACATAGCCTTTTCCTTAGAGATATCCATAGAGTGAATAGCTTCAACAACAACCACCACACCATCTAAAATCTGATGACCCTTAACAAACCCACCTTGCTCAGGAGAAATAAGAAAACCAAGAACTTTCTTCAACCGATCCACAATAATCTTGGTAATAATTTTGTAAGTAACATTGCATAGGAAAATAGGATGGAAAGACCCCAATGAGCTAGCATTTTCAGATTTGGGAATAAGAGCAAGGAAGGTTGAATTAATAGCTTTAAGCATTTGCTTATTAACTTGGGATTCCTGAACAACTTTTAGTAGATCAAAAGATAACACTTCCCAAAATTCTTGGAAAAATTCTATAGGGAAACCATCAGGTCTAGGTGTTTTACCTTTTTTCATTTGAAAAACCACCGCTTTAAGTTCCTCCATCGATATGGGGTCCATTAGCATCTTATTCATATCATTAGAGACCAACCTAGGAATACAATCCAAAATAAGCCTCATATTAACAACATCATGAGGACCCTGCTCGGAGAAAAGAGAGGAGAAGAACTTGATTGCTTCATTAGAGATATCCTCAAAGGATGAGAGAGTTTCCCCCTGATCATAAGTAAGTGAGACTATAGCATTACCATTCCTACGGTCTTTAACCGAATTGTGAAAAAATAGGTGTTTCCATCCCCTTCCAACAACCAGTCAATCCAAGATTTCTGCTTCCAAAAAATCTCCTCACGAAGCTCCCATTCAACAAGCTGACTAGAAAGGGAAGCTTCCATTTCCAACAGATCCTTTTTCAATCCTTCATATTTAATTTGAAAAGTGATCTCCTCTAGGCTATCCTGTAGTTGCTTTTTCTTCTGAAAAATATTTCCAAAAGAAAATATGTTCCATTGCCTGAGTTTGAATTTGACAAACTGGAGGCTTTTGAAAAAAGTAAACATAGTAGTGCCAAATTTGGGTTTCCCTTCGACCCACCACCTCTCCACACATTCATACAAATCCTTATCCCTGAGCCACATAAGTTGAAATTTGAAAGGTAGATTTCTTGGCAATGAGAATCTCGAGGACTGAAAGAGAATGGGCTAGTGATCAGAGCCCCTCCAACCTAGAATCTCTGAGAATGAAGTCCAACTATCATCAAACCAACTATCTGAAGTAAGGAACCGATCCAATATTTTAGAAATAAAATTTGTTCCACATCTTCTATTAGTCCAAGTAAAGAGCCCATTTTGAGGCTTCACATCAACAAGATTAAGGAAAGAAATATTGTCCCACATCAAAGTAGAAGAAGGGCCCAAACACTCCACACCACCATTCTTCTCCTCTAGGGACATGATAGAATTAAAATCCCTAGCCACAATCCAAGGATAATTGGGAGCAAGAGATCGAATGAATCTAAGATGATTCCATAAGAGGATTTTACCTGATAAATCATTAGGGGTATACACATTAGATAGAAGAATAGAAGATCCATATGAAAAGTAGGTAGCAACCATAGAGAGATAGTTCCTGCTACCCACCCACCAAGAGGGAGTTAAGCTTCATGGATCCCACAAACATGCAACACCACCCACCAAACCCTGGGCTCCAATAGCAAGACAATGACCACCTTTCCATATCTTAGAAGCAATTCTAACCATATCTTCACAAGATAATTTTATTTCCTGGATGAAAACAATATCAGGTCTATGATCTCTGATCAAATTCTGAGTAGCTTTTTGTCTAGGGCTGCTACCCAAACCCCTAACATTCCAAGATATCACTTTCATTTTGGGGGAATAGAGAAGTGAGAATCTAATGTCTTAACAACACCAGACTCAACTAAGGATTCCCCTATCAATTTCACTTTTTCTTGATCCTTCTTTCTTCCTGCTTTTACCACCTTCTCCACCCCACCTTTTTTGATAGTTTTTGGGTGAATACCTAACATAGAAGAAACTTTATTTTTCCCTTCCTCTCTGACAATCCTGTCCTGGGAGGGTTCAAACCTAGTCTCATCCTCATTTCCCTCAATCAAGTTTTCAGCCAAAGGGGAATGATCAAGAACTTTATCAAGACAATCCGACACCTCTTTGGACTTATCTTCATTTCCTACAAGAGGGTTATTAGGCACCACCCCTTCCTTATCAAAAGTTTACATTTCAAAAGAAGGATTTAGGAAAGAACAAGTACCTGGCTCTTGAATACAAGCATCCATATCACCTCCATTCCAGACTTGCTCCTCAACATGCGGCTCCTCAAAAGTCTCAAGCACATCAAATATGTTACTAGAACCTCCCTTCCCAACACCTTTATTCTGATGAACAAAAGACCTAGATCTTGAACGAGACTTAACAGGAATAAATCCATCAGAACTAGGCATCTCATTAACCATAGGAGCTTTTCCTTTTGCCTTTGTAGATGCATCTTGAAAGTCATATGAAGAGGATGAAGGCTGAGAATTCACTTTCTTACAGTTTCTCTGAAGATGCCCATATTCATGGCATATGCGACATCAAAATGGGAGAGCTTCATAATCTAACTATTGGACCCAAGACATGTTTCCCAGTTTAATCTCCAATGATTCAGGCAACGGATTATTCAGATCTACTTCAACACAGAGCCGTGCAAAAGAAGCAAATTTCCTATCCAAAGTTTGGCGAGATGGACCAACCGGTTTCCCAATAATCTCTGCAATAGAATGAAGAATATCCGACCTCCAATATTCCATAGGGAGTCATGGCAAACAGACCCACACAGGAATCCTAGAAGGCCTCTCCTCCATCGGATCAAATCCTAAATGCCAGGGTTTGATAAATAATCCATACTGATTGTGAAAGTAAGGACCCCCCTCGAACACTTTACTACGATCTGCCATACGGGAGAACACCACAATAAAATACCCATTAGCTGCAAGAATAATCTCCAGATCACCTTCAGGGCTCCAATTTCTCCTAACCCAGTTTTCTAAAAAAGGCATAGAAATTTTGAGACCCATGAATTTGCAGATGAGCGCATGCTCAGACAAATATAAAACATCATCCACAATAGAATCAGGACTGATAACCAAGACAGGACGATCTTTGCTTTTCTCCAAACATCCATTATTCTTCGGCTTTCACCAGCCAACACGCTAGTTTTCACAAACTTTTCCAGCACCGACCTGTAGTGATAAGTCATTACCTTTATATTTTTAAAATTTGAAGGATTATAAAATATTTTAAATAGTTAAATAAATCCTTCAAAAATCCTTATTTTTAAGGAATACCAAAGGATTGATTTTCTCAAAGGGAAGTGATTGATTTGCTCAAAGGGAAGTGATTGAATTACAAGAGTTATCTGGTAGCATGATGGGAGTGATTGTCTCATAAGATTAAAGCATCAATAGACAAGAGCGAAGAACTAGCAAACTAGAGGGATTTGCTCATCTCCTAGAGTGAATTTCTCATGGATAGGCGGGGGTAAAAAGAGATGTGTGGATTTTAGAAAAAAAAAATTGGACAACATTTTGGCATGTAGTGGCATCACCAAGTATTTTAGAGGCCTTCCAAATCATTTAGATATGAAATTAGAGACATGTAACATTTGGAAGTGCATCATTTTATAATAGATACACCCTAAATCTTTACTTTTACTACGAGTAAGAATTTTTCACCCAATGTAACTTAGGGTGAATTCTTCCTGTAAATAAGATCTATGGGATCCATTGTAAACATACTTTGGCCTTAAAAATTCAAACTACACTTTGTTAGATCCACATTTTTCTCTTTCTTCTTGGATTAATTAAAACTTGATAAAACATTTGCTTTCCATGAGAGGCACTGCCCTTTTGGATTTTAGAATGCAAAACGATTGTGACATTGCCCTTTTGTCCATAAGATCATTCCTCTCTTAATTTCATTTTATGTGAATGTAACTACACTATTGTTACTTGATTTCCTTGATAGTTTATTGATTACACATTCTTTGGTAACAACCGTATCTACTTTTAATTTCTTGCACCATAAACTTCACAATTTATTTTTCACATATTTTAACTTATCGTATTTAGTTTCATGTAATTAGATTACATTAATTGAATTTTAGCAAGGATTGTGGGGAGATAACCTAAATCTAGAGGTCAAAAGAGGCATTGTCCCTTCCTTCTAAGATTGCTGAAATGGAATCGAGAGTGTTAGTTCTCTAGAAATTTTTTACATGATATTCTCAAAAAGTTTGGTTTTGATTATAGTTTTTGTGAATGGACTAAATGTTGTTACAACATTGCGAACATATTCTATTTTAATCAATTGTTCTCGTGTTGGTTACTTCAAGTCATATTGTGGAATATCCCAAGGTGATCCAATATCTCCTTATCTATTAATTATTTTCGTAGAGGTATTAGGAAGAAATTTCTCAAAGGTAAAAATAGAAGAAAAATCAAAGGTATTCAAGTTGTAGAAAATGGTCCCTTTGAATCTCATCTCTAATTTGTTGATGATACTTTTAGTTTGGATCATCCCTCAATCAATGAGGTCGTGGAGTTTAAATCAAGATTATCATGCTATGACAAAGCTATTGGACAATTGGTTAATACTACAAAATCAAATTAATACTGCACAAGATTTACAACACATTGTGAATATTTGAGGGTTTAAAATTGAAAATTTTCCATTAACCTACTTGGGTATTTCTTTGTCTCATAAAGGAAATAAAAAGGATATTTGGATCTCTTGTTTGGATAAAATGAAAGCTTGTTTGGCATGATGAAATATAAGTACTTAACCATGGTAGGAAGGTTACAACTCATAAAGACTACATTGTAATCCATCATTATTAATATGATGTCACTTTCAAAATTACTTGTAGGTATAGCATATATAAATTATAAAATTAAAAGAGACCTTTGAAAAGGTTGTGAGGAAAAAATTAGGTTTCCTCCTTATAAGTGGGATAGGATTTGCAAAGGAAAGAATATTAGAAGAGCAGGCTTGTAGAATTGTAAACTTATGAGTTTGGCATTAAAAACAAATCTTGGGTGGAGATTATTCAAAAATATAGGAAATAATTGCATAAAAATATGACTTCAAAAATGTATAGGTTCTCTTGATGCAACAAAATTATTTAGGAAATAACCCTACCCAAAGGATCTTCAACTTGGAACTTGATAAAGAAACATATTAGATGGTCAGTCAATGAGGGAAATTATGCAAACTTTTGGCTGGATGCTTCAAAGAAGCCTTATCCTCTTATATATAACTCAAATGACAACCATTAGCTAAAGCATGCCTAGCTTGTAATGGTCTAAAGGTCAAAGACTATATTAATATGAGCAACAACTCCAAACCATGAATTTCTATTAGTAACCTGGTTGAAGGAGTGAAACTCAAACAAATTGTAGAGGAAATTCAAAATATGATTCAAGAGTTTCATTTGCCAATTTCTACACAAAGGGATGAGTTGGTTTGGAATCTATCAAAGGATGTGGATACTCAGTCAAGTTGGGATTTGAGGATTTAGAGCAATCAAAATTTCTTACTCCCAAAGAATTTCCTTGGTAAAATGTTTGGTCACTAGAAACTCTCCCTAAGGCCTCAATATTGCTTTGGTTAGCAATTCAAAGTAAGATTCTTACAAGAGAGAGTCTACAAAGAAGAGGATATCATGGACCTTTTAGATGTGCCTTGTGTGAGAAGAATTTAGAAACATCATGTTATTTAATTCTTCATTGTCCCTTTGCTCAAACTATTTGAAGTTGTTTTTTTTTTTAAATATAAAAATATATTCGATAGCTCCATCAACATTGAAAGACTATAAATATTGGAGTAATTATTTCAAAGCTAAAGCATTATATAGTTTGTGGAGGATTGGTCCTGCCATTATTTGTTGCAATTTATGGCTTGAAATAAAAAGTATAATTTTAAAAAATAAATCTCAAAATCATGCCTAAGTTTGAATCCGTACTATTGCCTCTCTTGCAGAATGTCTACAAATATGGTGCTCTTATTTTTAAGATTTGGTTAGTGTGAGAAACCACTCAAATTAAATTAAGGGAAATCTCTCAACCAACTTTAATTTTCATATAATACACGTTAAACATGATCCCCTTACATTACATCAAAGTAATTGGCTACTATTAGGGAACAATCACCATCTCTTTAGAAATATTGAATATATACGAAAGTAAATAAAGTGAAATAGTTTTTTTTTTTAATTTGGTTAGTGTGAAAAATCGCTAAGGGCTAGGCATCCCCATCCACCATGATGTCTCATAAAGGGAGAATTCAACTTATCAATAGGACCAAATACACACCCATAAATACACCCACTTCCTCACACACTTGCCCACATCGAGGTTTGAACCTTGGACCTTGTTAGGTAAAACAAAAATCCCAAGAACCTAACTTTCTGGCTAGGTGTAGTGGTCCATCTAGATATACCATGTGACATCAATCACAATGGATTGTTATTTCAGTATTCATAGGGTGGAGCACAAGAAAAATGGAGTTTGTGTCGGCCTCTACAAACACATAGGACATTTGCCAACTGTGCTACACAATCGGATAATGAAGTGAAATAATTTTGTTATTTAGATTTTATAAATAATAAATATTAATAAATAATTAACCACAACGTGTGTGTGCCCGTGTGTTAAAATCCTTATTAATAAGCTCATATCTCCCCTTATGAGAGATCATGGTGGTATGGGGATGCCCAAAACATCGATTGCATTAACTAAACCTTATATATATATATATATATATATATATATATATATATATATATATATATATATATTTGGATACATAGGAGAGTTGGTTACATCCACATTATTTTTAGTAATTGTCAAGTGTAGGGTTCAAACCACATGGGTTGCTTCCAACAAGCCTATACTACCTCGTTATTGTTGACTTAACGTGAGGGGATCACTGGTCACTCAAAATTTGTACTGTCTTTATCATTGGTTTGGCGTGCATTTAGAGGATTCAAATTAGACTACTACATTTGTAAACAAACAGGTATGCCCCCAAGATTTGACTCGACGTAAATGGGATTACCAATCTCTCAAGATTCGTACCGTCATCATCGTTCTGGTGTGCACCTGGAGTATTCAAATCAAACTAATAATCAAACAAGCATGCCCCAATATTTGAACCTAGGTCTCTTCTTATTAAGTGTCTGGTCAAATCAGAATACAACCTTTAAAAACAAACAGGCCTGCCCCCAAGATTTGACTCAATGTGAAGGGGATCACCGATCACTTAGGATTCGTACCGTCATCATTGGTTTGGCGTGCACCCAAAGGATTCAAATCAAACTACTAAACAAAAAAGCATGCCCCCAAGATTTGAATCTAGGTCTCTTCTTAGTAAGTGCTTGGTCAAATCAGACTACTACCTTTGAAAACAAACAGATATGCCTCCAAGATTTGAACCTAGGTCTCTTCTTAATAAGTGCTTGGCCAAACAAACAACTACCAATCCACCTAGTCTTTGGGTGCAAATTCTTTTTATACTATTCTTAAGAATAAATAATAAAGACAATAAGATTGTAACTACAATTAAATTTTTCAATATCATAGGATGAATCTCATATTGAAAGTCTTAAGCATTATTAAACAATAGTAAATAAGATGTAAAGTTAGTTAATAATCGAAACCCAAGTTCAAACCCCAGTAAGAGGGGACAAGAACCCCTCATAAAAACTCGTGTAAATTCAATTTTGCTATTTTCACCTGAGTGTTTTCCACCTTGAGTTCGGTTGTTCTAATCTAGAGACCCTTCAGGTCCCTTCATTCAAAGTAAACATTTAAAGGGGTAGGAAAGTAATTACTCCATGTAATTAAAAATAATAATAATATGAAAAATGTTTGGCTTTCTTTTTTTAATGGATAATTATTAATTATTTAAAAGGGTGCATATATACAATTTAATAAAATAAACCAACAATTCTTTTGTAAATTAAAATATGAAATTAGCATAGCATACTATAAAAATGAGTATTCATTATAACATTATTAATGATAATGATTAAATTTGTTTAAAAAAACTTAAGTTTAATAAATAAAAATGTTCGATTAACTGGCAAGTTCCCAATCCTCATAAGGAGGTTCAGGTTCAAGCCTGGCAGCTTGCGTCGAATACAAAAACCCCCTGATTAGCCTGAGGGGTATACCTAGATGGAATAGCCCTGCAGAACAAAAAAGTCCTCGTCCCTAAGGAATACGGGGAACGGTTTTCCTTAACATAAGGTTTTGTCCTGGGGGACAACACAACTGTTTGGGCTTTGACTCTTCTTCAGGAGGTCCAAGGTTCAAACCGCCATTTAAATGAGTGTGTGAGGGGTGGGTGTGTGGTGGTTGTGTATTAAATTCCTTATTGATAAGCATAACTCTAAGCTTTAGAAGGTCATGATTGGGGGAGTCTGGTCAGCTCTTAGTCTCACACTAACCAAATTAAAAAATAAAAATAAATTATAAATATATGGACATATAATTTATTAGATTATCACGATAATAAATTAATATCAATCTTATATAATAAAATAATAAAATATATCATAAAATTTGTTATACATACATAATTTGATTTGCTGTATAATTAGAATATTAATTTAATTATATGAAAAGACCCCGTTGCACTGAATTTTATGGAGTCTATAAAAACAATAATAATCTCTAACGAAGGTACATTGTATAGTAAAACGCTACTCTGCCATTCAGAAAAAAATCTCGAAAAGTTTCCCTTCCCCCGTGACACTGGGTTTGTCGTATTGAAAAGGATCTGTCATAACCAGATTATTATTTTTGTTATAAAATATAAAAGAAAATATCTGCCAGCTGGACATGGTACACCTCGTTCCATCTGCAAATCTAAATTTGACGCCATTAATAAAAAGGACTTTGACAACAAAGCAAGAGGGAACAAGAGTCTACATTGCATGGAACATGCTTAGTCTCTTCTACGTGCAGGGTAAGAATTTAAAAGGACAAAAAGCCAAAGACTACAACAAGAACAAGACGTGTAGAGAAGGATGCCTCTTCTCCTCTCCTAAACTTTATTGATAGGAACAATTTAAGTATGACTTTATTGAAAACATATATAGCTTGCCCTTTTGGTGTTGGGATGATGCTTTGGTTTCAAAGAGAGCTTTAGCAAAAGAATAATTCATATCAAACAAGTTAGGTGGTTGTAACAAGTTTAGGGATGCTTGGAGTTTTCAAACCTAACAAGTTTGGGGATGCCATGAGTTTTTGATAGTTGTAAACTTAATTGTTTTTTTTTTACATAGCTAAATGGGTGATATTATTAAATGTTTTCAACTTTCTAAAGCATCGAATTAGAGCAATCATTAAGACATTAAATTGGAACAATCAACCAAAAAATACTCGATCGCTATAATCCAACTTATCTCTTTTAAGTATGTTGTAGTTTGAACCTTAGACCTCCCCAAAGAGTGGCTAAAGACTTAACCATTGCAAAATGATAAAAAGTTTAAAATATTTGTCAAGGTTTTTGTCTAAGATTAGTTTTAAGTATACATAGGCTTATTTAATCCTAAGTATTTTATGATCTTAATGTTTTAGTTTTTTTACTCAGAAAGGGATAGATAGAAAGAGATAGGCCAATTGATAACGATAGAATGTTTGTTGGGCGAACTGCTCGAGGTCTAGACCTCGTATTCATCAAAAGATTAGGGTTTATAATATCAACATCCACATTCAATTTAAAATCATACCTACATTAGATAAAAAAATATTACAAACTCCTTTATACAAAAATAAATAAAAAATTAAACATTTCAAACCTCCTTGTAATTGAGTTTCAAAAACAATTTGAAGGCCCCAACCAACACAACATCCCCTTATATAAAATTGAACATCTTAATAAAAAAATAAGGGCTTTTACATTTTCCTTACATTTATCTTATTTATATTTTATAAATAAGTTTTATTCAAATTACTCTTATTAAAATGTAAAAATATTATATTTAAATTATATTTAGTTTACTCGTTTATTAAAAATATTTTTTTATCTTTTTCATATTAATTATGTTTTAAATTAAGTTTTTGATATTGTTTGAGTTATTATTATTTTTATTGACTAACATAGAACACATGTTAGATTATTATTTTTTTATTTTTTGAGGACTTATTTGAGGTTGAACAAAAAACCCTAGACGAGAATGTTATCCCAAGAGGATCCAATAGGGGCACCTCCAGATTTCCTTTTAGATAGACAAAGTTTGTTTGCAGATCTATTGAAGAAACCTCAAACAGAGACTAAAGAAACACAAAAAAAAACATTGAAAATGTACTTTACGTTTGCTAGAAAAGGATCAATGAGCAAGGAGGTACCTCAAAGGGTAAATGGATGGTTTCCACATTTTGAATCAAGACAAAAAATCGTCATTATGTATAGTAGAAGAAACGGTCCTATATAGAACCAATCATGACCTGATCTGCAAATTCATGGGTATTCGTCCTACCTTGAACTTCTTGCATTCATGGGTTCGATAGAACTGGGAGTTTTTTGGTGAGTATTCCTTGTAGTTTTCAATAATGAATACTTTATTGTTAGCTTTTCCTCGCTAGTTGATAGAAATAAAACATTCAAATAAAAAAGTAAAACCATGATCCGACAAGATTTTGTGTCCAGCCCTAAAGAGAAGGATTTGATCACCTAATTGAACCGGTTGTTATCTTGGTTTGGGTCCGATTGTATGCACTTCCAATGGAATTTTGAAGTGAGCAGATATTGGAAACCATAGGTAACTTCCTTGGAAGGTATTTGGGTGTCTCTAGAGACACAATGGAAGGAAACACAATCGTCTATGCTAGAATTTGTATTGAAATGAATCTTAACCAACCTCTTCCAGTAGGGTTGGAACTTTAACTTGTAGGACTATGTTAGATTCAACAATTCTGCTCGAACACTATGATCATATAAATGGAGTCCCCCTAGAAACATTCGATCCTCCTAAGGAGAGTAAGTCTATAGTCATTAAAGGAGCAACAAACACTTCTTCGAGAAGAGGATCAAATATAGATGGTTTTGAACAACCCAAATAAAGGAGGCAAAAGAAAAAATATGGTAAAGAGCAAACCCATCCCAAGCCCTCAAATAGATATAAGATCTTCAAGACACTAGTGGAACGGGAAGAATAATTTATGGAAGGAGTGAAAGGGAATAACAAAAAAAATAACACACATGTTCATTTCCTTCAACAACAATAGAGTGTAGTGATTTACCACAACCAAAGATGGTAAAGGCATTGATAGTTCATAACCAAGAGCAACCGATAGTAAACAATGCCACCATGGGTGTGGTAAAAAATATCAAAGGGAAGTCAACTCTCGAGATCAACTAGGTGGAGAAGATATTGAAGAATAACAACTCTTAGGGAATGGGTAGAAAATCAAACAAGAAATTGATAGCATCTCAAGGAGAAAAATTGGTCATTGAGGAATCAATGAGGACAATAAACTCTTATTGGTCTCAAGGTAAGCAATGATTATACAATCATGGAATATTAAGGGTTTAAAAATTAAAACCCATCAATTTATTGTAAAAAAACTCTTAGAGAAAACTAGAACATATTTTTTGCTTATCCAGGGGATCAAAATGTTGGATCTCATATATAATACAATAAATATACTTTGGAGGGGTGTTTGTATTATAAAAGTGGCCACCTAAGGGGCCTCAAAGGGGATAGTTACTTTTTGGAACTCTCTTGAATGGATGACTATAGAGCATATAGCTTGAATGAGTGTCCTTACATCCGATTTTAGGAACAATGTGACAGTTGAGCAGGTATGCTAAAGGATAAACTCAGGTTGATATAGGGACGATGGAGAAGGAAGATGAAGTGCAAGAGAGGCTGGATAAATCTAGTTGGAAAACACCCCTCAAAGGTTGAATTAAAATTAATACTAATGAAGTTGCAAAAGGCAACTCGGTTAGCGATGAAATTGGAGTGGTTTATAGGAATCATATTGGGACAATGCTCTATTGGGAATTGCAGGGCTTGAGTAAGGTCAAGAACAATGAAGCAAAAGTCTTAGCTATCAAATATGCTTCTATATGGATTGCATGAGGAACTTTGCTTTGGAGATGTGGAGGGAATTGGGTGATGTGATCCTGATTTATGTGAGTAGAGCTATGAATAAATTGGACTTCCTGGTTAAGATGGGTATCGAGAAGGAGTTAGGGGTTCAATGGCATAGTTGCATGACTATTGAGGATGAGAGGATTGGTAATGTTAATGAGCAAACCCGACATTTGACTAACTTAGACATCAAATGCATATATATGATTTATGATATTTGGTTCTATTGCAGATCTCCTTTTACTGTTGTAACCAAAAGTGGTTAGTTTTTAAGATCTTGAGCTTTAGAGATATATACGTTTTTTGGAAAGTTAAAAAGAGGAAACGATTGATCTTGTTGGCTAAGGTTGGGAGGAGTTCCATCCCAACTTGTAAATAATCTTGTTCTAATATAAAATTTTCATTTTTTTAAACTATTACATTTTATCAACTCTTTGATATTATTTTAATTAAAAAATCCTCTTTTAACAAGTCATGTTCTAAATTTATTTCTATATTTATTTATTGATATATGTACAAAGTTTGGATCCACTCTATCAATCTAGATAATTTGGTTCAAAACTTTTATTTATTATGAATTGTTGATAATTTGGTCAAGATCTAATATAAGAGAAACTAGTTTGGATTTCATATAATCAATTTAAAGTGATATAATTCAATTTTAAATATACTTTTGAAGGAGTTAATGTTTTTAATTTGCTTAAAGGTTTTTCTATAATCTTTATAAATATATTGTAAATTTATTTTTTAATGTTGTCAAAACATTTAGTCTCATTTAAAAATTAAAAATTAATTGTATAAATATAACTAAAACAACACAACTATTTGGGATTGGCTCTTCTTTGGTAGCTTGTGTGCGTGTGACTATGTGTTAATCCTCTATTGATAAGTTTAGCTCTCGGCATTACAAGGGGTCATGATTAGCATGAGAATGCTCATACCTAAGCATGGGTCATAGGAATTTATCACATTAACCAAAATATAATAATAACTATAACAAAAATCTAGATCCACTATTTCAATGGAGAGAATTGGGTTTAAAAACCTTATTTATCATAAGTTGTTGATAATGTGGTCAAGATCTAATACGAGCAAAACTAGTTTGGATTCCATATAATCAATTTTAAATGATCTATTTCAATGTTAAAAAATACTTTTGATGGAGTTAAAACTAAGGTTGTCAATTTGCTTAAATTTTTTTACAAATAAATATATTTTTAATTCTTTGTAATGTGTCAAAATATTTAACCTCATAAATGCAACTAAAAAGATATTATTTTATTTTATTAAAAAAATAAAAATTAATTATATAAATATAACTAGAACACAAATCCTTATATTAAAATTATAATAATTCATAATAGATTGGATATTATATAAATAAATATTTTTGAATAGAAATGAGGATCGAGTTACAGAGATAGGGTTTCGAAGGTGATTACGCAAGGATTTTGTTTGTGTCAAGCACAAGCGATGATAAAGGCTGCATTTCGAGGCTTGTGGGTCCTAGCAGTCAACTTTTTTATTGTTTCTGCTTAAGATAGAAGCGAGATATGTTGCAAGGAACCCACGATGGATTAGAAATTTGTCATTCAGCAAATCTCCATGCTATGGATTTGATTGACAATTGCTTCCAATTTGATACCCAAAAATGTAAAAAACACACCTTTCCTCGACATCCAAGGCATGGATTAAAGAGACCTAGAAAATATTTCAATCCGCAAAACAAATAAGAGAAGCCTCCTTAGAAAGAGGAAAAATTGTTCAGAACTCAAGCAAACTCGAAGCTAAGGAATACCCCCAAAATAGATCCACTATGGAAACCACTATCAAGGGTAAGGATTTTGGGGATTCGACTCCAAAAATAAATTTTAGGGATGCCCTTCGTGGTGGACAATCCCAACCTAATGCTAACATTAATCTTAAAAATGGATGACATTCAAGATGTTATAGAATATCTATAGAGAACAGGATTGATTTATCATTTCTTGGGTTTCTGTTCGAGCCTATCTACTTTCAAATTGTGGGTTGTAAAACACTAGAAAATAAAAGGTGAGATACAGATCTTTTTTCTTGTTATTTTTGTTAATGATAAATAAAAAGAGAAAATATTTCAAGGGGATCCTTGGTTCTTTGGAAGGGTGGGGCTTTTCATGAAGCCTTGGCACACTAAATTTATTGTCAAAGAAGAAATACCTTCTACAGGACCTGTGTGGGTTAGACTCTTTGGCCTCCTAATTAAATTTTGGAATTTGGCTGCATTTTCTACAATTGAAAACTCTCTTGGAACTTTCATGATGATTGCCTACTGTATACACAAATTGAACACATTATTTATGCTTAGATTTGTGTCTTACTTGATTTCAACAAACCCCTTCCAAAAAATATCTCAATACAATTTGGGAAGGACACTTGGGAGCAGGAGGTGGACTATGAGAACATTTCTTTCTGTTGTAGAATTTGCCATAAATATGGTTATTTGGCTAGTGTCTGTCCAAATAAGATTCCAAATCAAAAGAAAGACGATACAAACTCAACAGGTTTCCAAATTCCTAAGAATAAGAACACTAAAAAAACAGTTATGAAGGATCAAGCGATGTTATCAACTAATTTGTTTGGAATTCTTTTCATAAATGACCTCCCTGGTGAGGAAGAGGACATAATGGAGATAGGAATCTTAGAAACATGCGGGGAAGGACTCAGAGACAAACCAAAAAATCAAAGGTTTTCAACAAAAAAATAAGGAGAAAAATATAGACGAGAAGAACAATATTTTAACTGTCAAAACTTCAAATAATTCATACTCCAAGAAAGACTGTGTTGAATCTTCCAATAACACTTTGGTTTTATATACACATACTTTAGGGTTAGAAACTATTCCAAATTCCATTGGCGTAAGACAATAAATAGGTAAAAAAATGAAAATGGACACTAACCAAAAGGTAAGCCATAAGATTAATCAACATCATATGGTAAAAGAAGGTGAAAAGCTTATAGAGGAAGGTAATATCAATGACCTTACCAACATCTTTGGCCATGTTATTAATGAAGATCATCACTAGGAATATTAGAGGACTCAAAGGGAGTCTTTCAAAATAAAATGAAATTAGAAGAACGATTCAAACAAATCAACCACATCTTGTTTTTCTTTAGGAGACAAATATGTTAATAGAGGAAATGGAGTCAATTGCAAGTAAATTTTGGCTAGCTTGAAAAGTGGTTTCCTAAGCTCCCATGGGGCTTCTGTAAACATTGCTTACCTCTAGGATCCAAAAGAGATTTTTATTCACCATATGGTTGGTATCTAGGGTTTTTTAGTTGTGGTTGCACAAAGTAGACAATCTAACCAATTTATGCTCTACTTGATTTTTTATGCTTTGATTACTTTTGAGGAAAATTGAAGATAATGGAAGGATATACCTTATATTATCTCCTATTTCCTTGAAGCTTGGATATTTATCAAAGGGGACTTCGATACCATCTAATATTTGGATTAGATGGGGGAAATAGGAATTTGGATGAGAGTCAGACATCATGAGTTAATATATTGTAAACTTTCACCTTATGGACATCCATACAAATAATGGCCTCATGACTTGTTCTAATAGAAGGTAAAGCTCAACTTGTATCATGGAGAGATTGGATAGGTTCTTGTTCTCTAACAATTTCTTAATACATGGACACATTCCTAAGGTAAAAACTCTTAACAATGTAAGTTCAGATCACCAACCAATCATGGTTGAAATATGGAAAAGCAATATCAATTTCTTGCCCTTTCAATTTAAGTTAATGTGGCTCAAATATAGTTCATTCAAACCTCGTATGCAACAATGGTGGCAAGAAGGTAAACCAAGGTATGGAACTAAGATGTTCTATTCACCAAAATGTTACAATACATCAAATCCAAAACCAAGATCTGGAATTGGGAGGAGTTTGAAGATGCCAAGGAGGAGAAACAAGAAGTGATTGCTCGACTTGAATATTTGAATGAAAAAATTCATTTAGATGGACTCATTGAGAGTATAAGTATAGATGAAATTAGACTCATAGCTTATTTGGAGGAATGGGAAAAAAGAGAAGAGCTCTTATGGAAGAAAAAATCCAAGATCCAATGGCTCAAATAAGGAGATCAAAACACAAAATTCTTCCACAAATCTCTTCTAGCTCACAGATCACACAACTTTATTTCTTTTCTAAAAGTAGGTTTTGGAGGATCTTTCCACACTTGGGATGGCATGAAGTCTATGGTTGTCAAATACTTTTCCAAATAATTCACTATTGCATCTCTTGACTCAGGTTCTCAACAAAATGTCCTTCAAACAATATCTACTCTTATCACTTTTGAGGAGAAATTTATTTTGACTGCTCTAGTTACTATCAAATAAGGAGATCAAAACACAAAATTCTTCCACAAATATCTTCTAGCTCACAGATCACACAACTTTATTTCTTTTCTAAAAGTAGGTTTTGGAGGATCTTTCCACACTTGGGATGGCATGAAGTCTATGGTTGTCAAATACTTTTCTAAATAATTCACTATTGCATCTCTTGACTCAGGTTCTCAACAAAATGTCCTTCAAATAATATCTACTCTTATCACTTTTGAGGAGAAATTTATTTTGACTGCTCCAGTTACTATCAATGAGCTTCAACAAGTGGTTTTTAAAATGTAAAAAGGGAAGACTCTAGGTCCTGATGGTTTTCCCATCAAATTTTACCAAGATTCTAATTTTCTTCATGTTGATTTATTAGAGGTGGTGGAAGTGTTGGCAATTTTGGGTACTTTGGGTACATTGCCTTTGCTCAAGTGTATAAGTTGTCATTGATGACAAGAAGCTCTTGAAGAATTTTGATTTGATGTCAAACAAGTTGTTTTGATGAAGGTTACGGCATGACAGTTTCAAAGGTCTTTTGTAAACCCCAAGTTGGCAGGTTTAAAGTTTACAGGTGGATGCATTAGTTTAATGCATTTAGGTCTAGGAGGAAGTATTTATTTAAATAATTAAAAACCTTGTTAAGGTTCCTTTTAATTATTTTTAAATAAATATTTGTTTGCATTGGGTTCTCCTAACCCATGGCACAAATGTCTTAACTATGATGGTGCTATGTTCTAAGATTGTGGGCGCTAGCCAAGACCTCTGCTGACGTGTTAAACTCCTTCGCCGACGTGTTAAACTCCTCGTCGATGTCAAGAGTTTATGGGAAATATGCATATAAATCTCCCACAATGAAGATCAAAGATTATCCCATCTGCATTTTCGAAAAGTGTTGCTCGTTGTGAATTCACGATCTGATGTTCGTTTTCTTCCTCGCTGAGATTTCGTAATCCGCTGTTCGAATATCTGCCGTTCATTTTTTTTGTATTCGTCGTAAGGTTTTGTCGTCGTCGTTCGCATCAGAAGACAGGGAGGCCTGTTGTTTATTTTAACCCTAGCGTAGAAGATACAAGGGAAACAGAGTGAGGTTCAAACCTCACCGGATGCCTTTGGTGCATCGGTAGTGGCTAGGCTATTGGCGCGCTACCCGAACAGGAGGTTTCGCGTTCGAATAACGCGAAAGGGATTTTCTTCGTTGAAGTGGACGCAGTGGGTGGTGTTAGATTTCGTGCACAATTTCTCCATAGCACGATTTTTTGGTGTTGGCCAAGGTATTTTCAAAATTAATTTTTGCTAGTGTATTTTGCGGATGGAGGAAGTTTATTAGAGAGAAAAATAGCTTAGGAGTTATAAGGAGTTTGAAGCTTGCTTTATTTTGATAAAAGATTCTTTTGAAAGTGTTGTTTGCATTATCTTATTGCATTCTTATGAGAGATAAAGTTTATTGTTGATAAGACTATAAGGGAGAAATAAGGTGTATAAGGGATAAATGTTTCTTGTAATGTTGAGGGTTCTTTTGGTTGATTATGGAAATGAAAGCATGATATTTTAAGGTTAGAATTGCTTCTTGTGTGAAGTTGTGAAACCTTAAGTGAGCAGCTTTGAGATTGACATTAGCTTTCATTAAATTGGTTATAATCAAGCTATTCTTTACTTGGTTAAAGTGTTGGGCTTACTTCTTTGTTGATGATTTGAAAAGTTGTTTTGTGCTATTGAGATTTGAGTTGGTGGATGCTTTTTGTTCAAACAATATTGGAGAGAAAAGGAGTTCTACTTGTTTCCTTTTCTGATGTTGATTCTGAAATGCTTCAAGGTTGTGGTTTGAGTTAAATGGTGTTGATTGAACCTTGGTTGATAAGCATTGTTGTTGAAGCCCTAATTGATGGTGAAAAGACCATGAGTATCATTGTTATGTGATTCTTTGCATAGTTGGCAATTATTGGGGTTTCATGTTATTGAAAGAAAGCATTCTATCCTATCCATTTTAGATATTGAGTTGAGTTTTCAGATTTGAGATTGAGATTGAGCTGAGTAGATATTGAGTTGAGTTTTCAGATTTGAGATTGAGATTGAGCTGAGTTGATTTGAGTTGAGTTTTGAGATTGGGAGTTGAGTATAGAACATATTGAGTCTCTAACAATTCTCTTTATGCTTCTATGAGTTTGACAAATCACATTGGGTCTCTAACAATTCACTTTGTGATTTCCTACTAAATTTTTTTTTCTTGGTGAGCTTGCTGAGTTTTTGGACAGGTTCCGGTGGGGACTTGTGAGCAGTTTTGGACAGGTTTCGATGGGGACTTGTGAGCGGTTTTGGACAGAGTTTCGGTGGGGACTTGTGAGCAGATTTGGACAGGTCCTAGCAGAGGACTTGTGAGTCGAGTTTGATAGTTCTATGAGAAGAACCCGAGGATAGATTTTGCAAGTCTTTGAGAAGGCTTGTATGCAGAGGATTTATTTGTTCAAGAGTTGGACAGATCCGACGGACGGACGAAGACTTGTACTAGACCGACCGACCGTGTTTGGTATAGGTTGCTTGAGCCGCTCTGGACATGATCATAGAAGGCGAGAGGTCTCTTAGGCTAAGCATTGAGGACATGAGGTCTTCGGTGGAAAGGAGTTCCACATGTCGGCAAGAGGTAGAGGCGATTGATCTTCCGAGGGATCATTTCCAGAGCAGAGGGGAAGGTATCTCCTTTGAGCAGAGGCTCATAAATTCTAATTGGGGGAAGGTATCTCCTTTGAGCAGAGGCTCATAAATTTTGATTGGGGGAAGGTATCTCCTTTGGGCCGAGGCTCATAAACATTGTAATTGGGAAGGATTCCCAAAGAAATTTGAGATAACTTTTAGAGAAAAGTTTTGTGGACGTAGCTCGACCATTCTGGGTGAACCACGTTAAAATTGGTGTCACTTTGTGGATGATATTGTGCATTGCTTTGATATTGCTTTGGGTATATTGCTTTACTGTTTTGAAGTATAATGGAAAAAGTAAAAAGAGGTCTTATATTGTTCACCCCCCCTCTCAGTATAAGCTTGTGTTCTTCAGGAAGAAACCAAGAAGGCCAAAGATATTTTGAAGGTGATCAAGAAAACGTATATAGATCTAGTCCCAAAGGTTCAAGATGTAGAACATATATCAAATTTTAGATCAATAGATTTATATAATGTTCTTCTCAAAATTATTATCAAGATCATGGTGAAGAGTCTAAAACCACTTTTGCATAAGATTATTTCCCTTGAACAAGGAGGTTATGTGGAAGGATGATAGATTATGGATGAGATAGTTCTTGCTCAAGAAGCCATCCATTCCATGGAAGCATAGAAATATCCATCTATGTTCATCTATTTAGACTTATCCAAAGCTTATGATAAGGTGGATTGGCACTTCCTTGTCAAATTAATAAGGCAATTTATCTTCTCTTAGGATTGGACAGATTGGATTATGGGATGCATCTCGTTTATGTCCTACTTAGTTCTTATTAATGGTTTCCCTCCATAGTTGTTCCCAAATTCCAGAGGTATTAGACAGGGTGACCCCCTCTCCCTTATTTATTCATCATTTTTATTGAATACTTGGACAAGACTATGATCAAAAATAGAGAAAAAATAACCCTTTAGGGGGTTACCATTGCTCATGGAGCCAAGCCTATCTCTCATATTCAATTTGTTGACAACTCTACTCTATTAGGTAAAGTTACAGTTAAGGAAGGTTCTAGAATTAAACAAATCATTAATTGTTTTTCTAATGTTATGGGGCAATTGATCAATGAAGATAAATCAAAAGTTATTTTCTTTTACTAATCTCCCAAACAAGAATCCATGGTTCTAGATATATTAAGATATAATAATACCTTTCTTTTGATCACTTATTTAGGCATTCCTTTCAATATCTAGAGATAAAAAAGATTAGAATAGTGTAAAGAGGAAAATTGGGAAGTGGACCAATAGATGGATTTCATCTGGGGGTAAAATTACCTTGGTAAAATCAGTCCTTCAAGCCATACCTATTTGTGTTTCTGCCTTGTTGAATTTCCCAAAGGTAGTTCTTTGAGAATTTGATCAAATCAATCACTAGTTCCTCTAGAGTGGTACTAAGTAGAAAATAAAATGGGTCTTGGTGAAATAGGATACTTTATGCCTTCCCAAGCATGAAGGGGGGTTAGGATTTCGATTTGCTATTAAAAATAATAAGAAAACAAAATTCTTGCAAACCTTGTCAACTATCAATTACCTACCAGAGGTTCTCCCATTTTGGTGTTTCTTAGGACTAGTGAGGATTTGATAAAGAAGTTATTTTGGATCATTCATAATGGTCAATAGATGAATTTTTGGATAGAATATTGGGATGATCGCCAACCTTTGATAACTCAGTTCCTTGATTGGAGTCCTTGGATGGAGGAGTTAGACCAAACAAACTGGAAAAATGTAGCTAATTATTATCGATACTAAACTGTTAATGCAGAGGTTGGTAGATATTGAATCCTTGTTGAGGATTGACCTATTCAAATTTCAGAAAGGAAAAGGAAAGATATCCAACACACCCTTCATATGAGATCTCTCTCTTGGTCCCATTATAAAGACTATTTTGGATGGAACAATACTACTAAGGGTGAGTATATAATTGCTCAAGGTTATAAGACCTTATGCCAATCCTATGATATATTTATTGGAATATATTATATTATTTGGTACTTACTAATGTACCATCTTGGGTACATCTTTAGATTAGGAGTGTGTCTTAGATTAGGATTTGAGTAGTTACTTTATGCAATATAATAAAAGCACAAGTGTTGTTAGAATGTGCAAGGTACTTGATGATATAAATGTGCATGTTGTCCACTTGTACATGAGTCTATAAATAGTAAGATGAAGTGTCATAGGAATATGGAAGACCAAGAGTCATATTCTATTATCTATTGACCTTTTTAGTAGAGAAAAAAGAAAAAGAGAGAGTGCGAGAGCACATTAGAGTAGAGTACATGCTCAAGTTTAATACAATGTAGAGCATGTATGTAGAATGAAGCATTTGAGATCTCCATATTTTGTATGAAGATCTCATTTTCATGAGCTTTCATTAATGGCAGTTTTATGAGTTATTATAGAAGTTTCTTATGAGTTTTACATGCTTATTATATTATCATTATCATATATTTAATATTGCATACTCATTTTATGCCTTGTGTTTGCATTTTATTAAGTATTTTAGCATCAAAAGCTAACAATATTTACACAATTGTGGGCTCAAAAGCTATGGCCTAAGGTGAGGTTTTTTATTTGGATTTTGTTGTATCAAAGGATGCTCATTGGTGAGCAACTTATAAAACGTGGCTTTCATGGCCTATTTAGATGTGAAATGTGTGGAAAGAATGAGGAAACTCTTAGCCATCTTTTTATTGAGTGTTCCTTAGTCGCTGGGTTGTGGAGGAGAATGACTTATCTTACTCAGTTTACAGTGGTTCATTTTTTCTACTCTTGAACAAATTTGTAGGTATTGGCCTAAATAGGAGGTTGTTGATCATTTTGTTTGGTAGTTAGTTTGGATGGGAATAACCTTCCTGCTTTGGAATATATGGAAGGAAAGAAACAACCAAAATTTCCATCAAGAAAGAAAGGATAGTCACTATATTTGGTAAAATACCATTTCCAACTTAGCTGAATCAATTCAACAAATCCTTAATCATCCCCAGGACTCCCGCCAACGATGGGATCAACTAATGCAAAGATTGAATATTAAATCTACTATTGGAAATCAGTTGAGAGGGAATGTGAGTGATAGAAATATGGATAGAATAAGGAATTGGAAACCTCCTCCTAAGGATTTTAGGAAAGTCAATATGGATGGAGCCTTTAGGGGGAACCCTGGAAAAGCTAGTTCGGGAGGAATTGGTAGACTTTCAGATAACCTTTCCAATAACCTTGTTGAGGGGTATGGTATCCTCAGAGGCCTTTGAGAGGTTACTAAGATTGGATGGCAAAAGGTGTTGGTTGAATCTGACTCCAAAGTCATGATTAATCTATTGAATACTCCATCTAAGAATCATAAGGTTGATTGGAGAATAAAAAGAATTGTTGAGAAGATTCAACTAATGTATATGGGCTTTTTGAAAGTTGAATACAATCATGCGGTTAGAGAATAGAACATGACTGTTGATGCATTAACTAATTGGGCGTTGAACAAAGGTGATCTTGTTATGATCACCCTCTCAGATGGTGGGCTTCGTAAATTAGGTATGCTCTTCTATCTATCCTTTCTCTGGATGGCTCTAGTAGTAGAGGTACCTAGTTCCTTTTTACTTTGTATGATCTTCTCTTTGGTTCAGCCAGAGTATTTTAGTTCCCTAGCCTAGAAACATCATTCTTATGTTTCCTCTATTGAATCTTGGTTAAAAGACTTTTTTTTCTAGAAAGATCGAAGATGTAATCTATTTTTTCAATCAATTTAATTTTTCGATCTTATATATATATCAAGTTCGAGTTTGGTACTTTTAAAGTTCGAAAAAAAAAATTGACATGTTCAAAATTTGAAATGAAATTCAACATAAAATTCGATATTATATATATATATATATATATATATATCTTTTTAAATAATTTTATTTTTTATATTTATATAAAATTTAAAAATCAAATATACAAAATTATAATATTTATTTTTAATAATATTTTAAACATTTTTTAAAATATATACTTTAAAATATATTAAAATATTTTTATAACTTTATATAAAACATAAAGGTTTAAAGAATATATAATATTAAAATATATTTTAATATTTTAATATACTTTAAAGAATATTCTTAAAGGTTTAAATCAATAATTTTTTTGAAAGATAAATTATAAGTTTTCTACCAATTATAATAAAAAATCATACAAACTACAAATTTGTTCAAAACTCGTGATAAATTCATTCTAAAAAAATCATGCATATTAATGAAAAAAAAAGCACTTAAAATATTTTATATTATTCAAGTTTAGAAATTAGAAAAGTTTAATTTTACGTCTCCTTAGAAACTAGGGTTAAAATGGGATATTAGACTTGCAAATGCAAATATTAAGATTCAAGAGAGGCCTAGGTTCAAATCTCTCCCCTCACATGTTGCGGATATGTTGTATATAAAAGGTTCCTCATAAAAAAAATATATATATATATTAAGATTCATGAATCGAAGATGACTTGGTTAAGGTAGAATAATGTTTTTTTTTCTTTTAATTTTTTTTTTTAATTTAAATGGTGGAATCGTTAACCACCACAAATCCAAGTAGGTTGTCCGACTTTTATGGTCGCCACAGTATTCTGTGTTGTTCGTCCCGAAAGCTGCCACATAGATCTTCGTACAGTTCGTTCCTATAACCACCATGTCACAATCATTTTAAACCTTTTACGCCGCTAAAAGCACTAGGAAAGGGACAAGCGTTCAATCCGACGAAACCTGAGTTTTGAATCTTAGACCTCCACCCCCTTTACAGGGTTTGGTTGAACCAATTGATCTACATCTTAGACCTTTTTCTTTTAATTTTAATGTGAATAATTCGCAGATTATTTGAGACGAAGGGCATTTTAAATAGTAGATGCAAAAATAATAAAACCTCCAAATAGAAGATTTATTTGTCAGTTACAATTTTCAAAGCTACCCATTCTTTCAACTGATGACAAAGAATTAAAGAAAATAACATCCCTATGAGGTTGAGAATAGATTGAAAATAGTTGCATCAAATATAATTTGTAAAAAAAATCAAGCTTTCAAATTGCATGTTCAAGTTCAACTATCTAAAGCATAACCTACAAAGATAAAGAGATGTTGCAAATGGGCTTGATCACAATTGTCGTGTTTATAGTCCTTCCTTTGTATTTATTTTTCAATCTAAGCGTTGATTTTAGGGTTTTTGATGACTATTTTCTACTCAATTTTTTCTAACTGAATTCAGTGTTTATTCGTAAATTCAACAATTTTCGAACTTCATATAAAAAATTGGGCAAATTTGATAGTTCTCTATATATATTTTAAATAAATTTAATGTTAAAATAAAAATATAAATGTATAAACATTTAAATGAATTAGGAGACCTAGGTTCAAACCGCTACATAAGGTACCAAAACCCTTTTAAAAAATGCATGCTTTATCCTAAAATTGTGTCTCGACAAAGATATCAATATCAAATTGTTAGTCTTTAAATTCTCATCTCAAACCACATAATGAATATACGTACATTTCTTTATAAAAATACAAATTCCTTTTCAAAACTCTCTAATAAATTAAAAAAATAAACATTTAAATAAAAATCACATAAGAGATTATTTTCTTAAAAAAAAAAACTAATTCCTTATGGTAAATATCAATTTATAAAACATCCACCATGCTAATTTAAAACCCATTTCCATCGATTTTAAACATCTATCTTGTGGGCTACACATGGAATCAAACTCTAGAAAATGGTTGGATTTTTCTTTTAATTTTTTTCCATGTAGGCCAGGGCTACCTTTCAATAACTTAATAAAATAACGAGAATATTAAACAAGGAATAATTTGTGGTGAAACTCGAAAAGGATATGGGATAAATAAAACAATTCTTAATAAGAGTATGGGTTACCTTCTAATAACAAAATTATGAGAAGGGTAAAATAAAGGAGTATTATGCTGGTGAAATTTAAGGATACGACGAGTAAGAACATTTATTCCAAGCCCGGAGTGGGTGGGAATTGTCCCCACTTTTTTCTGTTTTTAATGAAAAGCTTCAATCTTATTGTCAAGGTCTAGACATTGAAATCTCAGACCAAATCGGAACATTCTTGTATAGATTGCAATGGCCAAACAAACAATAAAATAATAAATTTATTTAATAATATTTTTTTATATAAGTCCAAAGCTGTGCTGTTTCATAATCTCATTATTTGTAATCATAGAAAAAAATTGAGAAAAAACTATGAAATCAGTTGCTAGTTTAATGAATATAGGCAGAGTCTATTATGAATGCTATTCTGTATTAGGTGGCTCATCATCATCATGTTCGTTTGTCATAATGTTTTTTTTGGATGTTTTTTTTTTTTTTTTGGAAAACGATGGCAAACATAAGACATCTAACCTTTGTATTTAATGGCATGTGACCAATAATATATTGAGAGATGCACTCGCTTCATTCTTATGTCATCTCTAACTTTAAACCACTAATTTAATGGAAGTTTTGAATTTAATGAAAGTCTTAAGTTTTATTTAGGTGATTTGAGCTAAATAGTTAAATTTTTTAATATTTTAAGAAGATATTAATGTTTTAATCTTGTTAAGTTATATATTAGTAATTGTTAATTTTTATTACATGAGCTTGTTTTCAACAAGTTTATATCACTTTGTTGTTGATTCGATGTAAGGGAAACAATTGGTTGCTTAAGGTTTGTACCCTTGTTGCTGATCTAATATGCACTAAGAGGATTCAAACTATTATCTTTGCAAACAGGCATAGCCCCACAGTTTGAACCTAGGTCTCTTTTTGGCTTGAACTCATATAAGATTAAAATATATTTTATATGTCTGATAACATTAAAATTATAATAAATTAATAATTATGCAGTTTTTAAAGGTAATTGCAAATTCCTTTATGTGTAAAAAATATATATAGGTTTGTTGTTTTTTAAAATTATAACTTAATTTTTTTAATTAAATTAAATTTATTAATATAATCCATTTATTCAATAAAATATAAAATACTAAATTAAAATTTAAATTTAAATAAATAATATTTAATTATTTATATACAATAAAATATAAATTATATTAATATATATATATATAAAGGTTCTGATTCCATATAAATGGTTAAAGAAATTCGCGATAATTATAAGTCGAAGTGTGTGTTAATGTTTTTGCATAAGTTTGATTAATCTTTAGATTATAGTTGTATAATATTATTAAAAAAAAATTATTATTATTATTATTTATTGGGTTATATGAAATTGAATTAGGTTCTACTTTTATTACATTATTATTACATAATGGTATTATAAAGTTTGGATATTATTCATGTATTTTTTTTTTTTTTTTCATGATTTTGGATCTATAAATGAAAACCCAAAAACATACCACTACAATATCTCTCATAGATCTTAATTATTAAATTAAATTAAAAAAATATTTGCAAAAACGTCCTGAACAAAAAATATATTTATTACTGCATTTTATTTATTAAAATCATAAATAATTTATTAAAATTAATTAATCAATTTAAAATTATTTTAAAATTTTAAAATAATTATTTAATAAAATATAATTAACTAAATTAAATAATAATATTTTAAACTTTTATTATAAATTTAAAATATTTATTTATTATTTTTAAAATTTACTCACAAAATATAACTTGATACAAATGTCACACATCCTGAGATTTTCTCTAGCTCAGCTACGAGTTTGCTCACACCAGCTGCTTATTGAGACAGATCATCACCTCCCCATATATCAGCGTATTTGCAGATTATGATGTTGATGTGGAATCCAAGGAGCATTTCATTTTCACCTGTCCTGTCTACTACGATATGCGAGGTAGATATTATTGCTTATTCAGAGACACTCATACACTAAAATCTTAGATTAATTATGAAGATCAGAGATCCATTGCCCTTTTCATCCGATAATTATTCAATCTCAAGAAAGAACTACTTAGTAACAGTTTGCAGAAGATAACAAGATCTGGACTTATCACTTCATTCTTCTAGCCTCCAAAGGCCATGACCAGGAAGCGCCAGGGTGATCACAGAGATACAACAAGATCAACTCGTCGTCGGCTCCAACAAAGAACATTTACGACGACATCCAACTCTTATATCACTCACTTCTCTTCAGCTTTGAATGTTGGGAGTAATCCTTGATCCACAGATCTTGTATATCATATATCATTCTGTTTACTATTTTTCTTACTTTATTTTCTTTGGAGCTGCATTAAGCACTCCCCTTGCTTTGTATATGTCTTACTTTACAATCCTATTGACCTGATGGACATTAATATAAATTCAAATTCACACTTACAAAATTTGTGTATGTATATATTAAAATAAAATGTGATACATAATTAAATTAACTGTAAAATAATAACAGTGTTTGTTGGAGTTTGATTGATTTCAATTATTAGTGTGTTTTTCTATTTTCATGGGGTAATATTCCTTGTGAATATCTCCAGTTGTAATAGGTAATATTTAGGTGGTTTGGTGTGTATCTCCAGTTGTAATAGGTAATATTTAGGTGGTTTGGTGTGATGTTGAGAACATTTGATTCTCATATATTTGTTTTCTTTACCCACTTGGGATATTTGTTAGTTACATTCCCAAGCTATATATTGTAATGGATTATCATGAATTAATCTATTCAGACTAATTTTGGCTCACATGTGGTATCAGATTCAGGTTTGAGAGAAACCTTGTTAGTTTTTTGTTTAAGAGATTTTTTTGTGCTATTTTAGGACGACAACGACATCGTTCTTCACTCCCTCCACTATGCTTTCCATCGTCGCCTCCATTACCGACGATTTTGAGTCTTCCTAATTTCAATTTAAGCGCCAGGACCTACATCCGGTTAGCCGAAGCCAAAGCCGCTAACGACTTGTCCCAAAACTCCCGTAGCTGCTCCTTCCCCATACAAAGCATCCCCTGTTCGTCGGCATCTGTGAGCACAAGGCTCTAAAGTGTTGGATGAACTAAAATGATTTACTGTAACACTCGCAAGGCCGCAATCAGCGAGTTTATGGTCCAAACAACTCTCAATTTTAGGTCGCCATTTGTGTAGAACGACTCTGGGATGTTATCTCGTTCTTAACGCCTCCACTTCTATCAAAGTAAACACTTCTCACCTGCAGGATTTTTTTATTTAGCCATTCATACGTTGGTATTTATCTTATATTAAGAAGGATTTGCTTGGAGCGTTGTATAATACCTCTAGTTGTTTGAGTTTAATTTGTATGGATTATGATGTTCTTTTTCACATTAGTTTAAGCATCAATTTAGTAGATATGGATGTTATTTTTGGAATTTGTAACACTTGGAAAAGTAATTATTTTTTTTTCAAAAAAAAAAATAGAGTAAAAAAAAATAATAAAAACTGATGTGCACATTAGCACGTGCTTCTGTGATCATTGGAATTCAACGTTGTCTGTTGCATTCGAAGAACAATCATTGGGATTGAAAGTCCACCAACGAGTAAGAAAGGAGCTGCACCATTTATTTGTAAAAATGGCAAATGGCAACATTAATGTCCCAGTCCCAAAATTTAGAGGAGACAACTATGACTACTGATTAATCAAGATGAAGCACTTGCTCATTAGCAAAGGTTCTTGGGAGATTGTGGAGGATGGCTACACAGAGCCAACCGATTGGAGTACTGTTCCAACTGTCGATAGACAAGCAACAAGAGAGTCACAAAAGAAGAATAGTCTTGCAATATTCTACTTGCAAACAGCCTTGGATGAGAGCATTTTCCCAAGGATTGCAAGTTGTGCATCAGCCAAAGATGCATGGCAAGCTCTAAAAGAGAGCTATGAAGGCAACATTCAAGTCAAGCATGTGAGATTGCAAACTCTAAAAATGGAGGTTAAAAATCTCAGTATGAAGGAAAATGAAAAGGTTGGAGACTATTGCATGAGAGTCAAAGCATGTGTTGACAAAATGAAGACTCTTGGTGAAGAAGTGAATAATGAAGTTATTGTAAAGAAAGTGTTGAGGACACTTTTACCCAAATGGAGCCAAGTATCCATTGTAATTGAGGAGAGTAAGGACTTGACTACTCTCACATATGATCAGCTCATGGGTTCCTTAATGTCCCATGAGGAGAGATTCTCTTCAACTCCAAATGTTGGGGGAATGGAAGAAAAAGCATTTTCATCCAAAGAATGTGAATCTAGTTCAAGAGGAAGAGGCCAAGGAAGAGGCCAATGAAGAGGAAGAGGTGGCTTCCAAGAAAGAGGAAGAAATAGTTATCAAGGAAGAAGTAACAAGCAATGTTACTATTGTAACCAGTATGGGCACTTTGAAAATGATTGTAGATTGAAAGCATCACGTGGAGGAAGAAGCAATAATGCACACTATGGTGAGGAGGAGGACTCATCAATTTTGTTTTTTTCATATGGAAAATCTGATCAAAAAATGAATGAGACATGGATTCTTGATACCGGATGTTCCAATCACATGACCGACAAGGAGGAGTTACTATCCACAATTGACAATTCCTACAAGTCCAAGATCAAGCTTGGATATGATAAAGCATTGCAAGTTGAAGGCAAAGGAACCATGAAAGTACAAACTAATGAAGGTAAGAAGAAAGTGACTGATATTTACTACACTCCAAATTTAAAACATAATTTGTTGAGTGTTGGGCAAATCATGGAAAAGAATTTTAAGCTTGTGTTTGAAAACAATAAGTGTGAGATTTTTGATAAGAATCATGGGCATAGGCACATCACTACTATTACCATGACCAAGAATAGATTTTTTCCTCTAAAATTTGGAGAATAAAAGAATGATTTTGCATGTGCAGCCATTGATAGCAAAAGTTGGCTATGGCACTTAATATTTGGCCATGTAAATTTTCCTAGTTTGAGGAAAATGGTTTCTCAAGAGATGGTATATGGGATACCTAAAATTGATGTTCAAAAAGGTGTATGTGAAGGATGTGCTTTGGGCAAGCACTCAAGGATGAATTTTCCAAAAGGCAAAGCATGGAGAACCACTTATACCCTTCAATTGGTGCATTCTGATATTTGTGGGCCAATGCAAACTCAAAGTATTGGTAAGAATTCATACTTCCTCACCTTCATAGATGATTTTTCAAGAATGTGTTGGGTTTATATTTTGAATACAAAGGATGAGGTATTTGATTGTTTTAAAGATTTTAAAAATCATGTTGAAAATCAAAGTGGGCACTATGTAAAATGTTTAAGGACTGATAGGGGAGGAGAATTTTGTTCAAATAAATTTCTTCAATTTTGTAAATATTGTGGTGTTAGAATGCAACTCACAGTTGCTTACACACCACAATAAAATGGTGTGGCTGAACGTAAAAATAGAACAATGGTAAATATGGCAAGAAGCATGCTATAAACAAAGAGGTTAACTAATATGTATTGGGTTGATGTGGTAAGGACTTCCATTTATATTTTGAATAGGATTCCTACTTCTAGCTTGGATGGCATCACTTCATATGAGGCATGGTATGGAAGGAAACCAACTGTAAGTCATTTCAGAGTTTTTGGTTGCTTGGATTATGCACATGTTCCTGATGAAAAAAGGAATAAGTTAGATCTCAAAACTGAAGCATGCATATTCCTTGGGTATTGTAAAAATACCAAAGCATATAGGCTCTTTAATCCAAAGACACACAAGGTTGTCGTTTCTCGAGATGTGATTTTTGATGAAAGGGGAGTTTATGGTCATCAAGAAGGCCATATTGAGAAGTCAAAATTTGTTTTAACTGGTGGTATTATTGATGATGATAAGCAGCCCACTAATGTTTTAGTTCCAAGTGCTACTAATCCACCAAGCAGCCCCTCATCTAGCTCTTCAACAAGAAGTCCTTCATCTAGTTCTCCACCAAGCAGCCCCTCATCTAGTTCTTCAATTTCAAGTGCAAGTTCAAGTCCACCAAGGAAGGTAAGAAGCTTAAGTGACATTTATCAAAGGAGTACTATTCAAACAAATGAAGATTTCACACTATTGAGTGAAGATTCTCCAAGTAATGTGTTGAAAAGTAAAAAGCTCCAACAAAACCATCCATCATCTCAAATGTTAGATACAAATCTTCAAAGAAGAGTTACAATAAGTCAAGCACAAGAGGTAGATCAAGTGATGAAAAGACTTGAAAACTTGCATATGTATGGTGATGAAAATGATAGTAAGCCCAAAGGTGATGTTGTGAATTATGCCTTAATGTCTCTTGTTGATTTAGAACCATCTTGTTATGAACAAGCATGTACTAATGATGTATGGATGAAATCAATGAAAGAAGAAATGAACTCCATCAAGAAGAATGATACTTGGGAGCCAGTTGAGCTTCCAAAAGGCAAGAAAGTTGTGGGCTCTAAATGGGTCTACAAAACAAAGTATAATTCTGATGGAAGTGTGGAGAGACACAAAGCAAGACTTGTGTCCAAGGGGTTCACACAAAGATATGACATTGATTATGAGGAGACTTTTGCTCCAGTTGCAAGACAAGAAATAGTGAGGATGGTTCTTTCTATTGTTGCTCGTAAAAGTTGGAATGTACATCACTTGGATGCAAAAAGTGCTTTTTTGAATGGATTCTTGGATGAGGAGGTTTATGTGCAACAACCTCAAGGATTTGCAGTTCAAGGTAAGGATAATATTGTGTACAGGTTGAAGAAGGCCTTGTATGGTCTTAAGCAAGCTCCAAGAGCTTGGTATTCAATAATTGATGGGTACTTCCGTCAATATGGTTTTGTGAGAAGAAAGAGTGAGCCAACCTTATACTATAAGAAACAAGGTAATGACATTCTCCTTGTTTGTTTATATGTGGATGACTTGATTTACTTAGGTAGTAATCCTAAGTTGAATGATGACTTCAAGAATGCCATGATGCATGAATTTGAGATGAAAGATCTAGGCTTGATGCACTATTTTCTTGGTATGGAGGTGTAACAAAGTGATAGTGAAATTTTCATTTGTCAAAACAAATATGCCAATGATATATTAAAAAAATTTGGGATGGAAAATTGTAAACCTGTTGCAACACCAATAGCTCATGGTGAGTTGTTGAGTAAGGATGATGGAACCGAAAAAGTTGATGTGACCACATATAGAAGTATGGTTGGGAGTTTGATGTTTCTCACCAACACTAGACCAAACATTGCATGTGTTGTATCACTTGTATCAAGATATATGAGTGACCCTTCTGAATTACACATGAAAGCTGCAAAAATAATACTGAGATATGTTAAAGGTACAATGGATTTTGGCATCCATTATTGTAAAAATGAAGATATAAAATTGTTTGGTTTAGTGATTCAGATTGGGGGAGTAATATAGATGATAAAAAGTCTACATCAGGTAATTGTTTCAGCCTTGGATCTGGTTTAATCACTTGGAGCTCAAAGAAACAAACTACAGTTGCTCTCTCTTCCACCGAAGCAAAATACATTGCTATCACAAGTGCTAGTGCTCAAGCATTATGGTTGAGGAAAGTCCTTGAAGAAATTGGAGAACAACAATATGGTCCTACTATGTTGTATTGTGCATGAGTGCTATTCAGCTAGCATATAATCCAATTCATCACAGCAGGTCAAAGCATTTTGATATGAAGTATCACTTCATCTGAGACATGGTCGAGAAGAAGGTGATTGAATTGCATCATTGCAACACTAAAGACAACATTGCAGATTTGTTCACCAAGAGAGTTGTCAAAGCTCAATTTTTGAAGCTGAGGAACTTCCTTGTCAGTCCCCTCAACTTCAAGGAGGAGTATGTTAGAGTTTGATTGATTTCTATTATTAGTGTGTTTTCTATTTTCATGGGACAATATTCCCTGTGAATATCTCCAGTTGTAATAGGTAATATTTAGGTGGTTTGGTGTGATGTTGAAAACATTTGATTCTCATATATTTGTTTTCATTACCCACTTGGGAGATTCGTTCTGTCAGTTACATTCCCAAGCTATATATTGTAATGGATTATCATGAATTAATCAGTTCAGACTAATTTTGGCTCACAATATTTACTATTTAATTAAATAATTATAAATTTAAAAATATATTTTTAATAAATTATATTTAAATTTTATTAAAATATTATTATTAAATATATATTTATAAATATTTAATAATTAATATTTTTAATTATTAATAATTATTTAATTATCTAAAATATTAATATAATATTATATAAAACCTTTTCAATTACATTTAATTAATTTAATAAAATGGATAGTCTTTTCAAGCAAACCAATGGCTGCAAATTAAATTTCAAAGAAGATAACTGTTAATATAAAATTAAGAATCATAGAGTGAAGAGACAAATTTAAAGCAATCTCACCACAAATGATATGGTGCAAAATTCCGTGGAGGCTTTACAACCAAGCAAAACACATTTTAAATTTAAAACTTAAAATTTAAAATAAAAAATAAAATATTGAGAAAGATGCTTCCATTGCCACCTTTGGCAAAGAGTGACGTACTACATTTATTCTTTACCTTTTAGGTTTGTTGTTGTTAGCGATAACTTTGTCAAATTCAATGTATATACATATACCTACCATATCGTTAAATGAGTTGAAAATATACACATCAACGTTTAAGGAAGTTGGTTCCCATACTCATGGACGTATACTCTTTAAGAAGGGAAGAGAAGGGGTCCACCACCCCTTTTCCCCTTTGCGTGTAACCGCCCAAGTAAATATATGGAAGCAAGAGCACTAAGTGATGGGTGAGGCACCGGTAATGGAGAGGTAAGGCTTTAGTTTATTTTTAATGTTATAATATTTTTCTTGTTTTTTGATTCGTTAAGTTTAGTGGTATATTTTATGATTGGAATTTTTTTAATATTATCTATCTAAGTTTTATGTTTTCTTATAATGCAGATAAAATTATAATTAAAATAAAATAAAATAATATAATATAAATTATTTTTTATCAGAATATAAATTATCGCAAATATTTTCTTGTTAAGGAAAAGTAGTTTTTCTTTTTTAGATACATAGGAGAGTTGGTTACAACCACATAATTTTTAGTAACTAACAATCATTGGGTTCAAATCACAGGGGCTGCTCCCAACAAGTCTATTCCAACTCATTGTTATTGATTCGGCTTGAGGGGGAGGCCACTGGTTGCTTGAGATTCATATTGTCGTCATCATTAGTCAGCACGCACTCAGAAGATTCAAAGCAGACTACTACCTTTGCAACTTGGCAACCCCAAAGGTTTGAACCCATGTTTCTTCTTGATGAGTGTTTGGCTAGACAAACAACTACCAATCCACCTAACCCTTGAGGACAAGGAAAATAGCTTTTCATTAAAATGTTGGTTAATAACATCTAAGGCCATTTAATTTGGTTGTCTTTACCACAAAGGCTTGCTTGAATATTTTAGATAAGAGTTTTCAGTTTTTTTTTAAAGGTTAAATTACATAGTTAAATAATATAACATAACATTTTCTTTTTATATATAATATATTTAAAAATAATAGCTAATTTGGTACTTACTAGGAGAAGACCTAGGTTCAAACCTCGCGGGTATGCCCAATCTAAGGCAAAGTAGTAGTCTAACTTGAGTTCGTTGAATGTGCGTCAGCTTGATGATGGCGATACCAACTCCAAGCCACCAGGGATCTTCCTCACTCTGGGTCATGCTTACCGAAGCGAGATAAAGGTTATAGTAGTAGCACCATGATTGGACACTACGATCAGATGCAATGTAACTTGACCCTGGGATCAGTTGTTCGAAAAAGAAAGGTAGTTACCGATTCCTCTATGTATTAAAAAATAGCTAATTTAATATACTTATAAGTACATATTGAATTTAAAAGAGGATGCAGTGAACTAATATTCATATTGTTTGTGGATTTGATTTTTATTTTTATTTTTAGAATTGTTTGTGGATTTTAAAAGTGAATTTATAAAAATAGTTTGAAGAATTTTTTAATTAATTATAAGAAAGATAAAAAAATAAATAAATTTTTAAATTTTGCAAGAATACACGTCATATATATAGATATGAGACAACATTTAAGGAAATTTTTATTTATTTAACATGTGACTATCCAATCATATTCTAGTTTTTTTTTAATCAATATTTCTTATACGCATTCCTCGTGGGGGTTGAACCCAAGTCTCACCACCAATAATGCAAGTGGTGTTCCTACCAATAAACCACACCCACTCAGATAACCATGCTTTAGTTGTCGAAGCATGGTGTTACTTATTATTCAAAGTTCAAAAGTCTCAATCATTTGGTCTATTCATGTTTTTTTTTTTGAAAATTTTGAAAAAACTTGTATTAAAACAAAGATCAATTACAATTTGGGAAGAGAATTTTCCCAACCGAAATCAGAGAGAACACATGCTTACAATAGTAAAAGAAGATTTGGAATGGAGCCAAATCTCTTGAACCATTAACTAGCTAACAGGGGGATCGAATTGGTCCGTTGATGCAACTTGTCGCGATATCGCGACACTCTTACCCTCTTCTCCTTTGGCCACGAAAATGCAACATGTCGCAATATCGCGACACTTTTCTCCTTTGGCCGCGAAAATGCAACATGTCGCGATATCGCGACACTTTTCTCCTTTGGCCGCGAAAATGCAACATGTCGCGATATCGCGACACTTTTTCCTCTTCTGTCCGTGACATTGCAACATGTCGCGATATCGCGACACTTTTTCCTCCTTTGGCTATGACAAAGCAACATGTCGCGATATCGCGACACTTTTTCTCCTTGGGCAGCGGCGTTGCAACATGTTGCGAAATCGCGACACCTTTTCCTCCTTTGGTCGCGACGAAGCAACATGTCACGATATCGCAACACTTTTTCTCTCTTGGCCGCGATGTTGCAACATGTCACGATATCGTGACACTTTTTCTTTCTCGGCCGCGACGAAGCAACATGTCGCGATATCGCGACACTTTTTCTCTTTCGGTCGCGACGAAGCAACATGTCGCGATATCGCGACACTTTTTCTCTCTTGGCCGCGCTGTTGCAACATGTCACGAAATCGTGACACTTTTTCTCCTTTGGCCGCGACGAAGCCACATGTCACGATATCGTGTCAAGCACAAGCGATGATAAAGGCTGCATTTCGAGGCTTGTGGGTCCTAGCAGTCAACTTTTTTATTGTTTCTGCTTAAGATAAGAGCGAGATATGTTGCAAGGAACCCACGATGGATTAGAAATTTGTCATTCAGCAAATCTCCATGCTATGGATTTGATTGACAATTGCTTCCAATTTGATACCCAAAAAATGCAAAAAACACACCTTTCCTCGACATCCAAGGCATGGATTAAAGAGACCTAGAAAATATTTCAATCCGCAAAACAAATAAGAGAAGCCTCCTTAGAAAAAGAAAAAATTGTTCAGAACTCAAGCAAACTCGAAGCTAAGGAACACCCCCAAAATAGATCCACTATGGAAATCGCTAACAAGGGTAAGGATTTTTGGGATTTGACTCCAAAAATAAATTTTAGGGATGCCCTTCATGGTGGAGAATCCCAACCTAATGCTAACATTAATCTTAAAAATGGATGACATTCAAGATGTTATAGAATATCTATAGAGAAGAGGATTGATTTATCATTTCTTGGGTTTCTGTTCGAGCCTATCTACTTTCGAACTGTGGGTTGTAAAACACTAGAAAATAAAAGGTGAGATACAAATCTTTTTTCTTGTTATTTTTGTTAATGATAAAATAAAAGAAAAAATATTTCAAGGGGATCCTTGGTTCTTTGGAAGGGTGGGGCTTTTCATGAAGCCTTGGCACACTAAATTTATTGTCAAAGAAGAAATACCTTCTACAGGACCTGTGTGGGTTAGACTCTTTGGCCTCCTAATTAAATTTTGGAATTTGGCTGCATTTTCTACAATTGAAAAATCCCTTGGAACTTTCATGATGATTGCTTATTGTATACACAAATTTGAACACATTATTTATGCTTAGATTTGTGTCTTAATAGATTTCGGCAAACCCCTTCCAAAAAAAATCTCAATACAATTTGGGAAGGACACTTGGGAGTAGGAGGTGGACTATGAGAACATTTCTTTCTGTTGTAGAATTTACCATGAATATGGTTATTTGGCTAGTGTCTGTCCAAATAAGATTCCAAATCAAAAGAAAGACGATACAAACTCAACAGGTTTCCAAATGCCTAAGAATAAGAACACTAAAAAAATAGTTATGAAGGATCAAGCGATGTTATCAACTAATTTGTTTGGAATTCTTTTCATAAATGACCTCCCTGGTGAGGAAGAGGACATAATAGAGATAGGAATCTTAGAAACACAATTTAAATATGTGGGGAAGGACTTAGAGACAAACAAAAAAATCAAATGTTTTCAACAAAAAAATAAGGGGAAAAATATAGACGAGAAGAACAATATTTTAACTGTCAAAACTTCAAATAATTCATACTCCAAGAAATACTGTGTTGAATCTTCCAATAACACATTGGTTTTGTATACACATACTTTAGGGTTAGAAGCTATTCCAAATTCCATTGGCATAAGACAATAAATAGGTGAAAAAATGAAAATGGATAGTAACCAAAAGGTAAGCCATAAGATTAATCAACATCATATGGTAAAAGAAGGTGAAAAGCTTATAGAGGAAGGTAAGATTAATGATCTTACCAACATCTTTGGCCCTGTTATTAATGAATATCATCAATAGGAATATTAGAGGACTCAAAGGGAGTCTTTAAAAATAAAATGAAAATATAAGAATGATTCAAACAAATCAACCACATCTTGTTTTTCTTTAGGGGACAAATATGTTAATAGAGGAAATGGAGTCAATTGCAAGTAAATTTTGGCTATCTTGAGAAGTGGTTTCCCTAAGCTCCCATGGGGCTTCTGGAAACATTTCTTACCTCTGGGATCCAAAAGAGATTGTTATTCACCATATGGTTGGTATCTAGGGTTTTTTAGTTGTGGTTGCACAAAGTAGACAATCTAACCAATTTTTTCTCTACTTGATTTTTCATGCTTTGACTACTTTGGAGGAAAATTGAAGATAATGGAAGGATATACCTTATATTATCTCCTATTTCCTTGAAGCTTGGATCCTTATCAAAGGGGACTTCGATACCATCTAATCTTTGGATTAGATGGGGGAAATAGGAATTTGGATGAGAGTCAGACATCATGAGTGAATATATTGTAAACTTTCACCTTGTGGACATCCATCCAAATAATGGTCTCATGACTTGTTCTAATAGAAGGTAAAGCTCAACTTGTATCATGGAGAGATTGGATAGGTTCTTGTTCTCTAAAAATTTCTTAATACATGGACACATTCCTAAGGTAAAAACTCTTAACAATGCAAGTTCAAATCACCAACCAATCATGGTTGAAATATGGAAAAGCAATATCAGTTTCTTGCCCTTTCAATTTAAGTTAATGTGGCTCAAAGACAGTTCCTTCAAACCTCGTATGCAACAATGGTGGCAAGAAGGTAAACCAAGGTATGGAACTAAGATGTTCTATTCACCAAAATATTACAATACATCAAATCCAAAATCAAGATCTAGAATTGGAAGGAGTTTGAATATGCCAAGGAGGAGAAACAATAAGTGATTGCTCGACTTGAATATTTGAATGAAAAAATCCATTTAGATGGAATCGTTGAGAGTAGAAGTATAGATGAAATTAGACTCATAGCTTAGTTGGAGGAATGGGAAAAAATAGAAGAGCTCTTATGGAAGCAAAAATCTAGGATCCAATGGCTCAAAGAAGGAGATCAAAACACAAAATTATTCCACAAATATCTTCTAGCTCACAGATCACACAACTTTATTTATTTTCTAAAAGTAGGTTTTGGAGGATCTGTCCACACTTGGGATGGCATGAAGTCTATGGTTTTCAAATACTTTTCCAAATAGTTCACTATTGCATCTCTTGACTTAGGTTCTCAACAAAATGTCCTTCAAACAATATCTACTCTTATCACTTTTGAAGAGAAATTTATTTTGACTACTCCAGTTACTATCAATGAGCTTCAACAAGTGGTTTTTAAAATGTGAAAAGGGAAGACTCTAGGTTCTGATGGTTTTCCCATCGAATTTTACCAAGATTTTGGGATTTTCTTCATGTTGATTTATTAGAGGTGGTGGAAGAAACCAAGAAGGCCAAATATATTTTGAAGGTGATCAAGAAAACGTATATAGCTCTGGTCCCAAAGGCTCAAGATGTAGAACACATCAAATTTTATATCAATAGATTTATATAATGTTCTTCTCAAAATTATTATCAAGATCATGGCGAAGAGTCTAAAACCAATTTTGCATAAGATTATTTCCCTTGAACAAGGAGGTTATGTGGAAGGATGATATATTATGGATGAGATAGTTCTTTCTCAAGAAGCCATCCATTCCATGGAAGCGTAGAAATATCCATCTATGTTCGTCTATTTAGACTTATTCAAAGTTTATGATAAAGTGGATTGGGACTTCCTTGTCAAATTAATAAGGCAATTTATCTTCTCTTAGGATTGGACAAATTGTATTATGGGATGCATCTCGTTTATGTCCTACTCAGTTCTTATTAATGGTTTCCCTCCTTCCAGAGGTATTAGGCAGGGTGACCCCCTCTCCCCTTATTTATTCATCATTTTTATTGAATGCTTGAACAAGACTATGATAAAAAATAGAGAAAAAAGAACCCTTTAGGGGGTTACCATTACTCATGAAGCCAAGCCTATCTCTCATATTCAATTTGTTGACAACTCTACTCTATTAGGTAAAGTTACAGTTAAGGAAGATTCTAGAATTAAACAAATCATTAGTTGTTTTTCTAATGTTATGGGGCAATTGATCAATGAAGATAAATCAAAAGTTATTTTCTTTCACTACTCTTCCAAACAAGAATCCATTGTTCTAGATAAATTAAGATATAATAAGACCTTCCCTTTGATCACTTATTTAGGCATTCCTTTCAATATCTAGAGATAAAAAATATTAGAATTGATTTTTGGACAGAGTAAAGAGGAAAATTGGGAAGTGGACCAATAGATGGATTTCATATGGGGGTAAAATTACCTTGGTAAAATCAGTCCTTCAAGCCATACCTATTTGTGTTTTTGCCATGTTGAATTTCCCAAAGGTAGTTCTTTGAGAATTGGATCAAATCAATCACTGGTTCCTCTAGAGTGGTACTAAGTAGAAAATAAAATGGGTCTTGGTGAAATAGGATACTTTATGCCTTCCCAAGCATGAAGGGGGGTTAGGATTTTGATTTGCTATTAAAAAAATTAAGGAAACAAAATTCTTGCAAACCTTGTCAACTATCAATTACCTACCAGAGGTTCTCCCATTTTGGTGTTTCTTAGGACTAGTGAGGATTTGATAAAGAAGTTATTTTAGATCATTCATAATGGTCAATAGATGAATTTTTGGATAGAATCTTGGGATGATCGCCAACCTTTAATAACTTAGTTCCTTGATTGGAGTCCTTGGATGGAGGAGCTAGACCAAACAAACTGGATAAAGGTAGCTAATTATTGTCGGTACTAAATTGTTAATGCAGAGGTTGGTAGGTATTGAATCCTTGTTGAGGATTGACCTATTCAAATTTCAGAAAGGAAAAGGAAAGATATCCAACACACCCTTCATATGAGATCTCTCTCTTGGTCCCATTATAAAGACTATTTTGGATGGAACAATACTACTAAGGGTGAGTATATAATTGCTCAAGGTTATAAGACCTTATGTCAATCCTATGATATATTTATTGGAATATATTATATTATTTGGTACATACTAATGTACCATCTTGGGTACATCTTTAGATTAGGAGTGTGTCTTAGATTAGGATTTGAGTAGTTACTTTATGCAATATAATAAATGCACAAGTGTTGTTAGAATGTGCAAGGTACTTGATGATATAAATGTGCATGTTGTCCACTTGTACACGAGTCTATAAATAGTAAGATGAAGTGTCATAGGAATATAGAAGACCACGAGTCATATTCTATTATATATTGCCCTTTTTAGTAGAGAACAAAGAAAAAGAGAGAGTGTGAGAGCACATTAGAGTAGAGTACATGCTCAAGTTTAATACAATATAGAGCATGCATAAAGAATGAAGCATTTGAGATCTCCACATTTTGTATGAAGATCCCATTTTCATGAGCTTTCATTAATGACAGTCTTATGAGTGATTATAGAAGTTTCTTATGATTTTTACATGCTTATTATATTATCATTATCATATATTTAATATTGCATACTCATTTTATGCCTTGTGTTTGCATTTTATTAAGTATTTTAGCATCAAAAGCTAACAATATTTACACAGTTGTGGGCTCAAAAGCTTTGACCTAAGGTGAGGTTTTTTATTTGAATTTTGTTGTATCGAAGGATACTCATTGGTGAGCAACTTATGAAATGTGGCTTTCATGGCCTATTTAGATGTGAAATGTGTGGAAAAATGAAAAAACTCTTAGCCATGTTTTTATTGAGTGTTCCTTAGCCTCTGGGTTGTGGAGGAGAATGACTATCTTACTCAGTTTACAGTGGTTCATTTTTTCTACTCTTGAACAAATTTGTAGGTATTGGCCTAAACAGGAGGTTGTTGATCATTTTGTTTGGTAGTTAGTTTGGATGGGAATAACCTTCCTGCTTTGGAATATATGGAAGGAAAGAAACAACCTAAATTTCCATCAAGAAAGAAAGGATAGTCACTATATTTGGTAAAATACCATTTCCAACTTAGCTAAATCAATTCAACAAATCTTTAATCATCCCCAAGACTTCCACCAACGATGGGATCAACTAATGCAAAGATTGAATATTAAATCTACTATTGGAAATCAGTTGAGAAGGAATGTGAGTGATAGAAATATGGATAGAATAAGGAATTGGAAACCTCCTCCTAAGGATTTTAGAAAATTCAATATGGATGGAGCCTTTAGGGGGAACCCTGGAAAAGCTAGTGCGGGAGGAATTGGTATACTTTCATATGGTTCTTTGGTTTTCACTTTTGATGAGAATCTGGGTATCCTTTCCAATAATCTTGTTGAGGGGTATGGTATCCTCAGAGGCCTTCGAGAGGTTACTAAGATTGGATGGCAAAAGGTGTTGGTTGAATCTGACTACAAAGTCATGATTAATCTATTGAATAATCCATCTAAGAATCATAAGGTTGATTGGAGAATAAAAAGAATTGTTGAGAAGATTCAACTAATGTATATGGGCTTTTTGAAAGTTGAATACAATCATGCAGTTAGAGAATAGAACATGATTGTTGATGCATTAACTAATTGGGCGTTGAACAAAGGTGATCTTGTTACAATCACCCTCCCAGATGGTGGGCTTCGTAAATTAGGTATGCTCTTCTATCTATCCTTTCTTTGGATGGCTCTAGTACTAGAGGTACCTAGTTCATTTTTACTTTGTATGATCTTCTCTTTGGTTCAGTCAGAGTATTTTAGTTCCCTAGCCTAGAAAGATCATACTTATGTTTCCTCTATTGAATCTTGGTTAAAATACCTTTTTTCCTAGAAAGATCGAAGATGTAATCTATTTTTTCAATCAATTTAATTTTTCATACTTAGTTATCAAGTTCGAGTTTGGTACTTTTAAAGTTCGAAAAAAAATTCGACATGTTCAAAATTTAAAATGAAATTCGACATAAAATTCGATAATGAGAATACAAAATTATCATGCACATTAATGAGAATAAAAGAAAGCACTTAAAATATTTTATATTATTCAATTTTAGAGATTAAAAAAGTTTAATTTTACGTATCTTTAGAAACTAGGGTTAAAATGGGATATTAGACTTGCAAATGCAAATATTAACAATCATGAATGCAATATGGCTCCGGTTAAGGTAGAATAATGTTTTTTTTTTTAATTTACATGGTGGAATCGGTAACCACCACAAATCCAAGTAGGTTGTCCGAATTTTATGGTCGCCACAGTATTCTGTGTTGTCCGTCCCGAAAGCTGCCACATAGATCTTCGTGCAATTCGTTCCTATAACCACCATATCACAATCATTTTAAACCTTTTACGTCGCTGAAAGCACTAGGAAAGGGACAAGCGTTCAATCCAACAAAACCTGAGATTTGAACCTTAGACCTCCACCCCCTTTACGGGGTTTGGTTGAACCAATTGATCTACATCTCAGACCTTTTTCTTTTAATTTTAATGTGAAGAATTCACATATTAGTTGAGATGAGGGGCATTTTAAATAGTAGATACATAAATAATAAAACCTCCAAATAGGAGATTTGTTTGTCAGTTACAATTTTCAAAGCTACCCATTCTTTCAAGTGATGACAAAGAATTAAAAAAAACGACATTCCCATGAGGTTGAGAATAGATTGAAAATAGTTGCATCAGATATAATTTGTAAAAAAAATCAAGCTTTCAAATTGCTTGTTCAAGTTCAACTATCTAAAGCATAACCTACAAAGAAAAAGAGATGTTGCAAATGGGTTTGATCACAACTGTCGTGTTTATAGCCCTTTCTTTGTATTTATTTTTCAATCTAACCGTTGATTTTAGGGTTTTTGATGACTATTTTCTACTCAATTTTTTCTAGCCGAATTCAGTGTTTATTCGTAAATTCAACTATTTTCGAACTTCATATAAAAAATTGGGCAAATTTGATAGCTCTATATATATATTTTAAATAAATTTAATGTTAAAATAAAATATAAATGTATAAACATTTAAATGAATTAGGAGACCTAAGTTCAAACCGCTACACAAGGTACCAAAACCCTTTTAAAAAAATGCATGCTTTACCCTAAAATTGTGTTGGACAAAAATATCAATATCAAATTGTTAGTGTTTAAATTCTCATCTCAAACCACATAATGAATATAAGTGACTTCACTACGTTTCTTTATAAAAAATACAAATTCCTTTTCAAAACCCTCTACGTGACTTCACTACGTTTCTTTATAAAAAATACAAATTCCTTTTCAAAACCCTCTAATAAATTAAAAAAAAAAAACATTTAAATAAAAATCACATAAAGATTATTTTCTTAAAAACATCAATTTATAAAACATCCACCATGCTAATTTAAAAACCATTTCCATCGATTTTAAACCTCTATCTTGTGGGGTACACATGGAATCAAACTCTAGAAAATGGTTGGATTTTTCTTTTAATTTATTTCCATGTAGGCCAGGGCTACCTTTCAATAACTTAATAAAATAACGAGAATATTAAACAAGGAATAATTTGTGGTTAAACTCGAAAAATAAAAGCGATAAGGATATGGGATAAATAAAACAATTCTTAATAAGAGTATGGGTTGCCTTCTAATAACAAAATTATGAGAAGGGTAAAATAAAGGAGTATTATGCTGGTGAAATTTAAGGATAAGACGAGTAAGAACATTTATTCCAAGCCCGGAGTGGGTGGGAATTGTCCCCACTTTTTTCTGTTTTTAATGAAAAGCTTCAATCTTATTGTCAAGGTCTAGACATTGAAATCTCAGACCAAATCGGAACATTCTTGTATAGATTGCAATGGACAAACAATAAAATAATAAATTTATTTAATAATATTTTTTATAGAAGTCCAAAGCTGTGCTGTTTCATAATCTCATTATTTGTAATCATAGAAAAAAATTGAGAAAAAACTATGAAATCAGTTGCTAGTTTAATGAATATAGGGAGAGTCTATTATGAATGCTATTCTGTATTAGGTGGCTCATCATCATCATGTTTGTTTGTCATAATGTTTTTTTTGGATGGTTTTTTTTTTGTTGGAAAACGATGGCAAACATAAGACATCTAACCTTTGTATTTAATGGCATTTAATGGCATGTGACCAATAATATATTGAGAGATGCACTCGCTTCATTCTTATGTCATCTCTAACTTTAAACCACTAATTTAATGGAAGTTTTGAATTTAATGAAAGTCTTAAGTTTTATTTAGGTGATTTGAGCTAAATAGTTAAATTTTTTAATATTTTAAGAAGATATTAATGTTTTAATCTTGTTAAGTTATATATTAGTAATTGTTAATTTTTATTACATGAGCTTGTTTCCAACAAGTTTATATCACTTTGTTGTTGATTCGATGTAAAGAGAACAATTGGTTGCTTAAGGTTTGTATCCTTGTTGCTGATCTAATATGCACTAAGAGGATTCAAACTATTATCTTTGCAAACAGGCATAGCCCCACAGTTTGAACCTAGGTCTCTTTTTGGCTTGAACTCATATAAGATTAAAATATATTTTATATGTCTGATAATATAAATATACATTAAAATTATAATAAATTAATAATTATGCAGTTTTTCTAAGAAAAAGGTAATTGCAAATTCTTTCTGTAATATGTATATATATATATATATATATATATATATATATATATTATATGTTGTTTTTTAAAATTATAACTTAATTTTTTTAATTAAATTAAATTTATTAATATAATACATGTATTCAATAAAATATAAAATACTAAATTAAAATTAAAATTTAAATAAATAATATTTAATTATTTATATACAATAAAATATAAATTATATATATATATATATATATATATATATATATAAAAGTTCTGATTCCATATAAATGGTTAAAGAAATTCGCGATAATTATAAGTCGAACTGTGAGTGTTAATGTTTTTGCGTAAGTTTGATTAATCTTTAGGTTATAGTTGTATAATATTATTAAAAAAAAATTATTATTATTATTATTTATTGGGTTATATGAAATTGAATTAGGTTTTACTCTTATTACATTATTATTACATAATAGTATTATAAAGTTTGGATATTATTCATGTATTTTTTTTTTTTTTGCATGATTTGAACTTCTTTGAATGTTGAGAAATCATATTATTTGACCAAAATTTTTAGGATAAAGCCGAGTTTTTGAAAGTTTGAAAAATCTAACATGTTGAGCTTGAATTTGGATCTCATAAATGAAAACCCAAAAACATACCACTACAACATCTCTCATAGATCTTAATTATTAAATTAAATTAAAAAAATATTTGCAAAAACGTCCTGAACAAAATTTATGATTTTCTAAAATATATTTATTACTACATTTTATTTATTAAAATCATAAATAATTTATTAAAATTAATTAATCAATTTAAAATTATTTTAAAATTTTAAAATAATTATTTAATAAAATATAATTAACTAAATTAAATAATTATATTTTAAAATTTTATTATAAATTTAAAATATTTATTTATTATTTTTAAAATTTACTCACAAAATATAACTTGATACAAATGTCACACATCCTGAGGTTTTCTCTAGCTCAGCTACGAGTTTGCTTACACCAGCTGCTTATTGAGACAGATCATCACCTCCCCATATATCAACGTATTTGCAGATTATGCAATGTTGATGTGGAATCCAAGGAGCATTTCATTTTCACCTGTCCTGTCTACTACGATATGCGAGGTAGATATTATTGCTTATTCAGAGACACTCATACACTAAAATCTTAGATTAATTATGAAGAGCAGAGATCCATTGCTCTTTTCATCCGATAATTATTCAATCTCAAAAAAGAACTACTTAGTAACAGTTTGCAGAAGATAACAAGATCTGGACTTATCACTTCATTCTTCTAGCCTCCAAAGGCCATGACCAGGAAGCGCCAGGGTGATCACAGAGATACAACAAGATCAACTCGTCGTCGGCTCCAACAAAGAACATCTACGACGACATTCAACTCTTATGTCACTCACTTCTCTTCAGCTTTGAATGTTGGGAGTAATCCTTGATCCACAGATCTTGTATATCATATGTCATTCTGTTTACTATTTTTCTTACTTTATTTTCTTTGGAGCTGCATTAAGCACTCCCCTTGCTTTGTATATGTCTTACTTTACAATCCTATTGACCTGATGGACATTAATATAAATTCAAATTCAAATTCACACTTACAAAATTTGTGTATGTATATATTAAAATAAAATGTGATACATAATTAAATTCACTGTAAAATAATAACAGTGTTTTTTGGAGTTTGATTGATTTCAATTATTAGTGTGTTTTTCTATTTTCATGGGGTAATATTCCCTGTGAATATCTCCAGTTGTAATAGGTAATATTTAGGTGGTTTGGTGTGTATCTCTAGTTGTAATAGGTAATATTTAGGTGGTTTGGTGTGATGTTGAGAACATTTGATTCTCATATATTTGTTTTCTTTACCCACTTGGGAGATTCGTTCTGTCTTTTACTAACTTGGGAGGTACGTCAGTTACATTCCCAAGCTATATATTGTAATGGATTATCATGAATTAATCTATTCAGACTAATTCTGGCTCACATGTGGTATCAGATTCAGGTTTGAGAGAAACCTTGTTAGTTTTTTGTTTAAGAAATTTTTTTGTGATGTTTAGGATGACAACGACGTCATTCTTCACTCCCTATACTATGCTTTCCATCGTCGCCTCCATTACCGATGATTTTGAGTCTTCCTAATTTCAATTTAAGCGCCAGGACCTACGTTCGGTTAGCCAAAGCCAAAGCCGCTAACGGCTTGTCCCGAAACCCCCATAGCTGCTCCTTCCCCATACAAAGCATCCCCTATTCGTCGGCATCCGTGAGCACAAGGCTCTAAAGCGTTGGATGAACTGAAATGATCTACTGTAACAAATAATGTCTCGCAAGGCCGAAATCAACGAGTTTATGGTCCAAACAACTCTCAATTTTAGGTCGCCATTTGTGTGAATGACTCTGGGATGTTATCTCATTCTTAACGCCTCCACTGCCATCAAAGTAAACACTTCTCACCTGCAGGATATTTTTATTTAGCCATTCATACGTTGGTATTTATCTTATATTAAGAAGGATTTTCTTGGAGCGTTGTATAATACCTCTAGTCGTTTGAGTTTAATTTGTATGGATTATGATGTTCTTTTTCACATTAGTTTAAGCATCAATTTAGTAGATATGGATGTTATTTTTGGAATTTGTAACACTTGGTAAAGTAATTATTTTTTTCAAAAAAAAAAAAAATAGAGTAAAAAATAATAATAAAAACTGATGTGCACATTAGCACGTGCTTATGTGATCATTGGAATTCAACGTTGTCTGTTGCATTCGAAGAACAATCATTGGGATTGAAAGTCCACCAATGAGTAAGAAAGGAGTTGCACCATTTATTTGTAAAAATGGCAAATGGCAACATTAATATCCCAGTCCCAAAATTTAGAGGAGACAACTATGACTACTGGTCAATCAAGATGAAGCACTTGCTCATTAGCAAAGGTGCTTGGGAGATTGTGGAGGATGGCTACACAGAGCCAACCGATTGGAGTACTGTTCCAGCTATCGATAGACAAGCAACAAGAGAGTCACAAAAGAAGAATAGTCTTGCAATATTCTACTTGCAAACACCCTTGGATGAGAGCATTTTCCCAAGGATTGCAAGTTGTGGATTAGCCAAAGATGTATGGCAAGCTCTAAAAGAGAGCTATGAAGGCAACATTCAAGTCAAGCAAGTGAGATTGCAAACTCTAAAAATGGAGTTTGAAAATCTCAGGATGAAGGAAAATGAAAAGGTTGGAGACTATTGCATCAAAGTCAAAGCATGTGTTGACAAAATAAAGACTCTTGGTGAAGAAGTGAATAATGAAGTTATTGTAAAGAAAGTGTTGAGGACACTTTTACCCAAATGGAGCCAAATATCCATTGTAATTGAGGAGAGTAAGGACTTGACTACTCTCACATATGATCAGCTCATGGGTTCCTTAATGTCCCATGAGGAGAGATTCTCTTCAACTCCAAATGTTGGGGGAATGGAAGAAAAAGCATTTTCATCCAAAGAAGGTGAATCTAGTTCAAGAGGAAGAGGCCAAGGAAGAGGCCAATGAAGAGGAAGATGTGGCTTCCAAGAAAGAGGAAGAAATAGTTATCAAGGAAGAAGTAACAAGCAATGTTACTATTGTAACAAGTATGGGCACTTTGAAAATGATTGTAGATTGAAAGCATCACATGGAGGAAGAAGCAATAATGCACACTATGGTGAGGAGGAGGACTCATCAATTTTGTTTTTTTCATATGGCAAATCTGATCAAAATATGAATGAGACATGGATTCTTGATACCGGATGTTCCAATCACATGACCGACAATGAGGAGTTGCTATCTACAATTGACAATTCCTACAAGTCCAAGATCAAGCTTGGATATGATAAAGCATTGCAAGTTGAAGGCAGAGGAACCATGAAAGTACAAACTAATGAAGGTAAGAAGAAAGTGACTGATATTTACTACACTCAAAATTTAAAACATAATTTGTTGAGTGTTGGGCAAATCATGGAAAAGAATTTTAAGCTTGTGTTTGAAAACAATAAGTGTGAGATTTTTGATAAGAATCATGGGCATAGGCACGTCACTACTATTACCATGACCAAGAATAGATTGTTTCCTCTAAAATTTGGAGAAGAAAAGAATGATTTGGCATGTGCAGCCATTGATAGCAAAAGTTGGCTATGGCACTTAAGATTTGGCCATGTAAATTTTCCTAGTTTGAGGAAAATGGTTTCTCAAGAGATGGTATATGGGATACCTAAAATTGAAGTTCAAAAAGGTGTGTGTGAAGGATGTGCTTTGGGCAAGCACTCAAGGATGAATTTTCCAAAAGGTAAAGCATGGAGAACCAGTTATACCCTTCAATTGGTGCATTCTGATATTTGTGGTCCAATGCAGACTCAAAGTATTGGTAAGAATTCATACTTCCTCACCTTCATAGATGAATTTTCAAGAATGTGTTGGGTTTATATTTTGAATACAAAGGATGAGGTATTTGATTGTTTTAAAGATTTTAAAAATCATGTTGAAAATCAAAGTGGGCACTATGTAAAATTTTTAAGGACTGATAGGGGAGGAGAATTTTGTTCAAATAAATTTCTTCAATTTTGTAAATATTGTGGTGTTAGAAGGCAACTCACAGCTGCTTACACACCACAATAAAATGGTGTGGCTGAGCGTAAAAATAGAACAGTGGTAAATATGGCAAGAAGCATGCTATAAACAAAGAGGTTAACTAATATGTATTGGGATGATGCAGTAAGGACTTCCATTTATATTTTGAATAGGATTCCTACTTCTAGCTTGGATGCCATCACTTCATATGAGGCATGGTATGGAAGGAAACCAACTGTAAGTCATTTCAGAGTTTTTGTTTGCTTGGATTATGCACATGTTCCTGATGAAAAAAGGAATAAGTTAGATCTCAAAACTGAAGCATGCATATTCCTTGGGTATTGTAAAAATACCAAAGCATATAGGCTCTTTAATCCAAAGACACACAAGGTTGTCGTGTCTCGAGATGTGATTTTTGATGAAAGGGGAGTTTATGGTCATCAAAAAGGCCATATTGAGAAGTCAAAATTTGTTTTGACTAGTGGTATTATTGATGATGATAAGCAACCCACTAATGTTTTAGTTCCAAGTGCTACTAATCCACCAAGCAGCCCCTCATCTAGCTCTCCAACAAGAAGCCCTTCATCTAGTTCTCCACCAAGCAGCCCCTCATCTAGTTCTTCAGTTTCAAGTGCAAGTTCAAGTCCACCAAGGAAGGTAAGAAGCTTAAGTGACATTTATCGAAGGAGTACTATTCAAACAAATGAAGATTTCACACTATTGAGTGAAGATTCTCCAAGTAATGTGTTGAAAAGTAAAAAGCTCCAACAAAACCATCCATCATTTCAAATGTTAGATACAAGTCTTCAAAGAAGAGTTACAATAAGTCAAGAACAAGAGGTAGATCAAGTGGTGAAGAGACTTGAAAACTTGCATATGTATGGTGATGAAAATGATGGTAAGCTCAAAGGTGATGTTGTGAATTATGCCTTAATGTCTCTTGTTGATTTAGAACCATCTTGTTATGAACAAGCATGTACTAATGATGTATGGATGAAGTCAATGAAAGAAGAAATGAACTCCATCAAGAAGAATGATACTTGGGAGCTAGTTGAGCTTCCAAAAGGCAAGAAAGTTGTGGGCTCTAAATGGGTCTACAAAACAAAGTATAATTCTAATGGAAGTGTGGAGAGACACAAAGCAAGACTTGTGTCCAAGGTGTTCACACAAAGATATGACATTGATTATGAGGAGACTTTTGCTCTAGTTGCAAGACGAGACAGTGAGGATGGTTCTTTCTATTGCTGCTCGTAAAAGCTGGAATGTACATCACTTGGATGCAAAAAGTGCTTTTTTGAATGGATTCTTGGATGAGGAGGTTTATGTGCAACAACCTCAAGGATTTGCGGTTCAAGGTAAGGATAATCTTGTGTACAGGTTGAAGAAGGCCTTGTATGGTCTTAAGCAAGCTCCAAGAGCTTGGTATTCAAGAATTGATGGGTACTTCCGTCAATATGGTTTTGTGAGAAGAAAGAGTGAGCCAACCTTATACTATAAGAAACAAGGTAATGACATTCTCCTTGTTTGTTTATATGTGGATGACTTGATTTACTTAGGTAGTAATCCTAAGTTGAATGATGACTTCAAGAATGCCATGATGCATGAATTTGAGATGAAAGATCTAGTCTTGATGCACTATTTTCTTGGTATGGAGGTGTAACAAAGTGATAGTGAAATTTTCATTTGTCAAAACAAATATGCCAATGATATGTTAAAAAAATTTGGGATGGAAAATTATAAACTTGTTGCAACACCAATAGCTCATGGTGAGTTGTTGAGTAAGGATGATGGAACTGAAAAAGTTGATGTGACCACATATAGAAGTATGGTTGGGAGTTTGATGTTTCTCACCAACACTAGACCAAACATTGCATGTGTTGTATCACTTGTATCAAGATATATGAGTGACCCTTCTGAATTACACATGAAAGCTGCAAAAATAATACTCGAGATATGTAAAAGGTACAATGGATTTTGGCATCCATTATTGTAAAAATGAAGATGTAAAATTGTTTGGTTTTAGTGATTTAGATTAGGGGAGTAATATAGATGGCAGGAAGTCTACATCGGGTAATTGTTTCAGCCTTGGATCTGGTTTAATCACTTGGAGCTCAAAGAAACAAACTACAGTTGCTCTCTTCCACCGAAGCAGAATACATTGCTATCACAAGTGCTAGTGCTCAAGCATTATGGTTGAGGAAAGTCCTTGAAGAAATTAGAGAACAACAATATGGTCCTACTACATTGTATTGTGATAACATGAGTGTTATTTAGCTAGCATATAATCCAGTTCATCACAGAAGGTCAAAGCATTTTGATATGAAGTATCACTTCATCCGAGACATGGTCGAGAAGAAGGTGATTGAATTGCATCATTGCAAGACTCGAAGACAACATTGCAGATTTGTTCACCAAGAGAGTTGTCAAAGCTCAATTTTTGAAGCTGAGGAACTTCCTTGTCAGTCCCCTCAACTTCAAGGAGGAGTATGTTGGAGTTTGATTGATTTCTATTATTAGTGTGTTTTCTATTTTCATGGGACAATATTCCTTGTGAATATCTCCAGTTGTAATAGGTAATATTTAGGTGGTTTGGTGTGATGTTGAGAACATTTGATTCTCATATATTTGTTTTCATTACCCACTTGGGAGATTCGTTCTGTCAGTTACATTCCCAAGCTATATATTGTAATGGATTATCATAAATTAATCAGTTCAGACTAATTTTGGCTCACAGTATTTACTATTTAATTAAATAATTATAAATTTAAAAATATATATTTAAATATATTAATTAAATAATTATATTTAAATTTTATTAAAATATTATTATTAAATATATATTTATAAATATTTAATAATTAATATTTTTAATTATTAATAATTATTTAATTATCTAAAATATTAATATAATATTATATAAAACCTTTTCAATTACATTTAATTAATTTAAAAAAAATAGATAGTCTTTTCAAGCGAACCAATGGCTGCAAATTAAATTTCAAAGAAATAACTGTTAATATAAAATTAAGAATCATAGAGTGAAGAGACAAATTTAAAGCAATCTCACCACAATGATATGGTGCAAAATTCCGTGGAGGCTTTACAACCAAGCAAAACACATTTAAAATTTAAAACTTAAAATTTAAAATAAAAAATAAAAGATTGAGAAAGATGCTTCCATTGCCACCTTTGGCAAAGAGTGACATGTACTACATTTATTCTTTACCTTTTAGGTTTGTTGTTGTTAGGGATAACTTGGTCAAATTCAATGTATATACATATACCTACCGTATCGTTAAATGAGTTGAAAATATACACATCAACGTTTAAGGAAGTTGGTTCCCATACTCATGGACGTATACTCTCTCTTTAAGAAGGGAAGAGAAGGGGTCCACCACCCCTTTTCCCCTTTGCGTGTAACCGCCAAAGTAAATATATGGAAGTAAGAGCACTAAGTGATGGGTGAGACACCGGTTATGTAGGGGTAAGGCTTTAGTTTGTTTTTAATGTTATAATATTTTTCTTGTTTTTTTTATTCATTAAGTTTAGTGGTATATTTTATGATTCGAATTTTTAATATTATTTATCTAAGTTTTATGTCTTCTTATAATGTAGATAAAATTGTCCGTGGGTCTAGGTGGATTGGTAAGTTGGGGCGCTTACCGAGAGGAGACCTAGGTTCCAATCCCACGGGCTTGCCCATGCACAGACAGTAGCCCAGATCCGATTCCTCCGAGTGGTGCGCCGTATTGATGACGACGGTGCAACCCTTGTGCGTCCGGCGGTCCCCATCTCACGCCGGGTTACCATGTACCGAGACGGTGGAAGTCCTGGGAGCCTTCGTAGATAGTTTGAACCCTACCAACTGTGCTGGTAGTTACTAAAAATCGTGATTGTAACCATTGCTTCTATATACCAAAAAAAAAAAAAAAAAAAAAAAATGTAGATAAAATTATAATTAAAATAAAATAAAATAAAATAATATAATATAAATTATTTTTTATCAAAATAAAAATTATCAGGAAATATTTTCATGATAAAGGAAAAGTAGTTTTTCCTTTTTAGATACATAGGAGAGTTGGTTACAACCACATAATTTTTAGTAACTAACAATGGGTTCAAATCACATGGTCTCCTCCCAACAAGTCTATTCCAACTCATTGTTATTGATTCGGCATGAGGGGGAGGTCACTTGTTGCTTGAGATTCATATTGTCGTCATCATTAGTCAGCACGCACTCAAAAAATTCAAAGCAGACTACTACCTTTGCAACTTGGCAACCCCCAAGGTTTGAACCCATCTTTCTTCTTGATGAGTGTTTGGCTAGACAAATAGCTACCAATCCACCTAACCCTTGAGGACAAGGAAAATAGCTTTTCATTAAAATGCTGGTTAATAGCATCTAAGGCCATTTAATTTGGTTGTCTTTACCACAAAGGCTTGCTGAATATTTTAGATAAGAGTTTTAAGTTTTTTTTTTTAAAGGTTAAATTACATAGTTAAATAATATAACATAACCTTTTCTTTTTATATATAATATACTTAAAAATAATAGCTAATTTGGTACTTACTAGGAGAAGACCTAGTTTCAAACCTCGCGGGTATGCCCAATCTAAGGCAAAGGTAGTAGTCTAACTTGAGTTCGTTGAATGTGCGTCAGCTTGATGATGGCGATACCAACTCCAAGCCACCAGGGATCTTCCTCACTCTGGGTTGTGTTTACCGAAGCGAGATAAGGGTTATAGTAGTAACACCATGATTGGACACTACGATCAGATGCAATGTAACTTGACCCTGTGATCAGTTGTTCGAAAAGGAAGGGTAGTTGTCAATTCCTCTATGTATTAAAAAATAGATAATTTAATATACTTATAAGTACATATTGAATTTAAAAGAGTATGTGGTGAACTAATATTCATATTGTTTGTGGATTTGATTTTTATTTTTATTTTTAGAATTGTTTGTGGATTTTAAAAGTGAATTTATAAAAATAGTTTGACGAATTTTTTAATTAATTATTAGAAAGATAAATAAATAAATAAACTTTTAAAGTTTACAGGAATACAAGTCATATATATAGATATGAGACAACATTTATGGAAAATTTTATTTATTTAACATATGACTATCCAATCATATTCTAGTTTTTTTTTTAATCAATATTTCTTATACGCATTCCTCGTGGGGGTTGAACCCAAGTCTCACCACCGATAATGCAAGTGGTGTTCCTACGGATAAACCACACCCACTCAGATAACCATGCTTTAGTTGTCGAAGCATGGTGTACAACCTTACTTCTTATTCAAAGTTCAAAAGTCTCAATCATTTGGTCTATTCATGTTGATCCATTAAGTTTAAAGTGATTTTGAAGAAAGAAGAAATTTATACTAGGAGTAATAGACAACACACTGGTAAGGGTTTTGGGCTGTCTTCTTGGAGACCAAGATTTAAACCACGACATACTTAGAAAGGGATAGGCTAGTTGGTAGTCAAGTGTTTTTCAATTGATTACCTTGGTTTGATTTCGTGGAGGGTCGGAGTTCCTTTAACTTCTTACCTAAGGGGTTAGGGTTTATAATGCAACATCTGATTTTGATATGAAGTGTTGTTTTTCGATTGGTTACCATGGTTTGATTTCGTGGAGGGTCAGGGTCCTGGGGTCCTGTTGACTCTTCTTACCTAGCAAGCTAGGGTTTATAGTGGCAGTGTCTGAATTTGATCTCAAGACCTGCCTTGTATAGGATAAAGGTGTTAGATTCCCCTATGTAAAAGGTTTTGATGAAACTTCACATTTTAAGTTGATTGACTTTTACTTCCACCTATTTAAGTGAAGGTTTCAATTTCATAAAAAAATGTTTTTATTATAAATAATTTATATTTAGTTCAAGTAGTTTTTTAATTGAAAAATGTAAATATATAATATGAGTTGAAGTTTTATAACAAAAATTTAATCAACCAAATGAACTTGTAAAGGGTTATATAGAATTGAAATGGGTCTCCACCATATTACATCATGACTATATAGTGGTATTATAACAATTTGGCAATTATGCATGTATTGTTCAACAAGATTCGAACCCCAATCCACTCCTTGAAAGTTGAGAAATCTAATTGGTTGAAATAATACCATTTGATTAATATACTTTATGATTATCAACAAATTAACATGATAATTTAATTTCAAGAACAATTCAATCAATAAAGTGTTTTAAACTTTAGTGTATAATAGGTTTGTTAAATATTATAATTATTTTTAACAAACTTGCCACTCGAAATTCTTCAATTTTATTCTAACAACTTGTTTCAACTAGATGCTTTGAAAACAGAGTTTCAAGAGGATGTAGACGAATTGAAGTTGTAAATACCAAGTCTTGCTATCTAGCATGGGGGCTTAGATTATGATCAATAATAACAAGGTTGGATGATCTAGGCAATTCTTTCTAACAAGGTAGACAATGACTATCTTTAGAACCTAACTATAATCAAGGTTCAAGTCAAAATGGTTCAAATGTGTCATCTTGCAAAAATGCTTAATGGTTTATTGTATAATAGTGATGGATGTTAGACCTAACGCGAGTTGTTCTAACCTAATTATAAATAAAAAATTGTAATAATTTATAAAAATATGAAATAGTTTATAATTACAATTTTATTAATTTTGCAAAAAAAAAAGTTTTGTTCCATCTAAAAAAATGGTTTTAAATTGAACAAGTTTCAATAATTATTTATATGTACATTTGATTTTACAAATTAAAAGCAAATTTTAATGAAATTGTGTCGAAGTGTATAAGTGCATAGTTTTAGGTCTATAGTTTTTGGTATGATACTTTATGCAAGCCTTCAAAATTAAGGCATACAATTGTGAGATGCAAAAGTCACCCAGAACACAAGGATGTGGAGAGGATGAGCTATATGTCTAATGTTATTAATATACTAATGTGTCATCTAGTGTGACATCAATATATAATATGTGTACTTAAGCATCATGCATTGTGGATGCAAACACAAAATAATTTACACATTCATATAACACTTAATTACACTCTTTTTAAGTATAATCTAACAAATTGATAGTTACAATTAAATTTTAGAAAAAAACATGCTATGTTCATAGGCTCAAATGCATTCCTCACAATTACAACGTTTTTTTTTTTTGGTAGGTAAAAAATTATATTAAAAGCGGGTTTTGAAAGGACCCCAAAACCTTTTTACAATAGGTCAACCGACCAAACCAAAGGTCAAGAACAATCAATTTGAAGAATCCCGCCCAACGAGAAATAGACAGTTTGGAAAAACCCACCCAGCGGGAAAAGACAATTTTGAAAAATCTCGCCTAGCAGGAAACCACCAATTTTGAAAAATATCGCCCAGCGAGGAAACCACCAGTTCTGAAAAATCCCACCCAGCGGGAAGCAGCCGAAAACCACCAGGTTGGAAATCCCTCCCAACGGGAAAACCAGTAGATTGGAAAATCCTACCCAGTGGGAAACCACCAATTTTGAAAAATCTCGCCTAACGGGAAACCACCAGTTTTAAAAAATCCCGCCTAACGGGAAAACATGCAAGATGATGAATTTGAAAATCCCACCCAACGAGAAGCAGTTGAAAACCACCAGATTGGAAATACCGCCCAGCGGGACAACCAGAAGATTTGAAAATTCCGCTTAGCGAGAAATCCCGTCCCGCCCAGTAGGAAGACCAGCAAAAAAACGGGATTAAAAAATCCCACCCAGCGGGATTATAAATCCCGCCCAACGAGAAAACTAGAAGATTTGAAAATCTTGCCCAACAGGAAATCTCGTCCCGCCCAACAGGAAAACTAGCAAAAAAATGGGATTGAAAAATCTCGCCTAGCGGGAAAACCAACAGGAATGGAAAATCCCGCCCAATAGGAGAACTAGCAGAAGAACGAGTTTGGGAAACTACAGCACTGGAATCTCGCCAACAGGAGTACGAGGAAGCCGAAAGGATCCATGGAAAACAATGCAGGCACAAAGAAAGGATCCAGGAAGCCACAAAGGACCAAGACCCACCATCCTTGCTCACAAACAGTTTTAGGAAAGAGGAACTGGGGCTGGGAACAACTCATGAATAAGAAAAGGCTCCCCCAAGGCCAAGAACAAGCTCTGAGAGTCCACCAAGAAGCAGGACCAGAAAGCAGAATCCCTCGAACAAAAACTGAAACGAAAACCTGCGAAGCCCAGGCAAAAAGCAATAGCAGACACAAATATGGGATCCATGAAAACCTAAACTGAGGGATCCAGGGATCTGCATGCATAGATCATCGATCCCCCCAAGATTGAGACATGCAACAAAAAACCCAAAGCACCCCCGCAGAAAGGACCAGGAATCCCCATCCTTGCACACGAACAACTTCAGGGAACTGGGACTGGGGCTGGAAATAACTCAAGCACAGGAAGAGGCCCCCCCAAGGCCATGCAAATGCTCAAAGCGTCCACCAAGCAGCAGATCCAAAAAAAATAAGCCTTTGAACAGGAAAACGAACATGGTCCCACCCAAAGGGATGAGACCACCAGCAACCAATGGCATCCCAGAGAGGAAAACATAAGCAAAGAGGACACTGCCCCCCCAGACTAACCTCTATGAAGAGAGAACCTCACGGGATGCACTAGGAAGCGGATGAGAACCCAACCTGCAACCACCACAGACCGAGAAACCCCTGGGAACCGGATCCCAGTAACAACCTGTAAAAAGCCCCAGGGAAAAGCCTAAGGGAGATCAGGGACAGGATCCTAGGAACATGCAAGAAATCCGAGAGGATCCCTAGGAAGCACCAGGCCCGAGATTCAAATGAGGAAACCCCAAAAACTACTAGGAAAGGAGCAAAAAGTGGGCAAGGATCTCCCCCCAAGGAGATCATCTGCTACAAACCATTCCCAGAGTGGGATGACCTAGGATGAATCAAGGACTGGGCAAGAACCAGGGAAAGGGGAGCAGGTCCCTCCCCCTCCAGCTTTTATACAATTTTTTCCACAATTACAATGTTTGATAATAATAATAGGTTAAGATTATAACAATAATATATATATATATATATATATATATATATATATATATAATTATAAATTTTAGTTTTGAAAAAGATCATAAAATTCAATGGCCTTCAATGATATATGATGTAATAATTTATTTAACATAAGAATTGATAACTATGGGAACAAACAATGAAAAAGGAGTTTCATACCATAAACTAAGATTCCAATATTAAAGATACACTTTAACTTTAAAGGAGTTTCATACCATAAACTAAGATTCCAATATTAAAGGTACACTTTAACTTTAAGTTTATAAAAATAATAATTTTATATTGTAAGTTTTTAATTGAATTTTAACATTTTTTAGGTTTGAGTAGTGTGAGAAACCCCTACAAATCAATGCTTAAAGTTGAGCATTCCCATCCCACCATGACCTCTCATAAGGGGGAGAGTTGAGCATATCGATAAGAAATTTATCACATATCGATAAGAGTTGATCATAGTTTGAACCTTGGACTGACCGAATCTGAGCAGAGTTAACTTTAATAAAGAGACAAAAAACAATTTAATTAAAACAAAATAGCCTCCTTTATTAAAATTTACGCAACGACCTTCGATTACATATTATGCAATATAACATAGGTATTTATAAGCTATGGAGGTTAGAGAAGGGTGGAGGAAGAAGGGACGTGGAGGGATAAGGGAAGGGAGGAATAAGGAGGACGTGGAGCGGGAGAAAAGGAGAAATAAGGGGAATGAGGAGCGGAGGGATAAGGAGGAAAAGGTGTCGGGAATATAGGAGGAATAAGGAGGCGAAGAAATAGGGAAGCAAGGAGAGAATGGCGGAGAGGAAAATAAAAATCATGCCGACAAACACCTTGCCGACAAATACATGAAGTGTTCACACTGTGGCTAAATAAATAGATATTGCTAAGCCACTTTAGTCTATATCCCTCTTCACACTTGCAACATTCTCCCCCTTAAAGTTGAGAGAACTGACTACACAGTCTCTCAGCTTTAAAAATTGAGCTTTAGCCATCGCTTTGGTGAATATGTCAGCAACGTTCTCCAAAGTGCGGCAAAACTTAAGCTCAACAATTTCATGCTCCACCATATCTCGGATGAAGTGGTACTTCATATCAAAATGCTTCGTTCTGCTATGGTGGATTGGATTGTATGCCAACTGAATGGCACTGATGTTGTCACAGTAGATTCTGGTCGGACCACTTTGCTGCTCTCCAATCTCTTCCAACACTTTTCTTAGCCACAAGGCTTGAGTACTAGCATAGGTGACTGCTATATACTCAGCTTCTGTAGAAGACAAAGCTACCACAGTTTGCTTTTTGGAACTCCATGTTATTAGTCCTGATCCCAGACTAAAATAGTTCCCTGAAGTTGATTTTCTGTCATCAATATTGCTGCCCCAATCACTATCACTGAAGCCTACAAGCTTGATAGTGTTACATTTATGGTACTGGATTCCAAAATCCAATGTACCCTTCACATATCTGAGAATTCTTTTGGCTGCTTGCAAATGCAGCTCAGATGGACTAGCCATAAATCGAGAGACAAGAGAAACAACATACTGAATGTCTGGTCTGGTGTTGGCGAGAAACATCAAACTCCCAACCATGCTCCTGAAAGTGGTCACGTCAACTTTAGGTGCTCCATCATCTTTGCTTAATTGGATCCCATGTCCAACTGGAGTTGCAACTGGTTTGCAATGCTCCATAGCAAACTTCTTGATCATGTCCCGAGCATACTTATGTTGACAGATGAAGATCCCTGAATCTGTCTGATGGACTTCCATTCCAAGGAAGTAATGCATTAAGCCAAGATCCTTCATCTCAAACTGCTTCATCATGGAGCGCTTGAACTCCATATTCACTTTTTCATTACTACCCATGAAAATGAGATCATCCACATACAAGCAAACTATGAGGATGTCGTTACCTTGCTTCAGGTAGTAAAGTGTGGGTTCATTTCTGCTTCTGGTGAACCCAAAATCTTTGAAGTACCCATCAATGCGTGAGTACCAAGCTCGTGGTGCCTGCTTGAGGCCATAGAGTGCCTTTTTCAGTCTGTAAACAAGGTGCTCCTTACCTTGCTCTTGAAATCCTTGAGGTTGCTCAACATACACTTCCTCTGTTAAGTACCCATTGAGAAAGGCACTCTTCACATCCATGTGTTGGACTTTCCATCCCTTGTGTGCAGCTAAAGCAAGAACTGTTCTGATGGTCTCCTGTCTGGCTACAGGAGCAAATGTCTCCTCATAATCAATACCATACTTTTGTGTAAATCCTTTTGCAACCAATCTTGCTTTATGCCTTTCAATGCTTCCATCAACATTGTATTTGGTCTTGAAGACCCATTTACATCCAACACACTTCTTTCCTTTAGGAAGCTCTACCAGCTCCCAAGTATCATTGTTTTTTATAGAGGTTATCTCCTCTTTCATGGCATCTTGCCAAATTTTTTGAGTACATGCCTTCTCATAACTAGAAGGTTCAAGTTGTGCACTAGTTAACAAGGCATAGTTAACTACATCTCCCCGAGGTTCAAGTTGGGAGTCATCATCACCATACAAATGCATATTTTCAAGTCTTTGTAAAATAGAACTCATCTCACTAGCTTGACTTCTAGTATACCTTCTTTGAAATTTTTTATCCAACATCTGATAAGATGGATGATGTTGGAGAGTTCTCTTACCTCTGGATGGAGAATCAATATCCATTGGTGAGGAACTAACCGACCTTTGTGGAGAAGGACTTGGTGAAGAAGATGATGAACTGGATGTAGAATGTCTGCTTGGGCTTGGAGGAGGAGACTTCTTGCCTTTCTGTGGCGCCTGATGAATTTGTGAAGAACTTGTATCATGAGATTCAACATCACTATAAATTTGGGGATGTCCCCATTCTCCCCCTTCATCAAAAATCACATCCCTAGAAAGTATTATCTTTCGAGTCCTAGGATTGTAGAGTCTGTAAGCTTTTGTGGTCTCACAGTACCCTACAAAAATGCAAGCTTGACTCTTGGGATCGAGCTTCTTCCTCTGTTCATCAGGAATGTGTGAGTAAGCCAGTGAACCAAATACTCTAAAATGCTTGACATTCGGTTTCTTACCATACCATGCTTGGTAAGGAGTTTTCCCTTTCAAACTTGAAGTAGGACTCCTATTCAAAATATACACACTGGTCCTGGCTGCATCTGCCCAATACATATTGCTCAAATGCTTCGTTTGAAGCATAGATCTTGCCATCTCTACAATGGTGCGGTTCTTTCTCTCAGCCACACCATTCTGCTGTGGAGTATAGGCAGCAGTGAACTGCCTCTTTATTCCATGTTTTTTACAAAAATTCAAAAATTCATTAGAGGAGTATTCTCCTCCTTTATCTGATCTGAGACACTTAACAAAATATCCACTCTCATTTTCAACTCTTGCTTTAAAATCTATGAAGCAATCAAATGCCTCATCTTTATGCTTCAAAAAATATATCCAACACATTCTTGAAAAATCATCAATGAAAAGAAGAAAGTAAGAGTTGTTACCAATGCTCTTGGTCTGCATCGGACCACAGATGTCCGAGTGCACTAGCTGGAGTGGATAACTGGCCCGCCATGCTTGTCCATGAGGAAATTTGGTTCTAGCGTGCTTGCCCAAGGCACAACCTTCACAGACTTCCTTATTGTCCTGAACTTTAGGAAGTCCGGTCACCATCGCTTGAGAAGTTAACATCTTCAAACTGGCTGAATTCAAATGACCGTATCTCAAGTGCCACAACACACTTGGATTTGCAATAGCAACATTTACTAATTGATCTCCTCCTGGCTGGCCAAAATTTAAAGGAAATAACCTGTTCCTTGTCATTGGCACTTGAGTAATGACTCTATCACTATTACTCTTATCAAAAATGGTACATTTACCCTCATCAAATAGCAACTTATAGTTCTTCTCTAACATTTGACCAACACTTAAAATATTGTGTTGGAGATGAGGTGTGTAATAGATATCACTTACTTGTTTCATGCCTTCTTTTGTTGGAACCTCCATGGCTCCAATGCCTTCAACTGCCAATGACTTGTCATCTCCCAATTTGATGCTGGATTTGTAGGAAGAATCCAGAGTAGCAAAGAGTTCTTCTTTGCCACTCATATGATTTGAACACCCAGTGTCCAAGATCCAGGTGTCATTCAGGTTCTGATCTGACTTGCCATATGAGAGAAAGAGATTTGAGGTCCCTTCCTCTTCTCCAAAATTTCCATACTGACTGCTCTGGCTGCTGCTCCCTTGTGAAGATTTTGACCAACAGTCACGAGCGAAGTGGCCAAGTTTGCCACAATTGTAGCAAGCTTGTTTTGACTTGTCACTTCCTTTTCCTCGTCCTGGATGCTTCCCTCTGTTCTGCTGTCCACCTCTATTCTGACCTCCACCTCTGTTTGAAGATCCTCCTCTGTTAGGAGTTCCACCTCGTGGACTATTCCTACCTCTACCTCTGTGCTGACCTCTGCCACGACCTCTACCTTGTCCTTTTCCTTCTTGTGAAGCGAAGGCTTTGTCATCGCCTCCGTGGCTAGTGGAAGAAGATTCCTGCAATCTCTCTTCATGTGAAAGAAGAGAACCAATTAGTGCATCAAAGGAAAGTGCAGTCAAATCTTTTGACTCTTCAATAATGATTGCTACATGATTCCATTTAGGAAGAAGTGTTCGCAACACTTTCTTCACTACAACTTCTGGTTTAATCTCTTCACCTAGAGTGACCATTTTATCTACTACGGCTTTGACTCGCACGCAGTAGTCTCCTACTTTCTCATTCTCTTGCATTCTGAGATTTTCAAAATCTCTTTTCAGAGTTTGAAGCCTGACCTGCTTCACTTGATCACTCCCTTGAAAACTTTCCTTTAAAGCCTTCCAAGCATCTTGAGTTGTTATACAGGATGCTATTCTAGGAAATATGCTTTTATCTAGGGCTGCTTGTAAATGATATAGAGCAAAGGAATTGTTTTTCTGGGCTTCTTTCTTGGCTTTTCTATCGGCAACACTTAAGGTAGACCAGTCAGTAGGAGAAGGTTCTGTGTAACCCTCTTCAACTATTTCCCATAAACCTTTACCAATCAACATAGTTTTCATCTTTATTGACCAATATTCATAATCACTACCATTAAATTCAGGAATTGGGAGATTTGAATTTGAAGCCATTTCTACTACTTGAAAGCAAACTTTGATTTGACTAAAAAATAGTACAAAGCAAGATTACAAGTTCAAATCAAATCTAGATTTCTTAACTCTCTCACTGATTTCTTGTTCTTCTTCTTGAGGATTGTCCAGTACTGGAGGCCCAAAATTATCTGCAATGGAATCCTCGTCGTCACTGATGACAACAATTTCAGGAGCTGTCGCTGGCTCGGCCTGTGCTGGCTCAGCCTCTACTGGCTCAGGCTCTGGAGAGCGTGGGGTATAACTCTCACTGGATTGTTCCTCAGGTTCAAATGCCACTGAATCGGACTCCTCCACTCGTTGTCCGAATATATTGTCTTCTGAGTCAGCCTCGTAACCAGAATCCGGATTCCTTTGGTGGGCTATAACAGAATTCTACAGCTGACTGAATACGACATGCAGTCCATCTCGTCGAACTCGTTCATCAAAAGCTTCGGCAGTTTCTCTCCGCAGTAGAGAGCACAAAGCATGGTAACATCCGGTAGATCTGATCATCTACTCATCAAGGCAAAAAGAAAACTTCGTTAGAGCTTCTGAGGTTACAATTTTTGCTCTTTTACAGCCGCTGAGGCTATTACACAAAATTTTTAGCCTTGAACGGGGTTCCAAGGGGCAGTGCTAAACGGGCGCTCCGAAAGGCTTCCCGTCACTTATATGTTCCCCCTTTTTACAATGCTTGCCTCTTAGGCTATTACACAATTTTGCAAGGTTTTTAAGCCCCTTGGGCGACTTTACAATTTGCCACAATAGGTTCACAATTTCTCTTAAGTTTTCAAATTAAAAAAAAAAACTTTAATAAAAATATTGAAACCTTTTTAAAAAATGTTTATAAAAACCTTTTTTTTTTTTTGCTCTGTGGAGAATCGAACCGCGATCCTCCCAAATGCCATCGAATGTCTCTGCCAACACGCCGCCTCACGGCTTTGAAACCAATCTTCCGGTGCGCGATCCTTATCCTTACAACATGCAAAATGTTAAAAAAAAGTGCTTCAAAAAAGGGCTCGGTGGGTTCCGAACCCGAGACCGCCCTTCAACAAATGATCAACTTAAGCCACGCGCGCTACGTGCCTCTTCGGGAATCAAAGGTAAGGACGTTAATGATAAACGATCGCGCAACATTCAAAAAATAAAAAATAAAAATAAAAATCACTTTGTCCCACATGCATCAGGACGGGGACGGCATAGACGTTTATATACGCGAGCAATCATGTATTAACTCGATTGCCTTCGGGAAATCAAAACTGCACCTTTTTCCCAATGAAACTCTGCCACACCACAACCAACCGCTGCCACGTGTCCACGTGTTCATCAGTTTGTCCTCGCCGTGCCACGTGTTCGTTAGTGCCACATCACTGCCAGCTCACTTTTGCCAGCTCAGCTCCTCGAGCTGTGTGCCTTCCACGTCGGCCCTTCACGTCACTGCCACCTCAGCTCCAACTGGCCGCCACCTTAGCCCTGCGTCAGCTCTAGCTTCGAGATCTGTGCCTTTGAGTCAGTGCTCCACGTGCGTCAGTCTGCGTCAGTCAAGATCTTCTCGTGCTCTGCTGCCTACTTTAGATTTCCTCGAAACCCGTGCTCACTATGCCTCCTTCTGTGCCTTGTTGGGCGCTCTGCGTGCTCTCCTCGATCCACGTAGTCGGCTTCCCTCGTTCGCCTCGACCGCCTCGATCCTCATGTACCGGCCCGACGTACCCTGGCGCTCTGATACCAGTGACCGAATCTGGGCAGAGTTAACTTTAATAAAGAGACAAAAAATAATTTAATTAAAACAAAATAGCCTCCTTTATTAAAATTTATGCAGCGACCTTCGATTACATATTATGCAATATAACATAGGTATTTATAAGCTATGGAGGTTAGAGAAGGGTGGAGGAAGAAGGGACGTGGAGGGATAAGGGAAGGGAGGAATAAGGAGGACGTGGAGCGGGAGAAAAGGAGAAATAAGGGGAATGAGGAGCGGAGGGATAAGGAGGAAAAGGTGCTAGGAATATAGGAGGAATAAGGAGGCGAAGAAATAGGGAAGCAAGGAGAGAATGGCAGAGAGGAAAATAAAAATCATGCCGACAAACACCTTGCCGACAAATACATGAAGTGTTCACACTGTGGCTAAATAAACAGATATTGCTAAGCCACTTTAGTCTATATCCCTCTTCACACTTGCAACATTGACCTCTCGAAGAAGAGCCAAAGCTCAAACCAGTAGGAAAGTTGCATTGTTCCCTTGAGATTTTTTTTGGATTTGAAATTTTAACATTTATTAGTTGAATTACAACTTAAGTGGATGAGATAAATTATACCACAGTTTGAACCTTGGAGTTCATGAAGCAGAGCCAAATCCTGAACCATTACTTTGTCCCCCGTATTTTTTTTTTGGATTTGGACTTTTAACAAATTAAAGCTTAAGTGGACAACATTAGTCATATTTTGTGAAAATGACTTGTTAAAATTTTGATGGACATAAAAATATTAGATATATGATTGATGAAAAATTAATCTCAAGTAAATTATTCAAGTCTCATTATAACCAAACTCTCTAATTACTTAATGAACAATAATATTAATAAATATATAGATATATTTATTACTTAAGGTTTGTCATTCTAAATGCAACCAAAAACCACCAATTCAAGCAAATCTATATTTAATGCATAGGAGAATCGATAACACCATTAGATGTTGCTAGAGTCAACGGGACCCCGACCCTTAACGACATTAAACTAGAATAGTTAATCAAAAAACATTCGAATCCTACCATCCAACCTATCCCCTTTTGGGTACATCATGGTTTGAACCTTGGACCTCCCCAAAGAGAGGCTAAAGCCCTAACCATTGTGTTGTCCTTGTCAGATTAAAAAACTGAGTTTACACAGGCTGAGTTTACATAGGCTTTTATGAGGGGTCCCGATCCCTTCATACCAAGGTTTGAACTTGAATCTCCTAGATGAAAACCCAAGAACTTACCACTATGATATCCTTTTAACATGTTATCAAAGATGGATACTTTGAAACCCTCGATTAACATAATTTAATTTTATATTAAAATATAAAAGGGTGAAGGCAGAATAGTCGTTCATGAGTCTATCCTTATTAAATATGTTATTTACTATATATATATATATATATATATATATATATATATATATATATATTTACTATATATATATATATATTTATCCAACCATCTGCTTGTTGTGGTGCAGTGGTAAATACCATGGGTAATGGTAGAGGCCGACCCAGGTTCCATTCCCCTTGTCTCCATCCTACAGATATATGGTATAGTTAGGAATGTCCTATGTGCTTTGGTAGAGGTCGACAAGGCTCCATTCCTCTTATGCCCAACCTGTTGAAAGTGGCACCTCGAAAGGGGTGTTTTCCACTATAAATTAGTTTTACCCAGGTGTTGTAGGTGAGTTAGAGAGGAGAGGGCAATCCTCCAAGGGAGGTCCCAGGTTCAAATCTTCACCCTACCAAAAAGCTGAATTGGGTATCCAAAATCCAATTGATAATGTTGGTGCGGGTAGGGTCGGGTGCGACCCACGGGTGACTTTGATGGTGTAGAACCCCCTGTTCGTGGTCTCTCAGACCAAGGCGGCCTCGCAAGGGGTTTTTCGCTAATATATATATATATATATTTATTTATTTATTTATCCAACCAAATTTCAGTTACCAACATGTTATATATAACTCAACCCATGTTAGATTTGAACCTGAAATTTCCTATGTGGAGTTTCAGTCGTATTATTAGACCTACTCAAACTATACTATTAGGCCCACTAAGTTGTACATAAATATATAGCTTAGCAAGGTTTGAAAATAAATCTCCTTAAAAATTAAAAAATATAACTATTTACACTTTAATACAATTTAATGTTAAAAATATTTTAACATGATATGTGAAATTGGGTAATGGAAATACTTCAAAAGAATTTTAATGTTGGGCTAGTTTAGTTTCTTTCCTTACTTTCTTTAGTAGGAAGAATTCAAATTGTTAATAAAATTATGGTAGCCTCTCATGTTTATTACTCTTATCTTTAGCAGAAAGAATTCAAGTTGTTAATAAAATTATGGTAGCCTCTCATGTTTATTACTCCTCTTGTTGGATGGCCTCTAAGGAAGCCTATAACAACTTAAGTCGGAGTATTCAAAAAAAATTATGGATTTAATGGGATGGGGAGTGGGAATTAAGCCATCCCATGGAATCTTTGTACTCATCAAAAGGCTTTAGGAGATCTAGGTCTCATTGATCCTTTTACCCAGAGCAAAAGCTTTGTTGTTAAATGGGTCGCTAGAGCCATCATCGATGATGAAAATTGGAAACACTTTTTTTGCCATAGAGTCTCTCAAGCTACTCACAAAGGTAAGTGGAAAGATACCCCTTAGGAGGATAAGGTTCTTAATGTGTCTTACTTTACGGTTAAGGGATTTATTCCTCTTACCCGCAATTGGAAAGCTTGGCAATTTGTTTCTCATTTATTGGCTTGGAAAGTCGTATTCCTTGAGACATGGTCTGAGCATTAGTCTAAAGAGTCTTTGGTGGAATAAACTTATCCTCTATAATGATAAAATTTTAGCTTTGAGTAGTACTTTTCATGATCTCATTTTTTTTGAAGAAATGTATTAATCATATTAGGGATATTTGGGATCCGGGCAGTTGCTCATTTCTTACATGGAACCAAATATGCTATCATTTCTCCCTTTACTCTTGGTTTAAAGAGGCTTATAACTTAGTTGTGGCTTCCATCCCCTATTAGGTCATTTTAAAATTGGGGACAAACACCCACTCTATATGGACTGAATAGAGATGGCTTAATGATCATAAAATCTCGTCTATTAGACCTAGTTGGATTTACAACCATCTTTTGTGTCCTTCTCTATACTCTAAGCTCAATCCCAAGTGGTAAGTCAATTTCTCCAAGGACCATTGGCAATCTCTTGCTGCTCAAATTTAGAAAGTCCCTGTTGAATCCAAAACTCTACTTCTTAGATGGCAGATTCTACATAAAAAAATTAACTGCTAATAGTCTGGCTCTGATCTTACCTATTTTCCCTCAATGCAAGTTTTGTAATGCTTTAGAAACTATTGTTCACTTGTTTTGGTTTTATGACATGGCTAAGCAATTTTGAGATAACTTCTACATTTTTTATTCCCCTCTTCCTCTAGATCTTGGAAGCTTTCTCTCCTTAGTTTTTCTCAACTAGATCATTTCCCTAGGCTTTGGGATGTTTGTAGACTTATTCTTCTCTAGATATTGGAAGCTTTATTTGCTTGGTTTTTCTTAGCTAGATCATTGCCTTAGGCTTTGGGATGTTTGTAGACTTATTCTTCTTAAGCAAACTTGGAAGTTTAGATGCAAAAATATTTTACCAGTTCCACTCTTCCTTGGGATATTGCTTTAGCTGAATTGACCTTAGCTCTTCTGTTACATGTGGGTTGTATTCATTCCCATGCCTTTGGAGCTCCCAACACTCGAGGATATCCTACCAACAGACTTCATCAATAGTTTCACATGATTCAGAATCTTCAAAAGGTCCAACAAGATACTAATAAGAAGACAATTAATAATGATTACCAAGCGCAATATTTACTTACTTCTATTTCTTCTTTAAAGACTTGAGAAGATATTACTTTAGGCATGCCTGAAATTCATTAGTTAAGGGAGACGAGCTCTCCCTTGAATGAATGATGATATTAGGAGTATTGCAACAAAATTTAGCTAGTCTTTTTTTGCTATTAACTTTTATTCTTTTTTATTATACTATAGGAATTGGTAATTCGTTACAATTTTCTACGCCTTTTCGTGGGTTCGAATCTCGCTTTTTGTTGCCACTATAACCTCTAGTTGCATCAGGTAAACATTTTACATAACCAACTATGCTGACGCGACACACCCACCGGTACTACAGAACCCGAGGGATTGAAACCCTAGTCTTCGCGCTCCTACAGAAACGTTTTAACCGTTGAACCAAACCCTTAAACCCTACTAGCTTTTATTCTTATGTATATTCAGTCATGGATAATTTGCTCTTTATCCACTTTTTTTTTTGGTTGGTGGTCAATATTAACACCAAAACATTGTAATGTTTTGGTTAACGATATAATATAATCTAGCTTTTTTCAAAAAAAAAATTAACTATAAAATTAATAGAATAATATTTAAAAATGTTAAACCTCACAATGATTATATATATATATATATATATATATATATATATATATATATATATATATATATATATTTGTTTGTTTGTTTATTTATTTATTTGATACATAAGGGAATTGGTTACATCCACAATCTTTTTTTACTATCAAATAGGGTTCAAATTTTGGGGCTACCCCTGTAACCCCTATTCCACTTCGTTCTGGTTTAACCCGGCGTGAAGAAGATCACCGGTGCCTGAGATTGATATTATCGTCGGATCGACATGCACTTAACGGATTTAGGTCAGACTACTACTTGCAAACAAATATGCTCTTAAGGTTTGAACTATGATCTCTTATGATCTCTTCTTAATAAACACCAAAACTTACCAATCTACTTAACCTATAAAAAATCTATGTCTTAAAATATTGTATATATAAAAGTGCTTGCAACCACAGAATTTCCAATATTGTCTTGCACATTTCTTTTATGCATATAACTATCTTGATGTACAAGTTTCTTACATTCATACAATCTTTAACGTGATTTTTTTAGCCGAATTTTACTTGTATTGTTTTTCTTTAGTGGGGTCGGGGTCAGGGCAAAGACGGCCATGTTATATACACGTAAAAGCGTAAGCTTACGAAGGATATATCTTTTACGCACAGAATTGTTTAATGTACAAGTTTCTTGCATGTATAAAACTTTTAACATAATTTTTTTAAGATTTCAAATTACAAGAGACTTGATAAATGAGATTTAAATCTTTAGTCTCTCAATAACAACCACCTTAGTTATCTAACAAACCACGTATATATTTATATATAATTTAAAAACCACGTATAAACTTAAAATAACACTATAAAATACCTTCAAAGGTTAAACAAAACATAAATACAATCGTGAATTATTATCTTTGAAAGGGAATCTTATTATTAAGAGATTGAAAAGATTAAAAATGAAAAAAAAAAAATATAGAAGTTAATTTTAACAAAAAAAGGTTTATAGCTATATCCGCAATATATTAGATATTAGTATTTATTTATTATATTATTGTTGATTCACCTTATTTTGTTTTTTTAAGTTATTGAACAATGTTAACATTAAAATATTGTAATGTTCCCGTTAATGATATAATATAATCTAACACACTCACCCCTTGTGGTCATATATATAATATTAATAAAATAAAATTAAAATATATATTTAATAATATAGTTTTTTCGAATTTACAATGTCTTTTGAAGTAGTAATTTCTTTTGTAGAATAATTGAGAGATGGCGATCGAGGAGGGACCGCGTACGAAGGCTGCAGCAGAATCCGGTAAGAAGACGATGGACACTGCAACACTCGAAGGAGAAGCACTGGTGGCAGATGAGAACCAGGACCCCAACACAGGGAAACCTAGCGAAGAGCACCGAGCCTCCCCGAACGAGCCAACGAGATTCACAGCATCCTGAGCGCAAGTAAGGGGTTAGCCACCAACGCGAGCAGAGATCGATCGCCCAACAAGGGAGGAAGCGGACAACCCTTTGCGTAGTCCTCCCGAATCAGTTGGGCCAACATCTACATGGAACAACTAGATGACCTCAGCCCACCATCCGGGCCACTCCCAAAATCTTGACCTTCGGAGCAAAAATCGGACCCCGACCAGGCAGAGCAGCCTGGTCAAGAGGAGAATGGTTCGGATGCGGGAGACGGGTGGAAGAGACCATCCCGATCCTACATGGAGGTAGTAAACCCTAACCCTAGTCTGATGACTAGGCCCAAAGTGGAGCTGCTTCCCGCCAATGGCAACCTCGAGATCCCTTGCGATGTCATGTCCAACGTGCTTAACCGAAACTCAAACACATTGGTCGAGAAGTTCCTCGGGTCCTCACCCGACATGGAATCCATCCGCAAGTGGGCCAACATCTCTTGGTGCTCGAAGGGATCCTTGGAGTTGATTGCCCTCACGAGGGGTTTTTTCTTATCTGGTTGAGCGACCCTGCAGATTCCCAGTGAATCCTCTCTGGAGGACCTTGGTTCTATGGTCGTAGAGGCCTTTTCCTCCGCAAATGGGGAGTTGATTTCCACCCAACAACCCAGAGCATTAACTCTGCTCCAATATGGGTCCGCCTCCCAGGTCTTCCCGTTCAATTCTGGCATGAGGACATCCTTCATGGAATAGCAAGGAGCATTGGAGAGTTCATTTCCTTCGACCCTCCAACTCGCGCTGGGACTCGAATGACTCAAGCTCGCATGTGCGTGAATGCCATCCTAGACGTTGAACTGCCGACATCAATCAATCTCATCTCCAAGGTCTGTAGCTTTACCCAATCCATTGAATATGAGAATAAACCTATGTTTTGCAATCTATGTTCCAACCAGGGCCACCTGCCCTCCTAGTGCCCTTCCCAGGCCCCTGTTGCCCCTCCCCGAAGGAATCATCGAGCTCCCAAAACCCCTCTCCCCCAAGGCTTCGACTCTACCCCAAACCCTCCTGACCCCCGATGTAGGCCCCTAGTAGCGAGGAGGCCCCCTTGGTCCCCCCTTCTTCGGACCCCTCTCCCTCCCATAGCCCAACCATCCCTGTCTCCAACCACTTCTCCCTGTTGTCCTCTGATGACCTCCCTATTGACTCTTCTGAGCCAGCCTTCAAATGCCCTTTGTGCCCCTCCCCCCAGCTCCCCTCCCTCCCATTCTCGGGCCTCGGCTTCCCCTGCCTCCCCTCCCCCATCCCCGAGCTCCCGCCCCCCAGCCCTCTGCCTTCCCGCCCCTTGAAGAAAGCCTCGATGGATGTGGGATCAGTTAAGAAGAGGGGTCGCCCCTCCATTCAGGACATCAGAAATAGGGAAGCTCTCGATGACATCGCAAATGGCACCCAACTCACTCTCAAAGAGTCCTCCCGACTCTCAAAAAATCAAGACCAAAATAGAACCAATCTTCCCCCCAGTAGGGAGAGGGAAGCGCATCTCGACCAGACTTTCCAAATGAAGATCCTCTCATGGAATGTGAGAGGCCTCAATGGGTGAAACAAGCAGCGCTTGGTCAAGTCCATGAGGAAGGAACACCGACCCACAATTCTTCTTCTCCAAGAAATGAAACTCGACTCCCACAATGTTTCGTCTATATCTAACTACATATGGAGGGACTCTGCCTCCTATTTTAGTTCAGCAAATGGGGCCTCAGGAGGCCTTCTGTGTCTATGGGACCCAACCAAGATTGAAGGCACAATATTATCAATGGCAGAAAGTTACATTAATATCCTGTTCTACAACAAAGTAGATGGGTTCCATTGGGTCCTGTCAAACGTGTATGCCCCAAATTCTTCCTCCCGGAGATCCTCTTTATGGAATTCCCTCAGCCAACTATGAGATGTGTTTTCTATAGAGGCTTGGATGTTGGCTAGGGACTTCAATTCTCCTCTATTCCCCTTCGACAAGAAAGGTGGAACCCCTATTACTGAAATATTCTACGAGCAGTTTTCCAGTTTTGTAGACAACAATGAATTGATGGATGTGAACCTTCGAGGATCGAGATTCACCTGGACCAATCACAGAAAGGGTGATTAGCTGATCCAAATGCGTCTGGACCGTGTCCTCATTTTGGTCAATGCCATTCCCCTGTTCGGTGATGCAATCATGAGCTCTCTCCCAAGGATTGGATCTGATCACAATCCCCTCCTCCTCGAGAGGCATCCGCATGCCTCATCCTTCAAATCTCCTTTCATATTTGAAGCAATGTGGCTCCATGACCCAAACTTAAGATCTCTCATTGCTCAGTGGTGGGCCAAGCCTTTCCACGGGCCCAAAATTTCCCAAATCAGTAGCAAACTTTGGCACCTAAAATTCAATCTCAAAAGGTGGAATAAGGAAGTGTTTGGGAACATATTCCAGAAGAAACAAAAGATCCAATCTCAGCTCAAGGACATTGAGCTCACTATGCAGGACAGCGACCCGGGACCCACCCTCCAAGACACTGAGAGAGTCCTCCTCATTGATTATCACAACACTCTGAGGAATGAGGAGGTCTTTTGGAAGCAGAAATCCCGAGTAACTTGGCTCAAAGAAGGTGACCTGAATACCAAGTTCTTTCATGCCACAATGGTGAGACACCGAGGCAGCAACCGGATCAGGGAGCTAGTTCAGCAGGATGGCCAGATTATTTTTGACATCCAAGGAATCAGAGCTATGGTGGTTTCTTTCTTCGAAGAGCTTCTAGGGCCCTCTCCCAGATGCGACCACCATACTTTCGAGAGCCTCCTGCAACATATCCCAAGGTTAGTCACTGAGGACCAAAATCGCATGCTTTGTGCTTCTCTTTCTATCGAGGAAATTAGGTCTGCTATCTTTTCCATGCAAGGAGGGAAAGCCCCGAGGCCGGACGGGTTCCCCCCATATTTTTTTAGCACTTTTAGGATATTCTTGGGTCGAATGTGGTCTCGACAATCCAACAGATGCAGGCAGATAAGGTTATCCCCGGAGACATCAATTCCACCTTCCTTGCCCTTATCCCCAAAGTTAACCAGGCCCGCACCCTCTCAAATTTCTGCCCCATCAGCCTGTGCAATGTCTTGTACAAAATCCTCACCAAAGCCCTGGCCACTAGGCTCAAGCTCATCCTCCCCTCCATCATTTCCCCTAACCAAGGGAGTTCCATCCACGGAAGGCAAATCACTGATAGTATCATTGTCATCCATGAACTCATCCACTCCATCTCCTCGAGCGGTCAAGCAGGCCTTCTCCTCAAGCTCGACATGAACAAGGCCTTCGATAGGATCTCCTAGGATTTCCTCTTGGCGGTCCTCCACAGGTTCGGTTTCCACCCCGAGTGGGTCGAGTTGATCAAAGGGTGCATTACCTCGACGAACTTTTCTATCTTGGTCAATGGTTCCCCTACGGGCTACTTCAAGAATTTCAAAGGCCTCAGGCAAGGAGACCCCATCTCCCCCTTCCTTTTCATCATTGTTGTTGAAGCTTTGGGCAGAACCATTTCCCATGCCTACCTTGAAGGGTCCATCTCTAGCATCAAACCGACATCGTCTCTCCAGGCCGTGTCCCACCAACAGTTTGTCGATGACACTATCCTGGCTACCCGGGCCTCGGTCCCCCAAGCCCAGCGCATCAAGTCCATCCTCCTCTCCTTTGAGGAGGCGACAGGCCAGAAGGTGAACTTTGACAAAAGTAAGCTCTATTTCTTCAACACCCTGGCGAGACGTCAAGCCCGCATTGCTGCTACTCTTGGTTGCTCCATCGATGCCCTCCCAACAACGTATCTGGGATTCCCCCTCTTCGGTGGTCAGTCCAAAAAAGCCCTTTGGGACCCCATCATTGAGCGCATTCAGAGAAAGTTGGTAAGCTAGAAAGGTAGCCTACTCAGCCAAGCTGGGAAGGCCACCCTTGTCAAAGCCACCCTCCAGAGCATTCCAGTCTTCTTCATGTCAGTCTTCCAGATTCCTACTGAAGTCTGCAACCACGTTGAACAACTCCAAAGAAACTTCCTGTGGTCTAGCTCAGAGGATAAAAGAAGGATTCATCTGGTAGCATGGAACCAGGTATGTGTAGGAAAGGATCATGGGGGCATTGGGTTGCGCAAGGTCCACAATATGAATCTGGCGCTCATCGCCAAACAAGGATGGTGGGTCCTTACCAATGAAGACTCTCTGTGGGCATCCATCATCAAAGCAAAGTACCTTTGGGCCAACCCAAATTTCTTAGATGATCCTAACCCAATCAAAGGATCGACGGTATGGAACTCCATATCCAAAGCCAGACAGATTATTCGAAAGGGCATCAGATGGAAACTCGACAATGGAGCAAAAATCAATTTTTGGAGCGACCCCTGGCTAGGGACTGGCCCTCTTCAGGATAGAGAAGATTTGGTGTGCCTCCGGCCAGTGATGGACACCCTCTTTGGACCCAAATTTAGTGACTTTCTCCTCCCAGGGTCTTCTTCCTAGAAGCCCTTCTCGACCGATGGCCTCTCAGCTAATCAACTTCTTGCCTCCATCGCCCTATCTGATCTCCTTCGCCTCTGTGTCATTCCCTCATCCCCTATAGAGGATTCCATCCTTTGGGCTCCTTCCCCGTCCGACTCCTTTATCGTAAAGTCAGCCTATGCCCTGTCCGAGGACCTCGAGCCCCCCTTGGTTCCCGTCCAAACTCATCTGGAGGCCTCACCTCACCCCCAAGGTAAATTTTTTCCTATGGTTGTCCGTCCAGGATAAGATCCTAACCATTCCCAACCTCCACCGTCGTGGCCTGTCCCTTCCCAACCGGTGCTACCTATGTTGTGTGGATTTCGAGTCTACCCAACATATCTTCTCTTCGTGTCCCTTCGCCCATTCCATCCTCTCCTCCCTCTTTTCCTCGGTTGGCATTTCCTGGGTCCCACCCCTTTGGATCAGTGACCTCTGCGTGTAGTGGTCGAACCCGTTCAGAGGGCACCGACTCAAAACCTTTTGGTCCTTTTGCCTCCCGCACTTCCTATGGGAGATCTGGAGAGAACGCAACGCCCGGGCCTTCAGAGATTCATCCCACAAGGAAAGCCACGTCCTAGCCAGGATCTTTGTTGTGATTATAGAGAATGTGTCTGTCACCCCCTTGAAGGTAGGCATGGAGCCTCTCTCTGAAGAGATTCTAGCCTCTTCCCTTGGCATCCCGCATGGCATCCATATCCGGACCCCCCAAGGCTGACCGCTCCCATGTCAAGTGGATTCCCCCACCTCCAGGCTTCCTCAAGCTCAACTTTGATGGTGCAGCGAAAGGCAATCCTGGAGCTGCTGGCATCGGGGGAGTTGTTCGAGATCACAAAGGCAGAATCATCTTGGCCTATGTGGAGAATTTGGGGTTCAATTCCAGCCACTTTGTTGAAGCTCGGGCCCTCTACCAAGGCATCGTCCTGAGCCGCAAGCTTCAGGTCCCCAGTATTGTGGTTGAAGGTGACTCCAAGAATATTATCGCTAGCTTGTCCCCTGGCTCCCTCTCTCTATCATGGAACACCTCCACCATGATCGATGAAGCCAAGCAGTTGCTCCGATCCTTCTTCGACGCTAAGGCAACCCATACTCTCAGAGAAGGCAATCGCGTGGCTGACCAGCTAGCCAACATCGACATCTCAGAGTCAGGTCTTCGGGTGTGGACTGACTCCTTCCCCCAAGCGATCATCGATGCAAATGCCACTGACCTCGCCAATCAGTGAGGCGAGGTGGTCCAACATGGAAAATCATAATTTTCATGCCGGTACCCACCTTCGAAGAGCGATTCGTCAACCGAGCTCCAACGTGGCGTGCTCACGCAATGGCACATCGAGACTGGCTCCAATTTTTTCCTCACGTGCAACTCCCTTCTGGTCGAAGCCTCACCATGTGATTCTTCCCATTTGGTGCACGAGCAGGATTTTTTGCCACCACGACCACTTGTCCCGTTGGAAGTGGAGGCCCATCCATGGAATTAGGCTCCCTTGGAACTAGAACCATTGCCACGCTAGAAGATGTCACCTTGGTATCAGTTCCAACCTCGTCTTTAGTGGCTTTATGGTCGTGTGGACATGGGGAGTGTTGGCCCCCGATACCCAAGCCCTCGATTGGGCCACCACAGCAGTTCCCATGCCCTCGAGGTGCTATGTGAGCTACCTCTTTTTTAGCCAATGTATGCTGACTCCCCGCTCCCCATCCAACACCGTTTTGGCAAGATGTGTTGTCAGCACAAGTATGGAGGTGGATTTTTGGCCTTTCTACCTCGTGGCAACCGCCCACGTCACCGTTGTTACTCCTATCCGCCATGCTCACTGTGCCACCAAGGAAGGTGATCCCCGTCATCATGACCCGTGCTCGCCTGCCCCTTCAGTCAGCTGTGGTGTCATCTCCTTGAGTCTCCACCTGGCCCTCCCCATTGTTTGGTGTGCCCTTCCACCTGTGCCACCGACTTTTCGTTCGATTCAGGAGATTTTTTGCACGAGGCGCATTGGGTGGGGGAACTTGCTCGTGCATCGACCATTATTTATTCCCACCACCTTTCTTCATCACCAAGTTCACCACCCTCGTGCCTTCTATCTGGTTTTCTGTCCCTTGCATTTTTTGAGTGTTGCCATCATGGCCGAGATCGAGCCCGCTTCTCTCCAATTAACTCCCCTGGTAGAGGACATTTTCAGGGACCATGGCCTCCTGCATTTTTTGCAGTAGTTCCAGGGGGTCGAGCTAGATTTGTCCATGGACTTTATCCGTTCATGGAATGGGGGGCATGTGGTCGTTCGAGGAATGGGGTTCACTATTACGATAGATCTTCTAGCGACGGTTATTGGTCTCCCAAATGAAGGTGAAATTATCAATCGGGAGAAGCACTCCCTTCAGGGTGAACTGGCGCTATTCAGGGATAAAGGAGAATCCTTGGGGAAAGAAAAGGGTGGGATTTTTAGGGAGACGCTCCCAAAATCGTGGGACACGGTGATGATAACGGTCCTCCAATACTTCACCCTCGATAATCCCTCGACCATCCTACAGAGCTTCCACCTCGTATTTTTAAATCACCTCAGGGGGAAAGAAAACCATCAATATCCCTGAATATATGTTTAGGTCGGTGGAGCGATCGGTTCTCAGCGTTAAGAGGGGGGCCTCTTCCTCCCCCCTTCATCAGGGTCTGCACAGGGTGTTGTTCAGGTTCGTGGTGGCAGAGCAGAATCGAGGAGTAGCACCGCCGGTTGGGCTTCCCCCCATTGGAGTTTTGGTTGGGCCTCCCCTGGTCGGAGGGCCGGCTGGGCCTGCCCTCCTTGTTGAAGGGCCGACCAATCCTGGAGATGATGCCGGGGCAGATGCTTTACTCCCGCCCATCGGCACCCCGAGTGGAGCTGCCACATTAGATGACACCCCGGCTTCCTAGAAGACCACAGTCCATCGTTACCCTGTTCGCGCTAAGGGAGGAAGTAGCAAAAGGAAGGCTCCATTGGTCATTGATGATGCGTCGGATGACTCTCTGTCATTCCAGATGAAAAAAGAGAAGCCGATGAGGTTCCTGGCCCAAAGCGAAGGGACATTGACGCAGGCTCCCCTCTTGGCCTCGCGCGTGATGCACTTCCCAAGCCTCACTGACCGTGGGCACATCCAAGAGATTCAGGACCTCCTCCAAGCTTTAGGATGGGCGGCCAGAACCATTTCGTCCCTGTTGACGCAGGCGGATGCTCTCCTAGAGGAGTACAAGAACCAGTTCGAGATCATCCAGGAGTTCAAGAGCCTGGTCGGAGAGTATCCTGCGGATAACGACGGTGGGCCTAACGCGTGAGCTGGTATGGAGGAGAGCCTCCTATGTCGGTCCGACTTCAGGGTTTGGATGGCACTTTTTGGTCTGTAGTTGCCCCTGCGAGGGTGTTTTGTTTCAATGTTTCTTGATCTGCCCCTGCGTGGGCGCTTGTATGTAGTTGGGTTTGCCCTGTACGGGCTTGTGTTTGTCTGTACATAGTTTTTGTTGCCCCGATATGGGTTGTTGTGGTTTCTGTTTAGCGGTTGTAGCTTCTCCTTTTTCCCGGTAGGGTCATCTCCCGGGGTCTGTCAGCCTCCAGGGATCTTTTGGGCTTTGGCTAGAAATGTAAAAGGTTACGGGACCCTTTCAAAACCCTTTTTCACCAATAAAAAAATATATATATAATCTAAACTTAAAATATATATATATATATATATATATATATATATTTTAGGTTGCATGTGGAACAATGGTCAAGCAAGCCATGATCTTTGTAGGATCATGGAGACTTTCTCTCCTTTTCAATATATTCTTAACCATTCCTTTACACCATGTGACAACACAGCTAAAAATAAAGGAAAAGAATAAAATAAAAAATAATAATTGTTTAGAAAGTTCAACTTTGAACATATGGAAACATTAAAAAACACTCATACGTGAGATAGTAAGGTGCCTTAAAAGAAGATAAGGGTTCATTTTATATTAACAAAAAGTAATAAAAGTTAAAATAAATCTAAAAGAAAAAGAGGTAATATTATTTTAAATAGATGGTTTTTATTGGAATATTTTAATATTATATTGTTGATGTTTTATTTTAATTATTTTTATTTTTTATTATCTTTACGTCAAGATCATGCATGCATTTTATTTGGAAGTTTATTTAATTTATAAATCAAGTTGAAAGAAAACTTTTATGTTTATGGCTAGCAATCAAGCCTTATCTTAATCATATAATATGTAGGGCATCATAGATATTGTTTTACAGTTTGTACTTAGTCCTTTCAGTACATAAAGTTGAATTACTATTTTAAGGTAACTGTCCAGTGGTTACAACTTCATGTTGGAAATTGAAGTTATATAAAAACAATATAATGTAAATGTTACCATAATATATATATTTTAACAAGAAGGTTCTTAATTAAAAAACTTTTAGATATTTTATATATATATATATATATATATATATATATATTTTAAATATTATATTTGACTCTTAACATTGTTTTTTTATATTATTTTTTGAGATGGATTTTATAGAATGACATTTTTCAAAGTAGACTAGTTTAATATGGTAAGTAGGGCATGGGACATTGAATATCCAAAAAGTCTTGAAAATGTATATGTTTTTTTCTGAAAAACTATTTATAATATGATAGTATGGCACTTGAATAAATTGTAGTCAAATTGATAACTATCAAGCTTTAAATATATCAAAATACCTTTGGAGTTTTGATATCCCATATGGGTAGAACATCAATTTCTAAAATAGCATTCTTTGAGAAGTTTGATATGCTTGTATTGAGTGAACTTAACACACCATTTATTAGGTTTCATTCAGTTCATTTGGCTAATTTTTAAGTATCTAAAGTCTATTATCCACATGAATACATCTAATAGGTATTTCTTCTGTTTGAAGGAATGATAATAAATTACTCTAAGCATAATAAATGATAAATTATGACATCTTAATTCATAATCAATGTTGACACTCAAGTAGCTAGTAGAATGAACCCTAACCTTAATAAACTTAGTGGTGATGCCTTTGAATTGAGAGTGAGGAGAAATAATATGGGGCTCACATCTAGAACCCTGATCATTGTTTGAATATTGGTTCAAAGACTTGATCTCCTTCTATGTTCTTATATTAAACTAGTATACTTGAAGAACTCTCATTATGTAAAGGTATTGAATATCCAAGAAGTCTTGAAAAGGTATATGTTTTCTACTTTTTTTCTTCCTCAAGTTTGAGAAAACTATGTATAGTATGATAGTATGGTACTTGAATAAATTGTAGTCAAATTGACAATCATCAAAATTTAAATATATTAAAGTACCTTTGGAGTCTTGATATCCCATATGGTTAGAACTTCATTTTTTGTGTTAGGAACCTACTATTAAAAATAAACTCACTCACACAAATACTATAAATAAAATAGAGATTCATGAAATAACAGAATATCACAATGCAAAAAGTAAATGCAGAATTAAACAATCTCACAACAACACAGAATCGTAGGCCTCTTCGAGGGGGCAACCTCCTTCAATACTTTCATTAATTTGTAAAAAGATACATTCGTTCATGGATCCATGTCTTTTAAAGATACACTTCATGCAACCCTAACCCTAAGCTCAAGAGTTGGCTTACATGCAAAATGCCACTCGAGCTAGAATCTTCTACCAAATAGCGGTTACATTCTTGATAACGGTTACATGAAATGGCCCCACTTGTCTAGGCACCTTACTTGCCACATACCACTACAAAATATTACAAAATAACATTATAAAGGGATCCCCACGTTGGAAGTGGGTCATTACAATAATCAATTGAGAATTACAAAATGGTGTTAGGATGGGGTCCTAACATGCCCTTCCCCTTCAAAAAAGCTTTGTCCTCAAAGTTGTAGATGAGGAAACTAGTGTTGTAGCTGTTGGAGGGATTCCCACATAGCATATTTTGGTTGTAATCCTCACCACTAAACAAGAACCTTAGTGATGACATGGTTGCAAAGAGTATGCATCCTATGGTCCAAAATCTGGTCTGGCTCGAGCAAGATAGAACCCTCTTCATCCAATTCAGGTAAAGCAGATTGAACCTATACTTGATTGCCCAATACCTTCTTGAGAGAGGATACATGAAAGATAGGATGAATCTTGGATGTAGATGGTAGGGCCAATTTGTAGGTAGTGGCACCAATCCTCTATAAGACCTGGTAGGGACCATAATATTTGGTAGTGAGCTTTTGGCACCTATGCAGCTAGAGGGATGATTATTTATACGATTGCAAGTGGAGGAAGACCATATCATCGACTTCAAAACTATGCTCTGTATGGTGTTGATCAACTTGTTGGTGCATCTAATTTTGGGCCAATTCCAAATTCAGCTTTAGTTGATGGAGGACTTTGACATGTTGGTGGAGTGTAGTGTCAACAACATGGACTTTGGAGCTACCTGGAATATAGGATGAGGGTGTTGATGGAGGTCAACCATAAACTACTTCAAAAGGGGTGACCTTGGTCGTAGTGTGATAAGAAGTGTTATACCACCACTCGACCAAGGGAAGCCACTTCACCCACTATGTAGGATGATCAGAGGTAAAACAATGAAGATAGGTCTCCAAACATTTATTGATAATCTCTGTTTGACCATCCATTTATGGATGATAAGATGAACTCATTTTGAGTTGAGTTCCCTACAACTTGAACAATTCTTGCCAAAAATTACTAGTGAAGGTAGGGTCACGATCGGACACAATGGAGGTGGGCATGCCATGAAGATGAAAGATAGAATCGAGGAAAACTTGGGTGACTATGGAGGTCGTGTAAGGATGGGAGAGGGGATAAAAATGAGCATACTTCGTGAGATGATCCATTACCATAAAAATAATTGATTTGCCTCCTAATTTAGGTAAACCTTCAATAAAGTCCATGGAAATATCTGTCTAGGCCTATTTTGGAATAGGCAAGGGTTGAAGAGTTCCTAGGGAAGGCATTGTTTCTCCTTTCATCCATTGACAAATGTCACACTCGACCACAAAATTTTGAATGTCCTTCTTCATACCCTTCCAGAAAAATGTCTGCTTAATCCTTTCATATGTCTTGAGGAACCTTGAATGGCCTACAATGGGTGAAGCATGCATTTCCATCATAATGAGTTCTCGAATTGGAGACGTGTGAGGGACAATAAGGCGTTGGAGATAGCACAAATCTTGTCCATCCCAAGTGTACCTTGGACATGATGTAGGCTCTGTTTGAAGTGAGGCAACCAAAGTTTGCAATTTTGAATCCTTAAGCACCTCATCTCGAAGAGGATTTATCCATTGTGGTATGGGTGTAGAAATGGCACATAGCATACTTTGAGCCTCAAATTGGTGAGAGAGAGCATCCACCACAATGTTCTCTTTGCCCTTTTTATAGGTAATATCATAATCATAGCCCATGAGCTTAGAGACCCACTTTTGTTGTTTGGGGGTAGCAACCTATTGCTCTAGGAAGTATTTAAGACTTTGGTGATCTATTTTAATGGAGAAATGTCACCCAATGAGATAAGGTCACTAGTGAGTAACCACATGCAAAATTGCAAGCATCTCCTTAGCATAAGTTGATTTGCCTAGATTTTTGCTTGAAAGCACTTTACTAGTGAAGGCCATAGGATGCCCTTCCTACATCAACATAACTCCAATGCCATTGTCGGAAGCATCACTTTCAATTACAAAGGACTTGGAAAAATCAGGCATCACTAAGATGGGAGTGGTTGTCATAGCATGCTTCAAATCAAGGAAAGCCTTCTCAACTAGACCTATCCAAGTAAAATAATTCTTCTTTAACATGGTTGTTAAAGGAGCAACAATTTTGCCATAGTTGTGAATAAATTTACGGTAATACCCTATGAGGCCCAAAAATCCATGAAGACCCTTTAGAGTGTGAGGTTTCGACCATTCTTGAATGACTTGAATCTTCTTAGGATCAACTTTAACTCCATCCTTGGTGATAATGTGTCCCAAATACTCTACTTCAATCAACCCAAAAGAACACTTGGACCTCTTAGCATAAAGTTGATGTTGTGCCAAAAGTTGTAGAGTCTGGTCCACATGGATGAGGTGCTCTTCCCAAGAATGACTATAAACCAAGATATCATCAAAGAAAACTAAGATGAATTTACAAAGAAATGGGCAGAAAATATTGTTCATGAGGCTTTGAAATATGGAAGGTGCATTGGTCAAGCCAAATGGCATAACCAAGAATTCATAATGACCCTCATGAGTGTGAAATGTTATTTTGGGGATATCTTCATCCTTGAGCCTGATCTGATGGTACCCTGAGTGAAGATCTAATTTGGAGAAAAACATAGCCCCATGCAACTCATCCAGTAATTCATCCACCATAGGGATAGGAAACTTATCCTTAATGGTGAGCTTATTGAGCTCACAAAAATCTATACATAATCATCTAGGACCCATATTTCTTTCGAACCAATAAGATAGGAGAAGAGTAAGGGTTGTTACTAGGCCAAATGACTCCAACTTTTAACAACTCTTGTACTAACTTCTCTATTTTTGACTTAAGGGCATGAGGATATCGATACAACCTAATGTTAGGTGGTACACTACTAGGTACCAATGGAATGGCATGGTCATGGGAGCGATATGGTGGTAATTTTGATGGTTTGACAAAAATTGCATTGTGCTTTGTCAGAACAAGTTGCAAATATTTTGGAATTTGGTCCACCTCTGAAGTAGGTGGTTGGATTGCAAATATCTGAGTGATGACCCCATGAGAAGATTTTTTCAACAACTTCTCCATATGGTTTGAGCTGATAATTTGAGGAGGCCCTGCTTGTGAACCACGAAGAGTGTAAGACCTTCCATTCTATGAAAATTACATCCATAACTCTACAAAATTCCATGCGATGGTTCCCAATGTACCTAACCATTGAGCTCCCAACACAATATCACATCCCCCTAATTGTAGAGCAAACATATCGATTTTGAGCTCATAATCCCCTATTTTCAATTTAACATTGTGATATTTGCCTTTGCAAGGCAAAGTCCCTCCATTTTCCACCATAACCTCAAAGGAATTACATGTGTGTATGTAACAATTGGCTTGCTTGGCAATTCAAGGATCAATAAAGTTGTGTGTGCTTCCTGAATCGATAAGGATTGTAAGACGTTGGCCTTTGAAAAAACCCACAACTTTCATGGTTTGTGGAGTAGTAATCCCTGCAAGAGCATGGACAAAATTTTTTGCTTGTGGTTCTTCATGTATTTCTTCCTCATTTTGAGGTGGTTCTTCTGTTGGTTCTGCTTCATCATCACTTTGTTCACTATTGATTGGGTCTTCTACATCTATTAGAAACAACTTATTTTGGGTGCACCTATGCCCTCGAACATATTTTTCATCACAATTGTAGCACAAACCTTGAGCGCATCGAGCATCCATTTCTTCTGTAGTCAAGCGTTTGTGGGGAACAATTTTATTTTCATTATTGGTTGGGAACTTGGGAGGAAAGGAGGGTTTAGTTTATGGAAATTTAGATGTCCTCCTTTGAGCTGAGAATTTTGCTTCGACCAACCATGCCAAGCTTATGGCCTGCATCATTGTTTATGGTTTGAACATCTTGACCTCGGCCTAGAGATCATCCTTCAAGCCATTGATGAAACAACTCATAAAAACCCTTCATTCAACCCTTTGGTTCTGTTAGCCAATTTTTCAAATTGGGTCTAGTAGTCTCGAACTGTAGAGGTTTGTCTCAACTTGGTTAGTGCTCCTTGAAAGTCATCATACTCACTAGGGCCAAAGCGAGTGAGTAATTGGGACTCAAAAACTTCCCAAGAGGGGTCAAGAATTGTGTGTTGTAACCATTGGTACCACTATAATGCTTCAGATTCAAAGTTGAAAGAGGCCATAGTGATCCATAAATATTTAGGGATATTATGAAGTTTAAAAAATTGATCTACATGACATAACCACCCATCTGCATCCTTGTCATTGAACTTAGGAAAGTCTAATTTGGGCATCTTAAAGGGAGTATCTTTGTCAAGGAAATTTTGAAGGTCTTCCTTGTCCTTATGGATTCCTTTTCCATGACCAAATTGTTCAATATCATGATGCTCAAATACCTTTGGGCCATCCTTGATTTTTGCCTCAAGCTCTAAGGCGTTCTTCAAAGTTGGCTTTGGAGTTGATGTATTCACTTCTAAATCATTGAATGTCTTCCCTTATTGCTTGATTATCATGGAGAAGGGTATTAAGTGTGCTTTGTATTTGATCCAACATTGAAGTGGCATGTTCTACCTCTTTTTGATGTCCATGAGTGCCACCAACCATTTTGGTGAGTTTTGAACCTCTTTCACTGACTTACTAAAAATAGAAGTGTGGTTTTAGGGGTTACTATTTTTAGTAAGAAGTCTAAAAAAGTGCTTGGGTGTTATATATCAAATTGATCAGCTAAAAATATGGTCACAATGAGCTATGTCCCCCAACACTGATTTTGGACACCTTAGACTTTTTTATCTATTGTTTTGATGAGTCTACTGGTGTGGTCGATTTTTCTCTGGAGGTTGGGTTCAAAAGTTAGGTTCTATGTCGGCCAAATTTGCCCTATCTATTCTGACTACTGACCACTCCTGACACTATACTATCACCTGTACTATGAATATTGACATTGTTCTATGGTTTTCTACACCAACATGTATTGTCACCTATACTATGAATACTAATATTGTTTTATGGTTCCCTGTACTAACATTATATGTTTTTGGTCATTCACAACTCTATAATTATAGACTATTATAGATAATTGTTACTACCAACTAACAATCCTGACCTAATTGTTACTAAATTAAGATACTTGCAAACTCTACCTTGACTATTTTTGTTTGGTTCCCCAATTCTTTCCTTTGTGCATGCAATTTTTTTCATGATAGGGAAGTCTCCTCCGTATGCTCAATTTTTATGGGAAATTTGTGATTGCAAGGTTTACATAGATAAAAAATTGTTTGCAGGTGGACAAAACTAGGTACTCTAAGCCAAGGAGTATGTAATACCCATAGGCCCTCTGTTATACTGTAGTGATGAATGATAGTGCTCGAACCAATATTTTAGGCCACTACTCAAGGAGGATTCCACACATACCCTTGAGCACACTACCTGCCTCTCTGATAGTACGGGAGGGTAATATTTTTGGATGTTGTGTCCGGTGTACTATGGATAATACAAGGCCAAAAAATCTTCCTAGGGCTAAAGGTTTGTTAAATCCTAGGTGGTCTCCCTAAATACCCGAAGATACGTGGGAGCTCAATTCCGTACATGGGTGTTGTTTGAGGCCTGGGTATTGGAGCCTGATCGCCCCTCACTTCACTAGACGCTTTATGGGCTATCTAGCTTAGCCAATAATGACAGCTCCTCCATGATATTTTAAAACCCTCGGCATAGGGTTTCTAACCTACACAACTACTATAGAAAAAGAAAATATTGTATTTTTGTTGGTTTTTACTTTTTTTTTAAGATAAAGGACAAAAAAAAAACATAGGAAAAATTATACCTAACAGTCATAATGGATGGGCAAGAACTATCGTAGTCGTAGCATGACTCGACCTTGGAAAGCGCTCTGATACCACTTGTTAGGAACCTACACTACACCAAAAAAGGGCTTTAACGGTGGCTAAATTAAGGTGGTTTTTTACGACGGTAAAAAACCACCCTAATAGATCCTAAGAGGGTTATAACCACCCTCTTAGGATAACCACCTTCTTAGGGTCACCCTAAGAGGGTGGCCATAGGACTAAGACGATAGTTATAAACCACCATCTTAGGGGTCATACTAAGACGGTGGTTATAAACTACCGTCTTAGGGTGATCTAAGAGGGTGGTTTATAACCGCCATCTTAGGGGAACCTAAATTTTTTGGGTGCCCCTATGAGGGTGGTTATAAACTACCCTCTTATCCTTAAGAGGGTGGTTATAAACCACCTTCTTAGAGGTGGTTTAGGTTTTTTAATACGTGGGCTTAAACCCTCGCATGGTGACATCATTATTTCTTCGAAGCTTCATGAATAGATAGTCCATTGTGCCTTAGCTACTACAACCAGTCCACCATGCCTTAGCTACTACAACCTCCATATTATGCCTTAGCTACTCTAACCTCCACGTCATGCCTTAGCTACTACAATTATCATGCCTTAGCTACTACAATTGTGTGCCTTAGCTACTACAACCTCCATGCCATGCACTTTAGCTACTGTAACCTCCACATCGTACCTTAGCTACTACAACCTCCACATCACGTGCACAACCTAGGGCTCCTAGGATTCGATTCATGTTGTTCATTTTTGGCTAGGGTTTGCCTTGAAAATTTCTCTAAAACTTCTAGGGCTCTCGGGCTTCGATTCATGCTATTCATTTTTTGGCTGGGGTTTACCCTAAAATTTCTTTGAAACTTCTGCTAATTTACCCGAAATGGTGAGAGATGAGGGTCGAAGCCGAAGGCACAAAATGGGGCATGAAGATGAAGATGAGGTTAGTTAGGTTCAGTGAATTTTGCATTATTTCAGGTATTTTTGTGATTAGGGTTTGGAATTTTTTAGTTTGTAATGTTGTGTTTATGCATGAGATTTGTAAAATTTAAACCCTAGATTAAAATTTAAATCCTAATGTTGTGTTTACGCATGAGGGTCTTTAGATTAAAATTAAGTCACCATTTTTAAGTTTGATTTCATCTTGTTCATGACATTGCAATATGAAATCTTGTTTCTTTACAAAACAAACTCAGAAATAAACTAATTATTGTAGGGCAAAAAAACACACATTCTTCTTTGTGGTTTAAGTGTAAACAGAAATCACCTACTTACTATCTCCATACAAGAAATCCCCACATATCATTATAGATTTGGGATTATAGTCTCCTGGTCTACTGTGGTCAATGATACAGGACTAAGTAATTAGCAAGTTCTTTTGCTATTTTATCCATTGTTTTAGATGGTAAGCACCGATTTTCTATGTTCTATTTATTTGATGATAAATAAGAAGGGTGCTATATACACAAATTCAAACAATAACAATATATTTTACTGCTTCCAATCCCTACACAAGAGCAATACAATATGCTTTGTTGTTGGTAGTGGTATATTATTTAAGTTGTCCATTGTATATGACCTCTCTTCTTGTAGCATTATAAGGCAAAGACCACAACAATTGGAAATCAATTTTCTTTGCTTGTTACAATTTACAAAGGCCATGCATGAATCATTTTATAGTTGGTTATGTTATCAAAAATTATTCTTTAACTAGGACCTTTAAAACATCACAAACTTCAGTTTTTGAGAAAGAAGCCATAGTTCTTTTATATTATAATCTCATGCTAAAAGGTTAACCTCAACACAAGTGAATAAGATCAAGATAAGTGCCAAAATTATTTAGGTTTCTAAATCTGCCTTAGAAGCAAGGATTTTGTGGCAAGTAAAAAAGAGAAAATATTCATAGGTATCCATAGAGGGAAAATTCATAGAAATAATAGTTGACATTTATCAGTCATACTATTGTCTCCAGATGCTCTATAGATCTGCAATACACATTTGTGATAGTGATGTGTGACACTCAAAACATCAATATTTTTGTATAGGGCCTATGTAGCATATTTGACCTTTAGAAGGCCTCTAAAATTATTGCTTGCTTAAATAAATTGCACTTCCAGTAGATTGATAGATACAATTGTAATAATATAGTTGCATTGTATACCTAATCCTCAACCAATATGACTCTAGTGCTACGAGAAAATATCTCCATTCACCATCTATTGGTTGAAGTTATTTTTTAGATCAGCAAGCTCTTGGAGTGCCTGTGTTATCCTCAGATTTCCCACTACTCAATTCACTTTGCTAGCTGAAGGATTTCTCCCAAACTGGATTATCATTGGCTTTCCTTTTAACACATACCGATGTGCCATTTTTAATGCATGGTCTACAAGTTTTGTAGATGGGAAAGTTATAAATGCTTGGCCCCTCATCCGACCCTCCTACATTAACTTTATGCCAAGTCTAGATTTGGCTTCCTCCATGCTTTCAAAAAGGGACCCAAATACGAAGTGTAAGTCATCCACAATTACATATTTTGCCAAGTTCTTAATATATAAAATAGGAGCTGGAATTCTAGGAGTATAATTCTTAAATATTGGAAGGGCTAGAATCTCAGTAGGAGGTAGCTTGCCAACTTCTATATAGACACCTGATATTTGAATATGATCAAGGTTGGGTATACACCATTTTTGGAAATGACTTTTTAATAATAAGGTACCAATTTATTTTTTTGAGGCTTATGCATGTTTGGTAATCCTCTTTGGATATACAAGTAATATATACAATTTATACAAGTAATATATCAACTACAAAAAGAAATCTTATTTATGACAATAAGCTATAAATAATATTTCTTTAAGTATAGCATGTTATGGAGTCTTGAAAAACAAACTATAAGACTTTGCATGATTTTGTACATTGTAATATGTTTTTAGGATGTTTAAAAGATTTATTATCAGTTTTGATGAGCTGCGATGAAGGGGCAACAACTTGTTAGTTTAAGTTCTAGGTCTACCAATATAACACTTATATCTCAATTGTCTGCAAAATTCATTTTGTTAGTTTAAGTTCTAGGTCTACAATTTATGTAGATTTAGAACAATTATGAGATATTTTACATACCCTTACATCTAGTTGTCATCTGGCAGTCCATGGATCAAGATGCCTTGCAGAATTACTTTCCAACATAACCATTTTCATCTCTTGAGAATTAAATTATTTCCACATATTTGATTTATCATTTATTTTTTAGAGCATTCTTTACCCTAGATGGGGCTTATGTATATGATGGTGCCTGGTGAATTTTTTAAGGCTACCTAGTTAATGAAAATATCCTATTAAAAATGTATACGTTTGTAAATATTTTTGTGTCATATATTTTTCTTTTCATATATTAAACATATATGCTTTTTCTAATGTTGTATCTAGTCGTATCCATATTAGATCTAGAAAATTTATCGTATCCATATCCGATTTCGTACCAGTATCAGATATCGTATCCATTTCCATCCAACATAGACATTATCATTAAGAGTTAAATTATAAATTATAAAGATTAAATATTAAATAATATTAAAATTTTAAATTGTTTAGATTTGCATTCAAAATATTAAGGGGTTCAAGGCTATGACATGGTAAAGAGCCTTTAGAATTTTATGAATGGGATAAGAGACTTAAGAAATTTTAGAGATAACAATTCTTTTAGCTTAGAATTATACCATTAAGCAACCATGTATAACAAAGACATATTTTCAAAACTTGAGGACATCAATAATATGCACAATTAAGTCACCATTTTTAAGTTTGATTTCATCTTGTTCATGACATTGCAATATGAAATCTTGTTTCTTTACAAAACAAACTCAAAAATAAACTAATTATTGTAGGGCAAAAAAACACACATTCTTCTTTGTGGTTTAAGTGTAAACATAAATCACCTACTTACTATCTCCATACAAGAAATCCTCACATATCATTATAGATTTGGGATTATAGTCTCTTGGTCTACTGTGGTCAATGACACAGGACTAAGTAATTAGCAAGTTCTTTTGCTATTTTATCCATTGTTTCAGATGGTAAGCACCGATTTTCTATGTTCTATTTGTTTGATGATAAATAAGAAGGGTGCTATATACACAAATTCAAACAATAACAATATATTTTACTACTTCCAATCCCTACACAAGAGCAATACAATATGCTTTGTTGTTGGTAGTGGTATATTATTTAAGTTATCCATTGTATATGACCTCTCTTCTTGTAGCATTATAAGGCAAAGACCACAACAGTTGGAAATCAATTTTCTTTGCTTGCTACAATTTACAAAGGCCATGCATGAATCATTTTATAGTTGGTTATGTTATCAAAAATTATTCTTTAACTAGGACCTTTAAAACATCACAAACTTCAGTTTTTGAGAAAGAAGCCATAGTTCTTTTATATTATAATCTCATGCTAAAAGGTTAACCTCAACACAAGTGAATAAGATCAAGATAAGTGCCAGAATTATTTAGGTTTCTAAATCTGCCTTAGAAGCAAGGATTTTGTGGCAAGTAAAAAAGAGAAAATATTCATAGGTATCCATAGAGGGAAAATTCATAGAAATAATAGTTGACATTTATCAGTCATACTATTGTCTCTAGATGCTCTATAGATCTACAATACACATTTGTGATAGTGATGTGTGACACTCAAAACAACAATATTTTTGTATAGGGCCTATGTAGCATATTTGACCTTCAGAAGACCTCTAAAATTATTGCTTGCTTAAATAAATTACACTTCCAGTAGATTGATAGATACAATTGTAATAATATAGTTGCATTGTATACCTAATCCTCAACCAATATGACTCTAGTGCTATGAGCAAATATCTCCATTCACCATCTATTGGTTGAAGTTGTTTTTCATATCAGCAAGCTCTTGGAGTGCTTGTGATGTCCTGTGCTTGTGTTATTTTTTGAGGCTTATGCATGTTTGGTAATCCTCTATGGATATACAAGTAATATATACAATTTATACAAGTAATATATCAACTACAAAAAAGAAATCTTATTTATGACAATAAGCTATAAATAATATTTCTTTAAGTATAGCATGTTATGGAGTCTTGAAAAACAAACTATAAGACTTTGCATGATTTTGTACATTGTAATATGTTTTTAGGATGTTTAAAAGATTTATTATCAGTTTTGATGAGTTGCGATGAAGGGGCAACAACTTGTTAGTTTAAGTTCTAGGTCTACCAATATAACACTTATATCTCAATTGTCTACAAAATTCATTTTGTTAGTTTAAGTTCTAGGTCTATGATTTATGTAGATTTAGAACAATTACGAGATATTTTACATACCCTTACATCTAGCTGTCATCTGGCAGTCCATGGATCAAGATGCCTTGCAGAATTATTTTCCAACAGAACCATTTTCATCTCTTGAGAATTAAAATTATTTCCACATATTTGATTTATCATTTAATTTTTCAGAGCATTCTTTACCCTAGATGGGGCTTATGTATATGATGGTGCCTGGTGAATTTTTTAAGGCTACCTTACCCCAGTGTGACAAGAAATAGTACTTTTTCACAATCAGTCCTCTGCTATTTGTTTGCATGAATATTTCAGAAGGTCATTTGATCAAATCCATAAGGATTGGAGGCTTAACACATAGCCTCATTTCCACAGTCTAGCATAGGTGAAAAGACTGGCAAAGGATGAGCAAAGAGAGAATATTATGACAACACCCAAGGAAGTCACATTGCAAAGTAAATAATAATAATTTTCAAGGTGTTTATCACTTCTAGGATTAGTTTAAGCAATTAATTTCAAAGATATATATATCTTTGATTATTTTCATCATCCACTCTGCTTTTTAGATGCAATTTATTTGGCTCTCAAATCAACTCTTGCCTCTATCCTTGAGATTCATTGTATACTTGAATAACTTTTGTTATCCAAGTTTTTCTTGGGATTCTTAGTTCTTGATTGTGTACCTCAATAATTTTAACTAGTTCAATATCCCTGAGGGTAACAACAACTAATGCTAATGGAGATAGATTTAACCATGGCTCTTTCTTTTGTTCTTAAACTAATTATTTTATTTCAATTGACTCTTCTAGTTTTTGTTTAGTTGAGGGTTCTTCTACTTTTGTCTTAGAAGAGTCAGTTGAAAGAAAATAACTAGTTTCAGAACAAACATGTACTGGGTTATGCAAATGAGTTTTTTTGCAAAACTCATTGGAATGACAAATATGCATCGAACACGTGCTCTACCACTGATGAGGGTCCAATTACTAAAGATGTTCAAGATGACATCGTTGGAATGGTCAATGATGCATACAGATTGTTCAATGACAATTGCTCAAAGAGTGGACAAGAACTATGAGATAATGATGTTGAGTTCCAATCATTTTTGTTCTATTTTTAGAAAATGCTAGTAGATAATTAATGGGTAGCCAAGCTAGGAGTGAGGTGAGTAGGTATCTTGAGCATGAGGTTGGTCAATCAGATACTAGAAGGTAATTTGGTATAAAAAAGAGAGAATACAAGTGTTGCTAGGGCATAGGATTAAGAGTCTAATCATGCATGCATGTTGTAATGTGTTGAAATGAAGGTTTATTGTGTTGAGTGTGTGTTAGTTATGAAATTGATGTTTCATGTTTGACTCTTAGTCCTAGTCCTTAGCAGTAGTACTTGATTTGTATAGATGGATATTTATGTATCTGATGGAAGTCTCAGGATACCCTCTCACCTCATCTCTGATGGTTGGGGTGGGTAGGGATGTTTAGACATCTACCCATTATATGGAGGGCTTAGGTTGTCCATTCACCTATATTTGTAAATAAGAATTGCACTTGAAATAAGAATTTTCATTAATAATAACTAATTTTGCACTTGAAATAAGAATTTTCCATTCATTTAGCATTCTTACAATCGTGCTTTCTATTTATTTTTCTTTTATAGACCAAGAAAAGACCAAGAAAGAGGTCACAAGTAGTTGAGTTTGTCATAATAAATCAGGAGTCAGTGACACACGCCTCGCATGCTAGTAAGTACTTGAAATTTGATAGTGTTGTTCAATAGTGGTTGACCTAGGTATATTCGAATTGATCATGGTTTTGTCATCGACTATGGTGTATTGTAGCAACTGGTGGATGATACCAACTATGTCATTCTGATAACGAGGAAGATAAGGAGGTGACCCATAACATAAATGAATCCGATGTCGAGAATACTCAAAATGAGGTTGACAATGCTTTGGCTAGTGAAGAAGGTACGTAGACTGCACAAGAAATTTGCTCGTGATGTTGGGTTACTCATTGTTGTCATACTATATGGCATAATGATGTTTGGATGGTGTCGACATTATAGGTGTTGATGCTAGGTCATCACACACTTTGAACACTGAATATCATAGAAAGAGAGGTCCAACAAGATGTGCAATAGAGTCAAGCAACACAGATAGGGTGGAGATCATTTGCAATCTAAATGGACAACCCGTAGGTCCAAATTCTATTAAGTTTTCATCTTACTTGGGGGTGATTGTGAGGGAGATTGTCCCTATCACCCATACAAACTAGAGAGCAATCCTAGTGGAAGTTAAAAACTAGTTATGGACACTCATTACGGTAACTTTCTAGCCAATGCAGTTCATAGCTAGTGTCCATTTTTTGAATACTTATATAAATGTTGCATCTAATAAGATACTGGTGTGATGCAGCAAAAATATATCATTTCGAACACAATGAAGAAATGGGTCTTCACGACCATGGACAAGCAATGGCATGAACATAAGCATCGACTTGTGAAAAACCACTATGATAAGTATGATAATGATGAAGATAGAATTGCTAATCCCCCATCTCGTGTATCACAAAAATATTGGGAAGCCTTTGTGAATGGTAGGAGCAACATTGAGTTTAAGGCAAGTACCAACCAATCTGCTATGGTAGTTCATATCATTGTTATGTTCATGTGAATTTTTTCGACCTTGCTCTCCCTAATGAATTAATTATATATTGGTTTCTTCATTGCGTTGTAGGTGGTGAGGCAAAGGAATAAACAAAATAGATCTCACCAATCCATCATGCACACTTGCAGTCGAACAGGATATGCTTGACTGGAGCATGAAATGGTATTCTATCATACTCATCCATTATGTGACAAACATATATAGCTATATTGTTTTGTCGTGTATGACTTATCCCCATGTCTCTCCAACTATATATCTTGTAGAGGAAGAGCCAACCAAATGCGAAAACTCCACTACCAAGGGCAACTGTGTGGATGGTAGCTCATACAAAGAAGGATGGGGCTCCTATTTCACCAGAAGTTGTAGAGACAATCGTAAGTGACATTCCCTTGGAAATAGCAATACGTTGAACTTCAAACCATTGTTATATCGATTGTTTTTTAACATGTTACCAGTTAACTATGCATGTGATGTTGCTAAAAAAATTGGATGATGAAATATCATCTACGAGCTCCATAAATCAATCTATTAAGGATGATGCCCTCGCCAAGGTTTTAGGACCCAAAATACTAGGTTGGGTTCGGGGTGTCGACAAAGGAGTATCACCAACTGCTCTATTTGCTGGTGAGGGTTACTTATAGAAGTTGCGCTAGATGCAAGAGCATATGGTAGAGAAAGAGCAAAAGTGGGAAGAGAAGCTTGTAGAGAGAAAAAAATATGGAAGAGAAGCTTACGAGAGAGAAAAATATTGATGAGATTTTGACATGGCTTGCACAGATAGAGGTGTGTTAGTTTTTTCATGATTTCATATTTGAAATGTTTACATGTTGCACCCCTAAAGTTGTAATGATCCCTTGCATATAATTCCATAGGCAACATCACTACATGCTACCCCTACAAGTGGACACAACATTGGTGGTGGTGATCAAGGTATAGGCAGCTGCTCAATACCTTCTAGGCCAGAGTCATCAATGGTATGACTATTATTTCAAATATAAAATGGTTGACTTAGTTTGTATTGTACGCTATGCAGTGAATTTATCTGGGTTGTTGATTTTCCATGTAGGGACTGAAAATGACACCGATCACTCAAACTGAGAGAAGGGAATGCTACTTGACTCAGATCCATAATGATAACATAGTGGTCGAAGGCACGGTGATCAGTACTAACCCTGAAGACCTTATACATGGTCAATGTTTGGGTGAAGGTTTTTGCAAAGTCAATGTGCACGTCACCCATAAAGAGGAAACAATATTGTATAGAAGGAATGATGAAATGGCCACAATGAAGGATGTTGTGGGCTCCTTCATTTCCTGGCCTATAGCAGACATTGTTTACAAATAAATTATGCCATGTTGTAGCAATATTGTATGATGCTTTGAATTAACATCTAACATCAATGATTACAAAAGAGATTGCCTTTTCTCCATTTACTTCTCCCTTAGTGGTCTATCTGCATAATTGTTATTTTATTTTCATTTAAGGTTGCATTGAATTGAGTGTTTTTGTAGTTGATTTTGGTTTATGTAGTTGTTTATTAGTGTTTTGTTCTTCCCTTTTCAAAGGGGTTTATATTCTATTTATGGATAAAATCACTTCTACTCTATATTTGATGTTACATTTTTTGTTCTATTTTTAGAAAATGCTAGTAGATAATTAATGGACAACCAAGCTAGGAGTGAGGCGAGTAGGTATCCTGAGCATGAGGTTGGCCAATCAGATACAAGAAGGTAATTTGGTAATTTTATAAAGTTGTGTTGAGTGTGTGTTAGTTATGAAATTGATGTTTCATGTTTGACTCTTAGTCCTAGTCCTTAATTATTAGTACTTGATTTGTATAGATGGATATTTATGTATCTGATGGAAGTCTCAGGATACCCTCTCACCTCATCTCTGATGGTTGGGGTGGGTAGGGGTGTTTAGACATCTACCCATTATATGGAGGGCTCAAGTTGTCCATTTAAGCTTGCATTGAACTGAGTGTTTTTGTAGTTGATTTTGGTTTATGTAGTTGTTTATTAGTGTTTTGTTCTTCCCTTTTCAAAAGGGTTTATATTCTATTTATGGATAAAATCACTTCTACTCTATATTTTATGTTACCTCTTTTAGTTGTTGACATCTATCTTTATGAGTGACTCGTTCATAGCCCTTGTGTTCTCTTGATCACTGTAAGGAAAATATGGTTAGATTGTGAGGAAATCCTACCTAGTCTTGATATATGATACTAATTGTCATGATCATTCGGTTGCATATTCTTGCATTTTGTTTGGAACTTCATATTTATTTCATTCTTAATACATTATGTCCTCACTACAAGGTATTAGTCCTGGAGAGTATTTTATAGGGATGCCTTGTGGCATGGAAATTTATTTATTGCTACATACAAGGTGATGGAATGATGAGAAGCAAGAAGAATTTAATTTTGCAAAGAATTTCAGAATTTTAAGATATTTGTTTTTAGGCTTGAAGAACTTTGACATGTTTTTGCATTTGCATAAGAAGAAATTATCATGTTCTATGTTAGATGGATTGAACAAACCCTGTAAGTGTGTCTTTTTTATCTTTTATGTTTTTGATAAACTTGCCTGTGGACTTGTTATTATGTTCTCGTTTGTGGTATAATTGTAAATTACATTATTGTTTGGCCTAACTTCTAGTCCCTCCAACATGGATCATCTCCTTTATATTTTTTCCAATTGCAGGCATGTGTTGTTTTGCTATCTGCTGGTCAATATACTTTGAGGCAACATGAACAACGATTGCTTACTGCTTATTTAGGACTGCTTGCAGACCATATGTCAGGATCTGGTACTACTATTGTGGCTCATGGGAATCAAAGGCTTGAGAAACTGATGTTCGTCAGGCTGCTTCTGTCCTAGAACAGGATAGTATGTTGCATGTGTTGTTTTCTAAATTTTTGAAGAACTAATGTCTATGTTCCATTTATAGAGAGACCCTTTTGGGTAAGAGACTACCTGCTTATGATGGTCGAAAGAGTCTGTACACTGTTGGGGCTCTACCTTTTGCATCGAAGGAGTTTATGATAACGCTAATTGATGCAGAGGAATCAAACAATGGTCCAAGGTACATCATAAAAATATCTTGAGTTATTGAACATTGCCTGGAATTGTCATGATTTTGTTAATTTCTTGTCTTTGGCTATTAGCCAATTATGTGGAAATTATGTCAACTATTCTATTAATTGAAAAAGAGAATAAACTATTAAATTCTTCTATTAAAATATTTATTCAACTTTGCAACAGACAATCATTTTGTTTGCCAACACAAGCCATAAATACAAAATCATCACAACACTGGCATCAATTTCAATTCTTAGCAACTTTTGGACACAATAATCTTCTCCACTCTTTTGCTAAGTCCCATTTTGATGTAGTCAAACTGGACTGCAAAGTCCTTGCATCATGTAAAATTGTGTTTGTTCAATGTAGGTTCTTGTTCCACATGACTAGTTCACATTCCCTTCATAATAGTCTTTATGTTTTTAGGTTTTACAAGTATATGTCCATAAGCAGGTCCTGCAAACTTATGGTTACAATCTTGAAATTGTTGAGGTAGCACTCATTAGATGTGTAATGGAATTTCACCTCACACTCCAGTTTGTACTTCATGTATGAGTTTACAAACTTGAAAAGGATAAGTGGTTGAAGAAGGAGCATTCAACAATCTGGTTTTAAAAAACCTCAAAATTCCTCTTCAACTGAGGAAGATCTCAGGTCAACACCTGGAGGATGCTCCACACCATGCGCTACTAAGAACACTATATAAAGAACCTAGGATGCTGGACACACAAAACCATCAAAGCTCTCATTAGGTACAAATTGAATGATGACAACTAACTAGGACTATGTTCTAATGGAATACAATTATTGTCTAAGAGAAGAAGCATGAGGAGAGCAATAAAGGGTGTGAAGTAAGGGCCCAAAATGAGATACGGAAGAGGAGATATGGCAATTGGTGTCAATAACTTTCGGTAAGCTATTCATACTTTTCATTCCCACAATGGCCTTCCCCAACATTTTCTTTATATACATATATACGAACTTTATGAATATTTTTATTGAATGATCTTTTTTTGTTTAGTTCCTTAATTGTAAAATTTAATGCCCATGGAGGTGGGCTACTCTGTCTTTGCACTGTTACTCTTAGTTAAGAAATCAACCATCTCTTTATACATCCATAGGATCTTCGAATCATGGAAATGTCAACTTTTTACCACATATACCTGATTGTATTAGTTGGACAACCAGTTGAACATGGGGGGATGCTTGTCACATTTTGAACCTGGGTGATTGTTATGGTAAGTGTCTCACCTTCCTGCAACACCACATCGTGATGGACCTCAATTCAATAATCCTATTGCAGAGCTATTCTATGAAAATTTCTTGAAGTTGGGGTAGCATGAACACTAAGTTATTTCGTACTGCTAGGAAAAGATATATATACTTAAAAGCTTAGGACAAGTGATTGAGGTGATTAACATGGAAATGAATGGTAAGTGGTTCTGACGATATGTGGGTAACAAGACTACTAACTCATAGGGGTGTTCTTTAGGGCATAGGATCTGTAAAGTTTGAATTTTCTCAATATACATTTTTTTTAAAGATAAAAGGAGTGACATTTAATTTAAAAAGTTGATAAATATTTGTAGAAAATATATCCTTACACTATATGGGTGGTATTTGTAACTTGAGACCACAAGTAGTTGCTCTTTGATGTCGATAAACAAACTGAACAAAATGGATGAGTCGCCTGAAACACCTCCTTTTGGTTTAATATAAAGAACAACGTTCATCACTGTCATTATGATTTACTCTCAGTCCATCTTAGTTGATTGATTGTGATAATAAAATACCATTGGATAAGGAAGACAAGGTGTTGACAGTACATGCAAGATCTCATTGATAATCATGTTACAGTGTCTACTTGGCAGCTTCTGAGCTTTGATCAGGAGGATGAGTTCATATCAATACATTGATGTCGTAGGCACCGTGGGTGGTGTTTTGCAAGTCGAGACCACAAAGAGAATTATTTTCTGTTACTGAGTATAAATTGATTGATTCTCAAAGAACTGGCAGTATGTGTGAGATCTTGTTTATTATCAAGTAGCTTTGTAAAGTTTACAAACTCTTGGGCCTTGATCATGGAGTTAAAACATGCACTGACAGAATTGTTTTTGCTGAGAGAGTGTTGAATAAAGAGTCATAGGCTCTTTATAATCGATGGCATAACTTATATGATAACACTATCACTTAAATACACAATTGTTAAGTCAGTGCCTTTCCATCTCGACTTTCCCATATATTGATTTCAGTGCCTATAACTTTTCTATTGTCCGAGTAAGTACACAACAGTGAACATCAATGGTAATTTCAATAGCTAGGCTATAGGTAAGGACAATTAAAATACCCATTATCACTACAATTTGTTCATGAGCCTAACTGTTTGGCCTAACTTCTAGTCCCTCCAACATGGATCATAAGAGGGTAGCTATAAACCGCCCTCTTAGCCCTAAGAGGGTGGTTTATAACATCCACCCTCTTAGTCTCTAAGAGGGTGGCTATAAACCACCCTCTTAGGCCTAAGAGGCTTAACCCTAAGAGGGTGGTTAATAACCACCCTCTTAGTCCTAATATGACGGTTCACAACCACCCTCATAGTCCTAAGAGGGCGGGTTTTAACCGCCCTCTTAGACCCTAAGAGGGTAGTTATTTGAGGCAATTTTTAGCCGTCGTCATATGTCACAAACTTTTTATGATGCCCTCATAGATGGCAGTTGAATAACCACCTTTAAAGGTCTTTAAGGGCGGTTTATAAGCACCGTTAAAGCCCTTTTTTGGTGTAATGCTACTAATAACAATAAACTCACTCACACAAAATACTAAAAATAAATAGAGATTCATTCAATAATAGAATATCATAATGCAAAAAGTAAATACAAAATTAAACACTCTCACAACAATCATAAAAGCATGGGTATCTTCGAGGGGACAGCCTCCTTCAATACTTCATTAATTTGTAAAAAGATACATTTATATGGATCTATGTCTTTTAAATATACACTTCATGCAACCCTAACCCTAAGCTCAAAAGTTGACTTTAATGTAAAACTGCCACTCAAGCTAGAATCTACTACCAAATAGCAGTTACATTCTTGATAACGATTACATGAAATGATCTCACTTGTCTAGGCACCTTACTTGCCACATACCACAACAAAATATTACAAAATAATATTATAAAGGGATTCCCACATTGGAAGTGGGTCATTACAATAATCAATTGAGAATTACAAAATGGTGTTAGGATGGGGTCCTAACATTTTGAACTAACATTCTTTTCAAATTTTTGATATGGTGTAATTTAAACAATATAGATAAGTAGCATAGGGTCAATTTTGGTGCTTGTATAAAGGTGAACTTAACACATCCTTTATTAGATTTTTTTAAGTTCATTTGGCTAATTTCTAAGTATGTAAAGTCTATGATCCACATGAATAAACCTAATAGGTGTTTCTTCTATTTGAAGGAATGAAAATAAATTACTCAATATAATTAATGACAAGTTATGACATCTTAGTTAAATAATCAATATTGACACACAAATACCTAATGGAGTGAACCCTAACCATAATAACCTCATTAATGGTGGCCTTTGATTTGAATTGAGAGCGAGGATAATTAATAGGTTCACATATAGAACACCAATCACTGTTTGAATATTGGTTCAAATTTTGGATCCAATTCTAATCCTCCTAAGTATAATGAAAAATGTGTTTATTCCCTTTCTCCCTAACCCTGAAGTTTTCCTAGATTAAAGTCCCCTCTAGTCTAGAACTGATAACGGAGATGGTACAACTAATGTGTTTTCTCAATCTTCTACTATTGAAAAAATAATATGTAAATGTGTTACAATTCTATTTTTAATTATATTTCAACCAAACTATTGTTGGACTCAATCATCACAATTGATTGCCCAAATTTTATGGAGTTAAGAAAACAATAGAATAATTATTTCTCTAACTAAGAGAATTTGTTTCGCCGGACTGAATGCTTGTCCCTTTCCTGGTGCTTTTAGCGGCATAAAAGGTTTAAAATGATTGTGGCATGGTGTTTATAGGAGCGGATTGCGCGAAGATTTGTGTGGCGGCTTCTGGAGCGGACAACGCATAATACTGTGGTGGCCATAAAAAAGCTGGATAGCCTGCCCGAATTCGTGGCGGGCTACCAATTCCACCATGTAAATTCAAAAAAAAAAAAAACTAAGAGAATTTGTTTTGCTGCATAGAAAATCCTCAACATCTTTTCTCTTATGGAAGCATGACTCCTCATCAAATTCATATTGATGGAAGCATGACTCCTCATCAAACCCATACTAAAGACAAAGTCAACATGACCCCAACTATTTAAGAAATGAAATAACTCCTCAACAAACTCATACTAAAGACAAAGTGAATCAGATTCCAACTATTTAGAAAATCCAACGAAAACAATCTATGGATACATACTTAACAACTACCACCAAGACAATTTATCAATAAACAGTTAACAACTACTAACTGTCCTTTCTTTTGGGAATCTAAACATTAGGTACATTGTATAATAATACTCTACTCTACCATTTAGAAAACAATCTCGAAATTTTCCACTTCCCGTGACACTACGTTTGTCGTATTGAAAAGAATCTCTCACAACCAGATTATTTTTTTAATAAAATATAAAAGAAAATATCTCCAAAATGGACATTACACCTCGTGCAAATCAATTTGACACCATAGAAAGGACTTTGACAACAAAGCAAGAGGGGAGAACAGTCTACATTGCATGCACGTGTAGTTTAAGAATATAAAACAATAAAAAGCCAAGAACCAGACGTGTAGAGCGGGATAACTCTTCTCCTCACTTAGAACTTATTGATAGGATCAATTTAAGTATAACTTTATTGAAAAAATATAATATAATAACCTGCACTTTTGGTGTGGGGATGTGGGGATCATGCTTTGGTTTCAAATAGAGATTTAACAAAAGAATAATTCAGACGATGAGAATATCAAACAAGTTAGGTTGTAACAAGTTCACGCATGCTAGGAGTTTTCAAGCCTCACAAGTTTAGGTATGCTTGGAGTTTTGCAATCTTTATTACAGTTGAGTTGTAAAAGTAATTGGTTTTATTTCATGAAGAATCATAAAATGAGTATTTATTTGTAAGAAAGTTTATTATATGGAAAAATTATAGGTGTGTTTTTATGATATTTTTTGAAGTTTTCAAAGAAGAAATAGAAGTAATCAAATCTTAAACATGTTCATAATTGTTAATTGTTTGTTGATAAGAAAGGTGATGAAGTCTGTCAATAACATCTCGTGATGTGTTGGAAGTTCCATAGACTAGGGAATGAATGTGTCCCGCATGTAACAAAAGATAAAGGTCAAATATACTAAAACTATATCCCATATAGAAGCAGAACCAATAAACACCTTTTCGCATCTACACTTCCACATTTGCTTGAGAAGGATGAGTTTACAAACATCCCAGAGTAGCTAAGAAAAACCAAACAGAGAAAGCTTCCAAGATGTAGTGAAAGAGGGAAAAAGAAAAGTGTAGAAGAAATCTCATAACTGTTTAGCCATATCACAAAACCAAAACAAATGAATAAGAGTTTCTAAAGCATTACAAAAATTGCATTGAGGGGAAATGTGTAAAATTAAAACCAAACTTTCAAAAGTTAAATTTTTTTATTCAAAATCCTCCATCTAAGAAGCTAAGTTTTGGATCCAATAGGAACTTTACCATTAGGCATTCACAAAATTCACTTGCTGCTTGACATTGAGCTTAGAGTCTAAAAAGGATTAGTTTTAAGTGTATAAATTTATTCAATTCTAAGGTTTTGGGTTTTAACATTTCAAACTTCTTACCTAATTGGTAGGTTAGTTTGCTGATGAATTACTTCTATTCCATTTCTTAGATGGTTGAGGTCCATTGATTTTGTTTTATTCAATAAGGTTTATAATGACAAAATCACAATGAAACCAAAGTATTACTAATTCCTTTATAAAAAAAATAAAAAATAAAAATTTCAGACCTTTAATAATGAAGTTTCAAAGAATTTTGAGGGTCAAACCAACACAACATCCCAACCTCCCCTTTATATATAATTGAACATCTTAATAGGAAATAATAGCTTTTACGTATACCTTACTAATTCATATTTTATAGACAAATAAATTTTATGTGGTTTTTATTTGAATTATTTTTATTAAAATAAGAAAATACTATAATTAAATTATATTTAGTTATTATTATTTATTTATTTACATGGTGGAATCGGTAGCCGCCACGAATTCGAGTAGGCTGTCCGACTTTTATGGTCGCCAAATAAGCTCCTAGTAAAAACTGGTATCTACAACTTCATTTTGTCTTACCTCCTTTTGAAACTCTATATCAAAGTATCTAGTTGAAACAAGTCGTTAGAATAAAATTAAAGAGTTTCGAGTGACAAGTTTTGTTAAATACAATTACAATATTTAACAAACCAATTATACCCTAAAGTTCAAAACACCATGTTGATTGAATTCTTCTAGAAAAGAAATTATCATGTTAATTTGTTGATAACCAAATTGGAACCTCTTATAAAAAAACCTGAATTTAAATTTTTATTCATGAGACCCAAGTTCAAACCTCGGTACAGTGGGCTGGAACCCCTCATAAAAACCTATGTAAACTCTTTTTTTTTACTCATGAGGGATACCATAGTGATAATTCCTTGGGTTTTCATCTAGGAGACCCAAGTTCAAACCCCAGTATGAGGGCATTAGGACCCCTCATAAAAACCCATGTAAAGTCAAGGACAACACAGTGGTCAGGACTTTGGCTTCTCTTTGGGGAGGTCCAAGGTTCAAACCACGACAACATAGTGGTTAGGAATTTGGTCTCTCTTTGGGGAGGTCCAAGGTTCAAACCACAACGTACCGAGAAGAGGATAGGCATAATGGTAGCGATCAAGTGTTTTTCAGTTGGTTGTTCCAATTTGATGCCCTAAAGAGTCGGGGTTCCATTGACTTCATCTAACCCAACGGGCTAGGGTTTATAGTGGCAACACCTAATGGTGTTACCAATTCCCTTATGTATTAAAAATTTATTATTATTTTTTTAAAAAAATCTAAGATTATATTAATTCATTAACGAAAACATTACAATATTATGGAGCTAACACTATCCACCAACTAAAAAACAAAATGATGTGGATAAGGAGTAAAGCATCCATAACTAAATATATATAAGAATAGAAGCTAATAACAACAAAAATACTATATCTATATCTTGTTGCAATACACCAAATATCACTCATCTATGGGAGAGTCTGTTATATGGAGAAATTATGGGCATGTCTTTCGTGATATCTTTTGAAGTCTTCAAAGAAGAAATAAAAGTAATCAAAACTTGAACTTGTTCATCATTGTTGACTACCTTCTTATTAGTTTCATGTTGAACCTTATGAATATCTTGAACCATATGAGAAAGCTGATGAAGTTTGTCAATAACATCTCAAGGTGTGCTGAAAATCCCATAGACTTGGGAATGAATGCGTCCCACATGTAACAAAAGCTCAAAGGTCAAATATTCTAAAACTATATCCCATAAAGGAGCTGATCCAGTAAACACCTTTTTGCATCTACACTTCCAAATGTGCTTGAGAAGCATTAGTCTACAAACATCCCAAAGTTTGGGGTACTGATCTAGCTGAGAAAAACCAAGATCTAGTAAAAGAGAAAAAATAAAAGTGTAGAAGAAATCCCATAACTGTTTAGCCATGTCACAAAACCAAAACAAGTGAATAAGAGTTTCTAAATAATTACAAATAAAATCAAGGCCAGAATTTCAAAAGTTAGAAGTTTTTGATGCAAAATTTGTCATCCAAGAAGTTGAGTTTGCAAAATTTGTCATCCAAGAAGTTGAATTTGCAAAATTTGTCATCCAAGAAGTTGAGTTTTGGATTCAACAAGAACTTTTCAAATTTGAGTAGCAAGAGACTGCCATTGGGCATTGGTAAAATTCACTTACCACTTGACATTGAGCTTAGAGTCTAAATAAGGACACAAAAGATTTTTGTATATCCAACTAGAAGTAATGGAAGAGATTCTATGACCATTAATCCATCTCCAGTCATTCCATATATTATGGGTAATTGTTCCCAAATTTATAAGGACCTCACAAGGAATGGAAGCCACAACTAAGTCATAAAACTCTTTGAACCTAAACGGAAGGGAACAATAAATAATTGCAGATCTGGTTCTAGGTAAGAATTGAGCAGCTACTCGGATCCCAGATATCTCTAATTTTATTAATTCCTTTCTTCAAAAAAGCTAGACCATGGATAACACTACATAAAGCTAAAGGTTTATCATTATGAAGGATAAGTTTATTCCACCAATGACTGTTTAGATTGATGCTCAAACCATGTCTCAAGGAGTCAAACTTCCAAGCCAATAAATGAGAAATTGATTGCCAAGCTTTCCAGTTTTGGGTAACTGGAATAGATTCTTTAACTGTAAAGTAAGATGCATTAAGGATCTTATCCTCCCAAGGGGTTTCTTTCCATTTACCTTTGCGAGTAGCTAAAGAGATTCTAGGCAACTTTGTACTCAACCTAAGCTTTAGGAGGTCTAGGCATCATCAATCCTCTTACCCAAAAGTTTGGCTGCAAAATGGGTTGTTTAAAAAAAATGATAACCATAAGGTATACTAATCAAATGACATTAGTTCAACTAATTAGATTCCTCAACTTTCAAGGAGGATATTGAGGTTTGAATCTTACCAAGCAATACATGCATAATTGTCAAATTGTTGTAATACCACTATATAGTCATGATGAAATATAGATGAAATCTGTTTCAATCCTATATAACTCATCCAAAAAAAATCATAGGATATACAAGTTCATTTTGTTGATTAAAATTTGTTATAAAACATCAACTCATATTATATTATATTATATATATATATATATATTGGAAAGCACTTATATATATATAATCACTATTTTCTATACTATAACTAATTTAAAAACTCTTCAAACTCCATAAGTTAGTTTTTAAGATTCATTGACATTATTATTTTTGGATACATAAGGGAGTTGGTTACATCCACACTATTTTTAGTAACTGCCAAGTGCAGGGTTCAAACCATAGGGGTTACTCCCAACAAGCCTATACCACCTTGTTATTGTTGACCCGACGTGAGGAGGACCACCGGTCGCTCAAAATTTATACTATCGTTGTCGATTTGATGTACACTTAAAGGATTTAGATCACCCTACTACCTTTGCAACAAGTATGCCCCCAATATTTGAACCTATGTCTCTTCTTGGTAAGTGTCTGGCTAAACAAACAACTACCAATCCACTTAACCCTTGAGGCAAAAAGTTTTTAGGTTCGAAAAAAATCTCGAGAGTCGCTCTTAGGTGGTCAGCAATGTCGTCCCATCTGGGTATACCACTATCAAGAAGAAAGCCACAAAAGTTTTTTTTTTTTTGTCCCCCTTTGCATCGCAAAGGTTTGTACCGTAGACTTCTCATTCAACAGGGCCAAGCTCACCTTCTCCATTTGCGCTACAAGGACTAAAACTTTGGTTTAGGGTGGGCACCAAAGAAACCCTTAGACCCTCAGCCACAACGCGAGAAATAGTTTTTTATGTATATGTAGGAGGGAGTGGGAATCCTACCTGGATCGGCCACAACCAACACCCTTTGTTAAGTTCTCTACCATGATCAACCAACTCACCCACTCAAGCAAATGATTCATTACACTATTAATGTCAAGCCATTTTTTAGAAGACTCTTTCAAATTCAATGAATAAACATAAGTGAGCCAAAGACTTGAACTTTGAACAAAGGTTCAAAGTTTAAATCATGCGGACAATAAGGTGGTGCGCCAAAGTTTAAATCATCAGATATGAAATTCTTTTATCTTCAAAATCACTTCAAATTCAATGGATAAACATAAGTGAACCAAATAACGAAAACTTGAACTTTGAACAGAGGTTCAAAGTTTAAATCATGCAGAAAATAAGGTGGTGCTCCATGCTTTGGTAACTAAAATATGGCTAGATAACCATATATTAAACAAACATAATCTTCTATGAGTATTGGCTTTTATATATATATAACCTATGACCTTGCAAACTTTAAAAAATTATTATTATTATTATTTTTGTTATAATTAATTAAAAAAAAATTCAAACCATTTTTATAAATTTATTTTTAAAATCAAGGAGCATTATGAATATTAAATCACCACATATTCTTTTAAACATTTCATATATTAGATCACTCAATACTCTTTTGGATTCAATATACTTATCAAGTATATCAATCATTTATACTTATTTTAAATTTAATTTATATTATATTATTTTTTTATATACTTTATATTGATTAGTATACCACGCCGTGGGTGAGTGTGTGAGGAAGTGGGTGTGTGGTGGTTGTGTGTACATTATTGATAAACATTGCTCTTGGCTTTACATGAAATCATAGTTAAAAGGAGATTGCTCAACCTGTACATTATTTCTCACACTAAATTAAAATATATATACCGTAAAACTTCTACGTAAAATATCCAAAACTTAAATTACCTTAGATATTAGGTAACCTTTTAATGAAAAACTAATTTTTCCAGAAAACATCTCCCTCAATCTATTAGGTAACCTTTTAATGAAAAACTAATTTTTCCAAAAAAAAACATCTCCCTCAATCAATCAATTCAATATAATTAATTTTTGTTATGATTTTAACTAGTTAAAACCACGAAGAATATTATAGAATGAAAATCAAACGAAAACCTAAAGCCTTGACCTTTTTGGCTCACCCATCACTTGTACCAAACCTAGTGCTCTTACTTCTATATATTTAGTTGGGTAGTCACATGCAAACGGGAAAAGGGGGTGGTGGACCCCTTTTCTTTCCTTCTTAAACAGAAAGTATACGTCCATGAGTGGCGCTACCGACTCTGGCAAAGCAACTTCCTTTGTCGTTTGTGTGTAATTTCCAACTCATTTAGCGATCTTTTATTGAGTTTGACGAAGTTATCAACAAGAAACCGAAAAGGTGGAGAATAAATGTAGTAGATGTTACTCTTTGTAGACGGCAATGGAAGCATCTTTCTCAATTTTTTTCTTTTAAAATTAAATGTGTTTCTTGGTTGAAAAGCCTTCATGGAATTTTGCATCGTATCATGTTTGGTGAGATTGCTTGAAATTTCTCTTTAGTCTATGATTTTTTAAAGCCATAAATAAATAAAAATTATATTATATTATTAAGGAACATTATAATGTTTTGGTGTTAACATTTATTAAAAAGAAGTAAAAAAAATAGATAAGGAGCAAAGCATTTATGATTGAATATACATAAAAATAAAAGTTAATAACAACAAAAAGACTATAGCTAAATTTTGTTGCAATATTTTTAATGTTATCGTTCGTCTGAGGGAGAGCTTATTATCTGGTGAAGTTTGGGGGTGTCTATCATAATATCTTCTAAAGTCTTCAAGGAAGAAATAAAAGTAAGCAAAACTTGCACTTGGTCATCACCATTAATTGTCTTTTTATTAGTATCCTGTTGGACCTTTTGGAGATTTTGAATCATGTGAAAAAGTTGATGAAGTCTATCGGTAGGATCTCCTCGAGTGTTTGAAGCTCCAAAGGCATGGGAATGAATGTGGTCCACATGTAATAGAAGATCCAAGGTCAAGTAAGCTAAAGCAATATCCCAAGGAGGAGCGGAACCGGTAAAAACCTTTTTGCATCTAAACTTCCAAATATGCTTAAGAAGAATAAGTCTACAAACATCCCAAAGCCTAGGGCAATGATCTAGCTAAGAAAAACCAAGCAGAGAGAGCTTCCAAGATCTAGAGAAAGAGGGGAATAAAAAAATGTAGAAGATATCCCAAAATTGCTTAGCCATGTCACAAAACCAAAACAAGTGAACAATAGTTTCTAAAGCATTACAAAATTTGCATTGAGGGAAAATATGTAAGATTGAAGCTATGACTATTAGAAGTCAGAATTTTTTGATGAAGAAGTCATCATCCAAGAAGCTGAGTTTTGGATTCAACAAGCACTTTCCAAGTTTGAGCAATAAGAGACTGCCAATGGTCATTGGAAAAATTAATTTACCACTTGGCATTGAGATTAGAGTCCAAAGAAGAAGGACTCAAAATATGCTTGTAAATCCAACTAGATTTAATAGACGAGATTATGTGATCATTAAGTCATCTCCAGTCGACCCATATAGAGTAGGTGGTTGTCATTAATTTTAAAAGGACCTCACTGAGGATGAAAGCCACAACTAAGCTATAAGCCTCTTTGAACTAGGGGAAAAGGGAGAAATAATTGTGGATTTGGTTCCAGGTAAGAATTGAGCAGCTACCCGGATCCCAAATATCCCCTAATTCAATTAATACCTTTCTTCATAAAAGCGAGACCCAAAAAAGCAAGACCATGAAAAAACATTACTCAAAGCTAGAGTTTATCATTATGGAGGATAAGTTTATTCCAACAAATATTGTTCAGACCGATGCTCAGACCATGTCTCACGGATAGACTTCCAAGCTAATAAATGAGAAACAAATTGCCAAGCTTTCCAGTTGCAGGTAAGAGGAATAGATCCTTTAACCATAAAGTAAGATGCATTAAGGACCTTATCCTCCCAAGGGGTATCTTTCCATTTACCTTTGTGAGTAGCTTGAGAGACTATGTGGTAAAAAGGGTGTTTCCAATTTTTGTCTCCGATGATGGATTTAGTGACCCATTTAGCAACCAAACTTTTGCTTTGGGTAAGAGGATAAATAAGACCCAGACTTTCGAAAGCCTTTAGATGAGTACAAAATTTCCATGGAACGGTTGTCATTCCCACCTCCCCATCCCATTTAGTCCATAAAAATTTTTGAATGACCTGAGTTAAGTTGTTATAGGCTTCCTTGGAGGCCATCCAACAAGAGGAGTAATAAACATGAGAGGTTGTCATAATTTTATTAGCAACTTGAATTCTTCCTGCTAAGGAAAGAAATCAAGTTGATCAGACATTAAATTTCTTTTGAAGTCTTGTCATTACCCAGTTCCACATATCTTTAGGAGAGATATTAATCCCAAATGGAATACCCAAGTAACGCACAATTGTACCATGAGGGATGATCTTCCACTCAGTGAGGAGTGACATCCACTAGGAGAGGAAGAGGTAAAGAAGACTTCAGTTTTAGAGTGGTTGATACAAGAGCCAAAAATATCATAAAATAGTTGAACGATCTCTTTAACCGGTTCCACCTCTTACTGGGTATTTTGAAGAAAAAGAAGGGAATCATCGGCAAAATGAGAGTTATATGCACACTTAATCCTAGGAAGCTTAATACCTTGAATGAAGCCATCATAATGAGCCTTATGAAGAAGGTAACCAAGAGCATTGACAACCAACACATACAAAAAATGAGAAAGAGGACAACCCTATCTGATAGATCATTGTCAAGGGAAGGAGGGGGAAAGAGCTCCATTAACCTAAACATAGGCTAAAGCATCACCAAAGAGCATAACAATTTGATTACAAAATTTAGGGTCAAATCCAAGCCAAGAAAGCATACAAAGAATAAAATCCCATATGATTCTATCATATGCTTTGTCAAAATTTAACTTAAACAAGAGGACATCTTGATTGGAGTCGATTGCCCATTGTGTTTTTTTCCAGACCATCATAAGATTATCTAAAATATAACGACCTTTAAGAAATGCATATTATTCTGGACGAACAATCGCTTGAGTAATAAACTTAATTTTTAAAGCTATGGCTTTAGCAATAATTTTGTATGAAACATTGAGGAAGGTAATAGGTCTCCAATTGGAGATTTGGTTATGAGCCGCTCCTTTAGGGATCAACTTGATTAACCCTGCATTGATGGAGGCTTCAAGGGAATTGTTCTAGAGAGCTTCTAGGTAAACATGATGAATATCAGAGGAAAGGATATGCCATTTTTTTTTATAAAACTCCACTGGAAGACCATCTAATCCAGGAGCTTTATCATTCTTCATAGAAAAAATAGCATTTTGCATATCATTCACAGAAAGAGGAAATTCAAGTTGATCTCGAATAATGGGGTCAACAAGGAAGGGAATATTTTCTTGCACATATTCCATTAAGATACATTGGATGTCATCCCTTGGCTCAGTGGAAAAAAGTTGGGAGAAATAAACTATAGAAAGATTCATAATCTCATTAGAGTTGAAATGAGAATGACTTGAAGGGTCCACTAACTCAACAATCCTTTTTGAAATATTCGTATGCTTGTGGTAGCTAAAGAAATTTTGTGTTCCCTTATCCCCTTGGGAAATCCAATTGAGGTGATATGTTAGGATACTATCCTAACATTAATTAATAATAATAATAATACATGTTATCCTATGGTTATATTAATAAATAATATAATAATTAATTATATTAATTATTATATTATTATAAGATTAGGGTTAGGGTTAGGAAGCATGGTGACTCTTCACTCATAACCCTAAAGGGGTATAAGACACTATGTGATTCTATCATTTAATATATCCATGAATATAAAATATAATATAATTTATTGAAGGGACTTCCCGACAATATCAAAAGGCGATTCTTTTAGATTTAGGTCTATTTATTATTTATTTATCATTTTATGTGCTAGGAACCCTAGGTTCCTACCATCCGGTATCGAGCCTTATGGATCCAACCATATTGGTCAAGGAAATGAAAAATGACATTGCAAAAATTAGAAGAATGATTGAACAAAAACAAAAAAAACAAATGGAACGTTCTGATCGTATTATACAATATTTAATGGAAATGCAAGAGGAGACCCTAGCCATGGAATCTCAAGTAGAGGAGGATCCCATAGCCATGGAATCCCAGGTGGAGGAAGAGCCCATAACCAGGGAATCCCAGAGGGTACCCATTGCACTCCCCAAGAACGAAAAAAATCCAAACCCTAAAAATATCTCCAATATTGTTTGCAATATCTCCAATGTTGTTTGCAATGTTCTTTTTAATGCAGAGGAAGAAACGAAAGTTTCTAAAAATTACAATGCATATCAAAGTGGAAGCCAACCTAGTATCACCTATGCAAACAAAATAGAGGCTCAAGGTGCTCAGTATCATAAAGTTATTTCCATTGCACTAACATCCACTAAAGCTCCTTATTTCTCTCCTTCACCTGGTGCTACTAAAATTGTTTCTCAAAATTTAGGAGGTCCAATCCTCGTGAAGGACATCATTCCCAGCGAGGTTACATTTGAGTATTCTCATAGCTCCAAATTAGTTGCAGGTGAATTTCAGATTGCAAAAGCAAAAGAAACAAAATCTAAGGAATGCAGCCCTGCCCGTCCGCCTCCATGGCCACCTCCGCCATTTCCCATTTCCTATGCAATGTCAATGATCCTTCTTTGTGGAATTGTCTGGCTGCAGTTGAATTCGTATTTAAAAATTATAAAGTACCATTACCATCCTTTCTATTTGATTGAAATGGTCGCTCGGTTTGGTGGTAATTCAAACAATTGGGCACATAAAGTGAAGGACTTGTCAAAATTTTCTGAATCTACATGTGAGGACCAACGCCATGCACTGTCATTCATTCTTAGTGACATTAAGTATGAATCCTTTCATCATCAATTTTTGGTTTTGAAAAATGTGGACAGTATAAAACAGTGGTTCACGTCTTTAATTCGGTTCACAAAAACCTGGAACAAATCACAGATAATGGACAGAATATAAAGCTTTGTGAGCATCCATCTCAAATTCAATGCCATATTTTAGAGTTTTGTTGGGTAGATTTTCGTCAGTAACTCAAGCTTACTCTTCTTCGGAAGGGAAATCGAGCCTGAGATATAACAAAACATATGTGTTTAAAAATGTGAGGAACCACAGGCTTTATGGGAATCACATCATCGAAGCCATGTTCAAAGCCTAAGCCCACCGTGACCATCCAAACCAGGAGACCAGTGATGATGAACGATCTCTCCACTTCAAAGATGAAATCTAGCAACAACTCGGTCCAAAAATTGCAGGCCAACTGCATACCACACCAACCACACTGCCAAGCTAGATGACTGCTCAAACGTAAAATAAGAAATTAAAAACAAAAATACATTTGGCTTCCCTTAAATTCTAAGTGCCATGAAAAAGTTCTTCCTTACAAGCTCTCACACTCCTGTGTTGCGAACGAACGTCAAACACGAGTAGTCGGTTCTAAAACACATCGATTAAGTTATGGGTGATAATATCTATTGTGCGCATACTCTGCCAGACATGGAGAACGAACGAGGGATTTGTCTATTCAAAATATTTTTTTCTATCTATTCATGGATTTCATCCTAGGGATGTCTTTTTGCAGCATCTCGTGATCATTGAAAATTTTGAACGAGTTTGAGAAGAAAAGATTAATGGAGGTGCCAATAGAGCATTAGTTCAATGATAACATATAAGTGATGGGATACACTAAAGTTGAATCAGAATGACAACAAATTATCTCAAAAATAAACAAGACGAATATATCGTAGCCTACGTGCAGAAAAGGCCGCCCTTTTTCGTTGTGGTGAACATTAGTTATTACCGGTGTTCATCAATAAGATTTAAGATGGACTCTTATATCACTGGCGGTTAAAATCAGTAAAGTTAAAAGAGAAGCTTTATAACTGTTGTCTCTTCTTATAAGGTTCAAATGGAAGCTTTTTGTATACAATTTAGAAGGACAATTAGGTATCTATATCATATTTTGTCTACGTTCAAAAAAAAAAAAAACTGAAGTGAAAACTGTTCCATTTTGTTTGGATACGATATGAACTTCAAAATAAGATGATATAAAGACTACTGAGTAGTGACTACTAATGGAAATGATGATTGTTGATAGATGGGTCTGTTTTCATTTCATTGAAAGTGTACATAGTTTGCAGGTATTATGTGTACAACTTACCGACATGTAAGCTTACAAGCATCGAGCCACATTGAAGAAATTCATAGGCACATGGCACTCAAGTTGGTAACAGACACTTGGTAGATGGCCACACTTAACGAATTCATAGAGCCCTTTTATTTCATCAAACATACTATGGAGGAAAATCTCACAATCAAATTCACCAACTATCACGATCACAACTTAGAAGAAAGACCATCTCCATAGAAGATTGCACATCGTGTTTGTCCTATGCACTAAACAATATAGAGCACTGTTATTCTAAAAAATATTGGGAATTCTTAGATCCCATGGTATAAAAAAAAAAAAAGGTATTTCTTTAGAAATTGTTATCGAAACGAGAAAAGAAGAATATGGACCATAAATAATACAAGATAGCATTATTCATATACTACCGGGAGTGGCAATACAAAGAGGTTCTTTATCTCTAACAAACAAGTTCTAAACCTTAGGAGAAATAAGGCATTTGCCTCGTTAAGGATTTTCAAAGGTTTAATTAACCAACTATTTAGAGAAAGAAGTTGTGAATAGACGAGAAGTGGCCGATGTTAATGTGCATTATAGTGTGACAATTGAGTTTTTTTTAAAGACAAACTTAACTACAAGAAGCCTGTGATATTGAGATTGGCAAACTTTGTAGAAGCATATTTCCAAATTTTTCTAGCTTTGAGGACAAAGCTCTTCAAAGAGGGATGGCATGTTAGGATACTATCCTAACATTAATTAATAATAATAATAATACATGTTATCCTATGGTTATATTAATAAATAATATAATAATTAATTATATTAATTATTATATTATTATAAGATTAGGGTTAGGGTTAGGAAGCATGGTGACTCTTCACTCATAACCCTAAAGGGGTATAAGACACTATGTGATTCTATCATTTAATATATCCATGAATATAAAATATAATATAATTTATTGAAGGGACTTCCCGACAATATCAAAAGGCGATTCTTTTAGATTTAGGTTATTTATTATTTATTTATCATTTTATGTGCTAGGAACCCTAGGTTCCTACCATGATATCTAACATGCGCCCTCTAGCACGGTAAGACTCATAACATCTAGCCTAATTTTTAATATTAGATAGATCACTTTGAATAACAGAGTTAGAGGGGTCTTTCATAAGCATGGAATGAAGATGAGATATCTCTTTATGAAGGCAACTCTCTTGAATCTTCTTCCTCTTGGCTATAGAGTTTCCATACCAACGAAGGGAAGAAATTGTATTAGAAATAGTTATTTCAAATCATTTGATCCAGCTAGTAGTACCAGTGGATCTAGGAAATCTATTCCAAACATGCTTAATGAGGTGGGAGCAAGCAGTCTATCAAGGTGGGACACATTTAATTTAAAAGGCAGGGGCATGAAACTGAGGGAGATAGAGGTATTTTGGATAGAAGACAAGATAGGAAGGTGATCTGACAGAGTTGTGTGAGAAAGGAAACGAACTTGCTCGTGGATGGAGAATTTATCTAGAAAAAAATTAAAATAAAATTTATCTAGACAAACAAGCTTCTTGGCATAACCTTGACGATAGTTGGACCACGTAACCAATTATCACTGTGAGATGAGGCTTTACCAAAGAGAGGGTCATGCACACCTAAGTGATTGCAACAAAAATAACAACTACAAAATTCAATAGTAGAAAGGTGTTTACCCCCAACCCAACTCTTGTCACTAGGAGTTTTAATCATATTAAAGTCTCCTCCAAGAATACATTCTGCAGGAGGGAGAGAAACAAGTAGCCATTCTCAAAGAGTTATATGACTAGAAGGGTCACTAGGAGCATAGATAGAACAAAAATTTAAAACTTGAGAGTTGAGAGCCAATCTAACCCACACACAATGGTGGGAAGGATATTCACCATGGTCGAGAATAACATAACCAAGAGACTTAGATATAGAGAGGGCAACTCCTCCTTTACCATTAGTATGAGAAGTAGTAAAGGCGGTTGCATATCCCTGACCTATAACTTCCATACAATGGGAGAAATTTTGACCAATGATTTTCAATTCTTGAAAAAGGATAGAAATATGATTTTCTATAGCTACTTTTCGAACTCGAAACTTATGATAAGGGAGGGAAAGCCATCTAACATTCCAATATAAAATATTTAAATTCATGAGGCATGATTTAGAGGTTTCTCGACCTTGTGAGTTAGTATAAAAAAAAAATTCGCTAAAGGACAACAATTGAGTGTTGTCCAAATGGGCTTGTTGACTTGGAACAACATTTTGGACAACTTTATTTGATAGAAGGTTTTTTTCCTCAGTATGGATGGAGTGATTTTGGGGGTTGACAAAAATTGTCACTTACCTACCATTCTCCACCCTTCTATAATTTGATTGTCTTTAAGGAGTTCAAATGAAGGAACGAGAACTAACTCAAGGTCCGTAGTGAAATCTATCAAGGCTTGTGGATTGACAGGATAGTTGGAGGATTTATTATAAGATGAGGAAGAGGCAAGAGGGTTCTTGGGGGGAATGACATGAGAAAGAGAAGAATATTTTTCAGGAGCTAGGGGTGTTTGGGACCAATTACAAGGGATTTTTTAGCCACATTTTGTGTAGCAGCTTTAGTAGGAGGGTCATTATTAGGGATTTGTTTTGCTAATTTTTTAGCGGTGGCTTACATTTGTTTCTTTTTAGCTATTTTTTTGGAAATTTTTGATCAAGTTTCCTACTTCTCTACAATAAAATCATTCATAGGTAATTTTAAGTAGGTAAGAGGTTGATTAACATGGAAACCTGACCCATTGAGGTCAAGGGAGGGGCAATGGCTTGCAAATATCCATTTCCACACAAATATGTGGGTGAACTTTGTAATTAGACAATTTTTCGAATACAAGGTGAAACCACAAAACCTTACCAAGAAGAGTAGCTATTTTATCGAGAAAGGGGCAACAAGAATGAGATAAAAATGGAAGTTCTATCCAAAGGTATATTTAGCCCTAGAGGGACCCTCACGATGAAAATCCAAAGACCAACCTTGAAGATAGCAAGTTTGCCAACAAATAACACAAGTTTTGTATTAGAGGGATTTTTGGGTATGTTCAGGATTAACAAAGAAGACAACTATATACCTTATTCCCAACCCTCGAATGACCTCAAATATCCATCCCCTAGTGTTTTACCAAACCCCCTAACCCACTTAAAAAGTTCATATTCAAGAGATATCCCTCATTAAAAAAAATGACAATGCGTTTAGACAAATCATTAACTACTTTACAAATGGATTAGGAAGAACAACTGAAATATGTTGAAATTGCTCTACATGTGGTTGAGGTTTTTTTGGATTAGGGTTTGACGGATCAACGGTGCAGCCCTTTGGTAAGCTCCACTTACTCTTTCCATGGAATTGTTTGCAAAATTTCCAAAGGAGATCAAGGGAACTTGAATTCAAGTACATTGGAGGATGGAGTTTCACCCATACTTGAAACCTCACATCTGAAATAGGCTGGGTAGAAACCCTAAGAAATATACAACTTCCTACAAAGCGTGAAGGTTGGGAAGAAACCCTAGCGAACTTCGAGTATGTCTATGATTTATTACCTTTTTAAACTCTAAAATTTCATTCTCTGGAAAGTGTTCTTCAATGAAGTATAACTCACAACCTTTGTTTCTTGTCTTCAAACTCCATGTTCGACCATCAGAGTGAATATAAATCATATTTATTGTTTGTTTTTTCCACAGGTTAATCCATATCCTACTCAATTGGAACGCTGACCGCTCTCAAACCCCAAGATACTGGAACTGCAACAACAAATCAGTATTCATGCTAGCGAGCCTGAGGCATCTGCCTGAGTCAAACTTTGGTTGAAACACTTCTAGGTTTAGGGAACCCTAATCGTTACAATATTTTTCACATTAAAAAAGTTCTTTTAGTATTCTAAAATTTTGAAATTGTAAAGCTTTGAACTATTTAGTGGTTGAGTAAGGTTAAAGCAACCATATGTTAACCATTGCTTTCCTTCAAAATATTAAGCATCATTTGTGAAGAAAAAAATTATTATTTTTTAAATTAGTTGAATGAAATTTAAAATGTTTTATATTATATTATATCAACACTTTTAGTAATTATTTTTTTTGTGGAAAACATCCCAGAAGGGATGCCACTTTCGGGTAAGACCCAAGGAGGCAGGGGTATCCATTCCACCAAAATCACCCAGGGCTCGAACCTGGCCTACCACCTTTGACATACTCAAGGAGCAAACAAACACACAATAAGATTAAAAATAAATAAATAAATAAAATAAAAATAATAAAATAAAATAAAAAACATGCTCCTTGAGTGTGTCAAAAAGATAAAGCACAACCAAACACACACACAATAAGATAAAAAAAACCACAACACGAACCACATAGAAAAAACACAAGAACAACAAAACAAAACACAAACATGACAAAAACAACAGAACACTACAAAGACATAACCAACAAAAACATGAAAAACAAAAACAACCAAAACCTAAAAAATTAAAAATAAAAATAAAAAACAACCAACAACAGACAATAAACAAAAACAAAAAACATAGAAAACACTCACACACAAAAACACGAATTAACACAAACATACAGAAACACAAGAACAAGAACAACAAAAACACAAGAACAATAACAAAAAACACAAAAAAAACAAAACAACAAAAACACAAGAACAACAAAAAACAACACAAAGAACACAAAAACAAAACAAAACAAAAAACACACACACCTCAAAAAACTAAACAAAAAAAAAAAAGAAAAAAAAAAATTGAACATAACAATGACCTTTCTAGACCAAAAGACTTTTAAGGCAAGAATCAACAGAGGAAACAAAAGAAAGAATAGTTTGAGCTAGGGAACTAAAATACCCTGACCGAACCAAAGAGAAGCAAAAATAAAGCAAGAAGAAACTAGGTACCTTCAGAACTGGAGCCATCCAAAGAAATGATAGAAAGAAGAGCTTCCCTTATTTGTGAAGCCCACCATCTAGGAGGGTGGCCATAACAAGTAAGATCACCTTTGTCCAAAGCCCAATTAGCTAAAGCATCAACACTCTTGTTTTGATCTCTGACCACATGATTGTAATCAACTTTCAAAAATCCCATCTGGATTAATTGAATCTTCTCAATAATTCTTTTTATTCTCCAATCAACCTTATGATTCTTAGAAGGAGTCTTCAAAATATTAATCATGAGTTGAGAGTCAGACTCAACTAACACCTTTTCCCATCCAACCTTAGTAGCCTCTTGAAGGCCTCTGAGGATACCATACCCCTCAACAAGGTTATTGGAAAGAATACCCAAATTCTCAGCAAAAGTAAAAACCAGGGAGCCATCTGAAAGTCTACCAATTCCTCCCGCACTAGCTTTTCCAGGGTTCCCTCTAGAGGCTCCATCGGTATTGACTTTTCCAAAATCCTTAGGAGGAGGTTGCCAATTTCTTGTCCTATCCATCTTACAAATACTCACATTCCCTTTAAGTTGGTTGCCCTTAGAAGATTTAATCTTCAATATTTGCATCACTTGATCCCATCTTTGGTGGGAGTTTTGGGGGTGATTAAGGAGTTGATGGACTGATTCAACTAAGTTGGCTATGGTATTTTGCCAAATATAGTGAATATCCTTCCTATCTTGATTAAAAATTTGGTTGTTCCTTTCATTCCAGATATTCCAAAGAAGAATGGTAGAACCCATCCAAACTAACTGCCTAATAAAGTGATCAACACCCTCTTGTTTAGGCCAATCCCTCCAAAGTTGTTCAAAAGTAAAAAAATTGGACCATTGTAAGCCAAGTAAAGTGGCCATTCTCCTCCATAGCTCAGAGGCTAAAGTACACTCAATAAAAATATGGTTGAGAGTTTCTACATTCTCTCCACACATTTCACATCTAAAAGGGCCATGAAAACCACGCTTCATAAGTTGCTCACCAGTAAGCACCCTACGATGCAATAAAAGCCAAGTAAAGAACCTCACCTTAGGCCAGAGCTTTTGAGCCCACAACTGAGAAAATATGTCAGAAGATTGGTTGGGATTATTATGGCATAAGGTCAAATAACCTTGAGCAACTGAATACTCACCCTTAGTAGTGTTGTTCCATCCAAAACAATATTTTTCATGGGACCAAGAGAGAGATCTCATATGAAGGATGCCTTGGATATCTTGTCTTTGCCTTTCTGGGATTTGAATAGGCCAGTCCTCAATAGGGATCCAATATCTACCAACCTTTGAATTACCAGTATGGTACCGACAGTAATTAGCCACCTTTATCCAGTTAGCTCGGTGAAGCTCCTCCATCCAAGGCCTCCAATCGAGAAACTGAGTTATCAAAGGCTTGTGACCATCCCAAGAATCTGTCCAAAAATTTACTTGTTGACCATTATGAATGATCCAAAATAAATTTTTCTTTATCAAATCCTCACCAGTCTTAAGAACTGCTAAAATGGGAGAACCTTTGGTAGGAAGTTGATAGCGAACAAGGTCTTCAGGACTTTTGTTCTCAGCATATTTAGCACGAAGATTATTGGCCCAAAGAGCATTGGGGTTATGCAACATCCTCCAATATAATTTAGCAGCTAAAGCTTTGTTGTTATTAATAGAAGACCGAAATCCTAACCCCCCTTCATTCTTAGGAAGACATAAAGTGTCCCATTTCACCAAGGCCCATTTTCTTTTCTCCTTAGTACCACTCCAGAGGAATCGATGACTGATTTGATCCAGTTCTCGAAGAACAACCTTTGGGATATTCAACATGGAAGAAACATAAATAGGAATAGCTTGAAGGACTGATTTTACCAAGGTGATTCTACCCCTAGAAGAAAGCCACTTGTTGGTCCACTTTCCAATTTTCTTCTTGACTTTGTCCAACAACCAATTCCAATATTTTTTTTGCCTTTGAATATTGATGGGAATACCTAAATAAGTGATCGAAAGGGAGGTCTTCTTATATCTTAATTTATCCAAGACCATGGATTCCTGTCTGGCAGAGCAGTGAAAGAAAATAACTTTAGATTTGTCTTCATTGATCAACTGCCCAGTAGCCTTAGAAAAACAGCTAATGATTTGCTTAATATTAGAAGCTTCCTTAACTGTAGCTTTACCTAAAAGAGTAGAGTCATCAACAAATTGAATATGAGAGATAGGTCTAGCTCCATGAGCAATGGTAACTCCCTCAAGGGTTTTGTTTTCCCTCTTTTTGGTTATAGTCCTACCCAAGCATTCAACAAGAATGATGAATAAATAAGGGGATAGCGGGTCACCTTGCCTAATACCTCTAGAAGCTAGGAACGACTGAGAAGGCCTGCCATTGATAAGAACTAAGTAGGAAACTGAAGAGATACATCCCATAATCCAATCCATCCAATCCTTAGAGAAACCAAATTGCCTCAAAACTTTGATAAGGAAGTGCCAATCCACTCTGTCATAAGCTTTGGATAAGTCTAACCGAATGAACATGGAAGGAGATTTTTGCATATCCATGGAATGGATGGCTTCCTGAGCAAGAACTATCTCATCTACTATTTGACGCCCTTCCACATAACCCCCTTGTTCAGGGGAAATAATCTTATGCAAAAGAGGCTTCAACCTTTCTGCCATGATCTTAGTAATGATTTTGAGAAGAACATTACATAAAGCAATAGGTCTAAAAGTTGAGATATGATCAACCTCTTGAGCTTTTGGAACAAGAGTAATATAAGTTTTATTGATAACCTTCAAAATTTCTTTGGCTTTCCTGGCTTCTTCCACCACCTCTAATAAATCAGCATGAAGGATATCCCAGAACTCTTGGTAGAACTCAATGGGAAAACCATCAGGACCTGGGGTTTTCCCTTTTTGCATTTTAAAAACTACCTGTTGAAGCTCATTGATAGTAACAGGAGCAGTCAAAATAGAGTTCTCCTCAGAAGTGATAAGAGAAGGGATTGCTTGAAGAACATTTTGTTGAGAAGTTGAGTCAAGAGGAGTAGCAACAAAAATATTGGAAAAGTAATCGACAACAATAGAGTTCATGCCATCCCAAGTATAGACAACATCTCCAGAATCTGATTTCAGGGAAGAAATAAAGTTGTGAGATCTTCGGGCTAGAAGAGATTTGTGGAAGAAATTTGTGTTTCGATCTCCTTCTTTGAGCCATTGAATTCTAGATTTTTGCTTCCATAAGAGTTCTTCTCTTTTTTCCCATTCCTCTAGCTGAGTTGTGAGTTTAATTTCATCTGCACTTCTATTCTCTGTGAGGCCATCTAAATGGATTTTCTTATTCAAATTTTCAAGTTGAGCAATAACTTCATGTTTTTTTATGAACATCCCCAAACTCCTTCCAGTTCCAAGTCTTGATTTTGGATTTAATGTATTGCAGTATTTTGGCAAAATAGAACATCTTAGTCCCATACCTAGGCTTACCTTCCTTCCACCATTGTTGCACACGAGGTCTAAAGGAACTGTCTCTGAGCCACATTAATTGAAAATGAAAAGGAGAGAAACTCACATTGGTTTTCCACATTTCCACCATGACTGGCCAGTGATCCGAACCAACATTGTTAAGAGTCTTCACTTTAGGAATGTGACCATGGATTAAGAAATTTTCAGAGAGCAAAAACCTATCCAATCTCTCCATTATACAAGCTAAGCCTTGCCTTCTGTTAGACCAAGTCATAAGGCCATTATCTGGTTGGATGTCCACAAGATGGAGGTTTGCAATATATTCGCTCATGAGGTCGGTGCTTTTGTCCAAATTTCTATTTCCCCCCATTTTCTCATCTAGAGAGAGGATGGTATTGAAATCTCCTCCGATCAAGATCCAAGCTTCAGGAAAATGAGAGATAATATGAGTTATATCCTTCCACTATCTTCTTTTTTCCTCCAAAGCAGTCGGAGCATAAACAGTAATGCAGAGCATAAGTTGGTTGGAATGTCTACTTTGAATAGCTATAGCCAAAAGACCCCAACTGCCAACCATATGGTGAATAACTACCTCTTTTGGGTCCCAAAGACAAGCAATGCCACCAGAAGTCCCCTAGGAACGAGGGAAAAAACCACTTTTCAGCTGGCCAAATTTTACTAGCAATTGAGTCCATATCCTCCATTGACATCTTCGTTTCTTGAAGGAAAACAAGATGTGGATGATTTATCTGAATCATTCTTCTAATTTCATTTTGTTTTGAAAGACTCCCTTTGAGTCCTCTAATATTCCAAGTGATGATCTTCATTAATACCAGGGCTAAAAAATTTGGGAAGGGCATTAATCTTACCTTCCTCTACAAGCTTTTCACCTTCTTTTACCATATGATATTGATTGGTCTTGCGACCTACCTTTTGATTAGAATCCATCTTCAATTTTTTTCCCTGTTTCTTGACTTACTCCAATTGAATCTGAGATGGCTTCTAACCTTGAAGAATGCTCGTACACAACCAAAATTTTACTAGAGGGTTCAACAGAGTCTATATTGGGACCTGTATTATTTGAAGTTTTGACATTTAAAAGATTGTTTTTCTTGTGTAAATTTTCTTCCTTTTTTTTGTTGAAAACCTTTGATTTGTTGGTTTGTCTCTGAGTTCTTCCCTTCATCTTTAAATTGTGTTTCTAAGATTTTTGTTTCCATTATTTCCTCTTCCTCACTTGGGACATCATTTGTGGAAAGGATTTCAAACATATTAGCAGATGACTTTGATTGATCCTTCATAACTGGTTTTTTTTAGTGTTCTTCTTCTTAGGCATTTGGAAACCTGCTGAGTTTATATCTTCTTTCTTTTGATCAAGAATTTTATTTGGGCAAGCACTAGCCAAATGACCATATTCATGGCAAATTCTACAATGAAAAGGAATGTTCTCATAGTCCACTACTTGCTCCCAAGTGTCTTCCCCAAATTGTAATGTGATATTTTTAGGTAGGGGTTTGTCAAAATCCATTAAAACACAAATCCGAGCATAAATAATATGTTCAAAATTTTGAGTACAATCAACAGTCATCATAAAAGTTCCTAAAGAGTTTCCAATTGAAGAAAAAATAGTAGGATTCCAAAATTCAATAGGGAGGCCAAAGAGTCTAACCCACACGGGAGTTGTAGAAGGCATCTCTTCTTCGGCTTTAAATTTAGTATGCCAGGGCTTCATGAAAAGCCCTGCCCTTCCAAAAAACTAGGGACCCCCTTGAAAAGTTTTCTCTCTATCTTCATTATTAGCAAATAAAACAAGAAAATAACCATTTGGATAAATAGAGATTTGTAACTCACCTTTAGTTTTCCAGCTTTTTGCAGCCCAGACTTTGAAAGCAGATAGGCTCGAACGAAAACCCACGAACCGACAAATTAGTCCTCTTTTTTCCAGATCTTCAATGCCAGTCTGAATGTTACCCATATCAAGCTTAACAATAGGAGTTCCATCAGTTGCTTTAAGACATCCTGACTCCGTTTTCCTGGGATCAATCTTAGGCATTCTTAGAGGTTTATGGGAAGCCCTAAGATTAATATTAGCATTGGGCTGAGGCTGTCCACCATGGAGGGCATCCCTAAAATTCATTTTTGGGGCTGAGTCTTCGAAATTCTTACCCTTGACAAGGGTTTTCACAGTAGATTTATTTTGTGGGTGCACCTTAGCACCAGATTCACTTGAGATCTGAGCCATTTTTTGATCAGCTGCTTGAAACTTATTTCGTGATCTCTTTAATCCTTGCCCTAGACGTCGTGGAAAGGTATGGTTTTCACTTTTATTTTGTGCAACAAATTGGAAGTCGTTGTCACTCAAGTTCACAGCATGATCTGTTGAAAGACAGATTTCTAACCCATCTTGGATCCCCTGCAACATATCCTGCTAAAATATTGAGTATAAACCACAAAGATATTGGCCGCTAGGGCCCGAAGGCCCTAAAAACCAACCTCTGGAGCTGCTTGCACTCAACCCAGATGAAACCCTCGCACAATCGCTTGCCAAAAATCTCGTTCACACATAGGGATGCGCTAGGATCTGTGTTGCTCCAAATGATCTAAAAATTGGTGGAGACGTTCTAGGGTTTTTCAGGCATCTACCCTCAAAATTTCAGCTCAATCCGAGTCCGGATGAGTGAAATATGGCCGAAACAAGTTCGATAGTTTGGGCAGTCCTGCGAAAAACGTCCCTCCTCAATCAACTTCCTCTTTCTAAAGGAATTTTCGAATGAAAATTATCTTTGATAAAAATCGACCCTCTAAATTTTAGGTTAGTGTGAGAAACTTCTACGAACCAACGCACAGGGCTAAGCAGTCTCCTCCCAACCATGACCCCTCGTAAAGCTGAGAGCTATACTTATCAATAGGAAATTTAACACACAACCTTTGTGTCCCCCTTTGGATGGCAGAGGTTCAAACTGTGGACTTCCTATTCACCAGGACCAGGCTCACCTCCTCCACTTACGCTACAAAAAACTGACAACACTTTTAATAATTATATTTTAATAATATTTAAACATAATTCATCCCAATATATTTTGAACAGACAACACTTTTAATAATTATAATTTAATAATATTTGAACATAATTCATCCCAATATATTTCTAAAAAGATACAAACTCCTTTCAAAATTTTATCTTTACCCCCAACCTCTATTAAAAAAACATTTAAATAAAAATCACATCTTCTTATATTCACATCTTCTTATATAAGCTTCCTTATAGCTTTAAAAAATACTTACTTTAATTAAATATTAATTTTAAAAACATTTTTTTCTATCGATTTTAAACAACAAGCAATCAAACTCTACAAAAAGGTTGCATTTCTCTTTTAATTTTTTCCCATGTAGGGCCAGGGCTACCTTTGGAGAATGATAAACAAGGAATAATACGCTGGTGAAACTTAAGAATAAAAGCAATAAGGACGGGATAAATAAAACAATTCTTTCGTAAGAGTAAGGGTTACCTTTTAATAACTCTAAAACTATGAGAAGGGTAGAATAAGGATAAAGGATAGATAGAACATTTGTTTCAAGGCTGGAGTGGGTGGGAATTGTCCTTTATATTATAAGATTACTTTTTTCTGTTTTTAATGAAAAGCTTCATCCTAAATCTTGAAAAATGACATGTAGTAGATAAGCTGAAGGTTTTTGTTTGATTCTTAAATGATCTCTTTATTAATATGCATAAAAGTTCTAAGGCGTTATTGGCTAGGGAGTATATATATATTTTTTCAAAGTCTAAATATTGAAATCTCAGACCAAATTGGAACATTCTTCTGTGGATTGCAATGACAAGAAATAAAATAATAAATCGGTTTTTATTATTTATTATTTTTTAAGATTATAAAATTTTGATAAAATAATAAACTAAAAAATTCCAATAAAACTTTTTAGAAAAAAACTATGAAACCAATTTCTGTTTGTAATGAATGCTACTCTATATTAGGTGACTCAAGATCATGAGTTTTATTGACTTTAATCTCACTTGTCTTTTTTGATAATGTTTTTTCATTGTTTCATTCACATGCTTGACTATGAAATAAGCAAGAGAAGCTTACTAAAATAAATGACTCCTAAAATATGATGGGTGAAAATGAATTTTAATGGATCTAAAAGGCCAAATCGAGGCCAATCAGTGGCTATAGGTGTGTAAAAAAATGAAAATTTCATGTCACCTTCAAAATTGAATTGGGTTGGGAAAAACAACTTCGATAAAATGCTATTTGTAGTAGAAATTTTTATTTAATTAGGTTTTAGAAAGGTTATTATTCAAAGTTAATTATTGAAAGGAGAATGGAGATTTGTAAAAGCTACAAAATTAATTGACTACTTTCGTGAAGTGAGATGTCTTGATATTTTAGAATGCAAATCCAATCAGACTATAATAAAGACAAAAAGATTTTTTATGATCTTGTTATTATAAGAAAGAGGTGAAAAACCTCATTTTAGTGTGGCATTTTGAAAATAGTGTTTTTTTTCCCTTTTTCTTCCTCCAAATGAAAACTTGAATTATAAGTTAGAATTTATGGTTGTCATACTTTTTTAATTTCATTTATTTATTTAAATTTATTTGTATAAATAATTTTTGTTCTAATTGCTTTTGGGTATTATTGTTTTAGTATCCCAACAACTCGTATAGGGAAAAATGATGGAAGGTTTACCTCTTATATTTTGAATGGAAATGATTTTGTTTGTGTCCATCTTGATTGACAAGTATGCAACATGAAGTTATGTTAAAAAGCAGGCAACATGAAGCTATAGATAGGTCTGTTGTGAAGGCCTCTTCTTTGGCACCTTTTGTCATATGATCTAACAAGTGGTAAGAATTTTATTTTAGATACTTTAACAATGAGAAGCCAAGCTAGGGATTTTTGTAATTAAAGGCTAGTAGTGCTTAATTGATAGTGGAGTAAGTGTAAGGATCGAAATATAGACATAATTGTCTCACAAAAGGAGTTGTTGGAATTAGCATATTAGGAAGATAGTAGATTGATGCTTAGTTGGACATATACTAAAAAGCTAATCTAACCATGGAACAAGAGGATCAAGACAATAAAAAATAATGAGGGTTTTGAAGTTAGACTATTTTCAATGCACGTAATATTTAGGGTCAAGTCAAGTGATAAGCATATTAGGTGTGTTTCCCAATAAAGCATCGAATAGATCTCAATAAAAAAATGAAAGTCATGAATGAAGCTATAAAGGAAGTATTGGGGTGGAAGAGCTTTAAAGGGGTATTTGGAGGGCATTTTGCAAGGTAAGAGAATCTTCTACAAATTTGAACAAATGGAAATTGTTATAAACATATGGATATCTAGAATTGAAACTAACTGGTTTTTCGCAGGACTGCCCAAACTATCGAACTCGTTTCGGCCATATCTCACTCATCCGGACTCGGATTGAGCTAAAATTTTGAGGGTAGATGCCTGAAAAACCCTAGAACGTCTCCACCAATTTTCATATCATTTGGAGCAACACAGATCCTAGCGCATCCCTATGTGTGAACGAGATATTTGGCAAGCGGCTATGCGAGGGTTTCATCCGGGTTGAGTGCAAGCGGCTCTAGAGGTTGGTTTTAGGGCCTTCGGGCCCTAGCGGCCAATATTTTTGTGGTTTATGCTCAATATTTTAGCAGGAAATGTTGCAGGGGATCCAAGATGGGTTAGAAATTTGTCTTTCAACGGATCATACTATGAACTTGAGTGACAACGACTTCCAATTTGTTGCACAAAGAAAAGTGAAAACCATACCTTTCCACGGCGTCTAGGGCAAGGATTAAAGAGATCACGAAACAAGTTTCAAGCAGTTGATCAAAAAATGGCTCATATCTCAAGTGAATCTGGTGCTAAGGTGCACCCACAAAATAATTCTACTGTGAAAACCCTGTCAAGGGTAAGAATTTCGAAGACTCGGCCCCAAAAATGAATTTTAGGGATGCCCTTCATGGTGGACAGCCTCAGCCCAATGCTAATATCAATCTTAGGGCTTCCCATAAACCTCTAAGAATGCCTAAGATTGATCCCAGGAAAATGGAGTCGGGATGTCTTAAAGCGGTGATGGAACTCCTATTGTTAAGCTTGATATGGGTAACATTAGATGGCATTGAAGATTTGGAAAAAAGAGGACTAATTTGTCGGTTCGTGGGTTTTCGTCCGAGTCTATCTGCTTTCAAAGTCTGGGCTGCAAAAAGCTGGAAAACTAAAGGTGAGTTACAAATCTCTATTTATCCAAATGGTTATTTTCTTGTTTTATTTGCTAATAATGAAGATAGAGAGAAAACTTTTCAAGGGGGTCCTTGGTTTTTTGGAAGGGCAGGGCTTTTCATGAAGCCCTGGCATACTAAATTTAAAGTCGAAGAAGAGATGCCTTCTATAGCTCCCGTGTGGGTTAGACTCTTTGGCCTCCCTATTGAATTTTGGAATCCTACTATTTTTCTTCAATTGGAAACTCTTTAGGAACTTTTATGATGATTGTTGATTGTACTCAAAATTTTGAACATATTATTTATGCTCGGATTTGTGTTTTAATGGATTTTGACAAACCCCTACCTAAAAATATCACATTACAATTTGGGGAAGACACTTGGGAGCAAGTAGTGGACTATGAGAACATTCCTTTTCGTTGTAGAATTTGCCATGAATATGGTCATTTGGCCAGTGCTTGCCCAAATAAAATTCTTGATCAAAAGAAAGAAGATATAAACTCAGCGGGTTTCCAAATACCTAAGAAGAAGAACACTCAAAAAAAACCGGTTATGAAGGATCAATCAAAGTCATCTGCTAATATGTTTGAAATCCTTTCCACAAATGATGTCCCAAGTGAGGAAGAGGAAATAATGGAAACTAAAATCTTAGAAACACAATTTAAATATGAAGGGAAGAACTCGAGAGACAAACCAACAAATCAAAGGTTTTCAACAGAAAAAAAAGGAGAAAATTTACACAAGAAAAACAATCTTTCAAATGTCAAAACTTCAAATAATGCAGGTCCCAATATAGACTCCGTTGAACCATCTAGTAAAATTTTGGTTGTGTACGAGCATTCTTCAAGGTTAGAAGCCATCTCGGATTCAATTGGAATAAGTCAAGAAATAGGGAAAAAAATTGAAGATGGATTCTAATCAAAAAGCGGTCGCAAGACCAATCAATATCATATGGTAAAAGAAGGTGAAAAGCTTGTAGAGGAAGGTAAGATTAATGCCCTTCCCAACTTTTTTAGCCCTGGTATTAATGAAGATCATCACTTGGAATATTAGAGGACTCAAAGGGAGTCTTTCAAAACAAAATGAAATTAGAAGAATGATTCGGATAAATCATCCACATCTTGTTTTCCTTCAAGAAACAAAGATGTCAATGGAGGATATGGACTCAATTGCCGGTAAAATTTGGCAGCTGGAAAAGTGGTTTCCCTCGGTTCCCAAGGGACTTCGGTGGCATTGCTTGTCTTTGGGACCCAAAAGAGGTAGTTATTCACCATATGGTTGGCAGTTGGGGTTTGTTGGCTATAGCTATTCAAAGTAGACATTCCAACCAAATTATGCTCTGCATTATTGTTTATGCTCCGACTTCTTTGGAGGAAAAAGAAGATAGTGGAAGGATATTACTCATATTATCTCTCATTTTCCTGAAGCTTGGATCTTGATCGGAGGAGATTTCAATACCATCCTCTCTCTGGATGAGAAAAGGGGGAAATAGAAATTTGGACAAAAGCACTGACCTCATGAGCGAATATATTGCAAACCTCCATCTTGTGGATATCCAACCAGATAATGGCCTTATGACTTGGTCTAACAGAAGGCAAGGCTTAGCTTGTATAATGGAGAGATTGGATAGGTTTTGCTCTCTGAAAATTTCTTAATCCATGGTCACATTCCTAAAGTGAAGACTCTTAATAATGTTGGTTCGGATCATTGGCCTAGTCATGGTGGAAATGTGGAAAACCAATGTGAGTTTCTCTCCTTTTCGTTTTCAATTAATGTGGCTTAGAGACATTTCCTTCAGACCTCGTGTGCAACAATGGTGGAAGGAAGGTAAACCTAGGCATGGGACTAAGATGTTCTGTTTTGCCAAAATACTGCAATACATTAAATCCAAAATCAAGACTTGGAACTGGAAAGAGTTTGGGGATGTTCATAAAAAAAACATGAAGTTATTGCTCATCTTGAAAATTTGAATAAGAAAATCCGTTTAGATGGCCTCACGAGAGAAGAGAAGTGCAGGAATGAAATTAAACTCATAACTCGGTTAGAGGAATGGGAAAAAAGAGAAGAAATCTTATGGAAGCAAAAATCTAGAATTCAATGGCTCAAAGAAGGAGATCGAAACACAAATTTCTTCCACAAATCTCTTCTAGCTCGAAGATCTCACAACTTTATTTCTTCCTTAAAATCAGATTATGGAGATGTTGTTTATACTTGGGATGGCATGAACTCTATTGTTGTTGATTACTTTTCCAATATTTTCTGCTGCTAATCCTCTTGACTCGGCTTCACAACAAAATGTTCTTCAAGCAATCCCTTCTCTTATCACTTGAGGAGAACTCTATTTTGACTGCTCCTGTTACTATCAATGAGCTTCAACAAGTAGTTTTTAAAATGCAAAAAGGGAAAACCCAGGTCTGATGGTTTTCCCATTGAGTTCTACCAAGAGTTCTGGGATATCCTTCATGTTGATTTATTAGAGGTGGTGGAAGAAGCCAGGAAAGCCAAAGAAATTTTGAAGGTTATCAATAAAACTTATATTACTCTTGTTCCAAAAGCTCAAGAGGTTGATCATATCTCAGCTTTTAGACCTATTGCTTTATGTAATGTTCTTCTCAAAATCATTACTAAAATCATGGCAGAAAGGTTGAAGCCTCTTTTGCATAAGATTATTTCCCCAGAGCAAGGGGGTTATGTGGAAGGACGTCAAATAGTAGATGAGATAGTTCTTGCTCGGGAAGCCATCCATTCCATGGATATGCAAAAATCTCCTTCCATGTTCATTCGGTTAGACTTATCCAAAGCTTATGACGAGTGGATTGGCACTTCCTTATCAAAGTTTTGAGGCAATTTGGTTTCTCTAAGGATTGGATGGATTGGATTATGGGATGTATCTCTTCGGTTTCCTACTTAGTTCTTATCAATGGCAGGCCTTCTCGGTCATTCCCGGCTTCCAGAGGTATTAGGCAAGGTGACCCGCTATCCCCTTATTTATTCATCATTCTTGTTGAATGCTTGGGTAGGACTATAACCAAAAAGAGGGAAAACAAAACCCTTGAGGGAGTTACCATTGCTCATGGAGCTAGACCTATCTCTCATCTTCAATTTGTGGATGACTCTACTCTTTTAGGTAAAGCTACTATTAAGGAAGCTTCTAATATTAAGCAAATCATTAGCTATTTTTCTAAGGCTCCTTGGGCAGTTGATCAATGAAGACAAATCTAAAGTTATTTTCTTTCATTGCTCTGCTAGACAGGAATCCATGGTCTTGGATAAATTAAGATATAAGAAGACCTCCCTTCCAATCACTTATTTAGGTATTCCCATAAATATTCAAAGGCAAAAAAATAAATATTGGAATTGGTTGTTGGACAAAGTCAAGAAGAAAATTGGAAAGTGGACCAACAGGTGGCTTTCTTCAGGGGGTAGAATCACCTTGGTAAAATCAGTCCTTCAAGCTATTCCTATTTATGTTTCTTCCATTTTGAATATCCCAAAGGTTGTTCTTCGAGAATTGGATCAAATCGGTCATCGTTTCCTTTGGAGTGGTACTAAGGAGAAAAGAAAATGGGCCTTGGTGAAATGGGATACTTTATGTCTTCCTAAGAGTGAAGGGGGTTAGGATTCGGTCTTCTATTAATAACAACAAAGCTTTAGCTGCTAAATTATATTGGAGGATGTTGCATAACCCCAATGCTCTTTGGGCCAATAATCTTCGTGCTAAATATTTGAGAACAAAAGTCCTCGAAGACCTTGTTCGCTATCAAATTCCTACCAAAGGTTCTCCCATTTTAGCAGTTCTTAGGTGAGGATTTGATAAAGAAAAATTTATTTTGGATCATTCATAATGGTCAACAGGCAAATTTTTGGACAGATTCTTGGGATGGTCACAAGCCTTTGATAACTCAGTTTCCCGATTGGAGGCCTTGGATGGAGGAGCTTCATCGAGCTAATTGGATAAAGGTGGCTAATTACTATCGGTACCATCCTGGTAATTCAAAGGTTGGTAGATATTGGATCCCTATTGAGGACTGGCCTATTCAAATCCCAGAAAGGCAAAGACAAGATATCCAAGGCATCCTTCATATGAGATCCCTCTCTTGGTCCCATGAAAAAGATTGTTTTGGATGGAACAACACTACTAAGGGTGAGTATTCGGTTGCTCAAGGTTATTTGACCTTATGCCATAATAATCCCAACCATTCTTCGACATATTTTCTCGATTGTGGGCTCAAAAGCTCTGGCCTAAGGTGAGGTTCTTTAATTGGCTTTTATTGCATCGTAGGGTGCTTCTGGTGAGCAACTTATGAAGCGTGGTTTTCATGGCCCTTTTAGATGTGAAATGTGTGAAGAGAATGTAGAAACTCTCAACCATCTATGGAGGAGAATGGCCACTTTACTTGGCTTACAGTGGTCCAATTTTTTACTTTTGAACAACTTTGGAGGGATTGGCCTAATCAAGAGGGTGTTGATCATTTTATTAGGCAATTAGTTTGGATGGGTTCTACCATTCTTCTTTGGAATATTTGGAATGAAAGGAACAACCAAATTTTTAATCAAGATAGGAAGGATATTCACTATATTTGGCAAAATACCATAGCCAACTTAGTTGAATCGGTCCATCAACTCCTTAATCACCCCCAAAACTCCCACCAAATATGGGATCAAGTGATGCAAATATTGAAGATTAAATCTTCTAAGGGCAACCAACTTAAAGGGAATGTGAGTATTAGTAAGATGGATAGGACTAGAAATTGGCAACCTCCTCCTAAGGATTTTGGAAAAGTCAATATGATGGAGCCTCTAGAGGGAACCCTGGAAAAGCCAGTGTGGGAGGAATTGGTAGACTTTCAGATGGCTCCCTGGTTTTTACTTTTGTTGAGAATTTGGGTATTCTTTCCAATAACCTTGTTGAGGGGTATGGTATCCTCAGAGGCCTTCAGGAGGCTACTAAGGTTGGATGGGAAAAGGTGTTAGTTGAGTCGACTCTCAACTTATGATTAATCTCTTGAAGACTCCTTCTAAGAATCATAAGGTGGATTGGAGAATAAAAAGAATTATTGAGAAGATTCAATTAATCCAGATGGGATTTTTGAAAGTTGATTACAATCATGTGGTCCAGAGATCAAAACAAGAGTGTTGATGCTTTAGCTAATTGGGCTTTGGACAAAGGTGATCTTACTTGTTATGGCCACCCTCCTATATGGTGGGCTTCTCAAATTAGGGAAGCTCTTCTTTCTATCATTTCTTTGGATGGCTCCAGTTATGAAGGTACCTAGTTTCTTCTTGTTTTTTTTTTGCTTCTCTTTGGTTCATTCAGTTTTTTTTAGTTCCCTAGCTCATTCTATTCTTTATTTTGTTTCCTCTGTTGATTCTTGCCTTAATAGTCTTCGGTCTAGATAGGTCATTGTTATGTTCAATTTTTTTTTTTTTTTTTTTTTTTGTTTAGTTTTTTAAGGTGGGTGGGTTCTTTTGTTTTGTTTTGTTTTTGTGTTCTTTGTGTTGTTTTTGTTGTTCTTGTGTTTTTGTTGTTTTGTGTTTTTTTTTATGTTTTTTGTTATTGTTCTTGTGTTTTTTTCGTTCTTGTTCTTGGGTTTCTCTTTGTTTGTGTTAATTCGTGTTTTTATGTGTGAGTGTTTTCTATGTTTTTTGTTTTTGTTTATTGTATGTTGTTGGTTGTTTTTTATTTTTATTTTTTATTTTTTAGGTTTTGGTTGTGTTTATTTTTCATGTTTTTTTTGGGTTATGTCTTTGTAGTGTTCTGTTGTTTTTGTCTTGTTTGTGTTTTGTTATGTGGTTCTTGTGTTTTTCTATGTGGTTCGTGTTGTGGTTTCTTTTATCTTATTGTGCGTGTTTGGTTGTGCTTTTGTTTTTGACACACTCAAGGAGCATGTTTTTTATTTTATTTTATTATTTTTGTTGTTATTTACTTATTTTTAAATTGGTTTTGTGTGTTTGTTTGCTCCTTGAGTATGTCAAAGGTGGTAGGCCGAGTCCGAGTCCTGGGCGTTTTTGGCGGAATGGATACCCCTGCCTCCTTGGGTCTTACCCGAAAGTGGCATCCCTTTTGGGATGTTTTCCACAAAAAAAAAAAAAAAAATGAAACTAACTTAAGCTAATAAAAATTTAAAATTTTGAAATCTAAATTCTTCAATGAATCATAAAATCTTAACATAGAAATTTTCTTGTAGATACTAAAATAAACATACAATATAACAAACTTGGAAAGAAACATTTATTAGGAAAAGCAACATCAAACTATTATACTTAACACATCAAACTATAAAGATCATATGATATGATTTGAGTAATTGTACTTCCATATTTGAGGTCCCATAGACCATATTTGGGTCTCGCGGACGTAATTAAAATCTTTTATTTCATTTCATTTCAACAAAGAATACAAGCCAAACTCACATGGAAGTTGCTCCTGATTTTTTAATACATATAGTCTTCTTCCTTTTAAATATGAATACTAATTTTTAATTTAACAAAAGAACCCCTATTCATGAAGTATTTTATACTTATAGATGAGGAAGTGCTTTAGTCTATTTTTTCCCATTATACTTGTTTTTACATCCAACAATGCTTTCTATATCTTCTTATTGCACTTCTTATATTCTTTCTTGGTTGTATTTGATTTATTCTTTGATCTCAAATGATATATTTTCCAATTGTATTTGCTTTATTCTTCATCTTGGCTGGATTTTTTCTCTTAGTCTACTTAGAGGATCCTATCTTAGTTGTATTGTATTTTATTCCTCTAAACTAATTCATACCTCCCTATGTATTAATTGAGTTCATTACAAGTCCCACTATGAAAATGATTTATCTTAACCATGCATTTAATGAAGTGTTAGAAGACATTAAGTGTTTCCACTAAATTAGATACTCGGTTAATACTTTGTTTCCCATGCTCTTATCTAGGGCACCAAGGATTTGATAAGGAATTAACACCAAATTTTCATCACCATTCAATGGAGGTAGAGTTGGCAAAATTTTAAAATATTTTTCAGCTTTGTTCTTCAATAAAAAAACATGAAATGCATTACAGGTTTTGGATAGTGAAAGTAATGAAATTTTGTACTCAGTTGTCCCAATTTTTTGAATGAATCATAAAGGGTCCATAGCATTTGGATGATAATTTTTGAAAAGCCTTTTTTGACAAAATTATGGCCATAGGGTTTAAATCTTGAGGAAGACTTGATCTTTCATCTCTAATTCTCTTTTTGAGCAATGCTCATCCACTTGGCTCTTCATTCGATCTTTTATGTTATCTTTAAAATTTCATTGATGCCCTATAAAATTTATTGGCCCTCTAGAATAAGATGTTGCACCATTGAGCCATAACTATAGAGTGCCTTAAACGGATTCATAGATATATGGTAGATGGTGTTGTATCAATTTTTATGCAAGTGTAACCACGTAGGCCAGCACTTTGGAAATCAACTATACAGCTACAAAGATAACCCTTGAGGTTCTTAATGATAATCTTTACATAACCATCAATTTGAGGATGGTAACTACTATTGAAGCATAAATTGGTTCTAACAAGCTTAAACACTTCTTTCTAGGAGTTACTAGTATAATTTGAACCACAATCATTGACCATGTTTCTTGGGAAACCATCTACTCTATAAATTTTCTCCATAAAAATTCATGAAAGCCAATGTGCCTTTATATAAAAATCAACAACAATAAAAATGTAAATATTTAGTCAGTCTATCAAGTACGATATAGATATAATCCTTACTATTGATTTTTTTAAAGATATTAATGAAATAGTATTGATGGATTGTCATTTTTCACTTCAACTAGGAAGAGGTTGAAGTCATCCAAGAATAGGTATAGTTCCATCCTTGTTCTATTGGTATTTTTTACATGATGAAACAAATTGTCACACATCACCTTTTAAACCCTTTCCATTCTGTCTTTATCAAATATGCATAGGTTTTTTAGAATCCTAAATGTCTCATTGAGGGTGAAGAATGATTTTTATCCATAACATTAGATTTGAATTTTGACTTCGAGCTTAAGACCACTTTTTTCTTATGATTAATAAACTCATTTAATAAATTATACTTGTTATCCTTCTTGTGGATTACTTATAGATTTTCTAACCTTACAAATTCATCGTCCTTTCATACTCAACTTCAATCTCATGATTCCAATCAAGTAGAACTATGGGCATAGTATTGAAGTCTAGAATTTTTGAAAGGGTGTTAGCTACTACATTCTTCTTGCCCTTACAATACTAGATGTTAAATCATATACTTGAAATTTTCTTACCCACTTTCACTTGTTTTCCACTAAGATAAAATTGGGAGAGATAATACTTCATGTTATTATAATTAGTTCTAACAATGAATCTTTCTCAAGCTAATATTTTATAAATTTTGAAAGGGCATGTATGACTAAAAGAATTTTTTGCATAAAAAGAAAGAGATCTTCCCTCCTTTTTTCTCCTTTCAAAGGTGATTGACCTCCTTGAATACACCATTAAGACTACATCAACTCCAATCTTGAAGCATCACATTCAATTATAAAATAATGTGAAAAATCAAGTGTGGAAAGAATTGTATAGGTGCATGTTAGGCTTTCTTGAAAGTTGTTGCTACTTCATTCCATTGAAATAAATCCTTATCTATGAGAGGGATGACTAAATGTGAGAACCCCTTGATAGACCCATGAAAGTAACTGCACAATCCAAGGAAAATCCATGGTTGTGTTACAGTTTTTATACTGTTGGCTAATTTCATGTTTACTTGAATCTTTGCATCATTGATATTGAACTCATCCGGCTAATGATGTGTCTAAGATATTGTAATTTATCAACAATGGATGTGCAATTGCTCTCTTTAGCAATCAAATTTTGCATTTACAACTGGATGTGCAATTGCTCTCTTTAGCAATCAACTTTTGCATTCACAAGGAAGTCAAGACTAGAGTATCAATTGCATAAGTTCCTACAATTTCTACTATAGACTAGAATATCATTAAAGAAAACAAACACATAATTTTAAAGAGATTATAATACTTTTTATGTTGAATTGGAAGGTGTCAAAAGAATTGATCAAGCTAAATGAAATGACTACGAAATCACAATGACCATGATACCAATTGAAAGGTTGTTTTGTGCATGTATTCTATCTACGTGTGAACTTGATGGTACCCTCACCTTAGATTAATTTTGAAGAAGATAAGTGCACCATAGAGTTCATCAATAAACTTTATGATTGAGGGAATCAACAATTAGTTCTTAATTGCATACTTATTACGAGAGAAATAGTCAATAAACATATGGAAGGATCTATCTTCTTTCATATACTAGCATCACAAAGTCTACAAATGAGCTTTTACTTTGCATGTGTCCCATTTTACCAACTCTAGAATCACCTTTTCAATTTCACCCTTGATTACTTTTGGTTATTAATGAGGTTGAATAATAATTGCTTTGGTACCCTTTTCCAACTCTATGATTTGTTCAAAGTCTTTTTTTGGTGGTAATCCTTTAAAAAGTTCTACAAACATATCTATAAAATGATGTAATATTTCACATACACAACATGCACACACAACATTTTGTTGATTCTTTGATTGGTATACTTCAAGGCTATTGATTTGGACCATAGAACAAAGGGTCTCGTTTTAATCTCTTTTGATATTTTATGTGCTAAATTTAGCTTATTTCTTGGGGGCCTAAACCCCTAGATTTGGTGTTGTTTCAATCTTGCATGAACTTCATGGACAACTATTGCAAATCCATGTTAATATCACTAAGCACTTTCAACCACTAGATTGTTAAATTTACATCAACCACACCCAATGATAAAATAAAAATCAGATTTCACAAGTTAGGTTCCTATGAGAAGGGTGAGTTCTTTAGCATATGTATTAGGTTGGTATTAGGTTCCAAAAGCAATATTAATATGGAGGTGGGAACATTTTGTACTTGATAGACCCAAGGCAAGATATAGTCTTGAATCTACAAAGTTGCGATTACTTTTGAAATCAATCAATACTCTAATATTTCAACCCTTTGTGAATCTTTTGACAAGGTAATATACCTTTCATAGGTACCAATGATGCAATGGATTGCTTTAAGTTATCCTTTTCATGAACACCTCCCAATAGTGGTAAGTCAAAATCTATTTATTCTTCCTCATCCTATAAGTGTGAAAATCATCAACCACTTTAATCAGTGGAATCTAAGCTTTTATTACCATACCTATGGCCTCAACACCATGAATCCTTACATGAAAAATAGTTTTATATGGATCAAATTTGCTCTCAAATGAATGTTTCTCCTTGTTTAATGGGGTTGCCTTCAAATATTTATTCTATACTTTTGGAGCAACAAATATAATTTTTCCTTGCTTGTGAAATGGTTTCGATGAGGTCATATGACCCTTAAGTTATTCCTCTAGACCATCAATAAACAAGAACACATAACAATTGTTGTACATACCTCAAACTCACAGGCATAATGTTCTAAATTTTTACTATATTCCTCCATGGACTCTCGTTATCTATGATGTAGATTTTAAAGTTCCAAAAACTTCTCATCAATTGTCTTTTTGCCAAAACAATAATAATCAATTCTAAAAATTGCTACCAACAAAATAAGTCATCGTGTTGACCATATTACACGTCTTGGTCATTATGATGCCACCATTTATAAGCATCTCCCTCAAGATAAAGCAAAGAAAACTAAATTTTGCCTACATAGTATATGGGGTGCATTTAGAAATACATATTGATTTTATGCAACCATACTTATGGAATTATTTTCAGCATACCATCATATTGTAGAACCTCAACCTTTGGCATGCAAGGTTATGGACCTACCGTAGTATAGGCATATCAACCAACATCATATCTCATGGCCCTATAGGCATTGAAATAATACATAGCATGAAAAATTGCATTATCAACCATGTAATCCAAGCTCCAAAGCCTTCTAATGGGATTATCATCGAAGTATCAAGCTTCTTGTCAAAGATTCTATGGAGGAGATGCATCAATAGTTTGGTCTACATAAGTTTCCATACGACAAATGAGACAACAAGGGTTGAATCGTATGACATGATTCAACTCCACAGGGAGAATGGTTGCGTGCTACAACTAATTCTTGAATCGCTTACATGATCTCCCTTGCATTTCCACCATTGGTTTTATGATCTCAGTAAATAAGTGTTGCATGTCAATTTCTCTTGTTTCTCTTCATCGTTACTAATGGACATGGTGACAAAATCAATAGTTTTGATACTACTATATGAACATTTGAAGATCTCAAATTGATACTCAATTAAGTTGATAAAAAAACTCAAAAATCTAACTAAATGATACAATCTTAGAAATATTAAAATAAAGCATGATTTAAAGCAAAATCTAAAAGTAAACTTACATTAGGAAAAGCAATAGATATTAAGATTACAATAAATACACAAAATGAGCTTACAAGTTAGTCACACCCAATTCAAGAAGACAACTAATCTTCCCTCCTCTCCAACATGAATGCCAATTTTCAATTCAATAGAACACTTATTCATCAAGTATTTCATACTTATAGATGAGGAATTTATTTATTTTATTGTTTTATTCCCCTAGCTTTTAGTTGCTCTATCTTCCAATGGTACTTTCTTTGTTTTACATATTTTCTAGTTGCCCTTGCTATATTATTTCCCATTCACACTGGCTTCAAATTCTCTTACCTAAATTTGCTATGTTTTCTATTTATATTTGCTTTATTCTCTAACTTGACTCGATCTATTCTCTTTGCTTGCTTAGAGTATCCTATCTTAGATGTACTTTCTTTATTCCAATAAAGTACAAACTAATTTTTGGTTCTCCTGTACAATATTTGAACATATCATAGTACAATTGTTTGTAAACTTGTATAGAAGAAAGCCCAATCCAATGATAAGCCTCTTGAAGGTTGTGCTAGGCACAAGCCTTGTTGATAAAAATGGCACTTGTTTATATGTCCATGGCATAACGTGGAAGCCTTAAATGCTCAAAATTAAATTGAAAAGGTTTTTCTCTATTGATCCTTGCATGCAAGGAAGGAGAGCAAGTGAAATTAGAAATTTTACCAACCCTTCATTAAGAAAAGTTCTTGGCAACATCAACGCAATGTTCAAACACACGTCCTTAATGTGGTAAGCTTGTGCAAATGACGATATATGGCTCAAATATTTTTCCACTTGTGGGCATACAAGATGACGAGATAGTGCTCAAATATTTTTTCACTTATGGGCATACAATATCTGGTTTGGACGATTTGAACCATGGATAACATACCCATGTGGTATGCAATGGGGGTTGGCCTAGCCAACGACTCCATGGTGGTCACATTGGTTGAGTTGGTAGTAGAGCGTTATGTCACTCCCATGAAATCCATAAGGCTTCACAACTCAAGAGAATCACTCGAAAAATATGTTAGAAACCTAGGAACATGAAAGCATAATCATTAGGGTCATTTATTCAATCTTGTCGAGATTGAAGTGTCAATGGCTATATGTGTCAAATGGGATTTGCAAGCCCAATTTGTGGATTGCAACACCTTTGTAAATGCTTTGACATCACTTATTTTTCAATGAATCTCACAAGATGAGATTGGAAGAAAAAGAAAGCAATGGCTATGAAAGAGTTCACAAGCTCAATGAGGTAAGTAGGGTATACAACATGCAAAAACTTCTAGGATGTCATATTAAGATGAAGCATTAAGCTGGAAAAAATGCACAAAGCAAGCCACTTGTCTTCACCAACAACATAAGAAGCATAAGGGAGGGAGGTTGGATGTCCATGCAAAGTGTTTAGAGATCAATAACGGCATCTCCTCAAGCAAAGAGAAGTATTTTGGTGCAAGCATTATTGGAAGTAAGCTTTCCATCAGGCCATGGAGCAAGAGTTGCAGAGGCAACAGAGAATTCTCTTCCAATGGTAGCCATGGGAGGAGAATGCCTAATATTTGATAATGACATTCTACAACATGTAGACTTGGGGGATGATATTTGTAGACAAGGGTGAGTGCCTTACCGAGACGAGGGAATGACAGGAGTTTAGGAAGGATTGACTAACTTGATTGTAAAGCCTGACATTAACTTACACTATTTTTTCTAGACGTATAAGTTGTTGTAGACGTCTAATATAAAAGGGTAGATTCTAGATGTGTTCAACCTCATACAGGTTATAGGTCGAACATGTACGATCCAAACGGGTTGGGCTAGACAGGTAGGATCCTATATAGGTATGCCTATACAGGTTCCCTTAGACGTGTAGCCCAACTCAAACGGGTAGTTGCAGATAGGTGAATTGTCAAACAGGTAGCGCATCGACTTAAACGAGAAGTACAATGGATAGGGTCTAGACGAATAGGCCTAGATGGATGATGGTTATACCTAGATGGGTAGGCCAGGACGGGTACTGTAACTTGCGCTTTTGCACTCCATATTTGGTCCTTCCTACAACTACAAAAGACAACACCGAACTAACTTGCACCAATCTATCTCCTATCAGACATTACTTGAATACCTGTAACACAACAATGCAATCACATAGAAACACACAATCTTGGAACAATACTTGTACTTACAATGGAACTACACATATGGACAATCATAGATCACTCTGGATCGATTTTACAAAATGAATAGGGAGGTATTTATAAGGCAAGCATGGTGGTTACTATAACCAACTAGACTCAACCGTCTCAACTTCCCCAACGTTAGCACTTAACTAATCAGCCTTGCAGCATAACAAACCAGTCCTAGACTGATTAACTAGTCTGGATTAACAACTAGTCCTAGACTGATTAATTAGTCTAACTACATATGACGGCTACTTTTGTCCTTTTGTGCTACGCTGATAATTAGTCTGCATACATTATGTCGGCTGATTTTACATTGCAAAAATCTTATTTTATCAAAATTGCTATACATTCAAAATTATTATGCCCATGTAGACATTTTGTTAAACAGTTCAAACAATTGAAGATTATCATTTCTTCTTCGAACTATTGTCTACATCTATCCTCCCCTTCGAAGAAGTCGATGTCCTCAACGACTTTTTGCGTTGTCCTATTGGGGTCTCAACATCTTTTGGTTTCACGGCTTGGAGTGCTTCTTCCAACTCCTGTACCCTAAGCCTAAAAGCTTCATGTTCATCACGAACTCGCTTGGCATAAGTGAAGTACTTGGCCCATTCTACTCCCATGTTATTGGCTCGAGTTTCCATCTCCTAGAGTTTAGACAACTACTCGATTCTCGTTGAATGAAGATCTCCTTCATCTATTGTGTTGTCAAGGTTGAGGAAGATGGCTCCCTTCGTGCCAATTCTACCTTGAGAGCCACTTCGTGCTGTTGTGATTGGAGCAATTCTGTGTGCAACGCCTCACGTTCTTTCTGCCAAGCCTCCACACTTTGGTTGTTTTGGGCCACTAACTCTGCATTCTGTTTCACCAACAATTCCTTAGCCTCTTTGTGATGCAACATTTCTGCCTCAATGTCTATGATCACCTGTTCCTTGTCCCTGAGTTGATTGCTAAGGTCCGACAATTGTTGTTGTTTCTCCCGAATATGCTTCAAAGCATCTTCCAACTGAGTGACCCCTTCTGCCAAGTGGCGATCTTTTTCCTATAGTTCTGCCTTTGTCAATTGCAGATCTTTATCCAGATTTTGCCTAGCCAGATTCAAATGCTTGATCCCCTCAGCCAACCAACACAACAAGTGGGCTATAAAGTTAATCTGATTATACATAGGCATCAATTTCGGAACTAGCTCCACCTGTGGCCTTTGATCTGCAATATGGTGTTGGGGAGAAGTATTTTTGCCATGGCCAAGAACATACACCTGTGTTGGCTCCAGATAGAGGGTAGGTGTCTTTTTGGTAGTTTCACAACTCCCTCCATAGTCTCCAAGTGCTCAGTATGTAAAGTCCATGGTTGTTCCTGATAGATGTTGAAATTTTTTGCTCGCCAAGCTCCTTATGCAACCCATTTCACCAACTTTTCTAGCTCCTCTTACGCCATCAGTTTCCACTTCTTCCACTAGCCCACATAAGCGGCATCAAACTGCAATCATAATTTGTCCAATACGTGGGTCAGTTTGGTGAAACATGCTACCGCTTATTGGTCAACACGAGCACCCATTTCTGGTGCTTCCAACATTATGTGTTCTGACCATGCATCTTCGACTTCCTCCTCCTCCCTTTCTTGCAAAGGCTCCTTCCCTTTTTTGGAAAAATCAATGGCCCTCTTAGCCGCTTTCCATTTCGTGACTACGGGTTGCTCCTTAGGTACCTGTACTTGGCTGCTTCCGCCTTTTGTCCCAACAGTCTGCTGAGGTATTTCACTGTGTGGGGGATTCTCTCCCTACACTGGTTTGGTCTCATGCTCCGAAGAGACCTCATCCACTGAAATAGGATGTTGTTGTGTCCCTTCCATCAGATTTATAACAGTCTGCAGTTTTGTATTGGTCGTGCGTGTTTCTGTTTCCGTGGGAGGATCTAGATTTGTCGGGTTACCTGTTGCCTTGGCTATCGCTGCTGCGAGCATATCCTCGAAGGAGTAAGCTCGTAGAGTGTCGGTAAGATGTCTTGGCAAACAAGGACTCCATAAGTGCTTCGGGTGACTCCTCACGATCCCTAAATTGAGCCTCTGCCAGATATTCCGTAGGCCCCACATACATAGCATTACTGGGTCCTGCTAGCATGGTCTGGAAGATAGAAGGGATTGTGAAATCAAATTTCGTAGTGTTAGTCCCCTTACTTGTGCAATCTCATTTGTTGCTCAATTTTTTGAGCTACTTCTTTGCTACGAGCCATCTTCTCTGTTATATCTATCGTTGAATCTGGTGACGGTGATGGTGATGGTGGATCAAATTTCCACCTCTTCCTTGTCGGCTTTGTCACCTCTTGTGTCGGTGCAGTAATTGCCTTTGTTGGCACTGTCTCTTCTGGTGGTGGTGGTGTAGTATCCTCCCCTTTTGAGTCATCCACCGGTCCTTCTTCTAGTGAAGCCTTGCGGAAGATCTACTTCACTCATTGCTTTTTCACCAATGTTTGTCTTCTTACTTGTGGCTTTGCATCTTTCCATCGCAAAATCGTTGGTGCCAACTCTAGTAAAGCCTTGGGAGGGTCAAAATCTAGTATCTGCACCCCTGCACGAGATGTTGCATCCAACAGTAGTCCAATGGCATGAAAGACCATCGAAAAATTCTTGGTAGTTCGCATCAGAAAATTCTGAATACGAAGTGCCAAGTAGGCTGCCCAATCGTAGGCAATTCCTTGCTCGATCCCTTGCAAATATGGGATTAGCCATATGGGAAGGTCCGAGCTCCTCTGTTCTCCTGATAGTCTAGCCATCAGTACATTCATAATGCACTGTAAATCCTGATTTGCCAACTGGGTCTATTTAACTCCTCGGTTGCCGTGTGTTGATAACAACGTATCAATCTCTTCTTTTGTCAAGAGTGTAATACTCTGAATCAGCTGTGGAGTCTTTTTGGGATCGACTCATTCATTCAATACAGGTCATCCCTTTTTCGACAGTTTGAATGTCCATTGAAATGCTTTAGCAGAGAATTCAATCAATTCTTTATCTCCCATGCGTATCTTATTGGCCTTCTTTAGTGGATCATAAGTCAACAACATCTGTATCAGGTACTCCTTGAAGAAATCTTTATCAAAACTTGGAACCTGCAAAATAAAATGCACTCCTGCTTCCTTGATTTTTTGTTTGATTGGATCATTTGTCGATGTTCATTCCCACCATTACCGATAGTAATCTCCTTTTGCATGAATCCAAGTAATTTCTTCAATCGGAACCTGATCCTTCTCCAACTGTTGTGCTTCTTTTGTCTTTCTCTCAAGTGTTGCAACGTGCTCATGTCCAGTTTTACCTCGAGCCTTTCCTTGCTCGGGATTTGGTACTTGTCCTCTCATCATGCCTTCAACTTGGCCATGCTCCTGATGATGACAGAGTCATTTTGCAACAACTGATTCTGGCAAATTTTTGGATCTTAATGTATTCGGCATTCGACTTCCTCCAGAATGCTCAAGCTCGTTAATCCAAAGTTGACCTGACTTTTGGCGACTCATCTTTCACCTAGGTCTTTGCCAAACGTCTCTTTTTTCCAAACGCCTTATTCTGCCAGACGTCTCTTTCCTAGACGTATTTATTTTGCCAAAGGTCTACTTCCCTATAAGTCTTCTTTTGCCAAATGTCTACTTTCCTACATACAGGTGCACGTCCTAGACAGGTGGCAACTTCGGATAGGTAAATTTCTCAAACGAGTAGTAGTCTCAAACATCTTGCATTTTCTAACGAGTGCACACTCCAGATGTCTACCCTGCAAACGGTTCGTCTTCAAATGTCTCAAATCTAAAACACGTTGCAGTCAAAATTACTACACGCGATTTCTCCTTTCGTGTGCATTTTGTTTGACTACGAATGGAGAGAGAGAATGTTCGACACTAGCACTATGGTTTCCAAAACGTCATGAAGCTTATGATTTACCAATAAGATGGCGTCTCGCTTTCATCTAGATAAAAGCTTGATGCTCCTGGCAATTCTACCTCAACTCCAAACCCTATTCTCCTCTGCAAATACATCTATTGCGATGCGCCTACAAAGAATGAGCAAATCCATCTTGAGCATCCAATTTATAGACGTGTTGTCGCCCCTGTAACTACCTGTCTAACTACCACCTTTCTTCCCATATTCCGCATGCGCGCCACCTCGCTAGTTTTGCATGCAAATGTCATCTTTCATATTTTTCCTTATTTTGTCTTTTTCTATTTTTGTCTTTTTTTTATTTTTGTCTTTTTCTCTTTTTTTATCTTTTGCTTTTTATTTTATTTTATTATTTTTTCAAAAATACGTCTTTCCACTCAGCGTCGCCTGGTGAAGTGCATGGCAATGCCAATGCGGACTTCTAAGGTATTAGGTGACGCTTCCTCCTATTGATGGCTGCCAGTCCCTTGACTGCTAAAATCGTCGCCATCATTCATCGCTTCAGTCTGTTGACGATTTTGGTGATTACCATGGCTTCGAGGGGTTTCCATCTATGGTTGTTCATCATGCCTATCCGTCCCTCTTCGAATGATGCGCCAATCTCTCGTTCGTTATCTTGAGGACAACTTCTACCTTCTTTTGTCTAATGACGAATTCCCCTACCATCATCCTACAACTTTCATCTTAATGTCTTTCCTTGCTAATGTCAGCCTAGCTAGTTCGACCGACATCCAGACGAGTTGTGTTGACTGTGGGATGGGTTGGATCAAGGTGCATATGTTGTCCAAACGGGATTTGTCATCGTCTAGATGGGTCAACTCTAGGAAGACGTCACCAAGGATCCCGGTTACCATCATCCAAATTGATTCTTTCAATCCTTCCATCCTCTCGTCGGATAATTATACTATCATCGATATAATGGAATTGTGCCCATTCTGGCTCCTGATGACTATTCATCCTTCCGCCTGGATGATGATTTCCTCTTTGTCTGATATTCTGATAGGCTCGTCCTGTGGCTTGTCCTCTGCCTTGGAGTCTATCTATTTGTCTTCAGACTGTTGCCCATCCTTGGTGCATCTAGTTTTGATTTTGATTCCTACCTCTGAATCCATGTCTTCCCCGAGCCTGTTCGAATCATCCTCTTCCCCTTTTCGATTGAATCTCCCTAGTGTTGGGCTATCGCACTCCTAGTTGCCCAAGATTCGATTGGTCCCTCGATCGTTCTTGATGACGTCTTCGGTTCCTATGAGCTCGTTGAGGTAGACCAAATGGTCTAGCCTCAGGAACACGTAGTGATGGGTTGGTTTGAACTATGTCCACAGATGGTCCTTGCGGCCCAATCTACGGACTAGTCGACCTATGGGCAACAAGAGGGGAATTTCTTCCTCTCAAGCTATCGGGATGGAGACCAACCACACTCCTCCCTTGGTTAGGCAGACTTGGGTTACCCAACAGTCTTGATGAACTTCCAAGATTACCCAAGTCACCTCTATTTCGGGCCTGATCAATAAGTTTCGCTCTCATACTTGGTTCTGCGTGTGCTTGATTATCGGGTGTCAGTTGGCTTAGTATTCTTAACCTTCTATCTGCCCTTATCAATCTTCGTCTCCACCTCACTTCTTCAAAGCATCTTTGTGGTGCACATTGAGCTAAGGCTTCTCTGTATTGATCTGAGAAGGCCGAATCTGTACTTGAATCGTTTCCTTCTCCTGCAGTATTCATTGGCCAATCTAAGGTTTCCTGGACCCTTCTTTGCAATCGTCGCACTTCTCTTCTATGTCTACGTAAGTCCATTGCAGCCAATCGATAGACTGCCACCTCCCGACGCTCGATCGGTCTTCTCATTGATTCTTCGTATGACACCCTTTGCCAACATTCGATTGGTCTTCCTAGTACCTCACCCTCACTACCTGAAGAATTACTCATTCTTTCATCCTCTTCTTCTTGTGGAATTAGTGACTCCTCATCTTCGATCACCTGTACCATTTCGAGGAATCGAACCCCTGCTTGTTGACTTCGGACCTCGTCCCTTTGTCTCCTTTGATCTGGATTGGGACTTGGGTAGGGTATATTAGGGTCCCGAGGTAGATGCTCATCACTACTTGATTCTTCCAACCACCCTCCATTCCTTGGTTGTTCGGGTACCTCTCTAACATCCCTCCATAGAATATCAGTTGCTTGCTCTCTACTTATTTGATATTCACTATTGGTAGCCAAATTTTGACGTGGTTCCCTCATCCCGTCTTGTTCTAGCGATCTCCGTAGTCTTCGAGGACGTCTGTTTAATGGTGAAGCGGTTCTTGAAGAATCTTCGGTATTCAGGAGAATTCGTAGTGTTGTTGGAGATGAACTACCGGAGTCTGAGGAAACTGCATTGTTCCCCAAGGGTCCTTTTGTATTCCCTTCGATACCTCCTCTTAGTTCTCTTTGTTGCCTCTCCAGTCCTTGTTCTAGCAGTCTTCTATTCCTTTGCCTTCTGGAATGTCTTAGGTGAATTACCTAGGGTGTTGAGAGTGAATTGTTTGAAGCCATAGAGAATAAACTACTTTCCGTAGAATTGCCATCCGCACTTCCTCTAAATTCCTCTCGTTGCCTTTCCGCCCATTCGGCTCTTCGTGCTTCTTGGCATTCATGCATCCGTTGCATGGTTCCATCCAACTCCTGAATTACTTGTTCTTGTAATTGCGCATTATACTGTCTTAGGGTCTCATACTCCTATAATCTCTATGTTTCCCAAGCCATTTGTTGCAGAACTCGTGGTCCTTGATCTTCTTCTTCCTCCACTTCTGGTTCTTGTTCTTGTAAAGCGACATTCGTGAGGGTTTGAAGTCGCTCCTCTGCTTCACTATTTGGAAATCGAACATGGACTTGTAATCATCTTCGCTCTCCCTCTCGAGGTTCTAACTCCCTTTGCTCGATCACAGGTTCTCCTTCCACTCCAAATAGCCATTCCAGGTTTGTTGGTTCGTCCTCTCGAACAACATTACTTGGCTCACCATGTTCGTAGGATCGTATACCTGGTCGTGATTCTTCTATTGCTTTTCTAGAAGTGTCTTCAGAGGTTTCTAAGTTGATTACATTCACCTGTGCTTGTGCCTTATACACCTTCAACTTAGAACCATTCACAACATCGGGGCAAATTGTACCATCCAACTTCTTTAATCGGACAACCCCGTTGTCCAGTACCTCTTCCACTTGGAAGGGTCCGAGCCATAAAGTTTTCAACTTTCCTGGCTTAATTTCTCTTTTCCCATTATACTTGAGCACTAATTCGCCAACCTTCAAATCCATCTTCCTGAGATGTTTATCGTGCCAATACTTACGTCTTTGTTGAGCTATCTTCGTTGCCCATTGTGCCATCACCCTTTTCTCTCCTAGCTGCACCAATGTTGCGAGTCTCTCTTCCATACTATCTTCATCGTTCAGGCGGTTTTCTACTGCTATCCTCAAACTAGGTACCAAAAATTCGACAGGTACCACCGCCTCTTGCCCATACATTAGTTGAAAGGGTGTATGATTCGTAGTTGGTTTGAAGGTGGTCCTGTATGCCCATAAAACCGCTGGCAAGTGCTCCTCCCAATCAGCTCCTTCTACACCGCATGTCTTGTACATGATTGAAACCAGGACCTTATTCGTTGCCTCCGCTTGCCCATTCGCCCTGGGGTAATACAGACTTGACAAGGAATGAAAGATCTTGAATTCCATCGTCAAATTCTGAATAATCTCGTTAACAAAATGGCCTCCTCGATCGCTTGTCAGTTGAAGAGGTATTCCAAACCGTGTGATAACCTGCTCATACAAAAATCGAGTCGTGCTCCTTGCAGAGTTATCAGGTAAGGCTCTCGCTTCTACCCATTTCGTTAGATATTCCGTCGCCACTACAATATATCGACACTTCCTCTTACGACTGGTTCGCAAAGGGCCCACAAAATCTAAACCCCATCTCTCGAAAAGTTCTTGAGGTTGCGATGGATGTAATGGCATGAAGTCTCGTTTTAACGGCTTCCCCGTTCTTTGACACGTATCACATGCCTTGACATAATCTTTGGCATCGTGATAGAGGGTAGGCCACCATAGACCTACCAACAACACTTTCCTAGTTATTGCATCCGGCCCCATATGACCTCCTGCCAACCCCTCATGTGCCTCCTTCAATGTTTGTTGCACTTCATCCTCCATTACGCATCTTCACAAAATGTGGTCCTCGCCCATTTTGTATAGCAAACCTGCAATTAATGTAAAAGGTGTCACTTTCGTAATCACTTTTCTTTGTTCGATTGTCGTCATCTCCTTTGGCAGCTCTCCTATCGATAAGTATTCCCCGATGTGCTTATACCATGTTGGTATCGCGCTTATCATGAATAGTTGTGCATCAAGGAATTCATCCTGTATCCCTCCCTCTGCAGGTTCTCTGGAGCGAATCCTCGATAGTTGGTCCGCTATTACATGTTTCTTCCCAAGTCTTACTACCACCCTAAACACGAATTCCTGCAGAGTGACGAGCCATCTACTTACTCATCCATAGATCGTCGGTTTATTGATCAAGTACAATAGTGCCTGATGATCTACATAAAAAGCAAAAGGGTTCGCCAACAAGTAATGCCTGTACTTTTGTACTGCATACACCATCCCTAGTGCTTCTCTCTCTGTTGTACTATAATTCTTCTCTACTCTAGACAATAACCGACTTGCAAAGTATATGGGCTGATCTAACCCAAACTGTCCTTCTTGAGCCAACGCGCAACCAATTGCGAAGTTTGAGGCATCCACATGAACATGGAATTCTTTCTCCCAGTCTGGATAAACTAGGATAGGCGCCTTGACTAAGTGCACCTTTAAGCCTTCAAAAGCCTCTTGGTGCTCCTCCGCCCATTTGAAAGGAACACCCTTGCGTGTAAGAGCATCTAGCGGATGAGAAGTTTGTGCATAATTTCTGATAAACCTTCTATAGTATCCCACCATCCCTAAGAAGGTTTTTACTGAACTCACATCGTGTGGTTCTTCCATTAGCAGTATCACTCGTATCTTATCAAGGTCAGGTTTCAAACCTTCTTGGCATACAATATGCCCTAACAGCTTCCCATATGGCACCATCAATACACATTTGCCTGGATTTAATGATATCCGAGCTCTCCTACACAAGCTCATACATTCGTCCAACGCCTTCAAGTGCTCCTGTGTCTTACCATATAGGGACCAATCGTCTAGAAAGGCTTTGAAATTGCCCATGGACATTTTATCAAAGATGTATAAGATGATCCTTTGGAACGTAGCTGGTGCATTACACAATCCAAATGGCATGCGGTTATAAGCATATATCCCATTCTCCACTATAAAAGTGGTCTTCAACTTATCCTCTTCCGCAATACTGATCTGGTTATACCTCGAGAATCCATCCAAAAATGAGTAAATCTCGTGGCCAACTACTTCTTCCAAGATGGAGTCTGTGAATGGGATTGGAAAGGGATCTTTAATAGTTACGACATTGAGGCTTCGAAAGTCCACACAAATCTGGATCTTATTTGCCTCCCTCTTCAAGGTAATCACGATTGGTGACACCCATTCACTCGTCGTAACTTTGAAGATTATGCCTGCATCCAACATCTTCTCGATTTCGGCATTCACCAGAGCTGCATATTTTGGATTCATCCTATATGGTCACCTCCTTACTGGTTGTGCACCTTCAATCAAGGGAATCTTATGTACACATAGTTCTGGTGGTACTCCCTTCAGATCCTTGTATGTCCAAGCAAAGACATCCTTATATTCTATGAAAATTTTGAATGTCATTGCTTTTAGTACTGGATCCCAGTCATCTCCGCATTTGATCATCTTCTCTTTGCCTTCTCCCAAATTCACTTGAATCATTCTAGGTCCTTCATATTTGATGGACTCAGGTTCTTCTACTGCCTTCAAAACATCAATGGGGTGAGTTGGCTTGTCTTCAATGACTGCATCCCCCATCGTGTATTCAATGAAATTTTTGGGAAACGTCCACTTCTCTCGTTCTTTGTCCTTTTCTATTGTTGTCTTCTTTTTACTGCCTTCTCCGCTTTCGGGCTCCTCCTCTTCTTCTTGGACTTCATTTCCTGCATTGATGCAAAAACATTGGGGAGAAAATATTTCATAATCTTCCAATTGCCAGTGGAGTAAGCCTTTATCTTCGTCATTCTCATCCTCCGTGCATTCTTCTAATTGCAACACTCCATCTGGTTCATATCCGGTTTCTTCATCTAAGGAAGAATTCTCCGATTCATCCGAAGTTGCAATATCTTGGCTTACTGCCTAGTTTTTAAGATTAATCATGTACTTATGTTGGCCTTTCTTGAAGGTCAGGTGCTCCTTCTCCCAATTGTGGTTTACTTTTGCTGTCCTTAACCACCCATGCCCAAGCAATGCATCATACGCAGGTTTCTGCATAGCTATTACAACAAAGTCCAAAACAAAGTCTTGTTCCGCTATGCGCACCTTTTGGCTCATCAATACTCCTATTGTTTCGATACCGTATTGATCAGCTCCATATAATTTGAAATTTGGAGATCGTAGTAAAGGTTGGCCAATACTCCGCCATGTCCTTTCTGGCATTACATTTACACTTGATCCTCCATCCACGATTACTTGATTCAGCTTATGGTCCAATATCTCCATGTGAACCAAGGCTGGCTTCTTCCCTGCCTCAATCATTAGTATCGTTGGATCAATAAATTGTTCTTGCTTGATGTTGGCTATCTGTCGGGCTTCCTCCCTCTTCTTTGCTTTCATTACTTCCCCAACCGTAGCATACAATTCAGGTACTATATTGAATAAACTTGATACTTTTACCTCCAAAGTTGTATTCAACACCTGTGTCACCAAGCCTTCGACTGATGCCTGTTTGTCTGTTACGATCTCCACCTTCTTTAGAGCTTTTTCTAGAATCAACCTTTCTTGCTTTTCTTTATCTAGCTCTGTCTTAATCAGTCCTTGAGCTTCCTACCATCGCTCCTTCTCCTTGGCAGGATTTGGGTACTGCTCCATTTTCCTAGCCTGTGCTCTAGTTACTGCTAGGACTTCATTATCTTTTTCTACCTCCGTACTTACTTCTCCAATGTCAATCCAATTGACATTTTGCGTTCCACTTGAACTTGCCTTATTCGGGCAATTCACCTCCTTGTGGTTCCCTGGTCCACACCATCTACACATTTGGGTAGCATTGCTACCACTAGTATTGCCTGTATTTTGAGGCTTGGGGCAATTCTTTGCAAAGTGGCCCCATTCTTGACAATTCCGACATTGGATGATCGGTCTCCCTTCAGAATCATACTGCAAACGACTCTGTCCTCCTTGTCTTCCACCTCGGCGATTATTCCTAAATCCATCGCTCATTGCACCTTGTCCATTCCTTGAAGTATCTAGTTGATCTCCTTGTTGGACTGTCAAAGTCTGATGCCTTGCTCCCTTCAAATTGAACGGACAATCAACTATTGGATGTCCTGCTATATCACATATATTGCAATATGCATTCTTTGGGCAATTGACATTCGTATGTCCTTCCGCTTTGTAGTCCGAACACCAAATATCTTTTCAGTCCTTTCGTACTTCTCCTTTAACTTCTTTCATGATCTTATCAAATTCTTTTCTAAAGGAGTGTATTGCACTTTGGACTTTATCGTCTGTATCGCTATCGGAATCATCATTTCGTGGATGTCCTCCGATTCCTGCAATTGTTTGTTTGGCTTCACTTTCAAAGTTCTTTGCCTTTTCGAGAGCTTCTGCATACGTGGACGATGGTACTGCTTTCATTTTCTTCCTATATTTATGCAATAGTCCATCCAAAAACCAATGTTTCACCATTCCATCTGCAGGTGGCATCTGCATTTTATCTACCAATTGTTTCAATCTCCTATTATAACTCTTGACATCCTCGTCTGGTTTTTGTTTCGTTGCAAAAATTTTTGTAATAATTTCCGTATCATCCCTCAACGGTCGAAATTCTTCTATGAAAGCATCTTTCAAAGTGTCCCACTGTGTAAATGGTTGAGTACTTTGCCTTTTCAGATACCAATCCATAGCCATTCCTCGCAAGGTGGCTGGGAACAATTGTAACCACTCTGCTTCTTGCGACACTCCATTTGCTTCCCAAATGGTAATGCAAGTTCCTATGTGACGTGTCGGGTCTTCTTTCCCTTCCCTGGTGAAGGGTGGGCATTTTTGTTTGCCCACTCTATTGGCAACATTCGCCATTGGGACTGTCCCACTAGGCGTGCCACTTGACGATGATTGTTGTGGTGTTGTATTCCACTCTCTATTTGTTGTAGGTGGTGCAAAATCTTGTTCAAATACGTGCTCAAATAGCCTTCTCCCTGACTCACGTACGTCCCTACTTCGCGACCTCCTTCGCGAATATACAAGGTGCGGTTCTGGTCTTCCTCCCCAAGAACCCATGCGTGGTTGCTCTAGTACAAAGCTTTCCTCTTCTGTACCTATTGGCCAACTCCCCTCCGCTGGTTCAGGTGTTACCATCCACTCCTCACTTCCAATGTTAGATATCTTCTGCTATTTGATTTCGTTCTTCATCCTCTGTTGTCACCAACAATGTCTCCCACCTTCCTTGCACTTCTCTTAGATTGTTGTCTTCCAAAGGGTTCCACACTTGTTCCACCTCTGGTTGTGAAACTTCGTCTTGAGTTTGTATCCTTTGATTTGCCAGTCGTGCACTTCGTCTTAATGGTATCTGGTTCCTTCCTCGATTGCCTTGTGGCCTAGAATCTGTCATTCACCTCTTTGCCTTGTCACGTATACTTCTTGACCCAAAGTTAGTTTAGGCAACGGCGCCAAATGTAGACAAGGGTGAGTGCCTTCCCGAGATGAGGGAATGATAAGAGTTTAGGAAGGATTGACCAACTTGACTGTAAAGCCTGACATTAACTTACACTGTTCAATCCAGACATGTAAGTTGTTGTAGATGTCTAATCCATATGGGTAAATTCTAGATGTGTACGACCTCAAACAGGTTACAAACCAGATGTGTACGACCTCAAACAGGTTACAAACCGGATGTGTACGATCCAGATAGATTGGGCTAGACAAGTATGCTAGATGGGTAGGATCCTAGATGGTTTTCCTTAGACGTGTAGCCTAGCTTAGATGGGTAGTTGCAAATGGATGAACTGTTAGATGTGTAGTACTATGGACAAGGTCTAGATAGATGATGGCTAGGCCTATATGGGTAGGCTAAGACAAATATGTAACTTGCGCTTCTGCACTCCATATTCGCTCCTTCCTGCAACTGCACAAGACAACACAAAACTAACTTGCACCAGTCTATCTCCTGCCAGACATTGCTTGAATACCTGTAACACAACAATGCAATCACATAGAAACACACAATCCTGGAACAATGCTTGTTGTATTCACAATGGAACTGCACATATGGACAATCATGGATCACTTTGGATAGATAGATCTTACAAAAATGAATAGGGGGGTATTTATAAGGCAGGCCTGGTGGTTACTACAACCAACCAGACTCAACCGTCTCAACTTCCCCAACGTTAGCGCTTAACTAATCAGTCTTTGCAGCATGACAAACCAGTCCTAGACTGATTAACTAGTCTGGATTAACAACCAATCCTAGACGTCTTAACTAGTCTTAACTACATATGACGGCTACTTTTGTCCTTTTGTGCTACGCTAATAATCAGTCCGCATACATTATGTCGGCTGATTTTACATTCAAAAACCTTATTTTATCAAAATTGCTATACATTATCAAAATTGTTATGCCCATGTAGACGTTTTGTCAAACAGTTCAAACAGTTCGAGATTGTCATTTCTTCTTCGAACTGTTGTCTACAATATTAGATGGAAAGGAAGATAATTATTATATCCATGTAGTATTAGAGGCAACAAAGATTTTGTATCAGAATTGCTAAGAAAAATTTGAGTGTCAGCTGGCATCCATTGGACTCGATATTAAAGTGGAATGAAATTCTATCATAGGAATATGCCACTAGAAACAATAATTGGAATCTTCATGTTTTTGCAAGAGAGAGCTGACTCGAAACATCGGTTTCATGGAATAGTGGGCCATTCAATGTCAATGGAGACTTCAGCTGCTGTAGCATAACATCATGCATAGAAACCAAGGTCCTAAATTATGTTGTTTATGTTTTTTTGGAGTAACTGATTGGTTTTTGAATGAGTTTTATATGGAACTAATCTTATTATTACTGATTTCATTTGTAATCATAATCAAGCAATACGGTGCTTTGCTGTTGTTTTTGGTATAGAGTCATAAATAGGTTTGGCTTGCTTGTTCAAGATGTACCTAGGTTAGGCAAAGTTTCATGCTTACTTTCACCTGTGTTTACAAGTAATGAATATGTAATTTACTCCTTTTGTGATCAGAGAAGGACCATCATCTTTAATCAAAGCCATGTTGTATTGTTCACATCCGTATCATTTCAAACTGGATTGCCATTAAATGGAACCAGACTTCAATCTTTTCCAAGCACAGATTGCCATTAAATGGAACCAGGCTTCAATCTTTTCCAAGCACAGCTAGCCTCAAAACCCTGGTTGTATAATCAGTGCAAATACCAAAACTTTGATAGGCATTCAGACATACAAAAGGACAGAAATTTGTCATATTTTCGCTTGTCCATAATCACACCCACATCTAAATTGGTTGTCCACTGCCACCATCAGATGTGACACATCCTAATTCAAACAACCGAACCCCGCTATCTCAACTAATAAGTGACAACGATCTTCTAACTCTTCATTGTATAGCTGTTGCACATAGGTACTAATTGATGCAATCACCATTGAATCTCATTATGTCAAAGACTAAATCAGTTCTAATGATGAAAGAAGAAATCACTAAGAAAACAATGAGAAGCTTGGATATCTCAAGGATAACAGTAATAAAACAAGAAAATGTCAGTCAGATTGGACATATTAACTGGACATTGTGAAGAGGCATCCAAGAACGATACTAACAACAATTTCATAGCTCCCAAGTGAATTACCCTAGTAATCATTGTGCAAGTCAACAAGACAGTAAAATCTATAGAATATAGGCATAGTTTACCAATATAAGAAATGCTCATACTGAGCTGCCTAACTCATATTTATGATCATGACAAACTGACATATAGTTATAACAGGGAAGCTGCAAACACTAGAGTGGTTAAAATATAATATTTCATTCTACATGGTTAGATACACAACTAGTTATGGCAGACTTGTACCCATTTTTCACAGAAGCACAAAAAGCATGTTTTCTTTTTTTTATTCAGCCTTCAGGAAAGAACAAACCATACACCCAAATACATTTTTTTTCCATGAGTTTACTAAGATTTTTATGAGGGGTCCCGGTCCCCTCATACTGAGTGGGGTTAGAACCTTAAACCTCAAAGAGAAGCCAAAGCCCTTACCACTGCAGTACGCTTGCAGCTCTCATACACCCAAATACATTACTCATAATATGCTCAGCTTTTTTCCTCGTAGAAAATAGGGCATGCATAAGACATGTATATAATATGCATGCCCTCCCTCCCTAATGCACACACCGACTTCAAAGCAGTTGTAGCTTCAGACCTCTGGTCATGTTATTATTAATCATCCCCTCGAGTCATGCAAAATTCTTATTCAGTGGCATCATTAGCTGCAGCATTCATGTTCATCATCCATTGGCATCATTAGGTACAATAACACACTAAAACCTTCTAATTCAGCTGATCGCACAATCAACTTCAAAAAATAAATGCTTGACTCTAAACACCTTCTAATTCAGCTGATCGCACAATCAAATTCAAAAAATAAATGCTTGACTCTAAACACCTTCTAATTCAGCTGATCGCACAATCAAATTCAAAAAAAAATGCTTGACTCTAAACAGTGATAATGGATCTTTAACCATCACACTCCAGACAGCTTAGACGGAGTATCAAGTTGCAATTTACCATGACCTTTGTCAAAGAATTGTCACACAAGGAGATCAAACTCTTGAAACCATACAAAGTCAAAATGAAATTTTTCTTGCTATCACAAGGGGTTTCCTATGCAACTTTGGCATGCTGACTAGGCTGGGACTTGAAAAATTAATCATAACCTTTTACCTTTTAGAATGCTTTTATAAGTGCAATACCAAATCTCATGATGCAGGCAAATTGTATACATTATTGCATCATTAAACCCAGTAATACTAAAAAGTAAATCAGCCAAAATAATAAGACGGGGATTGAAAAATCAAATTGCCGAAATAATGTTCTATAATAAAGCATCCAATAAATTGGCCCAACTGACCTCATTTCAAGCTCGAATTCAACCGTGCTTTTTTAGAATGACTGTGCAATACATAACTTATACTCTCTTTCTTTCCAACTATGTTACTAGAAACTCCAATTGGACCCTTTTGCATACACAAAAAAAATATGTCGGATAATGAAACCCCCAGGAAATGTCGGAGAAAGTTTGAGAAACACTCCCAAGATATTTTTTTAAACATAAATCTCCTTTCCAAACAGTTATCGAGGTGTTTCCTACATGAAAATGATCGTTCCCATCCCATTTGGAGCTTGCGCTTCAAAGAAACACACCAAAGTGCAAGTTTTTCAAAACTTTTCACTCCTTTAAAGAAATAGAATCTGCAAACCAGCAAAAATTGACTAAACATCTAATAACTGCCTCTATAACATAAAACTATTCGCAAAATAAATAAAATAGTATAATAAAAATGATTTAGAGATTAATTGGTTATATTCTTTTAAATTTTAAGGATACAAAAGTTCTAATCTTACCAAGTAATATACTTATAATAGTAATACTATTATCATGACATAAAAGTGGAACCTATTTTAAGAAAAAATAAAAAGGACTTAAGAGAGAATTAAAAACCTATTTTCACTATTAAAGTTTTATTTTTCACCACACAGGTGTTGTAGGTGAGTTGGAGAGGAGAGGGCAAGCCTCCAAGGGTGGTCCCAAGTTCGAATCTCCACCCTACCAAAAAGTTGAATTGGGTACCCAAAATCCAATTGAGAATGTTGGTGCAAGCAGGGCCGGGTACGACTCCCGAGTGACTTTGAAGGTGTAGAACCCCTGTTCGTGGTCTTTTAGACCAATGCGGCCCCACAAGGGGTTTTTCGCTTTAAAAAAAAAAAAAAGTTTTATTTTCAACCTTCAGTTTTTAAAAGCCTTAGTAAAAAAAAAAGTTGTGTATTGGCAAATAAAGGCCAATCAATCTTGGATGGCATTGTATCAATTGGAAGCTAATAATATGATATTAAGTATTTTATGACAAAATAAGATGACTGTTAGTAAATTATAAAATGTTTTTCCAAATGAAATAGCTTCTCTATTTCGTTGCCTTGTTTTATGGGAACCTCCATATAGGCATAAAGTAAGGAAGTTCAAAAAGGACATGGGATACGTGCAAAACCTTGCAGCATAGAATTGCCATGTAATTAGAAGGTTACTCACATTAATATTAACAATGTACAATACTTTACCGTTGATTAATATACAGGATAAAAACTTAACTACATTGTCAGGGATAGGATCTGGTCCTTACTCCCTGAGTGCAGCGATCACCCGCAATGCGGTTTTTGTTGGGTGCATCTGATGCCCACGCCTCACATGGGATGCTAGTTCTGAAAAGTTTAGGGAGCGTGGGACGTGGCTTTTTAAAATAACCTTTGAATTTTTTACCAAAGTCAGTTTTTTGTTTGGATGTGATCTTCGACACAACACTCCAAAGTTAAGCCTAACCTACTCAGTTCTTGCCAAGGAAAAGGGAGAAGAAAGAAAGCAATAAATGACTGAAAGGGAATAACAAAATGGTAAACCTAACTAGCCTACGCCAAGGATGGTGATGCACCAAAGATTACAAGCCCCCTTTCCGAACATTAGTGGGGTGATTGAACGTGGGAGCCACAACAAGACCACTAAATTGAACACAATCACCATTCAACACGATTGCAAACCAAAAGATCTCTCGTGAAGACCAGTCACAACCCTCCACAGAGAGATATATGCACACCAAGACCAAGATAGAGATTTAGAATATTCATAGCTCCTTGTATTCATATTAATAAGCATATTACAATAATGTAAAATAGAGAGAGGCTTGACAACCTGTACATGCTATGACCAGAGGCTCAAGTCCAGACTGACATACAGAAAGGAAGGTTGAGTTAAAAAAGAGTAATTAAGTCAGATATTAAGCACAAGGAACTAGCATTATCTTCTTCTGCCTAACTATGTAGAAAAGATATATATTTATAGATAAAACTGAGGAAATTTCCCTTTTAAAATTCAAAGTTCCCATTTCAAAAATCCCGCCCAAGGTATTTTGTATTGATGGTGCATAATCTCAAGGTCCTTGGATCTGAAGTCGTTTGAGGTGAGATCTCTTTGTCCATGCCAGAGATTTATTGCAGAGGTTTTCTGCTATTAATGTTGTTAAGTCTATGACCGCTCCTCGACAGGTTTCATGATGATGCATTTTAAGTTGTACTTTTACTATAGCGGATGGACCATATATTTAGGGAACTAAACACCTCGGCACAATGTGCGGGGTCCAAGGCGATCACCCCAGTTGGGGGGGTATGGGGGGGGCTAGGGACACCCCATGCAGGGGTTCAGGGGCAGGTGCCCCCAAAACAAAACTTGGCCTCCTAAATTCTTGGATCATGGTTTGAGGTGGTCTGACTAAAATCTGGCTCCTACCCCTTGTGCATTTCCCGATCGGATGGGAGCTTCTCAAGTAGTCTTTACCTTTGCTCTCACCCAGTGTTCCGGTTATTACTGCTGGCCCGCAATCGCTGGATATTTAAGCTGGGCAAATGTGCCCAAATCATTTTTCTCTCCGGTTCTATCTGTTTTGTGCACTTTATTGCCTTGGGCAACCAGAACTCAGTTATGCTATCAGCTCTAACCTTGAGGGTCCAGTTATTGGGCTTTTCCGCCCGCGATTGCTGGATATTTAAGCTGGGCAAATGTGCCCAAGTCATTTTTCTCTCTGGTTCCATCTGTTTTGTGCACTTTATTGCCTTGAGCAACCAGAACTCAGTTATGCTATCAGCTCTAACCTTGAGGGTCCGGTTATTGGGCTTTTCCGCTTGTGTTTGCCTGAGCTTCCCCTTAAGAATCCAGTTTATGTGCATACAATAATGCCTTAGCCCTCTTTCAAAGTTCCAAATAACTCTCCTCTCACCGAAACCATCTTCTACATGTTGGCCAAGGTGCTACTCCTCCAGAGTGTAGTGAGAATTCACTACATACATGTTGCCTTAAAGCCTTGAATATAGACACAAGATGAAGTAGGAAAGCTAATAACTAAGATCTTTGATTGAGAGAAAGGTGCCTAAAACACTGCTAATGACTACACATGTACATCCTGAGTGAAAATTGTCGAAACTAATTGTATCCTAGCCTCAACAAACTATATAATTCAAGTCAGATTCTTACCTGATACTTCGTCATTTAATATATTTTTTAAATATTTTAGATTTAAATGTATTTTTTTAAATTCTTTGTTTGGCCATTTCCTATGTTTTGCAGGATTCCAAAATGTAAACCATTCCCCACTTTCAGATAACTAGATTTTCTGATAAAGCATACACCATACATAGGAACATGTTTTATATAGCAAAATGCATAAATTTCCTGATCAGCACCTGCTTACTCCAGACCAGATGCACCTCCAGACCTCTGGTCATACTAACACAAATCGCTAATCACTACTCATAATCATACCAACTAATTGTCCAATGACATCATCGACTGCTTCTAGTAACTATAACTTTTGAACTCATCTGATTACACTCATGAAATCCAAGAAAACTGAACATTTGCATCAACAAGCAACAATGCATCTGTAACAATCATATTATGGTATTTATCCTGTGTAATCAACAATTCTGTCCATTACATAATCTCACTGTATAGGCAAATTACTAGCTATCCAACACTGATAGCAATTGTAATAAATAAGTCCCAATAATCAGAAAGGCATCGAAAAACCAGACTACCAAAACCTTATGCAGAGCTCAAGTAAAACGTCCAATGACTTATCTATGTGATCTGTTGGAATTCAAAGGTAGTTTAAACTCCAGAGCATCATCTCCAGAGATGGAAGGCTTACATACATAGTTCTTAAAAGCCAAAAAAAAAAAAAGCACTTGCAGAACAGGATTTTAAAATTTAAATAATGGAGACATCATAAGACAAACGCTTATACTCAAAAGCCAAACAAGAAGTTTATGCAAATTATTGAAACATGTTCCCAAAAGGCAGCCATTGCTAGGTACTGTTCAGAATGCATATTCCGTTCTGTATCTTGAGATAGATAACTAAATAAATTCACATAATTAGTACCCTTAACTTACACATTAGGCATAAGGAATGAATTTTTTTCCCATTAAAGAAAAAACCATGCAATTTTTTACAAAAATTAAAAAGTTAAAAATTAAAGACAGTTATAATATGCTCTGCTGCTTTGCTAGCATAGCATGCATCATACATAGGAACATGTTTTACAACAAACCAACACAGACACGCTCCCCCATACTTGCAGTTGCAGATCCAAACATCTGTTAATATCATCTTTCATCTCTAACCATCCTCTAGCACTCGTGCAAACTAAATTTCCATTGTTCATCATCAACTACAGCAAATCACTAGGACCTTCAAACTCATCTCATTACACATCGAAATCAAAAAATCAGACATTTTTCTCTGCAGATAATAACGAATCTCTAGCTTTTTTTTATTGTATGTTCAACACTAAATATAATTATCCATGCGATGCAAATTACAAATGCAAGCCAACGCTGAATCTAATAATATGCAAACACCAGAATCAAATCAGTCCTAAAAATCAGATGGACACTGGAAATTAAAACTACCAAAACCTTATATAGGCCTTAGGTAACACGCCTTATTGAATCATCCTAACTAACTAAGTTTCAAGTCAGGGATGGGTTGAGTTCAACTTGGTTCATATATGTACCCAGAGATCTGTGCATGAAAGGCTTATGTATATCATTCTTAAAGAAATCAAAATAGCATCTCACATTCGGATGGCAAAATGTACAAAGTGCAGGCGCACACATTGCCAACAGGAGATAGATGACCATATTAAGCAGCACAGACACAAGTTTGTGAGCATAAGAAACGAATTTCTACAAAATAGCAAAAACTACACTTTTCGCAAAACCTGCTAGTCCATTTTATATGGTAAGATACATGATTAAATACATATTCTTACATTCATAACTCATAATAAGCATATTTTTCTCCTACCCAGAAAACAACAAGTTATGCAACCAAATAAATCACAATATGCTCTGTTTATTTCCAAGAAAAGCAGCTTCAGACCTCTGGTCATAATATGATTTACTAATCATCTCCTCATTATTGTCCATAGGCATCATCAGCTGCAACCAGATTAGGAACTTTGAATTCATTTGATTACATACTGAAAATTTAGCTCAAAATGTGATATACTATTCTAGTATTCTGCTATGATGTACATCAGTAAGTACTTATGCAGTTAACCACTATGTATGATTACATGAACTACTTTGCCGTCCAACACTACTAAATCTGATGATGAACAAATGATATAATTAAATCAGTCCCGCGCATCAAAAACATAATGCTGCCAAATCCTTGAACTTAGCCAACTTGAAGGGAGAAAACAGATTATACAGTATTGGATAATAGAACAGGAAACACTATCTCATTCAATTTAGACAAATTCAACAGACCAGATCTTAAAGAGTACACTTCATTGATGGTGTCCCATATCATGAAGTCTACATATTTAACCATTGAAGCTACTATGCTCCATACATAAGTTAGCTTTTACAATCACCTCAGTCACCAGTATATAGGTGCCAACCTCGTTTAAAAGAACAACTAATCATCCCAGAAGACCTCATTGCCACTCTCAAATCAAGGCTATCTTAAATTCAGCTCTTCCCAAATCCATGCATGAATATTAAAAACACTATGCGAATCTTTCTTAAATAAGGAAAATCTGCGGCTTAAAGATGAGGATTGAGGATAGTAAATTTAACAAGGTACAGGCATATGTTACCAAGATAAAAGAGATTTTTTAAACCAAGCAACCAAGTCACAATTTTATGGATGCCGCTATACAAACAAATTATGAACATGGTTGTCCAGAAAGTAACAAGCCGTAGCACAGCCTAAAGTGTTGGACCCAACAAATCAACACATGGGGTATTAATAATTCATAGATGAAGACACATAATATGTGTTTCCGGTGCTTGCTATTCAGGAAAGAACAAAACATGAAACCAAAATATTTCTATCCTAGTATATTTTACTTCAAAAAAAAAAAAAAAAGCATATATCTTACATAAAAATTCAGATGAATTTATATCACATGCAAGAACATACTTGCACTTTAGACAAGTATATCAAACCCAATCAACACTTAGTCCTCTACCTATCCCAATTCAAAGGTGTCTCACAAGGATGCCCATACAATGCCCTACAAGGTGCCATCCTAATAGAATTGTAATAACTAATGTTGTAGGCAAACTCTAGCACATAGATATACTACTCCCAGCGAGCTTGACTATCCACAACATACATTCTTAACATGTCCTGCAAAACCTAATTCGCCTTCCAACCATTAGTCTTAGGATGATAAGTTATGCTGAAGTTGATTTTGACACCCAAGGCCCCCTAAAAGGTGATCCAAAATCACGAGGTGAAGAGTTGGTCTATATCTGAAATGATGGTCACAGGATTCTATGCAATCTCATAATCTCATTCATAGATACTTTTGAAATGGCAAAGGCATTGTATTTGGTCTACATGGAACAAGACCTTAGTCAACTTGTCGAAAATCTACTTAAGAAAGTTAACAATAAAGTTTATCGAAACGGCATTCCACTTACACACTGGAATACCATGTAAAATAAAGCAACCTTGCGGGATATTTATGCTTGACATTAGTCCTCTGACATTTCAAGCATCTGGAAGGAAACATAGTCTGCTATGTTCCCTCTCATGTGCAACCAATGATACAATTGTCATAGGTCAGCACAAATCTTCTTAACCCTTGATATGAAGAGTAAGGAGCTCAATGAGCCTTTGACATAATTAGCTTCTGCAACCTCCTCAGCTAAAAACATAAATTCACTTGTGAAAGCAGAGTAAACCATCTCCCTCAATGTTGTAACCCACAATCCCGCTTTCTCTAGCCTAATATCAAAATCATACTCACACAAGAACTTCATTTGGCTCCACTATCAACCAATCATGTCAGGCTAAGCGAAGATAAAGCAGAGTCTCTGTTGATCCATCCTCAGCTCAATCACTATCCCCGCAAGAAGTGTCACCACATTCAAGAAGCATGAACCACTGCTACTAGATCAAGATCATTTGTAGGGTAGCTAAGCTAACGATTCGTAAGGTCCTTGCTCTAATATGCAATCATCCTACCATCTTGCCTAATAAACCCGCCAAGTCCCTCTAACGATGAATCCTTGAAAATTAGGAAATCTCTAACCAATAGTTGTATTAGTTGGGGCTTAGAAGTTGTAACCAATAGTTTATAATTGAATATGGTTGTAACTTATACTGCTATGGTTATTACCCAACAAAGGTTTCAAAGAGAACCTGATCTGAGTCTTTGCAGCTGCTTGGAATCCAGACTCCCAAAGGACTCCTCCATCTTGGGGTACATAATGTGGAGGTATTTACTATGACAGAACTTGCCTATGAGGCAATCGAGCGCGACAGCGAGGAGATCAACGGGGTCCTTGGACTGAAATCCCGGAACAGGGTTCTCTGAAGGAATTGTTAGACCTTCGGCTCTGGGCAGTGATGAATCCGTTGGCCCTGCAGTGAATGTGACAGTGATCGAACAGAGCAGTTGCCTAAAAGAAAAGAAAAAAAAAAAGACAGAAGAGGCCCACCCACAACCGGTGGCAGTCAATGATGTCCACCGGCGTGAAGATCTCCTCCTCTCCCTAAGGAAAATCAGGGAGATTATTCCTCCCTCTGCATTTGGGTTTTCCGCTTGGCCCGAACCCTCCCCCCGATCTTCTAATGTGGATATGCAAGTTCTAAATTTTTGGAGGGCACGATCTTGCAGCACTGCCTCCTCGGCACCTGATCCAGTCCGCAATCATTCTCTGCGAAACAATTTTAACCCTCTCGAACTCACCCGGATTATTCCTGGTCGAATAAAACCTATTAGCTCCAAGCCCGCCCCGGTGGGAATAGAGGCTGACGACCCCTCCGAAAGTGGATTCCCCACGTTCTCCATGTATAGGACGCCGGGGTTCTCGCAAGGGTCCTTGGTTACCAACTGGGGGTTGAAGACAAAAGGGAGGCTGGGTAGGCCTCCTCGAACCCTTCCATGGGCGCAATGGGGTATAAATGGTTGAGAAAGTGGACAAAATCCGTGCGGTAAAAACAAAGATTAGCCTTGTTCTCTCCTACATCAGCCACCAATTCCTCTGCCCTTTTCCACAGTAGACGATTAGCTTTATATACATATATATTTCCTCAACATACTACTTCAACAATAAGGAGAGCTGGGTCAATAGTTGGGCGAATGTGAATAGGTGAATTGTCTAAACGTGTTGGCTCAGACTAATTTTTTCTCTTTAACAAGTGTTTTTAAGACGGGGAGGAAGGCAGTATTGAAGTAAAAGTTTCCAGCAAAAATACCTTTTCGAAAATTTGGAAGACTCTTATTTTAGGGTTTTTATTCAGCATTTATTTTGGGAGTTGAGTTTTTCAGAACAATAACGCATATTCTAAAATAAGGTTTCGAAAAGCCTTTCTACGACCGCTTTTGCTTTATGAATAGGATTTCAAAGAGTTCTTCTGTGACCGCTCTTGCTTTCAGTAGTGTTCACAGTTTCAGCTTTCAACATTTCGAAGGCATTTACCTTCTACAAGTGAACATTTAAACATTTCAAAGATTTGTGAAAAAAAAATTAGGGCACTCTTGTGTTATTTTAAGGGTTTTTACTCATCTTTGGAGTTGTCGAAAGTTGTGCATCTTTTAGGGCTTAGAGTGAAGAATTGAGACAATCGTCGTCATTCGATGAGAATTTGCAATGGAGAAGCATTTGGGTACAGAAAATAAATAAATTTGCATGGGAAGTGAGGTTTCTATGATGGACGAAACTCCATCCCTCAATGGTCTTGAATCACAAGTTCTCTTGACTCCCTTTGGGAACCTTGCAAACAATTCCATGGAGAAGTTTGTAAAACCGGAGAGCGAGAGGAGCTTACCAGAGGGCTACAATGTTGACCCGTCAAACCCTAATCCAGCAACACCTCAACCACATGCAGAGCAAGGTAAGCCCCTTTCAGTTGTTCTTCCTGATTCATTTGTTGAAGTAGCTAATGTCTTGTCTGAACGTACTGTTATTTTACTTTTTTACGGGGGATACCACTTGAGGCTGATTTTCTCAAATGAGTTGGGGGGATTTGGAAAAATACTAAAGGTTGGATAGTTGAGGCTATTCGGGGGTTAGGAAAGGGGTACATAGCAGTCTCCTTTGCAAATCATGAACATACCAAAAAGCCCTCCAATACGAAACTTGTTATTTGCAAGGCTGGTCTTTGGATTTTCATCTAGAGGGTCCTTCTAGGGCAAAATACCCTCTTTGGATAGAGTTGTCATTTTTATCTCTTTCATGTTGCACCTTTCTCAATAAAATTGTTGTTGTTCTTGGTAAGGTTTTGTGGTCTCATCCTATGTTAGAAAAATTGTCTATAGAGTGCACCCTCGTATTTGTGTAGAAATGGATATATCCAAGTCGTTGCCCCCTCCCTTGACCTCAATGGGCTAGGTTTCCATGTTAGTCAACCTCTTATCTACCTAAACTTACCTAATGCATGTTTTTACTATAGAGAAGTTGGACACTTGATCAAAAATTGTCTGAAAAAATTAGCTAAAAAAGAACAAATGGAAGCGACCACTAAAAAAATTGCAAAAAAAATCTCAACTAATGGCCCTCATATGAAAACTGCAACTGAAAAATTAGTCGATAACTTCCCTACTGATGGCCCTCAAGACCTCTGTTCCTGAAAAAACCTTCTCCTTCTCAAGTTGTTCCCCCCAAGAATCCTCTTGCCCCTTCCATAACTCAAAATAAATCCTCAACTACTCCTGTTAATCCACAAGCCCCACAAAGTTCAGCCACGAGTCTTGAGTTGGCTCTCGTTCCTTTACCACAACTCTTGAAAGACAATCTTATGATAGATGGATGGAGAATGGTAGGTAAGCGACAACGTTTGTCGACCCCCCCCAAAATCACTCCATCCATATAGAGGAAAAAATAACTATGTCAAAGATCTTGCTAGATCCTTCTTTCAAGTTGCTCAAAATAAGGTTATTGCTCAACAAATCCATTTGGAAAACACGCAATTATTGCCAATCAGTGAAAATATATTCCAATCTCTAATTCACGAGGTCGAGCAGCCACTAAATCACCCCTCATGAATTTAAATCTTGTATCTTTGAATGTTATGGGGCTCTCCCTCCCTTAATATAAGTTTTAAGTTCGAAAAGTAGTTGTTGAAAATCATATTTTTATTCTTTTCCTTCAAGAACTGAAAGTCACTGGTCACTCTCTCACCCATTGTATGGACATCGTTGGTGGTGGATATGCATCTACCTTTACTACTTCTCATATTAATGGTAAAGGAGGTGTTGCCCTTTCCATAGCCAAATCTCTTTGTTATGTTATTATAGATCATGATGAAGACCTTGCTTGTTGTGTGTGGGTCAGATTGGCTCTCAACTCTCAAGTTATTGGATTTTGTTCTATTTATGCTCTCAATGACCCTCCTAGTTGTATAGCCCTCTGGGAACGGTTAGTTGTTTCTCTCCCTCTTGCAAAATGGATCTTTGGAGGTGACTTTAATATGATTGAGAATCCTAGTGATAAAAGTTGGACTGGTGGTGAGTAGAACATATGTTTTTGAAAACAACTAACTATGCTCCATTTAATTCTATCAATTCAGAGGTTCATAAACTTGTTGAGTACCAGTGCAGAGTATATGTCTGCGGTAAACTAGAGATGAGTCATATGTGTCACTTTTGTTTGGAGGGTTGTTGTTGGTGTAGTTGGAGTTCAGCCAAACTAGCAGAATTGAATTGCAGGAAAACTATTTTAAACTATCAAACACATGACTGAAAGGAAATCTGCAGAAAAGTAAATTGTAGGAAAGCAAACACACTTGCAGAATTAAATAAAGTAGAAAATGGCAGAATTAAAACACTGTGCATAAATAAATAAAACAAGAGAAACACACTTGCAAAAATGAAATAATGAAAGCATAATGAAACGGGGGAGGAATACTACCTGGAGTCGGCCTAAGCTCCTACAAACATCCACTTGATTAATTCATGCGATCACTCTTTGAACACAACAAAATAATCAAACACTCGAGATTTTATTATGCAGAACCAATTTAACAAAGCAATTTTGGGATCCTTTCTTCAGGGGCAGCTTGTGTTTTTATACATAACGCGATCGTCCCTTGTTTACAAATTTAGACGCTACTAATTTTATTATTCTAATGCGATTTGCTACGATGGGCACGCATAAATTTATGAAACACCTAATAAAAGAGAAATCACGCTAAAAGTAACCCTTACGGGATAATCATAGTGTTTCCTATGTTTCTTTAACAAAATGTTTCTTCAATATTTACAATCAACACACATTTTTATTTTGTCGAGTACACACGTTCGGCCCATCACTGGAAAATAGGCACCTTTTCGGTCTATTTTTGGGATAAAGACATTGTATTTAGCTTTCTCTTGTTCGCTAAAGATCATCATTTTTTCGAGTATTGAACAGTGAGTACTTTATTCTATCATTGGGAGACAAGCGTCATCTAGCCTATTGTTGGGAGATAGGCACTTGTCCTGTGTACTGGGAGACAGGCATCGCCCAACCTGTTGTTGGGAGATAGGCACTTCCTTTTCGTTGGGTGATAGGTGCCTTCCAGCCTATGGCTGGGAGACAGACATCATACCTTAGTGTGTTTCGGAATGCCTTACTCCTTTGCCACTATCACTGTTTAATCACCAACCATTCCTTAATCGCGTTATGAAAGTATCAAATGTCAAGTCCATATGGAACCTTGACTAAAAAGTGTGAAAAGTGTCATAAGGTACTGCATCTACACATAATTTTCACTCAAAACACACATTAGGCATAATACATCATTTTTCATTAAATGTATACAAAAATCTCATATAAATGCATTTCTAATATGATAATGTCGTGAACATTGAAGAATGCTCATTGGGGGGGAAAAAAGGCGGGAAAACGAGCTCTGGCGATTTTCTCCTCTGAACCAGAGTTTCTGCATCCTCGATTTTTCTCTGGTTTCTACGGACTTGCTGAAGTGCATTTAGGTTACGGGGGATCTGAAGATCCGTTCGGTGCCCCTGGAGGGTCCAATGGGGACTTCTCCGGCTCCTGACTCAGGAAACACCAGCTCTTACGCTGATCTGTTTAAAGGCGATTCTTCCCCGAAGACTGCTGAAGCGCAAAAGATGGCATACAAGAAGATCTTCACGGCTGTTGGGAATCGGCCGTCAGCTCATCGGGTGAATGGTTGTCTGCCGCAGGCCGAATCCAGGCCAAAAATCGTCATTGAACCCAGCATGGTTGAAGAATCAGTTCTCTACAGAGCGAACCATGACCTAATCTGCAAGTTCATGGGCATTCGCCCCTCCCTGAACTTCCTGCATTCATGGATCCATCAAAACCGGGAACCCCACGGTGAGTACTCATTGTGGTTTATTAGTAATGGTTATTTTATTGTCGACTTTTCGGCTCTGGCCGACAGAAATAAGGCTTTTGAGTCGAAAAAGAAGAACCATGGCCCAGCAGGCCTTTTTGTACAACCATGGCGGGTGGGCTTCGACCCTCGTGTTGAACCCACTGCTATACCAGTGTGGATTAGATTATACGCCCTTCCTATGGAGTTCTGGGGGGAGCAGGTATTGGCCATGATTGGCAATACGATTGGTAGACATATTGGTGTTGCCAGAGACACTATTGAAGGGAGCATGGCAGTATACGCTCGAATCTGTGTTGAGATGGATCTCAGCCAGCCTCTACCGACTGAGTTGGATATTGAACTGGCAGGTCATACCTGGATCCAACAGCTAGACTACGAGGCCCTACCCTTCAGATGTCGGGTTTGCCATAAGCATGGGCATCTTGCCCGTTTCTGTCCTACTAATATGAATGCCAAAATGGAGGCCCCTTCAGATATGCCAAACCTGCCTAAGGAGGATAAGGCTGCTCCTAATACAGATCCTAATAGCTCTGGTCAGAGCCAGAACGCTCCGAGAGAGGGTTTTGAACAACCCAAAAGAAGAAGACGGACTAAGAAAAAGGAGGGAAAGGAGCAATCTAATCTCAGGCCTGCCAATAGGTATGAGATTTTTAAATCATTGGTTGATGAAGAGGATCACTCTATGGAGGGCTTGGAGGGTTTCAAGGAAACTTCTAATATTCCTGGGCAGCCCCCCCTCTCACCTTCTCCTGTCATACAGCAGATAGTTGATCCCTGTGAAGTATCACAACCAGTGTCTTCTGGTGCCTTAGTAGTCCATAATCCTGAGCAGTCAGTATCTCAGGATGTCCACATGGGGATAGCAGAGAAGAGCAGGGAAAGGCCATCTTTGGGGATAACCCAGCTGGAAAAAAGACCAAAAAATAGCAATTCTCAGGGAGCAGGTCGAAGATCTAATAAGGAGCTGCTAGCAGCTCAAGGAGACAAATTGATCATGGGAGGATCAATGAGGACAATTGATTCTTATTGCTCTCAGGGTAACCCATGATTATACAATCTTGGAATGTGAGGGGTTTAAACAGCAGAACCCATCAATCTGTTGTTCAAAGGTTATTAGAAAATAGCAATACTGATTTCTTGCTTTTACAAGAGACTAAGATGTCTTTGGATCTTATGTCTAAAACAGTCAACAGAATCTGGAAGGGTGCTGGTCACATGGATGTGGCTGCCCAAGGTGCCTCAGGGGGGATTGTTACTCTGTGGAACTCTCTGGAATGGTCTGCAATAGATCACCTTGCCTGGAGGGGTGTTCTCACTTCTCTCTTTTGGAATAATGTCTCGGCGAAAGTCGTTTTAATTACTAACTTTTATGGATCTCAAACCCTGGAGGGCCAGAGGCGGCAGTGGAAGGCTGTGCATGACATGAGAGTGTCTAGGGAAGATCTAGACTGGATTGTAGCGGGGGACTTTAATGCTAAATTATCTTCTAGAGAACAGGAAGGGGGAACACCCTTTTTGGATCCAGGGGACCGTTTCATGATCGCTCAAGTCCAGGCTTTACACCTTGTGGACATCAAATGTCCTGGCAATAACTTCACTTGGACTAATAAAAGGAGGGAGCCACATAGTAGGAAGGTGAAACTAGATCGCTTTCTGCTTTCAAAAGAGACGTTTGTAAAATGGAACATTAATTTTCAGATTTTAGCAGGCCCTGTTTCTGATCACTGCCCTATTCTGTTGGAAGGTGGGGCTGGGAGGGGACACCATCACAAACCTTTCAGATTTGAGAATTTCTGGCTGCAGAAAGAAGAACTTCGGGAGAAAATCCCGCAATGGTGGGAAGAAGGCCGTCCAGCTTATGGAAGAGCAATGTTCAGAATTCACAAACAACTTCAATATGTCAAAACTCAGTTGAAATATTGGAGGCGTTCTAATAAATCTGACTTCCAGGCCCAAAGAGCTCCGTTGGTGGCCCGCTGGGATGAGGTACAGAAATAGTTCAGAGAAGGAGTTATTACAGATCAGCTCAAGGATGAGGATGATGCCTTGCGTAGAGCGGTGGAGGACATTGACAACCAGGAGGAGACTTATTGGAGGCAGAGAGCAAGAACTACCTGGTTAGTGGAAGGGGACCGAAATACAAAATTCTTTCATCGGATTGCTTGTGCCCGAAGACAGATGAACAAGATGGAGGTCCTTCAAGATGAGAATGGTCATTCCTTTGACACTCTTCCAGATATACACTCCCATGCTATGGATTATTTCTCAAAGCTTTTTAAGGAAAGTGCGGTTCAAGATGCTTCGGCCCAAAATGAAGTTATTTCTGTCATTCCTGCTCTCATTTCTGAGGATGAAAACCAGGCCCTCCTCAAACCCATTGATAGAGATGAACTGACAGCTGTGGTCTTTGGAATGAGTACTGGTAAAACTCCAGGTCCTGACGGTTTCCCCATTGAGTTTTTCCAGGCCTTCTGGGATTGCCTTGAGGAAGATGTTAGAGCTGTGGTTGAAGAATCCAGAGAAAACAAGAGAATGCTTAAAGCTCTAAACCACACTTTCATTACCTTGATTCCAAAAGGGGAGGAGGGGAGCCATATTTCAGATTATAGGCCTATTGCCTTATGTAATGTGCTATATAAAATAATCACCAAGGTAATGGCTGAGCGACTAAAACCCCTTCTTCACAGCATTATCTCCTCTGAGCAAGGGGGTTTTGTTGAGGGTCGACAGATTCTGGATGGGGTGGTTCTGGCTCAGGAAGCTATTCATTCAATGCACACTTCTGGGAATAAAGGGATGTTCATAAAACTGGACATGTCCAAGGCTTATGACAGGGTTGAATGGAGTTTTCTGGCCAAAATGATGGCTGCTTTTGGTTTCTCTCAGGATTGGATTGAGTGGGTCATGAGCTGTGTCTCTTCCCCGACCTACTCTGTTCTAATTAAGGGCCTTCCTTCGCAGCCTTTTGGAGCCTCTCGGGGTCTCCGCCAGGGGGATCCTTGCTCTCCTTATCTGTTTCTGATTATGGCTGAAGGTCTTGGCAGACTTTTCTTGAGGAGAAGACAGCAAGGCAGATTATTGGGTGTTAGGGTGGGGGACGAAGTTTTATCGCACCTGCAGTTTGTGGATGACACTGGTCTGATGGGAGTTGCCAGCCTCAGGGAAGCAAGATCGATTAGGGATACTCTTAATGTTTATCTCAGGGCTACTCAACAGGTCATTAATGACAAGAAATCCAAAGTGGTCTTTTTCAATCTGGAGCACAGGCTTCAGAACAGAATTTTAGAAATTCTGGGATTTACTAGGACTGCTCTTCCTGTGGTTTACTTGGGGATTCCCTTGCACTTCAAGAAGCTGAAACTTGACACTTGGAGGCACTTGCTTGAGGGCATCCAGGAAAGAATTAATCACTGGTCTCACAAGTGGTTAAGCTATGGTGGCAGAGTAACTTTCTTACAGTCAGTCATTCAAGCCATGCCTATCTACAAATTCTCTATCTTGGCTGCCCCGCTTACAATCTGGAAAGATTTGGACAGGATGGCTAGAAAGTTTTTGTGGGAAGGACCAAAGGGAGAGAGAAAGTGGGCCTTAGTGAGCTGGGATAAAGTTACCCAACCCAAGGTAAAAGGTGGGCTGGGACTGAGAGGATCCAGGTTAAATAATAAAGCCTTGGCTGGAAAGTTGTACTGGAGGTGGATTTCCCAGCCAACTTCCTTATTCAGTAGAATTCTTACTAGTAAGTACTTGGGTCATGTCAACCCCAGTGAGGTGGGTCGCTTCTCTTTGGAGGGTGCTGGATCCTTAGTATGGCAGGCCCTCAAGCTTGGATCTCAGGTTATTAAAGACCAGCTATTTTGGAAAGTGGGGAGGGGGGATAAGGCCCGTTTTTGGTCTGATTCTTGGGATCAGTTTCCTCCCATCATGGTTGAATTCCCAGAGTTACTCCCAATAAAAGCTGCCATAGAATCCAAGGGTTGGGTCCAAATTGAGAGTTATTTCAATACTACTCAGCTGGGGGGGTATAAGTTTAAGAAGTTTAAGAAGTTGGAGGAGTGGCCAATTTCAATCCCTCCGGAGCTAGCACCCATCTTGTCCAGAATCTTGAAAGAAAGGTTTCTCACTGGGAGGGACGAGGAGGATGAATTAGCTTGGGGCTATGGGAGCCTTGGCATTTACACTGTTAAAGACGGATATGATAACATCCTCCCTGAGCCTCCCCCCTGCTTACCCGATTGAGGACTGGAGACAGATTTGGCAATCCAAGGGCTGGCCGAAAGTGAACTTTTTTGCTTGGCAGGTTATGCACAATGGAATTCTCACTTTCGACAACCTCAGGTGCAGAGGTATCATCGGTCCTTCTCAATGTGTTCTATGCCATAAGAACGAGGAAACAACTGATCATCTGATGTTTGAATGCCCCTTCACGCGCCAGATCTGGAAGCGCTGGTTCTCTCACTATAAAATCCAGCTTAATGGTGATTTGAATCGGATTAACATTCTAGAAAGATGGAAGAGGGGTAGATTTAAATCTAAAGCTCTTCGAATCGGTTGGGAGCTCGGCTTAAATTTCATTTGGTGGCAAGTGTGGTTGGAGAGAAATGCAAGAATATTTCGAGAAACGTTTTCCACGCTTGATGGTGTTTGGCAGGTCATCTGGAGCAAAGTCACTGAAACAGTTGTCGTCCACGCAAATGAGGAATCTCAGGTTGATTCGGGGCCAATGGATGAGGGAGTTGAAAAGCAAGAGGAACAGGTCAGAGCCAGCTGGAAACCTCCTCCCGACGGTTGGATCAAAATCAATACTGACGGAGCTGCTAAGGGCAATCCGGGCAATGCTGGCATTGGTGTGGTCTGTCGAAATCACGAGGGCACCGTGCTCTACTGGGAGCTGCAGGGTTTGGGCAGAACCACAAATAACGAAGCTGAAGCCATTGCTATCAAAGCTGCTTCTATTTGGGCAGTTAATCAGGGCCATAGGAGGGTAATTCTAGAATCTGACTCTCAAATATTGGTTGGAGCTCTTGACTGCATGAGGAACTTTGCTTTGAAAGCATGGAGGTTGAGGATTTTGGTCTCTCAAATCAAGGAACTATGGAGAGAACTAGATGACGTGATTCCTGTTTATGCGAGTAGAAATCTAAATAAAGCGGCCGATTTCCTTGCGAAGATGGGTGCTGAGAAAGAGGTAGGGGTGCAGCTGCACAGTGACATGCCTTTGGAGGATGAAGTGATTCGGCAGGGCCTGGAACGATCCTTAAGATAATGAACAAAGAAAATGCTAAGGGTGGTTTTTGTCGCGATATCGCGACCTGTTGCGCCGTCGCGGCCTTTGGTGGCAAGCTGTCACGATTTCGTGACATGTTTCGCTGTCACGGCCGTTGGAGAGAAGCTGTAGCGATTTCGTGACCTGTAGCGCCGTCGCTGCCTTGGGAGAGAAGCTGTAGCGATTTCGTGACCTGTTGCGCCGTCGCGGCCTTTGGAGGGAGACTGTCGCGATTTCGTGACCTGTTGCACCGTCGGGGCCTGTGGCTGGAAGCTGTAGCGATTTCGCGACGCTTTTGGAGAATTGGCGCTAAGGGGAAAAATCGTCGCGATATCGCGACACTTTTGGAGTATAGGCGCCAAGGGGAAAATCCGTCGCGACATCGTGACATTTTTGCTGAATGGTCGCTCAAGGGAAAAATCGTCGCGATATCGCGACAGTTTTGGAGAGCTGGTACCAAGGGGAAAAACCGTCGCGATATCGCGACATTTTTGAAGGTTGTCCGCCATGGAGAAAAACCGTCGCGATATCGCGACACTTTTGCTGAAAGGGCGCCCAGGAGAAAAATCGTCGCGATATCGCGACATTTTTGGAGAGCTGGCACCAAGGGGAAAAATCGTCGCGATATCGCGACACTTTTGAAGGTTGGGTGCCAAGGCGAAAAGCCGTCGCGATTTCGCGACACTTTTGCTGATTCGGCGCCAAGGGGAAAAATCGTCGCGATATCGCGGCATTTCTGGCAAGCTGGCACCAAGGGGAAAAACCGTCGCGATATCGCGACACTTTTGAAGGTTGGGCGCCACGGAGATAACTCGTCGCGATTTCGCGACAATTTTGAAGGCTGGGCGCCAAGGAGAAAACTCGTAGCGATTTCGCGACAGTTTTGGGGAATTGGCGCCGTGGGGAAAAATCGTCGCGATATCGCGACACCTTTAATGAATGGGCGCCAAGGGGAGAACTCGTCGCGATATCGTGACACTTTTGCAGTTTGGGCGCCAAGGGAAAAACTCGTCGCGATTTCGCGACACTTTTGGAGAATTGGCGCCATGGGGAAAACTCGTCGCGATTTCGTGACTCTTTTGCAACACTGGCGCCAAGGGGAGAACTCGTCGCGATATCGCGACACTTCTGGTGATCAGGCGCCTTTTGGAAATCTCGTCGCGATTTCGTGACACTTTTGGTGATTGGGCGCCTTGCGGTTGTGTCGTCGCGATTTCGCGACGCTTGTGGTGTTTAGGTGCCTCGGGGCTTGGCTGTCGCGATTTCGCGACATGTCGCGATTTCGCGACTTGTTTCTCTGGCGCGGCCTCGGTTGGGTTGCTGTCGCGATTTCGCGACATGTCGCGTTTTCGCGCCTTGTTGTAATCTTGCTTCTTGCTCTCGGCTGGGATGTGTTTACTCCCTTATGTAATTGTTCTCTGTTTTAATACAAGTTTTTTCAAATTTTTCAAAAAAAATATGATAATGTCGCACATTTATGTTATTAAAGCATACAAAAAATGAGCATTTTTTGTGCTCATCATCCCCTCATACCTAATTGTTGCCACATCCTTGTGGCACCTGATGCTAATAATCCCTTATTTTAGCAACAACCTGCTAGTATTCCATGTTACAACACTTTCTCTCCCTGGTTGTGGCTCTATCTCGCTCCTTGTTGCGCTTTTGTTTGCCATGTTGTTTTGGTTGAGTGGGACCAACTTCTATCTCGGTTGCTTTCTAGCATTTATAACATCGTAAGGGCTGGCTAGGCCTTGCCCCTGTATCCGAATTCGTTTTGCTCCACCCCTTCTTGCCTATAATTTCCTCCATATAGAACCTTGTGAATGTGGTGGCATCCTTTTGGAATGCAGGCTTAGCTTACTTCCAATATTGATGGTTTGGGGGAAGCTGATCTGCCACTGGGAATTTAGGCTTATCCCAAGGTGGATAATGGGATGTATCATGTACCTAGGCCTTTGGTAATTTTACCACCTTCGAGTCGAGTGTTGTGTCCTTTGCATCATTCTCCTCTACATCATTCTCCTCCGCATCTTCAGGTGGCAAAGATTTGGGTACTCGAATTGGTGATGGAATCATTGGTTCTTTGTTAAATATACCCATTTTATGGAGATAATCTTGTATCCTTGAGGGATTGCCATCAATTGAACCATACAGGTTCTAAAATTGTTTTGGTTGGGTAGGGTTGATAGAAATGCTTAGCTCTTTGGTCATCTGTTTGTGAGTCTTTCACTCCTTCTTAGTCTTCTTTAGGATCTTCTTGAGTTCCTAGAACTGCCCCCTCTGGCTGGTGAAGGCTTTCATGGATGCAACCCATTCTAAATCTGAGTTTTGGTCTGGTTGCACCTTTTATTTTTGTTAGGGTGCTTTTTGCTTTCGTAGTGTTACAATTCTGGTCTTATCTTTTGTCTTCTTTGTAGTGCTCTCTTTGATTTTTGTTTGGGCCATAATTTCTTGGTTGGTCTAGGTGTTGTTGCATCAATTGTGGACGTCGAGGGACCAACCCCTTATGCCTTCTACAGAGGTGGTATTTCCTAGACTTCGAATGACTTTATTCCTTGCATATCCCGATCCATTGGTGTGTTCACGGTTGGTTTAGTCGTGGTCTACCCATCAAACTGACCAATCGTGGTTTGGTCAACTAATGGATGACCAACTAACTGTACAACCTCTATGGGATCGGCTAACTCTTGTGGGTGGTTCGCTTCAAATTCTTCCTCCTGCCCTGCTTTTGACTAGATAACACGATCAGATACATGTGTTTTGTTAACGGGTTGAGTGGCATATGACCATACCTTATATTTCCTAGCTAACTAGGTAGTTCTTGCTTGGTCATCTAGTGGTTGACCATCTAATTAGGTAGCCATAGGTGTTTTGGCTAACTCCTCAGTCTCGTTGTCTTCGATTTCAATTATAGGGAGTTCCTATTGCACAATAGTGATCCCCTATTCTTAGGAAGCAGTATTCACAAGGGCATCTGATTGGTCCCCTATTTTGGTCTTCTAGCCACCTGATGCCCTCTTGGCATCAGAGTGAAATGCTCCTATGGACGCAATTTTCTCCTTCGAGTCCATGAAAAAAAATGTTGTATCCATGGCCCAGTTTGTTTGCATGACAACATCAAACTTATCTAGTTTGGCAGTCTGCAGCTGTTGGGCCCTATTTTCCAACTGTCGCACCATTTGTAGTAGTTGTCTCAAAACATCATTCACTTCTTGTTGCCTTATTGCCACAACCCATCGAGATTCCTAAAATTTGGCCTGCTCCTTTTTATATTTTTCCTCCCAATTGGAGGCTTATGCTTTCATGTTCTGCAATTGGCTCTACAGGTATTCTTCTTGATCGCTCTGACATAATATCTCACCACTAGCCATGCTATGCAACACTTGAGCAGCCAGTTCATCCTCTGCATCTTCTTCTTTGGACGAACTATAATCAACCATATGCTCTTTTTGTTCCCTACTTCTAGTTGTTGGTGGTGACAAAGCCCGAAATGGGCTTGAAATAGTTTGGTTTACCTCCTAATTGGAATGTTGAGAGACAGACGCTAATGTTGCTTGCGACAAACTTTGTTTAACTTGTCCTACCTTCCTGTATAATGGCTATGCTGGAAGGCAGGTGATGGTATTGGGGAAGAAGGACCTGATTTTGCCTGCCCTATTGTTTTTGTAGCTTGGTGGCTATGGGAGGTAGGCACCTCTTCTTCCCACTGTTGCTCCTTGGTTGTATTTGCAGCAATACCTTCTTCATTTTCTACATCTCCTTGTTGCTCTTTAGTTGTTTTTGTAATATTATCTCCAACATTCGATGCATCCTTATGTGCCTCAGCATATTGAACTAGGACTAGAATCAGCCCATGATGCCCTAATGTCATTACTGTTCCTGCCCAATACTAACTAGATTTCATATTTTAGGGCACACATTAAGTAGTACGAAATATTGATTTTATCCCCATGCAACCAATAATAACGAAATCTGAAGTGGTTGGAATTCAACTAGGAATACTTGCTAGTGCAAGTGAAAAATCGAGCCACTTGCTCAAACACATTCCTCCAAAGGTTTGGCATATGTCGTTTCAGCAACCCTATGCATGTTATATGTGTTGATGGTTGCCTAAAAATCACTACACACATTGTGCTATACTATCCTCCTTATATGTTTGGTCCCTTATGCATGGAAAACCAGTCACCTTCGCAATATATGCCTTTGTGACTGGTATGACCAGTCCACGCATCCGTATGACACCATCATCCATTGAGGCTGCAAATTTACATGTCACCACAAGGTCTTGATCCTGGCTAACCAGACGGTAATACTCCATCTATCCTGTAGCCTCAAACTAGTTCCTAACATCTCAAGTTATGCCTGAAAGATCCCGAGGCTCATTATTCTTCAACACATGATTATTTGAAGTTCCTCCCATGGCGGTTATTGGCTCTTTTCTTTGGATTTCTTTGTGTTTGCAAAACAAACACTATTTATGGTTTATAACATGTTGAAGCATGGGATTGTATCTATGCATACAAGGCACCTATCTCCCCGTAATCAGTAGTAATTACAGGTAATCTGTGTAATTAAATTTAAAATTGTGTGCCAATTTTAGATGGGTATTGTTACAACCGCTTCCTTCCATCCGGTTGGCACCACATGGTGTAGTACAAATTTGGGGCTTGTATGATTGGATACAAGTTTCGTGGGACATGTGCCATCACATTATACATAAATGTTTTTTATGAAAATCATGCACACGCATAATAGAAATTTCGATACATACATGAATGGTATTTCGTGATTATCATATGCAAATGTTGGTGATGCAATCTGATTGGTTGATGCGTGATAATAGTGTCTCTAGGATAAATGAATGGTGTGCATTTTTTTGTGCAAAGTAATCGTGTCAAATTGAATCATCATTGGGTACTGCAATTTTATTAGTCTCGAGATCTTGTGCAAAAAAAACTAAACAAAATATGGAATTTTTATTTTACCATGGGACGACACACGTACCCTCTTTGGAAGTTATTTTATTTGTGCCTTGGGAGCATGCATGGGTCATCCACAGAAAATCGTGAACTCATTCGGTCAAAAACCAAGAAGTAAATGGATTTTGTCGATAAAAAGACAAACATACTTTCATCCGTGAAAAAGTTTGACTCTGAATGTGCATGGATTTCGGTGCCAACATGTCTCCAATCTCTTCTCCAATGATGAAGATAAGATTCATCATTGCGTTGGAATACAGGCACCCTTATTTGTGTGGAAGACAAGCGCCATTCTTTATTTTGTGAATACAAACACTCGATTTACTGGAAGATAGGTACCCTTCTCTGTATTGCAGATACTGACATCCAGTTTTGCTGGAAGATAAACACCCTTCTCTGTATTTTGAATACAGGCGCTCAGTTTTTTGGAAGACAGGTGCCTTACTCTGACTTACTAGATACAAATGATGTCTGTTATTGTGAATACAAGTTCCTTTATTTTAACATTTCAGATACTGGTACCTACAAAGATAGCAATTTTTTTTCACAAATAGGCGAGTTTTTTTTTTCTTGTTGTATATGGGAGATAGGTGCCTTTGTGAATATAGGTGCCTTCAAAATGTTACGGATGTAGGCACCTTTGCTATATGTGGGATATAGGTGCCTTCTCTTGGCTGGACAATCAACATCCACTGAGTTGATCCATAGTTAGACGCCCTTCATCAGTCCAAATATAAGCACTTATCCTTGGTGACAAAGTCAACATCCATAGCCTTCACCCGTATACAGGTATTTTCTTCCCTGAGAAAGTAGACACCTGTACACATGTCCAGTTGTAAGTATCCCCCTCCTAGTAGGGATTAATGCTTCTTTTGTTCATTTATCCTCCTAAAAAGATAAAAAATACGCAGTACACCATGGATCCTATATCTGATAGGCCTAGGTTTCTCAAGATACCTACAGATTGCATTCAAGGCATGGTTTCCTACAAAACAATAAATGCACATGTAAAGTATAAAACAAGAATTGTGGATCCTATGCCTGATAGGCCTAGGTTTCCTAGGATACCTACAGATTGCATTTAAGGCACATTTGTTTGTAAAACAACAAATGCACATGTAAAACATAAAACAAGAATCGTGGATCCTATGCCTGATAGGCCTAGGTTTCCCAGGATGCCTACAGATTGCATTAAGGGCACGATTTCTTGCAAAACAATAAATAAAACAAAATAAAAAAAATATAGATAAAAAATGTTTGTATTTTTTTTGCGGACACACATGCATCCATCAATTGTTGAATTTTTTTTCATTATGATGGGGTCTCCCCCATGCATGCTTTGGATTCAATTGCGTGGACTAGTGGTGTATGATACGGTCGCAACCGGTGGCCGTTGACTGTCAATACAATATCACTTTCATCTATGGTTTGGAAACGAACAAAACCATTATTGATCATTTCAATCACTTCGTACGGTCCCATACAATGCTGCATAAGCTTCCCCTTTCGCTCCTGGAATCAGGAGTCATACAACAATGCCTAATATCCCTCTTTGAACTATTTTGGTCATATGTGGCGATCATGCCACTGAGCCCTCTGTTTCTACATGATCTCCATTTGCTGCAAAGCATCCTACCGGTATTTATCCAGTTGTTGAGCTATTGAATACGGTATTTCTATGTCACGTCCAGATTTAAATTTAATTCTATTGTAGTCTGTAGGGTTTTGATCTCGAACTCAATGGGCATCATGGCATTTTTCCTGTATACCAATTGGAATGGTGTAAATCTAGTGGAAGTTTTCCAAGTAGTGTGATATGTCCACACTATTTTCGGTAAACGAGTTGCCCAATCCTTTCGATGTTGTTGTATCGTCTTAGTAAGAATGTTCTCCAGCTCCCGATTTGTGACTTCCACTTACCCATTTGCTTGCGAATGATAGAGAATAGTTTTGTTGTGTTGGATTCGATACTATTCCATCAACTCCTAAATCACTTTCGAGGTGAATTGAGGTCCCTGATCGATGGTAATTTCTCTAGGAACCCTAAATTGGGTGAAAATAAATTCATACAGGAAATTAATTACAATCTTCTCCTTCAAGTCTCGTAGTGCCTGCACTTCAACCCATTTAGTCACAAGTCAGTACAAACCAAAATATACCTTTTTTTGCCTAACTACGGATTGATGGGACCCACAAAATCCATCCCTCTTTTATCGAAAGGTTTGATGTTCACATGGGGGTGAAGTGGCATCTCATATTAGAGAGTTGGTTTGCCCATTCATTGGCATTGATCGCATTGGTTAACATGTTTGACTGCATCTTTAAATAAAGAAGGCCAAAAATATCCAACCTGCAAAACTTTAAATGCAGTCCTTCTCCCTGTAAAATGACCGTCACATGGTTCATCGTAGCAAACCTTGAGGATTTTTCTGGTTTCATTTTTTGCAACACACCTTTGCATGATTTGATCGGGCCTAATTCTAAACAAGCATCCATCAATCCATGAGAAGGTTGCACTTTTTTTTATTATCAAAGTTTGAGCTTCTCGGGGTGAGAGTGTAGGAGATATTTTATCGGTGGCTAAGTAATTAGCCATATCTGCATACCATGGAATCTGTTCATCTAGAGAAAAAAGATGCTCATCCAAAAATCGATCTTCAATGGTTGTATGATCTTGAGATATTAACCTAGAGAGAAAATCTGCAATAACATTATCTTTGTCGGGTTTGTCAACAATGGTTACATCAAATTCCTACAATAGTAAAAGCCACCTAATAATTCTACCACTTACTATAGGTTTATTCATTAGGTACTTGATGGTTGTATGATCTGTATGCACAAAAATATTATAACCTATAATGTAATGGCATAATTTATTAATAGCATGCACTACTGCAAGGAATTATTTCTTTATTATAGTATAGTTGAACTCAACACTTGTAAGATGTTTATTGACATAGTAGATGACATAAAACTCATCTCCATATTTTTGTCCTAATGTAGCCCCTATCACATTATTAGATGCATCAATGTAAATGTGAAAGGGGAGGGTCCAATTTGGACCTCTCAGCATAGGAGTAGTGGTCAGTCTTTCCATTAAAATTTGAAATGCTTGTTCACACTCACTGGTCGAGACAAACTCAACATTTTTAGACAATAATGTATGCAGAGGTTTAGCGATTTTGCTAAAGTCTTAAATAAACCGCCTATAGTATCTAGTAGAGCCTAGAAAACTATGGACATCTCTCTGAGTTTGGGGAGTAGGTAGATTTTTTATTACTTCAATTTTTCATTTGCCTACTTTAATCCCCTCCACAGATATACAATGTCCTATTATTATCCCTTCTTGCATTAACATAAAACACTATTTGTTCCTAAGGGATAGGTTTATCTCTTGATACCGTTGGAGTACTTTCTTTAGATTATCTATAGCTTCTTCAAAAGTTTCATCGTAAATGGTGAAATAATCCATGTATACTTCTATAGTTTCTCCAACCATGTCTGAAAAGATGATCGACTGTAGTAGCTTACATTTAATTTTGTCAATCCGGGTTAATCCAGGTTAGATTTAAAGAGTAGCAACCCAGTATAGATTGTACCATAGTAATTAATACTAAGCTTAGTTCAGGTCTCTTTCTGGTTTCATGTGTTGCAAAAATTAAAGTTTACGAAAAATAAAATAAAATTAAATTAAATATGCAATTTATGAATTATTCTAATGTGGATCCACGTAATGATTTACTTAATGCATTATTTATCTATTATAATTTCTAATTATATTTTCATGTAAATTAATCTTTTAATCTAATTCTATCTACCATGTTAGTGGGGGGAAGAGATTTAGGGACTAACCTTTCGGAGTGGGCCCTGCCTCCGGAAGGTTAGTGTTAACCCCTTCCCCTATTTTCTATTTTACTTTAACTTCAATAATCTACTCTCATTTAATTAATCTAATTCTTAATTATTTCATAATTACAAGAGAATAAAAGAAATAAAAATTACCAAAGCAAGCAAAATATAAAATAATTATAAAACACAGTTACCATATCCTGAAGAAAATATTGTTGTTGCTTTATTATTGAAAATCAAACGTACATGGTTGCGCATCCAACTTCCAGAATTGCATACAGAATATTACATCGGGAATAATCACAGATTACATATATTTCTCCATTAGCTCGCCATCCCCCTTCAAAGGTCTCGTATGCAAATATATATTGTCACTCAGACAATTCCGAACATAACTCCCCGTATTTCTCCCATATGGTTTGGACTTGATACGCAACAACTATGTTCTTATCAAGAATAAAGCTAAATTAACACATCTCCTAAAATACTTGGACTCAATAAATATTCTAATTGGTCCAAGTGGCAACTAATTATAACATAATACTAACTTTGACTTGGTGGGATAGCTACGTAACAATACAACCCTTGATTTAGACTTTTTCTACAACTTTTATCCTTTCTTTTAGGGAAGGATACATTTATTACAAATATTCACGTAACAACTTATATGCCCCAAATAAATGGTGAGTCACCCACATTTGATTCTTCTAACCGCCCATGTGGAATTTGAAACCTTTCGTGCTTGATTCTTTCAGCTGCCCACGTGGTGTTTGACCAAGCCATAGCTTATGTGGCATTTATGTGAAACAGGTTCTTCCGTAGATTTTTCTAGGTTTTCGTAGTGCCCTTCCGTAGCGCCCTTCGTAGCGTGCATCCACGTGTCTCCTCGGTATTTGTTCATCCTTTCTTCAATATATGACCTGTATTTTGCTGTAATATTACCTACCAAAAACATACAAAAACTTCGCACAATTTGTGTAAAATATGATCATTTATCATTTTAACCTCATTCATCAAATTAACTGATAAATCACATAAATAAGGTAAAATAATCATTAAAACACATTTACTTTCATGATTTTGCAGATAGAAAATAGATAATCCTTGCATAAAATATGTGTCAATTTGGCACTCATCATTCCCCCAAACTGAAGGAAGTGCATGTCCTCATGCACACAGGATTAATACAACAATCTCAATGGATAAACTCTGCAGTTATAACAGTTGCATAAATCCAAAATTTGGTCTATAGTAGATGATTGATGCCTTGTTCATGTAAATCCAAATATTTACCTTGATATTCCATTTTAAACAATATTTCTTTTGGAATGTGATATACATTTGATAAGAAGCACAATGCAAATTGTCATTTGGCTAAATTGGGATTACCATCATTTTTTTCAAATTAAATAAGTTGAAACAAGAAGGTACTATAAATCATACAATGAATATGTGTTTTATTTTAGTCTAATCACTTCCTATAGCAACAATATTTCAACTTCTATCTATCTAAACACACTTTCCAATGCAAAAGTCAATAGTGCTCATTGGACTTATTTAGATGTATATCAAAACTATGCATAAATAAGACTTATAACTTCTATAATAATGTTATCTACAAACCCATACTAACAATAAGAACATCATTATATATGTAACATATAAAATTTAAATTAACTTTTAAAGTTTATTTATTTATTATTTATTATTATTATTTTATTTTATTTTATTATATATATATATATATATATATTTATTATTATTATTATTTTATCTTTATTTTTTTTGAGAAGAATGATCAAAGTAAAGATATAGTAAAAAATAGTAAATTAATATAATATATATTTTTATTAAATTATTATTATTATTATTATTATATAACTATAAAATATTATATTACCTATACTATACCTCTAAACTATATTATAAACTCTATTGTATTAAGTATTATAAACTATATTACTGAAGATTATTACAGAAGTTGTCTACAGAAGATATCTACAAAATTGTAGTTGTTAGAGTTTAAGAAAATACTTTACCTGATTCTTCCCCCCAAACTGAATTGTGAACTTTGTATACCTTATTTACTTCCCCCCAAACTGTAATTTTAGCCAAAACAAGATGAAGGGTGTTTTATTTATATTGGTGGATAATATAATAATAAGTTTTATTTATGGGGGTTTATTATAATTTTTGTGATTGTGCTTCCTGTATGTCATTAAGAAGTTTCCGAGATAGAAAGGTAATGAATATGAAATTTGATTTCAGCCTTCTAGGATATCTTCAATCATGGGAAAAAGTGAAATAGATATTAAGATGGCTTTTTCTAAGGGATGAAAATGTGATGGGCACAAGCCATGTTTTTGTAGAAAAAGAAAAAATTGAAACCATAGTACTTTCATGAGGGTTTGCTTTTGAGTTTTGCCTGCATGTGATGTTTCTAGGATTATTCTTCAAGGACTTCAAACATTCTAGCAATTTTGAAACAACTTCATTTACTCCTTTCACAAATCAATATAGTGTCAAAGTTGTCCTAGTATTCTCAAGCTTCTTTCAAGACCAACTGTGTGTGCAGTGAGGATTCATTTCCCATTATGAGCAAGGATTGAAAAACAACAAGGGTTATGTATGCCAAAAAGCTAGCTTATCGTATGAGCATCTAGAGGTCTTATCCAGACTTAGTGCTAATACGTAAGGATACCTTAATAAAGAGTACCCCATGGTGTTTGAGATACTAAGAATTCCAGGGATTCAAGCTCTTTTGCCCTTTATTTACTTTTGTTTTATTTGGGATACTTGCTCATTTTGTGAGGAGCAAGGGATTTTTAGTGCTTTTTAGGGTTCTTGCTTATTTTGAGGAGAAGCAAGAAGATTTTTATTGGGATACTTGCTCGATTAGATGAGGAGCAAGGGATTTTTTTTTCTCTTTTTTTTCAAGGGTGAAGGGCGAGCTTGTCCTTTTGCCAATTCGTTAGTATTCTAGACCATGCGTAAAAATAGATAAGCAAGGGAAACTGTTCACTTATGGCAAAAATAACACATGAGTTAATTTTTCCAATACTTCACAATGTTTTTAGGTGTGCAATTGTGCGTGGCCAAAGAGAAACTTGATCAACTAGGAGTAACTTACAACATTTTTAAAAGATTTGCTTCATTTTCAATGAAAATTTTGCTCAAGATACCAGATATAGTTTGAGTATTTAAAGAACACCTAGACTTCATCTAGCAATAAGGTACTATGCATCATGTGGTAATCATCTTCCTACAAGGTTTTTTTAGAGAGAACATTTTCTTGGGCTATCTTTAAAACATTAAGACTGAAAATGGAAGGGAATACAGATACTTCATGATGAAACAAAGGAAGCATAATTATTTTTATTTTTATATATTAATTTTTTTTCAATTTATATATATATATATATATATATATATTATATTTTTTTTTCAAAGAGAGAAATTATTGGATAGTAGTTGGTTGCAGTTCAGAAATGCACTGCAAATCAGTTTGTTATCTAAGGTGGTGTATGAATTTTTTTTTAGATAGTGACTTTTTGTATAGTTAAAACCTATGCCCATTAATTAGTGATTTTCTAGTTGAGTTATCAATAGGATTTGAGTTTTACTACACCATTTCAAATATTTTCTAATTGAAATTTTCATGATACAATATGTTTGTCCTGCCACTTTATAATTTCATTGGTTCAATCTTGTATATACCTCTATTTTATTTCATTATTATTATTATTATTATATATATATTATTTTTATTTTATTATATATATATATTATATATATTTTATTATATATATTTATTATTATCATTTCTAATAATATATATATATATATTATATTTTTTTTTTTTTTTGTAATATTTTCTAGAGGTTTATTGGACTGTTTTCCACCACTTAGTTATTATTTTACTTTTCTCTCTTTTTGTTTTTATTTTTTTTTGGGTTTTGATTTTTTTCTGTTTCAATCCTACTATTGCCAAGTTTAAATATAAATTTTAGAAATTATAAATACTCTTAACATAATAGAAAAAAAATAATTTTTTTGAACAATCCTAATGTTACTAAAATTAGGTGTGACCACGTCAATGAATCCATACAACTAATTTTAGCACAATAGGAGGAAAGTAAAAATGCTTGAAAAGTAAATTTTACTGGAAATGAAATTGTTGAAGTAAAAGGTAAATTACTATTGTTCTTTGACTATTAGGAGGGATTTCATTATAGTTGTGTCACTCAACGTAACTACTTCCTACTAAAAAAATAGGGTCCTAAGCAAAGTTTAGGTTGTTTTCAGCGTTCACCTACTTCCTATTCTTTTTCATAGGTCCTAAATCAAATTAACAATAGTAATCACCCAAAGCAAGGAAATTGCAAAAAATAAAATTTGCTGAATTTGAAATTTGTAGAAATAGAAATTTACAGAAAATAAATTTTTAATCTACGAAAGTAGTAAAAATGATTCCTTCAAGAGAAAAGAACCTGGCAACGTCGAACGAAGGAGCTTGTTGGAACCATCTTCGGGCCACTCTGACTCGTATGCACACCAAGGTCTCGTACGTACCCCTTTTCACATACAAGTAAGCCTCTCTCTTTGCACTGCCAAACAACTTTTCTGATTAACCACTACGACGCTACTCTCCTCGACAACGATGCCAAAATGATCGGTTGTAGTAGCTTACATTTAATTTTTTCAATCCGGGTTAATCCAGGTTAGATTTAAAGAGTAGCAACCCAGTATAGATTGTACCATAGTAATTAATACTAAGCTTAGTTCAGGTCTCTTTCTGGTTTCATGTGTTGCAAAAATTAAAGTTTATGGAAAATAAAATAAAATTAAATTAAATATGCAATTTATGAATTATTCTAATGTGGATCCACTAATGATTTACTTAATGCATTATTTATCTATTATAATTTCTAATTATATTTTCATGTAAATTAATCTTTTAATCTAATTCTATCTACCATGTTAGTGGGGGGAAGAGATTTAGGGACTAACCTTTCGGAGTGGGCCCTGCCTCCAGAAGGTTAGTGTTAACCCCTTCCCCTATTTTCTATTTTACTTTAACTTCAATAATCTACTCTCATTTAATTAATCTAATTCTTAATTATTTCATAATTACAAGAGAATAAAAGAAATAAAAATTACCAAAGCAAGCAAAATATAAAATAATTATAAAACACAGTTACCATATCCTGAAGAAAATATTGTTGTTGCTTTATTATTGAAAATCAAACGTACATGGTTGCGCATCCAACTTCTAGAATTGCATACAAAATATTACATCGGGAATAATCACAGATTACATATATTTCTCCATTAGCTCGCCATCCCCCTTCAAAGGTCTCGTATGCAAATATATATTGTCACTCAGACAATTTCGAACATAACTCCCCGTATTTCTCCCATATGGTTTGGACTTGATACGCAACAACTATGTTCTTATCAAGAATAAAGCTAAATTAACACATCTCCTAAAATACTTGGACTCAATAAATATTCTAATTGGTCCAAGTGGCAACTAATTATAACATAATACTAACTTTGACTTGGTGGGATAGCTACGTAACAATACAACCCTTGATTTAGACTTTTTCTACAACTTTTATCCTTTCTTTTAGGGAAGGATACATTTATTACAAATATTCACGTAACAACTTATATGCCCCAAATAAATGGTGAGTCACCCACATTTGATTCTTCTAACCGCCCATGTGGAATTTGAAACCTTTCGTGCTTGATTCTTTCAGTTGCCCACGTGGTGTTTGACCAAGCCATAGCTTATGTGGCATTTATGTGAAACAGGTTCTTCCATAGATTTTTCTAGGTTTTCGTAGTGCCCTTCCGTAGCGCCCTTCCGTAGCGTGCATCCACGTGTCTCCTCGGTATTTGTTCATCCTTTCTTCAATATATGACCTGTATTTTGTTGTAATATTACCTGCCAAAAACATACAAAAACTTCGCACAATTTGTGTAAAATATGATCATTTATCATTTTAACCTCATTCATCAAATTAACTGATAAATCACATAAATAAGGTAAAATAATCATTAAAACACATTTACTTTCATGATTTTGCAGATAGAAAATAGATAATCCTTGCATAAAATATGTGTCAATTTGGCACTCATCAAAATATACTAAGCACCACCATTTGAAAGGTGAAAGGTGCATTACACAACCCAAACGGTAAAACCTGGTAAGCAAAAGTCCCCTATGGATAAGTAAACATGGTTTTGTCCTAGTCTTCATCCCCTATTTGAATTTGGTTGTATCCACTAAACCCATCTAGGAATGAAAAATATTTTCATCCTACCAAGGTGTCGAGGACTTGGTCAATAAAGGGTAAGGGGAAATGGTCTTTCCTAGTGGCTTTATTGAGCATCTTGTAATCAACACAAATGCGCCACTTGCCATTTTTCTTAGGCACCACCACTAAAGGTGATACCCATTGACTATCCGATATTGGATAAATAAACCCAGCTGATAAAAGTTTTTGTAATTCAGCTTTGACAATTTCTTTCATTGTTGGATTCATTCTTCTTTGGGGTTGTCTTATCGGTCTTACATCATCTTCCAAATATATCCTATGAGTGCAAACTTCGGGTGCAATCCCCCTCATGTCTGTGTAATCCCACGCAAAAGCAGTTTTATGTTTGACTAGTATTTCTTTTAATTTTTCCTCTTGAACAATTGACAACTCATTGTCAATATTCAATACTCTGTTAGGTGCTACCTCTATTTGTTTGACATGATTATCCTTGTTGCCTACAAGTGGAGATTCTAGAGGAGGATGTGAAGATTCCCCTTGGAAAAAGTGTGTTATGACTTGTTCTTCATTGGTGTCATCCTCAATCTCATCTAGAGCCATTATTGGTTGAAGCATCGATAAGGCATCATTATTTAAGACTTCACAATTTGGTTCTCCCAACAAATTAGTGGATTGTGCAAGTGGATAAATGATCAAGTTTTTGATATTTTATCCATCTGAGATCATCATTTGTCCTATCTTGCAACTTATATAAGCATCAATTGTGGCCAACCAAGGTCTACCTAATATAAGTGGATAACCACCCAATCCAGATCTAGATTGCAACACTAGAAAATCTATCGGATACTCCCATGCATCTACTATGACAACAACATATTCTAGTATTCCCTCTAGGAGTACTGTGGATCGATCAACCAATTGAAGGATAATTTTAGTTGGCCTCATATTTGTGAGTTGTAGTTTTTGCATGGTTTCTTAGGGCATGACATTTATGGCAGCCCCTAGATCTACTAATGTGTTGGGTAATTGGAAGCCTACAATTTTAACTATTAGCACTGGGCTTCCTAGATCAGAGTATTTGGGATGGTAGGTATTGCCTAACATGAGATCAACCAATTGTCCTACTACATTTACTACTTTTGATGGTTTTCTTCCTATTTTTTTAGACATAACTCTCTTATGGCCTTTGTGTAGATGGGAACGTCTCTAATGGCCTGATAAAGGGGAATCATGACTATCAAGTTTTTTAAGCCTTCCATAATGTCAAATTTTGGTTGCATTGGATTTTTGGGTTCCTGTAATATTTTTGAAAAAGGTGGAACCCCTTCATTTTTGTGTTTCTCAGTAGTTTCTTTTTCTTCCACCTCTTCTACCAAAGGTGGTTCTTCTACTTCTAATTCTACATCCTCTTCCTCCTCTATAGGAGGGGTTGGTTCTACTCCTAATTTTCTACCTGATCTAAGTTGTATAGGGTTGCAATCTACTCTAATATGATACATGGGAAACATCTATGTGTCTACCTGATAGGTGGGCTAATTTATCTTGTTGTTCAGATTTGGAGTTGGTTGTGCAGGTAGCTGAATTGGTCTTGAAGTAGGAGGTGCAGGCAAACTAGGTTGCAATGGGGCTTGAGTTGTATTTTATGGAGGTGAAGTCCACGCATTGTAATTCCTCCACTGTGGTCCAGTTTGTTGATAAGGCATCCATGGATATGGGTTGTAAGGAGTAGACCCTTGGGTGGCATTCATCCAAGGAGGTTGACCCCACCATCCCATGTTGGGTGGTTGAGTCTGACCTTGGTTCATATAGTTAATTCCCCCATAAGGTGGCACTCCTCTTGGCATACTATTTCTCATAGGAAATTGTTGCCAGTTTCTCCTATTACCCATAAAATAGGTTTCTGCTACTTTAGGTTCCTCTTTGAAATTTATTATTTGTGGGCACAACCTCGTTTTATGATCCTTTTGATAGATCACACACACTCTAACTTTATTTTTTGGACACTCATTTTTAGGATATTTTCTCCTACATTTTGGGCAAAAGTAGGCTAGTGCTGCTTCAGTTTCTTGCTTCTTTTTCTGAAGCAAGAGTGTATCTAATTGAAGTGCGAGATATGAGAGCATCTCACTCTTCATATCATCCAACATATTGCCTATTTCAGCCTTAGTTACTGAGGTTGTAGTTTTTGTGACTCAGGTGGTTGGTTTACCTTTTCTACGTGAATAATTTTGACACAATTATTGGATATATGACATTTGATGTTGGTAAATATCCCCTCCCAATATCAAATTCAAAGCTTCTAGAGACTCATTTGTGAGACCCCTCAAGAATATGCTTCTTAAGGACTTCTCACCCAACTTTGCATGGGGTGATCTTTGCAAATTAAAGCTAAATCTATCCCAATAGTCTTCCAATGATTCTTCCTCTTTTTGAGTCATATCCAAGACTTCTTCCCTGACATATCGTGCCCTCCCAAAGTTTTGGTATTGGTCTAGGAAGATATTTTTCATATCTTCCTAGGTTGCAATGTGTTTATTTCCCAAACTGATGAACCAACGTAGTGCTGAATCATCTAGGGTGGAGGGAAATAATTTTAGCTTTTGGGCATCTGATTTGTAGTCCACTAACCTGCATAATACATCAAATTTAAAAAGGAATAGGTCAGGGTCTTCAGTTGGAAGTCCCCTAAAGGTAGGAAGATGAGTAGGAGATATGTGTTTCATCTTAGTTTCTCCCCTTGCTTCCTCAATTGGGAAGTCAAAGTTGGTTGAAGCTTCTTCAATTTTAGCCATATTTTCAAGTAATGTAGGTTCTACACCTGCTGCTTCTAGGGAAAATTTCAAGGCTTCACACTCGTTTTGTTTATCTTCTAAAAGTATTCCTAGGTCAACGTTTGAAATGGTTCCATATTCAACTACTTTCCACCATTGAATATTCAATAAATCTTCCTCAAATTGAGTTCTTTCAAACAAATGTCCTAAACCAAAGTTTGAAACTAGTCCTCCATCAAAAGATGTTTGCCTTAATTGGTGAGAAGAGCTTTGTTCAAATATTGGGTGACTACGCCAATGTACTACTGGAGGAGATGGTAATTCAATTTTAGGATTTGTTTCAGATGTTTTAGAAGGAATTTCAGAAGGTTTTTCAGGTACTTGTGAAGTAATATCTTTGCTTTTCAGAAAATAACCATTCGGTCCTCTTAATCTTGGTGGACTCATACAATATCAGGTAGAAAATCTATGGGCAAGCTAATATGAACTGTAAGTTTTAGGTTTGACTGACCTATAGATTTGAATACTACAATTGGCACTCCTCGACAACGATGCCAAAATGGTGAGCAAAAAATATGTTTATGAAAACAGCTAATTATGCTTCCATTTAATTTTATCAATCCGGAGGTTCGTAAACTTGTTGAGTACCAATGCAAAGTATATGCCTACAGTAAACTAGAGATGAGTCCTATGTGTCACTTTGGTTTGGGGGGTGGTTGTTGGTGTAGTTGGAGTTCAACCAAACTAGCAGAATTGAATTGCAGGAAAGTAAATTCTATAGGAAATTGCAGGAAAACTAATTTAAACTATCAAACACATGACTGAAAGGAAATGTGCAGAAAAGTAAATTGCAGGAAAGCAAACACACTTGCAGAATTAAATAAAGTAGGAAAATGCAAAATTAAAACACTTTATGCAAAAATAAATAAAACAAGAGAAACACACTTGTAGAAAATAAAGAAAATAAATAATGAAAGCAGAATAAAACAAGGGAGGAATACTGCTTGGAGTGGGCCCAGGCTCCTACAGACATCCACCCGATTAATTCATGTGATCACTCTCCGAACACAACAAAATAATCAAACACTCAAGATTTTATTATGCAGTACCAATTTTACAAAGCAAGTTTGGGATCCTTTCTTTAGGGGCGACCTATGTTTTTATATAAAACATGGCCATCCCTTGTTTACAAATTTAGATGTTGCTAATTTTATTCATTCTAACATGATTCGCTATGGTGGGCATGCATAAATTAATTAAATGCCTAATAAAAGAGAAGTCACGCTAAAATTAACCCTTATGGGATAATCATAGCATTTCCTATGCTTTCTTAACAAAATATATCTAATTTTATACATGGTCTTCAATATTTACAATCAATGCACACATTTTTATTTTGTCGGGTACACGCATTGTTCGGCCCATCGTTGGAAAATAGGCACCTTTTCGACCTATCATCGGGATAAAGGCATCGTATTTAGCCTTCTCTTGTTCGCTAAAGATCATTGCTTTTTTTGGGTATCGAACAGTGAGCACTTTATTCTATCATCGGGAGATAGGTACCATCTAGCCTATTGTTGGGAGATAGGCTCTTTTCGTGTGTATTGGGAGATAGGCACCATCTAGCCTATTTGCGGGAGACAGGAGCTTGTTCTACGTACTGGGAGACAAGCACTTCCTTTTCGTTGGGAGATAGGTGCCTTCCAGCCTATGGTCAAGAGACAGACACCGTACCTTAGCATTTTTTGGAATGCCTTACTCCTTTGCCACTATCATCGTTTAATCACCAACCATTCCTTAATCGCATTATGAAAGTATCAAATGCCAGGTCCACATGGGACCTTGACTAAAAGGTGCAAAAAAGTCATAAGGTACTACATCTACACACAATTTTCACTCAAAACACACATTAGGTATAATACATCATTTTCCATTAAATGTATACAAAAATCTCATAAAAATATATTTCTAATATAATTATATTGCACATTTATGTTATTAAAGAATACAAAAAATAGTATTTTTGGTGCTCATCAACTGGTAGTAGATCCCTTTCTAGTGCTAAATTTGGTAGTTGGTTATTTTGTTGTAATCATTTAGGTGTGCATGACCCTCTCTTTGGTAAAGCCTCCTCTCATAGAGATAATTTTTTTATGTGGTCTAATTATCGTCAAGGTTCTACTAGGAAGCTTGTTCGTTTGGATGGATTTTATTTTAGTAATTATTTCCTAGATAAATTCTCCATCCACGAGAAAGTTCGTGTACTTTCTCACACAACTTTATCTGATCACCTTTTTATCTTATATTCTATCCAAACTTCCTCTATCTCCCTTTATTCCATGTCGTTTCCTTTAACATTAAATGTGTCCCACCTTGACAGTCCTGCTTGCTGCCACCTTGTACAACATGTTTGAAATAGATATCCCAGACCAACTAGTAATACTAGCTAGATCAAATGGTTTGAAACAACTATTTCCAATACAATTTCATCCCTTAGATGGTATGGGCGCTTTCTTACCAGGAGGAAGAATATTGAAGATAATCACCTTCATAAGGAGATCTCTCATCTCTGTAACATGCTTATGAAAGACCCTACTAACACTGTTGTTCAATGTGATCTAGCTAATGTTGAAAATCAGGCTAGAGTTTATGAGTCTTACCGTACTAGAGGGGCGCATGTTAGATCTCGCCTCAATTGGATCTCCCAAGGAGATAAGGGAACAATTTTTTTAACTACCTCAAACATAATAATATTTTGAAAAGGATCACTAAGTTGGAGGACCCTTCAGGTCATTCTCTTTTCAACTCTAAAGAGATCATGAATCTTTTTGTAGCTCATTTCTCTCAACTTTTTACAACGGAGCCAAGGGATGACATCCAATGTATCTTAATAGAATATGTGCAGGAACATATTCCCTCCCTAGTAGACCCTATTATTCAAGATCAACTTGAATATCCTCTTTCTATGAACGATCTACAAACTACCCTTTTTTCTATGAAGAATGATAAAGCTCCTAGATTGGATGGTCTCCCAGTGGAGTTTTATAAAATTTTTGGCATAATATTTCCTTTGATCTTCATTATGTTTACTTGGAAGCTCTCTATAATAGTTTCTTTGGAGCTTATATCAATGTAGGGCTTATCAAGTTGATTCCTAAAGGTACGACTCGTAACCAAATATCCAATTGGAGACCTATTACCCTCATTAATATTTCATACAAGATCATAGCTAAAGCTATAGCTTTAAAAATAAAAAATTGTTGCTCAAGCGATTTTTCACCTAGAACAATCTGCTTTTCTTAAATATCATTATATTTTAGACAATCTTATGATGGCTTGGGAAACTTTGCAATGGGCTATTGACTCCAATCAAGATTCCCTCTTGGTTAAGTTAGATTTTGATAAAGCTTATGATAGAATCAAATGGGATTTTATTCTTAGTATGCTTTTTGGCTTGGTTTTGGTCCAAAATTTTGTAACCAAATTGGTATGCTCTTTGGTGATGCTTCAGCTTGTGTTCAAGTTAATGGAGCTCTTTCCCCCTCCTTCCCTCTTCAACGGTCTATCAGACAGGGTTTTCCCCTTGCTCTTTTTTTGTATATTTTGGTTGTCAATGCTCTTGGTTATCTTCTTCATAAGGCTCATTTTGATGACCTCATTCAAGGTATTAAGCTTCTTGGGGATAAGCATGCTCTTAACTCATATTTTGTTGATGATTCCCTTCTTTTTCTTCAAAATACCCAACAAGAGGTGGATATGACTAAAGAGATTGTTCAACTATTTTGTGATGTCTTTGGCTCTTGTATCAACGACTCTAAAACTAAAGTCTTCTATACCTCTTCCTCTCCTCGTGGATGCAACTCCTCAACTGAGTGGAAGATCATCCCTCATGGTATGATTGTGCGTTATTTGGGAATCCCCTTTGGGATTAATATATCTCCTAAGGATATGTGGAACTAGGTTATGGAAAGACTTCAAAAAAATTAATGCTTGGCCAACTCGGTTTCTTTCCTTAGCAGGAAGAATTCAAGTTGTGAATAAAATTATGGCAGCCTCTCATGTTTATTACTCCTCTTGTTGGATGGCCCCCAAGGTAGCCTATAAGAAATTAACTCAGGCCATTCATAAATTTTTATGGACCAAATGGGATGGGGAGGTGGGAATGACAACCATATCATGGAAACTTTGTACTCAACCTAAGGCTTTAGGAGGTCTAGGCATCATTGATCCTCTTACCCAAAGCAAAAGTTTGGCTACAAAATGGGTTGCTAGAGCCATCACTGGTGATGAAAATTGGAAACACCTATTTTGTTATAGAATCTCTCTAGCTACTCACAAATGTAAATGGAAAGAAACCCCATGGGAGGATAAGGTCCTTAATGCACCTTACTTTACGATTAAAGGATCTATTCCAATTACCCAAAACTGGAAAGCTTGGCAATCAGTTTCTCATTTATTGGCTTGGAAGTCTGACTCCTTGAGACATGGTCTGAGCATCGGTCTAAATAGTCTTTGGTGGAATAAACTTATCCTCCATAATGATAAACCTTTAGCTTTATGCAATGCTATTCAAGGTCTAGCTTTTTTGAAGAAAGGTATTAATAGAATTAGAGATATCTGGGATCCAGGTAGCTGCTCAATTCTTACTTGGAACCAAATATGCAATTATTGTTCCCTTCCCTCTAGGTTCAAAGAGTCTTATGGCTTAGTTGTGGCTTCCATCCCTTGTGAGGTCCTTATAAAGTTGGGAACAACTACCCATAATATATGGAATGACTGGAGATGGCTTAATGGTCATAGAATCTCTTCCATTACTTCTAGTTGGATATACAAAAATATTTTGTGTCCTTCTTTAGACTCTAAGCTCAATGTCAAGTGGCAAGTGAATTTTACCAATGCCCAATGGTAGTTTCTTGCTACTCAAATTTGGAAAGTTCCTGTTGAATCCAAAACTCAACTTCTTGGATGGTGGATTTTGCATCAAAAAATTCCAACTTTTGAAAGTCTGACTTCAATTTTACACATTTTCCCTCAATGCAATTTTTGTAATGCTTTAGAAACTCTTATTCACTTGTTTTGGTTTTGTGACATGGCTAAATAGTTTTGGGATGTCTTCTACTCTTTTCTTTTTCCCTCTTTCACTAGATCTTGGAAGCTCTCTTTGCTTGGTTTTTCTTAGCTGGATCAATGCCCCAAACTTTGGGATGTTTGTAGACTCATCCTTCTCAAGCACATTTGGAAGTGCATATGCAAAAAGGTGTTTACTGGATCTGCTCCTCCATGGGATATAGTTTTAGCAGACTTGACCTTTGATCTTTTGTTACATGTGGGACACATTCATTCCCAAGTCTATGGAACTTCCAGCACACCACGAGATGTTATTGACAGACTTCATCAACTTTCTCATATGGTTCAGGATCTTTAGAAGGTTCAATAGGAAACTAAAAAAAGGTAGTTAATAATGATGAGTAGGTTCATGTTTTGATTACTTATTTTTATTCTTTCTCATATGGTTCAGGATCTTCAGAAGGTTCAATAGGAAACTAAAAATAAGGTAGTTAATAATGATGATTAGGTTCAGGTTTTGATTACTTATATTTCTTCTTTGAATACTTCTGAAGATATCATGGAAGACACGTCCAAAATTTCTCCATACAACAGTCTCTTCCATAGATTAATGCCGATATATGGTGTATTGCAACAAGATATAGCTATAGTCTTTTTGTTGCTAAAATATTATATTCTTATGTATATTCAGTTATGGATGCTTTACTCCTTATCCACCTCATTTTGTTTTTTAGTTGGTGGATAGTGTTAGCACCATAATATTGTAATGTTCCGATTAATGAATTAATATAATCTAGCTTTTTCTTAAAAAAAATAATAGGTAAATTGGCATGAAGGTAAATTTAAATACTTTTAAAGTTGGAGGTTTTAGGTTCAATTTTTTATTTTATTTTTTAATTATTTATATATAATTAGTATTTCTTTTTTAATATATGAAATATCAAGTAGTAAAATTTTAAGACATCAAATAAAGTAATTTTTTATTGTAAAGGTGTATTTTTGGTCATGATTGATATCTTCAAAATTTGATAATTTTACTTTAAACTTTCATGCTTTGAATACCTTTCAAACACATGCTTAAGAACACTAACAACATTTGGTATCAAAGACACCTATGGCTTATGTTTATAATTAAAGTTGTCGTATTAAGCTAGCACACCTATAGCCTAACAAAACTGCTATAACAATATCTCATCATTGACATTTTAAAAGGAGATATAAGGTCATTTTTTTAATACTCTATAATCATATCCTATTCGTCTCTATCACTAGGAATAAACCTTGAAATTAAGAAATTCCAAGTATATAAGAAAGTCATGCCCACATACAAGGATTTCTCTTTAAGCATCATTGATAGGGTGAATCCATTTTTATATTGTATTGGTAACTTGTATTCTTGTCTTTCACGTACCTTAAAGTCCCTCACATACGACCACGAATATTGAGGGGACTAGCTTATTCGATGTATCAACAAGTATATAGGAAGGACGAGTATATAAAAAGGTTTGATATATTATATTGGTGATATATTGAAAGGAGGACCATTTAGGAGTTATAAGGAACCCTCACCATGGTCATACCAAAAGTTCTTACAGATTCATAGCTACTCAAAGGTTCAAACTTTGGACCTTGGAAAAATAAGATGAAAACCATCTTGGTAATCGAGAAACTCTAGGATATTGTCATTGACAAAGTCATCTGATCTATAGAGGATGAAGATGCACAACAAAAATTTAATTATGTAGAACTAATAATATTGATGATCATCACCCTTTCCACAACAAATGTTATTCAACCACACATTTTTGAAGCACAAACATCCAAGGACGCATGGGACACACTTTCTACCATCTACGAAGGGAAGAATGAATCTACAATCCTTCACCTTCAATCTCAACTTCACACATTAAGAGTCCAAGATGGAGAAACATTAAGTTTTTTTCATCAGGTTAGAGAGTCGAAATCTAGATTTAATATTGTGGGAGAAATTATGGACACTAAGCTCTTGGTACCCATCATACTTAGAGATCTACTAGATTCTTTCTGAGTTTTATACACTTGCAAGTTTCAAATAAGGTGTCCTTTGATGAGTTGGTGAATATGCTTCAATAGGAAGAAGCAATCAAGAATTTGAGGTACTAGTCAACAAATAATGCACTCATTTCTAATGAATTTGAGAGAAAGAAGTCATAGAAGGGTTTGTTAGGATCCTCCATCCTAACATTATTAGTTAGTATTATTTAATTAATTATTATATTATTATAATATGAATAGTCGCATCCTTTCATTAACGTAGCCCTAGGTTAATATAAATTCTAGGAGGGAGGCATAGAACTCATCATCCATGAACATTATAAAATATATATTTATTTGTCTGGTTCTCCATTCAAATCCAAAAGCAATTTTTTTTTTTTTTTAAAGTGAAAAACGAGACCACGAACAGGGGGTTCTACACCGTCAAAGTCACCCGGAAGTCGCACCCGACCCTGCCGCACCAACATTATCAATTGGATTTTGGATACCCAATTCAGCTTTTTGGTAGGGTGGAGATTTGAACCTGAAACCTCCCTTGGAGGATTGCCCTCTCCTCTTCAACTCACCTACAACACCTAGCTTGGAGGATTGCCCTCTCCTCTTCAACTCACCTACAACACCTAGGTAATCCAAAAGCAATTTTAATCAAAGGTGATTCTTTTTCATTATAAGACCTTGGGTCTTAGCATCTGGTATCAGAGCAGCGATTTCAATTCTATGCCTTCATAATCCATTTTCACACACCATACACTCCTGTATTACATCACAACAATCCGCCACAAGTAATCCACCAAATTATTGATTCATCTAAAGAACTAGAAATCACCTCAGGAGACATTGAAGTCATGACCGGAGGCCACGCTCATCCACAACACAGACCTGCAGGAAATTGTTTTCAAGAAAAATTAAAATTTCCTAGCTTACAATTAAAATCAATTGATCTGACTTTATTGTCCAATCTGCGAGCTAGATCATCATGGAATCCTTCTGAATCCGATGTAGTGTTTCTTAACCAAGCCATAAAAGTCTTATGTTTTGGACATTAGTCAGTCGCTGCATCCTGCAAATATAACAATCTTCCGTCCGATAGCATTTTTTTTTGCGAAAAACTCAAAAATCGGGTGGAAAAATTAAAGGCAACCTAAAGTTTAAAATTTTACATCGTCGTTAAATTTTTCCACCTGCGAACCTCCATTCAAAGCAACACAAGTGATTATCGGGCGAAAACAAGAGAAACGACAAATTATATTATAAGGTGTGATATTTTTCGTCATCAGGAAAATAATTTTTGACAACGTTTTTGACGCTCGAGAAAGCAGAACAAGGTAAAAATTCTAAAAGGGCTTTGATTAATAATCCCACATTGTGAATATCGAGAACCTCTAAAGCGCAGGAGGAAATTTTGTGCATAATTACTTCTGAAAGTGGCAATGCAACGTTAGCATTACCACTCGAATACCGCCCCCAATCCAAAGGTGCAAACTGTGTCCTGATTTCGAGATTCGGTGTGGTTGTTGGTGATTGGTAACGACTTGTCAAATATTGTTACTACGTACTTATTGCAGCATCGGGTGGTCTGTCCGTTGAATACCAAGCCGAGTTACTGGAGCATCTTTTCAATTTGTAGCACTCAAACTTCTGCTTACATAACACGATTGACGTCCAATAGCACAACAAGACTTCAAAAAAAAAAAGAACGTGCAATCATAAAAAAAAACTTCAGATCAAACTAACAGATCGAAAAAAATTCACATAATCGGAGCAAACGAGGCAAAAAACGTTGATTTGTATTGTTTTTCGATGAAGTTTTAACGAAACTGGCGAGAGATTTAATTTTCAAGGGTAATTATTAAATTAAAAACCTTATTAAAACTCTTAATTTTATTTTCTGACACCTATCTCCGAAGGAAATTCATCGACGACGGATATACGACGTGGGGTGGTCGCAAAACGTTTAAACAAGCCAAAGGGATTTATCCCACATTGGTCGTGTGGGAAGAAAAACAAAGTTTTAAAAGCTAAGAGGCACAAGGTAGTGTTCGACCAGCTTGTGGTAGTCACACACACGCCTTCCGTCGTCGCCTGTCCCTACTTGGTGCTCTATGATCCCCTATTCTAGTCTCGTAGTACATACTGTTTCTTTCCAACCTTCCGTGATCTAGCCTCGCAGTCCGTTCTGCCTATCGCCTCCCTTCCCACCGTACATGTCGTAGCCTCGCTTTGCCTCACATTCAGTGCCATATCCCTCTCGGTTGCTATCTTGACCGTCCTCTGCCCTCCAACGTATGGTTGTCTTGACCGCCCTCTGCCATGCACTACCACGTAACTCGACCCCCTGCTGTCAGTATAAAAAAAAAGCGCCGCGCACTATCTCTTAATTCTTAGGGCAATTGCCCAAACAACTTTTTTTTACATAAACATATTAACAAAGCCAAAAGTTGATTACAAAAATTTTGAAGGAATTTTAGTAAAATTGTTACAAATTTTACCAAAAAAAAATTGCAAAATTGCAAAATTTTTGAAAGTTGCTAAATAAAATTTTCATGACGGACGAACGACGATCCCAAGACCAGACAAAGGAGATCTCATAACCCCAACATGTTTTTGCTGATTAATATCACCACCCTTTGTCAACTCACCTTCGTGCGAGCATATCAAAATTAGTTCTAGGATTTCGTCACTCACACCATAGGATTAGATGAATCAATTCTCATAAGTTGCTTTGTCAGTGGATTAAAGGAATAAATTAAGAATGAGGTGGAAATATTTCATCCCCGCACCTTAATGCAGACCTTTGGATTAGCTCTATTAGCTGAAGATAAACTCAATGTTCCATGAAAATTAGGAAAACCATCAATGGGGAAATCATAGACCACTAACCCCACTCCCAAAACTCACCAAACTTTACCAATTAAACATCTCATCTTTGAGGAAATAAAGGAACAATGAGCGAAATACCTTTGCGATACTTGTGATGAGCAATTTGGGCCCAATCATTGTTGCGCTACACGAACATTGTATTTATTAACTGTGGATGATCCTTGTCAATCCATCACGGGCGAAGCTGAGGAAGCTAAGCAAGATGAGCCGGATGAGCAAGATGAGGGAGAGGTGGAAAGTGAGAACCATGAACCCACACTACCCACATTATCTACTCATCACCATGACGATAATACAGTAAAGGTATACAAAGAAATACCTACCGCAGGAAACAATAAGGTAGACATACCCGAAGTAACCAATGCCAGCCAAGCATACACTCTACAAGACCTGCACACACCTCACCAATAGTGCTTTTTAACCACATGGCCGAACCTATTCGAAAACAACGTAGCATGACTGCACACTCATTCTTCGTTGACTCTTCCAGGGAACACACAAATATGGAAGCCTTACCACTTTTGAGGGATTATTCTAAAATGTTTGCAGGACCCCAAAGGTTGCCCCCCATCGTTGTCTCGCTCCTCCTCTCCTTCTTGGCAATCCACCTCTAATTATTCCACCTTCTTGATATCCCTGCTTACGAAAAAAGGACATTAAATTTGTGCAAGAACATGAGCAAATGCGTCTGGGAAAACAAAGGACAAAGCTCCTCCCTTTGAGATTTGAGGACAAAGCTCTTTTTAAGGGGGGTGGCATGTTAGGATCCTCCATCCTAACATTATTAGTTAGTATTATTTCATTAATTATTATATTATTATAATATGAATAGTCGTATCCTTTCATTAACGTAGCCCTAGGTTAATATAAATTCTAGGAGGGAGGCATAGAACTCATCATCCATGAACATTATAAAATATATATTTATTTGTCTGGTTCTCCATTCAAATCCAAAAGCGATTTTAATCAAAGGTGATTTTTTTTTATTATAAGACCTTGGGTCTTAGCAGGTCTTTTCACATCATCATCATCATAGAAATAACCTCAAAAACAATAGAGGTATTTGCCACATCTATGATAAATGTGGACACGATACAAAGAGTTGTTGGTATAATTCTATGACTCAAGGAGATCAAGTCTGCCAACCTCGACACGATACAAAGAATTTTTGGTATAATTCTATGACTCAAGGTGATCAAGTTAGCAAACCTCATCATAAAAGACATGATGTAAACCATGTCCCAAGTAGAAGTGACAACATGGGCATGTTGCACATGAAGAACCAAATTTAGAATCTGAACAGGCACATAAAGTGTTAATATCCAAGGTAATGAAAAGACTAAAGGACTAAGTTTGCCAATTGATTTGGGTTCTAACAAGCACATGAATGGGGACAAGGCATGGTTTGATTCATTCTAAGCTAAAGAAGAGAAATAGGTCACCATTGTCGATGATAAAGCCTATCATGTCAAAGGAGTGGGAGATGTTCCTCTCAATCTTCCCAGAGGCAAATACATGATTGAAAAGGTACTATATGTACTTAGATTGACAATCAATTTGTTGTTAATACCACAAGTTTTGGATTGAAACATAGTGGTAAAATTTTCAGTTGTTGACAACAAAAAGTGTTTTATCACAAAACATGGCAAAATTATACCAAAAGGTTCTTACAATAATGGCTTGTTGGCACTTGATGTCATGTCATCTCCTAGTATCACACTATCAACAATAATAAAAAATGCTACCTCCTTTTGGCATAGGAGATATGGTCATATGAGTTTAGGATACTTACTCTAGTGAGTAAGCATTAAATGGTGATAGGTTCACCTAGCCTTTCACTAACATTGCCAGTATGCTTGGGTTGTTTAGCAGGGAAGCAACACTGAGTACCTTTGAAGTGGAGCACCCATAAAGTCAAAGAATAGTTGGATGTGATATACATCAATTTGTACGGACCCATGCCAATGAGTTTTGGTGGACGTAAGTACTTTTAGTTGTTTGTGGATGACTACTCATAGAAGATATGGGTGTATTTCTTACAATTGAAGTCAAACACGATCAAGTATTTCCAACACTTCAAGAAATGTGTAGAAACAAAATCTGGGCATTTTATTCAAGTTCTCCAATTATATTGAGGGGGAATATACATTCAAAATTTTTTTAAATTTTCTCACATAGAATAGACTCAAGTTATAGCTCATTGTACCATATACTCCACAACAAAATGGGGTTGTCAAAAGGAGGAACGACTCCATCATGAAAATGGTTTGTTGCAAGCTCATAGGATCAAATCTAAAGCAATAATATTAGGCCAAATATATTTCCACTACCATGTATCTTCTAAATATAGCACCCACAAAGGCCCTACAAGGAAATACACCTAAAGAAGCTTAGTCTGGGAGGAAGCCTTCAATTGCACATCTCATAGTTTTTGCAAGCCAAACATACATGCATGTGCCAAAGCGATAAAGCACCAAGTTGGATGCAAAGACCCTTCCATGCATATTTCTTGGGTATGTTAAAGAGTCAAAATCTTATCAATTGATAGATCTAATCACCAAGAAATTACATATAAGTAGAGATGTGGTGTTTGATGAAGAATTTTAAACTAAGTCAAATAATGAGGATTTCAAGGAGTCTAAGGATGCCACATCTCTACTTGTGAGCTTAAATGATGATATGGAGTTAGATGAGGAACTTTATCAATAAGTTTTAGAATATGATGAACTTAGAGTAGTTGCTCCATCACAATGAAGAAAGACTCCAAAATGGCTCACTAGTACCATTAGATATGTAAACTTGATGCACTTCTTGACATCACTTCCACATAACCACATACTTATAGTAGTACATGTTCAAAAGTAAATACGGGCCTAATGACTTTAGTAATGGAGAATTTAGAACCAACATTAGTAAACGACAAACTTAGTCTGCCATAGTGGAAGGAAACTATGGATGTAAAGTATGAGTCTGTGATGAAGAATAAAACATGGGATCTTGTTGATCTACCAAAAGAAAAGAAGCCCATAGGCTACAAGTGGGTCTTCAAAATCAAATACAAGGCAAATGGATCCATTGACAAGTATAAGGTATGAATCATTGCAAAGGGTTATGCAAATAAGGAAGGAATTAATTATGAAGAGATATTCATCCCCATAGAAAATATTAAAACCACATGTGTAATATGTGCACTAGCAACACAATTTAGCTAGAAGCTTTAGAAAATGGATGACAAGAGTGCCTTTCTTAATGGTGATATCCAAGTAGAAGTGTACATGACACAACTTGAAGGCTTTATTTTCAATGGTTAATATTAAAATGTTTGTAGATTGATCAAGTCATTATATGGTTTGATGCAAGCTCCTAGAGCCTAGTACATAAAAGTTTATAGTCACCTATTACAACATGGTTTACTAGAAGTCCCTCTACTATAGATCTTTATCTAAAAAAAGTTGGATATGAGATAGTGATACTTCTATTGTATATTGATGGTCTAGTCATCATTGCTAGTTCAAATGATTTGGCAAATGGTGTGAAGAATGACTTGAAAAAGTCATTTGACATGAAAAATATGGGATTTCTATTCTATAATATTACCTTCGCTTAGAAGCTTGATAAAGAGAAAATCACATTGTGATCTCATAGGCAAAGTATACCAAGACATTACTTGAAAAATAAAGAATGAAAAACTACAAACGAAAGGCAACACCAATGAAGAAATATTTACAACTATCATGAAATGATAAGTTACCAAAGGTATATGGTACTCTTTATTATCAAAAGATTGGGAGTCTCGTATAATTGAAAACACTAGGCCTAATATCAACTTTTTTTTAAATAAAGAGGTAAAAATTTATTGATAAGAAGACAATATTACAGAGTACAATGAAGCCCCCAACCAGGACTCAAATAAACAACAAAATAGGCTAAAACCACCATACAGGATCGAAACCCGAAGAAAACAACAAGAACAAACCATATTAAGTCTGGACATCCTTGTGGATCAACTTCCAGAGGTGCTAAAAGTTCCCAACCAGGATACTCTCCCAATTATCCATAATCCAAGGACCCAAAATCTCAGAAGCCCTTTTGGCCAAATAATCAACAACCCCATTCCATTCCCTTGGTATGTGCACAAAGGAGATAAATTTGAACTCTTCACTAATTCTGAGAATCTGAATGGCCATAGAGACCAACTACCAATTAACATCCTCCAACCTTTTGATGTTTAAAGGATTAACCAAAATTTGAGAGTCGAACTCGCAGATGCTCCTACGCTAGCCAATATAAAACCCCCTTTGCAAGGCCTCGAGAATCATAAGAGCTTCCATAAAATTGTTGGAGTGAACACCTTTATAAACGGCGAAGAAACATCTAACCACACTAGCAAAATCTCATCGCCAATTCTAACATGTCCAGGATTACCCCTGGATGACCCATCAGTATTAATTTTTAAAACTCCTCCAGGGGCGACCTCCACCTATCATCTCTCCAAAATTTCTTGCTGAGCTGGGGAACCTTGCTAGGGTGAGAAGAATCTGCACCAAATCAAAAGAGACCAAAGGCCTACCATAAATTCTCCTCCCTAGAGTCTAAAAGAGGATCCACATCACATCTGCTAGGGATAGTTTCATGAACCATACACAAGATCCTTTGCCAGATCTATTGAACAACCAAATATCTACCCTGAAATATGGGATGGTTTCGTTCGAGCCAAATCTGCTAGATGATGCAAGAAGGACCCAAATTCTAAGCCACATAGAGAAAGGGGGTATTGGTCGGAGGTCTACCTAGACTGCTCCAAAACTCCACCAGGGAGAGCACATGAAAACAAGGATGGTTCCAGGCACTCCACCAACGGTGCCAAATGTCTCTGGCAAGGGAGCATTGGAAAAATAAATGAGAAGAGTCATCCTAATTATTACCATAAAGGAAACAAAAATAGGGACCCTAAAATCCTCTCTTCCTCATGTTATCCCAAGTGAGGTATTTATTACGAATGACCTACCAGAGAAAGAAGTTACATTTAGGCCAAGCAAACATGTTCCACACCTTTTTACACCATGTGATAGGGAGGCTCCCCAACTTTTGCATATCAAGAACTTGATAACCATAGGCTATAGAGTAGGTCTCCTTGGGATCAGGGTTCCAAGATAAAATGTCTCTACCCTTCAGTGAAGAGCAGGGTCTCCCTGCAAGAATAAGAGCAAGCACATCTCTGTCCTTGGCCAATCCCCCCTGGGGCCATTCTTGTGGATCTTTCCACTTGTACATATTAAAATTACCAAAAGGCTGAATTCTTTTAAAGTCCTCCATACGAGACCAACTTGCTTCTAAGAAACAAATGCTTGGGGAACGTTACCTGGGATATTGGGTCAAGATAGGAGGATGACCATCCCAAGAATCCTCCCAGAAAAGAGCATCTAATCCTTGATTGTAAATCCAGAATAAATCCTACTTAATTAAATTAGCCTTTCTTTTTAGAGTGTCCCAAATAATAGAACCTTTCCCAACCAAGATGACTCTAGGGATCTCAGCCTCAAAAATACCTCTCAAGTACTTATAAGATAAGATTTTAGCCCAAATATGATCTTGAGAAGTACACCATCTCCAATAGAGTTTCACAACCAAAGCCTGCCTAGAAAGAGCCACCTGTCACAACCCAAGGCCTCCCTCTTGAACCGACCTACAAACAAAATCCCACCTAACCAAACTCCATTTAGATTGAGCAAGTTTTCCAGACCACAAAAACTATCTTGACAAAGCATCCATGTCCTTGATAAAACGAGAGGGAGTTGTTTGCACAAAACAACTGTAAATGGGTAAAGCTTCAATAACATATTTTAAAAGCAACACTCTACTCAGAAAGGAGATCTATCTGATGGTCCAGTGATACACCTACCCTCTAAAATTATCAAGCATAGAATATCAAGAAGATCTAGGTAGAGGATGTGACAAAATCGAAATACCAAGATAAATGAAGGGGGGAGTCCCAATATGAAATCTTAGAATTATAGGAATCCTGACTTGAATAAGAGGAGGGGTATTTAAGAAGAAAATAGAAGACTTGTCCTCATTAATCAACTGCTCAAAAGCACCAAGATATATGTCAAGAGACTATATAATGTTGCCACCTTCCTTGGTAGTGGCAACTCCCAGCAAAGTTGTATCATAAACAAATTGAAGGTGGGAAAGAGGTGATGAATTGCTATCCCACTTCCAACCTTGAATGAGACCATGCCTAACCTGATACTTGAGAAGTATTCCCAATAATTCCACCATAATGATAAACAAATAAGGATATAGCTGATATCCTTGCCTCAATCTCCTCGAGGCCTCAAACAGCTCCGATGGCTCATTATTAATAAGAATAGAGAACAAGAAAGAAGAAACACAACTCATCATCCATCTAATACATTCCTCATAAAAGCCAAAAGCAACAAGAAATTAATGAAGAAATGACCATTTGACCCGATCATAGGCTTTGGCCATGTCCAACTTAATAAACATATATTTCTCCTTAGAATTTTCCATCGAGTGAATGGCTTTCGTAGCAATAACAACCCCATCCAGGATTTTCCAGCCAACAAAAAACCCACCTTGCTCCTCAGATATGATTTTGCTCTACCATATCTTCAGCCTCTCAGCAATAATTTTTGTAATTATCTTATACACAACATTGCAGAGAGCAATAGGCCTGAACATATCCATAGAATTCACTCATTTTTTAGTAATAAGCACCACAAAGCTAGCATTTAGAGACCTTAGCATATTTTTGTTATTTTGGGACTCATGGACCACCTCTAGAAGGTCAAATTTGATTAAATCCCAAAACTCTAGATAAAACTCAATCAGTAATCCATCCGGACCCGGGGCTTTCCCTTTTTTTTATCTTGAATACAATATTTTCCAACTCCTCAAGGGAAATTGGGCCCATTAAATGCTCATTCATCTTTATAGAAATAATCAAGTGAATACAGTTTAGAATAAGATTTTCATCCTCATCATATGAGAGGGAGTCCTCCTTGAAGAGAGAGGACAAATACCTCCTAGTCTCTTCTAAAATCTTCCTAAAAGAAGAGAGAAGGGCACCCTGAGAATTCACAATAGGGAAAATCAGATTACCATTACGGTGAGCCTTAACTGAGTTAAAAAAGAAGGCCATGTTCATATCCCCTTCCTAAAGCCAATCCACACAAGCTTTTTGTTTCCAAAAAATTTCTTCCCTCAACTCCCATTCAGCAAGTTCTTTTGCAGCCTCAGATTCCTCAAAGAGAAGCTCCTCCGTGAGTCTATGATTTCTAATATTCCTTGAAGCTTCTTCCATCTTCTTAAGAGCCACCAACTTATCCAAGGAAAGGTTCCCAAAATTTAGACTATTCTACCTCTTCAATTTATGCTTAACAACTTGTAGCCACTTCATAAAGGAATACATAGTCGTGCCATGAGAAGGTTTGCCAATGGTCCAGTAGCCTCACATGAAATCATGAATCTTAGGATCCTGAAGCCACAAAAGTTGAAACTTAAACGAAGGATTCTTCTTTAGCCCAAACTCAAGAGCAGAGAGTTTGATAAGCCAATGATCATATCCGCTATCCTCCAGAATCATAGAACTAAAGATTCTATCATTACCAATCCAAAAATATAGATAAAAAACCTATCCAATCTCTCTGAGATGGACTCTTCCCCACATATTCTATTGTGCCAGGTAAATATTCCATTATTCAACTTGATATCAACCAAGTTTAGGGCCTGGATATGAGCACTGAAGATGGAAGAAAAAGGCTTGAGATGATCAACTCCACCATGTTTCTCCTCCAAACAAGTGATATAGTTGAAATCTCCAGCCAAAATACATGGGTATAGGGAGCCAAACTTCTCACAAAGCCAATGTGCTCCCATAAATTTACTTTACCATTGTAATTAATAGGAGCATACACATTTGTAAGTAGGATGGTTTCACCAGATTTATTATCATGCCCGATCATCAAAATAGAACATCTATTGGAAATCCAAGTAAGAGGAGAGATCTTAATCGGATTCCATAAACAAGCAACACCACCAACATATCCACATGCACCAATACACTGGCATTGATCCCTTATCTACAACTTGGAAGCAATGTTGAACATACTATCAATAGCCAATTTAGTAACCTGAATAAACACCACATCCAAAGAATGTACACGAATCAAATCATGAACAACTTTTAGGAGAGAGCACAATGTCTGAACATACTAAATTGTTTTCTACTGCAATCCCAACACCATAGGAGTTTTACAATCCAAGGATGACTACATCAGTGCCTGAGTAGGAGAGAGCACAACTATATCTGTACCACTTTTCAAAATAGTTTTCCTTCTAATCCTAGAGCCAACCATATCACCTGTACTCATAGCCAAAGCCATATGTTCATTTAAACCCACTATATCTGATTCCTTAGGTTCTACCTCAAGAAGAGATATTTGATTTGACCCTGTTATATCTACATCAGGTAGTAACATTTTAAGTAACTCCATGTACTGATCAAGATCATCCAGTATCTCAAAACGGTTGAGAAGAGCATTTGGTTGGCTATCCTTAAGGGCTTCGTTTACCCTTCTTCCTCTATTTTAGGGTTTTACAGGAACAAAGCCTTCCTTATCCTGATCCCCTTCATTTATCGAGGTTTTTTTATTTATCCATATTTTGTGCAGATTGAGAGAGCCCGAGATTTGAAGCCATGGGAAGGATAAAATTAGGATATTTTCTTTGCAGGTGGTCTTATTTTGATGGATCCATCAACAAAACAGAAGAGCTTCATAGTCAAGTTGTTGAACCCGTGTAGACGATCCAAATTGTATTTCAACATAATCTGGAATAGGATTGTTTAAATAAATTTTGACACAGATACAGGCAATAAAAATTACCTTTTTCCATCGTCTGTTGTGATGGTTCAACCAACTTCCTAAGAATAAGGACAATCATATGCAAGATGTCATTTCTCTAGAATTCCAACAGGATCCACGAAAGCCGAACCCACATTGGAACCTGTGATGACCACTCCTCTAACAAGTTGAAACCCACATGCCAAGGTTTAAGAAAGTGTCTAGATTGGTTATAGAAATAGGGACCCCCTTCAAATGCTGTGTTATGATCCGCAATATAAGAGAAAACCATCATAAAATAGCTATTCACACTCAGCATCACCTCCACATCACCGTCAAGGTTCCAAGTCTTCCCAACCCAAGCCTCCACAAAGGGAAGAGAAATTTGGATGTCCATAATTTTTGCCATAAGCGCATGCTTGGTTAAGTACTCCACATTTTCCACCACCGAGTCTGGTTGAACCACTAGAACCAGCCTGGCTTCGTTCCAAACATCCATTGTTATTTAACAAACGATTCTTGACATGCATTTGGAAATCCTGTTCCTTCTAGTCATTTTTAGATGAAAAACGTCACTAGCATGCACGCTCTATGATGGGTCTGACGCCATCACAAAATTCCTCTAGTTCATCTCAATCAACCCATACTCTTGCTATTACTTGATATTAAACTCACCTCTATTGTTGTTATTCTAGGCCTAATATCAATTTTACTATGAGTTATACTTCAAGGTTTATGCAGGACCTAAGGCGAGTCATTGGAAGGAAACAAAGAGGATTTTTCTTTATGTCCATGGTATAGTAGAATATGGCCTAGAGTATAATAAAATGATATTTTTTTCCTACAAGGATACATGACTTAGATTATGTCGAATCTATAGTTGATAAGAGGTCAACATTTGGATGTGTGTTTCATCTAGGATCTAGACTTGTCTCATGGTACAACAAGAAATACCATGCAATGGATTTGTCATCCATAGAGGCATAGTATCATGCTACATGAGGACCTATGTGCAAGGTGATATGGTTACGTTACATACTTTCAAATATAGGTGTACCTAAAAATTGATCGACAATATTGAATTACAATAATCAATGTGTTCTAAAATTGGCCAAGAATTTAGTTTTTCATGAAAGAAAAGCACATTGAAGTACATTGTCATCTCATTTGAAAAAAGGTTCATAATAACCAGATTCAACTCTAGTACATTCCCATTGAAGAATAACTTGTGGATATTTTTATAAAGGCACTTGCATGTGTTAAATTTGAATTGTTTCATAGCTCTTTTTATATGCCAAATAATGTAATAAGGTGGAAATGTTAGGATTTTATTACATTATTCGTATGAGTACAAGTTGAAGTAGGGGAAAACAATGCACCTAATTATGAATAACAATATGTGTATCTATCCTCTATAGCTTATGAGCATCAACATGTGAAAATGGAAGTAAAACCAAACAACAAGAAATGAAATGAAACAAGTATCCTTCTTATTAATTTGGTGGATCAGATCCAAGGTTACATAGCAGTCCACTTGAGGGATCAAAGGTGATACAATTGTTACAAAGTTTGGGTGCCCAAGGAACAAATCATTCAAGAAATCCAGGTGCACATCTAGTGTCTTTCCTCGTACCCACAATCGAAGTGGGTGTGCCAATGTTGCTGCTACTGGTATCTATGATATTTTATGTCTGATATTCCTTCCCAATGCCTTCTAGGAACCTGCACCTGCACACAAATAAGCAAAAAGGATCAAATAGCAAGTGCATGTGAAGGAAAACATGCAATCTCCATAGGCATAAAAGGGCATATATATTAAAAATATGAGGGCAAGTGCGTGTGAAGGAAAACATGCAATCTCTTTATAAACCCAAAATATGAGGGCTAGGCTCATTTGTGCATGCTTCATTTTGTAGTTTGAGAGGTGAGGAGTAGGAGAGTGATTCTGAGTAGAAGAGCATTGTCAAATTCATCCCACAATCACCATGATCCAGCGGGCAGGCTTAGCCAGTGGAGGAGCCGGTGCGAGACGGGTATGGCAAGTCTTTCTTATTGCATTTTCCTAATGTTAGGAGTTGATTTTTTTGCTTTTATGGCATGTTTTTGGTTTGGAAGCATATCACACTAGATCGTAGGTAATTATACCTAATTTATGAGATATGTACCAACTTTTGTGTTTTATCCATGTTTTTGTGCAATTAGATTGCATTTTATGGGTCCAATTTTGCCTTGTTTTTGCTATTTTTGATGGCTTGAAAGGCCTTTTTGAGCTCAATTTGTTGGAGTTATCCCTAGGTGGGATGGATAATGTGGTCTGATCATGGGAAATCCCTTGGTGGGATGGTATTAGTGTTGGGGAGGCTGTTTTTAGGGGAAATGGCCACAACCGGCCTCAAATAGGGGCCATTTTGACTCTTTTATTTTGAATGTTTTTGGGGCCATTTGAGGCCATTTTGGAGTTGTATTATTGAGTTGCTTATCCCTGTCAGGTGGTGAGGAGTCGGTATCGAGTACCTAATCTCTTTGATTTCACGAGGGATGCCTTGACCATAGAGTAATGGGAATGGCTAGATGCCATCGGCCTCAAGCAAATGATACGGTTAGAGCCTGTGATAAGAGATAGTGCATATTTGACTACCATGATTGATATGTGGGATCCGCACACCAATACCTTCCACCTACCCATGGGGAAGATGATGGTGATGCTTGAGGACATATATCAGATTCTTTAGATTCATATAGAAGGGTGTCTGATTCGTATGATGCCATGAGACCAGAGATGTGCAGTGCTTGAGAGGTACTTCAGTTATGATCTAGAGATGACAGAGCTGGACTGCTTGAAGGGGGGTATGCTGGTAGGATTATGGCACGAGGTGAAGGTATTGGGGGTGAGGCATACACTACTTATGATGCTCATCTCCAATATGTTGTTACTTGACTCTTTTGGAGCGAGGTTCCCATGGAACCTGGTGGAGATAGTGTTTGCACTGGTAAGGTGTACTGTGGCAGAGCCACTGGTGATGGCATGGGGTACTACACTATTGGCACAACTCTACGAAAAGTTGTATGAGATCTGCTGTTGTCGGTAGAAGGATGTGGGGTGTATATTTTTGCTACAGTGCTGGGGATAGCAGCACATAGCTGTGGGGCGACCACATGTGCTACCATGGATGACTCGGGAACAACTGGCAGATAGGGAGATAGGATATGGAATCCTATGGTAGAGGTCTCAGGAGAGGGGACAAAGTCAAATATTTGCAGGCGATGTGGCTCACTATGTAGATTTATTCTCATGACTCGGGGTAGGCCAGGTGTTCTAAAGGCCATGCAGAGATTGCCCAGAGTGGGCAGATGTTGTTGTACAGCTCCGTAGGGTGCAACAAGGTAGATGGCTTGTTGGATGACATGGTACAGAGTGGGAGTACTTCTCTTTTGCTCAAGTGATGTGACAGTTTGGGCTACGTCAGGGGGTGCCTAGTGATTCAGTGCCTTATCGACGTCACGGGGATGAGAGGACATTGGAATGGCCAATAGTGGAGGCAGTGGCATGGGATACGTATCCTGTAGTAGACATTACATATGTGGACGATGTTGGGACTACAATGGAGTATGACGCTTGGTGGGTGACAAGCCAGTGGTGTGGAGAGGGAACACTAGGGAGGGGTGCAACTAGGGAGGCACATGAGGAGGTTTTTGATGAGGACCAGGGTGAGGTAGGCGATTGGTAGGGACACATGACAGGGGAGCAGGCAGTTCTCCTCGATTTAGGATATCAAGGTGACTTTGGGGATGATGCTATTGGGGATGAGGATGTGTAGGCACCACCAATGACACATGGTGATACAGTGGTAGACATATGGGATGAGCTACTCAAGGTTAGGTAGGAGAGAGATCTCCTATGAATATAGGTGCATAATATGTAGGTAGAGCTAACGACACAATGAGCCGAGGTACAGGTGGCTCAAGCCAAGATAACATCTCTTTGGGCATAGTTGTGATCTCGAAGCCCTACACGAGAGGGCTCCAATAGTGGGGATGTGGCTAGGCTACAGGTAGAGATGACACGACTCCATTATGTGGTGGAGACTTACCAGGCATGATGCTGATGGGGGTAGTCCTATGCAGATGAGCTAGAGACAGAGATAGTGCACCTTGGAGGGCATCTATGGTATGATGTAGTTGCCAGTGGGTCATACCAAAGTCGCCATAGTAGGATAGGGTAACCCTCCTCTAGGCTGGAGGCACTAGGGTCTAGGTGTAGAGCTGACAGGGCAGGTGGTAGCAGGTATGGGAGTTCATAGAGGACTCTGACTATAAGTGGGAGTGCAAGTCGTAGTACTGGTACTGCATGACCATGGTAGTGGCTTGCATGTCTCTTTTTGTGTTTTTGGATGTTTTAGTAGTGTGAAGTCTGAGGATTCACTTTATTGCAGTCTATGGGCAACATGATGTATATTTTTGTCCCACACACACACACACACACACACACACACACACACACACACACACACATATATATATATATATATATGAGCTTTTTTATGTGGTTTATCATCATGTGTTTATTTTTTTATGAAATGTATGCAAATGTATGCAATTTGATTTATGTGATGATGATGTATGTCTACCCTGTATGCATATTTTGTAATGTGATTTGATTTGATTTTGTACATGCATGGATGTATGGTGAGATGGATGATTTATTGATTCATAGGATGAAATGTGTAGACTATATGACATATTATGCTAGCACCATAGATGATGTATATTACACCAACTCATATGTAATATTGTCATGAGGCTTATATAATGGATTTGTGAATAGTGTAACTGAAATGGATATGGTGAAGTAATATGAATGACATGATGTTTTAGAGAATGTCCATGAGGTTTTCACGATGCTCAAACACTCTAGTCAATTGATCAAAAGTTGTATACTAACCATGCAAGACTTTTTGACAAGGTATGAATCTGCTAGGATGACCAAGATACTCAATATCCCTGTGTGTGCAAGTGAGTTCATTCCTGCGAGATGCATAAATATACCGCCATTTCTAGATAGGCTATCCACCAAACCTATAATGAGGATCACTCTATGAATGCCACAATCCAGATTTTTGTACTCAGTATGACTAGACCAATAGGTAATCTAAGGTTACCAAAGCTAGCTCATCCACATGCAAACATTGGTCTACACACACGCCCAAAAGCTAATGTGGCAGACATATCGTCATGCGGGAGGCTACCGCCAGTGCCAAGTAGGCTATCAACCAAACCTGTATTGAGGATCACCTTATGGTTTTCCAAATGTTGAGAGTTCTAGGGATTCAAGTTCGACTCCCTACTTTCTTCAATTTTATTGGGATACTTGCTCTCATATATAGTGATAAAAATCACTGTTTTTTTCTCTTTTTAGTGACAATAATCACTATTTATTTTGAGTTTTTTTTCCCTTGAGCAAGGGATTTGAATTTTGAGTGATGGGGATGACTGTTTCTTATGCTTTTTTGATATGTTCACTTTTTTGATTTTGTACTTTGGTATTTGTAATTTGAATTTTTGCTTTGTGGGGGTTTGCAAATTTAGACTGTTGCAAATATGAGAAAATGTGGGATTTCGATGACAAAAAAAGGGGGAAAACCACTTATTGTTGTGGGGGAAATGGTTAGGGGAGAACTTGTCCTTTTGCCAACTCTCAGCATTTTTAAACCATTCACATAGGGGGATGAGCAGGATGACCTTTTCGTGTAAGGTAACCTAGACCACTTCATGGATTTCATCTATCTTTTCATAAAACTTGGATTTATTAGTGTGCAATGTGTTGGGATTTGATGTATCCGAGGCACAATCTAAGCAAGACTCTACCTCCTAAAAATATCACTAGCCTTCTAAAAAAACTGAGTAGAGTTTGGATATGGATGAGTGACCGAAAACCCTACTGACATTCTAAAACAAATGGCTAAGTGAAGGGAATAGACACGACTATGGAAATGTAGGAAATATAGATGGAAATGATAAGTAACTATGGAATGAGGTGAGTGATGACCTTGAAAATATTGATTGTGAATTATGACTAGTGTACAATCTTAGTGCTAGACATGTATGAGCAATTCTAAAAAATGTATTGTGCGATGAAGAATATGCCTAACGAAAGCGATAATGTAATGGTATGCAACTTGATGGGAGTGCAACATTTTTTATTTTTATGCTTTAATGATGTTTTTGAATTTTTGATTGATATGTATACACATGTGACCAATGAGATTATTTGGATGCCTTTGGGGCTTTTAGGGTTGACCTAGATGATCGTAGATAGTCTAGGAGCATTTTATTTGACCTAGACGGTGAAAACCGCTAGGAGCCTTTTGGGTGACCTAGACGGTTAGCGACACTTAAAAAGTGTCTACAACTACCTAGGGGCATTTTGTTGTGAAAAAAGAGCTTATGGATGCCTTTGGGGCTTTTAGGGTTGACCTAGATGATCGTAGATAGTCTAGGAGCATTTTTATTTGACCTAGACGGTGAAAAACTACTAGGAGCCTTTTGGGTGACCTAGACGGTTAGCGACACTTAAGAAGTGTCGACGACTGCCTAGGGACATTTGGTTGTGACCAAATGGCTTATGGTTGCCTTTGGGGCTTTTAGGGTTGACCTAGATAATCGTAGATAGCCTAGGAGCATTTTTATTTGACCTAGACGATGAAAAATTGCTAGGAGATTTTTGGGTGACCTAGATGGTCAGCGACACTTAAAAAGTGTCTACAACTTCCTAGGGGCATTTGGTTGTGACCAAAGGGCTTATGGATGCCTTTGGGAGTTTTAGGGTTGACCTAGATGATCGTAGATAGTCTAGGAATGTTTTTATTTGACCTAGATAGTGAAAAACTGCTAGGAGCCTTTTGGGTGATCTACACAGTCAACTACACTTAAAAAGTGTCTACGATTGCCTAGGGGAATTTGGTTGTGACCAAAGGGCTTATGGATGCCTTTGGGGCTTTTAGGGTTGACCTAGATGATCGTAGATAGTCTAGGAGCATTTTTATTTGACCTAGACAATGAAAAACTGCTAGGAGTATTTTGGGTGACCTAGACGGTCAGTGACACTTAAAAAGTGTCTACAACTACCTAGGGACATTTGGTTGTGATCAAAGGGCTTATGGATGCCTTTGGGGCTTTTAGGGTTGAACTAGATGATTGTAGATAGTATAGGATCATTTTTATTTGACCTGGATGATGAAAAAATGCTAGGAGCCTTTTGGGTGACCTAGACAGTTAGTGGCACTTAAAAAGTGTCTAAGACTACCTCGGGGTGACCAAATGACTTATGGATGCCTTTGGGGCTTTCATGGTTGACCTAGATGATCGTAGATAGTCTAGGAGCATTTTTATTTGACCTAAATGATGAAAAACCACTAGGAGCCTTTTGTTGGTGCTCTCTAAGCATGAAATAGTCGCAAGTGAAGGATGCTCAAGGGTTCAGGATCCTCGACACCTTCAAGGGAGGCCAAGCGATAAGTTTTGGGCCAAATTTGACTACTGATGACAAAGGGACCTAACTAGTTTGTTGCAAATTTGTCTCGTAGGTGGGCGGCAAGCTAGAGTTCTGTTGGTTCTCTTTCAGGACGAGATCGCCAACCTAAAAGTCTCTAAGATGGAATTTCATATTGTAGGCTCTCTTGAGCCACTCTTGATACACACTTAGATGCTCAAGAGCATTAATGCAACGTTCATCCAACAACGTAAGCTGATCTAGGTGAGCTTGTCGCACAGTATCATCATCGATAAAATCTTGCATGGATATGCATAGCGATGGGATTTCTAGCTTTAGAGGCATGATTTCCTCAGCACCATACAGTAGTAAAAATGGGTTTACCCTAGTGGGCATCCGAATACTAGTGCGGTAAGCCCATAGGGCAAGCAGTATTTGCATGTGCCAATTGGTATGATTCTCTTTGACTATTTTCTTCAATATGGCAATTAATGTCTTGTTTGATGCTTTTGCTTGCCCATTTGCTTGTGAATAATAGGGTGTTGAAAAGCTGTGATGGATATTATATTTTGCTGTCAAAGCACACACATCTTTATTCTTGAATGATGTTCCATTATTCGAAATGATCTTGGTTGGAATACCAAAATGACAAATGATATTATGCAATATGAACTTCGCTATGCGGGGTCCTATTGAAGTGGTAAGGGGGATTGCTTCCACCCACTTTATAAAATACTCGGTAGTTGTAATGATAAATGTGTGATGGCTCGAGGATGTAGGGGAGATTTTATCAATTAAATCCAATCCCCATTGTGAAAAAGGCCAAGACGATTGGATCGGTTGTAAGGCCTGAGAAGGTACATGTGTCAAGTTAGCATGGTGTTGACATTTCATGCACTTCCTCACATATGTGCAACAATCTCACTCTAAAGTTGGCCAATACTAGCCCATGCGAAGAATGATCTTTGTGATGGCCATACCACTAAAATGGCCAACATAAGTACCATCGTGCACTTGGGCCATTGCCCAAGTCGATTCTTGGTGCTCTAAGCAACGAAGGAGGATTCCTTCGTAGCTTCGACGATACAGGATGTCTCCTAACAAGACATATTTTGCCACCTTCTGTTTAAATGTCCTTTTGGAAGCATGCAACAATCTAGAATGGAGGTTACCAAGCTTTAGGTATTCTCTAATTGGTGCGGACTAGTCCTGTTGTGTGGAAGACTCGATTGCATAAATTGCTTGTCCCTCATGAAGTTCATCCTAATTAAATGTTGATTGGGAAAGAACTTGTAAGAATATCATTGTGTTACTATCAAAAGGGGTTTGGAGGAACAAAGTCCCCCAAGCGGCATGATTCAGGCGCTCGTGAATGTGCGAGAATCTCTCTTGATGTGGTTCTATTTGAATCAAGTGGACTTCTAGCATGGCATGAGTGCTCTCACACTCAACTGCTGATTGCGATAGCATCTTGAATTGAATGGTTGTCATATCATCTGTGGGGTCTTACGGGATCAAGGATCCTAAAGAGGTCATTGTATTCGTAAAATGGTTAGACGATCGAGGGAATGCCTCGATGTCATACCATTCAAAATTTTCTAGGAGTTTATCCACAAGGGCTTTGTAGGATTGCAGAACTGGGCACTTGCACTGGTAAACTCCCTTGACCTGGTTCACTATAAGTAAGGAGTTGCCAAAAATGTTGAGTTTTTTTATGTTCATGGCGATAGCCGTTTGAAGACCTATGAGCAAGGCTTCGTACTCGGCATTGTTATTGGTACGCAAGAAATTAAGTTTAAATGACAAGGGTATGGGAGCCCCATGTAGTGTGAAAAATACGATCCTTGCATCACCCCCTTGCTCGTATTTGGAGCCATCGAAGAAAAGAGTCATATTTTCCTGTGACTCAGGCTCGTCAGAATCAAGCGATTCTGATATTTGGAAGACTCCATCATCGGGAAGCTCCATGCTAAGAGGCTAATAATCCTAGAGAGGAGCCTCTACAAGTTGATCAACAATGACCTGGACCTTGATTGACTTTTATCCAATAAATTCCAGGTCGAATTCTATCAACAACATGATCCATTTCGCCGTACGACTACTATGATAAGTACAAATCATCCTGTATCGCAATGGATTCTCTTTAGATACAACATACGTAGTGTGGCTGAGCAGATAGTGTCGTAGCTTCTTGGTAGCAAAAACCACTGCCAGACATAAATTTTCAATGTATGTGTACTTTATCTCATAGCTCACCAGGGTGCGACTGAGATAGTATGTGGCTTGTTCCTTGTGCAATTCATTATTTTGGGCTAACATGGCACCCAATGCAGTCTCAGTAGCTAAGATATATAATCAGAATGACACCCCTAGTCTAGGTGGAGCTAATATTTGCAACAAAGCCAGGTATTGTTTAATTGCATCAAAGGCATCCTGACACTCATTGTCCTAGTGGAATGCGACCCCCTTGTGCAAGATTTTTTTCATGGAATGACACTTGTCCGATAATTGTGCTATGAAGCATTTTATGGATGCAATCCTCCCCTACAAGCTACAAAGATGCTTGATGGTAGTCGGGGGAGGCATTTCAAGGATTGCCTTGACCTTGTTAGGGTCCACTTAGATGCCTCATTTGGAAACTATAAATCCCAAGAGCTTTCCAGATGTGATGCCAAAGACACACTTCTTGGGGTTCAGTCTCACATTATGTTCAATAAGATGATCGAGGACTTTGCGCAAGACATCTAGGTTCTCATGACGTAATAAATATTTAGCCAGTAAGTCATCCATGTAATCTTCCAAAATCTTGTACATGTAGTCATGGAAGATATATGTCATGGCATGTTGGTAGGTGATGTCGAAGTTTTTAAGTCCAAAGGGCATGACCTTGTAACAAAATGTTCCCCAGGATGTTGTGAATGCCATTTTGAGGTAGTCTTCAGGGTTGATACAAATTTGATTATACCTAGAGAAGCCATCCATAAGGGAGAGCATTTCGTGGCCTACGGTGGCATATACCAGGGCATCGATGCTTGGCAAAGGAAAATCATCCTTAGGACTCACTTTTTTTAGGTCTCAAAAATCGGTGCAAATGCGAATCCTCCCATCAAGCTTCTTGACGGGGACGATGTTGGACAACCATGGTGGATAGTCTACAAAAATGATAAAATTGGCATCCAATAGTTTTTGTAGCTTGTATTTGACCATCAAGGCCACTGTTGGGTGCATCTTTCTCAACTTTTGCTTGACAAGCTTGGCTTTGGGGTCAAGCATTAGATTGTGGGTGACCAGATTTGGATCTAGTCCCAACATGTCTTTGTAAGACCACACAAAATCTGCCTTCTTATTTGTGAGAAAGGCTATGTAATCGGCTTGCTCTTCGAGGGATAGGCTTTCCCCTAACTTGATACATTGCGGGTTGTCAAGATCTGATTCGGTATCTTTGTCAATCGTAGGCTCAATTGACATATGCGACCCCTCTTCCAACTAATGGGGAGTAGAGATTGATGTCGTCATCTGGATTTAAATCCTTGATGGGAACTTTAGGTTCCTCCTTAGCATGGAAGACATCATGAGTTGGCCCAGCATAGAAGTGAACCAAACCACCACAAGTCCAATACTCAGAGGGTGATGGGTGTGAATCAGTGCGATCCCAATCAATAGCATCTAGATCTAGATGGCATGGCTTGGAAGGATCGATTGGGTTGTGAAGTGGTGTGGTCAAATCAATGGAGATCATATTGATGGAATGTGTCTATTCTCCAGGATCACATGCATATAACTGTATGTTGATATCATCTCCCACCCCCAGATGTGGTTTTGGGGGAATAGGGATCATCAGATCCTGTCTAGGAATAGACTGCAGTATGGGATCATTAGTCTTAAGGAGCTCCATGTATGTGGGTGGGTCAGGGAAGACCTCATGGTGAATATGGCCTAAATTGACAGGCCTATCCCTTAAGCATGGGCCAATGTGCAACTAACGATAGACTTCTTCTATGTTGATGGGTTCGTGAAAATGATGCAAGTAATGAGGACCAAGGTATGCCCTCTTTGTTTCATCCTCATAGTCAATATCGTACATGGGAATATCATTGTCACCCCTTGGGATCAGGCGATCAAGTAAGTGTGGTCCCATATATGCTAGTTCCTCATAATCATTGTCATAGATGAGGACTTCTTCATTCTCATCTCGTAATGCCTGAGGCTCACGAGGATCCAGCTGCTCAAGTAAATTAATTATGCCCTCCCCAGGAGGTCTAGCTTCCTATGGGTGAACCGACTCTTCAGGAGGAAGGAGCTATCACCAGAAAGGATCAGGGAAAGGGAATAGATGCAGGAGGCCTTCTTATTGATCATCAATGTGAACAACTTATGAATGATCACTATCTGACTCAAAAGGGTCATATGGTGCCACCTCATAACTCGAATCATCATTTGAGGTCCATTTGTATGAGGTGCCTTGATCTAATTCATCACAGACATGGGGACAACTTCATGAACCTTCCCCTCTCTCAAAATGCAAAAGAATGTCACTGACGATCATGGGGTTTCCATATGGCAGTGGGAAGTATTCCCCTTAGGGAGTAGACTGTATTGGGATAGGCATAAGGGTCTTGAGCCAAATTGTCCATATAGCCTATATTTAAGCGATCTAGACCATCCATGAGGACATCTAGAGGCAAGGGATTGTTGTGTCCCACTCTTGACTTGTCATAGGGCATTTGATATCACGGTTGATAAGGGATTATTGTGCCTTGCTCATATAGGCCTAACCCATAACCATGCTAGTTGCATAGGTCAAGGTACTTTAGGGTGAAGTTAGGGTTAGACAAGTAGTTAATGTCTTCTCCAAAAGGCTCCTCATCCTCCTCCTATTGTTGGTAAGGTTCGATGCCATAGTCAAGGCCCCCATAGATAAAATTTGTTTGATTAGGAATATCGAGAGTCATGATAGTGCCTACGGGAAGACAGGGTCTACCCATGTCTGGCACCGACTCTATAGCAGGAGTAGTGGTGACATTCCTAACCATGTATTCTCCCAATCCAGTAGAAGCCAGGTGCATTGTAACCTGGGGCTGTTGATAGAAGAGGGATGAGAGTGAGACTTGATCTGGCTCATCGTTTGCCTCATGTGGTGTCTCTTCATAATCTGGGCTAGGTATCTCCTATGTAGAGATAGTGGATATGGTCAGTTGAACCTCATCAAAAGGCTGCTTCTATGGGTTCCTAAGCAAAGGATCCACTGGTGTACTAGGCGTCCGGGGCAGAGCCGACGATGAGGATGGCATGGTATGCGATAGCGATGGGTAAATGTTGCACCATGTTGCAGTACTTGAAGGGCTCTAGGTCTACGAGGACGGCATGAACTTGGCCTTCATGAGTGTATTTGAGGCACTGGTGAGTGATGGAGGGGACACACTTCATGTCCCTAATACATGGTCTTACTAACAAGATATTGTATGCCATCTCACCCTCTAGGATGTGGCACATTATAGGGATGATATTTTCTCCTACTTGGATAGGTAGGATGATTGTACCAACCATTGAGAATATGGCATCATTGAATGCTTAGAGGGTGTAGGTAGATGTCACAATGTGGGATGTTGGGAGCTTCAGGTGTTTGAGAGTTGTTGTAGTTATGATGTTGCTTGAAGACCCAATATCTATCAACACTCTCTTGTATGGTGTTTCATTCACACATGTGACAATGTGTAAAGGGGGATCCACCATATCATGTGGAACCGGTTTAAGTTCATCTTCTCAAAATATAATCACCGGTTTTGTGCATTACCGCACATGACCCACAAAGTTGTTGAAGGATTTAGACTCCTGGGGCTGAAGCTCAATTGCCTTAAGGATCTCCATCAAGACTTCTCTATGAGGTTGTGATTGCTCGATGAGCTCATAGATGGAGAGCTGGGCAGATGTTGTTCTTAAGCTTTGAGTGAGATTACTCTTAGTGGTAACTACAAGCTTAGGTGGGAGGCTCGGCTCGAGAGGCGATACAGGCTGCGATGTCGAAGGGACATCACTCTGAGCCATAGGTGGTGTAGCTGGACTTGGATACCACCTATTTCTTGTCATAATACTAACCATGCCAACATACCCTTTCTTAGGAGGGGCATGGTGAACCTCATTCACCTAGGACACTGGTTTGGCCTACTCTGCGTGGGCAGGCAAGGGGTCCTTGAAGACTTCCATCTATTGGTTGTTTGGTGTGATAGGGTTGTCTACCTGGAGGACGTTCCTATCAATAAGGTCTTGCACCAAGTGTTTGAATTTGTAGCACATTTGCACATCATGCCCGTTTTGCCTATGAAATTTGTAATATATGTCTTCTCTGTATCCTTTGGGCTTTGGTGCATTTGGGTTGATAGGTCGACTCTCAGGTAGATGAATTGCATTGGAAACTAAGAGGCGATCAAACAACGAGTCCATATATTCTGTAATGTGCATGAATTGTCTCTTGGGGGGATGCTGCTGATTTTGCCCTTGAGCATTCTAGTTGTCCTTGGCATAGTTCCTAGGAGTGGCCTAATAATTAGGCTTTTGAGGTGGTGCGGTCTGCGCTGGCCCCATGACACTAGTTGCAACCTAATTTGCTGTTGCTGACTTAGGTTACACTAGGGTGTTTTTAGCACTCTTGTTCCATTCCTTCTTGCATGGCTTCACAATCTCACCCTCTTGAATCTTGATTTCTTCAATGATCCTAGCCTATGCTAAGGCATTTTTAAGAGTAGGGTATTGTTGCAACTACAACAACAAGGAGATTGGATTCAAGCAACTTTTGGAGAAAATATGAGTCGACTCCGACATGGGGAGAAGATAAGGCAGCTTGGCGAGTAGGGTTCGCCATCTATTGCAATAGTTTGTTATTGACTCATCATCATGCTGTTTCAATCCAGCTACATCGGCCAACATTACATTCCTCTTGGTGTTAAAAGCAAAGCATTCTAGGAATGCATTCACAAGTTGGTCTAGATTGTGGATGCTATGCTTAGGGAGTTGGTAAAACCAGTCGAAGGCAGGGTCGGCGAGGGTAGTCACAAATGTCCTCAAAATCAAAGCATCGTCATCATGAATGTCGAAGCATTGAACTAAGAACCTAGTGACATGTTCTTGTGCATCCTCTTCTCCCTTGAAGGTAGCCAATTGAGGCAACTTAAATTGTTCTAGATAGGGAGGCACAGGTACTGAAGGATGGATGGGTTGACTATGCAACTAGCACATAGTGGGTTTTTGAGATCTTGATCTAGAGGTCTTGTTCTCAACTGACTCCAGGTGTTCTAGCAATGCTTTATATGGGCTTGAGGACTTAATCTCCTCATCCTTGTTCACATATTGTGATGGAGGTCTAGGGTCCTCCAACCTATTGTGGGGTGATGGTAAATCACCCACTTCCTTGGTAATGCATCTCCACATACTCTATTTCTGGCTCATTCTCAATATAGGCTCCGTAAGGCATCTCTCAAGCCAGTCTATAAATGGGGGTATCCGCATGTGGTGGGATCCCTATGTTTGGCCTGGGAGGCATCTCTCGATCTCGCCTAGGAGGTCATGGAGGCAACATTGGATAAGGTCTCGGGGACCTATCTTGAATGAGTGACGGTTGCCTCAGATGGACTTCCTATTTATGTGTCTTAGAGGTAGGGACCCTCTCTCGTGAAGTCTTTTGGAATAGCTCATTGGTCTGTCATTCGATCCTTTCTTTCTCAAGCTGGTGCAAGCAGTCTAATTGCTCTTTGTCTCGTCGAAGCTACTTGAACTGAGCTTGGCGTTCTTTATATCTTGAAACTGATCATCTGATTTTATTTGCAATGTGAGGCCTAGGGGGTCTAGGAGTCTCGCCCTAGGTCTGACCTCATTCAAGGTACTCTATGGTCTCCATAGGGTGCTTGCCTCTCTAGAGGTTCACCGCATTGAATCGAGGTTCGAGCTGGAACATTTGTTCATTATACTCAGCTAACATAGAGGCACATCGAGCATGCACATAATATTTTTCCTAAAGAAAATTTAGGATCTCCTCATGTCTTCCATCATGGACGAGGAAAGGTAGGGCATAATTGACTCACCCTGATCGATGAGTGTCATCCTCATTGGGCTGCATGAGTTGTTGTATCCTATCAAGGTGACACGGAGATAAAGTCATATTGACTTGCTCCGGCCAGTGTGTGAAGTCATGCTCCTACCTATGATTAAGTGTGTCAGCCCTGATGGGTATGCAGATGAGTGGCACCGCTCTATCTATTAGCACCTCGATGTGCAATTTCCTTTCACCAAGGAAGGCCTATGAAATATCTACATATCGGGAACACTTTCCCAAGTAATGCTCATCCTCCCTCGAGTTGTCTCGTAGAGGATCCCTTCAAAGATGAGGCTTGTGCCCTACTCTCTTAGGGCTAAGTGGAGTAGAATCTCACCAGGGAGGTATAACCAAGTCATTAGGGCTATATCGAAGACGATTCGTGTCTCCTAATTCACTCTCTATAGCTTTCGCCCATGTTTGGGCTTGGCTGCGGGTGCACACCATCGCACTCCTCTATAAATATCCCAAGTGATTATCTTCTTTACAAATTTTTAATGAAACAACAAATAGAAAAGGAAACACCCAACAAACAGATGATTATCTCTTTTAAGTTTTAGATGTGAGTCCCTAAACTATTTTGTGTGTTTCAGATGTGTTGTTTGTAAATAATGACCTTGTGTCGCGTATTTGAAATATTGTTGGATTATGTACTCAAATGTTTAAATGATTTCATCTATATACTTGCACAAGATGAATATGGTGATGAAATCCATATCCAACGAGGTAGCATAGGTACTACCAACCCTCACCCAACACCCCGTGCGCAGTGATACACCTCTCCGAAGAGGAGTGCGTGCTATTTTGTATGGTTAAGATAGATCTTGGGTCGGTCTTGGCCACGGACGGGTCCTGATGATACTCTTTCACATGAGCCAATCAAGTGGTAATGACATCCACTGTTGGTCTTGATCGACGGGTTGGATGTGAGAGCTCAACGTCGTCGATGTTAAGATAAAATGTGATGTGTGGGGTTCCTTTTAATCCAAGAAAGTAAGCAAAGAAGCATTCAATGATCATTCACTAAATGCATGCAAATAAGTATGTTTTACTTTCAAAAGTTAGGATAAATAACCTTCAAGTGTAACTTATGAATGCAAATCCTAAATTCTATCTTACCCATTGGGTAAGCCACAAGCAACCAAGCCATGAAGAGCATTGCTATTGCGAATTTCTTTCGATTTTTATTCTTTCGTTTGTTGATTTATGTTATAAGAAAAGTAAAAATATGAATTTTAACCTTTCTATGCAAACAAATGGTGCAAGAAAAACCAATTTTTATAGTCTCTGAAAATGCAACAGAAAAACAAAGGGTTTAGGCACTCACCTTATCAGTTTTGAGACCTCCAAATTTTGGGTTTTTGAGAAGAAATTTCTCTATTTTTTCAATGCTCCAGGGTGGGATTATTAGAAGCCCTACCATAATACAAGAGTGGTATGGTTAAGCCACCATCCCAGGGTGATCCAGATAAAGGTTTTGCCATCGTTCCAGGTGGGGAGGGGAGCACCTGCAACACAAAAAGGGCAAAAATTGCAAAAAATGAGGCCAGATTTTCACCCAAAGCACAAGGGACAAGGGTCCCACCATGATAACCAACTGAAGTAGGGAAAAAAAGTGCACCTAATTATGAATAAAAATATGTGTATCTATCCTCTATAGCTTATGAGCATCAAAATGGAAGCATGCATGTGAAAATGGAAGCAAAACCAAACAACAAGAAATGAGATGAAACAAGTATCCTTATTATTAATTTGGTGGATCAGATCCAAGGTTACAAAATAGTCCCCTTGAGGGCTCAAATGTGATACAATTTTTACAAATTTTGGGTGCCCAAGGATCAAATCCTTCAAGAAATCCGGGTGCACATCCAATGTCTTTCCTCGTACCCACAATCGAAGTGGGTGGGCCAATGCCGCTACTACTGGTATCTCTGATATTTGATGTCTAATATTCCTTCCCAATGCATTCTAGGAACCTGCACCTGCACACAAGGAAGCAAAAAAGATCAAATAGCAAGTGCATGTGAAGGAAAACATGCAATCCCCATAGGCACAAAAGGGCATATATATTAAAAATATATCAAAGCAACTCAGAATGACTTGAATATTTATGGGGATGTTAAATAGGATGTTTTTAAGGGATATAACCAAAAATAAATCTGAAATTACATCCGTAGGCCCCTCGATTTTGCACCGCCCATCTGCAACCTACGAAGACCAAGACAAGCAATTCATGCCCCTAAACATGTAAAAAACACATGAATTTTAGAAATAATGCATAAATAAATATTTTAAGACAACCCATGTGGTTAGATTTTCAAAATGAGTCACAGATCCACTGCATGCAACTAGGGTGCTTGGATGGGCCCTACGAACTTGTAAAAACTTAAAAATGTGATATCTCGACCAATTTATCTGCAAATTGCATGAAATTTAAACTGCAACATCCTATGATAGTCTAGAATAATACTAAAAAAAAGTAAATAAATTGTCCAAGGATTTTTCCTCGTCCTGGGGGGGGAGATAGTGGTGACTGCAACTAATTAGAGGGCACCCCGGGGTGGGATACCCACCAATTATGCCCACATTTTGCTACCAATCCCACTGGGTAATGATCCTAAATACTCTAAGGGGTATTTTCATCGAATTTTATGAAAAAATTCACCCGGATGGTAAAGTTATGCCCAAAAGACCCTCTTGAAGTCATCTGATAACCTCCTTTGCTAAGAAGAGATTCCGAGGGAAAGAGAGAACAATAAGGTTAGGGGAAATCTCGACAAAAAATTGTTGCATATCCTAGAACTCCTCTCTCTATTTTTATGTGGAAATTAAATCCATTTTATAGCCCAAAGGGGATTATGTGCAAAAAGGCATGCAAGGGCATGCATGGCAGGAGGTGCCATTTGTCAAAAAGGAGGCATGCATTGGATGGGGAAGAGAATATCCCATTTTATCCTCCATTATGAAGCATTTCATAAGGATTTAGTGCCCTCTGACCTACATGCTTCAATTTGTGGGGTAAATGGCAGTTTCTTGGTGCCATTTGTCCCAGATTTGACTTTTTCTGGGTCAAAATTGCTCACTGTCCCACCCTGGGACTATGGCTCACCACCATCCTAGGGTAGGATGGTGGGAATATGCCACCATACCAGGGTGGGACGGTGGTGAATTTTGGGCCAAAACCTCCTAAAATTGGGCCAGAAGCCTCCAAAACCTCTTCCGGAGTGGCTAGAACCACTGTGAGCCTTCTAAGGGCTGCCCAAGGGGCCATATGATGCCAATTTGATCATTGTTTGTGGATGCTTAATCGGGTTAACCATATTTTAGTGTCCACACAAGTATGTATTGGTTGGGAGGTTAGAAGTTAAAACCAATAGTTTATAATTGAATATGGTTGTAACTAATACGACTATGGTTATTACCCAGTAATATTTGGGCACTCTTTAATGACTTTTTGATCCTCAATAAGGCTACATAAAATTTATAAGTCCACTTAATTTTTTTTCCTAAATAAGTGATAGGATGACCATGCTAAAGAATACATGCACAAATCTTTAGAAATAAGTTGCATCTATAAATCTCTACACCTTAACAACATAGGTAGACATCATTCCCTCCACTATAGCTCTAATCTTGGCAAGGTCTATTGAAATACCCTTACCAAAAATAATCTACACTAGATACCAAATATTTGAATGGATAAAGGAGTGCCTTGAGATCTTACCATAAAGTTGGGACTCTAATAAACACTATAAAACCAAATTTACATGGGACTCATTATCCTATGGATATGGAAATAGGTGAGAATAACACCTCAAAAGGACAACATAAACTTAACCAGATAGTGGTTAAAAGTGTGTTCATTAGTCTCATGAAGATTACATATGCATTGGCCAATCCAAAAGTTCACTATAAATTCATAATGCCCATTATAAGTCCTAAAACCAGTCTTTGCAATGTCCTCTCTAATGTGAAGTTGATGATACCTTGATCATAAAGTGATATTTGAGAACATTGTAGCACCTCTCATCTAATTAAACAAGTCATTTGTGCAAGAAATTGAATATGAGTTATTGATAGTTAACTTATTTAACTATCTAAAATTAATACAAAAACTCGATATAATCGTTCTCCTTCATAAATATGATTGGAGTTCCTAAGTTACAACACTAGGACATATCAACCTATAATTTGACTCTTGAAACTACACTCTCAACTCCAACAACTCTAGAGTATCCATTCAAAAGGGTACCTTAAACACTAGCTAAGGCCCCAAAAGTAGCTCAATAGAGAATTTTAGCCCCACTTTAGAAGGTAGCATTTTCAAATCCTCTAGAAAAACATCCAATAAATCTCAAACAAATGATTATCTAAGGAATACCACTTCTTATCCTTTGTCTTACCTCTTTTAATGTCATGAAATATAGTTAGTAGCCCATCCTAAAATGAAGGAAAACATCAAGAACTCCAATAATGGCATCATGCACATACTCCATAATTTTATAGTAAGAACCTATTTTATCTCTACATGGAGCAATCCAATCTATCCCAAACATAGTATGATCCTAAATGAATAACATGGAGATCCACTCTAGTATTGAGATAACCCAAATTACAAGACAATTTTCAACAAGAACCTGAGGATCTAAACTCTAAAAGTTTATTCATCTATTTGCCAGTAGCTTATGCTTTTTCATCAAATTGAAATTATAAGGAATCTACAACTCCGGTTTAAACTATAGACACAAAAAATTGATCCACCCAAATGAGTCATTTTTCATTAGGTTCCTTTAGGAGGCTCTCAAACTTGCTAGGAGCAAGTTTGACCTTTTTTTCTTGTATTTTTCCTTGCTTTTATTAACCTTGACCAAACCCGTGCTCAATAAATTACGATGTGCGAATTTGATAAATTTAGGGTTTTTCTTGAAAAACCTAAATTTAAGTCGACCCTTTTTGGGGCGTTGGCTTAATCAAGGTTAAATTTCATTTTCCTACATCTTAGCCCTCCAAAACCTCCATAAATAAAGGGATTGTATCCTCTTTTTCTCCCTAGTTACTCTCAACTATTCAAATAACTCTTAAGTGATCTAACTGGTAATCTTGTGCAATATTCTAGTGCTCTTGTGTTTTGCATCTAGGGTTTAGTCTTCTTTGTGCACTCCCTTGGTCCCTTTCTCAAAGAAAAAAATTTCATTTCTTGAAACCTAGGGTTAGATATCATTGAATCAAAAAATCATATTAGGGTTAGTCATTATCTTCTTGCATCTTGTGTGCTTTGCATTATTCTTTCATTTCCATAGTTTAGTTTAGAAAGACCAAACATAGGTGTTTTCTTAAATCACACATTAAACATTTCCACCTTAGACTTGGAGTGAGTCCTAAAACCATTCCTGGTGAACCCTTTCCCTTGTCCACCGAGTGTAGAGAATATAACACACCCCCGTGGTCACCTCGGCTCCTAGCGGATCCAACCGAGAATCATATGCGATAGGGTAGTTTTCCCCCTCTACATATTTGGTGAACCCGACGTGAACACACATCTTAGTGGCCAAGATAAGAAGCCTCTTATTTTGCAATTATATCAAAAATTTAAATAAGACCACTAATTTTGTTTGCTTAGAAATAGAAAACATTTAAAAACATCTTAAGAATCTTCTTGTGTGTCTTTCCTTAGTTTTCTCCTCTATCCTTTCATTTCTCCTAATGGCTTCATTCCTTAGGAGTCAGTGAAGGCATATGGAATCTAACCAAATTCCTCGAGAAGATGATCAGATTGATAGGAAGAATCCTAACCTTGATGTAGAAGAGCAAGAATATGAGGAAACTGATACTAACTATGATTCCTATGAGGGGCCTAATGGTGGTTATATTTTTACATCATTTGAACATGTATGGGGTTTTATGAAATGCCATAAGGCAACTTTGCTCAAAGCTATGGAGGATGAAGCTCAACTTGAAAGAGGTGAGACTTCTCCTCCTCCTACCATTTCTCCTAGGAATGTTTATAACAACCCCTTGTTTGAATCTTCACATCATGTTAATCCTTCTCATCAACCAACATATGCTACTACTATGACCACCAATATTGGAAGAATTTCACAAGTTCCTCCAACTAGTAGTGCCACTCAAGATTATGTTCAATTTCCTCCTCATTCTACTCATCTCAACATTCATGCTTTTGTTCCACCAAATGTTAGTTATCCTCCACAACAAGATACCACATATCACAATCCATATCATAACAATGTCAATGCCTCCAACATTGGCCAAGTTCCCCTTCAAAAACCTACCTATACCCCTCCCCTAGGGAACCTAGGGGTATTGCACAACAACAATCTTGAAATGCAAAGTTTAACTAATGTGGTGAAACAATTGGTTTCAAGAGTGGATATGATTCAACCTCCTAGTTTCACCTACAACTATAGAGAAATGTGCAATCAGCCCTTAGACCCTATCGTTACCTCTAGGCCCTACCCTAAGAATTTTCCAATGATGATTTTGCCTATCTATAAGGGAATGGAAGATCCAATTGAGCATTTAAGAATGTTTAGGACAACATGCCATGATATCATATATGATGACATGTTGTTACTAAAGACGTTCCCTAAGAGCCTTGGTGGTATGGCATTAGAGTGGTATTATCAACTACCCAATCATTCTTTGAGGAATTTTGAAGAGACAATTGAAATATTTGTTCAACAATTCAGAGCTTATGTTGAAAAGAATGTGACTATGAAAGATGTTTATATGTTAAAACAAGGTAAATATGAAAGTTTTTCAGAGTTTTTGTCTCGTTGGAGGCTTGAGATATACTTTACCTCCTCGAGACATGCTTGAGATATTTATTGGGAATTTACAAGAGCAAATATCTTATGAATTGAAAAAAAACTATCACCTCTTTTGACCAAGCAATAGATCTAGCAAGAAGGGTAGAGCAAGCCCTTATCCGAAGAGGTCAACTTAAGATAAAGGAATATAGGACCACAAAAATATAGTATAAGAATAAGCATGTAGTTGGTGATGGGGTAACAGATAGTAGGCTTGTTAACAATGTTGTTAACACCCTACAAAAGATGGTGCTTCACCAGCCTCAAAAATCCCCACCAAGAAATTTCACAAGACTCAACATGCCTATGAATGTGGTCCTACAACAACTTTTGGAAGCTAATATGATTGAGTTGCCTCCCATAAGGCAACTTGATACCATGATTGATTGGTATAAGCTTGGTCAACATTGTGAGTATCATAGAGTGGAGGGGCACATGACAAAATCATGTAAGAGGTTGAAACATGTGGTTCAGGACCTAATTTATGAAGGATGCCTTGTTATAGAAGGTTCTCAACCCAATCCTCCAACAAAAAATCAACCTCCTACTCAACAAGCACCCACAAAAAATCAAGACATGGGGATCTTCCAAGACCCTCTACCTAAGCATGGTCAGTAGGCAACTAATCAAGTGTCATATCGTAATGTGCCACCTCCCTATGATAATATGGTTGGTATGATAGCAATAACTACAAGGCAACAAGCTCAAGCACAACCGACTCAACATTCTTAGTAGGAGATGAGTTCTTCATCCAACCCACCTTCAAAACCCATCTTAGTTTTGAAGAATACCCAAAAAAGGAGCACAAGGTTAGAAACCCCACCTTTAGTGTTGAAGCCACAACCTAAAGTCTCCTTTGACATTCAAAAATAGTTAGCTAGTACCCCAGCTAAGATATCTCTCTTAGAACTTTTGCAAACTTCTCCTATTCATAGGGAAGCCTTGTTGAAACTTCTAAGACAACAATATGTTCCTCAAGATATTTCCCCTAGTGCTATAGCTGATGTTGTGAGTTCTCTTGGGATACATCATATCACATTTTTGGATGATGATATTTCTTCCTTAGACTTATGAGGGGATTCTTCCCTCTACATCACCATGTTTATTGGAGAAACATTTATCAAGAAAATTTTGATTGATAATGGGTCTTCCTTTTTTTTTTTTTTTTTTTTTGGTTGGGTCTTTCTTTCTTGGTCCGGCTTGTTTTATCTCTCCCCATTAGGGTTGGACCTAAGATCTTAGATACCTTGTTCTATGTGGTGTCTTGCCCCGCATATTTTAATCTTCTTCTTGGATGCCCTTGGATTCATGTGATGAGGGTTGTCCCTTCCACTCTTCACCAATGTTTGAAATTCAAATTTAAAGATCAACTTGTCACCATTTTAGGTGACCCTCATCCATTTCAATATTGTTCAATGGTTGAGCAAGCTCAATATGATCTCAATTTATATCCATCAGTTTCCTCATCTCACATCACCAAGCAACTCAAAAATCTAAAGGTGAGTGAGGAACCACTCATCAATGTTTCATCATGGGATCAAGTTAATAATTTTCTTTCAGAACCTCTTCTGGATCTTTCCAAGCTACCACCTTCACCAAGGACTATGGGTTTACCCTACAAGAAGGGTGAAGTTGTACACATTGGCATGTGTACCTTTATCTTCGTGAGGGTATCCCTCAAAGAAAATATCCATGGTAGCAATCCTCTTCCTATAGAGAATTATTTTACCCATTGTTACCTATCCAATGATTACCCACTTCCCAAGAAGATCCTATCTAGTATGGGATACATAGGCAAAGGTTTGGGGCCATGACATAAAGGTATTCAAGAGCCTTTGGAAGTTGAGATTTGGCCTAGGAGATGTGGTGTAGGCTACATCCCTAATAAAAACCAACCTTTACCCTTTGATAATGATGATCATATTATTACTTATGTTGAGCATTTAGATCATCAAGGCTTGAAGTGGAGTGATGAGGATGAGGGTCCCCCTTATCCCTCAAATATCTTATTTTGCAATATGGTAACTTTGGTGCATCCTGAGCTAAGTATGACCCCAAAGGAGTATGCTAAAGGGGATACCCCTTGTGATGGGAATCATGAGGATATCCTTCAAAATAACTTATCCTTTGATGGGTTTATCCCTTGTGTTGTGCATATTGAGTCTCCTTGTTCTCAAGGGGACCCTATTCCTCTGTCTCATAGAGACCTTGTGAAGTTGGGAATCTCTCCCCCTTTCATAAAAAAGGATGGCACAGTCAGAGTTTGCCATGAATTTCATGCAATAACTCCTAGAGAATATGTTGTGGATGATCCTCTTTGTGATGAGAATCATGAAGGTATCCTCCATAATAGCCCTTTCTTTGATGGGTCAGTTCCTTGCACTACCATCTTGTTTGTTAAGATAGGTGACACAATCAAAATTTGTGTCGACTTTAAGAACTTAAAGCACTAATACAAAAAAAATATATATACAATAAAAATAAAAATACTATGCATGACTCTACATCTTCATCTCATTTAGTTCACATATTGCATCTGGTTTGCTTGATTCATACTACATGACTTCCTATCATATTTTGCATGTTTTGCTTGACATTTTGTTCCACCTTGCATTTTGCTTGTCATACAATTGCATTGTTGCTTGTTCATACTTGCATGACTACTTGATCATATAGATTCTTGGGGATTTCATGATAATAGCAAGTGATGACACCTAGTTAGGTCATAGCTCACATGCATTGCACTCACACTAGGGCTCTGATGCCTAGCGAATCCCCAACCTAGGGCCCATTTCTATGCATTTTCATCACTGCATTCACCCATCCCATCTTCTCTTCTTTCTTCCTCTCTTATATTCCTTGACCTTGAAAGTTTTTATTGCTTCTATCTCTCCAAGTCAAGGGATATAGTTCTTCCTTTGTATATCCTTGTCCTTTGCATGTTTTCCTTTCTTCCTTTCATCAAGACAAGGATATACATTCTTCTTATCTATTCATTCTTGCTTTCACACTTCTTCCTTTTTGATTTTTATGGTTAAGCAATCCTCATGGGATAGGATAGATACCACATGAATATCACTCGTGGTGTTCATATGACCATTGACTATCTTATGCACACCTCTTAACCATTGAAACTTCAAGATGGATACACACACTCACCTCTTGTTCTACTCCATTGGCTTTGCCCATACACCTTCTTGCACACACCACACCCCTATCGGGTAGTACTCATTTTTACACAAAAATGGCATCATTTAAACACCCCACATAGGATTAGCTTCATGGTCATGAGAGAGGATCAACCTCCATTTCGACCATTTGCGAGCATACATCCTAGCGGGTATATCTCTTTCTCTCTGGCCATCTTAGAGAGCACTACACCCTTAACAGGTAATCGCTCCACACTTGTCCATATTTTTGCAAGCATAACACCCTTATAGGATAGCTTCATGGCCACACGTGAGGGGCAACCTCCATCTCGATCATTTGCGAGCATACATCCTTACATGGTTTCACTCCTTTTTTTATTCTTTTGCTTAGCCTTTTGGAGCTTTATTTTCATCTCTTTCTTCTTCTTTGCCATCTGTTTTTCTTCATTTTCCTCTTTCTTCTTTCCATCCGTCCATCTATGCATTTCATGTTGCATTTTATTTAGATTTTTACATTTAGATAGATTCATTCATTCATTTAGGTGCATCCATCCATTCATTGCATTCATTATGTTTGTCATTGCTTAACAAAAATTAACATAATGCATACACATTTTCACACCATAACATAATAAAAATTGTAGCATGATATTAGATGATAAGTAGGGAATACATGTCAGCTAGGTTAGTGCACCATAGTCCAAGCCCGACACACTTGACCCTCCCCAAGGATGCATGCCACAATCCAAAATTGGCATATCACCCCGATCCCAACCCTAGCTCTGTGAGCCTACCTCCTCTGCTCCACTTGTTGGTGGTGGTCCTAGTGGGGGCATGTTCATAGATCATGTAGTCATCCATTATTAAGACCATGATTGACCCTAATACTGAAGGAAGGCCGGTGGAAGCACCCTCTAATCCACCAAAATTACTTAGAAATACAATTCCTGGTATGTATCCCTATGTACCACTGCATCCCACCTCTCCTCTGCAATCTATAGTTGCTTCTATAGTAGGTAGATCCCATCATATAGCTAGTTTCTCATCGTAACAACCATCCCCTCAGATTAGGCCCACTGATGCTCCTCCAACCAGTCCATATCCCCTCTACGATAGCTTGCCTCGATCCTTGTCGTGTCTCGCTTCACTGTAACCTAACCTAATTGTGCATAGAAAGTGTCTATCTCTCCCTACACGATGGTTGCCCTATCTAGCAGTTCCTCTACCACTCTCATTGGATCTCCCTGACCCATAGTCCCACTTGGACCTACTTGTGCCACTATGGGGACACTCTCTACTATCCTCCCCGCCTTTGACCCAAAGAGAGTGATGGTGGTCCTCATGGTTGTCACCACCTCTACCCTAACCTATACCCTAGCCTACCTAGGAGGCTATCTACTCTCATTGGTTCACTATGCATCGATTAGCCTCTTGAAGCACTAGCTTACACTCATCGACCCATGACTTGGTACCTCTACACTAGCACCGATGGGGAGATCCTTGGGGGTATAATATCCCTATACCATCTCCTATATTTGAGGGCTACCTCGACATCATCTACTCTAGGATCGACATAGAGGGGATCATCTAGGTCCTCCTCCATGAACCTAGCCATATCAAGGTCCCCTCTGACTCTTGATGGATCTTGCCTCACCCTCCTATACCAATAATCCCCTAAGTTTGGTATCTCTTGGAGAATCTTAAACTACCATTGTACTTGATCAAACCGATAGAGCTCTAACTCATCCTTCTCTATGGTGACCCATCAAACCCTCCTAACCCAAACTAGCTCCTCTACATCCTCATCCCACCCAAGGTGTAGATTATCATAACTACCATACAACCTGATGGTCTCATAGCTCATCTATGACCTATCTCCCTAGTGGTAGAATACCTGCATACGACCTCTATGTACGCTCAAAGTCTTGGGACCACCTGTATCCTATTGGCCACTCTAGATCAGGTAGTGGCCCTGGTAGTGCATCTAGCCTCCTGATGGCTATGTGCTCCCAACACCACACCTGGAGCAAAGTCATGCATACTAATCCTGTATGTCATTTGTACATGATATTGTACAATATCCTATACAAATGGGCCAACACATACGACCCCCATGCAAACCACACCTACTGGTCTTGCATCTCTATCACCACTCCCACCAACACCCATGGTAGGTGTTGTCGACTCATGTGGCACACTAGAAATCCCACCACCACTCCATAGAGCATAGTCATTAGTGCCCCAATCCCATGTCATCATGATATGTCATCGACATGGAATCTGCTCTTGTGGATCTCATGTGATGGATCACCCATCAATCTCTCCGTTGTCGCCTGTGGCACCTATGCCTTGTAAGGTTAGGGATCCTCAAGATGCACCACACATCCTCTAGTGTGATAGTCATCTCTCCCATCTATAATCAAAATATGGATGATTTTGGGTACCACCGCTCTACCAACGCTATCAGTAGCACTCTATCAGCCTCCACCCAAGGTATTTCTACCAAGTGTAGAAGCCCCACTGCCCCTAGTGTGCATCTCTCTACTGGCATGAGATCCTGTAGTGCCTCCTCAAGGGTACTTGACTGCCATTCCCTACTCTCAAGGACATCATGCTACAATAAAAATAAAAAATAAAAACACAAAAATTAATTTCATCACATAATCATAAAAACATCAACATAAGCATACTAATATAATTTTCACACTAAAGAGCACCTAATCTCTTCTTCTCTTTTATTTTCCTTCCTCTCTTTTCTATTTTATTTTTTCTTTGAACCCATTCCTCGTATCCTCTAGGGCAATAAATTTGTGCCTTGTACGACACATGGCGTGGATTCGATTGCCACCAAATCCAGCTAGATTTGTAGGTGATCATTGAATCTACGTCTGGGTCTATGCAGTGACTTCTACTCAAAAATATAAAAAATAATAAAAAATGCTAAAAACAACCTAAAATCTACATTCTAAGCTAGGATTTTGGCTCTTACTCATGCTCGATCTGCTGCTGTGCATAGCCTCACCCCTCGCAACTACCGCTCGGTGTGTGGGAAGTGCCATTCTCTCATTTTCTCTAGAGCTCTTTTCTGCTTTCTCGTGCGATGAAAATGAATTAGGGTTTTCACCCCTTTTGCTTTTTATTCCTCCTTTTTTCCTTTTCTCTCCTCTTTCTCTCCTTTTGCATGTTTTTTATCATTTGCTGCTCTCTTTTCTTCTGAGTCCACCATTTCAAGTTTCCTTAGGAATTTTACATTCCTTTCAAAACTCGAGGGGGCACCTTGGCCTAAGAGGCATTAATGTCCCTAATGCCTTGATTTACATGTAAAATGTTCAAAGTGTCTAGAATGACACCATTTGTGCACCACCCCTTTCTTCTAAATTGACCACCCCTTTTTCCTCATGTTTGTCATCTTTTTCTCCCATAGATGTCTACATATTTCTTTGATGCATTTATTAGGCCATAAATGCATCAAAGAGGGGGCAAAATGTAGACACAGAAAATTGACCCACCCAAATGAGTCATTTTTCCTTAGGTTCCTTTGGGAGGCTCTCAAACTTGCTAGGAGCAAGTTTGGCCCTCTTTTTCTTGTGTTTTGCCTTGCTTTTCTTAACCTTGACCGAATCCACGCCTAGTAAATTATGAGGTAAGTATTCGATAAATTTAGGGTTTTTCTTGAAAAACCTAAATTTTAAGCCGATCCCTTTTGGGGCATCGACTTAATCAAGGTTAAATTTCATTTTCTCACATTTTAGCCCTCCAAACCCTCTATAAATAAAGGGATTGGATCCCATTTTTCTCCCCAATTACTCTCAACTATCTAAATAATTCTTAAGTGATCTAGCTAGCAATCTTGTGCAATCTTCTAGTGCTCTTGGTGCTTTTGTGTTCTGTTGTTGGTGTGTTCCTTGTGATCTACAAGTGGAGAAAGCCTTGATGACAACTTGTCTTCTTAAGGGAGGAGAGGTCTTCCACCTTTTCTCTTGCTTCTTCCACGAGATCACCAAGTTATTCCTTTGCATTCATTTGTCCATCTAATTTCTTCATTCTATGTTTTTGTCATATTTTAGCTTCTATTTTGGGGTTTTAAACCCTCTTGTGCGAATCTACGCCTCGTATTCTATAGGGTACGGATTCGATGAAAGCTCTGATTTTTCCCGTTGGGCGTTCTACATCCACTTCTTCTCTATTACCAAATATATGCTTAGTAATTTATAGAGCGTGAATTTAGTCTAGGTAGACTTTGGGGTGACTATTCATCCCAAAACCTTAGGGTTTTGATTTGTGTACTTGTTGTGAATTGTTTCATCTCTATTTTTATTCTGTTCATGTCTTCATCATTCTATTTTACTTGCATTAGCTTGGGGGAATTACTTGTTCCCAAACCCTAGGATTCAAAATTGCATTCTTGTTCATTTCATTGTGTCCATTCTATTTGCATTTCATTTACTGTTCCATGCTATCATATTTTGTTGTGTTTGTTCCAAAGGTCAAAGCTCATTTTATTTTGAATGGTCAACTAAAAGGACCTAGGGGGCTTGACTACTGTGCCTCCAAGCTCAGTCTTACAATGACCTAAGCAGGCCCCCAAATGTTGACCATATTTTCTAGAGTTTTTGTGAAGCTATTTTGTAGATTTGAAGTTGTGGGATATTCTGGATGCAAGACAAAGCTTGGACCAAACACTCGGATTAGATAAGTGCCCTAAGTAAAGCTATTAGGTTGTGTGTTGTTTGATTTTGTTATTTCTATTCATAACCTAGGCCATAAGTAAAAAGAAAAAATATTTGATTGCTTTCTAGGCATTCAAAAGGAAAAAGGCATATAGTTTTGCATCTAGGGTTTAGTCTTGTTTGTGCATTCCCTTGGTCCCTTGCTCAAAGAAAAATATTTTATTTCTTGCAACCTAGGGTTAGATATCATTGAATCAAAGAATCATATTAGGATTAGTCATTGTCTTCTTGCATCTTGTGTGCTTTGCATTTGTTCTTTCATTTCCATAGTTTAGCATAGAAAGGCCAAACATAGGTGTTTGCTTAAATCACACATTAAACATTTCCACCCTGGACTTGGAGTGAGTCCTAAAACCATTCCTGGTGAACCCTTTCTCTTATCCATTAAGTGTAGAGAATATAACACACCCTCATGGTCACCTCGGATCCCAATGGATCCGGTCGAAAATCATATGCAACAAGGTAGTTTTCCCCCTCTACACAAACAAGATAGAAACCACAATACCATAGAATTTCCCAATATTATAGACTATAGACACTTGATGTTCTTCCTAGTATCTATAAATCATTGCTTAAATATAATGGACCTAACTTATTTGTTCCATTGTAGGTGATGAATTCTATGCCTTTGACTTGCTAAAATTTGTCCTTAGAAAGAGAAATCACATAAGAAGTGACTCCCCACTGGAAGCAAACCATAGATGATGCTCTTCCCAAAGGTGTATGTTATTTCTTAGGAAATTGTTATGGTTGTCGACTAGTCATTGCAAATCTTTGACTTAGTGTTATCTAAATCTAAATGAGATTGTAAGGGCTTTACTTAGAACCCCACTAGAATATGATCTACCTTTAGGTGTGACTAGTATGTTCCTCTAACTTCCACGATGTTAGAAATAATTTTACATAGATGGATCAAAATTTCTACTATGGTGGTGGAGGTATTCTCAAGGGTCCTCCTAGAAGAAAGGTCTTAGATCCTATTGCTTTAGCATATCAAAAGGATCAAATCCAATTGCTCAGTTGATTTCTTGTTTTACATATGACTAGAAAAAATTGCTTTATAGTCTTGGCTAAGTCCACTTCAAATTTAGAGTCAATGGGTGATGAAGGATCATATCCCTAAGAAGTGTATGTCTCAAAAACTACTAGAATTAGTTAGTCTTGATATATTTATCCTAAATATAGCTAACCTACTTGAGTAGGTTAAGAAACTTAGTCATATACTCATTAATTGACATGGCTCCTTGATGCAACTTGTGGCTCTTGTTGATATATATATATTTTATTTGTGGAAAACATCCCAAAAGGGATGCCACTTTCGGGTAAGACCCAAGGAGGCAGGGGTATCCATTCCGCCAAAAATGCCCAGGACTCGGACATGGCCTACCACCTTTGACATACTCAAGGAGCAAACAAACACACAAAACCAAATTAAAAAAAGAAAATAACAACAAAAATAATAAAATAAAATAAAAAACAAACTCCTTGAGTGTGTCAAAACCAAAAGCACAACCAAACACGCACAATAAGATAAAAGAAACCACAACACAAACCACATAGAAAAACACAAGAACCACATAACAAAACACAAACAAGACAAAAACAACAGAACACTACAAAGACATAACCCAAAAAAACATGAAAAATAAACACAACCAAAACCTAAAAAATAAAATAAATAAAATAAAAATAAAAACAACCAACAACGAGACAATAAACAAAAACAAAAAACATAGAAAACACTCACACATAAAAAAATGAAATAACACAAACAAAGAGAAACCCAAGAACAAGAACAAAAAAAACACAAGAACAATAACAATAAACATAAAAAAAAAAAAAAAACAACAAAAACACAAGAACAACAAAAAACAACACAAAGAACACAAAAACAAAACAAAACAAAAGAACCCACCCACCTTAAAAAACTAAACAAAAAAACAAAGAAGACAAAAGAAAAAAAAATGAACAAAACAATGACCTATCTAGACCAGAAGACTATTAATGCAAGAATCAACGAGAGGAAACAAAATAAAGAATAGAATGAGCTAGGGAACTAAAAAAACTGAATGAACCAAAGAGAAACAAAAAAAAAACAAGAAGAAACTAGGTACCTTTAGAACTGGAGCCATCCAAAGAAATGATAGAAAGAAGAGCTTCCCTAATTTGAGAAGCCCACCATATAGGAGGGTGGCCATAACAAGTAAGATCACCTTTGTCCAAAGCCCAATTAGCTAAAGCATCAGCACTCTTGTTTTGATCTCTGACCACATGATTGTAATCAACTTTCAAAAATCCCATCTGGATTAACTGAATTTTCTCAATAATTCTTTTTATTCTCCAATCCACCTTATGATTCTTAGAAGGAGTCTTCAAGAGATTAATCATAAGTTGAGAGTCGAGACTCAACTAACACCTTTTCCCATCCAACCTTGGTAGCCTCCTGAAGGCCTCTAAGGATACCATACCCCTCAGCAAGGTTATTGGAAAGAATACCCAAATTCTCGGCAAAAGTAAAAACCAGGGAGCCATCTGAAAGTCTACCAATTCCTCCCACACTGGCTTTTCCAAGGTTCCCTCTAGAGGCTCCATCGGTATTGACTTTTCCAAAATCCTTAGGAGGAGGTTGCCAATTTCTAGTCCTATCCATCTTACTAATACTCACATTCCCTTTAAGTTGGTTGCCCTTAGAAGGTTTAATCTTCAATCTTTGCATCACTTGATCCCATCTTTGGTGGGAGTTTTGGGGGTGATTAAGGAGATGATGGACTGATTCAACTAAGTTGGCTATGGTATTTTGCCAAATATAGTGAATATCCTTCCTATCTTGATTAAAAATTTGGTTGTTCCTTTCATTCCAAATATTCCAAAGAAGAATGGTAGAACCCATCCAAACTAAGTGCCTAATAAAATGATCAACACCCTCTTGATTAGGCCAATCCCTCCAAAGTTGTTCAAAAGTGAAAAAATTGGACCACTGTAAGCCAAGTAAAGTTGCCATTCTCCTCCATAGCTGAGAGGCTAAAGTACACTCAATAAAAATATGGTTGATATTTTCTACATTCTCTTCACACATTTCACATCTAAAAGGGCCATGAAAACCATGCTTCATAAGTTGCTCACCAGTAAGCACCCTACGATGCAATAAAAGCCAATTAAAGAACCTCACCTTAGGCCGGAGCTTTTGAGCCCACAATTGAGAAAATATGTCGAGAAGAATGGTTGGGATTATTATGGCATAAGGTCAAATAACCTTGAGCAACTGAATACTCACCCTTAGTAGTGTTGTTCCATCCAAAACAATCTTTTTCATGGGACCAAGAGAGGGATCTCATATGAAGGATGCCTTGGATATCTTGTCTTTGCCTTTCTGGGATTTGAATAGGCCGAGTCCTCAATAGGGATCCAATATCTACCAACCTTTGAATTACCAGTATGGTACCACAAGTAATTAGCCACCTTTATCCAATTAGCTCGGTGAAGCTCCTCCATCCAAGGCCTCCAATCGGGAAGCTGAGTTATCAAAGGCTTGTGACCATCCCAAGAATCTGTCCAAAAATTTGCATGTTGACCATTATGAATGATCCAAAATAATTTTTTCTTTATCAAATCCTCACCAGTCTTAAAAGCTGCTAAAATGGGAGAACCTTTGGTAGGAAGTTGATAGCGAACAAGGTCTTCGGGACTTTTGTTCTCGAGCATATTTAGCACGAAGATTATTGGCCCAAAGAGCATTGGGGTTATGCAACATCCTCCAATATAATTTAGTAGCTAAAGCTTTGTTGTTATTAATTGAAGACCGGAATCCTAACCCCCCTTCACTCTTAGGAAGACATAAAGTATCCCATTTCACCAAGGCCCATTTTCTTTTCTCCTTAGTACCACTCCAAAGGAAACGATGATTGATTTGATCCAATTCTCGAAGAACAACCTTTGGGATATTCAAAATGGAAGAAACATAAATAGGAATAGCTTGAAGGACTGATTTTACCAAGGTGATTCTACCCCCAGAAGAAAGCCACTTGTTGGTCCACTTTCCAATTTTCTTCTTGACTTTGTCCAACAACCAATTCCAATATTTATTTTTCTGCCTTTGAATATTTATGGGAATACCTAAATAAGTGATTGGAAGAGAGGTCTTCTTATATCTTAATTTATCCAAGACCATGGCTTCCTGTCTAGCAGAGCGGTGAAAGAAAATAACTTTAGATTTGTCTTCATTGATCAAGCGCCCGATAGCCTTAGAAAAATAGCTAATGATTTGCTTAAAATTAGAAGCTTCCTTAAGCTGTAGCTTTACCTAAAAGGGTAGAGTCATCCACAAATTGAAGATGAGAGATAGGTCTAGCTCCATGAGCAATGGTAACTCCCTCAAGGGTTTTGTTTTCCCTCTTTTTGGTTATAGTCCTACCCAAGCATTCAACAAGAATGATGAATAAATAAGGGGATAGCGGGTCACCTTGCCTAATACCTATGGAAGCTGGGAAAGACTGAGAAGGCCTGCCATTGATAAGAACTAAGTAGGAAACTGAAGAGATACATCCCATAATCCAATCCATCCAATCCTTAGAGAAACCAAATTGCCTCAAAACTTTGATAAGGAAGTGCCAATCCACTCTGTCATAAGCTTTGGATAAGTCTAACCGGATGAACATAGAAGGAGAATTTTGCATATCCATGGAATGGATGGCTTCCTAAGCAAGAACTATCTCATCTACTATTTGACGTCCTTCCACATATCCCCCTTGCTCTAGGAAAATAATCTTATGTAAAAGAGGCTTCAACCTTTTTGCCATGATTTTAGTAATAATTTTGAGAAGAACATTACATAAAGCAATAGGTCTAAAAGCTGAGATATGATCAACCTCTTGAGCTTTTGGAACAAGAGTAATATAAGTTTTATTGATAACCTTCAAAATTTCTTTGGATTTCCTGGCTTCTTCCACCACCTCTAATAAATCAACATGAAGGATATCCCAGAACTCTTGGTAGAACTCAATAGGAAAACCATCAGGACCTAGGGTTTTCCATTTTTGCATTTTAAAAACTACTTGTTGAAGCTCATTGATAGTAACGAGGAGCGAGTCAAAATAGAGTTCTCCTCAGATGTTATAAGAGAAGGGATTGCTTGAAGAACATTTTGTTGAGAAGGTGATTCAAGAGGAATAGCAACAAAAAGATTGGAAAAGTAATCAACAACAATAGAGTTCATGCCATCCCAAGTATAAACAACATCTCCAGAATCTGATTTTAAGGAAGAAATAAAGTTGTGAGATCTTCGAGCTAGAAGAGATTTGTGGAAGAAATTTGTGTTTTGATCTCCTTCTTTGAGCCATTGAATTCTAGATTTTTGCTTCCATAAGATTTCTTCTCTTTTTTCCCATTCCTCAAGCTGAGTTGTGAGTTTAATTTCATCTGCACTTCTCTTCTCTGTGAGGCCATCTAAACGGATTTTCTTATTCAAATTTTCAAGATGAGCAATAACTTCATGTGTTTTTTTATGAACATCCCCAAACTCTTTCTAGTTCCAAGTCTTGATTTTGGATTTAATGTATTGTAGTCTTTTGGCAAAACAAAACATCTTAGTCCCATGCCTAGGTTTACCTTCCTTCCACCATTGTTGCACACGAGGTCTGAAGGAAATGTCTCTAAGCCACATTAATTGAAAATAAAAAGGAGAGAAACTCACATTGGTTTTCCACATTTCCACCATGACTGGCCAATGATCCGAACCAGCATTATTAAGAGTCTTCACTTTAGGAATGTGACCATGGATTAAGAAATTTTCAGAGAGCAAAAACCTATCCAATCTCTCCATTATACAAGCTAAGCCTTGCCTTCTGTTAGACCAAGTCATAAGGCCATTATCTGGTTGGATATCCACAAGATGGAGGTTTGCAATATATTCGCTCATGAGGTTAGTACTTTTGTCCAAATTTCTATTTCCCCCCCTTTTCTCATCTAGAGAGAGGATGGTATTGAAATCTCCTCCGATCAAGATCCAAGCTTTAGGAAAATGAGAGATAATATGAGTAATATCCTTCCACTGTCTTCTTTTTTCCTCCAAAGAAGTCACGGCATAAACAGTAATTTAGAGCATAATCTGGTTGGAATGTCTACTTTGAATAGCTATAGCCAACAAACCCCAACTGCCAACCATATGGTGAATAACTACCTCTTTTGGGTCCCAAAGACAAGCAATGCCACCCAAAGTCCCTTGGGAGCTGAGGGAAACCACTTTTCCAGCTGGACAAATTTACTGGCAATTAAGTCCATATCCTCCATTGACATTTTTGTTTCTTGAAGGAAAATAAGATGTGGATGATTTATCTGAATCATTATTCTAATTTTATTTTGTTTTGAAAGACTCCCTTTGAGTCCTCTAATATTCCAAGTGATGATCTTCATTAATACTAGGGCTAAAAATGTTGGGAATGGCATTAATCTTACCTTCCTCTACAAGCTTTTCACCTTCTTTTACCATATGATATTGATTGGTCTTGCGACCTACTTTTTGATTAGAATCCATCTTCAATTTTTTTTCCCTGTTTCTTGACTTATTCCAATTGAATCTAAGATGGCTTCTAACCTTGAAGAATGCTCATACACAACCAAAATTTTACTAGATGGTTCAATGGAGTCTATATTGGGCGGCTCTTGTTGATATTATTTGTTAGGTAAAATTCGTAAATGGATGGATGTCAAAATTTATTCTTAAACATATATGAAGTCACTATATCAAACGTTAGATCCAAGAGCTCTCATAATATCCCACCATAATGTTACTTTGGCCTTCATGAAGTGTATGACCAAACAATATTTTTCATTTTTGGTCAAATGATGCAAGCTAAAGCATCTAAAGATGTTCACCAACCAAATATATACTACCACACCATCTATAGATCCAATAAACATAGAAATTTTGATCTTCATGAGGTCATGAATAAATCCCTCTAATGATGGATAGTTCTTGGGATGAACGACTATGTCTAGTCTAGATGACAAATGATAAGAAACTCTTGATAATGATCGAGTCCTCTTGTGCTTTATGCAATTATGTTGAGCCCCTTGCTCGATCTCCTTGATGTGGTGTGTTATCAGTTTTATGTCTTGCTCTATACTTGGTGAAATCTCATCTCAACAATATTTTAGGATCTTTGTCATTCCCTATTGGGCCCAAAGAGTTAGATCTAGAGGATTTATGTGTACTTGAGGTGGGTTAGGTACCACCTCTTGACTAGTTTTCCTATGGTAGTAAGAAATTTCCTCTTGGGATCCATACTTATTCATAAAAAATAAAAAAACTTATTACCTATGCCTATGCCTATGCTATTAAATGCATAACAATTTTATAAGTGCATTAAATTTACAATAATCATGACATGGGAAAAAAAAATCATCCTAAGAATAAATATCAGTTAATTCATACGTGTTAATGTACTTTTGATGAGAAAATAAAATCTATTACCAATGTATAATTGAATATATATACAATAATAATAGTAGAAGATACTATATCTCAAAAGGGTAGACCAATTTGAAGTAATCTTTCCAGCATACAACCAAGGTTTGAATCCCTGGAAGGCTAGTGATCCACCTCACATCGATTTCCTCTAGGGAGGCAAGTAGTCGTAGTGCATTTACCAAGAGTGGATAGGGGTTATAATGGGAACAACCAAAATTTAACTCAAGATTGGAGGGATATAAAGACAAGAAGTCATTGATTCCCCTATAAACAAATAATAATAATAATAGTAGAAGAGACTATTGTTTTCTTTCTATTGTAATCAAAGGGAAATAATATATGCAAGCATAATATTTTAATAATCTTGTGAAACTTGCTCTTATTTATAAGATTTTTTAAAACTCAAGTCTCATGCCAATTCTAAGGTAAATTAGACCAAAGTAATATAATTCACATCTGGGCAATAAGAAGTTATCCATATAATATTATAAAGTTTATATGCTAATATCAAATGGTATGGTTGAATTTCTCAACTTTCTAGGAGGAGACCAAGGTTTGGATCTTGCCAAGTGATACATGCATAATTGTCAAATTGTTGTAATAACACAATATGTTCATGGTGTAATACAAGTGGGACCAATTTCAATCTCATATACCCAATTAAAAAAAATATGTATTTCCTAATTTATAATGTTTTGATAATTTCAAAACTGTTTAGATATGAAGGTTTTATTTGATTACACCATCCTAACCTATATTCCTAAGTTTATATATCATATTTTTTACCTAAAAGGAGAAGACAACAATAACTTAAGTTTTAAATTTAATTTGACCTCTTTCTCCAAAAACAAGAGCAATCCTCCACTGTAATATTAGATGAATCTCATCTACTAGATGTGATAACCCTCATGACATCTTATTTTCCAATGGAGTTAGCTAAAGAGACTTGCTTTCTCATATAATCTCTATTTTTGCACATGGAGGAGGGTATAGTGGAGGCAATGAGAACCTAAAAGAAAAGTATAATGACCATAATAAAGAGGAAGTATTTTATTGAATATTCCTCCTCATTTTCATGTCATCTCATCCTCATATATCTCAACTAAGGATTTAACCATACTAGGGTTACCATGTGAGGGGTAGCTACTATTATTTTAACTTGTTGGTGATCCCATGAAAATAAAACTTTGCTACTACATAAAAAAATAAAAAATAAAAAATAAAAAATAAAAAATAAAAAATAAAAAATAAAAAATAAAAAATAAAAAATAAAATCTCTTCTATCAAAATAGGATCAAACATGCTTTGTACAAGACACTTCAAAAATTGAGAAAGAGGAAGGGGCTAGTATTTTCCCATAACAGTTCAAGATTTTTGTTACCAAATAGATGTTTAAAGTTACCATGTTCATATTTGAGTTTGACAAGGATAAAAATATCACATAAATTTGATGTGTATGTGTGTGTAATTGGAAAATTTAACTGTCGAATTTGTATCGATGTTCTAAGAAAGAAAATAAATATTTTTATTAATATAAATATCCAAAGCTTGTGCTCTGTAGCTCCTTCATTTGGGGTTCCCTAGGACCTCTCTGCATCTTTCCCATGGCTTGCAGTTCTGCGTTGGAGGTTACTCTGCTTCTGCTGGTTTTTGAGTAGCTCCCCTTGCTACAAAGGGACTTCATAGCCTATGGAGTTCCCATTTTTCTATACCTCTTTCTAGGCTTGTGCGGGATGCTGCTCCTTGCATCCTTGTATTTTTTTGGTGGTTTCTTGGTCCCTTCCTACTATTCAAGAGGGTTTTGGTTTTGTATATCTGGTTTTTCAGTGTTCTCTACCTGGTTTCTGGTTTTTTTGATGAGTGTCATCAATTATTCATCATTTAGTCATTATACTTGTCAATCCAGGGTGGTGTCCAATGGTTGTATACGATAGGAAAGGTAAGCAGTTTAAGGATCAGTTCATTCAGGAGATGGATTTATTGGTGAAATAGTTAGCGTTTGGGGGTTTGATGTCACCTCTAAATCCTATAAACTGAAATTGACTCCTATTTACCCTTGCAAAAATGAAATTGCAGGAATTGAAACTTTGCAGAAAAAGAAAACTATCTAAATTTGCAGAATGACAGAAATGAAGTGTTGCAGAACTGGAAATAACAGAAAATAAACTTTGCAGAATTGAAATGCACACTTTGCATAAAGTAAACCTAATTACAGTAACATAATTCAAAGGACAGGAATTAAAATGTTGCAAAACCGAAACAACAGGGAGTTCACTGATACAAACTGGAAATGCCAAAATCTGAAAATAACTGTTGAAAATAGGGAATATCAGGAAATGTTGTAGGATGCAAGAATCTATGCTAAGTGGTCAGCTGACATGCACACACTTCTATAATCATTACAAATTATCACATGCAATCTAAAATAGCACAACTAAAAATGTGAAAGAGAAACTATCAGGTTCCTGCTAATTTGTTGCAGCAAGAAATGAGCAGAAAACCTGTCAAAGTTGTTCCTTCTCCTGGGCCTGGAAGTGGCCCTTGCTCCCTGAACCAGAAGAAGGTGGAAAGAACTGTTCTAAACTATCTAAATCTCACACACATTTACTCAGAATGCCAACAGAATGGAAAAATTGCACCTTTATTGATTCTGTAGTAGCATTACAATAGTGCAGGAAAATACCTGCAAAATATTGTTCTGCTACAATAAAACAACTTATCTATTCTGGAATTCTTCTACACCTATATCCTATATGCTCAACCGAATGGGAGCTAGGTTATTTATATTATTCTATTACAATGCTGATATGAGTTGTTGTTTTTCAGGAATGCCATTAACTGTTTCAGAACTATTTTCCTAATATGCAGGAATCAATTCTGCTACAGTTTATCCATTTGCTTTGCTGGCCTACAACCATTGGGAGAAAGGAGGTGGAAGGAGTAAAAAAACCCCTTAGATAGCTGAAACCATCCTTATCTCACCATTTTCCATTGTCTTGACCATTCTGTGGCTGATTTTGACCAAAACTATTTCTGCTCCGCTCATTCTGGAGCTGCTCCAGAATATCAGGTAGTATAACAGTTCTTGTGCTAATCCATGCATCCGATGCACAGGAAAGTGGTTTTTACTATGTGAAAATTCTCCTACCATCCTCAGAAGACCTATTCCACCATTGGCATGTGCTGGAGCTGACCAATTCCAAGCCATGCTGTGTATGCACAACTGGCTAGAATTTATATGGTCAATATTCTGTTTCTGCACAATCAGCTTAATTTGAATAGGTTTTGGCGCCCTTTTTAGCATTTGAATTTGTTAAAAAGGTGATGAAAGCAAATAGAGTGATTTCAGAATGAATACATATCAACACCTATTATTACAACTTCAAATAAATCCTAATTTGCTAGATAATTCAGCTAAAACAGGTCAAAAATGCAGAAAAAATAGTCAAAATAGAATATATGCTCTTCAACATTTAAAACATGTAAATACTAATACATAATGCATTCTATCACCATAATCAGCATCAAAACATAACATAAGGTGTTTCAAAGAGTTTATAAGTTATCAAAAATAGTCCATGGATGAGGCAATTCCCAACCTCATCATTTCCCCCCACCCTGTTATAATGCATGTCCTCATGCATTTTGTGCAGCTACAGAGGCACAAAGATCTATGTCAAGATATATTTCATGATACTTCCATAGTCTTCCCCCAATATTATAATATCCTTGATGCTCCTTTATTTCTCTAAGCCATTCTTGGAATTGTTCATCATATTGAGGATCATTGTCAAAGAAATAAGGGACAAGGGTGATGACTGTTGGTGACCTATACCTGAGACCTACCCATTGTTCCTTTACCTCCAAGATGGTCTGGATAATACTTTCTGCTCTTCGTCTTGACCACAATAAGTTGTTTGGAGAGATGGGCTTTTTTTTTTTTTTTTTGTTTTTTTTCCCCTCCTTTTTTTTTTTTTTATTGTAAGACAAAAAAAAATTTTTTATAAAAAAAAAAAAAAATAATTATCCCCCCCCCATTATTTTTTTCTTTATATTTTTTTTTCCTTTTTTTTTTCTTCGTAGTATAATTTTGGTGGGTGGAATCTTTGTGGTTACGATGAATAGGTCTGATGAGTAACACTGCTTGTAGCTCCATCTCCTTACTTTCTTTTCTTGTTCCTAGTGAATTTGGTTTTGCAATGTTGACATAAAAGCCCTCAATTGGAGATCACCTGTAAATATGTGTGGCAAGAATATCACTTCAGTTGGTAAGAAGAAGTTATGTAGGAATAGCTCACATAACAGGTTCTCTGGGCTACTGAACTCTACCAAAATGTTTCTAAAAACTCTCCAGGAGTTTCCAGCTTATGAGGAAGACCAGAAGCAATTCTCATTAATTGCCATCGAAGATATTTCTCTTTCAATATCAAACTATAGAATCTTGTCGGTCTCCTACACTGCACTAGACACTCTACAATTTGACATGTTTCTTGTACCTGCTCCTGCAACTTACTGATGTCTACATTTTTAGCTTCCAGCTGTTCTTTCAGAGGTTTTAAAGACAAGATTTGTGTCTCCAGCTTATGACACTGCCCCATCCAGTATGCTATATCCTCATTGTATTTTGTTAATGTCACTGTATCTGGAGGCCTAATTATAGGTTGCATCTATGGGATAATATTTACTTGTATGCCTACTTCTGTGTTTCAATAGTGGGTAAATCTGTTTGTATCCCAGTTTCTTTGTTTCCACTTCAGGTGTAACAAATGAAATCAAGTCAACAGAAACTTGAGGGGAATGTGGATTTACCTCTTCTTGTACTTCTATCCCTACATCAATATTTGTTGCTTGTTCTTCTTGTTGTTGCAGGTCCTCAGAAGATTGTACAAGTGCCCCTAAATTTTCATGCTCTGTTCTATCCACATCCTGTTGGGCTGTTTGTGTGGCCACTCCTTCTGTATCCGCTTCCCTTATGGGTGAGTTTCTTTTAGGTAAGGCTGCATTTCCATGTTCTACAACTAAGTCTAGCAAAATGTTGGCCAATTCATTCTCAGAATCAGCTTGAGGGGGTTGTTGCTCTAGAATTGATAGTCTAGCCTTTACTGCTTCTATTTCCTACCATAATTTAGCAATGAGGTCATATTTTTCCTTAATGGAGGCCTCATGTTTCTCAATCCAACCCATTTGTGTCTTGATGACACTTCTGGCAGCATGTAACTGGGTTTGCATGTCAGTTTCTTCTTCTTCTCTTATGGATCCTTTGTCAGAACCAGAATCTTCAGAATCTGAATAGTCAACAAGTGGGATTGTAGGCATTTCTGCATCTAAATCTATTATTGTGCCTACTCCTACATCTTCTGGACCTGTATATTCATCCTGGGTACCTGTATTTTTAGATTCCTCCATGAATTCCTCTTCCTGCAATGTGTCTTCACCGGACAAATTAATATGCTCTGTTACACTTTCTTTTATCTCTTCTTCCATGGCACTGGATTTTCGAAGTCTTGAGGACCTCCGTAACCCTAGAGCAGGTTGTTTTTGTTTCTTTGTAGATCTCGGAATAGAGCTTGTCAATTCTAGGGTAGGGTCTGCTTCAGGTGTTTCCTTCTCCATCTGCCCTTCCCTGCTTGAACTTCCAAATTGCTCAGTGGACTGTGTGGGAAAAATAGTTACATTTTCAGAAAATGTAACCTTCCTCCTCTTTCCTACAGGATCAATCTTAGACTATTTCTCTCTTTGCTTCCTGGTCCTGGAGGATGGAGGTCCCTGTGGTGAGGAGGGAATTTATTTTTTAGAGGATTCAATTTCAATTTCATGTTCAGAACTTTCAATTTCTACTTCTGCTTCAGATTCAGGTCCTTCAACCTCTACCTCTTCTTCAGATCTAGGGCTTTCAACTTCTAATTCATTCCATGCAGAGAAAAATCATTCAAAACTCCTAGGGTTTCCCCTAAAGTGGTGTTTGCAGATGAGCTTGATGAGCCCATGGTGTTTGGGAGTGCCCTTTCCTTCTTGGTATTTTCTAGCCATATTTTTCAATTCTTGGTGAAGGTATAAGGGAAGATTTATCTTGACCTCCGGGTTTGAATGACCATGCCGTAAATGATTCAAAATTCTGACATGATGCCCAGACAAAATAGGAAATTGTCCATCACAGGTTAAAAACCTAATAACCCACATAGCTACATCATCCCAGGGAGGTGGTAGACTAGACCGTTTAACCCCTTTGTAGACATTCTTACTCATTAAAAATTCAATTGGTCTGTCTCCTTCTTCCCTAAACTGGTTAACAATTTCTACTAAAGCATTTTTACTAGTTTTCACAATCTGAACTCCTTGCAAAGGCATTTTAGTAATATGGCTAAGAATTTTTGGAGTTACCTGGATGGTCATGCCACTGATATGGACTTGGTTGTTCCTGAATGTCCGAGTGAACTCAGCTGCCAACCCTTCAGAATATCCATCGAACTTGCTCAGAAATGACATGAACCCACCCTCCGTGAAGACCCGTAGGGATTCAGAATCCTTTTGCAAATACTCAACATTTTTTGGTTCAGCCCTATTTTTCTTACCCCCCATTGTAAATTGCTTGTGCTCTGTGTATTTTAGCCCTACAAAATTTTGGCAGTAGAAGTTATCTCCAATTTGGAATGATCAATTTCGTTCGAAGCTTATGTTTGGCTTTGAGGAGTAAATTTTGGCAGCATAGGAATGACTTCGAAACGTGTCTAAGAACGTGAATTGGACACATGGCAGAGTTTTATTGCATAGAGGAGTCCTTAATGATCTATTTTACTATGTGTCATTGAATGATTATGGCTTGGTTGAGGTGACGTAGAATCACCAATCTTATGGTGGTTTCCTTTCCAAAGTTTACCTTGATACGTGTGCCATAAACTTTTATATGCCTCGAAACCATATGTTGCCTTGAACTCTGTAGTTGAAACTCATGCTCCATTTCATATTTCCAACCCCAATGGTAACAAAACTTAGGAGGACACGTGTTACCTTCTATTTCCAACTAATTTGCTCTTAAACTTGTTCCAGAGTTTATTGAATCATTCTGAAGCGTAATGTTATTTCAAATTCCAGAGCACAGGTTTTTTATTTCGAAGCTGCTTTCTACTTTCTGGTTTTGGAGCTTCCATTTATGAACAACATTCTCATTCTGGAGCATTATCATGCAGAAGCATTTGAAGACATCGACTAAAACTTTTCATGATCATATCATAGCCACATCTCCCATTGACCAGATGGATAACTTTTGAATCAACCTTATGTATGCCTTATATACTAACTAGGGATATTATACACTACATACTAGATATCAACAATGTTCTAAAATGAAAAAGGCACATACCTGATATAACCATTTATCTACATTTGTACAGATGGTTGTTCCTACTGATTCCAATTGGCTGCTCTACTGACTAAGATAGGTGCAATCTGAAAATAGGTGAAACAGTGATTGTGAGAAAAGACATAATAGTGATGGTGGGTCCAAATTGTGATTTCAACAAGGCAAACATGTCGAAAGACCGGTTTTCATGCAAGCCTAATTCAGAAGCGCCTCAAAGAGGTTTTCACTTTCTGAATTATTCATTTTTTTTATTATTTTTTTTTTTTTTTTTTTTTTTTCAATTTCTTTCATGTTACTCTGCTGAGTCCGGTGTGGAAGAAGTGTTTTCTTCCAACATGTGTACATCCAAGTTTTCCACTTGCTTGAGAAACTCCTCTTTAGTTAGTGGTTTATGGTATATCCGAAGATGATGTCCATTAACCACCAACTTTCATCGTGAATCATCAATAGGTGAAAGGTGAACAACTCCATTTTCAAACACTTCCTCAATCTGATATGGTCCAAGCCACCTAGTCTGCAACTTTCTAGGATAGTCTTCATAACGAGAGTCAAACAACAAAGCCCAATCGCCTTGCTAAAATTTTTGTTGTTGAATGTGACTGTCATGCCACAATTTTTGTTGTGCTTGGATCATCTCAATCTGGTGCAATGCATCCATTCGTAGCTCATCCAATGCATTGAGCTATAGAATTCGGTCCATTTGTGCCTGTGACAAATCAATACCTACATCCAAAGTAGTTCGAAGAGTAAGTAACTCAAATTCAATAGGCAAAAGAGGCTTTTTACCATAAACCAATTCATATGGTGTAAATCCAGTGGTGGATTTCCAAGTAGTGTTGTAAGCCCAAATTGCTTCAGGTAGTTTGTCCAACCAATTCCTCCTATGGGCTGCTATGGTTTTAGTTAAGATTCTCTCTAGTTCCCTATTAGTCACTTCAACCTGTCCATTGGCTTGTGGATGATAAGGTGAGGATTTCTTGTGCTTGATTTGATATAGTTGAGTGAAAGCTTCAACAACTCTTGAGGTAAACTGAGGTCCTTGATCTATGGTGATGGATTGTGGGGCCCCAAAATGCAGGAAAATCTATGAATACAGGAAATCAACAACTTTTTCTTCTCGAGCATGCTTAAAAGCATGGGCTTCTACCCATTTGGTTACATAGTCAGTACATACCAAGATATGCACTTTCCCTTGGGAAGGAGGGTCAATGGGTCCTACAAAATCTAGCCCCCATATCTCAAATGGTTATGTTCCTATTTGAGGTTGTAATGGCATTTCACTAGTGAAGGTAGGTTTTCCCATCCTTTGGCATGCATCACAATGTCTGACATATCTTTTCACATCTTTATGTAAATATGGCCAGTAGTAACCAATACCCAAAATATTTTGAATGGTGCTTTTTATTGAATAATGTCCTCTTGACGGTTCATCATGACATGCCCGTAAGATATCATATACCTCATCCTTGCGAATACACCTACGTAAAACATGGTCAGGACTGCATTTAAACAATAAGCCTCCTATCCATTTGAAAGAAGAACTTTGCTTGATTAACTGTTTCTTTTGCTTAGGAGTAAAGTGAAGAGGAATATTTCCTGTAGCCAAGTAATTAGCTATATCTGCAAACCATGGAGATTGTACAGAAATAGCAAATAATTTTTCATCTAGGAATGTATCCTCTACCAATTCTCCTGTATCTGCATTTGGCAACCTTGATAGAAAATCTGCTACTACATTAGTTTTCCCTGGTTTATTAATTATGGTGATATCAAATTCCTACAACAATATTAACCAATGAATAATTCTTGCACTAACCAAAGGTTTATTCATCAAGTATTTTATGGCAGCATGATCCGTATGGATGAATACTTGATATCCTGTGATATAGTGTCAGAATTTATTAATAGCATATATCATAGCTAAGAATTCCTTTTCAGTGGTGGTGTAGTTCTTTTCAGCTCCTGTCAAGTTTTTACTGATGTAATAAATGGCATAATGCTCCCCATTTTCAATTTGTCCTAATGCAGCTCCAATAGCAATATTGGAAGCATCAGTCTGAATATGGAATGGCAGTTCCCAATTAGGTCCTCTCAATACAGGGGGAGTTGTTAACTTTTCTTTCAATACTTCAAAAGATGTTTGACACTCAGTAGACCAAGTAAATTCAGAATCCTTAGTTAGTAATGCAAACATTGGATTGGCTATGGTACTGAAATTGGCAATAAATCTGCGGTAGAAACCAATGTGTCCCAAGAAACTCCTTACATCAGTTTGAGTTTTTGGAGGAGGAAGGTTTTTAATGACTTCCACCTTTTTAGGATCAACCTTGATCCCATAAGAGGAAATATGATGACCAAGGACAATCCCTTCCTCCATCATTAAGAAGCATTTCTCGAGATTAAGAGACAGATGGTATGTTTCACAACGTATTAAAACTTTTTCAAGTTGTTCTAAGGTATACTCAAAACTATCTCCAAACACTGTGAAATCATCCATGTAAATTTCTACACTCTCATTTGTCAAATCAGAGAATATGGCCAAAACAACTCTTTGAAATGTTGTTGGAGCATTACACAAACCGAAGGGTAAAACTTTGTAAGCAAATGTTCCCCAAGGGCAGGTGAAAGTAGTCTTTTCTTGGTCTTCTGGTGCAACCTGTATTTGATTATAACCACTAAAACCATCAAGAAAATAGAAGAATTTCTTACCAGCAAGGGTATCTAACACTTGGTCTATAAATGGTAATGGAAAATGGTCTTTATGTGTCACTTTGTTTAACTCTCTATAATCCACACACACTCTCATTTTCCCATTTTTCTTTGGAACAATGACCAATGGAGAAACCCACTTACTATCTGAAATTGGGTAAATGAATCCTACTTCTAAAAGTTTTTCAATTTCTTCTTTAACAATATCTTTCAGATCAGGATTCAGGCATCTTTGAGGTTGTCTCACTGGTTTGACATCTTCAGTGTATATCCTATGTGTACATACATCAGGATGAATGCCAGTCATATCCTTGTAACTCCAGGCAAAATCCTGAACATGTTTCTGTAGAACAACAAATAGTTTGGCTTCTTGTTCATTAGTCAGCCAACTATTAATATTTAGAACTTTCCCTGGCTGTATTTCAATTTGTTTAATCCCTGGATAAACAGAATTGACTGCTTCATATCTGCTTATTAAAGAATTTAATGGATAGTGATGTGGCTGTAGAGTATGAAATACTCTAGATTCTGTTTCATAGGTGATGTCGGATGGAATCATTCCCTGCATAGGACATGTGAAAGAGGTAAGAAGATGATGATGCCATCCATGTGGTAGTGTGAAAGAGCTTTCTTGTATGGGAATAGGTGATAGATATTCTGAAGTTTGTTCTTCATCCTTCCATAGCAGGCGATGGACAAGAATTTGATCATCTTTAAGTCCTTCCTGTAATGTTTTCACTAGGATAGTTTCATCTTCAAAAATTTCCCTTTCTGGTGAATTGACTTCCTCAATGTGTTCCTTCACTATTACTGTGGCCAAAGTGGCAATAGTTTCTTGTTCTTCATCAGACTCAGGATACCATATCTGTCCAAAAAATTTGGTTGAAGGTTGGGCTGGTGGATACAGGGAAATCTTCTTAAGGTCAATGCCATTTGAAATAGTCATTTCTCCTGACTTGCAATCTATAAAAGCAGTTGTAGTAGCAAGCCAAGGTCATCCTAGAATGATGGGATAACCATTAACTAAATTTCTAGGTTGTAATACCAAGAAATCTACAGGATATTCCTAGGAAGAAACTTCAATGGCAATATCTTCTAGGATCCCTTCTGGCTTGGCAACTGACCTATCTGCCATTTCCAAAACTATGGTGGTAGGACTGAGATTATTGAGCTGTAGTTGTTGCATTGTTTCTTTAGTCATTACATTGATTGCAGCTCCAAGATCAATTAGTACATTTGGAATTTGTATTAACCCAATAGTGATTGTGACTACTGGACTTCCTGGATCACTATATTTGGGAGGCACTAGTTTTCTAGATAGTAGGTCAGCCAACTTCCCTTCTACTTGCATAGTTTTAGGAAAGGCTTTCTTCTTTCTACCAGGTTTCTTGATACACAATTCTTGAATGGTTTTCTTGATTAAGGGCACATCCTTTATTGCTTGCAACAAAGGGAGGGAGATAGACATATTTTTAAGTTCTGTAACCAATTCTGATTTAGGAGTAGTGATAGTATGATCAAACCTTTCAGGGTATGGCACTACTTCTGAAGAAGGTTCCTTTTGCCCTTGCATTTTTTTTGGTTTCTCTTCTTTTTCTTTTGTTTGCATTGGTTCTGAATGTGGAGACTCTTGCTTTCCATCAATTTCTTCAATGGTGGGTGGGGTAGGGTCAGGTAAAACTTTCCCTGAATGTAACTAGATATTACTATAGTCAAGTACATGAACTATAGTAGTGTCTTCAGACTCAACTCCATAAATAGGGGTTGCTTGTCTGGTATTATTTGGGTTAGCCATAGGCTGAGCTGGAAGTGGGGGTTGCTTAACTGGATGTGCTTGTTGAGGTTGTATTCTTCCTTGAAAGTTTTTATTAGGAGCTGGCAACAAGTTTTGAGTTTGCCCTTGATACCTTTGTTGCCCTTGATATGATGGGTATTGTGGCCCCCATATTTGCCCATATTGTTGATTCTGTGTCCAAGGTGGATTAACAGGATTCCAGGGAGGATGTGACCAATCTTGGGAAGATGCCCAAGATTGATTCCATGGTTGTGAAGGTGGTTCTGAATATCCCCAAGGCATATTCCAAGGATTTTATCCCCAACCTGTAGGAAAATGAGGGGCATTCTGGTATTGTGAAAAGTTGCCACCTGGCCTCTACCCAATAACATTGAGTTCTTCAGTTTGAGTTTCCAAAATAGTTTTTAGGTGAGGCAACAGATGACACCTATCAGTTTTATGCTCTTTTGAACATATGCCACAAATAGTTGAGATAGAGGTTCTATCCAAAGGATAATCATGTAGGGCATGCTTATTTCTGCATCTAGGACAATAGATAGCCAGGGTGGTGAAGAATTAGATTTTGAATTCCTTTCCCCTAATGCAAAATTTAATTGTACAAGAATATCAGTTTTCATGTTAGCCATTTCTTCCATCAAATATTTTATATCAGTATTACCAAGATTCCACTTCCTTCTTCTTTGCCTAGTGCGGGAATAATTTCTGCATAACTCTACAATATCATTAATCTCAAGCTGGTTTATATCTCCTTTTCCCATTAAATCCAATACTTCTCTGGAATCATCCTGCAAACCTCTCAAAAATATAGTTTTTAATAAGTCAGTTTCCATAGGACCACATCTCTTTTGGATAAAGGTAAATCTATCAAGATAATCCTCTAAGTTTTCATCCTCTTCTTGTCTAATCCAAAATAACTCATCCTTCCTATTTCTCACTCTACAATACTCCTGATATTTATCCAAAAATGCAGTTTCCATTTGATCCCAAGTGCGGATTGAATCCGGTTCAAGGCTCATAAACCATCGTAAGGCTGCATCTTTGAGTGTAGAGGGAAATAACTTCAGTTTCTGGTTGTCATTGACATAGTCATAAGTCTGACATAGAACTTTGAATTCAAATAGGAACTGATCAGGATCTTCAGAAACAATTCCCCTAAATATTGGCAATACTGAGGGTGAAATTGTTTTCATAGGAGCATTCTGAGTAGGATTCAGATGAATAGGGTATTCAAAAGTTCTAACAGGAGGATTGTCAGCATCATGACCAACAATTTCCCTATCATGTTCTCCTTGTTCTGCCATAGGTGCTTCCTTAGTTTCAACTGGTTCAGATGGATCAGCCCTATGGGTATGTCTAGAAGCAAGTGCCTCTAAGAGTTCTTCTTGCAAAGATCCTAAAATTTTAGTTGATGAAGAAGATGATTCTCATTTAAGTCTTTCAGGAAGTTCATACATAGGAGATCTTCACCTGATCATGAAGAACGCCTTGGTGGAAAAGAGCCAGTTCTGATAAACCTTCCTCTTTCGTCTCTTGGCCTATGCATTCATGCTCATCCACTAAATGAACTAGAATTCAGTTTTCAAGAACTGTTACCTATAACAGGACAGTTCTTGGACTGCTATGCTTCTCCTAACAACACCTAAAGTATCCTCGAAAATGGCACCAAAAATGATGAGTGTCATCAATTATTCATCATTTAGTCATTATACTTGTCAATCCAGGGCGGTGTCCAATGGTTGTATACGATAGGAAAGGTAAGCAGTTTAAGGATTAGTTCATTCAGGAGATGGCTTTATTGGTGAAACAGTTAGCGTTTGGGGGTTTGATGTCACCTCTAAATCCTATAAACTAAAATTGACTCCTATTTACCCTTACAAAAATGAAATTGCAGGAATTGAAACTTTGTAGAAAAAGAAAACTATCTAAATTTGTAGAATGATAGAAATGAAGTGTTGCAGAACTAGAAATAATAGAAAATAAACTTTGCAGAATTGAAATGCACACTTTGCATAAAGTAAACCTAATTACAGTAACATAATTCAAAGGACAGGAATTAAAATGTTGCAAAACTGAAACAACAGGGAGTTCACTGATACAAACTAGAAATGCCAAAATCTAAAAACTGTTGAAAATAGGGAATATCAAGAAATGTTGTAGGATGCAAGAATCTATGCTAAGTGGTCAGCTGACATGCACACACTTCTATAATCATTACAAATTATCACATGCAATCTAAAATAGCATAGCTAAAAATGTGAAATAGAAACTATCAGGTTCCTGCTAATTTGCTACAGCAAGAAATGAGCAGAAAACCTGTCAAAGTTGTTCCTTCTCCTGGGCCTAGAAGTGGCCCTTGCTCCCTGAACTAGAAGAAGGTGGAAAGAACTATCTTAAACTATCTAAATCTCACACACATTCACTCAAAATGCCAATATAATGGAAAAATTGCACCTTTATTGATTCTATAGTAGCATTACAATAGTGCAGGAAAATGCCTGCAAAATACTGTTCTGCTACAATAAAACAACTTATCTATTCTGGAATTCTTCTACACCTATATCCTATATGCTCAACCGAATGGGAGCTAGGTTATTTATATTATTCTATTACAATGTTGATATGAGTTGTTATTTTTTAAGGAATGCCATTAACTATTTCAGAACTATTTTCCTAATATGCAAGAATCAGTTCTGCTACAGTTTATCCATTTGCTTTGTTGGCCTACAACCATTGGGAGAAAGGAGGTGGAAGGAGTAAAACAACCCCTTAGATAGCTGAAACCATCCTTATCTCACCATTTTCCATTGTCTTGACCATTCTGTGGCTGATTTTGACCAGAACTATTTTTGCTCCGCTCATTTCGGAGCTGCTCCAGAATATCAGGCAGTATAACAGTTCTTGTGCTAATCCGTGCATCCGATGCATAGGAAAGTGGTTTTGACTGTGTGAACATTCTCCTACCATCCTCAGAAGACCTATTCCACCATTGGCACGTGCTGGAGCTGACCAATTCCAAGCCATGCTGTGTATGCACAGCTGGCTAGAATTTATATGGTCAATATTCTGTTTCTGCACAGTCAGCTTAATTTGAACAGGTTTTGGCACCCTTTTTAGCATTTGAATTTGTTAAAAAGGTAATGAAAGCAAATGGAGTGATTTCAGAATGAATACATATCAACACCTATTATTACAACTTCAAATAAATCCTAATTTGCTAGATAATTCAGCTGAAACAGGTCAAAAATGCAAAAAAATAGTCAAAATAGAATATATGCTCTTCAACATTTAAAACATGTAAATACTAATACATAATGCATTCTATCACCATAATCAGCATCAAAACATAACATAAGGTGTTTCAAAGAGTTTATAAGTTATCAAAAATAGTTCATGGATGAGGCAATTCCCAACCTCATCATTTTTCCTATACAGGATTAAACATTTCAAATTTTGGAGGGTTTCTTATTTTTTTGCCTTATGGGTTTTTCAAATTTATGGCTAGGTGGGCTATTCCATTGTTTAATTTTTTTGCTTCTTCATTTCCCCGTTGGGCAGGCTTTTACATTTGTATCTAGGTGCATTTTTCTTTTTCCCATTTCGGGCATGATTTTTTGCATCCTTCGTAAAGGCTATCCTTAAGCCTGTCCTGAAAGACTATCCTTAAGCTTGTACTTAGGTCCATCCTTGGGCATTTCCTAAAGGGTAGTCCTTTCCTATGGCCTTGCTTAAAAGTCTTGTGACTTGTTTTATTTAGGTTTTGGGTCCCTTGATAAAAACTCACATAAATTTAAACGACAAAAAAAAAATATAAATATCCAAAGTATGATCATGTATGTACATGTTTGTTCAAAAGATGAAATATCTAAAGGGGCAAATAAATATTTGGAATATCAAATATTTTGGTTACATATATAAATAAAATGAGAAAATTTAACCAAGCTCCAAAATATACAAGCAATGGTATAAATCAATGGAACGGACAAGGATACTTATGTGCAAGGAAAACAATTACTTTCTAAATATCATAACGTATTAAAAAAATAGTCATAATGTTCCAAAATTTTTGGGGAGAGATAGCTCAAGGAAGGAGATATAATTATCAAATTCTCTCATGCTATAGTCAAAACAAATTATTATTTTTATCATATAAAAAATATTTTAACTCTAGATAGAAGAAATATTTAGAAGAAGAAGATATTAGGAATGAAGCAATTAATTATTTCAAATATACCTTGTCAAATGTTGGGTAAGAGAAGGAGGTTGAAGGAAATATTTTGACAAAATGAAATCTTGATAAGGAATATTTCTATGGAGAATTTATACGAGGCAATTTTATATTTCTAATCTAACAAGGCACCTAGCCTTGATGGACTTCTTATAATTTTCCTTAAAAAAACTTGGGATTTGTTGAAGAGTGATATGTTTGTTGCAGTTAGAGAGTCTCACAAATATACTGTAATAAGTGATATCAATGCCACATTCATTACATTAGTTCTTAAGAAATGTAAGATAAAATATTTTGATACTCCTTGTTTAATAAGCCTTTGCAAGATGATTTATAAGATAATTTCAAAAATTATGGCAAACTGATTGAAAAGCATTATTGATTGTATTATCTTAGAGGAACAAGATGGTTTTGTTCATGGTAGAAAAATTCTTGATGGTGTAATCATTGCACAAGAGGTTATATATTCTCTTCATTCCATGGAAAAGTAAGATATGCTTATGAAATTAGATATGAACAAAGAATATAATAGGTTTTGCTGAAGTTTTGTACATTATATTCTTAGAATATTTGGTTTTGAACAAGGTTGGTGTAAATGGATTAGATGTTGTTATAACACTCCAAAATATTCTATTTTTATCAATAAGTTCCTTGCTAGATACTTTGAATTATCCCATGGACTCTGTTAGGTTGAACCACTTTCTCCTAATCTATTAATTATTTTTATGAAGGCATTAGGGAGATCTTTCTCAAAGGTAAAAATAGAAGAAAAAATCAAAGGTATTCATGTTGCAACAATCAGTCCCTTTATATCTCATCCTAAATTTGTTTATGATACATTTATTTTGGATCATCCCTTAGTCAATGAGACCATGAAGTTTAAATCTACATGATCATGTTCTGAGAAGGTTGTTAGAAAATTGGTTAATACTACAAAATCCAGAATATTTTTCATTAACATTGTCCTAGATTTACAATGGATTATAATGGATATTTTAGGGTTTAAAATTGGAAAGTTTCCATCAACATATTTGGGTATTTATTTATTTCATAAAGGAAACAAGGAGGACCGTTGGGACTTAATTTTGGATAGAATGAAATATTATTTAACAAGTTGAAAATCAAGTTCTTAACCATCACTAAAAAGGTACAATTCATGAAGACTACATTGCAATCCATTCGTATATATGATGTCACCTTCAAGATTACCAATAGGTATAGCATTTGAATTTGATAAAACTCAAAGATATTTTCTTTGAAAAGGATGAAAGGAAAAAATTAGGTTTCCTCTTCGTAAGTGGGATAGGGTTTACAAAAGAAATATTAATGGAGGATAAAGCTCACGAAATTGAATATCTATGAGCTTGGCATTGGAATTAGGAAAAAAACAAGGCTGGAGATTTTCCAAAGATCAAGAAAAGAGTTAGGCAAAAATGTTACTTAAAAAATATTTAGGTTCTCTTGATGCAATAAAATTAATCAAGAAACAAACCCTACCTAAATCACCAACTTGGAACTTCATATTAGAGAGTTTATAATTGATTAAAAACATAATAGATGGTTAGACAACAAATTTTTGGTTTGATGCTTGGGTGAAGTCTTATACTCTTATTTCTAATTTAAAATGACAATAATTCGTTGAATATTTTTCGCTTGTAAAGGTTCAAAGGTCAAAAATTATATTAATGTGAGCAACACTTCAAATCATGGATTTCTATTAGTAACTTGGTTAAAGGATAAGAACTCAAACAAATAGCAGATGAGCTTAAAAATATGTTTCAAGAGTTCTATTTACCTCTTTGTACGCCAAAGAATGAGTTCATTTGAAATCTATCAAAATATAGTGGATACTCAATCAAGTTGGGATATGAGGATTTAGAGTAGTCATAATTTCTTACTCCCAATGATCCCCCTTTGAGAATGTTTAGTAATCATAGAACTTCCCTAAGTCCTCAACATTCTGTTAATTAGTAGTCCAAAGCAAGCAAGATTCTTATAGGAGATAACATGCAAAGAAGAGAATATCATGGAACTTTTAGGTGTGTCTTGTGTGATGAGGATCTAGAAACATCATATCACTTATTTATTATCCCTTTGCTTACACCATTTGGGGCTATTTTTTCAAAACTAAGACAACATATTGGGTAACTCCATCAATATTAAAAGAGTTGATGAAATAATGGATTAATTATTTCAAAGCAAACGTATTATGTATTTTATAAAGGATTAGCATTACCATTATGTTAGAGTTTATGGCTTGAAAGAAATAATAATTAAAAAAAAAAATTCTAAAAATCAAAACCAAGTTTAGAATTGTATTATTATCTTGCTTTTAGACTATTTACAAACATGATGCTCATCATGGGAAGCTGAAGTGTATTAAAAAAGGTGCTATCCTCTTGGTTATAGAATTTGAATATACAAGCAAGGGCAATCTACAACAATGGAGTTACATAAAAATTTGCTTCTATCTATAGTAAAATAGAAATATCTAGAAATTACCCAAGTGTTGTAGGTGAGTTGAAGAGGGTTAGACAATCCTCCAAGGGAGGTCCTTGGATCGAATCTCCACCCTACCAAAAGCACATTGGGTACCCAAAATCCAATTGATTATGTTGGTGTGGTCAGGGTCGAGCGTGAATTTCGGGTGATTTTGACGGTGTAGAATCCCCTGGTCGTGGTTTCTCAGATCAAGGCAGCCCTGCAAGGGTTTTTTTCTAGATTCAAAAAAGAAATGTCTAGAAATTAGGTTATCAAAATTAGTTTTGATGGTACTTTGAAAGCAAATCTAGAAAAAGTTGATGGAAGTGGTGTTATTCGAAATAATGAAGATAAAATTCTCTTTAGTTACTCAAAATCATATGAAAATTTAACTACCAACTATGTAGAGGCTATGATACTTATTATAGGGATCAAAATCACAATTGAAAAAGGATGGAAATATCGTTCAATTTTTGGGAATTCACAAATTATTGTTAATGCTATCAACAAAAATGGATGTAGGGATTGGATAAAAATAAATTATTGCTAATTTTTATCAATTATTGTTGGAGGGAATCTCTTGAAAATATGAGCATATATATAGAGAAGGAAACAATGTAGTAGATAATTTAGCCAATTGTGGTGTTGATTTTTGTCTTGAAAAAATTCAAATCTTAGAAGATAACTAGCTAAGTGAGATTTTAGATCTTAATAAAAATGATTTCAAGGAGCTGACTATGAAAACATAACAATTTTAAGAAGTTGAAGGATATGTTTGATAGAAAAGAAAACGAAGAATATCTTTGATAAAAAGCAAGTTGATAATGGTTTAATTAACCTCACAATAAAAGCAATATTTTATTATTTATATTAAAGTGGACCCCAATAACTTATTAAAAATATATATATATTCACATCTTATATAAAAATATTATTGTCTTGCAAATGGAACTATGGATAAATTACCTAAAATTATTTTGTCTTCTAAGCTAGTTTTTTAATTGTTTTGTTTTAACTTTTATTTTTATAGATATAGAATAGAATCAAGTAAAGGTCATAATAAAAGGAGGAAATAGGAAATAGGAAATGTATAAAATATTATACGTGTGTATGTATGCTTTTTAATTGATTATTATAGGTTCAAATGCTTCGTTGGATTTGTTAGCAGAAGATAGAAAATTGCTAGAATTCAATTTTTTTTTATAAAATTTTTTCAATCTTGTAACAGGGGAACTTTGAACCATCTCCACCCAAAGAATTTTGTCCTTAAATTTCCTATACAACACCTGCTAACCAGAATTAAAAATGCATGGAACTAATTTTGAAAGTTAAAATTCTTAAAATAGTACATGCTAAGAGGAATGTGTGGTATAGGTTTAAGATTTAAATCCTACTTATTATAAAGGGATTGGGGTCCCTCATAAAAATCTATGTAAACTCATTGAAAAAAAAAGAATGTGTGGTATAAAGTGGCATTAGCTCAATCGGTTAGATTCCTCAATATTTAAGGAAGAGATCTAAATTCAAATCTTGTCAAAAGATACATGGATAATATCCAAGTTTTATTTAAATACCACTATGTGATGATGATGTAGTAATTTGAATCTTGTCAAATGATACATGGATAATATCCAAGCTTTATTGAAATACCATTATGTGGTGATCATTTAATATGGGTGGACCATTTCAATCCCATATAACTCAGTGAAAAAAAAGAAATGTGTGGTAGCCTACCACCATGGAAACATGGCCGAAGGAAATATTTTTTTATGACTTTCTTTGCATAGATTAAGTTTACGATGGTTTGGTTTCTTTTAAAATTTTCATAGGTTGTTGGTAGTTTTACCTATTAATACATATATTTTTTAAATTTTAACAAGCATTAGGTCTCATATACTTCTAAAATATTTTCTTGTATGTATTTCTTCTTCTTTCCTTAAATATGGCAGGTTATTTACTATAGTACAATCTATTCATTTTAGGTATCCATATGGGTGCTAAACACAAGAGATGTTCTAGTAAAATACAATGGTGTGATGTTATAATGCTACATTTTGGTCTCAATAGTGCTAAGGATAATCACAGGGGTCACTCTTAAGAAATAGTAAATATTAGGTGAGTGTATATAAGGGGTATTTTTAATATCAAGTTGAATCATTGGTATATTGGTAAGTATCTTATAGGGGATGGGTGTTTAAAATTTATACATACTTAGATATAAATTTTACTGATAAAAAAAGGGCTAGAGAAGGGGGTGGAGTTATATTTGAGTTTCATGCCAAATATTTATATAAGTTATAACATGAAATAATTTTAAAATAGTAAAATAAATAACAAAACAAACCATGTAAAATTTGAAACTAAAATTACACAAAGAGGAAAACCAGATATTTAACCTTGAATTTAAATAATAATACTAGAATATGACCCTTTAATTGATTATAATCAACTATTAATTACAAAGGTATAACTTTTCATAAGGAATGTGCTCTTTCACTAGAATATAATAAATAGAGAGAAAATTATTCATTCACATTCATCATCAAATATCATGTACTTATATTTACCTCTTATTGATAAATACTTGACAGTTAACACTCCTAAGTAACTTCATAAAATGTGAATCAATATGAATGAATGATGTATTTTAATGTCCCTTACACTCAATGGTTTGTAGGACCTATCAAAGTTTATCCAAAGATAAATATGAATGGTTCAATATATTGGTCAAATATAATAAAGCTACTTCAATATATTGATTCACCTTTTATTTAAAATAGTAAAAATGATTATATTGATTCACTTTTGAAGAATACAACTTATATGTATATGATATAAAAATGATTAAATATATTACTTTAACATGATTTTCAATATTTCTTAACCCATACACATAAAACATATGTAGTTAATCCTAGTAAATGTAAAACAACTAAGTGAATCCAAATTGAAGTCTCCATTCCCCAGCCCCTTAAGTCCCCTCACATGGAGTAAACATTTCAAGAGGTGGAACAAGGGATTATTCACCTTTATTAAAAAAAAAATATATATTAAATGAATAGGAGTCATCTATCTTTAGTTCACTAAAAAAATTCAATATCATGGGCAAGATAGAAGGAGGGAGGCAGGGGAGGTGGTTTTTTTTTTTTGCTGCTTTCACCTCCAACATTTCTAACTTTGGTAGCACAAATTTGTCAACAAATATTAGTTTAATTTTTGCTTTAATATTGAATATTTGTTTTGTTTTCCTTGATTGAAGGGTTTGTGAGCCACAAGGTTTGATCTCTGCTCAAAATTTTGTGTTTGATTATTCCCATGCTTTTAGTAGTTATAAATAACAAGGTAATCTTTTAATTTTTATCATAGTGAAAGATCCAGGCATTTGAGATAGTAGTTTTGTTTTTGCCCTTTTTGATTTAGGGTTCCTATTGTCTGAATATATGGTAAATAATTATGTTTGGATTTAAATTCTTCAGCAAATTGTTAGCAAATTTGTACACTATTCTATGAGCTCAAATCTATGAATAGTTTTTTTAACCCTCCAGGTGATATATACAAATCCTTCCAACCTTTTCATCCTCCTGGAGAGGTTTTAGAGACGAGGTCCTTCTTTAGGAAATATGACAATCTCTGGTAAAACTTTTCTAGGCTCAATTTAGTTGTAGGGATAGGGCTATGTTGATCCCTATATTTGGATATCATTTTTTGAATATAGCAATTTGGGTATACTGGGCATGAAGGCATCTAAAAATTGGTAAGTAGATTTATAATTTACCTTAAATTTTTTCTACAAGGGTTATTTGGCACGTAATTTTATGTATTCAACAATGTGCATATTATTTTTGTTAGTGTCTACATTATGTCCATGGATTTGAAATCCTTGCTTGTAAATATTAGCTGGCATCCACACACAAGGAAACAAATTTATTTCATGCATTGCTTAAGACACTTGTTTTGTAGGGTGTTCAAGCCTGCAGTTTGTCGTTTTGTGAAATTTGTTTCCTTCACATGTTAACCATGGGATTTGTATAGTAGGTACAATTCATATAGTCCTTGATCATGCTTGAGCGTAGTATCAACTCTTATTACTTGGTTTTCCAAGTCATTACTAAATCATGTGATAGTTATTTTAAATTGTAACCTCCTATTCACCTTTCCCTATAACACAACCTTCATAAATTTTCAGGCATATATGTCTACAGTGTATGCATTTCATGACAGGAAAGGTACATCAAATACTTATGCACATTTGTAAATGAAATCCATAAGAAAGTCAAGTTTATGAAGATGATATATTGTATCATTGTTGTGTACATTATTTGGAATTTGAAATGTTGATGTTTGACTTCTCATCTTCAAGTTAATAGTGTATCTTATATTATAATTGTTAGATGGAAATCCATAAGCTCAACCAAGTCCTTTTTCTATTTGTTTCACATGCATCTGTCATGCTATGTCTTGTGTACAAGTGATTCTTCTTAAAAGGAGTTAAGATCTATGTGCATTTACTATCTATTGAAGTATTCACACTTTTTCATAGACCTTTTTGTTATATATAACACCATTACAATGTACTCTTGGAAATATGATCAATGTCTATACTTTTTGGGTTTTATTTTGGGTAGTGTCTACTACACTAAATCAGTGGTGGCAACAAATAGAGAAACATGATGACATGAACCTGTGATGCAGGGTTATTGCTTAAACCAAGGTAGGAAAATGGATGCCATAATTTTGACATATTCTTCTGTATAGCAATTTGGAAGTTATTGACTAAAATAATTTTGGACTTGCTTTTATATTACCCTACTTTGTCATGACAAATAATATACATGTTTAAGATTCTATACTATTTTAAGATAATATTTCTTTAATATGTTTTATTTAAGTCCAAAGTTTTTGTTCCATACTGTGTAATTGACAATTTTTAATTTTTTTTTAAATAATTGAGTTAATAATTATTTATCTCGTCTATTTCCATTAATCCTTGATATAGTCTCATGGGTTATGAGGGTTTATAATTAGTTAATCCTGAAGGTGGACAAGATGATGTGGAGGAGGAAGCTCACAAAGGAAGATGGCAAAGAGAGGTAGGTCTATAATTTTGTTGTATTTTTCATGTTGTTTAGTCAATGTGTAGGTTGACATTTGTACAGTAAAATGTATTGTGAATAAATTTTAATTAAGCACCCACAAAATGATCCTAAGAACCTTTTAGAATAATGACTAAGTTATTGCAACTAGAATATCAGTGTCAATACTCTTTATATCCTTTTCCCATTTGCATGCATTCTGCATTTCAAGGTATATATTTAAATCAACACTATTTATAACTTGCATGGTAATGTACCTCTCAGTAGAGGTCCCCCAACCCTTTAATGTTGTATTGTTAGAGGAAGGTGATGGTATTAGATGAATGTTGTTAAATTTGCACTATTATAACTTGATTAGTTTTGTGTTTTGAGGCTTACCTATTTGGAGGTGTTATTCTCAAGAGCAGGATAGTTATTGGAAGATGATGCAAAATTATATCACAGCAGATGTCACTTCCATGGTTACGCTTCCAATCATAATTTTTGAGCCAATGAAAATGCTTCTAAATATGGTTGAGGTATACCATGTCAAAATTTTGTGTGTTAAGCTATACATTTTCTTTATGCTTCAATAAAATATTTCATGAAGAATACTGGTTATCTGAGTCTTTTTTTGACATCTTGTGTTGCAGTTAATGGAGTACTCATATTTGCTTGACATGGTAGATGAGTGTGAATATCCCTATCTTAAGATGGTGTATGCATGTAGGTTAAAACAAAATTTTGATTTGTTTTTTATATAGTCTTTATTCAAGCTAAACATCTTATATCGTAGCCAACTCTCTATTATCTTGCCATAGTTCAAATGTATTATTTTTTTAGCTTCATGGTCATCTTCTGTCTATTATGCATATCAGAGGACTTGGAAGCCTTTTAATCCTATCCTTGGATAGACCTATGAAATGGTCAATCATGGAGGGATTACATTTATTGTAGAGCAGGTAGTTTGGCTTTGTTTGTTCTGAAGAGCCTGCTTATTATATTGAAATAACTTAAATATGGTTTGAATTGAAAGTTCTATTTAGGATTGACCTACTAGTTCCTACTATTTTTGTATACATTTATTGCTTAGTATTTTTATTTAACTTAAAAAAAATCCTATTTTTGGTGAAAGATTAGCCATTACCCTCCAATGAGCGTAGCATTTGCTGAACATGAGCATTTTATTTACATAGTGATGTCAAAACTAAAAACAAAGTTTCTTGGAAACCCTATGGATGTCTACTCTACCTCTTGGACGGTAGAGTATTTTATTGAAATAGTTCTAGCTTATAGGGTAGACATAGAGATGAATAATTGGCTCTACTTTGTATCTCTTAATGTGTTGTTTCTTAGTAACAGGTGTTCTACATGCTAATTTGGTTAGATGGAAAATGTTAGAGTGGTTGTATGAAGAATGACATTGTGTAGTTAAATGCAGACAATATAAATATTTTTTAGATATAATAAATCCAAGAGAGATATGATAATTTTCACGAAGTTATTTCTAAATTTTGTGAAAGTAGTATATGGCCTGTACTAGAGGTATACTCATTCATGATGTATGGGCAACTGCAAATTACATGCTAAAAAGTAGCTATTATGATAAAAGTTTGATATTAATGATATCTTTCAGTTCTTAAAAATGATTAGTTGCACTTTGAAGTTAACATCTTTGTTTGTTGTAGGCAGTTGAAAACATTAATTATGAAGTAGAATTAATTTTTACAATTTACCTATGATGATATTTGGATGGAAATGCATTGATGATTACTATGTATGCTCTTGTACTTTATCTAATAGATGACTATGATGCATCTATGTATCCATTTGAGGGAGGACTTTGCACTCCTCTTCTTGAAAGACAATTATTATGATAGTAGTTCTATTTATCATGTGCTTTCCTAGTTATAGGACCAAGGCTAATTTTTGTGTGTTAATATTTATTTTTCTAGAACACGGGTAGTGTTAAAGAAATCTAGGGTGGTGCTTGACTTGGTGCTGCCTCCAACAAAAGTTCATAATTTGATTTTTGGATGCACATGGGTTGATTCGCCTGGTGAGATGCTAATGATGAATATGACTACAGGAGACAAAGTCGTGTTGTATTTCCAACCATGTGGTTGATTTGGATATGTAAAATAACATCTATTGCTATTTTTATCAATAAAATTTTAATTTTATTATGTTTATTATAAAGGGTCACGTTGCTTTGTGGATATTATTTTTTGATTATGCAAACTTTATTATGAGTTTATGTGTTCAATCCTTCCTATTTTTTTTCAATTGGTTATATGAGATTGAAATAGGCCCTACATGTATTACATAATCACCATTGTTGATTCTATAAACTTCATTATGAGTTTATGTGCTCAATCCTTCCTATTTTTTTAATTGGTTATATGGGATTGAAAAAAGCCCCATCCATATTACATCATCACGTCATTATGAGTTTATGTGCTCAATCCTTCATATTTTTTTAATTGGTTATATGGGATTGAAACAAACCCCATCCATATTACATCATCACCACATGGTGGTATTACAACAAAGCTTGGATATTATCCATGTATTATTGGGTAAGATTTGAACCTTGGTCTCCTCTTTAAATATTGAGGAATTTAACCAGTTGAGCTAATGCCACTTGATCACAATCCTTCCTATTTGGATCTTGGTTTTTATCTTGATTTTATTTTCTTGTCAAAGTTGAATGAGAGATGGTCATCGTTGATTACAAGTGTACATAAGGGAAAAATTAAGTTTTGGAACCTGAGGCAGATATCATTGTGTCATTGTTAATATTAGTTGCTATGGTAATTTCATTCTCTATACCTAAGGATTTGATATTTTTTATAGAAGTAATTAAGTCTTGCCATTATGTTTTGGTGATTTTACTTTGTTCTTTATTCCAATTGTTTAAGTTCTACCTATTTTGTGAAGGTGTTTGATTGTTTTCAAAGCTTATCCTTTTGACCATTAAGGTTTTAATATTGGACCAAATGTGTACATGTTTTTATCCATATGTATTTTTGAATACTATACTACCATTCAAGTGTTGTTTCTTTGATATGCAAAATGATATTAAGAGCCTTATATTTTTTATAATCTTAAATATTCAAAAGAAATTATCATTTAACTTGAATCATGCTTCATGAGCCACATGGCTTGTGGAATCAAAAGTCTAATTTGTGAACTTCTTGAGATCTTTTGCTAGAGTGAGAGTATAAGAGCATATTTATCTTCTCTTGTATTCCCTTACCTTTCTTTCCATTTATCTCAATCATTAATCTATATAATTGGATTGACTTGCTTCCTAGCCATTTGAAAGTCTTTGTATATTTTCCACTTATATTTTTACTGCTTGAAATAAGTTTGCAGGAGTTGTTTGTTGTGAAATTGATTATTATTCATCTTTCTACATATGGATGGAAAAAAACATGGATTCTTTGTATACCATCATGATGGACCATCCCATGTATAGATGCACCCAATTACAAGATACAAAATCAATTATTGTAGTCTCTTTACTTTATTGTAGTAAACATGGGGGTCAGAGAATTAACTTATAAATCCTCTTATTTCATGTTCATGTGACATCCAACTCATGGATGATGAGCCAAAACTTGGTCAAGCAAGCATAGGTTTCGTTTAACTTTGTTGATGCTTATATATCCAAGTGTTTCCTTCAAACCATCTAGATATGTATCTTTCTTTTAGTAATTATTAGAATCAGACTATATTTATTGGCTCTCTTGTATTTCTATTAGCTCTATATCACCCATGTTTTTAGAATCCATATTATAAAGTGCTAATGATCTACTTTTGTCACTCATGAAATCAATATAATTTCTTTCTTTCTTCTAAGTTTTTTTCAATTTAAAAAATAATCAGAAGGTTCCATTCCATGACAACTATTTTTATATTACCATTGGGTTTAAAGGATGTCAAAAGACATCATTCATCATTCATTCATATAATGTTTGAAGACATAAGATTACCACCATCTGTGAATACAGGGAACTAGATGTTGGAAAACTCATTATCATATGGATGTTATTAAATTTAGAATATTTTTGTATGTATTTGAAGTTATTTTTTTATATTTCTTAATGAAGTAAAATAAATTGATAAATTTCAAACATTAGAGCAGTTGAACAATTTTATAAAAATATTCCAATTTATATCTATGTAATTTTCTTTTTCATAATTATTATAATCAAAACTTGCTCTTGTATATTATTGGTTAAATGAAATGTGTGAAGACCAAGAATATAATATTTTCATTTCAATTTAGAGCTCAAACCACTAATTTTTGTTATGCTCATAAAGGCTTGATAATTTTATGGAGTCAAACATGCTCAATGGATATACATTGATAAAATGGTAAAACTACTAAGGGATATTAAAAATTGATTCAAATTATTTTTGGCAAAATGGTAAGTTTTTTCAATGAGTTTACACATGTCACAAAATGGTAAGTTTTGAAAAGGGATTATTATTTATTATATAGGGGTTTACCATGAGGGGTTTAATAAATTTAAAGGGGAGGTGGTAAATTTTAAAAATAGTTTTTTTTTTTTTTAAGAAGCTCATGAACACACATGTTTTGAAGGCTTTCAACTAAGTGACCCCTCCATGAGGATAATGCCTCCTATGGTAGGTGGCACCCTAGAGGATGCACTAGTTCAATAGGTAATTCAATAGTTAGGCACCTCCATATTGGGTAGAATCTATGAGCATGGTCTCATGTGGTAGGAATCCTAAATCTATCAATACACATTAAAATTTTTTAGGGACTTTTAAAAGGACTCTAGTCTCATGTAGTAAAAATTTTAAAGATCATAATTGTCTTTCCTAGTATAACATAACAAACCATGACTAGCATCAAATAATTTCAATCCCTAATGGACTCATGAACCCTATGTTGGGTGGTTGCAACACTCAACTTACAATAACACTTACTACTATGGTAATAATTCCTAACAGTCCCCCCTTATCACATCATAGTTTAGAGTTTCTTGGAGAGAAAATATTGAAATACTTCAAACTTAACACATGCAAGTGACTTGGTGAAGATGTTTGCATATTGTTCCTGATTAGGGGAAAATCTAAGTTGAATATTGTGTTGTTGAAGATGTTCATGTATGAAGTGACATTGAAATTCAATGTGTTTGCTATGCTCATGGAACATTGGATTACAAACAAGTTTCAATACACCTTGATTATCATAGTACATGGTTGTTGGTTTATTTTGTGGTACACCCATACTTGCTAGCATATGTTTCAACCATATTGCCTCACAAACAACTTATTTTGTAGTATGATATTTTGCTTTTATGAAATATGGAGCAACTATTTGTTTTTTCTTACTTCCCCATGATATAGGTCCAGATCCTAGAAAGAATACAAATCTAGAAGTAGATTTTTTTATCATCAATAAATCTTGCATAGTCTACATTAGTGTAACTGGTTAATAAGAACTTATCACTCTTCTTAAATTCTAAACCATACTCAATGGTATAATGGATATATTCTAATACCATTTTCATTGCCTTCCAATGAGACATTTTTGGTTCTTGCATGAATCGTAAGAGTTAACTTACTACAAAGTTGATATCTAGTCTAGTGTGTATTATATAAATGGGACTTCTAGCCAACTATCAATAAAGAGTTGCATTCAATAGTGGTGAGGCATTATATCATGAGAGTTGTAGCCCTATTTCCATAGGATTCATCATGGGCTTATAATTTTTCATGCATTACTTCTTAAGAAGTGTCTTGGCATATTTGATCTATGAGACAAGGAGAGGAGTCAGATCGTGAGAGTTGTAGCCCTGGTTCCATAGGAGTCATCATGAAATTATACTTATTCATGCAATATTTCTTAATAAATGTCTTGGCATATTCAATCTATGAGATAAATATGTAGCAATGTGTCTTCCACACCTCCAATCCTAGACAATAGTGCAATAGTCTAAGATCAATCATGTCAAATGAGCTTTTCAATTCATCCTTTGTTACAAGAATTATTTTTTTAGAGCTTCTTGTGATGACCAAATCATACACATATATAATAATGATCATAACTTCACCCCTTGTTCCTTGTAGTAAATTTGAATCATATGGATTTCTCTTGAAATCATGTTTTTCAAAATGTTCATCTATTTTTATCTACCAGGCTCAAGGAGAGTGTTTGAGACCATAGAGATATTTGATCAATTTACACAAATTTATTTATTATTCAAGTGTAATGAATCCCTCTAGTTGATATTATTTTAAGTCTCCATTGAGGAAAACACTTTTGACATCCATTTGATTAATCCTCCATCCAAACTATGTAGGTAGAGCAGAGATCATTTTGATGGTCTTTATTTTTATTGTAGGTGTAAATATTTTCATAGTCGATGCCCTCTTTTTGCATATAGCCCTTGGATACAACTTACATGTTGTATTAATCAATACTACCATCTAATTTATATATGATCTTGAAAATCCATTTGCATCCAATAGCATTTTTCCTTGGTGGAAGATTAATAAGCTATCAAGTCTTATTATTCATTAATGTATAACATTAATTATCCATAGCATTCTCCCAAGAATTAGATTGAAGAGCCTCTTGCATTGTGGAAGATTCACCAATACTCATTAGGGCCATATTTACCTCATCATGAGCCATGCTACATGTCCTCGATCCTCTGGTAGATGTGTTTGGAACTCCATTTATCCCTAAAAATCTTAATGTGATAATGTAATAGTTAGGTATTTTCTATGTGTGATGTGGTAGAGCAGCTTGGTCCACATCTCTATCATTATCTTCATCATTGTTATCCCTAAAAACTTTCTCATTAGAATCTTATTTATCCTCATCACTTTAAATTATTACTAGAAAAAAAATTGGATGAATATTCTTGCGAAGAGGATGAAAGTGACTTATCTTTCTCATAAAAAATGAGATCATGGCTAATATTAATTTTTTTAGTATCTAAATCAAATAATCTATTGACTTTTGATTCATCAATATAGCCTAATAAAATGCATTGATGAGACTTCTCATCCAATTTTTATCTCTTTTCCTTTGGGATTTGCATATATGTTGTACAACCAAACATACAAAGATGAGAGATTAATGGATTTTATCTGATCCATGCTTCTTCAAGAGTGATGTGATCAAGTGATGCATTGGGGGCACAATTGAGCAATTAGACTACAATATATACTTCTCCTTCCTAAAAAAAGGGTGCAAGTTGAGAATATTTCAACATGCATCGAACCATTTCCATGATAGTTCTATTTCTGTATTTAGTAATACCATTCTACTATAGTGGGTAAGCAGTTGTCAATTAAAACTACCCCCTCGATCTGAATGAACTACATGGATTCAATGACCTATAAATTTATCAACTTGAAAACTATTTGAAGTATAAAAAGTCTTTATCCTTGTTCTCCCAAAATATCACCCATGTTTTGTGAGTACGATCATCAATAATAATCTAAAAATATATGGAGCCATGGGTTCATAAAGATCAGTATGAACAAGATCGATAGGCCCTTTGGCTTGAAATTTTTAAGAAACAAATGGAGTTTGATGTTGCTTTGAAGCTACGAAAAAAAGGAAAATTTGAGTAAATTTATTCAAAGAAGGAAGACCTTTGACCATGTGCTTATTTTAAAGTGCAATAAGATGGTAAAAACTTAGATGACTATATTGTTGATGCCAGATTGATGCTAAAATATTACAGTTGAAAATTAATGTTGTATTGTCATGGTGAAATGTATGAAGCTCAAACATTTTTCTAGTTTATGGAATCAAAGTCATATTTCCTTTTGATCTAGAGGTGCCTTCCCTATGTGTCTTACTATAGGACTCCTCTATTGGATATGAATATAATATAGTCCATCTGAGCCAGTTGGAGCTACTTGACAAAAAATGGATCCATACCCTAGAGAACATGTGTGCCTATCAACAAAGGCTTAGACATGACTATAACAAAAATATATAATTTTGCTCCTTTGAATTTGGTGATCTCGTTCCTCAAGAGAACCAAAGGAACACCTATGACAAAATCAGTCTTAAAAATAAGTTTGAGCCTAATTGGTTAGGTACTTTTATCTTAACTACCAAATTTAGTTTAGGTGTTTACTACCTTTCCATGCTTGATAGAAAAAAATTAAAGAACCAATGAACACAATGCATCTTAAGAGGTATTGCATTTGAGTTTGCATTGGCTTCCTATATTTTTTAGTTATCTGTTATTGGTTGCTTTCATCTACTTAATTTTATGGTTGCTTGCATTCACATGCCTATATATGTCTAGACTACTTGTTGCATCTTGAGTTAGGGCTCTGTGATGACATGCAAATGATGATTCTAGTCAGGATAGTTCATTTGTAATTAAATTAGGTGAATGATGCAAGTAGATCCTTCTAATCCCATATTTTTGAAGTAAATTAGGGTTCACACAACTATTTATCTCTATTATTTATTTATATCTATCATCAATTGCTACATGATGAATACTATAAAGCTTGTAGGTGTTGATAGCCATATCAATATTATCATCTATTGTTTCCTATCTCACCTTACATGGGGGCAAATGGTCCACAATGAACTTATATTTCCAATTGGAGGCATCATTCAATGCCAAACCAATCAATCACAAGTCCCCTATGGTACTTGAGGTAAATTATTTCAATCAAAGTTCCTTTAAGAATTCATTTAGAGGTAAATAAGAAGTCCTTTAGACATCTACATAAAGTTAAATATTAAATCAAAACTCCTACAGGTAAGGCTCAATCAAAATTTCTATGGGCAAGGCTAAATTAAAAGTCCTACAGGCAAGAAAGTAATTATTTAGACATTTGTTTAAGGGTAAATCATTTTTCTTTTTCATGTTTGTATATATATTTGTAATATAGCAAAGCAATTCCATCTTGGGCACATAACTTATCTCTAATTCTGTCTAATCACCCTATATTAGTGCATCTAATCATTCATATTTCATTAACCTTTAATTAATTCATCACCATTAAACTATTAGTCATTATTAATTATGTTTACAAAATATAACATATCACCTTAATTCATCAAACATATGTCTACATCATAATAATATACTCCATATAACTCCATTGACATTTTAACCTAATCAACTCATAATCACATAAAAATTTAAGGCTTTGTAGATACCTAAAACGTGTCATGTCGAGGGCAACTACTCATATCAACATGCTACAAGACCATATGGAAGATCTTGGACAGACTCCAAGATAGAGCAGTGGTTCCAACCACTAAATTTGGTCTTCCTAGCCTAATAAGTCTGAACCGCAGACGAGACCTATGGTCTTCAAGTTGAACCATGGCTAAGGCCTACAGTTTACAGTTTGAACTGCAACTGCAACCTGCGATCTTAACTGAAGTTCTATTGGCCTTCATCTGAGCCAAATTGGTTTGAACAACCATTTGTTCTAGAATATGGTGGTTAGAGGACAAAAGCTTCCATTCCAACTGTCCTAACCACCCCTTCTTGATCTTGGATTCTCCATGAAGCCACCCCTAGCCCTGGTACATCCTATAAATACCCCTTCAATTTGGGTAGAAGATATAGATGATTTGAATAGCGAAGCACTATCGAATTATCGAGAGAGAGTGCATTTTGGAGATTAAAGCAGCGAAGCCCTATCGAATTATGGACTCACTTGAGTGCATAGAGAGAGACTTGTTGCCATCCCCATTGTCAATTTGTCAAACATCATGACGAATTAGGCCATGGATGCCCTAAGGACCTAGGAGAGCCAAGAAACGCTAATTCGGGTAAACTGAGGCCCTATTCAACGATTCAACCACAAAACTTATTAGGAAACCGAAAGTGACCTTTGAACATCAATTGGACAAGGAGGTCAAGCCCAATACCCTTGATTTTAAGGGTAAACTTACTTGAGTGCTACCCACAACTTTTAGCCACGGTTTACAGTGCAGACCGCGCATCAGTGCTGTGGTTTGCAACAGAGGTATTTACACCTTACTATTTTCATTTTTTCCCATCTAATTAGATTAGATTAGTCATTTGCATGGTTTAATTACAGTTGTAGAGATTTATGACCGATAGATTAGTGTTTTTACTAACTTGCTCTCATCATAGTAGTTTAGACATTAATGGTTTCTTTTCATGTTATAATGTTTCATTTCAAGTAACTGATTTCATAGATTGATAGTTGTGCCCTTCATTTACATATTTCCATCAATCTTGATATTATTTGCATATGTTTTGCATATGTTTAGCATAGTTTATGCATTTTTTTGATTTTATGTCATTATGCTATTCTCATGCTATTTGTCTTTAAAGAGCCTCATCATGAGATGCTTCCTATGATTTTGACATTCTTGAGTTGTTTCTTAATCGTAGGAAACAGGTTTTTAAGGAGCTACAACCATTCATTTTATTCCTCAACCCGAAGAAGAGGGTTCACTCCACAATAGAGCAGTTTGTGTCACCTTAAGGGCTTAATAGTGCATTTTATTCCTGAGGGGGATTGAAATAATTGTAATTGCGTATCAAATAGTGTATCCCTAAGAGGGACTTACTTGTAGTCAGACACTTATTGATTTTAATGGAATAATAGAGGCTTTTCTTGTAATTTTTGTGTTTTTTCCATTTATGTGTTTGAATATAAATTTTACTTTGTTTATGCAATTACAACATTTCGGGTGCACGCATTTTTGGTCGTACAGAAGGCGATCACGACGAAACTCCGCATAAATAGCATTTGACTGTGTGTTCTTGACTTTTTTGACTTGCAGGTATAGACTGAAGCTATCAAATGCAGGCAAAAAATTGAACCGTAGGTTCAACGTGCGGTCTACAATCAGAACCACAGACCAACCCTACGGTTTCCAGCTGACAACATAGACAATAAAAATCAGAGGGCCAATCATTGCAGGACCTGAGGTAGGTCCTATTTTTAACCCTTTGTCATTTTTTTTCCCTCTGTATTTTTACAGCATGTATAATTTTGAATGCAAATTAGGAAAAATCATTAAAAAAAAGGGGTAATCAATCGTCCTAGTTTGCTTTCGCATTTACTTCCATAGAAAGGTGCTGCTAGGAATAGTGGACCTATGATTGTAGTCCGCCCTAGGCTACAACGTGCTTGATAGAGTGTCTTGTTTGTTTTGCATGTGTGAGACCCAATTAGTGGCCAATTATCATCGTAATGTGCATTGTCTAAAATAGCATCTAGATTAGTTTGCATTTTTTGAATGTAAAACATTCTTCATTTCACATAGCATATAGAAAATGAGCACATGTGCTATATGATGCATTTCTTTTATGTACAATAAAATGAACCACACACACCACTTGACACTTAAACGCTAGTGAGTTGGGCTTAACATCCAACCACTAGTAGGGTTCAATGACGATGGACATAATTTCCATCTATTGTCCCAAATCCTATGAACCTTTGGATACTAGACCAATACCGGATCCGAGAACCTTTCGTACCCTAGAAAATTTGCATTTATTCTCTTCGAAGGGTATAACGCTAACTAGGGGAAAACATGTGAGGATATGGGAGGACCTATGCTCCCTAATTGTGTGTGGGCTTCATTAACATACATTATAGGTTGGATTACGTGACTTGGAGTTTATAGCCAAGTTTTCGAGTTTCAAGCATACAAGTGAAAGCCATTAAACTGAGAATAAAATCCAACAAGTTTTGCAAAACACGATAAGAGTTTCTACACTGATACAACAAATCATTGAAACACATCAAACAGTCTAGGGCTCAAATTTTAAAAATGTAAAGGAGATAATCACATTGTTTACTTTGTATGCTTCTTTATTGCTTAATTCATCAAGATAAGGCCTTCCTTGAGGCCACAATTTTTAGTAAGAGAGGAAACCTCTCGAGTATTGTTTAGTCGGTTCATCATGATGACTAGGCATGATAGAGCTCAATCACGAGCTAATGAGTCGGAGAGTTCATGGAGAGGCTCTGAACACTTCCGATGTTCTCCTGAGGAGCTATCAAACCTTGCATGCCTCCTTTCTAGGCATCACACTGATCATGCATTAGAGGATCCAATCCTCCTAGCATGACATTCTGAGAGTCTTCACGAGCTCCCTTCATCATGCAAGGGGTTCACACATACATATTATGGGGTTTCCTCACACACAGTGAGAACCCACATCATTAGGTCTCAGCCTAGTGAGATAGAGAGTTGTGGATTGTACTCCATGAATCAGTCATATAGGGAGTCTGAGTCTCGTGCAACCCATGAGAGGTGACTACTCCAAGACCAATTGGAGGAGGTCCACCATCAACATAAGTGCCTAGAGCATGAGTCCATAGAGAGAAGGAGAGTGCATCAATAAAGGTTGGATGAGCTCCAACGATGTGAAGAGAGGATTTACCAATAGAAAGCACATGAAGAACAATAATGTGAAGTAACTACCAAAAAGAAGCTCATACCTAGAGTGCTTAGGCAATAAGTCAACGCGATGCACCCAGTGCATCGTCAAGAGTTGCCACTTAAGCAAGTAGATAACCATTCTTATAAACATATAGACATGCCTAGGGTTATTGAAGAGCAATAGAAAAAGATGTCTAGGGATCCCATGCATAAGCGTGAGATCGAGAGTAGTCAAGTTCGACAGGTGAGCAGTGTCAATTCTCAAAAGTCATCATAATCCTTGGGGTATATATAGTCTATTCCACCATATAAGGAACCTGTGATTACTTTCCATAAATAGGAAGTCAAACCTGTCCATGTCAAGGAGTCTGATCCTCCATTGCATATCATAGTGAGGATAAAACAAATTGCATATAAGCGAGTGTTGGTGGATACAGGATCATTGATTAATATCATCACCACCTCAATGTTCAAGCATCTTGAAATTCCACCATTCCACATCAAGGAAACAAATTTCATGTTGCAAGCCTTTAACGATGTGTAATCCCTTATAGTAGGCACAATAGTCCTCCCCATAGAGGTGGAACAAAATATTATTCCTACATTGTGCTATATTTGAAAGGGATCAAGACAATATAATCTGCTTCTTGGAAGATCATGGATAAGATCCATGGAGTGCGTACCATCAATAGTGCATCAGTGCATTAAGTACACCCATGGAGGCGAAGTACATGTAGTTGAGGCAGATCCAGATGCCTTCAAGTATTATAAGCCTGAGGATCATCTGTAGGAACCTGGTGAGGTGCCTATGCATCTGCAAGTTAAGTTGGATGAGTCTATCCAAAATTTGAATGTAGCCTCACAGAAGATGGTGGAGTTACTAGCCCCACCGCTATCATATGTGGAGTCACCTACGACCCCTGCACTCTCGACACCACTTAGTAGGGAAGGACTAATGAATGCCCTTACGAAGTTGCTCATAGCTACATCAAAAGTATCATTAGAGGATCTTCACACTCATATCAAGGAGGAAGAACTTAGCATGGTTATGGATGCACCTAAGTGTATCATACCCTCTTCATCCATCATATCACCAGATAGTTCTCATGAGGATGATGATGAATATGAAGAGCTTATAGAAGCCAACATTACGATGCTACCCACCATAGAGTCCACTGAGGATCTAGGTCAACTTTTCATCGAGTCTTTGCTTGTGGATCCTATCCTGGAGACACCTTATGAGTATGAGGAAAGTTCAATTATCATGACTAAAATAGGACAACATCATTATGTTGACAAATCACCTACGATGTATGTAGTTGTGGAGTCTTCTCATGAGTTTGTGGGAATGGTCGACATTAGGCCAGAAGATCAAGTGATTCCTAATCACATAAAGCCAGAGATGGGGTAATACAATGGTGTATCCACATTGCTAGGGCTAGAACCTTTGAAATTAGTCACTTCTAATTCATTTCTCATAACACCATCTCAAGAGCACAAACAAGTAGGTTCCTCACATCAGATTGGGGGTACCAAAAGTGACACAATTCAACACAACGAAGTGAAACGACAGCTTAAGTTGAGTCATAGGCATGAGCATGTGGACAACACTAACAAAGTGTGTCATCAAGAAGCTTCCACATCAACTCAAATGAAGGAAATAGGTGATTTGAAATTACCTAATGGATCCATAGCATCCACTTTTCTATTTCCTTCAAATGACAAAGGTATTTCGAATCTATCATTGGAAATACATATGAATTATTTGTTAGTCTTGTGATTCATTTTAATCCATCTAGAATGGATGGAGCATCGAATGGATAAGCAATATAAAGCATTGTATTTTATCAAGAACCAACTTGAAAACTTGGTATTACAAAAGCAACCCTTGTCTAAGGCTGAATCGCTTCCTGTGTAAGAACAGGAAAAACTTTAGCTAAAGCAAAAGCCCATACGGCCAACCCAACCATTGGATTCTCAAAGTCAACCAATGTGGGTCAAGAACCCAAAACAATCATAGCATAATGAGTCTATGTCTCAAAGCAAACCAATGCGGGTCAAGAGACCAAAATAGTCGCAACATAATGGGATTCCGTTAAAAGAGTCTATGTCTGACATATTTCAAAATATGCAAGAGGCTAAGGTCATCACATTGCGTAATGTCATCCCTTTAAACCAAAGTAGAGTTAAAACTATGGGTTACAGGGAGCATCACTATTATCTCTATCACCGAATAGAGGGTCATGGCATTCGATATTGTCATGAGTTTAAGAGTGTGGTGCAAAATTTGATAGATAGGGGGGTTTATAATATAGATGGTTCTCTCAAAGTACCCCAACATACCGAAGTGGAGGTCACACCTCCTCAAGAGTGACATCAGAGTCGTCAGTCGCCTTGTAGGCCCAATAGGCCAGTGCAATGAGTAGTTTCATTTCAGATGACTACTCTAACTTTGTTTCAAAAGTTATAAGAGGCATAGACATTCATTTTACCTGAAGTCAAGCATAGGGCATCCGAGATTGGGTCACCTGATGGCGGTCCCTTTTGTGTGTATCATCGAGCGCATGGACATGACATTAGGGGTTGCCAATCATTTAAGAGGGTCATCAAAGACCTACTAGAATGGGGTGAGATCCACAAGGATGGTTCTCTCATTCATCCGTGTCGAAGCATGGGTACACCAGTGAGGTTTGATATTCACTTAGGGGAGTTGATTTCTGTCACTCTTCCTAAATAAGCTGATTACTTTTTAGTGAATAACATGCATTATGGGGGTCTTCAAGGTAGCATACCTTTTCCACTAGCCACGCCAAAGTTGATAAGGAAAAATGAGGAATCCAGAGGTATTGCACCTCCCTCACCATCATCAAATGGCACACACACTGGGGGTATATAGGGTAGCATGCCATTCCTAAAAGGCTCCAAGGGGTTCCTGAAACTGCTTGTTCATGTCAGTAAAAAGGCTCTGAGATTTTTTTTGATAATCGCTCAATCATCCTAAAAGGCTCCAAGCTTGTCTGTGAGTAGTTTGGTCAATCAAAAGGCACCAAGAGTTTCTAAAAAATTGCTTGGTCAACCCAAAAGCTCCAAGGATTCTTAAAATATCGCTTGGTCATCCCAAAAAGTCCCAAAGGTTCTCATAAACCCTTTGGTCAAACCTAAAAGGCTTCAAGGGTTTGCTTAAAATCGTTCGATCATCCTAAAAAGCTCCAAGGATTTTGCTAAAAAATCGCTTGGTCAATCTAAAGGCTCCAGAGGCATGTACTCGCCGTTTGGTCAGATATGAGGCTCAAAAATCATAAAAATTATAAAATCAATAAAATCCAAAAAAAAATGGTAAAGCATAAAATCCAAAAACATTTGCATTTGCATTTGAATTTTGCATCATCATTTTCTTGCATTTACTCATGCATCCGTTGCATTATTGCATTGCATATAGGTATTCGTCATCCGTTGCATTCTGTAGTAGGAGAGATTATGTTTTTCAGTCTTACAAATGACACCACATTTGTGTCTAAATCATGCATCTCTGCATTTATCATGATCCATAATTCATGTAAGTAATTATGTTTTTTTGTTGCTATGGAGATATACTAGGGTTTTTTGGTCATTCAACCATACCTAGGGGTCTTATCAAGAGTTGATAGAAATATTTCTTTGCTTTTGTAGTAGAGGTTCAATTAGTATAGCCCTTAGCATATTAGAATCCTATCACTAATCAACAAATTAAACAATCCTAACAAGGATTAGGGGAATATGAAAGCCACGAAGCAGGACCGGGTATCCTGAAGTGAAAAGAGTTATTCTTGCTTATCCCTCTGTGTAGACGGTATGGGAAATATTGGTAGTTGGAAAAAGGATAGGTTAGTTCCCTATTCATAATCCCTTACTTACGATAAAATGAGCAATATTATAGAGTGATATCCCACATCAATTCTCAAGATTGATACCCTAGATTGATATCATAAATGACTTCCTAGATTGATATCCCATACTGGTATCATAAGATCGATATCATCAATCGATATACCAGAAATAATTTTTCCAAGTAAATCACCCAAAGGAAGGTTTCTAAAGAAAATTATAAAGTATAAATGTCAAAAAGTGAAGATCAAATGATGATAAGAAAACAGATTCAAATCAAGTTCAAAGTGAAGATCAAATGAAGATCATAAATCAAAGTTCGAGTGGAGATCAAATGAAGATCCAAAATCCAGTTTGAAGAGAGATCAAATGAAGATCCAGAGACAGTTCAAAATGAAGATGGAATTGAATCCCTTACTTCACTATATATGAGCAAGTATCCCAAAAATTTAAGGATAGAAAGGAATGAGCCTGAATACCTAGAATTATTGGCACTACCGTACCTTATGCATGATGATATGTATAATAAACTTGCATCTCGCTTGTGGGCAAACCAATATTTGAATGTGGAGGATCTAGCTTCAGGTGTCCTGCATTGCCTAGTGGCTTAGTCCAACTAAAATATAAACTTGGGACTGGATAAGACATTTGTGGTGCCCCTATCTTAGCAATGGGCTGAAAGAATCCCGCCTGACATCGGGGAATTCTCATGTATTATCTTAAAATAATCATGTGCACACACAAGTATAATGAACAGTTAGGGCCTATCCTAGAAAAAGCCTTTTATCTTAGAAGTCTAGTGTAGTTAGTATGCAACTATTGATAAGTCTATTAGGGTGTTTGAGTCTCATGAAAAACCTCAAAAATCTCTCTAATAGCAACAAAATATCAAATATCGCAAACCATACAAAAAATTAAATTGCAAAGTATCGAGTACATGATACATCATCATATAGAGCACAATAAAGATATATGATAGATACCGAATGGATATTAGAAATAATATTTAGACGACCATTGACTATATCATGCATATTTTTCAAATTTGTAAAGGAAAATAGAATGACACATTATATCATTCACATCATAAAATCGCATACCAATGCATTTCATATATGGGTGATTAATTGATCAAATTATTATCTTAAGGATTTTCAATTACATTCATGCTTTTTATACCTTCTATGGTGTCGTCCATTAGATTGATAAACACAATTGTATTCATTCCTTATGTTTTAAGTAATTCAAGCATACAGGTTCATTTACATTAGATTACCATCATGTAAATAATGCATTACATACATCGCACATCTAAGCATCTAGATCACTGCATGTCATCATCATCATAAATTAAAATAGCTATCTAGTGAATGCCATCCATACATCACATCATATAGCATCAAATTAACATAAGTATTGCATCCATATGCATCAAATAAGCAAAAAATTAAAAATACACAAGTACACATAATGAGTCATAAATGATAAATCTCATATATATATGTGTCTCAAGAGTACATCAAGAGTACAAAATACCTATAGGATACAATCGTGTAGGTCCTAGACCTTATACCAAAAATGGTACATATGCAAAATGTAGCCTAGATCTAATAGAGCTCTAGATCTGGCCTGCTCCCTCTAAACTTGAGCTCTCACCACCTCCCTAAGCCTTGTACTCTAGAGCCTACTTTGCAGTTGGCTCTGGTTCTTGCTATGTACCCTACTGAGTGCCTTGTGTGCCACATAACCTGAAGAGGCTTAGCACACCCGATATGTCTAAGTGGCTAGACCTATGACTAGAGGTCGCATCCATATCCCTGTAACTCCTGTGAGAGCTACCTCCGTGTTTGCTAAAGGACCTACATGCCCTCTCTATCCTATGTGTCCGTTGGTTGGAACTCATCGTGGATTATCCTAAGGTTTGATACCTGGTCCTGTAGGACCCTGTAGCATGTTTGTCCTCTGGTACCTCCAAACCCTACAATTTGATGAAGCCCTCTAGTTGGGAGATGCGAGCTGCCATTTCATCACAAAGGTCATTTCCCTCCTCTACGAGGGAAGTGAGCCGCCTAATATCTACCATGGGATCACCACCTCCTAGTAGTGTAGCTTATGGTGCAGTTGGAGGTCCCATAATAGTGTGGGAGGATGAAGGATCCCCCCTCTGAGCCCTGAGTAACTCTCTCTCTATAATGGCCTCACCCCACTATGCTAGTGCCACATCTCGTGCACTAGTAAGCTCACCAAACTATGACTTTGTTGCTGTAGCTTGAGCTACGAGGGCTGTAATTTACACCTGTGCCTCTTCTAGTTGTCTGTCCCTGTGATCCAACTTCACCTCTAGAAGGGCAATAGTCATACCCCGCTGTAGCTACTAGGTCTGAATCTTGCCAACCTAAATTTGTAAGTCAACAACCTAAGCGAGGAGCTCCCCTAAATCACTCTCAAGAGGCAAATCGCCCTCCTCTAACCCCTCCTCCTCCTCTGCATCTGCCTGCAAAGCCTCCTCTATGGTGGCCTCTATACCCCATTTACCTTCAGTCCTTTTACGCATCCTGCACCCATTAGGATTGGCCCCTGCCTCTGCTTGGTCATCCACTCTAACTAGAGGCCCTGAACCCTACCACTATAGAAGGGACCACCATGTGTCGTATGCTGGGGTGGTCCTAGGTGTGTCATCCCTAGACTCCTGAAAGTCATCAACCGCATCACCTAGAGCTATAGGTTGAATCCATGATAGATGTGTCTCTAGCATGAAATGCTAATACACAAAAGGAATCTTTGAAATGTCCTGCACCAAGCCAAACTATCGTAGGACACAAGAGAAGAATTGATACTCTCTAATCTCAACCTTATGACCGAGTAGCCACCTATCCCAGCGAGCCTATCATAGCCACTCGCCTGTCTCAGTCCAATCCGGGCACTCCATGTAAGGATGCCACTCAATGTCTCCAACCCAAGAGATGCAAACTTCCTGATATAATAATTTGTGTCTCCAGCATGGCTCCTACTTTGGAACCCCTCCTCATATCATGGCCAGCATGCGACGTAGCACTAGTGCACATCATCAATGGTTGTGATGTGGAGAGGTAGGTCCACGGGATGCTCGATCTGGATATGTTGCCAACCCCATATCTATAACAACAGGCTACAGCTAATCCCTTGATGGCTCCAACTCGTAATTTGGTACAACTCCTAGTAGAGCTAACATAGTAGTGTTCTCCCCCAAGCTAGGCATAGTGGTTGAGCAATGGAACTCTAAATCACTCTCTAGACATTAGCCATGAGGTTCCAAGGAATCCTCACACTCAAGGAGTCTAGAAACACTATCTGTACCACAAGGATAATGAAGATCACCATGCGTATTGAGAAAATGTGCTCACCCTACCAGTATGCAATGTGGACACCTCCATGATCGATCTTCTCTTGAGCCTCGTTACTTCGGTCATCAAAAATAACATCAAAGATAGGCCCCTTTCTCTGAGAAGAGGAAGAGGTGATGATCTTGCCATCGATAGGGATCCTAAATATCTGATAAATGTCCTCTAAGGTCATAGTAATTTCACCTGTAGGCAGGTGAAAGGTGTTGGTCCACGCATTCTAGCATCGGGCCAACGCAGTCAAGTAGGTCTAATCTACCCTAATAGTGGGTAGATCTAGTACATAGCTGAATCCTACGGCTCTAAAACATGCACGCTTGTCATCAGTGAGCTACCTATGAATAATATTAAGAAGATCAGGCTTGCTAGCCCTAGAGGTCAACCTCTAAAATAAAAGCAGTATATAAGCTAAAATTTTAAAGAAAAATGTCAAAAACATCTAAAAAACTGATAAAAATATAAAAACATGTCACAAGGCATTCATAAAAATCAAGAAAATTCACTAGGCAAGTCAAAATTGCATTGAATAACATTAATTGCCTAATTAACTTTAGAAAATGCAAAAAATTAATAATTTTTTTCTAAAGTTGGCGAACCGCGGGTCAACCCTGCGGTCCGCCTGCGATCAAAATATGACCGTTGTAGTTTGAATGCAAACTACAACTGATAGCTATGGTCCCCAATATGACAATAGGAAACCACAACTACCAGCTATGGTCTAGGAAGAATACCCATTTCGAGTACCTTCCTAGCCTTGCTTACTAAAAAATTAAAAACCTAATTAACCTAATCTAGTGGGGTTCATTACCAACTGTTTAGTGAGGTTCATTTACCGCATTACTTAATGTGGTTGATTTTAATTGGTATTGAACTACGAGGACTCAGTTTCGAAGGAAATGAATGGTTGTAGCTTCTTAAAAACCTATTTTCTACGATCAAGAAACATCACAAGAATGTCAAAAGCATAGGAAGCCTCTCATGATGAGGCCCTTTAAAGAAAAATAGCATGAGAATAGCATAATGACATAAAATCAATAAAATGCCTAAAATATGCTAAAAATATACAAATAATATCAATATTGATGGAAATATGTAAATGAAGAGCACAACTATCAATCTATAAAATCAATTATTTGAAATGAAGCATTATAACATGAAAATAAGCCATTAATGTCTAAACTACTATGATGAAAATAAGTTAGCAAAAACACTAATTATGACAATTAGAAGTCTCTAAAACTACAATTAAACCATGCAAATGACTAATATAATCTAACTAGATGGGCATAAATGGAAATAGTAAGGTGGCAATACCTCTATTGCAAACCGCAACACTGATGCACGGTCTGCATTGTAAACCGCGGCTGAAATCCACGGTTAGCAGTCAAGTAAGTTTACCCTCAAAATCAAGGATAGTGGGCTTGAACTTCTTGTCTAATTGATGTTTAAGGGTCGCCTTTGGTGTCCTTATAACAAGTTTGGCGATTGAATCATTGAATAGGGCCTCCGTTTTTGGTTGTACAAGCTTTAATCCTTAAAATAATTAAATCACATAATATGACTAATCATGAATTATAATGTCGATATATATATATATATATATATATATATATATATATATATATATATATATATATATATATATATATATATATTGATCCATATATATATATATATATTATATATATATATATATATATATATATAATGGATCAATATATATACATCATATTTATAATATACAATATCAATAATATAGGACAAAAAACATAAAATGTACCTCAATCCCAAACCTAGCTATCTATGAGAGCCTATATCTAGTGATTCATCTTCTCTTATAGGTGATAACATCCTCATCAACCACTATGAATGGTGAGTCATATATTGGGTGTGTGTCTGTATTATTTTCTAGTTAGTAATGGAAGGTATTGATCGAAAAGAATTATTGCATGGTATCTACATGATTATGTGTTGTTAACTCTGCCTCAACTTGAAAGTCCTACTATATATCTTATAAATCCCCATGTTCCATCCATATGTCTCCTTTAGCTTGGACTAGCTAGCTAAGTAGCATCTAGATCATCTAATTCCCTTTGACTATCCCTACTACTATTATGGCTTATTCCACTACTACATGTCACTCAACAGTTAGACCCTAGATGATTTGCTACATCTTGGTGATCTACCTTGCTAGACAGTTCATCTCCACTATTCAAGTGATTGCATCTACCTACACTACTACCAATGTAGCCTTTAGGTCCTCCACATGATTCTATAAGACTTCTCGCTTTACCTTGATGATCGACCAAGGTGATCGGATCAATATTACCTTACTAACCATGCTCATAGGTAAATCAAGTAGTGGAGATCTTGATGCTACTACAATTGTTTCTACCACCATTGTTTGAGCATGAGCGTCCCTCTACCTATGGTACTCTTTGTACCACCTCACAAATGTTGTCATTGCTTATTACACCTTGCTTGGTCCCTCTTATACTTCACTAGTCATGATCCAATGATGGTCACCCTCCTTGGCCTAAAAGCCTAGTACCATTACACATAATTGTTAGTCATATTAGGATAATCATTTTTTGGATCCAAAATAACAAGGTCATATAGATCCACCTTGGCATAAGAGTTTATATTTAGATCTCTATTGAACCCTCTCTCCCTGGTGACATGCATGTACAACACTAACCCCTACTATATCCCCTACCTTGTGCTATACCGGTGGATCATTCTATCAAAATAATGGAGCTTTCACTATCCTCATGGTTCCACAAACCATCTAACTCACATAATGTGAGCAAAATGGTAGACATCATCATACCAAACTGGATGATGTCTATATGGACTCCAAGTGACCTGCTCTTCTATCATCACCTCCTAGCCACTACCAACATACCCCTATTGGGTTTTCTCTATCCCATTTTGAACTGGTGACCCCATTGGTATGCTACTAGTGTCTCCTTATCTTCCACCTATCCTAGTAGCATTGATGGCCTCAAGACTATAATGTCCTCCCAAGCCCATGCTTGGAGTAATGTGCACTTGTCACTCAAATTCCTACCACCTCTATATACCACCCTATGGAGACATCAAAATAGGTATGCTAATATGATGGGTCCCCATGCAAAATCCATCTACTCATCACATATGGTAACCATGATCTCCTTGTAGCCCAAGCGGACCACTCTATGATTGGTGTTTCCATTAGGACCCTTGACACTAGGGTCTATAGTAGAGTCATCATTCTATCTAGGCAACCCTTAGCATACGAGGCAATGATATCAATGCTTGATCATACCACTAGAAAGTCTGCATCCCCTATCATCCTCTGTAGACTTTGTCACTAATCCTGGCTCATGTGGACCTCTTCCTCTCTAAATGATACCATTAAGATCCTCCAAACATCCTCAAGGGTAATAATCATCTCTCTAGTTAGTAACTAGAAAGTATTCTATTAGGTACTTATGGTAAGAATATAGAGATATAATATTATATTGTATATGGGTTGGGTCACACATAACCAAAGGGTGGTTATATTATAATATTATGCACTTTGTAACTCATGGAAGGTGAACCACCACAATTTCATATGGATGGCCTTCCAACTTCCAACCCACCAATTATTGTATAAAGAGATATGCACCCCTAACTGTAAAGGCAACTCATATCAAGTATTCTTGTAACATTCTTGGCTTGTGGAGCTTGGAGATATTGTGGAGTGATTCATTCCTTAAGGAGTATTCTTGGTATTGCCCAACCTAAAGGGTATTTTCATATATTATCTTATGTAAATTAATTATTGTGGTTAATTTATTTAATATTTTTACATATTGGTAAATTATTTTTGCTAATGAGAATAGAGGTTCATAATATTTAGTATTAGAGCAATGATTTTGACAAATTGAAAATTGTGTTTTTTGTGGATTATAGAATTAGGTCAAATTTTATATAAAATGTTTCATCTTGTAGGAGAAATATCTTTTTTCTATCAATTATTTTTAGACAATTCTTATGTCATCATGTAGATCATTTTGAGTACTATAAAAATGACTAGTCATTTGTCAAATTTTAATAAGTATTGAGGGAGTTATGGCTATTTGAAGTTGAGCTATCAAAGTTGTTTTTTGGCTATGTAAAAATTCATCCAAAGAGAAAAAATCATAGCTTTCACTTTAGTAGTTATTTTTAGAAGATTCTTACATCATCATGCATATCATTTTGAGTACTACTAAAAAGATTGGTCATTTGTTAAATTTTGACCAGTATTGAGGGAGTTATGGTTGTTTGAAGTTGAGCTATCGATGATGTTTTTTGGATACATGGAAATTGTTAGTATTTAACACACCTTTAGGTGGATGACAGCCCCAAGGTGGACGACAACACTAAGGTGGACGATAGCACCATGGTGGATGGCAGGATAGTGGATGACAGGCAGTGAAGGAAAGTGGGAGAATTCAATTTTTATTCTACTACCTTTCTTAGCTTCCCTCTTCCCTATTTTCTCTCCCTAATTCTCGCTATTTCTATTTTAGTTTTTTCCCTAGACTATTTAAGCTGTAATCGATGGTTTATATTTTTAATTGAACTTTTTGAATTATTATTTGGTATCAGAGCTAGGGTTAGGGGTTAAGTTTTGTATTGGCATATTTTTGGAGAGGAGGGCCTGCATTCCTGCATCCCAAGGAGCGACCTCAGACATGCATCACAAGGAGGGCCTGTAGGCACACATCTTGAGGAGTAGCCTTAGGCATGTATTCCAAGGAGGTTTCGTAGGTATACATCTCGAGGAGGAGCAACCCCTATAGGCACATGACCCATAAAGGAGTCGAAGATAGGCATGTATCCCAAGGAGGACACGTGGTGCTGAGGAGCTGAAGCCCACAGAGAAAACCCAGACTTATACCCAGATTGAGGACCTGATGTGGTAGACGAACACTGACCAAGGAGACAACTGATAGGGACATGAATCCCGAGGCAGCTAAGGTGGCAAACAATAGAGTTGTCTTGACTGGACTGACACTGGACACATGGCAGATAGAGGACTTACACATAGAAGATAGAGGACTAACATGGATGGATGCATAGTAGATAAAGGATTGATGCGGACAGACACGTGGCAGATAGAGGATTGATGCGGATAGACATGTGGCAGACAAAGGACTAATGTGGACGGATAAATGCCAGACGATTGACGAAGGACTAACGTGGCAACACGGGTGTTGAAGGGGCAACGTGACAATTTTTCCATTGGATGAGTACTCGACAAAAGGAGACAAGTGATTGCCCAAAGGCAATCAAGATTTCATATGCGTATTGAGAGTTTTAAACATCTTTGAAGCCCTCCTCCTGGCAAATGTGGGATATTACATCCCATTTTTTTCATTCGTGTCGCAAGGAGGCAATGTGCTCAATTAGAAGGCATAATATTTGCCTTTCGCGTTGGGCGCTGTAGCCCGACTAGCTCAAGGAGCCAGCCCAACGCCTTTGCCCTCCGCCCGATCGCGTGTTCGAGTCACAACAAGGTAAAAGAAAGTTTTTTAATTATTTTTTTTGGTGTGTGAAGATTAAATGTTCAAAGGAGTGCGCCTTTCCTTAGCTCACACAATAGTGAGTTAGTGTGGCTGGTCAGTGGCCATAAGCTAAGAGCTTAGTGAGGGATTGACACAGGTTCGAAACTCTCCAAAGATAGATAATTTTTTTTTTGAAAAGTATTAAATTTTTTTATTAATTTAATTAATAATTTAATTAAAATATTAATTAAAAAAATATTTTTTAATGTTTTTTAATTAATATTTAGTTTTATTATTAGTTAATATTATTAATAATTTTTTTTATTTTTGCAATATAAAAAAAATTGCAAATTTTTCCACCATTTCCTAAGAGGAAATTATTGTACAAGTCTGAGAGACTTTAAAAGTGAAAAATTTCTGTAATAGCCTAAGAGGCTTGAAGGGTGAAAACATTTTTTGTAATAGCCTAAGAGGCTTTAAGGGGGGATATTTTTTGCATCTACGGGAAATATTTTTGTATACATTCATGATACGATCTACTGGATGCTATCATGCCCTTTGTTCTATTTTAGTAAGAGAAAACCCCAAATCCTTTGATGAAAAAGTTCAAAGGTATGGACTGCATACTATATTCAGTCAATTACAAAATGTTGTAATAGCCCATCAAAGACATCCAGATTCAGGATATGAAGCAGATTCAGAAGACAATTCCTTTGGCAACAGATTTGAGCGGTCAGAATCTGTAGGAGTTGCACCACAGGAGCCAGAAAATCCTCATATCAATAGTAGTGACTCAGTTGAAATACTGGAGCCAGATTCACCAGAAATTATTCTTATTAGTGACAATGAAGATTCGATTGTTGACAATTTTGTGAATCCAGTGATCGGAGAACCTTAGCAAGTAGAACATGCCATAAGTGAGTGAGTAGATCAAGTTATATTTGATTTAAATATATAACCTTTTATTTTGAAAAACAGAGTGCTTTGATTGTAATTGAGAAATAAAAGTGTGTTTTTAGTTTATTTCCAATAGCTATGGCATCCAATTCTAATCTACCTATTCCAAAATTTAACGGGTACTATTATGAGTATTGGTCCATAAAAATGAGGACCTTACTCATAGGCAAGGGACTATGGGACATAGTAGAAGAAGGTTACACAAAACCTACAGATTGGACTATGTTGAATGTAGTAGCTAAGAAAACAAATAAAGAAGCATAAAAGAGCAAATCCTCTGCTCTCTATCATCTCCAAGAAACATTGGATAAAAGTATTTTTCCTAGAATTACCTCTTGTTTAACTGCCCAAGATGCATGGAAAGCCTTGAAAGAAGATTTTCAAGGAAGCGATCAGGTGAAGCAAGTAAGGCTTCAGACCCTGAAATGAGATTTTGAGAATCTCAAAATGAATGAAGATAAGAAAGTTGGTGACTACTGTGTAAGAGTCAAAGCAGTTGTCAATAAGATGGTAACACTTGGAGAAGAAGTCAAACCAAAAGTAGGTTTGAAGAAAGTGTTGAGAACACTTCTTCAAAAATGGAATCACAGAGCTATCATCATTGAAGAATCAAAGGATCTTTCTACACTATCTTTTGATGCATTAATCGGTTCATTAATGTCACATGAAGAGAGATTACAGGGATCTCCTTAAATAAGTTATGGAGGCGATGATAAAGCCTTTGCATCCAATGAGGGTGTAGGATGAGGACAAGGAAGAGGCAAGATAGAGGAAAAAGAAGAGGAAGAGGCAAAAGCAGCTCAAGAGGAGGAAATCCCAGCAAATGTGGAAATCAAAGCAGGAGTAATAATCAAAATAGAGGTGGAAATCAAGGGTGAAATGGGAATCAAGGAAGAGGAGGTGACAAATCCAAAAAATATTTTTTCAATTGTGGTAAGCTAGGTCACTTTGCTCGAGACTGTTGGTCCAAGTCTTCTCAAAGAGGGAGCAGTCAATATGGCAATTATGGTGAAGAAGAGGAACATATAATCTATTTCTTTCTTATGGGAAATCATATCAAAATCTGAATGACACTTGGATTTTGGACACCGGTTGTTCCAACCATATGAGTGGTAAAGAAGAACTCTTTGCTACAATGGATTCCACCTATAAATATCGAATCAAGTTGGGAGATGATAAAGCTTTGCAAGTTGAAGGCATTGGAGCCATGGAGGTTCCAACGAAAGAAGGCATCAAAAAGGTGAATGACATCTACTACACCCTTAAAAGCCAACATAATCTACTTAGTGTTGGAAAAATGATGGAGAAAAATTATAAAATTGTTTTTTATGAAGGCAAATGTGTAATTTTTGACAAGAACAATTGTAATAGAGTCATCACACAAGTACCTATGACCAAAAATATGTTATTTTCCCTTATGTTTGGCAAACCATGGGGATCTCAACTTGTACATATTGCTATAGCAAATCCAAGTGTGCTTTGGCACTTGAGATATGGTCACCTAAATTCTGCTAGCTTGAAATTGTTAACTTCTCAAGCTATGGTGACTGGACTTCCTAAGATTGATGAACACAAGGAGGTCTGTGAAGGATGTGCTTTGGGAAAGCACTCCAAGTCCAATTTTCCAAAAGGACAAGCATGGAGGGCCAACTATCCACTTAAATTAGTACATTTGGACATCTGTGGTCCAATGCAGACAAAAAGCATAGGTAATAATTCCTATTTTCTCACTTTTATAGATGATTTCCCTAGAATGTGTTGGATCTATTTCTTGAAAACCAAAGATGAAGCTTTTGATTGCTTCATAGATTTAAAGAATAATGTATAGAAACAAAGTGAGTTCATTATAAAATGTCTAAGGACATATCAAGGAGGAGAGTACTCTTCAAAGGCATTTTTGAAATATTGTAAAGAATGTGGGATAAAGAGGCAATTCACCACTGCCTATAATCCACAACAAAAATGTGTGGCAGAAATAAAGAACCACACCATAGTAGAAATGACCAGATCAATAATTCAAACTAAGTATCTCAGTAACATGTATTGGGCTGATGCTGTTAGAACCAATGTTTACATTATAAATAGGAGTCCTACTTCCAGTTTGGATGGAATCACTCCTTACGAGGGGTGGTATGGCAAGAAGCCAAATGTAAAACATTTCAAAGTTTTTGGTTCTTTAGCATATGCACACATTCCTAATGAAAAAAGAAAGAAGCTTGATCCCAAGAGTCAAGCATGTATTTTTGTAGGGTATTGTGAGTCTACCAAAGCATATAGACTCTACAATCCAAAGACACATAAAATTGTACTTTCTAGGGATGTAATTTTTGATGAAGGGGGAGAATGGGGTCATCAAAGAATTTTTGTTGATGATGAATCCCATGATGCAAGTTCTTCACAAATATAGCAGGTGTCACCCAATAAAAGCAAAGACACACCCCATCCAAGCCCAAGTAGGAGTACTAATTTGAGTACATAAGCAACTACTCCAAGTCCTTCTCCACAAAGATCAGTAAGTTCTTCACCTATGGATATTTATTATCCATAGAGAGGTAAAATAACATTACAAAATCATCCATATTTTCAAATTTTGGATAAAAATTTCCAAAAAAGATACACTAGGAGTCAAGCTAGTGAAATGAATGCAGTTTTGCAAAAACTTGAAAATCTGCATATGTATGGGGATAATGACTCCCAAGAGCCTAAGGAATATGTAGTAAATTATGCTTTAATTTCTAGTGCATAGCTAGAGCCATCTAGATATGAGGAAGCATGCACTCATAATGTATGGTAGCAAGCCATGGAAGAGGAAATCACCTCTATAAAAAGAATGATACTTGGAAGCTAGTGAAGCTTCCAAAAGGAAAAAATTGTGTTGGATGTAAATGGGTATACAAGACCAAATTCAATGTTGATGGAAGCATTGAAACGCACAAGGCAAGACTTCTAGAAAAAGGTTTCACTCAAAAATATGGAATTGACTATGAGGAAACCTTTGCTCCTGTTGCTAGATAGGAAACTATCAGATCAATACTTTCCTTAGATTCCCACAGAGGGTGGAAAATTCAACACATGGATGTGAAAAGTGCTTTTCTCAATGGGTACTTAACTGAGGAGGTTTATGTTTAACAACCTCAAGGCTTTAAAGAACAAGGTAAGAAGAACCTTGTTTACAAACTAAAAATAGCCCTATATGGCCTCAAGCAAGGACCAAGAGCATGGTACTCTCGCATTGATGGCTATTTCAAGAAGTATGGATTCACTCGAAGCAAAAGTGAACCTAATATCTACTACCTAAAGCAAGCTATAAACATTATCATAGTTTGTTTATATGTGGATGATCTCATATTTATGGGTAGTAATGATAAGATGAATATGGAGTTCAAACACTCCATGATAAAACAATTTGAGATGAAATATCTAGGCTTAATGCATTACTTCCTAGGCATGGAAGTTCATCAGACAGATAGAGGGATCTTCATATGTCAACACAAATATGCTCAAGATATGATCAAGATATTTGCCATGGAGCATTATAAATCAGTTGCAACTCCAACGGGTCGTGGGATACAATTGAGCAAAGATGATGGAGCACCAAAGGTTGACATGACCACTTACAGAAGCATGGTTGGGAGTTTGATGTTTCTCACCAACATAAGACCTGATATTCAGTATGTTGTTTCTCTTGTTTCAAGGTTCATGGCTGATCCATCCGAGCTGCATTTTCAAGCAACTAAAAGAATTCTTAGATATGTAAAGGGTACATTGGATCTTGGAATCCATTACCACAAATGTAATTCTATCAAATTAGTTGGATTCAGTGATAGTGATTGGGACAAAAATATAGATAATAGAAAATCTACATCAGGAAACTATTTTAGTCTAGGGTAAGGACTAATTACATGGAGTTCCAAAAATTAGACTATTGTAGCATTGTCATCTACTAAGGCTGAGTATATAGCAATCACATACGCTAAAACTCAAGCTCTATGGTTGAGAAAAGTCCTTGAAGATATTGGAGAATGACAAAGTGGTCCTACCAGATTGTACTGTGATAACATAAGTTCCATTCAATTGACATATAATCCGATCCACCATAGCAGATAAAAACACTTTGATATGAAGTATCACTTCATTCGAGACATGGTGGAGCACCAAGTAGTTGAGCTTAAACATTGTAGCACTTTGGAAAACATAGAAGACATCTTCACCAAAGGCATGGCTAAAGCTCAATTTATAAAGCTGAGAGTCTGTCTAGTCAGTCCTCTCAACTTTAAGGGGGAGAATGTTAGTATTTAACCCACCTTTAGGTGGATGGCAACACCAAGGTGGATGGCAGCACTAAGGTGGATGACAACACCAAGGTGGATGGTAGACGGTGAAGGAAAGTGGGAGAATTTTCCTATCTTCCCTCTTCCCTATTTTCTCTCCATAATTCTTGCTATTTCTATTTCAGTTTTTTCCCTAGACTATTTAAGCTGTAACCGATGGTTTATGTTTTTAATTGAACTTTTTCGAATTATTATAAATTTGTCAAGAGATAAAAAAAATAATATCTCATTCTAGGTAAGCAAATAAGTTGTCAATTATTTGTTTTTGAAGAAAATTATAGGTATAATTGTTTATAAGATTTGAAATTTTTTATCCCAATTTATTAAAAACCTAGCTGCTTTGAAAAATTCTCTTTTTTAGGTTGAGGTCATGGAGTTGTCAATATTCACTAGAAAGGATGATAGTGATGCTAGGGAATGGTGGAAATTTTTTATCTTTAAATTATTCTAATTTGTTATGGAGATATAAGATTTATGATTCTTTGTGAGGAGGAGCTTTAACTTGGTATCAGAGCTTTAAATATAACCATGATTTTTTATACACAAGGAAGAAATTTGAAGTTGTAGTTTTAAGAAAATGGGGATTGAAGAAAATAGAGGAAAAGTAGCTAGGATCTAGGATAAAAAAAAGGAACTAAAAATAGAGTTGGCAAATTTAAAAAATTGATAGAAGGAAAAGATAGGCAAAACAATGTTCAAAAATATTTTCTAGAATATAAAAAGTCTATTTTGCAAGTTCATGGTTGCATTCAAAAGAAAAAAATATTGTCTCCATAAAACCTAGCAACAAGCATAACTTCATTGATAAGGACTTGACTAACAACTTACAAGTTATGTGGAACAAGGATAGCTTGGCATATTTACAAACAACCACCAATCAATATTTCACTTGGATGGAAGGATGATCAATATTGGTGCTAGCTGTTAGCATTGCTTAGAAGATCATATTATTTTGTTTCTTCTTCTGTTTTAATAATAAAATATGTTTGTATTCAGAAAAAGACATGCCATTTCATTGATAAATAAAAGGTGTTACAAATTGAGTCATTTTTACAAATTTTACCCTTGGCCTACAATTAGGGTCTTCCAATGAATAATTCCTTTATAGTGAATAGTTATGGCACACCATCTTCTTTTGACCACCTCAAAGGGGGTAGGTTTACCGATAGTGCACCACCATTGGTTGAATGAATTCAAGACGTATACAAAACCAAGAAAAGGAGTTAGTAGCACCTATGGGTCTATCTTGATTAGACCTAGATTGATAAAAAGTGCAAAACAAATAAAAGTTGAATTACAACATTAAAACATAGCTAAACTAAGCTAGAAACAAACAAAAACATCTTTATTCACCTAATTTTTTGGTTCTATGGCTTTCTAGTGGTTGAAACTTATTCTTGGAGGGAAGGGATATGGTTTTGACTATAAAATATACCTCTCATTGCGGTTGGCTCTGGTTTGGTCAGACAAAAATCCTTTAGAGGAAATGTTCTTTTGGTTCCCAAGAGGTTTTTTCCCAAGTCTGGTGAGCTTTTGAGTCCACACCTAGAAGCAATTTACAAAATAAGAAGACACAAAAAGAGGTATACAAAAGCATCCAAGGGGGTTAGCACAAAGGAGGGCTAGAGTGATTTTGGTAGAGTTTTGGTATGTACTTGTCTGATTCTTGAAAATGAAAGAAATGGCCTCCTACTTATAGAATTTAGCTAAGGTTATAGGGATTGAGGTGTCTTGTGAGGTGGTCTATGAGGTGGAAGGGTGCACCATGCCTTATAAATTGATTTGGGTGGAGAAAGTCCTCACCCATCCATATGCAATAAATGGTAATGGGTGCACCATGCCTCATAAATGCATGGGGTGAAGAAAGTCCTCATCCTCTTTATGACATGTATATGAAAAGTCTTCATGCCATTAATGCACATGGGTGAAGAAAGTCTTCATCCCATTTATGGAATTGAATGAGCATGGGGATGTGGAGAGTAGGGGGTAGAGTAGGCTAGGGTGAGGTGGAGCTAGGCTAGAGTCAAAGGGTAGACTAGGGTGAGGTGGCCCTAGGCTAGGTTAGAGGGGTGGTCACATGGTGACCAAGGGCTAGGTGTAGGAGGGGGCTTAGTGGGAAAAAGGGGCTTAAGTGGATGAATAGTGTTTTAATGCAAATTAAGTAGATTTTTAGGGGCTTTTTGTAAATTAACTAAATATTAGCACTACACAAGGGATAATGTGATATTTTTAGGTGTCTATATTTACCTCTTTTTGTACTGCAGTGCGTAAAAACATAATGCAGTGCAAAAATACATGATACAATATTGGTGGTTGACTATGATAAGAATGAATTGATGATGGATGATCATGGTTGACTATAGATTTTGGTGTGTTGTAATGATTTTTTAGGGAGGAGATGAAAGATTTGTCTCAAATCATGAACAATGTAAGATGCCCCAATTATGGAAAGGATGAATATCCTTGAAACTTTAACTTTGATAGATTATTGAGCTTTATTGATTTAGTAAGTTGACTAGCTATTGGTTGGTATCCTTGTGATGCTTTAATAAATTAGATAAGTGGGCTCGATTGGCCACCTTGATGAAGTGAACAAATGAGTAACAATACAAACATTAGCATGGAGTGTACCAAATTAGATTGGATTAGATTATGAATTGAGAAGAGAAATTCTACTTTTTTTCCTAACAAAGGAGGGCTTGTGATAGTCTTAGGCAAATTTCTTGGACAAACACAATTCCAAGATCAAGTGTTTTAATATTGAACATGTTGAAGGTAACGTTAATGGGTAGTATTTACTCAAGTGATGAGTGAAGAAACATAACACAACAATGAAGCACTTGACAAAAAATGTCATTGCGCTACAACGAGTGGCATGATGATAATTTTATGGGTGCCATTCTAGGACATTATGGATGGATGATGTGATGAGTTGCAAATGATAGGTAGTATGGTGTGATAAATATTTGATAGGATGTTTTACACATTTTGTAGGTTTTTTTATTTGATTATTTGATTTTGATTTTTTTTGGAGTGGAAATGAATGAAGAAAATGGTTAAAATATGATGGTAACCGACCGTATGAACCTGTACAGTCAAAGACTGATGTGATCCATGTATAGTTTTTCTGCATTTTGGTAGACCAAATGATGTCAGAATATAGATAAACCTATATTTGTTGGAAATATTTTTTCAAGCCCAATCCAATGGTAGTATTTTTGGTAAATTTAGAGAATATTTGATAGAATAAAATTTGGCTCAAATATGACCTTAGCTTTGTAAGTGATAAATATTGAATTTTAGGTCTTTGAAAGGTAAATTTGGCTTAGCTGGTTTGAGGGTCGATGTATGAGAGTGAATTGATTAAAATTGATGAAAAGGAGATCAATTTTTAGTGTATATAGAGATAGTGGATAAAATAAGAGTGGAGATATGCCAAGGGATCAACATCAATGAGTTTATGTTTGGGTTATTTTGATTTATATGTTTGATGGATGCATGCGATTAGATAGGCATGACATGTTATAGGAAATTTATGTGATATGTTGATGTAGGAGTTACATATGATATGTAGAATGATGTGATGCAAATTTGATAGGATGTTTTGCAAATTTTTATGGTTTTTTTATTTCTTTTATTTTGGATGTTTTGATTTTTTTTTTTTTATTGAGTTTTTTTTTCTAATTTTATATTTATTGATAATGGATGGATGTATGTGATTATATAGATATGATATACTAGATGGCATGGATTTGATATGCTTATATTATGGATGATTATGTTTCGACTTATATGCATGGTGTAGACTCACATGTGTTTGTTTAATCAATTTTTGGATGTGTGTATGTGAATTTCATAATAAAAAATATTTTAATTAATTAATGATAAGTTAACAATCACAATGATACATTAACACAACATAAGACAATATAACATGTAATGAACATGATGAATGTAATGCTAATAATGAGCATGAGTAGATGACTAGGACAATGAATTAATCAGTAACCTAACAACAAGGAACACTAAACATAAGAAACAAGGTGAATGAACATTGGACAAATGACATGAAGACATAGATAGTAAGTTGAAACTAGTCGTGATACGGTTTGCTCATATGTACAAGGATTTTTGGATGCTAGAAGAATTTCAAGAAAGTCATACACCTTAGTGTGAACAATAAAACTCATCTAATGGTTAGTCAATATCCCATAGAAATCTAGACCATCCCGAATAAGATGAAGCCTATCATGGACCAAAGTGTGTGAAATGATATTCATTTTCCATCTTGAGTAAGGTTGGGCTAACTAACTATGATTCAAGCCAATATAAGCTAGATCATACACAAGAAAATAGAGATATACATAAAATAAGGTTTCTAATGTTATAGACATGTCACCTCTCAAAAGGAATACTCCATTGCCAGAAAGACATCTATAGCCTTGATGGAGTTTAGCCCCATAATCCTTTGATAGAGCTTCACTACCAGCCATATTTCTATAACCCTGATGGAGACATCTAAAATACTTGAGAAGACTAAGGAGAAGCTTTTGGTAGTTCTATTTTCATTATTTTCTCTTTTTTTTGCAACTTATCCTTTTTGGTTACTCAGGTTTGAATTATGCGAATGATAGGATGAGTGATTTTTTTTAGCTTTATGGCAAGACTACTCATGGCATTATCTTCCCTAAATCATAATTTTCTTAATGTGTGATATGTGATTGGTCCAAGAAATAAATCAAGTTAGTCAAGGAAAGCCTAAAATTGTATTAGAACATGACTTTCAACCAAGGTTGATTGGAATAACTAGGAATGGTTGAATAACAAAAAAGACTTCCATTACCAAGAAACCTAAGAATACAATTGAACAAGACATTATGATAGTTTGGATAACTATTGTATGCTAATTAACAATATATAAAATATTACGGTGCTTATGTGCAACATCGTTGATAGGATGACATGACAAAGGGAAAAACTGATATTTAGACACACGATAATGATATAAAATACAAGGTATACAAATAAAAATAAAAATACGTGACATATTTATCATTAATTAATTATGCTAATTAGGATTGGGCAATGCTTATCCACATATCCAAAATATAATCAAATTAGCATGTTATGAGCCTTATTTTATTGATGCATGAATATGTTGATGAATGCAATGCAAAAAGAATGACGATAGAAAAGTGCCAATGCTTGGGAGTATCACTAAGAGGTGAGAAAATTGAATTGGGAGGGAGGTTCAACTCCCCCAGACATAAAATTGGTTGGAGGGAGTGCCAAATCTCCTAGAGAGAAAAGTGGTTTGAAAGAGGGTGACTCTCCCAATCATGATAAATTATTTGAAAGGGGGTGGATTTCCCCAGTCATGAAATTGATTTGAATAAGAGGAGAGAAATGATGGGTGAAAGCATAAAAGAGCAACACTCAAGGGGTGTGATTATGCCTAGGGCTACTACACATGGTTTTCTAGTCCATAAACTAGCTATTTAGAAGAAACTATATGAATTCGTATGATTTTAGTAGAATCCATATGGGTATGTATGGTTCATGCTAGGAGAGGATTTTTTTGATTGGATTTTGTTTGGTTTTGTTGATTTTGAGTGTTGTTGGTTGTTTTGGGTGTTTTAGAAGAAGAGGAGAAGAAAGATAAAGAAAGAGAAGATTTAGAAAATGGGAAAGCATGAGGAAAATAAGCAAGGAGGGAAAGGACCAGTCAAAGATATGTAGTCACTCACACATGACCATACAACATTGACATGGAGTCTATGAAAGGAAGAAATGAGAATAAGGTTGGAGAGGTGAGGAAAAAGTGGTAGGTAGAGCATAGTCGGTGAAAAAATAGATGATGATGGGGGTGGACCAAGAGGGTCATGTTGTTGGGGAATATTACCTCAGATATCACAAATTGTTGGTAACAAGATTGATCATACCAACAAAACCTTTTTGTGAAGGTATTTTGGGAGTGATTGTATAATTGATTTGTAGGATACTACTTAGGAATTGACTCTTTATGTGATTTTGTTTTTGGTTTTTAGACTCTTAAAAATCAACAAAGGGTTTAGGGATGAGATCTAAAAGGTATGTCAACTCACACTCCCCAATATACCTGAAGGTATATAAAGAGAGATAAAATACATAAATAGGCAAAAGCTACCTAAGGTGGTGTAGAAACCTAAAATATGTTATCTCAAGGAGACTCTCAAATTGTATCCTTTCCAACCCACACAATCTATTTTATCAGATTTAAGGCTAAATCCATGGATATCTCCAATAGCAGATAATTTTGTACAATAATTTTCATGCTTGGTGTAATATATTGAATCTATATGGTCACAAGACTATCTCAAGTCAAGAAAATCTTGCAAAATAAAAAATAAAAATAAAAATAAAAATCAAAGGTAGGTAAACTGCCTATCAACAACTGTGCAAAGGCCAAAATATCGCACTTGACTCTGTGCCAACATCAATAACCTACTAACAACAATAAATAATCCTCAATTACCTCCTCCATTCCCTCACCTTCCTTTTTACAAGGCTTATAAATTGACAACAAAATTTTCAAATCTTCTACAATGAAGTGCTGTCAAGAATCTGCTAGACCATCCTACTGCAAACAAAATGCTATCGGGTTGCTACCAAAGATTCAATATCATGTTTTTCCTTCTTTTTTGATATAACTTTACTTTTTTGCTTATCCTTGGTGCATGTATTGATGTCGTCAGGTATGAGAAACCGCCATCTAAACCCTCCCTTGTGTTGAACTATGCACTTACGAGATTATGCATGCCAAAAAGACTACCTATGATAGCAACCATCTCGTCCCAAAATGGTTTGGAGATAGAAACTGTCTCGACCTGAGATGGTCATAGTCAGGTGACCAATTTCTAATTTTTTATTACATTCTTAGCCTAGATCTTTGATGTTTATTGCATTTTATATTAAATCTTTATATTTCATGCATCGTATCTTCAGTTTTTGCTTTGCATAACTAAATTTGATATGGGTCCTACTTTGGAGGACCCCTAATATGGTATTAATTCATTAACTTTTCCCTCGTGCATAGGTGACAAGACATTAGGGATCAAAGGCTTCAAGATCTGATCCAACATGGTGGTTGCATGAAAACCCACCCACCAAACACTATTTAGCAAGGAAAACCGAGATCACACCATGGACGTTTTGTAAAAAGGGATAACTCTCTTGATATGAAAGACATCATTGAACGAATACCCTGAAAGAGGGTTTGATTGTATAGGAAGTGCTCTTCTTTATTGTACAATAAAAACATATCAATCATTAGTTGTTTTATGTTATGGTGTGTTTTTGTACGCTTTCAAATGGTGATCACAGTGGGACCTAGTCCCTATTTTTTTAAGTACATTTGATAATCTGACTAGTTATTGAATTTTATTTTTTTTGGTGATTGTAGGCCCTTCGACCTGAGACAATCCTTGACCTGAGTTAGAATAGCTACAGATCTGAATTTTGACATGAACGTAGGCCTTCATGGTTATAATTCATGTTTTCTTGTCATCTCTTTAATATTTTTTTTTAAATAGTTGCATTAATTTTTGTTTAGTCTTAATCTATCAAACTATAACCATCTTGGGTTGAGATGGTTTGTAACCGTCTTGGGTCAAGATGGTTTGTAAACCATCTAACCATATCTGGTTGATACAGTCTCTATTCATTATAGCATTTCTTGTATTATTGCTTGCAAAAGCATAAAATAGTCATTTTAGGGAATATTGTACCTTAGAATTATATTTTACATTAGTATATATCATTGTATGTTATTTTTTTTCACTTTGATTAAAAAAAGAACTCACACACACAACATTTAAACATTGACAAGTATTTCATCACCAACTATCAATAGTAATCATGCAGACCTTCATCTCCCATCACATATTGGCCCATTAAAAACCATAGGAGCCCCCATGAGTGGTTTTTTGAACTTCATTATCGAGAAGCCCACTACTCTTTGGTACATCCTAAAGTGGGTTAGGTTTAAATGCCCTTTAACCACAAGGCTTAATAATTAGTGGAATGCAACTATCGTTCTTATCCAAGCCTGATCGAGGGTGAAGTGAAAGCTTGGATAGGCAAGTAGCAGGATATAGACAGCGTGGCCTCTCCTTAGGGGTGGTAATATTTTATTCATATAAGGATGCCCATCATCCATCTATCATCATAGGAAGATATTTTAACTATTTGTATCACATTCCTCGATAGGGGTTGTGCGCAAGCTACCTTTTTTATATAGAATTTATTCCATCCATTCTAGTCATTTTAGAATAGGATTTCAAACAACACACCAAAAACACAAAAAAAAATCAAAATTAAAATAAAAAATAAAAGAAAATATTCCACAAGAAACAACGTTAACGATAAAATCACATTTCTTGGTTTCTTTGGTTGCTTTGTTTGTCTAGTTCAGAAAGTGCACACCATTTACCTGGCCTACGGTTGTGACATGCAATCAAGTTCAATCATGAGAAAACACTCCCAATCTATCACAAAGAGTCATGGATCAATTCTAACCAAATCAATAGGGAAGCTTGCCTAATGCGCCCTCTCACCAAGACCTTGGTCCACCTAAGTGGCAACATGTCCAATATGAATCGAATATCAAGGGTGTGGTCGCTCCCATTATCAAGAAATTTTACTTTTCATATACTTAGCATAGAGGTCACTCCCTACAAGAAGCATGGGGCCACTCCCATTATCAATACAATTTACTTTTTATGTCCTTAGCATAGAGGTCACTCCCTACAAGAAGTACGGGATTGCTCCCATCATCAAGCAATTTTTTTTTCATGTCCTTAGCTTAGAGGTCGCTATCTACAAAAATCATAGGGTCGCTCCCATAATAAATCAATTTACCTTTCATATAAAGAGCAAGAGGTCACTCCTTCCAAGGGGTAATTTTCATTGCATACCTTTAGCAGTGACTTCCATTTCCAAAGGCTAAATTTTGAATTCAAACACCACTCCACGACACCAAATTCAATTGGTAAAATTCAATTTCAAAGGCCCCAAATAACTTTGGTTATATTTCAATTCATGCTTGGGGGTGCCAATATCCCTTCTCATCACATCAACTTCCAGCTTGGGGGTGCCACTATCGTCTTATCAAATTTGGCTTGCACATTCTACATAAAAAAAAATAAGAAAATAAAACAAAATAAAAATAAAATAAAACAAAAACCTCAAAACCATTTGTGTTTGATTGGTTTACATATTTGTTTGTATAGATAGCATACCTCATTCACCAACATCACTCCCAAATCCATCTCTCCCTAGTCTTCATATCGACCCTCCAATTAACCATCTCATCCATACCACCTTATCACTTGAGTTGGACCAAGCAAATCCACTCACACAAATCATGACCATCCCATACCACCATATCACCATATCACCATCTTCTTTATACTATACATAATCACCCATTACATCCCTTCATCCAACCCAACCATGCCAATCACAAATTATCTTATTGCTTGAGTAGGATGACATTACCTAATCAATGTTGTCATAAATCTTAATCAATACTCAACACCCATTTATTTTTGGGATCTATGTCTATCCCAAAAACTTACCTAAGACTATCATAAACCCTAATCTATTGGGTCTAAATGCAAGCTTTCTCTTCGCAATAAATTTTTTAGCAATTTTGGTTTACTACACGTCATGCCTATGTTTGTATGGTTTCTACATAGCTATGATATATCTAGATTGCATTGCACCCACTTATAATCGATCATAACATCATGAGGACATCTACCATGTGCCTAGCTCGTATACCCTATCTTGATTTGGTAAGATCCACACCTATGTTTGTATGGTTTCTACATGCCTATGCTACATCAATGTGGCATCGCACCCACTTACGATTGATTATAGCATCATGAGGACATCTACCATATGGCTGGCCCACGTGCCAAATCAAAATGATCTCATCAGTCCATCAACAACAAGGTTCAAATATATTTATTCCTTTCATCAATGGAGCATCTTACATTGATCATGATTCACAATATTCTTATATTTTCTTCTTAGGTGTCACTTCATCCACCTTGCATCCATTCATCCACCACCATCATCATCCCATCGATCACCAACTCAATTTCCTTCCACTCTTCTAGTCTAGGGGAGTCCATCCTCTTTCATCGCTACCTGCTAGTCTAGGGGGAGTCACTCCTCCTTCCATAAAATTTTGTGCCTAAGGGATTTCACTCCCTCCATTACATCCATATCATGGCATTACACCCATTCATTGCATTTATCCACCCCACTCATCCATTATAGTATTGCATAAGGCTTCTAAATGTGCTAATTTAATCTTGTTTTGGTTTCATGTACATGCATCCCATAATATTGATCGGTATAATTAATCAATGACATCAAATAGTTGTTTGTATTATGTATATTTTTGTATCTCACATATTTTTTATCCCATCCTTGTCCATTATGTCTTGTTCGATCATGTGTTCTATCATCTTGTCCATTGTCTAGTACATCCATTATATTTTGTTTGACTATTCATCACACACCACACTTGTTTCCATTGTACCAATATCTTAGGGCACTTAAAATTAGTAGGTCATTTTAGTTATTCATCCATACTTAGTCCCTCAATCAACATCCATCTAAAATCACCAAGTCTTTGAGTGTTATAGGTATTTCTTGGTTGTTTCAAGTTTCTTCTTGGACAATACATAAACTTCACAATGTAATCAAATTTTATGGCTAAGAAATATGAACCCATGATTCACAATTTTCATAAAGTAAATAGTTTCCCTTGCTCCTCCTATCATGCACATGGTATAAAGGCTAAGAATTGACAAAATTACAAGCTTTCCCTCCCCCCAAAAAAGCCCCCAAAAAAGAAAAAATTCCCTTGCTCCACAAAATGAGCAGATCCTAAAAAAAGAAGAAAAAATTCCCTTGCTCCTCCACAAAACAAGCAAATCCTTAAAAAAAAGAAGCAAAAATTCCCTTACTCCTCCAAAAAATGAGCAAATCTCCAAAAAAGCAAAAATTCCCTTGCTCCTCCACAAAACGAGCAAATCCCCCCCCAAAAAGAGCTTGAATCCCTGGAATTCTCAGTTTTGACAACCATGGGTAATCTCCATTGAGGCTATAGAGGTCTAATTGGTAGTGGAGCATCCTTATGCGTGGAGACAAGTCTATCACATTAGCAACCTTATTTTGTACAAATCAATGTCAGCTTGTTGATGAGCTAGTTTATAATGGCTTGAGTTACAAATGGTCAAATCCAACCTCGCTCAAAATTGGAAGTGAATATCACTGCACACACTTTGGTCCTTAAGCGAATTGATGAACTAGACTAGTTCATAGTATCTTGGAGTCCCTAATCGATTAGTAGATGATGTTGATTGACACTTCTAGGGTATTTGAGTTTCTTGAAATGCTTCTAAGATCTAAAAACTCTAAGATGTCTAGGGTAACACAACATGTTTGTTCCACATCATTTATTGCACATGTGTCTTAATGAATTCATTTGTAGTGTGTCACACATTAGTAGCTATCATTTATTAGGTCATAGGTCACTAAACATATCTTATGTCTCACTTCCATTATCATTATCATGTCTCATATTCATTGTTTGTGTCATGGTGATCACTATTTTATAAGTAATTAATTAAACTAATTAAGATAAGGAAGTGCCTATACACCTCTCCAAAGCTTGATTGAATAAGCACCTATGATTCATGGCCCATAATATCTACCTACTCCACTCCATCTTGTCATATAGCATGAACATCTAATCAAAGATCATCCATTATAAGCATCATCAATAATACACATCCCCATCATCACCCATCACATCCACATACCATCTCACATATCATGACTATCTAATCACATGTGTCTATCCATCATCACAATATATATATATATATATATATATATATATATATATATATATATATATATATATATATATATATATATATATATATATATATATATATATATATTCTTAGGAACCATCTTGAGTTGAGATGATCTCAAAATTCACATTTTTCTCATCATAATAAAACATTTCATTCTATCCATTTCATCATTTCACCTCCTCCACCGACTCATCACTTGAGGGGTTAGTCGATACCTATGAATTCTCATCTCAAATCAAGACAATACTCAAACACTTAAATTTGGAATCATGTTTGTCCAAGAACCTTTTCTAGATACTATCACAAGCCCTCACTTGCTAGGGTAAACAAAAAGCAAAACTCAATTCATTAAAATTTGGTAAACTCAATGTCAATATTTCTAGGTTACTCACACAATTGCTTCATCGAGGTGGCAACACATCCACTTACAATCGATCGAAGCATCATGAGGACACCTACATCTAGCTCATCAACTTACTAAATCAATCAAGGTTAACAAAGCCATCAAAAGTAAAGTTTCAAGGATACTCATCCCTTCCACAATTGGGGCACCTTACATTGATCATGACTCAAGATAATATTACACCACTCCCCTTCAAGATCATTTCCATAAATCAACATCATTCGTTATTGATTCAACCATTTTAGATCATCTATTTTTGCTTTTATGCACAAATCATTCCAAAAAGGAGTATTTGTAGACACCTAAAATACGTTATCTCAAGGAGACTCCCAAAAAGCCTCCTTTCCAACCCACACAATCCATTTTATCAGCTTCAAGGCTAAATCCATGGATCTTTCTAATAACAAGAAATATTCTATAAAAATTTTCATGTTTTGTATAACCGTCTTGACCCGAGATGGTCCTGTGAATATCTCAAGTCAAGATGATCTTGCAAAATAAAAATAAATAAAAAATAAATCAAAATCAAAGGTAGGTAAACTGCCTATCAGCAAATGCGTGCAGGCCAATAAATTGTGTTCGACTTCATATCAATGTCAATCAACTACCAGCAACAATCAACAGTACTTAATTTGCTCCTCCATTTCCTCACCTTTCTCTCACCAAGGATTATAAATTGGCATTCCCTCCTTTGCAAAAGGAGGGAAGGAAATTTTCAAATCTTCTATAACAAAGTACTATTGAGAATCCGCTAGATATTTCTATTGTAAACAAAATACTATTGAGTTGCTACCAAGGATTCAAAGTCATGTTTCCCCTCATCGTTTAATCTCACCTTTCTATTTTACCTATGCTTGGTGCACATATCAACGTCATCAGGTATGAGAAATAACCATCTAAACCCCCCCTTAAATTGAACTATGTGCTTTCGAGATTACATATGTAAAAAAAACTACCTATGATAGTGACCATCTCATCCTGAGATTATATGTATATAGAAACCATCTCGACTCGAGATGATCACAGTAAGGTGACCATTTTCTAATTTTTGATTTCATTCTTAGCCTAGATCTTTCATGTTTACTATATTCTAGATTAAGTACTTACATTTCATGCATCTTATCTCCTATTTTTGCTTTGCATAACTAGATTTGATACGAGTCCCACTTTGGAGGATCCCTCATATGCTATTGATTCGATGCCGCTTCCCTCATGTGTAGGTGATAGGACTCAAGGGATCACAAGCTTCAAGATCTGATCTAACATGATGGTCGCATGAAAACCTGCCCAATAAACACTGGGTTAGCAAGGAAAATCGAGATCACAACATGGATTTGTAAAAGGGGATACCCTTGATCCAAAAGATATCATTTCATGAATGCCTTGAAAGAGGGTTTTGTTGTATCCGAAGCTTTTTTTTTTAATTTTACAATAAAAATATATATCAATCATTGTTTATTTTATGTTATGGTATTTTTTTCTATGCTTTTAGGTGGAGATGGCTCGAGGTATCCAAAAGGGGAAAGAGACCTCTAATTCAAGAGGTGGTGCTATATAAAACCTACATTAGCTTAGTCAGATTTCACTTCATCCTTAGGCACGATTGGTTAAAAGTGATAGTTGCACACTCATAAATTATCTAGCCTTATGAGTAGGGGCTTCTATTCTAAACTACCCCAAGATAATCCCAAGGGTAGCAATTTTCCTAGTGATGAAGTCTAGAAAACTATTTGAAGGCTACTATGGTCGCTAGGGAGCGAGTCAATGGTTGGATATGAAACCCAATGTTGTCGATCTCAATTGACAATTGGTGATGAAATATAATGTTATCAATATGTCTAGTAGTACATGCACGTGTGTGTGGATTTGGATTTTTTAACTAAGATGCAGGAATAGAGCCATATGATGAATGTAATTGGAAATTTTTAAAGTAAATTGCTTTTGAAATGAAAATTATCCTAAATACAAGAAAAGTAAATGGGTTGGAAGTAAATATATACTAAGGAAAAGAAAGGAAATGCTTTTGAAACCAAATATATGCTAAGGGCATAAAAGGTAATTGCTTATGAAATGAAATTTATGCTAAGTGCAAGAAAGGTAATTGATTTTAAAACCCAATCCATGCTAAAGATATGAAATGTAATTGCTTTTGAAACCTAGTCTATGATAAAGACATGAAAGGTAATTGATTCTGAAACACAGTCTATGCTAAAGACATGAAAGGTAATTGCTTTTGAAATGAAATTTATGCTAAGTGCAAGAAAGGTAATTGCTTTTGAAACCTAGTCTATGCTAAAGACATGAAATATATTTTATTTTTGAAACTGCTATGCTAAAGACATGAAAGTTAATTAATTTTGAAATAAAATCTATGCTAAAGCATGAAATGTAATTGATTTTGAAACCCAGTCTATGCTAAATATATGAAAGGTAATTGATTTTGAAATCCATTCTATGCTAAAGATATAAAAGGTAATTGATTTTGAATTGAAATCTATGCTAAAGCATGAAAGGTAATTATTTTTGAAATGAAATTTATTCTAAGTGAAAGAAAGGTAATGGATTTTGAAATATAGTCTATGAGAAAGACATGAAAGGTTATTAATTTTGAAATAAAATCTATGCTAAAGCATGAAAGGTAATTGATTTTGAAACCTAGTCTATGCTAAAGATATGAAAGGTACTTGATTTTGAAACCTAGTCTATGTTAAAGACATGAAATATAATAGCTTTTGAAACCCATTCTATGCTAAAGACATGAAAAGTCATTTTCTTTTGAAATGAAAATTTATGCTAAGTGCACGAAAGGTAATTGATTTTGAAACCCAATCTATGCTAAATACATGAAAGGTAAATGCTTTTGAAACCCAATCTATGCTAAATAAATGTAAGGTAATTGCTTTTGAAACCCAATCTATGCTAAAGACATGAAAGGTAATTGATTTTGAAACCCAGTCTATGTTAAAGACATGAAAGGTAATTACCTTTGAAACCCAGCCTATGCTAAAGATATGAAAGGTAATTACCTTTGAAACCCAGCCTATGCTAAAGATATGAAAGGTAATTTGCTTTTGAAATAAAATTTATGCTAAGTGTAAAAAAGGTAATTGATTTTGAAACCCAATCTATGCTAAAGACATGAAAGATAATTTCTTTTGAAACCCAGTCTATGCTAAAGACATGAAAGGTAATTGATTTTGAAAACCAGTCTATGTTAAAGACATGAAAGGTAATTGATTTTGAAACCTAATCTATGCTAAAGATATGAAGATAATTGCTTTTGAAACCTAGTAGATGCTAAATACATGAAAGGTAATTTTATTTTGAAAAGAAATCTATGCTAAAGCATGAAATATAATTGTTTTTGAAATGAAATTTATGCTAAGTGCAAGAAAGGTAATTAATTTTGAAACCTAGTCTATGTTAAAGACATAAAAGAAAATTTGCTTTTGAAACCCTAGTTTAAGCTAAAGACATGAAAGGTAATTGATTTTGAAATAAAATCTCTGCTAAATCATGAAAGGTAATTAATTTTGAAACCCAATATATGCTAAATATATGAAAGATAATTGCTTTTGAAATTCAATCTATGCTAAATACATGAAAGGTAATTGATTTTGAAACCTAGTCTATGCTAAAGACATGAAAGGTAATTTGCGTATGAAACCTTGTATATGCTAAACATGAAAGGTAATTGATTTTGAAATGAAATCTATGTTAAAACATGAAAGGTAATTTATTTTGAAACCTAGTCTATGCTAAAGATATCAAAGGTAATATATTTTGAAATAAAATCTCTGCTAAAGAATGAAAGCTAATTGATTTTGAAACCCAATCTATGCTAAAGATATGAAAGGTAATTGCTTTTGAAACTGAGTCTATGCTAAAGACATGAAAGGTAATTGATTTTGAAACCTAGTCTATGATAAATACATGAAAGGTAATTTCTTTTGAAACCCAGTATATGCTAAAGACATGACAGGTAATTGCTTTTGAAATCCATTCTATGCTAAAGATATAAAAGGTAATTAATTTTGAAATGAAATCTATGCTAAAGCACAAAAGGTAATTAATTTTTAAACCTAGTCTATGCTAAATATATGAAAGGTAATTTTATTTTTGAAGCAAAATCTATGCTAAAATTTACTTCATTCTAAATTTATCTACACTAGTAAAGATATGCCAATTAAGGTTATGACCGGTTGTCTACCAGAGCTTTATATATGAGACAGATCAAGATCTAGCTCAGCTCACAAAGACAAAAATTTAGGGCTTTCTTCAAGCCTTTATGCATATGCTTATCCTATGCTACTTGAAAGATAATGGTGCATTTTGAAAGTGAAACTATCCTAATGACAAGGAAAAGTAGAGTGCTTTTTGAAAATAAAATCTTGGAAATTGACTTAAAAACAAGTTTAGAAGTACTTACTCAAAGTCCAATGATTGTTGGAATCTATTTGGAAGTGTTGCACATGCTCTAGTTATCAAAATTTTATTATCTAGACTCAACCGTATGGATCTATATGGTTCATAGTGGTACCCCTCTATATAGTTCACAACAAGAGGGATTTTTGGACTTTCTCTCTACTATTGTTGGTTTGTCTACTATAGGGGACTACTCTTGTGAAACTTTTATCTAAGAGCAAAAGATAAAAAGTCAAAATTATTTGAAATGAGTGTCGAAAACCAAGGCTAAATTGTTGAATAAGAAATACAAAATGAACATAAATTGAGTAAGTTAATTTTGAGAAGTTGATAGGTGAGCAATTACACCTTTGAATGCCTTTTGTAAGGTGAGTTATTCTAAGAAGGTAATTTATTATGATGGTGAGGTAAAGAATGCAACCTTACACCTACCTACAAATTCTATGATTGTTGTGTTGATTATAAATTTGAGACAAAGGATATAAACTTATAGCTACCTACAACTTCTACGATTGCCATGTTGATTATTATGGTGAGGCAAAGGATGCAAAATTATACATACCTATAACTTATGTGATCATGTTAGCTATTTATAAACTAGCACCTTCCCTAATGGGCCTAGTTTTTTGAGATCTTCAGTTTTTGTATGGGTATGTATAGTTTTGGGTGTCAATTGTACCCCTCTGTATGGGTCTTGCCTACATACTATAAAAGGCTTATATCTTGGAACTGAATTGATGGGTCTTGGTTTTGAGGGGCCTATGGTAGATTTTGAACCTAAAAACATAGTCAAAAATAGAAAAATGTGAGTAAGATAGCTAAAAAGCTAACAAGACAAAGCAAGAAGGTTTAGAGATCCCACCGTGATCACCAAATAGTAGTAAAAAAAGACATACCATTTCATTGTTAAAGAAGAGATGTTACAAATTGAGTCATTTTTATAAATTTGTCCATTGGGCTACAATTAGAGTCTTCCAATAAAGAGCCCTTTACAATTAATAGTTATGGCACTCCATATTCTTTTGATCACCTCAAAGGGGGGTGGGTTTACTGTTTGTGTACCACCACTAGTTGAATGAGTTCAATACCTACGCACAACCAAGAAAAGGAGTTAGTAGCACTTGCAAACCTATATTTATTAGACCTAGATTGATAAAAAGTGTAAAACAAAGAAAAGTTGAATTACAACATTAAAACAAAGCTAAACTAAGTGAGAAATAAACAAAAAAAAATTTACTCACCTGAATTTTTGGTTCTCTGGTTTTTTGGTGACTGATTCTAGTTCCTGGAGGGAACTATACCTTAGGGTATAATTTTAACTATGAATCATACCTCTCATTATGGTTGGCTCTTGTTTGGTTAGACAAAATTTTCCTTTGGAGGAAATATTCTTCTAGTTCGAGAGGCTTCAGTCTGAGTATGATGATTTTTTGAGTCCACACCTATAAGAAGTTTACAAAATAAGAAGGTATAAAAGAGACACACAAAAAAATCCATGGGGGTTAGCACAAAGGAGGACTTGTATGCAAATGATGGTTGGAATGATTTTGGTAGATTTTTGGTAAGCACTTGTCTAATTCTTTAAAATGAAAGAAATGACCTTCTATTTATAGAATTTTGACAAGGTTAGGGGGGTGAGGTGTCCTATGAGGTGGTCTATGAGATGGAAGGGTGCACCATGGCTCATAAATGGGTTTGGGTGGAGAAAGTATTTATCAATGCATATACAGTAAATGGGCATGGGTGCAGCATGCCTCATAAATGTATGGGTGAAGAAATTCCTTACCCTCTTTATGGCATGTGGCTACAAAGTCTTCATGCCATTAATGCACATGGGTGAAGAAAGTCTTCATCCCATTTATGGTATTGAATGAGCATGAGGATGTGGATATTAGGGGGTAGAGTAGGCTAGGGTGAGGTGGAGCTAGGCTAGAGTCAAAGGGTAGACTAGGGTGAGGTGGCCCTAGGCTAGGTTAGAGGGGTGGCCACATGGTGACTAGGTACTAGGTGTAGGAGGGGGCTTAGTGGGAAATGGTGCTTAAGTGGATGAATAGTGTTTTAATGCAAATTAAGTATATTTTAGGGCCTTTTTGCAAATTCACTGAATATTAGAACTGCACAAAGGATATTGTATATGAATTGGGTCACACATAATGCAAGGGTGGTTATATTATAATATTATACACTTTGTAACTCATGGAAGGTGAACCTCCACAGTTTCATATGGGTGGCCTTCCACCTTCCAACCCACCAATTATTGTATAAAGAGATATTCACCCCTAATTGTAAAGTTAACTCATATCAAGTATCCTTGTAATATTCTTGGCTTGTGGAGTTTGGAGATATTGTGGAGTGATTCCTTCTTTAAGGAGTATTCTTGGTGTTGCCCTACCTAAAGGTTATTTTTATATATTGCCTTGTATGTATTAATTACTATGGATGATTTGTTTAATATTATTGCATATTGGTGAAATTTAAAAAATTATAATTTTTAGAGGAAGATTCACTATGATAATATTAGAATATCATCAAAGGCAAGCATGAGCTGAGAGTAAGTGAAACAATGAGTTCAAGAATGAGTTGAGAGTAAGTGTAGCAACTAGTGTGAGTGTGTATCGAGTGTAAGTGTAGTAGCAAGTACGATTACGAGTCAAGAGTAAGTGCAACAACAAATGTGAGCATGATGTAGTATGTGCAGTAATAAGTGTAAGCATGATGTGGGAGTAAGTATAGTAGAAAGTACAAGCATTATTTGGGAGTGAGTGCAACCAGAGGCAAGTGTGAGTAAGTGCAACCAAAATCAAGTGTGAGTGAGTGTAGCCAAAAATGAGTGCGAACGTGAGCCAAATTAAGTGCAACAGTGGTTACAAGCATGAGCTAGGAGTGAGTGTGCAAGCTAGGAATGAATGATATCAAAGAGGGAGTGTGAACCAAGAGAGAGTGCAAGCCAAGATTCAATCATAGCAAAAGAGCGATGGGTTTATCCAGAGTGCATCAATGCTTCAAACCCTTATCATGAATGTGTGGAACATTATTTCCAAAAAATATTGAAGCCAAGGAATACCGAAAAAAAGAAGAGATAAGGGCAATTGTGAGCCAAGAGGGAGTGCAAGATAGGAGTAAGTGTGAGGTAGGAGAGAGTGCAAGCCAAAAGGAAGTGTAAAATAAGAGGGAGTGCAAGCTAGGATTCAATCATGACAAAAGAGCAATAGATTCATCTAGAGTGCATCAGTTCTTCAAACCCTTACCAGGAATGCATGGAAAATTATTTCCAAAAGTTTTTTAAAGTGAAGAAACATCGATAAAAATAAGAGATGTAGGCAATTGTGAGCCAAGAGGGAGTGCAATCTGGGAGCAAGTGTGAGGCAAGGGAGAGTGCAATCCAAAAGCAACAACGAGTGAAACCATAGGGGGAATATGAACCAAGAGGGAGTGCAAGCCAAGAGCGAGCCCCATTAGTTATTGTGGAAGGAAAGTTTGAAATTCCTAATGGGAATTTAGGATGCCCTAACTAGAAATCAAAATGCCCTAGTTGGAAGTATGGAGGCCCAAGTTGGAGATAAGCAAAAGAGAGAATACATGGCAAGTTTGATCTAGGTAGTAGATGTTACACCAGAATTAAGTATCAAGGATGAGATGATTGAGCATGATATAATGTTTCTTAAAAGTAGAGGGTTAATATGTAAGTTTTATAGATCATGGATAGGGTTTTTGGAGAATCAAAATTGGATTAAGTGAAAGTGGGGGTTGAATTTAAATTATTTTGTGACTTTTCTTCCTAAAGGTTTTTTTCCTCATCATATTTTCCAGTTCATAAATTAAGGATAAAATAATGGTTGGTGGGCCATGGTTTAGGGGAAGAGATGCACTTTATTTGAGACCATGGAATGATTTTTTTTTTGAGGCATAAATTTTTAAGAAGCTTACAGTGTGTGTTAGGCTTTTTGGACTTCCATATCAACTTATAAATAAGGATGTTCTGAAGAATATTGGAAATACCCTAGGGGAATTCATCAAGGAAGGACCAAAAACTAAGGAGTGAAAGCATGCTATATATAATCGAATATGTGTTTCTATGGATATTTTAAAACCTTTGCCACAATCCATTAAGATTAAATTTGAATCAAGAGAATGGGATCAACAAGTAGATTATGAAAATATTGTATTTCATTGCCACGATTATTTTGAGATTGGACAGATGGCAAGAGTTTGCAAAGTAAAAACTATGAAGAAAGAGATACAAAAATCTAGCCATGAGATAAACTTCAAGACAATGCAAGAAAATCATACAATAATACAAGCTAGATCAGATCAAGGATATTCCACTCCAAAAGAAGAGGTAAATAAAGCCATAATATAATATCATTTGGCAAGTTCATAAGGAATTAAAGATGAAAAAGAAGATGTGGGTATAAAACCCAAACCGAAGACAACTAAAGAGGTTAAGTTTATTCTAGGTAAATCATCTTCATTTTCCTCAAGTAGTATAGAATCCTCTTTAGATAATAAAAATAAAAGTGGTGAAGATGTTATCCCTTCCACTTTAAGGTTTCCAAAGTAGAATAATATGGAAATGAGGTTGGAGGAAACCCATCACAATTTAGGATTTTTAGGGCAGAATAAGAAGGTAATTTCTATAGAAGAGCATCCTTGCATTTTAGGGTTTCTAGGGTAATATAAAGAAGATTGTGCTTTTGAGGTTATTCCTTGCACTTTAGATCCTTCAGAACAAGGAAAACCTAAAGATGATAAGTCTTACTATGAGCAGTGTGAGAATATTGAAGAGATTGATGAAGATGAAAGTATTGCTCGAAATGAAAAAAGATAAGAAGACCCAAGAAGCAAAAACAAAGAGAAAAAGAAACACAAAGTGACATTGATATGGGAAAATAAAACCAAATATCAAAAGTGTTAACAAGAAGTAGGGCTAAGCCCATAAAAAAAATAAAAAAATAACAATGAAAATAATATCTTAGAATATTAGGGGAATGAATAAGAACCCTAAAAAAAGGTATTAAGAAATTGTGAGGTTGTTATAGATAAGATATTTATAGATATAGAATCTAGGCAACAAATATTTTAGCCATTTGCGGTGTTGAATTTCATCTTGATAGAATTTAAATTTTTGAAGGTATTTTATATAATAGGAGTTGATTATGGAAACTTAATAGTTTGAGGAAGATGAAGAATATCTTTGATAGAAGGGTGAGTGAAGAATATCTCTTACAGAAAGATAAAGTCAAATATGTTGTAGTTAACTTGTTAGAAATGTAATGAGAGCAATGTAATATTTTATTTTCATAATGGGAGTGGCCCTAATAGAAGCCACATATAGCATACTAAAAAATAAATTACTGCATATTTGTGAATGATTTCTATTAAGGAGAAAATAGGTTCTTAGTATTTTTTTAATACTACCTCTTTTCTAGTGTTTTCAACATTACCTATTTAAACTCTACCTTCGGTATTAGGACCATATGGTAAATCCCAATTGTTGTTATCAATGTGTGGTTTACAAAGCCTAAAAGACCTTGGATGGTATCCAATGCATGTGGTCACCTCTGTCTATAAACCAAAACTTGTAGTCTATCCTAAACCCAAGCCAAACTAGACCCTTGTTAGCCTTGATGCAACATAAATTAGCAACTTGATCACAAAGAAAGATAAAATCCTACCTTGTATAAAAGCACCATTGGGCGACAAAAATGTTTTTGAGTAATGATAAAATTGGCATGTGGTAAAAGTTCCATCAACATGTAAAAGCGTCATGCAAAAGTATCGCATACACAAGAAAGCATTGCCTTTTTTTTGGGCATGCTTTTCAAGGTATTTTTCTACCAAAGGGACTAGTTTTTTATATGTACCACTAATCATGCTCCTCCTCCAACTACAAGTGCCCTCTCTTGGTCCACTCAGTATTTTGAATATGCATGCTATGCCATAAAAAATTGGTCCTTATCAATACTCCAAAGCTCCTTTATCTCCTATGTGTAGTTAAAATGAATTTATTTTTACCTTCCCTAACCCTTAACCCTATCAATATATCAAGCTATTTTTCATTGTTTGTCCTTATTTACTCATATCTACATTTGTGTGGATCATAATAAAGTTGAATTCCCTTGGTCCAACTTGTTTTTCCCTCTAAATGTCAAGGGAACACATTGGGGCATGAAAAAATTTAATACTACCTAAAACATAATTTTTAACATTACTTCTAAGCAAATAATTAGAGCATCAATAATCTAGCATCATTTACCATAAGCAATAGAAAATATTCTTGTCTCAAAATTGGGGCATCCATATCAAATTTTGATGTATTTATTAAGCAATAAATGTATCAAAAATGGGTAAATATAGAAACCCAATTTTATGTAGGGCCAATCCTCAATCTTTCCAATCCCTTCAAAAATCAGCCTTTCAAGTAGCCAAATTGAATAAACCCTCATTTTTTCAAAATATAGAGCATTTATTGCTTCAAGAGAAAGTGTCAGGGCATGAGCAATAGCATCGATGGTGCTTTCATGACCCATAAGCACTTCATCCAAGTTTGAAATTAAGATCAAGAAAAAAATTAGCAAAAATGGTTTTTTCAAAAATATATAGATTTTTTTAAGGAAAGGAACCTTACCTAGGGGCTTGATAACATGGAACTTTCCATTAGAGAGCTTGGAATTAATTAAAAAATATATTAGGTGATCAATAATTGATGGGAATTTTGAAAATTTCTATTCTAATTCTTGGTTGAAGCCTCATCTTCTTATTTCTAATCCAATATGACAATTGTTAATGACATGTTTAGGTTGTAGAGGTTCAAATACAAAAAATTATGCTATAGTAAGGTACAATTCCAAATCATGAATTTTTGTTAGTAATTTAGTTGAAGTAAAGGACCTCAAAAATAGCAAATAAGATTCAAATTATGCTTCAAGAGTTCTATTTTCTCATTTTAATGTAGAAGGATGAGTTGGTTTGAAATATGCCAAAAAAGGAAGGATACTCAACCTTATAGTAATAAAAATTTCCTACTCCCAAATATTCTCTTGAAAGAATGTTTGGTCATGGGAGTCCCTCCTAAGGCCTCAAATTCCTTTGGTCAGCATTCCAAACAAAATTCTTATAATTTTGAGCTTGCAAGGAAGAGGATATCATATATTTTTTAGGTGTGCCTTGTATAAGAGAGATATATAAATATTAGATCTTTTGCTTCTTTATTGTCCCTTTGCTTACAACATTTGGGGTAACTTTTTCTAAAGAATTAATTGGATAGCCCCATCAATATTAAAATATTTGATGAAATGCTAGACTAATTGTTTCATAGCTAAAGCATTATGTGTTTTATGGAGGTTTGGTCTTGTCATTATTTTTTAAAATTTATGGCTTGAAAGGAATGACAAAACTTTTAAAAATAAATTTTAGAATCATGCCCAAATTTGGAATCAATTATTGACTTTCTTACAAAATTTCTATAGGGATGGTGTTCATCATAGAAAGTCTCAAGTGTGGAAAAGAGGTTCTTACCTCTTGGTTACACTATCTAAATATACATATAAGGGTTTTAAACAACAATGGAGTTCATACAAAGGATCTATGTAGATCTAAGTGGAGTCATCCAAAATTTGGGTTTATTAAATTTACCTTTAGTAGTGATTCCAAAGAAAATATAAGCAAAGCTAGAAAGGGTGGTATTTTTTGAATGATGAAAATAAAATTTTCTAACTTACTACAAATTGTATGAAATTTCAACTAACAACTATGGAAATGCTAGGTCACATCTTATAGATTAATATTGTCATTGAAAATAATGGAGATATATTTCATTTTAGGGGGATTCACAAATTATTATTAATGCTATCAAGAAAAATGATTGTGGGGATTGGATCAATAGAGCATTATTTTTCTGTCAACTATATTTAGAGGAATTGTCATGGAAACATCAACATATCTATAGATAAGGAAATAAGATAATAGATAACTTAGTCAATCATAGTGTTAATATTCATCTTGGTGAAGTTAAAATTTTAGAAAGTAATTAGCCATTTAAAATTTTATATCTTCATGAAAAAAATATTTAGGACTTGATAAATGGAACAATAAAGTGGTATTAGCTCAACTGGTTAGATCCCTCAATATTTAAAGAGGAGACCAAGGTTTAAATATTGCAAAGCGATACCACAATGTGGTGATGTAATACATGTGGGGCCCATTTCAATCCCATATAACTAATTGAAAAAATAAGGAGTTGACAGAGGGAACATAATAGGTTAAGGAATATGAAGAATGTCTTTTATGGGAAGGCAAGCTAGATATGGTCTATAAAAAATGTAAGATTTTAAAGTTTTGATGGTAATGGATCCTTAGAGAAGCCACACATAGCTTATTTTAAAAACATGATTAAAAATGAAAAGAAAAACATGTGGATTAATATGCATGCCACCTTATCAAATGACATCAAATCAACTTGTTAGATTCTTCAATATTCAACAAGTCTACCTAGGTTTGAATCTTGTCAAGCAATACATGGATGATATTCAAGATTTTTTGTAATACCATTATGTGGTTATAATGTAATACGAATGGGGCCCATTTCATATCATAAAACCAATTAAAAAATATGCATTCCACCTTATCAAATAGCATTAAATCAACCAGTAATATTCCTCAACTTTCAAAGAGGAGACCAACGTTTGAATATTGCCAAAAGATACATGCATAATTGCCAAGTTTGTTTTAATAATACAATATAGTCATGATGTAATATTATTAGGGCCTTTTCAATCCTATATAACCAATTCAAAAAAATGCATGCCATTTTATCAAATGGTATTAACTCAACTATTTTAATTTCTCAACTTTCAAGGACGAGACCCAAGTTTGAATCTTGCTCAATGATACATGCATAATTACAAAGGTATTGTAATACCAATATGTTCTCATGATGTAATGTGTGTAGGTAATGTTTCAACCATATATAACATTAAAAAAAATATGCATGCATGTTAGGAGTGAATGCAAGTAGAGAGTGAGACTCATATTTTCTTGCTTTAGAAAGTAAGCAAGTGTGATTAGAAAGAAATTTTAAGCAAGGAGCAAGTGCCATTTTCTTGTTTTAAATATTTAAAATTTCAAAATATAAAGGATTAATATGAATAAAATATAGATAGCATGGTCAAAAAGTCAATTTTTGAAGTCCTATCTAAAAATATGGATGCCCTAGTTGGGGATAAGAGGAAGATCAATTCTATAGCCAACCTTGTCCAGGTAGCATATATTATACAATAAGTGATTTTCAAGGATGAGATGATTAAAAATGACATAATGGTTCTTAAAATCATGGGGTTAAAATGTAGGTTCCATAAATACTAGCTACCTTTTTTAGAGATTCAAAATTGGATCAAGTGGCATTGGGATTGAATTCAAATTATTCCATGAATTTTATTTGAAAATGATTTTTCTCAACATCTTCTCTAGTTTAAAGATTAGGGATGTAATAATGGATGATGACTCAATATTAATGGGGAGAGATGCATTATATTTAAGACCATGGAATGAGATTTTTTTAAGAGAGAGACTATTAGAACTCTTCTGATGTAGATTAGGATTTTTTTAATTTCATATCAACTTATCAATAAGGAGGTTTTAAAGAATATTGACAACACTTTAGGGGAGTTCATCCAAGAGGGACCTACTACTAAGGAGTGAATACATGTATATATTTTAATATGTGTTGCCATGGATATTTCAATACCTTTATTGTAGTTCAATAGGATTAAATATGAATTAAGAGAATGTAAACAACAAGTAGACTATGAAAATATTAATGTCAAAAATATTATGAGATTGGACACATGGAAATAAATTACAAAAGGGAAATGATAGATAAAGAGACAAAAAATTATGGGTACAAGACAAAATTTGATATGAGCAATGTGATCATATCATAATAGAAGCTAGGTCAAATCAAGGATTTTCTAGCCTCAAGAAAGTAAAAAAGAAACCCCGTCTACGTCATCAAATGGAGAAGGCCATTATCGGTCACCTGAATCAACCATTAGAAGAAAAAAATGATACGAGGGATAATAAAGTACAATGCACAAGTCAAATTCAAAAGGAGTTAAATGTACAAAGGAAGGCGTGGAGGAAAATATTAAAGCAAAGAAAGTGAAATAAGTCAAGGTTAATCTTGGATCCTTTTTATATTTCCTTTAGTAGTATAAAATCCTCTCCTTGCACTAAAAATAAAAGTAATAGAGAGTATATCCCTTACACTTTAGGTTTTCAAAAGAATTTTTTTATATTAGTAATAGGTTTTATAAGGGACCCAAAACCTTATAAACAAGCTGCAAGGAGGATCTCATGAAGGTTCAACTCCCTACAGAACAAGCCAAAATTAGACCATTCGTAGAGTCCATAAACTAAAATAGTCTAAAATATTACAAACATACCGCCCATAGGCACAAAAAAAAACTAGAAACAACATAGATATTGCAGGAGCCTTCCCAAATGACCATAGACAGAGAGGCAGGGAGAGCACAGAGACCATCCCAGGAAACAAAAGGGGATAGTCTCATTTAGGACCAACTATTTTACTCTAGGATGTAGTCCTTGTCATATTTGGAATCATCCTCCACGGGACTAATGTTATTTTGTTTGTTCATCAAAGTGATGATCTTTCTGGCTCGGAGGAGCATCGAGCTAGCAAGATTGACGATATCTTCCAAATTCGTAACCTTGTCCACATTGGGTCCCTTGACACACTTCGCATTATGGGCCAACACGGTCCTTGACATCGTGGCATTAATCAACATTGGTAGCTGCAAGTTCACTACAAGAATCAATGATACATTGGGGAAAATTCCCTTGCCACTTTGAAAAGGATTGAACAGTTAACCCAAAGTTTGCCATTGTATCTGTCGCCCGATTGCCTTCCCTATACACATGTTGAATACACCTATTTCTAATCACCCTTAGCTGGAAAATGGACTCTTCAATGGTTGGTACCACATTCCAAGGAGGATTTGAGACCCCTTTCAAATAGTTTAGTGTGTTTAAGGAGTCTCCTTCAACTATTAGATATCGAATATTGAGATTGGTGGCGATTTGGATGCCTCAAAAAGCTACCTGAGCCTCTACAAAATTATTAGATTGGACTCCAAGTTTTTTTGCATAAGCCAAAATGAGTCGACCTCTATCATCTTCGATCACTCCTCCACAACTTGCATCACTAGGATTACCTTTTGATAAACCATAAAAATTTACCTTGAACCACTAAGGAGGAGGAATCCATGATACAAGGGATCTATCCACAACAACCTAGGGATGACCAAAAACCTCAAAAGACAGATTAGTAGAATGTGCCACTTGAATCTCAAATGAGGATGAAGGAAAATTGTTTGAAGGAATGATATTAGCATTTTCTGAGGCAAACATAATAGTTATCAAAGAAACCGACTCCTGGTCAAGGCACAAAAATCAAAAAGCATGATTTTTTCCTTCTAGCCAAATTTACCACATAAAGTGAGGGAGAATGATCACCCACAAAAAATTCAAACGAGTGGACTTAAAGGGGTTTGGCCATTGGATAATAAGATCACTAATAAAATGAGGAGCAACCCAAGAAATGGATACACTTGATATGATTGAGGACATGAAAAGGCAAGAAAATGGGTACTCTAGAAACATGTGATTAACTGACTCCCATGCAGATTTGCAGAGGTAACATATGTTGGGCAAGATCATACCATGGGTTATCAAGTTATCGGTGGTCAATAGTCTATTTTTTTCTGCTAGCCAATAAAAGTGAGAAATCTTAGGAATAATTGATCCAGATATTATTGGATGGGAACCAATCATCTTCAGGTTCGTTCATAGCCATATATGCGATTTTGACTGAGAAATTCCCAGACTGGCTAAGTTTCTAGAAGAGAACATCAGGTGACCTAGTGCTTGGAATCAAATGAGTTTGAAGAAGCTTAGATAGATGAAAATGGGTAGAGTGAAGCTCAAGAGAATCCAGATCAGCAAGGATGTCAACCTAGTGGGGAACCACTGCTTCATTATTAATAAAATTCTCAACTTTAGGACCAAAATTTAGATAAGTGAAAGGTTTAAGGATACTTAAAAAATGATCACGGATGAGGGGATGAGCTGTAATCCATGGCTCTTCCCAAAATATAAATCCAAGCTTCCAGTGTCCATCCTTTTGAACGATAGATCAGGTTCGACACATCGAGTTCCAGAATGTAGACCCAACAAGCATAAGGGAATTGTCCATCAAAGACCATTGCCTAAGGTATTTGGTCTTAACAATATCAACCCACTGAGATGGGTAGTTAGACACAATATTCCATCCCTGCTTTGATATCATGGCCATATTAATCTGGTGAACTCTCCTCAGACCTAGTACTCCCCTGTATTTTGTAAGGCATACCTTATCCCATGCAACAAGAAAAAATATGCTTTTATTATTTGTTCCTGACCATAGGAAAGTTTGTTGAAGTTGTTCCAATTTATTACAAACAGTTATCAGAGTTCAAAATAGGGACATAAAGTAGATTGGTATACTCTGAAGACAATATTGGACTAGAATGGACCTCCTTGCACTGCTGAGTAGGGCTCCCTTCTAGCCATGAAGCTTCTTCATAACCCTCTAAATACCACTGTCCCACATCCTCACGGTTAGGTGCCCTTGGAACAACGAAAGGCCAAGGTAAGTTGTAGGAAACTAAGAAATGGTACATCCCAAGATCTGAGCTATTCTCGCCTGTCTATCAACCAGAGTATTGATGAAGTAAATGCTACTTTAGGATATATCCATAAAGAAATATAATAAAGAAATGCATATGGATTATATCCATGGAAATTTAGGGTTTCCAAGTCATCATAAGAAAGTAATTACTAGTAGAGGATCATTCTCACACTTTAGAAATTTTTGGGAAATATCTAAGGTTGTTAGTGCAACATAAGAAATGAATTAATATGGGGGATCATCCCTATACTTTAGGGCTTTTGGGAGAACATAAAGAAGAAAGTATTTTCTAGGATATTACTTGCATTTCAAATTCTCTAGTACAACATAAATTTTTAAAAGATAAGTCTCATTATTAAGAGTACAGAAAAATAGAAGAGACTCATGAAGATGAAAGTGTTGGTGGGAATGGAAAAATAAGAAGAAGACCCTAAAAGTAAGAATGAAGAGAAAAGAAAACTCAAAGGGATGTCTATTTGGAAAACTAAAAACAACTATGACAAGTTTTGAAAAGAAGTGGGCCTAAACCCACAAATAAAATAAAAAGTGATTATAAAAATGGTATCCTAAAATATCATGGGTATAAGTAAGACCCCTAAAAGAGAGATATTAAGGATTTAATGTGTTTTTATACTCATAATTTTATTTTAATGCAAGAAATAAAATTTAATAGTGAGAAATGTAAGGGTACATTTAATAATATTTAGAATATGTGTGGGTTATCTAACAATTTCTTCTAAATAAATTTTAAAAGGTATTATGATAATATGACATAAATGCAAATGGGATGTACAATCATTAGAAGCAGAAAGTAATTGGGTTGCTAGTCTATTTTATAGAAAAGAAGAAAATATCAAATTTAGGGTTATAAATGTATATGATTCAATTATAGTTACTCCTTATGAATGATGTTGGCAGGACCTTAGCAAATTTCTATTAAATACAATTATGATTCATATTCATGATCTATTTATTCTTAGGGGATTTTAACATAGTTTTAAATCCTTCAAAAAGAAATTACGGTACTCCCAAATGGTCTAAATAAATGTAGGATTTTGCTCTATTTATCAATTCAAATGGTCTTTGGGATGTTAATCCTTTAAGCTCTCAATATATATGGAATAATAGATGCATTGGAAAAATTGTATAGCATGAATACTAGATAAATTTTTGCTATACAACATGGTTGCAAATAGAGTATACAATATCTACAAACATTTTATTATGAACAAGATTAGATCATAAACCTATTCTCTTGAGATGTAATTGACACAATAATGGTCATCTAAAGCCATTTTGCTTTTAGTCTATATGGATCCAAGACCTTTATTTCTTCTAAATGGTTATGTTATGGTGGAATGAAGCAAATTTTGAAAGATCATGTATGTACAAGTTTGTTCAAAAGATGAAATATCTAAAGTGACAAATGAATATCTGGAATACCAAATTTTATGTTCACATGTTTAAAGAAATGAGGAAATTGATTCCAAGCTTAAAAATTTACAAGAGAATAGAAATCAATGGAATAGACAAGAATATTTATATGTAATAAAAACAATTACTTTCTAATTATTATAATGTATAGAAAAAAATTCATATTATTTTTAAAATTTTAGAGATAGATGGCTTCAAATGAGATAGAAATACAAAAATTTTCATTCTACAACCATAAAAGATTTTTCCTTTTATTACATTAAAAAACCTTAACTCTAGATGGAAGAAATATGGAGGAAGAAAATATCAGGAATGAAGCAATTAATTATTTTAAAGTTATTTTATCAGATATTGGGAAAGAAAAGGAGCCTCAATGCAATTGTTTTTTATATATTCCATCAATTATCACATAGGATCAAAACAAAATCTTAATGAAAAATATCTCTATGGAGGAGGTACATGAGGTAATTTTCTATTTCCATCTTGACAAGGTACCTAGTCATAGCAGATTTCCTACATTTTTTCAAAATTTTTGGGATTTATTGAAGAGTGATATGTTGGCTATGGTTGAAGAGGCCCAAAAAAGGATGGATACAATAAGTGGGATAAATACCATATTTATTACATTGGTTTCCAAGGAAGGCAAGACAAATATTTTGATAATTTCCATCTAAGAAGCCTTTGTAATATGATTTATAAGATAATCAAATGGCTTTAGCTCAACTGGTTAAATTCCTTGATTTTTAAGGTGGAGATCTAGATTTGAATCTTGTCAAGTGATACACACATAATAGGCAAGTTTTTTTAATAACACTATATAATGATGATTGAATATGGATGGGGACCATTTCTATCCCATGTAGCAAATTAATATATGGTTTATAACATTATTTCAAAAATTATGGCAAAGAGGTTGAAAAGCATTCTAGATTGTGTTATGATAGAGGAACAAGATGGTTCTATTAATGGTAAAAAAATTCTTAATTGTTTAATCATTACATAGAAGGTCATACAATGTCTTTATTCCTTGAAAAATAGGTATGCTTATAAAATTAGATATGAACAAAGCATATGATAGGGTTTGTTGGGATTTTCTAGTTGATATTCTTGAAAAATAATTATTTTTATCAAATTTGGTATGAATGGATTAGATGTTGGTAGCACTCAAATAAATTCCTATATTGACTAGTTTACCCCCTATTGGATACTTTGAGTCATCCCATGGTCCACCAAGTTGACCTACTATCTCCTTATCTATTTATTCTTCTTGCATATGAATTAAGGATATTTTTCTCAAAGGTAAAATTGGAAGGAAAAATCAAAAGTATCTAAGTTGTAACAAATGGTCTCTTCAAGTCTCATCATCAATTTATTGATGATACTTTTGGGTTGTTCCTCAGTCAATGAGGCCATGAATTTCAAACAATTATTATCATTCTATGATAAGGTTGTTGGATAGTTTATTAATGCTACAACATCCAAGATCTTTTTCATTTACATTGTTGTAGATTTATAATGTATTATCGTATACATTTTAAGATACAAAACTAGAAATTTTCCATCAACGTATTTGGGTATTCCTTTGTCTCATAAAGGAAAGAACAAGGAGAATTGGGACTCAATTTTGGATAGAATAAAATAATATTTAGTAGGTTGTAAAGTTATGTTCTTAACCATGGCTAGAAGGCTAAAAATCATAAAGACTACATTAGAATCCATCCCTACATATATGATGTTACTTTTAACATTATTAGTAGGTATGGCATCTAAATTTGATAAAATTAAAAGATGTTTTCCATGGAAAGGATGCAAGAAAAAAATTAGGATTCCTATTTTTAAGTGGGATGGGGTTTGCAAAGGAAATAATATTAGAGGGGTAGTCTTACATAATTATAGACTTATGACTTTGGCCTTAGGGATAAAACATGGCTAGAGATTATTCAAAGATCAACCAAACAACTAGGTAAAAATATATAGGTTCTCTTGATGAAATGTAATTATTTAGGAATGAAACTTACCTAAAGGATCACCAAAATGAAACTTCATATTAAATAGTTTTCAATTGATCATGAAACATATTAGATGGTTAATTTATAATGTTTTTTATCATATGCTTAGTTGAATACTTATCCTCTTGTTTCTAATTCAAAATGGAAACTATTGGCTTAGGCATATCTACCTTGTAAAGGTCCAAAGGTCAATGACTATATTAATATGAGTAACAACTTCAAATCATGGATTTCTATTCATAACCTACTTGAAGGGAAAAATCTCAAACAAATGTAGTTAGCAGAACTCTCTGAATAATGCAAAGGAAATAAGCTTTGATTAATATCAACTAAGTTAGCTTAGAAAAATTAAGCCAGTTATATAGATTACATAACAACTGCTTTGGCATATAATACGCTAATAATACACGTTAGGAGAAATGTGTAGTTGACTATTAACCTAAGTAGAGAGTTCTAATTAAACAACTAACCTAAATATCCGACTTAGGATATTTAGGTATTTACTCTAGGTTAACTAGTAGATATTTAGAACAATAAATATCTCATGGTATGTAGTAAAAAGTAAATGTAATAATCTATGTAGTATAATGAAATATACTATCTATTTTACCCTAACATCCCCCCTTTATTACATTGCTTTGATATACAAAGTCTAATTTGGAATAACTCAAATTTGAAATGTCCAAGTGCCTTTGTGAAGATGTCAGCAACCTGTTCGTCGGTGGGAATGTATTGGAGCTTGATCCTATGTTTAGGAAATTCATCATGAATGAAATGACAATCTGTGTCAATATGCTTTGTGCATTCATGATGGACTAGATTCTTGACCAAGTTCAAAACACCTGAGTTGTCGCAAAACATGTGAATAGGAAGTTTATTTGGTAGGCCCATGGTAGCCAAAATGTGACTTAACCATATTGCTTCACACATAGCTCCACGTGCAGCGTGATATTCTACCTCAGTTGAAGATAAAGCAACCACCTGTTGCTTTTTACTATACCATGAGACAGTACCAGATCCAAGATGAAATACATATCATGATGTTGATTTTCTGTTATCTAGGGATACAACATAGTCAGAGTCAGTGTAACTCTATAAGAAGAATGAGTTATTCTTCTTATACTCTAGACCATAATATACACTACCCTGAATGTACTGAATAACCCTTTTAGCTGCTTTCCAGTGTGAGACCTTTGGTTCCTGCATGAACCGAGAAAGATAGTTTACAACATAAGTAATGTTTGGTCTAGTATTGGTCAAATAGATTAGGCTTCCAATCATCTATCGATATAGCATGCCATATACCTGTGGTGAGTCATCATACCGTGATAACTGAAGCCTTGATTCCATCGGTGTTGCTTTGGGCTTACAATCAATCATACGATATTTTTCTACTAAAGTCTTGGCATAATTTTTTTGAGTCACCCTAAGATGATTATTCTTATGTTCTATCTCAAGGCCAAGACAGTAGTGGAGAAGTCCAAGATTTGTCATATAAAATGACTCTTTCAAGTCATATTTCATGATGTTAATCAATTTCTTTGAATTTCCAATGATGATTAGATCATCTACATACAGTACAAGAATCACTATTTCAGAACCTGTGTTCTTGATATAGAGATTTGCATCTGATGGACTTCTCTTAAATATGTTTGATGTACCATGCTCTTGGGGCTTGTTTTAGCCTGTATAATGATTTGACCAATTTGCAAACTTGTTGCTCATGGCCTTCCTCAAAAAATCCTGGAGGTTGAGTCATGTATACCTCTTCTTTTAATTCACCATTTAGAAAGGCACTTTTTACATCCATATGATGTAATTTCCATCCGAAATGTGTTGCCATAGCACAAAGAACTTGAATGGTGGTCATCCTTGTAGTGGGTGCAAAAGTTTCCTCATAATCAAGGCCTTCCTTTTGAGCATAGCCCTTTGCCACAATATGGGCCTTATGATTGTATATGGTACCATCTGCCTTATATTTGACTTTGTAAACCCATTTGCAGCCTATGGGCTTCATTCCTTTAGGCAAATCGACCAGCTTCCATGTTTTGTTTTTAATGAGGGATTTATGTTCAGCATCCATAGCTGCCTTCCACCGAGGTCGACTAAGTGCTTCATCAACTGTAGAAGGTTCATTTTCATCATATGAAGACATGTAAACCCTATCCTCATCAATTTCCATATCATTTCCACTTTCTAAATCTCTATCAATAGAAAGCTCTTTAAAATCTACACAAAGATCATCAAATGAAGTAGATGCTTCTGTTGTTCTCTGTCGAGACATGCTTTGTGTCTTTGGATGATTGAGAGTGATATTTGGTCGTGAAGTGAGTTTGGAATCTCTCATAGTACTTGTATACCATTTAGGAGGCTTTTTCTATTATGGAGGAGGAAGTGGTTGTTGCTCCTCATCATCCAGGTATACTGATGTAGTGTTAGGTGTGAAAGCTTCAGCAAACACTACATCTCTACTAACATGTATTTTCTTGGTGAATGGATCTATCAATCGATAGCCTTTTGAGAATTCATCATATCCAAGACAAACACATTGTAGGGTATTCTCATCTAACTTCTTTCTTTTCTCCTTAGGTATATGCATAAAAGCCTTACACCCAAATACTCGTAGATGAGATATGGAGGGTTTCCTTCCACTCCATGCTTCCTGAGGAGTCATACCTTCAATATCCCATGTGGGTGACCTAGTTAAAAGATATATTACAGTTGTTACAGCTTCAGCCTAGTAAATCTACTCAATATTGGCTCCCTTAAGCATACATCGAACCATTTCCATAATGGAATGATTTATTATCTCAGCAACTCCATTTGACTGAGGAGAATAGGCTGTTGTTAACTGTCTTTTTATCCCATGTTTCTATAAAAATGAGGAAAATTCTTTTGATGTGTATTCCCCCCATCGATTTGAATGGAGGGTCTTTATGAAACATCCCGATTCTTTCTCAACAAGCTTCTTGAACTGCTAAAAATAGTCAAATGCTTCAGACTTCAACTGTAAGAAGAAGACCCACATTTTTCGTGAGTTATCGTCTACAAACAATTGAAAATACCCTTTTTCTCCACAACTAGTAGACATAGGACCACACAAATCTGTGTGAACTAACTCCAAAGGCACTTTAGCTCAAAAAGAGCTAGGTTTAAAAGGTACTCTATGTTGCTTTCCTGACAAGCAATCTGAGCACACTAGCAAAGTAGATGAAAGAGTAGGCAATCCTTTCACCATTTGATATTTACTTAGTTCTAGTAAATACCCTAAACTTAGATGCCCAAATATATTATGCCATAGAGAAGTGGCCTCTTTTGTGGTGACTACCATTGCAGTATGTGTGGAGGTAATTGCATCTAAGACAAACAAACCATGTTTGTATGAACCTGTTGCTATCTGTTTTCCTTTTTGAGTGATAAAGCAACATTTCTTTTCTTTGTCCACTTTGAAATTGACATTCATGTTATTGTCCAAGATTTGTGGAACTGATAAGAGATTATTTTTCAATCCTGGTACATAAAGAACTTTTTGAATATTACATTCTCCATTTGGAAGGGAGATAGAAACATTTCATTCTCCCTGAACTCGATAGGTCTGATCATCAGCAATGGTTACCGGTCTACCTTCTTGAACCTCAAATGATTCAAACCAGGACTTATCACCAGTCATATGTTTACTAGTGCCTGAATCTATGTACCAAATAGTATCCTTTTGAGAGAAATTTGTATGTGTCATGAGCACTTTGTGTGCTCGTTTAGATTCCAAACTAGAATCTTTAGCTGCAACATGTCCTTGTTGTTGTTTGTTATTGTTCTTTGGTTTGCCTTTGCCCTTATTTTGTCCTTGTTCATTGGGCGGTTTGTTCTTAAACCAACATATTTTGGTTTCATGAGTGTCCTTATAGCAAATTTTACAATACCACTTCTTCTTCTGAATCTCTTTGCCTTTACCCTTGTCTTTGTTAGAAGAAGATCCTTTCTGTTGATTCCACTTTTTCTTTCCACTTTGCTTGTTTGAGAAAAGTGCATTGTTGGATGCCTCATCTCTTTGGAGTTGATTAGCTTCTTCAGTTTGAAGCAAATTTACCAACTCTACAAAAGTCACTGTCCTTCCAGAGACTTGTAGTGAAGTGATCAACATTCTATAGGATTCTGGAAGAGCCTTTAAAATGATTGAGGTCAGGACATTGCCTTCCACTTGTTCTCCTAAGGCTTGCAGTTTTGTTTTTATATCTACGACTCTATAGAGGAATAGCTCTACTATCTCTCCATATTTCATATGAAGAGTATGAAGCTGTGTTTGAAGGTTAAGAATTGTTGATTGATTCTTTCCTTCAAAAATTGTAGCTAAGGCATTCCATGCCTCCTTACCATTTTTAGCTTCACTTATATGAGGTTGTATGTCATCAGTAATAGCTAGCAAGATCAATAAGGAAAGTCTTTTATCCTTTTTATCATAAGTTGTCTAATTTGCTCTTGCTGATGTAGGTCTAGAATCAGTGCCATCCACTATTCCCCACATATCCTCTACAGTTAAAATGGCTTTCATCGTAGTTTCCCAGGAAGAATAATTTGAACCTTTGAGCAGTTGGCTCTCATTGAGATACTTGTTGATCATGGCCATGGTGAAGGTTTAAAATTGATATGACTAAGATGACTTTAGCTTGCAGTATACCCTCAAAAGAGTATATGGAAGATTTTTAATTTTCTCTTTGAGATATTTAATGGAACCTACCTTAACACCCTTAACAAAGGATGAAAAATTTGAGGAAATTTAGCCAAACAAAATAGAGCAAATTAAAGGGGTAGGTTTTGAAAGACTTCTGATTGTGCTCTCTAGGATATTTAATGGAACCTGCCTTAACACCCTTCAAGAAGGATAGAAAGTTTGAGGAAATTAAGCCAAACAAAGAGAGTTAATCAAGGTGTTTGGATTTTGACCTTTGATGGGGAGGAAAAATAAAATTGACTTTGTTTTAACTTGTACAAGGTGTAGCACGATTTTGAGTGATGTTTGGGTTTTGTGAAATGCTTCTTCAATGTTCTATCTAATTTTTTAATTGCACACAAAAATCATGATTGTTAGTGCAATAATCAAAACAAGAGAGCAACCCAAATTATTATCACTCTAGGTGTCGGATGCAACCGAAAATGCACCTAGTATAGTCATTTTTTTTTTAAAGAAAATGTGTCGAGTACAATCGAGAATGCACCTTTCTTGCTTTGAAATATCCCCCCTTTTTTCTTTACAATTTTGTAAAAAAAATAGAATCACAAAATATGACTTCTACCCCCCCTTAATTTTTACAAAATTGAAAACTCGAACACTCCTTTCAAGACAAGTCGACACACGACCCGCATTTGAAAGGCTTCCAGACAAGTCGACACACGACCCGCATTTGAAAGGCTTCCAGACAAGTCGACACACGACCCGCATTTGAAAGGCTTCCAGACCAGTCGACACACGACTTTGGTTTTTGTCTTCAACACTCAAGCATGAGGAGCAAAGAATAGGTTCAAAAATTCTTTTCAAGTTTACAACAAAAATTTGCAATTTTATGTCTTATATCTCCTTTTTGAAGGAGAAAACAAAAGCAAATATTTGGTTTTGTTGCAAAAAAATGACCTTTGTCCTTGCCCAATTTTGAAGTGTTTTTGTTTTGCAATAGAATATAAAGTTCCTATGTCTCTTTATCTCCAAAAAAAAATTGGGAGAAAACTATAGGAATTTTGAGTAATTTATTGCAAAAAGGTTGGAAGAAAAATCTCTATATGATGCAACCAAAGTCTTAATCTCTTTGTCTCTTTATCTCTAATTTGTGAAGAAAACTAAAGAAATGGTTTTTCTTGATTTTGAGATGGCAAATTTCTAGGTTTGAATACTAAAAAAATATTTTAATGATTAAAACTTTATATAATAAAGGTATTTGGGGAAAATAAAATCATCTAATTATTTTTGAAAAAAAATGATTTAATTTAAAAATGTTGCATCTGGCTTCGAACACAGGACCTTGCGGGCTTGAATGACCGAACAAACCAGTAGGCTACATAGTGACTTTGAAACCAAGGAGGTATTACCTCGTATTTGAATAATCCTTTCGAACGGATTGTCAAAAAAAAATTAACAAATCTCTTCAAAGCGGTGTGCGTGGGGTTCGATCCCCCGATCATGCGTGCCGCAACAAAGAACTCTTGCCACTACGCTCTAGGGTGCGGACGGGAAGGGAGAAGGAGGGTCCACCTTATGTTTCAATGCAGGCTTCATGAATTTTTTTGGTAAAATGGGGACTTTTGTCCCACATTTATCCTGTGGGCACAAGATGTAGGGTTTAAGAAACCCAATACTACCCCTTTCTAATGATTACCTTCGGGCAATAAAAAAACCACTATTTTACCACCTGATGGAGAGAACCTTTACCCTACCACGTGTCCTGCCCTCGATGCACCATGTCACCCTGCCACGTGTCCTATCAGATCCTAGTCAACTACCAACTCAGCGTCTAGGTGGTTGTGCCACGTCAATAGATCTAGTCAATAGGGTCTCAAAAATTGAGCCATCCATGTGTCGCCTCAGTTTATATGTCATCCAGTTTCCTACCACGGAGGGCGCTCCTACCCTCTCGTGGTGATGGGCCAATCACCATCACTAAAGAATATCTTCGACGGTCGGTCATCCGAGGGTGCACCTAACCTCTTGAGACGGTCTATCAATCACCGTTAGAGACTATCCCCATGTCACGGGAAGTGTGAGGGTGCTTCTACCCTTGAGGTGCTCTCATGGACTATCGACAAACCCACTGTTGGGATCACCAGTAGGATATTGGAGCCCTCTAGTGTTCGCAATCACGATTGGGGGAATTAATATCCCCTACCTCGAGATCTATACCCAGTGCTGCAGGCTCTAGCCTTTGCGGGGATAGTCCTCCTAAGACAGAGGTGGCCCAAAAAAATTGGGAATATCCCACCTCCTCTGCCTTTGAGAAATTTAATCAAAACAATGCATCAAACTATAGGAGAAAAAAATAATTAAATTCACCATTGCCTTCGCCTTCTCCAGCGAAATGAAGGTATCCCGATGCTCACTCTTCCTCTATCCTACTCCCTCTAGCTCTGATGCCAATATAGTTAGCAAAAATCTCTGAATAATGCAAAGGAAATAAGCTTTGATTAATATCAACTAACTTAGCTTAGAAAAATTAAGCTAGTTATATAGATTACATAACAACTGCTTTAGCATATAATACACTAACAATACACATTAGGAGAAATGTGTAGCTAACTATTAACCTAAGTAGAGAGTTCTAACTAAACAACTAACCTAAATATCTGACTTAGGATATTTAGGTATTTACTCTAGGTTAACCAATAGATATTTAGAACAGTAAATATCTCATGGTATGCAATAAAAAGTAAATGTAATAATCTATGTAGTATAATGCAATATACTACCTATTTTACCCTAACAACAAATAGCATATGAGCTTTAAAATGTGTTTCAAGCTCTATTTTTCTATTTTTATATAGAAGGATGAGGTTTTTTAATAACTATCAAAATATGGTAGATGTTCATTCAAGTTAGGATATGAGGATTTAGAGTAACACAATTTTCTACTCCCAATGAATTGGAAGAATATTTGGTTATTTGAAGCCCTCCCTAAGGCCACAACATTTCTTTGGTTAGTAGTCGAAAGTAATATTCTTACAAGAGGGTATTTATAAATAAGAGGATACCATGGACCTTTTAAGTGTGCCTTCTTTGAGAAGGATCTAGAAACATCAAACTATTTACTTCTTCATTGTACCTTTAATTACAATATTTGGGCTTAATTTTTTAAAACTATGAGAATATATTGGGTAGCTCCATCAACATTGAAAGAGTTGACGAAATGTTGGATTAATTAGTTGAAAGCTAAAGCATTGTGTATTCCATGAAGGATTGGTCTTGCCATCGTTTGTTGGAATTTATGGCTTGAAATGATAGTAGAATTTTTAAAATAAATCTCAAAATAATGTCTAAGTTTAGAACTATATTATTGTCTCTCTTGTAGAATTTTTATAGACATGGTTCTCATCATGATAAGTCTCAAGTCTAGAAAAAGAGGTGCTAACCTCTTGGTTATAGGATTTTAATATACATGGAAGGGTCATCTACGCCAATGGAGTTAACATAAATATTTGCTTCAATCTATGGTAAAATAAAAATATCTAAGAATTGGGTTTACCAAAATTAATTTTGACAATGCTTACAAAGGAAGTCCAAGAAAAACTAGTGGCTACGGTATTTTTAAAATAATGAAGGCAAAATTTTCCTTGCTTACTCAAAATTATATGGAAATTCTTACAATAATCAAAATTGCAATTAAAAATTGAAATATATTTCAAATAAGGAGAATTCATAAATTATTGTTAATACTATCAACAAGGTGATGTGGAAATTGGAAAAAAAATAACATTATTGATGATATTCATCAGCTATTATTTGAGGCAATCTCTTGGAGATGAGATCATATCAATGGAGAAGGAAATCAAGTAGCAGATAAATTATCCAATTGCTATGATGATATTCACCTAGGCGAAATTCAACTTTTAGAAGTCAACTGACTAATTGAGATTTTATCTCTTGATGAAAATGATATAAATGAGCTAATTGCATAATTACATCAATTTAAGAAGAAGAATATAGTTGATAGAAAAGAGAAAATATATTTGATAAATGGACAAAGCTAGATATTGTTTAATTGACCAAATGTAATATTTTGTTATTTTTATGGGAGTGGCCCCCAATAGAAGGCACATATAGATTATTAAAAAAATGATTATTAAAAAAAGGTGCATACCACCTTATCGAATGGCATGAGCTCAATTAGCTAAATACCTTGACTTTCAAAGAGGAGACCCATGTTTGGGTCTTTCTAAGCACTACATGCATAATTGCCAAGATGTTGTAATACCAACATGTGGTTATGATGTAAAATAGGTGGGACCCATTTCAATCTCATATAACCAATTAAAATATTACGCATACCACCTTATCAAATGTTAGAGGTTGAGCTAGTTAAATGCAATGATTTTCAAGTTAGAGACTAGGGTTCAAATCTTGCCCAACAATATATGCATAGTTACAAAAAAAATTATAATATCGTAGCAATGTGGTCACGATGTAATATAGGTGTGGCCTATTTCAATCTCATAAAACCAATTAAAAAATATGCATGCCACCTCAATAATAATTATAAATATCAACAAAACCATGATCTTGGTTATCTCCATTCAAAAGAAAAAGCAACAATTATTTTTTCTTTTGAAGGTTCTTTTGGAAGAAGTAAGAGAATACAAATAACTTGGGATAGACTTTAATAACAAACTTGATTGCAAACCATATAAATTAATGTTAACATTATAAGGTTGGAGAGCACTTTTTGCATTATAATATAGGTACATAGAAGCATAACTATATGATTAATAGACTATACAAGACTTATTTAGGTTATTGGTGGTATTGATGGTTTTGTATGGTGTGTGACCTATAGGCTACCATTGCATCAAAATTAAAATAGATAAAAATAGAAAATATACATAAACATATAATTAAAAGTAAATTTAAAATAAACGTTTTTAGTTCTATGTTATATACTTTTATTAGAAAAAATTACCTTTTGCGTATAAGCAGTCACTTGGTTTACCTTTTAGGTTATCCAAAAAAGTAAATTCAAATAGATGGCCAAATAATTTAGTAGGAGAATATTTGAACACAAAAAAGAACACATGGATGAAACAACACAACAAATATGTGAATTATTGAATTCATTGAATGTCTAAATAATAACAAGGATATAAAAGTCTATACCTGAAAATTTAAGAACAACTATGTGGGTAAAGAATGTAGGAAGCAAATACAACACTAACTTGTTAAAATTTAAACATAATAAAAAGGAATATATATGGGAAAAATCAAATAAAGAATTTGATAATAGAGGATTGAAATTCCAATTATAAAAATATGCCACTAGAAACAACCTATAGAAGAACATGCATCACATTAACTCAGATGTGAGATAGATCGATGGAAGAGACCAAAATAGAAATGGAAGTAGAGGATGTCCATCAGGGGTAGTGGAAAATAAAGAAACATTTCATCTTGGAATAAAATGCTTCATCTTGGAAACAAAAGTATCTCATATAGGGTTAGTTATGGTGTTATTTTAGTAGTGGAATCTATGCATGAATTATATGAAAATCCAAGAATAAAGTAGAAAAAGTTATCATTAAAATCAACAAGAAAATATAAGCACTTCAAAAAGGACAATGAATGGTTCAAGTTTCATAATTTTACATAACCTTATTTATTTTCTTAAAAAATATATATAATATATTAATTGATAATATTAGATATTTTATAGTCTCATAAGGCATTTGATTTTGTATAAGTTAAAATCATACTATTCTATTTTGTTATATTATATTGATTAATATTTAATAAAACTTGTTTTGGATTATGACTTCAATTTCACTTTTAATTTTACACATACATTTGGATGGTTGGTTTGATTGGTGGTAATGAGCTATCTATAAAATTGTTTATATTTTTGCATGTATATGGAATATGGATGGTTAGAAATTAAAGGAATTTTGAGAAAGACTCTATCTCTTCTTTAGTATTAGAGAGGAATACCTTGTCTCATGACCCCTCCTCTAAATATTGGTAGAACCAAGTTGCCTTAGCAAAAAATAATCTATGTAGGATGTAGCAATATAAACTTGAATGAACCATAATCAAGTCTAGAATTCAATGAATAAACCAAGGTAATAGAGGTTCAAAATTCTTATTTGTTTTCTTTTATCAAAATAATAAGAAAGACTATATAAAATAGGTTAGGGAAGTAGGTGATACTATGGTAGTGGAGGAAGCTCAAATTGGTACTGTCATTTTATCTCATTTCAAAATCTTGTTTAGGGAGGATGCAAACCAACTAATCAAACCTTTCTTCAATAGTTTATAGACTATAATCATTATAAGATTTCATAGTAACAATAAGTGTTTTTATAAAATCCCCTATCCTTTAAGGAATCAATTGATGCCCTATTTTCTATGGCTAAGAGTAAGGCCCCTAGTATAAATGGACTCCAATTGGAATTTTTAGGGAAAATTGGCATTTCATCAGGGATGCCTTTTTTTATTATTTATAAATAAGTTAATCTAAGAGGATATTTAGGGCATTTTATAAATTAGGGTTTGATCAAGCTTAATCCAAAATATTTTGATAAGGACAAGGTGTCTAGAAATAGACCTATAACCCCATTCAATATTACATACAAAAATAATTACAAAAACCTTAGCAAAATACACCAATATAGTAGCTCAATAAATTGATTTCCCTAAGCAAACTAGGTTTCTAAGAGGTAGATACGTGCTTGATAACTTGAATTTAACTTAGGAAGAGTTGGAATTCACAATACTTTCCAATAATTAAATAGAAGCAAACCATGCACTCAAATCTTATACATAGAACAAAAAGAAGGATGAAACAGAGAAGGATTTGTTGGTAACCTATAGGCACCATAAATTACGGGGCATCGGGAAAACAGACACAGACTCACACTCCCGATTTCCAATTTTTTTTCTCTTTGCATTAATTTGGAAAATCACATTACAAACGACCCGCAGGCTTACAAATGACCAGCGCTCGGCTTGGTCGTCTCACTTCCACACTCTGCATCTATTTCCCGATCCACCGTCCCGACTAATACAAGAAAATGGGTTTTTATAGAGGCCCTGACCCTCTCACGCAACAAATTCCTGCCTAAATGGGTTCACCAACCCAAATAATTACAACTTCAAAAATCGAGACACCAACCCGATTAAATTCCCGCACAGTCTCTATCTCTGCAGATCCCGTCAAAAAAATTATGTGCGAGCCCATCCTCTTCGTTCCCCGTGCTTCCTGGTCCTGTCCGCCCTGACTGCTCTCTGGGTGCCACGTGTCATCCGTATTCGCTTTTGAAAATTTCACCTCCATGGTTTCCCGCCACCTCTTTTTCTTCCTACGTAATTTTCTCTCTCCGTCGTGATATCGCGACACGACATGTCACGATATCGTGACATGTCGTGATATCACGACGTTTTTGGCTCCCTACGCTATTTTCCTAATTTGGTCACGATATCGTGACATGTCGCGATATCACGACCATTTTGCCTCTGCGTCCCTTGCTTTGAAACTTGTCGCGATATCGCGGCGTCGCGATATCGTGCCCCCTTCTGCTGCATATTCTTCCTCCTTGCCTTGACGTCACGATTTCGTGACGTCACGAAATCATGACGTCACAATTTTGCTACACCTTTCCGCTTCTTCGCCCACTTCCAAAATCTGTCGTGATTTCGTGACATGTCGTGAAATCATGCCCCCTTCTGCTGCACTTTCTATCTCCTCCAAACTGTCATGATTTTGCGACCTGTCACGAAATCGCGGCTCACAATTTCGTGACATGTCACAAAATCATGGCCCCTTCTTCTCGACTTGCCCCTTGCCAATTTTTGTCACGATTTCGTGACACGTCGCGAAATCACGACAGGTATCTTCCTTAGCCGCTTTTTCTTCCTGAGCCGACTCTTCAGCACTGTTTTTCCTGCAACTCGATGCTTCTACTGCCGGTGTTGTTGGATGCTCCTACATCAGACACCCGGGGTACGTAGAGAAGTGATCTTCACTTCTGATTGGTCCGGTTGCTGCCTCCTGCAGCACCTCCAGACCATCCTCTGCCTTTGTAGACTGCTCTAACCCCGGTTCCTGGTCCATACTTCTGTCTTCTATCGAACAAATTTCTCCACTGCTGCAAACTTCTTCTGCAGCCTACTGTATTTCCTCCTTTTGTATAGAAAAATCTGTGCCTTCTTCCGGGTAGGTCTCGATATCGTTGTACTCTTCCTCACATGCGGTCTTCTTCAACTTCTCTTCTTTCTTCCCACCTCCTTTGCCGCTCTTCTTGTTCCCATAATTTTATCCCGAGCCATTCTTTTTGCAATGCTTTTAATTGTCGTTGCAATGCTTTTACTTCTTCCTCCGACACCATATCCTCCTTGCTATCCCGTCTTCTTTGAGAATGCATTCTTCTCTCTTCCTTTTTATTTTTATTTTATCGAGTCTTGGCGTAAACTGCCTCCCGCTCGACGAATCTGCTTACGCACTCGAAGACCGAACTCACTCTCTCTCAGAACCCTCCCGCAGGTCTTGGTGCAACTGCCTCACCTTCGATGGATCTGCTGCACACTCAGGAACTACCGCTCTGATACCACTGACGAGGCACCGGGAAAACAGACACAGACTCACACTCCCGATTTCCAAATTTTTTTCTCTTTGCATTAATCTAGAAAATCACATTACAAACGACCCGCAGGCTTACAAATGACCAGCGCTCGGCTTGGTCGTCTCACTTCCACACTCTGCATCTATTTCTCGATCCACCGTCTCGACTAATACAAGAAAATGGGTTTTTATAGAGGCCCCGACCCTCTCACGCAACAACTTCCCGCCTAAACGGGTTCACCAACCCAAATAATTACAACTTCAAAAATCGGGACACCAACCCGATTAAATTTCTCGCATGGTCTCTGTCTCTGCAGATCCCGTCAAAAAAATTCTGTGCGAGCCCATCCTCTTCGTTCCCCGTGCTTCCTGGTCCTGTCCGCCCTGACTGCTCTCTGGGTGCCACGTGTCATCCGTATCCGCTTTTGAAAATTCTGCCTCCGTGGTTTCCCGCCACCTCTTTTTCTTCCTGCGCCATTTTCTCTCTCCGTCGCGATATCGCGACATGTCGCGATATCGCAACGTTTCTGGCTCCCTGCGCTATTTTCCCAATTTGGTCACGATATTGCGACATGTCATGATATCGTGACCATTTTGCCTCTGCGTCCCTTGCTTTGAAACTTGTCGCGATATCACGACGTCGCGATATCGCGACCATTTTGCCGCTCCGTCCTCTACTTTGAAACTTGTCACGATTTCGTGACATGTCACGAAATCGCGCCCCCTTCTGCTGCATCTTCTTCCTCCTTGCCTTGACGTTGTGATTTCGCAACGTCACGATTTCGCTACACCTTTCCGCTTCTTCGCCCGCTTTCGAAATCTATCGTGATTTTGTGACATGTCGCGAAATCGTGCCCCCTTCTGCTACACTTTCTCTCTCCTCCAAACTGTCGTGATTTTGTGACCTGTAGAGCAGAGCACTGACGGGGCACCGGGAAAACAGACACAGACTCACACTCCCGATTTCCAAATTTTTTTCTCTTTGCATTAATCTGGAAAATCACATTACAAATGGCTCGCAGGCTTACAAATGACCAGCGCTCGGCTTGGTCGTCTCACTTCCACACTCTGCATCTATTTCCCGATCCACCGTCCCGACTAATACAAGAAAATGGGTTTTTATAGAGGCCCCGACCCTCTCACGCAACAACTTCCCGCCTAAACGGGTTCACCAACCCAAATAATTACAACTTCAAAAATCGGGACACCAACCCGATTAAATTCCCGCACGGTCTCTGTCTTTGCAGATCCCGTCAGAAAAATTCTGTGCGAGCCCATCCTCTTCATTCCCCGCACTTCCTAGTCCTGTTCGCCCTGACTGCTCTCTGGGTGCCACGTGTCATATGTATCCGTTTTTGAAAATTCCGCCTCCGTGGTTTCCCGCCACCTCTTTTTCTTCCTGCGCCATTTTCTCTCTCCGTCGTGATATCGCGACGTTTTTGGCTCCCTGCACTGTTTTCCCAATTTGGTCGTGATATCGCGACATGTCACGATATCGTGACCATTTTGCCTCTGCGTCCCTTGCTTTGAAACTTGTCGCGATATCGCGGCGTTGCGATATCACGACCATTCTGCCTCTTCGTCCTCCGCTTTGAAACCTGTTGCGATTTCATGACATGTCGCAAAATCGTGCCCCCTTCTGCTGCATCTTCTTCCTCCTTGCCTTGACGTCATGATTTTGCGACGTCGTGAAATCGTGACGTCACGATTTCGCTACACCTTTTCGCTTCTTCGCCCGCTTTCGAAATCTGTCACGATTTTGCGACATGTCGCAAAATCATGCCCCCTTCTGCTGCACTTTCTCTCTCCTCCAAACTGTCACGATTTCGCGACCTATCGTGAAATCGCGGCCCTTTCTGCTCGAATTTTCCCTTGCCAATTTCTGTCGCGATTTTGCGACATGTCATGAAATCGCGACAGGTATCTTCCTTAGCCGCTTTTTCTTCCTGAGTCGACTCTTCAGCACTGTTTTTCCTGCAACTCGATGCTTCTGCTGTCGGTGCTGTTGGATGCTCCTGCATCAATAAATAATCACTATATCCATAGATAATATTATACAACACTCAAATAATCAAATGAGGAGTGTGAGGGGGTATTTATATTAATACCTCAATAGAAATTACATCATAAAGTTTAACCTAAGTTGACATAACAAGAGGGATTTAGGTTAATTACAAGTCATAAATAAGGTTTAACCATAACAAGGTTAACCATGACCTATAGGGCTTACATAATAAAATATTACAAAATAATTAATAAATTATACAATGAAATGCCTTAGGCCTATCCAATACATCACATAAGGTAAACTTTTGACCATGAATTAGATTACAATTTCAATAGCCCCCATAATCTAAAATGAGGGGCTAAGAAGAGGAGACATTAGTAACAATAATTTCACCTCCCATAATGGATTCTCAAGTGGGCATCCACATTTTGAAGTAGACTCATCTAGATCACCCCTTCATCTAAAATATATTGTTGTAAAAATGTTTCCTACACAAGAGTCTCCTTAGGCTTGATCATATTCATCACTGCCACTATTAGATATTCCCTTACACATCCAAAAAACATTTCTACTAAAAATTTGAATGAAGAAAAATGAAAATCAACACCTCCCTTTAAAGATAAGCTCTTTCAATCTTCTATTGTTGCATAAGGTATGTCTTGAAGGCACAATTTGTCCATTAATGGCATATATAATCCTATTTGAAAACTTCCAAATACCCATGGGTCACTTGATTTTAGTCACTAAAAGAGGCTTTGCATGAACTACTTAACAAAATCTTTGTAACAACTTGGAAGAAAACCTGGACAAAAAATAGAATAACAAAGAGATCATGAAGGATTAGATCTTCATGAGTAAGTTGAATATCATTTGTACAAAGGAGGAAAAGGGATTGACTAAAGCACCTCCTGAATCATTTTCTTGGAAGCCTCCAAAAAGACTCAAAATTTATTGCAAATATATCAAATCCATATATATCTCTCAAAAAAATAAGCAAAATATTTTGAGTTGACCAAACATTGTAATTCCATTCATTAAGGTGAGTAACTAGTTCATTGTGGTCCATCTTACATAATTTGACCCCTAACACTACATCAGGTCCATGAATTGATGCCACCATTGTGTAGAGCTCAAAAAATATCATTTTAAAAAAGGAGTCAAAACACTTACGTATGCAAACATTATGGCCTCCAAAATATTTTCCCTAATGAACCCCAAAATAAAGAGAAAAATAAATTGCTCAAACCTTAGGGTTTCATGTGCCAATTCTAACTTGTCACTCAGCAAAATACAATTTGCTATTATGCTCTAATTTTGGGCTTCCACTTTAGTTCCTCTTCTCTTCCTAATTGTTACCACTTGTTTCCACTTCATTGGTTGAGTAGACTTAAATATGTAAAAATGCATTAATGTGGTACAATAGAGGGCCACGTTAGCCATGTGTCTAATAAAAGAATTTAAAGTGCCCAAGGGAACTCAAAGAGGAATGAATCTAAGTCTCCCCTAAGCTAAGGACCATGTGTTAACTAACATAGACATGTTTTTTATGGGAATAAAAATGGTGGCTCTAAGTTTAACCTGCCAAACTCTCCACTTTCAATATCCAAAGATGACAACATGATTTGAACTCATGACCAAATCTTGCAAGTGTAACACCCCTCCTTGGTAGGAATTATTTTTGATAATGACCCATGTATGAATATATGAATATCTAATGCATAGCTCTTTTGTAATAAGTGTGGTAGTTGTTATTTTTACTTTTGGAATATGGTATTGTTGATGCATTCATGGTTGCAGGACTAGGTACTCTCATCGATGGATTAAAAATGGACAATCACCTAAGTTGAGAGAAAATTGGGAAAATGATGCTTGATGACTTGTTCATCGATATCTCCAGGGTAAAGTATACCCCTCATGTAGTTGCATTGCATTTTTCTTGTTATTTGAATACACTGTTGGGCCATGAGCTTGTTTGGCAAAATGAGTCATTTGTAGTAGGTAGGGGATAACGTATGATTATCTTAAAAATTTGCCTACTCAAGAATAAAACAACAAGGTGTATTATGGTCTTGGTTAGAGATTTGCATTATTTGAAGCATGAAATAAACTAATGTGTAATATTGTGAATAGTTTTATTAACATTTAAGAAAAATGTTAATTACTAAGGTTAATAATCAATATTAATCCTTAGTATTAACTAATTAAGCCAACAATATAATTAGCACATGGAACATCAATATTAATCTTGATATAGAGCTAAGGTTGGTAAAAATCCTCTTTATCAATGAAAATGCCATAGTAGTGGCACTTTTAAGCATGATGGAAATATTATCAACATTCTTGTAAACGCTCCTACATTACCTTCACCTTCCAAGAAGTTGTGCCATTAGATTATTTGAAAAGGGGGATGACGAACTTCGAAGAAAGAGGCTAGAGGAAATCAATAACTCAACTTGTGAAGGAGCGAGGATTGCAGTATGCACCAGAGTAGGATAGCATTGGTTAGCTTGACCTTAAAGTAGACTTGTCACTTTGTATGATTCTTTTCATATTATTGGTGGCACATGTGTTTTTTCTATGCATTTTTCTTGTGGGTGATTGTTATTCTGGAAGTCATTTAATGGTATCGTAGACTTGTTTGTCACCCGATTATTATAATAGCATGTCTTGTTTCTCCTTGTGCATGCCTAGCTTTGTTATATGTCAATTCTTCACCTTTACCTTTTTAGTTTATGGTTGGGTGTTTTGAGGGTAAATCATAGTAAGTGTAGGCTTAGCACCCTTCCATAATGTTGATGACTTTAGCACCATTCCTTCATGAAGAAAAAAGAGAGAGAGAAAGAAAGAAACATATATTATTGGAGATGAAAATACTGATACATTTGAGTAAGGGTATAAGACCCTTTATGTAGAAAGATAGGTTCCTTGGCTAACACTCTATCTAACTATGCAATGGACAACTTGCACATTGGCACTTGTGTATTTACTATGTTGCATGAAGTAACTAGATAACTTCCCCCTAAAGTAATCTAACATAACCAAATGATGTAATATATTCTAATATCCCCCTGTATTACATTATTTTATATGAAGTTCTCTTGAATCACATAGATGATCTCTAAAGGTTTGAAACTTGGTTTTTTTGAGTACCTTTGTAAAGATGTCTGCTAGTTGATCTTTTATAGAAACATACTTGAGGATGATGTGCTTGTTTTGAAAATGTTCTCTAATTAAATGACATTGAGCTTCAATATGATTTGTTATTTCATGTATGATTGGATTCTTGATCAGATTCAGTACTTCTTTATTATCACATAATATCATAGTTGGAGCTCGTTTGATTCCTATGTCATTAGTATGTATTGTTACCATAGGGCTTCACAAGTTGTATCTCTTACTGCTCTGTATTCTGCTTTAGTTGATGATTGTGCTACTGTATGTTGTTTCTTGATGTGCTAAGATATGTGTCCTGATTTGAAATAGAAGACATAACCTAAGGTAGATTTCCTATCATCAATAGATCCAACATAGTCTAAATCTAAGTATCCTTGTAGATAAAAGTCTTTGACATTCTTTATATAAGTTAGTCCATAGTTTGTAGTCTTCTTGATATAATGTAATATTCTTTTCATAGATTTATAATGACTTTCTCTTGGTTCTTGCATGAACCATGAAAGATAATTTACTATAAATTCTATGTCTGGTCGATTGTTTGTTAAGTATAGAAGACTTCCAATCAACTAACAATACATTGTTGCTAAAATCAATTGTATTTATCATTTTTGGACAGTTGTATTCCTTGTTTCATTGGTGTATCTTTGGGCTTGCACTTTGTCATCCTGTATTTTTCAAGAAGAGCTTTTGCATATTTTGATTGAGTGATAACTATTTTATCTTCTCCTTGATAAATCTCTAAACCAAGGCAGTAGTTCAATAGGCCCATATCTGTCATTTCAAAAGACTTTTCCAGATCCTTTTTATATCACTTATTAACTTTTTTGAACTTCCAGTAATCACTATGTCATCAAAATATACTATGAGGATCAAGATATCATTTCCAATCTTCTTGATCTATAGATTGGGATATGTTATACTACTGTTGAAATTATGATGTAGTAGATGATTATTGATCTTGACGTTCCATGCTCTATGAGATTGTTTCAAGCCATATAGAGATTTATTCAATTTGCATACCTTACTTTTCTATTCTTGAATGATAAACCCTTCAAGTTGTGTCATATAGACTTCTTCCTCTAAGTCACCATTAAGGAATGCACTTTTTAAATCCATCTAATGAAGTTTCCACCCCTAATGTGCTACTAGAGCACAAACCGTTCGGATAGTAGTCATTCAAGTTGTTGGTGCGAATGTCTCTTCATAATAAATTCCCTTTGTCTGAGTATATCCTTTGGCCACTAGTTGAGCTTTGTATTTATCAAGTGTTCCATATTCTTTGTATATGATTTTGTACACCCACTTGCATTCCACTATTTTTTTTCCTGGAGGTAGATTTACTAGATCCCATATCTTATTCTTCTTGAGTGATGCATATTCAGATTCCATGGCTGCTTTCCAATCTACGTTTTTAGTGATTAAGAAGTTGATATTGGTTCCACTGTGTTACTTAGCATTCCTCTGTTCATTCTAGTCATGTTGTGAGTTTGAGGTCTTATGGTGGTAATATTTGGCATCCTTTCCAAATTTGATTCTATGAGAGTATCTCTGATCCATATTGGTTATTTTCTATACAGTACAGTTGATGTTTCTGTATCATGTTCTTTTGATTATGGCTCTATGCTCATTGCGTCTTCTTCAGGAATATTCAAGAGAACTTTTGTGTCACCACTGGATTCATTTGTGTCGATTTTTACTTTCTCATCAAAGGTTGCATCTCTACTAATGTAAACTTTATTTGTAGATGGACCTAATATCTTGTATCCTGTAGATTCATTGTCATAGCCAACAAATATCCTTATCATGGTTTTGTCATCTAATTTGTTCCTCTTTTGCTTTGTAATATGCATGTAGGCTTTGCATATGAAGAGTTTTAGTCTTTCTATGTTGGGATTTTGTATAGACCATGCTTCTTATGGTGTAATATGCTTGAGTACTTTTGTTGGTAGTTTGTTTTGTATATAGACTATTGTTTGTACTAAAACCCAGTATTTGTGATCAAGTTGTGCTTTTTTTAACATACATATTACCATTTTCATCATTGCCATTTTTTTAAGGTGAGTATGCTATAGTAACCTATATTTTGATTCCATTATCTTCAAGAAAGGAGTCAAATTCTTTAGAAATAAATTCTCTTCATATTTTTGAACGAAGTGGTTTTATGGTCTTCCTTTATTGTTTTTCAACTTGAAGTTTGAATTGTTTGAAGTAGCCAAATGCTTGTGATTTGTACTTCATGAAATATACCCATATTTTTCTAGTATGATCATCAACAAATATATGAAAATATTTATGTCCTCCAACATTATCAAATTTCATTGGTCCACAAAAATATGTATATATTATTTCTAAGGGATGTTGAGCTTTGTTTTGACAAAGTTCAAAAGGAATTCTATGTTGCTTTCCTACTAAAAATTCTGCACATACAATAGTTTTTGTAGATAAACTGAGTAGTCCTTCTAATATTTGTTATCTGAATAATTCCTTCATTGATGTCTCACGGGTATCTCCTAGTTGTTTGTACCATAGTTATGAAGCATTGATTGAAAGAGCTAAGTGAATAGTAGTGTTCAGGACAAGTAGACCATTTTTATATGATCTTGATGCTATCATTCTTCCATGTCTAGAAATGTGATATTGCTTTTTGCCAATAAGAATTTTGAACTCAATAGTTAAGTTTTGATTCATGAGCTGAGAAATAGAAATAAGATTGGTTTTTAATCCTGGAACATACAATACATTTTCTATTATACCTCTTCCATAATTAATATTTATTGGAAAATTTCTAATTCCTTTCACTTCACATGTTTTTCTATCTGCTATTGCAACTGGATTTTCATCTATCTTCTTCAAAAAATTGAACCAATGTATGTTTCTTGTCATATGCTTGCACCTGAATCTATATACCAAAACTCCATGATTTTGTTTAGTACTTTGTCTTCCTAGATATTTTTGGAATATAATACAGTGCTTTTGTAAAAATATAGTTCAATTTTGGTTGATTTTGTACAAAATTTTGTAAATATCAAAAATCAACTTCTTAACACGTTATTACTGCTATTGAGCTAAGCACTTTTCAACCTCAGTAAAGAGTTTAATAACCTCTTTTTTAGAAAAGAATATTATAGTTTTCCAACCTTATTAAAGATCTTAATAACATATTTTTATATTCCTTGACTTGTTTCTAATTTCCAATAACCTAGTTTGGAGTTGTAGCCCTTATGACTGCCAAATTTGGAATATTAGAACACATTAATATTTGTAAACTTTAAATGGATTAATTCCAAGTAGTATCCCTTATTTCTCCTAAGTTATGTTTTGAAAATATTATCCAATTTCGATATTTAATTTCCCTAATTTTTGCTTTCAAATGAAGATTGATTCCTTTCAATAAGTCAACCTTATAATATAACCTTATAAATCCCTATTTAAGGAAAGAAAACTATATGGAAAATTGTACCTTTATGAAACAGGTGACAGACTATCCTTCTTGGGTGTTGTGAGTAATGGAAGATTATTCCACTTGTTTTTTGCTTCAACACTCACTTTAATGCTTTCTTGACCCATTTGAGCAAGAGTAATGTTCTTCACTACTTTTGGATACTCTGAATTGCTATCAAATTACTTTTTCAACTTGTTGTCGATTTGTTGTCGTGTAGCTGTAGAGATACTATCATGATATGCTATTATGATATAGTCAAGATGTTATCATGATACTATCAAGTTGCTTCAAACTCACTTGTTGTTGTTGTTGCTGAGTTGCTCGCTTTGACTGCTATTTCCCTTCCTTAACCGCTTTGGACTTGAGCACCTATTTGTGGAGAGAGATCTTCAATTTTGTGATAAATGTCACACCTATTAGGTATGAGCGCTCACTCCTCTGTAATGTACCAACTTCCTTGTCTAAAACTTCTTGGTCGCTTGTATTGTGTGAGTACTTATGTGGGCACTTATGTGAGGCTTGTGGAAGATAACAAGTGGCACCACCTCCTTAATATTCCTTGTAAATCTTGCATGAGGTTTCTTGAATATTGAGAGATGGATTGGTGCTATAGAAATTTTATGCCAAGTGGCATTCAAAATATTTGCATGAAGATATTTGCTATAACGCTTCCAAGGAGAATATTATAACTCCTTTCATATGCCTTTCCTTATATTACTTCGATTCTTGGACAACAATCAACCTTCTCTTTTGTAGGTGATTTGATGAGGCACTATGGAGCTTTGAATGTAGATTCTGAGAGTGATATTGGTGCTTCCTTTGGTGGATGATCTCCTCCAAGATTAAGACTTCAAATATAGCCCCTTTTCTCATTTTTTATGCCTTCAACATGCTGATTTCTATGCTTTGCAGTGTAGATAGCCTCTTGCTATGTTGTTAGTCCCACGTTGGTAGAGGTAGATTTTGACACCTTCTCTTTGTAGATGAGCTCCCTTTTTGTCTACGTAAATGCAGCTTGATAATAACCTTATGTGGGCTTTGATATTGCAGGTGAGTGCTTGCTTTTGGAGGCTTTGATGTGGAGCAATAGCAAATTTATTTTCTATTGTACCTACTTGGATGACAGATATTTTTTATATTGTATTAAGAGACTTTTTGTCCTTCTTGGATGGACAAGAAGGATGCTTGTATTAGATAAATTTTGCACCAATATAAACGGCCAAATGTCTCCTTTTCCTCTTGCTTGGATATATTAATAAAACCAAGCTAATAACTTGCACTCTTTTGAAGTAGAAAAAATCTGCACTTATTCTTTTAATAAAACCCTAAGTGCACCTTAAATACAAGCTGATTTTTATGGTGGTTTTCTTCTCCTTTCCTTGGAGGAATCTATCCTGATTTTATGGCTTCCCTTGGCCTCAATATGTTGTATATTTTTGTGCATAAATAGTGTCTTTAGACACTTTGAGAAAATCTGGTTTTGTGCCCTTTTTCAAGAACACACAAGCTAATATTTTGAGAGCAATAGAATAGTGCAAATAAACTTAATAATATTCCACATTTTAATGCACTAATAATTTCACATTATAACTCTAATGAACTCTTAAAATAATGCACTTTAACAATTTATTGTAACTAATCAAGAATAATTTGAAATGAACCTTCAACAATTATTCTGCAAATTTACTACAATCAATTATAGGAACTAGTCTTCTTTTGCTTTCCAAAGTAGATGGTGGGTAGTTGATAGATAGTTGAAATTTTAAATCTAATCAACTCCTAATGTGTAAATAAACCTTAAAAAAAAAAAAATCTCTTTTGCACTTTTGAAGACTGTAATCCAATTTTATTTTTGTAAATTTAATCCAAATTTAGGTGCTTTAACAAATCTGATAAATAATCCAATTAATGAACTACTTGCACCAAAAGTTGCTTACATTTTGAAAATTTCTATAGCTCTTTTACCACTTATGTAGAGGATGTAGATATTAGTGTCTAGGATCACCAAGTTGTTGCTTCAAATAGGATCTTGTAGCTCTTTGTAGACTGCCCTAAATAACTCCTTCACCAAATGATGGTCTTGAACTTTCTTTCATGAGCTTAGGATTTGGTGGCTTGTTCTCCTCCTTTTACTATGGCTTTGGAGAAGTCTTTATCTCTGAAGCGGTGCCTTCTTCCTGTGAGAGGTAATCTTCAATTCTCCAAGATTTGGTGAGCTTCTTCTAGTATTTGGCACTCCTTGCCAAATTCTCCTTCTCTTGGGCTTGTTTTTGGATGGCAATAATTGTCCCAAGTCCTTCACTATTAGGGTCTTATCCTTGGTAGTGAATTTCTCCTTTGAGAATTTCTTTAGTAAGGCTCTCCTAGCCTTTTTTCTAGATGCTCGATGAGACCTTTCCAATGTCTTTGATCTTGTAGCTTCTATGTTTGTAGCATATGCATACAATGTGATACAATGGCAGATCTAGTTTGCAAAGATGCAGGAAAACATGAACAATGATAGCTTTCCACATTTCTCTCTTGATTCACTGTGTGCTCTGATACCACTCATGACTTTAGCACTAGTTCTTCATGAAGAAAAAGAAGAGAGAAATAAAGAAACATATATTATTGGAGATGAAAAAACTGATACATTCGAGTAAGGGTATGAGACCCTTTATGTAGAAAGATAGGTTCCTTGGCTAACACTCTATCTAACTATGCAAGGTACAACTTGCATATTGACACTTGTGCAATTACTATGTTGCATTAAGTAACTAGATAAATTTCCCATAAAGTAATCAACATAACCAAATGATGCAATATATTCTAACAAATGTAGTTTTGTTAGAGACCATGGTTGCTTGTGTCTTTATTTTTCTACATAGAACGTCTCTCCTAACCGAGTAGTTGGAGCTTCTTATATCTTTTGGATTTTAATCATTCTCCACTATGCTCTGGAGTAGTTCTTCCCTGTGTTTGAAAAGAGATTATATTCAAAATTATTTGGTCGTATTCATGTTGGTTCGTTGTACGTGTTGTGTTCTTCCTTGCTTAGAAGTTGGGTTGTGTTGTGGCTAATCCACAACACACCCCAAAATTGGGGACCCACATTTTTTTGCATGCTTTCAAAGAAGATCTCAGTGACCTAGATGCTAAAAATCAAGAAAAATGCAAAATTGCACAAGGATGAAAAAGTGTCGCGAAATCGTGACATGTCGCAAAATCGCGGCCAAAAATGAAAAGGTGTCACGAAATCGTGACATGTTGCTCCGTCGCGGTCAAAAATTAAAATGTGTCGCAAAATCGTGACATGTTGCTCCGTCGCGGCCAAAAATGAAAAGGTGTCGCGAAATCGCGACATGTTGCTTCGTCGCAGCCGAAAACGAAAAAGTGTAGCGAAATCGTGACATGTCGCAAAATCGTGGTCAATGCAGTCAACGACAGCAGGTGGGCAGAACCATCATGAAATCGCGATGTGTTTGATTTTCGCGGCCCAGAGAGGAGAGAGAAAGACGAAGTGAAAAAACGTCATGATTTCATGACAACATGCAGTAAAGGTGCCTGCAGTGGAAAAACGTCGCGATTTCGTGACAGGTTGCGGGTAAATGGTACAAAACAAAAAAGTGTCATGATTTCACGACAGAAAGCTGCCAGAGTGAAAGAAACAAAAAGGCATAGCGATTTCGTGATAGGTTGCGACTGAGGAAGTACAGAGTAGAAAAGCATCGTGAAATCGTGACAAGAAATGGCAAGGGAGCCCGAGATAGAAAAACATCGCAAAATCATGACAGGAAATAGCAAAGGTGTATGGAAGAGAAAAGTGTCACGATTTCACGACAGGTTGCAGTGAAGGTGCCCGAAGTGGAAAAACGTCATGATTTTGTGACAGGTTGCAGCGCAGTTGTACAGAATGAAAAAGGCGTAGCGATATCGTGACAAAAATCAGCAAAGGGAAATGAAGCAAAGAGGCATAGCGATAACATGAAAAAAATTAGCGAAGGCATACCAAGTGAAAAAGCGTCGCGATTTCACGACAGAAATCCATAGGATACTCCAAATGAAAAATCATTGCGATTTCACGACAAGAGGCAGCCGAAGGCGTACGAAGATAAAAAGCATCGTGATTTTATGACATGAAGCATTTTTGTTGGGCATGATGGCAAAAATGCTACTGACAGAAAAACGTCGCGATATCGCAACATGTCGTGTTTTCGTGGCCAGGAAGGCAGACAGAGCTGCATGCTATTTTTTGTCACAATTTTCATGGGGCCGTTATAGAGCATGTAGAAAAGTGCAGAACACGTGGCATACATGTATGAGGGTTACAGAAATGTTACATTCATAGAATATTATCAAACGTTTCAGCATTAAACATAAATTCAAAAGCAATTCGAAAGGCGGGAATATGAAACAAAGCAATCGGGAAGGTGAAACGAAGCGATCTGGAAGTGGAAACGGAGCGTCACAGGGTGAAACAAAGAGCATTGTTAGGATTTAAAAGCAGAAACATAGGACAGGTACAGGGGTCGAAAGCCGCGACGGGCAAAGTTGTAGTGCCTAAGGCGAGATGCCATTCTGGGCCTGCTTTGAGGCTGTTTTCTTCCTTTTGCTGGTTTTGAGAAAACCAAAAAGTTCAGCTGTTGTAAAATGACATTTTTTTTAATGCAGAAGTGTTCAAAAATTTGCATTTTGTGGGCAAGAAAGAAGGAGATCTTCTGTGCATGCTAATGGATTTAATGTTTATTCTTTTGTTTTCAGATTTTAGATTTATAGATAATGTTAAATGCCACTTTTGTGGGTTGCATTAGGTGAATATTTGAAATCTAAATTTTATTTCAAACCCTAGGAATCAGCACTTAGCTTATCAGGATTGTGCGTGTTTGTAGGTCCCATAGGTTAGGTTGCATGCATGGAAACCTCACATATTCGGTTTTGCCAGGACGGGATAGCATCAAACTAAATGCAATTTTAATTTCTTTTCTTTTACATTTTATTTTCTTTTTGCTGCACTTTATTTTTTAGAAGCTCCAAATTTAATTTTTCAAGCTTTAAAATAAAATAAAAAATTAAAAAAAACTTCAAAATCCATAAATAATTCCATCATTTATGGCATTTCATCAAATTTCACTTTGAAGTCACAGCATGGTCATATAAAGATCAAATCATATTTGCTTTATTCGGGTTCAATGAACAATCATTAATTTTTCACAGTAAAATAAACCACAGTGCCCCTTGTTTTCAGTTACTTGCAACCACTAAGGTGTTCCAAGAATTTAAAATGAATATCTTCATTTAAGATTATTAATACACAGATGCAGAATGCTAACATAACAGGAACCTTGGAGAAATTGTTTCTTTGCAAGTAGAGGATTTAGAACCCAAATCCTATCGGAGAGTGTGTTTTCACAATCGGGTGAAAATACCACTCAACATATTGGCGCTAGAAGGAGGGCCTGGAGCGAGTTTATTTTATCGTGATTTTAGATGCTACAGGCTTATAATTGTTTGAGAGCTTTACGTTGCTTAATTTTTTTAGTCCATTTGATTAGCATCTTCGGCCTCTAACACCACTCAACGGATTGGTGCTAGGAGGGCCGAATGGGTTTATTTTAGTGTAATTTAAATTTAAATTTTTTATGCTTTACTCCTCTAACACTCGACAGATTGTTAAAAGGACGACCTGAATCGGTTTACTTTATTCTATTTTAAACAATTCAGGTTGAATTTTCAACAAATTTGGTTCTGAAATTACATTTTAAGTTTCACTAATGGCAACACTTGAGGAACAAATGGTATTCCTGAGAGCTGAAATAGTGTCTCTTAGAGAGAGAATGGTATCAATGATAGAGGATCATTATGAGGGTTTATCTATACCTGTGGTACCCTATCAAATTCCTACAATGTTATTGGATTTTTTACGGTGTTTTAATCAAGAGGTGCCACTAGGATACTTACAAAAACTGCATGTCTACAAGGATACATTATGTAAATTCCATATTTTCTATGAGGAAGTGGCTTGTAAGTTATTTGCATACATTTTGGATGATAGACCATTCTTTTGGTATAGCCAACTACCCATGGAGGTTAGGACTTCTTGGATACAACTAGAAGCATCCTATCTTCACCATTTTGGTAATCAGGTTGACTTAGAAATTTTGAAAAATTAGTTTACCTCCATATGTAAAGAGCCTAATGAATCCTTGAGTCAATTCAATGGAAGATTTCATGAGTTGCACTCCCAAATGTGGGAAAATTTTAACACATTAGAAGAGGAAGCCATGGAAGTATACCTAGGAGCCATACACCCCACACTTGCTTCACTCATTGAGGAAAACCCGAGTGGTTTGTCCCTAGAGAAAATCCATGAGGTCTTAGAAGAGATAGAACGACAAGGTCTTGAAGAAGAAAAGGCACAACATGTTCACATGAGAAATTGTTCTTTTGATGCCAACCTACACCAACCATCAAACATAGCACCCTCCACTCCAATGATATCTAAGGTAAATGATCAAGGGGATGAATTTGAATATCCAAATCTTACAACCACCTTAGATGTAGTCCAAGAGGGGGTGCAAATTGATAAGACAACATCCACTAGTGAGGATCATGTAGAGATACACAATTATCTAGATGAAGGGGTTCTAAATTCAACAATGTTTGATATATGTGGTAAGATGGAACCTGCCATGGAATTAAATAAAGTGGTTGAAAGTGAAATTGGGAGAAAACCAATAAATGAATTTGAAGACATGATAGAATTTCACCACTTGTTCTTGGAAGATACTATTGATGAGATGTGTAAAATTAAAGATCAAGAAATTCTTCACCCTCCAAATTATGATAAAATTGAATCATGGGTTACTAATTTGGACAATGATAGCCTTATAAATTTGAATTCAAGAAATAACCCACTTTTGGAAATAATTGAACCATCTAAGGAAGGTGAAGATGAATGTGATGAGAAACACATTGATGATTTGGAAAATGTTGAAGAAATAGTTGAACGTCACCACTTGATTTTGGAAGATGATTATTATGATGCTTGGAAGAAGTGGGAAGACTACACTCAATCCAAAGCTACTAATGAAATTTGTGTGCCAATTGATGTGCAGGATGACATAATTGCCTACTCAAAGGAAGATATTACAACTCCTGTACAATTTGAGGATGTTTTGGAAGAGGGTTTCAAATCTCATCAAATTTTGGAATATTATAATGATCCTATTGCCAAGGACAAAGAAGAAAATGAATTGATGAATGAATCAAAAGATCATGTCACAAATATCATGGAGTTTCATGCCATGGATTTGGATGACGATTTTTACAATGGTTGGGGGAGATATGATAATGCATTCTTTTCTCACATCCCTATAGATGAAACTCATATTTCACTTGATATGCAGGATGTTGAACCTTCTACATCATACGAAGATCTCATATTCACAAGATTTGAAAAGGGGACAAAATATAAATTCATTGAAAGTGTGGATGCAAGTTTGCATGATGATTTGGAGGATTCAAATGAAGAGATACCATGGATAGTGAACAAAGAATTAGAACCAAATGATAAAGAGATTGATCAATTGGAAGCAACTCAAATGAAGGATCATCAAGATGAGTCATGGGACATACACTTTGACCAAGAATGTTTGAGGATTGAAAATGGATGACCATATTTTGAATTTAAATAATTTGAATGATGAAATGTCATTAAAGGTAAATGAAAAACAAGGTATAATTTTTAATCACACCTTTAATAACATGGTTTTAATGACTAGAAAAGAAGTTGATGCACTTGAATTGTTAAATGAAATTCATCAACAATTACTAATTGAATCTAGGATAAAAACTTTTAATGATCCTAATTTAGTAAATATCCTAGATGCTTGTAAATTGTTACACAAATTTGATTGGCCTACAAATTTGGAAAATAATTTGGCTTTAAAATTTGTAGAAATAGGCTCCTACTTACAAAATTGCATATTGGAAGAGGATAGCCTAATTCTAAATCAAATATTGAGTTTGGAAATGGAAGTTTTAAAGAATAGACATGATAAAATTGAAAATCATTTATTGTCTAATCATTTTAGTAATTTGGTGCTCACCTATGGGAGTATTATTGGAACTAAATCAAATTGGTATGGTGAGCATGGCAAGTGGAAATTTGTTGCATTGTTTGGTCTTGTCTTGTTTTTGTGGGATTCCCACAACATTTGGCATGCATATCACATTATATTTTTGTTGAAATGTTCTAATCATGTTTGGGATCCAGGAAAGTGATAATCCAAGCTTTGCATCATCTTGTATTATATTGTACATTTGTATATAGATTTTGGTTTTTTTGGTCTTTGGTTTGTGTTTTCAAGTTTGTTTTTGAAGGTATTTTGGGTTTGGTTTTGGTTTGTGTTTTCAAATTTTCATTTTTGGGATTGCAGTTTGGTTTTGGATTGAATAAGTTTTAATTTAAAGTTGTGTGTTTATTTGACATGTTTTGTTTGTCTATATAAAAAAAAAAAATGATGAAAAAGTTGCCTTGAGATGCTAACTTATGTTCTAGATCGGGGAAATATGAAACATTGGAATTGTCTTGTAAAAGCTCCACAAGTAACACAAACAGTTTAATAGTATCGTTTGAAACTTGTGATGCATGAAGTAGTCAGTTTTATATGGCAATATTTCATCTGCATTTAAAAGGACAATGCATTTATATTACATCTCACTTTGCACATGCATGCCATCTTAGTTGCATATGCATTTCAAATACGAATCATTAAAGTGTGTCAAATCCTCTTAAGGTTATGCTATCACATAAATAAGAAGAAAATCCTAAGGTTGGAAACTGAGTCTTGAGACATCTTGAACCAAGCCCATTTTATACACATTAAAAAATATCTTGAGCAAAATGATCAAAACCTTGCTTGGAAGAAAAGGTTGGGCGAAAGAAGTATTTCATGTTTATCCTATTTATGCAGCATGATCCTTAAAATAGTGGTTTTGACCACTTCCATAAAGCTTAAAGCCTAAAGTCAGAGTAGTAAGGATAGGGCTAAATCCTCATCGAAATTAGGTTGAGGATCCAACTCCCCAAAGCTTTGATTTGACCTCCATGGAGTAGTAAGGATAGGGCATAAATTCTCATCTCGCTTAGGTTGAGAATCTGATTCCCCAAAGCACCTATGTCTCATTTCATGACAAATATTGGATTAGAAGGATCGTACTACTTGTCCTTTGCAAAGGATGGGTAGTCATCCCCAAGGTCTAAGCAATAAAATTAATATTTTCTATTTACATCCAAAGTTTGGATTGGAAGGATCGTACTACATGTCCCTAGCAAGGATGGGTAGTCATCCCTAAGGTCCAAGAGGTAAAAAATAAATTTTTTCCATATCATTTTTATATTGGATTGAAAGGATCATACTACTTGTCCTCTGCAAAGGATGGGTAGTCATCCCCAAGGTCCAAATAAATGAGGATAAGTCTTGGATTATGGGGTTAAGTATGCCCATGCATGGCAACATGTCTTGTATAAAAAATAAGACCACTGATTGTTCAAAGGGTTAGACTAGCATGACCATTTCTTTCATAATTGGTTAAATTATTTTGCTCAAAGTGAGGTAATGAATTCTAAATCAGAATAGTAAGGATAGGGTTAAACTCTCATCTCGGTTAGGTTGGGAGTCCGATTCCCCAAAGTTCTGATTTCACATTCACTTGCACATGGGTTCAAGATAGTAGGGACTCATAACCAACTTTGGGATATAATAAAACAATTCATTAGTGGATCCTAAGAGGGTTTGACAATCTTGAATGTTTGTGTATGATACTAGAAGAAAGACTATGCCTTTTATAAAAGCAAAATCTCTTAGCATATTTATTAGGTTACACAAATCATTCACAATCTCACATATGCATTCATGTAAAATTGACGATGGAATGTTGATCAATTTCAAACGATAGGGAATGAAACACATTGCACACATTGAGCTGATACTTAATGATTCTGATGATTCATGTATTTTTGATCTATGGGCATTTGTTTATATTTCTTATGTGCTAATGCTGATTTCCAAGTTTTTTATACTTCTAGGTTGGGTTCTCACCAAATGCTCAGGAGCATTTGACAGCAGAGTCACCATTTGTTGTGGCTGATCCACAACACACCCCAAAATTGGAGACCCACCTTTTTTTGCATGCTTTCAAAGAAGATCTCAGTGACCCAGATGCTAAAAATCAAGAAAAAGGCAAAATTGCACAAGGATGAAAAAGTGTCACGAAATCGCGACATGTCGCAAAATCGTGGCTGAAAATGAAAAGGTGTCACGAAATCGTGACATGTTGCTCCGTCGCGGCCGAAAATGAGAAGGTGTCACGAAATCGCGACATGTTGCTCCATCGCGACCAAAAATGAAAAGGTGTTGCGAAATCGCGACATGTTGCTTCGTCACGGCCAAAAACGAAAAAGTGTAGCGAAATCGCGACATGTCGTAAAATCGCGATCAACGCAGTCAACGACAGCAGGTGGGCAGAACCGTCGCGAAATCGCGATGTGTTTGATTTTCGTGGCCCAGAGAGGAGAGAGAAAGACGAAGTGAAAAAATGTCATGATTTCGTGATAGCATGCAGCAAAGGTGCCCGAAGTGGAAAAACGTCACGATTTTATGATAGGTTGTGGGAAAATGGTATAGAACAAAAAAGTGTCATGATTTTGCGATAGAAAGCTACCAGAGTGAAAGAAACGAAAAGGCATAGCGATTTTGCGACAGGTTGCGGTCGAGGGAGTACGGAGCAGAAAAGCATCGCGAAATCGCGATAAGAAACAGCAAGGGAGCCCGAGATAGAAAAACGTCACAAAATCGCGACATGAAATAGCAAAGGTGTACGAAAGAGAAAAGTGTCGCAATTTCGTGACAGGTTGCAGCGAAGGTGCCCGAAGTGGAAAAACATCATGATTTCGCGACAGGTTGTAGCCCAGCTGTACGAAACAAAAAAGGCGTAGTGATATCGTGACAAAAATCAACAAAGGGGCACGAAGCAAAGAGGCGTAGCGATATTGCGACAAAAATCAGCGAAGGCATACCAAGTGAAAAAGCGTCGCGATTTCGCGACAGAAAGCCATAGGATACTCCAAATGAAAAATCATCGTGATTTCGTGACAAGAGGCAGCCGAAGGCGTACGGAGATAAAAAGCGTCGCGATTTCGTGACATGTCACGTTTTCGCTGGGCATGATGGTAGAAAGGCTGCTGATAGAAAAATGTCACGATATCGCGACATGTCGCGTTTTCGCGGCCAAGAAGGCGGACATAGCTGCATGCTATTTTTTGTCGCGATTTTCATGGGGCCGTTATAGAGCGTGCAAAAAATTTCAGAACACATGGCATACATGTATGAGGGTTACAAAAATGTTACATTCATAGAATATTATCAAATGTTTCAGCATTAAACATAAATTCAAAAGCAATTCGAAAGGCGGGAATATGAAATGAAGCAATCGGGAAGGTGAAATGAAGCAATCTGGAAGTGGAAACGGAGCATCATAGGGTAAAAAAGAGAGCATTCTCAGGCTTTAAAAGCAGAAACACAGGACAGGTACAGAGGTCAAAAGCCGCAACGGGCAGAGTTGCAGTGCCTAAGGCGAGATGCCATTCTGGGCCTACTTTGGGGCTGTTTTCTTCCTTTTGCTGGTTTTGAGAAAACCAGAAAGTTCTGCTGCTGTAAAATGACATATTTTTTTTAATGCAGAAGTGTTCAAAAATTTGCATTTTGTGGGCAAGAAAGAAGGAGATCTTCTGTGCATGCTAATGGATTTAATGTTTATTCTTTTGTTTTCAAATTTTAGATTTATAGATAATGTTAAATGCCACTTTTGTGGGTTGCATTAGGCGAATATTTGAAATCTAAATTTTATTTCAAACCCTAGGAATCAGCACTTAGCTTATCAAGATTGTGCGTGTTTGCAGGTCCCATAGGTTAGGTTGCATGCATGGAAACCTCACATCTTCGGTTTTGCCAGGACGGGATAGCATCAAACTGAATGCAATTTTAATTTCTTTTCTTTTACATTTTATTTTCTTTTTGCTGCACTTTATTTTCCAGAAGCTCCAACTTTAATTTTTCAAGCTTTAAAATAAAATAAAAAATTAAAAAAACTTCAAAATCCATAAATAATTCCATCATTTATGGCATTTCATCAAATTTCACTTTGAAGTCATAGCATGGTCATATAAAGATCAAATCATATTTGCTTTATTCGGGTTCAATGAACAATCATTAAATTTTCACAGTAAAATAAACCACAGTGCCCCTTGTTTTTAGTTACTTGCAACCACTAAGGTGTTCCAAGCATTTAAAATGAATATCTTCATTTAAGATTATTAATACACAGATGCAGAATGCTAACATAACAGGAACCTTGGAGAAATTGTTTCTTTGCAAGCAGAGGATTTAGAACCCAAATCCTATCGGAGAGTGTGTTTTCACAATCGGGTGAAAATACCACTCAACAGGTTGGTTGTCTGGTTTAGCTTCATTATCAGGCTTTCAAAGGATAGACGTAGCAAATCTTAAATTTTGAGTTTATCATTTAATGGAAATTAGAAATACATTTCTTAATGATAAACTAGTATAAATAGATGCAATAGTAAATAGAGCATTATGTAATCTATTTTTGCTTTAATATATGCATTATTAAAAGAGAGTTATCTAATCAAATTTTTCTTTAATTTTTTTTTTTTTTGTGTGGAAAACATCCCAAAAGGGATGCCACTTTCGGGTAAGACCCAAGGAGGCAGGGGTATCCATTCCACCAAAAATGCCCAGGACTCGAACTTGGCCTACCACCTTTGACATACTCAAGGAGCAAACAAACACACAAAAGCAAATTAAAAAAAGTAAATAACAACAAAAATAATAAAATAAAATAAAAAATATGCTCCTTGAGTGTGTCAAAAACAAAATCACAACCAAACACGCATAATAAGATAAAAGAAACCACAACACAAACCACATAGAAAAACACAAGAACCACATAACAAAACACAAACAAGACAAAAACAACAGAACACTACAAAGACAACAAAAAAAAACATGAAAAATAAACACAACCAAAACCTAAAAAATAAAATAAAAATAAAAATAAAAATAAAAATAAAAATAAAAACAACCAACAACAGACAATAAACAAAAACAAAAAACATAGAAAACACTCACACATAAAAAAAATGAAATAACACAAACAAAGAGAAACCCAAGAACAAGAACAAAAAAAACACAAGAACAATAACAAAAAACATAAAAAAAAACAAAACACCAAAAACACAAGAACAACAAAAAACAACACAAAGAGCACAAAAACAAAACAAAACAAAATAACCCACCCACTTTAAAAAACTAAACAAAAAAACAAAGAAGACAAAAGAAAAAAAAAAAATGAAGAAAACAATGACCTATCTAGACCAAAAGACTATTAATGCAAGAATCAATAGAGGAAAAAAAATAAAGAATAGAATGAGCTAGGGAACTAAAAAACTGAATGAACCAAAGAGAAAAAAAAAACAAGAAGAAACTAGGTACCTTCAGAACTGGAGCCATCCAAAGAAATGATAGAAAGAAGAGCTTCCCTAATTTGAGAAGCCCACCATATAGGAGGGTGGCCATAACAAGTAAGATCACCTTTGTCCAAAGCCCAATTAGCTAAAGCATCAACACTCTTGTTTTGATCTCCGACCACATGATTGTAATCAACTTTCAAAAATCCCATCTGGATTAACTGAATCTTCTCAATAATTCTTTTTATTCTCCAATCCATCTTATGATTCTTAGGAGTCTTCAAGATATTAATCATAAGTTGAGAGTCAGACTCAACTAACACATTTTCCCATCCAACCTTAGTAGCCTGCTGAAGGCCTCTAAGGATACCATACCCCTCAACAAGGTTATTGGAAAGACTACCCAAATTCTCAGCAAAAGTAAAAACCAGGGAGCCATCTGAAATTCTACCAATTCCTCCCACACTGGCTTTTCCAGGGTTCCCTCTAGAGGTTCCATCAGTATTGACTTTTCCAAAATCCTTAGGAGGAGGTTGCCAATTTCTAGTCCTATCCATCTTACTAATACTCACATTCCCTTTAAGTTGGTTGCCCTTAGAAGGTTTAATCTTCAATATTTGCATCACTTGATCCCATCTTTGGTGGGAGTTTTGGGGGTGATTAAGGAGTTGATGGACTGATTCAACTAAGTTGGCTATGGTATTTTGCCAAATATAGTGAATATCCTTCCTATCTTGATTAAAAATTTGGTTGTTCCTTTCATTCCAAATATTCCAAAGAAGGATGGTAGAACCCATCCAAACTAACCGCCTAATAAAATGATCAACACCCTCTTGATTAGGCCAATCCCTCCAAAGTCTATTAAAAAGTGAAAAAATTGGACCACTTGTAAGCCAAGTAAAGTTGCCATTCTCCTCCATAGCTCAAAGGCTAAAGTACACTCAATAAAAATATGGTTGATATTTTCTACATTCTCTTCACACATTTCACATCTAAAAGGGCCATGAAAACCACGCTTCATAAGTTGCTCACTAGTAAGCACCCTACGATGCAATAAAAGCCAATTAAAGAACCTCATCTTAGGCTAGAGATTTTGAGCTCACAATTGAGAAAATATGTCAAAAGAATGGTTGGGATTATTATGGCATAAGGTCAAATAACCTTGAACAACTGAATACTCACCCTTCGTAGTGTTTTTCCATCCAAAACAATCTTTTTCATGGGACCAAGAGAGGGATCTCATATGAAGGATGCCTTGGATATCTTGTCTTTGCCTTTCTGGGATTTGAATAGGCCGAGTCCTCAATAGGGATCCAATATCTACCAACCTTTGAATTACCAGTATGGTACCGACAATAATTAGCCACCTTTATCCAATTAGCTCGGTGAAGCTCCTCCATCCAAGGCCTCCAATTGGGAAACTGAGTTATCAAAGGCTTGTGACCATCCCAAGAATCTGTCCAAAAATTTGCATGTTGACCATTATGAATAATCCAAAATAATTTTTGCTTTATCAAATCCTCACGAGTCTTAAGAACTGCTAAAATGGGAGAACCTTTGGTAGGAAGTTGATAGCGAACAAGGTCTTCGGGACTTTTGTTCTCGAGCATATTTAGCACGGAGATTATTGGCCCAAAGAGCATTGGGGTTATGCAACATCCTCAAATATAATTTAGTAGCTAAAGCTTTGTTGTTATTAATTGAAGACCGGAATCCTAACCCCCCTTCACTCTTAGGAAGACATAAAGTATCCCATTTCACCAAGGCCCATTTTCTTTTCTCCTTAGTACCACTCCAAAGGAAACGATGATTGATTTGATCCAATTCTTGAAGAACAACCTTTGGGATATTCAAAACAGAAGAAACATAAATAGGAATAGCTTGAAGGACTGATTTTACCAAGGAGAAACTAATTTATAGTGGAAAACACCCCTTTCGGGGTGTCACTTTCAACAGGTTGGTCATAGGAGGAATGGAGCCTTGTCGGCCTCTACCAGCACATAGGACAGTCCTAACTATACCATATATCTGCAGGATGGAGACAAGGGGAATGGAACCTGGGTCGTCCTCTACCAGCACCCAAGGCATTTACCACTGCACCACAACAAGCAGATAATTTTTGCTTTAATTATATGCATTAGTAAAAGAGAATTATTTATTTGAATAGGCTTTAATTAGTAAAACAAAATTAGTGTTTGATCCTCTTTTTGTGAATATATTAAATAAGGCATTATGGGTTTGTTTATTCTTTATAAGGAATGCATGAGTAAAAGTGGATTATTATGTTTCTATTTTTCTTCCAAGAGTGCATTAGTGAAAGAATATTGAAATGTTTCTACTCTTATTTTAAAGAGAATGCATTATTAAAATGATAGGGTTATGCTATCTATCATTTATAAAAGACAAATAATATTACCTTTTAGTCTTATTTAATTAAAATTGGAAATGATATGATTATATAAAGGTTTAATAACTTTCCATATTGTTGAATGTAATAATAGTTAAAGCTAGTAGTCATATGCTAAGTTGGTATTCTTGTTATAGATGAATGTGTGGAAGGAATATTTGTTTAAACATGGTAATGATTATAATGGTTGCCTGAGACTTTAGTAATTGAAGGGAGCCATTATTGAGAGAAGTATGGGATTCTCTCCTAGAGTGTTGTATGGAATGTTTGTATGTTCACTTGATATTAAAGTAAATAATGGTTTCCTAAGACTTGAGTAGGTAAGGAACCATTATTGAGATAAGTATGAGATTATCTCTTTATTGTGTGTTATCGATGTTTATATGCATGATGGATTGCATCATTTAGAAGCAATGATTGAATGTATTACCTATGGAATTGTCATGATCCCTATGTAAATATCAAGCTCACAAGTAATCCCTTTCATGAAGAAGACTATGGTAGAAGGTGGCATAGAGATCTCTTAGTTGGATGGCTTTAGTTTGGAATTGTTTATGCATTGTTTTGATAAAGCATGTAAATTAGTCAAAGAAAATGAAAGCTTGACCATTGTACAAAGTTTATGGACTGGTTTATTAGCCCTTTTTATTATTATTGAAAAGATAAATGCTATCCTCTTCTGATGTGTGTTATAAAAAATCTTTAGATCTTGTGATGGATAGTAATGAAATGATGTGATGGTATTGCAATTATATATCTCTTGGTGGATGGTATTGTAATTTCACAATTCTAGAACAATGTCTTTTATCATGTTGCTTTATGGTAGCTTGGATCGATAAATTAAGGTTTTTCTTAACTTATGTTGTATCATCCTTTACTTTTCCATGCTCCTTAATATGTTATAAATCAATGCATCAGTTAATATTTTGGTTCTAGAGAGAGTGGTTTATCTTGGGTTGGATTTAGAATCACTTGTAGGACCCAATTCAAGATGAGTCCTAGGAGTTGCAAGAATGCAATATCTAGGAACTCGTGAAATATGTAAGGAGTTGTATGAATGCAATAGTTAGATCCTTATGAATCCTAATAACTTTTAATCATGGAGGATCAGGTGTACTACAATTCAAGAGTTGTAAAGGGTCATTCATAAGATAGCAATGGTGGTTCCTTGAACATGGAGGATCAAGAATCATGTCCTTTTCTAGTTGAGTGATAATGACCTTAGTTAAACCACATAGGTGAGATAACTAAGCACCAAGGCTTACGCTTGATGAACCACCGTAGAAAAACTTAGGGAAAGGTTAAGGAATATGCACCTCCCTTTAAGTGTTATGGGCCTTAAAGGATAATCCCAACATCATGGTCACATTATCCTATGCTAAGAGGGTATAGGAAATATGGGGGACCACTTTGGCATCCTTCTAAATGATGAGGTTTAGCAAGGTGAACCCTAGAAACTATGGGAAGTTGGCCACTCCTATCCACTAAGTTTCATCTACAATGACATTGAACTCAATGTGGTAAAGCCTTGAGTATGCTAAAAATAAAATATATTGGGATCTCCTTGTGAACCTTGCTAGAAATAAATAAATAAATAAATAAATAAATAAATAAATAAATAAATAAATAAATAAATAAATAAATAAATAAATAAATAAATAAATAAATAAATAAATATATATATATTATATTATATATATATATATATATATATATATATATATATATATTGGGTTGGTATTTTTGGGTTATTACAACAAGGAAACTCCTATTATTTGATAGAGTGTGGCATGCCATGGTGTTGAAAAGAGCAAGCCTTTTATATGAAGTAAACACATACCCTTGAAGTGCAAAGGGAGGACAAGTGTGAATTGACCCATGCCCTATCCTCCACAATACCAACACCAAACCACCATGCTATAGACATATGGAAATAGGATATTCTATGTATGAATGAACCAATAATACTCTAAGAAAATTTTAAACCTTGTGAAACTACTAAAACCATCATCCACAGTGTTTTGAACTTGCACTGTTCAAAACTGCCTTTGAGCATGCCCATCTAGCCAAAATGGCCATCTTAAACATCAATATTAGGGGTATGCTTTTCTTGTAGAGAAATATGGTATGCACTCCTGGTCATGAATCCATCAAGTGAAGGTATATGATTTTTTTGTAGTATGATTTTATGCTTAAAAATACCCTAACTACAATGTTAGGGGTATAACGTTTTTCTTGGAACTCCATTTTGATCCTTTTAAGAAGTACTGGAAATATTAGGAAGAGAACAACAAGTTTTGTAGGTAACTTTGTCACGGGAAGGTTGCCAATATATTAATGAAAAAAATTCTTTGGAGACCCTAAAAAATGCAAAAAAAAAATACTTATTAAAAATAGTAATTTTATATTTTTAGATTTTCATAGCCAAAATGCATCTTTGGTTGTGTTAACACATTAGTAAAATACAAAAAACAAAAATACAAGTCACATTTATGTAATATTCATGCACTTTGTAGCTCATGGAAGGTGATTCACCATATTTCCATATGCATGACCTTTTATATCCAATATTGTGGATTTCCAATACACCAATTCTTGTATAAAGAGAGATGTGATATTGACTATAAAAAACATGATTAATGGATAAAATATTATAGTCTCACATCTCTTCTTAGAGATTCTTGCATTGTATTGTATTTTTTGAGAAATAAAATCATTATGCTATTTTGCTTGTATAATCTTGGGTTATGGTTTATTATACTTTGTTATTTTTGAATTGCACTTTTTCGTGATTTTTATTAACTCAAAATTATTAGCTTCAAATTAGTCAATAATATGAATTTTAGATCAATGGTATCAAAGCATTTTGTCTTTTGAGTGTATAAGCATAAACACAAGATCAGGATATTGAAAGTTTAGGTATCATATGCAGATCCCTCTAATTATTTCCCTTGTAATTCCAAATAATATCAGGCAAGAAGTAGAATGGATAAGATTGATATGAACAGTGGTTTTAAGGATATGTTGAATGAAGTTGTGAAATAGATGAATGAAATGATGGGCAAATTTGCTCAAATTCTCCAATGACTCCATGTTGCAAGTCTTGTAACCTCCTCTACATACCTCTCATTATCCTACCACCATTTATTGCTCCCACACCTTTTAAGGTGTAGGTGAATTTTGATATTCCTACTTTTAAAGGAAAAAGTAATGTTAATGCCTTAAAAAATGGTTGAATCAATTATATCCATACTTATCTATAAATAAATTCATGGACAATGAAAAAATAACCTTTGCACTCTCAAAAGCTTCATTGCCTATTCAAAATTGGTGGGAAGCATATTGTAATAGGGTTATTAAAGAGAGCATAGATGAAGAAGCATTCACATGGGATAATTTCATGGAGGCCATCGAGGAATAATATTATCGTATGGGAGACTATAAAGACCAATACATGTGATGGCAACAAATATGTCAAGGTAAAGACCAACTTGTTCAATATTTTACTGATGCCTTCCACTCAATGGCAACAACAATAGGTATTCAAGATACCAAAAGGTATTGAATCCTCAAGTACTACAGTGGGTTGTAATGGTACATTCAAGAAGACATGGACCTATTTGAATTCAAGATATTGGGAAAGACATAAATTTATTATCAAATTAAAGCAAAAGCATAGAAACAACAATAAAAAAGGAGGAGCAAATAATAAAAACTAGAACATTAAATACCAACCAAATAAAAGTAATAATTATTGTACAAATAATCATGATAAAGGGAGCCAACCCCAAAAATAAAATTAAAAGTAGAAAAAGGACTCCCAAGAAATTAATCCCTTGAATAACAAGAGTAGAAAATGGTGTGATTATTACAAGAGCAATCAACATTCGAGAGAGGAGCGTTGAGCAATTCATTTATTATTTGTTGAGTTGCAATCCTCTACATCCACTACACCATTACCTCCACATTTTTAGACTAAGGATAAAGGAAGCGAATCATGGGAGCCAAACCACTGTGACCAATTCCACCACATACGGTGTACCAAAGGATTCATGAGAGGAGGAATTTCTATTTTACTCACAAAATTGGGTCAAGGATAAGCAATTGCATGCATTGTTGATAGTGGAAGTTAAAAGAACCTAATTTCTACATAGATGATAAAGTATTTGAATCTTTCTATCATATGACACTCACAACCATATAATGTTGGATGGTTATAATAGGGAGAGACATTGATGTCACTCAATAATGTCTCCTCTCTTATGCCATCAAATCCTTTAAAGATGAATTTTTGTGTGATGTTGTGCCCTTGGATGTTTATGATATGATTTTTGACCAACCATTTATGTGGAAGAGGCATGGTGTATACGATTCTAGGTTGTAAAGTGTCATAATCATTATCTAAGGTCAATGTTACATGATCCTAGAGGTATATCCTCATACATTTGATTCCTCATTCAATTTTAACTAATGCACAAATATGATTGCCAAAACAAGAAAATTCATTCTATTTATGATCAAGCCATAAAGTAGGAGGATCAACGCTATATTAATTGTAGGTCATACATAGAAAAAGCAAATGGACTAGATTGAAGTTGAATGTAATAAGTTGTTGAAGTCATAAACTAGGGATCCACTTAATTATGAGGTAAAGCATTCCATTGATTTAGCTGGCACTTATCCTTTACCTAATATACTTGTTTATTGTAGACCAGTACTTGAAAATGATGAAATCAAGAGGTAGATCCAAGAATTGATTTAAAATGGGTACATCATACCAAGTGTTTCACCATGTGGAAATCCAATTGTCTTATATTAGAGAAATATAGAACATAGAAACTCTATATTGACTATAGGGCTTTGAATAAAATCACTATGAAGAACCATTATCCACCCCCTTAGATAGATGACCTCATGGAATAGCTTCATGGTGCAAATTTTTTTACAAAAATTGATCTCAAATTTTCTATCATCAAATACCCATAGAGCCCATTGACATGTGGAAGACTACATTCAAATCCAAGGAGGGTTTACTTGAGTGGTTGATTATACATTTTACTTGAGCAATACATCTACCACATTCACGAAGTTGATAGATGACATCTTGTATCCCTATACCAACTCATTTTTGTTTGTCTACTTAGATGACATTCTTATCTATAGTAATACATAGGGAGAACATCTAAAACATGTTTGACATGTAGTTTAGATTATTTGAAGACATAAGCTATATGCTAATTTAGAGAAGTACTCATTTGGCATGATGAATATTCAATACCTTGGGTATATTATTGACAAAGAGGGAGTCTATGTTGATCCTAAGAATAATTAAGTAATTAAATATTGGCCTACCCCAAATAATCTAATAGATATTTATAAATTTTTGGTTCCTACAAATTTATATCAAATATTTGTATTGGGGTTTTTACACATTGCTTAGCTAGTACACCAAGTGACCAAGGAAGGTTACAAATCCAAGTTCCATTAGGAAGATACACAACAGACCATATTTGAGAGGTTGAAGGATCGACTATGTTTAGCTCCTACACTTTCCCTACCTAATTTACATCAACCTTTTTAGGTAATGATTGATGCATCAGAGTACACATTGGGATTTATTTCACACAACATGGGCATCCAATTGCCTATCACAATGAAATATTCAATAAAATTGTTCAAAAATACCCCACAAATGACAAAGAGCTCTATGCCATTTTCCAAGCATATAAATTGTGGAAGCACTACATCTTGGTTAAGGAAACATCATCCACACAAATCATAGACCTTTGAAGTTCATTCAAATAGAGAGTAATATAAATAATAAAAGACATCAATAGTGGACCACATATTTATAGAAATTTTATTTTATAGTCAAGCATAAGAAAGGGAGTGACAATTCAACAACAAATTGTTTGAGTTCACCTCCAATCATAGAACTCACTACAAAAACTTAAAGCGTGTCAGGCTTAGGAGAGCTGCTCACATAGACACATTCATAAGATCATAAGACATAATCTTGGACTTTCCAAGCATCAACAGTGATTCTCACCACTCATTTGGGGCCTTTTCAAGCCATCCAAGCTTAGTTGCTCAAACCAAGAGCAGCCAGATCTTAGCCACTCAAGCGTAGAGTGGCCAGACCTTAGCCATTGCAGATGATAGCGGCCAGATCTTAGCCGTTGCAGACGATAGCGGCTAATAAGAATTAGTTTGCCAATAAATAGTCTTAATAATAGGTAGAAGTGGCAGTCTGCATGCAATAAAGGTGAGTGGGAGTAACTTTGCATTCCTTTTCATGACTAGTTCACATAGGAGACTTGAGTTTGCCTTTAGACTTAAGTTAACTAACCTCGAAGCATAAACAATGGACAAAATCTTCTCATGCTAACGACTAGTTCACATAGAAGACTCAATTGGGTAGTTATATTTCAGTTAACTAGCCTTCAAACATAGAAAATGGACAAAAGATTATCATGCTAACTTGCACTACGCATGAGAAATTCATTTCTAGGATTTGGACATAGAACTAGGATTTCACACTATAAAAGGTGTAAGCCTAAGAACCAAAATAGGGAGAATCAGAGAGAGACATATTTTTGAGGAGAGCTTTCAAGACTTGGAGAGTCCTCTTTGAGATCATGTGTACAGCGAATCTCTGACAGATTGAAGAGCATAACAACTACTATTTCAACATTAGATATAGGATTTGATCCATAGATTTGGGGCAAAGAGGGCAAGGTTTTCTTTAGCAGCTACTGTCTTGGATAGTGGACCGTAGGCTTAGCTTAGGTTTTAGACATAACTTCTTTTATTCTGTTTCATTATGTTTTCATATCATTAGCATAGATTTACATGATTTCATGGTATAGTTTTATCATATTTCCATTACATTATTTGATTACTAACAACCTCATCCTGGGAGGCAGTCTCGGACACCTAAACGTGTGTTGTTGTTTCATTGCTTATAGGACCACAGGTACATCGAATGAAGTTAGCAACATATGAGAGCAAAGGGGATCCCTCTAGGAAATAGACCTGGATAAGGAGGCATCTATAAGCCCTCATACATTTCCATGTGCATAATCGAGAAGCTTTTATAAGTGCACCACCTCTTCACAAAAGGGGCACTCCTTGCCTATTTTGTAATTTATAGTATCAAAATGGATATCCCTAAGAGAGACTGAAATGTAACCAAGCTTCAATATCAATAAAGAGATCCGTCTTTTTTATTTCATGTTATATGATTTTTCCTCTTGTATTTATATTTCATCTTCGGTATTTTAATAACATTGCAAGTAGGGTTAGTAAAGGGATCGGTGCGTGCATTCTCGGGGTCACTACAGATGGTGATCACAGTGGGACCACCACTAATTTTTCATTTTTTGCTAGAATACTAACTTAATTTTGTGTGCAGGTCTAGCCGCTCTGAGCTACAGCGGCCATAAACTAGCTGCTTTGAGCTACAACAACCAATAGAGCTTAGCCGTTGTGAGCTACAGTGGCCAATAACCAGCTGCTTTGGTCGACCGCGGCCAGAATTGGAGTGCAGTAGAGTTTAAAACACCAACTCTCTGAGTTGGATCAAAGGTTAGTATAGCTTCTCTGATATTTTATAGCTTTCTGTCTACTTTTGTGTGTCTAAAACAGAGAACTTAAAGCACATTTATGTTTGGAAATTGAAATAATAAAAGAAGAAAGAATTAAGCATTTCATATATCTTAGATCTTCTTTTAATTTTCCACTAGGCGTTGCTAGGAACAATGGCTTATGCCTAAAAAGTTTGCCCTAGAATCCAATGTGCTAGATATTGTATGTTGTTTGATTACTTTGAGGCCCTGCTAGAGGCCATAGTTGCACGAAATAAAGTGCGCTCATACAAATCATAATAGTTCATGCATATTTCTGAATATTGAAACATATTTTTGCACTTAGGCATATAGGAAATATTCATTGCTACTATATGATGCACTTTATGTTATGCTAGATTAAAATGAACACCACACACACACGTATTATTTGAACATTAGAGAGTTGGATTTCATCACCAACCTTCAATTCAGTCCAGTGATGTTGGAATTCATCTCCTTCCACTAGTTTTCCCCATAGAGCTTCCTAGAAATGGATTGAGAGACTTACTTATAGTGACACTAAGTTACTTGTGTTTAAACTATATTCCACTATTGGAGCAATCATTGGTTCAGAGTGGAAGAGCTAGGCGAACCCTCCATTGGGTCTTCAATGGTGTACCCTAGCTTCTTTTGAGAAAATCATGTTTGGCATGGGTGTGCTTGATTGTCACTATGGATGAGTATTCTCATTCTTAATCCAAGAAAAAGAACAAAGAAATAAAAAGAACACATCAAAACACACCAAACAGTCTAGGGCACACTTAAATCAGTAATTAAGATAAACATTTGCTTGGTATTGTGTGGTTATTTACAACTCAAAATATCAATTCATAAGACAACATGGCCAAAACAAGAAGTAAGCACCCTCGGTATGATATCGAGGGAGAGACAGAATCAACTCATACCCATAGGCAGAGTCATAGTAACATTGAATGACCTACTCGTAAGGTCGTGAGACGTAGCTCTACAAGCCTAAGGGGTGATAATTCAACCCTTGGGGGATCTCCTTGAGAGACACCAAGTAAGGAGCCACATCATGGAACAAAGTCACATAAACAAAAAGAGGCTTCATAGCCATCCTCATCAAGGATACATGAGGAGACCTCAAGGGCCTCTTCTAAACACACAAAAAAATCTCAAATACATGAGGAAGCTTTAAGGGCTTCCTCCTCACATGGACATAAAGAATGTTTTAAGACTCATTCTTCACATAGGGATGACGAGACTGCTACATCTCCATCCACATGGAGAAAACATGTTACCACCAAGCCCTCTTCATCAAGAAGGCAAACAAAAATTACAACACCTCAAGACTCACAAGAAACATATGAAATAGGTCTGTCCACTGAAGGGCAGGAAACTAGAGCTACATCTAGTCATTGGAATCATATAGAATAAACCCTTCACACAAAAGGAAATATTCCCATAGACTATGACCTCATAGGAGTAAATGGCACCCCACGAGACCAACCATAGAAAATAAGACAACTAGATGGGTTGGATCGATTTCCTACTCAACCAAATCAAAGAACTATAGCTACTAAGAACTCTGCATATGGAAGCTCAAGAAATGTGACTTTTGAACACATCTCTCAATTTGGGGGTACATCAAAGTGACCCCATAATAGATACGTGGAGTCTGATCGTAGGGATACTGAATAGTACACTAAAAAAGTCATGTTAGCTATCAAGAGTATAGATATAGCAAAAACCTCCTCGAGGAATCTATGAGTCAAGACAATAAGAACAAAGTTAGATAAACATGAGTCTTCTATGATAGCACAAACTAACCGAATGAGGTGGTTAGAAAATGCATTATGTAAAGAGAGAGAGCTAGTGGAAGCTCTTGAACAAGGGAGAATTAGAGAGACATATTTTTGAGGAGAGCTTTCGAGACTTGGAGAGTCCTCTTTGAGATCACGTGTATAGCAAAGCTCTGATAGATTGAAGAGCATAACACCTACTATTTCAAAATCAGATACGGGATTTGACCCATAGCTTTGGGTCAAAGAGGGCAAGGTTTTCTTTAGCAGCTGCTATCTTGGACAGTGGCCCGCAGGCTTATCTTAGGTTTTAGACATAGCTTCTTTTATTTTTTTTTGTTATGTTTTCATATCATTAGCATAGATTTACATGATTCAATGGCATAGTTTTATCATACTTTAGTTACATTCTTTAATTACTAACAACCTCATATGGGGAGGCAATCTCGAACACCTAAACGTGTGTTGTTTTTTCATTGCTTGTAGGGCCACAGGTACATTGTACAAAGTTTGCAACATACGAGAGCAAAAGGGGATCCCTCTGGGAAATAGACCTAGAGAAGGAGGCATCTGTAAGCCCTCATACATTTTCATGTGCAGAACCAGGAAGCTTTTATAAGCGCACCAACTCTTCACGAAAGGGGCACTCCTTGCCTATTTTGTAATTTATAGTATCGAAATGGGTATCCCTGAGAGGGACCGACATGTAACCAAGCTTCAGTATCAATAAAGAGATCCGTATTTGTTATTTCATGTTATATACCTTTTCCTCTTGTCTTTCCATTTCATCTTCTGTATTTTAATAACATTGCAAGTAGGGTTAGAAAAGGGACCGGTGCGTGCATTCCCGTGGTCGCTACACTCACCACCATTCTTGATTCTTGTGGGAATATTACTACCAATTGGTCAACCTTGTATAAAGTACATTCTGATTTTACAAATACATATAGATCTCTTCCTAAGGGTAATAATGTTTCTTATTTTTATTTACAAGATAACCTCCTTTACTCCATGGGACATATTTGTGTACCAACTAATGAGTTCTCAAAGATGATTTGGGAAGCATACTTCAATAAAGGAACAAGTTAATTTGGGATGGAAAAAATGTTAGTAGTGCTTCAAAAGTATTTCTATTGGACCAATATGAGTGACGATGTCAAGAGTTATATCATGTAACCCCTATGCTATTGCTAAACCAACCAACAAGAAGCAAGGGCTATGCACACCATTGGAAATGCCATCCAAGCCTTGGCAATCTATATCCATGGATTTTGTCTTATATTTACCTACATCTAAGTATGGTAATAATTGTTTTTTTATAGTATTCAATTATTTTTTAAAATTGGCTATCATGATTCTTGATAAAAAACTCATTTTAGCTAAGGATACTGCTAAGATTTATTTGTAGTCATGTGTGACTCAACTTTGGTTTTCCAAATGCCATTGTATATGATAGGGATATAAGAGTTTTAGAATATTTTTTCCACCTTATGGATCATGATGAACACCAAGTTAACCATTTCCATAGCCTTCCATCCTCAAACTGGTGGCTAAACAAAAGTTGTGAATCAATTGATTATACATCTTTGAATGTATAATTTCAAGCATCGACACACATAGGATGAGATCCTCCCCTATATTTACATGGGTACAATCAAGCTCTGATAGCTCCACAAAAAATAGTCCATTTCATGTCTATTTTGGATTCTAAACCTTGGCACCAATTGATGTATCTCTCCTTGTGCAATCAATGGAGTACTCACCTTATGGACAAAAAGAAGTAGAAAAGATAGCATAGTTTGTGAAATAAATTTAGCACATCTAGCAATAGGTCCATGAACTATTGGAAAAGAAAAAATAAAAATACAATTAATGCCATGACCAACATTAGGTACCACATCAATTCAAGGTTGGATATAAAGTATGGTTATACCTTTAGAAATAAATACTATAAGCATGCCATAAGAAGATCATAGCTCTTTGCTATGAACCATACACCATCAATAAGGTGGGAGAAAATATATTTGAATTGAATCTTCCATATTATCATGGTTTGATTCCAGTATTCAATGTTGTTCTTAAGTCCTATCATCCACCTCTGTTGGACACTTTTGTTGTAGCAAAATAGTTGGATACTAAAGAACTAAATCTAGACAACTTAGCACCATTGAACAAGGATTAAATTATTGACATTATTAAAAAATCCAAAGATTTGATACCAAATGTAAATAATATATAGCTTTGATAATAAAATTATTTTTATATCTAATATCATGAAAGCATAGAAATTATATCACTACTAAAGAATGAAAATTCATTCAATCACAACATACAAGATATTTCATAATTTAATTTATATTCTCAATTTTGGTGCTCTATTTATATATTCCATTGAATCAATACTCATGTGACATTTTTTGTCATGTAAATACTAGAATTTCTTAAATCCTCCAATTGGATCACCTTCAATCCATCAACTGGAACACCTTGAATCAATCTTGCAAAATCCTCCTTGAGGAATCCTAATTACAATAGATGATTTATACCTGATCTAATACAACGATGGACCATGCATAGATTGTATGATCTGTTAGTCTTACAATGACACTGAGTGGGGGGGGTGAATCAGTGTAGCTCTTTAAACTTAAATTTACAGCTCTTAATATCGCAATAATTAAAACTTATTACTAGATACAACAAGTATAACAAAAGAACATCACACAACACAAGATTTAACGAGGTTCACCAATGTGGCTACTCCTCAAAAATTGACTGCTTGGACTGCCATCCAAATCCAGACTTTGCATAGCACCAAATTTATAATCAATTCACCAACACCCACTATAAGGAGCACCAACCCCTTATTTATCTGCACCAACAGAAAGGAGCACCAACCCCTTATTTATCTGCACCAACAGAAAGGAGCACCAACCCTTGATGCCAAGCTGCAACCTGGACTTCAATTTGAATCTATAATTTTGACAGTAAGATACCTTTGCTTTTGCAAGACCCCTGGTCTTCTTCACCTTTGCGTTCTCTGTGCACTCTGCTCTCTCTGTGCAATCACTTCGCACACTCTGCTTCGTTACAGTCGAACTTCATGATCGTCTTCTCCATTTTGTGCACTCTACTCTCTTTGCAAATTTTGCACTTAGCACGATTTGACATGACTTGCTCTCTATGCACAATGATCATATTTCACACACCTTCGACTCACCTTCAATTCTCCAAACAACCCTCCTTTTATAACAATATTTTTTATGATGAAAACCCTAATCTTAGTCGGCTGTAAATCCTAATATTAGTCGGCTTTTATAACAATTGTAAACCCTAATTTTAGACGATTGTCATCGATATTCGTTGGCTTCAACTCAAGAAGATGTTCTGTTTATCCATCGCTTGATGATTTCATTCTAGACAGACCCTATAACCGTCATACTAATTTTTGATCACTCTTCGTATTTCAGCAGTATGAAATCACTTTGTAATTGCCCCTATAAATTTTGTACTGATTTCGGTCCACTGTCATACTTCTCATTTTAGTCGGGTTCTCCTTCTTGACTTGCGCATTTACGACCTATCGTGAAATCATGATATTTCTACCTTTGTAGCTTCTTTTGTTACTGTTGTCGTGAAAATACAACATGTTGCGATATCGTGACACTTTCACCTATGTACGCTTTCTCTATTCTTTTGTCATGATATCGTGACATTTATGCCTCCGCAGACTTCGTATTTTATTTTGTCGTGATATCGTGACATTTTTTCCTCCATATACTTCATCTTTGCTTTTGTCATGATATCGTGACACTTCTACTTCCATAGACTTCGACATTGCTTTTTTCGCGATATCGCGACACTTCTGCCTCTATAGTATTCAACTTAGCTTTTGTCGTGAAATCGTGACACTTATGCTTTCGTACTTAGCTTCTTTGATTTTGTCATGAAATCGTGACACTTCTACCTTCGAATTCTTCTCTTATTTTGTCACAAAATCATGACACTTCTGCTTCGTACTTTACTTCTTTGCTTTTATCGCAAAATCGTGACACTTCTGCTTTCAAAGTCTTGCTTTCTGCTTTTGTCATGAAATTGTGACAGTTCTTCTTCCATACGCTTCCTCTCTTTCTTTTGTCATGAAAATGTGACATGTCGTGATATCATGACACTTTTCAAACTTACTTTCTCTCTCTTATTTTAGTCACGAAAATGCGACATGTCATGAAAATGCGACGTGTCATGAAATCGTGACACTTTTCTTACTTGTTCTCTTTCTTCGAACTTGTCACAAAATCGTGACACTTTTTCTTGCTTTCTCTTGCTCTTCCAACATGTCATGAAATCGTGACAGTTTTTCCACTTACCTTTTTCTCTTCCAACATGTCACGAAATCGTGACAGTTTTTCCTACTTTTTCTCTCTCTTCCAACATGTCGCGAAATCATGACAGTTTTTCCTGCCTTTTCTCTCTCTTCCAACATGTCATGAAATTGTGACAATTTTTCTTACCTGCTGTATATGTCGTGATATTGCAACACTTTTCTTACTTGTCTTTTTTTTTTGATCTTTTGCATATGGGCCACTTTAGTCTTCTTGGAAAATCACTGTACATACTCTGAATAACCTTTGAACTCTTGTCTTCTGCATCTGAATAGCTTTTGAACTTCCTATCCACTGCATCAATAGATCTATCTGACTGTGTTGACAATAATGACAATACTATTGCTGCACCTTGCTCAACAATCTCCCCCTTTGGAATTTTTGGCAACACGTGCAATTTCTTGTAACTCTTCTCCCCCTTTGACAATAATACCAAAGGGCTACTGCAGACTCCCCCTGAGTCCATGCACAACATTCTTAGGCAAAATTTATTACACTTAGCAAAAATCATGAACATGAGCAAAAAGATAATCAAATACTTAAATACTCCCCCTGAGAATGTGATCCTTGTAGCTAGTCAATTCTTGGGAAATGTGACCACTACCAATTTATTGCGAAGGTACTCAAAAACTTCCTTGGGCAATGGTTTTGTGAAGATATCTACTACTTTCTCTGTAGTTGGAAAAAAATCCAACTTAACCTCACCTTTCGCAACTTTCTTCTTAAAAAAATGATACCTGATAGCAATGTGTTTTGTGCGTGAATGCATAACCAGATTCTTGGAGATGTTAAGGGCACTAGTGTTATCACACTTAATTGATATTGGCTCACTGAAGCTAATACCAAGATCTTTCAGGGTTTGTTTCATCCATAATACCTACGTACAACATGTTGTCGCTACAATATATTCTACCTCTGTTGTCGATAAAGAAACTGACTCTTATTTCTTACTGTGCCACGCGACCAATCTGTCTCCAAGATAGAATGCACCTCCACTGGTACTCTTTCTGTCATCGACACCTCCTGCCCAATCTGCATCTAAATACAAAATAAGGGTGAAGTCTTTACCTTTCGGATACCATAACCCATACTCCATAGTACCCTTGAGGTACCGAAGAATCCTCTTCACTCTTTGTCACATGAGTCTCCTTGGGATTAGCCTGAAATCGTGCTACCATGCATATTGCCTGCAAAATATCTGGTCTGGTAGCTGTCAGGTACAATAAGCTCCCAATCATAGATCTATACATGGTTTGATCAACAGGTGGAGATTTGTCATCCTTTCTCAACTTGCAACCTGTCGTCATGGGAGTGCTAACTGGCTTACAATCCTCCATTGTGAACTTTTTTAACATCTCTTTCACATATTTAACTTGAGAAATAAATATGCCCTTATTATTTTGATTAACTTGCAACCCGAGGAAATACTAAAGTTCACCAATCATTGACATTTCAAATTCTTTTTGCATCTTATTTGCTAAATCTTTACATGACTCATCTTTGCTACTGCCAAATATGATATCATCTACGTATACAACAAAAACAATAAGATGCCCATTTTTTGTTTTGACATACAAATTACTATCCACCATACCTTTCTTAAACCCTTTTTGAGTGAGATAGTTGTCTAGCCTTGCATACCATGCTCGGGGTGCCTGTTTTAAGCCATATAATGTTTTATTCAACTTGCAAACCAAGTTGGGATCATCACCAAGTTGGAAACCATCTGGTTGCTCAATATAAACCTATTCTTCAAGTTTCCCATTCAAAAACGCTGATTTCACATCCATTTGATAAACTTTGAAATTCTTGTAGACTGTTAAATCCAGAAATATTCTAATTGCCTCTAGTCTAGCAACTGGTGCAAAATTTTCCTCAAAGTCAATGCCTTCAAATTGTGCATAACCCTTACATACCAATCTTGCTTGATTTCTGACTACCTGTCCGTCTTCATTCAATTTGTTTCGAAAAATCCATTTAGTCCCGATTATATTTTTATTTGTAGGTCTAGGTACTAACTCCCAAGTTTCGTTTTTCTTGATCTGATCTAATTCTTCATTTATTGCCTTCATCCAACTTTCATCTTTGCTTGCATCAGCAACATTTTTAGGCTCAATGTTGGATAATAGAGAGTATTTACTTACTACTCTTCTTCTTGTCTGAACACCAAATTTGGGGTCTCCAATTATTTGCTCTCTAGGATGATTTTTCTGCCAGTTGCCTGTTTTGAATTTCTTATTTTCTTCCACTTTTGAATCACAACTTAAATCATCTGAGTCAATTTTCTATATCTTTTCCATTTCGTTTTCCTCATCTCCTTCAATAACCTCTTCATAAATTGGGTAGTTCTTTTCATAGCTAATTACTCGTTCTCTACCTTCATCAAATTTAACATTGGCACTGTCCACAATTTTCTTTAGCTTCTTGTCATAGCATTTGTAAGCTTTGCTTTTTGACGAATAACCAACAAAAATACCTTCATCCGCTCTATCGTCAAACTTACCAAGATTATCTTCAGTTCTTTTGATGTAGCACTTGCTGCCAAAAACTTTGAGGTATTTTGTTGTTGCCCTTTTACCAAACCACAAATCATAAGGATTTTTGCTTTCATGTGTTCTCAACATGTACCTCTTTTGGATATACACCGTAGTATGGACTGCTTCTTTCCAAAATCTATCTGCTACTCTGCTTTCAACCAACATAGTCCGTGCCATTTCCTGCATTGTCCTGTTCTTTCTTTCTACCACTCCATTCTGCTGAGGTGTCCTAGCTGCTGAAAACTGTCTCCTAATACCGTATTTTTCACAGTACTCTGTAAACTCCTCTGAAATGAATTCTCCTCCTCTATATGATCTTAAAAATTTGATCCCTATTTCATTCTCAACATGGTTTTTGAAAGTCTTGAACATTTCAAAAGCTTCTGATTTATGCTTCAAGAAAAATATCCATGTCATTCTGGAATAGTCATCAATGCACAACATAATATATTTGTCATCATTTATGCTTTGTGTTCTCATGGGTCCACATAAATCAGTGTGTATTAGTTCCAAAGGTTTGCTTGTGTAGTACTCTTTTGTTTTGAATGTGACTCTAGTTTGCTTTCCCTTTTGGCATGAAGCACAAATGTTGTTTGCAGGTTTGCTGATGGTGGGAATATCTCTCACTGCCCTTTTTGAGTTGATTTTTACTAGATTATCAAAACTGATATGACCGATTCTCTTGTGCCACAACCAATTTTCTTCTTCCTATCCAATAAAATAAGCTCCTTTTGAAGTCTCTCAGAGCGTGTACAGGTTGCCAGATCTCCTTGATCCAGTTGCTATCAATTTTCCACTATTTGTTTTTCTGACTTCACAACCCTGCTTCTTAAAAACTACTTCATGACCTTTATCACAAATTTGACTTACGCTCAATAATTTATGTTTCAAACCATCCACAAACAAGACTTCTTCTGACTTAATTTTTTCGTCACTAATTTTAACTGAACATTTGCCAACTATCTTAGCTCCATCATTATTTCCAAACTTTACTGAACCACCTTCATATTTTTGTAACTTCTCAAATTTTTGTTTGTCACTTGTCATATGACTGGAGCATCCACTATCAAGTATCCAAGGTACATATTTATTCTGTGCTTTAAATGTTGTTTGTACGATTAAGGATTCATTTTCTTCCTTAAGTCGCTCTTTTTCTTTCCACTCCATTTTGATAGTAGTTTTGGGCTCTTGTTTTGCCTTTCCCTTATTAATAGCTTATGCATATTTTTTGAGAAGTTTTCTATTTTTTCTCATCCTATTTGGTTGAAATTTTCTTTCCTGAAACTGATTTGATGCAAATGTACTTCTACAGTTTCTTTTCGTCAGAATATTTTGGAGGAGTGATGGGTATTGTGTGTCCACTAACTACTGAATCCTAGATGTCGTATCCCAAAGCATACAGATATGTTTGCATCCTAATTCTCCAGAATGCGTAATTAGATCCATCAAACAATGGTGCTTTGTTTGATGAGAAGCCTTCACCACCTACCATTGTGTTAGTTCCAAGATCACCCTAGCCGGTTAAGCTTGTACAAGAACTTAGCTCTGATACCAATTGTTAGTCTTACAATGACACTAAGAGGGGGGGGTGAATCAGTGTAGCTCTTTAAACTTAAATTTATAGCTCTTAATACCGCAATAATTAAAACTTATTACTAGATATAGCAAGTATAACAAAAGAGCATCACACAACATAAGATTTAACGAGGTTCACCAATGTGGCTACTCCTCAAAAATTGATTGCTTGGACTACCATCCAAATCTAGCCTTTGCAAAGAACCAACTTTACAATCAATTTACCAGCACCCACTATAAGGAGCACCAACCCCTTATTTATCTGCACCAACAAAAAGGAGTACCAACCCCTTATTTATCTGCACCAACCCCTTATTTATCTACACCAACAAAAAGGAGCACCAACCCCTGATGCCAAGCTACAACCTAGACTTCAATTTGAATATATAAGTTTGATAGTAAGATACCTTTGCTTTTGCAAGACCCTAACTGGTCTTCTTCACCTTTGTGTTCTCTGCACACTCTGTTATCTCTGTGCAATCACTTCGCACACTCTGCTTCGTTACAGTCGAACTTCATGATCGTATTCTCCCTTTTGCACACTCTGCTTTCTTTGCAAATTTCACACTTAGCACGATTCGACACGACTTGCTCTCTGTGCACAATGATCGTATTTCACACACCTTCGACTCACCTTCAATTCTCCAAACAACCCTCCTTTTATAATAATATTTTTTATGATGAAAACCCTAATCTTAGTCGGTTGTAAATCCTAATATTAGTCGGCTTTCATAACAACTGTAAACCCTAATTTTAGTCGGTTGTCATCGGTATTCATTGGCTTCAACTCAAGAAGATGTTTGGTTTATCCATCGCTTGATGATTTCATTTTGGATAGACCCTGTAACCGCCATACTAACTTTTGATCACTCTTCGTATTTTAGTAGTATGAAATCACTCTATAACTGCCCCTGTAAATCTCGTAGTGATGTCGGTCCACTGTCATACTTCTTATTTCAGTCGGGTTCTCCTTCTTGACTTGTGCATTTATGACCTATCACGAAATCGTGACATTTTTGCCTCTGTAGCTTCTTTTGTTTCTGTTGCCGTGAAAATACAACATGTCACGATATCGTGACACTTTTGCCTCCGTATGCTTTATCTATTCTTTTGTCATGATATCATGACATTTCTGCCTCCGTAGACTTCGTATTTTCTTTTGTCGTGATATCATGACATTTCTACCTCCGTATACTTTGTCTTTGCTTTTGTCGTGATATCGTGACACTTCTGCTTCCATAGACTTTGACTTTGCTTTTGTCGCGATATCGTGACACTTTTGCCTCCGTAGTCTTCAACTTAGCTTTTGTCATGAAATCGTGACACTTTTGCTTCCATACTTAGCTTCTTTGCTTTTGTCATGAAATCATGACACTTCTGCCTTCGAAGTATTCTTCTCTACTTTTATCATGAAATCGTGACACTTCTGCTTTCGTACTTTACTTTGCTTTTGTCACAAAATCGTGACACTTCTGCTTTCAAAGTCTTGCTTTTTGATTTTGTCACAAAATCATGACAGTTCAGCTTCCGTACGCTTCCTCTCTTTCTTTTGTCATGAAAATACGACATGTCGCGATATCATGACACTTTTCAAACTTACTTTCTCTCTCCTATTTTAGTCGTGAAAATGTGACATGTCGCGAAATCGTGACACTTTTCTTACTTGTTCTCTTTCTTCAAAATTGTCACGAAATCATGACACTTTTTCCTGCTTTCTCTTTCTCTTCCAACATGTCATGAAATCGTGACAGTTTTTCTACTTGCATTTTTCTCTTCCAACATGTCGTAAAATTGCAACAATTTTTCCTGCTTTTTCTCTCTCTTCCAACATATCACAAAATCGTGACAGTTTTTCTTGCCTGCTGTATATGTCGCGATATCACGACACTTTTCTTACTTGTCCTTTTTCTTTGATCTTTTACATATGGGCAGCTTCAGTCTTCTTGGAAAATCACTGTACATACTCTGAATAACCTTTGAACTCCTGTCTTCTGCATCTGAATAGCTTTTGAACTTCCTGTCCACTACATCAACAGATCTATCTAACTATGTTGACAACAATGACAATATTGTTGCTGCACCTTGCTCAACATGATCCACTCAAGTGATTATGGATGGATTGATCAACTAGTATGGATACACAAATATATATAATCATTACAATTTTTTTTCTTAACTATAGACCATTATTGAGGTCCAAGGTATAGATCAATTGGTGCGGTGAAACTCCATAAGGGGGAAGGACACCTAGGGTTCAAATATTGGGCCTCGTTAGACTGAACACTTGTTCATTTTCTTGGTGCTTGCAATGGTATAAAAGGTTTAAAATTAATGTGGCATGGTGGTTATAGGGATGGACTGTGTGGAGTACTATGTGGTAGCTTTTTGGGTGAAAATTATGGTGGCCATTGAGGTGGACAACGCATCCAGATCATCATGGTGACTACCAATTCCACCATGTAAATAAAATAAAAATATATATAGACCATTATTTTCTATATTTAGATCTATCTTTTTATCTTTTCACCTTTTGGATTTCTTTTTTCTTTTTGGTATTTTTTGACTTTTTTTCTTTCTTGGATTTTATTGCTTTTGGGCTTTTCTAGATTTTTTGGTTTTTTAGATTTTTTGCTTTTTTGGAAACTTTGCATCACCAACTCTAGCATTCCCTCCTTTGATTCAAAATGGTGAAATATCTAGTTTCATATCTAGCTTCACATGTATTCAAACTTCTAATTGTTGCTTTTCCTTTCTTCTTCAATATGGGTGTCATCTAATGACTCAAAAAAATATGTCCTTGTGGTAACCTTCTCATCCTACCAGACTACATGGATAATTAGTTGCTACAACTACCAATTATAATAGAGTAGATCATTACATACAAGGTTCACTCTATTATTTTCATCATCACTCCCTCTTTAAAGTATGGACGAACTAGGACTCAAATATAGGACCTCTATCTCTTGAGGTTGCTCCATTGATGAGCTTTTGGCTCCTCCTTGAACCAACCTACAATTAAAATGTAAAAGTCTTACTCATGACTCCAACTTTCCCCTAAGCCATTCCATGAGTACTTGGATCTCCTATATTTAAATCTTCCTTCTTACTTTAACACTCTTCTTTGAACAAAGGGATGTTCATGGAAGCACCATTGAGAGCCATGATAGCTTCTTCAATCGATGTAGAGATTTTCTCTCCAACAAGATTTGTTGAAATTATAGTTAAGGAATATTTGGGCTAAATATTTCACCAAGAACCCTATTTATCCTTCTTTAAATAACTAGTAGTAGACTAAAACCCTTGGATTTAGACTTTAACCCTTGGTTCTGATACCATGTTAAAAATTTGAAGCTTTGTTAACAAATTTAAATCATCAAAATCTTTGATAATCAAATTATTCATATATTCAATATTGTGGAAGCATACAAATTATATCACAACTGCTAATGCATGAAAATTCATTCAATTGCAACATACAAGATATTTCATAATACAACTCATATTCTAAATTTGGGTGCACCATTTATATATTCCTTTGAATCAATATTTATGTGAAATTTTTATTGCCAACTAAATCTTCCTTGAATCCTCCAATCAGAACACCTTGAATCCATCAACCAAATCACCTTAATTGGATCACCTTGAATCCATATTGAAGAATCCTCCTTGAGGAATCTTGATTACAATAGGTGCTTCATACCCAATCTAATCCAACTATGGACCATGAATAGATTATATATAGAATCGTTATAATAGCTTTTTAAACTATAGAGTATGATATTCTATCTTTAGATCTATCTTTTTACCTTTTGGTTTTCTTTTTGCTTTCTAGCCTTTTTTGGATTTATGGATTTTATGTATTTTTTAGCATTTAGTTTTTTGGTATTTTTGGTTTTTTTGAAATCTTGCATCACAAACTCCAACATTACCTCCTTTGATGTAAAATGGTGAAATGTCTAGCTTTATCTTTAGCTTCACATGTATTCAAACTTCCAACTGTTGCTTTTTCTTTCTTCTTCAACATGGGTGTCATTTGATGACTCAATATGAAGTGTCCTTATGGTAACATTCTCATCCTACTCGATTGCATGGATAACCAGTCATTGTAATGACCATATGTAATAGATTATATCATTACTTATAAGACTCACTATATTATTTCACTCCCTCTTTAAGGTATGAACTGGATAGGACTCAAATCTAGGACCTATATCTATTGAGGTTGCTCCACCAATAAGCTTTTGGCTTCTCCTTGAACCAACTTATAATTTGAATGTAGGAGTCTTACTTATTACTCCAACATTCCCCCTAAGCCACTCCATGAGTACTTGGGTATCCTTGATTTAAATCTTCCTTATTTTTTCAACACTCTTCTTTGAACAAAGGTATGTTCATGAAAGCATCTTTAAGAGCCATGATATCTTCTTCAATCGATGTAGATATTTTCTCTCCAACAAGATTTTTCAAAATTTTGGTTAAGGAATATCTAAATCAAATATTTCACTAAGAACCCTATTTCCCCTTATTTAAATAACCAACAATAGACTAGAACCCTTGGCTCTAATACCATGTTAAAAAATTTAAAGCTCTAATACCAAATGTAAATAATCTAAAGCTTTGATAATCAAATTATTCTTTATCCAATGCTGCAAAAGCATAGAAATTATCTCACAACTTCTAAAGCATGAAAATTCATTCAATCAGAACATACAAGACATTTCATAATACAATTGATATTCTCAATTTGGGTGCACCATTTATATATTCCAATGAATCAATACTTATGTGATAGATTTATTGTCAACTAAATCTTCCTTGAATTCCTTGAATCCTCCAATTGGATCACCTTGAGTCCATCAATCGAATTGCCTTAAATATATCACCTTGAATCCAGCTTGAAGAATCCTCCTTGAGAAATATTTATTAGAATAGGTTCTTCATACCCAATATAATCTGACTATCAATCGTGCATAGATTGGATGATCCACCCAAGTGAGGATGGATGGATTGATCAACTAGTGCGAATACACAAATATATAATCATTACAATAGTTTTTCTTAACTATAGGCCATGCTTTTCTATATTTAGATCTATCTTTTTAACTTTTGGATTTCTTTTCTGTTTTTTGATCTTTTTTGACTTTTTAGATTTCCTTTTTGCTTTTTAACATTTTTGACTTTTTGGTTTTTTTGGCTTTTTTGGATTTTTGGATTTTTTCTTTTTATTTTTTATTTTTTGGATTTCTTGGCTTTCTTGGCTTCTTTGGCTTCTTTGGATTTTTGGATTTTTTATATTTTTTAGCTTTTTGGCTTTTTAGCTTTTTTAGCTTTTTGGCTTTTTGGATTTTTGGCTTTTTGGATTTTTTGGCCTTTTTTAATTTTGCATCACCAACTCTAATAGACACATCAACCAAGAAAATTAGAAGACAATCCACTCAAATGTACAGAGTGTTCAAGGTAGGCTAATGTTGGTCACGAATCTGCCACAGGAAAGGATTTTCTATGTCTATGCACCCTAGACCCGGCCAACATTGAAATGCTAGGAGAAAGAAATGTCTCCCAGACCAATCTCCAGAGAGGGCTGGTTCCCTTACTATTTCTAAGCTTGATTAAGACTAAAGTTACTGGAAAGGAATTATAAATGTGCAAAAAGAAATGGGAAATACACGAAAAGAGATGGGAAATATGGCTAAGGCCGAATTTATATGATCGAGGAAAGAAACTCAGCAAGAATTTAACCTCAAGCGTATGAACAACATATAATAATAAAATACAACATAATCCACTTATGACCTTGTGCAGACAACCTTCAGGATTGCATTCCAGAACTCACTTCCTTATTAGCAATATTCAAACTCAGATGCAGAATTGAAATCTAATAGCAGATTAGAAAGACGAGCATAATCGAGAAATGCATGAAATAGAAGGAAATCATTAGAAAGACGCTTGCAAAATTAGAGGCCAAATATCTCTTATTTATGCAAAGAACTTGAATGTTTTCATGCAACATGTCTCTCTCTCTCCCAATCCCTCTTTCTGAGATCTACATTGATTTATATAGAAGTCTTGCTTCTTTACAGCATTAAAAATATGCAACGAACTTCCTCGAGATCTACAAAATGTGCAACAAAAATAAGGAAATGATCCCCTTAAACCAGCCTCGAAGAAACCAAAAATTGAATGAAACAAGGAGTCGATCGTCTTCATTAAATGGTCATTCTTGAAACATGCTTGAACCGTTAGAAAAATCATGAACAATAGCTTTGAATAATGGAAGTCTTTAATTCTGGTGGCTTGGACACATTCTTCTACCTTGCTCGCATTGGAAAGCAGCAAAACATTTAATTTTGGAGTGCTTTTAATCGTTGGAAATCGCAAAACTTCATCGGGCCGTTTGAACTGCTTTCTAGCGCAAAACTGTAATGGGTCGCGAAAACGCAACATGTCATGAAATCGTGACGTATTTCTGCTCCGTACACTTTGTCACTTTGGAACCGCAAAAACCATCCATGTCACGAAATCGTGACGTATTCGGCTCCTTTGTCTCCTTCGCTACCTTAGCTCGCGAAAACACGACAAGGCACGATTTCGCTACACCTTTCTCTCTTTTGGCTGTGTCTCACTTATATGTCGCGAAAACAAGACAAGTCGCGCTTTCGCTACGTTCTCCCATCGACATCTTTGTTTTATCTCTGGGTCGCAAAAACTAAACAAGTCACGAAATCGCTACACTATCTCCCCGCTGCTCAATCTTCTCTTCTAAGTCACGAAAATCCGACATATCGTGATTTCGCGACAATTTTCATCCACCCTGTACGGTCCTGCTTCTAACCCGCGAAAACATGACACTCTTGCCTCAAGTGGTTCGTTAATCTCCATCATGTCGCGAAATCACGACAGGTTCTATCTCCTTGGACTTTACTGCTTTTGACCGCAAAAATTTGTCATGTCGTGAAATCGCGACATTTCGTACAATCTGTCGCCTCCTTCGCTTCCTCCTCGCGAAAACGCGACATGTCACGAAATCGCTACAATTATCTGCACTTGGTCCTTCCGCCCCAATATGTCACGAAATCATGACGTTTCCATGTTGTTGGACTTCATCTCCACAAATGTCGTGAAATCGTGACGCCTTTCATGCCTTATGCTTTCTGTTTCCACTTTGCCGCGACCATGCAACACGTCGTGATTTCGTGACGTCTTTCGCCTTTTGTGCCTTGTTCATTATTCTGTCATGATATCGCTACAAAGTTTATTGTCAACACCCTTTGCTTAGTTATGTCACGATTTCGTGACCTTTTCTCTTACTATACTCCATGGCCATTGTAAGTCGCGAAAATGCGACATGTCGCGATATCGCGACGGTTTTGCTGTGCTGTCTCCGTTGACCATTTTGACCGTGATTTTGGAACACGTCGCGAAATCGTGACAACTTTGCTTTTGACTTTCTTCTCTCTCCTCAACAGACCCGCGATAACGCGACATGTCGCGATATCGCGACGGTTTTGAAACTGTGCCCTCCATGCTGCTTTTTGTCGTGATATCGTGACAGTCTTCGGACTTAGCTTTTTTTTGCATCAAAACCTGTAAAGGAGTGAGAACTTCAACATTTTATGCAGGAATAATCAACAATCAAAATAATGTGGCAAAAATGCCAACATTCTTGGCGGCTCATGGGGTATACAGTTCTGTTGTATGCACGAATCCCAGGCATGAATCCATTGGGCAACAGAGTCAAGAAAAACTGAGAATAGAAAGCTGGCTGATGGGGTACATCTCGACGGACTGCTGCAACAACTCTTGCTGAATTACTAAAAACTCAAGGAATCTGTATTTGGCTTAGCTAACCAGGTGCTGTAAAATAATCTCCATGAAAGCACCAGGGGTTGCAAAATGGAAATGAATGAAATAAGTGGAGTGAGGACTATGGAATGGAAATGGTAAATGATGGAATAATGGAATGGAGGGAGTGATGTGGTAGATACAGTAACAGAGTGCTTCTATGCTACCAGCTGTATGAAAGGGAAATGGAAGTGAATGGAATAATGGAATGGAAGTGGAAGAGATGACAAATGCGGGATGAATGGTGGATAAATGCTAAAACAACAATGAAGTTAGAAGAAAAGGAAAAGAAGAAACGGGAATATCAAGAAGGAAAAAAGAAACAACAGTAGTGGCTTGATTACTTGCAGAAGAAAAAGGAGTAGGAGAAGAAGGGAATAAAGAGGGGAAGGGAAGAAATAAAGAGGAAGCCACTAAATTCTGGGAAGGAAGAAGAAAAAAGAAAGAAATACGTACCTACGGGCTCGCATGCAAAAAGAGCCGAAGTTGACAGAGGAAAACAATACTTTTTTTTTCTTTTTTTTCTTTTTTTTTTTTATGTATGTACAGGGTAACTCCCGAATTAGTTGTGAATTCTCGGGAAAGACACGAACCCAAACACGGTCCTGTCTCCTGGATCCCAGACCTTTGACAGACACTCAGTAGACTCTTGGTTGATGATCAGCTCAGAGTCACCAAAGATTTGAAACTGTTGTACTCCAAGTGTCCCAGCCATCTTGAAACCTAGGCATGATCGTTCAGTCCCAATGTTAGCACCATTTTTGTATTGTGCTCCATCAAAATAGAGCTGATCAGGGGGCAACTTGACTTCAACCTCTTCAGGCTGCTTTGTAATGGAATAACAGCCAATCTCAGTTTCGATCATGGCATTAAAATTGAGCATTGAAAACTCAACCACCAAATCAGGATCCTCCAACTCTTCAGTTATCATATGAATAGCATTTTTGGACTTTTCTTCTTCTTCTATCTTCTCAATATGAAAAGTAGAAGGCTTCTGATTATAGATCCGGACTCGTCTTCCTTTGAAAGGAATCTCCAAGTGAGAATAATCCAGAGCAAGGTAGCCTCCCAACTTTGTAGTAAATTCTCTTGATAAGCACATACTGAAATACGGTTCTAGATCGACCACAACTATCTCCTGAATGACTGTAATCTGAGGCATAGTGTGTAAAACAATTGGGACATCCTTGATTACACCCATTGTTTTCACTGGAGTACCATCTAACTACAAAACTCCAGGGCTGCTTCTTGTATATTCCATTCCCATCGCTTCACAAACTGCCTTTGGCATGACAGTTGTAGCAGCACCAGAATCAATCAGGCAATTATGTACAATCCAACCCTCCATCCTGAGTGATAGATAAAATGGGGGTGGTCTAGTCCTTCCAGAGGCTAAAGAAGTTAACGTTTGAGCCATAACTACCTGGGCTGGAACTTTCCCCTTACTTTGTATAGTCTTCAGGGATTCCTGTAAGAGATTTACCTGTCCAGGCAACTGTAAGGTGTCATACAGACTTACCTTAGCTGGTATCCGTTTGAGTTCTTCAACAATGTTGTACTCCATGGAGATCTGTTCCTTCCCTCCACTAGCAGATTCAAATGTGCTCTTATATTGCTGGGTAGCCTCCATTCGTTGTCGTTTGGTCAATGATGGATACCGCAACGTCTCTTTGGCTTGCTCCTTTGTTTTTGCTTGTGGCTGGGAAGTAGAAGCTTGTTCCTTCTCTTTTACTGGTGGTGGAAGTGGATCCTTCGACAAAATAGGTGATTGTCGTTGCGCTAGGGAACTCATGAGCCTTTGTTGGCATTTGTTGCTTCGTTACTTGTACAGGAGGCACTTTCAATGGCTCCATCTTAGCCGGATCTACCAACATTGGTTTCTTGCCGCTGCATGTCAGTATTGCTATATGTTCCTCCAGAGACTCCATGAAAGTAAGATCCACCTCTCGAATCATGTTTACATGGCTCCCTGTAAGAACTTGCAAATAATTTTGGTGGACCATGCAAGTGGACTCATCATGTGGGTCATTGCAGGAAGAACACCAGTAAGATGGCTCACGTAAAACTTCAGAAGGGCCAGCCTCTTCACTTACCAGAATTGTTGAGTTCCTTTCAGGTGGTTTCTCCATAGCCTTGCTAGGAGCAGGTTGTTCTCTAGTTACTATCGACATAAATCTTCATGGCTGATAATTCCTTTTCGCCTCTCTCCGTTCCATAGATGTCACCTTGTTAGTGAGAGATCTCATAGCCGACTGAATTTCTTGTAACATAGCCAATTGAGGATCTGGGCTTGAGGACACAAGTGGTGCCGGTAAAGGTAATGGAACCTATGGGGAAGATAATGCAAGAGTTGGAAGTGGAGGGACTAACCGTGGAATGCTCGGTGCAGGCAACTGGGGAATAGTTGGAGCAAGAAGCTGGGGAACTGGAATAGGTGCGATTTGAGGCGCACTTGAGCTCCATGATGGGGTAGGATACATGGATGGCATGGGTTGTGGAAGCGAACCAGAGTACAAATACTTAGGAAGATCAGGTATGATAGGCATTGTTACCTTTGGAGGAAGTCTACCTATAGCAATCAAATCAGCTTTCGCCTTTAACGCTTGTTCGAACAACTCTGGAAATGTAGTCACGTTGGACTGTCAGACAGCCCAACCGATGTCTGTGTTGAATGCTCTAAGGTAATAAAATGCAGCTAGCTCATCAGCAGGCCGAAGACCATCAGGAATTCTCTGCCAGGTTCTGGTAAAACGAACATTGAAATCAGCTATCTCTTCCTACGGGTGCCTCTGGATTGCGTTAAACTGATGCAACAATGAAAATGGATCAGCCTGTTCATGAAAATTCTTAACTAACAGTTCTCCTAGCTGATCCCATGATGTAATGGTGCCTGGTTGCAATGTTCGATACCAATACAACAATTTACCTCTCAGTGATAACACCAACAACTTCACCATCACATCTTCGTCAGTTATATCATGGATGGCCGCCAAAGAAGCTACATCATTAATATGCTCATACGCAGTCTTACCAGTACCATCATAGGTTGGCAAAACTTTCAAAGCAGCCTGAGGAACTGGATTTTGAGCCTGCAAATTCAAGGCTCCTGAACTATTCCATGCCAAGAACTTCCTGGGTTGAGGATACTGGGCCATTGGGACTAGTGGATGTGACTGAGAGGACAAAAAACTAGTAACAATACCAGGGATTTGTGTGGATATGGCAGATGATGCAAGCAATGGGGAAACCAACCTAGAGTGTTCACCTCTTTTTGTGCTGTCAAGTTCAAAAAACTCAACAAGATCTTCAACTTTTTTGGACTTTGATCTCGTGATCATGAAGTACAGCTTTCACTACATCCACGTTCAGAGATTTTTGGGTACTGCAGAGTCACCAAATGTTCTAACTATACGGCATGAAGGCGAACATTAAACCCTTAATACTATGGGATCTTTCTGAGACAAAAACAGTCTGTCCCATCGGGCGTGCCAAAAACTTTGGAAAAAACGGGCATGCCAAAAGCTGTTGGTCACGAATCTGCCACAGGAAAGGATTTTCTATGTCTATGCACCCTAGACCCGGCCAACATTGAAAGGTTGGGAGAAAGAAATGTCTCCCAGACCAATCTCTAGAGAGGGTTGGTTCCCTTACTATTTCTAAGCTTGATTAAGACTAAAGTTACTAGAAAGGAATTATAAATGTGCAAAAAGAAACGGGAAATACACGAAAAGAGATGGGAAATATGGCTAAGGCCGAATTTATATGATCGGGGAAAGAAACTCAGCAAGAATTTAACCTCAAGCGTATGAACAACATATAATAATAAAATACAGCATAATCCACTTACGACCTTGTGCAGACAACCTTCAGGATTGCATTCCAGAACTCACTTCCTTATTAGCAGTATTCAAACTCAGATGCAGAATTGAAATCTAACAACAGATTAGAAAGACGAGCATAACTAAGAAATGCATGAAATAGAAGGAAATCATTAGAAAGACGCTTGCAAAATCAGAGGCCAAATATCTCTTATTTACGCAAAGAACTTGAATGTTTTCATGCAACATGTCTCTCTCTCTCGATCCCTCTTTCTGAGATCTACATTGATTTATATAGAAGTCTTGCTTCTTTACAACATTAAAAATATGCAACGAACTTCCTCGAGATCTACAAAATGTGCAACAAAAACAAGGAAATGATCCCCTTAAACCAGCCTCGGAGAAACCAAAAATTGAATGAAACAAGGAGTCGGTCGTCTTCATTAAATGGTCGTTCTTGAAACATGCTTGAACCGTTAGAAAAATCATGAACAACAGCTTTGAATAATGGAAGTCTTTAATTCTGGTGGCTTGGACACGTTCTTCTACCTTGCTCGCATTGGAAAGCAGCAAAACATTTAATTTTGGAGTGCTTTTAATTGTTGGAAATCGCAAAACTTCATCGGGCCGTTTGAACTACTTTTTGGCGCGAAACTATAACAGGTCGCGAAAACGTGACATGTCACGAAATCGTGACGTATTTTTGCTCCGTACACTTTGTCACTTTGGAACCGCAAAAACCATCCATGTCACGAAATCGTGACGTTCTTTCTCAATTTTATCCTTTGCTGCTTCGACCCGCAAAAACATGACAAGGCGCAATTTCGCTACACCTTTCTCTCTTTTGGCTGTGTCTCACTTATACGTCATGAAAACAAGACAAGTCGCGCTTTCGCTACATTCTCCCATCGGCATCTTTGTTTTATCTCTGGGTCGCGAAAACCAGACAAGTCGCGAAATCGCTACACTATCTCCCCGCTGCTCAATCTTCTCTTCTAAGTCGCGAAAATCTGACATATCATGATTTTGCGACAATTTTCATCCACCCTGTATGGTCCTGCTTCTAACCCACGAAAACATGACACTCTTGCCTCAAGTGGTTCGTTAATCTCCATCATGTCGCGAAATCATGACGGGTTCTATCTCCTTGGACTTTACTGCTTTTGACCGCGAAAATTCATCATGTCACGAAATCGCGACATTCCGTACAATCTGGCTGCCTCCTTGCTTCCTCCTCGCGAAAATGAGACATGTCACAAAATCGCTACAATTTTCTGCACTTGGTCCTTCCGCCCCAATATGTCACGAAATCACGACGTTTCCATGTTGCTGGACTTCATCTCCACAAATGTCACGAAATCGTGATGCCTTTCATGCCTTATGCTTTATGTTTCCACTTTGTCGCGACCACGCAACACGTCGCGATTTTGCGACGTCTTTTGCCTTTTGTGCCTTGTTCATTATTTTGTCACGATATCGCTACAAAGTTTATTGTCAACACCCTTTGCTTAGTTATGTCACGATTTCGCGACCTTTTTCCTTACTATACTCCATGGCCATTGTAAGTCGCGAAAACGCGACATGTCACGATATCGCGACGGTTTTGCTACGCTGTCTCCGTTGACCATTTTGACCGCGATTTTGGAACACGTCGCGAAATCGTGACAACTTTGCTTTTGACTTCTCTCTCCTCAATAGACCCACGATAACGCGACATGTCGCGATATCGCGACGGTTTTGAAACTGTGCCCTCCATGCTGCTTTTTGTCGCGATATCGCGACAGTCTTCGGACTTAGCTTTTTTTTGCATCAAAACCTGTAAAGGAGTGAGAACTTCAACATTTTATGCAGGAATAATCAACAATCAAAATAATGTGGCAAAAATACCAACAGATAACTTGGTCACCAAGGACAATGGCTCATGAAAAAATAAATAAAGAAATAATTTTTGCACCTCATGTCAAAAGTTGACGTAATGGGGGCCGTTGGTTTTTCAAGAGGGGATGAATTATCTAAGCATTGGACCTTTTTGTAGCATGGATTTATGCTAAAAATGCCCAAATTCTATTTTTATCCTAACTACGTTTTTAGGGATATAACTTTTTTCTTGACTCTATTTTGATCCATTCATTAATCATTGGAAATATTAGAGAGAGAACAATAGTAGAAGCAACTTTGTCATGGATAAAATGTTGATATGTTTGTTAAAAATGTTATCGTTTAATATAATATGCAAAGGGAGATAACAATCATGAGATGTAGAATCATATGAAAGAAAGTAAATCTGCTAGATGATTGAGAAATCCAATAAACAAAAATTATATAAATGAATACAATGTAGCTCTGGAGGAAGTGAACACTCCATTTGTAAATCTACTGGACTACATTACACCCATCACCATTGGATGGTGATCCACATAGAACTGTACTACCTATGAATATGCTCTACGCTAATGTGTCACTGAATCTCCCTGTTCTATATATATCTAACAATGAGGCCTTCCTTATATAGGTAAAATAGGATACTTGGCCAACACTCTATCTAGTTGTACAAGTGACAGCTTGCATATTTACAATTTGCACATTGACACTTGTGCATTTATTACATTGTATAAAGTAACTAGATAACTTCCCCCTAAAGTAATCTATTGTCCTAAGTATGTACCATGGAAGATGCATTTACATAAACTAAATAATGGGATATAATCTATTTCTAACACCCTCTTGTATTACATTATTTGGGTATTGAAGACTCTTAGTCTTCAACATGGATCTTCTTCTTCATTTTGAACTTTGTATTTTTCCTCTACATTCTTTGTGTTCAGGTTCAGTAGGTAATTTGTGTCTTCATGATGTAGAGTAAGCTACAACTAAGGCGTCTTCGTTCATCGAATGATCTTTGGCTTGTTTCAATTCATATTCCTTATCTTCTATCCAGCCACCTTTATAGTTCTCTTTGCAAGTGTCTTCATTCAATTCTGAGTGTTGATGTATGAGTAGGGCATGGTGCAATTATCCTCTCATATTTTTATTTTTGATCCTTTTGAGCTTACCTTTTTGGTGTACTAGTTTTTCATTTTTTTTAACCTATTCCTCTGTAAATATGTTATTATCATATTGAACCATCACAATATCTTGTGATATTCCCATTGATTCTAATATGTATGTGTTTTCATGGATTGAACCTATTGCTTTTATTCCATATTGATTCATAATGAGACATGTATTGATCCCATCCATATATCTATAGTTAATCATATCAAATTATATGATAGGTAGCTGATAGATATAATTCTGAAATCTAATCAATTCCTAATTAATGTGTAAATGAACCTTAATAATAACCTTTTCCCTTTTTGCACTTTTGAATACTGTAATCTACTTTTTCTTCATGTAACTTTAATCCAAATAAGGTGCTCTAATGAATCTGATAAGTAGTCTAATTAATGAGTTAGTTAGCACTAGTAGTTGCATACCTTTTTATAACCTTTTGTAGCTCCTTTTGCCACTTCTGTAGAGGATGTGGATCTTGGTATCTAAGATCACCAAGTTGCTGCTTTGAGTAGGATTTTGCAGCTCTTTGTAGACTATTTTGAATAACTCCTTCAACAAATGATGGTTTTGAACTTTCTTTTATGAGCCTAATATTTGGTGGCTTGTTCTCCTCTTGTGATATCCTCATTCTGCTATATATTTGGAGAAGTCTTTGTCTCTGAAGTGGTGCCTTATTACTATGAGAGGTAATCTTCAAATATCCTAGATTTGATGAGCTTCTTCTGTCTTCAAGTCTTCTTGTCAAATTTTGACTTCAAGCAGGATCTTCTTCTCAATATTCTAAATATCTTGAGGTCTTTCACTAGATTCTTCTTCTAAAATTTGGTACTCCTTGTCAAATTCTCCTTCGCTTGGGCTTATTTTCAGATGGTGATAATTGTACCAAGTCCTTCACTACCAAGGGATTCTCCTTGGTAGTGGATTTATCCAATGATATCTCCTTTGATGATTTATTCAGTACGAATTTTCTAGCCTTTTTTTGGATGCTCGATGAAACCTCCCAAGGTATTTTATCTTGTAGCTTCTATTGGTTTTACCTTGAGATATATTCAACCTTCTACTCCCGAAAGTTTTGGCGGTGTGATCTACTCTTGGATATATGATTATTCTACTTTTGGATTTGAGTAGGACTCTCCTAGTCCTTCTTCTTCCAAGTTTGGAAGTCCTTCAATGAGATCTTCTCTTGATATCTTTTGCTTTAGGTGTTGAATTGATTCTGAAGAAGATACTCTTCCTAAATTTCTTGTAGGAAGTTTTCCAACTCACTGAATCTTCTTTCCCTGCAAAAAAAATGTTAAAATAAAATTTTTAATCTACTTTTGAATCATATATTCCTTTCAAATTCTTCTTTAGGATCAAGGCTTCTATGGCCTATTTCAGTATCAAGGCTTCTGTGGCATTTTTTAGTATCAAGTATTTTGTGGCCTTTTTAGTATCAAGGCTTCTATGGCCTTTTTAGTATCAAGACTTATGTGGCTTCTACTTCAAGGCTTCTATGGCATTTTCTTCAAGGCTACTATGGCCTTTTTAAATCAAGGCTTCTATGGCCTATTCTTCAATCTACAATGAAGATCTTCAGTATCCTAGCTTCACCACACCTCTTATTCAAAATTATTCTTCCACGGTGTTCTTCTCCTACGCAAGGAACTAATCTCTACACTATGAGGGCACGTCGACCTTCGGGTAATGAAGTTGTATTCTCCTAGATTTATATCGTAGGAGTACCAATCCTTTGAGAATTAATTATCTGCAATAAAAGAAACTTTAGGAAACAATTAGCAAATTCTAGATATTCTAGATCTTCACTAGATTATTTGTCAATCTAGTGGATTGAATGTTGAGTCCTGGTCTTCACGAGTTTTTCCTATAACTCTGTGGAAAGACTCTAGTCAAATGCAATCTCAATATTTTCTAGAACTGAGATTTCTTTCAGTCCTCACTTGTGTCTCTCCCTAATTCTACCACCTAGATTCTTCTAATATATTTTAATAGACTAGTCCAATGGTGCGTCAGGTTGATAAAAAACTCAAGCTCAATGATGATGGTGATTTTCCTATAGACCTACACAAACTAGATCTACCATATATTTGATACCACTTTTAGCTTTTGATATAATATGCAAAGGGAGATAACAATAACAATATGCAAAATAATTTGAAAGAAAGTAAATCTACTATATGAATCAGATATGCAATAAATAGAAATGATATAAATGAATACAATGTAGCAATGTAGCTAATAAGGAAGTGAACACTCCATTAATAAAGCTACTAGACTACATTGCATCCATCACCACTAGATGGTGATCCACACATAATTGTACTACCTACGAAGATGCTCTAAGCTACTGTGTCACCGACTCTTCCTATTCTATATCTATCTAACAATAATACCTTCCTTATATAGTAAAAATAGGATACTAGGTCAACACTCTATCTAGCTGTACAAGTGACACCTTGCACATTTACAACTTGCACATTGACAGTTGTGCATTTATTACATTGTATGAAGTAACTAGATAACTTTCCCCTAAAGTAATCTATTGTCCTAAGTATGTACCTTGAAATATACATTTACATAACCCAAATAATGGAATATAATCTATTTCTAACAAAAAAAATATACTCTAGAGGCCCTCAAAAATGTAAAATAAAATACTTACTAAAAATAGTAAATTTATATTTTAGATATTAATAGGCAAAATGCATCTATAGGTACGTTGACACATCAGTAAAAGATAAAACACAAAAGGACAACTTATGTGTATGTAATTTTCAGACACTTTGTAACTCATGGAAGGTAAATCACCACATTTCCATATGGATGATCTTCTAACTTATAGAAGGTGAACAACCACATTTCCATATGGGTGACCTTCCATATTCAAAATGGTGAATTTCCAACACACCAATTAATTTAGAAAGAGATATGCACTATTGAATGTAAAAAGCATGAGTAACGGATGCAATGTTATAGCCTTACTTCTCTTCTTAGAGATTGCTTGCATTGTACTTTATTTTTTAGTAATAAAATCATTATGCTATTTTACTTATATACTCTTGTGTTTTGGTTTGTTATACTTTGTTATTTTTTAATTACCCTCTTTTATCATCTTCCTTAACTTGAAATTTTAAGTTTTAGATCAATCAATATTTTAAGTTTTAGATCAATCCCAAGCTAGGGTATGTAAAGGGGTTTCCCTTTAAATCTCAAATTTGCATGAGAAATCCAATGTTGGGTAGAAGTGTATAAATCAAGAGACTTAGATTACTTTTAGTATCCAGTCCCTTGGCTCTTAACTTCTATAGACAATCTCTACAAACATAATGAAAATTCTCCAAAAAACTTTGGTAAGTGGATAAAAATAAAAAGCATCTTTTTTTGTCTTAAGTAAAAAGAGTTAATAATATTAAAAAGGGAGAATCATCCTTTGGTTTGAAATAAAATTCTAAGGCATCAAATAGTGTTCTTGCATGACCAAGCGAAGCAACTACATACCCATTTAAATACCATATTAGAATTTACAATAGTTTCTATAAATGAACAAAATCAAACCATGCACTTTCAATATTATACATAGAATGAAAGGGATAAAAAAATAAGGGTTTGGTGGGTACCTATAGGCACCACAAATAATCACTATATCCAATGATAATATTACAAAACACTTTGATAATCGAATAAGAGGTGTGAGGGGCCTACAACTCAATCAGGTAGATTAGAAGCATGGAGTGGGATTGAAGACTTATGAGAAGTAATGTCTAAGGAACCTGATTCATGATCATAGGAGATTTTATTGCCATAACCAAGCTGGATGAAAATCTAGGTAAATTAGGAAAATAACCCAAAGTATGAGAGAAGTCTCATATTTTAATCAAAATAATAATCTATTGGAGGTTGAGCTTGAATATAGCAACTATACATGGACCAACAATAGGATAAGCCAAAACCAAATAGAAAACAAAATAGATAGATACATACTCTCATATCATTGGCTAGATAAATGAACTTGTGCTAAAATTAATACCTTGACAAGGATTGCTTCAAATCACTAGGTAATAAGAGTTAATATTGTGGTAAATGAATTAAAAAAATATCATATTTTAATTATGAGCAGATGTGGGAAGACCATCCTCAATTTATTGATATGGTAGCACAAAAATAGATTTCTTCAAGAAACGAAGGGTTGTATATGCTTCCAAAAAAAATTAAATTGATGACATCTAGATTAAAATAATGGAACAGTAACACTTTCAAAAACATCTTTGAGAAGAAATAAGAACTAAAAGAGATCCTTTCAAAATTCTAAAAAAGGTGAGCACAATAATCTAAGCTCAATATCATAATATTTTAAGGAAGATAATTTTTGGAGATTAAAATCAAGAAAAACTTGGTTAAATAGAGATAAAACATAAAAAAAATTATAGGATGGCAATAGTACAAATATCGACATCCAAAATTAGTAGAAGGGGTTTGAATTAAAGACTAGAGAAAAATAAGAAGGGAGGAATGGCTCTTTTACCAAAATATTCTAGGATCAAAGGAGATTGAAGTTCTTAATGATAAATTACTACAAGAAGTACCATTAGCTAGAACATATGAAGACAATAGAAAATTGATGGAGCTTATTACTCTAGAGGAAGTTCATTTAGATTTTTTCTCTTTTGATAAGATTAAATTTCTAGGTTTGGATAGGTTCTCGGCAATATTCTATCAACATAACTAGGAAATAGTGCAGGATTCCTTATCGAAGGTAGTGAAACAGCCTAGGGTAAAACAATACATACCTTATAAAATAAATGCAATATATATTACTTGATCTTAAAAAAGAAGGATGTAGAATTGTTTGATTTGTTTAGGCCCATAAGCCTCTATAAGGCATATAATATAATCTTGAAAGTGATGGCAAGTTGGTTAAGACCACTATTAGATAAAATTATTCTAGAAGAGCAAGGAGTATTTGTAAAAGGGAGACAAATTTTGAATGGGATCATAGTATCTCATGAAGTAATGCTTTCAATAGCTTCAAGAAAAGAGAGAGCAATGATCTCAAAACTTGATATGAATAAAGTCTATGATACAGTTAAATGGGATTTTCTTCTTGCAGTATTAGGAAATTTTGAGTTTAGGAAGAAATAGGTTAGATGTATTAAAGCTTGTGTCTCTATATTATCATTTTTAGTTATGGTCAATGGGCTAATAATAGAATCATTTAAAGCCAAGAGGGGTCTTAGACAGGTAGATCCTATACCACCATATCTATTCATTATTATGGTAGATGATATAACCCCTTTTAGGAGGGCAAGTATAAATGATGTTAGAGCTTTGAATTACTTATTAAAGGAAAATGAGAGTATCAAGTAGAAATTTAATAGAAAAAATCCAAAAATTAGTTCCTAAATATTCCAACTAGAATCAAAGCAAGGCTATGCAAATTATTTCAAATGGAGGTAAATTTACCAACAACATATCTAGGGATGCCCTTATTTTATTTTTTGGTAAGTTGAAGGATAATATTGAAAGAGTTTTAACTGGGTCCCTACCCCAGAATTACAAAAAAAAAGCAGACATAAAACCTAGAAAAAAGTCCCTTAAGGGAAGGGACCAGGCTCGCAACTTCCCGTGCAGGAGAATATACACCGCAAAGGAGAGACTGCAACCCGTGCAGGGGTTGAACAGAGGGCCTAACAGAAAAACCCAAAAAACATTCAGTGAACTAGAGAACGAACAAAAAACCAGCGAAACATGAACCAGCTCCCATCTAAGGATCAATGTTGACGACATCCTCGTCCATGACCTGCTGGAGGGCCTACTGCAACCCTTCGATGGCACAAGTGAAGGCGATGATAAAACTCTGAAGGAACATCCTCTTCAAGTGATTGGAAAAACCAGGGGTCGGGGTCGAGTCATCGGTGGGACCTTCTACTTCCCGAGATGGAGAAGAATGGCTAGAAGCTACTTTTGGGTTCCTGGAGCGGGATGATCAACAAATCGGAGGAGTAGCTACCTTAGAATAGACCTTGCGCTTGCCCAGAATCTTATGGCCAGGGGGAATTGGGTCAGACGGGGAAGCAACAAATTTGGTCAGAGGGGGTGGTTTAGCAGGAGACAAAGAGGAGGGAGGGGGACCAAAAATTTTGATAGAAGCTAGGTATTTGGTAGGGGAAGTAGCACCAGCTTTGGGAGCAGGAGTCTTAGCAGGGGAGGCAATAGCTTCCTCGCTGCCCACCTGGTCACTGGAAAGAGACCGAGCTGGGCTAGGGGGATCAGCAGAATCTAGAGCCATCGAGTTCAATGGGGAGGCATAAATAGGGGGGTTAGCCATCATGTGGTAGAAAATGATGATGAACAAACCCTGGTGGGTAGGAGGAGTAGAATTACTATGGGTGACTTGGATGGAGAGATGTAGGGAGCTGTGAAGGAAACCGAGGATGTTCACGGGCCTAAAACCTCAGACGTGGTTGATGAGGGCAAGGTGGAAGCTGGCCATGGGCTTGGTAGGATCATCATAGGCTAAGTATTGCATGAGGGGGATAGCCACAATAGGAAAAGCATCAGAGAGAGACTCAAGGAGGAGGGCATGGCCTTCCCACTAAAAGTTCTGATAATTGGGGAAACCGGCCAACTATGGCTCCCAGCAATGCTTATCATGGTGCACCAGACGGTCGGTAATCGAAAGAGCAGCAATGTCCCCAAGGAGCTGGGGAGTCACCTTGAAGCAAAAATTATGAATGCAAACATACCCGTTGGACCAAGATCGAACAAAATCAGACGTAATGTCCTTCTCTGGGCCCCAAAACTTGGAAATCAAGGTCATCAAGTGGCAACCTTGGAGGTAACCTGAAGCTGTGGGATCGAGTTGGAGAGAGGTCGGCTCGATAAAAGCCATGGGAGAAGGGCACGGGGTGGAGAGGATGGGAGGCACTTAGAGGCCAGATAAGCACGATGACAAGGATAAGGAGGAATAGCTTCGTTGCAGGGTTGAAAAAGGGAAGGATAGGCTAGAGAGGCACGCCATAGGGAGTGGGGAGATGACAAGTGGATGGCTAAGAATTAGCATGGGGATGGGGAGGTGGGGGAAGGGACATTGGAGGGATAACCACAAAGGTGGTAGAGAAGGAAAGGGAGGCAGGCGCAAGGAGGTGCGAAGGGCCACAAAATAAGGAAGCCACAGGGAGGACATTGGGAAGATACACCACCCAAAGGGGCACGATAAAATATGACATGGAATACCAGCAAAAAAAATTATTATCACTCGATGCTAGAGCATAGCCACTCTCATGACTGCAATAAATCATGTTTCATAGACAACAGAGGTGGCAAGAAAACACACGAGGAAAAGGTAATCCTTTGAAGACAATCATGGTGCAAATGGCTGAGACATCACATGCCTGAGACAACTTCAGAACGTGCTAGCTGGAGGATCTCTAGTTGGAGAGAATGGTGCCAAACTGTCAGGGAATGTCTGCTCAGCCCAAAATTGGCCAGCCCATCAATGACTCTATTCACTTCCCTGTACACGTGGTTAGAATCCACTTGGTTGTGCTGGTGCAGGAGGGCTTTGCATTCGAGAATAACCGTCTGGATGTTCCATGGGGGTTGCTTGTTTGACTTTAGGTAACCAGTGACTACGATCGAGTCACCTTCAATATGGATACCGGAGCGATGGTCCTTGATGAGCTGGAGGCCTCTCCATAAAGCCCAGGCCTCAGCGACATTATTGGTCTAATGATGTAGGTTCTTCACGAATGCGAGACTAATGGTTCCACGATGATCCCTCACTACACCCCCAGCTCTAGCCAACCCTGGATTACCTTTAGATGCGCCATCGAGGGATGCCCTTATTTGAGTGGAGAATGAATATAGAATTATAGAGTCTAGTTATACATATAGTTCAAAATAAACTACAAACATGGAAATTTAGATGGTTATTGTTAGTAGGAATAGTGCATCTAATTAAATTAGTCTTACAAGCATTTTCAACATATTATATGTTCTTGTATATTATACCAAATTGGTAGAAAAAAATTTAATCTACATTATGTGATCATTTTTTTGGTCAAGATTAAATGATAAAAAGAAATTTCCCTTGATGAAATGAAGCAAGGTGTGTGATATTAAAACTAGGGGAGGTATCAGTTTAAGAGTTTTTATGGATGCAAACTTAGCTCTATGGGGATAATTAATTTTGAGATTGTACAAAGAGAGTCAAATATAATGGGGAAGAATTATTCTAAGTACATTGATCCCAATGACCCAAGCTTAATCTTTACTACATTCTTACTACCAAATGGTTCAAATTAATTGATCTAGTGATTAAAGGTCTAAGATAGGTGGTTGGAACTAGAGAAAAAAATCTATTTAGATGGATACTTGGTGTGATAAAAAACCACAATCTAGATCTAGTTTTGAATCCATGGATGATATTACTTCAATATAAATATGATGATAGGGTTTCAAACATTATGTATGAGTATTAGGAAGGAAGATATAGATGGAAATAATATATTTTTTACAAGTATACCAAAAATTATTGCTAAGATACAATTGAGCATAAATATCAAAATAATGACTATTCCAAGGGGAGTTGAGGATAAGTTGATTTGGAAGTTGAATATCTCAAGAGAATACACAACAAAAGTGGATATGATATAAGCACAAAAAAAATAGGAATACCTCAAGAATATGGAGAGATATTTGGGATAGGTCACGCATTCCAAAAGTTAAAATTTGTGTATGTCTAGTATATCATAGGAAAAATTTGTCCTGGGATAACCTAATGAAAAGATATTTTCATGGCCCCTCACAATGTTTTCTATGTAAAAATGAGGAGAGTATAGACCATCTCTTGGGACATTGTTCAATAGTCTAGGAATTATGGTAATAGATTCTTAATATGTTTGGTAAATACATGGTGATGAATGGAAAATTTGAAGAATGGTTAAAGTAATGGTAGAGAACTTTTAAAATAAAGGTGTTATAGACAATCAAGAATATATAGAAAGATACAATACTTTGGACTATATAGCTAGAAAGGAATAGAAAAATATTTAAAGGAAAGGAAAGCAATTTAGAGGTAATGTAAAGGAATATTTTTTTATCCATATAGGTTTCTAAATCAACCCTATCAACTCACCTATTCCCTAATATTGAAGCAAATACCCTTGATAGATGGAGTCAAGTCATCAAATTGAATTATGATGTTGGATACAGGAGAAAAAAAAGGAAGGCAAAGATGTAAAGTGAAAACCACAAAAAGTGGATTTGATCAAATTGAATTCTTGATGGAGCATCTAAAGGAAATCTAAGACCAGTAGAAGGAGGAATAATTAGAAATAATAGGGTGATATTTTATCATATTATGCTTTCAATAGTGGGTTTAATATAAATAATGAAGTTGAAGCTTGGGTAGCTTTGGAAGGGTTAAAAATATATAGAAAAATGAAATGGAACAGTGTATGAATGGAGAGCAATTCATTAATAGTAATAAATGCAATTTTAAGGAATGTAGAGGGTCCATGGAATATTTAAGATATCATTGTAGAAATACAAGACCTTGCTACAAAGTTTGAAGAAATTAAATTTACACATACGTTAAGGGGAGGGAACAAATGTGCAGATAGGCTAGCCAAAAGATGGTTTTTAATAAAGGATCATGAAGTTAATTTTTTTTTTCCATGGTTAGAGGAATTAGTAAATTGAGTTGAAGTTGACAAGAAAATGTTGACTGCCTAAATCAACTAATGATTAAGATTTACTATAATTTTTTCCTTTGGTAATATTTATTATATTATATAACATTAATGTGTTTTCATATAAACTATTTTATTATAATTCTTTTAGTGGAACTTATGCTTTTGCAAGGAAACTAGCACTCTAGAAAGTAAACTATGATAGCACAAAGTTTAAAGGCTACCGCAAAAAAACATCAAGAAGAAGGATGTTGAATTTTGGAATATTTATATTTGCAAAGAAAATTAAAGAAAATTCAAAAATAAAAATAAAGAATTCAAACCTTTTATGAAAAATATGTAGGTATCTAGCTATAACAATTCAATTGACATGATAATTGAATTTTTTTGTAAACTCTCAAACTCTAAAGGAGAGAGTTGTAATTTGTCAATGATGGGCAACCCAAGTACAACCCCTTTTTCTCTAGAAAAAGCAAAAATGAGGAATGTGAAGGAGATATTTATAGCAATAACAAAACCTTAACCACATCATAAATTTTAACCTAATTAAACATAACAAGAAGGATATAGGTTAATTATAAGTCATGAATAGGGTTTATCCATAACAAGGTTAACCATGACCCATAGAGATTACATGATAAAATATTACAAATTAATTAATACATTATACAATGAAATTTCCTTAGGCCTATCTAGTATATAGCGCAATGATGACTCTTGGCCATGAATTAGATTATAATCTCTACATAAGGCACTCAAATGGGCTACTTACTCAAGATAAAATGTAATTTTATTTAAGTTAGATTTTGATAAAGCCTATGATAGTGTGAGGTGTTTGTTCATCTTACAAATGTTTTAATGGTTGATATTTGGTTTAACTTTAGGCATAGTATTTATATGTTCTTTATCAAAACCTTAGATAGGATTATCATTAATTAAAATATTTAAGACCTCGTTGAGTTGTAGAGGTCCATTAGGCAGGGGTGTCTCTTAACACCTTTCTTGTATGTCATTGTAGCATGTCTTAGGGTATATTTTTAATAGGGTTTATTTAGTATGGATTATTAGAGACATATTTCTTCCAAAGCATGGAGAAATTGTGAACTCTCGTTTTACTTATGACTCAACACATTTTATACAAAGCAATGCTGAGAAAATTGATATTGCACTATCTATTTTGGATGCCTTCTATTATGCTTCTAGTGCAAAGTTAAATTTGGGAAAAATAAAGTTTATTATGATCAAATATGGGGAAATCTTGGTGGATTACATAGGAATAAAATTGCATTATCTATGGTAATATCATTTAATATTGAATATCTGTTGGCTTTAGACTCATGATATTTAATACGTGGAGCTAGTTTCTTACTAAATTTTTACAAAAAATAGACAACTAGGTCACAAAGTACATTTCCCTAGTAGGAGGGTTGTACATTGTTGAATTTTTTTTTGTATCAATTTATGTAGTAATCCTCCTATTATTTTCCATGTAAGACACATTACAACTAATTTACCCATCTTGTATAAAGTTTTATGTGAAAAAATGGTAGTCAAATAAACTAGTTGTGTCATGATTGAATTATATATAACTTAATTGTAAGAGTTGGTTGGGTCTTATTGACCCATGCACATAAGGGATTAATTTTATATTCAAATGGATAGTCAAATTGCTAGTTGTATAGGAATATTGGAAAATTTGATTAGTTACGAAATTAGTCAAGCCCATGCAAATGAAGCCTAGCAAGTTGTTGGTCTCTTTCACAAGATCCTTAGTGCACAAATTTTTTGGATTAAAGGTTCTCTTCTAATTTTAGGTCTCTATAAATATTGGTAATTATCTATTAGGTTGTTATAGTGGTATGGATCCCCCTTTAGATAATGTCTTAACTTCATTGCCTCTTCTATTTGATGGAATTGCTTATTTCCAATGAATGATAAACCATTGACCACAAACTACAAAAAGAAAGGTAAAATCATATTTGAGAAGGACTACACAAAATAATAGATCTTTGGAATCTAGCTGTGATTGACTAGAAGGCATCATATATTTTCAAATTTCAATTTTGATTCTCCTTCTATCTATAAGTATGTAATTGCTAGATCTTCAAAGAGAACATGTCAAATATAATGGGGTATGAGGGTTTCAACAATGTTTAACCTACAATTTTTTATAGTTTTCAATCTTCAGAGCACCTCTTGGCTAGTGTGGAGGTTGCATGCACTGAGTGTGAGCAGTGGAGAACAACGAAAGAGGCCCATTTGGGCCATAGACTCAGGGGGTCTATGGGCCTCCTAGAGGGTTTTCAAAAATCCAGCACGAGTGTGAAAATATTATGTTCAATAGGGACAATATTCCAGGCATTGAATCAAGTGAGCAACAAGCAAGGCAAATAGGGGGAAGTAATATCCAATGTTCCTTCATGCATGTGGAACAACGAATCGAACAGAATGAACAGGTATTGAACAAAACTGATAACCCTTTTCAATTCATAGCTCAAAACAAGGAGGAAGGACCTCCTCCTCCTTGAAAGTATAGACAAGGGCTAAAATGAAACAGAAACAAGATTCAAGAGATGGACCAAACAAAGGGAGATAACATGTCGATAGTAGATTTGGATCTGGGTAAAGCTACAACTGGATCTGAGATGCACAACCAAAAAGACCCAACCATAGCAAAAATAATTGAGGGGAAGGAGCCCAAGGACCTACCTCCAAAAATGAATTTTAAAGAAGCAATCCATGGAGGACCACCCCAAACAAGAGGGAAAAACAATCAACGATTGCCAAGGAAACCACTGAGGATGCCAAAGGTCGATTCAAGGAAAACATAGATGGGTTGCATGAAAGCAACTAATGGATCCCCATTAGTGAAGTTGGAAATAGAGGATGTCCAGGAAGGAATAGATGCTATGGAGAGGAGAGGACTAATTTGTCAATTCATGGGATTTCGATCGATCCTTGCTACCTTCAAGCAATGGGCTACCAAAAACTGGAGAACTAAAGGTGAGTTCCAAATATTTGCTTACCCTAATGGTTACTTCCTTATTATGTTTGCTACTAAAGAAGATAGGGAGGACATTTTTCAAGGGGGGCCATGGTTCTTTGGTAGGGTAGGGCTCTTCATGAAGCCCTGGCATACCAAGTTCAAAGTCGAGGAAGAAATACCATCAACTACCCCTATTTGGGTCCGTTTATTTGGCCTCCTAGTAGAATACTGGAACCCAAATGTATTAGCAACAATTGGGAATTCTTTAGGAGTTTTCATGATGATTTTTGATAGCACTCAATAGTTAGATCATATGATCTATGCAAGGATTTGTGTTCTAATTGACTTTGACAAACCACTTCCAGAGAAGATCACCTTACAATATGGGGAAGAAATATGGGAGCAAGTAGTAGATTATGAAAATATTCCTTTTAGATGCATAATCTGTCATGAATATGGCCATCTAGCCAAGGATTGTCCACATAAGGTCCCTAAAAAAGAGAAAGAGGATGGGGACTTGGTAGGGTTTCAAATCCCCAAACAAAAGAACACAAGAAAAAAAATAGCAACAAAAGAGAAAACAATAATTTCACCTAACACCTTTGAAATTCTCTCCATGGATGAGCAAGTAGATGATGAGGATGATAAAATGGAAACTTCAATTATGGAAGCATAGTTTGATGAAGAGAGGGAATAGGAAGGAATGCATGATGAAAATAGAATAATAGAGACTTGCCCTAATTCTGAGAAACAACAACCAGGGAGAACCATCTCATCTAGCATTAGACTTTCAAAAAAGAACAATATAGAAAATCAACACAAGTGCAAAACCAAAGGATAGATTCAAACCACAAACAAGCTAGATCCTCAAAAAGACCATATAGATTCCAATAGTAGTGCCTTGGTTCTAAGTAAGCATCCTATAGTCCCAACTAGAATGAAGCAAGATACAAATAAAAATATGAGGATGGATACGAATCAAAAGGCAGGATGCAAATCCAACCAACATCATCTAGCAGAGGAAGGCCAAAAGTTAGTTGAGGAAGGTAAGGTAACAATACTTACCCAGTTGTTCAAACCTTGTTAATTATGAATATTATTACTTGGAATATTAGAGGACTTAAAGGAAGTCCTTCTAAACAATAAAAAATTAGAAGAATGATCCAAACAAATCAGCCTCAAATTCTCTTTCTCTAGGAGACAAAGGTTTCAATTGAAGAAATGGAAATAATAGCAAATAAGATGTGGCCAACCAGTAAAGTAGTGTCCCTCAGCACCCAAGGGGCCTCGGGAGGAGTGGCATGTCTTTGGGACCCAAAGGAAATTACAGTTTAGTACATGATGGGAAGCAGGGGATTGCTAGCAGTGGTTGCCCAAAATAGAGATTCAGATCAGGTTATTCTTTATATAAATGTGTATGCTCCATGTACTATGGAAGAGAAATGATCAATATGGAGGAATATAGCTTTTATCACCTCCCAATTCCTTGAAGCTTGGGCTTTGATAGGAGGATATTTCAACTCCATCCTCTCCTTAGAAGAAAAAATGGGAGGAAATAAGAAGTTGGATGGGAGTTCTGAACTCATGAATGAATACATGGCCAACCTTCACCTAGTAGATATCAAGCCAAGCAATGGTTTGATGACTTGGTCCAATAGAAGACAAGGCTCAACATGCATCCTTGAAAGGCTAGATAGGTTCTTGCTTTTAGATAAGTTTTTGATACAAGGACACACCCCAAAAGTGAAGATCTTAAATAATGCAGGATCTGACCATTGGCTAGTTTTAATTGAAGTTTGGAGAACCAGTAGTAAGCCGACACCATTTCATTTTTAGTTAATGTGGCTTAGAGATGAATCCTTCAAGTCAAGGCTACAATAATGGTGGCAAGAAGGTAAGCCAAGACATGGTACAAAGATGTTTTATTTTGTTAAAAGGCTATAATATATTAAATATAAAATAAAGACTTGGAATTGGGAGGAATTTGGAGATGTTAAGGCAAAGAAAAGGGAAGCTTTAACCCAACTTGAGGAGTTGAATGAGAAAATTCATCTTGAGGGACTCATAGAAAATAGGATCAAGATAGAAATTAATATTTTAGCCTAGGTGAAGGAATGGGATAGAAGAGAAGAACTGATGTGGAAGCAAAATTCAAGGATTCAATGGCTACAAGAAGGAGACCAAAACACAAGTTTCTTTCATAAGTCTCTCCTAGCTCGAAGAACACATAACTTTATCCCCTCATTGAAGAATGAATATGGAGATATAGTCCACACTTGGGAAGGCATGTCTTCTTTAGTTGTGAACCATTTTTCAAACCTATTTACAACCAAATTGCTTGACCCAAAATCCCAACAAGAAATTCTATAAGAGATACCTGTTCTTATTTTTTATGAGGAGAATGTGGCCCTGACTGCACTAGTAACTATGAGGGAACTACAAGAGGTAGTTTTCAAAATGCAAAAGGGGAAGACCCTAGGTCCGGATGGATTCCCTATTGAATTTTATCAAGAATTTTAGGATGTTTTGAAGGATGACACTCTAGAGGTGGTAGAAGAGGCTAGAAAGGCAAAATAAATCCTCAAAGAAATCAACAAGACATACATAGCACTAATTCCAAAATCTCAAGAAGTAGATAACATTACTAGTTATAGACCAATCACTTTATGTAATGTTATTCTAAAAATCATCTCAAATATTATGTCTAAAAGGCTCAAACCATTGCTACATAAGATCATCTCTCTAGAACAAGGGGGATTTGTAGAGGGACAATAGATAGTGGATGAGATAGTGTTAGCCTAGGAAGCAATTCACTCTATGGAAGCTCAAAAATCTCCATCCATGTTCATTCGATTGGATTTATCCAAAGCATATGATAGGGTGGATTGGCACTTTCTCATCCAAGTAATGGAAAATTTTGGATTCTCTCAAGAATGGACAAAGTGGATCAGAGGTTGTATATCTTTAGTTTCTTATTCAGTTATTCTCAATGGTTGTCCCACTCATTTGTTCCCAGCATCTAGAGGCATCAGGCAAGGAGACCCTCTCTCTCCATACCTATTCATCATCCTAGTAGAATGTTTAGGGAGGATATTTTCTAAGAATCAATATTGTCAGAGGTTAGAAGGAGTCACAATAGCTAAAGGAGTCAGACCTATCTCTCATTTACAATTTGTTGATGATTTCACCATTTTGGGGAAGGCAACAATAAAGGAAGCAACCTTAATAAAGCAAATTCTTAACTGCTTCACTAGAGACTCAGGCAACTAGTTAATGAAGATAAATCAAAAGTACTCCTTTTCCATTGTTCACCTAGAAAAGAGATTTTGATATTGGATAGATTAGGATTCAAAAAAACTTCTCTTCCAATTAAATATTTGGGTGTTCCAGTTAATCTTGGCAGCCAAAAGAAAGAGCATTGGAGTTGGTTATTGGAGAAAGTGTAAAATAGAATAGGTAGTTGGACCAACAAATGGCTTTCCTCAAGAGGATGGATAACTCTTATCAAATCAGTTCTTCAATCTATCCCAATATTTGTTTTAGTAGTGTTGAACATCCCTAAGTTAGTGCTTAAAGAACTAGATAAAATTAGTCATAAATTTCTTTGGAGAGGATAAAAAATGGAGAAGAAATGGGCCCTAGTAAGGTGGGAGACCCTATGCCTTCCTACTCATGAAGGGGGTCTAGGTATTCGATCGACAATCAAGAATAACAAGGCTTTGACAGTAAAGTTATATTGGAGGTTAATTAGCCACCCTAATGCCTTGTGGGCCAAAAATATGAGAGCCAAATATGCAGAAAACAAAGACCCCTCTGATATAATTTGACACCAACTACCTTCTAGAGGGTCCCCAATTTTAAAGGTCCTAAAAATTGGAGAGGAGTTGATAAAGAATAAGCTTTTCTGGATAGTACAGAATGGTCAAAAGGTACATTTTTGGATAGACTCTTGGGATGGACACCTTGCATTATCAATTCAACATCCAAAATTAAGGCCTATAATGGAGAAAATGCATAGGATGAATTGGATAAAAGTTACCAAATATTATAAAGATCAGACAAGAAATGTAGAGGTGGGAAGATGTTGGATCCTAGTAGAAGACTAGCCAATCCAACTCTCTGAAGATCAAAAAAGGATATTCATAGACTCCTTCAAATGTGATCACCTTCATGGTCACAAGTTGAGGATTGCATTGGTTGGAATAGCTCAGGGTATGGAGTGTACACTGTAGCTCAAGGTTATTTAGCCTTAAGCCATATTAACCCCCATCCAACTTAGGATCTGTTCAAACATTTATGGGCTCAAAAGTTATGGCCAAAAGTTAGGTTTTTCAACTGGTTGCTACTTCATAAAAGGGTACTCATAGGGGAGCAACTTATGAAGAAAGGATTTAATGGACCCTTTCAATGTGTAATGTGTTGGGATAACATTGAAACATTAAACCATTTATTCATAGAATACCCCATAGCTTCTAAATTATGGAAGATGATGGCTTCCCTTCTAAATTTAAGATGGTCCAATGAACAATCCATAGAATAGAGATGGAGATATTGGAGCAAACAAGAAGGAAAAGACTAGTATGTGAACCAAATAGTTTGGATAGGAATGACTATTCTTCCTTGGAACATTTGGAAGGAGCGAAACAAGTAAATATTTCAACAAGAGAGTAGGGACATCCACTATGTCTAGCTAAAGACCATAGAAAATGTGACAGAGATTGTCCAACATTTATTAACTCATCCACACAATTCAAATCAACTATGGGAACAAATGATGGCTCGATTAAAGATTAGCCATGGATTAGCCCAACACAGAAGGAAGAAAGTGACCAGTCAAATGATGGATAGAACAAAGCAATGGCAACCTCCCCCACAGAATTTTGGAAAAATCAATATGGATGGAGCATCTAGAGGAAATCCTGGAAGAGCTAGTATAGGAGGGATAGGAAGATTGGAGGATGGTACTCCAATTTTTACTTTTGCAAAAAAATTTAGGAATTCTATCCAATAACTTGGCAGAAGGGTAGGGTATTTTGAGAGGTTTGTAGGAGGTACTAAAGGTAGGTTGGAGAAGGGTGATAGTAGAGTCAGACTCTCAAATTATGATCAATTACCTAAAATCAACTTCAAGGCTTGAGAAGGTAGACTAGAGAATTCAAAGGATCATAGATAAGATTAGGTTAATAGCAACTAGTTTTCAAGAGGTTGTTTTCAATCATGTGCCTAGAGAATAGAATAGAGTGGCAGATGCTATGGAAAATTGGGCTCTTGACAAAGGAGATATTAGTTGCTATGGTTTCCCTCCTAGGTGGTGGCTAGACCAAACTAGGACCGATCTTCTCCTTGTTCAGTCTCTTGATGGCAATGTCGAAAGCTATGGCTAACTTGATTAGCAATGCAAGGCTTTATTCATGACTTGACCCCAATCTTCCAAAAAGAGCAGCATTCGATAACTGAAGACCTGATGCTCCTAAATCCCCTGTGACTTTTTAGATCCTCACTGTGGCTATGAAGTTTTATCAAATTCTATTGAAAGTCTTAGTGTAGACTGTTCTTCTCTGTTTTAGTGCAGTTCTTCATTTCTAACCTTGATAGAGGTTGTTAGAGGGTCTTGTCTCTATAGTCTTAAGCTCCATTGGTAGGTTGGATGGTTTGTTGGGTAGGCAAAATAGTTTGAATTTGTAGTTTTTATTGGACTGCATCTTGGCTAGCAGCCAAAAGGCTAGAGTTTATTAGATTTGTAATATATTCTTGAGTCTCTCTTAATATATTATTTTTTAATAAAACAAATACCAAAAAAGTATGTAATTGCCAATATTTAGTCCTTGGTTAAACCCAATTGCATGAAAATATTTACAAAGCATTGAACTATAACAAAATAAAATACTTGAGGTGGCCTAATGGGAAAATATGTTGCCCAATTCTTAAAACCTTGTATAGGGCTTTTTTTTCAATTGTTCAAATAGCATCTAGGGTAAATAATAATAGAAGAAATTTTTTGTTGAACCTTTCTAGGCTAGTATAGTTCTTAGGTTAGGAAATCTATGGTTGCAATGTCCTATATAACTAGCCTAAATTTTTATCCAATACTGATGAGGATTGATTTTATTATAGGTTTTATAATTACATTATTGTAAATATTAGCCTAGGATTTATTATCTTCTTTTATTAATTAGTGTCTTAGGATTTGTCAAACATGACAATTAGCTAAAAGTGCAAGGCTTAAGATATATTAAAGGATTATTTATTGGTGGCAGTGGAAAAGTCTAGGGTAAAACAATACATACCTTATAAATAAATGCAACATATCTTATCCTAATTTCAAAAAATACGGATGTTGAATTGTTTGATTATTTTAGACACATAAGCCTATCTAATATGTCATATAAGATTATCTCCAAGGTTATGGCAAATTTATTAAGGCCATTGTTAGATAATTATTTCATAATAGCAAGGAGGATTTGTGAAAGGGAGATAATTCTAGACAAGATCGTAGTAGCTCATGAAGTTATACATTCAACAAGTTCAAGAAAAGAGAAAACAATGATCTTAAAACTTGATATGAGTAAAGCCTATGATAGGGTTAAATGGAATTTTCTTTTTGTAGCTTTAGAAAAGTTTGGATTTGGGAAGCAATGGATTAGATGGATTAAATCTTGTGTCTCTATAGTTTGTTATTTAGTGTTGGACAATGGATTAGTTACAGAATATTTTAAAGCCAAGAGGTCTTAGACAAGGAAATCCCCTATCTCCTTATTTGTTCATTATTATGGTAGAAGTTTTGAGTAGGAATTTAAATAAGGATTAAAAATATGGGCTTATAAGTGGACTTAATATTAGTAATAACATCGACAACATCACTCATCGACAGTTTGTAGATGATACAACCCTTTTTGGAAGGGTACAGATAAATGAGGCCAAAGCTTTGAATAAATTTTTAAAGGATTATGAAAGAGAAACAGGGCAAAAAGTTAATAGGAAAAAATCCAAAATTTACTTCCTTAACACTCTGGCTAATATCAAAGTAAGAATTTACAGGTTACTTCAAAAGGAGGAGGCAAATTTACTAGCAACTTATCTAGGGATGCCTTTATTTAAGGGGATAATGAGGATAGAATTATGGAATCTAGTTATTAGTAAAGTTTAGAATAAACTGCCAACTTAGAAAGGTATATGGTTATCGTTAGCAAGAAGAGTGCAGTTAATTAAGTTAGTCTTATAGACCATTCCAACATATTATATGTAATTTTAACTATGCCAAAATCACTTGAAAATTTTTTAATCTATATTATGCGATATTTTTTTTGGTTAGGTTTACATGATAAAAGGAAATTTTATTTGGTGAAATGGAGCAAGGTGTGTGATGATAAAACTAGGGGAGGTATTGGTTTAAGAGTTCTTACAGATGCAAACTTAGCTCTTAGGGGAAAATTAATATGGAGATTGTAAAAAGAGAAAAAAAAAAAATGGGCAAGAATTCTTCTAAGATGTTGATCCCAATGACCCAAGTTTAATATTTACTACATTCTCTCTACCAAATAATTCTGCTCTTTGAAATGGTTTAAAAATATATTAATCTAATGATTAAAGGTTTAATATGGGTGGTAGGAACTAGAGAAAAAAATTCTATTTGGATGGATACTTGGTGTGATAAAAAACCACTCAATTTAGATCCAGTTTTGAAACCTTGGATGAGATTACTTCAAGATTAATATGGTGATAGGATTTCAAATATTTTTTACAAGGATCGGGAGGGAAGATACAAATCAAATGAAGATTTTTTACAAGCATACAAGAGATTGATGTGAGGAGGCAATTGAGTATAAATATAACAATTATAATTATTTTTATGGGAGCCAAGGATAAATTGATTTTGGAGTTGAATATCTGAGGAGAATACACAACAAGAAGTGGATATAATGTAAAGCACCAAAAAAATAGTAATATCACTAGAAAATGGAGAGATATTTGGGATAGCTCGAGCATTCCTAAAGTTAAAATTTTTGTTTGGCTAGTAGGTCATAAAAGAATTTTATCTTGGGATAACCTTATGAAAAGGGGTTTTCATGGCCCCTCTCAATGTGTTTTTTGTAAAAATAAGGAGAGTATAGACCATATATTGGGACATTGATCAATAGTCTGGAAACTATGGTAATGGATTCTTAATATTTTTGGTAAATGCATGGTGATGAATAGAAAAATTGAAGAATGGTTAAAGAAATGGCATAACACTTATAAAAGTGAGGCTTTACAAACAATATGGGATATATCAAAAGATACAATACTTTGGATTGTATGGCTAGAAAGGAATAGAAGAATATTTAAAGGAAAGGAAAGTAGTTTAGAGGTAAAGAAAATAAATATATGTTTAGCCATAGAGGTGTCTAAACCAACCCTATCAACGCACCTCGTCCCTAATCTAGAAGTAGAGAGACTTGATAGATTGAGTCAAGTCATTAAATGGAATTATGATGTTGGGTACAAGAGAAGAAAAAAGAAGGCAAAGAATATAAAGTGGAAACCACCAGATGTGAAGTTGGTTAAAATGAATTTTTATGGAGCATCTAAAGGAAATCCAGGACCAACACGAGGAGGAGGAATAATTAGAAATAATAAAGAAGATATTTTATCTCATTACTCTTTCAATAGTGGATTTAAGACAAATAATGAAGTTGAAGCTTGGGTAGCTTTAAAAGGGTTAAAAATATGTAAACAAATAAAATGGAATAGAGTATGGATGAAAGGTGATTTTCTCATAGTAATAAAAAAAATTTTGAGGAAAGCAAAGGCTCCATGGAACATACAAGAGATGATTGTGGAAATTCAAGATCTTGCTAAAGAGTTTGAAGAAATTAGGTTTACATATACATTAAGGGAAGGAAAATATATGTATATAGGCTAGCCAATATAGGGGTTTTTATTGAGTATCGTGAAGTTAAATTCTCCTTTCCATGGTTAGAGGAAGTAGTAAGTTTAGCTAAAGCTGACAAGAAAATGTGGATAGCATTAATCAAATAATGATTAAGATTTAATTTAATTTTTTCCATTGGTAATATCTACTTTAATTTATAACAATAATGTGTTCTCATATAAACTATTTATTATAATTTTTGCAGTTGCACTTGTGTTTCAAGAAGGAAACTATCAATCCAGATTTGGTAAAGCGAACTATGATAGTGCGATGTTTTGTAAATATTACTCTACTAATATGCAATGCATAGATAGTAGAGGTGAAGTTTTGGTATTTTAAATGCTGATATAGAAAAATATGAAGAAGGATGTTGAATTCTAAAATATTTGTATTCATACAAAAAATGAAAATCAATTTTAAACATTTTATGTAAAATTATGTAGGTTTCTAGCTATAGCATCTCAATTGAGATGAGAAATGTAACTATTTGTAAAATATTAAGCTCTAAAGAAGAGGGTTGTAATTTGTCAAGGGTGGGGAACCCAAGTACAACCCCTTATTATCTAGAAAAAAAAGTGCAAGGCTTAACTTAGTGATTAGTTTTTTAGCTTAAATTAGCTACTAGTTAAGAAATTTTGGATTGTAAGTTGATACCTTTCCTATTTGTATTTCATGTTGAATGATCAAATATTCAATGTGAAATTCAAATAGGAAATGTATCAACTTACAACCCAAAATATCTTAACTAGTAGCTAACTTAAGCTAACAAAATAATCACTAACATAAGCCTTGCACTTTTAGATAGTTGTCATGTTTGACAAATCCTAGGATACTAATTAATAAAAGAAGATAATAAATTCTAGGCTAATGTTTACAACAATATAATAATAAATCCTATACTAAAATTAGTCCTTATCAAATACAAGCTTCCAAGAGTCATGTTATAAAAGTTAGGTATCATAATTGCTAATTTTGTAAATTATGGATGACCTAAGATAGTGAAGCTTATACTATGGAACTATAAGTATGCAAGAAATATCTAGAATAGGGTTCAATATTATTGCCTAACCTTGTTAAGGGGGTAGTTGAAATAGAGTTATGTTGTACTAGGAGCCTCTAGTGAGTTCAATAATATTAATGAATCTTTCAATCTAATAGTATTGGGACATGTTGAATCGGGGAATGGTCCACCTCTAATTTAACTAATAATGTGCCCCAATTTTATCCTTTCAATAGTTCATTGAATGGAAGGGCTTATGGATTATTCTAACCTTTATATTTAAGTCAAATCACCACTATTGTTTCTAATTCCTACTCTAACCTACTCTAATTGCTTGAAATTAAAATACAAAATTTAAAATTCATGAAAAGAATATTTTTAAGTTTAAGGGTGAAAGGGATTGAAATAAAAATATGGTTATAACCATAGCAAGGAAGTGTGTGATTAATCAACACATGAGAGTTTGAATAACAACAATGTTTCCCATTCAAAAATTATGAAATTATGGAGCAAATGACAAGATACACAAAAGAGTTATGCCTCAATCATTACATATTCCACAATCTACAAGGGTAGTGCCACTAATGGATAGTAAAAGACTTGTCAATTTCTCACCAATTTAATGAGATACAAAGCACAATGTCAGTTTCACAAAGTGTAGCTCTAAATTCTCATGGCTAAAAGATATTGATAATAGAGCCTATGGCACCTATTTATAGTAATATATCACCCCTAAGTTATTTGGAATGAGGAATTATTACTCTTAATAAAATTAAATATTTGAGGGTATCTCTAACAAAATTATGCACCTCCAAATGTTACATGCCTCTAATAGGCTTAGATTGCTACTAAAATGAGTTGTGGTGCCACTACGTTCCAAAATATCACTTTCCAAAGACTATCCTTGGCATATGTGCCTTTATTTTTACCCCTCTATAAGTTAGTGGATGATTCACTCTAGGAAGTGAGCAAATCACCTAACTTTTCTAGCAAATTGCTACTAACCCTGAGCATTTCACTCCTGTAATCCAATTGGCCCATGTTGTAAGCAAATTACTTCTAGGCCAATAGATAGCTATCTCTAATTTAACAACAAAATTAGGATTTTGAAAGGCATTGATAGACTAATTTTCTTGTTTTACCTTCTTTCCAAAATAACAAATTCCAAGGTAGTGACTAGTCACTACATTTATAGTAAGTTTATGAGGTACCAAGCTTAGTTGATGATAGATCTTAGATCCTACATTTGTTCTTGGGCATGAAGTCTATGAAATTGGGATCCCTGCTATAAAATTATCAAAATTTTGGTTCTCCTTGTTCCATACCTTATGGTAGCATCCCTAATAACTTTTTAAATTCCTCATCACTTGGTAGCAAAATGGAATTCATACATTTAGATTCTTCTACAAAGTCTTCATATGGGTTTTCAGATAAATCATCCTATTTCCCTCTTGAGCCCTTGTAGTTTGGTATGTATGGGATCTATATTCTTATAGGTTTCAACTGCATCTCTTGATTTGGCTTGATCCTTCTCTTTGAATATCATGTCAACAATTCCATCATCAAGGAGTTTTGTTTATGGCTCAAAGATGTTTGATAGTCTAGTAATAACTAGCCATAAATTTTCATAATCACTTCTTGTATTAGGGATTTCAGAGAGGTCAAGATGTCCTAATTGGCTTGTAGGTCTCTCTCTACATCCAATATTTTCTTGAGTCTCTTTAATAAGTCCTTTCTATTGATCCCTAGTTGGTGTGCTTATGATGTCATGATCATAGATAAGAGTTTTAGTACCTTTTGAAATCTACCCCTTGTGTTCAATTGTTCCTCAATCCATTAGAGGGATTCTATGACCTAATTTAGGTTGTGTTATACATATGCCATGAAATGAAAGTATCCCTAATCATTGATTAACTCTATATTGATTTTGTCAAGGTTTCTTTTTGGCCCATTGAATGTCAAAGGATCTTTTTGAATCTAAAATTATTTTCCCTTGTTTTGATGTCACTAGTTCTCCCTAGAGACTTGCAACATTTTGATTCCTTGCTTGCAAGGCTTCTTGAAGTTTTTAGTTGAGCATTTTCCTAGACATCTTGCTCTTTAAATTGGATCTTTCCTTATGTAATTTGTTGTGAGATATCCTCCAATTGTTGTCTATTTTTCTTAGCCTCGTTAATTTGGAATTTGAGATCCTCAACTTATTTTTAAAACTATTTCCTTTCAAAGGTGTCCTTCTTAAGTGTCTCGTTCTCTTGTTAGAGTTGCTCCTTTTTGGCTTTAATATGTGTCATTTTTCTCAAGCTATTTGTCTTTTTTAAGTGCATGATACCTTACTGCTAGTTGGTGAAACTTCATGGATACACTAATTGAAAGTTGATTTATGACCTAGATAATTTGGTAGGGATCTATTTGTTCAGATCTAGCTTGGATACTCTAGTAGTAAAGTTGGTAGGGAAAGTTGTAGCTTTAGACAGGTCATTTCTATGATATTTATGATGTTGATCTTGTCTCTTTTATATGTTAGCTATGGCTACATTAATATTGGGACCCTAGAGGTCTTATATCTTATTCACTTGTATTCTTTCTTTACTTTATTTTCCTTCATGGTGAGGATATAAAACACCTTTTAGGTATCCATTTCCTCAATATCAAAGATCAAATTCCACACAAAAGGCCTAGCTTGGCCTGATAATTGAACTAGATTTAGGGGAAGATTTTACAAACTCAGTCATCATAGTTGAAGTGGATGATATCATCACTTGTAGTAGTAGCCTAGCTTAGGATGGTGGTAAGTGTGATTGGGATAGAATGGTAGGTAGAGCAAATTGAGTGCATATGGTTTTGTACGTGGTGGTCATGGAAAGGGGTTGGTCTTAAAGCTAGTTGTACAAGCATTTTTTCTAGTGGTGAGACCATTGGTGAAGAGATGGATGATGGTTAAGGATATTGTTGGTATGGTACTAGTGGTTTTTATGTGGATACTTGAATGGAAGGTGATGGAAATGAAGAAATAGGCATGTTATAGGGAGTGAAAATCATAGTTGGATATGGAGTGCTTCTAGGAGAACCATGAGCTACACTAGCAAAGGATGAGGGAAGTGTAGTAGAAGAAGGGGATGGGAGAAGAGTAAGAAGTGATAATAGAAGTGAGAGTAGAAAAAGAAGTAAGATCAATGGAAAGTAGAATGGAAGTGAAAATATATATAGTTGTGGCCATGACTTTGGTCATTCTCAATTCAAAAGGGATTCCTCCTTGAGGGATTTCCCTCTCATCAAGCTAAGTTATTTGTCGCTATTGCTCTTAGGTTGTTACATTTTCAAACATTGTGTCATATCTCTCTAAACTTTATTATCTTTCTATTTACGTTTGTTGCACTACTAAGTTGAAAATTTCTAATATATTTTATGTAGCAAAAATAACAATTATTGGTACATGGGTTTGATGTGATCTTTACAATAATGGCCCTATTGAAATTTTACCATTATCTTTTCCCTTTTTGCACTCATTGGGTGTTTATAATCCTAGATGGAAGAGAACTATTCATTAAACAATACATCTCTTGTTTACCTCATTGAAGTCTCTATTTCATAGTGCATCTTCCACCAACCTAGGAGCTTCCTTTAAATATCCCAGTTTTCTCAAGGCCTCAACTTTTGACGGTTCATCTTTATGTCTATGTCAAAATTATCTTTGGCCTTGGTATAAAATAAGTGCTATTCCAATAGATTTATGTACCATCCCTATATTTCATCCTCATAACCATATGTACTTCCTATGGTGGTGAGGGTTGGCTCTTCACTTCGGTTGGACTCTTGAATGTTGTATCTCTTTTCATGTGCAAATAAAGTGTCTAACCTTTTTTACTTAATATTATCCCTAAAATATCCTATTGGGACATAGGATTGCCTATCTTTGAGTTGCTCAAACCCCATGTACCTTAGTTTTCCTCATATTTCTTTATGGAATCCATGTAGCTTAGGAGTGATTTTCATGATTGGTTGCCTGAATAGGTAGAAGGTAATATTCTTCTACCCCCTAAAATATGCTAGATCCACATAGTATAGTTACTTCACATATTTGAGATTAAACATGTAGTTATGTATAAATGCTGGTAACTCAAATGGCATGGCTGAAAATCCAAAAATATGTATGAATATGTGGGTCCTCCCTAAATAGAAATCTCCATTTAACCATTTTATTGGCTTCATGAGTTGTTAGGCTTCATGTTATAGTCTCGATACCTTACCTAAATTTCTACATGATGACCTGATACACCTCATCATAGAAGTGGTAAGAGGTTTTATCTACTTCTTGATAGGGTATGTTAATTCATTCCATGACTAAAGGAGGCTCTCCATATGTCCCTACTTGGTTTAATTATAAGGTTGAAAACCAATGTTTCTTTTGGTGTATGATAAACCAACCTAGATAATAGGTATAAGTGATCTTCCTATACTCCTTAAAATCTTTTAGTTAATTATCCATATGGTTTGTGATGTATTTATCATAGTTAATCATTTGTGAATGCCCTCAATATATCTACACTACATACAAAAGAGCAATATCATCTCCATAGATTTTTGAATTTGATCTTTCCTTAAGCATGACAACTATCCTTGAAAATAATATTTGCATATCACCCTCAAAGAGTTCAAATTCTAGAGCAATTTTGAAGTCTACCACCTTATTTGGGTTACTTGTGTAGGGGACTAGGAAGTTCCTCCAAGGATTGGTAGATCATCTATTATAAAAATACTTTTCAATTTTTGGGTTGTAGGACACGCACATGGTCGGGTCATTAGTTACCGTTAATATTTTCTTAATGTCCTGCTTTATGTAAAATGATTCCTCACTCCTTTATAGGGGTTTGATTCTTCTTCTATAGGAGTCATATCCTTTAGCATATACTTTTGTTATCTCAAGGTAATAGGGACTAAGTTCATAGATAACCCCAAGTTCCATATCCTGTTGATGCTCTAGGAGTTAGTTTATAAGCCTAGGTTTGATCTTCTCAAATCTCCCTTTCTTACCAGGTCAAATAAGTGCTTATACATTCCTTATTCTACTCTCCTATAAGGGTTATCAAGAATATTCTTGGGCCTTCTAGGAGGATGGAAGTATTTCCTTTTTCTCTTTCCTCTTTTCTTCCTCCCTTTTTCTTTTGATGATTCAACTTCTTGCATTGGTGAAGGTGGAGCAGATGTGGGTAAGGTAATAATAGTGGAAAGAGATGACGTGTAGTTGGTTTTTAAAAATGATGAACTATATGAAGTAGATGAGATGTCCAGGGTTTTATGGAGGAAATCTATAAAAGTGGTGAAAAAAATATAAGTTTAGGGTTATGGAGTGATTTGATCATTGGTAGGAGTCATTTGCTTTTATTGAGTGAACTTGGGAAGATTTTATTTTTTGGGTGATTCACTAACTCTAACAAATATAGGTGACTCACTTAGTATACTTAGAAATTCACTAGCTCTAGGATGTAGAGTTTTTATTTGGACTTGGATTCAAAGTGTTTTGCTTATCAGTAATATCAAGTGGTTGACTTGAGTTTCTTAGTGATTCACCCAAAAAACTTGGATTTTTTGATGAGCAAGGTGCAACCAAAGTATTGTCATTGTTGTCAACACAGTCAGGTTGATTAGTTGATGCAATGGACAGGATTTCATTGATGAGCAAGGTGCAGCCAAAGTGTAATGGATAGGAGTTCATTGATGAGCAAGGTGCAGCCAAAGTATTGTCATTGTTGTCAACATAGACAGAGGATCGGTTGATGCAATGGACAGGAGTGCAGAGGTCATTAGATAGATCGGTTGATGAAGTGAACAAGATTTCAAAGCAGTCAGAGCATGTACAATGAATTTCCAAGAAGACAGAAGTGGCCCAGATTCAAAGGATCAAAGAAAAAGACAAGTAAGAAAATTGTTGCGATATCGCGACATATTTGAGGAGAGAGAAAGCATAAGAAAAACTGTCGCATTTTTGTGACATGTTGGAGGAGAGAGAAAGTGCAAGAAAACCTGTCATGATTTCACGACATGTTGGAAGAGAGAGAAAGCACAAGAAAAACTATCGTGATTTCGTGACATGTTGGAAGAGAGAGAAAGTGCAAGAAAAACTGTCACGATTTCATGACATGTTGGAGGCAAAGAAGCCAAGTGGAAAAACTATCATGATTTCATGACATGTTAGCAAAGAAAAAGCCAAGTGGAAAAATTGTCATGATTTTGTGACATGTTGGCAGAGAAAAAGCCAAGTGGAAAAATTGTCGTGATTTCGTGACATGTTGGCAGAGAAAAAGCCAAGTGGAAAAATTGTCGTGATTTTGTGACATGTTCGAAGAAGAAGCGCATGTAGGAAAAACTGTCACAATTTCTTGACATGTTCGAAGAAGAAGCGCAAGCAAAGAAAACTATCATGATTTCGCAACATGTTCGGGGAGAAGGCGTAAGCAAAGAAAACTGTCATGATTTCGTGACATGTTCGGGAGAAGGCGCAAGCAAAGAAAACTGTCACGATTTCATGACAATCTATAAGAGAGGTAGTACGAACGAAAATGTGTCACGATTTCGTGACATGTTTGAGAGAAGGAGCTCACAAAGAAAAGTGTCACAATTTCACGACAATCTGCAAGAGAGGCAGTATGGACGAAAATGTGTCACGATTTTGTGACATGTTTGAGAGAAAGAGCTTGCAAGGAAAAGTGTCACGATTTTGTGACAATTTGCAAGAGGAAGCGCTAAGGAGAAAAAGTGTCACGATTTCGTGACATGTCAGGTTTTCACTATCCAATGAGAAGAAAAGCGCTAAGGAGAAAAAGTGTCGCGATATCGTGACATATTGTAGGAGAGAGAAAGTAAGATAAAAAGTGTCACGATTTCATGACAATTTGCAAGAGGAAGCGCTAAGGAGCGAAAGTGTTTCATTTTCGTGACATGTTTCATTTTCGTGGGCAAAAGGCAGAGAAAGGCGTAAGGCAGTGAAAGTTTCATGATTTCATGACATGTGTTTTCGCAAGCAAAAGACAGAAAAGGCACAAGGCAGCGAAAGTGTCATGATTTCATGACATGTCATGTTTTCGCGGATGCATGCCGAGAAGAGTGCAAGAAAGTGAAAAGTGTCAACATGTCATGTTTTTGCTAGTGCATGCCAAGAAGAGTGCAAGGAAGTGAAAAGTGTCACGATTTTGTGACATGTCATGTTTTCACTGGTGCAAGCCAAGTAGAGTGTATGGAGGCAAAAAGTGTCATGATATTGCGACATGTTGTGTTTTCACGAGTGCGAGCTAAAAAGAGAACTCAACCGAAACAAAGAAATGTAATAGTGAACTACAGACAGTACGATAGTAACAGAGGTAGTTACAAAAAGAATTCATGCAGCCAGAATAAGAAGAGTTAACTAGAGTTAGAACTATAGTTGTAGAGGAAAAATCAGGAAGATAAAATAAGAAGAGTTAACTGGAGTCAAAACTGTAGTTACAGGGGGCATGAGAATAAAATTATGTAGCTAAAATTAGAACAGTGCTTTAAAGACAACGGCTGTTACAGGGCCGTGACGCTATGAAACTGTTAGAGCGATGGCCATACTGAGAGTCCCAAATAAAGAGACAAACCTATTAATAGGTTGTGTGTAAGAATATTGTGTCAAAAAGGAGTTACTTACAAGAGTGGCTATTAATAGGCTACATGCGGGATTATGGCAGTTACAAAAGTCTTAGGGTTTCAAGATGAAAATATTGTTATAAAAGGGCAGTTGCATGCAAAAGAAAAAGTTCGGCTCAGAATTGAAAAGAGTGCCATCAAAAAGAGTAAATGTGCCATGAGGGTAGTTGCGTACAGAAGTGAAAAGGTAGCTTAGAATTGAAAATTGAGAAGATAAGGCTGTCAGAGCTGTAAGCAAGCAGAGAAGGCTGTCAGAGTGCAGAGAAGGTTGTCAGAGAGTAGAGAAGGCTGTTAGAGCGCAGTAAGCAGAGCGATAAGAGTGATCCGTTAGGTTGAGCTCTGTGTGGGCAGAGATATATGAGAAAAGTCGAAGAGATAAAAAGAGTTGAGTGAGAGCACTACTGAGAGAAGAGCGGTGGAGAAAGAGAGTAGCTAAAAGAGTGCAGCAGAGAGAGAGCAGTTGTAAGTGTGTAGTAGGAATATGTGTTTCCTAAATTGAAATAGAGGTTGGGTGAGTAGTAGACCAGTGAGGGTCTTGTAAAAGTTAAGGCATATTTATGTCAATCAAAGATTCAAAATAGAAATCCAATTTGGCACTTGGAATCAGGGGTTGGTGCTCCTTTCTATTGGTGTAGATAAATTAGGGGTTGGTGCTCCTTCTAGTGTGTGCTGGTAAACTATTTGTAAAGTTGGTGCTTTGCAAAGGCTAAATTTGGATGGGAGTCTAAGTAGTCTATTTTTGAGGGGTAGCCAAAACTGGTGAACCTCGTTAAATCATGTGTTATGAAATACTCTCTTGTTATATTTGCTTTATCTATTTTAAGTTCTCCTTGCTTCAACTTTAAGAGTTGTAGATTTGAATTTAAATAGCTACATTGATTCACCCCTCCCCTCTCAGTGCCATTGTAAGACTAACAATTGGTATCAGAGCCAAGTTCCTAGTTTTGGCTAAATCAGTCAAGGTTGATCTTGGATTAGTTCACAATGGCTAAAAAAAATATATCCTCCTTCAAAAAGGCATCCCAGTCAGTTTCAGTTTCTGTAGAAGAGAAAATTGAACCAAAAAAGGTAGAAGAAGTGAATCCTAAAGTTTGTGATGAAAATCTTGAGATTGAAGTAGATTTAGAAGGTGAGTTGATCTCTGCTCTTGAAGAGTTGAGTATAGAAAAGAAAAATAACAAAAGAATGTCCAAGAAGTTAGAAGAATATGGGGATGAGATTGAAGATCTCTTCCTACAAGTTCAAAAGGCCAAGAAATCAAAAGAAGCCTTGAAGACACACCTGGATGATGAGGATGATGTATGCAGCACAAGTGAAGAGGAATCTAACAAAGTTATTGTTGATCTAAAGCTGCAAGTAGAAAAGTACAAAAGGATTGAAGATATTCTCAGGTCTCAAATCAATGAGAAAGAGACTATTTGTCGCCAACAAGAAGAAGAGATTGTTTCATTGAAGAAACAACTAGAAGAGGCCAACATAAATCTCAAATATGAGAAGAGCACTGAATTACTAGATAAAATGAGAAAGCAACAAAGAAGCTCTACGGATAAGTCTAGTCTTGGATATGAAGCTAAACAACCGTCATCTTCCAAAAGTATAGAAAAGAAGAAATCCACTTCTGAAGGATCGAAGCAAGAAAAGTCTGAAGCTGAATCTTCAAAAGAAATAAAATATCAAAGAAGATCTACAACAAAGCAACCACAGAAAAAGAGGTTCTCTCACTCTTACTCTTTTAATAATAATGCTTTTAATGGCTATTGTTCTAAATGCAACTGCTATGGTCACAAGGCAATTTATTATGGACTGAAAAATAGATCAAAAAGTTATGCTGATAAAAATACATCTGCTTTCCTAAGTGAACACCCTATGCAATGTTTTAAATGTAATGGCCATGGGCACATAGCAAGGTTTTGTCTAAGCACTTATGTATCCAATCTAAGGCAAGACCATATATTTCATCATACACACAGAATGCAATGCAGACAGGGAATAAAACATGTGCAATGTTTTAAATGTAATGGTCAAGGGCACATAACAAGGTTCTGTCCAAGCACTTCTATATCTAATCTAATGCAAAACCCTAGATTTCATCAGACACAAAGAGGGCAACATAGACAAGGAACATATCATGTGCATAAAAGAAAATAAAATAATCATCCATCAAGAATGCACAAGAGACAACCCCGCAAGAGAAATGTTCAAGTTCACAAACAGGGGCAAAATAGGGAAGTAATTAAAAAACTCAAGCCCAAGTTCAGGAAAGTCTGGAGAAAGGCAGAAGAAAGGAAATCGTGTCTCCTTGGACTGAAGGAGGCTACTCCGCCATTGCTCTAAGCAACTCCAGGTGGCACATCCTCAGGGGGAGCAATATTAAAGTTTTATTTTAATGCTCCTATGTATTTTTCTGGGTATCTGAGGATGAAAGACCAACAATCAGAGAAATTGTTGTATAGTTGTCAAAGTTTTTTTCAATTTATGTAGTGGACTATGGAAGTACCGTGAAGGGTTATGATTAAATTGAAAGCTAGCACCCTTGGTAGTTTTGATATTGTCATTGTTGTACTGTTGATGATTCCACTGCCACTATTCAAAATTACGGATCATAACAGTTCAAATTTTTTGGTTTAATGAAAGAATGTGTGCATGCCCTAGCTACATACTTGTGCTTTGATAAAAGTAGTGTGTATTTGTTCTACGCTTTGATGTGAATATTGTTAGATCTTTCATGACACCTTGGTGAATATAGTTAATTCACAGACAGTTTCATTTTAACTGTTGATAAAATGCCAATCTGAGTTTAAGAAGTATGAGGTTGAGTAAGGGGCACTATGGTTGGCTGTAAAGTGCTTGACAAAATGTCTTCTCCTAATTTGCATAGTTGAAAGTAAGGTGTGACCTGCAGTAACTGTAGAAAACATAGATCAGGTTGTAAATATAAAATGGATTGAGGTAGCCTACTGGATTCTCACTGTAGAGAGAGACAAATAGTTGTCATTAGGTTCAAGCTTGTTGAGAATATCCAAGATGCATGGTGGAGATGTATGCAGATGCTGCTGGCATTGTAGAACAAAAATTTGGCTATATAAGATTATTGTATGCCTTCACTAACAGTGGACAAGTTTGAGTTTGCAAAGCAACAGAGGGTAGTTGCACAGAAGACAGTGGTCCAGTCATGTTCTTACACATGTTATATTGGTGAAGTTGATGGTGATGGTGTCATTCACTGGTTATTGTTGCTATTCACATTATTGATATTGTTGATGCCTATTATGCTTATCATGATGTTGTCAATCAGTGAAATGAAGTGGTCTTGGACTCAGGGGAGCATTTATGCATTTGTTTATCTTATTGCTCATGTTTATGCTTTTTTCCAACTATAATAATTTTTGCCTGAGAATGTTGTGCATGGAATCAGGGGGAGTTTTGCAGTCGCCCTTTGGTATTATTGTCAAAGGGGGAGAAGAATTACAGGTAATTGCACACAATTACGTGTGTTGCCAACAATTCCAAAGGGGGATATTGATGAGCAAGGTGCAACCAAAGTATTGTCATTGTTGTCAACACAGTCAAGTTGATCAGTTGATGCAATGGACAGGAGTTCATTGATGAGCAAGGTGCAGCCAAAGTGTAATGGACAGAAGTTCATTGATGAGCAAGGTGCAGCCAAAGTATTATCATTGTTATCAACATAGATAGAGGATTGGTTGATGCAATGGAAAAGAGTGCAGAGGTCATTAGATAGATCGGTTGATGAAGTGAACAAGAGTTCAGAGCAGTCAGAGCATGTACAGTGAATTTCCAAGAAGATAGAAGTGGCCTAGATTCAAAGGATCAAAGAAAAAGACAAGTAAGAAAACTATCGCGATAGTTTTCTTACTTGTCTTTTTCTTTGATCCTTTGAATCTGGGCCACTTCTATCTTCTTGGAAATTCATCGTACATGCTCGATCGCTCGAACTCTTGTTCACTTCATCAACCGATCTATCTAATGACCTCCGCACTCTTTTCCATTGCATCAACCGATCCTCTGTTTATGTTGACAACAATGACAATACTTTGGCTGCACCTTGCTCATCAATGAACTTATGTCCATTACACCTTGCTCTGATACCAAAGAATTATAGGTAATTGCACACAATTACGTGTGTTGCCAATAATTCCAAAGGGGGAGATTGATGAGCAAGGTGCAACCAAAGTATTGTCATTGTTGTCAACACAGTCAGGTTGATCAGTTGATGCAATGGACAGGGAGTTCATTGATGAGCAAGGTGCAGCCAAAGTGTAATGGACAGAAGTTCATTGATGAGCAAGGTGTAGCCAAAGTATTGTCATTGTTGTCAACACAGACAGAGGATCAGTTGATGCAATGGACAGGAGTGTAGAGGTCATTAGATAGATCGGTTGATGAAGTGAACAAGATTTCAAAGCAGTCAGAGCATGTACAATGAATTTCTAAGAAGACAGAAGTGGCCATTCAAAGGATCAAAGAAAAAGACAAGTAAGAAAACTATCGCGATATCGCGACATGTTTTCTATCGTGATATCACATGTTTGAGGAGAGAGAAAGCGCAAGAAAAACTATCATGATTTTGTGACATATTAGAGGAGAGAGAAAGCACAAGAAAAACTATCGTGATTTCGTGACATGTTGGAAGAGAGAGAAAGTGCAAGAAAAACTATCGTGATTTCATGACATGTTGGAAGAGAGAGAAAGCACAAGAAAAACTGTCGCAATTTCGTGACATATTGAAGGAAAAGAAGCCAAGTGGAAAAACTGTCATGATTTCGTGACATGTTGGCAGAGAAAAAGCCAAGTGAAAAACTGTCGCGATTTCACGACATGTTGGCAGAGAAAAATCCAAGTGGAAAAACTATCGTGATTTCACGACATGTTGGCAAAGAAAAAGCCAAGTGGAAAAACTATCGTGATTTCGTGACATGTTCGAAGAAGAAGCACATGCAGGGAAAACTGTCGCGATTTCATGACATGTTCGAAGAAGAAGCGCAAGCAAAGAAAATTGTCATGATTTCGTGACATGTTTGGGGAGAATGCGCAAGCAAAGAAAACTTTCACGATTTCGTGATATGTTCGGGGAGAAGGCACAAGCAAAGAAAACTGTCGCAATTTCGCAACAATCTGTAAGAGAGGTATTACAAAAAAAAATGTGTCATGGTTTCATGACTTGTTTGAGAGAAGGAGCTCGTAAAGAAAAGTGTCACAATTTCGCGACAATCTGCAAGAGAGGCAGTACGGACGAAAATGTGTCACGATTTTGTGACATGTTTGAGAGAAAGAGCTTGCAAGGAAAAGTTTCGTGATTTCGCGACAATTTGCAAGAGGAAGTGCTAAGGAGAAAAAGTGTCATGATTTCGCGACATGTCGGGTTTTCACAATCCGATGAGAAGAAAAGTGCTAAGGAGAAAAAGTGTCACGATATCGTGACATATTGCAGGAGAGAGAAAGGCAAGATAAAAAGTGTCACGATTTCATGACAATTTGCAAGAGGAAGCGCTAAGGAGCGAAAGTGTCACGATTTCGTGACATGTTTCATTTTCATGAGCGAAATGCAGAGAAAGGCGTAAGGCAGCAAAAGTGTCACGATTTCACAACATGTGTTTTCGCGGGCCAAAGACAGAAAAGGCACAAGGCAGCGAAAGTGTTGCGATTTCGTGACATGTCATGTTTTCATGAATGCATGCCGAGAAGAGTGCAAGGAAGCAAAAAGTGTCGCAATTTCGTGACGTCATGTTTTTGCTGGTGCATGCCGAGAAGAGTGCAAGGAAGCAAAAAGTGTTGTGATTTTGTGACATGTCATGTTTTTGCTGGTGCAAGCCAAGTAGAGTGTACGGAGGCAAAAAGTTTCACGATATCGTGACATGTGTTTTCATGGGTGCGAGCTAAAAAGAGAACTTAGCCGAAACAAAGAAATGTAACAGTGAACTACAGACAGTACGATAGTAACAAAGGCAGTTACAAAAAAAATTCATGCAGCTAGAATAAGAAGAGTTAACTAGAGTCAAAACTGTAGTTGTAGAGGAAAAATTAGGCAGATAAAATAAGAAGATTTAACTAGAGTCAAAATTGCAGTTACTTAGAATAAAATTATGCAGCTAAAATTAGAACAGTGCATTAAAGACATAACGACTATTATAGGGTCGTGACATTGTGAAACTATCAGAGCAGTGGCCATACTGAGAGTCCCAAATAAAGAGACAAACCTATTAATAGGTTGCGTGTAAGAATATTGTGTCAGAAAGGAGTTACTTACAGGAGTGGCTATTAATAGGCTACATGCGAGATTATGGCAGTTACAGAAGTCTTAGGGTTTCAAGATGAAAATATTGTTATAAAAGGGTAGTTATGTGCAGAAGAAAATTTTTGGCTCAGAATTGAAAAGAGTGCCATCGAAAAGAGTAAATGTGCCACGAGGGTAGTTGCATGCAGAAGTGAAAAGGTAGCTTAGAATTGAAAAGTGAGAATATAAGGCTGTTAGAGTCGTAAGCAAGCAGAGAAGGCTGTCAGAGCGCAGAGAAGGTTGTCAGAGTGCAAAGAAGGTTGTTAGAGCATAGTAAGTAGAGCGGTAAGAGTGATCTATTAGGTTGAGCTCTGTGTGGGCAGAGATATATGAGAAAAGCTGAAGAGAGAAAAAGAGCTGAGTGAGAGCATTGTTGAGAGAAGAACGGTGGAGAAAGAGAGCAACTGAAAGAGTGTAGTAGAGAGAGAGCAGCTGTAAGTGCGTAGTAGGAATATGTGTTTTTTGAATTGAAAGAGAGGTTGGGTGAGCAGTAGACCAGTGAGGGTCTTGTAAAAGTGAAGGTATATTTATGTTAATCTAAGATTCAAAATAGAAATCCAAGTTGGTGCTTGGAATTAGGGGTTGGTGCTCCTTTCTGTTGGTGCAGATAAATTAGGGGTTGGTGCTCCTTCCAGTGTGTGCTGGTAAACTGTTTGTAAAGTTGGTGCTTTGCAAAGGCTGGATTTGGATGGGAGTCCAAGTAGTCTATTTTTGAGGAGTAGCCAAAACTGGTGAACCTTGTTAAATCGTGTGTTATGGAATGCTCTCTTGTTATATTTGCTTTATCTATTTTAAGTTCTCCTTGCTTCAGCTTTAAGAGTTGTAGATTTGAATTTAAATAGCTACACTGATTCACCCCCCCCTCTCAGTGCCATTGTAAGACTAACATTTTTTAGAATATTAGAGGGAGGGTAACTCATTAGAGTTTGATAGTGAAATACTAGTGACTCTAGGATAGACTATTTTCCTTCATCCAAAAAGGGTTTGTTGTATTTTTTCTTAAGGAAATAATTATTAGACCAAGTGGTTTAGGGATTCCTTTAGGTTTGATAAACTAGCTAGAAAAAATACCTTAAAGGCATGACTAGATTTGGCTAAACAGATTCAATGGGATAAAATTCATGTAGAGGATATCCCAAAAATGTGAAGAACTTAAGCTACGGGTAATGGAGTGTGCATTTATCATGGGTAGTTTGGTTAGGTTTGTGTGTGAAGGGCAAAAACTAGAATGATAAAGGATGTAATGAGATGAGGTACTTTGTGTTGATGCTTTTATAGATCTTTACTTACTTGTGCCTATATGAAATGCATAGTAATATCTAAAGTTTCTAAGAGCCTTCATGATAACAAACACTTGTTTTTTATGGAGGTATAAGTTTCTTTGTGTTAGGATTAAAAAATAAAACACGAGAAATAAATAAATGCAAAAATAAAATGCAAAATAATAAAGCAATACACGAGACACAGATTTACATGGTTCACCCAATGTGGGCTACGTCCATGAAGAAAATTGTAGACACCAAAATCCAGCCACTTGTAAGTCATCTATACCTTCCTGTTAGCCACGTGTCAGTCATCCACCTTCCCGCCATTATTTGGCCCAAATCCACACCTTCCCGCCATTATTTGGCCCAATTTCACCTTTTCCCGCCATTATTTGGCCCAATTTCACCTTTCCCGCCATTTTTCATTCCCAAATTTATTTAAATTAATATTTATATATATATTTTAATATTTTAATATATTTTAATATATATATAAAGATACTTTAAGTGATTTAATCTGAGCCGTCCATCCTTCATTTAATCTCATCCGTCCATCCATCTTAATCCGTTTCACAACCTAGATTTATTCTCTACCCTTGGATCCACTTTAATCTTAGCCACACGTTCAAAGTGTCGTTAAAACCCTAAAGTGTGCCCTAAGAGTAGATTATAAATTGAGTCACCTTGATGGCTCAAACCCTGATCTCTTTTACTATCTCTCTTTTGTTATCTATCGCTATCTATCTCTTCTTCAGCTAAACCTACCCATCCATCGCCGTCCCTTTTCGTCGCATCCATCGCCGCATCCGTCGCCAACTTCGTCGCCATCCCTTCTGCAGCATTCTGCAGAATCCCCCATTCTTGTCGCAAGTGCCCGCGGGCGTTTACCCGCAGCCACAGACGCAGACCGACGTCTGCAACCCCGATCCAGAAGCACGCGGGCGTTCAGCGATCGCACCAGGGCGCCTTCCGCAGCCGATTTGACAGTTACATCACTTCCAGGTGCCGCCTGGTCTCGCCGCGTTAACAGAAAAAGAGGTATAGATTCTAAAGCAAGTAATATTTTTATGTATTAATCCGTCGTTAGATTCTGCATTCTATTTATTTCATTTCTAGGGTTTTAGACTATTTTTGAGGGCTCACACAGTGGAGCCCTCTTACTAGTTTCTAACCTTTTTGTAGTTTTAATGTGTGCGGGATTTTAATGGCAGATTTGATTGGATGATAGCAGTGCTTAGCTGGAGTGGTCCGAGCCAAAGGATACAACGAAGCCCACTCATTCTGTTGAGGTTAAGGATACATTCTTCGGAGACGCCACCATATTGTGCCAGCTAGGGTTTCGGAGAACCCTAGCACAAATTGTAATCTTGTATCACGAAAAGGGTTACAAGCCCTGTTGTACTCAAAAGGAGTTTCTAAACTCCATTGATTAATAAAAATCGTTTGTTTTGTACAACTGTGTTCTGCATTACTTTTTATCGTGATTTCTTTATCTTTTGTTTGGCGTTGTATCTTTAATCTACAAATGGCGATCACGGTGGGACCCCCTAGGGTTTCATGTTTTTAATACTTGCTTTTTGATCTATTCCTATTTTCTGTTTTTATTTTGCAGGTTCCGAAAATCGTGAAATTCGTTGTTCCGGTGAACTAGGGTTTTTGAGGAGTTTGTAGAAAACGCAGCAGACGCAGAGCGGCGTCTGGAAGTCCGATCCGAAATGCAGAGGGGCGTTTCAGCCTGCGCAGACTCCCTTGGGCGTTTGAAGGCAGTTTCACAGAGAAAGCGTAGGCTTCCGAGTAAGTGCGTTTTTTTTTCTTTGTTAAACTGTACTTTTTACGTTTTTGGTTTTTCTGCTGTATTCTGTTTCTTTTTCAGATCATTACTTTAAAATGAACAAAAACTAAGTAATCTGGAAAAGAACAGTTATTTTTAGTTACATTTTTTTTTTACATTGCATTATTGGTTGCATAAAAAAAAAAAATTTGCATACCTAGCTGCATATTAGAATAGCTACGAATTATCTGTTTTAGTCATCTAAGTAGGACTATTGATTGGATGTCAATAGTACTCCTGCCATTGGGTGATTCCGAGCGAGAGAAGTGGACGAACCTTCCGGTTGCTCCTTTGATATCTGATATCATTGGTAGGCGGGGGTTTTAAACGGTGTACTCCACTTCTTCAGAGGAAATGGCATGTTTTCAGTAGCCTCTTGCTTAGATCATTAGAACTTTTGATTTATAGCTTTGTATGTATACATTAGACAACTAAAACACTTAAAATAAAATTCACTGCATTTCATATTGCATTTAAAACAGTAATATCTGGATTTCATCACCAGGTATTGCTTGAAGTTTAGTGACGGTGGAATTCATCTCCATCCATTAAACTTCTGCCTTAGACACCATAGGTCACCCCCGAGCAAACTTGCTTGGATTTCATCACCGGGTAAGAATCTCGTTGTCCTTTCCTAGCCATAGTTTTTACCTTTTTTGTGAATAATTCAAGATTATATCACATGCAAAACTCATAAACCAGACACTTAAAATTTACTGCAGATTAAGATCAGAAAATAATTAATTAACCGCAAGGTAAGACATATTGGTTGAAACCTAGGTTGTGACTGTTTTCTGATAATTTCTTTAGTGTAAATTTATCATTTAAGTTTTGCATTCTTCTTTTCTGAATTTGTTTAGATTTATTGCTTCATGGTCTTAACAAGGAATCAATCTAAAATGTTAAATCTAAATAATCAAATGGGTAATTCACAGAACATCCCCACCACCAACATGGCCACTTATCCTAGTGAATTTCAGGCAGGTTCGCCTGCAGGTCTTTCACGTCCTTCTACCGTCTATCACATGGCCATGCCCATGGAGGAAGACAATTCCTGTCATATTACCCACATTGATATGGCCCAAGTGCAAACTCACTTAAGAGATGGCACTGGCTATGTCCTTGAGCCAATCCAAGATTCCCCTATGCAAGATTCTATTTTTCAGCAGGATATTGCATCAACCATACCCATTGGTTTCACTCTAGGTCTACACTAACCCTTTTTTTGAGGCTAATGTTGTATCTGCTCAGCCGGCTTCATCTCCAACATCTTCCCAGATGCTCAATTGTCCTCCTTTGGAGACAAATGTAGTGTCTTCCCGACCACTTTCTCCTCCATTTACCCGGGTGTACACCAATTCTCTCTATGAGGCTGGTGGAACCTCCTCTAGCCATGACCAATTTCAACACTCTTCTTCCCAAACCATTTATGGTTTCACCCTACCTGGGCACAGTCTATTGTTTCTTCCCAGGTACCGCCTACTTCAGCCACCTTCATTGCCCCTGCTATGCAGTCTCCTGTGACTACCATGGCAGCCTGCCCTCCACCTTCATCCAATCATCCCACCTCCCTTGGGTTAGAGATTAATAAGGTTAGGGAGTACCTCGACAAGTTGCTTCAGCAACAACAGCAACAAAATGCTCAACCACCTGTCGTAGTAAATCCTACACCTCAACCAATTTCTACCCGACCCGACTTTTCTTAGCTCGGGCCCCACACTGGTACCCCAATCTTCGGTGGTGTCCATTCCTACCCCACCTTTCTCCCAACCCAATCCAGTTCATCATTCAAACCAATCACCTTCTTTTCGGTATCATCCATACCAACAACCTGTCCATTCCACACCGCCTAATCCAGGCAATTTCATCCCATCTCATCATTTTTCCACTCCTCCATTGCATCCTCATAATCATCAAACGAGTCAAAATTTTCATGAAGATTCTCGACTCCATGCTATGCAACAACAGATTGACAACCTTATGCTCAACATGCCTGGCTCATCTAGTCAGAAACCTACGCTAAGGTCGTTGATCAATCAACCAATTCATCCTTCGGTACCTTCACCGCCATATCCGATCGATTTCACATTACCGAAGTTTGACAAATTTCGAGGAACCGAGGATCCTCATGAACATGTGAGCTCATTCATGCATGCCTGCTTTAGAATCCAAAATAATGACGCTCTTATGCTCAGAACTTTTCCTCAGACATTAGGGGGAGATGTTGTACAATGGTACAATCATTTAGCTCACCATAGCATTTATGCTTACGAACAATTGATTAATCTATTTTTAGAACGATTCTCCCTAAATGTACAAAGGAAAGTTTCATTGTCCGACTTATACAAGCTCAAGCAACATGACGATGAGACTGTTTATGACTTTGGAAACCGTTGGAGGGCTATCATTAATAAACTGCCATTCTCCCTACCAATGGAGGAGTTAACCAAAATGTTCACCCAGAGTTGTCTAAAACCTATCTCTTGGTTACTCCAATTACAACAATACGGGACTTTTGAAGAGGCTTTGGCCCAAGCAAGTATCATAGAAGACATTAAAGTCCAAGAGGGTGTTTTAAAACCCCGTAGAAAAGAATGGCAACAAAAGGGCCAACAACGAAATAATAATTATGGCCAAAACAAACAAACACGAGGCTAGTACAACCTCAAATGTTAACCAAGTTAATCAAGTGGTGGCGAGTCAGCCCGTAATGGCTCAACAACAACAAGTAATGCAAAGTCAACCGCAACCAATTGCTTATCATGCGGTACCCGCCCCTCCTCAACCAGCTCCCAATACTGGGCCAACCATGGAAACTCGACCTTGGCAAAATAATCGTCCCAAGCGACAATTCACACCTTTAGATGAACCATATGCGGTCATATTCAACAAGTTATATAGCACAAATCAGTTAACTTTACCTGAGTTTAAACCTTTAGAACCATCTAGAAGGGGAAAGTATTACAAGGAGTACTTATTTTGTCCTTATCATAGGCAAAATGGGCACGATATCAATAATTGTACAGCTTTCAAACATGTGATCCAAGATCTTATTGAGATTGGAGCCATTAAATTGGATAGCCCCTTAGCCCAACAAAATCAAAATCTTGGTATATTTCAAACACCCCTTCCACATCGGGAGGAAGCTCCAACAACTTAGGGGGAGTAACTCAGGTAACTCCTCCTAATCAAGTCAACCATGTACAACAATACCAAGGTTTTGTGGGTACTATTAACGTAGTAACCCGGGGTCAAAGGGCGAACCAACCAAATCAGGCTGAACCACAACCACCTGTACAAACCCCTAGTCCACCTCAGGTAACAGTGACCCAACGACGTGCTAGTACTTCTCAACAACCGCTAAATCATTCTACTCAACGCCAACGACCCATCATGTCATTGAGTAGCCGATTAACTACCAGTTTAAAAATGGCTTCTGCCAAGTTATCGATCTATGACCTCATTCAACAATCTCCCCCGCATAGAGAGGCATTAATGGAAATATTGAAGTCAATCGAGCTTCAAACTCAAGATACTAATGCCTTCAACAACTTTGTGGGGAGTATTCAAACATGCATGGAGCCCTCCATCACTTTCTATGATTTTGAAATCAAACCTATGTCAACAGAAAGTATAGATCCTCCATTGCATATCATGGCCAAGATCGATCACAAGCCATTCAAGAGAGTCTTAATTGACACCGGTTCCTCAATCAATATCATTACAACATCGGCGTTGAGTCATCTAAAGCTGTCGCCATCCCTTATCACAAAGTCGACTTTTACTCTTAAAGCATTCAATGATGCTTTATCTTCCACGGTTGGCACGGTTATCTTGCCCATTGAGGTAGGGGCCCGAACTTTGCATACCTTGTTTCACATCTTGGAAGGGACCATGGCATACAATGTATTGCTTGGACGGCCTTGGCTTAGGGAGATGAGATGTGTCCCTTCTATCTTGCATCAATGTCTGAAGTATGTATATGAGGGACGAGGTTCATTGTGTACCTGCTGACATTGAACCCTTCAAACATTGCAACTATGTCTCAAATCCTTATGAGATTGTGTTGCCATCCACTCATCTTTTCTTGACCCCATCTACTTCTTCTATACCATCTTCTTCTAAAGCTCCCATTCCCGAGGAGCTACCCATCATATCGCAACCATCTTCCTCTTCCGCTATTCCATCTCATTCACCACTTTCTTCATCAACTAATCTTCCTTCTTCTTCATCAGTGACCACATGCACATGTGGCCATGACCAATCATCTCTTTCCACGTCATTACCCCATTCTTCTACACCTTCTTCAACATCACCTATTATTCCTCCATCTTCCCAACCATCACCAGGTGATGTTTCACAAGTCAGTGAAGCATCAACCCAACCAAATCCTTCCAATTCTTCTATCCCACATTCTTCTATTCCATCATCTAGTCTTTCTCCCTCCCAAGTCAAGGTCCATCTCATTGATGAGGGTATTGGTGAGTATGCCATCCAAGATTTCCACATCACACCGTTCAATGTGCAAAGAGTTAAAGATTTTGGTCGTCCACATGACCAACATTTATCCATTGGATCGGTTTATAACATGGGTTCTATGCCAAATTCCATTAATTTTGTATATGGGGGAATAAAGTCATCTTCTAGTCCTACCACCATACTAGAACCTAAGCATCCGATCCCTACCAATATTGAAAGGATGGAGGGTTTTCCCTCTCGCTATTTCCAGAGACATAATTGGCAGCAATTTGGCCTAGGTCGATACGAGCAAGGGGTAGCTGAACGCATCGATATGCCATATCAGAGACCCACTGAGCGTTTTGGTCTGGGCTACCAACCACTTCCATCCCTTTCTTCTTTTGAACGAGCTTTTCAAAGCATTAATCTTAATTCAGAAGAAGAAATCCTCCACCCCGACGAATCCGAAGATGAAGCCTATGAAGAATTTGACGTCATGTCAAATGGTGATGAATCTGAAGAAGAGTCGGCGCCCATTGTTCCCCTCATTAAACAAGACGAGTTTTATCTCCAATTGTTCCCTCTCCAAGAGGCCATCTTTCGCTTGCTTATTCCACAAGAACGAGGTGAACCACCCCCTCCGCCACATCCATAAGCCATAATCCAAACCTGTATTATATGTATATACTAAAATAGTGGTTTTCACCACTACCAAAAAAAAAAAATAAAAATTTCAAAAAAAAAAAATAAAAAAAAAAAAAAAAGGGACTAAAAAAAAAAAAAAAATCAAAATAAAAAAAAAAAAAACTGAAAAACTATGTTGTTTTGCATCTCAGGTCTTCCGAGGTCTTCACCGGTTTTCCCTTCCATTCCGCCCATCCTTTCTTCCATAAGTCGACAATGAATTTTGAAGACTTATTCACACCACTCCATAATCCATATGATCCGGATAAGCCAATCCCGATCAACCCAAGCTCGATTGACATGGATCGGATTTCATCCCCTCCATCTATTTCAGAGTTCATCCTTTCCGAGGAATTGTTAAGGGCTTCCGCCAACTACATTCCTCCTTCACCTCCACATTCACCTTCATCTTCTAAGCCGAGAGGTCTTCCGAGCGAGACATAGACGAGAGCAAGGCACAGGAGCTTGATGACATTTTAGATGACATAAATCTGATCCCTACTCCCCATCAGCTTGAGGAAGGTTCCCACATGTCTATTGAAGAAACTATCGATGTAGACCTTAGTCCAGACCAAGATGGCACCCAAATTATGAAACGGCTAAAAGTCTATCATCGAGAGGAACAAGAGCAAATGATTGCTCTACTCAAGCGGAAGAAGGAGATATTTGCATGGTCTTACAAAGACATGCCAGGCCTAGACCCTAATTTGGTTGTCCATAACCTCACCTTACAAAAAGATGCTAAACCTGTCAAACAGAAACTTAGGAAAATGCATCCTACCGTGGCCCTCATAGTTAAATCGGAGATTCAGAAACTTCTGGATGTTAAATTTGTCGTCCCGATTGATTATCCTGAGTGGCTTTCTAACATGGTACCCGTTCGCAAGCCTAACGGGGGGATACGTGTTTGCACCGATTTTTGAGATCTAAATAAAGCGTGTCCTAAGGATGACTTTCCTCTTCCAAACATTGATACTCTTGTCGACACTTGCGCTTGGTCATGAAATGCTTTCGTTCATGGATGGATTTTCAGGATACAACCTGATTCGAATAAACCCCGAAGATCAACACAAAACAACATTTACCACACCTTGGGGAACTTTTTGTTACGGGGTGATGCCCTTTGGCCTTAAGAACGCAGGTGCAACCTATCAACGAGCCATGACTTATATTTTCCATGATTATATGCATAAGATTATCGAAGATTATGTGGATGATTTATTGGCAAAATCTAAAACTCGACAAGAGCATTTTGATGTATTGGAAAAAGTTTTTGATAGACTTCTAGAGCATAAAGTAAGGTTGAACCCTAAGAAATGTGTCTTTGGTGTTACCTCAGGCAAACTCCTAGGTTTTATTATCTCTAAACGAGGTATTGAGGTGGACCCAAACAAGGTCAAAGCCATTATGGAAATGTGTCCCCCAACTAATTTGAAGGAGTTGCGTAGTCTGCAAGGAAAGATTAATTCAATCCGTCGCTTTATTGCACAACTTTCTGATAAATGTAGGCCATTTTGCCACCTACTACAAAAGGGGGTACAATTTTCATGGACAGATGAGTGTCAGAAAGCCTTTGATGACATCAAGCAGTACTTAGCATCTCCGCCAGTCTTAGCTCCGCCTCGTCCAGGGGTCCCTTTCAATCTTTATATCTCAGCAACGGACTTTGCCTTAGGGACAATGCTTGCACAAAAGAATGAACAAAATCATGAGCAAGTTGTCTATTATATTAGTCGAACATTGGTAAGCTATGAAACCCGATATGCTTATGTGGAAAAGTTGTGCTTAGCAGTGGTTTTTGCCACTAAGAAACTTCGTCATTATATGCTTAGCCATACAACATATGTCATAGCTAGAGAAAACCCTCTGCGTTATATGATGTCTCGCACTTATAATAACACTCGTACCGCTAAATGGATAATGTTGCTTACCGAATTCGATCTTGAATTCATTAGCCAAAAATCCGTTAAAGGTCAAGTTATAGCCGATCAACTTGCGGAAGCTCCACTACCTAGTGATCATCCTTTGATTATTGAGCTCCGAGATGATTCGGTATTTGCTATCACCGAACAAGAAGAGGACATCATTCCGGAGGAAGATGTTGACATCACGCTATTCTTTGATGGCTCTAAGTGCGCGAAAGGTCAAGGTGCTTGGAGTTGTGTTTCATACACCTCAAGGGATTCCCATCCCTTTATCATTCAAACTAGACTTCCAATGCACCAATAATACAGCGAGTATGAAGCCTTAATTTTAGGTCTTCAATCAGCCATAGCTATGAGCATTAAGCGTATTCGGATATTTGGGGATTCTCAACTCGTGGTTAAACAAATTACAGGAGAATACCAAGCCAAAGAACCTACCATTAAGCTTTATCATGATGTAGCAATGAAGTTGCTCTCTAAGTTTGATTGGTATGAGATCACTAGTTTGCCTCGTTCGACTAATAGATTTGCGGATGCCATGGCCTCTCTTGGATCATTGATTCCAAAGGACTCCCTTGGAGAGGTACAACCCCTAATCATTTCCACAATCTCTAAGTCTGCAATTGTTCGTGCTGAGTCTAAGGATGAAAAAGATGTTTGCTTTATCCATTCGGATCCATATGAGCCTTGGTCTAGTGAGATAGTAGCCTTCCTCAAGTTTGGAACACTCCCATCTGATTTGTCTCGAACTGCCCGTCGTTGTTTTAAGCAAAAGGCAGCTCGTTTTGTTCTTTTGGGGGATGTGTTGTATAAACGTGGATATGATGGAGTACTCCTCCGTTGTCTAGAAGCGGGTGAAACACATAGAGCTATTGCTTGAAGCCCATGATGGTACTTGTGGTGGTCATTTTAGTGGAATGGCCATTGCGAAGCGTATTTTACGTATGGGGTATTATTGGCCCACTATGGAACAAGATTGTTGCAAATATGTTAAACAATGTAAAAAGTGTCAAGAACACGCTAATTTAACCCATATACCATCACAAGCTTTACAGCCCATCCAAAGCCTTTGGCCCTTCTCACAATGGGGTCTCGATTTAATTGGCAAGATTTCACCTGCCTCTTCAGGACAGCATACTTTCATCATTACGACCACTTGAATACTTCACAAAGTGGGTTGAAGCTATTCCTCTAACCGATAATGACAGGTCCTAGAATTGTGGAGTTTATACTTCACCATATCATTTGTCGTTTTGGTATTCCCTCTAAAATCATTTTTGATAACGGCAAGTCTTTTAAGAATAAGGATGTTCGAGCTCTTTGCGAAAAGTATAATATCCAACATAGTTTCTCAACTCCTTACTACCCACAAGCCAATGGACAAGCTGAAGCTTCCAATAAGACCATAATTGCTATTCTTAAGAAACTTGTTAAAGAAAATCATAAAGATTGGCATACACAAATCCCCTTGGCATTATGGGCTTACGGAACAAGCATCGAGAACTCCCATTGGGGCAACGCCATTTTCTTTGGTCTATGGAGCTGAAGCAATCATGCCTCTTGAGCTCGAGATCCCTTCCTTGCGAATTTCTTTGCAGGAATTTATCGATGATGATCTTGCTAGACAAGCACGTCTTGATCAACTCACACTCATAGATGAAAAACGAATCAATGCTTTAGAGCATTTGCGAGTTTATCAAGACCGATTGAAACGTGCTTACAATGCCAAAGTTCATCTAAGAGAATTTCAAGTAGGAGATCTTGTCCTTAAAGAGAATCAACAAAACACCAATGCATTGCCGCATCTTCGAGATAAATTCGCGGCTAATTGGTTAGGTCCATATATGGTCACTTGAAAGAGTGGGTAATGGAACTTATAGACTTGCCGAGTTTAGAGGGAGAGGAAGAACCCGAACCACTTAATGTTATACACTTGAGGGCATTCTACGCATAGTTTGAATTTTATATGTACATATATACATGGCTTGTACAACAAAAAAAAAAAAAAAAAAAAAACAAATAAAATAAAAAGAATTTGCATTTCATTGTTAGTTGCATACATCTCATTCAAAAACATTGCATTTCATGTGCATACATCTCATTGAAAACCATAACATTTCATTTTCAGCCATAGTTGCATATCATGTTAGAGACCATTCTATCTTTTGGATATAAAATTTGGTCAAGCAAAAGTCATGTTGCCTTAATCGGGGGCACCTTCATAAAATCCATCAAACCGAATTGTCATTCGTACACCCATTTTCCATTTGCACATATTTACATTGCCAAAATGTTTTGAGTCACTCAGCCATTCCTAGTGTTTTAAGCAAACTTTGAAATGCATGTCAAAGTTCTCTAGGGCCATATCACAAATTACACTAAATAAAATCTTGAGTATTGGGAAATGATTTCAAAAGCGGTCTTGAACCTATCACATTTTCACATCTTAAAAACATCTTGTGTCAAAGAGAGATAACACCATCCTTGGGTTGTGCCTTGAAGTGAAAAGGGTAATCCTCGTTTGTCCTATCATGCAAACATAGTCCATAAAACAGTGGTTCTTACCACTATCACAAGCAATCACAAAATATAAATATAAACAGAGTAGTAAGGATAGGGTAAAATTCTCATCATACTTCGGTTGAGAATCCGATTCCCCAAAGCTCTAAGGAAATGAACATTTTTCACACACCATTGATCCCAAATAAGTTGTAAGGATCGTACTACTTGTCCGATCAGACGGATAGGTAGTCATCCCCAAGGCTTACAAAGGTCAAAAACAACATGGACTATGGAGTTAACCTTCACCGGGGCTATAGACGCTTGGCTGGCGGTGGAGTATACTCATTGCGTGGCGACATGTCTCTCCTCAAAAAGAGACCTCTGAATGCTCATACGGACAAACTAGCTTCGGGGTCTTCTCCATAACAGGGTTACCTAATTTATGCAAGATGAGGTTAATGAACACACTTGCACACACACAAGTTTTTGATTGCCTAGAGTCACTACCATGCTTCTGATTTGGTTAATGAACTCGCATGCACACACATTTGGTCCTAGTTGAATTAGGCAGTATTAGTAAGTTTGTTTGATACCACTAGCATGTTTGAGTCTTTGTAAAACAGTCTTCCTCCATATCTTCTTCCATATCATCCTCCATATCTTCTTCCATATTCATGTCATTCCATACGTCATCCATTCACAAGCCACCAAGTTCGGTGCCCCCCGATTAAACAATTATGATAACGAGTTGGCTAAATCTAACTATCTAAAAATATGAGTGCTTCTTAGTGCATATTTCATTTACTTAGTCTTGCATTAATCATCCATAGATTTACATATCATTTACTTAGTCTTGCATTAATCATCCATAGATTTGTATGTTATATACTTAGTCTCGCATTAATCATCTATAAGTTTGCATTCCATTCCATCACATATGCATCAAAAACATTAAAACATATCAAAACATGCATCACAAAAACATAGGCATTCACACAAAAGAGAGTAAAACACCAAATAAATAAAAGCCATGTATATATATATATATATGTATAAAGGACAAACTGTACGAGGAATGCCAAAAGGCTACAATATACAATAGAGCACCAAGGCTCATAAAGAGTGCATCTAAGCACTAAGCTAACCATCAAAAGAGGACCCCTGAGACCTAGTAGGAGCCCTAGACCTAGTGGTGTGTCTAGACTCACTACGCCTAGAGACAGAAGAGGATGGAGGATCAGGCAACACAATGTGATGCCTAAACAATGTGTCCTCCAGAGCCTCAATGTAACGAGTCCTCGACCTAAACCTAGCTATGTCTATCCCGTGTCGTCGCTCCCGCTCCGCTAGCTCTGCCTGGAGTCTCGTCACCCTGTCATCCTGGGGCACCCTGGTCGCTCTATCTAAGTCCGCCTACAGCTGGGCCATCCTCTCCTCCTGAGCAGCTAATCGGGCATCCCGCTCTACCGCCTGCTGCTCCAGTCGAGCTATCCTCTCATCCCGGGCAGCTAACATAGCATCGCGCTCTGCTATCTGCTGCTGCAGCTGCGTCAGCTCGTTCTCGTGCCCGCTAGGGGGTATCTCCCTAGCCTCTCCTGTAGCCTCTCCTAGGCCCTCTCCGCCATCCTCCCCATCATCTTCGCTACCCGAGCCTATCGTGCCATCTTCCCCTTTCACCTTCGACTGTCAGATCGAAGGCGGGGACCCTCCACTCTTGGGAACCTCCGCAGTTCCCTCGCCCTCTCCAGCCCCAACCTCGGGCTCTCCGGCTCCACCAGCCACCAATGGTGGCTCCCACCTCGGCTCTGCGGCCATCCATGCTGCATACTCAGCTGTCACCCCGACGTCGTCCATGTCGGGGATCTCCATGTCCTCATCGTCCTCTGTCGCCTCCCTCCACGGCTCGGCACACGACAAATCACCCTCTGATCTGTGCCTCCGGTAGCGCACTGGCTCACCGGGGACATCCTGCCTCAATCCGACCTGGCGGAGTACTCGAGACATCTGTATGTACTCCACCTCGCTATGGCCCCGCCCCACTACCCATCTGGCCTGTCGCACCCGTCTCAGGTGCTCTCCATCCCCGATCCACCTCGCCTCCCGCCAGGGCCTCCAAATGACTTGGGCATCTGTCAAGTCTGCCCATAATCTCCTATACCATTGCCCCGATCTCACGGGGCGGCTAGGCTGTCTCTCCTCCGCCACTGGCCATCTCCTACCATAAGCCTGGCTCATGTCCCAGTGAGCCCATGGCAACCCCTCCGGTCGAGCCACTCTGAAGTGCTCCCAGCCCCAGCACTAGAGAACCACACTGCAACCTAGGCCCTTTCGGCCCCGTCTCCGAACCTCATACAACTCCCGGTACACCTATGCCAATAAAGCGGGCGCCCAGGCATACACTACCCTATTAGTGAGCATCTCGCTCACTACACCCATCAGGTTCCATGGGAACCTACACCCGATGTTGTTCGGGGCCACAATGTTGGCCAACACGAACATCATCAGAGCCTCCACCGCTACCAACTCCTTGGCCGTATACATGGCCAAGTATGGGATCCCCCCGCTCTCCGTCCGGATCTCCCTCCAGTCATCCCCAAACAACTTGGCCATCTCCGTGGCTCTATCTCGTCCAACCTCCACCCGTGCCCCCTCCACGGGCACCTTGAGGATACGGTATACATCCTCAAGCGTCACCGTCATCTCTCCAGTCGGGAGCTGGAACGTCCCCTGATCTGGATCCCACCTCTCGGCCAAAGCTGAGAGGTACCCCTCATCCGCCCGAACTACCTCCAACCGGGCTGCCTCCGCTAGCCCCACTGCCTCCAATATCTCCCAGTCTACCTCGGACAATGACCTCCTCATCCCCGGAATGATAGGGGAGAACCGGTGTCGTGCCTCTAACACCCTAAGTTGCAAAACAACAAAACAAAAATTTGTTACAAATTTTTCCCAAAAAAAAAAAAAAAAAAACACATAATAAGTACTTGCTTAAATGAACAAATACCTCAGCTGGCTGCACTGGCGCGTCCGCTCCTATCTCCGCCATAGCTCCCACACAAACCTTTCACTCCACTCCCTCAGACGCACTTCTCTCAAGCTCGAACGCACAAATGAGCGAAATTCTCGCTGAAACTGTTTAAATAGCTGGTTTTGGTGCCCTGAAATGCAGTGGGGCATTTCATGGCGCATTTAGACGCAGTCCTACATTTGCAGAGCGCCTAAACACCGGCGGGCGTCTCGCCAACCACAAATGCAGACCGGCGTTTGGTGTCAGTATTGAATAAAGGAACAAAACTTGCAAAATTGAAGCTTACCTCCTTCAAATTTCATCAAATTCAATTCATCCATTCTTCTTATCATAATAAAACATTTTGTGAAGGTTACAACAGTTTTGGACACAAATTTTGTCATTTCGCTCAAAAAGCGCATCATTCATCATTGTTTTACAAATTGGGTTAAAAATATTCAAAACCTTCACAAAATTAACCACATTCATCAATTCTTCTGATCTATCGTCAATTTCATTCATTCTTCTTTCATCATGCATATTTTTGCCAAATCAAATTAAAGTAAACCTCGTATCTAGTGGTATATTCTATCACCTTGGCGATTGCAGCGATTTGAATCCATGCAATTCGATAAGAGGATTAAACCACCATAAGGACACCTACCATTTATCATCATCAATTATTTCATTGTTTGAAAATTGGAAATCAATTTTGGATATTCTACTTTTCAAGTGACCTCATACCAAGATTAATTTGCTCAACAGTTGTCATTGATGGCCTAGTTCATGGGGCCTTAAACATGGACAATCTTTAATATCATCATTATTTTGAGTCTTGCTAGAGATTGAGGCTACCTAGGTTGATTGGTTCCGACCCGAGGAATTATCCATACGGTCACTAGGAGCATCTCCGAGTTCGGACTCTTTTCATGCATCTTTCATCTCTGCATATCAATGGCGCCAACAAGGCAATTTCATTAACGGTATGGACTCACACACAGGAGTTGGGGCATCCGTTATCAATTTCTAATTTTCCTATAGTGGAATTCATCTTACATGATCATGGAACTTACAATTTGGCAAAAATCCCTTTATAACCGTTGGGGCAGAAAACGGTCCATCTTTCACATCACTCATATCGTCTTCAATCATATTCTTTTCTGGTTTGTACACCAACCCCTTTCCTGTTGGGACATAAACAGATGGTTCATACACCAACCCCTTTTTTCACCGTTGGGGCAAAAACGGTTCATTTTCTTCCAAATTTCTTCCAATTGGCTTGTGAGAACCATTCTCGCTCGCCAATTGAGGGGGTAAGTTGATAAAATTTTAAATATTCTTTTATTCTTTGGTCTTCAAAGTTGTGCTTTAGTCTTGAGAGAGAGTTGCGTCTGATCCCGACTTTTCGGGTGTCTTAAGTTTTTGTCGCTGCATTGTGTCTTCACACAAAGCGGCTCAAAAAGGACATCTGTAGACACCAAAATCCAACCACTTGTAAGTCATCTATACCTTCCTGTTAGCCACGTGTCGGTCATCCACCTTCCCGCCATTATTTGGCCCAAATCCACACCTTCCCCCATTATTTGGCCCAATTTCACCTTTTCGCCATTATTTGGCCCAATTTCACCTTTCCCGCCATTTTTCATTCCCAAATTTATTTAAATTAATATTTATATATATATTTTAATATTTTAATATATTTTAATATATATATAAAGATACTTTAAGTGATTTAATCTGAGCCGTCCATCCTTCATTTAATCTCATCCGTCCATCCATCTTAATCCGTTTCACAACCTAGATTTATTCTCTACCCTTGGATCCACTTTAATCTTAGCCACACGTTCAAAGTGTCGTTAAAACCCTAAAGTGTGCCCTAAGAGTAGATTATAAATTGAGTCACCTTGATGGCTCAAACCCTGGATCTCTTTTACTATCTCTCTTTTGTTATCTATCGCTATCTATCTCTTCTTGACTAAACCTACCCATCCATCGCCGTCCCTTTTCGTCGCATCCATCGCCGCATCCGTCGCCAACTTCGCGCCATCCCTTCGCGGCATTCCAGGAATCCCCCATTCTTGTCGCAAGTGCCCCCGGGCGTTTACCAGCCAGACGAGACCGACGTCCGCAACCCCGATCCGAAGCACGCGGGCGTTCAGCGATCGCACCGGGCGCCTTCGCGCGATTTGAGTTACATCACTTCCAGTGCCGCCTGGTCTAGCCGCGTTAACGGAAAAAGAGGTATAGATTCTAAAGCAAGTAATATTTTTATGTATTAAGCAAACCGTTAGATTCTGCATTCTATTTATTTCATTTCTAGGGTTTTAGACTATTTTTGAGGGCTCACACAGTGGAGCCCTCTTACTAGTTTCTAACCTTTTTGTAGTTTTAATGTGTGCGGGATTTTAATGGCAGATTTGATTGGATGATAGCAGCTGCTTAGCTGGAGTGGTTCGAGCCAAAGGATACAACGAAGCCCACTCATTCGTTGAGGTTAAAGATGCATTCTTCGAAGACGCCACCATATTGTGCCAGCTAGGGTTTCGGAGAACCCTAGCACAAATTGTAATCTTGTATCACGAAAAGGGTTACAGGCCCTGTTGTACTCAAAAGGAGTTTCTAAACTCCATTGATTAATAAAAATCGTTTGTTTTGTACAATTGTGTTCTGCATTACTTTTTATCGTGATTTCTTTATCTTTTGTTTGGCGTTGTATCTTTAATCTACAAATGGCGATCACGGTGGGACCCCCTAGGGTTTCATGTTTTTAATACTTGCTTTATTGATCTATTCCTATTTTCTGTTTTTATTTTGCAAGTTCCAGAAATCATGAAATTCGCTGTTCCAGTGAACTAGGGTTTCTGAGGAGTTTGCAGAAAATGCAGCAGATGCGGAGCGGCGTCTGGAAGTCCGATCCGAAACGGAGAGGGGCGTTTCAGCCTGCACAGAATCCCTTGGGCGTTTGAAGGCAGTTTCACAGAGAAAGCGTAGGCTTCCGAGTAAGTGCATTTTTTTTCTTTGTTAAACGTACTTTTTACGTTTTTGGTTTTTCTGTATTCGTTTCTTTTTCAGATCATTGCTTTAAAATGAACAAAAACTAAGTAATCTGGAAAAGAACAGTTATTTTTAGTTACATTTTTTTTACATTGCATTATTGGTTGCATAAAAAAAAAAAAATTGCATACCTAGCTGCATATTAGAATAGCTACGAATTATCTGTTTTAGTTATCTAAGTAGGACTATTGATTGGATGTCAATAGTACTCCTGCCATTGGGTGATTCCAGGCAGAGAAGTGGACGAACCTTCCGGTTGCTCCTTTGATATCTGATATCATTGGTAGGCGGGGGGTTTTAAACGGTGTACTCCACTTCTTCGAGAGGAAATGGCATGTTTTCGGTAGCCTCTTGCTTAGATCATTAGAACTTTTGATTTATAGCTTTGTATGTATACATTAGACAACTAAAACACTTAAAATAAAATTCACTGCATTTCATATTGCATTTAAAACAGTAATATCTGGATTTCATCACTAGGTATTGCTTGAAGTTTAGTGATGGTGGAATTCATCTCCATCCATTAAACTTCCGCCTCAGACACCATAGGTCACCCCCGAGCAAACTTGTTGGATTTCATCACCAGTAAGAATCTCGTTGTCCTTTCCTAGCCATAGTTTTTACCTTTTTTGTGAATAATTCAAGATTAGATCACATGCAAAACTCATAAACCGGACACTTAAAATTTACTACTGATTAAGATCAGAAAATAATTAATTAACCGCGGGTAAGACACATTGGTTGAAACCTAGGTTGTGATTGTTTTCTGATAATTTCTTTAGTGTAAATTTATCATTCAAGTTTTGCATTCTTCTTTTCTGAATTTGTTTAGATTTATTGCTTTATGGTCTTAACAAGGAATCAATCTAAAATGTTAAATCTAAATAATCAAATGGGTAATTCACAGAACATCCCCACCACCAACATGGCCACTTATCCTAGTGAATTTCGAGCGAGGTTCGCTGCTGGGTCTTTCACGTCCTTCTACCGTCTATCGCATGGCCATGCCCATGGAGGAAGACAATTCCTGTCATATTCCCCACATTGATATGGCCCAAGTGCAAACTCACTTAAGAGATGGGGCTATGTCCTTGAGCCAATCCAAGATTCCCCTATGCAAGATTCTATTTTTCAGCAGGATATTGCATCAACCATACCCGCTGGTTTCACTCGGGTCTACACTAACCCTTTTTTTGAGGCTAATGTTGTATCTGCTCAGCCGGCTTCATCTCCAACATCTTCCCAGATGCTCAATTGTCCTCCTTTGGAGACAAATGTAGTGTCTTCCCGACCACTTTCTCCTCCATTTAACCGGGTGTACACCAATTCTCTCTATGAGGCTGGTGGAACCTCCTCTAGCCATGACCAATTTCAACCCTCTTCTTCCCAAACCATTTATGGTTTCACCCTACCCGGGGCACAGTCTATTGTTTCTTCCCAGGTACCGCCTACTTCAGCCACCTTCATTGCCCCTGCTATGCAGTCTCCTGTGACTACCATGGCAGCCTGCCCTCCACCTTCATCCAATCATCCCACCTCCCTTGGGTTAGAGATTAATAAGGTTAGGGAGTACCTCGACAAGTTGCTTCAGCAACAACGGCGACAAAATGCTCAACCACTGTCGTAGTAAATCCTACACCTCAACCAATTTCTACCCGACCGACTTTTCTTAGCTCGGGCCCCACACGGTACCCCAATCTTCGGTGGTGTCCATTCCTACCCCACCTTTCTCCCAACCCAATCCAGTTCATCATTCACCCCAATCACCTTCTTTCCGGTATCATCCATACCAACAACTTGTCCATTCCACACCGCCTAATCCAGGCAATTTCATCCCATCTCATCATTTTTCCACTCCTCCATTGCATCATCATAATCATCAAACGAATCAAAATTTTCATGAAGATTATCGACTCCATGCTATGCAACAACAGATTGACAACCTTATGCTCAACATGCACGGCTCATCTAGTCGAAACCTACGCTAAGGTCGTTGATCAATCAACCAATTCATCCTTCGGTACCTTCACCGCCATATCCGACTGATTTCACATTACCGAAGTTTGACAAATTTCGAGGAACTGAGGATCCTCATGAACATGTGAGCTCATTCATGCATGCCTCCTTTAGAATCCAAAATAATGACGCTCTTATGCTCAGAACTTTTCCTCAGACATTAGGAGGAGATGTTGTACAATGGTACAATCATTTAGCTCACCATAGCATTTATGCTTACGAGCAATTGATTAATCTATTTTTAGAACGATTCTCCCTAAATGTACAAAGGAAAGTCTCATTGTCCGACTTATACAAGCTCAAGCAACATGACGATGAGGCTGTTTATGACTTTGGAAACCGTTGGAGGGCTATCATTAATAAACTGCCATTCTCCCTACCAATGGAGGAGTTAACCAAAATGTTCACCCGAGTTGTCTAAAACCTATCTCTTGGTTACTCCAATTACAACAATACGGGACTTTTGAAGAGGCTTTGGCCCAAGCAAGTATCATAGAAGACATTAAAGTCCAAGAGGGTGTTTTAAAACCCCGTAGAAAAGAATGGCAACAAAAGGGCCAACAACGAAATAATAATTATGGCCAAAACAAACAAGCACGAGGCTAGTACAGCCTCAAATGTTAACCAAGTTAATCAAGTGGTGGCGAGTCAGCCCGTAATGGCTCAACAACAACAAGTAATGCAAAGTCAACCGCAACCAATTGCTTATCATGCGGTACCCGCCCCTACTCAACCGGCTCCCAATATTGGGCCAACCATGGAAACTCGACCTTGGCAAAATAATCGTCCCAAGCGACAGTTCACACCTTTAGATGAACCATATGCGGTCATATTCAACAAGTTATATAGCACAAATCAGTTAACTTTACCTGAGTTTAAACCTTTAGAACCATCTAGAAGGGGAAAGTATTACAAGGAGTACCTATTTTGTCCTTATCATAGGCAAAATGGGCACGATATCAATAATTGTACGACTTTCAAACATGTGATCCAAGATCTTATTGAGATTGGAGCCATTAAATTGGATAGCCCCTTAGCCCAACAAAATCAAAATCTTGGTATATTTCAAACACCCCTTCCACATCGTGAGGAAGCTCCAACAACTTCCGGGGGAGTAACTCAGGTAACTCCTCCTAATCAAGTCAACCATGTACAACAATACCAAGGTTTTGTGGGTACTATTAACGTAGTAACCCGGGGTCAAAGGGCGAACCAACCAAATCGAGGCTGAACCACGGCCACCTATACAAACCCCGGTCCACCTCGGGTAACGGTGACCCAACGACGTGCTAGTACTTCTCAACAACCGCTAAATCATTCTACTCAACGCCAACGACCCATCATGTCATTGAGTAGCCGATTAACTACCGGTTTAAAAATGGCTTACTGCCAAGTTATCGATCTATGACCTCATTCAACAATCTCCCCCGCATAGAGAGGCATTAATGGAAATATTAAAGTCAATCGAGCTTCAAACTCAAGATACTAATGCCTTCAACAACTTTGTGGGGAGTATTCAAACATGCATGGAGCCCTCCATCACTTTCTATGATTTTGAAATCAAACCTATGTCAACAGAAAGTATAGATCCTCCACTGCATATCATGGCCAAGATCGATCACAAGCCATTCAAGAGAGTCTTAATTGACACCGGTTCCTCAATCAATATCATTACAACATCGGCGTTGAGTCATCTAGAGCTGTCGCCATCCCTTATCACAAAGTCGACTTTTACTCTTAAAGCATTCAATGATGCTTTATCTTCCACGGTTGGCACGGTTATCTTGCCCATTGAGGTAGGGGCCCGAACTTTGCATACCTTGTTTCACATCTTGGAAGGGTCCATGGCATACAATGTATTGCTTGGACGGCCTTGGCTTAGGGAGATGAGATGTGTCCCTTCTATCTTGCATCAATGTCTGAAGTATGTATATGAGGGACGAGTTCATTGTGTACCTGCTGACATTGAACCCTTCAAACATTGCAACTATGTCTCAAATCCTTATGAGATTGTGTTGCCATCCACTCATCTTTTCTTGACCCCATCTACTTCTTCTATACCATCTTCTTCTAAAGCTCCCATTCTTGAGGAGCTACCCATCATATCGCAACCATCTTCCTCTTCCGCTATTCCATCTCATTCACCACTTTCTTCATCTCCTAATCTTCCTTCTTCTTCATCAGTGACCACATGCACATGTGGCCATGACCAATCATCTCTTTCCACGTCATTACCCCCTTCTTCTACACCTTCTTCAACATCACCTATTATTCCTCCATCTTCCCAACCATCACCCGCTGATGTTTCACAAGTTAGTGAAGCATCAACCCAACCAAATCCTTCCAATTCTTCTATCCCACATTCTTCTATTCCATCATCTAGTCCATCTCCCTCCCAAGTCAAGGTCCATCTCACTGATGCAGGTATTGGTGAGTATGCCATCCAAGATGTCCACATCACACCGTTCAATGTGCAAAATAGTTAAAGATTTTGGTCATCCACATGACCAACATTTATCCATTGGATCGGTTTATAACATGGGTTCTATGCCAAATTCCATTAATTTTGTATATGGGGGAATAGAGTCATCTTCTAGTCCTACCACCATACTAGAACCTAAGCATCCGGTCCACTGCCAATATCGAAAGGATGGAGGGTTTTCCCTCTCGCTATTTCCACGAGACATAATTGGCGGCAATTTGGCCTAGGTCGATACGAGCAAGGGGTAGCTGAACGCATCGATATGCCATATCGAGAGACCCACGAGCGTTTTGGTCCGGGCTACCAACCACTTCCATCCCTTTCTTCTTTTGAACGAGCTTTTCAAAGCATTAATCTTAATTCAGAAGAAGAAATCCTCCACCCCGACGAATCCGAAGATGAAGCCTATGAAGAATTTGATGTCATGTCAAATGGTGATGAATCCGAAGAAGAGTCGGCGCCCATTGTTCCCCTCATTAAACAAGACGAGTTTTATCTCCAATTGTTCCCTCTCCAAGAGGCCATCTTTCGCTTGCTTCTTCCACAAGAACGAGGTGAACCACCCCCTCCGCCACATCCATAAGCCATAATCCAAACCTGTATTATATGTATATACTAAAATAGTGGTTTTCACCACTACCAAAAAAAAAAAAATCAGAAAATTTCCAAAAAAAAAAAAAAATCAAAATATATAAAAATACTTTATTGCTTTATGTATGTGTGTAATAGTGGTTTTCACCACTACAAAAAAAAAAAAAAAACTCAAACTACAAAAAAAAAAAAAAAAAACTGAAAAACTATGTTGTTTTGCATCTCAGGTCTTCCGAGGTCTTCACCGGTTTTCCCTTCCATTCCGCCCATCCTTTCTTCCATAAGTCGACAATGAATTTTGAAGACTTATTCACCCCACTCCATAATCCATATGATCCGGATAAGCCAATCCTGATCAACCCAAGCCCGATTGGCATGGATCGGATTTCATCCCCTCCATCTATTTCTGAGTTCATCCTTTCCGAGGAATTGTTAAGGGCTTCCGCCAACTACATTCCTCCTTCACCTCCACATTCACCTTCATCTTCTAAGCCGAGAGGTCTTCCAGGCGGACATAGACGAGAGCAAGGCACGGGAGCTTGATGACATTTTAGATGACATAAATCTGATCCCTACTCCCCATCGGCTTGAGGAAGGTTCCCACATGTCTATTGAAGAAACTATCGATGTAGACCTTAGTCCGAGACCAAGATGGCACCCAAATTGTGAAGCTGGCTAAAAGTCTATCATCGAGAGGAACAAGAGCAAATGATTGCTCTACTCAAGCGGAAGAAGGAGATATTTGCATGGTCTTACAAAGACATGCCGAGGCCTAGACCCTAATTTGGTTGTCCATAACCTCACCTTACAAAAAGATGCTAAACCTGTCAAACAGAAACTTAGGAAAATGCATCCTACCGTGGCCCTCATAGTTAAATCGGAGATTCAGAAACTTCTGGATGTTAAATTTGTCGTCCCGATTGATTATCCTGAGTGGCTTTCTAACATGGTACCCGTTCGCAAGCCTAACGGGGGGATACGTGTTTGCACCGATTTTTGAGATCTAAATAAAGCGTGTCCTAAGGATGACTTTCCTCTTCCAAACATTGATACTCTTGTCGACACCTGCGTCTGGTCATGAAATGCTTTCGTTCATGGATGGATTTTCAGGATACAACCAGATTCGAATAAACCCTGAAGATCAACACAAAACAACATTTACCACACCTTGGGGAACTTTTTGTTACGGGGTGATGCCCTTTGGCCTTAAGAACGCAGGTGCAACCTATCAACGAGCCATGACTTATATTTTCCATGATTATATGCATAAGATTATCGAAGATTATGTGGATGATTTATTGGCAAAATCTAAAACTCGACAAGAGCATTTTGATGTATTGGAAAAAGTTTTTGATAGACTTCTAGAGCATAAAGTAAGGTTGAACCCTAAGAAATGTGTCTTTGGTGTTACCTCGGGCAAACTCCTAGGTTTTATTATCTCTAAACGAGGTATTGAGGTGGACCCAAACAAGGTCAAAGCCATTATGGAAATGTGTCCCCCAACTAATTTGAAGGAGTTGCGTAGTTTGCAAGGAAAGATTAATTCAATCCGTCGCTTTATTGCACAACTTTATGATAAATGTAGGCCATTTTGCCACCTACTACAAAAGGGGGTACAATTTTCATGGACGAGATGAGTGTCGAGAAAGCCTTTGATGACATCAAGCAGTACTTAGCATCTCCGCCAGTCTTAGCTCCGCCTCGTCCAGGGGTCCCTTTCAATCTTTATATCTCAGCAACGGACTTTGCCTTAGGGACAATGCTTGCACAAAAGAATGAACAAAATCGTGAGCAAGTTGTCTATTATATTAGTCGAACATTGGTAAGCTATGAAACCCGATATGCTTATGTGGAAAAGTTGTGCTTAGCAGTGGTTTTTGCCACTAAGAAACTTCGTCATTATATGCTTAGCCATACAACATATGTCATAGCTAGAGAAAACCCTCTGCGTTATATGATGTCTCGCACTTATAATAACACTCGTACCGCTAAATGGATAATGTTGCTTACCGAATTCGATCTTGAATTCATTAGCCAAAAATCCGTTAAAGGTCAAGTTATAGCCGATCAACTTGCGGAAGCTCCACTACCTAGTGATCATCCTTTGATTATTGAGCTCCCAGATGATTCGGTATTTGCTATCATTGAACAAGAAGAGGACATCATTCCGGAGGAAGATGTTGACATCACGCTATTCTTTGATGGCTCTAAGTGCGCGAAAGGTCAAGGTCTTTGGAGTTGTGTTTCATACACCTCAAGGGATTCCCATCCCTTTATCATTCAAACTAGACTTCCAATGCACCAATAATACAGCGAGTATGAAGCCTTAATTTTAGGTCTTCAATCAGCCATAGCTATGAGCATTAAGCGTATTCGGATATTTGGGGATTCTCAACTCGTGGTTAAACAAATTACAGGAGAATACCAAGCCAAAGAACCTACCATTAAGCTTTATCATGATGTAGCAATGAAGTTGCTCTCTAAGTTTGATTGGTATGAGATCACTAGTTTGCCTCGTTCGACTAATAGATTTGCGGATGCCATGGCCTCTCTTGGATCATTGATTCCAAAGGACTCCCTTGGAGAGGTACAGCCCCTAATCATTTCCACAATCTCTAAGTCTGCAATTGTCCGTGCTTGAGTCTAAGGATGAAAAAGATGTTTGCTTTATCCATTCGGATCCATATGAGCCTTGGTCTAGTGAGATAGTAGCCTTCCTCAAGTTTGGAACACTCCCATCTGATTTGTCTCGAAGCGCCCGTCGTTGTTTTAAGCAAAAGGCAGCTCGTTTTGTTCTTTTGGGGGATGTGTTGTATAAACGTGGATATGATGGAGTACTCCTCCGTTGTCTAGAAGCGGGTGAAACACATAGAGCTATTCTTGAAGCCCATGATGGTACTTGTGGTGGTCATTTTAGTGGAATGGCCATTGCGAAGCGTATTTTACGTATGGGGTATTATTGGCCCACTATGGAACAAGATTGTTGCAAATATGTTAAACAATGTAAAAAGTGTCAAGAACACGCTAATTTAACCCATATACCATCACAAGCTTTACAGCCCATCCAAAGCCTTTGGCCCTTCTCACAATGGGGTCTCGATTTAATTGGCAAGATTTCACCTGCCTCTTCAGGACAGCATACTTTCATCATTACAACCATTGAATACTTCACAAAGTGGGTTGAAGCTATTCCTCTAACCAATACGACAGGTCCTAGAATTGTGGAGTTTATACTTCACCATATCATTTGTCGTTTTGGTATTCCCTCTAAAATCATTTTTGATAACGGCAAGTCTTTTAAGAATAAGGATGTTCGAGCTCTTTGCGAAAAGTATAATATCCAACATAGTTTCTCAACTCCTTACTACCCACAAGCCAATGGACAAGCTGAAGCTTCCAATAAGACCATAATTGCTATTCTTAAGAAACTTGTTAAAGAAAATCATAAAGATTGGCATACACAAATCCCCTTGGCATTATGGGCTTACGGAACAAGCATCGAGAACTCCCATTGGGGCAACGCCATTTTCTTTGGTCTATGGAGCTGAAGCAATCATGCCTCTTGAGCTCGAGATCCCTTCCTTGCGAATTTCTTTGCAGGAATTTATCGATGATGATCTTGCTAGACAAGCACGTCTTGATCAACTCACACTCATAGATGAAAAACGAATCAATGCTTTAGAGCATTTGCGAGTTTATCAAGACCGATTGAAACGTGCTTACAATGCCAAAGTTCATCTAAGAGAATTTCAAGTAGGGGATCTTGTCCTTAAAGAGAATCAACAAAACACCAATGCATTGCCGCATCTTCGAGATAAATTCGCGGCTAATTGGTTAGGTCCATATATGGTCACTTTGAAAGAGTGGGTAATGGAACTTATAGACTTGCCAGTTTAGAGGGAGAGGAAGAACCCGAACCACTTAATGTTATACACTTGAGGGCATTCTACGCATAGTTTGAATTTTATATGTACATATATACATGGCTTGTACAACAAAAAAAAAAAAAAAAAAAAAACAAATAAAATAAAAAGAATTTGCATTTCATTGTTAGTTGCATACATCTCATTCAAAAACATTGCATTTCATGTGCATACATCTCATTGAAAACCATAACATTTCATTTTCAGCCATAGTTGCATATCATGTTAGAGACCATTCTATCTTTTGGATATAAAATTTGGTCAAGCAAAAGTCATGTTGCCTTAATCGGGGGCACCTTCATAAAATCCATCAAACCGAATTGTCATTCGTACACCCATTTTCCATTTGCACATATTTACATTGCCAAAATGTTTTCGAGTCACTCGACCATTCCTAGTGTTTTAAGCAAACTTTGAAATGCATGTCAAAGTTCTCTAGGGCCATATCACAAATTACACTAAATAAAATCTTGAGTATTGGGAAATGATTTCAAAAGCGGTCTTGAACCTATCACATTTTCACATCTTAAAAACATCTTGTGTCAAAGAGAGATAACACCATCCTTGGGTTGTGCCTTGAAGTGAAAAGGGTAATCCTCGTTTGTCCTATCATGCAAACATAGTCCATAAAACAGTGGTTCTTACCACTATCACAAGCAATCACAAAATATAAATATAAACCGAGTAGTAAGGATAGGGTAAAATTCTCATCATACTTCGGTTGAGAATCCGATTCCCCAAAGCTCTAAGGAAATGAACATTTTTCACACACCATTGATCCCAAATAAGTTGTAAGGATCGTACTACTTGTCCGATCGGACGGATAGGTAGTCATCCCCAAGGCTTACAAAGGTCAAAAACAACATGGACTATGGAGTTAACCTTCACCGGGGCTATAGACGCTTGACTGGCATTGGAGTATACTCATTGCGTGGCGACATGTCTCTCCTCAAAAAGAGACCTCTGAATGCTCATACGGACAAACTAGCTTCGGGGTCTTCTCCATAAGAGGGTTACCTAATTTATGCAAGATGAGGTTAATGAACACACTTGCACACACACGGGTTTTTGATTGCCTAGAGTCACTACCATGCTTCTGATTTGGTTAATGAACTCGCATGCACACACATTTGGTCCTAGTTGAATTAGGCAGTATTAGTAAGTTTGTTTGATACCACTAGCATGTTTGAGTCTTTGTAAAACAGTCTTCCTCCATATCTTCTTCCATATCATCCTCCATATCTTCTTCCATATTCATGTCATTCCATACGTCATCCATTCACAAGCCACCAAGTTCGGTGCCCCCGATTAAACAATTATGATAACGAGTTGGCTAAATCTAACTATCTAAAAATATGAGTGCTTCTTAGTGCATATTTCATTTACTTAGTCTTGCATTAATCATCCATAGATTTACATATCATTTACTTAGTCTTGCATTAATCATCCATAGATTTGTATGTTATATACTTAGTCTCGCATTAATCATCTATAAGTTTGCATTCCATTCCATCACATATGCATCAAAAACATTAAAACATATCAAAACATGCATCACAAAAACATAGGCATTCACACAAAAGAGAGTAAAACACCAAATAAATAAAAGCCATGTATATATATATATGTATAAAGGACAAAGCTGTACGAATGGAATGCCAAAAGGCTACAATATACAATAGAGCACCAAGGCTCATAAAGAGTGCATCTAAGCACTAAGCTAACCATCAAAAGAGGACCCCTGAGACCTAGTAGGAGCCCTAGACCTAGTGGTGTGCCTAGACTCACTACGCCTAGAGACAGAAGAGGATGGAGGATCAGGCAACACAATGTGATGCCTAAACAATGTGTCCTCCAGAGCCTCAATGTAACGAGTCCTCGACCTAAGCCTAGCTATGTCTATCCCGTGCCGTCGCTCCCGCTCCGCTAGCTCTGCTCGGAGTCTCGTCACCCTGTCATCCTGGGGCACCCTGGTCGCTCTATCCAAGTCCGCCTATAGCTGGGCCATCCTCTCCTCTTGAGCAGCTAACCGGGCATCCCGCTCTGCTGCCTGTTGCTCCAGCCGAGCTATCCTCTCGTCTCGAGCAGCTAACATAGCATCGCGCTCTGCTATCTGCTGCTGCAACTGCGTCAGCTCGTTCTCGTGCCCGCTAGGGGGTATCTCCCTAGCCTCTCCTGCAGCCTCTCCTAGGCCCTCTCCGCCATCCTCCCCGTCATCTTCGCTACCCGGAGCCTACCGTGCCATCTTCCCCTTTCGCCTTCGACTTTCAGATCGAAGGCGGGGACCCTCCCTACGCTTGGGAACCTCCGCGGTTCCCTCGCCCTCTCCAGCCCCAGCCTCGGGCTCTTCGGCTCCACCAGCCACCAATGGTGGCTCCCACCTCGGCTCTACGGCCATCCATGCTGCATACTCAGCTGTCACCCCGACGTCGTCCATGTCGGGGATCTCCATGTCCTCATCGTCCTCTGCCGCCTCCCTCCACGGCTCGGCACACGGCAAATCACCCTCTGATCTGTGCCTCCGGTAGCGCACTGGCTCACCGGGGACATCCTGCCTCAATCCGACCTGGCGGAGTACTCGAGACATCTGTATGTACTCCGCCTCGCTATGGCCCCGCACCACTACCCATCTGGCCTAGTCGCACCCGTCTCGGGTGCTCTCCATCCTCGATCCACCTCGCCTCCCACCGGGGCCTCCAAATGACTTGGGCATCTGTCAAGTCTGCCCATAATCTCCTATACCATTGCCCCGATCTCACTGGGCGGCTAGGGCTGTCTCTCCTCCGCCACTGGCCATCTCCTACCATAAGCTTGGCTCATGTCCCAGTGAGCCCATGGCAACCCCTCCGATCGAGCCACTCCGAAGTGCTCCCAGCCCCAGCACTGGAGAACCACACTGCAACCTAGGCCCTTTCGGCCCCGTCTTCGAACCTCATACAACTCCCGGTACACCTGCGCCAATAAAGCAGGTGCCCAGGCATACACTACCCTATTAGTGAGCATCTCGCTCACTACACCCATCGAGTTCCATGGGAACCTGCACTCGGTGCTGTTCGGGGCCACAATGTTGGCCAACACAAACATCATCGAGCCTCCACCGCTACCAACTCCTTGGCCGTATACATGGCCAAGTATGGGATCCCCGGCTCTCCGTCCGGATCTCCCTCCAGTCATCCCCAAACAACTTGGCCATCTCCGTGGCCCTATCTCGTCCAACCTCCACCCGTGCCCCCTCCACGGGCACCTTGAGGATACGGTATACATCCTCAAGCGTCACCGTCATCTCTCCAGTCGGGAGCTAGAACGTCCCCCGATCTGGATCCCACCTCTCGGCCAAAGCCGAGAGGTACCCCTCATCCGCCCGAACTACCTCCAACCGGGCTGCCTCCGCTAGCCCCACTGCCTCCAATATCTCCCAGTCTGCCTGGGACAATGACCTCCTCATCCCCGGAATGATAGGGGAGAACCGGTGTCGTGCCTCTAACACCCTAAGCTGCAAAACAACAAAACAAAAATTTGTTACAAATTTTTCCCAAAAAAAAAAAAAAAAACACATAATAAGTACTTGCTTAAATGAACAAATACCTCGGCTGGCTACACTGGCGCGTCCGCTCCTATCTCTCGCCATAGCTCCCACACAAACCTTTCACTCCACTCCCTCAGACGCACTTCTCTCAAGCTCGAACGCACAAATGAGCGAAATTCTCGCTGAAACTGTTTAAATAGCTGGTTTTGGTGCCCTTAAATGCAGTGGGGCGTTTCATGGCGCATTTAGATGTAGTCCTGCATTTGCAGAGCACCTAAACACCGACGGGCGTCTCTGCCACCCCCAAATGCAGATCGGCGTTTGGTGTCGATATTGAATAAAGGAACAAAACTTACAAAATTGAAGCTTACCTCCTCCAAATTTCATCAAATTGCATTCATCCATTCTTCTTATCATAATAAAACATTTTGTGAAGGTTACAACGGTTTTGGACACAAATTTTGTCATTTCGCTCAAAAAGCGCATCATTCATCATTGTTTTACAAATTGGGTTAAAAATATTCAAAATGATGAGGCCAAATATTGCCTCATTTTTTATTATTTTGGACAT